>CM034155.1:96444551-99151193 GCA_019776745.2 Taxus chinensis
ACAGAAGTTCCATAAAACCCAATTTTTATTTCTCAAGGATGTACAAACATTTTACATTAATGCTAGGAGGTGATAATACATTACAGAGACTGAGTCCAAGTTTTAAAACCCATGGGAAGTCGGCCACCATTTTGGCATAGTGTTGTTACAACAAAGAGTGATCCCTTTTAATGAGAAGAGCTCTATAATTTATAGAAGAAGAAGGAGAGAAGAGGAGAAAGAGGGAAACTCAGATTAAAACTTGTAACCACCAACAGAAAGCATTAAATGCCTACAAAGTTGTCAGATGCGCTTTCACATGTCTGTTTGGCATGTGGAAGAAGGAAGGAGAAAAAATATGATGAAAATATGGTAGTTGCATCGATTAGATGTCTGCATTAATTATCTGAGAGATGTTTCCCTTTTTTTCACCTACCAAATCCCGCCAAAATCTGATTTTAAAAAGTCCAATGTGCAGCCCACGTCAGCAGCTTTTCAATGAACTTAGGCACGAGTGTGTCAGATCCCTATAACAAAATTTATGGCAATCTGAAGATATGTAATGCAAGCTGAACATGCAAGACATGTCAAATGTGCTAATTGACTAAAGGAATCAGCCAATTGTTTATCTATTTTTTCATCTCTACCACATGTCACGTACCGGTTTGTTGTAACGATTTGGTGCTCTATTGACACGCTTTGATAGGTTGTGTGTAGCACACTCAATTTTGATAGACTGCCACATGACACATTGACTGGCGCAAAAGAATAGTAAAAGGCACGAAAGTAAGAAGCACAAAGGCATAAGAGGGGCATGTAAATGTAATGTGCGTGGAAGAAATGGATGAGTACTCGTAGGAGACATGTATGCAAGCAGGGATGGGCATTAGAAATAATGAGCGCATGAGGACCAAGTCACAAAGGGAGAATGCAACACATAAGTGCAAATGCATAATGCGCAAGGGATGAATACAGACAAGGAAGGTGAGTGCGTGCAGAGAATACACGAGACTCAAGAGGAAGGGCATGTGTGCAGAATAGTATGTCAGGGACCTATCCAAATGGAGGGCAAGTCTGCATAGGTGTATATAAGGAGTACACGACAAATTGGGAATGAAAGCATGTGCGTAGAAGGAAGGTGAAAAGAAGGAGGGTATGAAAGAGATAGAATATTTATAATGAAGAATGGGAGCATGCAAAGCAAGTGAAATGGGAAGTGAAGGGAAGAGGAATCACAAAGACAAAGAAAAGAAAGCACACAAGGGAGCACAGAAGGACTACAACTATTCCAAGGAAACCTCCATAGTACGTGCAACCTTAAATGTTGAAACATCAGAGTCAGAATAAAAATATAAGTGGTCCAAATAACTTGGGGACTTATTTGGGATAATAGTACTCATAACACAAACTTAATATAACAATAAGGAATCCCCAGTAATACACATACAAAGGTTTTGTGTAACTCAAAAAAACCTTAAATGTAACTACATAGTTTCAAGATGGGATCAAAAATCATATCAAAAATGAGGAGCATCAAGCTTCAATAACATAAAACATAACCAAACTCACATAAGTACTCATGAATCATAAATACCAACTCCATATACCTCCCAATCTCCATAATCCTCCCAAAAAAACTCCATAAGCCTCCCAAAACAACTCTATAAGCCTCCCAAACACCTCCATAAACCTCCTAAACAACTCCATAAACCTCCTAAAGAAACTTCATAAGCCTCTCAAATAACTCCATAAGCCTCCCAAACAACTCCTTAAACCTCCCAGAATAGAGAAGAGAACCATAATATCAAACCAGGTTAGGTCACTCTATGGACATGAACACATAGAACCTCGTCACCTGAAAAACCAAAACCATAATAACATGCAATCCTAGGAAATACAGTCCTACAACCTTTAGGCATACCCCACACTCCGCACATGGATTGTTTTAGTTCGATGGAAACATATAAACACATACAACATAGTAGAACATTCCCATTAAAACATTTAAGAAGGTCCCCACTAGCCAAAAAATATCCAAGTGGCATCGAAACCATGAATCTTCAAGTTTCAAGAACTGCAAAAATAAAATAAAAATTGATAAATCAAGAAAAATGGTTAAGTAGTCATATTCAAGAAGAAAAACAAATATCACGAATTAGATAGAGAGTCTCGAAGCTTAGCAACAATTGATCAAAATTGTTGGTTCTAAGTACAACATATTTTACAAATAAAACACATAAGAAAAGATTCACATCACAAGAACTATAGTAACCTCCAAAGAGTCTGCTCACTAGGGTATTATATCATCGAGTACGCATCTCGGCATCGAGAATTCATCTCAAAATAAAATATAATAACTTATCAAATAATATAATTTTCATAATCTCTTTCTAAATCATCCCTCTAAACTCCCAAAAGGCTGAACATAATTGTAACGAGACAAACATCGTATATAAGACAGATGGTTAAGGAGAGAAAAATGGGTACAGGTTTCCATTGACTGATCCTAAGGTGTCCATGAAACAGAATATGCATGACACATGTTGAGAAAATGTCATGCGTACCAAATGAATAGAACTGTATTTCAGTCTATGTTAGACTCCATTTTCTTTATCATACTCATCTCAAGTTATATGGACAACATTCTAGATTTATCGCTCCATACATACACTTTTGATGCTACTCATAGGGATCATAAGTGTAGGGTACGCAACACATAACTACATTACTAACACAATGGTGATTTACACACAATAACAGTAGTGTCTCACGCATGGTATATTTATGGGGTATAACATAACACTATTTCCACATCTTACAACGCATCACGTTCCACATTACGCAACCAAAAAATTAAATATAGTACAATATGGGTCATAATATCTCCATATACCCCCAAATTCATGAAATTAATCCATCACATAACGTATGAATACATATTTATGACAAAAATAGTGACTAACATCACAACATATACATAATTACAATACAACATGGTGAGAACAACACAATATGACACAATTCACTATGAAGCACTTTCATCATACAACACATTAGTACAAATATAGAATAACATGGGACAATGAAACACTTCAACACTTTTGTAGTACACAATAACATTTCTTTCACACAACAAGGTGGTAAATTACACATGTAATTCACATTTAATTCATGATAGATGGAGAGAATACTCTCATCATGAAACACATCAACATTATAACAAATGCACACTAAGTGGTATGCACAACAAGTGCATTCATATTATCACAAGTACAATGTTAGTCAAATCACAACATAATATCGCATTATTCTTCCAAATCCTCCACCATTATTCATAATCATTACAACACCAACAGTCCCAGAGGTTTGATAGCATAAACCTCCATTTTGATACCATATGTTATGCCCATAAGTTACACACCCAAATACAATAGTAAAAAAATACTAAAATAATTTTTGTCTTTCATTACTTATAACACAACACATCAGATCACTTAGGATAACTCACATCACATGAGATGCTTACACAACCATGGGCCCACATAGAGAATAGGATAACTCTGATGCATACTACTGCCAAAACTTAATCAAAAGGATAAATGTAATACAATGACTCAATCCCCACATAGAAACTTAAGGTTATACCTATTCCACAACACATCAATCAAGGTTACATCTTTATTATATTTTGATTCTATTTTTTAACCTTGTAGATTGAATATAATTTAACATATAAGAAAGTATTCTCATTCCTAAAGCTACATATTCATTTCTTCCATGTTACATCATTGTTTAAACAATAATTATGTGTATGAAGCATGTGCTCATGCCTCAAAATTACATTTTCACATTTAAATATATTGTTTGATCACTAAAGATGATCTCCTTTATTTGCATTCATTTTACGATCCTGTTAACCATGATGGTTGGTTTTTCATCATTCAAGGTGCATGTGAATTTCATGACAGTCATTCCATAATTACATCTTGTTTACATGTGTTTTACTTACATTTACATTTTTACTTTGGTATCATGTTGGCATGGTTTAGAACAATAATAATTCATATAACACTTACTTTACACTTAATAATTCAAGACTACAAGGAGTGTGACCTCGCACAAGACAACTCATTTCATTTCTCTTAAACACTCATGTATTATATGCATATTATAAGCAAGACATAAAGTACAATTTTATACATTTAAATTTCCTTCCAAGGAACTTTTTCAAACATTGGGTAAATATTCATCATATTTTCTTTCACCAATAGCCTTAAGAGAGGTCCCACGATGTATTAACTTCCACAACGTTCAAATGGGAGGGGAACTACACCCCACTGTAAGAAAAAATTAGAGAGGTCAAATATCCTTATCTCGCAAATCCATTGAGTAATCCGAGGTAATCCAATACTACTCACCAAGTTAACACTCTCATCTATGAGGGAAAAAAGGGTTCAAATGCAATAATTTAGTACGTAGGTAAATTGACACAAAGAATTCATTTAGATCTCTCAGTGAGACCAATCATAGGTGAAATCTCCCAAATAACTTCGCAAGGAGTTGGCCTCCCACTAGGGTACCAAGGATAATTTCACACATGAAGAATAAATTTACCCATGATGCAATTATACCTATAACACCGCGAGATGTTGGTCTTACTCGGCCAAGTAAGATAGGGTGCAATTAGTATAGTCATTGCTTCATAGTTTTATACATTGTAAAGGCTTAATTGGGAGGAGAGAGTACAATATGGATTAGAAAATGATTTTTATTTCGATAGTTTGGTTAAAATGATATTCTATCAAGCATTGTGAGTGTTAAGGAGATAAATCAATAATTAACATAGTAAAATATTGTTTTATTACCTAAGTAACATAAGTATAACATTTGAGCACAAATTCACATCCATTTCAACACTTACAAAATATAAACAACTTGTTATTTTCCTTTTCAAAATGTATATAAGAATATATCTTTGAACAACACTACATATCATTATTCTAAGGTAATACACGTATTACAAGATGAATAACTTTTTGATGAAATGGTATTAAATACAACATATCACATCCTAAATCCTTCTTATTCGGAGTACTTGTAACTGAAGTAGGGTTAGTCCTATGATTGGTATGGAAATCCCCTATACTCGAGAATAAAATTCATGCATTCATCATTTCAAGAAAACCAAAACATAAAGTAGAGAGATATAGAGATAGGGAGAAAGAGAGAGGTCATTTCTTCACACATTCACACTTCTACATTCTATTACATTTTTTTATTCTAGAGAGAATAATAAGGAAGAAAGAGGGAAATTCTAGGATTCATTTGCTTTTCTAATAACCATATCAAACCACACACATCTTATGTCCATTTTCATTTTATTTAAATTATATATACATTTTGAACCCATTCACATTTTCTAAACCGACCAAAATATCATAGTTATTTTTAGAGAGAAACGGGAAGTGAGGGAAACCTTATAATTTCCAAAAACCAATCATAAAAAATAAGTTATTAAATTCATACTCTATAAATTATTGATATGATATTTAAATATTTCCATGAGTAGTTAGAAAACAAACGAAACCCTCAGAGGGTTTGACTAGCTGTAGTTGTAATTTTGTGAAAGATGACCGAAATGGCTAAAGTGCTTAAAAATTGGGCCTCGAAAGAACTCATTTTAAGTTTAAATACAAATTTCGTTGATTCCTTCCTCCTCCCATATAAACAAAGAACTCATTAGATTCAAGGGAATTCGATTACAATAAATATCGATCAAATTTTAAAGGAGGCTCTAGAACTAATTATTGTAAACACATCCAACACTGTTGTTGTACAACGATTGGTGGGCCCCAAAACCCACTTCTACAACTTACATCTGAAATCATTTTTGTAGAAATGTGAGTTGGTTATAATTCTCTCATTGGAAATATAGAGGTAGGTGGCAGTATTTTTCAATTTCTCTCAAATAAAGCGGTAACCGTAAGCCAGAACCGATCCCATTTTATTAAAATGAGCATGTCACCACAAGTGACTGATATGTCAAAGGGGCCTCAAAACATGACTCGTAAATACATTAAATGAGTTCAAATAGCTTGGTTAAATTTATCCATGGTTTCCTATGTTACTTGGGGGTCATGCTCGAAGTTTTAAATTTGTAGTACATTTGGGTGTGGTGCTCCATGTGCACGACTTTCGAGGTCAATTTTTTAATGTTTTTACAATTACGGTCGAGGTAAGGTTTTATTATTTAATGGGTTACATTTCCTACTATTCAACATTTAATTCCCAAAATCATGAAATGATGAAAGTGAAATTTAGTGCAGAAGAAAATGGAAAAGCCATACTTATTTTGCACAAAACTCACAATCACCACATCGATGAGACTGCATCACCTTCAGTGTGTTTCCAAATTTTACACAGTTGTCAATCCATGTATTTTCATTATCTAACTCAAAATGAAGCATTCTAGTAGTTAGAGTGACTCCATATCCACATGTGCTCGTTAAGAACCAAGAAACACTCCCACAGCATGTTGATGAAAAGTTTAGAGTTTCCTTAAGATAGTTAGGCAAGACCAAAAATGGAAAACTCACAAACATAATAATTTTTTTTTTTACCTAATTTATACTCACGCCATAGAAGTATTATAACCCTCAATTACTAAACCTATGTGGTTGCGTGTTAAATATAAAAAGAAGAATGAAGCTTACATGTGCATATTCTAGACCGAATCTCTTTGAGGAATTTTGTCAAATAACACAGACGTCTTGCCATTCCTCAGACGCGTATTTCTCTTCTCAAAGATTTAGCGGATGTCCAAACTCTGTATCAACGAACCTATTTTTAACACAGGCCAGTAGAGGTGAACCGAGCTTAACCACCCACATTTTGGATATACATCTATTAGCGCACCTCTAACAAAAATATTTGATAATTCCCTTCTCCAAATTACTTGGTGGCCGTCCATAATCCATTTTAAAAATCCCAATTCAGCGCAGGGTAGGAGGATGTTGGTTAAAGAAATTGATTGTTTTGGAAGCTTGTTTAATGTATTTAGTGAATGCTTTGTGAGGGCACCACACATTGCCTTTTTATGACACACTCCACTGCCCCATATAAGTGTGTGTGGTAGTGGAAGGAATTGCAGTTTTGGTTAGGCGAGTAGGTGGTTTTTTTTATGGTAGCATGGGGCAGTGGAATCAAAACTACAATTCCTTCTACAACCACACACTTATAACTTTTAAATACTTTGTTTTATTTTATTATCTATGTCCGGATATTTTGTTTTATCCTCTTTCATATTTTGATTATTTATTATTGTTGTTATTTATTTTATTTTATTTTAATTATCCCATTTCAGTTTACAATTTCCATTATTTGAAAAAAAAAAATAGTTTGAAAGTTCATTTTATTATTGTCATTATTTACATTTTATTATCACTAATACATCATTTTCTTCATGGTCATGTTTGAACATGTCTGCCAGTGGTTCATAATAGGGCTCAGTGAGTTGGATATTAGATCTCGGCAATGTCATGCGTAAGTGGATCGATGGGGGTGAAGTCAACTCGTTAGCGAGGCCACCAAATTTATTTTGGATTGTATTGTATTATTATATTATTATTGATGTTTTCATTATAAGGACCTGAATTAAAAAGCGCCTATCAATGCTACACTCTAAAAATGAGATTGACACATTGACCAACCTCACGAAGTCTAGAAAACCAAATCACCTCGCCATAAGAAACTTGTATCTTCATAAACCAATCGTAGCGAGGGTGGGTTATTACATTATGAGAGTTAGTGGAAGAGGCAGATGGTTGGGGCCCTTGTTGAATAACCATGTTTTGTGATGAGATGGTATTAAGTTTAAATATGACTAAAGGGGTTTATAAGATGGGTGTGGATGTTTTAATAGGAATAGGGGCGGAACAAAGAGTGGATTGTTTGATGGTTGGCTAATAGGTGGGGTCAACTTGCCAAGTGGGGTTATAAGTAACAGAACTGATGTCTAGTTTTGGGTATGGATTGTTATAGGGGATACGAATGGC
The DNA here is from genome assembly GCA_019776745.2 of Taxus chinensis. Taxonomy (NCBI): domain Eukaryota; kingdom Viridiplantae; phylum Streptophyta; class Pinopsida; order Cupressales; family Taxaceae; genus Taxus; species Taxus chinensis. The sequence goes on from CM034155.1 coordinate 96,452,585, forward strand.
TCATAAAGTAAGCTAACTATTAAGGATGGTAGGGTTGGTATCTAGAACTTCTTAAAAGGTAGGATGTTCACTAGCAAAGAATAATGGGGCCTGGAAAGGTGGTTCGGGAGTTTTTGATGTGTCTGACCAAACACTAGGAGAGCATAGAGGTTCTTAGATTATGTTTATGGATTGTTGTAGTGGGTTTGACATATCTATAGTATTCTAGATTCAAAACTATTGTCGAGTCATAACCATGTGATAGTAAGCAAATGATAAATGAAAGATGTCATTTAAACTTAAATCACATAATCAAGGATAAATTTTTTATTATCTTGATTAGCTTTAGAAATGTATGAAAAGAAAATATGACTTGGAGAAGGTACTAAGAATTGGGCCTACTATGGCTGATTTCAGGTATGTTTAAGCTAGAGTCCTTGATATATCTGAATGTACGAGAGTCTTGTATTTGTGTTGGTGTCAATATGAGGTGTGATATTTGGGCCTACCCCCTCACTTCACGATCCCATAATGATAAGGGTGTTAGGTGCTTAGGCGATATACCACCCACCAATTATTTATACTTAGTCATAACACTGATTCAGCTTCCCCCTAGGTGATGAAATCCAAGTAGGTTGACCTGAGAGGGGATGTTTAGAATGCAATTTGTATTGTGAGTGGTTTGGTAGTGTGTGAGTGGAAGTGGTGAATATATCTTTTAATCCCAATTTAAACTAGATAATCAAGCATACATGAAAATGCAAGTTCGTTTTAAGTCCTAAAGGAAAAATTTCACTTTTGATGAGAACACACAAAATGTAATGTTGAAAAGGGACTGAAGAGAGATTAGAAACAAGAGAAGAGGGAAATACCTCTATTCACTAAATATCCCTTTATTTATTTTACACCCTCCAGGAAGTTACCAGAGAACTCGAGTTGAAAAGTTATCTAATTTGCAAGAAGTAAAGAAAAATGGATTCCACTTAACGAAAAATGTAGATTTTAATCAAAATGGAATAAGGCTCCAACTGTTTGCGCTATATTTTTTTGTAGATTTTAGGATTCGGTCTTACTTTGTGAAACAAATCACTAAAAATTAGAAATAATAAGGTTTGATGATACCTGCATGGATAATGATGAAAGGTGGTGAATCTTAATGGGTGCACGAAGCTCCTCTTCAAAATAACTGAAAACCTACTCACACATAGATAACTCAACAAGAAATATATTAGATATTTATGGGGTGAGTTGTTTGAAAAATTCAAATCTCGGGAACTAAAGGGATTCCTTTGATGGGTTTCAACTCGCTTTTAGATAATTAAGTAAGAAATAATCATAATATTAGAGATAATATAATATGATACAAATAAAAAACTATGAATATATGTTTGGATGTCAAGACTCAATCAACATACTTGATGATAGGATAAAGAGGGTTTAAAATGTTGTCCTAATAGAGATTGTCCTCGTCACTGTGTTCGAGGAGAATGCCCAGTTACTCCGGGATGTCATCTAAATTAGGTGTGAGGACAGTGACGCATATCTTTAGTTCATTATCGATACCATATTTCTCCCATATGAATGATTGACAGACTATTGGTAGGTCATAAATGGTCTCAGGCTCATAATTTTCTCTTAGAATGGTGATGTAGACACAAAATCATGCACTTTAGACATTATTTAGTCTCGGCCTCATACTACTATTTAGAAGGTTTTTGAGTGAAGAAATTACTAATTAAACCTCATCTTTTGGCCATCTTTTTTATTTTATTTTTTCATTATTGACCTTTTTCATCCACATGTTCAATCATCTTCTGTCATCCCACATTATTTTATCCTTGCTGGGGCACCCAGATTAGTACTAGGGTGCCCATGGGTGTCCTGGTCCCACCAGGGGCACCCCGATCCTTTTTGAACTTTCCCACCATATTTTTGGCTCTTTCTAGCCGTTTTAGCTTCTTACATTTTTGGTGGTCAGCCATTTTGGGGTTAATTACAAAATTAGATCAAGAGAACCCTATAAATATAAAGTTATGAGAGCATAATGAGGGACCAAGCACTAGTCACTACTATCATCCATCGAGAGTTGAATCTACTTGGAGATATTTTACATACATTAGCTCCATCACAAGGATAAGGCCAATTCATCTGCATCACACTTCATAGGTGGAGGGATTATATTTTATTCCATGCACACACACTATTACATTTTCTACATTAAGTTATTGCTCGCTACTTCACAAAGTGCGACTGACACAAGAGCACCTAAGACACATTATGCACACACTCACTAGAAATACATTTGGGTCGGAAATGTAGTGCAACGCTCAGTTAGTAAGGACACTGTTGTGGCAATTGAGGTCAGTCTGACCCATTCATTTACATCTTTCCTTTTTTAGGATTTTGATACTTTTCTTGGTCTCTTATAGATCTTTTAATCATTTATGAATATTTGCGACATCTGATGCAGGGTAGTGAATCTTTTATGACACACAACGATGGTTTTAGACCACCTTCCATACCTATGAAATTCATTTCCAAACCTTTTTCACATACCAAGGCACCCATTCTATAGACCAGAATGCCTGTAGGTGCCCCAGTCCTTCTCCAGGCGCTCTAGTCCATTTAGATACTTTAGATCCATCCTTTTCAGGACTTCTACATAGTCATTCCTACTTTTGTTCCTTCAGTCAACTCTATGACACAGTCCAACAAAGTCCTCCAATCAACTGAGTTCATTCTAACTCTCTCTTTATAATTGAGGGTTTTTCATTTACATTTTCATAGTTACTTGGGTTAGTTTCCATACTTGGGCTTACTAACTGAGCGTTGCACTACATTTCATACCCAAATGTAGTTTTGGTGAGCGTGTGCATAATGTGCCCTAGGTGCTCTTGTGTCAGTCGCACTTTCTGAAGTAGCGAGAAATAACTATATGTTGAAAATGTAATAGTATGTGTGCATGGAATAGAATAGAATCCCTCCCCTATGAAGTGTGATGTAGATTAACCAGTCGTGTCCTTGTGATGGAGTTAATGGATGTAAATGATCTCCAAATGGATGCAACTCTAGATGGATCGTAGTAGTGACTAGTTCTTGGTCCCTCATTATGGTCTAATAACTTTATATTCATAGGGTTCTCTTCATATAATTTCTTAATTAACCCTGAGATGGCTGACCACCAAAAATATAAGAAGCTAAAACGGATAGAAAGAGCCCAAAAGATGGTAGGAAAGCTCAAAAAGGATCAGGGTGCCCCTAGTAGGACTAGGGCACCCACGAGTGCCAATTGAGACTAAAATAATGTGGGATGATAGAAGATGACTGGGCATGTTGATGTAAAAGGCTAAGAATGAAGAAATAAAATAAAACAAGATGGCCAAAAGATGGGGGTTTAGTTACTACTTTCTTCACTCAAAAACATTGTAAATAGTAGTATGAGACCAGGACTTAATAATTTCTAAAGTGCATAATTTTTTGTCTACATTTGCCCCCACTTTATGTTGGTCAGTGGAAATATCGGTAACATAAAGTAGATAGAGATGCATACCTGATGTCCATGAAGATTGTAGTATAAAATGTGTCGAATGACTAGACAAAGTTTGGAATGAAAAAAATATGGTGGAGCATGGAAACTAAAGATGAAAATGCACAAAAAGTGATGAGATTGAACCTAGGGCAGAAACGTGTGTGTAGCTACTGATGTATGTGATGTACCAACATGGTTAGTATGGTGTATGTTATCGTGAAGTGTTGTTGTTATTGCCCCCATTTGACTTCTTGTTTCTCATACGGTTGGACCTGTAAGGAGAAAATAATCAAGTAGTCAAATATGTATGTATGTGTAAAAACGTAATGTAAAAAACACATATGTATGTATGTAAATGTAAAATACGTAAGTGAAAAATGTAAATGGAACCTGTGCACCTGATCCATGTCGAGAAAGAGAGTATAGAAGGATATATTGTACTATTAGGGTTTTTTGGAAAATCTGACGCCATAGGCCAAAGAAGTGCATAGAGGAATTCCTTTGTATCCTCCAAGCTTTAACTACTTCTCTGAATGTGTGTGAAGAGATCTTGTATGTCCTAGTTTTTTAGGTGATTAGACACCACTGACTTAAGTAGTATAGGGAGGCAAACCCATTATAACCTCTAAGCCTTTAACTACTTCCCATAATGCTAAGGACACCATGTTCTTTAAAATCCGTTGTGTACAGGGTTTGTAGACTGGTATGAACCCACTCATTGTATGTAACCCACAATGCCAAGGGTATAAAGTGCACTAAACTGAACCGGTGTAAATGTGCTTTGTTAGTATGTAAAACCCCCAAATGATGCCCCCCTCTTTAGGGGCGCATGTGACATGAAATATAGCTCAAGAATGAAAGTGTGGAAGGTTTGGACATGCAGGAACATGGCACGTGGGAAGGCACAGAATAATAGCAGAACATGAGCGCGCCTAGAAATAGTCGGAATCAGGACTTATCCATTTTTTTATGAGGCTATTTTTTGACATGGAGTGTGCAACACACAAAGATATGAAGACTTGCAGTTCATGCAAGGCTATTTTGGGATGTGCAGTAGTTTGAGCGCTATGCAGAGTTTTGGCTTAGTAATAGGATTTCTACTTAGAGTTAACTATAGGAAATCTATTATTAGAGCACTTGCATGCTTTTGTATTCTCTTGTAAAGGTGCATGGTTATTCTTAGCATGTAGTCTATTTTTGGAAGGTGCATGGGTGGTGAAGGGAAAGTCCCCACCCTATATATATATATATATATATATATATATATGTATTGATTTATATGGCTTAGAGAGACCAATTATTGTAGAGTTATATGTGGACAGATTTGTTAGCGAGCATGCCTATGGAAACTAGATCTTGATGTATGAAGCTTCTGTGTTTTACAGTATTTAATATAATGGATCATATTGGCTAGATATTGGTGTTAGATGTGACTGAATATGGTTCTTGCATGGTAAATCTCATTATAATCATTGTTTAAGTCAATATTTCATATGGTTTAGATCTAGATTTGGCTTATGCATTGTGTGTTATTTACTATATGTTATAAATCTAGATATATACATGCCCAATCATGCTAACATTTTGGACAAGAAAATATAAAGAGGGACTTCGTACCCTTGCATGCTTTGGGTGAGCATTTAATTCTGGCTGAGTGATGTGCCAAGCGCCTTGGGTTATTTGCAGTGAATTCTAGGCTACATCATTGGTTCTGTTGCTAGGACCTCTTTCTCAGCTTTTTTCAGGATGTTGTGTGATGAAGACATACCGATTGACCTTGGCTAGTATTGAGGAGTGGTTAGTATATCTGGAAGAGGAGTACACTCATAGATTCAACACTGGACCTGATTTTAATGCATGTGCATGGGTTAATAAGAATCTATATGACATAATATATGAGACATTCTTTGCTATCTTTCCCATAGAGTTGTATGAGTGGCTGATTGCTTATGCATCGAAGAGGAATTGGAGGTTTCACATGCTTGTTTGGATGTAGGAAGAATTCCAGGCCTTGTATGATGCAGATCTGATTTGGACGTGCTCTATGGATGTTTGGTTCCATGGTGTTTTGAACAACTATATTCTTGAGTATGTAGTTTTGACTTACTCTTTCCCAGAGGTTACTGAGTTTTAGTTTTTGTGTGAGCCCAGAGGATCATATTTTTGTGGTATTCCACTGGCGATCAAGATCTTGATTGTAATCCTAGATTTTGAAGAGAAATCAATGGCTAAATAAACCCCACCATGCGCGGGAGTAGGAGAAGGATTGGTGAGGATGACAGACCTCATGGCATAGAAAGAAAAGGGAATAAAGGTGGCTTAAGTTCAATGAGGCATGCAAGAGGGATTTAGAGAAGTAGCGTGAAGTTGTAGAATGGATGGTGTTGTGGAGAGAGATGGCTCATGAAGGATTCAGAGCTCACGTAGAAGACGTGGAGCCAGAGCATTTGGATCTCCCCCATTTGGGAAATCATGGTAGGGAACCCTCTTCAGCCTCATATGAGAGTGTGCCAATAGAGACGACATGGGCCGCAGGTGCACATCTGAATCTACCTAGTGACCTAGCCCTTGCTTGGTTTTCAAGTTTCTACAACAGTTAGTAAACAACAAGCTAGTGTGAGCAGTAGAGTTACAGTAGATAGAGTTAATTTGTAGTCAAGTTTAAGGAGTTAATCAGGTAGCTTATTCATCTATGGCACAGTTGTCATCTACTTTATTTGGAGGACCTATTTGAGGTATCTTTTCTGGTGCATCATCAGCACAAAAAGGTAGGCACAGAGAACCTTGGAATCACATCTGGAAGTAGTACAACTTCACAAACTATGGGCTTTCAGTTTAGCATAACCATCGAAACACATAGCAGTGCATATTTTGGTACATTCCCTACTGGAGGGGGTGGATTAGGAGGATTAGGTGGCTCGGGAGTTGGTGGATCTAAAGGTGGTCAAAATACAGGCTCTGGATCTGGTGGGAAAGAGCCGCACCAACCTTAGCAAATTTATATGTAGATGTCTCTCCATCTTCTAGAGTATAGGGGCATTAAAGATGCAGCTGAGCATGTGCATATGTGCGAGATACTGTGGCGCGTGAAGGGGATTATTAGATTGCAAGGCAAGTCATTTTACAATTACGTTGTAGGGGCACACTCATAGTTGGTACAGGAAGTTTGATCCTGATCAAACTTGTGTGGATTATACAGCATTATGAGATGCTTTCTTGAAGGAATTTTATATCCCTGAGTTTGAGCAAAAAATTATAAGTGCGCTCAAGGATATTAAGCGAGGCACTACTGAAATTGTTCAGGAATATGATGCATGATTTAATACTCTCATGTCTAAGTTATCTTATGACATCCATGCAAGACCAACATGATAGTGGTTCATTGGAGGATTGATCACACCTTTTAAGAGGGAACTTTCATACAAGACTTATAATAATCTACGTGAGGTACATGAATTATCTCTGTATGCTGAGGCTGTAGGAAGTGTGGACACAGGAGTGAGCCCATTCTTGGAAGCTCAAATTGCAGCAATGGAAAAATAGTTGGAGAAATTATCTGCTAATTCAGCACATGAGATGCGTAGTGGAATTTGGTGTATAGATTATGAAGTAGAGGGGCATACTAAGGATAGTTTCCCTTAGAAATTAGTGTGCTCCTTTTTTTGGATTATGAGATATGTCACTTGGACCACAGTGCAATTCGGTGCCCATTATTGCAGTGTGCGATAAGAAAGAATGTGTCTATTTATTGTAAGATTTGTAGGTCCTCGACTCATGATACTGAATATTTCAGGTTGATCAATCAGATCCATGATGTCATTGATATTGGTGTACGACAAACTAGTGTTGCAAATAATTCCAAGGAAAAGGATGAGAATAAAGACTATGATCACATTGAGGATCGTTTTTATGGTGGCCATGGTAGAGGTTGAGATTACATAGGTGGATTCATAGGTTGAGGTCACTGGGGTGGAAGGATTGATTTCCCTTGTGGGACTTGTTATACATGTGGATCTCCTGATCACTATAGGTGTGAATGTCCACAAAATATTGTGTGTATTTTTTGCTGAAAGAATAATAGTTATGAAGAATTATCGGACTTGTATGAACACTTAAGAAAGAAACATAAATAGGAAAATAATGGCATGGGAATGGTTAGAGTATAGTGCATTGTGGATGCCAAAGTTAGCATCAAATACTGAGTTGGTACCTGTAAATATTACTACATGTGCTGAGGCTGCGTGCCAGGGAAGCTCTACAACAGAAGCCTATCATTACTAAGGAGGAAGTCTTGCATGCCAAGTATCCAGACCCTATGCATCAGAAGGAGGTTTATCAAGAAACCATGGAGGTAATTTGGAATTTACAGGGTGAGATACAATGTTTGAAGGAATAGTCATGGAAGTTGGAACAAAAGAAAGTAGTTGATCTCCATCAAATAGATGTTGATGATTTGAAAGAGGTTTGTAAGATGTTGCACCAAGAGAACATTATTCCATTATTAGGGAGTTGGTTGAAGGGAAACACTCCACGCATTAGGACTGACCATGAGAGATAGATTATGTATGCTAATATTCCTCTAGGTAGTTTGGATTATGACAAGGAGATTACTATAAATGTTGTTGTTGATGGTTGGCTTTGAGTAACATCTTGATTGACACATGAATGAAAGTGAGTGTACTTACTTTGGATGTGTGGGTTTAGATGGGAAGACCTCCATTACAACCATCTTCCAATGTGTTGTTCATGGAAAATCGGATTAAGGAAATGTACATTGGAGTTTTAAAAGATGCATCCATTACTATACTAGCAGCCAAGTTCACCGGGGACTTAGAGGTCTTAGCAATTGCAGAAGCAGTCAATTTTCCCGCATTACTTGGGCACCCTTGGTGTTATGCAAACAATGTTGATTTACATTTCAATAAGGGGTATATCAGATTTGAGAACAAGGAAGAGTGTGTCATCATACCTCTAACATATGGGAAATCTATGCCTTATGTGGAGCCCTAAAGTGAAGAAGACTTGAACATAATTTATGTGCACACCATTCAAGATCCAGAAGTGCTTGAGCCATCAAAAGGAGTTCTCTAGTGGGATGATGCACAGTCCATGAGTGATACTACAAGTGTTGCATGTGAAAATTGGGTGCATGGCACTTATGAAATGGTTGGGCACAAATTACGAAGTGTAGCTATGTACATTAGTAAGCCACATAGTATCAGGCATTTGGGCAGTAGCCAGGTACCAAAGTACACAGGTGAGGAGAATCCAGAAGTATTCCTGCTTGCTATGGAAGTTCAATGGGAATGTCAGGTGGAAAGAAGGAACATGTTAGTATATACTCTGTGTGGGATGATAGTGTGCTGGTGGATGGTTCACAAGGATAATCTTTTGGAGTGGAGGGAAGTAAGGATTACTTTATCTACTCGATTTCTAATAAGCAATGCACCTACTTAGATTTTTTCCTTTCACAGTAATGATCTTATTTAGAACCACGTACAGTAGTGTGAGAGACTCTAGATGGCATGGCAAGAAGCTTTACCACCTTCTTTTTGGGTGCACAAGTTTTATTTCACCTTGCAAGGTTTCATGTGCACATTGTATGTCTACAAAGAGTTGAATAGGGTGACTAGAAATTGACAGGAACTTACTGAAGGTATGACTCATACCTTTGATTACTTTTCTTCTAAACCTTCGGTGAATGAGGTGTTACAAGTTATGAAGCACTTAACTATGGGGGAAAGTGTAAAGGCTAAAGAGTTACTTCAAGAGTTGTTAGGATAATTTGAACTGGTGGCACACTTTAAAGAGGAAGAAACAGATGCACAACAGCTTGGGTGCACCTAGAAAGAGAAAAGGGTAATATGATCTACATGGTTGATGATGAAGAGGTAGAGAACCTAGATATTGAGCACATAGAGGGTACACACGAAGTCTTGGATAGTGCAGATGAGAAGGCACGTGCCTACCATGAGCCTATGAAGACCAATAAAGTGAACATTGGAATGGATGTTGAACCTAAGGAAGCCATTATTAGAGATTATTGGTCTGACTCTGAAGTTGCTAAAATCATTGAGCTATTGTACAACTTTTAGGACTCATTCCCTAGAGGCTATCATGAGCTGAAAGGTGTGCATGAATCATTGGGAGAGATGAAGATAAATTTGAAGGAAGGTGTGCACCCAGTCTAAAAGAGACCTTATAGGATGAATCCAAACTTACACATCAAGGTAAAAGAATAAATTGACAAAATGTTAATTTATGGAATTATTGTGCCAATTGAGGAGTTAGAATGGGTGAGCCCTATGGTGATCAACATCAAGAAAGATGAAAGAATCAAGATTCATGTGGATTACATGGAGTTAAATGTTGCATGTGTGATTGATCCCTTTCCCACACCATTTATGAAGGAAATATTGGAAGGCATTGTAGGCGTGAAATATACTCCTTCACTGATGGATTCTTTAGATATCATCAGGTAAGGATAGCTGAAGAAGATCAAGAGAAGACAACTTTCACCACTGAGTGGGGAAGTTTTGCATACATGGTTATGCCCTTTGGATTAAAGAATGTGCCTACAATATTTTCACGCATAGTGGTACAAGCATTTCAATTTTATTCACAAGTTCTTACAGGTGTATCTAGATGATTGGACAATCTATGGGCTCATGAAAGATCACTGTGATAATCTAAGGTTGATGTTAGAGAGGTAGGTAGTTGAGCATATCTCCTTGAACATTAAGAAGTGTATATTTCCACACCCTTTGGAATTTTGTTGGGGCACATCATCTATAAAGAAGGCTTGCTAGTGGATCCTGCTAAGGTAGTTGTTATTTTGGGCTTAGAAGAGCCTACTAGCCAGAGTGAGGTGCATGGATTCTTGGGGCACATGGGTTATTACAAAAAATTTATCAAGGGATATGCCAAGATCACCACACCCTTAGAAGAATTACTCAGGGAAAAAGGAAAGTTCTATTGGGGTGAGGCACAACATCATGCGTTTGACACACTGAAGGAAAGGCTTACTACAATGCCTATTTTTTTACTTTCCTTCATGGTCCAAGCCTTTTCACGTTCATGTAGACGCCTCTGACATGGCCATTGGTGCCATATTATCTCATCCTAGAGAAGGGATTGTTGATCATCCTATTTAATTTGCTAGAAGAAAGTTTAATCCAGAAAAAAAAATTATACAACGATAGAGCGCAAGGCCTTTTCTATGATCTACGTGCTCCATAAGTTTTGATAGTATTTTCTGGCTATACCTTTCATCTTTTATACATACCACATGGCATTGAAGTACTTGGTGAACAATCCCATTTTGCAAGGGTGCATATGTTGTTGGGTACTGGTTTTTCAGGAGTTCAATTTTATGGTGGTGGTTAATCCCGGTAAAAGCAATTCTGGTCTAGACAATTTATCAAGGATTCAATCAGGAGCAGATGTGAAGATAATTGAGGACACAATGCCAAATGCACAATTGTTCAAGTTGAATTGTGTATCCTCAGACTTTGAGGATATTGTTTTCTTTTTACGCACAGGTGTGGCACCTGAGGGAATGAAGGATTTAGAAAAGAAAAAACTTGTTATTCGTGCCACATCTTACATGTTTATTAGTGGAGACTTATACAAGTTAGGTCGTGATGATGTTTTGCATCGAATTGTTCTTGAGCATGAGCACAAAGAAATTATGGTAGAGGCTCATGGCAGTATTGTAGGTGGACACTATGCAGGGGATTCCACTTTGTCTAATATTCTACTAGCTGGTATATGGTGGGAAACATTATACAAGGATTGCAAAGCATATTGTAAGGCCTATTACCATCTTTCAGTGCCTTGGAAAACCTGGGCAATGAGATGAAATTCCTTTGAGGCCTATTACTAGTGAAAAACCTTTTGAGAAGTGGGAAATTGACTTTGTGAGCCCTATTTCCCTAGCCGCGTGCAAGATAGGATCACACTATATTTAACTTGTACAGACTATCTTAAGAGGTGGGAAAAAGTGGCGCCTATAAAGGATTGCACTAAAACTACAAAAAAAAAGGTTTTTGTGGGAAAATATTATTAGCAAGTATGGTTTCCCTTTAAGGTTAACAAGTGATAGGGGTACTCATTTCCTTAATGAGACTATCAGGATATTATTGGATGAATTTATGGTCACACACCATAGGAAAAACCCTTATCACCCTCAGGAAAATGGAACTACTAAGGCCTTTAAAAAATATTGAGCCATACTTTGACAAAAAAAATTGATGTTGGAAGAAGAGATTGGGATGACAAGGTTTCTGTTGTACTTTGGGCATACAGGAAAACCTACAAGAGGTTGAATAAAGCCTTTCAGTTTATGTTCAGCACAGAGGCAGTTCTCCTCATGGAATTGATGTTACCTTCTTTGCATATTATGCATGCAGGAGGTTTGGCTGATGAGCAATCATTGGAAGAATGTATTGATAAATTGATGCAATTGGATGAGAGACGCGCCATAGTAAGATGGATTCAGAAGAAAGAAAAATCCAGGAAGAAGGCATGGCATGACGGGAACATTAGGAATAAGAAGCTTGAGGTTGGGTAAATGGTCCTTCTGTATGATTTAAATTTTTTGCACCACCTTGGAAAGCTTAAGGTGCATTGGTTGGGACCATATGTTATCACTTATATACTTGATTCAGGCGCTTACTAGTTAGAGGTGTTGGATGGAACACGGTTTCCCAGTTACTTCAACGGGAGTAGGTTGAAGCCCTACTATAAATAAGCCTTCTAAGTGTTTTTAATAAGGTAGTATTACCACTTAGATTAGGTTTCCCTTACTGCATTTCCTTTATATGTGTTTCCATTATTGTTGTTATGCTTTTTCGATTTAGTTTAGTGTTGTGTGTAATAAGCATGCTTACACACTAGAAGCTAATTACAATTTAAGTGTTTTCATGTGCAGAGGACCGTACATACCCTTAGTGTGGGGTGGTTTACATACAAGGTTCATTACTAAGTTGAATATAGTTGATTGTCATCTGAAGATGGGTATGCATAAGGAAAATTTTGTGTAGGTGCTTTTTGGAAGGGTGTAGATAGAAATAAATTACTCCTAAATGAAGATCTTAGATGGAAAAATGGATGCACAATATAATGTGAGGTAGGTTGTAGTAGTGGAAACTACTTCAAAGAAGGCATTGTGGCGAAGTTCTTTGGCACATATGGGCACACAGAAGGAGGTCTATGGCCAAGAAGTAGAAGAAACACCAAAAGGTTATGACTGTGGTGTGGAAATGAGCAGCGCGGAAACATTGACGAATGATGCATTAATGTTGGGATCGGTGGTAGGTGAAGGAGCAATAAATGTGATAACTTTTAAAAATATATAAGGAAGGGTTGTGAGGCCATTTTTACCTTTGCGATTATGAATTCTTGAGTGATTTATTTATGAGCCATCTAGCTAAGATGGCTGTGAAGAGTGGAGAGTTGTACACTAGTTAGGTTGGTCAGATATGTGCATGAGGAACTATTACACTCCATTTGTTGAAGTGTTTGAGGAAGGAAAAGGTGTGCGGGAAAGGATATTGACGGTTAGGGTTTGAGTTTGAGATAGGGCACATGGAACCGATTTGTAGAGCTCGAGGGAGGTAAGAGAACACATATTTTTTATTGAAATGACACCAAAAAGAGAAAAAGGGGCAGGTACAAGGGGAAAGAAACAAAAGGAAGTCAATATTGAGATCCATGATGCTCTCGAAATTAGGTTTTATGAAATGAAATACCCAAAGGAAGGGATTATGGTCCGTGATTGGGATTCCCATGTCTTTTAAAGAAAATTCAGTGATTACAATCATAGGAAAACTAATAACAAGGAGGATTTGGATGCATTGTTGAATAAAAAGACAAACAAATGGATAGTGGATGACATACATGTATACAATGATGTTAGGGAGAAGCTCCTAAGAAAGGTAGGGGTTTTATAGTTGTACGAACTTCCTTATTTTGGAAAACCAGAGAAGTTATACCAGTGGCTTATGAGTAGAGTCCATGAGGAATTTTTCTATTTTGTTGGGTGACAAATGAGGATCATCGCACCCTTGATTGTCACTTTGACGAGTTTGAAAAGCACAGGCACAGAGGTTAGTAACGACCTAACTGATAAAGAAAAAATTATAGAAACTAGAAAGGAGTTAGGTTATACAAAAGGTGGGCACATCATGGATATTTACAAGTTGAGGAAGTATTTGGTCATAAAGGTAGTCTCATGCTTATTGAAAAATTAAATGACCAAGAGATATGGTCACAAGTGAACACTTTATGGCTACATGTTGCAAAGAAAATGTCACAAGGAGATACCTAAAACTTGGTTGGTTACATTTTTGAAATGATCATTTAAGAGGAGTGTACAAGTGAGAAAATTATCTTTGGCACTATTCTACTATCCCTTGTGTTTGTGGAGATTGGAGTGCCCGATGGGCCGAAGAACAAAATTTGGGAGTACCCTGCAGAAAAGAAATCTCTCGTAGAGAGATTCAAAAAGTATCTTTGTGAGGGGACCATGAGTGGCCCATTCAAACCAAGGGTAGAGATGTGGTATGCATGACTCCACAATGCATTCAAGGAAGAGTGGAGGATACCTAAGGAGTTGCCCGCGAGTGTAGGTAAGCTAGGACATTTTGCATTCTATCATCATTTTTGCATTGCACATTTTAAGATTAAGGATGGGACATGGATTCCTTTGTGAAAATTTTCCTATGCTTTCACCATGAGTTTCTTTCAAGAAGTTGTTTAAAGACTCTCAAACATGTGCAAGTTAATCTACAATTGTGATAAGGTAGATTGTGACTACCACACTTTGCAGAAGACTTACGTCTATCTACGTAAGTATGCTTATATCGAAAGATACATTTCGGATGATATAACTATGAATCCTGTTAGTTTGGAAATAGGTGACGGTGGGATAACATTGGTATACCTTTAGCTTAAGCCTAGGCTAGAGAATGGAAAGTATGTTGGAATTTCAAGCCCGCCTAAAGGGAAGCACACAGTTAGTATGTTGGTAGCTGAAAAGCCTACTTCACCCATTCAGGAAGAAGAATAAGAATAAATTCATCAAGATAGTGGTGGGTTAGACCATGGAGGAAGAAGACAACCTACAGATAGAGAAAGGAAAGAGCATGAGATGATTCCCCCATCACATGAGCAAGAAGATGAAGTGTTTGAGACAAACACAGTGGAAGTCAATTAGGACCAGAGAGTCAAAGATCCATAGTTCAAGAGATTGTTCAGGAGGACAAGGGTTCAGGGCATAGGGTCATCACAACCCTTAAGGATTTTACCAAGGATTTCACCTCAAAAGGAAGATCTTGAGAAAAAGAGAAGCCACAAGCTAAAGCTTAAGGATGGAGAGGAGGATGAGTCCAGAGAGAGTGCTTCAGGTACTCCAGTGTAGCCTGAGGTTACAGAGGAGCCCCATGATGAAGAAATGAAGGATGATGAGGAAGGGCTAAAGGACATAGAAACAAAGGCAAAAAATGGTAAAGGCCTAATTCTAGATTCAAGATCCCATGTTCCTAAGGTAAAAAGAACAAGGGAGGAGAAATAAGGGAAAGAATATGTGACTCCCACGGTTGGATATGTGGATGACACCAGCAAGACCATACGCACGCACTTCCAGAGTACCATGGAAACTAAGGACTTATATGGTTGGGATTTGATGGATGTGGAGATGGTAAATGTGTACACATGGAAGCAGTTTTTATGGTCAATGCAGACTCATATGGATGATCCTAATTTTGAAGTGTGCGAAGAATCATGCATCTTGCACAGAATGAAGAAAGCACCCCAAATCCGGCATGTAAATGTTAAGCCAACTGTTATGTTAGAAGATCAAGTGAGAAATGCCTTGGTAAAGATATATACAAAGGCTACTCATAGGAACATAGACAAAGTAACAACCATTAGGGTGTTGATCAATGACAACAAGGATAGGGATGCAGAAATAAAGCACCTCACAGTAGAAAAGGAAAGGGCTGAGGAAAAGACAAAAGCCTTTATCAATATGGCTGAGGAGATTGGTGACAATATTCTTAAGGTACGGCCACATATGGAATCTCAAGTTCTAGAAAAATTTCCTTCTGTAATGCACTATATATGTACACTTTTAAAATTGGTCATAAATGAAGGGCCCATGTGTATGCCCATGCTAAAAGACCCTGAAGAGGAAGCAACGAAGGTAAAATCCACCATTTCCAGAAAAATTTCAAGTTATGAACTATTGCTACATGCCTTGAGAGATTAATTAAATAAGGTAGATCAAGCCTTGAACATGTGCATGACACCACATGCAATTGTTGGGATGAGGACAATTGCAGAAGATAATGAAGTCCTAAAAGCCATGAAGGGTGTGACACTTGGGCACATAAAGAGACTTGCTTTGGTGGAAGAGAAGTGCAAAGAACTTACAAGTGCCCAAGAACCACATGAAAATAGGCTGAAGGAGATAGGAAAACATATTGCTAGGAAGATGGACTATAAGGAAGGCATGATTTCTAGTATGGAAAATATTTGTAGAATCTTACTAAATGAACATGAAAATATGACTCAAGATGAGCTAAATGCCATAATCACAGATGTTATAGAAACATTGGGTGAGACCTTAAGAAATTTGTAGGCATTGGAGGAAGAAATTAAGAATGATTATGCAGAATTAATACTACTTGTTGAGGAGAAGAACACTAAATGATATTCAATTCTTTTGTTTTAAAAAATTTTCATTATTTCATTCATTGTTCTTTACTTTAAATAGATAAGTTAATATTTCCCATTGCTAGGGGTAGAAATGAATTTAGTGTGGGGTAATGTTGAGAAAATGAAACATATCTCAAGGATGAAAGTGCAGAAGTTTTGTGCATGCAGGAACAAGGCGTGTGGGAAGGCACGAAATCATAGCAGAACATGAGCGTGCCCAAAAACAATCAGAATCAGGACTTGGCCATTTTTTGTATGAGGCTATTTTTGGACATCGAGTGTGGAGCACGTAAAGATATGAAGACTTGTATTTCACACAAGACTATTTTAGGATGTGCAGCAGTTTGAGTGTTATGTAGAGTTTTGGCTTAATAATAGGATTTATACTTAGATTTAAATATAGGAAATCTATTATTAGAGCACTTGCATGCTTTTGTATTCTCTTGTAAAGGCGCATGGTTATTCTTAGCATATAGTCTATTTTTGGAAGGTGCATAGGTGGTGAAGGGAAATTCCCCATCTCTCTCTCTCTCTCTCTCTCTCTCTCTCTCTCTCTATATATATATATATATATATATATATATATATATATATATATATATGTATGTATGTATGTATGTATGTATTTATTTGAATGGCTTAGAGAGATCGATTATTGTAAATTTATGTTGCAGATTTGTTAGCGCGCATGACCATGGAAACTAGATCTTGATGTATAAATCTTAGTTGTTTTTTTGTATTTAATATAGTGGATCATATTGTCTAGATATTGGTGTTAGATGTGACTGAATATGGTTCTTGCATGGTAAATCTCATTATAATCATTGTTTAGTCAATCTTTCATATGGTTTAGATCTAGATCTGGCTTATGCATTGTGGATTATTTACTATTTGTTATAAATTTGGATATATACATGCCTAATCATGCTAACATTGTAGAAAATCAACTCTAAAGAGGGGCCTGGTACCCTTTCATGCTTCGGGTGAGTGCTCAACTTAGGCTGAGTAATGTGGTAGCATGCCTTGGGTTATTTGCAGTGAATTCTAGGCTACATCAAAAAGACAATGTAATTTGTGCAGAGTGGGCTGCAAACATGGGACATCACTCACGATGTCGTAAGACATGCAAGGCCATCATCGCCACAAATAAAAAAAAAGTTTGCACATCAAACAAATGGCCATTCCCACATATAATAGCAAAAAAAAACTGACAATGTATTAAACAAGTATGGAAACAAATATCCCTGCATAAAAAAATTTGCACATGAAGCACCCATTAGCATGTTACAAAAACTTATATAACCAAGTAATGTAAAGTGTTGAGTATAAAGTGAAATAATAACACCTGTGAGAGACAAACGTGGATTCCCCCAATGACTAGTATAGGAAGGGTAGAATTCAAGCATATGTATTGTGTGTAAGAGACTTGTACCTATGATCACAACTAAAGAATGATGTGAACATGCATGTGTGTATGATATAGATAAATGACATACAAGTAATCTAACTAGCATGTGTAATAAAGTGACCATGAACAAGAAAAAGTAAACAAGAGTGAAAGTAACTATAGTATGTTGTGGATGGATGGAATGGAATGCAAGATGGAGTGATATGAGGGGGGGATGTGTTGAATGCTATGCCCCCAAGCATGTAAGAGATGCAAGTCTAGTCAAAACACTCTAATTGGATCAATGGAATGGGTAGTTTCCTTAAAAAAAGTGATGGGACATAGAGGAGATAGAGTAGTGTGACCATGCAATGGTTCATCATCATAGTAAGATTCATTCGGGTCCCAATCATCAACATATGTAGGGTCTACACCGGATGTTGGAATTACAAGTTTAACTTTAGGAAGTGATTGTTTCATATGCCTTGGCGATGTGACAGATACTTTTAACGGAGGAGTAGTGAGATCTTCCTTAAGAGGAGGTTTCTTATCTTGACTTGGTAGTACAACTGACAAATTAAGAGGACATGACTTAGAGAAAATCGTGAGAATTGATGGCTTGTTTTGATTTGGCAATGTTGAAGATGACAGAGTAGGAGGAGGTGGTGAGCTAATTTAGAGAGATTATTGCTTATGTTGACTTGGTGATGTCGTAGGTGGTTTCTTAGGAAGATCTTTACTAACAAAATAATGTGCATGAGAAGCGGTATGGTGATTCTCATTAGATGTAGAAGAAGAATACTTAGAATCCCATTGAGATGTAACATAACATTGGGTAGTGACTGAGATAAACCCTTGATGCTCAAGATGTTTGGCTCTACATTGTAAGGCATAGCAATCACTGTCATTATGTCCCTTTATTCGATGATAATTACAATATGGATGACCATGATACTTTTTTATCCAATAAGGAGGGTAGTAATGAGTATGCGTAAAACTAATCCATTGACAACTAAGGAGTATAGTAAGAATGCCATGTTGCTTATACTACACTCAGATATGAGAGGCTCAAGAAATGGCATGACCTAAGGTTCAACTATATGACATGTAGTAGACATAGATTGAAGATGAGATGTAGCGGGAGAATAAACGTAATCCTGAGAAGCATCCCTAAGTTGTTGGAGTTCATATTTGAGAGATGTGATTGTGGATTCCATAGTTGTAAATTTTTCTTTAAATAAAGCATGTAGAGCTTGAATTGAATCCAATATGGGTTTAATATATGGAGGATCACTAGGGTTGGTAAATAGACAAGTGAGCATAACACTTAGTTTGTGTGGCGGCATATTGTCATCATAATACTTGGTGTCTAGGAATTTTTGCAAAACAACCTGGAAATTGGGATATCTCCTAAATATATCAGATAAAGAAACTTGACCCATGATAGAGAAAAATTGAGAATCCTAAGTGTGAAATATGTCAAATTTGCCAAAATTATTAACTAAAATGTGAATATCAGGACAGTTAATCTAATATAGAATGACATATAAATGTAGTAAAGAAGTATGTAAATGACCCAAGAAACTATGGAAGTGGAAATAAAAAACCCTAGAGTACTAAGAGAGAGTTAGAATGAACTTAGCTAATTGGATGACTTTGTTGTACTGTGTTGCAGAGGTGAGTGAAAGAACAGAAAGTAGGAATGACTGGACTGGAGTGCCTAGAGAAGGACTAGGGTGCCTACAAGATTTCTTGAGTATCTAACTGGACTGGAGTGCCTGGAGAAGGACCAGGGTGCCTAAAAGAGTTATGGTCTATAGAATGGGCACCCTAGTCTATGAAAAAATTCCAGAAATGAGTTTCACATGTCTAGAAGGTGGTCTAAAACCCTCACTGTGTGAAGCATCAAATTCACTTCCATGCGTCAAATGTCGCCAATAATCCAATATGATGAAAATACCTACAAGAGACTAATAGAAGCATAAAAGCCCTAAAAAAAAAAGATGCAAATGAATGGGTCATACTGACCTCACTTGCCATAAAATTGGGCTTACTAATTGAGTGTTGCACTACATTTCAAACCCAAATGTAGTTCTGGTGAGTGTGTGCATAATGTGCCCTAGGTGTTCTGGTGTCAGTTGCACTTTGTGAAGTAGTGAGCAATAACTAAATGTAAAAAATGTAATAGTATGTGTACATGGAATAGAATATAATCCCCCCCCCTATGAAGTGTGATGCAGATGAACCATCCTTTTCCTTGTGATAAAGATAATAGATGCAAATGATCTCAAAGTGGATGCAACTCTAGATGGATGGTATTAGTGACTAGTGTTTGGTTCCTCATTATGGTCTCATATATTTATATTTATAGGGTTCTCTTGATCTAATTTCATAATTAACCCTAAGATGGCTAACCACCAAAAATATAAGAAGCTTAAATAGCTAGAAAGAGCCCAAAATATGCTAGGATTTTCAAAAAGGATCGGGGTGCCCCTGGTGGGACAAGGGCACCCACGGGCACCCCAGTACTAGGCTGGGTGCCCCAGTTGTAGCTAAAATAACATGGGATGTGATGAGATCATTAATTTACTTGTTTATATCATCGATGTGATTATTGATTTGTCATTAAACATGATTAAGTAGTGCATGGGGATGTTTTATATAGTTATATCCTAGTAAGTTCAATGTATTTCTCTTGTTTTTTTTTCAAGCAACTTGTTAACCGTAGAATCTCCCACTAATTACCTTTGTGAGTGAAATGTGGTGACATGTGCAGGATAATAGTAGATATTTACAGCCAATGGTGGGAATTGTAATCAAGGAGTCTGATTCTGGAGCCATTGTGCTTTCATGGAAGACGTTTTCCATTGCCAACCTATAAATATGGATCTTGTTTTTAGTAGTTATGTAGGATTTAATGAACTTTAATAGGGTTGTTAGTGGAATAACTCAATGCCTACAATTTTGGCATGATGTGTAACTAACTATTTCTATATAGACTTCTCCTTGAAGAAAAATTTAGTAGTTAGTTGATGTTGGTAATCTGCAATACATTTTATAACAGTTAGTATCTATTTTCTAGTTATGTACTGAGTATGTTATGGAAATTTTCTGAATCAATATATTAGAGTTTGTTTTGAATATCTTGTGGTGTTGAGATTACCTCTGTCCTGAGGAAGAACAAGGGCCCACTCGACCAATGTGACTGGAGGATTTTACATTTATGCATGCTCGTGGTTTCTGATAAGTTACAGTTTGAATTTAATTAGTTATTTCCTTTAAAATTTCTATCTAGTGTGTGTTATTTCCTTTCATGAAATTTCAATTATGAGTGTGTCATTTCAATTCAGAGTGTGTGTTATTTGAATTTTTTTATATTGATTTGGTGTGTGCATTTCAATTCCAGCAAAGTATTTCCATTAAATGCATTTCATCACAACAATGTTGTTTCAGTAGTTCAGAATTACATTTATGTATATTAACAGAGACAGAGAGAAACATAACAACCAAAACCCCCCAAATGGAACCACCAAACAATTAATTTGTATAAAGCGTCATTGCATACAACCTTGGACACAACCATGGTTTTATAATGACACTAGTATAAAAATATGTTAGTTAAATGATTGGAGAATACAACGACCCATAATTTTTGGTGTCATTGTCAGGGACAACATAAGCACAACACGCCATTTTATTCACTTTACATGGTATGGGTATTAATGAAGTAAATCTATGTAACTAGTAGAAGTATTAGGCCTTATTTACATAACCAACCTTGATGCACAGGCCACAGGACATTCACGGGAGAGATATTTATACCACGTAATATCCAAATAATATCTCCAAATAGAGTACAAGTAGGGAACACATAAAGTGACATTGAATCTAATACAACACCTAGAAGTGCTTTTGAACATTGTGCATCATCTGATTTAGAACCATAACATCCTTCAGAAAAGGGAATACAACGAATAATGAGAACCAACCCTTGGGTAGAACCTTTTCCTATCCCATTGTCTTAGAAAAAGATGAGGATGTACATATGAAAAATATCTCACTATCCATCCTCCCTATATTCGAAGGAATGTCTATAGAAAACCTAAATTAGTTCTTATTTGAATTCAAAGTTCTTTACCATAAATATGACTACAAAATAGAAAATCAAAATCTCATACTGTTACCCAAAATGTGCCCCCTGCTCATTTTGTGGCTAACTCCTTCCGTTCTTCCCTCTATTGTGCTTCGGTCAAAAAAATTTGCTTTTTAGACACTCAAAACCTTCTGGAAATGGCACCATTGGATAGAGCTCTTTCTCAGCTTTCCAAAAAGGTAAATTTTTCCTCCTAACTCCATGTATTTTTCAAGTTATGGCTCAGTGGAGTTTTTGTGGGAAATTTTCCCCTAGAAGGCCCGCAGCCAATCAGGACGTGCCACGTGTCCAAAGAAGTGGTGGGGGTCGGAGGAGAACTTGGTTTTTTACCAAGTGTTTTGGCAAAGATTTCAAAAGGAAGAATTTTTCCCGCGGGCCCGCCGACCAATCATTTGCTGCCACGTGCCCAGGGGATAAAGTTGGAAAAATCAACTAAGTGCTGGTGCAAGAAATTTTTTTGAAGGATGGCCCTGCGGCCAATAGAAACATGCCACGTGTCCAAGGAGGTTCAGACCAGCGGAGCGCGGGTGGAAATTGGGATTTTTTTCCAAAACATTGGCGCAAAAGTTAAAATGCCTGCGGAGTCTCTGCCAACTAATCACATGAGGAAACGTGGCACCTAGACTTGCAAAGCGCGGGGAATATTTGGAAAATTTTCCCAAGGAGAAAATAAAGAAAAATTTAGAAGGAAAAACCCACCCCCCTTATTGCGAGCCAATAGAATCTTGCCACGTGTCCAGGTGGGGCAAAAAATTTAGAGCAAGCCCGCGAGGAAATTTAGGAGGGTCAAACCCACATCCAATGGGGTTTTAACATGTGTCCAGGCCAAAAATATCAAAGCGACCCGCATGAAAATTTGAAAGAATGGGCCCGCTCCCAATCAGAGCGTGACACGTGTCCCAGCTCGTCGGCCCGACGGGAAAATTTTGGAAAAATTTTCCAAAGGCTAAAATAAAGAAAAATGGAGCAGGAGGGGCCCGCGCCCAATGAAAACTTGCCACGTGGCACCTAGAATTGTAGAGCATGGGAAAATTTTGGAAAATTTTCCAAACGACCAAAAAGGTAAAAATTCAAAAAAAATTCCCACCAACCCGATTTGGCCCTGTTTTTCCCTAAAACTTCAAATCACCATATCTTTCGATCCAGAGCTCAGTTTTTCACGTTCTTTATATCAATGGAAATATGGTGAAATTATCTACAAGATTCCAAGGTTATTTTTTAATTTTGGTGGAGTTTGGAGAGAGAAAATCAAGAAACACCTCTGGCACGTGGTCATGGATAGAAATGACGTTTCAACGACCGTTTTTAATGAAGAATGGCTCACATTCTCTCCCAACATGGTTAAAAATGTCAAGGAATGGGTCTGTCAAGGCACCCATGCTATTTTGATGGCATTTTTGTCAATGGTTGAACCCCTTGCACTTTTTCCAGTGTTTCTCTCTCCTGGGGTCGTGGTTTGCACTGTAAAAGCCAGAATGAGTTCATTTTGCAAAGGAAAGACACTTTTTCATATCTACAACTTCCTTTTTCTTCCTCGGTAGAATTTGTGAAGAAATTTTACCTTTCCATGTAATGCAGCACCTTTTCTTGCCTCTGGATCACTATAATGTACTGTATTGGATCTGAGATGTTGATATATGTTCTGTGATTAAAATCCCTCAATCCTTTCATATATCTATCATTGCTTTCTTGATCTTTCATTACATTTTGAGCATTTGTGCATGTTTTGTGTTGTGTTTCCTTATGGATTGTGTATTTCATACAGCATCAGGTGTCTACAACTCCTTTGGTGCATCACCTATTAGCATTGGTTCTTTCTTTTTTACATTTTCTATCCTTGTCCCTTTGGAATTTAGAGTAGATTTAGGAGTTTAAACCTCTATAATTGTGCAAGTAAAATAGCTGATCAAAGGAGTTGAGGAGACAGCCTCTAATCTAGAGATTCCTCTTCCATTTTTGCAAGTCCCACACTTGGGAAGAGGATTCAATGTTGTGCAATCACACTGGATGCTAGTATGATCAAACTAGAAATCTGATCAACATCCAGGGGGTGCTGCTGATTTGCAACAACACATACTATTTCCTTCCACCCTTAAAGACTCTTCTATGATGTGGATCATGGGATTTTCCCCTAACTCCATTCATTCTTGGGAGAACATGGAGATAACATTTTTAGACAAATATCAATACTACTACAGGGTAAGAGATAGGAAAGAAGATTTCTTCTAAATAAATAAAAAGGAATATCAAAATATATAATATTATCTTGATAGATTTATCTTTCTCCATTAGAGGACTGGTTACGAGTTACATGCAGAAATCATTAAGACATTTTTCCTTAAAGGACTTGATGAGGAAACCAAGGGTTACCTCAATCTTGTGGGAGGAGGTGATGTACACAAACTTAGCATGGAAGATATCACTAAGCTATGTAGAATTTACGCTAGAACACAAGGAGGTATTAGGAAAAGAAAAATATCCAAAACTGCCCTAGGTACCTTAGAACTTCTGGAGGAAATGGATAACATGAAATAATACATCTTATCACAATTAACATCAACCATAGATGGGTTGAAAGCCTAGACTAGTGTTGCAAAATAACCTCTAGACATATACTTCCCTAAATGCAATAAGAGACATCCTTTGAGAGAGTTTCCTTTGGATTTCAAAGACATGTGTTTGATCTGTGATGTCACTGATCATGATACTAACCATTGCACTTTCTTACCTCAGTTGAAAGAAATATTTAATGTTGTGTCTCAAGAAAATGCATAGGTAAACTTTGTTCAAAGGATAAATAATCAGGTTGTGTATGCCCCTAGACCTTCTTAGACCCCATGTATGATGGCATGGTCCAGTCAGGCTCCTCATCCTACTTGGGGATAACCTGAGTGGACACTACCACACTGGATGGTTTACCCACATCCACCACCATGGATGACTCCCTACAATCAGCAGGGTCGGACACCACCATCCAATGTAAATCCATGGAAAAACTAACAATGCGCACCTCAACAAAATTCTAATCAACAAAGGAGGTTCCAACAACCATAGCAGGATTTAATGGTCCCACCACAAAACTATCAATATCATGGGAAAGTAGCAAAAAATCAACTTCCAGCCCAGCCTGTTGCAAACCCTGAAAATCAATAGATAACTTTAATTAATGAAGCAGGACATAGTGATACAATGTAGGTTAATATTATCAATAATATGTAACTAAGCTCTGGGAGAATAGTGAATAATCCTCCTATTGTTATCACAGAAATACTTGAGGAAAATGAAAAAGAAGATACACCTGAGGAAAATGAAGAAATTGAACATGTTCCACAAATGTTAACCACTAGGAACGGTCAAGGAAAAGATAAGAATGCACATGCAACTCCTTTTCTAGAATGATTATAGGAAACTAGAACTGCAGAAGAAATAGAACTAGTTCAAGAGTTGAAAAAGATGAACATCGAGGTCCCACTTCTGATATAAATAAGGGACATTCCTAAATTAAACCATACCATTAGAGACCATTGTATAAATAAACTAGGAAGAAAGAATAAATACCCAAAAATGGTCAAATTAGAAGGAAGTCTAGTTGATCTTGTTGCTGGAAAGCTTATTTCACTAAAATATGATGATTCTGGGAGTCTAGTCATTACTATTTTTGTAAATGGTCAGTTAATTTCAAATGTTTTGGTGGATCCTGCCATCAATGTTATAACAACATATATGTTCAATTTTTTGTCTTTAACAGGATTACAGCCAACCAATATTGTTCTTTAATTGGAAAATCCATCTATTGTTGTACCAGATGGAGTGATTGAGGATGTAATGGTCACGATTGAATCTTGGGAGTATCCCATTGATTTTATGGTCTTACAACCTAAAGATCAGAAGTTGGGATATCCAGTAATCTTAAGAAGACCCTGGTTAGCTACTGTTGCTACATATATTGACTGTAGGTTGGGGAAAATGCCAATTCAAAATGGGTGAAAATCAAATAATATTTCATTGTATCCTCTTGCCCAGCCATATGTGGATGTTTGTCAACATGTGTAGTGCCCACTTTCCTTGGACACTATTTAGATACTGATCTTGATACTATTGGTCACATTTTAGATATTATAATGTTTTGATGTAGTATGATGTATCAGGGACTATTATGGACATTATTATGTTTTGATTAGTATGATGGTTAGATGTTAGATCATGGATTAATATTGATCTGGATTCAGATATTTTGCTTGATGATCATTAAGACATCAGTATTATTATGTGGATGATGACATATTGGTTGACATGGACAGGTTATTGCTTTTGATTATAGACATGTGACATTGATATTATGAATAGCTATAGTATAGAGATCTATTGGATGATGATATAGTTGCAGTTGAATTTAAATGATAAATGTTAAATTATTGATAATGTTGTGATTTATATTTAATAATTGTATGTTGCTTATATCATTTGGATGTTCTGATATGGCCACGAGGCCGAAGGGGTATATTGCATTTTGTAGGTTAAAAATCACAACCATGTCGGGGGACTGGAGACTAACCATATTGGAATTTAGTGTGAAATCAATAAGGTCACCATGGAAACTGTGTCTGAGTTGTATGTTGTGTTTTGTTAGGATTTCCCATGGGGGGATTTCCATTATTGTGGCCATGGGGTATATGTGTGCTTTATTTGTTGTGTCCCTTTTTAAAATTATTGTTGTATGTATTTTATTTGTAATGTGCTCTTTATTTTAATTATTTTATTGTGATAGTATAATGTGAGAGTCTTATAGTTAAATTTCAATTATATTAATTGGGATGTGGAAGATAAATTAAATGTTATTGTCTTGGTTGAAAATGAAATTTATTTATATATTTTATAACCATATGGTAATTAAATATATGGTTGTATCTAAAGTTTGTAATAAATAAATGTCATAGAAATAAATGCATTTTAAAAGAGTGTGTAAGTTACCAAGTATGGGTTGTGTAAGTGAAGTGATAGATTGTGTATGAAATTGTAAGAGGTTGTAAGAAGATTTTGGAAGGTCAGACACTCCATCTCTTTCTTGAAATTCGAATTTGAGCTTGGAGGACAAATTTGGAGGCTTGTGGGACAAGTTAAACTTGTCCCACACCTCTCAAAATCCTCGACCAACCATGTTTATTAATTTGGAGTCAAAATCAACTTATTTTATTGCATTTTTACATGATTTATTGTAAGATTTTTGTGCACTTGTCTTACAAATTTTAAATGCATTCTTTTTTTTAGGATGGGCAAAAAAATGAAGTGTGTAAGTGGTTTGTCATTCACATTTATTGTGATTTTATTTTTTTGATGTTGATTTCTTTTGGATGAGGAAAAATGATGTGGCATCCCACTTGGAATCCACATCATCCTCTTCCACCCTCTCCCTTTAAAAATGGGAATTACTTCCTCATTTGAGGTTGTTGAAAGTTTGTTATTGCTTCTTGGGGTGGAATTTTCTCTTGCATTGGGAGCTTGGACTATTTTGCATGCTCTGCATTTGTTGTTTAAGACTGGTTTTTGTGCAACAAAGAACCTGTTGTTTTGGAAACAAGTCTCCATTATGGAGAGGTAGGCTCCCACTATTTTAAAACTGTTGTATTTTCCTCTTTTAGCATGAATTTGAATGTGTTGTGTTTGTAATTATTTTGAGGGATGGGTAGAATGCTTAGGGTATGGTGTAGAGAGAATACTATGAGGTTATCAGAGGAGGGATAAGGGATTTTCCATTGTTGTTTGTTCTTGGGAATGAATGTTGGTTTGGGATCCACCTAGGAAAGGAAATTGCTTGAATTTCCTACTTTGGGGGAGGTGTAAGGGATAAATTTGGAGGAGGGATAAGGAGGGGTTGATGAGGGATAAGGTTTATGGGATGGTTATGTTCTTGGCAGTTTGCTCTGTAGGTGGATGTCCAAATTTCAACATGGGAGGCATAAGGAGACCTCAATAGGTCTTGCTCTTGTTTGGCTTGCTTGCTTGGAGAAGGAGCCTTTGTGATTATATGGAACTGATTTTCTAATGCAGTTGAGAACTGCTCCCTTGTTTTGATTTGTGTTTTCTTTGATTTTTGTGATACATGAGTGTTTCTTGCATGTGAAAGAAGTCCATGTTGCCATGAGTTGAATGATCATGCTCCATTTCAATATGGTTGGGGCTTGGGGGCCAATGGGGTAAGATGGCTTCTATTTTCCCATTGGGTGTCTTAGTTGGGCGGAGAGTGTTGTCTTTCCCCCTTCCTTGTTGTGATTCAAGTTGCAAGAATGAAGATGAATCAAGCAAGCTATGCTGTTTGGAGAAAGAAGAATACAGTTTGACAGTCATCTCTTTGAGAAAACTTTAAATGTAATCCCTTCCCACTTCGCAAGTGGATGAGTTGTATAATTTTGTATATGTGAAGCCATTGTATGAAATGGATAGTCTGAAATTTAATTGAAATGTAAAGATGAAACATTCTATTCTCTGTATTGGAAAAGACTGTCATACAGCTGTATATTTAACATTGAAATTCAAATGTAGAAATGAATTGTATCTTTCTGTTTAGTTTGGAAAATAAAATGGTGAAGAAACATTTCTGTACCTTGTATTTGAAATTTGAAAATCAGATCAAATTGGAAAAGAAGATCAGTTGTAATGTTTATTTGAATTTTCAATAGAAGTATGGCATTGGTTCATTATAAAATTGTATTGCTGTCAAAGAATGAAGATTTCTATTTTGAAAAGGAATAAGAATCTCTTTTTTTTAATGTAAAAGAAGATGCATATGAAATGGAATTAAATGTTATTTTTTCTTGCAAAATTGTCATATCAAAACTAGAAACTCAGATATGCATTTTAGTTTGAATTGACATGGATGAAATTGATGAAGAAACTACATATGGATTAAGTTTAGGAATCATTGCTGTTTGAATTTTTTTTTTAAAAAGAGACAAACCACCATTTACCAGTAAACTCACTGTTTTAAAGTTAAAACTGGTAATGTGCATAGGATTAAATTAGTAGTTAGACTTTATACTCAGCAATAAATTACAAAACTTGAAATTTACACTTAAGAAGACTTGAGGAATCCAAATTCACTAAAACAGTCAAGAATAAATCTCTAAAACTCAAAGAATTTCAATTCGGAGCTTGCATGGTTGTTTTTCCCGTCAACTATCAGAAAATTGAAAACTTGTATAAATTGATCAAATTGACATACTTACAACATTCTAATTCTTCCCTAAGTTGATCCTCCATGTCTTTTTGACATGTTGAGTGGAAGAAGAGTTCAAATTTTATCAAATTGAACAAATCTTACAAGTAGGAAAAAACTGCCAGTTTGTAACTTAAAACCCTACAGATTGATTTCTTAAAATTGACCCTTGAAACATTACCAAATTCTAAAATTGATGATTTCTATGCAAAGAGGACTCCGAGAGATTTCGGAAAGTCCTCGTTTGCCTAAAATGGAGCTTCCTATCAAAAGTTATGGCCATTTGAAGTTTTACTTCAAAATGGCCATCCCAAACCAAAAACGAAATAATTCGACCTTAGAAAAATTTAAATTTTGAACTTTGGAAAAATTTCCTTAAAAATTCTGCGGCCCCGCCACCCTCTCTACCTATCAAAATTCACCACGTGGCACTTTGGAGGGGCAAACCCTTAATAAAAAAATCTTAACTTTTTACCCTTTTGGAAAAATGTCACTTTTTCCTCCGCCAACCCGCATCCCCGCAACCAATAGGATGTTGACACATGTCCCCATGGGTGCACGGGTCCATGCAATTCTTTTAACCTTTTAACCCCATGGGTGAAAAATCCAAATTTCCTCTGCTGGCCTGCGGCCAATCACAAAGCGCCACGTGGCCATTTGAGCAAGTGCGGAGGCATGGAGGAAAATTTTCCTTCAAAAAATTAAGACTTTGGTTTTGGGAAGAATTTGAATTTTTTCCCCGTGACCCGCTGGCTTGCACCAATCACGTGATGACACATGGCATTTGGGAAACTTTTCCCAATTTTCTCCCTAACCCCGCGGACCTCCAAGGGAAAATTTTCCCCTAAAACTCCGCCTGGCCATAACTTGAGTTTTACAAAGAGTTAGGAGGACTTATTTATATGGTTGGAAAGGTGAGGAAATTTCCTATCCAATGAGCCTAGTTTAGGAAAGTTTTGATAAATCTAAGTGTGTGAAAAATTCAGTTGAAGTTAAGGGCTTGATAGAGAGTAGGCTTGGCGATAAATTTCTCCCTGAACCTTAGTAAAACTTGTAACCTCCAAATTGGAACCTTGTAAACTTGTTATAAGATAAAAATGGAAATCTTGGGTTTGGTTAATCAGAATTTGTTCCAGAACCTATTTAGTTTCATACTAATGTCTTGCAACTTGGTTGTAGACTCTTCTTACAAAAAAAAATTATTCCATAATTTTCCTAATTTGTTCATTTGTCTCAAGTAGTAGTTGAAGCAGGCATCACACTTAGTATCATGGCAGTGGTTCAAAAGCTTGGACCATTGGGCACACTAGAAACATTGAGACTTGAAACCTAAAACTAGCAAATTGATAATCTAGAAAATAAAACCGTTTGAAAATTGAACATGTTAGTAAACTTAGAAAATTAAAGGAAAGTCAAGGTAATGAACTAACTCCCACTCTGGTCTGTGCAAGGAGCTCAGACGGAGTAGGAGAAACATTCACAGACACTTAGAGTCACCACCACCACCACCACCACCGGATCAGGGTTTAGCAGCTATCCTACCACAAATTTTATAGACCCTCCAAGATGTTAATGCCGCCTTACGCGGAGGATCAATAGGAGGGTACTCAGGCAGATAGGACAGAGATACTTCCATAGAGGGACATGCACCTCCTCCACATGGTGAGGAAGATGGAGGAGAGAATTTTCATGGAGTGTCGGTTAGGGCAAAATCTCCCTTGAGGGGACATGGTGACCATATTTCATGATAGAGAGAGAGGTCTCGGAGCCCTAGGCTCGAGGATACGTAGGTAGAGAGGCCCAGAGGCCATTAGACCACAGCTGCAGATCACATTAGTGAAATCCTTAAGCTTAGGCCATCACAGTATTCTGGTGACATGGGAGGATTCCAGACAGAGGCCTAGCTGGTTAGCTTGAGCGGTTACTTCAAGCTTTGTCCTTGTTCTAGCAACATGAAAGCTTGTGTTGTGATCCATCTACTAAAGGAAGGAGCTGGAGTATGGTGGAGAATAGAGGAGCACAAGCTCCATATAGATTCAGATACAGTCACTTGGGAGCTATTTGAGGAGAGATTCATGAGAAGATACTTGCCATGGAGATTCATACACAAGAGGATCGATGAGTTCCATGACCTTCGACAGGCTTCCCTTACAGTGGCCGAGTATGAGAGTAGGTTCCTGGACCTGCTTCAGTACATTGATTACATGCAGGATGAGTAGGTGTGGATCCATAGGTTCATCCAGGGCCTTAATTTGGACATTGGAGGTACTGTACGGATCCACTTCCCATAGACATTAACAGAGGCCATTGAGAAGGCATACATTATAGAAGAGACTCGAGGTAAAACCCAACAGGCTAGAGATCGAGTCAGGAGCCGTATTCAACAAATACAGGATAGCAGATTGAGGGAGTTAGCTCCTCCTCCCCGTGGTGGTCAGCATTCTTCACAGTCATCTTTCAGGCCACAGCAGTAGCAGCAATAGTAGTCCTGCCAACCTTTTTGTCCTCCTCAGAGAGTTGATGCACAAAGAGGTCGGAGCATGTGGCCTCTTAGGGGTCCCACCAGGACACAGGGTGGAGCTATAGCTCAGTCAGTAGGAGCTTGACCACAGAGGCCACAATAGACTATGGTTGGATCATCAGGGTCCATAGCACCTACCTCTAGGGCACCTTCTGGCGGTGCTGCAATTTGGAGGACTTCAGGTGGTTGCTTCGGGTGTGGAGTAGCGGGACACTTTTGGAGAGATTGCCCCATAACCCTAATAAGGATAAGGCACCCATCTCAGAGCTTATAGTCAGAGACATGGGACAGAGTCACAGGATCTATGTAGTGGTTGAGAACCACCAGGATGAGCACCAAAGCATGGTCATTGAGACTACAGGTAGCATTGGAGGTGTTCTTACTTCTATATTGTTTGATTCTGGTTCTTCTGATTCATTTATTGCACCATCCTTGGTAGAGCGATGCAGGCTGGTGGATGTTAGACAGGGTCATAGTTGGGATGTCAAGATGGCTTCGGGAGCCAAGGTCTCAGTAAACTCCTTAGTAAAGGAGTGTTTTGTTAACTTGGGACCTTTCACCACCACTTCAGATCTCCGCGTACTTCCTTTGGGCTTGTATGGAGTCATTTTAGGCATGGATTGGTTGTCTGCACATAGGGCCAGGATGGATTGCTATCATAAGACTATATCTTGTGTAGATGATCTTGGAGTTGAGTCGGTGGTTTCTGGGGTCAGGAGACCTATTTCTATTCACACTATCTATGCTATGCAGCTCAAGCGGTATGTGCGACAGGGTTGTCAGATGTATGCAGTCACAGTCAGTGACAGGGTAGAGGATGGGTCTAGTGGGCCATCGTTAGATGACCATCCTATTGATGGTGAATCATAGCACCCCTGAGTGTCTACAACTCGATGGGTTGAGACTCTCAGTGTGATTGCATAACATGGAGCTTTTCCCAAGTGTGGGACCTTGCAAAATCGAAAAAGCTCTCTGGATGAAGGCCAGTTCCTATTCCTCTGTTCAGATGCACAAGTAAAAAATGTGGAGGGTTTACTCAAAAACCTAATCTAACTTTCCAAGGAGACAGGGTAAGAAGATGCATGAAAATAAAACCTAAACTAACAAAGGTGATGCACCGAGGAATGAAGAACACCTGTCTTGCAAATAAACACAGACCATTAAAATGCAATGCAAGATCATGCACAGATAACTAGGTTTGCAGTGAAAGATCAGGAGGATGTAAATGAACATAGAGAGGGTTGAGAATCATCCACAGACATGCATTATTTGCTCCAAATATTGATACAATACACTACAAAATTTCAAGAGGCAAAGTTGCATTACAGTTTTAGATGGGAAGTTTGAACTCCACAAATTCACCTGCCAAAGAGAAGAAGGGAGGGGAAAAACAAGAATGTCCAACCTTTAGAAAGAAGCCCCTCCTTACAATTTATAGGAAGAATGAGAGAGAAGAGAGAGAGGAATTCCAAATCTACCCCAACCACCTCCAGGTGCATTTAATTCATCTCATTATGGTGGTAGGTGAGAACCCTAGCAAACCCAAAAAGTGGCGCACCCATCAGCATGTCGACAGGAACTTTTCAGCGCCCTTGGCGCACCTTTCAGCATGTCGACAGGAACTTCTCAGCACCCTTGGCGCACCTTTCAGCATGTCGACAGGAACTTATCAGCGCCCTTGGTGCACCTTTCAGCATGTCGACAAGAACTTATCAGCGCCCTTGGCGCACCTTTCATCATGTCGACAAGAACTTATCAACGCCCTTGGCGCACCTTTCAGCATGTCGACAGGAACTTCTCAGCACCCTTGGCGCATCTAGGGGTGACTTTTGCCATGTCGACACTCTGTGTCATGCACCCTTTACCTATGCCTTCGGTTGTTAGTGACGCAATAAATATCGAGCTCTGAGTTTCTTTGATTTCCATATTCTTCTGTTTGTCTATATCTACCCGAGGGGGAGATATTTACAACACATCCCATTTTGAGAGAGTATGCAGATGTTTTTCCAGGGGAGCTACTAGGGATGCCACCCCCACGTGAGATTGATTTCCATATTGATCCAGTTCCAGGAGCAAAGCCTATCTCACGAGCTCCTTATCGGATGACCACCCCAGAGCTCTGTGAGCTCAAGTTGCAGCTAGAAGGCCTTTTAAAGAAAGGCCTTATCCATCCTAGTGTATCCCCTTGGGGTGCACCGGTTATATTTGTAAAGAAGAAGGATGGATCTTTGCGGTTGTGCATAGACTACTGCCAGTTGAATAACGTAACAATCAAGAATTGTTATCCTCTTCCTCGCATTGATGACTTGTTTTATCAAATGAAGGGAGACATGGTGTTATCTAAGATTTATCTCAAGTTCGGGTACCATCAGTTGAGGATTACGGAGGTAGACATCCATAAGACTAATTTTCATACAAGGTATGGGCACTATGATTTCACAGTGGTGCCCTTTGGTTTGACGAATTCCCCCGCAGTGTTTATGAGTTTGATGAATGGGGTATTCAGGACCTTTTTAGATCACTTCATGCTCATTTTTATTGATGACATTCTGATTTACTCATGTACGCGTGAGGACCACAAGGGGCACCTTCGTCAGGTTCTTCAGTGTCTTCGTGAGCAGCAACTTTATGGGAACTTGGAGAAGTGTGCTTTCTTTCAGTCAGAGATTCATTACTTGGGCCATATCATCTTAGGTGAAGGTATCACAGTCGATCCTTCCAAGATTAGAGCCATTATGGATTGGCCAGTACCCACTACAGTGACAGAGGTGCACAGCTTCATGGGGTTAGCAGGGTATTACAGGAGATTTGTGCAGGACTTCTCTCAAATAGCACACCCCATCACTTCCCTTCAGCAGAAAGGGAAGAAGTTTGTTTGGTTAGATATGTGTGAGCAGGCCTTTAGGACACTGAAGGAGTATCTCACTACAGCACCCATTCTTATAGTGCTAGATCCACAGGGGGAATTCTTTGTTTGCACAGATGCTTCTTTAGCAGGACTTGGAGGTGTGTTGATGAAGGAGGGCAGAGTTGTAGCTTTTGAGTCTCGCAAACTCAAGGATCATGAGCTTAATTATCCAACTCATGACCTTGAGCTTGTAGCAGTTGTGCACGCTTTAGTTCAATGGAGACACTTTCTTCTTGGTCGGAGATTCACACTCAGGACAGACCATTTGAGTCTTCACCACCTCTTCACGCAGCCCAATCTAAACACTTGTTAGAGACGTTGGATGGAGTTGCTTTGTGAGTATGACATGGAGATAGAGCATGTCAAAGGGAAGGAGAATGTGGTTGTAGACACTCTCAACAGATGGAGGCATTTGAGCATGGCTACTTCAGTGAGCACAGATTTACGGAGCAGGATCCTTCAGCAGCTTCCTCTTGACAGTTTCTACATTACAACCCGAGCATAGATTGAGTCCCAAAGATCCCTTGAGGGGAAATTTGATGGTTTCTCACTAGAGGCAGATGGTCTTCTCAGGCACAGAGTCAGATTTATGTTCCTAGAGACGGAGGCTTGAGGCAGGACATCTTGACAGAGGCACATCATGCACCCTATTCAGTCCATCCTGGGGTGAAGAAGATGCACACCACCTTGAGACAGTTATATCACTGGAGAGGACTTCACAGGGACGTGGCTCAGTTTGTGTCATGTTGTTTAGAGTGCCAGAAAGTGAAGGCTGAGCATCAACATCCCGCTGGCCTTCTCTATCATCATGCTATACTGGAGTGGAAATGGGACACCATTTCCATGGATTTCATTATTGGGTTACCAATGTCGAGATATCACCACGACGCCATCATGGTCACGGTTGATAAATTGACAAAAGTAGCTAACGTTTCCCCAGTGAAGACCACCTATAAAGCTATTGTAGTGGCACGTGTTTACTTGGATGAGATTGTTAGGTTACACGGGATTCCGTGGAAGATCATTTGTGACCGCGATCCTTTTTACACTTCTCACTTCTAGACCACCATGCAGTATGTTCTCGGGATGAAGATTAACTTCAGCACAGCCTATCACCCAAAGACACATGGAAAGACTGAGAGGGTGAATCATATTTTGGAGGACATGCTCAGGATGTACATGATGGATCACCAGGCAAGATGGGAGGAGTATCTATATCTTGTGGAATTTTCCTACAATAATAGTTTCCAGAGTTCTATAGGCATGGCTCCTTTTTAGGCCTTGTATGGTAGTGAGTGCAGGACACCCCTTAGCTGGGATAGATTGGAGGATAGAGTATCCTTAGGACCATCTCTTTTGTAGGACATGGAGCAGCAGGTAGTGTTAATCATACAGAGATTGCATGAGGCACATGATAGGCAGAAGAAGTACACTGATCAGCATAGAACCGAGCGTAATTTTGATGTGGGCATGAAGGTTTTCCTTCGTGTTAGGCCACATAAGAGCCCAATCCATTATGGAAAAGGTTCTAAGTTAGCTCTTTGATTCGTTGGACCTTTTGAGATCCTGGAGCATATCGGCCCATTGGCTTACCGTCTAGCATTGCCACCTAGCTTGTCTCACGTACATGATGTGTTTCATGTTTCTGTTCTTAGGAGATACATCATAGATCCTTCTCATGTGCTAGATTGGACATCATTGTAGATGCAGGATGATGGGCAGGTGACGGTGGAGCCCATCTGTATCATCGATTGCAGGACCCTGGGCCTTTGAGGCAGAGAGATTAATCAGGTATGAGTGCAGTTGGACAGATATGATGAGACTGTAGCCACTTGGGAGGATGTTACTATTTTATGAGTGTAGTTTCCACATTTGTTCCAGTGACTTCTAGAAGGAAGTCGAGTATAAGGGGAGGGGGATGTAGTGCCCACTTTCCTTAGAAATTGTTCAGATACTAATCCTGACACTATTGGTCACATTTTAGATATTATAATGTTTTGATGTATTATGATGTATCAGGGACTATTATGGACATTATTATGTTTTGATTAGTATGATGGTTAGATGTTAGATCCTGATTAATATTGATCTAGATTCAGATATTTTGCTTGATGATCATTGAGACATCAGTATTATTATGTGGATGATGACATATTGGTTGACATGGACAGGTTATTGCTTTTGATTGTAGACATGTGACATTGATATTATGAATAGCTATAGTATAGAGATCTATTTGATGATGATATAGTTGTAGTTGAATTTAAATGATAAATGTTAAATTCTTGATAATGTTGTGATTTATATTTAATAATTGTATGTTGCTTATATCATTTGGATGTTTTGATATGGCCACGAGGCCGAAGGGGTATATTGCATTTTGCAGGTTAAAAATCACAACAATGTCGAGGGACTAGAGACTAACCATATTGGAATTCAGTGTGAAATCAATAAGGTCACCATGGCAACTGTGTCTGAGTTGTATGTTGTGTTTTGTTAGGATTTCCCATGGGGGGATTTCCATTATTGTGGCCATGGGGTATATGTGTGCTTTATTTGTTGTGTCCCTTTTTAAAATTATTGTTGTATGTATTTTATTTGTAATGTGCTCTTTATTTTAATTATTTTATTGTGATAGTATAATGTGAGAGTCTTATAGTTAAATTTCAATTATATTAATTGGGATGTGGAAGATAAATTAAATGTTATTGTCTTGGTTGAAAATGAAATTTATTTATATATTTTATAACCATATGGTAATTAAATATATGGTTGTATCTAAAGTTTGTAATAAATAAATTTCATATAAATAAATGCATTTTAAAAGAGTGTGTAAGTTACCAAGTATGGGTTGTGTAAGTGAAGTGATAGATTGTGTATGAAATTGTAAGAGGTTGTAAGAAGATTTTGGAAGGTTAGACACTTCATCTCTCTCTTGAAATTCGAATTTGAGCTTGGAGGACAAATTTGGAGGCTTGTGGGACAAGTTAAACTTGTCCCACACCTCTCAAAATCTTCCACCAACCATGTTTATTAATTTGGAGTCAAAATCAACTTATTTTATTTTGATTTATTGCAAGATTTGTTTGCACTTGTCTTACAAATTTTAAATGCATTCTTTTTTTTAGGATGGGCAAAAAAATGAAGTGTGTAAGTGGTTTTTCATTTACATTTATTGTGATTTTATTGTTTTGATGTTGATTTCTTTTGGATGAGGAAAAAATATGTGGCATCCCACTTGGAATCCACATCATCCTCTTCCACCCTCTCCCTTTAAAAATGGGAATTACTTCCTCATTTGAGGTTGTTGAAAGTTTGTTATTGCTTCTTGGGGTGGAATTTTCTCTTGCATTGGGAGCTTGGACTTGGACTATTTTGCATGCTCTGCATTTGTTGTTTAAGACTGGTTTTTGTGCAACAAAGAACCTGTTGTTTTGGAAACAAGTCTCCATTATGGAGAGGTAGGCTCCCACTATTTTAAAACTGTTGTATTTTCCTCTTTTAGCATGAATTTGAATGTGTTGTGTTTGTAATTATTTTGAGGGATGGGTAGAATGCTTAGGGTATGGTGTAGAGAGAATACTATGAGGTTATCAGAGGAGGGATAAGGGATTTTCCATTGTTGTTTGTTCTTGGGAATGAATGTTGGTTTGGGATCCACCTAGGAAAGGAAATTGCTTGAATTTCCTACTTTGGGGGAGGTGTAAGGGATAAATTTGGAGGAGGGATAAGGAGGGGTTGATGAGGGATAAGGTTTATGGGATTGCTATGATCTTGGCAGTTTGCTCTTGGTGGATGCCCAAAATTCAACTTGGGAGGCATAAGGAGACCTCCATAGTTCTTGCTCTTGCTTGGCTTGCTTGCTTGGAGAAGGAGCCTTTGTTTTGTTTGGAATTGATTATTATAGTTGAGAACTACATATTCTTGCTTTGTGTTTATTTGTGTTTGTGAAATTATGCTTGTATGTGAAGAAGCCTTGTTGCCATGTGTTGGATTATCATGCTCCATTTCAATATGGTTGGGGCTCGGGGGCTAATTGGGAAAGATGGCTTGTCTTTTCCCATTGGATGTCTTGGTTGGGTGGAGAGCGTTGCCTTTCCCCCTTCCTTGTTGTGATCCAAAGAAGAAAGAAGATGAATCAAGCATGCTGTTGTTTGGAGAGTTTTACAGTTTGACAGTCACCCTTTTTGTAATTTTAAATGAAATCCTTCCCACTCCAAGTGGATGAATGTAATTGATATTGAGATTTGAAATACATACCTTGTAATTGGAAGTTGTAAGTCAATTTGAGAAATGTTAAGAAGAATCATACTTATCGGTTTATTTGGAAAAGAAAAGGTGAGTGAATTTCTGTACCTTGCATGTGAAATGTGAAAACCAAATCAGTAGGAAAGAATTTCAGTTGAAAGTTTACTTGAATTATCAATCAAGGATAGCATTGATCCATTTAAATTTGTATTGTTGTCAATGAATGAAGATCAGTTGAAAAGGAATAAGAATCTCTGTTTTGGAATGTAAAAGAAGATACTTATGGAATGAAATTCAACGTTATTTTCTTTACAAACTGTCATGTTAAATTGAAAATCAGAGATGCATTTTAATTAGAGTTGAATGTTTGAAATTGTGAAGCAATGATATGAATTAAGTCATAATCTTATGCTCACCCAAAAGACAAATCACCATACCAGTAAACTCACTGTTTTAAAGTTAAAACTGGTAATGTGCATAGGATTAAATTAGTAGTTAGACTTTATACTCAGCAATAAATTACAAAACTTGAAATTTACACTTAAGAAGACTTGAGGAATCCAAATTCACTAAAACAGTCAAGAATAAATCTCTAAAACTCAAAGAATTTCAATTCGGAGCTTGCATGGTTGTTTTTCCCGTCAACTATCAGAAAATTGAAAACTTGTATAAATTGATCAAATTGACATACTTACAACATTCTAATTCTTCCCTAATTTTATCCTCCATGTCTTTTTGACATGTTGAGTGGAAGAAGAGTTCAAATTTTATCAAATTGAACAAATCTTACAAGTAGGAAAAAACTGCCAGTTTGTAACTTAAAACCCTACAGATTGATTTCTTAAAATTGACCCTCAAAAATTTACCTAATTCTAAAATCTATGATTACTGTGCAAAGAAGACTCCAAGAGCTTTCCGGAAAGTCCTCGTTTTCCTAAAATGGAGCTTCCTATCAAAAGTTATGGCCATTTGAAGTTTTACTTCAAAATGGCCATCCCAAACCAAAAACGAAATAATTCGACCTTAGAAAAATTTAAATTTTGAACTTTAGAAAAAATTCCTAAAAATTTCTGCGGCTCCGCCACCCTCTCATCCTATCATAATTCACCACGTGGCACTTTGGAGGGGCGGACCCTTAATAAAAAAAAACTTAACTTTTTACCCTATTGGAAAAATGTCACTTTTTCCTCCGCCAACCCGCATCCCCGCAATCGATAGGATGTTGACACGTGTCCCCATGGGTGCATGGGTCCATGCAATTCTTTTAACCTTTTAACCCCATGGGTGAAAAATCCAAATTTCCTCTGCCGGCCCATCGCCAATCACAAAGCACCACGTGGCCATTTGAGCAAGTGCGGAGGCATGGAGGAAAATTTTCCTTCAAAAAATTGAGACTTTGGTTTTGGGAAAAATTTCAAATTTTTCCCTACGACCCGCTGGCTTGCACCAATCACGTGATGACACGTGGCATTTGGGAAATTTTTTCCAATTTTCTCCCTAACCCCGCAGACCTCCAAGGGAAAATTTTCCCCTAAAACTCCGCCCGGCCATAACTTGAGTTTTACAAAGAGTTAGGAGGACTTATTTATATGGTAGGAAAGGTGAGGAAATTTCCTATCCAATGAGCCTATTTTAGGAAAGTTTTGATAAATCTAAGTGTGTGAAAAATCTAGTTGAAGTTAATGGCTTGATAGAGAGCAAGCCTGGTGATAAATTTCTCCCTAAACCTTAGTAAAACTTGTAACCTCCAAATTGGAACCTTGTAAACTTGTTATAAGATAAAAATAGAAATCTTGGGTTTGGTTAATCAGAATTTTTTTCAGAACCTATTTAGTTTCAAACTAGTGTCTTGCAACTTGGTTGTAGACTCTTCTTATAAAAAAAAAGTATTCCATAATTTTCCTAATTTATTCCTTGGTCTCAAGTAGTAGTTGAAGCAGGCATCACAACATGTATGGGCAGATTATTCATATACTAATCATCTAAGTTGTTCTTATCTAGCCACTATTGTAGTGAAAAATCAAATGGAATTTTTTTTTGAGTCATACAAAATGTTTGATGAAGAGGACACTGTGGCTACGGAAATCGGAACTAAGGCTATGGAAATTGGAACTGAGGATCCAAAACCATCTGTTCTAAACACAGAAGATAATATTACCTTGGTAAATGAGATTTCCAATGAAAATCATAAAGAAACTTATTCTTATCATGAGGAATATGCAGTCATTGATTTCTATTGTACTTTAATGAAGGTTATGTCTCTTGAAAATATGACTATTTTACACATGGTTCAGTCTCATATTTTTCCTTTGAATTCTTTAATTGTTGATACATAGCTCCCTATTTTGAAAGATACCAAGCAAGTGACTGTTGACATACAAAAAGAGTTGACCATTAGTAATAACTTAGAGGTCAGCCATGAGAATAGGGTTGTAGAAATATTGAGGAAACATTCCCAAGCTTTTTCTTGGGATTATACTAATATGAAAGGGATCCATCCAAGAATTTTCACTCACCATATCTACAGTGAGGATTTCAAACATGTGAGAAAACCACAATAAATAATTAATCCAGTACTTAAAGACATAGTAAAAAATGAGATAGAAAAATTATTAAACGCAGGATTCATCTATCTTATATCTAATAGTCAGTGGGTATCACCACTAGTTATAGTTCCCAAGAAAAATGGTAAATGG
Organism: Taxus chinensis; assembly: GCA_019776745.2. NCBI lineage: Eukaryota > Viridiplantae > Streptophyta > Pinopsida > Cupressales > Taxaceae > Taxus > Taxus chinensis. The sequence continues at coordinate 96,493,939 of CM034155.1, forward strand.
AGAATCTATGTAGACTATACGGAACTTAATAAAGCCACCAAGAAAGACTAATTTCCCCTTCCCTTTATTGATCAAATTCTGGAAAATCTTGTAGGTAAGAAATATTTCTCCTTCTTGGATGGGTTTAGTGGGTATAACCAAATTAGTATTGCACCTGTTGATCAGGATAAAACCACCTTCACTTATCCCTAGGGTAAATTTTCATATAGATTCCTACCATTTGGGATTTGTAATGCATCTGCTACTTTCCATAGAGTAGTTTTGGCCATTTTTGTAGATCTTATAAATGACTATGTTGAAGTTTACATGGATGAATTCACTATCCACGGTTCCACTTTTGATGAATCTCAGAACAATATTGAAAAATTATTAACTAGATGTCAGTAACACCAACTTTCCTTAAGTCATGAAAAATGTCTGATTATGGTTGATCAAGGAATTGTCTTAGGTCATCATATTTTTGCCAAAGGAATACAGGTTGACCCCAAAAATATTGAATTAATTACTCATCTGCCTACGCCAAAAAATCATATTGACATCAAGATTTTCCTTGAACATGCAAGGTATTATAGGCGGTTCATCAAAGACTTAAGTAAAAAATTTGCACTTATGTTTTTTTGCTAATAAAAGATTGTGTTTTTGAATGGTCTTCTCAATGTCAGCAAACTTTCGAGATTATCAAAGAGAAGCTAACCAACGCTCCAGTATTGAGAGGACCCGACTGGGGGCAGCCTTTCCATCTTCACACTGATGTGTCTAATACAACAATGGGAATTATTCTTGGACAAAAGGATGAAGAAGATCAGATGTATGCCATTTATTTTATCAGCAAGAATCTGACTCTTACAGAGAGAAACTACACCACTATGGAAAAATAATTTTTAGTTGTTGTTTCCTCTCTGAATAAATTCAGACATAATATTACTGGATACAAAATATTTATTTATACTGACCATTCGGCCATAAGGTATTTAATGAATAAACTAGTAGTGGGGGGAAGAATTATCAAATGGTTACTCTTGTTGTAATAATTTAACTTAACAATTATTGATAAGCAATGAAATACTAATGTTGTTGTTGATTTCCTTTCAGGATTTAATGTTTTGGGAGAAGAAGAAGCAGTCTAGGATCATTTTCTAGATGAACACTTGTTTGCAATATCGACTTAGCCTTCATGGTTTGTTGATCTTGCAAATTACCTAACTATAGGGAAGTTTCTAACTTACTTTACCAATAAGGAATGAAAGAGATTAGTTAAAAATAGCTCAACATATAAATGGTGTAACAAAATTTTATATAATTTTTTTCATGATATGGTTCTTCACGGGTGTGTTCATGATGATGAATTATATGACATACTGAGAGGATTTCATGATGATCCTGGAGGAGGACATTACTTAGTGAAGAGGAAAAATTCACAATGTCCTTGGAGTTGGGTATTACTTGCCTTCTCTTCACAAGTCTATCAATAAGTACATGTCACAGTGTGATGCATGTCAAAGAATGGGAAATCCTACATTTTCCATGGAAATACTTCTCAATCCTTAGCTGGTCTTAGGACCATTTGAGAATTTTTGTTGGACATTTTGATCCCCCATCCTTTGGGAAAAATTACATGTTGGTGTGCACTGATTATGTCACAAAGTGGGTTAAGGTTCAAGCATTAACATCTGCCAATGAAGATGTTGTAACTAAATTTTTTTTACAACAGGGTTATGCTGAGATTTGGCACCCCTAGAACTATTGTATTTGATCACAGACCTCAATTTGTGTCTAACATGATTGAGGCTTTCCTGGAGATATACCAAATCAAACATCAGAAGTCATCACCATATCACCCCCAATCCAATGGGCGGGTAGAAGTTATAAACAGAGAGTTGGAGAATATTTTAACCAAAATTGTTAATGCAGACAAAAAAAATTGGGTACCGAAACTCCCAAAAGTGGTTTGGGCCTATAATACAACTTGGAATACCACTATTGGTTTCTCCCCATATGAACTAGTGTAGGGGAAGAATCCATTGTTACCCATTGAATTTGAATTGCAGACTTAGAGGACAAAAATGGAAGTTAGCATTGATTTGGATGAAGCACAACATGAGAGAGTAATGCAACTGAATGAGCTATATGAAATGACAATGGAGGCACAGAAAAAAACTAAAATTCTACAACATCAAATAAAATTTTGGCACGATGCTCATATCAAATATAGGAAGTTCAATGAGGGATATTGGGTCTTACTTTTGACTCAAAGTATTAACATTTCAAAGGCAAGCTGAGGACAAGATGGTTGGGACAATACCAGATTAAACAAGTGTTTGATAATGGCTCTATGAGATTGTTTCTGATTGATGGAGATAGAAGAACTCTTTGGGTAAGTGTAGCAAGTTGGTGGACAATTAAATGGACATAAAAACCCAAAATTTAGGTACCGCGATCATGGTTTCTAAACCACACTCGTGGAATTGTTTTTATAGGTTTGGTCATTTATGAACCTAAAACCACGATCATGATTTCAAACCATGATCACGGTCCTCTGAGACAAAAAAACAGACCCATGAATCCTCATTTTCCCCCATTTTTCCTTTCCAACCGCGATTTCTCCTAGACCTTTGGCACTCGTGCTTTGAATACCCCCTAAAAATTTCTCTTCAAACTTCTGTATCATGATAGTTTCAACCATTCTTCCCAGACAAAGAGGTAATCCCTCGATTTTGATCAATTTGTTTTCATTGTTTTTTTTTTTTTCATGGGTTTTTCAATTTTTTGTTTATGTATACAATTTTTTTTTTGGTCAGTTGCTCGGCAAGCTCGTAATCTTGAAAACTGCCGAAATATTCCTAAAAACCCTCTAAACAATCCTCAAAACCCTCCAAACATTCCTCAAAACCCTCCCCCAAACATAGATTTGCCTCATGTGGCTCCTTCTATCACCATGGAACTAGCAAGAACACAAGTTGATATCGTTGGAAGAATTTGACAAAATAAAATTGTCATTGAGAACCTTATTCAGACTATAAGACAAAATCATGCCACGAATCTGTCACGCATGACTTTATCCAACACATTGTAAACATTGATTGGTGAAGTCGACTCCGCAACCAACCAAATAGACAGATGGAATACCTTTAAAGGTGATTGTAGGCAGCGATATGTAGATAAATTATCCCATGCGGCCGAAAGAGAGAAAAAATTTGGAAAAGACCGCATTTGTGCATTATTTACTGACCCAAGAACCAATGCCCCATGCAGCTACTTGTAAATGGTTCCCAGTCCATTGGTGCCATGATGACTGAATCAAGAAATTTTTTTGGGACTGATGGTGGATGGTTTTTTATTATCCACCATGAAACAACAATGAGGTTTCTCTCTATTTTTTGAAGAAATTATATTGCGAGTTCGTGCTTAATGAGGTCCCAAATTATTTTGACTTTTTTGAGTTTTATGGGTGAGGAGGTGGCTTTGCACAGAGTAGACCTAGTGCACGCGTAAGTCATCAAAGGATCCCCCATGCCCCAAAACCCCCACTGACTTTAGTTATCCCTCCTATAGTGAAGGAGGTTGTGGATATTGACACACTACATGCATTAAGGGAGCTCACTGACACTCTGACCCAACATAGTGACCATAGATTACATCTGGTGATGTTGGTGGAGGTGCCAATTATAGTGCACCACACCATTGTGGATCATGTGGTGCCGTATGCACTACGTGGGCGAGACATCATTTATTGGATCACATGATTTATTTTCTCTAGATGAGATGATGGTGGATGTTTTTAGAATTGGTGCAAATGATCTTGGTCTTTCACAGGTAAATGTCAAATAAATATTATATATATATATATATATATATATATATATATATATATACAATAGTTTAATTCATGTTTGAGATTTTAATATATATGTATTTGATTGTACGTCATGTACATTCATGTAAAAAACTAATTTTTTTATTTTATTTTAAATAGCAAGAGCCAGTGAAGGAAACATCTCGGTGTCAACATGCTAGCTACTGTAGCTAGGCATATTACAAACGTAAGTTTCAAGTTGTACTTACATTTAAAATTTCATTTGATTTTGTACTTTTATTATTATAATGTTTCACATGTATATGTACATATTAATATATGTTTGTATTTTATATGTAGGATCCTGACTGGGTCATCATCTGCTCTGGGAACTGAGGCTACTGGATATGCCTCACATGACTTTTACATAGGTTAGTTTCTCTTTACACTTTGTTTCTAAATGTGGAAGTTCACGTGGATTATGCTTTGGGTCTGTTATGTGGCAGTCATGTAGATTAATATTGATTTGTACATGTTTTTTGTATAGCTTATGACTACCAGAGAGACTCCTCCATATATGTAAACTATGGAGGCTGCTGTAGATACTGCCATAGCATTTGCAGATCCACTAACTGAGGTACAATTTTTCAAATTTGTTAAATTTGGGAGGAATTATTTCTTATTACTTAATTCTACAATATCAAATTTTATACATGAAATATTTAATTTAAAATTTAATTATTTGTATGTAGCTTACCCCTCGTGAGTCTATTGTTGTCCTTGCGACGTGTCAATGACAAATTGATAGGGATCATGACATTGTGGTAAGATTTCAAATGCATTTTAACTAAATTCTAAGTTTCTAAATTTTGAATGTATTTTAAAAATTTGGGTGTTAAAAACTTGTTGTTTATGAATGTGCAAGTTAGGTTGCAGGCCTTCTTACAGACACCTAGGACCACACAGATGAAATCCGTAGTGGAATCTCCTCCACTACATCCCCAGGTTGTGGACATGCTACATCTAGCAGGGCGAAGAGAGGGAAGATGTTTCATGATTAGATTCATAGGACATGGATGTACATATATATATATATATATATATATATATGGGCCATCTAGTCCTAGTTCATGATTCTTCATATAGTCCATTGTATATATAGCCTTATGTGACCGCATGTGGTCCTATATGTATGACACACTTAATTCGAGATGTACACATGTTATGAAATTATAGTTTTAGAGATGTGTGTCCAGCACACTTAGTTTGATACATTATATATCCATGTGTTGGTTTTCATAACAATATTACTTCTATGTTTGATTCAATTTCATTGCACATGATATCCTTCTATGTATGTATGTTCTATGTATATTAGTTTTATATGTATTTTTGATTTAAAATTAAAAAATGAAGGTGTAACATATATGAATATAATGTTATTATGGTGCAACATTGCATGGTACAATTGTTAAGAAATTAAGGGAAGCAGTTATGTATTATTTAAGAGATTATCCCATTAATAGGGCTTTTCCCATTAATCAAGAGATACACCTTAATATCTCTTTATAATTTGGTCATATGCCAATCAAATACAAAGTTACACATGATTTAATTATCTTAAGTAGATTCACTTCCCTATTAAGTCCTATATGTTTTTGTATTTAAGCACACACTTTAAAAACCCCATTTTTTGTATACCCTACAATTCTTCTAGTCCAAAATACACATTTTTCTAAGGGGGTTTGTCAAATAATTCACATCCTTACCATTCCAAGGTATTTGAAAAAATTTCAAGGTTCTTCAATGAATTTTAAAACGATATATCACTTGGAATTTGTGAACATTCTTTACATATTTATTTAGGATGTTTGTACATATGTTACGACATATCAATCTAGATAAAAACACATAAATATTTATGTAATTTATATTATCAAATAATTCACATCATGGTGGGCTCTAGGGAGGCCTGGATTGGTGTCAAACCACCCAATCCGGAGCCTTCCTGGCATTCCTTGAGCCTTCGTGGCATAAATGTTTACAAACTACCTTTTCTAGGAAGTCCTAGGAAATGAACAGAGGTGAGTAGTGAGAAGTCGTGCCTCAAGACATTGTGGCACCAAACTGACTATGCCGACATGTCTAGGTGGCTAGGTGAACACTAGAGGAGGCTTCGTTTCGGTGCGCGACAAGTCATTGCTTCCGGGATACTTCGTTCGGGCATAGTCCCTTAAGAGCCCTGAGACAAATAAAATTGTTCAACTTCAACGAGTGACTACACGGACTCCATGGCACCTAAAGATGTCTCATTTGATCCTAAACCTTGGCATAAGGACCCTCTACAATAGACTGTCTCGGATTTTTCCTTCTCCAAATGGTGCTCTCATTGCCCTATTGTTTGTAAACGTGCCAAATAGTGCAGTTTGAGATAGTGTAAGGCTGTCAAACGCTATATTTTATAAATAGTGGGTCATGGCACTAAACCAACTACGCTGACACATCTAGGTGGCCAGGTGAACACAAGAGGAGGTTTCGTTTAGGTACGCAACAACGTCGTTTCTTCTAGGCTACTTCGTTCAGCTGTAGTCCCTTAAGAGCCATGATACCAAAACATCATTCAAATTTAACGGGTGACTACGCAGACTTCATAGCACCTAAGGATGTCTCGTCTAATCCTAGACCTTAGCATAGAGACCCTCTACAATATCCTGTCTCAGTTTTTTCCTTCTCCTATCGGTTATATCGCTGCCATACTATTTGCAAATGCACAAAATAGTGCAGTTTGAGACAGTGTAAGGCTGTCAAATGGTATATTTTGCAAACGGTGGATCGTGGCACCAAACCGACTATGGTGACACATCTGGGTGGTTAGGTGAATAATAGAGTAGGTTTCTTTTTGGTGCGAGACAACGTTATTTCTTCCGAGCTACTTCATTCAGGTGTAGTCCCTTAAGAGCCCTGAGACCAAAAAATTATTCAATTTCGACGGGTGACTACACGCACTCTGTGGCACTTAGATATGTCTCATCCATTCCTACACCTAGATGTAGGGACCCTATACAATATCTTGTATCATTTTTTTCTTTCTCCAATCGGTGCTCTCGCTGCCCTATTGTTTGTAAACGTGTGAAATAGTGCAGTTTGAGACAATATAAGGTTGTCAAACATTATATTTTGCAAACGGTGGGTCGTGGCACCAAAAAAACTATTCCAACACATCCGAGTGGCCATTTGAATGCTAGAGGAGGAATTGTTTCGATGTGCGACAACATCGTTGCTTTCAGGCTACTTCGTTCGGGCATAGTCCCTTAACAGCCCTTAGACCAATTTTTTTTTCAACTTCGACGGGTGACTACGCAAAATTCGTGGCACCTAAGGATGTCTCATCCAATCCTACACCTAAGCGTAGGGACCCTCTGCTGCGCAATATTCTGTCTCAGTTGTTTCCTTCTCCAATCGGTGCTCTTGATACCCTATTGTTTACAAATGCACAAAATAGTACAGTTTGAGACAGTGTAAGGTTGTCTAACACTATATTTTGCAAACTGTGGGTCGTGGAACTAAATCAAATGCGTTGATACATTAGGGTGGCTAGGTGAACACTAGAGGAGGCCTCATTTCAGTGCGTGGAAATGTTGTTTCTTCCCGACTATTTCGTTCGAGCATAGTCCCTTAAGAGCCCTGAGACCAAAAAATCATTCAACTTTGACGGGTGACTACACGCACTCCGTGGCACCTAGGGATGTATCATCTAATGCTACACCTCAGCATAGGGACCCTCTGAAATAGCTTGTCTCAGTTTTTTCCTTCTCCAATCGGTGCTCTCGCTGCCCTATTGTTTGCAAACGCGTGAAATAGTGCAGTTTGAGACAATGTAAGGTTGTCAAACGATATATTTTACAAACAGTGGGTCATGGCACCTAACCGACTGGGCCGAAACATCTGGGGTGGCCAGGTGAGTGCTATAGAAGGCATTGTTTTGGTGTGTGACAATGTCGCTTCTTCTGGGCTACTTCGTTCGGGCGTAGTCCCTTAAGATCCCTAAGACCAAAAAAGTGTTCAACTTCGACAAGTGACTACGCGCAACTCCGTGGCACCTACAAATGTCTCATCTAATCCTACACCTTAGGCGTAGGGACCCTCTAAAATAGTCATGTCTCGGTTTTTTCCTTCTCCAATCGATGCACTCTTGCTGCCCTATTGTTTGCAAACAGCGTGAAAAAGTGCAGTTTGAGACAGTGTAAGGCTGTCAAACTATATATTTTGCAAACGGTGGATCGTGGCACCAAACTGACTGTGTCGAAATTTTTGGGTGGTGAGGTGAACACTAGAGGAGGCATCGTTTCGATGCGTGACAACGTCGTTGCTTCTGGGCTACTTCGTTCGGGCATAGTCCCTTAAGAGCCCTGAGACCAAAAAATCGTTCAACTTCGACGGGTGGACTACACGGACTCCATGGCACATAAAGACATCTAGTCTGATCCTACACCTTAGCATAGGGACCCTATGCAATATAGTGTCTCAGTGTTTTCCTTCTCCAATTGGTGCTCTGCCCTATTGTTGGCAAACACATGAAATAGTGCAGTTTGAGACAGTGTAAGGTTGTCAAATGCTATATTTTGCAAACAGTGTGTCGTGGCACCAAACCAAATATGCCAACATGTCTGGGTGGCTAGGTGAATGCTAGAGGAGGTGTCATTTTGGTGTGTGACAACGTCATTTCTTTCGAGATACTTCTTTCGGGCATAGTCCCTTAAGAGCCCCAAGACCACAAAATCATTCAACTTCGACGAGTGACTACACGGACTCCATGGGGCCTAAGAGATGTCTCGTCTGATCCTACACCTCAACATAAGAACTCTCTATACAATATTACTATCTCAGTTTTTTCCTTCTCCAATCGGTGCTCTCGCTACCCTAATATTTGCAAACATGCGTGAAATAGTGCAGTTTAAGACAGTGTAAGGCTCTCAAATGCAATATATTTTGCAAACCCTGGCTCATGGCACCAAACCGATTGTGATCGACCCATCTAGGTGGCTACGATGAATGCCAGAGGAGGTGTCGTTTGAGTGCGTGACAACGTCATTGCTTCTCGGGCTATCTCGTTCGGGCGCAGTCCCTTAAGAGACCTTGAGACCAAAACATCGTTCAACTTCGACGGAGTGACTACGTGCGAACTCCATGGCACCTAATGACATCTCGTCTAATCCTAAACCTTAGCATAGGGACCCTCTACAATATTTTGTCTCAGTTTTTTCATTCTCCAATCGATGCTCTCGCTGCCCTATTGTTTGTAAACGTGCGAAATAGTGTAGTTTGAGATAGTGTAAGGCTGTCAAACACTATATTTTGCAAACGGTGGGTCGTGGCACCAAACTGACTGTGCTAACACATCCAAGTGGCCAAGTGAACACTAGAGGAGGTTTTTTTTGGTGCGTGATAACGTCGTTGCTTCTGGGCTACCTCGTTCAGGCGTAGTCCCTTAATGAGCCCTGAGACCAAAAAATCATTCAATTTCAACGGGTGACTACGTGGACTCCGTGGCACCTAAGGACATCTCGTTAAATCCTACACCTAGGCATAGGGACCCCTCTACAATAGCCTGTCTTGGTTTTTTCCTTCTCCAATTGATGCTCTCGCTGCCATATTGTTTGCAAACGCGAGAAATAGTGCAATTTGAGCCAGTGTAAGGATGTAAAATGGTATATTTTTGCAAACAGTGGGTAATGGCACTAAACCAACTACACTGACACATCAGGTGGCTAGGTGAATGCTGGAGGAGGCATCATTTTGGTGCATAAAAATGTGGTTACTTCCGGGCTACCTCGTTCGCGGCGTAGTCCCTTAAGAGACCTGAGACCAAAGCATCGTTCAACTTCGACGGAAGACTATGTGCACTTCGTGGCACCTCGAGACATCTCATCTAACACTACACCTCGGCATAGGGACCTTCTACAATAGCATGTCCTAGTTTTTTTCTTCTCTAATCGGTGCTCTTGCTATCCTATTATTTGCAATTACGCTGAAATAGTGCAGTTTGAGACAATGTAAGGCTGTCAAACGATATATTTTGTAAATGGTGGGTCATGGCAAAAAACTGACTACGCCGACATATCTGTGTGGCTAGGAGAATGCTAGAGGAGGATTTGTTTTGGTGCACGACAACGTCATTTCTTCTGGGCTACATCGTTCGGGCATAGTCCCTTAAGAGCCCTAAGACCAAAACATCGTTCAACTCGGAAAGGTGACCACACACACTCCATGGAACCTAGAGATGTCTCTAATAATCCTACACCTCATAGTAGGGACCCTCTATAATAGCCTGTCTCGATTTTTTCCTTCTCCAATTGGTGCTCTCCTTTCCCTGTTGTTTGTAAACGCACCAAATAGTGTAAGGCTGTCAAACGCTATATTTTTCAAACAATGGGTTGTGGCAAGAAACCGACTATGCTGACTTGTCTGGGTGGCTAGTTAAACACTAGAGGAGGATTCATTTAAGTGCGCGACAACATCATTGCTTCTGGGCTACCTCCTTCAGGTGTAGTCCCTTAAGAACCCTGAGACCAAAACATCATTTAACTTCGATGGGTGTCTATGTACACTCCATGGCACCTAGAGACATCTCATCTAATCCTACACCTTAGCGTAGGGAACCTCTACAATAGCCTGTCTCATTTTTTTCCTTCTACAATTAGTGCTCTCACTGCCCTATTGTTTGTAAACACACGAAATAGTGCAGTTAGAGACAGTATAAGGCTGTCAAATGGTATATTTTTAAACTATGGGTCATGGCACCAAACCAAATGCACCAACAAATTTGGGTGGATAGGTGAATGCTAGAGGAGGCTTCGTTTTGGTGATAACAACGTCTTTACTTCTAGGCTACCTCGTTCAGGTGTAGTCCCTTAAGAGCCCTGAGACCAAAACATCGTTCAACTTTGATGGGTGACTACGTGCTCTCTGTGGCACCTAAGGATGTCTCATCCAATCCTACACCTTAGCATAGGGATCCTCTATAATATATTGTCTTGGTTTTTTCCTTCTCCAATCGGTGCTCTTGCTGCCCTATTGTTTGCAAATGCACGAAATAGTGCAGTTTGAGCTAGTGTAAGGTTGCCAAACGGTATATTTTGTAAACACTGGGTTGTGGCACCAAATTGACTACACTGACATGTCCATATGGCCAGGTGAACACTAGAGGAGGTGTCGTTTTAGTGTGTGATAACATTGTTGCTTCTATGCTACCTCATTCGGGTATAGTCCCTTAAGAGCCCTGAGACTAAAACATCGTTCAACTTCGAAGAGTGACTACGCGCACTCTGTAGCACCTAAGAATGTCTCGTATAATCCTACACCTCAGTGTAGGGACCCTCTACAATATCATGTCTCGGTTTTTTCCTTCTCCAATCAGTGCTCTCGCTACCCTATTGTTTGCAAATGTGTAAAATAGTGCAGTTTGAGCCAGTGTAAGGCTGTCAAATGGTATATTTTGCAAACGGTGGGTTGTGGCACTAAACCTACTGTGTCAACACATCTGGGTGGCTAGGTGAATGCTAGAGGAGGCATCATTTTGGTGAGTGACAACGTCATTTCTTCCATGCTACCTCACTCGAGCGTAGTCCCTTAAGAGACCTGAGACCAAAACATCATTCAACTTCGACGGGTGACTATGCGCACTCCGTAGCACCTAGAGACGTCTCATCCAATCCTACACCTCAGTGTAGGGACCCTCTACAATAGCATGTCTTAGTTGTTTTCTTCTCCAATCGGTGCTCTTGTTGCCCTATTGTTTTCAAACACGTGAAATAGTACAGTTTGAGATAGTGTAAGGCTGTCAAACAGTGGGTTGTGGCACCGAACCGACTGTACACACGCATAGGGATGGTCTTGTAAAAACTTGGGGAGGTGTCGTTTCAGTTCTCTAAGCTCCATGTGCTTCTGGGCTACCTCCTCCAGAGCCAATAACCTCCTCCACATGTACATAAATCGTTGTTAATTTCTTCTATTTTCTTATAAAATAATGAAATCTTCTCTTAGCTTCAAGAATTTACAATTCTCTACTAACAATGCCAACCACATGAAGGTGGAAGCTTTTCTGGCACCACTAACTTACACATAAAAGTGTTCGTTAAAGAAATTTTAGTTTCAAATCAAAACCATACTAGATATATACAAAATAATTAAATTTAATAAAATAAATGACCTTAAATTTTTCTAAATAACAAATTTATATATACCAAAGAAATTATATATACCAGACATGAGTATTGTAAATTCATTCCAATGAACCATCAAGATCAGATCTACTCTGAATAGCAAAAATGATTGCTTCATGATCTGAATCTCAAACCTTCCAAAGAATCTTGTTATTAGGCCTTCCTCGATATCTATACAGCTGAATATTTTTCGCTAGAACTAGATGCAAATATAAGATTATTTTCATGTGTGTCTCAAAGTATTCAAACACCCAAATAGAGGATTTTTTTAATGGATACCATCGAATCCAAGTTCTAGTAACCACCATTGACCCTGTAGGGTACTCAATATCTTCGCCATCTAAAACAGGAGAAGCCAACTTCTTTCTTTCCTCGATGCAACGACATAAGAAATAGTCTGTTCCTTATTTATCATCTTCTATCGCAATAACTACAAATACATGCCCTACAAAAAAACAAAGGTTTCAACTCAAATTTAAATTATACAGATTAAAATTTCAATGGACATAACTCAATACAAAAATTGTAAATAACCATAAATACCTTGTTGCACCAAAATATAAATTTCATCAAATTCCTTGGATGTTGTAACTTTATTTTTAGGAAAGAAGTCGTAATGCTTATGGAGGTTGATAACTAGGAAGTAGAGTTAGAGGCCTACAAATCCATCCATCCACCCATTCTTGGGAATCACACTCAGCAGTGAAAAATTTGATACAATATGCACAAAAACATGTCAACTTTCTTGTCCATATAGCCCACAAAGTAGCGTCTGAGCTACAAAATTATTACATATCATTGGACCCAGTGAGTGTCATACAATCCTTGTAGTTAGCAATTTGTTGTTCCACTATCAACCAAAAATATCTTCAAAATGTGAATTTTTTTTAGAACCTCAGGCCATGTTGTCAATACACCATTCCACTATGCTCTTTGCATATTTCAATTTAACACCATCTTTATACTTCATCTCTTCTCTTGTAAGATCTCTTTTCACACATGCCCCTAAACTGTCATGCTCTCATTTTCCATGTCCAGCCTTAGTGAAAATCCAAATATATTTCACACCCATCTTGTCGTGCATCCTACTCATCCAATAAAACATTCGCGCATTCTTAAAATGAGACATGTAATTATATGGCCATATATAATGTTGTTTGAAGTGGATGTCCCTATCAGACAAGTTTCCATAAAATAACTGGAAACACCCTTGCACAAATTCAGTAGAATGAGTACGATCATCACTGATATAAAAATGGTACTCTCTTTAAAAAAATTGATCATTCTCTATACTGTCAGGAGAATGTATAAATGCTATATGCACAAAAATGGCAACTTATACTGAGTTATAATATTGTGATTGAACCTCCATTTGTGGTTGCAATGTGTAATTCTCTGCAAAATCGACCACTGAAACAATAGTACCAATAGGAAATATGTCTTTGCATATCTTGAATTGTTCATCCAACCATCCAACTCTGTGTGTATGCCTAGCATACTCATAAACAATTTCATCCTTAAATTTTCTTATAAATTAAAAAACAGGCATATGTTCTATAACTAGCTCACACTGTTTAGACTCTTTTCCATCTTTCAACTGGTATACAACTGATTTATATTTATCAAACTCAACTAAATTATGTCCTATTGCACCTTCAATTTACTCATGGATGTAATTTTCCAATTTAGGTAATCCGCCACATGTACCACAACTTCCATCTAAACAATCCTGACTATAAAAAAATTGTCCAACTTCTTTTTCAAAAAATATAGTAGGAATGAAATCCCTAGAAGATATAACATAGTTTCAGAATGAAAATTAGAACGAAGACGTAAAAATTTAGCATAATGCATCACAAATTCAACATGTTTCCTACAACAAGTGGTGTGAGTGTGGTTGATTTTCACATAGAATGGTTTCAAAATTTCAAAAAAATGTTGACTAATTTTAATTTCTAGATGCTCTTGTTCAAGCTTACGAAAAAATTGAGTTTGAGTCATATCTAAAATGCTTTGGATGTGGTTCGCGATTAGTAGAACCAACTCTTAGTTTTACAACATCTCTTGTATTAGGTGAAACTCTAGTGGTATCATGCCAAAATTGAATAACAACTTCTCTTATAGCATCAAAATTATCTTTTTCCTTACGTGGTGCTCTAGCAGAAAATGCCCAAAAATCAGTGTTATTGAGTGATTGAAGGATACTACGTCTTTCAATTACTATCATTATATTTTTTCAATTAACTTTCAAGATTCGACTTATTTGCGTAATCAAATGTTATTTTTTTATTGATTCACTTACAACACTGGTAGCAAGTACACGACACACAATATTACTATCCCTAGTGTGTCTCTTGACACCAATAGTGTGATATGCATCATGAAGGTTTTCAATAATTATAGAGGTTTGACCACGTATATTAGATGTTGTCAATGCTAAGGTGTTTAATGTAGGTCTCATTTTAATCAATTTCATCAAACTAACCAACAACTAACATCTTTGGGAATCATTTAAAATTTCAAAATGATTATCCCAAATTTCAGTGGCTTTTCTTCTAATTTTCCATTCAGAAAGTTTATCATACATTGGTTTCAAAATGTTTTCATCAATTTTAATAAAATAATTAGGTTTCTTACGGAAAATCCTAGGAGGTGTTTTTGTCAAATTTTTCTTGTCTACATTTTCAACCTAAATTTCCTTATTCACATTTTCCTTGTCTCCTTTAATTTCAACATTTTTTACTTCACGAGTATTTAATTCTTCTTCAACATTGACAGTAAAAATATCTTCATCATGAGTATTTAATTCAACTTCAACATTGACAGTAGAAACATTACCTGGTTCCTCATTGCTTACAATAGTAGGGGTTGAAGATGAACCTCTTCTTGATTCACGAAGATTCCACATTCGCTTAGTATTTTGAAATCTATTTGCCTCTAATTCATTTGGTTTTTTTTACTTAATGACTTCCTTTTTTGACTTCGTTTCTTGTCTCCCATGATGTTTTGATTCCGGTGATAAGAAAAACGTGCAGAAAATGATAGAATTTGAGAACCGCGATGGTAATTGTGTAAATATGATTTGAGAACCACGATCGCACTTTAAAAACCATGCTCACAGTTTATAAAGCACAATCGCGGTTCTTATTATAAAACCCGTGATTGCGGTTCTATCTATATCATCAAATCCGACCCTAAGGCTTAGGAAATCTTTTTTTTTTTTCAACCAAAGCTATGGAAGGTCATTATGAAGTGTAAAAGGTCAAAAAACTTCAAATTTTCTCTTCCACAGACTTGAACCATGCTGAAAAACTTAAAACATTTCACAAAAATGGTGCCATCGCATAGGGGAGACTGTTAGCTTCATAGAAATATTGATTTTAAAGTGAATAGAATAAAATAAATATCATTTTATAATTTTTTACTAACATTAGGTCTTTAAGACATTTTTCCCATGAATGTTCATGTCTACATTTAAGACTACAACTTTTGTTTTGCTTATCAAAATGTGATAAAACTTATACCATCCCAAGTGTGGAGAAATTATAAACACATTAATATATATGTATATATATATATATATTTGATTTTTATATTTTTTGTAATAGTTATGGTGGGAAAACAGAAAGCATTCTATTTTCTAAATCTTTTCAGACTTCTTTCATGGAAAAAATCATTAAAAAAAATATTGCTCGAAAAAATACAGAATAAAATCAATCCCAAGATAGACAACTACATCTAAATTTTCACCAAATGAAAAAAAAATAACAAGATTTGGTCATCCAAATCGCAGGAAAACGGACTACAATCTTATAGGTTTTTCCAAAAAAAACCAAGTCATATAATTTTAAGTGTTTAATATAGCTAAACTTGTGCATTTTTAAAAAAAAATAGTAGTTTAGAAACTAGATTCTGGATGCTACGATTCATATTTATATAAATTTTTCTAATTTTGAGTGTGTGTATTGCTAATAATCCTTACAAGTTGAGATTTCACTATTTTTTACAATATGTCGTCCACTTAGGACCCTTTTTTTGTCCACCAACTTGCTGCACTTACCCCTTCTAGTGAATGGACATAGATTAAGGATGTATCCGCGTCCTTTGGATAAAGAAAACTTCAGCAAATATATGTTTTTATGTGAGGACATGGATTCAGTGGAGGAGCCTGGATCTTCCTATCATGAGTATTTGTTTTTAAATTTGAATAAAGAAAGATGATCATGATTTCAATCTTCTTTCCCTTAGATTTTAGTTGTTTTATTTTTTTCATTATTTCAATAAAGGTGGGAATGTCTATTATTAGAATGTACAATACTCGCATTTTCTCTATGAGTGCATGATGTGGAAATCTATAGATATCGAGAAGTGAGCTGGCAAAGGTAAGTGCATTTTACTTCACTATGGATATTAACTTTTGAAGTACTTCCC
This sequence comes from Taxus chinensis, assembly GCA_019776745.2. Taxonomy (NCBI): domain Eukaryota; kingdom Viridiplantae; phylum Streptophyta; class Pinopsida; order Cupressales; family Taxaceae; genus Taxus; species Taxus chinensis. The sequence continues at coordinate 96,510,385 of CM034155.1, forward strand.
CATCGCATTTACTTAACATGATTAAATCAATACATAATTTTCAATGCATTTATTGGTAATATCATTCAAAATCTTGTAACATGGAGTGGATTGTAATGAATCATAATTAGCAATTATATCGCATGTGTCAAATTTCTAAGAAAAGGACAAGATGTTTTATAAGAAGGATAGGTGGCATTATTATTCAATATGATGGGGTGTGTGTTATACCATGCATTAAAACTTCGTACGCATACTTGGTCATGTCAACTTTTCACGCCACCAATTTTGCACCGACCTAAGGCAATTAAAACATTGTTGGATATTTCAAATTCTCACTTGTCAAATACTTCATGTCATTGCTATATGAGTTAAAACACAACATTGTTCTTCTGCACAACTGTCTAAATTCATCTATACTATGGGGTAGAAGAAGAAATTTGAACCAGACTCTCCTGACCCACTGCTCCGAAATGTTGCAATTTCTCAAGTATTTTATGATGCTGGCTGGATATATTTTATTAGGAAATTCGAGGGCTTCAATGAAAATTTAGTTAATGAGTTTCTGATAAATTTTGAAGCCACCTACTCGCAAATTGGGGGAAAAAGAGTAGAAATAAGTAGTCGAGTTGTTTTTGACCTATCTAGTTTACCAAAATTTGTCTCAAGGTTATGAAAAATGCTCCTCTTAAAGACCTAATTCCCCTGTTTCATGAGGATGGAGAATCTCTTCCAAAAGTAATCCTCACTTCATATGGTACTCAGAAGGGGATTAAGTGGGAAATTTTTCCTGGTATTTGGAAGGAAGTTGCTAAATGGGTCAACATGTACTTTATCTGTGATGGAAAACCATCTATTTTTAGAAGGGATTCATTGAAGATTTTAATTCATTTAAATAAAGGCTGCATAAACCCTCCACTTAGGGTAAATGTACCTGAATATTTAGTTGATGAAATCATTAAAGTAGGACAGAAATATAAAATGAAGGTGGTAGGGCTGCATTGAAATGCCTAGAACTTATTCAATTAATTTGTTCACATCAAGTTTTCTTCAGACCCAAGAGAAGGATCAAACAAATAAGTGTAGGGGATAATTCCAAACAAAAGAAAATCAATAAGGGACCATCTCCCATGATTCAAACTAAACTCAATTCAGATCCTCACCCTTCATAGGAGACTATGGAAGAACCTGGTAGTCAGGATAGTCCATCTTCTATGCCATAAAATTCTAAGGGTAAATTCACTTTACCAGTTCCTTCTTCTATTTCGTTGAGGCCAAGAAGGTCTTGTACTTTACAAAGACCTAAAGTTTCCCATTCATAATTTTTTCATGAAGATTCTACTCCCATTGTGGAGGATAAGGAAAAGGTTGGTACCTTGACCTTCTCTAACGACCAATCTAAGGATGATATATTCATAACAACTATCCCTGAAACACAAAGTCCATATATTTCTGCAGTGCTAGAAACCGAGTTAGTAGTTTTGAAAATGCCTTAAGCACCAGATATATAGACCCTAGCTCCATAATATGTTACAATGGAGATTGGTGGCAAAGAATCACATGGAGATGATGTACTAAGGTGTTATCTAGACAAAATTTCCTCCCGGAAGGAAAATTTAAAAGGTATGTAAGAAACCAACTTATCTTTGCAAACTGCATTTACACAAAGACCTATAGAAAAAGTGAGGGAAATTACTGCTTTGAAGGTAGAGGTTTCCATTCTAAAGAGATGAAGAGATATAGGCCTTAAAGTATGGGATGTTTTAAATCTCTTTTCTCTTCGTAATAAAGCATTAAAAAAGGAAAATAAAAAGTTAAAAGAGGATATTGAGGCCAATGCAAATGAGAAGAAGAAGTTAGAATCTATTTTATACTTTGTTTGTCTGTTGGCTTGTAAGCTTTTGGCCTATAGAAACCTTATTTTGTTTATAACATGGTTGTCCAAGAGAAATTCTATGCTTGGGAATTAATAAGAATGTGTAGTCAAGAACCTCATGAAGCTCCTGATGGAAAAACCTTTTTGTCACTTTATCAAAATAGTACCCTTCAAATACAAAATCAATTGTGTGAATTTTACCTCCACAACATGTTGGTCACCAATGTGCCTGATTTCTTTATTACTCTATTTTTGGGAGATTTTCAATTGAAGTCATTTCAACCCTTTCTTAGGAACCAAATTAGATGGGGAAAACAAACAGACATTTTCACTCAAAAAACTCGCACCATAGGTTTAGACATTAGGCCTACCCATCATAATGATGTGGCCGTGAAGAAAAAATTCTGATCTCTTTAAAATCAGGACAGTGTTGGGGAAAATACTTCAAATATTCTATTGAAATGTGTGCGGTATTTCGAGGCCTATAGTCAGTAGCATTTTGGTGAAGAAAGACCGTATTGTGATAAAATATGGGATACATTAAAATTTTCCTTGAAAAGGAGGGAAGTTATCTCCCCTCATAATCTTAGTTGGTGTATGCGAAGGGGTGATTCATTGGTTACAATAATTTGGAAGTTTTCTGAGAAAAATGACAAGGAATACAGTGATGAGTGGGTAGGAACTCAGGTGAGGCCACCTCTTCTCCTAAATCTGATTACTACCTAATAGAATAATGCTTCCTAGTCACATGATAGTTTCATGAATTGGATGGAATTTATTTCAAACAATCAGGGATGTAAAGGAACGAGGAAAAAATATGTTGATCATTTTGAGGAATATGATATGGCACAACAACTTGGTCTTAGGGAAGGGAAAAGAGGATTTGAAAAGGGATATGCAATAGGTAAAATGTAGGGGAGATAATGAGTGCATTAAATGACTTATTTATATCATCTATTATTGATTTGTTATTAAACATGATTAATTAGTGCATTGGGATGTTTTATATAGTTATATCCTAGTAATTTCAATTCATTTCTCTTGTTTTGTTTCATGTAACTTGTTAACCATAGAATCTCCTACTAATCGCCTTTATGAGTGAAATGTAGTGACATGTGCATGATAATAGTGGACATTTACTGCCAATGCTGGGAATTGTAATCAAGGAGTCTGAGTCTGGAGCCATTGTGCATTAATGGAATACTTTTTCCATTGACACCTTATAAACATGGATCTTTTTTAGCAATTCCATAGGATTTAATGAATTTTCATAGGGTTCTTAGTGGAAGAAATCAGTGCCTATAATTTTAGCATGATGTGTAACCAACTATGTCTATATAGAATTCTCCTTGAAGTAAAATTTAGTAGTTAGTTGATGTTGGTAATTGCAATACAATTTATAACAGTTAGTATTTATTTTCTTGTTATGTACTAAGTATGTTATGGAAGTTTTTTGAATCAATATATTATATGTTGTTTTGAATATCTTGTGGTGTTGAGATTACCTCCATCCTAAGGAAAATCAAGGGCCCACTCAACTAAGGTGATTGTAGGATTTTACATTTATGCATTCTTTTGGTTTCTGATAAGTTACAGTTTGAATGCAATTACTTATTTCCTTTACTTCAATTTTTATCCAGTGTGTGTTATTTCCTTTCATGAAATTTCAATTCTAAGTGCATTTGAATTCGACAATTTCAATTCAGAGTGTGTGTTATTTAAATTGTTTTTTTATTGATTTGGTGTGTGCATTTCAATTCCAACAAAGTATTTACATTAAATGCATTTCATTACAGCAATGTTATTTCTATATTTTAACATTACATTTCTGTAGATTAGCAGAGACAAAGAGAAACATAGCAACCAAAATCCCCCAAAAGGAACCACTAAATAATTGAGTTGTATAAAACTTCATTGCATACAACCTTGGACACACAGCCTTGGTTTTATAATGACACTAAAAAAAGAATTTGTTAGTTAAATGATTGGAGAATACAACAACCCATCAGGATGACAGAAGCTAACTAGGCATGTGGATGTAAAAGGTTTGGAATGACAAAATAAAATAAAACAAGATAGTCAAAAGATGAGGGTTAATTAGTACTTTCTTCACTTAAAAAAATTTTAAATATCAGTATGATATCGAGACTAAATAATGTCTAAAGTGCATGATTTTGTGTCTACATTTTCCCCCACTTTATGTTGGTTAGTGGAAAGATAGGTAACATAAAGTAGATAGACATGTGTACCTGATGTCCATGAAAATTGTATTAGAAAATGTGCTGAAGGACTAGACAAATCATGGAATGATAAAAATATGGTGGAGCGTGGAAACTAAAGATGAAAATTAGTAAAAAATTGATGAGAGTGAACCTAGGGCTTGTTAATCTAATGGGCCTTACATTCATCATGTGTTTATCATTTGACCTTCTATCATGTAAAATTTCTAGGATACTGACACACACTATAGGCTAAATCATCACTTACAGTATTCACATTGTAGTGGTATACACTTTAGGCTACATCACCACTCCCTATTATTCAGCTTGTAGTGATATACATTTTAGGGCTAAATCATTAATCGTACATTCATTTTTTCATGATATATGATTAGGCTATAAGGTTCACACATATCTCTTCTACATGTACCATATCCTCATCATTACACATATACACATTCATCACACCATGCTAGACAAAACAACACACACTACTTGACCATTTCCTGATGATGCACTTTTGTTTATGGTTCATTCTTGACTGGTGAGGGGGAAAAATAAATAAAAATCACTCCATACATTTCCATTCACTCAAGGGACACATGGCTCCTATCATTCCATTTCATCCATCCACCACATTTTGCATAGTATTGTTGTTTTTACTCTTACTTAATTTTTCTTGTCTGTGTTTGCTTTATTACACATGCTAGTTTGATTACTTGTATGTCATTTATCTATATCATCCACACATGCGCATTCATTTCTTTTTCTAGTTGTGATCGCAGATACAAGTCTCTTACATGTACTATGGATGCTTACCTTCTACCCTTCCTACACTAGTCATTAGGGGCACCCACATTCGTCTCTCACAGGTGCTATTGTTTCATTTTTTACTTATCACTTTACTTAGTTATACACACTTTTGATATACAAGTTATCATTCTAACATAATAATGGGTGTTTCATGTGCAACATTTTTTATGTAGGGATATTTACTTCCATACTTGTTTGTTACATTATATGTTATTGTTTGTTATTGTATGCGGGTCTTTCCCTTTGTTTGGTGTGCACACTTATTTTTTTATTTGTGGCCATGATGGCCTTACATGTCTTGCAACATCGTGAGTGGTGTCCTGTGTTTGTGGCCCACTTTTTGTGGCTTACTTTGTCTTCTTGTGTGTTTACATTACTACATTGTTTGGTATCTTACACATGTTTTCTATATGCATGCTTGTTGGTACTAACACTTATCTTTGGCTAGACTTATTGTTTTTGTGTGCCTTGATTTCTACCAATCACTTTCTAACATTATAGATTTCATGTGGTTGGTCCTCTTTTGGGGCCACATTCTCCTATCAACAACATCACATGTGCACCAAATTAGGGGGCATCATTTTGGGGTTTTACATACTAACACAATGTGTTTACACCAGTTCATTTCAGTGTACTTTCAACCCTTGGCAGTGTGGGTTACATACAACGAGTGGTTTCAGACCAGTCTACGAACCTTGTACATAATGAATTTTATAGGACATAGCATCCTTAGCATTATGGGAAGTAGTTACATGCTCAGAGGTTACAGTGGGTGTTCCTCCCTACACTACTTTGTCAGTGGCATCGGATCACCCAAAAAACTAGTATTGACAAATATCTCTTCACACACATTCAGGGAAGTAATTAAAGATTAGAGGATATAACAAAATTATTCCCTAAACTTATTTGGCCTATGGTGTCAAATCATCCAAAAAACCTTGGTAGTACAGGAAATCATTATACACTCTCTTTCTCAACACGGATCATGTGCACATGTTCCATTTACACTTTTTCATTTGTGTATTTTACATTCACATGTTTTTTACATTCATCTTTTACATTTCATTTTTACACATGTATACATACATATTTGACTACTTGATCATTTTCTCCTTACAGGTTGGGTCATATGAGAAACAAGCAGTCAAATGGGGGTAACAACAACAATAACAATATCAACAACAAAACTTCATGACAGCACACACCATACTAGCCATGTAGGTACATCACACACAACAGCAACTACGCACATGTTTTCACCCAAGGTTCATTCTCATCACTTTTTTGTGCATTTTCATCTTTAGTTTCCACGCTCCACCATATTTTTTTCATTCCACACTTTGTCTAGTCCTTTGGCATGATTTCTACTAAAATATTCATGGACATTAAGTACACATCTCTATCTACTTTATGTTACCAAGATTTCCACTCACCAACATAAAATGGGGGAAAATGTAGACACAAAATCATGCACTTTAGACAATATTTAGTCCTGGTATTCATACTAGTATTTAGAAGGTTTTTGAGTGAATAAAGTACTAATTATCCCCCATAATTTAGCCATCTTGCTTTATTTTATCTCATCATTCTCATCCTTTTACATCCACATGCCCAGTCAGCTTCTATCATTCAACATTATTTTAGCCTTGACTAGGGTGCCTAGCCCAGTACTAGGGATCTCGTGGGTGCCCTGGTCCCACCAGGGATGTCCCAATCCTTTTTTAACTTTCTTACCATCTTTTGGGCTCTTTTTAGCCATTTTAGCTTCTTATATTTTTAGTTTTCAGTAATTTCAAGGTTAATTACAAAGTTAGATCAAGAGAACCATATAAATATAAAGTTATGATACCTTAATGAGGGACCAAACATTAGTCACCACTATCATCCATCTAGAGTTACATCCACTGAAGAGATCATTACATCCATTAGCTTCATCACAAGGACAAGGTTGGTTCATTTGCATCACACTTCATAGGGGGGATTTTATTCTATTACATACACTACATACTATTACATTTTTTGCATTTAGTTATTGCTCACTACTTCACAATATTGGACTGGCAACAAGAACACCTAGGGCACATTATGCACACACTCACCAGAACTACATTTGGGTCTAAAATGTAGTGTAATTCTTAGTTAGTAAGCCCATTTTTGTGGCATCTTAGTTCAGTCTGACCCATTCATTTGTATATCTTCTTTTTTTAGAATTTTGATACTTCTCTTAGTCTCTTGTAGGTCTTTTTCAGCATCTTGGATTATTGGTGACACCTCACACAAAGCAGCAAATCTGATGTGACACATAGCAAGGGTTTTGGACCACCTTCCAGACCTATGAAATTCATTTCCAAACCTTGTACACAGACCAGGGCACCTATTCTGCAGACCATAGGACCTGTAGGTGCCCCATTCCTTCTCTAGGTGCTATAGTCTAGTTAGATACTCTAGATCCATCCTTTTTGGGACTTCCACATAGTCGTTCCTACTTTTTGTTCCTTCAGTCACCTCTGCGACATAGTCCAACAAAGTCCTCCAGTCAGTTGAGTTCATTCTAACTTTCTCTTAGTACTCTATGGTTTTGCATTTCCACTTCCATAGTTACTTTGTCTCTTGAGAACGGGCCTTGCTTAAATAGACAAGGAACAACAATCTAAGAACCAATCCATAAAACAAGGAAATAACTAGTCATCAAAGAACCAGTTAAGACCATAGATTTAGGACAGAACTAGACATCAAGGATCTAGTTAATACCATAGATCAAGGAAATAACTAGTCAATACCATGGATCAAGGAAAGAACTATACCTAACAACTAGATAATATCTCCTAATATCTAAATAAGATAAAAGAAATATCCACACACATAAGTGGGTGAGGATAAATACAATAAAGGTAAATAAAGTACCTAGGTGAACATGAGCTAAGGTAAATACCTAATCTAACACCCCCCTCAAGTGAATCTAGGGGCCAAAATAGATGTGGCATGTCCACAGTATGAGTCCCGAAAACTAGGCCTGATGAGGTACACATGTACAATAACTGGGAAAAAGGGGACATCGCAAGGTACCCAAAACTAGTAACAACAAAGTAAAGAGAGTAAAGACCCGCTCCAAGGCATCCTAAGAATCTCGGCTCAAAAAATACATACAATGCTGAAGAATTTTGGTGTGTAGTGTGGTCTGAATCCATGACTCGATCATAGAACTCAAAAACAAATGACACTAGGTTTCACCAAAATAGCTCCATATAAGGAGACTGTCAACAGAGTGATGTCAAAAGTGCAAAAAAAAACACTAAACATAATTCAATCAACTGAAGCAAATAGGTGTGCCACGATCCAAGAACAATAACCAAAGCAACAAGGCAAGGACACAAACTCAAGAGTGTCATGATCCAAGAAAAGCTAAGGTAACAAGGCAAGGACACAAAACCTAAAGAAGCAGGATCAACACCACACCCTCCCATACTGTTGAATGGGTGGAGTTACTCTACAAATATGTATGAGTTGTCAAAACAACTACTCAAACACTGAAAAACTAACACTGGAATGCACCAGAATAGATCCCCCATAAGAGATATTGTCAACATGCCAAAAGTGTCGAAAATATAGATACAAAATCTCTCAACAAACAAGAGAGATACACTACACCTGCTGAAGAAAAATGCTCAAAACAAGAAGCACAATGCATAAGGTATAGAAAGTGGAGCAAGATGCCAAATGGTGGAGGAGCCACACCTGTAGATTCCTCTCAATGAATGCCTATGTCGCCACCGTGAGTGATCAAATATCCACCCCAAATCAACACGGATGGATGAAGAAGATGCCTACATATGACTTGGTGCAAAATACACAATGGGTGCATGTAAAAGAATAGCTGAATGTGTGTCAAGTTGATCATGTTTGACAGCTGAAATCTCAAGTTTCTCATGCCTGAGTGAAGATGCAGAACTCATGTGTTGCTCATGATCCTCAGAAAGATTCGAGTGAACAAAAAAGGATCTCTGTCAATGTGTGATCCCAATGAAATATCTGCTCGAAAACCAATGTCATGATGAGAATTCCACTTAACATGTGGAATAGAGGAAACAATACCCTGGGAATGTTTGCCAATGACTCCACTAGTGAGACCCATAGAACAGAGAATGTGAGATCTGAATGCAGTGATATGCTTCTCAAAAAAGTCATGCAGCTAAGTAGAAATAGGATACATAACATATGGTACTGTAATAGGCACAAATTTGGAAGAGCATATAGTAACAAGATTCATAGGTGTATGAGCATCAAGAGCAAGAATAGACTCAAAGATGGACAGATCAATATTAGTGGGTACAACAGCAACAGATGCAATTGGACTAGAAGCATGGATATGGTTGTCCACAATATTATGGTGATGTTGTAGGCTATCAAGTTTGTTCTGCAGGAAGTGTATTATTGTATCCTTATCGTGAATGAGTGATTGTAGAAGAGAATTTCACTTCTTGAGTGATCTATTTTCTTCCACAAATTTTACAATATCCTCTTGAAGTACACATACTTCAGAGAAAAGCATATCATTCTCAAAATCCATGATAGGTACAAATTGTAACTCCTAAAAATTTAGGACATCGGACTCAGCCAAAATTGCGTCCACAATTGATTACAACACTCCTCAATATTTGGCACTTTATAATTATAGTTCAAGTCTAAAAATAAATAACTCCAATAGAAAGAGCATGAAAAAAAAACACTTTTGCAAAAAACGGCACCCAAAACCGAGTTACCGATCAAAAGTTACAAGTTTTTTTAATATTTTGCTCTGTTATTTATTTTAGCTGCCACTAAAACAAAATAAATTGTTATTACCTTCAACACACATAAAATTAAAGGGGGCTAAAGCTAAGTACAAGCTTTAAGCCCTCATATGACCATACCATATGACCAAGGGCTAAGGATTTCAATGGGTTCGCCTGCCCCAGAGTAGTTCTGGGATGGGTGACCTTCCGAGAAATTTCCGGTGTCACTGTCACTGCCTCCTAATGTTGTTGGGACTAATTGGGTATATACCCAGCTCGATTGTACGGGAGATTATTGGCGTAGCAACTGATTAACATGATGAGATCCCTCTCCACCATCAATCTGAGATTTTGGTGTGACGGCAAGTCGTGTACCTCTGATACCATGAAAGGAACGATAACAGATCAACCAAGCTAAGAACACAGATGCTAATCAAACACCACAATCTATAAGATGAAAGCAATTCACCAGAATAACTTTACATAAACCTTTGTAAACAAATGAGCAACAATATCATATATTATTATGGAACTCAATGTCATACATTGAGAATGGGCCTTGCTTAAGTAGGCAAGGAATAACAATTTAAGAACTAGTCAAGGTCGTAGATCAAGCCATAAATCAAGGAAATAACTAGTCATCAAAGAACTAGTCAAGACCATAGATTTAGGAGAGAACTAGACATCAAGGATCTAGTTAATACCATAGATCAAGGAAAGAGCTAGATAATACCATGGATCAAGGAAATAACTATACCTAACAACTAGATAATATCTCCTAATATCTAAATAAGATAAAAGAAATATCCACACACATAAGTGGGTGAGGATAAATACAATAAAGGTAAATAAAGTACCTAGGTGAACATGATCTAAGGTAAATACCTACTCTAACAAGTACATGTCATCTTGATTTAGCTATATTCACATTACTCAAGCTCACATACCCCAAATAAGGGGTAACCATTAGATGTTGTTTCATTTTTACAACAAATTGGAAGTAAGAAAAAACAACAGGTACATAATGAGACATTGTATAGGTTTAGATAATGACTCATAAATATACATGGTTCAAAAATACGTAGGGACCAAATTTTCCATCATGTACCATAGTATATGGATGCTATAGACCATTCCATATGCTTCCCTCCTAGGGGAAGATTTAGTAAATTTCTTAATTGGTACATTTTCTTAGTAACATCTACAAGATTTTTACTCATGTTTTATTATAGAATTCATGGAAATTTCATGTTATGGTGGCACCAAGGGCAGGTGCAAGCTAGCATTTCCCCTATAAACTATTTCATCATTTGATAATCAGTTGGGTCTATTTTCATCTATAGTGGAACTTATTTATGGGTCTTAGGAAGTGTCAAGGTGACTGTTATCCATGTAGGCATGACTTCCCATTGTTCATATTCTTGTGGGCGGTGCAGAGAAACTAGAATTCTCCCCATATAGTTCTCTTCATCATGTGGGGTGCATTTTCAATTCTTTCTATTTTCTTCAAAACATTCCACTTGGGGATTGATTAGCCTCAATTCCTTCCAACCAACACCAACACAAATCGCGACACAATTCCATGGAAATGGTAGTGGGATTACTCTTTCCCCCTGTCTCACAAAATAATCAGTTGTACTCTTTCATTTGTTTTAATTTTCTACTTTAGATATTTCTATTTTCATACTAAGTTTAAAATTTTCAATTTAAAGTTCAATTTCCTATACTATTGACATTGATTACACTATTTTCTATGTGGTTATGCATCCTAGAAAAAAAACATAATCGGAACAAAGACAAAGTCCTACCACAAGCAAAAGGTGCTCTAAGTGAATGAAAAGTGTGTCTACATATTCAGGTGAATTTTCCTTTAAGAACGTAATTTTCAATTCCATACATAAAGGAGGAAAATGTAGACACTCATTTTGGTAATTCATGTCTTGCAACAACACAAATTATACAATGCCTTTGCATTGAGCCACACTTATCCAAACTTATTCAATCATCTTATCCTTAGCTATGTCTCACTCATTATTACTTGCATGCACAACCTATTTTTTCACAAAATGGTCATATTAATCCATAAAATTAGGCTGTAACATCGTGAATTGCAATATTAACTTCCAGATCTTTTACACAAGCATGTGGGACCATAGCGGATAGGGAGGGCCAAATCACCCATACATTATGGGTCATCTAGGCTGGTTTGGTCCCTCATCCTCTAATGAAACCTTTTCTAATTTGAATCTCTTTGGTACATTATTAATTAGACTTAGTTGAGGTTTCTAGATCCTGAATGCATTTATAAGTTAGTTATTCATCATTAACCAAGGGAGAGATCATACACACTTGACACCCAAAGATCCTAATGAGTATACACTAAGATAAATTGCAACCAAAGCCATCCCAAAACTCCCATGAGCCTCATGTACTTTGCATACTCTTTCAATGGAATTTATCTACTCAATTTTATAATATAAGGATTACATCATCATTCCAATTCAAGCTAGGGAAAAGGTGCAAGTTCAATCTCATTTTTGCAAGATCATGATTATCTACTTAGTTTCATACATTCTAGAAGTCACATGCTAGGTCAGAATGATGTTAGGTTTGAGATCTCTTTAGAGTATTGGTAACGTCAGTGTTGTGTAGGGGTGTCATTCACTTTTTTCTATGTAACAATTCAACACATAATTTCAATAACAAGGCTTTTTCAGGTCATTTCTATCCTATTCTAGACATCAGACCATCACACATAGTAGGATATAAGATAAGTTATCTTATATCTCTTATTGTAAGCTTTTTATCTATTGGTATTCATAATTGTTTATCATTTCTTAATGATTATTCCTAATATTACTATAATTAGCTTTGGAAAATAAATGATTAGGATGATCTACCATTAGTTACTACCCCTAGAGATGTTTTTCAATGTAGGTTGAATCACTAACTATTACATAGATGTGGTGTTTATGTGATCCAAAGTACATTTTGGGACTTTGAATGTTCCTTAAATCTCCCTAAATTGTGACAATAAGGTAGAGAACTCTGAGATCTTTCCAAAGGTACCAGGAATGTTGGAAAAAGAATTTGTATGCTCAAGAAATCAATGGTCAAAGTTTGGTCAAATTCAGACTCAGCAGGGTCAACAAGCCAATCGGGAAGCAACACGTGCCAAAAGTGAAGTTGATAAAAATAGTTAAAATTTTGGTTTTATGACGTCGTTCTTCAACACTCGTGATCAAACAAATGGGCCCCACTATTTTCTATCTATGGGCCCTCAGCTAAGGTCGACACACTCTTTTGATAAAGGGGTGTCTTTGCCACTATTTCTTACTATGACATTGCCACAATTTTTATTATATATTCCTTTCAGTTCATTTGTATCATAAATGTGGGATATTGCAATATTGTAGGTTAATTACTATGCAAGGTCGAGTAGATCACTCGAGCTATTATCCAACTCGGAGATCCCATTCCATAGCACATGTAGTGAAAAATATGTGGTGTTTCATACATTGCCACCGATGAAAACTCACCACCACCATATTTCTATATAACTTGGACAATTCACATTTATCTCCCAACCAAACCATGTGGCACTTCAATCCTTTCCACTACCACATACATGGCCATTTAAATAACTTGAGGGGCTTAATCAACATGACATTGGAGACCCTATATACATGGTCATGTAAAATGGAGCAAGGTGGCCCATACCACATCCAAATGGGGGAGTTACTTCCCATTTAAACCCACTGCCAACATCTTACCCCATAAATGTGGGATAATTCCCAAATGGGAATATAAACAGATGGCAGGCTGGTTTGGGTGGTTCGAACCCCCAACCACCAGCTTACAAAACTTATGCCTCACCTCCAATCAATAATATCTCGACAAGTTATGAATTGGGCTCGCTTATATATAAAGAAGCTTCTATAAGTATGTGTAAATGTGCAGTTTTGACTTGTTTGCAAAAATCATCCTTTTTTGAACACTTAATGACAAAACTAGCCTTTGGAGTGAACTAGTGAAATGTTTTGAATTCTGATGCACTCTTTATGGTGTAATTATTTTCCCATTTTGGATTTTTTTATGATGTTTTATGATGTGGAATTCATTGTTTGTAAAATTCCTAAGGGAGTAACCTGGAAAAGTACTTCAGGAAGGTGAGAGACATGTTACTAAGTTCTGCCAGGGTCTTTTGAAGGTCTGAAAGTACATTATTACAAGTTTTTATCTGTTTTGTTGATTGTAAGGGTTATTGTACTTACACTTTGAGAAAATTTTAATAGATTGGTTTTTATGAACCCAAAAACATAGGCTTGCATGCCGAACTCCATAAAAAAATTTGGTGTCATATTTTATTTCTCATTTATATTTTCATAATCAAATCCGTATTAATTAAATTCAAAATATACATTTCATAATTAGTCACGACACTTTTGGGTATATCATTTAAAAATTACATCTGGATGGCTTTGATCAAACAATGATGTCAAAAATCAGTTTTGGATCAATCTTAAATCCAATTTCGGTCAATTTTTGGATTAATTAGAGTTCTGAGAAATTGATGAATTTTATGAGATCTAGGTAAATAGTTAAGAAGGGTATAATAATTTCCTTGTGTTTATGGATCATTATGCCACATGTATTCATATCTTATCTCCTTATCCTACATGTAAACCATTCCACTTCTAGATGATCACTTCTCTGTCTTGCATTTTTTTGGTCCATTCTTAGGATCTCTATTTTTAGACCTAACTACTTTTATAAATGGTTCCTATTTTTTGTCAACATGCACATGTCAAATTCTAAATTTAATTTTATATCTTTATCCCATCTGATCCTCTATTACACTATCCCAACTAACTGTGTGTACTTTGTTTTACACTATCCCTGTGAGTCTAAGTTTGTTCTTGTGTTTTATTTTCATGCATGTGTTTTGTCTTTTGTTTATTCTTCCACTTTCCCAAAAAAATCATTCCCATAAATGTACAAGATCTAAATAATATGAAAGGATAAATAATAAATAACAAAAAATAATCACCCAAAGTGGGATTTAGACAAAAGAAAGTATAAGAATCCAGGGGCACAACATGCATTTTTTAGGATAAAGGACGTCACATTGTATGTGAAGAAGCCCCGTTCTATTGTAAATGTAGTAAATTTGTTTTCCTCAACAATTTTGACTTGATGATACCCTAATAATCCATCTGTGAAGGTATAGAGCTCACAAATTGCCACAACCTCGGGGTTTTGAAGGAGTTAATGATATAGGCCTCATTAGTTTTGTAGATGTCTAATCAAATCCTTATGCACATATCCTTTCTATACTAATCACCATGGGGATTACCCATTTCTATTCCTCTATGAGGTATATGGAACCTTTTTTGAGCATTTTATCAATCTCTTCCTTCACCTTTTTTACAAATTTGGGTTCATTTATTACAACCTTTTTCTCACTAGTGCACATAATATTTTAGTTTGATAGTTGTTGCACATTTAGTTTAACTATTCATACTTACAGAACTTTTACTACCTTAGAGCACACCAATATTACTATCTCCCTATGTTGGCCTATCACACTAAATTAGGAAACCTTAGCACACTCACCTAAGGAACGAGATATTTGAGGCTCCAATCTCATTTAGGATTTTGATAGTTGTTGGGGTTGCAATATTAAGTGGGAAACTACCTTAATAGAAAACCACCAAAGAATAATGATCATGGATTATGAATAAAAGTTAAAATATAAGCATGAAATGAGTCGACATTAAGAATAGATCCAGACCTCCCAGCTTGATATAAATCAAGGTGATCTCTTTAGGATTGGGATACACACATATGAATATCAACGACTGAACATCAACCAAGTGAGTGAACTATCATATGAGTTAGATGCGAGTTGATGAGTGAAAGTAATTATGTTATTCAAGGAAATAGTGGGAGTGATGGGTGAAATGTTTATTCTCAATAAAGATAAGTGATTTTTAGTTTATTTTTTACCTCTCATGGTTTTCCCACTTATATCTTTCATTATTATGTTGTGTTGTGTTCATTTAATTTCCTTTTTATGTATGCAATCTAATATTTAATTCATACTATGATGAAATTCATATTAACTTGTTATTCAATCATGAACTACAATCCGTGGTTTGTTTATTTTGGTGTATATATAAATTTATTGTGTTATCTAACCCCAAAGTTCTTGACTTGGTATCAAAGTTAGCATTTTATGCCTGTGTACGATAGACATATTGGTTTGTGATTTGCAAGTGCAAAGAATCTTGTATATTTGACTTTTTTAAAAAAGTTTCAAGATCCACAACACCCTAACCAATGTTTCATGGTTGTTTTATTCCTACTGATGCAACCTAGAATTTAGTAGATAACACCCTAGTCATGCTGGCACATCACTCAGCCTAGACTGAGCACTCACCCAAAGCATGCAAAGGTACCAGGTCCCTCTTTAGGGTTGCTGTAACAGGATGTTAACATGATGAAGGAAGTAACATATAGGTTCATAACTAATCCATCATTCCACAATGCATGCTACACTCAGATCTATGAAAGAACAAGATTAAACAGTAATCGTTATTGAATTAATAATATGCACTACTCAACTATAAACAAAATGACACTTATATTTAGTCAATATCTTCCATTTATTAATAAATACAAAAGCTCCTTACAGTATTGTCAATCTATACCAATGTGCATATGGAACTAATTTATTAGTTCAATCATATGCGTATATCCTCTGTTACACACATGCATACATCTCCTTCCATAGAGTCATCTCTCTCTCTCTCTCTCTCTCTCTCTCTCTCTCTCTCTCTCTCTCTCTCTCTCTCTCTCTCTCTCTCTCTCTCTCTCTGTATATATATATCTGTATATCTATCTCATATGCACCTAGCATCATATATATATGGTGGGGACTTGCCCTTCACCATTTATCTATTCCAAAAATAGGCCACATGTTATTGATAGCCACATGCCATTTACAATCATAGCCACACATGCAAGTGGACTATCTATAGTCCTCTTGCAGTTAACTGAAGTGTCAATTCTATTCTTAACTTGTCTTCATGCATAAACACTTCGAATTGATTCTCCAAAGATAGATAATGCATGGTGCACACATCTCTGCATCGTTGATGTGTTTCGCACACCATCTTCTCAAAATAGGTCTTCATGCTCAAAATTGGCTAAGTCCTAAAATCTAAAGTTTCTTTCCAAACGCGGGTCCTTCATGTCCTTCCATGCCCTTGGTTCCGGGCCTTCTATCCCACGCGGACTCCTTGTGTGATCTTTGACAAGTATTCTTTGATCAACATTTCCCCACACTAATCTCATTTTCATCCTAACAATGGGTATGTCCAAAAATTGAAGGAAAGAATAGAAGAATGGAAAGAATAAGAATAAAATAATGTAGATAAATAAATAATTTCTATGAGGTTATTAGGAAACCTTTTCTATATCAGTTTGCAGTATCAACTATGGATACTCTTCATTTATTTCAGCCTCTAATATATGTCAGTCAATGAGTGCTTGCTCTACTTTTTCTAGGATATCCACAGCAATGGATTCCAACTCATCCCTCACAATTTATCCCTTCTCGTTGCACAGAACCAACACAACACTAGACATTGATGTCATTCTTCCTTCTCAAATTTTCATCTTCTATGAAATCAGCTTTCCAAGCTCTTCCATCTAAGTCTTGTGCCCCTCTTGTGCTACTTTCATGGCCTCATGCTTTTGTTTAACCATTGACAGTCCTTCTGTATATTGCATCTCTGAAAAATGGCTTTTGAGTGCGATTTCTTCCTCCTCAATGACTACCTTCTTCTTTCCTTTTATTGCTATTATAGATTCCGTCTTCGGTGTCATTTTTACCTTGCAAATGTCTCCTCTTCAACTCTACAACTTTACGAATCAAACCCTAGCTCAATTCAATCATAGCCTAGGTGGAAACTTTGTAACCAAACCATTTTCTATCTCCCTACTTTTCTCAAACCCTTTTCTATCTCCCTACTTTTCTCAAACCCTTCACCATTAGGGACACAAGCTCTTTTCACACAGATCTAGTTGTCACACTTGGTCTCACACCCTTCGCACCTTAATCCAATCACTTGGCTCTTTCTTCAAATTCTCTTAGTTGTAATGGTAAAAATGAATCTGCATCCCATCCTTATATAAATTTTTCAATTTTTTTCAAATTTTGATGCATTTATTGCTCCTTCACCTACCAAATATCCCCTCTTTCATTGACCAAATTCATTTGTTTCACACGGTACATATTTGTACCCAGCTATAACCTTCTAGCGTGCCTTCCTACCCTTTGGTCACAGACTTCTCTTTAGCGTGTGCTCCTTTGCTCAAGTACCTCATCACTGTACCTTCTCCTGGTAGCTAACATGGCCTCTGCTTACCCCATGTTATACTATTCTTTCATTCATCTCCATCCTTGGTCACTTTTTAGAAGTAATCCTCTTTTGACTTTAAGCACACCCATAGCAGCTTATTCCTTTCACCTTTTAATTGACATAGTATTTTTCTTGGATAACTACAACCACCCCACACTAAAAGTATGTGAAATCCTCTACACATAAACAATCTTCATACATTAATTAGCTTCATGCACACAAGTGCACTTATTACACAAGAACAATAATGAAATTGACAAAGCATAGAAACAATGAAGGAAATACATAACTGAAAACCTAAACTAAATGGCAATATTGCCTTATTACAAACACCAAGAAGACTTATTTATAGTAGGGCTTCA
Source organism: Taxus chinensis (assembly GCA_019776745.2). Taxonomy (NCBI): domain Eukaryota; kingdom Viridiplantae; phylum Streptophyta; class Pinopsida; order Cupressales; family Taxaceae; genus Taxus; species Taxus chinensis. The sequence goes on from CM034155.1 coordinate 96,528,835, forward strand.
GCCTAATCTCGTTAAAGTAACCAGGTAGTTGTGTTCCATCAATTTCTTATAACTGGAAAGCACCTGATTCAAGTATAGAAGTGATAACATACGGCCCCAGCCAATGTACTTTGAGCTTTCCTGGATGACGCAAAAACTTTGATTCATAAAGAAGTACCATTTTTCCAATCTCAAATTTCTTATCCCTTATGTTCCTGTCATGTCATGCCTTCTTCTAGGCCATTTCCTACTTTTGACTCCATCCTGCTATGGCTCGGTGCTCATCTAGTTGAATCATCTTTTTGATACATTCTTCTAAAGCATGTTCATCAGCTAGACCTCCAGCATGCACAATGCATAAAGAAGGTAACATAAATTTGATAGGGAGAACAACTTCTATGCCAAACACCAACTGAAATGGTGTGGCTTTGTTCAATCTCTTGTAAGTTGTTCTATATGCCCAAAGAATAGATGACACTTTGTCATCCCAATCCTTTCTCCCAACATCACAAATTTTTGTTAAAGTCTGGCTCAAAATTTTATTGAAGGCCTCAATAGTTCCATTTGCCTGAGGATGATAAGGTGTAGTTTTATGGTGCGCAACCATAAACTCATCTAATAGGATCCTGATTGTCTCATTCAAAAAGTGTGTACCTCAATCACTTGTCAAGATTAAGGGACATCCATATCTTATAAGAACATTCTCCCACATGAACCTAGCTGTTGTAGCCTCCGTACAGTCCTTGGTAGGTGTTGCTTCCGCCCACCATGTGAGATAATATGTGTAAGTAATAATATAGCACGATCCAGTCCTGTGCGCGGCTGGAAAAATACGTCCTATAAAATCAATGGCCCATTTCTCAAATGGTTCGGCACTAGTGATCAGTATCAAACCATCTCATCTCTTTTCCCTGGTTTTCTGAGGTGCTAACAATGATCACATGCCTTACAATACTCTTTACATTCCTTATACAATGTTTCCCACCATACTCCAACAAGTAGGATCTTCCAGGCAGTCGCATCACCTGCATAATGGCCTCCTGTAATACCATCATGAGCTTCTTCCATGATATCCTGATGCTCATGCTCTAATACACAACGTCGTAATACTTCATTTCTACCTAGCTTGTAGAGGTCACCACTGATTAACATAAATGGTGTTGTGTGTATAGCAAGTTGCTTCCTTTCTAATGCTCTCATTCCTTCTGGTGCCAAACCTATTCATAGAAAGACAACAATTTATTCTAATTTTGTGGGTGTGAATTGTAACCTATATAACTATGCATCTGGCATTGTTTCTTCAATTTTTTTTGTATCCTCTCACAAATTGATTCTAGATAAATGATCTGGTCCAGAATTACTTTTCCCTGGCTTCACCACAATTATGAAGTCAAACTCTTGAAATAGGAGCACCCATCTACATATGCACCCCTGTAAGATAGGCTTGTTTACCAAGTACTTCAATTCCATGTGATTTGTATAAAACACAAATGGTGTTGCTAACAAGTACTGTCGAAACTTGTACAATGCATATATCATTGACAACACTTCGCGCTCTGTAGTTGTATAATTCTATTTCGTAAGAGTTAGCTTTCTACTAGCAAAATAGATTGGAGGATCTATAATACCTTCACCATGTTGAACTAACATAGTGCCAATGGCCATGCCATAAGCATCCACATGCACATGAAATGGTTTATCCCATGAGGGAAAGCACATAATGGGCACGGTAGTAAGTTTATCTTTTAATATCTCAAATGCGCGTTGTTGTGGTTCTCCCAAATAAAATGTACCTTTCCCCTTCAGCAATTCTTCCAAGGGTGTGGCAATTTTGGCATACCCTTTTATGAATTTTCTATAATACCTTGTATGACCTAAAAATTTTTGCACCTCACTTGACTATTAGGCACTTCTAGGCCTAAGATGACTGCAACCTTGGCTGGATCAACTAGCAAACCTTCCTTGCAGATTATATGTCCTAATATCATCCCAAATGGCATAGTAAATATGCACTTCTTGATGTTCAAGGAGATACTCAATTGTCTGCATCATTCTAACATTAAGCACAGATTGTCACAATGATCTTTCACAAGCCCATATATTTTCCAATCATCTAGGTATACCTATAAGAAGTTGTGAATAAAATCCTTAAATGCCTGAACAACTATGCTCAAGAATACAGCAAGTGTGTTTTTCAATCCAGGCATAACATTATAATAAAAATTTTCCCATTCAGTAGTAAATGTTGTCTTTTCTTGATCCTCTTGAGCAATATTAACCTGATGATACCTAGAAAATTCATCCGTGAAGGAATATATTTTTCACCCTGCAACTCCTAATATTTCCTCAGTGAATGGCATAGGGAATGAATCTGTGACACATGCAACATTCAGCTCCCTACAGTCCACACATATCCTAACCCGTCTATCCTTCTTGATACTAATCACCATTGGGCTAACCCATTCTAACTCATCAAGGGGCTTAATAATTCCATATTTCAACATTTTATCAATTTCTTCTTTTACTTTTTCATGCAAATTATGATTCATTATGTAAGGTCTAGTTCTCACTGGTCGTGCACCGCCCTTAAGTTTGATCTTCATTTCCCTAATTGATTCATGCATGCCTTTAAGTTCATGATATCCATGAGGGAATAAGTCCTGATAATACCTAAGTAACTCGATGATCTTTGCTACCTCTGAGTTTGACCAATAATCCTCAATTATGGCCTCCTTAGGCACAGCCTCCAAACCTATATTCATGTTCTTTTTCTTCATGGGTTTGTGGTAGGTGCACGCATCCTTTTTTACATTTTCCAATACCTCATGCACCCCATGTGAATGTTCCATATCTAAGTTCTCAACTTCTTCATCATCCACAACGTAAACCATCTTTCATTTCTCTTTCTCAAGGCAAGCGCGTTCAAGTAGTATGGAGTCCATTTCTTCTTTCTTTTCAAAACATGCTCTGAACTCTACCTCACCGAATAACTCATGTATATGTTCCTTGGATTTTGCACTATCTCTCATAGTTAAGCACTTGACAAATTTTAATGCCTCTGCTATAGGAGGTTTAGTCGAGAAGTAGTTGAAAGTCTGGATCATTCCTGCAGTCAAATCTTTCTAGTGTCTAGTTTCTCGATGTAGTTCTACATATACATACCAAGTGCGTGCACATCCTTGTAGTGTAGAATACAATCTATGCACCCAGAGTGAAGGTGGTAATGCTTTCTGTCCTACTATCTAGAGTCTCTCACACTGCTGAATTTGATGTTGAGCAGGTTGATCACCATGATAAGTGCATATTTGCGTAGGTGCATTGTTCCTTGTAAACCTAGTAGACAAAGTGACTCCAATATCTTCCCAATTTATAATATTATCTCTGTGGACTACCCACCAATGCGTTGTTGTCCCGCACAGTGTATATAATAACATATCTCTCCTTTTAACTTGACTTATCCACTTTGTTTACATGGCCCTCAGAAAGGTAGGAAGATCCTTTGTCCCTATATACCAAGGTATTGTGCTACCTATTCATCGAATTGAATGAATTCCATTCTTTCGCGTAACCAAACTTTTCACCTCACATCCTACTAATTCATATGTACCATGAGCCCAATTTTTACAAGCAATACTTGTAGTATCACTAATAGAATGAGAATCCTCCCACTGTAGGATGCCTTCTTTTAATGGTTCATTGACCTCTGGGTCTTGAATAGCACGTACATAGACTCTGTTTAAATCCTTTTCACTTAGAGGTTCAATATATGGTGTAGACTTTCCATCTGTCAAAGGTATCACAACCATTTCCTCCTTATTTTCAAAGCTGATATACCCCTTATTGAATCTCAAGTCAGCATTATTCATATAACACCAAGGGCATCCAAGCAGGGATGGAAAATTATCTACTTCTGCAAGTGCTAATACCTCAAAATCCCTAGTGAACTTGGCCCCTTGTATAGTTATAGATGCATCTTTCAAAACTCCTATTGGAGTGGCCTTAGTTCGGTTTTACCTAAATAACACATTAGATGATAGCTGCAATTGAGGCCTCCCCATTTGTACCCATGCATCTAATGTAAGTATATTTACTTCCACATTTGTATCAATCAATATGTTTCTCAACAACCACCCATCTACAATAACATTCAAAGTAATTTCTTTGTCATAGTCAATGCTATCAGGGGGAATATTTTCATGTAGAATCTATCATTCGGTCTCAAGACTTACGTGTGAAGTGTTCCCTTTTAACCAACTTCCTAATGGCGGAATAATGTTCTCCTGGCACAACATCTTACACACATCTCATAGATCATTGATATCAATTTGGACTATCTCTGATGCTTTCTTTTTCTCCTTTAGGTACCGTATCTCACTCTAAAGAGTCCTTAGCACTTCCATGGTATCTTGTTAAACTTCCTTCTAATGAGTAGGATCTAGGTACCTTGCATGCAAAACATCCTCCTTGGTTATCGTAGTCTTATGGTGTAATTCCTCTCTCGTGCGTGTTGCTTCAGCGTGTGTAGTAATCTTCATTGTCAATGCCTCAGGTCCTTCTGTTATCTTGGGCATCCACTGATCCTCTACCCCACGTTGGATTCTAACCATCCCAACACCTTTGTTCTCTTTCTTATGCTTCTTACTCGGATGCTCATATAAGTCCGAGCACTCTTCATAGCTATGGTTCTTTCTGTAGAAAGAAAATGAAATATTCTGAGGACATTCACACCTATAGTGGTCAGGAGATCCACACGTGTAACATGTTCCACAAGGGAACTCTCCTCTTCCTCTACCACAACCTCATCCTCCATATCCACCATGATATCCACCTCCCCTTCCATGAATTCCTTCAAAGCACCCCTCATTCTTGTCATAGTGCATTTGATTATGATCCTAATCCTTGTGCTCATTCTTACCCTTAGAACTATTTGTTATACCTGTTTGTCAAACCCCAAGGTCTATAGCATCCTATATCTGACTAATCAACCGATAATCCTTAGTATCATGGGTCATGGACCTAAAAATCTTGCAAAAGTAAGATACATTCTTCCTTATCGTGTGTTGTAACAAAGGACAGTGACTAGCATCATGATTCAAATGAAAAATTTCACAGTCCAACAATAATGAGTGTACAGATCGGCAAGGGTAACTATCCTTGGTGTGACCTTCTACTTCACAATTTGTACACCAAATTCCTGAGCATGTTTCATGGGTTGAATTTGTTGATAGCTTCTCTAACTGCTTTGCCATAGATGTAATTTGTGCCTCTAGAAATGGACTAACTCTAGTGTCAATGCTTCAAACTGCCTCAAAATGCAAAGCTGCTTCCAATGCTTTACATGGATCATTGTATGTCTTATGTGACAGTGCCCTTCTAAAAGGTGTAATAAATCCTCCAACAAATCACTATGCATGTTGGCTAGCATGAATATCATAAGACAACTTAGATAGAAGTGTCTTAAAATGAGCATCATACTCACGTACACTCTTAGTAATGCCTTGTTTGATACCTTGAGTGCACTTATACTCTTTTGCTCAAACTTAGTGATATTGAACTCTTTCAAGAAAGCATCTCTCAATGTTGCATAATCCACACAATTTTGATCAGGGTCAAATTTCCTATACCAGATGTGTGCGCACCCATATAATGTAGTGGTGAATTAACTTGCCTTTTGCTCAGCAACCGTGATCCCTTTAGCACGCCACAATATTTCACACATATGCACATGTTTAGCAACATCCTCTATACCTCTATACTCTGGGAGATGAAGAGACATCTCCATATAGATATTCTATGGTTGCTACGGGCAAGGACCACCTAAATTGGAACCTCCTATTTTCCTTATACCTCAAGAACCACCAGATCCACTAGAACTAGAACCACCTATACCTAATGATCTTCCACCTGTAGTTGGAATAGGGCCTATAGATGTACTCCCCTATGCTCTGATAGTAGTATTGTACTGTACCCATGCAGTCTATGAGGTAGTTCCACTTCCAGAGGTGAATCCAACATTCTGTGTGGATGATGTGCTTAATAATGCTCCTCCAAATGACATTGAAGTCGTGTGTCCTGCCTTTGATGTAATTGATCCCTCAATTTCTCCTGCTCTCGTACTTCCCAAGTTAGTTTGTTGGTTACTTGTCATACTAGTTACTGAAAAACCAAGCGCAAGGGCTAGGTCACCAAGTGGATTAAAATGCACACCCATGGTCCAGGTAGTCTCTGCTGGCACACTTCCGTGTGAGGATGAGGGGGGGTCTCTATCATTCTTTCTAAGATAGGGGAATTCTTGATGCTCTAACTCCACATCTTCTACATGAGCTATAAATCCTTCACAAGCCATCTCTCTCCTCCATGTCATACTCTCTACAATGAACGATTCTTCTCTATCTCCCTCTCACATGCCTCATTATACTTAAACCACCTTTCCTCTCTCTGCTTCTCTGCTGCTAGGTCTGTCATCTTAAACCAAATATTTTCCTACCCCGCAAGTGGAAAAGTTTAGTTAGCCATTGGTTTACTCTCCAGGTTCAAAGTTACCATTAAGATCTTCATCGCTAGTGGAATACCTTACAAATATGTTCCTCTTGGGTAACACAAAAACTAAAACTTAGCTACCTCTGGGCAAGAGTATGTCAAAATTGAATATTCCAGAATATAATTGTTTAGAACATTGTTAAACCACGTATCCACCACGTGAGTCCAGATTAGATTAGCATCATAGAGGTTCTAAAATTCTTCATGTGTCTAGACAAGTGTGTGATACCGTACATACCCAAAATTGTAAGGTACTGTACTGCCAGAACAGTGTAACAAGTGCCCCGATGATGATACAGGTCTCCTCGCAAGGTGTTCGGGATCTGGAAAAGCCCTTAGAGTATGCATTAACATCCCGCATGCCCCGCTCAGCCCTCACACCCTTTTTTAACACTGTACGTACCCAAAATTGTAAGGTACAGTACTGCCAGAATAGTGTAACAAGTGCCCCGATGATGATACAGGTCTCCTCGCAAGGTGTTCGGGATCCGGAAAAGCCCTCGGAGTATGCGTTAACATCCCGCATGCCCCGCTTAGCCCCCGCGCCCTTTGTTTTCCCCTTTTTCCCTCTTTCCTTGGCCTCTTGACCTTCAGTGACGAAACCGCCACCCTGAAGGGCGGCGGTCTCGTGACCGCCGCCCTAAACAGGGTGGCGGTCCTGTAACCGCCGCCCTGCTCAGAGCGGTGGTCCTGTGCGCGTTTTCCAGAACGCTCTTTTGACGCGACTCGCGTGAAATATCATGTTTCACCAGCTTTTCTTTGCCGACTTGAGCATGCATTAATGTTTTTGGTCCCCTGGAACAGTGTTTTTTCTTTGTTTATTGTTTAGGAGTTCAATTTGGTTTTGGTTTTTGAGAGTTGGAATTCCTATAAATGCATGGTTTGTGTACATGCAAATGGGCAGAATGTAGAAGAATTTGGTGAAGAGTTTGAGCTGGAGCTTTTGGCCACCATTTTTTGTTAGAGTCTTCTGATTTTTAGTGGTTTGGTCTGTCAGCTTGCTTAGGATTGATAGCATAGTTCATTTCATACTTGGTTAGTATTGTTCAGCTGTTGGTAAGCCACAGACCCATCTTGTGCAGGCAGTGATGTTATCTCATCCCAATCCAGTTAGAAGCTTGCCTCTAAATTTCTCTTTGATGTAGATTTGTTTTATTGTGTCTTGGAGTTCTTAGTTCAATCCATTATATGCCTGGTTAGCTTTATTCAGCTGTTGGTAAGCCACATATCCAACTTGTGCAAGCAGTGTCTTTATTTTATCCAATCCATTGGAACAGAATAGCTTAGGAAGCCATTAAAGTTGCAGGTTTTGCTCTTCGTATAGGATAGTTACAGGTTCTGGTCGCTTCATGTTGCATGACTCGCAGTAAAATCCCGCTAGGAATCGCATAAGCCAAGCTCTGTACTTTTGCGCTATCCCTCTCCTACTCGCATTCTCGGTCTGCATTCTGAGCTGTCCTTGTCCCAAAATCTACTCTTATCGGTTCTAGCATTACACGCTTTTCTGGATCCAAGTGAACACGAAAGAACGAGGAGATCATACTGAGGGGACGAGATCACATACACCATCGGATTCGCCACTGTTCTGCGGAGTCCAGGTTTTAAATTTCAAAGTTCTAGTCAGATTCATATCAAATAGAGTAGTTAATCGCTTTATTTCATTTCATTCTATTCTCGACATTGCCAGGGAAGCTGTGGGGATTGATAGTTTCTGAGAAACTATGATTCACTCCTCACTTCTGAGGTAGGATCGAGAATCTTGCCGGTAGATTAGACAAACTGTTTTATTTAGAATAATTCTACAAATCACACAGGCAAATAACCACACTCGGTTATCTTGTCTGTTTTAAATTATTGTTTAGCTATTATTTCTAGATACGCTTAAAATAGTTTGCTTTCCTTAAAATTGTTAGAATATTTCTTAGAAGAATAAAAGATATATATGTTAGATTTATTGCACGTAGTTAGAATTTGTTTCGTTACAGTTAGATTTGCATTTTGTTTCGTATGACAATTACGGGACCTCAAGAGCCCAGGGAATATATATTTGAGCCAATCGTGCCTCAACCAAACCTAGTCATAGCAATAGTTGACATAGACCAAAATCTCAGGATACAAGTATTCCGAACAACCACAGATTTACAACTGATCAGTTCTCAGTTAAGAGGATTAAACATAGAAGACGACCAAGCACATGCGTTTTGGTCAAGTCAGCCAAACTACAGATTACTCTAGAAAACATCCACATGACTGTAGAGGGGCTCGAAAGAGAACAAACATTCGGGTGCGATCCTCTAGTTCCACAGCCAGACGCTGGAGACACCCTCGTAGATATAGATGCCAGCTTAAGAATCCAGGTTGCGAGAACGTCTGTAAGGTATTCTGAGAAGATCGCACAACTATTGGTTCTAAACATAGAAGCTGAGAAAGCATACGATTACTGGATACTAGGGATTAGAATTTGATCTCGCATATGACCATAACAGGACCGCAACAACCAAGAGTCTACGGTTGTGACCCACAGATCCCACAGCCCAACGAATCCACAAGTCAGTTAGATATAAACACTGGCCTACGCACACTAGTATTTCAGTCCACTCCACTTCCACCTATCATCATCGAACAACTGTCCTTACTAGATATAGCGGCTAGCGAAGCTAGGGAATTCTGGACTAGGCCAGAAAATCGTCCGTAGAGCCAATTATATTCATCATCCACTATATGACCTTATCGGGAGATATACACGAAACAATCCCAGGTCATTTTCCACGTATTCCGCAACCCATAGATCGAATCACGCCAGAGCTCGATATTGATTGGAGCCTTCGAGCAGTCATCCTCGCTGATCGATCTATCACACCAGTCCAAGTTAGAAGGGCCTTCTTTGCCTTAGATTCGCAAATTCCACTAGTGCGTGTCGAAGACATTAGACTGCCTAACTAGTTTGTCTGCATATTCCATCCCCACCGGCTGTCTCGGCACGACCTCGGGAGGTCGGGTACGCGGAAGAGTTACTTGTTGATTCTCACGCTCGCCTGTCGCTTTTCCGACGTACAAAATTGGTGAACCCGACGTGAAACAAACAACTGTTTCACCTTCTCTTTGAGAAGTTTCATCTTGTTTCTCTCATCCACCTTCGCTCCTTCCCATTATTCTGCGGGTATTCATATACCCCCCGAATATGTCGGGATTCGATGCATATGGCAGACCCCTCCTGGGTCTTGAGGCATACTACGCCCAACAGAATAGGCAATCATCACCCTCGCTCTCAGTATGGGGTGACAACTATTCAACTAATCAGTTGTCAACACAAACCCCAAGAATCAGATATAGTTCGTCTTTTCAAACTGAGGAGTTAGATCAACCCCCTCGAACCCAACAAACAGAACCTTCAGGTTCAAACAATATGACATTTACCGGAGAATCTGGTTCATCTCCTCAAATGTTACTCAGACCACAAATTGGTAGGCAATCAGATCCATACCTGGTCTTAGATGATGGACAGTCAACACGTTATCCTAGGAGTGAACAACGCTCCTGGGGAATGTACCCATCTATAGGAGGTTTACAAATACAACCCGAAATCTCTTTTCAAGAAAATACCTCTATGCCACTGCATACAGGAAATATTCTGGGAGAAACTTGGCAAGATAGCGATCAGTTTATGACAGGATATCATGTACCTTTACAACACCAAGGTATACAACAAACGCCGCTCAGGCAAAGTACCGTGACTTCACCAAATGAAGTCATTTCAACGTTAGTAGAAAGAGTGAGAGGGTTAGAACTGGCTCAAGCAAGTCAAAATTCTCCGTTCATACAAACAGGAAGTTCCAATCCCCCATACCACTCTGGTCAGGTAGATCTCCTTACGGGAGTAGGCACGTTAGGCATGCCTCCTCAATATCCACAGCAAACGCCAACAAGGCCTATCATCTCTAACACTATTCCTCCCGGTCTAGTGTCGAACAGTCCGTTCCTCGACAATACCCCGTCCTACTTAAACATATACTCTAAATCACCACAAGGAGATATGTTCTCCTCTCCCGGCATGTTTGCTCAAACGCAGGGACCTCCCTATGCCCCTGCCAACGCGTACGCTGCACCGTATCAACAACCTATCCCACCACCACTCCCTCACCAAACACCATCAATGGTCGAAAGCTATGCAATAGGGACGTATTCAGAATATCTAAAGGAACCCTTAGATTTCACCATACGAAGCATCATGCTTCCAAGACCTCTCCCTGATTTGCCTAAGTTCAAGGGTGAGGGAGATCCAAACGCACATATCAAAGCTTACGCTACAGCCATACGAGAATTACTCCCTTGGGATGGGGTTGTTGCTAAAATATTCCCCAAAACACTGGAGGGCATTGCTCTCGATTGGTATTATAGAATACCTGAGGCTTCCATACATTCATTTAAACAACTCGTGTCAGAGTTCATCAAAGCCTTCGACATGAACAAACTGCTAAGAACAGGAATCAGGGAATTCTTGCACATCAAACAAGAACACAATGAATCTGTCGCCCATTTCATCCAGAGGTGGCGTACAGTTCTTTACTCTTCAGCAAGTGCTCCAAACATGGATCAGATGGAACTATGCGATTTATTCCTTCATTCTCTCAGTAGAGAAGTGAAAGAAGAAGTCCAGAAGTTCCCACTAAGGACTTATGATGAAGTACTTGAGAGCGCTCTGCGAATAGATCAAGCAGCGATAGATAGTGGTCGTAAGACATACGGAGCAAATGGGAGGTTAATCACCTCCACTCAAAATACTACAACTACCACAAATGTCAATCAAGGACCCAAAATCCTTAACAAAAATCATGGGGTAACAACGGATGGGGTAACCGACCAGCCCAAGAGGGTAAATGTCGTTAATACTCCGTCACAAACAAACAACCAGCGAAACAACAACTTTACCCCAACGGTCAATACAGTGGATTTTAACCATCCACAACAACAACAACAACAACGGTGAAATCCCATACAAGGGCCAAGCCAAAACTCATTTGGTTACCAAAACCAAAGTCAAAACCAAAAACAACAATTCCAAAACTTTGGTCCTAATAGGCAACAGTTTGATCGGAATTTTAGGCCACAATACACACCAAACCAACAAAACGGGAATTATAATCCCAATTCTTATTGTGGTTTCCATAAAATTCATGGTCACGACACTAGAACATGCCGTGACTACAATAAATTTATGCAACGTTTGCCAGAAGAACAAAGACAGTTCTTCACAGACCTGTTCTTGGCAGATCCCGTCTCATCATCACCAAATACTCTCGCAGGGGCAGTTTCTCCTCAGAATGCTCCCCTCAAGATCTTTAATGATCCGCTCCCAAATCATGACAGCAATAGGCTGAATCCAACCGGAACAAACAAAGGTGCAGTGACGGGAAACAATGACCATGAAGCCTCGACTTCATTAAATCCGTCAGTCGCGCCACAGTTGGGAGCTCAACCGAGACCTAAGATAGTCAGTTTGGTAGAATTAGACGCTGAACTACCTATCGAAGCTATAACAAGAACACGAGAGTATTTCTCTCAACCAAGCCCAAGTCATCTGCCAGAGACAGATAAGAGTCAACAAATAGTTGAAAAACCCATCGGTGCCTATGATTTAATTAGTGACCTAACAAAGACCTTTTCACACATTTCATTTTTGGACTTACTAAAGAACTCTCCCCCTCACAGAGCTGCTCTTTTAGAAGCATTAGGTCTAGGCCATCTAATTAACATCACTCCACCTCCCGAAACACAAGTAAATCACGTAGATTTTGATATCCACCCTCCGGGGCAGCCGGACAAGGATGTCGAATTCATCTTCGAAATAAGTAAAATGCCCACAGATGCTGAGATCGCACGCCGAGGTGACCCAGCCTTACACTTGCAAGTGTGGGTTTATAATAACTATGTAAAACGGGCAATGGTTGACGATGGGGCTGCAGTTAACATAGTCCCTTTCTCTTTCCTCCAAAAACTTGGATATGGAGAAACAAACTGTTCCACTACACGAAATACCTTGAGAGGCTATGATAGCCTTAAAGCCACTTCGATAGGAACTATAATACTGCCGGTCACCTTAGGGCCCAAAACCATCTTGACTGAGTTTTATATTATAGATCGGGAAACTAACTATAATATGATCCTCGGCCGACCTTGGATACATCGAATGAAGGCAATCCCTTCCACGCTATTTCAAGAAGTAAGATTCTTGCATCTGGGAAAGGTATTTGTAGCCAAAGGCGATCCAAAACCTTTCGATTTGCACCTAGCTGATTTAAAGAAAAGACCAGGGGTGCACTCAGAATTTGAGCTGCCAACAAACCAACTTAATAAACCCTCTGACCCAAAGCCAGAGGAAAAGTTGATACCTACAATGGATCTTGAAACTACCAGCATAGCCAAAACAACTCCAACCCCTAAAGGTAAAACTAAAGAAACAGTATCATTAGGGACTACTGCGAAAATCGTTGAATTGATAGAACAAGATTCACCAATGTTCTTACCATTCGATTCAGTAGGCATAGGATTTTCCCTAGGTGTTGGTTCCTTACCGGCAGAGGATCTCTGTATGATAGAAGTAGAGTGTGCAAACGCAGCAGATGCCCCAACATCTACACTCCCGGCTAAGTATTGGACTCTCCATTTCGATGGAGCTAAATGTCGTTATGGAGCGGGGGCAGGTATAATTCTTACTTCGCCCGAGGAGAAGGTCCTCCCATTCTCATTTAAGTTAAACTTTGAATGCACAAACAATGGCGCTGAGTACGAAGCCCTCCTCCTTGGCCTCACCTTAGCCAGAAGAATTGGTATTAATAACATTAGAGTCTTGGGAGACTCGCAATTAGTAACAAACCAAGTTTCTGAAGTATATGAAACTAAAGCCGAACATTTACAACTCTACAAAAACGCTGTATTAGATTTAAGCAAGGCGTTTAACTTCATATCCATTGAAGCGATCCCACGAGAGAAAAATCTTCTCGCCGATTCAATAGCAACCTCAGCATCACGTTTTACTCCAAGCAATGAGCTAGAAGATACTCACTTCACAGTATCCATTCGTGACGAACCATTAATAAAAACAATGACAAATCCTCTTTTAAGCGGAAGTGAATCTACCGTCCTAGACCATGTTGGAAATGATGCAGCTACTTTGGATTATTTAAATGCCTATGCAGCATTACATCTCTCCTATCACATGCTAGATTTATCCCTGATCCCACATTCGTCCTCCTACTTTGGAAATCCCGTAACGGATCTTCCGTCACAAAGGGAACCTAACATATACGCAATAGAAAATGGGGATGATTTAGATTTACCTCCAGCACCACCTGAGTTCGAAGAGGGTAACGCCTCTTTAATCGAAGAAACAATCGATGTCAACATTGGGACAGAAGATGAACCAAGAATATTGAAACTAGGTTCTTCGTTGACACCAGAAGAAGTGGAAATACATACTCAGGTTCTCAAAGAACATCAGAAGGCATTTGCATTTAATTACAAGGAGATGACGGGAGTCGCACCCCACATTGCGGTACACAACCTCGTCACTAGATCGGATGCAAAGCCAATTAAACAAAAATCAAGACCCATGAAACCCAAAGTAGCTCTCATGGTAAAAGAGGAAGTAATAAAACTCCTTCAGGTAGGATTCATCAAGCCAGTAGACTACTCCCAATGGGTATCTAATATCGTTCCCGTTCTCAAGAAGAACGGAAAGATACGCATTTGCATAGATTTCCGAGACATCAACAAAGCGTGTCCTAAAGACGATTTCCCATTACCATCCATAGACGTTATTGTTGATGCAACAGCTGGTTTTGAACTCTTGTCTCTCATGGATGGATTCTCGGGATACAACCAAATCAGAATATCCAAGCAAGATCAAGCTAAAACCACGTTCATAACTCCTTGGGGAACCTATTGCTATGTTGTCATGCCTTTCGGTCTCAAAAACGCTGGTGCTACATACCAGCGGGCTATGACTTATATATTTCATGATTTAATTCATAAAATCGTGGAATCCTATGTAGATGACTTGTTGGCTAAGGCCAAGAAGCGTTGTGACCATCCCGAAGTACTCCGCGTCATTCTTTCACGTTTAATAGAATACGGAGTTACGCTAAATCCAGAGAAATGCGTCTTTGGTGTAACAGGAGGAAAGCTCCTAGGTTACATCATATCATCACGAGGGATCGATGTTGATCCAACCAAAATTTGGGCTGTCCTCGAAATGGTCCCACCTTCGAGTGAATCTGGAATCAGATCATTTCTCGGGAAGCTGGGTGCAATCCGGAGATTCATCCCGGACTTAAGCTTCGTTATTCATCCAATCAACAATTTACTCAAGAAAGACTATAGCATTGATTGGACCGAAGACTGCAACGAAGCTTTCAACGCAGTTAAACGTTTCTTGCTGTCACCACCTACGCTAATGCCACCTAAGCTGGATCGCCCGTTAATCCTATATTCGCGAGCTACCAATGTCTCGCTGGCCTGTATGTTGGCCCAAGAAGACGATGACAAGAGAGAATGTGTGATTTATTTCATTAGCCGAACACTGCTCGACTATGAAACACGCTATACACAAGCAGAGTGAGAATGTCTTGCCATAGTCTTTGCTACTAAACGTCTAAGACATTACATGCTGAATCAAGAAACAAAGGTCATGGTAAAGACGGACCATTTACGGACTTTTCTCACACAAGGTTCCTTATCCAAAAAGGCTGGATGTTTTATAACCTTAATGGGAGAGTTCGAATTAACATTTGTAAATCAGAAGTCAGTTAAAGGACAAATCATCGTGGATTGGTTAGCTGACAACCCATTAGACGGAGGCGATCTAGTAGATTTGGATTTTCCAGATGAATGCGTATACTACATCGAAACTCGACCTGCTATTTCTGAGTGCCCTTGGTACACTGATATCATTAATTATATCATGGACCATACGTACCCAGATGCAGTGACACCGCAACAAAGAAGGCGATTACGCATAATCATAGCCAAATATGTCATTATAGAGCAGGTGCTCTATCGAAAAGCATTTGATGGAATGCTCTTAAGGTGTGTCGACACAGAAGAGTCCAAGAGGATTCTCCATGAATCCCACAGCGGTATATGTGGAGGCCACTTCGGTGGCCATGCCACTGCTCAAAAAATACATCGAATGGGATATTTCTGGCCCACTCTAGAACATGATGTGATAGAGTTTGCACGCAGGTGTCATAAGTGCCAAGAATTCTCCCACGAGATCCACATGCTAGCACAAGCTCTACAACCAATCGCAACTCCATGGCCCTTTTCTACATGGGGCCTGGACTTGCTAGGGAAGTTCTCTCCCTCATCCACAGATGGCCATAATTTTATAATCACGGCCACTGAATATTTTACCAAATGGGTAGAGGCCATGCCTCTTACTACTGTACCTGGTTCTGTAATCGCCAAGTTCATTTTGAACCAAATCATTTGCAGGTACGGTATCCCACAAATCATTATCTCAGATAATGGAACTTCTTTCAAGAATGAAGAAGTTCGTGAACTATGCAACAAATTTAAAATAAGCCATCATATGGCTTCCTTGTATTATCCCCAAGCCAATGGGCAGGCTGAAGCAACAAACAAAACACTGAAAGCCATTCTCCTTAAAACGGTGAAAGAAAACAAGCGAGATTGGCATTTGAAGTTATATCCGGCCTTGTGGGCCCACCGAACCTCAATAAGAACACCAATAGGAGCAACTCCTTTCTCGCTAGTATTTGGGGCAGAAGCAGTTCTCCCGCTTGAGGTCGAAATACCCAGTCTCCGCATTTCACTACAAGGGATTCTGGATGAAGACGCTTACAGAGAAGCACGTCTTTCCCAACTAGAAAGCCTAGATGAAACTAGGTTAGATGCTGAACAGCGGCATAGAGCTTATGCTGACCGAATGTGCCGGAAATATAACAAGAAGGTTTATGAACGCGATATATACGAAGGTGATCTAGTTCTAAGACTAGACAGTCGGATTGACAAGAAGACCGGCGAAGGAAGGAAATTCCGGCCCAAATGGTTGGGCCCATACCGAGTCATAAGGACTATGGAAATGGTGCATACCTCTTATGCACGCTAGAAGGTGAGGAATTTGGCGAAACAGTCAATTCCCTGCACCTCAAGCGTTTCTACGCATAAGCAGCTAGCACTACCTATATAACTATCTACATTGCATCTTCATATAGATTTAGATCATTTTGTCCACTTGTTCTTACACAAATTGTGATCAAGGAATCTATTCTCAAAGTAATTCATTACAAACTCATGATGTTGTTGGCACAAAACTTTCTAATCATATCTCTCCATTTTCGCGATATCATCAATCACTTCAGAATCTTTTATCAAATAAAATCAAACATGACGAAGTCTTAACGGTAACCATACCAAGATCTGCAAGTTTGTTCTCGCTTTGATTTCTTCTTAGGATTGGTGTCTTGCCTATGGTCTGTTCTAGAAGCTTCATGGTGTCACATCTATCCCATATACACATCTCTTTGGAAACAAGCATATACTGACATTTTACTCAAAAAGACAAGTCAAAAAGTGATTAAACAGAAAATTTTATTTTTACACATTTCCTTGCCCTACCAACCTTCGGTGATGAGCTTGCGTCTCTTACTAGTGACGTAGGGTTGGGAAAGGATGGAAATGCCCTTACTCGCCTATGCCTTGCCCACGGTGATAAACCCATGCTTCTTACAGGTAGCATGGGGCAAGGTGTAGGGGGTCCTCTAGACAATGCAAACGTTAAAAGGTCATAAACAAACTATTCAAACTTTGAGTCAAAAACGAATGAATCAGATGTTCAAAATTCCAAGAGAGTTAAAAATCCTAAAAACCAGATTTTGTCTACTATGTGGCCATCTACGGGTCTAAGTCTGGATAAACCGCAAAGCAAGTTGCACCCAAAACTATGAAGTCATTCGGGTGGAGTAAGCTTGTAGTTTTCAATTTGGTTCCACCAAAGCTTCGTCTGTCTTTCATCACTATCATTTCACCATATTTCATAAACTTGCGCCCTTCTTGGCTCTTGGTGATGAGCCCTCGCATCTTACTAGTTGCGTGGAGTTAGGAGTGGGGCAAGTTAATCTGTTCATCATACTGGTTATTTTCATCACTTTGCCAAAACAAACATGAGGTATCCAAATTGCTCACAGAAGCTAAGATTTAAGATCACAATATATCTACAATATCATATATCAGCATCATGAAACACAAAAAGAAAGCAAGCATTTGCATCATCTGTTCTCCATTGCATACATTCTAGAAAGCATATAAAACATACATCGTAGTATACACGAGGAAGCTGGAAACAGAAAGGGAAAATACGAGTGACAAAGTTTTGATCCAAAAGCGAATGCATATATAAATAACCAATGTTTATATACAATGCCATCATGCTCTAGGCATGGTCAAAATGCTCAAAGAGCCCGTGATGTACAAAAGAATCTACAGTACAAAGCATACAGGGCCAAGTCACCTCTCAACCCCTACGCGACCCCTCCGAGGGTGCGCGCCCTCGCCTAGGACTCCGGCTACGCCGGCGCTCTGAATGCACGGAGGGCTCAGGGTCTCGAGGAGCAGCCACGGTCTCACCACGAGAATGACTCCTCATAAGACGCTCGGCTGTCCTATAGCCTGCCAACTCTGTACGGAGAGTCGACACCATCCTGGCCACATGCCAAACAGGAGCGAAGACGTCAGTATGCCTACCGGCTGCTGAAGGCTCCCCGGCATCTACAGATAGCTCCGCACGGGTCTTATCCATAGGGATCATCAGAGAATCAGTGCATACCCTACGGATTAGATCCCGCCACTCGTCAACAGTCTCTGCAAAACAAAGAAGAAAAATGAATTAGAAGCTAGGCAAGAGACTAAAAGATACAATATCAAAACATAAGGAGAGATAGCAATTAAAAATCCTAAATTAAACAAACATTGAAAAGATGAGAGGATAACTTACTCAGATCACCGGGCCTCCAAGATGGGTCGCTGGGGCCAGCACCCGCCGCAGATGCCGCTGCCGACTGAGGGGCTGCTCCTGTAGTAGGAGCAACATGACGCCCCGCAACTGACTCATCCTCTCCACCATGGCCCTGGGAGAGTGGCTCCTCTGAAGCTAGAGTCTCTCTCTCTGCACTCTGCTCGGCCCTCTCTGCCTGCAAAATATCCTGAGTGTCATGCCACTCAGGATCGCTATCATCTGTCTGCTCCTCTGACCCTCCCTCTGTAAACTCCTCAGAATCGGAGTCAATATCTATGGGGTCATCGCTGTTGTGAGCAGGACCCGCAGCAATCTGAAGCAAAGGTGCCCGGGGCGCACCGGCTCTCCCTCTAGCCCGAACTACCCTCCTGGCTGCAATGGGAGTGCCAGGAGTGATCACTGTCCAACCACGGCCTCTAGGCCCCCCTCTAGCCTCGCGGACTGATCTATAAACTGGTGCCGCTGGGGGAAGCATGCCCGCATATGGAAGGCCGAACTGCTGAGGAACTCTGCCAAAAGGGTGTACCTCCACCCGTCCCACGCGGTCGATAAGCTGCCCTGTGGTGGAACAGGAGATCAATGTAAGGGTCTCCTCACCCCATATGCCGGCCATAAGCCGGTACGGCGTCGCCTCCATATCTGCTGTGGTAAGGGAGGCAACTGGCTGGTGAGGTGCTCTAAGCATCGACATATCTGACCATCTAGCTTCCCTCACAGCCCCTGGGTCTGCCACCTCTACCCCTCTGCCATAAGGAATAAAATGCTCGTACACCCAACTCATGACCAGAGTCGGGTGGCTCAATGACTGTCCCTACAAACGGACCACCCTGTATAAGTCATGGTAGGTGGTCCCCAGAATATCTACGCCCCAGGCATATATCCAGCCATGCCTCTCTATCTGTGCAATGATGGGGGACCAGCAGTATAGTAAAGTATCCTCTCCCTTGTCCTCAATCAGCCTCGAGGCAAGGATCCCCATGATAGCCTGTCGAAATACGAGGATGGGCAAAGAAGGAATGGATCAAACTCTCACTCCCTTCTTTGACCCCATCGAGATAGCTGTATCTCCCATGTAGCCTGCCCACTATGTAATCTGTGCTCGAGACCCTGCCGTCTCTAGTGTAAGTCTCCTCCCGATGATCGGGACCCCCAAGATACGGTAGACATCCTCCAAAGTGATGGTCCACTCACCACGGACCCCTGGCAATCGGAAAGTGTTCCGATCTGCATCCCAATATGAGAATAAGTCACAAATAATGTGACTAGATGGCGTGACATGGGGCATGCGTGATATATGCAATATGCCGGCCCTCTATAATGTATCCTCCTCATCCTGAGAAAGGGCATCCAATACCCCCGAAAGCCAATCACACTCTCTCTCTTGGCTCCATCTGATATACTCCTCCCTCGCCTGCATGCACCCAAAAAACACACAAAACAGGGCAAGTTAGTATCCAATCAATATCGAGAGAGTCATAAAAGCGTATAGAAATGATAAAAATACAAGTGCAATCTCAAAAGTTAAGCTCTTTTGCATTCTGTGCAAAACCGCCGCCCTGAGCAGGGGGGCGGTTTTGTAACCGCCGCCTTAAGGGCGGCGGTCGTGTAACCGCCGCCCTGGCCAGGGCGGCGGTCGCGGTCCAAAAACCCGCGCGGGTTGTTAACCCCAAAAAGCCCAAAATGAGCAAAAAATGACCTTTTTAACTAAAAACAAAGCCTACCCAGTAGGCGCCCCCCCTAGATGGACCTTTTGAACCTAACATTTTCAAAAATAATCCCCCCATTGCAAAGAATTTGCCATTTCAAATTTCACATACACCATCGGATTCAGACATTAGAATTCCACTAGTGCATGTCGAAGACATTAGACTGCCTAACTAGTTTGTCTGCATATTCCATCCCCACCGGCTGTCTCGGCACGACCTCGGGAGGTCGGGTACGCGGAAGAGTTACTTGTTGATTCTCACGCTCACCTGTCGCTTTTCTGACGTACAAACACCCTATTCACATTGGCACATTACTCAGCCTAGACTGAGCGCTCACTCAAAGTGCGCAAAGGTACCAGGTCCCTCTTTAGGGTTGTTATAATAGGATGTTAACATGAAGGAAGTAACATATAGGATCATAACTAATCCATCATTCCACAATGCATACTACACTCAACTCTATGAAAGAACAAGATTAAACAGTAATCATGATTAAATTAATAATATGCACTACTCAACTATACACAGAATGACACTTAGATTCAGCCAATATCTTCCATCTATTAATAAATACATAAGCTCCTTACTATATTGTCAATCTATACCAATGCGCATATGGAACTGATACAATAGTTCAATCATATGTGTATATCCTTTGTTACACACATACATACATCTCCTTCCATACATCCAGCTCTATATATATATATATATATATATCCTATACACCGTACATCATATATATAGGGTGGGGACTTTCCCTTCACCGCTTATCTATTCCAAAAATAGGCTGCATGATATTAATAGCCACACTCCATTTACAATCATAGCCACACATGCAAGTGCACTATCTAGAGTCCTCTTGTAGTTAACTGAAGTGTCAATTTTAGTCTTAGCTTGTCTTCATGCATAAACGCTTTGAACTACTTCTCCAAAGATAGACAATGCATGGCGAACACATATCTACATCGTTGATGTGTTCAATATGCCATCTTCTAAAAATAGGTCTTCATGCTCAAAATCGGCTAAGTCCTGAAATCTGAACTTGCCTTCCACGTGTGAGTCCTTCCTATCCTTCCGCGCCCTTGGTTCTGGGCCTTCTATCCCACACAGACTCCTTGTGTGATCTTTGACAAGTATTCTTTGATCAACACCTACAAAGCATACAAATCCTAATTCTTATTATTTAAGATGAATTCAGAGTGCTTGGATGATTTAGATCAGTGTAAATGATCAAAACCTAGGTTTTCATTGATTTTACATGCTTAGATCTATATTTTTATCAACCATGACCATTTTTATTTTTCAAGACCTTCGTAGCTTTCTACCTTGCTTCGTGGGCTTTTCTTTATCTCCACAACCATCTTTAGTCATTCGTGGCATTTTTAATTTGTTTGTGGCTTTTCTAAGTGTCCCATTACTTAATTACTTGTTGCATGATTTTTTATGTCTTACGCGGCATATTTTATTGTTGCATAACCTTTCTAAGTGTTGTGCGGGTTTTTATATCCTTACATGGAATATTTTAGCATTGTGTAACTTTTTTGGAGCCTTACATATCATTTTGTGTGTTTCGTGGATTTTTCAAGACTTGTATGAGTTTTGAAGTCTTTCATGACATGTTTGTGTATCTCACATATTTTTAGATCTAGCATGCATTTTTAAGTGTTCTTCATTCTTACCTTTGTTTCATGACTGTTTATCTATTGAGCCCAAAAAATGGATTAAGTCCCATTGCATAGGATCATAATGCAGGGAAAATAGTGTAAGAAGAATGCACATGAGGAAGTGAGTGCATGGATAACTAATTTACGTGCGGATAGCTTGACTATTTAACTAGTTTTTGAATGAAGGGCTAGAGTTGGACATGGAGCACGCGGAGGTTTGTGCACGAGAGAAAAAAAGGGTTTAAGACTTAGTCACATTGTGGGTTATGGTGTTGCATGGAAAACACATGAGGATGCGGGTAGGCGTGATAGTGGATAATGTTAGAACATGGAGACTTGTCTAAGGAAAGAATATTCTAGGATATGGTTATCATGATGGGATGAAGAACTGTAAAGTAGAGTTAGTTATGGCTTAGCTATCACTTGAATGTTTAGGGTACTCAAGTATGGCAAGGTATGATGACATTTGGCATGCAGTTTACTCTTGAGTGATGTTGAGGTGGTAAAGGAGAGCTCCCACTCTGTTTAAGAATGTGTTAGAATCTAAAACAGAGGATGCAAAGAAGATGTGTAATGTGAGGCAAGAGACGTAAGAGGGACTTTAGATGCATAAGAGAGAGCATCAAAATATTTGAGTAGAGTCATTTTGTAGCTTTAGATGCATGTTTTGACATTATACAATTAATTCAAACACAATGTCATTCCATGACATTATACAATTAATTCAAACACAATGTCATTCCATGGAGGCAACAATTACGTCTCTCCATGGTGAGATCACTTCGCTTAAAGATTTCGCTAACTCACATAATCCCACCACTACTATAGACCCTACACAATTTTCATCCCTTGCCTCCCCCCTTACGACCCCAATAGTTGTATCATTACATTCACTCCTTAATCTTGTTTATACTACTACACCACATAACATTCTTGGCTACCTGCTTCATCATAAACTCATTGATCTACCATCTGAGCATTGTTATCCTCCACCTCAACCAATCCACTATTATGATCCATTATTCTATCGTTACCACTGCATTCAAGGGCATCATACTATATCTTACCATGTGTTCATCCATATTATTACAGAGCTTAGGAAGTCAGGTCTCATTTCATTTGACACACGCCCTTCTTCTATGCTATGCTCAACTCACCCATTTTTCCCACATCGTAGGGGGGGAACTCGTGCTACCCATGTCTCCCCTCAACAACAACCTTTCTTACACTCTTCACTTCCCTCATCCTCACTTTCTAGTCTAGCTACTTGTACATCCTCTACTCTTCCCCACACAAGTACTATGAGGTTATCTACATTACCTCCTATGCCTCTTCCATCTTCTTTCCACTCACTCCATCCTGTTAGTCCTACACATTGGCATAGGCCTCTTGCTTGGACCACTACAACATCTCATCACCACTCACCACCTCACTATATTCCACATCAATCATTTTCCTCTTTACACATGACATATCCTTGATCTCCCTCACCTACGCACTTTACTACACCTTGAAGTTTGTCTTATCTCCACCCCTCACATACATATCATCCTCATTCCTATTCACACCACTTATCTCCTATATCACCATTATTAGAGCATCCTTCTACGCCATCCTCATCTCATGTACAGGTTGATGGACATCCTTCCCTTGACCTTATTGGGTGTTTCCTCTTTCCTAACTAGTTGAGGGGGGCTAGCCATCAGACACTAAAACCCCCCCTCCCGCACTCTCACATCACTACCTCTAACATCCATACATTTTCCTTTCTTCACATATTGACATTTTCATCATATATTATCATACCCTCACTACCAATGACACACCCCTTCAGTTCCCACTGGAATGTTGAGGCATTAACATTACATTGATCCCCACACATTGCACTACATGACCTATAAATTTACATTCCCTCATCCTACATTATATATCCATCACATACACTACAATAGTCATCATTTTATATGAGTCTAGTTTTTCATACCATCTTCTCATTCTACATTTACGCTAGATCACGTTGTATATGAGTCTAGATTTTACCATCACATATTCTACCTACACATATCATCGTATCTTCCACACTACATATACATCCTACACAACCACATTGCATTCATACACCTTACTTATCCCACACGCTACACTAGCTTACATTACACATGGGTCTAGTTCCCCCTATCATCGTTCCATCCACAATTTTTATACATTATTATCATTTCATTCATACACCTTACCTATTCTACATCCTACACCAAATTTCCTTATACTTGGCTCTAGTTTTACCTCTCATCATTACACATTCTATTTCTACCTACCCACATATTCCATTACATTACATACCCATTACACACTCTATATTAAATGCCTACACTACACATTCACATACATTTCTCATCTACAATCCATTTTCTTCTACGCATTGCACTCACCACCCTATGATGCACTTTAGTTCCTCATTCCATACTTGACTGTTAAGGGTTTATGAATCAAATAGACCTTACATTCACCACGTGACATTCTCCTCATGTAACGTTTTTAGTGTTTGTGACATACACCTTAGTTTAGATTGTCACCCATTCAAACATCCTGTAGTGGTATACACTTTAAGTTAAATCACTACTCCCTTCAACCATTCTACGTTCTCCTCTTACATCTAATCATCACTTATTCTATTATCCTATTCTACATCATTCTATTACCTCATCATTTATCCTACTCATCAATTAGTGGTATACGCTTTAGGCTAAATCACCACCCTCGCCTTATTCATCACATAGTGGTATACGCCACCTTCCATTATTTCATCTTAAAGTGATATACGCTTAGGGATAAATCATCACTTTTCCATTCAAACAAGTCGTGGTATATGCTTAGGCTATAATTTCCACGCACATCTTTCCATATAACTCCTGACCATCCACCCATTCTCTTGTGATATATGATTAGGGATAAATTATCATGCATGGATTCAATAAGTCATGGTATATGCTTAGGCTATAGGGTCATCGTGCATCTTTCTATATATCTCATTCCCATACACTCCTTCTATAGTGATATACGTTTAGGGATAAATAATCATTCCTCTAATCAACAAATTCATGATATATGCTTCGGCTATAGGGTTCATGCACATATTCTCCCCATGTCACATTTCATCACCATCCCGTACACATACTCATCACAGCGTGCCAAACACAACCAACCCTACTTGACCATTTCCCAATGGCACACTCTTGTTTACAGTTCATTCTTGACTACTAAAGGGGGGAAACAAAACAAACCTCACTACATACACATTCCATCCACTCGGGGGGCATGTTGCTCTTATCATTCAATTTTTCATTCCATTCCATTCATCCACAACATACTACATTGTTTTGGTAGCATTTACTCTTGTTTTCTTATGTTTTGCATGCTCACTTTGTTACACGTGTTAGATTACATTCTTATATGTCATTATCATACACATATGCACGTTTATGCCTTTGTCTAGTGTGATCGTAGATACAGGACTCTACACATGGCATGGATGCTCACCTTCTACCCTTCCTATACTGTTCATTGGGGACATCCACATTCATCCAATCTAGCTATTATTGTTTCATTGTGTCCTTAGAATATTATACTACTTGTTCATAAACACTTTGACATATTGGTTATCACTCTAAAATACTAACGGTGTTCCATGTACAGTACTTTTTTTGCAGGACTACATGTTTCCATGACTACATGTTTGTTTTTACTTGTCTGTGATGTTTGCAAGTTTTTCCCTTTCCTTATGTGCACACTTGATTATTATTTGTGGCCAAGATTGTCTTGCATGTCTTGCAACATTGTGAGTGATTTCCCATGTTTGAAACCCAGTCTACTTGTTTTCTTGTGTGTTTACACTACTTTTCTTGGTATGTTTTACAATGTCTGCATATTTTACACTTGTCTTATTTACATGCATATGTTCAGAATAACACTTGTATTAGTTAGGCATCCCCTTTTGTGAACACCTTGGTATCTACCAATAATTTCCCCTTCCCCCTACAAGGAAAACTTCTACAGTTCATAGTGCGGTTGGTCCTCTTTTGGGGTTGCATTCTCCTTCTAGGATCATTACATGTACCCCCAAAGAGGGATGGCATCATTGAGGGTTTTCTACTAACACTGTGTATCTACATTAGTTCACACACAATGAGTGAGTTCAAACCAGTCTACAAACACCATACACAGTGGCCTTAATAGGACATGGTGTCTTTCAGAAATTATGCAAAGTGGTTACAAGCTTAGGGGTTACATTAGGTGTGCCTCTTTACACTTCTCCATCAAGTGGCATCGGATTGCCTAAAAAACCATTATAGTACAGAGATCTCTTCCAACATTTTAGTAGAAATGGTTAAATGTTAGAGAATACAGCATGGTTCCTACCTATAATTCTTCAATCAGGGTGGCGTGAGATTTCCCAAAAAACTCGCAACACTACAAGATATCCTTCTACACCCTTTTTCTCAACATGGATCAGGTGCACATGTTCCATTTTTACATTTAGACTTTCTAGTCTACTGTATTTTACATTTACATATTTTTCACAACATTTTTACATACATACATATTTGAGTACTTGATCATTTTCTCCTTGCAAGTCCATCGTATGAGAAACAAGCAGTCAAATTAGGGACAACAACAATAGCAACAGTGATAACAACAACACACCGCAGCGATACTTTCCATACTAAACATGTAGGTACACTACACATAGCAATATCTACACATGCATTCTGCCCTAGGTTCACTCTCATCACTTTTTATACACATTTGTTATCTTTATATTCCACGCTCCTCCACATTTTTCTTTTTTTCATTCCATGTTTGAGTCTAGTCCATCAACATGTCCTCTTCTACACTCTACGTGGTTATCAAGTACACATCTCTATCTACTTTATGTTACTAAGCTTTTTGCTCACCAACATAAAGTGGGGGAAAATGTAAACACAAATATTACACATTATACAATATTTAGCTCGGTCTTCTACTACTATTTAGAAGGTTCTCAAGTGTGCAAAGTACTAATTAATCCCAACTTTTAGCTGCCTTTTTCTTATCTTTTATTTCATCTTTCCCATATATTTCCTAATACCTATCAACCCATTTCATGACATTTCCAATATTCTAGCCTTAAATCAGGGTGCCCTAGCTTGTATTGGGGTGCCCTGAGGTGCCCTAGTCCCATTCTGGGTGCCCCAGTCTATGCACAACCTCTTTCACTTCTTTTATGGTCACTTCTAGCTGTTAGTCATCTTTATCTTCTTCTCAATTGGCCTTGTCGGGATTAATTACAAAATTAAGCTTGAGATCCCTATAAATATAAAGTTATAAGACCATAATGAGGGTCCTAGATCATTATATATTATCACTACTATCACTCCATCTAGGGTTGCATCTATTCCATCACTTGTATCCACATAGTGCCATGCATTCAAGATAGGATATCTGCATCACACACACTTCATAGGGGGAAGAATTCCATTATATTCCATGCACACATGTTACTTACATTTCTATAGCTATTATTGCTTTCTAATTCACAAAGTGTGATTAGCACGAGACCACCTAGGGCACGAAATGCACACACACCAGAACTACATCATGTTATTTAATGTAGTGTAGAGCTCAATGATAAGTCCACTAGCTTAGTGGTTGAGGTTAGTCCGACCCATTCATATGCATCTTTCATTTTTCTAGGGTTTGATACTTCTCCTTGCATTACGGGTCATTCTTCAGTTCATCCAATGAATCCAGCACAATAGACGAGAAGTACTCAGAGATTATTAATGACAATACTAGTTTGAGGTTCTGAGCATTTACGTTTCTCCGAGCGCCCATATTATAGACCAAGGCACCCCGGGGTGCCCCAGTACACTCCCAAGAACCTGTGTCATCTTAGACAGTCTAGATATTCCCTTCACAGGGTCCCTAAGGGTTCATCTACACTTCCAGATTCTATTTCCATATCTGTGACACTGTGCGATAATCTCCTATTATTAGCCGAGTCTTATCCTTACTCTTATCTTACACATTAGGGTTTTAGTTCATCTAGAATAGTTTATTTACATTTATTTCATACTTCTTTAGTTCATTTACAAATTTTTAGTCCTCCTAACTAGATTAACATTAATACCCTATATATCCCCTTAGGCCATCTAGGTAATTCTTCATTTTTGTTAATCACTCAAAAAATGTAGTAGACCACCTCTTTTAACTTAGGAAATTTTTCCAAAGATGCAGGAGATTTGGAGTGTCTTTGAATCCCAATAAATGTGTATTCTTGGCTCACAAAGGAAATCTGTTGGGCCATATTTTTTCAAAGGAAGGGATAACAATTGATCTCGAAAGAGTTGAAGTTATCAGTGCTCTACCATGGCCAAGTCACAAGAAGGCTCTCCAAAGTTTCTTGGGAAGAATTAATTTTGTTCGCAGATTTGTGTCTGACTTTGCCACTCTTGTCAGGCCATTAAAAATGATGTTAAAAAAGAGTATGACACAAATGGATAGTAGAGGGAAGGGAGAGTTTTGAGGACATTAAACATGCAATATCTCAAGCCCCAACTCTCATTAATCCAAATTTTTCAAAGGACTTCATCCTAAATGCCTTTGGTGGTTCAGATACAATCTCAGCCATCTTGGTACAGCTAAATAAATAAGGATCGAAGCATCCTGTAGCATTATTTAGCTAGAGCTTGCAATACTATGAGATGAGGTACTCTTTTATTGAAAATCATGTCTTAGATATCATTGGGATCCTGAAGAAATTTAGACACTTGGTTTCTAACAATAAGATTTAATTACTAGTGTCTCATTTCGGGGTCAAATATTTTCTCCTAAATAAGGATTTGAATGAGAAAAGGGAATTATGGATCACCCGCATAATGAAGTATGATATAGAGATCAAGGTGACCAAATTGGTTCATGGAAAAGGTTTGTGTGATCAGTTATCTTCTAATCGGAATGTTGAGTCAAAATATGGAGGAGTTTTCCTAGTGCTCCAAGATAACCAAGAACAAGCCGTGGATGGTATGCCCACTCCTTGTTGGACTCTGGATATTATTAATTTCCTTCAAATATGCCTATGCCCTTTAGAGTTAAGAAAATAAAAAAGAAGGTATTTTAGGCTCCAATCCATCCCATATGTGCTTTTGGATGGCATTTTGTTCAAGAGAGATATGAATTTAGTTCTCCTAAGGTGCATTGGAACAAATATGATTGAAAAATTGTTGCATGAATTCCATGATGGAGAGTCTGGAGGTCACTTTGCTCCACGAGTAACATCTCTCGAGATCATGGAAGCTAGTTATTGTTGGCCCACAATGTTTAATGACTGATATGCATGGATTAAGAAGTGTAATAAATGTGTATTCTTCATAGGGAAATAAAATCTAGCATCGCTACCCCTTCATCCAATCTCAGTGAATTAACCTTTCATGCGGTGGGGATTGGACTTCATTGGGGTCATTAATCCAAACTCAATCCAGGGCCACAAGTGGATAGTAAAATCAATGGATTATTTCACCAAGTGGACCACATCAGTAGCACTCAAGGAATCTAATGAGTCCATCATATTGGACTTCTAAAAGGGGATAGTCACAAGGTTTGGCATACCAGCCACGATCATATCAAACAATGATTTTCCCTTTCTTAGTAGAAGGATCAGTAAATAGATTGTTAGAAATGGAGTATATCTCATCACTTCATCTAATTATTACCCCTAGCATAATGAGCAAGATAATTCCATAAACAAAAACTTTTTGAGAATCATAAGGACTCTTGATGAAAACCAGAGGACCTGGCACACAAATCTCAAATCAGCCCTATGGGCTGATAGAATTATACCCAAAAGGTCTACAAGCAGCTCTCCATACAAGCTAGTCTACGAAAGAGAGGTAAGGTTGCCTATATCACTTGAGTTTCCAGCATTAGAGCTTCTCAAGTAGTTGGAGTTAACTGAGTTTGAACCCATAGAATCCAGGTATGTGGAACTCATGGAGTTGGAAGAGATAAGAGAGCATACAATGTAAACCATGGAGAAAGATCGAGCATTGATCAAGAGGAGATTTGATAAGAAGGAAAAAACAAGGACATTTCAAGAAGGAGACTTGGTGCTAAAATGGGATGCAAGTCAGATAAAAGTAGGCAAGCATTCCAAGTTTGATGCAATATGGAGTGGTCCATACATGATCATAGAATGCAAAAGTAGCAACGATTTCTGACTGGCCAATTTGGATGGTGAAGAAGGGCATATTCGAGTCAATAGAATCTATCTCAAGCATTGTTAGTGAATTGAATTATCACCCTTCTACATATTAGTTTAGGATTATCATTCCTCTAAGTTCTTTTAGCGTAGTGTTTTGTTGGTGGGAGTAGGTTGTTTTCAGTATAAGAAGTGTTAATGCACACTCTACATGTTCCACTTGGAGTATGTATGATCTTCCTCTTTTGTACATAGTTTTGGTGCTTCCTGATTGTTTTTGCATAGTTCAGCTCATTGAAAGTGGCAATGTTCAAGAGAGGAACAAATTTTAATAGAAGTCATAAGTGCATTCCAAATCAGCAAGTGCTCCAGTTTCAACAATATTTCAAGTGGCTCAAGGACTAGATTTTAGAGTTTCAGATCGGATTTGTGTTTACTAGGCTGACTCCACACCCAACGGATGCTACAAGGCCACTGATCAGTTCATCTAGCAGGAAGATGTCCCTGTGAGTTGCCAAATTGTTATCCATTTTTTACCCCGAGGTAAAATGGACAACTAGAAAAAATTGGAATTGAAGAAAATGGTGAAATTTAGTTTTTTTTGGGGGCTTCAATCCATTTTTCCCAACTCCCTAACCTAGAAAATTCTAAGGAATTAGTGAAAATATTGAGAAAACCAAAGAAATCCATGGAGAGTGTTGTAGAAAAATAAGGCCATAGAAATTCGTGCCATAAAAAAAAGTGCCACAAAAATATACGCCATAGAAAACAAGTGCCAGAAAAAGCTATGCCACATAAAATAAGTGCCCCAGAAAACAAGTGTTGTAGAAAATCTCACTGCAGAAAAAAAGTGTCGCAGAAAGCCACACCGCAAAGAACAAAGTCCATGGAGTGTTGCAGAAAAAATGCCCCAGAAATCTGTAGAAAAGGAAATTTGTAGAAAATCAAAGCCACGAAATGTTGCAGAAAACCAAATCCACAAAACGCTGCAAAAAATTGGAAAATCTGTGGAACAGAGGAAAACAACAATTTTTTGCGCAAAATTTAAAATGGCCATAATGTTTGACCCGTTGCTTCATTTTTCACAAACTTTATATCGTTGGAAATGTCTCAACATCCTCTGTGCAATGGTAATTTTATTTATTAATTTTATTGAGGTTAGATATGTGATAAGTTGTAAAACATCTCCAACACGAAAATGCACAGTTTTAGGCCCAATCACTGCAATTAATGAAATATGGAACCCCATTTCTTCTTCTAGAAGCTAAAGTATATGGGGGGAATGATTTTTAAGGATTCCCATGTGATTTTTAGACCATTCAATGAAAAAAAATTAGGTGAGAGAAAAAATCCAAGTTTCACTCTTTCTCTCATTTCGTAGAGGAGATATTTTGAGACTTAGAGAACCACTTGCATTTTGGTTTCTCAATTTCATTGAGCTGCAATCCTTCCCATGGACCTGTAGAATGTATTTTTGCCTCTATTTTGCAGATATAATGGACTGTGCAATCGTTTGAAGCAATAAAAATTATGTATTGTGGTGATTTCTCAACCATTTCTCATTTTTCTTGCATTTCCTTTCCTTTCCATTGTGTTTGTTCTATTCTTTTAATTCCTTTTAATTTGCAAGTTTATGTTGTTGTGTTTCATGAGGATTTGGTGGAAAATGCATGTTTTGAAACTGTGTAAAATTTGTTTTGGCCTCTTTCAACTGCATTTTCCTTTATATTCCTCCCTCAATAGAATATTTCACTCTCTTTTCTTAGTGTTATCACCGATATAGTGTATGATTTCTTCATTTTTATGCATTTTCCTCTCTCCCTGGTCCCTTGGAATCATAGAATAGGATTAGATAAGTGTATTTCCAGCATTAGGGATAATTTTAGTATTTTATTAGGAAGAGGAATCAGCCTACTCTAGAGAATTATCTCAACTACAAGGTCTCGCACCTTGAGATAATTCCATGTGACCTAGTTACACAGATTTCCCAATAAACTCATATGGAAGCAATTTAGAGGGTGTTGTAATTTGGTGATAAAAATGAGGTATTGCGTAGATGTGTGATAAAACATGAGCATGATGTTATAATGGAGGAATCACATGGAGGAATAGCTGGTGGACATTATGCAGGAGAATAAATAGCACACAACATCTTAGTGGATGGTTTATGGTGGGAAACATCGTATAGGGATAATAAGGCATTCGTTAAGGTTTGTGATAATTTTCAAAGGATGGGTAATTCTAAAAATTGGGATGAGATGTCACTGGGTCCTATAGCAAGTGCAGAGCCATTTAAGAATTAGTACATTGACTTTGTAGGCCCCATTACACCACTTGTTCATAGAATATGAACATGTTATATCATCACATGTAAATATTATGTGATAAGGTGGGCGGAGGCTGCACCTACACAGGATTGCACTATAGCAACAATAGCTAGATTTCTATGGGAAAAAATTTTGAGTAGGTATGGATGTCTATTGAGCATTATAAGTGATAGAGTAACTCATTGTCTAAATGAGACAATAAGGATATTATTGACAGAGTTCATGATAACACATCATAAGACTACACCCTATCACCCACAAGCCAATGGAACTACTGAGGCTTTTAACAAGATTTTGGGATAGACATTGACAAAGATATGTGACATTGGAAGGAAATACTGGGATGGTAAGGTATTAGTAGTGTTATGGGCATATAGAACAACTTACAAAAGGTTGAATAAGGTCACACCCTTTCAGTTGGTGTTTGGTGCAGAGGTAGTTTTTTTTATGTAATGTATGTTTCCATTCCTTCGTCTTGTATGTGTAGGAGGATTGGATGATGAGAAATTTTTAGAAGAGCACATAAACAAGTTGATATAGTTAGATGAGCAACGAGTTATTGTGTGCTAGAGTTAGAAGATAGAAAAAGCATGACAGAAGTCCTGGCATGATAGGCATATCAAGAAAAAGTATTTTATAGTTGGAGGGATGGTGCTTCTATATGATTCAAATTTTACGTGCCACCTTGGAAAATTGAAAGTGCATTAGTTAGGACCATTTGTAGTAACTAATATATTTGAGTCATGTGCATGTTAATTATAGGCCCTGGATTACACCATGTTTCCCGTTACTTCAATGGGAGTAGCTTGAAGCCCTACTATAAATAAGATTCTTTTGTGTTTGTAATAAGGCAGTATTACCACTTAGATTAGATTTCCTTTTTATTTTTGTTTTGATTTTTTTATTGTAATAAGTGTGTTCATCGGCAGGAGCTCATTATTCTGTGTTAGATTGATGCGCAGAGGATCGTGCAAACTTTTTATGTGGGGTGAGGTAGATGCAAGTGCGCATAAGAGAAAATTTGATGATGATACTTCTTGAGAAGTGAGCAATTGTATGTGCAAAGGTGCGAGAGAATAATGTGTAATGTGAAAATATAGTTGTTGACTAATTTTTGCCCCGAGAAAAATTTATCCAACCCATGCCCACATCAGACCAGAACAATCAAAATGGATAAAATATGACAAGTCAAAATTTATCTACATTCAGCCCCTATCAGGCCCTCAGCATGTGAAAATTCCAAAAAATCTAAGAAAGTACATTTTGGGGACTTCAAGGGCTAGTCAAGCTCAAAGGAGCTTGCTGAGATGCTCGGTGAGTTGAGTCATGCATTGGGTGCAGCGAGTCATAAACCAACTCAGGAAAGTTGGGGAGAAGAACTTGAATGGATCGATTGGTCAAGGCCTAGTGACGCATGGTGAGCTCTTTGATATCGGGTGGACACATGGCTCAGTGCGAGATCAATGTGAGTTGGTCACAAGGTTGCATTGAGTGAATTCAAGCTGAAGCCTTCGGCCATTCATAGATATGGAGGAGGCCGAGTCAGCCTTGGCCAAGGCATGGTGGATCAGGCGAGGTAAGGAGTCCTCAGGTGAGGTGAGTACTTGATGCAACAAATCCATATACCAACCAAGTCAGGTGAAGCTCGAGCACGGGAGGAATGCAGTGATCCACGAGGCAAGTAAGCCCATGATGGAGCAAGATCACAGTAGAAGCCATGGTTCGGCTGAGCCAAGTTGGCCGAGTCAGGAGTTGAATTTCCCGGTAATATAGGAGAAGGATAATCTTGGTTTCTGAATCGAGTTATGGTCACTACAAGCTAGTGAAAGGTCTCCATGAAGATAAGTGTAATATGAGCTTGCTTTACAAGCTATGTGATGTCTAAAGGGGTGAAGACTTCGAGTTTTCAAGGAATTCTCGTTCAAATAATTTGGAGCTTGGTGAGTGAGGTAACTCCAAACTAGTCATAGTCTGAACCATGATGCAAGGAATGAGCTCAACATGGCTTAATGACCTGGAAAATATTGAATAGTATGGAGAATTCAAAATCCCACTGACTAATGGAGGATTTGACTATAGGTGGAAAGGTGGAAAGCCGAGCTCCTCAAGCTCGACCAAGAAAAATACATCATGGGAGGTGATGCCCAGGTTTCTTAGTCATAGTATTGAAGTAAGATCTCAATAAACTTGGTGGACGTTGAAAATGGCAGAATGAGGAAGCTCACAAACTTGGAGAAATTAGCTCATTTTGGAGCTTTCAGAGGTTTCATTTTTGGGAACTCAAGATGCAGAGTTCCTAAATGGAGATGGTGTGAGTTCTGAAGAGGGAAGACTCCGAAGTCCAAAAATTTCAGACTTCAAGAGTTAAGGCAATCAGAGGTTCCTTTCGAATTTTCGGTGAGCTAAGTTTCGAAGCAATGAGCTCATGACCTCCAAAGTGGGAGATTTTGAAAACCCAAAATCTCGGGCGACGTGGCAAGATGTGAGCACTTCAGAAGGCGAGTCACATTCAGGTTTTGGGAAATAGAAGCATCATAGGTTATTTTGGGGATTGAATCATGTCAAACCCAAATCATTAGACAAGCTAAGTCTAAAAACATGGGTTTCGAAACCCTGAAAACCAATGCAAATCTCGTCATGTAAATCAAACCGCCAAATTGCACATAGAAGACCGAGTCAAGTTGGTTTCCACGTCAAGCGGTGGGGTAAAGTGATGTGGCTAGTTGAAATAAGTTGAAGGTAGGTAAGGATAATTGGATATCAGATCATGTTGAGCTATGCAAGGGAGTGGATGGTGTTGAATGCATAGCTAGGAGGATGAGCTTGGTAGACCTCATGGAGATCCAAATCAGAGCCAAATTTTAAACCCCCATGTCTTGTGTGATTTTTATCCATTTTTGATAAAATTTTACTCGATGGAAAGGTAATCTAGTGTAGAATCCAATGATGAAGGAAAATAATAGTTCCAAAAATGATAAATAAGGATAAAATCAAGTCAAGTACCCAAGATAAAAATATTGATATCTTCCAATGTACTTAACCATTTCTTACAAATTTACAATCAATGGAAAGATGTTTTTGGGATCTATAGTATGGGATCATCCAATTTTTAATTTCAAGGGTTTTGGACCTCCAAAAAATTTAGACATGAAGTGGTAGCTGAGGTCATTAATGGAGGTTGGTGAGAAGTAGGGTCATCATGAGTCTACAAGAGCTAGACTAGATAGGAGGTGCAATCACAACAGTTTTGTTCAAGAACAAGGAAAACCATTAATGGAGCAGAGATTCTAGAGATCTTAAAGCACTCATTGTAGTTTAAAGAATGCATTTTTATGGGTTTTGGAGAAATTTTGGGATCTTCTTTCTCTCTCTCCTCTCATGAAATTTCTTCTATAAATATGTAAGGGGTTACACATGCAAAATTTTGTTGATCATCTTTCTTCTCCCGTGCACCCCATTTTCTCTTGGGGATTCAAACCTTCCTCAAATTCTTGTAATGGCTTCATGCCTCTTCCTACTACAACATTGTATTATGTAAATTCTATGTGGAAAAATAAAAACTACAATTTTGTTGCATCTTGTCCATCCTCTACAGTTTTATTGTTTACATCTTACCTCTCTTTGTGTTTGTAGGATTAGGTTTCTTTCTATACAATCCTTCTTTCTCTGTCCTCTTGGAATTTTTAGTTTAGGGTAGTAGTATTTTGTTCTACACTTGGAGTAGTTAGTGGCAGGTAGGTTAGGAGCAGGAACCAACCTTCTCCAAAGAGCTATCATGTTTCACAATGTCCCACACTCAGGATAGTTCAATGTTGTGCAATCATGCCGAATGCTTCATCTCAAACTGGGAAATTCAGGGGGTTTTGTGATTCCGCATAAACAATAGTGGTGAGAAAAATATAGTGTGATGAATGGATGGAAACAATTTGAATTTGCTTAAGTATGTTGGCACTTGATGGAAATTGCTCATACCGGATACCCCAGGAACAAATAGTCATGCAATGTAACACGGAGGAAGAAGCAGTGAGTTAGACTACTTAGAAAGTGGTATGAGGAAAGATTGTGTGATGCAGAAGGGTGCATGCAAGAAGGGATACATCCTAGGAAGTAGTAGCATGCATAAAGGTTATGACTACCACACGTGAAAGAGAAAATCATAAGAAATAGCAAAAAATCACATTTAAAGAAAAAAGAGATGGTAGGTGAGGAGTAATTAATGTAGATAAAATTGGGAAAACTATAAATAGTGCATGGGAGAATTTATTCTTACCTTTCCTTTAGAGAACTTGTGTAATTGAAGAGTGATATTTTGACTAAGTGCAAGGAGTGAAGTGTAAAGAGTGAAACAAACTAGAAAGCCAAGAAGAATTAGCGCAAAGTGTGCACGGCCTTGAGTTTGAGAGCTCCTTTGGTAGAAATGGAATCTTGGAGAGAAATCATGGAGGTGAGAAATGACAAAGGATTAGGGGTTTACAGAGCTAGAAATCACAAAGCTAAGCTTCAGAAAATGTGAAAATCAAACAGCTAGGGAAAAAAGTTGTGGAACACATATTAAGGCATGAATTGGAGGAAAGCAAGTGTAAGAGTTGAGAAGAAGCTTAGATGCTTAGCACTAGGGAAAAATTTTTGAGTAAGTAATTGATTTCCACCACCTAAGGCATAGATTTTGCAATTTTAGAGTTTTTGTAGTTGAAAACATAAACAA
Source organism: Taxus chinensis (assembly GCA_019776745.2). NCBI lineage: Eukaryota > Viridiplantae > Streptophyta > Pinopsida > Cupressales > Taxaceae > Taxus > Taxus chinensis. The sequence continues at coordinate 96,566,026 of CM034155.1, forward strand.
TGGCACCAAAGAGGACTCCTACGGTCAAGAGATCACCCAAGAAAAAGAATAAGAATGTAGATGATGCACCTGAGGAATGGATCTCTAAAATGCAATATCCATCGTGGGTGGAAGTATGAAATTCGTGGGTCTCACACTTTAAAAAATGTAAAATCAGTTATTACAATCATTGTAGAGAGGCCCATGAAGGAGAAATAAGGAAAGGTGTCATGAAATAACTAACCTAGAGGAATACGAAAGGGCATATGGTTATTGATGACAAGGTAAAGGACTTAGAGAGGACAAGGGTTCTAAAATTGTATGAGCTGCCATATTTTTTGCATTCGAAGCACCTCTACCAATGGCTAATGTCCAAGGTGCACAAGGATTTCATTTATTTTATAGGGAGAAGGATGAGTATTACTGCGTATTTAATTGGGAAAGTGACTAGCTTGCGTGACATTGGAACTAAAATTGGGATAGATTTAAAGGATGATGCAGTAGTGGAAGCCACAACAACATTGTTTATCTACTAGATAGGGAAACATTTGTTTACAATCACAAGTATAATAGACCTGGGAAAAAGGGTAGCAGTGTGCCTTGTAAGTTACAAGTTGGGTACTTCTGAATGATGGACTAAGGTGAATAAGAAGTGGTTACATGTCTCACACAAGATGGTGCAAAAGACATTACATAACATCACCCTTTATATTGTTGAACGAATAGTCGAGGAGGTAAAGTTCTAGGTGAGTAAAGGAGAAAAGATAACATGGGGCACAATTCTATTATTAATTGTATTTTGGGATATAGTGGTACCTGATGGCCTAGAGAACAAGATATGGGTATTTCCAGTAGAAAAAAAAGTCTCCCACGCAAAGGTTTACAGATTCACCTATGATGGGGATATAACAAGCACTTACAAAATGCATGTGGATAATTGGTATCAATGTGTTGGCAAGAAAATTTGTCTTATGGACAAATTGGTGGGTTTCAAGCCAACACTATGGGAATCTAAGTCCCTCTACTTGAACGGTGCAGCTTCCATATGTGCATGCATGAAAAAGTGGATTTCAATGGTGGCCTTTTGACCAGAGATTCGATAGGGGCACTCCACTGACCCTGTGGCAAAGCTAGCAATGTCTCACTAGAGAAGAAACTTTATCTTGGAAAGGGGAAGGGGAGTGGAAATGGAGGTAGGAGAAAAGTAATGTTGTGATTAGAATATCAAATGCCCACACACATTAATTAGAAATTTCATTCACATGCATTTATAGTTAGAAGAAAAAAAAATCGACAAGAGAAGCTACAAGACCAAATGAAATTGATTGGTCGCAAAGTACCAATTAATCCCCTCAATCAAAAAGGCAAAAATTCCTTCTTTTTTTATTGAATCTTGAGCAGAGTTTGTACATAGCTTGAGAATGGAAGAAATTCAAGGAAGAAGAGAAGATAGAAGAAGTGTGGCATTTTCTATCTTTTTCAGGTACAGAGCACTCTCGTCCTTTTTAAAATCAATCGCCAGCCCCTTGGAATGACGTCGAGAAGTCGTTATATTCTTCACAAGAAACTGTTACAACTTCACAAATCTTTAACGCCTTTTCAAATTCCTTTATTGTGAAGAAAACGCTCATGGCGGGTTAAAAACCAGATCTTGCAAAGCAACCGTTACATTCAATTTTCCAGTTTAAATATAGACCATTTGATTTGCTCCTCTGACTCTGAAATTGGGTCATCCACATGGCAGGAAGGGATTGGAGTGGTTACGGGGGAAGCCTTTCACATTTTGTGATTTTTCATGAGATTTGGCAATTTGGAAAAAATTGGCCCACAACCCCACTTTGACTTTTCAACTTAGACATGTGGCACGTTCTTATTGGAAATGGGATCGCAGCCCTTTTCTTGACATTTTAACCTTTTTTGGAAAAAAAGGCTCAAAAAATCAATTTCCTCCATCGTCCCGCTACTCTGATTTGACTAGGAAATGTGGCACGTTCTAGTTGGAGACAGGGTCACGGCTCTTTTCTCAACATTTTAACCTTTTTTGGAAAAGGCTCAAAAACTCAATTTCCTCCACCGGCCCACTACTCTGATTTAACTATGACATGTGGCACATTCTAGTTGGAGACGGGGTCATAGCTCTTTTCTCAACATTTTAACCTTTTTTGGAAAAGGCTCAAAAACTCAATTTCCTCCGTCAGCCCGCTGCTTCGATTTGAATAGGACACGTGGCACATTATGGTTGGAGATGGGGTCGCGACTCTTTTCTTAACATTTTAGCCTTTTTTAGAAAAGGCTCAAAAACTCAAAGTTCTCTGCATAATGCTATTAGCTTTCTAAAAATATAATTTTTATTTTTTAAAAATATGTTTTACTATTTATTTTTTATATTTTTCTAACATATGGTATTTTAGGACAATTGATCATACACAATCAACCCAATTTGAAAAATAGCAAAAAATATCAAAAAAATTTGAAAAAATTAATATTATTATTTATTGAAGTCTTCTTCTTACCTGTGAAAAAAAAAATCATTTTTGATATAAATCTTAAAATTTATTGGCACATTTTACGCCATTTATTTGAAAATATTTTTATTAAATAATTTTAAAAAAAAAAAAAAAGTCTAAAAAATATGAAAATTTGACAGCACTTCAAAATTCAAATCTTGAACATATATCTAAAATTTCATGGTGAAAAAATAAATTTTCATTCAAAAGAACCACCCGGGGACAGTCATTGAATTTTATAACATAAGAAACCGTGAGTAAACTTAAGAAAAAGACTGTTTTTTTTGTAATTTTAAAAAAAGGAAAATTTAATGTATTCTACACTCTAAATAAAACATTTCGTTAGTTTGTCGAATTTCATGAATCGGGGTTTTATGGCTATTACCTTTAGAAAATTTACCATTTTTGGTACAAAACATACCAAAAAGTGGGACATTTTATTGTGCTTTTACCCCCAAAAATCTTGTTCCTCCCCATCCAATAGGATTTGACCATGTACATGCATTCATTGGGGTCAAATTTTGACGAGGAAAAGAAGCCCATCATCCCAACTGTGGAAAATACACAAAGAAAGAAAAAATTATTGTTTTGAGTCCAATTTTCGAATTTCCTTCACGAACTAGAGGCATGGTGGCAAAACAATGATTTAACGACCCAGACCATAGAACAAGTGAAAAATTTTGATCAAAAATGGAGGTTGCAAAGAGGATATTACGTGCACATACCAGGAAATGGAGGATTTCTAAAAACAAGAAAAACATATGTTTAAACAGCTCTAGGGCACAACTTTTGCTAATTTATTGAATCTATAACTTGGCTTAAACACCAACGAAGGGCATGAGCTCAAAAATTTTGAATTTGGCTATGAAAACGCAAAGTAGTTTTTGGGAGACAACAGTTTGCTCTAGCTTGGGGACATGGCGGGAACTGGGCATGGCTAGGGCATGACATGAGGATCCATAATCTCAAGTTTAAAAACATATTACATTGACAAGTGCCTTATCCATTGGGCCTTGCAGAGTCATGTATAATTCTGAGAAAGAATGGAAGAAGGAGGAAACACACAAGCCAAACCACACACAACAAAAACTAAATAAAACTAAACCAAAACCACACAACAGAAAAGGGAACAACACACCTGCGAAATCACCCATGGTATAAGGCAGGGGACAACCTGCTTTCACTGATGATATAGATTCAAGTATTGCCCAATTTGAGGTAATTCCAATGGTGTTCCATCCGAGTATGAGAGGATAAAAATATTCTCACCACAAGCTCCATGAATTTGGAAAGGGCCGAGTCATAATGAATCAAAATTTCCATGGCTGCCCTTTGGTTCTCTTCTCTTGTCCCAAAGCAGGACAAAATCTCCAACCTTGAATTCTCTTTCGTTTTCCCTCTTGTCAAATATCTTCTTCACTTTCAATTGGTGTTTTTTAATTCTATCCACAACTTGGCATCTGCTTTCCTCTAGCTTCTCCAAGAAGAGGATCCTCTTGTCAATGGAGTCTTTGTATTGACCATCTTCTATTTCTTGCAGCAACTTGAGAGCTGACATCTCGATTGTGAGAGGAATCTTTGCCTCAACTCTATACAACATTTAGAAAGGTGACATATCTATTGCCTTCTTAGGATTGATCCTATCGTCCCACAATGAATCATATAACTTCTTGTGCCAGTTCCTTTGATTCTCATCTACCAGCTTGCGAATAATGGTCACAATGTTCTTGTTGCTTGACTCATCTTGACCATTTCCCTATGGATAGTAGTTAGAAGAGTGAGATAAGGAGATTCCAAAACCATAACAAAACTCAGTGAGCTCCTTTGAAGAGAAATAGGTGGCATTGTCTACAACAATCTTCTGTGGTACTCCAAAATGGACAATGATATTCTCCTTGATGAAGTTACAGACTGTTTCAGAGCTGGCTTGCTTGGTTGGAATGGCTTCCACCCATTTAGTGAAGTAATCAGTTGCAATGAGTACATAAATATGCCCTGCACTTGAATGAGGATTCAAAACACCAATGAAATCCAGCCCCCCATTGCTGAAATGGTTCCTCAATCACTACAGGCCTGAGTGGTAATGCAACTAGTTGTGGTTTTCCAACAAATTGTTGGCATGCTTTACATTTGGAAACCCAATCTTGAGTGTCTACAAAGATGGAGGGCCAATAGTATCTCCCCCTGAGAATCTTATGTGTAGTGACCATTTCTGAGAAATGTCCACCACAAGCTTGATCATGATATGCCCTGAGCAACTTTTGTTGTTGCTCCTTATCCACACACCTGAGGAAACAACCATCCAGACCTCTCTTGTAAAGTGCATGATTCCAGATCACAAACTTGGCTGCTTTCAACTTGAGGGTTCTTCTTTTTTTGTAATCAATATGAGGAGGGCATTCTCTGTAAGTGAGGTAGTAAGCAATATTAGCATACCACTCATCAGTATTGGTAACAAAGAGCACTTGTAGGACTGTCTCATATGAATAGGTTGAGGAAACATCATCCTTTTCCCCCTACTGAGCCCTGAGAGCTTCATCTTCAGCAATCAGATTTGGCACAAACCATTTCCTCTTACTAGATTAGAGGGCCTAATCTGTAAGCTCATACTCTTGGGTCTTTGCAATCCAACTTCCTCTCTTAGCCCTAGGATCTTGTTGAGTCAAAATGGACTTAAGGTAATTGCACTTCCAGGGACCATTTTACCAGTTTTATGAAGAATTGAGAATGTAGAATTTAGGAGCCCTTTTAATAGCTTTAACCATTCCTAGGCATGTTTACCAATCAATTTTGTACTTTAGCTCATGATTTTTCAAAGTTTCCCCCTCATGAAAGCAATGGGTGCTTCCAAACCTTCATCATTTTTCTGAACAAGCTTAATTCAGAGAGTGTATGAATGCATAGCAATACATGATGAACTCCTTGTTGAAATCTGGAGATACAAGAGTTGGAGCAACTGGCAATGGATTTCTTGACAAATCCTCAAATGTTGTTTTTCCTTCCTTATCATACTTGAAAGAGCTTGAGGCTTCATCATGCAAGTTATATGCTTAGTCAGTTCAAAAAACTGTAGAGGAGCAAAAAACGAAGGAAGTTTACCTTTCCAAGGAATGAATGAACTCCCTTCTTACTAGTTAGTAAGGCTAGTGCTTAGATAGCTCTGATCCTCTCAGGATCAATGTGTGCTCCATGTTCCGACCTTCAAAATGTGTCCCAGCAACTTACCTTCTGTGACTCCAAAAATGAAATTCTTTGGATTTAGACGAAATGCCATGTTTCCTACACCTTGCAAGGACTTCCTCCAAATGATGAGATATGATCTCCCCTCCTCTTGAAGAAAACCATGAGGTCATCAAGGTAAATGACAATGCAATATTTCAAATCTTTGAAGGCCAAGTCCATTGCTCTCTTGAAAGTGGCCCCAGCATTGATCAAGCCAAAAGGCATTCTGTTGTAAAATAAAAGTGACCCCAAGGTGTTGTGAAGGTCATTTTGTTGCATAATCCTCTTCTGCCACCTTGATTTGGTTGTACCATCGATGAAATCCATCAAGCAAAGAGAGCATTTCAGGGATCAAGTGATTACTTACAAAAATGATCCAAATTGGTTTTTAGGGTATATTGAATCCTTGAGAGATATTGATTCAGATTTCGATAAGTCTACACAAATCCTTATTTCCCCATGACTTCTTCCTTACTGGCACAATGTTAGCCACCCATGTTGAATGGTGGATGGGGAAGATGATTCTAGCATTCAGCATCTAGGTCACCTCTTCTTTGATAACATTCTCAATCTTTGGATTGTAGGGCCTGAAAATTTTTTACTGAAGGGCTTAGCAACCTTACTTCAAAGGAATGGAGTGATGTCATTTCCTTTGGCTGAAAAGGTTTGAGTTCATTATAGGAATAGGCCAAGACATCTGAGTACTTTTTAGAAGAGCAAGAAAAGTTTCTCTTCTCTTCTGGTGAGCAGCATTTACCAATGTTATAGATCCAATTGAGACATTCTCTGAAGTGTCAATGGATTAATCTTTGGAGCACAATCAGAAGGTACACCAAGAATCTTGTTTCCATTTCTCTTTCATGTTACCTATTTTTCAAGATGAACTCGTGGCCTTGATTTATGAGAAAAGGAAGCTAGGCCTTTCGCAGCATGTGTCAGGTTTCCGTATAGCTTCATTACTCCCAGTTGGTTAGAGTAGATTAGTATAGCTTCCTGTCTCTTCTATAGAATAAGTGCTTCCACGCACTCTGCATGCTTCACTTCCTTTAAACAAAAGCATGTATTGTTTTTATAGCCTTTGTTCTAAGAAGTGCTAGGATTCATTGTCCTCCAAGTGCAATACCTACACAGTTATTGTTGCCATTATCTTTTCCTGTTTTCTTGGAGGAACCATTTCAGTGGTTACTGCAGCCTTTGGCAAATGCATGTTTAGGCTTGGTACAGGTTTTTAGTTGAAGCTGTTCACTGGCTAGAAATCAGCCTTTTCATTTTCACTAGGGACTATAGCTGGTTAGCGGAGTAATGCAAATCAGAAGGATTCGTCAAGATGTTGACCATTTTTTGTCAATCATTGGAAGGGGGTACTAATTTTTTTTAGTTGCGGAGTTCTAGGTAGTTCTGGGATGAATTGAGATAAAATTGGCAAGTGTGTGTGTAATTGTAAGGTATAATGCCTTACATATGCTGTCATTCCACGTGTCATCTTTAGCAAAGTCATGTAGAAGCCTCAAAAGACTAGTGCACTTCCTTGGTGAAGGTGCGAACAGTAGTAGATGTCAGAAGCTAGACCTTAGAAAACAACAAAAATAGTTGTTGTTTGCATGGTAGAAAGTACAGTTTTCAGGTATAGGTTCATTAATTCTTGTTATTTCCTTATGTTTGAATGAAATTAATTATGTGTTGAGTTGTTTATTTCATTCCATAATTATCCTTTACAGTAATCAAATGCAAAAGGAAATAGAAAACTCAATTACAAAATTGAATTTCATGTATTCATAAGAACGTGAAATAATGGTTTCACTCTGAGCACAAGCTATGTCCGGATGTAACTTATATGTACAACATAGAAGAGATACATACTACATAGTCAACATGTAAATAATTGAGGAGAGAGGAAACCAAGATCATTTCCTAAATGAGTTAGTGTCCCCGTGTGATAAGGGGATCAAGTTTAGTGTCAAATTGTTCCATACAACCTCCGGTCTTCGAAACCACGTAAAATTGGTCCAGAACAATAGGCTCAACTTTAGTTATGGAGGCTTGCCAACAACGTATAAGAATGAATGAATATTAAGGACACTGGTGAGCTCCTGGATACGTCCAGTCAAAGCTTGCCACCAAATTTTGGTCAACATGTGGTCAAATTTGGTCATTTAATGAAAAATTAATTATATTGGATTCTCAAAAAAATCACTTCTATTGCATATATATTGTCATGATCTTTCCGACGTATTTTGAACGGACCAAATCCAAGTCCGTATGCGAAAGATATGGTCAGTTCAAAGTTTGGGTCAAACTTGTGGGAAAAAGTGACATTGTTTGGCAAAAGGTGAACCAATCACATGTTGACAAGTGGAATCACATCCATTTGAGTACGTGGACCTCCAATTTTGGTAGCTCAAAAATTACTATGCATAGCTATTCGACATGAAAATAGGACGGAATTATCTCTACGTGGACTATGGGATTGATTCGCATATAAGGATAAAAGATTTACATTTGCTATATTATAGTGGATAATGGTCAATCAACATTGGCAAGATTCAAACCCTTGACCTGCACCAAAATAAGTGGTGGCCAACAAATACTTACCAACCCACCACCTTTGGAGAAGTGATATAAAAGGAGCTCGCAGGATTTTGTAGACAAGTGACAGATGTGTGATGAGAGGGCAAAATAGACCTACTTGCAAAAACCCTGATGTTTAAGGCATTTCCACTCAAAACTAGATCTCGACTTCCATATATGAATGTTGTTCAGAATTATGACCAGATTTCAGGCTACATGTAATCTTTTTTATATGAAGTGTTGTCAATTTTCCTATGTAAGTAATTTTCGGTGCATTGCAGTTTCATAGAACGGGCATAAGGAGGAGTGGACAGAGATATGCCATTTTTCCAAGTACTTCTAGTACTGAACCAGGAACATGGAGTCAAAAGGGGAGTTGTACAGATATTCTATAATATTTCCAGATATATAAGAAAAAAAGTATTGTAGTTGAGTTTTATAAATCTCCACTTGTAGATGTTTTTAAGTGCACATTTGCAACAGGGATCTACACTATGGAAGCTAGTTGTAGGATCATGAATTTCAGATGCACTTATGGGAATAGTTTCTTGTGTAAACATTGCAGAAGTTTATAATATCAGAAATTGATCACCTCATTTAAAGGTATTTGATCTATTTCATACATGTTTAGTAAGGGTATCCATTTGTAGTTTGTTGGTCTTTTAATATAATTGTAGGGATTCTCTTTTTGAGAATCACAGAGAGGTAGCCTTTGGGTGAGATCCATTAACAATTTCTGCTGTTGTGTGGATTTTATTTCAGACATTGATGAAGCTCATTTGATCAAATTAAAGATTAGATAATTGGATTAACTAACTGAGTTATGGTTAATTAAACATTTAACTGATAATTGGATTTTATGGAACATTTCAGTATCCATAACCCGGGGACATAGGAATTTGAATACACTTATCACAATCTTGGTTTCAAGAATTCAATTTGAGTGTAGATTTCAATTCAACTTGTGAATTATTAAAATGGATTTTTACCCAAGATTCATTTTATTCACTTAAGTATGGAAATAAAGGATAATTGGTCTATTTGGAAGATTTTAATCAATTCGGGAGTTTACAAGAGCTCCCAAAATTGGCTTAATACTCTTAATCAGTTGATCAAGTTTGGAAATCTAAAAATTTTTGAAGTACTTTATTTTGAAAAATTCATAGTACACACGTTTTCAGATCAAGTTTGGTATAAGAGAAGTTAGATTTTCAGATTAGCTTCTAAATTGTGTTTGAAAATTTGGCTTCGGTTTCAGTATTGATTTCAGTTTTGTGTAGACATTTTGGGGCTTGTTAATCTTCTTTTGCAATGTCAAATTTTGGAGTTATAGGTGTGTTTGTAGGAACATATGGAATCATGGGAAAGTCATCCAAACAAGAGCAACTAGATGAGCTTGAAAGCCATAAACCATGCCAACTCTAAGAAGAATATTCTTTCTTGAGAGCTAATTTCTATTCCTTAGAAGAGGAAACAATATATTTAAAATTTCTGAACCACAACCCTCTACAACTGAGAAAGAGGAGCATGTCAACGAGATGATTGCACAGAGAGCAAGAATTTGATGGGCTTTTTTCAAAGAGTTACACGAAGAAATACGGACCAAGGATTCCCTCTTAGAAAAGATGTAACAAGGTGAACAAAAGAAGTAAATGCCTTCTAAAGTCAGATGCAGAAACTATGATAGAAGACATACATTGTAAGTTGTTCACATATTAAATCTTCCTCTAATTTAGTTTGAGAAATTTCTTTGGGTGAATTTGAAAAACACACTAAGTGAATTGGGTCTAAGCTAATGGTTAAGATGGGATTTAATGGAAGAGGGCCTTGGTAAAAATGGACAAGGTGATGCTAACCCTATACAGGTAGAGGATCAGCCTCGGTTTGCATATTTGGGTTATTCTAGTGGGAAAATGGAAATTGGAGAAAGTTCCAAAGCATCTAAAGGAAGACAAGCCTCCAACAACCAAGGATATATACCTCTAGAATCACAGGATTCTACCATCAAGAGGAACAATGAAATGTGTAATAAAATAGGTAAACGAGGTAATAAAATTCCACCTCCTCCCACTTACACTAAAAATAGCACTAAGGGTAAACTAAATCCTAAAATTTCTAGAACACTCTTTTAGTTTGAACAATATAGCTTTGGTAGATAAAATTATGCTTTTCTCTTGCATGTTTTGTGAAGGTACTAATCATTCTGAAACATATTGTTGGAAGAGGAAAACTATGTTAAAGAATTTAATTTCTTTTTTGAATGATGAGGTAGGTGCTAAAGACCAATCTCACCCTGATGAGATGAGAAAAGGAAAAAAGGTTACCTCTCCTAAACAGAGGAATCATTTTCCTAGAAGAGTTTGAATGGTAAAATGGGTAAGACTCCTAGAAAAAGGACAGTATAAATTTTGTACCCATTGTAATAAGAAAGGACATGATATTGTACAATATGTGTAGAAAATGCATGCAATGCAACAATTGGAAAGTTATTAGGAAACCAGGAAAATAATGTAAATTCAACTCATGTAGCCTAACTTATGTAAATGCTCATTTGTATTAAGGAAGTAAAAAACCTAAACTTGAACAAGATCCAATGTTGTTAAAAGGGTTGGGTAAAATGTTCCTTAGTTTTATATTTGCATAGCAGTTGATTGTTGATATCATGCAGAATTTTTCAGAGCTATATTTTAGGGATTCCTAATGTTTGTTGAAAGGATTTTTTCCTATGTGGATATATTCAGCTTTGAAATTTTTATGGAAGTCAGCTTGTAGAGAAGATTTGAGTGACATGTTTAAAATACTAAAGTATTGTTTTCTCATGTTCAAGGTTAGACAAATTCCATTTCTGATAGCAATATGCAGGGATATGGGCATCATCACGATGTCTAATTTTGAAACATGCAGTTTTATAATGTTGTCATTTGTGTAAATATATGGATGCTTATAAGACCCCTATTCAGACACCTGTTTGCAATATCGTAATAAATAGACAAACTTGTTGTATCTGTATGTGTTATTTGTACTAATTTTTAAGACCCTCATTTTGGGAAAATTTAATTTTTATAACTATCCATATGTGGTTACAATTAGGGTGTAAATTTATTACACTAACAAAATGGTTTGCAAAGTTACACCAGGTGATCATTTTACAAATTATGGTAGTTCACCAGTTTGGGTAAAGCATACAAGTTTGTTATCTATCCTTTTACAGTTCAATGTATGGATAGAATTGACATATTCACATTTTTTACTATAGCTATCCTTGGGCATTGATAGTCTAATTTATTTTGGACAGTGAATATTTGCATGTTATTACAGTTTCAGATGGACAATTGGCACTAACCTAATTATGGGCAGTTTATATGTCTGGTATACTGATCTATGTTATGGAATTGTAATTTTTTGTAATCATCCATATCACAAAGTGATAGTTGAACACTAGCTTTCCGTATTAGAATGGGTATTATTATTTAGATAGTTATTTGTGATGGCATTACAGTGGGGTATGATAGTTCATAGTTGTGTACAGATTTGACATGGTTTACAACGTTTCAATTGAACACTAGCTTAATTGGGTGTTATTATATGATTGGTTATGTAATTAGCTAATCAACTATTTTCATTTCATTAACCTATAATTTTATTCTGAGGTTCTTGCATGTGTTTGTGCAATGCAGGAAGAGATAACATGTTTTGTGGGTTGATACACAACTTTTTGTGGACAAAAAGCCTTCTCAGTAGGGAGGAGTGATCAGGGGATCAATTTTAGTGTCAAATGTTCCCTAAAACTTCCCTAAACCATGCTAATGTAAAAGAGCCTTCAGTAGATCTTTCTGACGACTGTAAGAATGTAAAATGGACACTCAGAGCTCAAATTATGTCCACCCAAAGTTCAATCAACAGGGAAGTCAACTTTGGTAAACATGTCAATAATGGACCAATAACACTGCGACACGTAGTAAAAGGATAGAAAATGCGCAAAATTAAGGTTGTTCGAATTGTTTGCAACCTCCGGTCTTCAACACACGTAACAACGTGGTCCAGAACAAGAGGCTTAACTTTTGTTACGGAGGGGAGCCCAGACCGCCGTGAGGATGAATTATATTATTGCCGACATGGTGGGTCCTCAAACCACCACATGGCTTGCCACCACAAGTTGCCATATTTCCTATTGAGGGTTGACAAGATCATATTTATTGCCATATGTCATTTGGAATGCCATTCATATTGCTTTGGTCGAATTCCATTTTTATCACCTTTGTAATTGCCATATGGTATCCAACTTCACAATGTTGGGAATTGACCAAGCCACATTATTAACTGCATACTTCGAGATATATATTATCCAAATCAACATAGTTTGGTCTCACATCTATATTGTTCAGGATTCAGTATTATCTCCTTATTATCACAACAGGATTTGTTTTAGCTTGAGTTCTCAATGGATACCGCAGCTCCACATATAGCTCGGCAGATAACTATGCGGATCACATACATGCGTCATGGGTGAATCAACAACTCAACATCAAACATTAGCTCGGCTCAGTATTATGGGCATATGGTCAAACAACAAAATTGGCCAACCATTTAACCCACAGCTTGCGCCAGCATAAGTGGTGGCTCAAAAGCCAAGGTGAACAGGTTTGACCTAAGCAACGTTTAAAATGGCGGGTCGTATTAAATGCTTAAACCACTTATTGAGCGTGCCCACCGAAGATGTGGGATCTTAACATGTATCCAGATAACCATGGCCGCATCAATTTTAGGACCGATCGGGATTTGATCCCACTGACCTAATCACTCCAAGACATACTTATCTGCCTAACCAACTCATCTAAAGAGGCTCGCTTGGTTATAAAATGAGGTAGTGCTGTAATTCTATATACAACAGCACTCGAGCAGTGTCTGTGTAAAAGCCATAAGGAGGCAGTTATCAAAAAATTCCATTTTCGAAGGCATTACACTGAGATTGGGAACTTGGAGTAAAAATATGAAATGGAGGAAATTCTGAGACAATTCCAAAGATGTAAGATTTGAAATTTTTTGTTGAGTTTTGATTCTATTTTTGGAAGCTTTGAATGCAGTTTTTAATAGGTATCTAAAAGACAGCTAGTTGGAAAACACAAATTTCAAAGCACTTCTGGTCCAAAAAGTGACTTGGTGTAAACATGAAAAGTGTTCAAAATTAAGAGATGATCTCAGATATATGATTCTTTTTCATAGAATGTTTTTATATATCCATTTTTAGGTTTTTTCTAACACATTTGTAGGGAGATCACATTGTGAAAACACTATAGGAGCCACGGATCATTCTTAGGACAGTTTCTGCTATTTTTCAAAGTTCTTGGGACATTGATCAGCTCAATTATAGGCTGTGATTCATTATTGGTTGTTTGTAAGAGTTATTATACTTACATTTCAATATTATTAATGGATCGGTTCAATCTGAACTCAGGGACATAGGAATTTCCGAATCCCATAAACAATCTTGTTTTTTATCTGAGTGTTTTCAGTTTTCTTGATTATTTATTTGCTACCCAAGTTTTCCGCACTTCTATGGATGCATAATAATCATAATTTAATCAATTTGTGGATTTTAGAATACTTAAAATTGGTTAAGAAAATCACGATCTTTGGAAACTTTTAAAAGTGAAAAAAAATACAACACATGTTTTCAGATCAAGTTTGGTATCAGAGCAGTTAGATTGCCGGATTAGCTTCTAATTGTGTTTGAAAATTTGGATTCAGTTTCAGTATTGATTTTAGTTTTCACTTTTCAGACATTTTGGGGCTTGTTAATCTTCTTTTGTAGTGTGCAGTTTTGGAAGTACAGGCTGTGTTTGCGAGGATCAGGGAATCATGGGCAAGTCATCCAAACAGGAGCAACTGGATGAGCTTGAAGCCACTAAACCACAAACTCCAGGAAGAAAACTCTTTCCTGAGAACTAATTTTTATTCCTTGGAAGATGAAATAGTGCGGTTAAAATCTAAGCCACAATCCTTTATAACTAAGAAAGAGGAATATGTCTAACGAGATGCTTGTATAGAGCAAGAAGTTGATGGGATTTTTTAAAGAGTTGCATAGGAAGAAATACGGACCAAGGATGCCCTCTTGGCAAAGCTGCAACAAGGTGAAAACAAGAAGAAAATGCCTTCCAAAGTCAGATGCAGGTACTATGACAGAAGAATGCACTGTAAGTTGTTCACATTTTAATTCTTCCTCTCATTCAGTTTCAGATATTCCTTTGGGTCAGTTTGAAAAACACACTAAGGGAATTGGGTCTAAACTAATGGATAAGATGGGATTTAACGGAAAGGTTCTTGGTAAAAATGGACAAGGTGATGCTAACCCAGTACAGGTAGAGGATCAGCCTCGGTTTACAGGTTTGGGTTATTCTAGTAGATAGAGTTCTGAGAATGGTAAAATGGGTAAGACTCCTAAAAACAAGGAAGTTAAATTTTGTTCCCATTGTAATAGGAATGGTCATGATGTTAAGGTTTGTTGGTTTGTTCCTAAACAACAAAATTGGAAAGTTGTTAAAAAGAACAGTATTGTAAAACCAACAGTGCTAAACCTAACTAAAACTCATTGTAGTACTGAGGAGGTTAAAACAACCAAAACGGAAAAACCCAAGTGATTGGTTGGGGAAAAACACTCCTTAACTTTATATTTACACTAAAGTAAATTGTTGATAGTAGGCAAGCAAATTGTTTTTCAGAGCTATATTTTAGGGATTCCTATTGATTGAGAAGGATTCATTCCTAAGTTGATATTTAAGCTTTGAAAATGAATGGAAACAACTAAGGAGAAGATTTGAGTGATAGGTTGATCATACTCATGTTTTGTTTTCTCATATTGGTTAGTAGTTCCATTATTGAAAATAGTATGCAAGGATAGGCATCAGTAGCATGTCTAAATTTGAAACTTGCAGTTTTATACAGTTGTCAGTTGTGTAAATTGGTTATTTGCAATAAGACCCTCATTTTGGGAAAATTTGATTTTTGTAACTATCAGATGTGGTTTCAAGTAGGGTGTAAATTTATTACACTAACAAATTGGTTTGCAAAGGCACCAGGTGATCATTTTGCAGATTATGGCAGTTCACCAATTTGGTTAAGAATACAGTTTATAATCTATCCCTTTACAGTTGAATGTATGAATGAAATATTTGGCAGATTCACGTTGATTCAGATTTTGACTATAGTTATTTTTTGCGTTGATGGTTTAATTATTCTGGATAGTGAATATTTGCAGTAGTAATCACAAAGTGTCAGTTGAACACTAGCTTCTATTATAGATGGGTGTTATTATCTGACTTATTATTTGTGATGGCAATACAGTGTTTTGGCATATTCATGTTGATTCAGTTGTTGACTATAGCTATTTTTGGGCGTTGATAGTCTATTTTATTCTGGATAGTGAATACTTGCAATTGTTATAGTTTCAGATGGACAGTGGGCACTACCCTAATTGTGGGCAGTTTAGATGTCTGGTATACTGATATGTGTTTATGAAATTGTAATTTAAGTAATCGACTGTATCACAAAGTGACAGTTGAACACTAGCTTTCCGTAATAGAATGGGTTTTATTATCTGGTCAATTAATTGTGATGGCATTACAGTGGGGTATGACAGTTCACAATTGTGTGCAGAGTTGACAGGGTTACAACGTTTTAGTTGAACACTAGCTTAATTAGGTGTTATTATCTGATCGGTTATGTAATTAGCTAATCAACTATTTACATTTTTGTTAAACTATTATGTTATTTCAGGTTCTTGTATGTGTTTGTGCAATGCAGGAAGAGAGCATTATTTGTGGGTTGATAAACAACTTTTTGTGGACAAAAAGCCTTCTCAATAGGGAGGAGTCATCAGGAGATCAATTTTAGTGTTAAATAGTCCTAAAACTTCCCTAAACCATGCAAGTACAGTAGACTTTAGTGAGCTTTCCGACGACTGTAAGAACGTGGAAAACGGACACTCTGAGCTCAAGATATGTCTAGTCAAAGTTCAGTCAACAAGAAAGTCAACTCTGGTCAACATTTCAATAATTGACCAATAGCAATGCGACACGTGGCAAAAGAAGAAAAGGGAAAAATGAAGTTTGTTCAAGTTGTTTGCAACCTCCGGTCTTCGACACACGTAAAAATGGGCCAGAACAAGAGGCTCAACTTTTGTTACGGAGGGGAGCCCAACCGTCGTGAGGATGATGTTATTATCGCCGATGTGGTGGGTCCTCAAACCACCACGTGGCTTGCCACCACAAGTTCAATTTTCCTATCGAGGGTCAACAAGTGGTATTTATTGCCATATTTCATTTGGAATGTCATTATATTACTTGGGTTGAATTCTATTTTTATTACCTTTGTAATTATTTGATATTAACTTCCATGTTAATTACCAAGCCACATTATCTGCATGGTTCGAGATTGATATTATCCAAATCAACATTGTTTGGTCTCACGCCTATATTGTTTAGGATTCACATTATCCCTTATTATCACAGCAGGGTTTGTTTTAGCTTGGTTCTCAATGGATAGCGCAGCTCCCCATATAGCTCGGCGGATAACTATTATCCCAACGCGTATGGGTGAATCAACAACCAAACACACATAGCTCGGCCCATATCATGGGCATTTCAAACAACAAAAATCCAAATTTAATCACAGCTCAGCCAATATAAGTGGTGGCCAAAAAAAGGTGAACAGGTGTGGCCTAAGCCATGTTTAAAATGGCGGGTCGTTTTATATTTAAACCACAAACTCACCTTTCATGCCGAAGATGTGGGATCTTCCCACGTATGAGATAAAAAAGGCCGCATCAAAATGAAGACTGTCGGGTTTTGAACCCATGACCTCTACTCCCAATGACTTATCGGCCTAACCAATTCATCTCTAAGCTCGGATAAGATGAGACAGCGCTCAATTCTATTTAAACAGCACTTGGGCAGTGACTGTGGAGGAGGATAAGGAGGTAGTTCTCAGAAAATGCCAATTTTTAAGGCCCTACACTCAGATTGGAAACTCAGAGTAAAAAGGTGAAATGTAGAGAATTCTGAGACAATTCCAATGATGTAATATTTGATGTTTTTTTTTTTTTTTTGACTAGTTGTTGGAAGCTTTAAATGCAGTTTTTAAGAGGGATCTACAAGACAGCTAGTTGGAAAACATGAATTTCAATGCACTTCTGTTCTGAAAAGTGACTTGGTGTAAACATGAAAAGTGTTCAGAATTCAGAGATGATCTCAGATAATTATTTTTTTTCATAGAATGTTTGTAAATCTCCATTTTTAGGTGTTTTTCTAACACAGTTACAGGGAGATCATATTGTGAAAACACTGTAGGATTCACGGATCGTTCTTGGGACAATTTCTGCTATTTTTTAGAGTTCTTGGGAAATTGATCATCTCATTTGCAGGTTTTGATTCATTATTGGTTGTTTGTAAGAGTTATTTTACTTACATTTCAATATTATTAATGGATCAGTTCAATCTGAACCTGGGGACAGGAATTTCCAAACCCCGTAAACAATCTTGTTTGTTATCTGAGTGTTTTCAGTTTTCTGATTATTTATTTGTTACCCAAGTTTTCCACACTTATATGGATGCATAATAATCAGAATTTAATCAATTTGTGGAGTTTAGAATACTTAAAATTGGTTCAGAAAATCATGATCTTTGGAAACTTTTAAAAGTGAAAAAAATACAACACACATTTTCATATCACTAACCCACAATCTTGAAATAGGATTTTAGCTTTTGGATCATCAGATTTCCTTACTGTGAATTTTGTTTTCTTGACTGGAAACAACTTCTTCATTTCTCCTTTCACTGGGATAGTTACAAATGACCAATCCATTTTTATTTCTCCACCTAGGTCTCTGTAAAAACTTCTGCTCAACAGCATGCTAAAAGAGGCTAGGATGTCTGCCACCAAGATGGTCAGGAGTATCTTCTTGTCTGGATAATCAGCTAGTGCAACCTGATCATCCTTGATTCTTCCTACCAATGGAACTTGTTTGGATTCCATTGAATATCATGTGTCATTTACCCAGGTCAAAGTGAGGCCAAGAGCATTTATAACTTTTGCTAGCATCACATTATCTAAGGCTCCAGAGTCTATGATGTAATTGTTCAATTGGAAGCCTTTAATGAGAAGTAATAGGTAGAAAGGCTCAACTCTATTGGTGTTGGAGGCACTGAGGGCTAACATGTTTTGAGAAGGTGGTATGGATGGTGTGGGTAATAGGCTTACTACCATGAACTACCTTGATGAATCTATCAAATTTGGCAGGATGTGTTTGTAGGTATTCAATCTCAGAGAGCTAAACTTTTGTTTTGCTTGCATGCTTTACAAAGTCAAATGGAGCTATGGTAGATGAGGAAGAGGTTCCAACAGTGGGAGAGGATTTAAATGACATGGGTTTTGTTACTTTTTGTGTTGGGTTCTCCTTTTCAAATGTAGCAATTGGCTTGGAAGGAGGTGATGGTATAGCCTTTGATTGAAATTTAGATGTTTTTGCAAAACCAGCATTTAGAAGAGAATTGCTCTTAACAACTTTTGAGTTAGTAGAAGAATCAAATAACTTATTTGGCATAGCAGCATGATCCTTGGCAACCAGTGAATCTAATTTCTTTTTGGCTGATTCCATGGAAGGTGGTAATGGTGATCCCCTTTTGATGATCTTGTTTAGTGTGGAGGCTTTGGAGATCTATCTTCTTTGTTATTCCTACTCTCAGTTGCAACTATTGAGGCTGAAACATCATACTTGGCTTGTGCACAAGTGAAAACATCACATGAAAAACTTGGAGCTTCTTCATCACTTTCCTCCTCATCAGCAACGTATTCAATCAAGCCATTTTGCATGCCAAACTCTTCAATTTCAAGATAGTTTTCATAGTCATCCATGCTTTCTTCTTCACTTTCCTCAATGTCTGCTCCTTCTTCTAGTTCCCCAGTGTCACAGATGGCATTGACTAGTGGTGCTTCAAGAGTAAGCCTACGAGGGGGTGGAGCAATTCTTGGTCTATCATTAGGATTTAGTCTCCTTGGAGCATTCCCCATTGTGATTTATGACAACTGCTTCTTCAAATTAATTAGGTCATTTGCCATTTTTTGGAACATTGGATCAGTGGTGACTGAATTTGAACTTTGACCTTTTTACTTCCCATTTGGTCCTTTCATTTTGCTAGAAATAATTAGATCATATCAATCTCAATTGCAAAGTCTTTAGCTTCCCTCAATGTTCTTGGTTGGGCTCTTCTGAAGAAGAAACCAACTTCTGATGGCAAAGCACTAATGAAGAACCTTTTCATGTTGTTTTTAAAGGGTACCACATCTTCTAGGATCCTTCTTGTAAACCTATCATACCTTGCTACAAAATCTCTCATTGATGCAGACGTCTCCTTCATCTGAACCAATTGAACCAGTAGATCCTAACAATCTTATGTTCTCTTGAACCTATGTTCAAATGCACTTCTTATATCTTCCCAGCATGTGACAGATCTTGGGGGCAACATGTAGAACCATTCAACAACTTTTTCTTAGAGTGACTCCTCAAAGATCCTAACTGAAACAACTTCATCTTCAACTCCCAACACTCCATAAGAAGTGATGAATGTTGTTACATGTTCTTCTGGGAGCTGAGAACAATCCCCTTTGAATTTTGGTTCAAGTTATTTCTTGAGCCTCGTCGGATATCATGAAGTGGTTTTGGAAGAGCAAGTGGACCAGTATTTCTTCCCCATGGTACATTAGGCCTGCATACTTCACGCTCATGATCACCCATTCTATTCCTTTTTCTAGCCTCTGATCTTGCTAAGGCTGCTTCTACTGCTTCTCTTTCTTCTGCTTCAATTTGGAGTCTTTCTATTTCTTCAAGTTGAGCCCTTATCTCCTCTTTAGCTCTTACCTCTCTTTCAAGCTCTTCAAATGTGGGATCAACTTGTTCACATTGTCTCAGTTGCTGGGTGTATCTTCTATCAGCAGCTTGAAAGTTTATGCTCTCCTCTGGGGTGCTGGAATTTGTCTCTACCTTTCCAATTCGATAGCACATTCCTCTTCCAAGTCCATAATCCTTATGACAATGAAGTAATGATTGACACTTTTTCAATTATGCCAAATAGCTTCTCTCAGATCAAAAGCAATGTCTTCTTGGATGTTAAAGAGTAAATTGGGTCTCTCAGCGGGAGGATTTCCAAGGATAGCCATGATTTACATCCATGTAGTTTGTGTGATTATTTCAATCTCCAGAAACTTTTCTTTTAGAATCTCTTTTTGTATTTTATAACCTTAAGGTCATTTTTAGGTGTAGATGCTGCAAAATTTGCCCCACAGTGGGTGCCAAAAAATGTTGGCAAGAAAAATTTTCTTGTCAAAAATTTGGTCGGTTTTAAGCCAACGCTATGGGAATCTAAGTCCCTCTACTTGAACGGTGTAGCTTCCGTAGGTGCATACATGAAAAAGTGGATTTCAATGGTTGCCTTTCGACCAGAGATCTGACAGGGGCTCTCCATTGACCATGTGGCAAAGCTAACAATGTCTCACTAGGGAAGAAACTTTGTCTTGGAAAGGGGTAGGGGAGTGGAAATGGAGGTAGGAGAAAACTAATGTTGTGAGTAGAATATCAAACGCCCACACACATTAATTATAAATTTCATTCACATGCATTTATAGTTAGAATAAAAACAAATCCGCATGAGAAGCTATAAGACCAAATGAAATTGATTGGTTGCAAAGTACCAATTAATTCCTCACTCAAAGAGGCAAAAATTCCTTATTTTTTTATTGAAGCTCGAGCAGAGTTTGTACATAGCTTGAGAATGGAAGAAATTCAAGGAAGAAGAGAAGATAGAAGAAGTGTGGTGTTTTCTATATTTTTCAGGTACAAAGCACTCTCGTCCTTTTTGAAATCAATCGTCAGCCCCTTAGAATGACGTCAAGAATCCATTATATTCTTTGCAAGAAACCGTTACAACTTCAAAAATCCTCAACGCCTTTTCAAATTCCTCTGTTGTGAAGAAAACACTCATGGTGGGTTAAAAACCAAATCTTGCAAAGCAGTCGTTACATTCGATTTTCCAGTTTAAATATAGACCATTTGATTTTCTCCTCTAACTTTGAAATTAGGTCATCCACATGGTAGGAAGGGATTGGACCAGTTATGGGGAAGCCTTCGCATTTTGTGATTTTTCATGAGATTTGGCAATTTGGAACAAATTGGCCTGCATCCCCACTTTTACTTTTCAACTTAAACATGTGGCACGTTCTTATTAGAAAAGGGATCGAAGCCCTTTTCTCGACAGTTTAACCTTTATTGGAAAAAAGGCTCAAAAACTCAATTTCCTCCGCCAGCCCGCTACTCCGATTTGACTAGGACACGTGGCACGTTCTGGTTGGAGACGGGGTCATGGCTCTTTTCTCAACATTTTAACCTTTTTTGGAAAAGGCTCAAAAACTTAATTTCCTCTGCCGGCTTGCTACTCCGATTTGACTAGGACACGTGGCACTTTCTGGTTGGAGACGGGATCGTGGCTCTTTTCTCAAAATTTTAACCTTTTTTGGAAAAGGCTCAAAAACTCAATTTCCTTCACCGGCCCGCTGCTCTGATTTGACTAAGACACGTGGAACATTCTGGTTGGAGATAGGGTCGCAGCTCTTTTCTCGACATTTTAACCTTTTTTGGAAAAGGCTCAAAAACTCAAAGTTCTCTGCCGCTCCGCTCCTCCACTTTGACTTTTCAATGGTGGGCCCAAGACCTTTGGCGGAGCCACGAAGCATTCTAGAAATTTTACTTCACTTTTGGGAATTTAGTTAAATTTCCAAAAGTACCGCGATGGCCCACTTGTCCACTTTGAATTTTCAACAGTGGGCTTCAGCTTTGAATTTTTCCCTATGGGCTTCAAATCGGCAACTTCAAACTCTCCGGGGCCGTGGGGCAAGTTTAACCATTTTTTCCAAAAGTGACCAAAAGTGTTAAGTTCACCAAAAAATCTTGTTCCTCCCCATCTAATAGGATCTGACCATGTACCCTGCATTCATTGGGGTCAAAATTTGATGGGGAAAAGACACCCATCATCCCAACCGTGGAAAATAATGTAGAGAAAGAAAAACTTCATCGTTTTGAGTCCAATTTTTGAATTTCCTTCACGAACCAGAGGCATGGAGGCAAAACAATGATTTGACGTCCTAGGCCATAGAACAAATGAACAACTTTGATCAAAAATAGAGGTTGTAAAGAGGATATTACGTGCACAAACCGAGAAAATGAGGATTTCTAAAAGTGAGAAAAACAGAGGTTTAAACAACTCTAGGGCACAACTTTTACTAACTTCTTGAATCTCTAACTTGGCTTAAACACCAACGAAGGGCATGAGCTCAAAAAAAATGAATTTGGATATGAAAATACAGAGTAATTTTTGGGAGACAACAAAATGAATGCAAAAAACATTCAAAAATGAGTGGTGTATACCTAGGGAGCTTCCCTCACTATTAAAAAAGTAGGAAGATTTTGTAGTGCATCAGCACTTCTTCCTTGGGTGACTTTTAATTAGCACTGGAGAAATGGGGTCTTAATGCAAGTTTCCTTTTGCTTTCACAGAAAAGTATTTTTAGGGTTCAATGAACATGAGAAAGGAAGCAAACAAGCTAAATTTTGATGCAGATAGTATTGATTCATACTACCATACCTTGCATCAGACCTATGTGTACCCACCAGGGTTGACATATGTAGAAACAACAGAGTCTGAAAACATGGGCCTTAGCCCCACGAGTGGCATAATGGGTAAGCATGTATTTAAGGTATATATATCTTAGGCCAAATCTTAAAGATGGAAATTACCTCAATGAATGATACATTCATCTTCCTGAACCTCCATAAAATAAGTAGACAGTTAGAGTGCCTAAGAGAAGGTGCAAAGAGACACCCCCCATCTAGAATAATAGGTAGAACTGGAAGAATATGAAGAAAATGAGGAAGAGGAAGATATTGCTTTGGACAAGAGCCAGAGGAAGAAAATGTAGTGGCATTGCAGAAAAGAGAGTAAAGGTGTAAGGACATCATAGGCACCTAGGGGGTCACACCAGCCAAACCAAATCCCTTGAATAAAAAGTAGATTTTGTTGAGGAAGAAGCCTCAGGTTATTCATAACGAGGAAGACTCAGAGGACTTAGAGGATAAGGTGGCTAAGGAGATAGTGTGCGAAAAGGAGCAGCTGTAAGAAGATATGTCAGTGCACGATGAGGATCCTACACAAGAAGAAGAGGAGCTCAAGGATGAATGTGAAGAGGATATGCATGATGTGCATGAGGAGGAATCTGAATGTGATGAGGAGAATGATGAGGAGCAGCCAAATAAGGAAGACACATGCATTGTAGGAGGTCATGGAAGTAGCGCGCCCCTAAATATTAAGTAAGAGATGCCAAAGGGAAAGTGAGGTAGCAAAAGGAAGAAGAAGGAACCTCTAGGCACCACAAATTAGTTATATCGATAATCCCTCAAAGTTACTAAGGGAAGGATTTCAAAGCACAATGCCAACCACGGATCTCTTCGGATGGTAATTGATCAATTAAGTTCGGGATGCCAACTAAGAAGATGTTGTCATGGAATATGTAGATGCATATGGAGGATCCAGAGTTTGAGATAAGTAAATGATCATACTCCAAGATGTGGATGAAGAAGGATCCACATATAGTCCTCACTACCATTGATTCTACGGAGGTATCTGATGAACAAGCCTGCAATGCAATAAATAAAATGGCCACTGAGATTAGAAGAAACATTTAGATAAAGGGGCCACAATCAGAGTAATGTAAGAGGATAGGGAGCATAAAGATAAGGAGATTCAAAGGCTCGTGGAGGAAATAGGCAATGAGAAGAAATGCACAATATATGATTATGATAAAGCGGGAGATATAATAAAATGCATCATGAACTCATACCTAGAATTAGTGGATCAAGCTCGGGATGTGTATTTCATAGAGTTGGATTATTTGGAATACCTGGTGTGCATGATATTAGTGGAGAGGAAGAGTGGACCAAGGCTGACAGCTAAGGATTTAATAGAGAGAAAGAGAAAGAATAAAGAAGAGGTGGAGAAAATAATAGCGGAGTATGAAATTTTGATCACGGAGGTTAAGGAGGCCACAAAGAAGGCAAAGCACGTATTTAACAACTGCTAAGATTTTGATCCCATTCTTAGTGCATATACTATCAAGGAAGAGGCGGCACTAAAGAAAATATAGGATACAATGAAGAATAATAAGGCAGAGTGTGAGAAGGTTATGGAAAAGGTCACATAGTCAAGGGAATTGATAAAGGCCTTAAAGGACACTCTTGTTGAAAGATTAAAGGAAATCCACCTGGAGGTATTACGTAAGATGGATACATTAGAGGGTGTGACCATGGACTTAGAGGGGGTAGTGAAGGAATTAAAGGAGAAGGTAGAAGAGCTGAGGTCAGAGCGAGTGGTAGATATAGTGGAAGTGGTGTCAAATAGAGTTTCCAAAGGACTAAAAAGTGATAAGGAATTGAAACCTGTATTAAATAGAGATTTTCCAGAGCTCTTTTGACCACCAAAGGCCTAAGTGTTAAGTATGCACATAGATGAAAGATTCTTATTCTTTAATGATTAACCCCTATTATTTATTCTTTAAATTCATTCATTATTTTAGAAATTCCTTGAAGAAGAATTTTTTGGTCATGATATTGTCAAGGACAGAAAATACTCCTAGTGTTGGGTAATGTTAGTCAGAGAAATGGCTAAGTAATAGCCATGCACAAAGGATTGTACGTAGTACGACACGCAAAGGAACATGTGTAAGAATAAATTTACCATAGGTCAATGCGTAGAAGCATGTGCAAAAATAGGGAATAGATATAGGTCAATGCACAAAAGGTGTGCATAATGCAAAGGAATGGGTCAGCATGCAAGGGTTCGCGCACATACAGAACATTCAAGACTTAGCTAATTTCCAGGATGCAGCTATAAATAGAAAAGAAGAAGATGGAGTGATGTGCAAGCAAGGTCTATAAATATAAAAAAGCACCTGCATAAAAATACAAAGACGATGTGTTGAGACAACCTAATTATAAGGTTAAAGTAAGATAAATCCAAGTTATTTATAGTTCAATTTATGGTTAAGGAAAGTTGTAAATGCATGCAGGTTAAGAATAACACATCCATTATTAGTAAAATGCATGTAAGAAGTGTAGGGAAAGTCCCCATCATGCATAAATAGGTGATGCACCCTTTTATTTAGTATTCATTAGTTCTTATTGGTGTGAGTCGATACTGAAGTCTGTAAGAGAGTTTTGTATGTGCGCATGGTCCAACACATAGATGTAATAGAAGTATGGATGTAATCAGTTTATTTGTTATGTAAGAAATTATGTTAGAATGGATAATTGTGTTTGGGTAGTAAAGGTGACTACATCTGAGTATGGAATTATGGGAATTCAAGTACTGCTAATGATTGTTAATGTTGAAAATTTGTTATGATATGTTATATCTTCTTGCATGTGTGTTATAGATGTGGTTATGATGAATATGAATGTTCTAACATATTGATAAGCAATCAAAGGAGGAACCTGGTGGCTACGCATGCTTCAGGTGAGCATTCATACCTTGTTAAGATGAAGTCCTAGCACGCATAGCTAAGTTCTGATAACAAACAAGACTATGTGAAGCAAGCCAATCTAGGCCTAGTCCTAGACTTTGTGCAAGAAGACGATATTATATCTTGAGGTATGTGGTAAAAGAGGATGATGTGAGCATATAAGGAGTGTTTTAACATTTCATAGAATGTGTGGAAGATGTATAATGTCATGGTTCAAGTGTATAGTGCATGTTCAATGTCTTTAGAAGTAAGAACTAAAAGACAAGGTAAGAAAGCATGGGAAAAACAGATAGCATGGTGAGTTTCATAGGTGAGCAAGCATGAATGAGCATTGGAAATCATGGAGGAGGTCATCCCAAAGGTGTGTGCAAAATTTAAGGTCACAAGTCAAAGGAGAATGCATGAAAACTTGTTTTAGGCTCTACCGAGCTCTCAAAACACTATTTTCTAGCTCGAAGGCCAACTTTGAATGCTCACCCGCATCTACTATGTATTAGAATTTAGTACATGAGTTATCCAAAAATATGAATGAGCTAAAAATAGAAAAAGAAGAGATGGTGTGACAAGCAAGGAAAATATATAAGTGGATAAGAGTAGCACTAAAGCACATGTTGGGTGTTGGATAAAGATGGAATACACATGGGTGGATGCGGCTATATATAGAATGATGTGAAGGTGAAGTAATATATTAACAGCATGCATGGTGATAGAACATTCCGTTGAAGAATAAAGTGGGGATTGAAGGTACATGCAGGCTAAGTGTAGGAGAGACTATTAAAAGGAAAAAACATTGTAAAGTGGTGAAGGACAAGTTGCCACTAGCTATATATAGTTGTTATGTCTATGTAAAGAGTAATATGTAGTGCATAACAGAGAGAGTGTGCAAGGGTCTGTAGTATAATGTAGTAAGTGTGTATGAGTTTATATAAGGGCCACACTATGTTTATAATTTTTTCTGAGATCTTGAGAATGTAATGGATAATCTAATATGAATTTCCAAGGTTAGGATAGATGAACGAGGTGTCATTAACATTCAGATCTTGATATTAATTATATATGTTATGGAATGAATGATCATAGCTCCTTATTGTTTTTATCTTTGTCGTGATTTACATTAGATTCTCTATGTTGTGTCTATTATATGTTGTGCAATGGCTTATGTTGAATATACATCTTACATGATCTAACAAGGATGAACCTGGTAGGTTGTGCGCTCTTTGGGTGAGCACCTGGAAATTAGTCTGAGTGATGTGCCAGTGCCCCCAACTAAGTGGTGCTAGTAAATAAGACTACAGTTTTGACACCAAGAGATTGAATAATCACAACAAGATCAAAATCTAGATCCCTTAGGTAGAATAAGAACACCACACATGGTAGGGGATTGCATTCTTGAGGGATTCTTTTCCAATTTTTTATGGATTGGTTTTGAAGTCTGAAACATACTCTTTGTGGGGGATTTTTTGGTGGTGAGGTACATAATAAGATGGAGATAATGATTGTGTTCTCCTTGAACTATTTGTTCAGCTTTTCTCCCAACTAATCCTATGAAGAGATCGGTTATGTGCCAAAAATTCTATACCAATATATAGCTTTTCCTTTGACAGAATAAGGCAATATGAGAGTTATGTTCTTCTTAGTGATGTAATGCACTACATATAGATTAGCTACATCTCAAATATGATCAACAAGTTTCATAGAATCATTTCCATAGAAGAGGGGCAAGGATTTGAAGGTTACTTCAGGAATAATATATCATTTCTGCAAAAGAAGGGGGCTAGAGTTCGAAGACAAAAAAGGAAGATATCTAGGAAAAGTCGTGATAGGGTTGGGCTTGGTCTACATTCTAGAGAATATGTCCTAAAAAGAGTGGATTCACTATGTGCTTAAAGGTGGCTAAAAAACCAAATAATTAAGAACATGCGAATACTTAGATATGAAAACAATCAAAGATCGTTACAAATTCGAATGATTTATTTTTATCTTGTAAACAAAAATTGTCCCACTAGGCATGTCGAAAATATTGTTCATTGAATTTATCCTCCTTAAAAGTTGAAGGTCTATCAACAACAACATAAAAATGCTTCTAAGTATGTTTTGCTTTCTTGCTTGTTGTGATTTATGATATATCGTGCATGGACTATAGTTGTAAGTTTTTATTCACTAAACATTTTGTTGATAAATGATATATAGAATCATATTTCTTCTTTGATGCATCACCATTTTTTTTTGCAGTTGTTTTCGTTCTCCCTTTTCCATTGTGAAGTTTTAAACTAATGATAGTATAAAAGTAGATATTATCAAAACCAGTTGTCTTTAGAGGGTTGCTTTGAACAAAGGTGTCAAATCCCACACTTAGAAGCAGGCAGTCCCGTGGTGCTGTTGATAGGCCTTCAGTGTTCAAGGTGGACAAATGTAGCAAACAACAAAAGAATATTTCAAGTTTTATATATTCTTTTACTATTATGAATTTAAGAATATTGTTATAGATGTACTTCCTAAAATGAACATGTTTAATAGCATGAATGTTAATATCCATGTTTTAGATATACCTCTTTAAATTAAGATGGTCTCCAATTATACATGTTAAAGTATGTTATGAGTGTATCCCTGAATTTTAGCCGTTCAATATTATTGTGCATTCTTTTTAGAGACGGCAAACCTTATTTAGGACCCGTGTCTCTCCGCCATTCATGTTTAGCACTTTCTGATATTGATTTTTTTATTAGAGAAGACCGTGAACCTCACCCCAGATTTGTGAGTGCTAGATAAGGTCATTTTTTTAAAGAGATGCATAAGGATTTGTAGAGTCATTTCAATGCATTTCACAATATATTAAGAAACTTCATGATTGAGGAGATCAGATAAAGCATACAACTGTGTAGAGAGAAACAAAATGGGAAAATGAGACTCACGTTTTATTTATTCTTTATTTAAAATGGGATGAGCTCCAGTCAAATGTCCTAAACCCACAGCTCACATCACGTACTAATAATTATCAGTTTATTGAGGAGTATGATCGTCATGTTGATAAATGATAGAACCGCCCATGTTTAAGCCGAGGAGCCTGCATGCATGCATATGAAAAAATTAGATCAGACACAACCAGATCAGCTATAATCATACGAAAAAACTAATAATAGCGGCATTAATGGAAAACATTACAGTCAGCAGGCGGAACGTTGCATTGAGAAGGCAGTGAGAAAGTGGCTTGGACAGTGCTGCAGATGCAGTCTACATCGGCAGTTTTGAGAGCAGCGCAGCATTCGGGAGTTGGGTCCATGGGATTGAGTCCCACCGCTGGTAAACATGGACTTAATGCCACTGCTGAAGCCGCACAATCACTTCCTGCACCGCCTGCTCTGTATATACTGTTACTCACCACCACCATCACCACCATCATCGCTACACCAAATGTACTCACTGAACATTTCGCCATTTCTTCGCAACAGATACAAACACCAACAGTAGAGATAGAGAGTAGATTCCGCAGGACAAAGAAATATGTAATGTGTTATCACTGTGTACTGTTTACTTGCTTATATAGGTGCCATTTCAAAGGTGATGCCGATTGTGTGCGCTAACTGCTTGTAATAAACAATGTGTTTTCATCATTGTCATGCCGCTCGCCTCCCCCAAAACTGTTTCGTTAAACTAAAAATAACGCATTGTATTCGAATATGAGATGTGCGTTCATAAAAGGATGACCTTATCTAGTACTCACAAATATAATGGAATCGACTCTCCCAAGAGTGTATTTCTGTAAAAAAAAAAAACAAAAAAAGAAAAGAAAAAATTAATTTTAGTCAATTTTTCTTTCAAGTTTTTATTGAAAAGGTAACAATGTATTCTGTTTTTTTCAATTAAGGTAATCAAGTTTAGTACAATTTTTTATTTCAATTATCTTATCATTATTTACTTTTCATCAAAGTAAAAACATATTGTAGTGTTTCACTAAAAAAATGTACATTAGAATAATAAATTGCGGGGACAATAATAAGTAAATTGTGGGTTCGATGTTGAGCAACTCAAATTAGGCTACAATTCGCTATGATATAAATCCTATGTAATGTTTACACCCAACCATTCATGTCGATTTTATGAGATTGAGGAGAAGCACTTAGCCTAATTTGTCAAGGTTGTTCCTAGCTAACTTCCAAATCTCCAATTGACCTATCAACTCCCTCCAAACCCTTTGCTTTTTCTGTCGATTGCCCTTTTGTTTTCCTTTCATTATTTGTGTCACCTCAAAAACAAATATCATGACATCTACATGTCTAGTGTGTGCTTGATTCTAATATAGAGGAGCACATGTGGCTCATACTAATTGGTGGGTGTGGGGCTTCAATCTACCAATAGGCGGGCCACCACAAACTAGTGTGGAATTAGTGGGGTTTGAACCTTAGGAGGAGAGTTTTGAATGATATACTACCACTTGGACTATCAACTCACCTAGGCCCTTCCACGACATGCCCAATATTTGAAATTAATGGCTTTTTGAAAAATAAAAACTTTTCATTTTAGGTGCAACCCTTCTCCAACTTAATATTTTCCATTTTCTCATGGCATATATCTCCCTTTCTAATTATAATTCCTCTTCCCCGTTATTGTTCCTCCTTTATTAACAGAAACAATCTGATACAATCTTTCGAATTAAGTGGAGTTCAAGGACAAGAAAATTTGTAAACTTTGTCCATACATTCAAAAGCCATGGGGTTTTCATAGGCTCGAGAAAAGCACCACTAATTATACATCTACCATGGAAAAATAAATTTTCCTTTCATGGTCATTTTATCATTCTTTTTATTTATTGAGATTTATTTTTTTTTGAAATAGAGTATATTTATAAAAAACTCATATCATAAAAGATTTAAAGCATACCCATTTACTACACTTTTGCAAAGTTCTAATGTTTTAACCGTATCCATTTACTAAACTATTTTGCATTCATTTACCATACCCATTAAGGTACATATAATCAAGTTTGAGTTTTGTTGATACGGATCCATATACGAGTTGAGAGAACAATTGTTCCTTGATTTTTGAGCAAAATGGAGAAGTGATATAGAATATGTGTTGTATTTTTTTCAAAAATATGTATTTTATTAAAATAGTAAAAAAATGATAAAACTCATTTTCAACGCACCATACAAATATATTTTATTTTTTATTTTATTGTTTTAGATAAGAATAAAGGTTTTTTGACTGGGATACTATCCAGGTACAAAAAATCTTAAAGTCAAGATGCAACAACGAAGACCAAAAAGAACAAAACAAAAATGAGCATCCAAGTTGCAGCAAAAAAATAACAACAATACAACAGAAACAACCCCAAAATGGGGAAAGAAACAACACGCAAGACAGACTACTTCATGGCTTTAGTAAAAGCCTTCTTTAAATTCTCCAGACCATTCTTAAGAGTCTTAGTGCCCTCACCTTCCTTATACTTTTCCTATCCCTTACGTTGTCATTAGCATCCCTCTTACAAGAAGGAGGGTCTTTACCATCCTCCAGCTGATGAGTAAAGAGGGGGAGGAAGTCAATGGTAGCCTTGTAGGTAGTCAGCAAGTCATACTTCTTAGCTCATATGGTTGCTTGATCTTTCTCCTACCTGGTGATCCTATTATTTAACTCCTCCCAATAGCTGGCATTCAAAGTTCCACCTTCCACCGCCAACTTGTAACCCTGCACTCTATCCCTGAGAGTATAGAAGTCCTTGTGCATCCAGTTGATCTTATCCTTGTGCAAGTCAATCTCAACTCTGATGTTTGAATCTATTATTTTTGAATGCCCTTTAGCATTATTACCAAAAGATAAGAGGCTAAGAGAAACTTCACCCTCCCCAAGATTGGTGGGAGAAGGACGTCTCTTGCTAGTGTCAGAGCGTTTCACCACATGACTATGAAGATTCCTACCATAAGGGACCTCTTTGTGCCTATTTTTGGTGGGCAAGACAGCAAAGGTAGGACTAGTCACAGGGGGATTAGGGGCAGGGGAGGGCTAGATGGAGGAAGATGGCCCCACCTCCAGAGAGTGAGGAGAGAGGAAAGACTGGGGCAAAGTGTGTTCAAGATACTTGTAAGCAGTAATATAACAGCTTGATGGAGGGGGTAGACCTTCTTTCCCTAATGCACTATTTTTATGGAGAGCTCAAGAGACTGAAAAATGCAGAAAGGAAAACTAATAGAGGCCTACCTACAAAAGTGGTTAAGGAGCACAAGGTGATAGTAATTCATCACCTGAAATTTGTCCTCCAGTATGAAAAATTTCATCAAAAGGAGATTGATTTCATTGTAAGGATGGGGTAAAGAATTCCTCTGAAATCTTCCTTTAGTGTGCACCAAATTTTTAGAACCCTCCAATAATTTATTCTCTTCCTCCAAGCTATCGAATTTATTTTTTAATAACTTAAGGCCTTTCATTTGGAGATCAGTAACCATGGCAACGAGCTCCTCAGTGATCTCAAATGACTTCCCTTGTAGGTAACAACTCTGGTACTGTATCATACCCTTGTACTCTATCCACAAGATTATTAAATCCACCCATTTTAAGATGTTCCACATATCTTCATCCAACTTCCATGCTTCATTACAAACGCACTCGACCCTGGAAAAGTCCCCAAATGTGTTATTCATCTCACCTCTATCTCTAAAATTGTTCACAGAAATAAGACAGATCCTTTGCTAGATAAAAATATGGAGGAAAATGTGGTGAGAACCAAGCCTATACTCCATCTCAATATGGGTTCTTTTATGGAGAAGCATGTGGAAAATCTTCCCAAACGTTCAATTCTTATCGATTTCATCGTTAAAAATGGTTTCCCGAATGATGACGAGGACTTCCTCCCCATTACGCTAATCTTTATAGCAATTATCATTGACTCCTATATTAGCCAGTTGGTATGCCATCATGTTTCCCTCTATATATGTGTGTTGAATATTACAATTAGAGGAGTTTATTAAGAAGATATCCTCTTCAATAATGTCTTTAATAGTCTAGCTAGTAGGAGAATTCCTATTAAGAAAATTCACAATGTTCGTAAAATATCTCTCAATTATGAAATTAAAGGCATTACAACATTTATCAAGTCTAATACCCCAAAGAGAGGCCAAGGCTTCCACATAGTGGTTCATTTGAACCCTCATATCCCCTGTGAAAGCTGCAATCGCTCTACCTTTGTCATCTCGAATACTGCCCCCTTCACCCACCCTCCCGAGTTTGCCCTCAGAAGCCCCATAAAAATTGAATTTTATCCAACTAGGAGGGGGGGATGCCACTTGATGAGAGACCTGTCAATGTAATCCCTTTTCTACTAAAGAATAGAGAATTGAGTGACTTTCCATTTATCTAAGATCTTGAGTTCTTCTTGATTAAGTCTTTGCTTCCTAGGGGGGCTTAATTTAAGAACATTCTCCTTGATTTCCTCGAACATGTGATTGAAAATCATGGAGGGAGAGGATATTTTTTCATTAAATATTCTAGCATTATAAGCCTTCCATATCTACCAAATAATATGGGAAAATCATTGGCACATCTTTAGAGGCTCATTTCTGGGATTTTTTACTAGACCTCTTTCTGAACTAAGTGTGTCGATACATCTTTTTTACGTGACGTTAGCTCCGACTCCCTCTCCATCTCCCCCCCCCCTTCTTTCCCTAGTTATGGTGTTGGCAATGCTTTTGCGCTTGGCAATGGTGATCAGGTTCCTAACGATGGGCTCTATTCTGGCATCCGCATTGGGAATAGTATTGGTTTGGCCCTGGGAACTGTTGGTTCCATGCATGTTGCGGGATTTTTTGGCCTGGGTGCTCTTCATTACTGGGGGCTCTATTCATGTTGTTGTTGTGAGTGTGGTGAAGTTTGTTGAGTTTGTTCTTCCTAAACATAATCCCTTTGAGAAGATCTCTTTTGTGTAAGTTGCTTCCGTGACTCTTGTCTCTCCTTTTTCTAAACCGCTTAATGCTGCAAAAAGCTCTCCCTTGGTCACTTTGGGTGATTCAGTTCTAGATTCGGAACATTTTTCTTCAACCTTGGGTTGATCTGTCAGTTTAATGGCCTCTGGCCTAGACTAACGCTTCTGCATTCTTGGATTTCCTCGAACTAGTAGCCTCTCATGAAAGGTAAGGTGGACATTTACCCCTATGCCATGGGGTTTTTTATTGTGGTTTTTTCTACTGCTGATGATAGAGATGTCATCCTCTCAGAGATTTGGGAACTTCAAAACCACCTCTTGCTGATGAAATCATGGTTTCCATCCTTTAATCCATTATCTGAATATTTTAATGACAAGCCTATTTGGGTTCATTTACCTCATCTTCCACTGCATTTTGGGGAGAGGATAGTTTGATTGCTATTGGTAATGCTTTAAGCAGGTTTTTTTCCATCGACTCTAAAACAAAATTTTATACCCATACTACCTATGCGCACATTTTGGTGGATCTGGATACCTTGGTAGATCTACCCACTTCCTTTGAACTCAAGGTTTTGGATAGGATATGGACTCAACCTATTAATTATGAAGGCTTGCCCTTCAAATGCAAGAAATGCTTTACTTTGGGTCACCTTGTTGCAGAGTGTCTAAAATTAAAACAGAAGGTTAAGGAAAAGGTTTCTTAGTGGAAAAATTCCCAACCCAACCCATTGGTTGTTGGTGAAGACTCAAATTCGGAAGAATCGCAAGAGGATGTTAAGGAAGAGCCCTAATTTGAGGTTGGGGAGATTTAGCAAACCAGTTGACACTCATGTCTCCACCCCTACAATGGGGTTGATTTCTTGTCAAATGGTGCAGATTCTTCCGCTCCCTTTGAGGGTTGAATCTGATTACTCTCAAAATAGAAGCATGAAGGAGGAATCAAATGTTGCTACAAAGGATACTTTTAAAACTTGGCATCCACTTTATCCTAATGAAAACTCGGATCCTAATAGGTGTGATGATTGGATAGTCATAAATAGAAAAAACATAGGTAATATTCTTCCTAAAATGAGATTACGTCCCATGATAGGGATTCTCATGGGTAATTTGGTTGCTGCAACTGCGGAAGCTGTAACCTTCCTGTTGTTTTCTCACTTTTTGTTTTTGTTCCTCTTGTTTTGTGCCTTATGGTCTTTTGTCTCTCATTCCTGCGGGATTTCTTTCTATTGTGCTTCATTTCTTTATTTTGCGTCAAGGGCCTATTGTACAAGGATGTGGGTCCTTTCAAAACCCCTATTTTTACCTTTTTCCAAAAAAATAATATGGGAAAAGGAGATCATCCATAATTTTGATGTTTTGATATTATTATATTATTATATGATGTTTTGATATTTTACTTTTTCAATTTATTATATATTAATTGGGATTGGAAAATTCCATGTTCATCTTTATCTTTATGAATTACGGAAAGACACAAATAACAAAATTCCTTATAATCCCATTTGTAACAGGTGATGTGCGGATTTGTAAAAGGAAAATGAAATAGTAAATGCACAATGGGTTATTGATTGTATTTGTTAAAGAGTTGTTTTTGTTTGTTATCTCTACAAATTTACTCTTGTATAATGTATGGCCCTATATTATTAAAATTTTATCATTTCATTTTTATATAGTCATTTACTTTCATGTTTACAAAAAAACAACATAATTCATTGTGTTTAATATACATATGTTATTTCATTATGTCTAATCTACACATGTTATTATATGTGTTTTACCATGTAATTTTGACAGTATCAAAAATATTTGTGAAGTCTTAGAAACTTTAAAACTGAAAATCATACTACACAACTATTATCACTTTTTAAAACACTACTCTATCATTACCTTATTTATTTAATCTTTTTTGTGAATTTGTTAAGATATATTTTGAGATAAATGAAAAAAACTCAAATATATTTTTTATTTATTGATAAGACTTTTATTTTCAAGGAATCCAAAAACTTGATAAAAATACAGAAAAATATTCAATGATGAAACATATACTAAAAAAACCCAAACAAAAATAGACGTGTTTGAAAGAAAATTAACCCAACAAGATACAAATAACTCAAACCCACAGTTACCTAATAATAGTTTTGGTGTCCTTTCTTTTGGATTTCCCACTGTACACTAGATTCCATCCATCATCATCAATTTTTCTATCCATACAATCTGAATCCACTACCAGAGATCCAAACGACTTAGAAAATTAATCTTTGTAATTTGGACCTTCCCAAAAAGCTAACACCTTGAGGTTATCAACGTGGCAATTAGAGACAACACTCTCACCAAAAGAGTTGTGAGATATGCTTCCATTTTCCTTATTGTTAAAATCTGATTCTAAGTTAAGAATGAATTCCAGACACCCATTTAAATAAGGCAAACCACACGGGGTCCCAGCCTCAATTTCCTTCACTCCCATGTTCTTCGAAGAATCAAAAATCTACTCTTTGTCCAAAATATCCTCACCATAATCTTCACTAGAATCTTCATCGTACATTGATTTTATCACCTCTAGTTATAGGTCCATCAAACCATGCAACCTAGTTGTAGGTCCATCAAACCGTGCAAACACTATCCTCCCCTAAAATGGGAGCTAAGCCTGCTACTTTACAATCCTCCTCACTAATGACAGTCGTTAGACTAGAGAGAAAAACTCAAATATATGACCATATTAAGGATAAACCTTTAAATTTCATGAGATTGATGACAAATTAACTCTAGTTTTAAAAATGAAATCCTGATTGGAATTGAAATCTATGAAGGATGTATATTCAAATTATTATATCAACATTCCCTACAAATATTTAAACATATAACAAATGATCAAGATGTTTGATTAATTAGGGAACATGGTAATATGGTAAAATCACAAGAGGATAGTGCATCTTAAATTTTTACTTATTTGGCTATTGATAAAGGCTTGAAACTAAGAGAAACAAGATAGAATGTTGATACAAATTATTTTTCTCCAAAATTTGACTTATGTCTACTCCTATTCAAAATTGACTATCTCATCATGCCCCTATTTCATCGACTTGTTCTAGTGTTAGATATTTTCCTCTATTTTAGTTTTTGCATCTTCATATGTCTTATCTAGCCTTTTTCACTTTCGATAACTCTATTTGTGTGTGGCGGGGGAGGGGGGGCGTGGGAGTGTGTGTTTTTGTATGTTTATGGGCGTGCGCAGGTAGATTTCTTGTACAAACATTCATATTGGACTTTGATTGGGGTATATGTTTAAGGGATTTTTGGGTTGTGGCACCCTTGTACCCTAAATTTCTTCATGTTGATATCAAACCTAAATTTAGCTCTCCCACCTATATGGAGGTGCTTGTTTTGATTATATCTATGCAACTAGATTTTTGTTCTTTGATATTGATAATGGTTTCTTTCACTTGCCTTTGCGTGCTTCAAACCTATTTGGTGTATTTTCATAGTGTATATTGTTTCAATATGTAATAATATGGAATCTTTCTTGATTATTGATAGATGTTTTCGAGATGAGATCTTGGTGTCCTTTCATATGATTTCCAAGTGAGTAAATTAGTGTGTTTGATTTGCATTTATATACTCCAAGGGAAATATTTTTCGCTAAGGATGACATGGAGGGGAAAGACCAACTCCTAGAAATTTTCCCATTTAAAAATGTTACCATTAGAGAACTATGAACTCGATTGGTCAATTGAAATAGATCGACCAATCTATGTTTTCGCTACTAGATGGTTTTATCTAATTAAGATAAAAGATGATATGATTATTTTGACTATTATGTGCACAATGCAGAAGGTGTTTTTGAATGACATAAGTATTCCTATACGTGAATGGGTAGTAGAATGAGGGACTACAATCCTTAGGATAGAGTGAGCTAGTTTTTTTAGCTCGATTTAGAACACAAATCATGTATAAGAGATGTAATCCAAAACCAACATTATTAATTTCCAAATGACTGAATTTTGGTATCTTCATTTGTGCCCCTTTAATCTAGTAAATGTAATTTTCTAGCTCAAGAAAATTCACACTTGATTGTGTATGCATTCTTTTATATTTCTTTTATTCTTGAGTTCTTGAGTGTTTAAGTGCTTGAAAAAATTTACAAAGTGAAACTTTCAAAAGAAGAGTGCACTCAATTTCCACATCATGGAGTTTGAAATTTTAACTCAAAATTTTGAAATTGAAATTTAAAAGAAAGAGAAAGGAAAGAGTACTCTTGTGTGTGTGTGTGTGTGTGTGTGTGTGTGTGTGTGTGTGTGTGTGTGTGTGTGTGAACCAATATTTCCCTATGAGACTTGAGGCTTAATATTGAAGAACTTGTAGTAAATTTTTCCCCCTAGCTAAGGCATATGGAGAAGGAGATTCTTATTAAAAAGTAGATAATTGGGAACGATCAATCCACGTCCTATAAAAACTAATGTCATCTAGTGAGACAAGTGATGTAATAGATTGAACACTTGTTATTTTATTATTAGTATGTAATTCACCACATGAAAAGGAAAAAGCACCATATGTTCTCAAGAAATGAGCCAAAGGTGTCACTAAACCCAATGTAGATCACCCATTCCAACTAAACCACAATAAAACAAAAAAATCTAGATTCCAAGCATGCATGATCAAAAGGGAATGAAGTACACTCATGCCATCACCATACACGTTTTAATTAATACAATTTAATGATTAAAATGGAAGACAATATATTCATGCCCCATTTATACTCACAATAATTGAAAAATTGAAAGATAATTTTTGAAAATTATGCCTATATATCTTTTGCACATTGTATTTATAAATTAAATTTAACCAATCAACATGCCCCTTGAATTTTGAAATAAAATGAAATGTGTGTGTGTGTGTGTGTGTGTGTGTGTGAAATTATGTATCATTATTCCTACTTCATTTTATGAACCATTCTTTATATTTTATACTTTTAAAGTTTCTTAAATTAACTATTGTAGACACTCAAATTTGGTAACTTATCTGTTGGCAATTAAAAGTTTGGTTTTGTTCCTATACTATGACTTGCGCTCACATTCTAATCTTAATTGACATATCCTTCTCTATTTTACATAACTTTATAATCTCTACATGATTCTCTATCATTCATTTATGTGAAATAAATTATCCAAAGCAGTACTTTATGTCTAGGGGTCTTTCCCAGAATCTGACTATGTCATCACTAAATCCTTGTGTGGGACCATACAGTATAGGACCAGGTTATAATATGGTTTGGGACTACCTTTATATTCCCACCCCCTTTCTTGTAACAACTCTTTTCTTAATTTGGATAACTTCTATGCATCATTTAATCTCCCTTAGGTTGTCCTTAATGTGATACCTAATCTATGGAATCCTATATAAGTGAGTCAAATGCAATTAAGGACTCTTAATATTAGGTAAACATTTGGTGAACCTAACTTTTTTTCTCACGCTATCTTATATCACCCTATGGATTTATATCTATAAATATTTTAGGGGTTGTATGCATATTTGCTTAAGATTTCTATCTATTTTATGCCCTAAATTTGGATTTCACAATTCCCCTTAAGGTTCCATATTTGGTTCTCCTCTTCGGGACCCTTTCTATGGTTTTGTAATTACAAAATCACCTTGTGAGACACATCTCCCTATTAAAAAATATACATTCTAATCCCTTGGAGGTTTTTTCCTTTTTTGAAAAAATAAACAAATCCCTTTTTTGTCATAAATTTTTCGCACAATTTTTAGAATTGTAAAATATCTACTTTAGTAAGAAGGGCATAATTGTGAAAATATAGACTTAATTTCAAATTACTTGAAGGATTTTGTTTAGAATATTGATATCTTAGCATACCTCTCTTGGTTTAAAAACATATTATATTTATAGAAACATTTGTTTTACTAATTTGATGACTATCACTTTTTTAGACAAGCCA
Organism: Taxus chinensis; assembly: GCA_019776745.2. Lineage (NCBI taxonomy): Eukaryota > Viridiplantae > Streptophyta > Pinopsida > Cupressales > Taxaceae > Taxus > Taxus chinensis. Next base: position 96,605,778 of record CM034155.1, read on the forward strand.
CTTTTGGGCCTACCTATCTTTAGAATTATCCGTATTCATATTGAAATACTCTTATTCATGGCTCCATCCTCAATAATATATTTAATTTCATCCTATATGACATCTTAAGGAAAGGGAGGTGGGTCCTTATATGATAGGCTTGGTGCCAAGTGAGACCAAAATTGTCCCTTGAGAGGTAAGATACCCTTCATGAAATTTCCTATTTAATAAACACCTTGACTAACCATGTGAAGCATATAGTGGGTATGTAGGTTTATTACACTATAGGAGCTACAAGTTGTGTTACATATGGTAGTTTAAGTGGTGTAATAGGTAGTGGTGGAATTACATTATTTAGCATTAGTGTATATCATGGGGGAGGATGTGCATAGGATGTGTGCTAGACCATCTACACAAAATAAATTTATGGAATCTACACACCAATTTGTAGATCCTAATTATGTAAATTTTAGGGACTCTACCTAGCATTCTATGATGTCAATAGTTACTCCACCGTTTAGGGACACTACATAGAGAGATGTGTAAGGTGTCCATAGAGAAATTGAGGGCAACACCTAGCAATATATTGAGGACATAACTATTATTAATTACTTATTAAAAGAAGTAATTAACATAATTTTGTTGCAAAATAATAATGAATTTATCTTGATATATGTTTACAAGCAATTGATTCATAATTTGGTGTTATTCCTTTTGTTTCTAATATAGTTTATGAATAAATCCATGGCTACACTACTTAGATTGCATTTTTATTACAAAAACTATTAGCATTGTAGATAATACATAGATACATTTTCTAAATTGATTTTGGTATTTTTTAGGGATTCGAGTGTCTTAATTGTCTATATTTGAATTGTTATTACTAGTCAATATAAGAATGTATCTAACTAGTCTTTTTTATGTTGGTAGATTTCTAGCTCTATTTATACATGTGAATACTAACATGTTTGGTATTGCATTGAAAACAAAAACAAGATAAAATTTTGAGGGGTTTTTCGTATGGAACTCGGTTTCTACCCCCAAACCAATGCAAGCTTCTCTAGTGGTGAGAACAAGTAGTAATTGTAATATTTTATTTCAAGAAATGTTAATTTAAACTTAATTTTTACTTACATTTTATGAATATATTTGATCATATAAGTATTCTTATACTCTACATAATTCTCCAAGTGTATACTTGAAGTCTCCTAGAGTGATAAAAACCTTTCAATGTCACGATAGTCTCATGCAACCATATTTACAACCTTTTAGAGAGGTTGTTTCAAATACATTTATTTATGAAGTTGTTGTGAATGAAATATTGGAGGTACAATAATTTTTTATTTAGGAACTTAAATCATCATTTATATGTTAAACTCGTGTTATAGATTTGTTTTAAATACTAAATAATATCAATGGTGATTGCAAATAAATGTTATCATAACCAAGGGTGTGTCTTTCACACCATAGGACTTAAGAATCTAGGTAAGACATAACAGAAGGCTTCCAATAGAGATATGAAATGTTATCTTAATTTTTCATGCATGGAGGCATAAATGGAAAAGAGGAGGGTCTCTCCTTGTTTTTTAGATCCAAAACCCTTGGCTCTATATCTAAGGTGAAGAGGGAAATATATTTAGTGTCACTAAGGATCTAAAGAAATAGTTATATATAGTTGTAGATCTAGCTATATAAAGTTATAATTAGAGATATTTATAATTCCAAAGAGAAATTTGTAGACACTAAATCACACACTTTGGGTACATTTCTAGGTCCTAGTCATTTGCCACTATTCATATGATTCCTAAGTGATAAAAGTAATAATTGACCATTGTCTTTGGCCTCCTTTATTTCTTTCTAGTTTCCTTCTTGGACTTGCGCACCTTATTTCCCGGTCTGAATTTCAATACTTTAACTTTTCTGAGTTTAGACACCAGTGCCCGGGTGCCCTCGTCCCCTCTACGTTCCACTAACATCTTTGTATCTTGCTCACATATTTTGGGTCTTTTCTAGTTGTTGGTCATCTTATTTTCTTGGTGGTTGGCCTTTTAGTGGTTACTTATGAAATTCAAACAAGGTAATCATATAAATACAAATCCATGTGACCATAATAAAGGACCAATCTCTTATCATCTATTATTATCACCTAAGGTTGCATCTAAAGGCATCTCAAGAGCATCAAGGCAGCCATATAGCATCCATTCAAGGGACAAGGCACTGCATTCTTCTACATACACTTCATAGGGAGGGAAGTTCATTTTTCCATGCACACATCTACTTACATTTTCTACATCTAGCTATTGTTTGCTATCAATTGCATATTTCACAAGAGCCACCTAGGGCACGACTCTAAACACACACACGTAGAACTACATGGAGTTTGAAATGTAGTGTAACCCACATATCGTAAGTTCACTCAGTTGGGTGACTGTCGGGGTCAGTCTAACTCCCCTTTTACATATTTTTATTTTTAGGATTTAATGTGTTTTGAGGTTTTGCAAGTGCTCTTTCTCTTTACAGGTTTCAATAATATTCTAGGGGCATAGTGTGACACATAGGAAATAAATAGTGAGGGTCAGTGACATAGAAGAAATCACTTTACATTCATAATCGTAGTCAAATGTAACTAAAGAAGGTCTCTGGTGCATATGTGCTCCTGACCCAAGCCAAGCACCCTAGTACCAACATTTTCAACAATTCTACATTTTTCTGGACTTGATTCTGATAGTCTATTTTCATGTTTCATCATATTTCCATCTCGGCACAACTTCGGTATTATTGTAAAATTAGATGAGTACTCTATCTCTTCTCTTGCAACTAGGGTTTCAAATTTATTTTATTATTTCTTAAGTCATTTATGTACTTTATTGCTATATCATTGTGTTGTAACTCTGAAAGTGGGATTAACATATATTTTTCAAGATATTATTGATAATAATTTTATTGAGCTTCATGAGCCTATAGCATCTACACTAGTCAACAAAAAATCACAAGCTTGAGATCTTCAGCAATCCTCTTCCTGTATATGACAAGCAAATGGCTGACTCTTCATCGAATCATACATATCGCGCAGTGCCTCCTCCTGCATCGAGGCATCTATATTTTCTAGTTTCTCACGTTGATACATCTCTACCGATCATTTCATTCTTAGACTATGACTATCATGCTACATTCTCTTCTAACACATTACATATCAATGCTTCTACCGGGCCTCATGTTATCAATAATACAAAGGTTGATACATCGATTCATATGTGTGTGTTATCTAGTGTACTTCTTATTGTCATCGACTATCTACTATCGCATATTTCATATCCAGTGCTTAAATCATACGGTTATGTCAAGATTCCAATCACAATTGGCCATCTTTCCATGTTTTTTCCATTTCTTATAGAACCTTCCATCAAAGGGTGTGACATGCTCTTAGGTTTCCCTTGGCTCTATGAAACTCAGGCTATCATTTCCATGAATCACATGTGTCTAAATTTCATTCACAACAAGCAAGTCATTACTATCAATGGTGTTCCACCATCCACACCATGGCTACAGCCTCCTCTTGAGGTTGTCATTGCACTCACTAGAGCATCTAGGTCCTCACGACCTATCAAATCTAAAGCATGCTCTACTCCTAGCTCTCCAATTCATACACAGAGTCTACTAGGTCTCATCAGTCTAACAGTCGATCACATCATTCTAGGTCCACCACTTAGATGGCTCCTTCACATAGGTAAACATTGCCTTTGCAGTCTCCTTCACATAGGTTTTCATCACCTCCACAAGCTCCTTTACATAGGTATACAATGCCTCTATGGTCTCCTTCACATAGGTGCACATAACCTTCATGGTCTCCTTCACATAGGTGCACATCACCTTCGCGGTCTCCTTCGCATAGGTGTTCACAGCCTCCTAGGTCATAGGTGCATAGATCTTAGTCACCAACACATCATTTTTCTCATATGGTACCCATCTTAGAGCATGGTCACACGCCTTTATCTCTATAAGAATCGGGTGGAGGACCCTCATCTTTTACTTTTATTATATAACATATTCATCAAGATACACTTAGGGGGCATCATACTTCTTATCCCCCCTCTAGCATTATGAAGTGTCTTACATTCTCTACACTTCACATCTAGTCTTTCTCATGCATATTACACATTTTGATACATGTGTATCGGCATTACCTGATGATGCACTCTTATATTTTGTTTCACACTTGACTATTGAGGGCTCACTACATTCATGAATCCCATCTCCTACACACTACACATTTCACACTCTACGCATTCACGAAACATCTTTCTCTCACACTTTCATCACAACAAGCTTCCTTATGATGCACTCTTTTTCTATGGTTCATACTTGACTACTAAAGGTATCCATATGTAATGAAACTCACTGCACTCACTCACTCTCTATTTTCTATGCTTTATCGATCATATCTTTCGAGCGCACACAATTCAAACTATTTCCCGATGACGCACTCTTGTTTTATGGTTCATTCTTGACTACTAGGGGGGAATTGATAAATGAACCTCATCTCATGCATACTCATTCACATTCACTTGGGGGGCACATTTCTCCTATCACACTCACTTTGCACTCCATTCCATCTCACTCATCCACAGCATACTACATATCTTGGTTGCACATTTTTTTTGCTTACTTATACTCGCATGATACATCTTACTTACTATGTTAGCTAGATACATTATATTTCATTATCTTTTATGTATACACATGTGCATTCACTTTCCTTCTAGTTGTGATCATAGACTTTACACATATCATTACATGCAGCATGGATGTTTGGCACTATATCTCTTACCAGTCCCACAACAAGTTCCTGGGGGCATCCACTTTCGTACACATTACAGGTGCTATTGTTTTGATTTATACTACTTCTTATTCTTACTATCACACTACTCTATTGGATCATACACCTTTTGACATACTTTCTATTTTTCTAACACGTTAACGGGTGCTTTATGCATAAAATTTGTCTTGCATGAACTCTTTAGTACCACGGTTTTCTGTTACTATTTGTTTGATGCTATTTTTCATTATATGCCATTGTTTTTGGGCTTCACCCTATGTCTTGCTTGTTCTCTAATTTCTTGTATGCTTTTTGCCTCTTCAGCCTCAATTATCTTGTGACATTGTGAGTGATGTCCCATGTTTGCAACATGCTTTTCGTGATCTACATTGTCTTCTCGCTTGATATCTTCCATTTTGTCTTCTATATGCATGGTTATCTTGTTTGCACTAACACATGTTTTCCAGCCACTTTGTTTGTGTGTGCCTTAGTTTCTGACAAGCACATTCCCTCCCCCTGCAAGTCATTAGTATCAACTTCAGCATCTAGCCCTCATTTGGGTTGCATACTCCTAGCAACATCGCATGCACCCTAAATGAGGGGGGAATCATTGGGTGAAACACTCACCCTATACAGCAGTTCACAGTCACATTACAACACAGCTCAGTATAGAATCAAGAGAGTCTACAATCTCAAAAATGGCCTAGATTCTAACTTGGGTCTTCAGCAGAGCACAGACGTCAGCACCCAACCACCGATACTAGTTCCTGGGTTCTCCTAACCCTTCTTGGGTGCCTATAATAAGGGGTTAGTTACAACACTTTTCTCATATCAACATAGTTTTCAACAACCTACACAGTAGTATTCTCAGTATAGACATGGTCCTCCAGAAATCAGCATGTATGTTTTTGCCTCTTTTCTATTTTTGCATTTGATCAAACTAGATTGAAATGGATCAATTTTGAACACACCATCTGTAGTGGTGTATACATTCCAGGAAGTAGTTAAAGGTTGAACAGATAAGGGTAAGGGCCAAGGAGGAATACCTGTTAAATGCTGGTCGGTTGATGGTTGTTGCATGTGTTCTGACTTCTTGATCCACATCTGAATGTGAGAGCTTCCTTTTGGCTAGGAGGAACTACCTGTAATAGAAAACAAGACCACAAAAAGATAGTTAAATGATATATGACAGTGGACTGCCTACATGTATGCTAGTTCCAGGAAGTGTGATACTTCCTAGATGGTTGTCAATCCACTGTTTAAAACAAATTAATGTGAGAAATAAAAAAGATTCCTACTGTAGTTGATATGATTTAGGTATCTCATTCAATTCCAATAAGAAAATCCAATCACAATAGGCTAGGCTATAGTTGGATCTAAGAGATGAGGTAGTGTGTTAAGGTACTGGGAGTGGTCAGGGTTAGATTCTAGGTTATTTAGATCAACTGTTAGATGATTGTTGGGTTTGTTCTTGGTCAAGGTATAAAACACAGAGACCGATGTCGGTCAGGTATGACCGATGCCAGTTTAGGTAGAACTGATGATGGTTGTGGATAACCGGCGTCGGTATGGTCGAGGTAAAAGAAAATCAAATAGATCAAATGGCAGGGGTTGATCTGAGGTCAAATGAGGTTGGGAGAGTGGATGAGAAGGTCTGTGGAGATCTCAGGTATACTCAGAAATGGATATTAGGTTAGAATGGTGATTTGGTGGTGTGGGTAAGGGAAATGGTTGAATTATAAGCTAATAAGCAATGGAGGAATGAACATGCAAAGTATAAACTAATGACAGGAATGAAAAAAGTTAACTATGCTGAAATAGACAATGCTGGTAGAGATGTACTTACTGTGATGTAGATTTTGATGGCTGAATGGAGGTGGTTATTGATCAGAAGAATAGTGTTGGATATCATAGCAGTGATTCCTAGAATGATTCTGTGAGTGCAATGCTTCAATATCTGTCCTGGTGATGGCTCTAGATGTCTGGATACATGAAAGGATGTTGGTTTTTCTTGCATGCAGCTCTGATCTCCTTTCCTTGCTCTCAGAATGTGCCAACCCAAAAACAAGGTTGTTTGGGTGAATAAATGGTAACCGATGACAGTTCCAGGTTGACCGGCATCGGTTTAGGTGTGACCGGCATCGGTTAAGGTGGGATTCCCTAGGTTTACTAAAATGGGTAGATCTTTCTAATTTCTTTGGGCCCAGTTAGTTTATTCTCACGGATTAGAATGGAAAATTCCCTTCTAATGAGTGGGAATGTGGTTAGAGAGATTTTAGGGATTGATTTTAGGGTTAGACCAAATCTTAGCTCATTAAGGCAAGTAAGACTTAGTTATTGTTGGTTATGGAAACATGCCAAGAATAGGTCTAGGGTGAGGTGGCTGGATGAGGTGTCTAGGTGAGGTGGTGGGGTAGAAATTAAGGTAATTAGATATTAAATATTGTGAGGATATATATTAATTTAATTAAATTAATTAAATTAATGGTGATGTGGGGTGGAAGGGGCCATGGTTAGATGAGTATGTTTGAGCTGGTTATTTGACAAGGGACCAAGGGGAGTGTGACCCAATTTTGGTGTCTACATTTTTCCCCTTTTTGTTGCGTAGCTTGTATTGGTAAGTGATGCTGACAAAAATAAGATGTGGTTGCCCCATGTGTGGGTGAAGGTGATCCCCCTCAAACTAGGAACTGATGAGGTAGAAGACAGAATCGGTGAGTGGTTTGATAAAAGGTGGATGTGATGAAGAGGAAGGTGGACAATGGGGGTAATGGGGTAAAGGTCCAATCGGGTAATCAAGGTAATGGGCCAGGGTCAAAGGTAGCAACAGTCAAATGCACGCACATGTATAAACTGTGGCATGGTACCAGGTTGAAGAGCATGCAAACTCTACATCATCTAAGGTCGATAGGTTTATCCAAACAAGGTTGAGGTGATTCTGGTATCCAAGGTATAGGATATGGTGTGGAAGCACTTCGCAGGTCAAGTGCAGGAATGTTTAGGTATGTTTTGGTACACCAAAGGTTGGGTCAGGATAAATGACATGGCAATAGGCAAGGTAAGGTCATTAGGTCAAACAACACGGGTAACAGTGTCACAAGGTATAACAAGCACATGAGTTCATAGGTCACTAACAATGTTCCAGGTCCAAGTAGCTAGGTCACGGCATGGGTAGGGCCGAGGTATGGGTAAAATAACAAGTCCTAAAACACAATTAAGGATAGTTATAGGTAAGGCAGGCATGGAGGTTGGTTGCAATAAGGGTGGGTAAGGGTGGCTGGTTTGGTTAAGTTTGGTCAGAAATGGGGAAAGGGTATGGGAGAGTTGATAGGTAACATGCCGGTCATATGTAACCGATGAGTTAGGTAAGCTGAGTCATAGGCATGGTTGATGTTGGTTGGGGTTGACTTATGCATGTAGGACCGATAAGTTTATAGGTCGACATTACAAAAAGATATAATCAGGATTCATGTAGTTTGGCTTTTGTGCATGCACTTGAGTTCTTTAGGGTGGAATATATAGGTGGAAATCTGGTGGTTAGAGAATGGTTGATTAGGTTGATTTGGACATGGTGGAGGCATGAAGGGTTCAGGGGACCAGCAGAGCGATGCCAGACGTTAGGCATGGTTGATCCATTATTTTATGATATGGTTGTAGGTGGTAGGTATGGTTGAGTGATTTTTAAATACAGGTGTCAAGGATCTGGTCCTGTATAGGATAATCAATAAGTAATGAGGAAGGTGAATGGTAAGAGGTGGTAAAAGAGCTACTTAATTGATAAGAACCCTAATGAGTCTACCATACCCCAGATGGGCTTATGAACGTAAGACCCTACAGGCCTTGCATAATGGACTATTCTAAGGGTGAAGAAAAGTCACATGATCACGAAATGTCATGTTTGTGGCAAGTCCCTTGAGTAATGAGGAATTTAGGTGAAAAAGGCAAGGAGGTGAGAATGGGAGGTTTAGCGTAACTTAGTGTATGACGACGTGTATTTCGGAACAAGAAACCCAGAATCCAAAATAGGAAAGTCCATGATGAAAATTTCATCTTTTTCTTTAGTTTTTTATTTTTAATAGACTGATCGATGTGGGAAGTCTATATGGGATGGGTATATTATCTCCTTGAGGTCTTCGTGAAGTTGATCGATGCGGGAAGCTTCTGAATATTTATTACCTTTGTGTAATGACTTGATATAGCTGTCCTTCAAGGGAGCAGTCTATTGATAGTGGTAGAATATAAAGAAGAGATGTCCCTTTTGAGGGAGTCATCTTTTGCTGGAAGTTTGACTCAAGGAGTTGTATCCCTTTTTGTTTTTAGACGTTTAAGTCATGGACAAGACTATAGAGGATGATTAGGTTCTTGTTTAGAAGACAAGATCATAGTACACAAAGATTAACTGTGAAAGAGGTGGTTTTGAGTGATGAACGACCATGGGATTCCATCTTGAAGAAGATGAAAAGTATCCATGAGAATCATGCTATGAGTAGAGCCGTGGTACTCATATTGAAGACAAGGCTAAAAGGTGATGGGTAATCACATGATTCTTGTTTAGTTGTGGATCCTCAAAATGGGTAATATGGAAGGTGAACAATGCTCAAGGGATGAGTGATCAATTGACAGAAAGTGATATAGGACTTGATATCAACAATAAAATGGTCAAAGATGCAAGGCATTAAGGGGCTCAGGTTTGGGTTTACCTTCGAGTGAAGACAAATGATAAGCACCTGATCCATAGGCATGGGTAACGATATAGGGTCCAAGCCAATTAGGAGAAAATTTTCCCTGTTTACTTTTCTCCTCTTTGGTTACATGTTGATTTTCCTTCAGGATGAGGTCACTGACCTGAAAGGTTTGTTCGTGAACACGTTTTTCATAGGCATGTTTGATACATTTTTGGTAGATTTGGAGATGGTCAAGAGCGTTGAGACGATGTTCATCTAATAATTCAAGTTGTGCCAAATGATCCTAGTGAAAGTCATCATCATTGAGCATGTCTTGTAGTGAGATGTGGAGAGATGGAATCTGGACTTTGAGAGGTAAGACAACCTCAGTACCATAGACCAGAGAAAAGGGGGTGGCAGTAGTCGAAGTGTGAATACTAGTGTGATAAGCCCACAAGGTGAAAGGAATGTGCATATGCCAATCCTTCCCAGTATCATTGACTACCTTCATAAGAATTTTGTTCAAGGTTTTATTGGTTGATTCAGCTTGACCATTGGTTTGTGGGTAATAAGGTGATGAGAAACTAAGTTGGATGCCAAAAGCATCACATAGTTTGTGTAGGGTTTTGTTTTTGAATTATTTTCTGTTATCAGTGATAATGCGGTGAGGGACACCAAAGTGACAAATGATGTGATGGTTGATGAATTCACATATTTTCTCAGCTTTGGTGGAAATGAGGGGAATGGATTCTACCCATTTAGTGTAATATTCAGTAGCGGTTATGATCCATTGGTGGCATTGTGAAGAATGGGGGTTGATCTCACCAACAAGATCCAAACCCCATTGAGAAAAAGGCCAAAGGTCTCACGCGACCTGTAAGGCATGACTAGGGGTGTGATGGAGATTAGCATGTTGCTGGCATTTCACTCAGCATTTGACATAATCACAACAGTCGTGGTTTAGGGTTGGCTAGTAATAGCCTAGGTGAAGAATGCATTTTGTGACAGTGAGACCACTAAAGTGACCTCCACAAATTCCATCATGGACTTCCTTAATGGTGTAGGGAATTTCAGAACTTGTAAGGCATCGCAAGAGAATGTTGTTGAAACCACATTTGTAAAGAAGACCACCCATGATGACATAATGGGAGACACTTTTAAGAAAGGCATGTTGTCCATTACGAGTGAGATCAATGGGTAAAATGGAAAGGGAAAGATAGTCTGCATATTGCTTATACCAAAGGTCATGTGGGTCAGGGGCAATGGTTCCGATAGAGTAGACCTCACGAGGTAAATAAGATGGTGATTGTAGCCTTTGTATAGTGACAAATATTTTAGAGTCAGCGGGCGAAGCAGGTATCTGAGAAGCCAAGCAGGCCATGGTATCTATAAATTTATTGGTAGAATGTGGGGTGGTTTGAAGTGCGTAACAGTCAAAGGTGGTCAAAAGTATGTCCATGTGATGCTTATACTTTTGAAGTATCTCATTACGACACTGGTATATACCATTGACTTGGTTTATGACCAACTGAGAATCACCAAAGATGTTGATTGACTTAACATCTAAGGCATAAGCAGCTTGGAGACCCAATACGAGTGCTTTGTATTCAACAATATTGTTTGTACAATCAAAATTGAGTTTGAAAGACAAAGGCATAGGTTCACCATCAAGTGGAATGAGGATAACACCAGCCCCACCCCCACGCTGACACTTGGAGCCATCGAAGAAGAGTGTCATTTGGTAAGCGGGTTCATCCAGGGAAAGGGTAGCAATAGACTCATCTAGAAAGTCAAAGTTAGAGGGTTGATCCTCAGAAATAGGTGCATTCAGCCAATTGGTCGGCGATATTTTGGCCCTTGATGGAATTTTGATGGATGAATTTGAGGTCAAGGTCAGCCAGAAGCATAAGCCAATGTGTGGCATGTTGATTTTGATAAGGTTTGGCATACATGTAGTGTAATGGGTCAGTATTAGTAATGATGAAGGTTTTTTGGTTGAGTAGGTAATGGCGGAGTTTGGTGGCGATAAAAACTAAGGCTAGGAAAAAAAATTGGCATGGGTATATCTAGTTTCGTAGTCAAGAAGGGTACGGATTATGTAATAAACCACTTTCTCTCGGTGTTGGTCATTGTGATGAGCGAGCATGGCACCTAGAGAATGGTCAGTGGTGGAAATATATAGGTAGAAGGGTTGGTCATCCTTAGGAGGAATGAGCACTGGTGGTTGAAGGAGGTATTGTTTCAAGGATTTGAAGGCTTTATGGCATTCATCATCCCATTTGAATGAAATGTCTTTCTTGAGAAGATGATGGAATGGTTGACAATGGTCGGAAAGTTGGGAGATAAAATGATGAATTGATTGCAACTTTCCTTGTAGGCTACAAAGTTGACAGAGATTAGTGGGTGGCGGAATTTCAAGAATAGCCTTGACTTTAGCAGGATTGACTTCTATGCCATGCAAAGAAACGATGAAACCTAGGAGTTTCCAGAAAGTATTGCAAAGATGCACTTTTTTGGTTGAAGATGAACACAATACTTGATGAGGAAGTCAAAGATGACTTTAAGAATGGGCAGGTGTTTCATTTGATGCTTGGATTTGGAAAGCAGATCATCTACGTAATCTTCCAATATGCGATGCATGATTTCATGGAAGATGGAAGTCATGGCTCATTGATATGTAACACTGGCATTTTTTAGGCCGAAGGGCATGACTCGATAGTAGAAAATCCCCCAAGGGGTGATGAAAGCAGTCTTGTGTTGATCCTCGAGAGCTAGTAATATTTGATTGTAGCCTGAGAAACCATCCATGAGTGATAACATTTCATGGCCAGTGGTGAGATCAACTAGTTGGTCAATGCTTGGTAGTGGGAAATCATCTTTGGGACAGGTGAGGTTGAGGTCACAGAAATCCATGCAAATTTAGAGTCCCCCTGTCACTTTCATGACAGGAACGATGCTAGAAATCCATTGGGGATAATCAATGGGTAGAATGAAGGAAATCAGAGAAGGCATTGAAGCTCTTCTTTGACCAGAAGATATAATGGGAGGATGCTTTTTCTGCAGCTTTTGTTTGATGGGTTTGGCATCAGGAATGGTTACGATATTGTGAACCATGATTTTTGGGTCAATACCGAGCATATCGGCATAGGACCAAGAAAATGTGTTGTTATGGTCCCAAAGGAAAGAGGTGAAGGCTTCATGTTCAGTAGCATCTAAGGATTGGCGATCTTTAGAATGTGTGGGTCATCCTGAGTATTAATGTTGATTTCGATGGTCGATTTGTTCAACATGGTTTGTGTCTTAGAGGGTAATGGGGGTGAATATAAGAGTCTTCTGCACCAAGGTAGGTGAGGATGGACTCATCATCCTGACATTGAAAAATGGGGTTAATTGAAGGTGTATCATCATCGATCAAATGTCAGGATACAGGAATGGGAGAGAAGAGGGAGCCTCGCCATCCGTTGATAGGTACAGTGTCTTGTCACCGATGGTAGGCACAAATGGTGTTTTGTCAAATTAAAGTTTGAGGAAGTAGATTCGGGATCTATGGACTCCGTGGGTGAGGATGGTTATGTGATGACAGAAGTTTCAAGGAGATTGGTTAGGATTTTGGCGTAGGACCCTTCTAATGGATCACAATGGGAAGTGAATGTGGGTTTGGGTATAACCAATGGTTGACTGTGGAGGAAGAGTCTTTACAAGAGGGGGAGTAGGTTGGGCTACTAGTTTGGTGTGTGGTGTGGTCTTAGGTGTTGGTTGTATCTGCTTGGGTAGGGGCATGGTAGATGAACTGGCAATGGAAGGTGTGGTTGGTTTTACTACCTTATTGGAGGTTAGTAGATTTTTGGCTTTAGGTTGAAAAAATTTTGGGTAAAGGTGATATGGGCACTTGAGATGTGGAGTGAAAAGAAAATGGTGGAAGAGGACAGGTTACCCACATGGGTAACTGAGGTGTTGTGGAGGTAGGTGGTGTGGGTTGGCTAGGAGGCATGAGTGAAAGACCTAAGGAAGTGTCATGGGTAGTGAAGAAGTTATTAACGGTATTGGAGGTATGGGTGGTAAGAAGGTTACAGGTGAGGGTGGAGGTTGTGTGGGTCACTTGGGTATATTAGAGGTCTATGATGAGGAAATGGGTTGTTGAGTTCTTGGTTTACTGGTGGGTGGGGGTTTCTTGGCCAAGGTCGAGGTGTGAGGTCCTAGGATGGAAGGAAGGGGTGAAGGTGAGAAGGGCATGGTAGGCGAGGTTGGTGTATGAGGTCTAGGAGGTTAGACCTTCATTTTAGGGGTTGGGTTAAGTTTAGTGTTAGTTTTGGAAAATGTGGCTAAATCTAATTTGATGGGTGGGTGAATAAGGCTAGTTGTAGGTATGACCCCTAAGGTAGTGATAGGTTTAGGTAAGGGAGATGATATAGCACATGGGTTTGGGTGTAGATATATGTTGGGCTATGGGTTATAGGTGTGAGTTGGGTCATGAGTGGTGTTGTGGAAGATATTGCAATAGTTGTGGTTGTGTTTGAGGTTTGGTCGTCGAAACACTTTTGGATAGATATGGAGGTGTCAGCGAGTGACAACTGCATTTGTGTTGAAACAGGAAGTAGAAGAGGCATCCCCAAAGTAAGGCTCTATTGACATAGTCTAGGATGATTGGGGCCAAGCATGAGAATGGTATTGTTGTAAGTAGAGGTGACGTGGATTGAGTGGCAATCCCCGTAAAATGTGTTTGAGATGCAGGGAAATGGATAGCCTTGGTACTCTATAGGTAAGAGAACTGAAAGAAAATCAACGAGATCTTGAAGGTCTAATCGTGAAGGGTCATCAAAAGACATCAGTACTTCAATAAGATCCTCTACGGGTAGAGGAGAGGATGGGCTAGCCAAATTGGACTCTCCTTGTGTTGATGTAGGTGGTAGACCGATCATCTTCTATGAGTAGGAGAGGTTTCGGGACAACTTTTGGTGAATTTTGAGGGGTCAAAGCTAGTGTGCTAACTATAGGCTCTTCCACAAGTGAAGAATAAAATGAAGGGGGTGCTTCTGTGGGTGAAAAAGTAGATGAAATGGGCTCTTGTGTAGGTAGGGGAGATGGGGCTAAGATTTCATCTATGGAAGGAACATGAGGCAATTGGGAAGCAACACATGTCATTAAAAATAGCGTGGACCTCACAAACATTGCTATCATTGTTTGAGGTGTCACCCACTTGGTTGGAAGACGGGGCATGATTAGGGAATGGTTCTTGAAGTTGTGTAGGCTTTGGTTAGTGGGTGCATTTGGGTTATCCAGGACTAGATGATCCATTGTCTAACATTTATTGCCTTTGATATTTTTGAAGGTGATGTAGTTATTATCGTTGTGAACTTTGACACGATGATAGTTACAAAAATCGTGTTCCTTGTACCACGTAGGCATGGGTCACTCAGGCTCAAAACCAGTATGTCGTTTTATAGGTGGAAGGGTAATGGTGCCAGCCTTAACAACCTTTTCCAAAATGGAAGAATAAGATTCTCCTAGGGAAGTGTACTTGGATTGTTCTGGTCTGAACTGGAAAGCTTGGACAGGAGAGAGATTAGAAGGGAATTTGGTGAAGGTTTGATTAATGAGGGGTCCTCACGGCTTTGAGAACTACGGCATTAGCAAACCCTTTGGGCTTTAAATAGTTGTTTTGGGGTTTTGAAGATGAAGAAGTATCATTTGATTTAAACATGATGTTCTTATTACGAAGTTGAATCTTTTTTTCTTCGATAGCACAAATTTCTAATTTCCATGTCATGGTGAATGTCTCATTGAAAGTGTGAAAATTTTGCACCTACAGGGTTGGTGAGATGTGTTTAGCAAATGCCCGAGTAAATAGTTCTATAAGCTGGTTTGAGGTAATTAGAATGTGAGATGGTTAATGAGTCTGCACCAGCGAACCGACAAAGTCCACGATAGACTCATTGTCATATTGTTTAGTGGAATAGAGATCAGTCATGGTAACCTTCTTAACAATGTTGATGGAGAAGTGATCTAGGAAGGCTTGGGCTACTTGATTAAATGATTAAATGGAGTGTCTTGGTAATCCGCTATACCAGTCCAATGTAGGTCCTATCAAGGACATTTGGAAAGTCCTCAAATATAAAGCATCATTGTGGGCAATCAAGTAACACCCATGTTTAAAGGACCACAATGTTGTTGTTGTGGATCTCAACCCTATTGAAGCATAGTTGAATTTTGGCATCTCCCAATGTATGGGGTATGGTTGAATGGAATTGGGTGAATAGGCTCATTACAAACTTTCATCATAAGTGAGGGAATTACGTGAGATGGAAACCGATGCTTCTAGTGTCTACATCTTTTCAATCATCAACTTGATGAGGTCATTGGTAACTTGTGATGGAAGGACACCTCCTATGGCATAAGGGGGTGGATATTGAACCTAATAGGGAGGTTGAGAATAGGGAACCGACATAGAAGGACACATATCTTAGAATGGGTGATTAGATGAGATAGAGGATTTCCTTGTTGATAGTAGGTTTATGTAGGCTAGGATTCGTCGTGACTTTGATATAATTTAAATGTTTACAGGATTGAGAGGAAGATATTCTAGAATGGAGTAGTGGTCACTGATACCACGGGCAATCACACAATGGGTATTTGTGAGAAAATAGGTGCATAACTGTGCTATGATTAGGGGTGGTTGATGAGGGGACAATAGATACGACAGGCGTGAGTGAAACTGTAGATGAAGCAGTCATGGTGGTATTGGGCCTAGCAGCGAAACTATCAGGGGTGAAGTAGGTGAGGGTAACACCACAGTAATTAGGGGTTGATGTAGCATCAGGTGTGAGGGCAGGAGAGATGGATACATGTTGTGGGGCATGAAGTATATTGACTGATCTGAAGAGTCTCGGGTGGAAGAAGGTTGGGAAAGGTAGAACTGTAAGGCTACAGGATTTTGATCAAGGAGTGATGTAAACTGCTACTTTGTCATTTTAGCAATGGTGGTAGGTAAGGTTGGATCCATGGGTGATAGGATGGAAGGCAATGAAGGGACTAGGTGGGAGTGGTTAACGACTAGCGTGGAATATGAGGGCGTTAGTATGGCTATGAGTCAGTGCCATGTGAACAAGTGTTGACCTGGTAAGACTATATTCGGTAGATGACATAGAAAATAGTAGAAACAAAGAATAATTGGGTCTGAGAGGTGAATCTGGTCAATGTATAGATTTTGAAAATCAAACTTAGGAAACCGACGATGTTAGGTTGACTGGTGATAGTTGAGGGAAAATTGATGATAGTCAGGCTGACTAGTGATGGTTAGGGGAACACCGATGATGGTTTCTGAAACTGATTGGTCACTGTGGAAGAAACCAGTCTCAAAGAATGAAACAGGGAATGTTGGATGTGTACTTGTGAAACTGTGTATGACAAGTAAGGTATCAACAAGGGAAAAATATGATGATGCCCTGAGGGCTAGAAACAAAACAGAAAGAGTGATGAAAGTTATTCTAGGTAAAGTAACTAGAAATCCAGAAGTTGACACCGGTTAGGGTTTAACTGATGATGATCAGATGTGAACCGGCGACGGTCGCTCGGACCGACGTCGACTGACTATGAAATTAGAAAGAAATGAAGAAAATTGGTTTTGTGAATTAAATTAAGTGAAGAATCAAACTCAGAAACCTAAGAATGAGGAGATGGGGCCCTGTTACACACTTAGATAAAGTCAGAATACTCCAACTATGATGGTGGAGTGTGCAAGGAAGAAGAAAAATGGGGATTCATAGTCTCACACCTCAAAACACAAGCCAAGAAAAATGCTAAGAAAAAGCGATGATCCTAACAGTGATTTTCTTATGTTTGTTTAGCTTATGCTATTTAGGACTGACTGTGTGTATTTAGAACAAAATTTTTTGGTTGGGAAGGTGTCCTACGAAGAAGGATATCTAAAAGGAGAGGTTTCAGGTATGTTATGGTGGGGGGGGTGGGCCGTCCTCTGAGATGATGACTCGACAGAGGCAACGAGCTGGGGAGTACCTACCAACGGATCGTGTGATCACTGACAGATGTTCCTAGATAAGATGTTATTTAAGAAATATGTGTAGATTTTGAGTTTGTGCAAGTTTGGTAAGAGAGAGAGAGAGAAAAATGTGCTTTCTATGATTCTTTGTGTCAACCATCAGTTGGGCATGACTTCCAACATATAGGTTGCCCTCAGTTTTAATGTGAGCTAATAATGCAACAAATCAATAATGTAATGCAAGTGTTTTAAACCCAAATCAAAGTGTGATATTCGATGTAGCAAGAGATGAATAGGAAGAGGGATTCTCTTTCACTAATGCAATGCAAAAGAAAGGAAGATGTGTTCTTTTTAAAGCACCAAAAATATGATTTTTTTAGACAATAGAAAGAAGGAGAATGATTCCAAAGAAGAAAATTAATGTGGAAACTTTTCAAAGGGAAACAAACACACAACTTTCACCTAGGAATGAATAAATGCAAAAGAACCCCTTGATGGGTCCCACCAGGCGTGCAAAAATGTTTCACAGTTTTCTTTACCTTTTCAAAATGATGAAACAAATAAGGGTAAGGGCCAAGGAGGAATACATGTTGAATGTTGGTTGATTGATGGTTGTTACGCACATTCTGACTTCTTGATCCACAGCTGAATGTGAGAGATTCCTTTTGGCTAGGAGGAACTACCCATAATAGAAAATAAGACCACAAGAGGATAGTTAAATGATATATGACAGTGGACTACCTAGCGTATGCTAGTTCCAGGAAGTGTGATACTCCTTCGATGGCTGTCAATCCACTGTTTAAAACAAATTAATGTGAAAAACAAGTAAATTTCTACTATATTTGATATGATTTAGGTATTTCATTCAAGTATAATAAGCAAATCTAATCACAACATGGCTATGCTATAGTTGGATCTGAGAGATGAGGTGTCTATCAAGGTATTGGGACTGGTCAAGGTCTGATTCTAGGTTATTTAGGTCAACTGGTAGGATGATTGTTAGGTCTTTTCTTGGTCAAGGTATAAAACACAGAGACCAACGTGTCGATGTCGAGTGTGAACCAATACCGGTTTAGGTATAACCGACGGTCAGTTGTATGATAACTGACGATGGTTGTGGATAACCAGTGTCGGTATGGTTGAGGTAAAAGAAACTCAAATAGATCAAATGGTAGGGGTTGATCTGAGGTCAAATAAGGCTGGGAGAGTGGATGAGAAGGTTTGTGGAGATCTCAAGTACACTCAGAAATGGTTATTAGGTCGGAATGGTGATTTGGTGGTGTGGGTAAGGGAAATGGTGGGATTACAAGCTATTAAGCAATGGAGGAATGAACATACAAAGTATAAACTAATGACAGGAATGACAAAAGTTAACTATGCTGAAATAGATAATGTTGGTAGAGATGTACTTACTGTGATGTAGATTTTAATGACTGAATGGAAGTGGATATTGATCAGAAGAATAGTGTTAGATATCGTAGCAGTGATTCCTAGAATGATTCCGTGGGTGCAATGTTTCAATTTATGTCTTCGTGATGGCTCTGGATGTCTGGATACATGAAAGGATGATGGTTTTTCTTGCATATAGCTCTGATCTCCTTTCCTTGCTCTCAGAATGTGCCAACCCAAAAATAAGGTTGTTTAGGTGAATAAATGGTAACCGACAACGGTTCCAGGTTGACCAGCGTCGGTTAAGGCGGGATTCCCTAGGTTTACTGAAATGGGCAGATCTTTTAATTTCTTAGGCCTTGTTAGTTTATTCTCACATATTAGAATGGGAACTTCCCTTATAATGAGTGGGAATGTGGTTAGAGAGATTTTAGGGATTTATTTTAGGGTTAGACCAAATCTTAGCTCATTAAGGCAAGTAAGACTTAGTTATTGTTGGTTATGGAAACATGCCAAGAATAGATCTAGGGTGAGGTGGCTAGGTGAGGTGGTGGGGTAGAAATTAAGGTAATTAGATATTAAATATTGTGAGGATACATATTAATTTAATTAAATTAAAGGTGATGTGGGGTGGAAGGGGCCATGATTAGATGAGTATGGTTGAGCTGGTTATTTGACAAAGGACCAAGGGGAGTGTGACCCAATTTTGGTGTCTACACATATGCTTTTAAATGAAGAAAAAATTATATAAAAAGTGCTATTAATAATTGTAAGTGTTGAATGAATGAAATGTGTTAGTCATGTCTAGGGTCATTTCCTCTTCTCTAGCTTCCATGCTTCATATTATTCACTTCACACTTTTTCTTGTCTCCTCGACACACTTTTCACCATTGATCTACATGGTTATCAGGTACGCATCTCTTATCTATTTTATGTTATTGATAATTCACTCAACAACATAAAGTGGGGGAAAATGTAGACACTAAATCATGCACTTTGGGTACATTTCTTGGTCCTAGTCACATACTACTATTCATATGATTCCTAAGCAAGAAAAGTAATAATTGACCACTATGTTTGGCCTCTTTGCTTTCTTTCTGGTTTCCTTCTTGGTCTTACACACCTTATTTCCCATTCTGAATTTTGATACTTCAGGTTTTCTAAGTCCAAACACCAACACCCAGCCAGGACGCCAGCACTCAGGCACCCTTGATGTACCAAGCTCAAGGTTCCTGTACGTACCCAAAATTGTAAGTACTGTACTGCGAAACGGTGTAATAAGTGCCCCAATGATGATACAGGTCCCTTCGCAAGGTGTTCGAGATCCAGAGAATCTTAACAGATATGCGTTAACATCCCGCATGCCCCGCTTAGCCCCCGTGTGCTTTGTTTTCCCTATTTTTCCCTCTTTTCTAGGCTTTTTGTTCTTCAGTGACGAAACCGCCGCCCTACAGGGCGGCAGTCCTGTAACCGCTGCCCTGCTCAGAGTGGCAGTCCTGTGCACTTTTTCCACAACGTTCTTTGACGTGACTCGCGTGAAATATCACGATTCACCAGCTTTCTTTGCCGACTTGAGCATGCATTTATGTTTTTGGTCCCCTGGAATAGTGTTTTTCCTTTGTTTATTGTTTAGGAGTTCCATTTGGTTTTGGTTTTTGGGGTGATTGAATTCCTATAAACGCATGGTTTGTGCATAAGCAAATGGCCTGCCCCTCATTCAATTTCATGCTCTGATTCTCATATTTCAGTCTTTTATTCTGATTAGAAGCCATAGTGTTAATTCCTTGCATGTTTAGATAGTATTTTTCAACTGTTAGTAAGCCACAGACCCATCTTGTGCAGGCAGTGCTGCTATCTCATCCAAATCCAGTTAGAAGCTTGCCTCTGAGTTTATCTTTGCTGTAGATTTTCTTTCATCATATCTTGGTGTTCTTAGTTCAATTCATTATATGCCTAGTTAGCTTTATTCAGCTGTTGGTAAGCCACATATCCAACTTGTGCAAGCAGTGTCTTTATTTTATCCAATCTATTGGAACAGAATCGCTTAGGAAGCCATTAAAGTTGCATGTTTTTCTCTTCGTATAGGATAGTTACAGGTTCTGGTCACTTCATATTGCATGGCTCGCAGTGAAATCCCGCTAGGAATCACATAAGCCAAGCTCTGTACTCTTGCGCTATCCCTCTCCTACTCGCATTTTCGGTCTACATTCTAAGTTGTCCTTGTCCCAAAATCTACTCCTATCAGTGCTAGCATCACATGCTTTTCTGGATCCACGTGAACACGAAAGAACGAGGAGATCATACTGAGGGGATGAGATCACATACACCATCGGATTCGCCACTGTTCTGCGGAATCCAGGTTTTAAATTTCAAAGTTCTAGTTAGAATCATATCAAATAGAGTAGTTAATCGCTTTATTTCAATAAATTCTATTCTCAATATTGCCAGGGAAGCTGTGGGGATTGATAGTTTCTGAGAAACTATGATTCACTCCTCACTTCTGAGGTAGGATCGAGAATCTTGCCGGTAGATTAGACAAGCTGTTTTATTTATTTAGAGTAATTCTACAAAATCACACAAGTAAATAACTACACTCGGTTATCTTGTCTGTTTCAAATTATTGTTTAGTTATTATTTCTAGATACGCTTAAAATAGTTTGCTTTCCTAAAAATTATTAAAAAATTTCTTAGAAGAATAAAAGTTATACAGTTAGATTTATTTCACATAGTTAGAATTTGTTTCGTTACAGTTAGATTTGCATTTTTGTTTCGTATGACAATCACGGGACCTCAGGAGCCCAGGGAATATATATTTGAGCCAATCGTGCCTCAACCAAACCTAGTCACAGCAATAGTTGACATAGACCAAAATCTCAGGATACAAGTATTCCAAACAACCACAGATTTACAACAGATCAGTTCTCAATTAAGAGGATTAAACATAGAAGACGACCAAGCACACACATTTTGGTCAAACCAACCAAACTATAGATTGCCCTAGGCACAGCACTCACATGACTGTAGAAGGGCTCGAAATAGAACAAACATTCGGGTGCGATCCTTTAGTTCCACAGCCAGACGCTGGAGACACCATCGTAGATATAGATACCAGCTTAAGAATCCAAGTTGCGAAAACACCTATAAGGTATTCTGAGAAGATTACACAACTATTGGTTCTAAATATAGAAGTTGAGAAAGCATACGATTACTGGATACTAGGGATTAGAACTTGATCTCGCGTATGACCATAACAGGACCGCAACAACCGAGAGTCTATGGTTGTGATCCACAAATCCCACAGCCCAACGAGTCCACAAGTCAATTAGATATAGACACTGGCCTACGCGCCTTGGTATTTAGGTCCACTCCACTTCCACCTATCATCATCGAACAACTGTCCTTATTAGATATCACAGCTAATGAAGCTAGGGAATTCTGGACTAGGCCAGAAAATCATCCGTAGAGTCAGTTGTATTCATCATCCACTATATGACCTTATCAGGAGATATACACGAAACTCTCCCGGGTCATTTTCCATGTATTTCGCAACCCATAGATCGATCTATCACACCAGTCCAAGTTAGAAGGGCCTTCTTTGCCTTAGATTCGCAAATTCCACTAGTGCATGTCGAAGACATTAGATTGCCTAACTAGTTTGTCTGAATCCAACGCATATTCTACCCCCACCGGCAGTCTCGGCATGACCTCAAGAGGTCGGGTACGCGGAAGAGTCACTTGTAGATTCTCAAGCTCGCCTGTCGCTTTTCTGGCATACAAAATTGGTGAACCCGACGTGAAACAAACAAGATTAGTAAAGCTGACATAAACTGCCTACTTTCTTGTCTGGAGTCATTATATTACACTTTCACTTTAGTATGCCTTCTTAGAACCGCTTCATTAAGTTTTCATAAATCACCTTCGCTCCTTCCCATTATTCTACGGGTATTCATATACCCCCCGAATATGTCGGGATTCGATGCATATGGCAGACCCCTCTTAGGTCTTGAGGCATACTACGCCCAACAGAATAGGCAATCATCACCCTCGCTCTCAGTATGGGGCGACAACTATTCAACTAATCAGTTGTCAACACAAACCCCAAGAATTAGATATAGTTCATCTTTTCAAACTGAGGAGTTAGATCAACCCCCTCGAACCCAACAAACAGAGCCTTCAGGTTCAAACAATATGACGTTTACCGGAGAATCTGGTTCGTCTCCTCAAATGCTACTCAGACCACAAATTCTTAGGCAATCAGATCCATACCTGGTCGTAGATGATGGACAACCAACATGTTATCCTAGGAGTGAACAACGCTCCTGGGGAATGTACCCACCTATAGGAGGTTTACAAATACAACCCGAAATCTCTTTTCAAGAAAATACCTCTATGCCACTGCATACAGGAAATATTCTTGGAGAAACTTGGCAAGATAGCGATCAGTTTATGATAGGATATCACGTACCTATACAACACCAAGGTATACAACAAACGCCACTCAGGCAAAGTACCGTGACTTCACCAAATGAAGTCATTTCAACGTTAGTAGAAAGAGTGAGAGGGTTAGAACTGGCTCAAGCAAGTCAAAATTCTCCGTTCGTACAAACAGGAAGTTCCAATCCTCCATACCACTCTGGCCAGGTAGATCTCCTTACGGGAGTAGGCATGTTAGGCATGCCTCCTCAATATCCACAACAAACGCCAACAAGGCCTATCATCTCTAACACTATTCCTCCCAGTCTAGTGTCGAACAGTCCGTTCCTTGACAATACCCCGTCCTACTTAAACATATACTCTAAATCACCACAAGGAGATGTGTTCTCCTCTCCTGGCATGTTTTCTCAAATGCAGGGACCTCCCTATGCCCCTGCCAACACATACGCTGCACCGTATCAACAACCTATCCCACCACCACTCCCTCAGCAAACACCATCAATGGTCGAAAGCTATGCGATAGGGAGTTATTCAGAATACTTAAAGGAACCCTTAGATTTCACCATACGAAGCGTCGTGCTTCCAAGACCTCTCCCTGATTTGCCCAAGTTCAAGGGTGAGGGAGATCCAAACACGCATATCAAAGCTTACACTACAACCATTCGGGAATTACTCCCATGGGATGGGGTTATTGCTAAAATATTCCCCAAAATGCTGGAAGGCATTGCTCTCGATTGGTATTACAGAATACCTGAGGCTTCCATACATTCATTCAAACAACTTGTGTCTGAGTTCATCAAGGCCTTCGACATGAACAAACTATTAAGAACAGGAATCAGGGAGTTCTTACACATCAAACAAGAGCATAACGAGTCTGTCGCCCACTTCATCCAAAGGTGGCATACCATCCTTTATTCATCAGCAAGTGCTCCAAACATGGATCAAATGGAACTATGCAATTTATTCCTTCATTCTCTCAGTAGAGAAGTGAAGGAAGAAGTCCAGAAGTTCCCACTAAGGACTTATGATGAAGTACTTGAGAGTGCTCTATGAATAGATCAAGCAGCGATAGATAGTGGTCGTAAGACATATGGAACAAATGGGAGGTTAATCACCTCCACTCAAAACACTAGAACTACCACAAATGTCAATCAAGGACCCAAAATCCTTAACAAAAATCGTAGGGTAACAACAGATGGGGTAACTGACCAGCCCAAGAGGGTAAATGTTGTTAATGCTCTGTCACAAACAAACAACCAACGAAACAACAACTTTACCCCGAAAATCAATACAGTGGATTTTAACCATCCACAACAACAACAACAACAATGGCAAAATCCCATACAAGGGCCAAGCCAAAACTCATTTGGTTACTAAAACCAAAGTCAAAACCAGAAACAACAATTCCAAAACTTTAGTCCTAATAGGCAACAGTTTGATCGAAATTTTAGGCCACAATACACACCAAACCAACAAAACGGGAATTACAACCCCAATTCTTATTGTGGTTTCCATAAAATTCAGGGTCACGATACTAGAACGTGCCGTGACTACAATAAATTTATGCAACGCTTGCCAGAAGAACAAAGACAGTTCTTCACAGACCTATTTTTGGCGGATCCCATCTCATCATCACCAAATACTCTCGCAGGGGCAGTTTCTCCTCAGAATGCTCCCCTCAAGATCTTTAATGATCCGCTCCCAAATCATGATAGCAATAGGCTGAATCCAACCTGAACAAACAAAGGTGCAGTGACGGGAAACAATGATCATGAAGCCTCGACTTCATTAAATCCGTCAGTTGTGCCACAGTTGGGAGCTCAACCGAGACCTAAGATAGTCAGTTTGGTAGAATTAGACGCTGAACTACCTATCGAAGCTATAACAAGAACACGAGAGCATTTCTCTCAACCGAGCCCAAGTCATCTGCCAAAGATAGATAAGAGTTATCAAATAATTGAAAAACCCATCGGTGCCTATGATTTAATTAGTGACCTAACAAAGACCTTCTCACACATTTCATTTTTGGACTTACTAAAGAACACTCCCCCTCACAGAGCTGCTCTTTTAGAAGCATTAGGTCTAGGCCATCTAATTAACATCACTCCACCTCCCGAAACACAAGTAAATCACGTAGATTTTGATATCCACCCTTCGGGGCAGCCGGACAAGGATGTCGAATTCATCTTCGAAATAAGTAAAATGCCCACAGATGTTGAGATCACACGCCGAGGTGACCCAGCCTTACACTTGAAAGTGTGGGTTTATAATAACTATGTAAAACAGGCAATGGTTGACGATGGGGCCGCAGTTAACATAGTCCCTTTCTCTTTCCTCCAAAAACTTGGATATGGAGAAACAAACTGTTCCACTACACGAAATACCTTGAGAGGCTATGATAGCCTTAAAGCCACTTCGATAGGAACTATAATATTGCCGGTCACCTTAGGGCCCAAAACCATCTTGACTGAGTTTTATATTATAGATCAGGAAACTAACTATAATATGATCCTCAGCCGACCTTGGATACATCAAATGAAGGCAATTCCTTCTACTTTATTTCAAGAAGTAAAATTCTTGCATCTAGGAAAGGTATTTGTAGCCAAAGGTGATCCAAAACCTTTCGATTTACACCTAGCTGATTTAAAGAAAAGACCAGGGGTGCACTCAGAATTTGAACTTCCAACAAACCAACTTAATAAACCCTCTGACCCAAAGCCAGAGGAAAAGTTGGTACCTACGACGGATCTTGAAACTACCAGTGTAGCCAAAACAATTCCAACCCCTAAAGATAAAACTAAAGAAACAGTATCATTAGGGACTACTGTGAAAATCATTGAGTTGATAGAACAAGATTCACCAATGTTCTTACCATTCGATTCAGTAGGCATAGGATTTTCCCTAGGTGTTGGTTCCTTGCCAGCAGAAGATCTCTATATGGTAGAAGTAGAGTGCGCGAACGCAACAGATGCCCCAACATCTATACTCCCGACTAAGTATTGGACTCTCCATTTCGATGGATCTAAATGTCGTTATGGAGTGGGGGTAGGTATAATTCTTACTTCGCCTGAGGAGAAAGTCCTCCCATTCGCTTTTAAATTAAACTTTGAATGTACAAACAACGGCACTGAGTACAAAGCCCTCCTCCTTGGCCTTACCTTAGCCAAAAGAATTGGTATTGACAGCATCAGAGTCCTGGGAGACTCGCAATTAGTGACAAACCAAGTTTCTGAGGTATATGAAACTAAAGCCAAACATTTGCAACTCTACAAAAATGTTGTATTAGATTTAAGCAAGGCGTTTAACTTTATATCCATTGAAGCAATCGCTCGAGAGAAAAATCTCCTCGCCGATTCAATAGCAACCTCAGCATCATGTTTTACTCCAAGCAATGAGTTAAAAGATACCCAGTTCACGTTGTCCATTCGTGATGAACCGTTGATAAAAATAATGACAAATCCTCTTTCAAGCAGAAGTGAATCTACCATCCTAGACCATGTTGGAAATGATGCAGCTACTTTGGATTACTTAAATGCCTATGCAGCACTACATCTCTCCTATCACATGCTAGATTTATCCCTGATTCCACATTCGTCTTCCTACTTCAGAAATCCGGTAACGGATCTTCCCTCACAAATGAAACCTAGCATATACGCAATAGAAAATGGGGATGATCTAGATTTACCTCCAGTACCACCTGAGTTTGAAGAGGGTAACGCCTCTTTGATCGAGGAAACAATCGATGTCAACATCGGGACAGAAGATGAACCAAGAATATTGAAACTAGGTTCTTCATTAACCCCAGAAGAAGTAGAAATACATACTCAGATTCTCAAAGAACATCAGAAGGCATTTGCATTTAATTACAAGGAGATGACGGGAGTCACACCCCACATTGCGGTGCACAACCTCGTCACTAGATCAGATGCAAAGCCAATTAAACAAAAATCAAGACACAGGAAGCCCAAGGTAGCTCTCATGGTAAAAGAGGAAGTGATAAAAATCCTTTAGGTAGGATTCATCAAGCCAGTTGACTACTCCCAATGGGTATCTAACATCGTTCCCGTTCTCAAGAAGAACGGAAAGATACGCATTTGCATAGATTTCCGAGACATCAACAAAGCATGTCCTAAAGACGATTTCCCATTACCATCCATAGACGTTATCATTGATGCAACAGCTGGTTTTGAACTCTTGTCTCTCATGGATGGATTCTCGGGATACAACCAAATCAGAATATCCGAGCAAGATCAAGCTAAAACCACATTCATAACTCCTTGGGGAACCTATTGCTACGCTGTTATGCCATTCGGTCTCAAGAATGCTGGTGCTACCTACCAGCGGGCTATGACATACATATTTCATGATCTAATTCATAAGATCGTGGAATCTTACGTGGATGACTTATTGGCCAAAGCCAAGAAGCGTTGTGACCATCCGGAAGTACTCCGCATCATTCTTTCACGCCTAATAGAATACGGAGTCACGCTAAATCCAGAGAAATGCATCTTTGGTGTAACAGGAGGAAAACTCCTAGGTTACATCATATCGTCAAGGGGAATAGATGTGGACCCAACCAAAATTTGGGCTGTCCTCGAAATGGTTCCACCTTCAGACGAATCTGGAATCAGGTCATTTCTCAGAAAGCTAGGTGCAATCCGAAGATTTATCCCAGACTTAAGCTTCGCCATTCATCCAATCAATAATTTACTCAAGAAAGACTATAGCATTGATTGGACCAAAGACTACAACGAAGCTTTCAACGCAGTTAAACGTTTCTTGCTTTCACCACCTATGCTAATGCCACCTAAGCAAGATCACCCGTTGATTTTATACTCACGAGCTACCAATGTCTCACTAGCCTGTATGTTGGCCCAAGAAGACGATAACAAGAGAGAACGTGCAATTTATTTCATTAGCCAAACACTGCTCGACTATGAAACACGCTATACACAAGCAGAACGAGAATGTCTCTCCATAGTCTTCGCAACCAAACGCATAAGACACTATATGCTAAATCAAGAAACAAGGGTCATGGTGAAAACGGACCACTTACGAACTTTCCTCACACAGGGGTCCTTGTCTAAAAAGGCTGGACATTTTATAACCTTAATGGGAGAATTCGAATTAACATTTGTAAATCAGAAGTCAGTTAAGGGACAAATCATTGCGGATTGGTTAGCTGATAATCCATTAGATAGAGGCGATCTAGTAGATTTGGATTTTCCAGATGAGTGCATATACTACATCAAAACTCGACCCGCTATCTCTAAGTGTCCTTGGTACACTGATATCATTAATTATATCATAGACCATACATACCCGGAGGCAGTTACACCGCAACAAAGAAGGCAGTTATGCATAATCGTAGCTAAATATGTCATTATAGAGCAGGTGATCTATTGAAAAGCATTCGATGGAATGCTCTTAAGGTGTGTTGACACAGAAGAGTCCAAGAGGATTCTCCATGAATCCCACAGCGGTATATGTGGAGGCCACTTTGGTGGCCATGCCACCGCTCGAAAAATACATCGAATGGGCTATTTCTAGCCCACTCTAGAACGTGACGCGATAGAGTTTGCACGCAAGTGTCATAAATGTAAATAATTCTCTCATGAGATCCACATGCCGGCACAAGCTCTACAACCAATCGCAACTCCATGGCCCTTTTCTACATGGGGTCTAGACTTAATAGGGAAATTCTCTCCCTCATCCATAGACGGCCATAATTTTATAATCACGACCACTGAATATTTTACCAAATGGGTGGAGGCCATGCCTCTTACTACTGTACCTGGTTCTGTAATCGCCAAGTTCATTTTGAACCAAATCATTTGCAGGTATGGTATCCTGTAAATCATTATCTCCGATAAT
This sequence comes from Taxus chinensis, assembly GCA_019776745.2. NCBI lineage: Eukaryota > Viridiplantae > Streptophyta > Pinopsida > Cupressales > Taxaceae > Taxus > Taxus chinensis. The sequence goes on from CM034155.1 coordinate 96,634,930, forward strand.
GGAACTTCTTTTAAAAATGAAGAAGTTCGCAAACTATGCAGTAGATTTAAGATAAGCCATCATACGGCTTCCTTGTATTATCCCCAAGCCAACGGACAGGCTGAAGCGACAAACAAAACACTGAAAGCCATTCTCCTTAAAACGGTAAAAGAAAACAAGTGAGATTGGCATTTAAAGTTATACCCGGCCTTATGGGCCCACTGAACCTCAATAAGAACACCAACGGGAGCAACTCCTTTCTCGCTGGTATTTGGGGCAGAAGCAATTCTCCCACTCGAGGTTGAAATACCTAGTCTTCGCATTTCATTACAAGGAGTTCTGGATGAAGACGCTTATAGAGAAGCGCATCTTTCCCAACTAGAAAGCCTAGACGAAACCAGGTTAGATGCTGAACAGCAACATAGAGTCTACACTGACCGGATGTGTCGGCAGTATAACAAGAAGGTCTATGAACGTGACATATACGAAGGTGATCGAGTTCTAAGACTAGACAGCCGGATCAATAAGAAGACCGGCAAAGGAAGGAAATTCCGGCCCAAATGGTTGGGCCTATACCAAGTCATGAAGGACTATGGAAATGGTGCATACCTCTTATGTACGTTAGAAGGTGAGGAGTTTGGCGAAACAGTCAATTCCCTGCACCTCAAACGTTTCTACGCATAAGCAACTAACGCTACCTATATAGCTATCTACATTGCATTTTCATATAAATTAGGATCATTTTGTCCATTCGTTTCTTATACAAATTGTGATCAAGGAGTCTATTCTCAAAGCAATTCATTACAAACTCATGATGTTGTTGGCACAAAACTTTCTAATCATATCTCTCCATTTTCACGATATCATCAATCACTTCAGAATCTTTTATCAAATAAAATAGACATGACAAAGTCTTAACGGTAACCATACCAAGATCTGCAAGTCTTTTCTCGCCTTGATTTCTTCTTAGAATAGGTGTCTTGCCTAAGGTCTGTTCTAGAAGCTTCATGGTGTCATATCTATCCCATATATACATCTCTTTGGAAATAAGCATATACTGACATTTTACTCAAAAAGACAAGTCAAAAAGTGATTAAACAGAAAATTTTAATTTTACACATTTCCTTGCCCCACCAACCTTCGGTGATGAGCTTGCGTCTCTTACTAGTGACGTAGGGTTGGGAAAGGATGGAAATGCCCTTACTCGCCTATGCCTTGCCCATGGTGATAAACCCACGCTTCTTACTAGTAGCATGGGGCAAAGTGTAAGGGGTCCTCTTGACAAAGCAAACGTTAAAAGGTCATAAACAAACTATTCAAACTTTGAGTCAAAAACGAATGAATCAGATATTCAAAATTCCAAAAAGAGTTAAAAATCCTAAAAACCCAGATTTTGTCTACTATGTGGCCATCTACGGGTCTAAGTCTAGATAAACCGCAAAGCAAGTTGCATCCAAAACTATGAAGTCACCCGGGTGGAGTCAGCTTGTAGCTTTCAATTTGGTTCCGCCAAAGCTTTGTCTATCTTTCATCGCTATCATTTCATCACATTTCATACTTGCACCCTTCCTGGCTCTTGGTGATGAGCCCTCGCATCTTACTGGTTACGTGGAGTTAGGAGTGGGGCAAGTTTATCTGTTCATCATATTTGTTATTTTCATCACTTTGCCAAAACAAACATGAGGTATCCAATTTACTCACAGAAGCTAAGATTCAAAATCACAATATATCTATAGTATCATGTATCAGCATCATGAAACACAAAAAGAAAGCAAACATTTGCATCATCTGTTTTCCATTGCATACATTCTAGAAAGCATATAAAACATACATCGTAGTATACACGAGGAAGCTGGAAATAGAAAGGGAAAACATGAGTGACAAGTTTTGGTCCAAAAATGAATTCATATATATAAATAATCAATGTTTATATACAATGCCATCATGCACTAGGCATGGTCAAAATGCTCAAAGAGCCCGTGATATACAAAAGAATCTATAAAATACATAGGAGCCAAGTGGTCTCTCAACCCCTACGTGACCCCTCCGAAGGTGTGCGCCCTCGCCTAGGGCTCCGGCTACGCCGGCGCTCTGAATACACGGAGGGCTTAGGGTCCTGAGGGGCAGCCATGGTCTCGCCACGAGAATGGCTCCTCATAAGACGCTCGGCTATCCTATAGCCTGCCAACTCTGTACGGAGAGTCAACACCATCCTGGCCACGTGCCAAATGGGAGCGAAGACGTTGGTATGCCTATCGGCTGTTGAGGGCTCCCCGGCATCTATGGACAGCTCCACATGGGTCCTATCCATAGGGATCATCAGGGAATCAGTGCATACCCTGTGGATTAGATCCTGCCATTCATCAACAGTCTCTGCAAACAAAGAAGAAAAATGAATTAGAAACTAGACAAGAGGCTAAAAGATACAATATCAAAACACAAGGAGAAATAGAAATTAAAACAAATCCTAAACTAAACAAGCATTGAAAGGAAGAAAGGATAACTTACTTAGATCACCGGGCCTCCAAGATGGGTCGCTAGGGCCAGCACCCACCGCAGATGCCGCTGCCGACTAAGGGGCTACTCCTGTAGTGGGAGCAACATGACACCCCGCAACGGACTCATCCTCTCCACCATGGCCCTGGGAGACTGGCTCCTCTGAAGCTAGAGTCTCTCTCTCTGCACTCTGCTCGGCCCTCTCTACCTACATGATATCCTGAGTGTCATACCACTCAGGATCACTGTCATCCGTCTGCTCCTCCGATCTTCCCTCTGTAAACTCCTCAGAATCGAAGTCAATATCTATGGGGTCATCACTGCTGTGAGCAGGACCCGCAGCAATCTGAAGCAAAGGTGCCCGAGGCGCACTAGCTCTCCCTCTAGCCTGAACTATCCTCCTAGCTGCAATGGGAGTGCCAGGAGTGATCACTGTCCAACCACGGCCTCTAGGCCCCCCTCTAGCCTCGCGGACTGATCTATAGACTGGTGCCACTAGAGGAAGCATGCCCGTATATGGAAGGCCAAACTGCTGAGGAACTTGCCGAAAGGATGTACCTCCACTCGTCCCATGCGGTCAATAAGCTGCCCTGTGGTGGAGCAAGAAATCAATGTAAGAGTCTCCTCTCCCCATATACCGGCCATAAGCTGGTACGGTGTCGCCTCCATGTCTGCTGTAGTAAGAGAGGCGACTGGCTAGTGAGGTGCTCTAAGCACCAACATATCTGTCCATCTGGCTGCCCTCACAGCCCCTGGATCTGCCACCTCCACACCCCTGCCATAAGGGATGAAGCGCTCATACACCCAACTCATAACTAGAGTAGGGTGGCTCAAAGACTGTCCCTATAGACGGACTACCCTGTATAAATCATGGTAGGTGGTCCCTAGAATATCTACACCCCAGGCATATATCTGGCCATGCCCCTCTATCTGTGTAATGATGGGGGCCCAGCAGTATAGTAAAGTATCCCCTCCCTTGTCCCTGATCAGCCTCGAGGCAAGGATCCCCATGATAGCTTATCGAAGTACGGGGATGGGCAAAGAAGGAATGGATCGGAATCTCACTCCCTTCTTCGACACCGTGGAGATGACTGCATCTCCCATGTACGCTGCCCACTGTGTAATCTGTGCTCGGGACCCTGCCGTCTCCAGTGTGAGTCTCCTCCTGATGATCGGGACCCCCAGGATACGGTAGACATCCTCCAAAGTAATGGTCCACTCACCACGGACCCCTGGCAACCGGAAAGTGTTCTGATCTACGTCCCAATATGAGAACAAGTCACAAAGGATGTGACTAGATGGTGCGACATGAGGCACACGTGATATACACAATATGCCAGCCCTCTGTAATGTATCCTCCTCATCCTGAGAAAGGGCATCCAGTACCACGGGCAGCCAATCACACTCTCTCTCTCGGCTCCATCTAATATACGCCTCTTTCGCCTGCATACACCCAAAAACACACAAAATAGAGCAAGTAAGTATCTGAACGATACCAAGAGACTCATAAAAACATATAGAAATGATAAAAATACAAGTGCAGTCTCCAAAATAAGTTCTTTTGCATTCTGTGCAAAACCACCGCCCTGAGCAGGGAGGTGGTTTTGTAACCGCCGCCTTTAAGGCGGCGGTCGCGTAACCGCCGCCCTGATCAGGGCAGCGGTCGTGTAACCGCCGCCCTAGCCAGGGTGGCGGTCGCGGTCCGAAAACCCACGTGGGTTTTTAACCTTAAAAAGCCCAAAACAAGCAAATTTAACCTAAAAATGGAGCCTACCCAGTAGGCGCCCCCCCTAGGTGGACCTTTTGAACCTAGCATTTTCAAAAATACCCCCCCCATTGCAAAGAATTTGCCATTTCAAATTTAAAGAGGGAAAAACACAAAATGGAAGAAAACCAACCTGTGATCGCTGAGGTCGGTGTTCCGCACGTGGAGGCATGATCACGATTTCGCTGCGAACGTCTCGACTCTACTCGCATGAGAAACCGTCACCGTGGGTCCCAGAGCTCAAAATCAATCAAATCAACTCACGCAAATGAATAGGAAAATGGGCCCACTTTCATATATATATCGTTCTATTTCGTTTTAAAATAACTTTTTCACAGCTTTAGAGCACTGATGGAGGTAAGTTTCTATCCCCACACGAATGGTACGTTCTCATTCCCTATTATTTTAGCGTTTATTTTCCAGGTTATTGCATCTATCTGCACTTGAGCTCTCTTTTCATTTTGCAGGTAGTGGGAATTTCAGATGGCGTCATCTCGACACACGGACGCGTAAGGTATAGCTTCTAAATCCCCATTTCGGGACTGCCATACTCAGACCCACCATTTTATGCCTCTTCATGGCTAAAACGCTTCTCCGAGGGGGCAATATGTATGTACCCAAAATTGTAAGGTACTGTACTGCCAGAACAGTGTAACAAGTGCCCCGATGATGATACAGGTCTCCTCGCAAGGTGTTCGAGATCCAAAAAATCCCTCGGAGTATGCGTTAACATCCCGCATGCCCCGCTTAGCCCTAGCGCCCTTTGTTTTCCCCCTTTTTTCTTCTTTCCTTGGCCTTTTGTTCTTCAGTGACGAAACCGTCGCCCTGATCAGGGCGGCAGTCCTGTAACCGCTGCCCTGCTCAGAGCGGCGGTCCTGTGCGCTTTTTCCAGAACGTTCTTTGACGTGACTCACGTGAAATATCACGATTCACCAGCTTTCTTTGCCGACTTGAGCATGCATTTATGTTTTTGGTCCCCTGGAATAGTGTTTTTCCTTTGTTTATTATTTAGGAGTTCCATTTGGTTTTGGTTTTTGGGGTGATTGAATTCCTATAAACGCATGGTTTGTGCATAAGCAAATGGTCTGCCCCTCATTCAATTTCATGCTCTGATTCTCATATTTCAGTCTTTTATTCTATTTAGAAGCCATAGTGTTAATTCCTTGCATGTTTAGATAGTATTTTTCAGCTGTTAGTAAGCCACAGACCCATCTTGTGCAGGTAGTGTTGTTATCTCATCCAAATCCAGTTAGAAGCTTTCCTCTAAGTTTATCTTTGCTGTAGATTTGCTTTCATCATATCTTGGTGTTCTTAGTTCAATTCATTATATGCCTGGTTAGCTTTATTCAGCTGTTGGTAAGCCACATATCCAACTTGTGCAAGCAGTGTCTTTATTTTATCCAATCTATTGGAACAGAATCGCTTAGGAAGCCATTAAAGTTGCAGGTTTTTCTCTTCGTATAGGATAGTTACAGGTTCTGGTCACTTCATATTGCATGGCTCGCAGTGAAATCCCGCTAGGAATCGCATAAGCCAAGCTCTGTACTCTTGCACTATCCCTCTCCTACTCGCATTTGCGGTCTACATTCTAAGCTGTCCTTGTCCCAAAATCTACTCCTATCGGTGCTAGCATCACACGTTTTTCTGGATCCACGTGAACACGAAAGAACGAGGAGATCATATTGAGGGGACGAGATCACATACACCATCGGATTCGCCACTGTTCTGCGGAATCCAGGTTTTAAATTTCAAAGTTATAGTTAGAATCATATCAAATAGAGTAGTTAATCGCTTTATTTCAATAAATTCTATTCTCGATATTGCCAGGGAAGCTGTGGGGATTGATAGTTTCTGAGAAACTATGATTCACTCCTCACTTCTGAGGTAGGATCGAGAATCTTGCCGGTAGATTAGACAAGCTGTTTTATTTATTTAGAGTAATTCTACAAAATCGCACAGGTAAATAACTACACTCGGTTATCTTGTCTGTTTCAAATTATTGTTTAGTTATTATTTCTAGATACGCTTAAAATAGTTTGCTTTCCTAAAAATTATTAAAAAATTTCTTAGAAGAATAAAATTTATACAGTTAGATTTATTTCACATAGTTAGAATTTGTTTCGTTACAGTTAGATTTGCATTTTTGTTTCGTATGACAAGCACGGGACCTCAGGAGCCCGGGGAATATATATTTGAGCCAATCGTGCCTCAACCAAACCTAGTCACAGCAATAGTTGACATAGACCAAAATCTCAGGATACAAGTATTCCGAACAACCACAGATTTACAACAGATCAGTTCTCAATTAAGAGGATTAAACATAGAAGACGACCAAGCACATACATTTTCGTCAAACCAACCAAACTATAGATTGCCCTAGGCACAGCACTCACATGAATGTAGAAGGGCTCGAAAGAGAACAAACATTCGGGTGCAATCCTTTAGTTCCATAGCCAGACGCTGGAGACACCCTCGTAGATATAGATACCAGCTTAAGAATCCAGGTTGCGAAAACACCTATAAGGTATTCTGAGAAGATTGCACAACTATTGGTTCTAAATATAGAAGCTGAGAAAGCATACGATTACTGGATACTAGGGATTAGAACTTGATCTCATGTATGACCATAACAGGACCGCAACAATCGAGAGTCTATGGTTGTGATCCACAGATCCCACAGCCCAACGAGTCCACAAGTCAATTAGATATAGACACTGGCCTACGCGCCTTGGTATTCAGGTCCACTCCACTTCCACCTATCATCATCGAACAACTGTCCTTATTAGATATCGCAGCTAATGAAGCTAGGGAATTCTGGACTAGGCCAGAAAATTGTATGTAGAGTCAGTTGTATTCATCATCCACTATATGACCTTATCAGGAGATATACACAAAACTATCCCAGGTCATTTTCCACGTATTCCGCAACCCATAGATTGAATCACGCCAGAGCTCAATATTGATTGGAGCCTTCGAGCAATCATCCTTGCTGATCGATCTATCACACCAGTCCAAGTTAGAAGGGCCTTCTTTGCCTTAGATTCGTAAATTCCACTAGTGCGTGTCGAAGAAATTAGATTGCCTAGCTAGTTTTTCTGAATCCAATGCATATTCTACCCCCACCGGCTGTCTCGGCACAACCTCGAGAGGTTGGGTACGCGGAAGAGTCACTTGTAGATTCTCAAGCTCGCCTGTCGCTTTCCGGCGTACAGTGCCCCCAACCTCTTTGTATCTTTCTCGCATATTTTGGGTCTTTTATAGTTGTTGGGCATCTTATTTTCTTGGTGGTTATCCTTTTAGTGGTTAATTATGAAATTCAAACAAGCTAATCATATAAATACAAAATTATGTGACCATAATAAATGAACAAGCTCTAAGCATCTATTAATATAACCTAATGTTTCATCAAAATGCATCTCAAGAGCATCAAATCATCCATCTAGCATACATTTAAGGGACAGGGGAATGCATTATTTTGCATACACTTTATAGGAGAGTGTAGACACTAAATCATGCACTTGGGTACATTTCTAGGTCCTAATCACATGCATTGCATTCATATGATTCCTAAGGGAGAAAATTACTAATTGATCAATACCTTTGGCCTTTTAGGTTCCTTTCTCATCTCCTTCTTAGCCTTTCATACCCTATTTCTCAGTCTAACCTTTGACACTTCACCTTTTTTGGCTCTAGACACCAGCACCAAGGTGCCCTCGTCCCCTCCAGGCGCCCTATACCTATTTGTATCTTACTTGTTATTTTTGGGTCCTTTATAACTACTAGGTATCCTTATCTCTTAGGGGTCAGTCCTTTAGTTATAAATTACTAAATTCAAGCAAGGAAATCATATAAATACAATTTTATGGGACTAAATTAAAGGATCAAGCTCTTAACATCTATTAGCACCACCTAAGGTTGCATCCAAAGGCATCTAAAGAGCATCAAAACATCCATCTAGCTTCACTCAAGGGACAAGACACTGGTTATTCTGCATACACACATAGGAGGGGAAGTTCATTTTTCCATGCACACATCTATTTACATTTTCTACATCTAGCTACTTGTTCACTATCAAGTACAACACACACACACACACACACACACACACACACACACACACACACACACAAGAGTTACCTAGGGCATGATTTATGCACACACACACACACACACCAAACTACATTGGTCCTGAGATGTAGTATAGCACTCGGTCGTAAGATCACTTTGTTAACATCTGAGGACAGTATGACCCCCATTTTGCATTATTTTATTTTTGATTTGATGTGTTTTGAGGGTTTTATAGGTCATATATTTATTGTAAGTTATTAGCGACATCGGAAATCATTGTGTGACATTCTAGTGAAGATAGCGAAGGATTGTGACATCCTAGTGACCCTACAAAATTCATTTTCTGAGCATATACACAGACTCTTGTGCCTAGACAGGGATCCTAACACCACAGTACTGCCCTAGAATCCCTGGTCCAACCTTCTTCTGCACTTATGCATTTTTTTGGGTTTTGTTACAACCTCCTATGTTCCATTTTTATTAGTTTTCCACCTTCACACAGTCTAGGATTTATTGTGAAATCAGCTAAGTATTTTATCTCTTCATTGCACTTAGGGTTTCATTTATCTTTCTTATTGTATGTGTCACTTCATGTGCTTTATTGATTTATTTATTGTTGTGACTCTAAAATAGCCTATCTAGAGTTTTAGACAAAAAATTTATTTTTGTTAAATCATTTTGTGAACGTGTCCTTTTCAAACACTATTAGGATCTTTGTTTCATCACTTCTTAATATCCTTTCCTTATGGATATTTCCATTCATAACTTCTTGCAAACTCATCCTCAATATATTGATAAGCTCAAGTCTCATTTAGTTAATACTTATATTCATCCTCATACTTCGCCCGATTATGTCTACCATAGGTTTACTTCATCCTTATCCTTTAATGAGGAGCACATCATTTTCACATCTGATGAGATACCTCCTCAAGCCATGTTAAAACATGAACCCCCTTTGTACCTTCAAGTTTGTGTTAATAATATCAGGGTCAAGTGTACATGAGTTGATAATGGATCGGTCCTTAACATCTGTAATTTAGCATTTCTCCATCAAATTGGCCTCTATGAGTCCTCTTTAGCTCCCTTTTCTGTGTCTATTAGAGGTTTTAACAACATTCCCAACTGAGTTCTCGGCACCATTACATTACCCATTATGGTTGGGCCATATACTTTACATACTCCATGTCATGCCATGCCCAATAATTTGAACAATGGCCATAGATCCATGTCATGCATGTGGTCTCCTCAACTCTTCATGCAAAATTAAAATTCCTTTACCAAGGAGTAGTATATGAAGTATCAATAGATCAATCTCCTTTCACATATTTTAAGTCTATTGCAAATTCTACTAGTGATCCCTATTTCACATGATTCTAGAGCATTTCTTAGAAAATGATGAAACAAATGAGGGTAATAGGTGTAGGAGGAATACCTGTTGAGATGTTGGTTGATAGTTTGTTGCACGCATATGACTTCTGAATCCACAGCTGATTGTGAGAGCTTCCTTTTTTCTTGGAGGAACTACCTGAAATGGAACACAAAACCACCAAATAAAATTTAAACAATATATGCAGTGGACTACCTAGCGTGTGCTAGATCCAGAAATTGTGATACTTCCTAGACGGTTGTCAATCCACTGTTAAAAACAACTTAATGTTGGTAATAAAGTAAATCCTACTATAGTTAAAATGATTTAGGTATCTCATTCATCTATAATAAGCAAATTCATTCACAATAGGCTAAGCTATGATTGAATCTAAAGGTCAAGGTCACTGTCAGGATACTGTTATTGGTTAGGGTTAGATTATGGTCAGTTTAGGGTATTTGGTGGTGGTTTTAGGCTCTGATCTGGGTTTCTAGTAAAATATATAGAGACTGACGTCAGTTTAGGTTAACCAGTAACGGTTATTCGTGACTGGTGTCGGTATGGTTGGGGTACAGGAGACTCAATAATACTTGGTTGGGTGATAGATCTAGGATTAGATGAAGGTGGAAGGGCAATGGCAAGATTCGTATGGATCCTGGATATGCACAGGAATGATGAAATTCCAGATATTGATAGTTCAATGGTGTGGAAAAAATGATGGTCAAGTTTGCATGAAGGTAAAATGGTGGGGAATGGAAATGATAGCAGAAACTAATAACAAATGTAAAAGGATCTACTCAAATGACAAGGAACCAATGTAGGTTAACAAACTTATTGTTTGTACAAGCCTAATGCCTGGTTAGTAATGGTGGGTGATCAAATGAACTTGGTGTAATGCTGGTGATTCCCTGGATGCTCCCGTGAAGGCAGGTGGTTGTGTGATTACTTCCGGTACTTGCTATGGGTGTTATGATGCTTGTATGGATGTTGGCTTTGCTTGCATGCAGCTCTAGTTTTGTCAATTGTTCTCAGAAGATGTCTCTCTCTCAGAAATGTGCCAACCTCTAAAACAATGTGATAACCTTGAAATAAGGTTCTTTTGCGAGATAAATGGTAACCAATGATGTTTCTGGCTTAACCGGCGGCGGTTAAGGGTAACCGGTGTCGGTTAGGGCAAGATTTCCTAGGTTTACTAAACTAGGTAGATCGCCTTAATTTTTCTGGGAACTCATTTTGTTTACCCCACAGATTAGCATGGAAATATCCTTCTAATGGGTGAGAATGTGGTTAGAGGGAATGTAGGCATTGATTTTTAGGGTTTGGGTAGGTCTTAGTTAGTTATGGCAACTTACTAAGAATAGGCCTTAGGATGAGGTGGCTAGATGAGGTGTCTAGGTGAGGTGGATATGTGGGCATTATCCCAATTAGAATATTTAAATAATAAATATTGTGAGGATAATGAATTAATTTAATTAAATTAATATTATAGAAGGGTGAAGGGGGCCATGGCTAGGTGGATGTGTTCAAGGTATTTATTTAACAGGGGACTAAGGGGAGTGTGACCTAATTTTAGTGTTTACAATCCCACCTCTCCCACTCCTCTTTTTGATTTCTATAAATATGGCATGACCTATCAATATATGGCTTGATAGAGGTTTTCTGGTGCTGGCCTAGGTCCACATGGCCAAGGAATCAAAGCACCAATCACTCTCCCTTCTCAGTCTAACAAGTTTTGTCTAGGATTTCGTCCTCATGCTCCTATGGAAGCTTACACTGTCTTACACGCTTCACTACTTCCACTATTGCATCCTAAACTCATCACCCACTCCACTCCCATGGATTGGCCAACTTTAGATACATTTTATACTGATGACTCGCTCTTAGTTACATGGGAACCTATGATCATCTCCCTTCATTTCACCATAAGAAACTCTTTCAACATCTCCTTAGTACTACCTATTTTGGTGAATCAAATTTACCTCATGAAGATTCTGATAATCATGATGTAATCTCCATAGATCATTACATTAAGGACCATTCAAATTTTTTAAACTAAGAAACTATACAATAAAACGTTGGTATTGATGTGAAGCCACATATATTTTTATTGTGTACTTGTCTCACACCTACCGAACAAGTGGATATTAAGCAAGTCCTTCACTAGTTTTCTGATTTATTTGTATGGGAATACAGTGACATGCCTGGTATTGATCCTTCGGTTGCCATGCATAATGTCATCCTTCACCATGGCACTAAGCTGGTCCAATAGAAAATATGAAAGATGCATCCTAAGGTCGCACTATTATTCAAGGAATAAATTCAACAACTTTTGGATATTGACTTCATTCGCACCATCGATTACCCAAAATGGGTGTCTAATATTGTGCCAATTATGAAACCTGATGGACGTGTTTATTATTGCATTGATTTCTATGATCTTAATAAAAAATTTCCTAGGGATATTTTTCCATTTCCACATATCGATGTTATCTTTAACTCCACTATTGGTTACAATATTATTTCCTTCATGGATGGATTTGTAGGATATAATCAAATCAAAATCAACCCCACAAATTAGGAAAAAACTTTCTTTACTATGCCATGGGGTACATTCTTCTACACAGTTATGCCATTTAGACTTAAAAATGCTAGGGCCACCTATCAATGGGCCATGACGCACATTTTTCATGATTATATTCATAAGATCCTTAAAAACTATGTTGATGATATATTGGTTGAATCCAAAAACCATTCTACTTATGCCCAAGATCTTCATATAGATTTAAAATGTTTACGACAATATAAAGTTTATCTCAACCCAAATAAATGTGTCTTTGGTTTCACCACTGGTAAAATTCTAGGCTACATCATCTCACAATGCAGTATTGAGGTAGATCCTAGAAAAGCTAAAGCAATTGTTGAGATGCCTTTGCCTCGCAATTTACACTAGTTGCGTTCATTACAAGGAAAAATTCAAACCATTCGTCAATTTATTGTGTATCTAGTCGATAAAACCCAACCATTTACATGCCTCATGAAAAAAGATACAAAGTTTTTCTAAGATGACCATTGTCAATAGACATTTGAAGCTATAAACTAGTACTTATTAAAATTGCCTATTCTTGTTCCTCTCCTACCTGATCACCCTTTTCTATTGTATATCTTGGTAACTTTTCATACATTAAGGGCTCTTTTGGCACAACATGACGACTATCAATGTGAAAAGTACATATATTACATTAGTTGTAATTTACTCCCTTATGAATGCAAATATAGTTACATCAAAAAACTATGTCTTGGATTTATATTTGTTGCTGACAAATTGTGGCATTACTTACTTAACAATGAGGTCCACATTATTACTAAAGTCGATCCCATGTGATATTTATTGTCTCACCCACACCTTTCTTGCCATCTCGCATGGTGGGTCATGTTACTTACTAAATTTGAATTCAATTTTATACCACAAAAAACAATCAAAGTTCAAATCGTCGTTGATCAATTAGTTAATGCTCATATTTTAGACGCACCTCTGATTTCTGATTCTTTTTGTGACGACTTCAGTTCATACTACATTTATACATATTTTTAGACTATGTATTTTGATGGGTCTTTTTTCCACTCTGGCACGGGGGCTGGTATAGTCTTTATCATTCCTCATGGTGAACATATCCCCTTTGCATATCGCGTAGGATTCTCTTGCACCAATAACATTGTTGAGTATGAAGCTCTCAACCTCAACCTCATAACTGCTCGTAAGCTCCTCATTTAAAATATTTTTATACATGGTGACTCCTAACTCATCATTAACCAAGTCAATTACACATACCACATGAAATAAGAACATCTTATACCTTATAATAATTTGGTTAAAACTCTTTTGGCTAGATTTCATTCTTATTCTCTCATGGTCATCCCTTGCAAAGATAATCGTAATGCGGATGTTATGACCAGTTTTGCATCGCTCATACTATAGGACATCACTGACGACCATGCTACATTCATCATACGACATTTATGACATCCCTCTACTGAAACTTCAACTCTTGAGGCTCATGTTATCACATGCAGTCAGGATCATCCCGAATGGTTCGTTTTGATTTATAAATTTCTGTATCAAAAAATTGTTCCTGATAACCTTCAACCTCATGAGGCATGTTACTTACATATTTAAGATACAAGTTATGTCCTTATTGGTGCAACCTTGTTTAAAATATCATTTGATGGTTTTCTACTACATTGTCTCGGGCTTGATGACATATCCATTGTTATTTCACAAGTTCATGATAGTTTATGCGGTGGTCACTTCTCCAATAAGGCTATGTTTCATAAAATCCTATAACATGGATATTGTTAGCCTACCATGGAGCACTATTTCCTTGAATATGCTAAACATTGTGATAAATTCCAAAAACATGGTAATATTCACCATGCACCCACCTACCAATTACAACCCATTGCGCTTTCATGGTCATTATCTTTATGGGGCTTCGATATAATTGGCATGATTAATCTTGAATCTACTTATGGCCACAAATATATCATTACTTCCACATAATATTTCATAAAGTGGGTTAAAATTGTACAGTTGTGAAACATCAGTGGGTCATACATATGCCATTTTATCGATACTCACATCATTACACACTTTGGCATCTCATCTGGCATCATTACTGGTAATGGATCTTCTTTCACAAATATAGGATGTTAAAAAATTCTACAAAAAGCTCAAAATTAAAAAATCATTCTCTACTCCTTACTACCCGCAAGGCAATAGTCAAGCTGAGGCCACCAATAAAGCCATTTTCAAAATTCTACACAAAATAGTTGATGCTAGCAGTGATGATTTGCATAACCAAATCATATATGCTCTTTGGTCTTACCACACTAGTGTGTGTACACCCACTATGCTACTCCCTTCTCTTTGGTCTATGCATAGAGGTCGTGATTCCACTCGAACTTGAAATACCATCATTAAGGGTCTCCCTCAAAGGCATCCTAAAGGACAATGAATATAGTGAGAAGCAACTACGTGAGCTTGAACTACTTGAATCTCACCGGGTCCAAGCTCTTAAACACCTTTGCATATACCAATCTCATATCTCCCAAACATAAAATTGCAAAACTCACCCTCGTAAATTCAATGTGGGTGATCTTGTATTAAAAGAAAATCAAAAAAATAAAAAATTTGAAGCTCCACTCAAAATTAAATTCAAACCAAACTGGATCGGTCCTTATGTTATACAGATAAGCTTAGTGGTGGTGTTTACTGCCTTGTTACTCTCCTAGGTAAACCACTCAAGAATCCACTTAATGTAATTCATCTCAAACAATATTTCTCATAAATTACACTCATTTCCCTATGGCGCCCTCTTGTGATAAGGTTCACACTCAACTGTTGACGGCATACTACATACATGAACCTCACACACTGAACATTTCACACTATACGCATCTACGACACCTTCTTCTCACATCTACTATTATGACTCACACACAATTTGAGCTCTATATACCTTTCTTACATCTTACACTTGGCACATTTGACATACATCTTTCTAGCACCTCCTACAACAAACTACACACTTCCAACCTGCATCATTCTACCACATCATATTATATTATTCTACATTTCATATTTTTAGCACACATCTCACTGCCCAACGATGCACTCTAGTCACATGGTTCATACTTGATTGCTGAGGGTCTAAACTTGAATTGAACCTCACCACATTTGTAGCATTCTACATTCTACACATTCACATATTTATACATTTTATGCTTCATCATTTCATGATCAATATTTTCTAGTGTCTCATGCACATCTTTATACATCCTATGCTTCGCAGTCCACAATCAATGTTTTCTAACGTTTGATTCCATCTTTCTAATTTTTTCTTCTTGCATGTCACATTACACCATTCTATAATCTACGCTCTATGCTCTATTGATTAGATATTTCTAGCATACACATCATTTGAACTATTTCCCGATGATGCACTCTTGTTTTATGGCTCATTCTTAACTATTAAGGGGTCATTTATAAATGAACCCCATCTAATTCATGCATACATACATACTTTCGGGGGCACGTGGCTCCTATCACACTCAAATGGCATTCCATTCCATATCATCCACATCATACTACATATCTTGGTCACATTTTTCTTTCTTACTTATTCTCACATGTACACTTTGATTACTATTTTAGTTAGATACATTGTATGTCATTATCTTTTCTATATACACATGTGCATTCACTTTCTTTCTATTTGTGATCATATACTTTACACAGATCATTACATACAGTATGGATGCTTGGCGTAGTACCTATTACCGGTCCCATAGCAGCTCATGGGGGCATCCACATTTTTACACACTACAGGTGTTATCATTTTGATTTATACTACTTCATATTCTTCCTAGCACAATATTATATCAGATCATACACATTTTGAACTACTTTATGTCTTTCTAACATGTTAATGGGTGCTTCATGTGTAGCATTTTCTTGGCAGGAACTATCTACCACCATGTTTTTCTGATGATTTTATTACTATTGCTTGTCTTTATTTGCTATTATATGCCATTGTTTATGGGATTTTCCCTTTTTCTTGTGTGCACATTGTTTTCTTTTGGCCACTTTGGTCTCGATTGTCTTGCTACATCATGAGTAATGTCCCGTGTTTGCAACCCACTTTTTGCGGTATACATTTTCTTCTCGTTTGCTAGCATACATTGTTTTCTATATGCATGTTTGTTTACACTAACACTTATTTCATATCCATTATTTGTGTGTGCTTTGGTTTCTACCAAGCACATTTCCTCCTACATATCAGTGTCACTTCAGCATGGGGTTCTCTTTTGGGATGCATCCTCCTAGCGATGTCGCATGCACCCCAAATGAGGGGGCATCTATTGGGTGAATCAATCACCCCATTCAGCAGTCTACAATCATAGTTCAACATAGAGTCATCATATTCTACAGTCTCATATAGGGCTCAAAATCAGACTTGGGTCCTTATTCCAACACAAACACTAGCGCCTAAATACAAACTTGGGCACATATATGCTTCTGTCCCTTCCTGGGCACCTATGACTAAGGGAAGATACACATGTTTCCCATATTAGTATGGTTGTCATCAGTTCACATAACAGTTGGCATAGTACATGCACAATCCACCAACATTCAATTTACAGGTTATCTTCCTTTTTCTTCAGATTGAAATGGATCAAACTTGGGCAAGACAGAATAACACCATCTGCGATGGTGTATAAATTTTTGGAAGCAGTCAAAGGATGGAGAGTAACACTAGACATTTCTCCCTACACTACTTGTTAGACCCTAGTCACTATCAGTGGTGTTGTCATTGATGTCGAGTGGCATTGATGGCAAAGGAGTGAAAGGTGAAGATGTTTGGAGCTCATAAGAAAGATTTTAGGATGGTCTCATTTCTCTGCAGGCTTGGTTGGTGAGGAAGGAGTCCAATGGAAGCATGAACAAGGTAGGTATGGCTGTTTTAAATGTGATATAGGTTAGGTATGATGTTATAAGAATGATAACAAGCTATTACTGTGATTATCAAGTCAGTTGGTGGAAGTATCAAGTCAAACTAATTCATTTAGGCCTATTTATTGAGCCTAATGAGGTATGAAAGGCTAGTAAAGGTCATGAAAATACCATGAAATCATATAATCATCCTAGTAATGTTTTCTAGGGCATATTTTAGCAAAATTAAAGCTTATTATAGGTCCTAAAGGTAAAATTTAAAAGTTAGCCAAAGTTGCCCTTTAAGAACTCAATTGTTCTTTTATGCAAATAAGATAGGTTAGATAATTTCATAGATATTCCTATCAAAAAAATCATGGGAGATGATGGAGGAATGTGTCCTTGTTCTTCATGAAAATTTTCAAGTCTTCAGGAGGTTTTTTGGAGTAATTTGTTCAAGTTTTTGCAAAATTGGTTTCTTGAAAATCTCATTTTGAGTTTCCTGGCTTCTTAGCAGTCATGCAAAAATATATTATATCCTTCAGATAAATTAGAGAATTTATTTTTTAAGATGATTCCAAGAATGAACTATTTCAAAATTTCTCAAGTCATTTGGACTTGTCATTGAAAAGATATGAGTATTTTTATGAAGCGGTTTTTCTCCCTCCTGGACTGTGTTCTAAATCAATGAGAATAAGAAGATGAAATTGATATCAAAGGTCTTGTTTGATCACTCCTAAAGTGCTTATAAGTAAATTCTTTATGTTCTCTAGGATCACAAAATGTTTAAAGGTTACTCTCAATGAAGTTGTAGTTGATAGGTCAGGTCTTAGATCTTTTTTAAATGGTACTCCTGGTATGAGCTCGCACAACATACAAATAGTAGTGATATTGCTTCAACAAGGGCTAAGAATATCTATAAAAGACATTTTCAAGATATTTTTTCATTCACAGTGGTTTCTAAATAAATATCAAGTTGTAATACATTCTCATCATGTTGTCCTGGAGTCCTTAAGACTTGACTTGCTCATACTCGGGCATACAATTGAGTTACTCTCCATTCAAGGGGAAAATTGCAAGTTGACTCAAATGATACTCTTCTCATATTGAATTTTTTTAATGCTCTCAAGGTACCTATTTACTCCTGGATATCAATTCTAAAAAAACTTTAATGTTTTTTTTGCTCAAACTATATAACTCTGTCCTCCTTCTTAGGCATGAACTATACTTGCTAATTTTTCAAGCTTTTCCAGAGGCTCCATGCAAATATATTACTTGGAAAGGGTTACATGAATATCCTTGTCTCATCTAAAATGTATCTTAAGACATGAATCAAGTGTCTAATCTTGATATTGAGTGACAGTTGAAAATAGTCTTAGTCATTCTGAAGGTATGTATACTGCTTTCATGCCAGCTAGAAGTGTTTAGAGAAATTTCAAGGATGAATACCATATAGAGAAGGTGGATAATGATGTTACTAGACCAAAGAATCTCAAATTTTCTAAATTCATATAAAATTTTAGGAGGAAACTATTTTTCTCTCTTCTCGGGCATTACATAGTTTATAACCCTGAACTAGGGTTTCTTAGAGAAATGTTTGCTCGAATCTCTCAAACGAACCGACCATTTTTCATGAAACTTTGAATTTATATTTTTGAGGGCACTCCAAAACGTTTTCAAAATGATTGAATTCAAATCATGAAGTGTGGAGGGAGAAATTTTTAGTATAAATTCTTAAAAACATGCTCAAACTGGAAAAATAAGAGTTTCTTCATTTATTCCACAAATTCCTTGGAGTTCAAAAAAAAATTCACTTGCATCACCATCTAAGGAAATTGAACAAGGATTACGAAACATTCTTAATGTTTGAATGGGTTTATGTCCTTTGTGTGTAAATTTTATTGCCCAGGTCTTTGATAAAACAATCACATGGTAAGTGCAGCAAATTGGGGGACAAAAAAGGGGTCATATTGCAAATAAAAACATAATATCAACTTGTAGGGATTATTAGCAATGCATAAACTCAAAATTAGAAAAAAAAATATGAATATGAATCGTAGCATCTGGAATCTAGTTTCTAAACTACTATTTTTTTAAAAAAAATGGACAAGTTTAGCTATATTAAACACTCAAAATTCAATGACTTGGTATTTTTTTTTAAATGCCTATAAGATTGTAGTCTGTTTGCCCATGATTTGGATGGCCAAAAATTGATATATATTTTTTTCCTTTGGTGAGAAGTTAGATGCCGCTATCTATCTTGGGATAGATTTTATTTTGTATTTTTTTGAGCAATATTTTATTTTTTATGATTTTTTCCGTGAAAGTGGTATGAAAACATAAAGAAAATAGAGCACTTTCTGTTTGCCCACCATAAATTCATCAAAAAATATTGAAATCAAATTATTATTTTTTGAACATGTATATGATTTCACCATGGTTGGGATGGTATAATTTTTATCACATTCTGATAAGTGAAACAAAATTTGCAGTCTTAAACGTAGACATAAACATTCACGGGAAAAAGTGTCTAAAAGACCTACTATTAGTAAAAAATTATAAAATGATATTTATCCTATTCTATACACTTTAAAATCAATATTTCTACAAATATAACAGTCTCCCCTATGTGATGGTACCATTTTTATGACATGTTTTTTACTTTTTGGCATGGTTCAAGTCTGCGGAAGACTAAATTTATGTTTTGTTGTTTTTGTCCTCCAACTTGCTGCACTTACCCCAAAATGCTTCCTCTGTGAAGAATTAGGAATATTGATACAAGTGTAAGCTAGTTTAATATTTCTTGCTCAAATTGAAAGTTCTTTTGAAGAAGGAAAAAGGTCATTCATAAGGTCAATGAGATATAGGTTTCTTTCACTTCGAAGAAGGAGACCAAAATCCATCTTTTGGTTTATCTTGTTTTACTCAAAAATGAAACACATATTCCTCAAGTTCACAAAGGAATGTTGGAAGGTCATGAGTCACAGTTGGTACTTGAAGTTGAAGAAGAATTTGAAAGGCCTTTGAGAATGAAGACAAAAATCAATGATGTTTTTTTTAATCTTGTGAAGAAAAAGTGCTTGTCTTATACATTCAAGGAAGAGAACTCTTAGTCTAACAAGGTAGAATGTAATAAAGACACAAAAGGTGAAAATAAGTGCAATTTTCTTTGAATTCTTTGATCTATTGACTGAGAAAGTTGTAAGATATGTGAGATTAAAAAAAAAGTGTTATGCCTTGATACAAATAGATGACTATGATAAAAAGAAAAGCATGAATGAAGGCTATAAAAGACAATACAAGTGTGTTGAAAAGGAAAAACAATTATATAAATTATGACTGAGATAGTTGAAAGTGTGTGTAAAAAATCAAGGAGTTGGAAGTGTAAAAATAATGTATGAATTTTTGTGAGAGAACAATTTGGAGGTCATTGTTTTTGTTTTGAAAGGAAGAGATTGTGTGTAAAGGTAAAGAATTTGAAAGACATGAAAATACAGTGCTAAGAAATCAGTATGACAAAGCTTGAAAGAGCTTGAAGAAACATGTTTTCATGTCATTGACACCAAGTGAAAATAATATAGATCACTCAAAGAATATAATGTGACCATGGTGCATAAATTAGAGGGTGGATAATACATATGAAATCATCCATTGTGAAAGAAGAGTGAATTCAGAGGTATAAAACAATCATGTACATAAACTGAAACTGAGATGGACTGATAGATAGTGACATAGTGTAAATGCTGCAAACTAAAGTAGAATAACTCAAGTCTTTAACTATCATAGGAATGCAACAAGGTCAAGAATTTGGCAGTCTATAATAAATCTTTCAAAGTGGATACCAATCAAACAATAGTGAAGATCAAAGAAACCAACGCATATCTCAAAATTGAAGATAGTGACCAAGTTAATGATAAGGGAAAATTGACAGCCATAGGTGCAGTTGTATGAATGCTTGACTGAGAAAAGAATGCAAAACCATATAATTGGGATAGGTGAATGAACAAGTTATGCTAGAAAGGATATCATGATCTGTTGATTAAAAAACAAGCAACTAGATGCTGAAATTGTAAATTGTCAGTCTATTTTTCCTAAGTCGGTACTTGGGACACAGGGGTAGTATCTCCTTACAAGTGGCAACTTGTTGAATCAGCCAAGTAGGAGCTTGGCTGCCTTAAGTGGGTGATTGAAGGAATATGAAGTGGTTGCTTCTCACGTTGAGTGGTTTCTTAACAAAATTGGAAATCATTGTATGTTAAGAATGTGTGTTCTTAATAAAAGGCTTTGATTTCAAGTGGGTTTTTCTCCCTCTAGGTTTCCCACTATAAATTTGGTGTATTGTATACTTATGTTCTTGCATGCACCTTAATTTGTGTTCATGGTTCTATTTCTAGTATTTTTCAAGAAGTTTTAGAATTTGTTAATCTGATCAACACTGTTTCACCCCCCCCCCTAGTGATTGTGATATCCAACAATTGGTATCAGATCCTGGTACTTCTAAGTTAAGCCTAATAGCTTGAAGGTGATCCTAATAACACAAGCATGGGTTCTTTGGTTGAATCAATATTGAAGAGAAAATATGACATTGCTCAATCTCTGATAGAAGTCCTGAAGAAAGAGATTAAGCATATGGAATCTCGTCATTATCAAGAATTAAATGAAGTAGCTACTCTTGTGGAAAATGTTTCAAGAGCTCTGAAAGGAAAAGATAATAACTACCAAAAACTGAAGAGGAAGTAAAGACCTTGAAAATTGAACTGAGTCAAGTCACAAATCAGTTACAAAGAATTTCAGGTGAAATAGAGCATAAGTCTTGTCAAGCATCCATCTAAGCAAAGACTGAAGAGTGTGAGAAATTAAGGGTAGATCTGAATATTATCAGAGAAGAAGTGGCATAAGTAAAGAAAAGAGATTTAAATCCTAAATCAAGCCATTCAAAGAGAAAGGGAAAAGAAAATGATGGTCCCAGCAAGCAAACAAATAAGAACCTGACTAAGAAGATCAACACATGAAGATTCAGACAACTAAAGGCATGCAGGCATGAGAGAAAATTTAATGGATATTGTTTTTCATGCTATGTTGTTGGACATAGAGCTAGAGACTATTTTAGAAAGATAGAAAGAGAGCATCCATGGAGAGACTTAGGACTGAGTATAAAAATAACAAATTATTTTTAATTGTCATGAGAAAGGTCACACAACAAAATATTATCTTGAGGAACCTATGAAGCAAGAATGGACAAAAATTCACCTAGAGATAGGAGTCAATTAGTTTGCTTCAAGTGTAAGAAAGTTGGACACTTTGCAAGACATTCTCTTAATTGGAAGCTCATCTACAGGAGAAAATATGAAATCAAACACATTCATACAAAATCAGCCAAGAAAAGAGATTCAAAAGCTGAAATAGAAAATATTGGAAAGAAGGTAACATGGGTAGATATTGAAGAGGCACAACAAGATAACACAGTGTCATGAGAAATTGGTTCACATGAGATATCAACAAGTGTTGAAAAAAGCAAGAAACATGATAATAGCTCCAATACAAAGGTTGAAGAAATTCTACCTCAAGCAGTGGTAGAACATGTGTATGAACTATACTTATTAGGCACTCAAATAGAGAATGAAATCTCAATTAATGAAGTTATCACTCCTAGAATTATAACCAATAAGTTTAGCAAGATTGTGAGGGAAAGGAAAGGGAAAATGGATTCATCGTGTTGTTATGATGACTTTATGCTATGTTGAGATGATTCAAGGCTCACAATATTCCTTCGCTAGGCTTCTAGGAGGCATATTCACTTAAATGAAGCATTGGAGTCAAAATGAGTCTTCTCCATGATGCATAAGGTATGTAATCCAATGATTTTTCAAGGTTTTGTTTGGGTTCTCTTGTGTAAAATTATTTAAATCAGTTGTATGGTGGCCTGAAGCTCTTGTTGTTCTAATCATGAATAAATATAATCTAAGAAAGTTATGTATGTTCATAAGTATGATTACCTTGTTAAAATTATGAAGTAAGTATTGTTGAATACATGAAGATAGGTAGGTGTATATTTTCATCAATATGTGTTGAAAATATTGGTGTCAATGTCAAGAGAGTTGTTATGTGGTCAAATGTAATATCAAATTTGTCAAATTTCTATTCTTAGTCATGAAGTCTTTTTTATCATCAATCTATGGTCAAATGTCTAAATTCATATTGAGCATACTCCTAGGGGGAGTTAGTAGAGTCATGAGGTCTAAGCTTCATAGTTTCCAAGTCTGAGTCATGTGGAATATCATGAAGTCATCATGGGTTTTTGTAGCTTGCATTTGATGTGTTCATGAGTCCATCAAATGTATGGAGCTATGTAGATGTCACAATTGTCAAGTATCATAATGCATAAGTATTAATCTCATGAACTATTTAGACATAAGTCTTGGTCTATATCATGAAATGAAAATGTGGTGTATAGTCCCCTAAAATCCCTTTGAAATTGGTTTAAGGATATCATGTCCCACTTGATCAATTAGGTCTCAAATAGCTTGACTAAGACAATGATGTGATTAAGGAAGCACATTATCAGAGTTTTTTCCAAGCGAAGTGAGGTGCTACATGTATGATATTGGGGTGAGCATGATTATTATTCATTTGAAAAGGTACTATACATGGTTACAAATGTTTTTGCAAGGTGTGGATACTAGTTTGGAGGATATAAGAGAAAAATTAAGACAGAATGCTTCCTTGTTGCCTGGACTGGGTCTGCACAATCCTCTTAACTGGTAGAGATAGAAAATTAGATTTGAATGATCAACTGAAGTAATTTGAAGCTAAAAGTTTGAACAGATCATCTATGCTCATTGGGATAGAGGATGGAAAATGTATGAGGCTTCAAGTAAGTGTATATTTTAAGTTACACATGATAGAATTGGTTTTCTTGCTCCTGATTAGTAGTGTTGGTGACTCAGGTATGGAAGATGGTTCCCCTCATTCTTGAAAAGGTTATCGAGGTGTCTATACTGTTAACATGCTTTCAAATTTTTTTGAAGATATGTTTTTAAGGTATCATTTAAATTCCCAAGTTTCTCTAAATGCAAGGTATAGTGATCAAGTTGTAGAGTATATGGATAAATGTGATTGTGAATAAAGCTTGAATTCTTGCAAAGTCATTCATGAAAGAGTTGTTGCCTAAATTTGAGGCCTAAACATTTGGATGAGGGAACAATGGTCTATGATAGAAGCTAAAGGTAAGGCTTTAATTTAAAAACTTCAAATTTTATAGTCTCTATGAGTTGAATATGAGTTTAAGGGTTTGAAGTCAAAACTCTAGATGAAATATCATGTGATAAAACTTGTATCTAAGTCTAGTAAGCTAGAAGGAGTTGCATGTGCAAATAATGAAATGCTACATGAGTTTGATTACTAGAAGTACCAATGGAATAAAAGGTTCTTGACATGCTACAACATGTGTCATTAATGATTCTACAAGACTATAAGGGTACTTAAAGCACAGTTACAGTCTAAGGTGAATGTGAGACAAGGGCGCATAGTGGTAATGATCTCAAAATTGAACCAGGGTATATCTAGGACTTGACATGACCTATTTGGTAGAGAAAGTGAGATGTTGCAAAGTATGTATTTTCTAGGTGAAGAGTGTGTGTGATGAAAGAGTTCTTAGAGATGTTAGAACTTGTTGTTTGTTGCAGAGACAAAGGGAGAGCTTCATATGTATAAAAAAGGTGGAATAAATTATTGAATTCTTGAAGACAATTTAGAAGTTCCCTCAAATCATTTAAGCCTTATAAATGATGCTCATGAAGAGCTACATATCTGATTAGCTCATCAGACGTAGAGGGAAGCCTAATTTTATCCAAAGTCTAGCAAGAAATGATAATTTTGGCATTGACATGTTATTATCAGTCCTCTATAAATTTTGGCATGTTGCTATTGCAAGAAAAATTGTTCCTCATGGTGAGATAGGAAAATTATCTATAAAGGAAGAGTGTTTGTGCTCAGGGGGAGTTCAAGGTAGGCATAGGAGTCGGGAAAGTGAAACACCATCTAAGGGGGAGCTTGTGGACGAGAAATTTTTGTTGCCTATGTTTTTTTTCTTGTCATTAACTGTCATTGGTTCATGTCAAGTGGTCAAGAGGCCTTTGTTAATGATTTCAAAGGGGGGTAGATACAGATTTTGTAGTCAGAAACCATATGAAAATGCTTTCCATCAAATTTTGTAGGTTTCTAAGGTGTTGCCATTAATGACAAAGGGGGAGTTTTTGGGCCCTAGTCATTATAAGTGGTGTTTTCATTGATATCAAGTGGAATTGATGGAAAAGGAGTGAAAGGTGAATATGTTTGGAGCTCACAAGAAAGATTTCAGGTTGGTCTCAGTGCTCTGCAGGCTTGGTTGGTGAGGTAAAAGTCCAGTGGAAGCATGGACATGGAAGGTATGGCTGGTTTAAATGTGATATAGGTCAGGTATGATGGTATAAGCATGATAACAAGCTCTTACAGTGAGTATCAGGTCAGTTGGTGGAAGTCTCAGGTCAAATTGATTCATTTAGGCCTATTTATTGAGCGTGATGAGGTATGAAAGGCTGGTACAAGTCATGAAAATACCATGAAATCATATAAGCAGCCTAGTAATGTTTTTTAGGGAATATTTTAGCAAAAATAAAGCTTATTATAGGTCATGAAGGTAAAATTCAAAAGTTAGCCAAAGTTGCCCTTTAAGAACTCAGTTATTCTTGCATGAAAATGAGATAGGTTAGATTATTTCAAAGATATATCTATCAAAAAAATCATGGGAGATGATTTATGAATGTGTCCTTATGCTTCATGAAAAGTTTCAGGTCCTCACGAGGTCTTTGGAGCAAGTTTTTCAATTTTTTGTAAAAATGGTTTATTGAAAAGCTCATTTTGAGATTCTTGGCTTCTTAGAAATCATGAAAAAATATAGTGTATCCTTCAGATAAATCATAGAATTTATTTTTGAAAAGGATTCCAAACATGAACTAGTGTAAAAAATCTCAAGTCATTTGGACTTGTCATGAAAAGATATGAGTATTTTTGTGAAGCAGATTTTCTCCCTCCTGGACCATGTTCCAAATCGATGGGAGTAAGAAGATGAAATTGATATCAAAGGTGTTATTTTATAACTCCTAAAGTTATTATAAGTACATTCTCAATGTTCTCTAGGATCACATAATGTTTAAAGGTTACTCTCCATGAAGTTGTAGTTGATAGGTCAGGTCCTGGATCTTGTTTAAATGGTACTCCTGGTATGGGCTTGCACAACATACAAACAGTAGTGATGTTTCTTAAACAAGGGCTTAAAATCTATATAAAATACATTTTCAAGATAGTTTTTCATTCACAGTTGTTGTCAAATGAAGATCAAGTTGTAATACATTCTCACCATGTCATCATAGTGTCCTAGAAACGTGACCTGCTCATACTCAAGCATGCAACTGAGTTACTCTCTATTCAAGGGGAGAATTTCAATTTGATTAAAAATATAGTCTTCTCATATTGAAGTTTTTTAGTTCTCTAGGTACCTAATTTATCTTGGAGATCAAGTCTAATATATGTTTAAGGTGTTTTCTGCTCAAACTAGATCATTATGTCCTCCTTAGGCATGAACTGTACTTCTTAATCTTTCAAGTTATCCCAGAGCCTCCATGCAAATATATTACTTAGAAATGGTTGTATGAAGATCCTAGTCCCATCTAAAATGCATCTTAAGACTTGAATCAAATTTCTAAGATTGATATTGAGTGACAGTTGAAAGTGTTATTCATTCTAAAGGTCTGTAGACTACTTTCATGCCATCTAGAAGTGTTTGGAGAAATTTCAAGGATGAAAACCATGTAAAGAAGGTGGAGAATAATGTTACTAGACCACAAAAGCTCAAATTTTCTAAATTCATGAAAAATTGTAGGAGAAAACAATTTTTCTCTCTTTG
The DNA here is from genome assembly GCA_019776745.2 of Taxus chinensis. Taxonomy (NCBI): domain Eukaryota; kingdom Viridiplantae; phylum Streptophyta; class Pinopsida; order Cupressales; family Taxaceae; genus Taxus; species Taxus chinensis. Next base: position 96,662,036 of record CM034155.1, read on the forward strand.
TGAGCTTTACACGGTCTACAACTCTAAACTAGGGTTTCTTAGAGAAACTTTTTCTCAAATCTCTCAAACAAACTGACAATTTTTCATGAATCTTTGGATTTATCTCTTTGAGATAACTCCATAACATTTTAAAAAGGATTGAATTCAAATCATCAAGTGTGGAGAGAGTAAGTTTTAGCAGAAATTGTCAAAAACATGCTCAGACTAGTAAGATAAGAGTTTCTTCATTTGTTCCACAAATTCCTTGGAGTTTAAACAATTTTTCAATTGAATCACCATCTAAGGAAGGTTAACAAGTATTAGGAAACATTCTTGATGTTTGAATGGTTTAATATCCTTTGAGTGTAAATCTTATTTCCCATGTCATTGATAAAACAGTCACAGTGCTTCCTCTATAAAAAATTGGGAATATTGATACAAGTGTAAGCTAGTTTAATCTTTCTTGCTCAAATTGAAATTTCCTCTAAAGGGGGAAAAAGGTCATTCATAAGGTTAGTCACATACATGTTTCTTTCACTTCAAAGAAGAAGACTAAAATCCATCTTTTGGTTTGTCTTGTTTTACTCAAAAATGAAACACCTATTACTCAAGTTCACAAAGGAAAGTTGGAAGGTCATGAGTCACAGTTGGTGCTCGAAGTTGAAGAATAATTTGAAAGGCCTTTGAGAATAAAGAAAAAAATCAATGATGGTTCTTTTTTAAATCTTGTGAAGATAAAGTTCTTGTCTTATGCATTCAAGGAAGAGAACTCTTAGTCTAACAAGGTAGAATGTAATAAAGACATAAAATTTAAGTGCACTTTTATTTGAATTCCTTGATCTGTTGACTGAGAAAGTTGTAAGATAGGTGAGATAACAAAATAAGTGGAATGAATTGATATAGATAGATGACTGTGATAAAAATAAAAGCATGAATGAAGTCTATAAAAGACAATACAAGTGTGTGAAAAAGGAAAAAGAGTGATATAAAGTATGACTAGGATAGTTGAAAGTGTATGTGAAAAATCAAGGAGTTAGAAGTGTAAAAATAATGTATGAAGTGTTGTGAGAGAATACTATGGAGGTCATTATTTTTGTTTTGAAAGGAATATATTGTGTGAAAAGGAAAAGAATTTGAAAGAGATGAAAATACAGTGCTAATAAGTCAGTATGACAGAGTTTGAAAGAGTTTGAAGAAACAGGTTGACAAGTCATGGACACCAAGTGAAAAGAATATAGATCACTCAATGAGAATAGTAATAAAATGAACATGGTGCAGATTATTCAGAGGGTGGATAATGCATATGCAATCATCCATTGTGAAAGAAGAGTGAATTCATAGGTATAAAACAATCATGTATACAAACTGAAACTAAGATGGACTGTTACATAGTGACATAGTGCAAATGCCACAAATTGAAGTACAATAACTCAAGTATTTAACTATCAGAGCAATTCAAAAAGGTCAAGAATGCAGCAGTCTAGAATAAAGCTTGCAAAGTGGATACTAATCAAACAACAATGAAGAGCAAATAAACCAATGCATATCTCAAAATTGAAGACAGTGACCAAGTTAATGATAAGGGAAAATTGACACCATTAGGTGTACTTGTATGAATGCTTGGTTGAGAAAATCATGCAAAACCATACAATTTGGATAGGTGAATGAACAAGTTGTTCTAGAAAGGAGATCATGATCTATTGATTAAGGAACAAGCATCTAGATGCTCAAATTGCAAATTTTTAGTCTATTTTTCCTAAGTAGGTGCTTAGGACACAAGAGTAGTTTCTCCTTACAAGTGGTAGCTTGCTAAATCAGCTAAGTTGATGTTAGGCTACCTTCAGTGGGTGCTTGAGGGATTATGAAGTGGGTTCTTCTTAGGTTGAGTGGGTGCTCAAAAAAATTAGAAATAATTGTATGTTAAGAATGGGTGTTCTTAATAAAAGGCTTTGATTTCAATTGGGTTTTTCTCCCTCTGTGTTTCCCACTATAAACTTTGTGTCTTATATACTTATGTTCCTGTATGTACCTTAATTTGTGTTAATGGTTTGATTGTCAGTCTTTTCAAGAAGTTTTAGAAGCTGCTAATCTTATCAGTATTGATTCCCCTCCCCTCCCCTATCAGTGCTTGTGATATCCAACACTACTTTTGTCATGGCGTGAGATCACCCTAAAAACTTGTTCTTCTAAAACATCTTTAGAATCATTCTCTATCTCTTTCACTCATCACGGATCAAGTGCACATGTTCCTTTTTGTATTTTTCAGCATTTTTTTGAATTTTTACGTATATTTTATACATTTGGATTGAATTTTTTCTATATACACATATTTGAATACTTGTTCATTCTTCTCTTTTGTCGGTCCGTCCTTATGGGAATTGGTAGTGACATCAATTGCACTTCAAGAATAACATCTACAACATGTAAAACATGACATCTACACATACACTTTCATCCTTAGGTTCATCATCACTTTTTTACTTCCTCTTCTCTGATGGAGGGAGTAAGGATGAAGACCTGGAGGAAATATGTGTACATAAAGGAGTTGCACTCAACCATTAAATGGTGTAACTTCAATATTCAAGAAAGAACTCAAACATGAGATCCATGTGTATGCAATAATGGAAACAAGACTCAATACTCCATACTCTTATATCAGAAGAGAATGTGTACATATAGGGTAGAGTTGAGTAACTCCCATGCGGCTAATGATGCCTCCATGATGGAGATGAGAAGTTACTTCCAAAAATGGAAAGTAACTCCTGTGACACACTCTTACACATATGACAGATTCTGTGATGGACTATTTCATAACAAATATGACACCTATGATCTATGCTCACCTAAGTGAGATGACTCACCTAGTGAGGTGTAAATACACCTCACACCAACACCCCCCTTCATCGTAACATAGTATGAGGCAAGGCAAGTCATAAAAACACGTAGAGAATGAAAAATGGGTCCCAACAACTAAGTCTGATGAGGTTTCCACATATAAGAAACTCTCACAAATTGGAGTGAAAGGATAAAACCCAATGGGAAAAAAATCCCACCCAAAAGAGAGTCAAAATCACTCAAGAAGACTAGAAAAGAAGGAGAAGAAATGGATCCTGACAACATAGCCTGATAAGGTGCCCAAATACAATCATACTCCATATTAGAGATAGAAAGAAGAGGGAACAAGAAGGTCCTCTACGAAGTGTGTCAATGATGTGTTCCTCCGCGTTAAGACTGAAGAGAATCCACCCGCATCAAAAAATGTTCTTGCCATTGGGAAGGACATAAAAAGGATCACTAAAATTCGGCCCACTCCAAGAACGAAGAAGAAGCTTGTAGTACTTTGAAATTTGACTTTGATCTACAACTGGAAGGTGGCATAGGTCTAGAAAAAGAGTACACATGAAACAAAGGTAATGTCATGGCAGTGTGTGTGTCAGAGAGATAAGAAGGTGGGGGCCCAATGACCCTCAAAAAGGGATCTATAAGAAGAGGTGGATCATGAAGAATCTCTATAATGGTGGAAGTGGAAAGTGTCCATAGGGAAGCACTCCCAACGTCAGATATATATAGTTCCTTCAATATGTGTGATGGCCCAAATGGAGCATGCAATGTAATGCATGAAGTAGGAAGATAAGACTGATGTGGAGAGCTGCTGGAAGGCAAAGGCGAAGTAACGTGGCACTCAACAGAAGTAATAAGTGTAGGGAGAGTGTCTTCAATTGATTAATCAAGATGTGAGGGAGAATTAGGGGAATTGGTCACATCTATCTCAAATAAAGGGTCTCCAATGGAACACGAGTGCAAAGAGTGAATGGAAGCATGAACATGGTCAAAAATGATCTTTGTAGTGACAACAATAGTATGAATGGTCTCAAAAGGAAGTTCTTGATGTGGATGGTCAAAAAGGGACTCCCAGGAAGCAATAAGAATAGAGGAGCACTCAATAGTGAAATGGATGTGAGAACGGGGAGAATCCATGGTAGTAAAAGAGTGGTCTAGGGAAGCATCACTCTCAGATGATGAAATAATTTCGTCATACATTTGTCGGCTAATGGTCCAAGAAGTGAAAGGAAACCCAATGTGCTTGAACAAACGCAATATATCCCTATAAAAAATAAGACTGAGAAGGCTATAGACCTCATCATTGTTGTTAAACCACTCATCCTTCTGTAGAGGCTCATTAGCTTCAGGAACAAGACCATGGAGGTAGGGTAGCAAACTATGCATATTGTAGTGTCTGATGATGCCTTCCTTCCATGTTGAATAGTTCTTAGAATCGAGCATAAAAACATAATGATGAAACTCCATAATGCATAGAAACCCCCAAAAATATCTCAGATGACATTTTATAACTTGGTGTAAAAAATACAAGCCCAAATAAGTAGTGCAATGACCCCCCAAAATTTTGTTCTTTAAAATGTAGTGCATTTACAAAAAATTACAATATCATCATGTAGTGTGCAAAAAATCATGCAATTTTGACTAAATAAGAACTCAAAACCGAGCAACTGGTCAAAAGTTATAGCCAAAAAATGATTCCAGTAATTGATGGAAAAAGCCTATAAGAACTGTAAACGAGCTAAAAAGGTGCCCGAAACACATGCAAAGGGGGTTGTATTTGTACTTGTTGGAAACATAATCAAATTTTAGATAGGGTTTTTTTTCTTGTGAGGTGGGATTGGCCTCCTGCCGACCCCAGACCTCGTCCTCTGTCTTTGACGCTCGTAGGAAGGGCATACATTAACAAGAAAAATGAATCCAAAATGATTACAATGCCAAGAAATGAATGGTTTTCACCTTAAAACATTAAAGGGATTATTTTCACCTCCAAACAATACTAAAAGGATTGGGCCCAAGATGATGTGTCAAGCCATGTGGATGCACCGAGATGCTTGATGTTGGCTGATCTGTAAACTCTTCAACTTTGGAATTATCCACATAATCACAAATTAAACAATGATGTTCTACTTTCTATTAGAAAATGACAGAGATAGCTAGTGAATGAATTTTGATTGTGCTTAGAATCAACAATTACAGGGAAGGAAAGAATATAAACTCATAAACACCAAAAAAAATTATCCTGGAAAACCTCCAGAGGAGGAAAAACTAGTCGAGAAGGGCAATTGCTCTTTCTTCCCACTTTTATTGGCCAATTCACAAATAAGTACAGAAATTATAATAAGTATGAAAGAGAAGTAGATAATATCTCACACTTCCTCCCAATTACTTGTTTTCTCTGTCTCAATCACTCCTTTCTTCTACAAAACACAATTCCAACACTAATAACTTCTGGCTCACTTGCTTTCATGCTTCGATGATCTTGTTCTCTTCTATAAACATGTATTTATAGCCTTCCTCATGTCCTCATATGCACTAGAAGATGGGAAAGGTCATGGAGGAGAAGAGACATAGACAACCTTACAAATTCTAAGGTTGTTCATTTCATGTTTTTATTTTATGTCCAAAAGAGCCAGGACCGCCGCACAATGTAGACAGGCGGTCTCAGGACCGCCACCCTAGTTGGGCAGTGGTTCTGTAACCACCACTCTATACAGAGTGACGGTCCTGTTGCTATAAAGATAGAACCTCCATGTATTTATTTTCCTTCTTCATGCTAACTGATCTGATGAAGTAGAGTCATTTTGGATCCCTATGGATCATTGACTCACCGAGCTAAGAGGCCAATGCACGAGTTAAAAACCAAGTTGTGCTAAGGTATTCGGCCGAGCTGTTTTATGTGTTATCTAAGTCAATGCCAAGGTCAAGGCCAAGTGTTCATAGGATAGAGCTAGAGTGGAAGGTGCAAACCCACATGTCAAGTGAGGTTTGGGCATCAAAAATGGAAAAGTAACCATCGAGGGCTTGCAGATCTTCACGTGGTAGGGAGTTGGAGAAGAAATGGTCAATGTAGGAAGGATTCCTGAGAATGGATAAGCCATTTCAAATGCACATGCCAAATAATGAATTGTGGGGAGATATTCCAAATGTGGTTCATTGTAATGTCTTGTTGATCAGAGGAGGAAATGTATAGGGAAAGATAGCATTCATCAGTGCAATCAGCAGGTATCAAGTGAGCTAAATGCGAGCAACTAGGGGCACAGATGAGATGAATCAACTATAGCCATGGAATGATGAGCATGGATGGAGGTAGTGAAGACAGGCCTTAGTAAAGAGTGTTTCAGAGCCTTTAAACCAATGTAAACCAAACTCGTAAACATGAGTGGAATTTGGCCACATCATAGTAATAGGGGATTCAAAGTAGCAATTTAAAGGAAATACGAGTAGAGCATTAGAGTCAACAATTATACGGGGGCTCAATGCATGATTCCACTAACGTGGGTCAAAGACCAAATAACACACGATGCAGAGTGTGTCAAGCAATGAGCAAGTAGAGCAAATCCAACTAGACGAGTTGTAAACTGAGTTGCCAAGGTAAAATGATGGGTAATATAAAATGAGCTAGGTACAGCTCGGTTCCTATCTTGGCGATATGGAACTGAGTTGGGCCTTTAGGTGGCTCTTCTAACCTCTTTAAAACTTTAAACTAGCACTTCAAACCTACAAATTTATCCTGATTCTAAGCATAACAAATACCAGTAAAGAGACACACTTAGCACACAAACCAAGTACAAGTCCCTTAAAAATGCAAGTAAAGCATAAAGCAAGAATGAGAGCTTATACAAGAAACTATAAGGCATAGATTAGTAAGAAATGGTTAGGAGTAGCACGATTCTGGTCTCTAAGCTCTAATACCATGACGAATGGAGGAAGGATGAATACTTGGAGATAATTCATGTGCATAAAGGAGTTTTACTTAACCATAGAATGGTGTAGCTTCAATATTCAAGCAAGAACTCAACCATGAGAGAAATATTCATGCAATAAGGAAAACAAGACTCAATACTCCATACACATAGATCATAAGATAAGGTGTACATATAGGGGAGTGTTGAGTAACTCCCATGCATCTAATGATTCCTCCATAATGGAGAAGAGGAGTTACTTTCAGAAGGGTAAAATAACTCATATGACACACACTTACACATATGACATATTCCATGAGGGAATCTATCATAACTAATACGACGCCTATGATACATGCTCATCTAAGTGAAATAACTCACCTAGTGAGGTACCAATACACATCACACCAACATTCTTTATCTTCCACGCTTCACTTTTTATGACTCCACACTTTTCCTTGTCTCTCCGCACACTCTTCATCATCAATCTACATGGTTATCAGGTAGGCATCTCTATCTACTTTATGTTACCAAGATTTCTCTCAACAACATAAAATAGAGTAAAATGTAGACATTTTTATCCCATTTCACCCCTATTGAAATTGGACAACTAAGTAGACCTCAGAGGATATAGGTAGTTTTCAGTGTTACGAGGCACCATCATGGTCTCCTGAACCAAGTAAACATCAATTGTTCACACCCAAACTATGTAGAAAGTGAGCTAGTTAACATCATCTCAGGGGTTAATGAGGTGGGAATACAATGGGTATAAGGTAATGAAGGAGCTTGGGATGTGGCACTTAGGTCTCAAGGAACAAGAACGATCGAGCCAAGAATGTGGTGAGCTAAAGCAAGCGAGTGAGCTCAATACACACCTAACACTTTCGACAAAGGTCAATATTGACTCATTGAGGATCATCACAGACCCTTGGGCTAAGTTAAGAGCATGAGGGGTCATCATATGTCTCATTAGTGCACCTCTTAAAATTAGATAAATCGGTGAATACCCTGAGTTGTGCAAGGTCTCCATGTGGAATAGCGGCTCGACATCCAAGGCAAGGTGACATAAAGGTAGTCGATAGTCAGAGTCGAGGGAGGTGACTCGATATGTCAAAGGGGGTCTTCACGTAACATCAGGTTGCAATGATTCAAAAGACCATGTCTCACAAGGATGGATGCAATTGGCTTTTCATTTGAAGCAGCAACTCAGCATGTAAAGAAAGGAGAACCCAAGGCATGAATCAAGTTAAGCTAGCATAAATGAATGTTGTAAAAACATTAAGCACCATCCCAGCAAAATCAATCAAATCAATAGGATCCTGTTATATTTAAATTCCCAAATATTTTAAAGATATGAAAAACATTGAAGGAAGAGAGAAATTATCGAAATTATCTTTTTTCAATCAAGTGATTAATTCACAATCCTGTGTAGGCCAAGAAATGCCTAGAGTTGCATGTACCCATAAACTTATACCTTGAGCAATTCTTAACAAAATTTCAAAAAATTGGTGGCATTAGTAGCGTGGATCCGAGGATGATGCAGAGTAATCAATAAATTTAGATATTGATGAAGATATTATGAATAATTTCTTGGAAAATAAGCCCAATTAAAAGGGACAGTTGGAAAGTGGTTGGGAATGCAATTAATGAGTATGGCCATCATTTTCTCCAGATGTAGAGTATGAGATAACACAAGGGAGATTTTGTGAATCTATTTTCATCATTTCTCCTCATTTATCATAACTTTCAAGTAATTGGTAAGCATTTTTTGGGGATTACTCTCTTCTCTCCTCATTCTATACATTGTAATCAGGGGGTTCATAAAAAGAGGAGTCATTTTTCTTCTGCCCCCTTATCTCTTTATTCTCTGTTGGGTTGAATGTGGAGTTTTGACCTACTACCCAAGCCTTGTAATGGAATTTCCCTTACCTCCTTCCCATTGATGTTGTTCTGTGCATATTTTTGGAGCAATATAATGTGTCTTGTGATGCATTTTTTCCATCCTTTGTATGTTTTTAATTGTTTCTACTTGTTTTTATTCACTACAGGTATATTGTGCATATTCTTGATGTCTGTTATAGGTTTTGGGAGCTATGTTCAAGGGGAAACAAATGGTTCTTTGTGTGAATCTATCTTTTACATATGGTGCATTTTGTCCACCCTTTCAATTTCTCACCTTTCTCCATTTTGGTAGTCGAATTCTTGGCTAAAAATCCTCATTTTCTGGTGTATCATTGTTGTTAGTGTAGGCTTTACTTTTATCCACTCTCTCCTTGATCTCTTGGAGTGTTAGATTAGGATTAGATATCTTTGCTTACATTAATAGTAGCTTATGGTAGTAAATTTAGGAGCAAGAACCAACTTTCTCTAGAGGGTTATCTCAAGCCCGCGAGTCCCACAGCTTGAGAAATAACTCAATGTTGTCCAAAAGTAGGGATCCATAACTAATTATCCTAGGGTGTTACTTTTTAGCTATAATAGACACTAAATCACACACTTGGGTAAATTTCTAGGTCTTGATCACATGCATTGCATTCATATGATTCCTAAGGGAGAAAATTACTAATTGATCACTATCTTTGGCCTTTTAGGTTCCTTTCTAGTCTTATTCTTGGCCTTTCACACCCTACTACCCAGTTTTACCTTCGACACTTCACCTTTTCTGGATCTGGACACCAGCTCCAAGCCAGGATGTCAGCACCCAGGTGCCCTCATCCCCTCTAAGTTCCCTAGACCTCTTTGTATCTTACTTGCTCTTTTTGGGTCCTTTCTAGTTGTTGACATCCTTATCACTTATGGGTTAACCTTTTAGTGATCAATTTCAAAATTCAGGTAAGGGAATCATATAAATACAATGTTATGGGATCAAATTAAAGGACCAAGCTCTAAATCTATTAGCACCACCTAAGGTTACATCTAAAGGCATCTAAAGAACATCAAAGAATCAATCTAGTTTCACGTAAGGGATGAGGAATTGGTTATTTTGCATACATGCATAGGAGGGGAAGTTCATTTTTCCATGAACACGTCTATTTACATTTTCTACATCTAGCTACCTTCTCGTTATCAAGTATGACACACACAAGAGCCACCTAGGGAACGATTTCTACACACACATAGAACTACATTGGGTTTGAGATGTAGTGCAGCACTCGGTTATAAGATCACTATGTTGACAACCAAGGACAGTATGACCCACATTTTTCATTATTTTATTTTTTGGGATTTGATGCGTTTGGGGTTTTTATAGGTGATATTTGTATTGCAGGTTATCACCAACATCGGTGATCATTGTGTAACATTCTAGTGACAAATAGCGAAGGATTGTGACAACTTAGCAACCCTAAAAAATTCATTTTCTAAGCATCTACATAGATTCTGAAGCCTAGACAAGGATCCTAGTGCCCCAGTACTTCCCTAAGTACCTTGGTCCAGCCTTTCTCTACACTTCTACATTTTTATGGGTTTTATTATGACTTCCTATGTTCCAGTTTTATTATTTTTCCACATTTGCATAGTCCAGGATTTATTATGAAATCAACTAAATATTTTTATCTCTTCATTGCACTTAGGGTTTCATTTATCTTATTTAGTGTTTGTCTCACTTCATGTACTTTATTGCTTTATTTATTGTTGTGACTATGAAATATCCTATATAGGGTTTTAGACAAAAATATTATTTTTGTTAAATCAGAGGAGAAGTTCATTTTTCCATGCACACATATACTTACATTTGCTACATTTAGCTATTGCTTGTTATCAATTGCATCTTATACAAGAGCCACTGAGGGCACAATTCTACACATACACATAAAGAACTACATAGAGTCTAAAATGTAGTGCAGTTCCCAGATCATAAGTTCACTCAGTTGGGTAACCGTTGGGATTAGTCATACTCCCCATTTGCATCTTTTTATTTTTAGGATTTGATGTGTTTTAGGGTTTCGCAAGTGCTCTTTCTCTTTACATGTTTTAGGATAATTCTGTGGGCATAGTGCAACACACAGATGATCAATACCAAAGGGAAGTGACATAGAAGGAATCACTTTCTGGCCATTTTTCGTAGTCACAGGCACCTACAGAAGGTCCCTGGCGCCTAGGTACCCCTAACCTAGGCCAGGCGCCCTAGTCCTGGCATTTCTAATAGTTTTGCATTTTTATGGGCTCGATTGCGATAGTCTTCTTTCTTGTTTTATTAGTTTTCCAACTCGAAATAGCTTCAGTATTATTACAAAATCAACAAAGTACTTTATCCCTTCTCTTATAACTAGGGTTTCAAATTTATTTGTTTGTTGCTTAGGTCAAATTTGTACTTTATTTCTATAGCATTGTGTTGTGACTTTGAAATTAGGATTAGCATATATTTTTCAATATTTTCTTGATCAAAATTTGGCCCATTTTGTGTCTCTTTATGACTCATTTTTACGTTCATGAAAAATTTGGTATGTATTTATGGCATATGATACATATAAATTTTCACATTTGACCTGATTTTCATACATACATATAAAATAATAATTTATGTATTTCGTCTTACTTTTAAGTGTTTATTAAATTTTTTATTCCCATTAAACTTAGTCCTTAAATTTATTTCAAAAATAATGTGTTATTAAAAATATATTGAGGTGTTTTTTGATACAAAAACCTTTAATTCATCTTCAAATCATTAATCTATGCAAAAATAAAGTGATGTTTAATAAAATTACACTACTTGACAAAGGTTTAGTTGAATTTGTAATAAGAACATCTTCTTGAGAGGCACTACAATACTTCAAAAGGTTATCAATGGTTTTAAAAGCATCTAGTTCATTATTTTGGTGTGGAATTGCATTCACAAGTTTAAAATTATCCTAACTATAAAATCCAAATCGATAAGGGCGTGAATATGCCACACAATATTAAATATTTTCTTGAGAAATGGTAAAATACATTAAAAAAATGTAATTGAATTTTCAATCACTTGATTTTTTATTTTTTCATGGACTTACATTTTCAAGCTAGTTAACCCAAGATCAGAATGCATTCAATAAGGTCTTGTCTACGTCAAGCAAGCTTAAACCCCCATTTAAGAGATGTTACAATATGAAAAAAAATTGTAAGTGCCTTTCTAAGAACCCGGTTTGGTATTTTTGCATAGACTTACACTTAAAATTTAGTTGGCTCAACATCGAGTTGCATTTGGGAATGGCATGTTAGAATAAATAAATCTTTAAAATATCATTGATAAAGGTTGAAATACATCAAAAATTTGTAAGTACCTGTTACCCAAAATGTGCCCCCTGCTCATTTTGTGGCTAACTCCTCCCGTTCTTCCCTCTATTGTGCTTCAGTCATAAAAATTTTCTTTTCAGACACTCAAAACCTTTTGGAAATGGCACCATTGGATAGAGCTCTTTCTCATCTTTCCAGAAAGGTAAATTTTTCCTTCTAACTCCATGTATTTTTCAAGTTATGGCTCGGCAGAGTTTTTGTGGGAAATTTTCTCCTAGAAGGCCAGCAACCAATCAGGACGTGCCACATGTCCAAAGAAGTGGCGGGGGTCGGAGGAGAACTTGGTTTTTTACCAAGTGTTTTGGTAAAGGTTTCAAAAGGAAGAATTTTTCCTGCGGGCCCGCCGACCAATCATTTGCTGCCACGTGCCCAGGGGAGAAAGTTGGAAAAATTGACTAAGTGTTGGTGCAAGAAAAAATTTTGAAGGATGGCCCCACAGCCAATAGAAACATGCCACGTGTCCAAGGAGGTTCAGACCGGTGGAGCGCGGGTGGAAATTGGGATTTTTTCCCAAAACATTGGCGCAAAAGTTAAAATGCCTGCGGAGTCTCCGCCAACTAATCACATGAGGACACGTGGCACCTAGACTTGTGGAGTGCAGGGAATATTTGGAAAAGTTTCCCAAGGAGAAAATAAAGGAAAATTCAGAAGGGAAAACCTGCCCCCCTTATTGCGAGCCAATAGAATCTCGCCACGTGTCCAGGTAGGGCAAAAAATTTAGAGCAAGCCCGCGAGGAAATTTAGGAGGGTCAAACCCGCATCCAATGGGGTTTTGACACATGTCTAGGCCAAAAATATCAAAGCAACCCGCATGAAAATTTGAAATAATGGGCCCGCTCCCAATCAGAGCATGACACGTGTCCCAGCTCGTTGACCCGGCGAGAAAATTTTGGAATTTTTTTCCAAAGGATAAAACAAAGAAAAATGGAGCAGGAGGGGCCCGCGCCCAATGAAAACTTACCACGTGGTACCTAGACTTGTGGAGCGCGGGAAAATTTTGGAAAATTTTCCAAACGACCAAAAAGGTAAAAATTCAAAAAAAATTCCCACCGACCCGATTTGGCCCTGTTTTGCCCTAAAACTTCAAATCGCCATATCTTTCGATCCAGAGCTCATTTTTTTGCGTTCTTTATATCAATGGAAAGCTGGTGAAATTATTTACAAGATTCCAAGATTATTTTTGCATTTTGGTGGATTTTGGAGAGATAAAATCAAGAAACACCTCTGGCACGTGGTCATGGACAGAAATGACGTTTCAACCACCATTTTTAATGAAGAATGGCTCGCATTCTCTCCCAGCATGGTTAAAAATGTCAGGGAATGGGTCTGTCAGGGCGCCCATGCTATTTTGATGGCATTTTGGTCAATGGTTGAACCCCTTACACTTTTTCCCGCATTTCTCTCTCCTGGGGTCGTGGTTTGCACTGTAAAAGCCAGAATGAGTTCATTTTGCAAAGGAGAGACACTTTTTCAGCTCTGCAACTTCCTTTTTCTTCCTCCTTGGTAGAATTTGTGAAGAAATTAGGGGAAAAATAAAGAAGTTATGGAAAAACCTGAAAATTTTCTTGCCTCTGGATCCACATGTAAATGTACTGTATTGGCTTCTTATTATGTTGGATATATGTTCATAAGATAAGAAAAACCATCAATCCTTTCATATATCTATTATTGTTTTCTTGAATGCTTTCATTACATTTTGAGCATGTTTGCACCCATAGTGAAAGTGTCCATCCTTCTTGATTATGTATCTTCTAAGCAGGATCAGGTGTCTACAACTCCTTTTGTGCATCAGTTCTTAGCATGAGTTCTTTCTTTTTTGCATTATTCTATCCTTGTCCCTTTGGAATGCGTAGCAGTATCACTTTACGAGTTAAAAGGTTCTTCAAACCTGCAAGATTACTGTAGATGATTGGTTGGAGTCTGAGGAACCATGTTCCTTCTTTTCTGGAGATTCACATCTTCCTAATATGACCTTGCTATGATGTCACACTTGATATGCAGGATTCTTAAGGTTGTAAGGATATTTCACACTGTTTCCTACATATTCTCAAACATAGAAGCCTGATCAATTTTGCATGGTAGTGCTTCCCATTTGAAACCACAGATACCTTCTCAATAATCTAGGTTCACTGTTTTCCTATTGACTTACATTCAATGGATACTTGCCTGAGATGATAATCTCCCACATTCATGACAGGGCATTTTGGCTCATGCCAAAATGAGTTGAAAGTTGAACCTTGCTAAGATCTTAGTATAAGCGATAGGTTTGATGTAGAGATTTACTAAAAATTGCAATTGACCCGAGATGAAATTACCTTTGGGATCAGGGAATTTAATATGTAGGAGAGCATAAAGTTTTTGGATCCACATATCAATGAGCTACAATACATTGACATATCTTATAGTAGGATTTCTAATGCACCTTGTTATGTTGTTGAAAGGATGACCAAGAGGGAATATTAGACCATATAAAGAGGATGTAATTGAAAATTTCGGATCAAAACATGTTGGTCCAAAACCGTATAGTAGGGTTAGGATATAATTATACATCCCGACCGAAACTAGTGGTTTTGACTGGGAGGGACAAAAACAAATTTAGCTCTCTAGGTCAGAGGATAACTTCCTTTACATGCGTTTTATGTTATAAAAACCTCTGGAACTAATGATAGAGATGAGTGCAAAGATAAAATCATAATGTAATATTTATCAGGGTGTGCTATAAAAGTGTGAGGAGAGTTTTTTTGTGCATGTAAGCATGCACTGTCAATATCAACAATGTCAAAGTTGTATCAAGATTTCTAATTTACAGTATCTGGGATAGTCCATTTATGTTGCCAAATATTCTTAAACCTCCACTTTTAGAATGGACGCTATAAATCTTATTCAAACTCTGTAAACCCTCATAATGCTAAGATACCTATTTAATACAAAAAATAGTTAGTTAGGTTATGGGAAACCCTGTGCATTCACTAAGTTAGTTGACCACTAGTTCGAATTTTATTGGGAGAAAACCACAGTTTTTCAATGCCAAGAAATGTGATACCTCTGATTGAGTAATGCAATGAAAAATTGACAACTGTGATTTGATAAATTCCTTTTCTTGAGTTTCAAACTTCCTCGAATACTTTGTGTGGACAGGTCACATTTACAAGTTTCTTGACTGGAGATCAAAATACATATTACTTGTTCCTATTAGGGATACTGTTAGACCTATAAGACAAGTGTTTCCATAACCAGATTTGTATTAGTTATTTGATTTAGGGAACAATAATTTCCTATTTTCAAGGTTTCATTTTACATGAGGATCTATTTAAAGATGATGGCATAGACCCTAAATAGATATGGAAGAAAATTGACATTTGTTTATAACATATTTGTCTCCTCTCAAAGATGCTACTATTTCATGAGAAGGAATAAGCACAAGAGGGAATATTATTACCTATGACAGACAATGCATAAGTTGGAAATTTTTGGTGCATACATGTGTTGGTAACACAAATTGTATAGTAGGGTCAAGTTGTATATTATTACAAACTGAACTAAACTGGAGGTCTTTGACCTGAGGGGAAAAATCTATCAGTTTGGCTTTCTCAGTAGGAGGACTACACTATATGTCAAAGATGTAATTTCCTTCTTTAAAACTTAGAAAATGACTAACAGGAATGGGTGTTTGGATAAGAAATTAATAAAACAACTATCGTAATTATTCTAGCCTAAGAGTGTGGAGAGGTGTATTTGTACATGACAAGTAGTTGGTAATGTTAAAATTAGCATTATTCCAAAGGATATGATTGCCAAATTTGTAGTGTCTAAATAGACCCTGATGAATATGATTCTTTAAAAAATGTTATATTGGGTGCATAATGATCCAAATGAACAACCTACCACCACTCTTCATATAAAGTTGTGTAAATTCCTAGTAGGTGTTCATGAAATGTGTCTACATGAAATTTATACTCATGTTGAGACATATGCAAACTGTTAGGAATTAATAATATCTAATGCGGAATAATTCCTCAGAATCACAATAATAAGAAGTATGAATAGAATTACAAAAATGAAAAATACACAACATGAAGACAATATTTAACGTGGTTCACCCAATGTGGGCTACATCCACCAAGAACACTTGCTCAGATTTTATTACAAGCCAACAGTCTTCACAATTACAATAATTAGATCTTGTTTGGAGCTACGCTCAACAAACCCTCATGAATTCACACTTGAATTCACACACACTATTCACCTTCACAAAACACACTCATATAAATCCTATTGTATGTCCATCTATTTATAAGTACATCAATAGGTAGCAGAAGAGGTGGTTTTACAAAACAATGGGTACCGAAAAACCATGGGCCCAAAAACAGCCCATAACGGTTACCCATTACCCATGGGTTAATAAACCACCCATGAAAATTTGCTTTGGGGGCTTCGCCCCCGAACCCCCCTTGACCCGCTCACCGGTGAGCGGGACCACTATAAAAATATCCGAGTGTAACACATGGAAGGTGTACCAAACTCTAACATGAAAACAGGCTCCATAAACATAACAATCTCCCACTTGGAGACTGATTTCCACTGAGCAAGATTCTCAACCCTTCACTGTCATCCACAAAGGCCAACCAAAGTTGAACATAGCTTTAGTTCATCCCTTATGACCACCTTGGTCATCATGTCTGCAGGATTCTGACTGGTATGAATCTTCTCCAACTTCAACTTATCTTCATCCAAATCTATCCTGATGAAGTGATATCTCAACTATATATGCTTCATCCTTGAGTGGAAAGCAGAGTTCTTAGCTAGGTGTATAGCACTCTGACTATCACTATGCATCTTACATTCCTCTTGCTTATGCCCCAACTCCTCAAGCAATTGTTGTAACCAAATCATCTCTTTGCTTGCCTCTGTGGCATCAACATACTTAGCCTCCGTGGTTGACAAAGCCACCATCTTCTATAGTCGTGAAATCCAGCTCACCGTTGTCCCACCTATAGTGTAAATATAACATGTCGTGCTCCTCCTGTTGTCTACATCTCTAGCCATGTCTGAATCTACATAACCACATAAAGTGGTGTCTAATCCATTGTAGCACAAAATTGTCTCCATGGTCCCTCTCAAATACCGAAGGATCCACTTTACTGCTTGCCAATGCTCTTTACCTAGATCACTCATAAATCTACTCATAACTCCCACTACATGGGCAATATCAGGCCTAGTGCACACCATAGCATACATCAAACTGCCAACCGCTGATGAGTAAGGTACCTTGGACATCTGGTTTCTTTCCTACTCTGTCTTGGGACACTGCTCCTTTGATAACTTAAAATGGCCTGCCAAAGGAGTCCCAACCAATTTAGCATCATGCATGTTAAACCTATCCAATACCTTCTTAATGTACTCTTCCTGAGATAAAGTCAGCTTCTGTTCCTTCCTATCCTGAGTTATCCTCATACCAAGGATTTGTCTGGCTACCCCCAAATCCTTCATATCAAAGGATTCACTTAGCTGTTTCTTGAGTACTTTTATTTCCTACATTTTTTTACCTGCAACCAACATGTCATCAACATACAAACACAGGATAATATAACTTCCATCCTCAAATTTCTTTGTACATACACGCAATGGTCATAATGACATCTAATATAACCTTGCTCCATCATGAAGCTATCAAACTTCTTATACCATTGGCGTTGAGCTTGTTTTAGGCCATACAAGCTCTTCTTCAGTTTGCACATGATCTCCTCTTTACCTTTGACTTCATATCCTTCTGGCTGCTGCATATATAGCTCCTCCTCTAAATCACCATGGAGAAATGTAGTCTTTACATCTAACTGTTCTAAGTGCAAGTCTTCTGCTGCCACTATTCCAAGAACAGTTCTGATAGAAGTCATTTTTACTACAGGATAAAAAATCTCATCAAAATATATACCTTGTTTCTGTGTAAACCCCTTGACCACCAACCGGGCCTTATATCTTTTCTTTCCTTCATCTTCATCTTTAACTTTGTACACCCACTTGTTCTGTAATGCTCTTTTTCCTTCCGGTAGCTTCACCAAATCCCAAGTCTAGTTCTCCATGAGATACTTATGCTCCTCATCCATGGCTTGCTCCCACTTCTTACTGACATCTACCTGCATTTCTTCATCAAAGCTCTCTGGCTCTCCACTATCAGTGAGTAATAAATAATAAAGAGAAGGAGAAAAATGTTCAAGTTCTTTTCTTACCCTAGAAGACCTCCTCACTGTAGGAGTTTGGGGTTCCTATTGAGTAGGTTCCTGAACTGATTCATGGGTCACTGTCCCATCCAAAAGATCCTCTACCACTGCATATTCTTTCTTGGATTCTTCCCTATTTTTCTGTAATTGTTGCTTATACATGACTTTCTCATTAAAGACCACATCCCTAGACCGAATGATTTTCTTGTCCTTAATACTCCAACATTTAAATCCAAAGTCATCACCACCATAACCAATAAAAGTGCATTTTTCTGATTTAGCCTCTAGCTTGGTCCTATCATCCTTGTCAATATGAACAAACACCTCACATCCAAAGACTCTAAGAAATGAGTAATCGACTTTCTTACCGTACCAAGCCTCCTCAGTTATGCCTCCATCTAAGGAACTTGAGGGTCCTCTGTTTATCAAGTACACAACTGTGCTCACTACTTCTACCCAAAGATAAAGAGGCAGTCCTGCATGTATCCTCATGCTCTTAGCACGTTCCATTATTGTTCTGTTCATCCTTTTTGACACCCCATTTTGTTGCGGGGTTCCTGGAACCATCTTTTGCCTACAAATTCCATTCTTAGAACAATAATCATCAAATTCATTGCTACAATACTCCCCTCCATTATCTGACCTGAGACATTTTAATTTAAGACATGTTTCATTCTCTACCAAGGCTTTCCATTTAACAAAAGTATCAAATACATCAGATTTGTTTCTAATACAATAAACCCAAACTTTCCTTGTTGCATCATTAATAAAAGTAACATAATAACTTGAACCCCCAAGAGATGATACCTAAGCTGGCCCCCACACATTATAATGTACCAAGTCTAACTTACTCTCTTTTTTCGTAGGTCCAACCTTGAGAAACCTTACTCACTTCTATTTCCCATATATGCAATTCTCATAGAAATCCAAACATGTTTCTATATATCCAAGAAAAATCTTCTTTATGATGTCCATGCCCTTATGGCTCATATGACTGAGCCTATAGTGCCATAATGTTGTATCTGCATCTGAAGCCATAAGATTACAATCATTAGTACTATCAGTGGATAAATACAAGGTTCCAACCTTCTTACCTCTTGCCACCATAAGAGCACCCTTGGTAACCTTCCAAGAGTCAGTTGTAAATATCACAGTACAACCATCACTTCCCAATTGCCCCACCGATATCAAATTTCTCCTTAATGTAGGCACATGTCTGACATCATTCAATAGCCATGTATTCAAATTCTACATCTTAACCTAAACATAACCTTTTCCAACTATACTACAAGGCTCATCATCACCAAGAAAAACATGCCCAAAATCCCCTTGAACATAATCAACAAAATAATGCCTATGTGGAGTAGCATGAAAAGAATCCCCTGAATCTAAAACCTAAGATTCAGTAATATTATATAAAGAAAGAATAAAATCATCCTAGCATACATTACTCGATGCCACATTTGCCTCCTTGTTTTCTTCTTGTTGTTTCTTCTTATCCCGAAGCTCCCAACAGTCCTTCTTTGCGTGCCTAGACTTTCCACAATTCCAACATACAATCTTGCTCTTGGATTTTTACCTTGCCCGATCTTTCGATTTTCTACGGTTTCCTTGATTCTTCTATCTCCCTCTAGTTTCTACTATCAAAGCATTCCCAAAAGTAGAAGATTCCCCAGATCTTTTTCTTCACATTTCCTCACTTAGAATCACCCCTACAACATCCTCAAACTTTAACTTCGCGTTAGTTGGAACCAAGTTGTTTACCACCATTACCAGGCTATTCCAACTTTTAGGTAAAGAGCACATAATTAATAAAGCCCTAACTTCTTCATCAAATTCTATTGTAACCAAAGCTAGCATATTCACAATTGTATTGAAATCATTTAAATGATCTGCTACTGAACTATTCTTAAGCATCTTCATATTAAACAACTTTTTCATTAAAAATATCTTATTAGAGGCAGAGATTTTTTCATACAACTTCCCTAATACATCCATTAGATCTTTTGTAGTCTTTTCCTTTGAAATATTAAATAATACCAAAGATGCAAGACACAGCCGTATTGTCCCAAGTGCCTTCCTATCCAACAAATCCCATTCTTCATCTGTCATGCTCGAGGGTTTGTTCACCTTCTTAGACAACGGAGTATAAAGATCCTTCTTATAAAGGTAATCTTCCATCTACATCTTCCAAAGACTGAAATTTTGCCCGTTGAATTTATCAACGCTAGATCTTCCATCATCTGCCATAGCTCCCACTCAAGCTAAAAACTTTCCCTGTGATTCAACACTTCAGCAAACCAAACCAGACTCTGATACCAATTGTTAGGAATTAATAATATCTAATGCCGAATAATTCCTCAGAATCACAATAATAAGAAGTATGAATAGAATTACAGAAATGAAAAATGCACAACACGAAGACAATATTTAATATGGTTCACCTAATGTGGGCTACATCCACCAAGAACACTTGCTCATATTTTATTACAAGCCAATAGCCTTCACAATTACAATAATTAGATCTTGTTTGGAGCTACGCTCAACAAACCCTCCTGAATTCACACTTGAATTCACACACACTATTCACCTTCACAAAACACACTCATATCAATCCTATTGTATGTCCATCTATTTATAAGTACATCAATAGGTAGCCAAAGAGGTGGTTTTACAAAACAATGGGTACTGAAAAACCATGGGCCCAAAAACAGGCCATAACGGCTACCCATTACCCATGGGTTAATAAACCACCCATGAAAATTTGCTTTGGGGGCTTCACCGCCTTAACCTACTCACCGGCGAGTGGGACCGTCGTAAAAATATTTGAGTGTAACACATGGAAGGTGTACCAAAATCGAACATGAAAACAGGCTCCACAAACATAACACATATCTCCCTTGTAATCAATCCCTCTAGAAGGCTAAAATCTATGAAAATATCCATTTTTCTCCCCACATAAGCCATTGGTCTAAACTTGCTCCCCCAACATAAAACACGGCTCTAAAAGGGATCCTTGACTCTCCCCTCAACCCTAAAAGTACCATTTCCCCTAATATTTGTTTGATTTTATTTTGAATTTGTTACAACATAACTTATTGGTTTCCTACTTCGTAATTTATTTCACCCCAAGTGTGGTACCCTTAATCCTATGTCATATATCAAATATATATAACTAACATGTCACTAACATAACCTCTTAACATGGCATTGATTTCACCTTTTGGTTCACCCTAAGTGTGGTGCCTTTAATCCTATGGCATATATCAAATATATAACTGACTTGTGACTAAAATAACCTCTTAGCATGTCATTGATTTCACCTTTTGGGTGAATCTTAGCTTTGTAAAGTTTTAGAATGTATTAATTAATATATATATATAAAGGATGAATAATGTTACAGGGGGTATTCTAATTTAATTAACTTCCAACATTAATTGCACAAATTGGAATAAAGCTTTTCAAAGTGATAATTGACCTAAAAAATTATTTAAAAAAAGGGAGAGAGTAAACTTGGTAGATTTTGTGTGGATCTAGGGGATTCTATGTGGTCTAAGTGCAGGAATAGGCAAATATGGAACTGTAAATGTTTCATTTCAAAAATTGTAACCTAAAACGTAGCCTAGTTACAACTTTTCAACTCGGTATATAGCATCCATATGGTTTATAACCCTTCAATACGGTCTTGGACCTACTTTGAATTTGGGTATACAAATTTCTTGGTGCTTCATCTTCCTAGAAATGTGTGTTACTATCTTTCCATATTCTTCACTCACCTTCATAATGGCTCTATAAACTTTTATCTAACCCTCAAAACCGTTGTATTATAAGGATTTCCTAAAAAGAAAATTTATTTGGGTTGTGGGCACCCCTGTGTATTAATGACATACACACTACTCTGAATAGTCATCAAAACACATGTCATTCTCCTAACATGTGATATCTATTGTAGTGTAATCAAAATTTGACAACCGTGTTTTGATAATGTCTTGCTTAAGTTTCACAATTACTTAAAT
The DNA here is from genome assembly GCA_019776745.2 of Taxus chinensis. NCBI lineage: Eukaryota > Viridiplantae > Streptophyta > Pinopsida > Cupressales > Taxaceae > Taxus > Taxus chinensis. Next base: position 96,684,263 of record CM034155.1, read on the forward strand.
GTTTGGGAAGGGTCACTTTTCTTACTTGTAGAATGATAATGAAGACTCTTAGACCTAGAAGGAGACTTTATATCAATAGAGGGTGCTTCCCCAATGGATGTGCATGAGTTATTTTATTGTTTGTGGAGATATGGGTGCCTTTAGTGCTTGCTTTTGCATGTGGAGTTTATAAAGTATCAAGTCCCTTAAATGAGGTAGGATTTAATTTCTTATATATTCTTCTTAATGTTGTTATGACATGAAAGGCTAACCAAAGGGGTGTATTTTCTTGCATGAAGGTGGTGGAATTGAAATAATTAACTTGCAATATGTCAATCAAAAACTATGCAGTAGGGTCAGTATTGTAATTTTACTAATGGATAGAAATTGGCATTTTTAGACTAAAGAGAAAAGAATATTTTGACTTTATGATCCTAATAATGATTGTTTTTATGTGTATTTAAAATTTCAAAATTAACGAAAAAGAGGTGTGCAAAGATAAGAAATTACACGAAGTTTATTAGGGTGTGCTATGCAAGACTAATGAAACTATGTGATGCTCGTTCAAACAACCACTTGAGAACAAGGAAACAACCTAGGGTTAGCTAGAAAGTTATGGAATAATTTTTTTTATAGAAGTGTCTACAACTAAGTTGCAAGACATCAGTTTTCACTAACAGGTTCCAGAACAAATCCTAATTAACAAAACACAGGTTTCCATTATTGACCCATAACAAGTTCACAAGGTTCAAATTTTAGGGTTACATGCTTCAGTTAGGTTCAAGGAGTAATTTACCCCCATACCTGCTCTCTAACAGGCTCAGAAATTCAACTAGATTTTTCTCCTATTAAACACTTCCAAAAATTCCCTAAACCATTCCTAATGGATAGGAAATTTTCTCACCTTTCTGGTGATATAAAGAAGTCCTTCTAACTCCTTACAGAACTCAAGTTATGAGTGGGCAGAGTTCCTAGGGTAAAATTTCCCTAGAGGGACATGTGGCAAGAGGAGGAGAAAAGCCCTTGAGATGGATTGGCGGGTTGCGGGGCAGCATTGTGAACTTTTCCAAATGTAGGCTCAAAGGAAAAAAGTGCTCCACACCCCCATGGGTCCCTAGGTGGACACATGTTAGGTTCAAACTCTGAGCGGAGAAGGGGGAAGGAAAAACAGAGTGGCAGGGTGATTTAGCACTTTGCGCCAAATGAAGGGGAACAAAGGGAAAAGAAGTGGTTGCGCAGGTCCACTGCACTCATAAGGAGAACAAAGTCAAAGGGGGCAGCGGAGTTGCGGGTGGCGGGAGGAAAATTAGAACTTTTTCCAAAGCCCAAAACACAAATACAAAAGGAGAAGGAAGTTCCACCCTCCCGCTTCCCCCCCCCCCCCCAAAGTGCCACGTGGCACACTCCCATTGGCTACAAGCCAGCGAGACCAAAACATAAAATTTTCCCAAAAATTTTAAAAAGGTAAAGTTCAAAGCAGAATCGTGCCTCCATTGTAGCCATAAGAGGACATGTGGCACCCTCTGATTGGTTGTGGGCCGGCAGAGGGAAAATGAAAATTTTTCCCAAGAAAAAAATTTCAAAAACATAAGTTAAAATTTCAGTCTGCTCTTCCACCGTGCCACGTGGCAGCATGTGATTGGTTACGGGCTGGCGGGTTTACGGAGTGAAATGGGAAAATTTTCCCACGGCAAATTTTCAAAAGGTTAAGTTTTGAAATCAGTCCACCCCTCCCAGGGTTCCACGTGGTAAGCCTCAATTGGTTATGGGTTAGCGGGGGCTGCGAGCCTTTTTAGGAAATTTTTCCAAAGTCAAAAATTTGAATTTTTCTAACAGTTAGATTTATTATTATTTTGTTTGAATGCCATTTTGAACTAAAACTTCAAATGGCCATAACTTTTGATAAGAATGTCAGATTTGGGAAAACAAGGAATTTTCGGAAATCTCTCGATGCCCTCTTCACATAGGAGTTATCAATTTTAGAAATTGATGAAGTTTATAAGGTCAATTCAATGAAAGAAATCTATAGGATTTTAATTTGTGGACTGGCAGATTCCAACTTTTCAATTCGATCCATTTGGAACTCCTCCTTCACTCAACATGTCAAAACGGACATGGAGGATCAGTATAGGGAGATTTTAGAGTGTTTTAGGGAAGTTGATTTGTCCAATTTATTCAAGGTTTCATTTTTCTGGCAATGGACGAAAAAATGACTGAGCAAGCTCCGATTTAAATTTTATTAAGTTTCGGAGAGTTCATTCTTAACTGTTATAGAAAAATTGAGTTCCTTAGGTATTCCTAAGTGTGAATTTCAAGGTTTCATAACTTATTTCTGAGTATAAGTTTGAACTGCTCATTTTAATTAAAATGTGCATTGTCAGATTTAAGTTTTAAAACAGTGAATTGTTTCTTTTAAATTAATTTAGCAATTTGTCTTTGAAGATGCATATGGTTACTATACTAGTCCAATCCATTTACAAGATTTGGAACAACCATTCATTTCAAGTTAAAATGCATTTCTGACTTCAATTTTTTTAATATACATTTTGGAAGAATATAACATTATCTTCCAATTCCACGCATTCCTTCTTTCTTTTCTTTTCAAACAGAAATCAATTTTCAACAATAATTCAAATCAAATGTGCAATACACTTTTGAGAGAGGAATGCATTCTTTCATTGATCCTCAATACACTTTTACAACTTTCCTTTCTATTTTATTTCAAATACAATACATGAAATATACAACATTGTTTCTTATTCTTTTCCAAAACAGAGATATCATTTTTTGACAACAATTCAAATCCTATACACATTGCAAATTTAAAGGAACTAATGCAATTCTTTATTCAAATTCAATTGACAACTAAACAACTCATATCTTTTCCAATTTGAATTGGTTTCAAATTACAAAATACAAGTTACAATGCTTATAATATCCTTTACATTTCCTTTCCAAAAACATAGAACAAGTATAGTTCTTCTTGTACATTTCTCAATTCAAATACAACTTCCATTTACTATGCAATAACTTCACATTACAATTTCTATGCATCTCATCCACTCAAGGTGGGAAAGGGTACAATGAATTACTCAAAGTAAAATGACTGTCAAACTGCTTTCTTCTTGCTCCAAATAGCAGCATGTTTGTTCTTCCATCTTTTCATCTTGATCGCAACAAGGAAGGGGGAAAGGCAATGCTCTCCACCCAACCAAGACATCCAATGAGAAAGGAGAAACCATTCTTTCCTCATTGGCCCCTGAGCCCCAACCATATTGAAATAAAGTATGAACATCAACACATGGCAACAAGGCTTCTTCCACAACAAACAAGCATACTTCACATTGCATACAAACAATAAAATACATAGTCCAAACAAGACAACAGTTCCAAACTACATTTGAAAACATACACACAATACATAGGCTTGATCAAGAAAGCCAACAAGAGCAAGAACTATGGGGAACTCCTTATGCCTCCCAAATTTTTAATTGGGCATCCACCAAAATTCATACCATCAATAAACATATCAAACCCATAAACCTTATATCTCCCAACCCCTCCTTACACCCCCCTAAGTTTATCCCTTACGCGCCCCCCCCCCAAGAGTAAGAAATGCAAGCAGTTTCTTTTCCAAGGTGGATCCCAAACCAAAAACTCCCTCCTTAATAAAACAGTGTCATTGGCAATCCCTTATTCCCCCCCATATGAAATCCCCATAGCCTTCTCCTACACCATGCCCTAAGCATTCTACCCAACCAACCAAGAATGCAAACACAAACACCATTTAAACATTCATTCAAGAGAAGGAAGAACATTAAAAACAAGCTCTAGATTCCTACCTCTCCATAATGGAGTTTGTTCCAAGCTCACAAGATTTCCAAGATGCCAAAAACAGTCCCAAATCAGCAAGGTTCAAGCAAGCAAAAATACTCCAAGCTCTTCCACAAACAAGCTCCAAAACAGCACCAAAAAATGAGCCCCAAGAGGAAATGGACAAAGTTTCAACAACCACCAAATGAGCAAGAAGTTTGAATATAAATGAGAGGGAAGAGAAGAGGATGATGTGGATCCATGTGGAATGCCACATCATTCTTCCTTAACTCCAAGAGGAAATCAACATCAATCAACAAATCACAATAAATAAAAATGACAAAATGACTTACATACTCCAAAATGCCCATACTCCAAAAGGTCTAAATTTAAAACATGTAAGGGAAGTGTAATTAAAACTTACAAATTGTCACTTCAAAATGCATTATAATTTCCTAAATTTAACCTCCAAACCATAGGAATGGTCGGTGGATGATTTTAAGAGGTTTGGGACAAGTTTAACTTGTCCCACAAGCCTCCAAATTTGGCCTCTAAGGACAAATTCGAATTCCATAACAGATGATGTGTTTGACCTTCCAAAAAAAATCTGACTTACATGACTCTTACAAATTTCTTACACACTTCAACTTACACATTCTTCCCACATTAATATTTAAAATCAACAACTTAATTAATTACATTCCATATCCCAATTTATTTTAAATAAAATTTAACTATATGACTATCACATTAATCAATCATATTTAAATTAAATTTCAAGAAGGAATACATTACTAAATAAAATACATACAACATTAATTCAAAAAGGAACACATAAATAAAACACATATCCCTTGGTCACATGTAATGGAGAACCCCCCCCCCCATGGGAAATCCTAACATAACTCAACACACAAACGAACAACACAGTTGCCATGGTGACCTTGTTGATTTCACCTGGAATTTCAATATGGTTAGTCTCCAGTCCCCCGACATTGTTGTTAGTTTTAACCTACAAAATGTAAATACCTCCTTCAGCCTCGTGGCCGTATCAGAACATCCAAAATGATATAAACAACATTTCAAAATCATCTAATCTTATGAATCATGACAATATCAAGAATACAACATTATCATTTTTAATTAAATAATCAACTATATCATTATCAATAATCTACCATACTAGGTCTACTCAAAATATCCAATGTCACAAGTCCAAATCAACATCCATAATATGTCCATGTCAAACAGTATATCATCAACCACGTATAAAAATGTCTCTAGTAATCATCATGAATAGTAACTGAATCCAAATCAATAATAATCCATGATCTAACATCTAACCATCATACTGAAATAAAACATAATAGTGTCCATAATACGATCAATAGTATCAAAACCAGTATCTAAAAGTGTCAAAGGGAAGTGGGCACTACAAACTGCATTTATCCATGCAAGTGTGCAATGTCAAGATCAACAGTTTCAAAGGATAAATTTCTAAAATTGAGTGTCTACAATCATATATTACATTTATTTATGCTTCCATATGCTTAGTAGGTCAATCTAGGTAGATAGCATAACATAATTAAGGTGTGTGTGTGTGTGTGTGTGTGTGTGTGTGTGTGTGAGAGAGAGAGAGAGAGAGAGAGAGTTACTACCTAGTACTTGATTTTCAACTTGAGCATTTGAGTCTTACTGTAAAGTTTGGAGGTTTCCCCCTTGAAGTGGCTAAGTTAGTTATTATTTCATCACTCCCCAAAGGGTACATTCCTTCGTGACAACAATTAGATTATATATTAGAGCAGAATTGTGTTATAAAGGGAACTAAACTATGAATTGTGGTGTGTTTGAATAATTAATAGAAAGAAATTGATTTGTTCCAATAGTGCATATTCTTATGGTTCTATGTTATGTGAAATGTTATGGTCTATTATGAATCCCCATTCTCTGGCATATACCTTATAAAGGAATGAACTTCTTAACCCTCATGATAGCATTGAGGCTTTAGGTCAACATGTGAGTGTGTATTAGTCAAAATATAGCTTGAAAAGAAATTATATGTATATTTTCTCCCATATACTTGGGTATCTTAACCTATATGAGTGTATACACTGAATAAAATTATGCCCAATCTCTAAAATGCAACAAGAATGAGAAGAACAAGGAGATAATTAAAGGAGGTATCCATGGGAACCAAGCTTGAACCTACCAAAACTAAATGAGAAAATAAAATGAAAACAAAACAAGGAAAGAAAAACCATATCATTTCCATAAATATAATGTAATGCCCACTATTTTACCACTCAAAATGTCACAAAAAAACTAGCATTTTTATTATTATTAATAAATGCAACACCAAAGACACTAGCCCAACTCACCAGACACAAATAACACTAAAACATTCCTTTGTAATAAATTAATGTACCCAAGATTTACCATGATACTTTTGTATGTATCACATGTTATTAATTCAAGAGTAATAACCTAACAAAAACATAGTTACAGCCATCATGGCTCTCAATACCTCACATGAAAGGAGGTTTATTATGCTCTAGGTTTTGACTGTGCATGACATTACATAATTTTTCTATGTTACCTCTTTCCAATTAGATTCACAACATAAAGGTTGGGTCCAATTATGTAAACCAATATGGTGTGATCCAGAATACACATTATACCTACACTAAGTAGGAAATAGTCCCCCAATGCCATGAAGAAGCAAAAACTATCCTCCATAAGAGATCATTCACACAATTTTAACATGTGCAAAGGTTAAATAGATGACCACTTACCTACCACAAGGATTCATATAGGACATCCTCTTAGGGTATGGAAAAAGTTGGTTTATGTTACCCTTATCACATAATATTTTAAGTCATTCCACAACAACATTTAACAAAGAAAAACTTGTCTAATAATATATGTGTGTGTCGTCATTATTCAAGGTGTGCGACAACACGATTCACATGAAATTTAAAGGATATTTACTCCAAAAACTATGGATAAAGAGGCCTAAATTCATGCTTAGGAGTATGAAAGTACTATCCCTCAATCCTTGAGGTGTCATCGTCACCCAATATTCTTTGCAAAATTACAAACTTTACTTTGTTTGATCCCTCTCAAAGTGTGGCATACCAATTCCCTTAGGATGGTACACATATTAGGTATCTACCGCCATTTTCCAATAACGTCACAAATAGTTCCATTAGTTAGATTCCTCAATTGAGAAAGTTCTACCAACACCTACACGTTGCATACCTTTAGTGAACTACAGTGAAGGAAATAAATGCAACCTCAAAGAAGAAAGAAGATGTATTCCAACCATAACTATGCACCTATAAAATGAATAACATTTTATTCTTCTACTCCATTGGTAAATAACATGGGTTAATGCTAACCAAGCCTCATGAGCACATTCATTCCACGAATGAGATGACCTTGACAACCACAGTCACTCATGCAAGTGTAGTCTAACATAAGTAAAGAGGAAAACAAGAAGGAAAGATTGAGTTCTTAACAATCATTCACATAGGTCTCAAGATTTAAATTTTTCCTTAGATTTCCTTGTGTTAATACACCCTGTTGTTCCACTTATAATGATCATCAAACCATCCACCATCATTTACAATTTACAAGTTTCCTCATCTTTGTGTTAGCACATCAAGAGAAATTAGTGCACAGCTGAGAGGACTAAACATAGAAGATGACAAAGCGCATACATTCTGGTCAAACCATCCAAACTACAAATTACCCTAGATAAATATACGCATGAATGTAGAAGGGCTTGAAAGAGAGCAAACGTTTGGTTGTGATCCTTTGGTCCCACAGCCAGACGCAGGAGACATTTTCACTGACATAGATACTAGCTTAAGAATTCACGTTGCCAAAATGCCTATAAGGTACTCTGAGAAGGTTGCACAACTTTTAGTTCTAAATATAGAGGCCGAAAAGGCATACGACTACTGGATATTAGGAATTAGGGATTGATTCTGCATATGACCATAGGAGGTCCACAACGACCACAAACTTACGAATGTGATTCACAAGTCCCACAACCCAATGAGTCCGCAGGTTAGTCAGACGTTGATGCTAGTTTATGCACATTAGTATTTAGATCCACTCCACTTCCACCAATCATTATCGCACAATTATCCTCACTAGATATAATAGCTAATCAAGCTAAGGATTTCTAGACTAGACCAGAGAATCACCCATAGAATCCACTGCATCCATCATCTATCTTATGACCCTATCTGGAGATATACACGAAACAATTCTAGGTCATTTTCCCCATATCCCACAACCTATAGATTGGATCACGCCAAATCTCGATATTGATTGGAGCCTTCGAGTAGTCATCCTTGCCGATCGATCTATCACACCGGTTCAGGTTAGGAGGGCCTTCTTTGCCTTAGATTCGTAGATTCCATTAGTGTGTGTCGAAGATATAAGATTACCTAGCTAGTTTTCTTATACCCCACGTATATTCCATCCCCACCGGCTGTCTCGGCATGACCTTGAGAGGTCAGGTGCGAGGAAGAGTTACTTGTAGATTCCCATGCTCACTTGTCACTTTTCTATCGTACAAAATTGGTGAACCCGACATGAAATAAAAAGTTCTTCCTCTTTTAAGTTTTATTTCTACCATCAACCTTCGCTCTTTCCCATTTATTCTATGGGTATTCATATACCCCCCGAATATGTTGGGATTTGATGCATATGGCAGACCTCTCCTAGGTCTTGAAGCATACTATGATCAATTGAATAGACAGCCATCACCCTTGCTCTCAGCATGGGTGATAACTATTCAACTAACCGATTGTCAACACAAACTCCGCCTCCAAGGACTAGATATAGTTCTTCTTTCCAAATAGAGGAGTTGGACCAGCTCGCTCAAATGCAACAACCAGAGCCTTCAGGCTCAAACAACATGACATTTACGGGAGAATCTGGTTCGTCTCCTCAGGTGTTGCTTAGACTGAAAATTAGTAGACAATCAAATCCATATCTATTTTTAGATGATGAACATTCAGTGCGTTATGTTGGGAGTGAACAACTCTCTCGGAGTATGTACACACCTATAAGAAGTTTACAAACACGACTCGAGGTCTCGTTTCAAGAAAACACCTCCATGCCGCTACCTATAGGAAATGCCCTCGATGAAACTTGGCAGGGCAATGATCAGTTCATAGCGGGGTACCACATGCCTATACAACCTTAGGATATACAAAAAATGCCACTAAGGAAAAGTACTGTGACTTCACCAAATGAAGTCATCTCAACTTTAGTAGAAAAAGTTAGAGGGTTAGAACTTGCTCAAGCAAGTCACAATTCTCAATTCATGTAGGTAGGAAATTCCAATCCTCCACATCATCCTAGCCAAGTAGAGGACCTCACAGGAATAGACACATTGGGTATGCCTCCTCAGTATTCACAACAAACGCCAACTAGAACTACGTTTTCTAACACCGTTCCGGTGGAAAATATGATACTTCTCGGTCTAGTACAAAATAATCCATTCCTGGGCAATACTCCTCCATACTTAAACATATATTCCAAGTCACCACAAGGAGATATGTTATTTTCTCCCAGCATGTTCACTCAAACACAAGGATTTCCTTATGTCCTTGCAAATGCATACGATGTGACATATCAACAACCCATTCCACCTCCACCCCCTCAGCAAGCGTCATCGATGGTCGAAACCTATACAATAGGAACTTATTCAAAATATTTGAAAGATCCCTTAGACTTCACTATACGAAGCGTCATGCTTCCAAGACCTCTTCCCGATTTTCCCAAATACAAAGGGGAAGGAGACACGAATGCACACATTAAGGCCTATGCTACAGCCATTCGAGAACTACTCCCTTGGGATGGGGTTGTTGCCAAAATATTCCCCAAAACTTTAGAAGGCATCACCCTCGATTGGTATTACAGAATACCTGAAGCTTCCATCCATTCATTTAAACAACTCATTTCAGAGTTCATCAAGGTGTTTGACATGAAAAAACTATTGAGAACAGGAATCAGGGAATTCTTGCACATTAAGCAAGAACACAATGAATCTGTTGCTCATTTCATCCAGAGATGGCGTACAGTCCTCTATCCTTCAGCAAGCTCTCCAAACATGGACCAGATGGAACTATGTGATTTATTCCTTCATTATCTCAGTAGAGAGGTAAAGGAATATGTCCAAAAGTTCCCACTAAGGACTTACGATGAAGTACTTGAGAGCGTCCTCTGAATAGATCAAGCAGCAATAGATAGCAGTCGCAAGACATATGGAACAAATGGGAGGTTAATCACCCCCATCCAGAATACTACGACTTATCCTACTACCACAAATGTCAATCAAGGACCTAAGATCCTTAACAAAAATCACGGCATAACAACAGATGGAGTAACTAACCAAGCTAAAAAGGCAAATATTGTAAATACTCCACCACTAGTTAACAGTCAACGGAACAACAATTTTACCCCAAAAATCAACTCAGTGGATTTTAATCATCCACAACAACAACAACAACGGCAGGTCCAAACACAGGGTCCAAGACAAAACACAACTAGATATCAAAACCAAAACCAAAACCAAAAACAACAAGTGTAAAACTTTAATCCTAATAGTCAATGGTTTAATCAGAGTTTTGGACCACAATATGTGCCAAACCAGCAACCTAGGAATTACAATCCTAACTCGTATTGTGGTTTCCACAAGATTCGAGGCCATGACACTAGGACTTACCATGATTATAATAAATTCATGCAACGTTTGCTAGAGGAACAAAGACAACTTTTCATAGATATGTTCTTAGTAGATCCTACATCACCTGCACCAAATACGTTCACGGGAGCAGTCTCCCCTCAAAATGCACCCCTCAAGATCTTCAACGATCCACTCCCAAATCCCAATAAACAAATTAAATCCAAATGGGACAAACAAGAGTGTAATGATAGGAAACAATGATCATGAAGCCTCGACTTCACCAAATCCACATGTCGCACCACAATTAGGAAGTCATCCATGACCCAAGATAGTCGGTTTAGTGGATTTAAACATTGAGCTACACGTGGAAGCTGTAACAAGGACATGAGAGTATTCCTCCCAGCCAAATCCAAGTTACCCGCTAGAGACAGATAACATTCAACAACCATTAGTAAAACCCCTAGGTGCCTATGATTTAATTAATGACCTAACAAAGACCTTCACTTACATCTCCTTTTTGGACTTGCTGAAGAACTCTCCTGCCCACAGGGCTGCTCTTTTAGAAGCATTAGGTTTAGTTCATTTAATTAACATCACTCCACCTCCCAAAACACAGGTAAACCATATATACTTTGATATCCACCCACCCTCCGGGGCAGCCGGATAGGGATACCAAGTTTATATTTGACATAAACAAAATGCCAACAGACGCTGAGATTACACACAGAGGTGATCCATCCTTACATTTGCAAGTGTGGGTTTATAACAATTACATTAAATGTGCAATGGTTGATGATGGGGCAGTAGTTAACATAGTCCCCTTCTCTTTCCTTCAAAAGCTAGGGTATGGAGAAACAAATTGTTCCACGACTCGGAATACACTGAGAGGCTATGATAGCCTTAAAGCCACTTCGATTGGGACTATAATACTACCAGTCACCTTAGGACCCAAAACAATCCTAACTGAGTTTTATATTATAGATCGGGAAACCAACTATAATATGATCCTCAGCCGACCGTGGATACACCATATGAAGGCAATCCCTTCTACGTTATTTCAAGAAGTAAGATTCTTGCACTTAGGAAAGATATTTGTAGCAAAAGGTGATCTGAAACCATTCGATATACACCTAGCAGACCTGAAGAAAAGGCCAGGCATTCACTCTGAGTTTGAACTCCCAACAAACCAACTTAATAAACCAACCGACGTGAAACCAGAAGAAAAGTTAGTACCTACAATAGAACTAGAGACTATGAACCTAGTCAAGAATATCCCAGCCCTCAAAGATGAGGCTAACGTTATAGAAATAGTATCATTAGGAACTACTACAAATATTTTCGAATTGCTAGAACAAGATCTACCAATTTTCCTACCATTTGATTTTGTAGGCATGGGATATACCCTAGGTGTTGGTTCTCTTCCAGCAGAGGAACTCTACATGGTAGAAGTAACTGAAGCAGAAGAAATAGATGTAGCAAATGTCCCAACATCCATCTTCCCAACTAAATATTGGACTCTCCATTTTGATGGAGCTAGATGTCATTATGGGGCTGGGGTAGGTGTGATCTTTACTTCGCCCGAAGGAAAGATCCTACCATTCGCCTTTAAATTAAATTTTGAATGTACAAACAATGGCGCTGAGTATGAAGCCCTCCTCCTTGGTCTCATCATAGCTAAGAGGCTCAGTGTTAATGACATCAGAGTGTTAGGAGACTCACAATTAGTAGCAAACCAAGTCTCTGAGGTGTATGAGACTAGAGCTGAACATTTACAACTCTACAAAACAGCAGTATTAGATTTGAGCAAAGGATTTAACTTCATATCAATTGAAGCAATCCCACGAGAACAAAATCTTCTCGCAGATTCGATAGCAACCTCAGCTTCACGTTTCACTCCAAGCAGTGAGTTGGAAGACACCCATTTCATGGTATCCCTTCGCACTGAACCGTTAGTGAAGAAAATGTCAAACCCTCTTTTAACGAACATAGTTGAGAATAAATCTGCTATCTTAGATCACGTTGATAGTGATAGAGCCACTCTTGATTACTTAAACACCTATGCAGTGTTACATCTCACCCATCACGTGGTAGATTTGTCTTTAATCCCACATTCATCTTCTTACTTTGGAAATCCCATGATAGAGCTTCCCCCACAAAAGGAACTCGACATATACGCTGTAGAGAATGGAGAAGATCTGGAACTACCTCTAGCCCCTGCCTGAGTTTGAAGAAGGTAACGCTTCTTTAATCGAAGAAACGATTGATATTAACATCGGAACGGAGGAAGAACCGAAGATCTTAAAACTAGGATCTTCGTTAACTCCAGAAGAGATAGAAATACACACTCGAATCCTCAAAGAACATCAAAAATCTTTTGCATTTAATTATAAAGAAATGACGGGAATTGTGCCACACATTACGGTACATAATCTCGTCACCAAATCAGATGCAAAGCCAATTAAACAAAAATCGAGGCCAATGAAACCCAAGGTAGCTCTCATGGTGAAGGAAGAAGTAATGAAACTCCTCCAAGTAGGATTCATCAAGCCAGTTGATTATTCTCAGTGGGTATCTAATATCATTCCCGTTCTCAAAAAGAATGGGAAGATACACATTTGCATAGATTTCTGAGACATTAACAAAGCGTGCCCCAAGGACGACTTCCCATTACCATCCATTGACGTCATCATTGATGCAATAGCTGGGTTTGAGATTTTGTCTCTCATGGATGGATTCTCGAGATACAATCAAATCAGAATATCCAAACAAGACCAAGCCAAAACCACGTTTATAACTCCTTGGGGAACCTATTGCTACGTTGTTATGCCATTCGGTCTCAAGAACACTGGCGCTACATACCAGCGGGCAATGACATATATATTTCATGATCTTATTCATAAAATCATGGAATCCTATGTAGATGACTTGTTAGCTAAAGCCAGGAAGCGTTGTGATCACCCGGAAGTGCTCCGCATCATTCTTTCACGTTTGATAGAATACGGAGTCACACTAAACCCAGAAAAATGTGTATTTGGTGTGACAGGAGGGAAACTCCTGGGTTACATCATATCATCATGAGGGATTGATGTAGACCCAGCCAAAATCTGGGTTGTTCTTGAAATGATCCCACCTTCAGATGAATCTGGAATCAGGTCATTTCTTGGGAAACTCGGTGCAATCTGAAGATTCATCCCAGATTTAAGCTTTGTCATTCATCCAATCAATAATCTACTCAAGAAAGATTATAGTATCGATTGGACCAAAGACTGCAATGAGGCTTTTGAAGCAGTTAAGCATTTCTTGTTGTCACCACCTACGCTAATGCCTCCTAAGCCAGACTGCCCTTTAATCTTATATTCGCGAGCTACCAATGTCTCACTAGCCTGCATGCTGGCTCAAGAAGATGATGACAAACAAGAACATGCAATCTATTTTATTAGCTAAATATTAATTGATTATGAGACATGTTATACGCAAACAGAATGAGAATACCTTGCCATAGTCTTTGCAATCAAATGCTTAAGACATTACATGCTAAATCAAGAAACAAGGGTCATTGTAAAAACAGACCATTTACGAACTTTCCTCACGCAAGGGTCCTTGTCTAAAAAGGTTGGATGCTTTATAACCTTAATGGGTGAATTCGAATTAACTTTTGTAAACCAGAAGTCCATTAAGGGACAAATCATTGCAGATTGGTTAGCCGATAACCCGTTAGATGGAGGCGATCTAGTAGATCTAGATTTTCCTGATGAATGCATATATTACATCAAAACCAGACCTCCTATCTCTGAATGTCCTTGGTATACTGATATTGTTAATTATATCATGGACCATGCATATCCAGAAGGTGCTACACTGCAACAAAGAAGGTGGTTATGCATTATCGTAGCTAAATACGTTATTATAGAACAAGTGCTCTATCGTAAGGCTTTCGATGGAATGCTCCTAAGGTGTGTTGACACAGAAGAATCCAAGAAGATTCTCTACGAATCTCACAGTGGAATATGTGGCGGCCATTTTGGAGGTCATGCCACTACCCACAAAATACATCGGATGGGCTATTTCTGGCCCACTCTAGAGCACGACGCAGTAGAGTTTGTACGTAAGTGTCATAAATGTCAAGAATTTTCCCACGAGATTCACATGCCGGCACAAGCTCTACAACCAATCGCAACTCCATGGCCCTTTTCTACATGGGGCCTAGATTTGATAGGGAAATTCTCTCCCTCATCAATAGATGGCCATAACTTCATAATCACGGCCACTGAGTATTTTACCAAATGGGTAGAGGCTATGCCTCTCACCACTGTACCAGGTTTCGTGATCGCCAAGTTCATTTTAAACCAGATCATTTACAGGTACGGTGTCCCACAAATCATTATCTCAGATAATGGTACTTCCTTTAAGAATGATGAGGTCCGTGAGCTATGTAGAAAATTTAAAATAAACCATCATATAAGCCTCCCTGTATTACCCTCAAGCTAATGGACAGGCTGAAGCAACAAACAAGACATTGAAAGCTATTCTCCTTAAAATGGTAAAAGAAAACAAATGAGATTGGCATTTAAAGTTATATCCAGCCTTGTGGGCCCACCGAACCTCAATAAGAACACCAACAGGAGCAACTCCTTTCTCATTGGTATTCGGAGCAGAAGCAGTTCTCCCACTTGAGGTTGAAATACCCAGTCTCTGCATCTCACTACAAGGGATTCTGGATGAAGAAGCTTATAGAGAAGCACGTCTCTCCCAACTAGAAAGCCTAGATGAGGCCAGATTAGATGTTGAACAATGGCATAGAGTCTATGCTGACCGGATGTGCCGGCAGTATAATAAAAAGGTCTATGAATGAGATATATATGAAGGAGATCTAGTTCTAAGACTAGACAACCGGATCGATAAAAAGACCGTGAAGGAAGGAAATTCCGGCCCAAATGGTTGGGCCCATACCGAGTCACGAAAGACTATGGAAATGGTGCATATCTCTTATGTACACTGGAAGGTGAGGAATTCAATGAAACAGTCAATTCCTTGCATCTTAAATGATTCTATGCATAAGCAACCAGCACTATTTGTATAATTATATCTACATTGCATCTTCATGTAGTTAGGTTCATTTTTTCCACTCGTTTCGTAAAATTTTGTGATCAAGGAACTTATTCTCAAAGCAATGCATTACAAACTTCTGATGGTATTGGCATAATCCTTCCAATCATACTTCTTCATTTTCATAACATCATCACCTGTTTCAGAATCATTTCATCCATATAAAGCTAGATATGACAAAGTCTTAATGGTAACCATACCAAGGTCTGCATGCTTGTTCTCACTTTTGGTTTCTTCCTAGGATAGGTGTCTTGCCTATGGTCTGTTCTAGAAGCTTCATAGTGTCACATCTATCCCGTATGTATATCTCTTTGGAAATAAGAACATACTGACATTTTACTCAAATAAATAAGTCAAATATAGATCAAACAGAAAATTTTATTTTTACACATTTCCTTGCCCTACCAATCTTCGGTGATGAACTTGCATCTCTTACTAGTGACGTAGGGTTGGGAAAGGATGGGAATGCCCTTACTCGCCTATGCCTTGTCCATGGTGATAAGCCCATGCTTCTTACTAGTAGCATGGGGCAAGGTGTGGGGGGTCCTCTTGACAATAAACGTTGAAGGTCGTAAACAAACAGTTCAAATAAACCTTTGAAATCTTGAGTCAAAAACAAGTGAATCAGATGTCCAAAATTCCAAGAGAGCTCAAAACCCCGAAAACCAGATTTTGTCTACCATGTGGCCATCTACGGATCTAAGTCTAGATAAACCACAAAGCAAGTAGCATTCTAAACTATGGAGTCACTTGAGTAGAGTAGGTTTGTAGCGTCCTAATTTGGTTCCACCAAATATTTGTCTATCTCTCATCACTACCATTCAACAAATTTCATAGCTTGTGCCCTTTCTAGCTCTCGGTGGTGAGCCCTCGCATCTTACTAGTTGCGTGGAGTTAGGAGTGGGGCAAGTTCATCTGCTCATCATACCGGTTTATCATCTCATTTTGTCAAAATAAATATGAAGTACCAGAAAATTGCTTATAGAAGCTAAAGTTCAAGATCACATTGTGTCTATGTTATCATATATCAGCATCACGAAATACAAAAAGAAAGAAAGCATTTGTATCATTTGTTCTCCATTGCATACATTCTGAAAAGCATATAAAAACAACATTATAATATACATGTGGAAATGAATCACAAAAACCTAGATACCAAGGGTCTGATCCAAAAAGATATATATATATATATAATCAAGTTTCCTGTACAATGCCATCATGCGCTAGGCATGGTCAAAACGCTCAATGAGCCCGGGAAATACAAAATAAATCATATAAACAATCTAAGAGAGCCAAGTGGCCTCTCAACCCCTATGAGATCCCTCTGAAGGTGCACGACCACGTCTAGGACTCTGGCTACGCCGGTGCTCTGAATGCACTGAGGGCTCACGGTCCCGAGGAGCAGCTGTGGCCTCGCTATGAGAGCGACTCCTCATCAAATGCTCTGCTGTCCTATACCCCATCAACTCGGTACGGAGGGTAGTCACCATCTTGGCCACATGCCAGATAGGGGAAAAAATGTTGGTATGCCTACCGGCTGCTGAAGGCTCCCCTGCATCCACGGATAGCTCGGCGTGAGTCCTCTCCATGGGGATCATCAGGGTATCAGTGCATACCCAGTGAATCAGGTCTCGCCACTCATCAGCAGTCTCTGCAAGCAAAGGAGAAAACAAATTAGAAATAATCAAAAGATAGAAACAAAAGTAAACAAAAGGAGAGATAGCAACTAAGGCAATCCTAACTAGAAACAAACATTAAGAGAAGGATGATAACTCACTCGGATCTCTGGGCCTCCAAGAGGGATCCCTAGGGTCAGCACCTGCCACAGATGCCACCACTGACTGATGTGCTCCTCCCATGTCTGGAGCGACATAGCGTCCTGCTACGGACTCATCCTCCCCGCCTAGGTCCTGAGAAGGTGGCTCCTCTGAAACTAGAGTCACCCTCTCCGCACTCTGCTCTGCCCTCTCGGCCTGTAAGATATCCTGAGTGTCATGCCACTCGGGATCATTGTCCTCCTCTCCACCTGACTTCGCTGACCTCAGCCTCGGTCTCCTCCTCCGTCTCTCCCCCTGTGAACTCCTCAGACTCGGAGTCTATATCAATGGGGTCGTCGCTGCTGTGGGCAGGACTGGCGGCAATCTGAAGTAAGGGTGCCTGAGGAGCACCGGCTCTCCCTCGAGCACGTACTACCCGCCTAGCTGCAATAGGGACACCAGGAGTAACAACAGTCCAACCCCAGCCTCTAGGACCTCCCCTAGCCTCCCGAACTGATCTGAATACTGGCACCACTGGGGGAAGCATACCGACATAAGGAAGGCCAAACTGCTGAGGCACTCGATCAAAAGGGTGTGTCTCCACCTTCCCCGTCCTGTCCACAAGATGCCCTGTAGTAGAGCAAGAAATCAATGTAAGGGTCTCCTCGCCCCATAACCCTACCATGGCCTGATAAGGTGTGGCCTCCATATCATCAGTGGTCAGGGAGGCAACTGGCTGGTGGGGTGCTCTAAGCACCGACATATCTATCCATCTGGCTGCCCTCATAGCTCCGGGATCTGCCACCTCTACACCTCTCCCATAAGGGATGAAACGCTCGTAGACCCAGCTCATAACCAGGGTCAGATGGCTCAAAGACTATCCCTGTAAATGAACCACCCGGTACAAATCATGATAGGTGGTCCCAAGTATATCAGCTCCCCAGGCATAAATCCGGCCATGTGCCTCAATCTGTGCAATAATAGGGGACCAGCAATAAAGTAAAGTGTCTCCTCCCTTGTCCCTGATCAATCTCGAGGCAAGGATCCCCATAATGGCCTGACGAATCAAGGGGATAGGCAAGCTAGGAATAGAATGGACCCTCACCCCCTTCTTCGAACCAGTGGAGATAACTACGTCTCCCATGTATGTAGCCCACTGTACTATCTGAGCCCGTGACCCTGCTGTCTCAAGCGTAAGCCATCTCCCGATGATCGGGACCCCCAAGATATGGTAGACATCCTCCAGGGTGATAGTCCACTCACCCCTGACTCCTGGAAATCAGAAAGTGTTCCGATCAGCATCCCAATATGAAAACAAGTCACAAAGTATGTGACTAGAAGGTGCAACATGCGGGACCCGTGATATACGCAATATGCCGGCCCTCTGAAGAGTATCCTGCTCAGCCTGAGAAAGTGCATCCAACACTGCTGGAAGCCAATCACACTCTCTCTCTCGGCTCCATCTGATATATTCCTCCTTCACCTGCATACACCCAAAAACATGCAAAAAGGAGTAAGTTAGTATTCAAATGACATTGGAAGAATCATGAAAGGAGGTAAGAATGCTAGAAGTGCAAAAATGATTTCAAACAAGTATTATTTTGGCATTCTGTAAAGGACCGCCACCCTGAGCAGGGCGGCGGTTCCGTGTAACCGCCACCTTAATGGCGGTGGTCTTGTAACCGCCACCCTGATCAGGGCGGCGGTCGTGTAACTGCCACCCTGCTCAGGGCGGCGGTCATGTCCCGAATTTCCACACGGGTCACGTGCCCTAAAAATGCCTAAAAACATGAAAAATGACTATTTTTGACCAAAACAAAGCCTACCCATTAGGCGCCCCCCTAAGTGACCCTATTAACACTAACATTTTCAAAAATAATCCCCCCATGACAAAGATTTCATCATTTTAACATTTTGGGGTAAAAACGTTAAATCAAGAAGAACTAACTTGTGATCTCGCGGGTCGATGTTCCGCTCGCGGAGGCATGATCACTATCTCATCATGAACATTTTGACTATACTCTCGTCAAAAACCGTCACCGTGGGTCCCAGAGCTCAAAATCAATCAAATCAACACGCGCAAATGAATAGGAAAATGGGCCCATTTTTACATATATAGCATCTTGACTCGTTTTGAATGCCCCCTTTTCACAGGTTTGGAGCACCGACGGAGGTAAGTTCTTATCCCCTACACAAATGGTAAGTCCTCATTTCATATTATTTTAGTATTTATTTTTTGATTTATTTTATCTATCTGCACTTGAGTCCTCTTTTCATTTTACAGGTAGCGGGAATTTTGGATGGCGTCATTTCGACACGCGGGGTGTCAGGTATAATTTCTAACTTCCCATTTCAGGACCGCCATACTCGGACCCACCGTTTTACGCCTCTTCATGGCTAAAACGCTTCTCCGAGGGGGCAATATGTACGTACCCAAAATTGTAGGGTACTGCACCACTGGAACAATGTTACACGTGCCCCAATGATGATACAGGTCTCCTCGCAAGGTGTTCAGGATCCATAAAATCTCTCCAAGTATGCGTTAACATCCCTCATGTCCCGCTTAGCCCCTGTGTGCTTTTTTTTTCTCTTCTCCCCTCTTTTTCCTTTGCATTTTGGTCTTCAGTTACGAAACTGCCGCCCTACCTGGGTGGCGGTCTCGTGACCGCCGCCCAGGCAAAGTGGTGGTCCTATAACCGCCTCCCAGCTCAGGGTGGCAGTCCTTCACAAATTTTTCTAGAACATTATTTTTATCGCGACTCACGTAAATTTCAATGTTTACCAGCTTTTTTCACCGCCTTTTCTCGTATTTATGATTCTGGTTCCCTGGAATAGTGTTTTTGCATTGTTTATGGTTAAAGAGTTCAAATTGGTTTTCACCTTTGGGTAAATGGGAATTCTATAAATAGCTGGTTGATCTTCAAGCAAATGGCCCCTCAAATTTGCCTCTCATCTTCTCATTTCAAATTTTTAGTCTTTCAGTTCTTAGGAATTGAAGTTTTCATTTGTTGCATGCATAGTTAGTGTTGTTTTGCTATTTAGAAGCCGCATAATCTTCTTGTGCTAGCATTGTTACTGTTTCATATAGTCATTTAAGGTAGGATAGTTTCATGTTTTAATCAGAAGCCATTAAAGTTGTAGGTTTTGTTTGTCAAAAAGGATAGTTTCAGGTTCTAGACGTTTTATGTTGTATGACTCGCAATAAATCCCGCTAGGAATTGCATAAGCCAAGCTCTGTTCTCTTGCGCTATCCCTCTCCTACTCGCATTGTATTCAGTCTGCATCCTAAGCTACCATTATTTTGATACCAACTTTTGTTGATGCTAACATTACATGCTTTTCTGGATTCACGTGAGCACGAAGGAATGAGGAGATCACACTGAGGGGACAAAGCCACACACAATCAGATTCGCCACTGTTCTGCAAAATCCAGGTTCAAGCTTTCAAAGTTCTAGTTAAAACATATCAAATAGAATAGTGAATCATTTCATTTCAGTTAATCTCACTTTCGATATTGCTGGGGAAGCTATGGGGATTGATAGTTTCTGAGAAACTATGATTCATTCCTCACTTCTGAGGTAGGATCGAGAGTCTTTCAAATAGATTAGATCAGTTATTTTGTTATTTAGAATAGATTTACAACTGCACAGGCAAGTAGCTATACTCGGCTGCTTTTGTTTGTTTTAATTTGTTATTAGTTTAGTTGTCAATTTCTAGATATATTAAATAATTGCTCTTTCAATTTATTCAAATAGTTTATCAAAAATACACAAAAATAGAGAATTTTATATATGTTAGATATATCTTTGTAGTTAATTTATTTTGTCTTTAGTTAGATTTACATTATTTCCTTTTGCATGATAATCACGGGACCTAGGGAGCCCAGAGAATACGTATTCGAGCCAATAGTGCCTCAGCCCAATCTTGTTGCAGCAATAACTGATATAGACCAAAATCTCAGAATTCAGGTCTTCCAAGTAACAATAGACCTACAAGAAATTAGTGCACAGCTAAGAGGACTAAACATAGAAGATGACAAAGCACATACATTTTGGTCAAACCAGCCAAACTACAGATTACCCTAGATAAATATCCGCATGACTGTAGAAGGGCTTGAAAGAGAGCAAACGTTCGGTTGTGATCCTTTGGTCCCACAGCCAGACGCAGGAGACATTCTCACTGACATAGACACTAGCTTAAGAATTCAGGTTGCCAGAACGCCTGTAAGGTACTCTAAGAAGGTTGCACAACTTTTAGTTCTAAATATAGAGGCCGAAAAGGCATACGACTACTGGATATTAGGAATTAGGGATTGATTCTGCATATGACCATAGGAGGTCCACAACAACCATGAACTTACGGATTGTGATTCATAGGTCCCACAACCCAACGAGTCCACAGGTCAATCAGACATTGATGTTGGTTTACGCACATTAGTATTTAGATCCACTCCACTTCCACCAATCATTATCACACAATTATCCTCACTAGACATAATAGCTAATCAAGCTAAGGATTTCTGGACTAGACCAGAGAATCACCCATAGAATCCACTATATCCATCATCCATCTTATGACCCTATCTGGAGATATACACGAAACAATTCCAGGTCATTTTCCACGTATCCCACAACCTATAGATCGGATCACGCCAGAGCTCGATATTGATTGGAGCCTTCGAGCAGTCATCCTTGCTGACCGATCTATCACACCAGTTTAGGTTAGGAGGGCCTTCTTTGCCTTAGATTCACAGATTCCATTAGTGCATGTCAAAGATATAAGATTACCTAACTAGTTTACCTATACCCCACGTATATTCCATCCCCACCGGCTGTCTCGGCACAACCTCGGGAGGTCAGGTGCGAGGAAGAGTTACTGACAGCTCTGAAACTCTCACAGGTTTTGGTTCTTAACAATTTCCTATGGTTCTGGAACTTTTCCAAAGTTCCAGAACCGATGGGAGTTATCTATTTTAAACCACATCCGGAAATTTTACATCTACAATCATGAAGGATGAGAAGATTTCTGAACGTAGATCTAGGAAGAGTTATCCTACAGCTTTCTAATCAACTACCATCTGACTCAGCATCTATTTTGGGCATGATTCGATTTCATTAGAATCATTGAGATAGCTAGGATTGTAAAATTTATATAAATGCAAACTTGCATTAGATAGATTAAGAGAGAGATTAGAGATATAGAACAGAGAAGAGAAATAGACTAAGTATCCCGATCCAATACATTTTGTAATAATGAATTTTTTCATCAATAAAATAGCCATTCTAATTTGAGAGAATTATGAGTTGTTAAAATCCTAATTCAAGGAGGAGCAAGGGCCCACTCCCCCAAGGACCAGGATGTTCATTTATTTGGTATTTATATTTCTTCAGCAAGTATCTTAGATATGTTAATTTTGTATTGCTTTAGTTCTTTCAGTTAAATTCTATTGCATACTTGTGCATGCAGGTGTTTAGATAAATCTTTATATTTCTTGCAATTATTTTCAAGCATTTTAATCTAGGTGTTTACTTTCAAAATCAAGTGTGTTTATTTTCCAACAAGTGTGTTTCCTTTTTGCACGGTGTGTTTCCTTTCAGCAAGCTTTCTGTGTGTTTTATTTTCAACAAGTTTTCATAATTTGACTTGAATAAGGTTTTACCAAGAAGTCCTTAAGACATTAAAGAGATCCCCAAAAAAATATAAAAATAGTTGCAGTCAACTACTCGATCAATTAAAGTACTCTTGTTGCATATAGCTTTGGACACACCCCTAGTTTGATATGACATCAGCAAGAAGTTGATTAAATGAAGGGAATAACAACACTCATCACTTGGTTTTTCATATATATTAGCTAAATATTTCATCAAATTTACCGTAGTTGTTGCTTCATTAATATTCAAAGCTACAAATGTTATCAGGCTCAATCTTATAGATCCCAGAGCCTTTTTGTCAAGAATTTTCCATTCTTCATCAATCATCTTTGTAGGTCTTGTCTTCTCATCCAATGGTAAGTATAGATCTTTCTAATATAGATAATCTTCCACCTACATATTTCATAATTGATAATTACGGCTGTCAAATTCAACTTTGTATTTTCCATCTTCTGCCATTATTGTAGCTCGCACTCAATCAGAAATCCCTATGTGAGTAACTCTGTCAACACAAAAAACCCTCAAAAAAAAATATTTGATACCAATTTTTGGGGTTAGCACACACTTTTTGTAAAGATCTATAATCAAAATTAATCATTCAAGCAATAAAACATATAAATATACCAGAAAATAAATACACAAGATATAACGTGGTTCACCGAGTGTGGGCTTTGTCAACCAAGAAACAGCCAATCTATTAATATTTGTTTGCAAAGGAAACATAATGAATATCTACAATCTTCCATTCCTTTTTTGGATGTACAATACTTTTCCTTCTCTCAGCTTCTCCAAGAATTCCTTCTTACAATTGTGATCAATCTTTCACAATATAACCTTTCAAACCCTAGCTTTCAAGCTTATATAAGCATATACAAACTTAAGGCAACATAAATATACAATTACAACCATTAGATCACCTTTTAATCAAAGCTTAGATCTAATCCGGTGACTTAAATAAAAATATTTCATGCACAGGAGACCGATGCCAGTTATCCCAACCGATGTCGGTTCCTGCTAGCTGACTGACGTCGATCAATCGACCGATGTCGATTACTATGTAAACCTAAAAGTTGTAAAACATGTTATTTGTGAACTAATTAAGAGCCACAACTCAATAGTGTATAACCAAGATGTCCAAGTAACCTAGAGGCAACATATTTTACCTTTGGGAGAGGAAGGGTTGGTCATAGTTATTTTATCAAGGAAACATGATTTGAGTGTATTATAAGACAACCATGAACAAATACATATATCAAATGTCATTAAAACATCTATCAGTTAAATATTAACCTTCCTATGTACTAATTACTATAAAAAATCATGTGAGATGAAAAGTTCACACATTATGTTGAAATCACATTATTACTTATTCAAGGTGGTAAAGGGTGTAAAAAGGTTTCACATACTAGTCACAAGTCATATTATCAATGACCAACCTTTCTGTTTACATGTTTACGACAGAATTACTTTTCAAGTTATATCTAATTATCATACCAATATACAAAATTATGAAGATTCACCCCAATTAACTAAATATAGTTAACTAAATATAGTTATTCTACAATACAGTTGAATTGTAAGGTTATAAGTAAAATTACACCATGACTATAGTTAACACACGTTTGCAATGAGAGGATATATTCTACTTTAATGATGTAATAAATACTTTTGCTAAAATACAGGACTATTCTAATTCCATCTTGATTACACATTTAGAGTAATAAACATTAAATTTAGATTTCCAATATCCATTTTACTCTTGCTTCTGTTACCTATAACCTAAAGAGTTAGTATAAACGTGGTCATAAAAAAAAAGTGTTGGCATGGCATTCCCCCTCTGACTAACATTTTCACATATTTATTGTTTTCCACTTACAATAAATTAAAAAATTTACAATACAATAGAGGTAACACAAATGCAGTTTCATTTCACTTTCAAGCTAGAGCAAGATAGGGACAGGAGAGAGAAAATCACACCAAATTTTCCATAACTAATAAAATACAAACAAGTGTCATCAAGGAGAGCTATGGAGTCATAAAATAAAGTTTAATTTTTTTGCAATAGTTTTTTTTCTAAGAGAAAGTTCCATGGAAATTTTCTTGCTAGTGCTACAGGATTATAAAGATGATTAATATAGCCAAATTGGCCCCAAAATGAGGTTAAAATCCATTTTCCAAAGCTCAAACACACCACATGTAAATTTCTGTCAATTCCCCTATCTACAGGGAACCCCTTGGAGTTTACATAACACAAATCTTGTGACCAGGATTCAAATGACCACTACATTTCTGAAACTGTTTGTCAAAATTATGTTGGATGGACTTTACTGTCAAATGTCCTGAGGCCTACAAAACCCCATTACAAAACAATCTTATGAGGTGAATTTCTTGAAGCTATTGATTGATTATGATACTCTTATAGAGATGTTAGAGGTATGTGGTGAACAAATTTTTTTCTTAGTATGGGGGTCTAAATAGCGGGCCAAAATAAAACTACTTTTCAATTTTCAGAAATTGACCAAAGTGGTAAAATAGTTGAATGGCCCCTAGATGTGTAGTGAAACATGGTCAAATGATCGTCTAAGGTCATTACAAAGATTGACATGAAATCTCACGTCACCAATAAACATGATCATTTCATAACTTTCCCGCTATGGGGTTTGGAGTGGTGGTTTGTGCGTCATTGAAAATTCATGTTTTATTAAATTTTAGCAAGGTGAAAAAATGACGGGATTCCATGGAATTCAATTTAAATTCCCTAGTCATGTGGATATGGTTATCTAGTTCTATCATTCAAAAGTTCTAGTTTTCACATGAGATGGTTGTAGAGTGTATCTTACACTAAAAGGGTCATATTAGTTCTACATGATGTAAGGTAAATATGTATCCATTATGTGTAACAAGTCATTTTAATAAACATAACCATACTCTTCATTTAATTAAGAATTTTCACTAACACTATGAAGCAAAATCCATAAATATGAAAGTATGTTGTAAATAAGGAGAAAACCATTCATGTTCATAGTGAGATGACAAGGGAGGTGTTATCACAAAAAAGTTGCACCTTGGGATTATGCGTTGTAGATCCCTACTTTTTGCTAACATGGGACCATCTCTCAAGTTATGGGACTTGCTACTTGAGATGGACCTCCCGAGAAGGCCAGCTTCCTCTACCTAATCTAATGTTAAAACTACTCCTACATTAGAAAGCAAATCTAACTGATCATAATCTAAATATTCCAAGGGACCAAGGTTAGAAGGAGAGGTAGAAAAGGGAAATCCTAAGCTAAAGGGGTAGTGATAGCACTAGAAAAGGGGGTGATTGCTCTCCACAAGGTGAAGGAAAGAGAAAATATAGGAGACAGGGTAGACAAACATGCCACATATCAAAACCATGTATTCTCCACTCGCCCACACATTTACAACACACAAAAAAATGGAAAATCTAAGCAAGAAGTATGCACAACATACAAGAAAGGAGTAGAAAGGAAACACTACAAATAAAATGAGATTAGGGAAAATAAATGTGCCACAAAATAGATTTTATTGCTTAAAATATGCATAATTCTATTACATTTATAGCAGAAGGCAAGAAATACATTGCAGGGACCAAATTCAAGGTCTAGAACTCATGAGAGGTCAGCCACCATTTTGGCATGGTGTCATTACAATAAAAGAGTGCTCTCTGTTAAAAATGAGCGAGAGTTTTACATTATGTAGAGAAGGGCTATCCACCCACCAACAAGATGTATGAATTATATTAAAATAGGTATGGGCCACCTTAAAAATGTGTTTCCCAATGGTACTTTTCCTACAAAAGAGACATGGGTGCCATTCTTCATTAAAATTGGTTATTGAGCTACCTTATACTGCATTCCATAAACATTGGTGTTGGCTGGTAACATCAATCTTTGGTTCCGACCACTAGCTCTATGTTTTTTCAATTGCACTTGCTTTCCCACGGTCGGCTTCATTTTTCAATTGATGTTTTTGGTAGCACTATTTGCTACCTTTTGGTAGCATTCGTACCATTCTTGGCTCATTAGTTAGACTGGTACATGCTCTTTCCTTGGTTCTATTGTCGGTCGGTCGCATTGTTCCATTCTATTGACTGGTACCATTTATACCACTGATACCACTCACCAACTTGCAATCCCACTCCGCTACTGAGTTGACATGCGTGTCATTTTTCCCTTCTATTGACTAGTCACATCCAAACATGCTACTGGCTTGTAGCATCCGTACATGTTACCTAACTAGTTAGTAATCTGTACAACTACCGATGGAGCCATTGAAACTCTGTGCTTCCGCAACTCACCTCGCTCGCCCAACTCACTGAGCTCACCTAGCTTGTGGACCCAAATATCATGTCTGTTGGTGTCCAAAAGCAATGAGGAGCCTTCATAATTATGACACATGGCCTCGCAATACATTGCAAACTGATTTTTCTAGTTTTTCATCAAGACCCCCTCGAGCTGCTCAAGTCCATATTTGTAAGTTGACTAATTTTGATGGGTGCAAAATTTGGACAATAGTTTGGTGACCTCTAGGAGACATATACCTGCTAGATGATAAATATCAATTTCCTTGAAGCATCCATTAGGCATGGATTTCAAGCCTAACCTTGAAAAGACTGATCTTTTCCTTTGAAAATTTGTCTCCTGAATTTGTATGAACTTAGCACTGAAATGGAACTGATCGTTGGCCACTAGACTAAAATTGATATGTGGATCTCTGAATGAATCTTATAATTTTATCCAACTATCTGATTCTACAAAGGAAAAGGCACTAAGGACTCTGACCTACAACTGATCTCTTGAAAAATACACTTTGAAAACTGCCCCAAAATTTGATTTTTCCATGAAATGGACTGTGCAACAGAAAGAAGAACCTACAAAAACTATGTACAAAATTGAAAAAAACATACATGCCCCAAATGGAACATGCAGAGTGTGCACAAGCACTTGTTTTTCTGAAAATAAACTACACTACCCTACTCTAACCAAAGAAACGAGAAGCTAAACAAATCCTGCAATAGGTAGGGAGAAATAGCTTCCCTTTTTTACAAAGTGTGGCTATGTAATTAATTTGAAAATGGACATGGCCTTTAAAAAGAGTGAAAAACTATGTTAAAGTTGGTTTTCCACCCTTCTCCTCAAAGTATCAACAAACAAGACAAATACCTCCTTTAATTGTTCTACATTTGGATCAGGGAGGCATTATTGCTGACCTTTGGTGCATTGAAGTTCATCCTCTTACTCTGAAATGAGAATGACCAGTTGTAAATATTCTAGCTCTAGACTAGCCAAATATTTGATTGGGCATGGGCTGATCCTTGTGATTTTCCCATTTCTTTAAAGCTCAACCCCATAAATGGGGTCATCCTGCATATTTTCCACTTGAACATGGAGATTGTTCACAAGTTGATTAGTACCTTGTTTTTATTCTACAAACAATTTTTCCTCCTTCAATATAGCACTTTTGAGTCTAACTCACTTCCATTTGAATCAGATTCCCTCTTTTGCTCACCCTATGCAATCTCATCTTCCCAATCAGAGTCATACCACTCTTTAATAGTTCTAGAGTTATCATATATGGTAAGACTGGTTGGGGATGATTCACGAGTGAGGGGTTGTTTATTACTCACATCATTAGACACAAAGGACTAGGAGGGAGAGGGAATAATGTGATAAATGATGGCAAATACATGAAGGTGAGACGGAGGGGAAGAAGATGGAGAAGTGGAATCCTTAATGGGGGCAGCGGGTAGAAATCTAGGCACATGTAAATCAGGTTGAGATGGTGTAGGTTGGGGAGGAGGAATGGGAGGGCTTTAAGATGGTAGTGTAGGGTTGCCCCATTGACAGGGTTTCCTATCACTAGATTCATGAGCCTCCATTAACTCAGCCCACTTTGCAATTTTAGGCATCATTTCAACCATGAAATCCAGCTTCTAATGAGGGTTGAACCAATTTGGCATAGGGCCAACCCATGGGCAAGGTACCTTAAAACAAATTCTAGTTGTTTTCATTACACATGTAGCCCTTATCTGCACTATGTTCATCTCCATTTCTTGAATATTCCTCTAAAAATCAGCATCTGTCATGTAGTTGCGGATATCCCTTCCATAACCCTATTTTTCAAAAATATCATGGTTAGAAGGACAACCATATCGATCAGTGGAGTTTGGGTTATATGCATACTCTTCATGATAGGGCTCATAGAATTGATTTGAAAGAGGATTTTGAAAATATGGGGATGGAGGGGACTGGTACTAATGCTACAAATGAGAGTTCCAAGAAGGAAATGAATTCATGATTGCACAACTTCATGAAAGAATAAAATGGAAAGAATGGAAGGGAAATAATGAATGGAAACGAATGGAAGGAAAGGGAAAGGCCTATAACTCAGAAAATGGGTTTGTTAGAATAGTGGAGTCACCAGATGTGCTTGAAAATGCCTCCAAAGCTAGAAATCTCACAAGGAGCACATCAAACTTGGTGAAATGAAGATATGAAGCTCTTCAAACTCTATCCCACCGAGCATGCCAAAATGTGCCAAAATTGTTATCACAAAAAAGTAACACCCTGGGATTATGCGTTGCAGATCCCTACTTTTTCCTAACATGGGACCATCTCTCAAGTTGTGGGACTTACTGCTTAAGATGGACCTCCGGAGAAGGTCAACTTCCTCTACCTAATCTAATTCTAAAACTACTCCTACAACATAAAGTAAATCTAAATAATCTTAATCTAAACATTCCAAGGGACCAAGGTTAGAAGGAGATGCATAAAAATGGAAATCCTAAGCTAAAAGGGGTGGTTATAGCACCAGGAAGGGGGTAATTTCTCTCCACAAGGGGAATGAAAGAGAGAAAACATAGGAGAGAGGGCAGATAAGTGTGCCACAAATCAGAACCATGTATTCTCCACTCACCCAAACATTTAGAACACAAAAAAAATGTAAAATTCAAGTAATAAGTATGCACAACATACTAGAAAGTATCATAAAGGCAATACTACAAATAAAATGAGATAGGGTAGACAGATGTGCCATAAAATAGATTTTATATTGCTTAAAATATGCACAATTCTATTATAGTCATGGTAGAAGGTAAGAAATACATTGCAGTGACCAAACTCGAAGTCTAGAACTTATGGGAAGTCAGACACCATTTTGTCATTGTGTCATTACAACAAATAGCACTCCCACAAATGAGTGAGTTTTTACATTATATAGAGAAGGGTTATCCACCCACCAAAAAAATATTAATTCTCTGAAAAGAGCAATGGGCCACCTTATATATGTGTTTCCCAATGGCACTTTTCTTGTAAAAGAGACATGGGCATCATTCCTCATTAATATTGGTTATTGAGATACCTTGTACTATGTTCTATAAAACTTGGTGTTGATCCATAGCATCAATATTTGGTGTTTACTGGTAGCTCTATGTTCCTCAATTTAACCGGTTGCAATATTCTTTCCCACGGTTGGTTACACCTTAACTTATTGTCGGCTAGTAGCATTATTCCATGCTACTAGTCAGTAGCATCTGTAGCATTATTGGTTTATCGATTAGGTCGGTTGCATGTTCGTTCCTTGGTTATGTTATCGATCGGTTGCACTATTCCATGCTACCAGTCGATACCATTTGGACCACTGATGCCACTCACTAACCCATCATCCTACGTTGTTATTGAGTCAACCTGCATGTTATATGTCCTTATTACCGATCGGTCGTATCCAAACATGCTACTGGTTAGTAGCATCTATACATGCTTACATCTGACAGCATCCATACAAGGTAGCGGATGGTAACATTCGTACATGCTTCCATCCAGTAGCATCCATACATGCTACTGGCGGAATACCAAAACTCCATGCTTGTGCAACTCACCCTTGCCCAGCTCACCGTAACTCACTGAGCTCACCTAGCTTATGGACCTGAAGCTCATGTCTGGTTGAGTCCAAAATAAATGAGGAGTCCCGGCATTATGACACTTAGCCCCGTAACACATTATAATTGATTTTTCATAATCAAGATCCCCTCGAGATGCTCAATTCCATCTTTGTAATTTGTCTAATTTTGTAGGGGTTACAAAATTTGGACAACATGAGGTGCTCTAATCTAGTTTGAACATGTGTAAGCTACACGTCCATCACCATGAAACCATTCACTAACTAGAGAGTCACATTATGCATGGGTTATCTTGCCACATCAACTACCATGCCCAAGACAAATAGCTCACCAAAGTAAGCACATCGTATACAAAGCTCAACATTCCTTGTATGTTCTAATGACCAACTTAGACAACTCAGCATACCATTACAAAACAATCCAACACAATTTAGATGAAGCGACCATTTAATGAAAGATATGGAGGTCAAGAGCAGTCATAAACAGTCGTACTCCATGCTAAAAAGGGCCTGAGATCACATTTCTTTCTTTCCTTCATGTGTTGATGGATACAAACCCATTTCAAATCCCTAATAGACACTTCAAAAAAACCATTTGTGCAAATCTTTCAGTGGAACTTAACACATTCCAAGAGACCAAATATCTTTGGCTCCCATTAATTTTTAGCTGCTCCATTGATGGCACCTATACTCTATTCGAATATCTTATCATTTGCTTTGGTAGAAAATGGAAAAATAAAGGGTTTCATGTAGAGGAACAGTGAAAGAGACAAATATTGCAGGGACATAAGTTAGATACTAGGAAAGGGAAATTTCAATGTCTTAATCAAAAGAACAACTACTCAAAATAAAAGATAAAGAGCAGGAAAAATGAATTGGTAGCCATAATCTATCTCGAGAATGGTGTTGTAAAGGTTACAATGCACGCAGTACTAGTGCTCAAAATCAGAAGAAGAAAAATCAATACAGCTATACATTTTACTTGAATGAAGTACATCCTAATCCTAAATCTTCTTCTTCTTACAACAAAACAATGGCAGGCCTTTCCTCTCAGAGACAAAACAACCCGCTTTAGATATAGCTATAGATCTAGATCAAAAAATTTATATAGTAAAATGAGGAGCTATTACGGTTAAAGATTTCTCTTCGCGTGTAGGGCTAGTATAACCCATAGTGGTACTATATTTTTTACGGACATTAGCGAGAGCTCTTTCTAGCATAGTTCTATGTCAATGTAACATGCATTATTCAAAGAATTCACAGTTACTGCTGCTGCAACTAATATTCTTTTTCCCATACACCATCCATAACACCTACCAACTACAACCTTCTGTCCACAACCTCGTCTAATGTTTCTAACATATGTACATATCGTGTTCTAAAGCCCCCCACTTTAGTACAAGTGTAGACACAAAATCATGCACTTTAGGCATTATTTAGCTTAGTCTTATACTACTATTTAGAAGGTTCTCAAGTGGATAAAGTACTACTTAAACCCACATTTTGGCCATCTTTATTTTATATTTTATTTCATCATTTCCACATATTTTATTGCACTTATATGCCCATTTCACAACTACCCTGTTATTTTAGCCCAAAATCAAGGCACCCTAGCCTGTACTAGGGCACCCCGGGGCACCTTGGTACCACTTTTAGGCACCCAGTCTATTCACATCCTTTCCCACTTATTTTTTGGGCCTTCTAGCCATTTTTCTCTTTATCTTTTCCCCAGTCGGTCTTATCAGGATTAATTACGAAATTAAGCTTGAGATCCCTATAAATATAAATCTATAAGACCATAATAAGGGTCCTAGTCCTAGCATCACATATTACTATCACTTCATTAAGAGTTGCATCCATTGCATCACTTGCATCCACATAGTGTCATGCATCAAGGCTAGGAGATTTTCATCACACACTATACATAGGGGGATTCTTTTTTATTCCATGCACACATGCTATTTGCATTTTCTATAAGTATTATTGCTTGCTACTTAACAAAGAGCGACTGGCATGAGAGCACCTAGGGCACAACATACACACACTCACCATAACTACATCCGAGTCTGAAATGTAGTGTAGCACTTAGTGATAAGACCACGAGTTTGGAGGCTAAGGTCAGTCTGACCCATTCATTTGCATCTTTTATTTTTCTAGGTTTTTATACTTCCTTTTGCATTGTAGGTTATTACACAACTCACCCGACAGATCTAGCGTGATCGATAGGAAGTATTCAAAGACACCTTGCGACCATATCAGATTCAAGTTTTGAGCGTTTACAGTGCTCAAAGCACCTAGATTATAGACCAAGGCATCCCGGGGTGCCCCAATCATCTCAAATGCTCCATATTTATCCTTCACAAGGTCCATGAGTGTTCATCTGCACTTCTTAATTTCATTTCCAGATCTACGACAATCACTACCAATCATCTAAGTTATTTATTTTCCCTCTCTTGTACATTTAGGGTTTTATTTAACTTAGAATAATTTACTTTCATTTATTCCATACTGCTTTATTCTATTTATTACAGCCTTTTAGTCCTCCTAATTAGATTAACATTAATACCCTAGTGTCCCCTTTTAGGCTAACTAGATCATCATTTTTCTTAATCATTTTGGCGAGCCTGACATCTCCTTCTAGCACCTTCTAGGGTTTTGAATTTTCAACTCCCATCAGTAAACATCATAGAAAGTCTTATTCCTCTAAGACTTCAACTACTCTCCGATTTGACAGTCGTGGTCATGATTTTGTCAACACTCTTACTACTCTTTCTAGTTATAACCCTTGTCCTTCTTTCATTCAACTTCCATCTTTTGGAATGGATCCTCGGGACATCCAAGATGTTGTTACCGCTCATTTATGCACCATTAATCCTACAACTCTAGCTCAACTTGTAGAAGAAGTCCAGGATCTCCCTCTTGATGAAATAAAATATTCTAGCATGATTGGTTCTCAAGCCCGAGCAACTCCACCTGGTTTAGTTCTTATTGTCTGCATGGTTGATTTGGTCCCTTCTACTTTGCTACTTAATCTTGTTGGTACAAATGATCTGATATCATCCACTATGCCTACCCCACATTACTCGGTCATTTTTCCTATTCCTCCCCTGTCCTCTTTTTTATATGAGATATCATTTGTAGCTACTATAAGTATGTTTAGTACTCTCTTCCCCACCATCTATTACTACTACCGCTATCGTACCTTACCAAGGACCTTTCCCAGCTCTAGATATCAAACCATTCTTCTCACCATCAACCTCCTCCTTACAACACCCACCATTCACTTGCACTCTCTTCATAAATAATTCTTATCGTGAGCACATACCACTTGACACATCATGTCCTGCCATTGTATGTTCACATGATGGGCTCCTTCAACTTGGTTTTGACTTTAATGACCTTCATACTCCTATATGTGATCCACACTTATATCATGGTTCTATCATTCTTATTACAACCTATGGCCTACATGTCTTCCACTTTGTTGTCCATCTAGCACATTGTCCTACCACTTCTCCACTTGTGCTTGGCCAGTCTTGGTTCAATTATATTAGAGGCACACTTGATCGTGATCATGTTGATATCACATTTCCCATGCCTTTTGTCATAGTTCACATTTGTAGTAGCTCCTTTCTTTTCTATACACAAAACTTCATTATTTGGTATGCCCAGGGGTGTACATTACCTCCCTTTAGGGATGAACAATACGTCATGGTCATGTACATCTTACGCATTCACGATCACTTAGATGAACTACCACACACCCTTCCTTATCAGGTTTCCCGAGTTGTCCAATTTGATTTCAATGCTCATATTTATGATCCTTGAGATGAGCTTGTTCCTCCATTTCCTTCTTGTATTAGCATTCATCCACAATTGTCTCCAGTAAACTATATATCCACCATTGCCATTTTTGACTCTCACCCTTGCACTCTTCCATCTAATACACACATATTAGAGGCTATACAATCACTACACATTTAATGTCATTCCATGGAAGCCACAATTACGTCCCTCCATGCCGAGCTAGAGAAAGTTAATGCTTCTACCTCGCATGCTCCTACTCCTCCCCTATCTCTTGTGCCACCCACGTCCCCTACTAGTCCCCTCACTAATCCACTAGCCATACCATTCCCACCACTTCTTATTTTTCCTTCCAATGTTGTGCCAAAGGACATTCTTGGCCACCTTCTTCATTATCAACTCCCTTCTCTCTCACCTAATCATCATTACACTTCTTCTCAACTAAACCAATATCGTGATCAATCATTGTACCACTACCATCAGATTCTAGGGCATCATACCAACTCGTGTAATGCTTTAAACCATAGTATTCGTGATATCCAATAGTTAGGACTCCTATAATTTTCTCCACCGCTCCCTCCTACTCCTCGTTCCACCCGTCCAGATCACTTGGCTCGTAGCACTACCCAAGGCCCATCAAGAAAGAAATTTCTCCTTCGTCATTCACCACCTCAGTCTTTGTCCTCCACTCATCCTTCGCATATGCATAGTTTTCGTTCATATGCACAAATCTTATCTACAATATCCCTCCTCGTAGATCATGGTCCAATGCTTTCTTTATCCCTGGTAACATTCGACAAGCCTCCATCCCTCGACCTTATCGATTGACTCACCTTTTCTCATCACTTAGGGGGTCATAGTCACTACACACTCCCCCCTTCCTCGTATTAGCATAGTTACACCCTTACTCTTTACATTCTTCTTCACACTTACGTATACTTCTTATGCCTTCTAGCACCCTTGTTACCCAATGACACACTCTTGTGCTTCAGTTCACACTAGACTATTGAGGGATTACCATTACACTAAACCCTACACACTACACTATATGTTCTACACATTTATATGTTATTACATACATCGCGCATCTTACATTCTATCATCATCTCTATACATAGCCCACATCTAACATTATCCTATACATTCCTCATCTATTAGTCATTTCTCCATCATTCATCTCATGCACGCTACATTAGTCATCATTATATATAAGTCTAGTTTTAGATTTCATCTACAAATTTTATATTTACGTTAGGTCACATTACCTATGGGTCTAGCTTTACCTCTCATCACTACATATTTTATCCACGCCTATATCTACATCTTGCATCATCTACATATCATACCTTTCTTACATTATCTTATTCACATAGCAGATATATCCATCCTATCCATTATATACTACACTAGATTCCATCATATATATGGGTCTAGTTCCATTTAACATCTTTACATATTCTATTTCTATCTACACCTATTGTTGCACCCTACATACCCACTTTGCATTTATACATCCTATTTATTCTACATACTACACTATATTTCCTTATACATGGGTCTAGTTTTATCTATCATCATTACATGTTCTATTTCTATCTCCACTCAACATTGCATTATCTACACCACGCATTCACATACCTTGGTCATTTATACTACGTTGTTTTCTACGTGTTGCACTCACCACCCTATGATGCACTCTACTTCCTCGATCCATACTCGACTTCTGAGGGTTTACCAATCAAATGGACCTTACATTCACCAATGTGAAATTTTCCTCATTCACCATTTCATGTGTTAGTGACATACACCATATGTTAAACTGTCACCCATTCTTATCATCTTATTTTGGTATACGCTTTAGGTTAAATCACAACCCTCCTTTTATCATCTTCTAAAGGCATACACCGTAGATTACATCACCACTCCCTTCTTATTCATCCTAGAGTGACATACGCTTTAAGCTAAATCGTCACCCATTTCCACTCCATCTTATAGTGATATATGCTTAGGGATAAATCATCACTCATCCATTCAACACGTCATGGTATACGCTTAGGCTAAGGATCCACACACATCTTTCCATGTGTCTCATCCACATACACTCATTCTATAGTGATGTAATCCTAGGGATAAATCATCACTCCTCCAATCCACAAGCCGTGATATACTCCTAGTCTATAGGCTCCACGCACATCTCTCCACATGTCGCATTTCATCACCATTGTATATACAAACTCATCACAGTGCAGTAGACACAACCAACATTACTCGACCATTTCCCGATGACGCACTCTCATTTACAGTTCATTCTTGACTATTGAGAGAGAAAACAAAATGAAACTCACTACATACACTTCCATCCACTTGGGGGCATGTTGCCCCTATCATTCCATTTTGCATTGCATTCCATCCATGCATAGCATACTGCATTATATTGGTGGAATTTACTCTTACTTACTAGTATTTTGCATGCTCACTTTATTACACATGTTAGCTTTCTTTCTTATATGTAATTATCATACACACAGCGTTCATGCCTTTATTTAGCATGATCGCAGATACAATACTCTACACGTGGCATGGATGCTCTCCTTTTACCCTTCCTATATCAGTTGTTAGGGGCATCCACATTCA
Source organism: Taxus chinensis (assembly GCA_019776745.2). Taxonomy (NCBI): domain Eukaryota; kingdom Viridiplantae; phylum Streptophyta; class Pinopsida; order Cupressales; family Taxaceae; genus Taxus; species Taxus chinensis. The sequence goes on from CM034155.1 coordinate 96,721,630, forward strand.
TCTTATCCAGGTGTTATTGTTTCATTTTGTACTTAGAATCTTATACTACTTTCTCATACACATTTTGGCATATTGATTATCATTCTAACATGCTAACAGGTGTTCTATGTGCAACACTTGTTTTACATGATTACATGTTCCCATGACTACTTGTTTGTTTCTACTTGTCTACTTTGTTTTTGTATGTGGGCTTTGCCCTATGCTTGTGTGCACACTAATGTGTTGTTTACAGCCATGATGGCCTTGCGTGTCTTGTGAAATCATGAGTGATGTCCCGTGTTTGAAACCCACTTTGTGCAGTCTACTCATTCTTACGTATTTAGACTACTTTATTTGGTAGTTTCTATATTCTCTACGTATTTTCCACTTATTACATGCATGTGTTTCATAATAACACTTATTTTGTCTAGTCATTCCCTTTTTTGCATGTCTTGGTATCTTCTAATTGTTTCCCTTTCCCCCTGCAAGGTAGATTTCTACAAGACAGAGTGCAGTTGGGACCTCTTTTGGGGCCACATTCTCCTTTTCGTGATGTCGCGTGTGCCCCCAAAGAGGGGGGCATTATTGAGGGTTTTCTACTAACACAACGTATTTACACTAGTTCAAACATAGTGAGTGAGTTTAGATCAGTCTATGAACTCCATACACAATGGCCATAACAAGACATGGTGTCCTTCAGAAATTTTGCGGAACGGTTACAAGATTGGGGGTTACAGTGGGCGTGCCTCTCTACACTTCTCCATCTAGTGGAGTTGGATTGCCCAAAAGACCAGGACAGTACAGAGATCTCTTCACACATTTCAACAGAAGTGGTTAAAGTTGGAGGACACACCACATTTCCTCCCTATACTTCTTCAACCAGGGTGGTGTGAGATCACCCAAAAAGAACTCACAACAGTACAGGATATCCTTCTACACCTTTTTTCTCTACATTGATCAGGTGCATATGTTCCATTTACACTTTTTCTAGTGTGTTTTACATTTATGTACTTTACACGTGTATTTTACACAACATTTTTACATACATACATATTTGACTACTTGATCGTTTTCTCCTTACAGGTCCACCGTATGAGAAACAAGCATTCAAATTGGGGGCAACAATAGCAACATCGACAACAACAACACACCACTACATGAACTTTCCTTTACTAACCATGTAGGTAAACTACACACAGCAGTAGCTACACATGTGTTCTTCCCTAGGTTCATTCTCATCACTTTTTATGCACATTTTTCCTCTTTAGAATCCATGCTCCTCCACATTTTTCTTTTTGTCATTCCACATTTTAGTCTAGTCCATCGGCACATCTTCTTCTACACTCTACATGGATATCAAGTACGCATCTCAATCTACCTTATATTACCAAGCATTCTACTCACCAACATAAAGTGGGGGGGAAATGTAGACATAAAATCATGCACTTTAGGCATTATTTAGCCCAGTCTTATACTACTATTTAGAAGGTTATCAAGTGGATAAAGTATTAATTAATCCCACCTTTTGGCCATCTTTATTTTCTATTTTATTTCTTCATTCCCATATATTTTAGTGCACTTATCCGCCCATTTCACAACTGCCCTGTCATTCTAGCCCAAAATTAGGGCACCCCAACTTGTACTGGGGCACCCCAATCTATGCACATCCTTTCCCACTTCTTTATGGGGCCTTTCTAGCCATTTGTTGTCTTTATCTTTTCCCCAATTGGCCTTGTCAAGATTAATTACAAAATTAAGCTTGAGAGCCCTATAAATATAAAGTTATAAGACCATAATAAGGGTCTTAGGTCCTAGGGTCACATATTACTATCACTCCATCTACAGTTACATCCATTGTATCACTTGCATCCATGTAGTGCCATGCATCAAGGCTAGGAGATTTGCATCACACACACTGCATATGGGGAAGGATTCTATTATATTCCATGCACACATGTTATTTCTATAGTTACTATTGCGAGCTACTTCACAAAGTGTGACTGGCATGAGAGAACCTAGGGCACGACATGCACACACTCACCAGAACTACATCTGAGTCTGAAATGTAGTGCAACGCTTAGTGATAAGACCACTAGTTTGTTAGTTGAGGTCAGTCTGACCCATTTATTTGTATCTTTTTTTCTAGGTTTGGATACTTCTTTTTGTATTATAGGTCATTAAATAGCTCACCTGACAGATCTATTTAATTTAGTGACAGACAAGAAGTATTTGAAGACACCTTGCAACCATATCAAATTCAGGTTTTGAGCATTTACAGTTCTCAAAGACCCCAAATTACAAACTAAGGCTCCTCGGGGCACCCTAGTACATTTCCAAGCACCCCAGGCATCTCAGATCCTCCAGATCTATCCTTCACAGAGTCCCTGAGTGTTCATCTACACTTCCTAATTTCATTTCTAGATCTGTGACAACCTGCGACAATCACTTCTAATCAACTAAGCTATTTCTTTTCCCTCTCTTTTACATTTAGGGTTTTATTTCACTTAGAATAATTTACTTGCATTTATTCCATACTGCTCTAGTCCATTTATCACAGCATTTTAGTCCTCCTAATTAGATTAACATTAATACCTTAGTGTACCCTTTTAGGCCAACAAGATCATCATTGTGTTGAACCCGACGTCTCCTTCTAGCACCTTCTAGGGTTTTGAATTTTCACCTCCCATCATGCGTAAAAATCATAGAAATTATTCTTCCTCTAAGTTTTCAACTACTGTCCAATTTGAAAGTCGTGGTCGTGCATTTGTCAACACTCATACTTCTCCTTTTGGTTATAACCCTTGTCCTTATTCCATTCAATTGCCATCTTCTGAAATGGATCCTCAGGACATCCAAGATGTTGTTACTACTTACTTATGCACCATTAATCTTGCACCTCTAGCTCAACTTATAGCAGAAGTCTAGGATCTCCCTCCTACTAACATAAAAGATTCTAGCGTGATTGGTTCTCAACCCCGAGCAACTCCACCTGGTTTAGTTCCTATTGTTTACATGGTTAATATGGCCCCTTCTACTTTGTCACTTACTCATGTTAGTACAAATGGTATGATACTATCCACTACGCCTACCTCACATTACTCGATCACTTTTCCTATTCCTCCTATGTCCCCTTTTCTATGTGAGATGTCATTTCCAGCAACTCATAATATGCTTAGTATCATCTCTTCCCTACCATCCATTACTACTACCGCTATCGTACCTTATCAGGGACCTTTCCTGGCTCTAGATATCATACCATTCTCCCCATCATCAACCTCCTCCTTACAACACCCACCATTCATTTGCACTCTCTTCATAAATAATTCTTATTAGGAGCACATACCACTCAACATGTCATGTCCTGTCATTGTATGTTCACATGATGGTCTCCTTCGACTTGGTTTCAAATTCAATGACCTTCATACTCATTTATGTGATCTTATATATCATGGTTGTGTCATTCTTACTACATCCTATGGCCTATGCACACTCCATCTTGTTGTCCATCTAACACATTGTCCTAGCACTTCTCCACTCATACTTGGTCAGTCTTGGCTAGATTATATTAGAGGCATACTTGATCATGATCGTACTGATATCACACTCCCCATGCCTTTTGGCACAACTCACATTTGTAGTAGATCCTTTCTTTGCTATACACCAAACTTCACTATTTGGTATGCCCGAGGGTGTCCATTACCTCCTTTTAGGGATGAAAAATATGCCATGGTCATGTACATCTTACACATTCATGGTTACTTAGATTACCTACCACACACCCTTCCTTATCACATTTCCCACACTATCCAATTCAATTTTAATGCTCATATTGTTGATCCTTTAGATGAGATATTTCCTCCATTTCCTTCTTGTATTAGCACCGATTCACCATTTTCTCCAGTAAGCTACATATCCACCAATGTCACTGTTGACTCTCACCCTCACAATCCTCCATATAATACACACCTATTAGAGGCTATACAAGCGCTACACGTTCATTTTCAATCCATGGAAGCCATAATTGTATCTCTCCATGCCGAGCTAGAGAAACTTAATGATGTTTCTACCTTGCATGCTCCTACTCCTCCTGTAACTCTTGTGCCACCCATGTCCCCTACTAGTCCCCTCACTGATCCACCAGTCGTATCATTCCCTCTGCCTCTTATTTTTCCTTCTAATGCTACACCGAAGGACATTCTTGGCCAACTTCTTCATCATCAACTCCTTTATCTCTCATCTAATCATCATTACAGTTCTTCTCAACTAAACCAATATCATGATCAACCATTTTTCCACTACCATCAGATTCCAAGGCATCATATCGACTCATGTCATGCTTTGAACCATATTATTCATGATCTCTAGCAATTAGGACTCCTCTCATTTACTCCACCACCCCCTACTACTCCTCGTTCCACCTGTCCATCTCATTTGGCTCGTAGCGCTACCCAGAACCCATCAAGACAACATTCTCTCCTTTATCATTCACCACCTTATTCTTTGTCCTTGGATCATCCTTCACATATGTGTAATTTTTGTTCACAAGAACCAATCTTATCTACTATATCCCCCCTCGTGGATCGTAGTACGATGTTTTCCTTATCCCCGGTAATGGTCGATGGGCCTCTGTCCCTCGACCTTATCAATTGACTCACCTTTCCTAATCATTTGGTGGGCCATAATCACTACACACTCCCCCCCTTCCTCATGTTAGCATAGCTTCACCCCTACTTTTTACATTCTCCTTCGCACATACGTATACTTCTTATGCCTTCTAGCACCCTCATTACCCAATGACACACTCTTGTGCTTCAGTTCACACTAGACTATTGAGGGATTACCATTACACTAAACCCCACACACTACACTATAGGTTCTACACATTTATATGTTATTACATACATCGCACATCTTACATTCTATCATCATCTCTATACATAGCCCACATCTTACATTATCCTATACATACCTCATCTATTAGTCATTTCTCTGTCATTCATCTCATACACACTACACTAGTCATCATTATATATGAGTCTAGTTTTAGATTTCATCCACACATTCCTAGGTCACATTATCTATGGGTCTAGATTTACCTCTCATCATTACATATTCTATACACACCTATATCTACATCTTACATCATCTACACATCATACCTTTCTTACATTTTCTTATTCACATAGTGCATCTATCCATCCCATCCATTCTATACTACACTAGATTCCATCATATATATGGGTCTAGTTCCATCTATCATATTTACATGTTCTATTTCTATCTGCACCTAGTGTTGAACCCTACATACCCACTTTGCATTTATACATCCTATTTAATCTACATGCTACACTAGATTTCCTTATACATGGGTCTAGTTTTATCTATTGTCATAACACATTTTATTTCTATCTCCACACTTATTACATTACACATTCCATACCCACTACACATTCTACATTGCATTGCCTACACTGCACATTCACATACCTAGGTCATTTATAATATGTTGTTTTCTACATGTTGCACTCACCACCCTAACGCACTCTAGTTCCTTGGTCCATACTTAACTACTGAGAGTTTACCAATCAAATGGACCTTACATTCACCAATACAACATTTTCCTCATTCACCATTTCTCACGTTAGTGACATACACCATAGGTTAAATTGTCACCAATTCTTAACATCTTGTAGTAGTATACGCTTTAGGCTAAATCGCCACCCTCCTTTTATCATCTTCTAGTGGTATACACCTTATATTACATCATCACTCCCTTCTTATTCATCCTATAAGACATACGCTTTAGGATATATCATCACCCATTTCCACTCCTTCATCTCATAGTGATATACGCTTAGGACTAAATCATCACTCATCCATTTGATACATCATGGTATACGTTTAGGCTAAGGTTCCATGCACATATTTCCATGCATCTCATCCCCATACACCCATTCTATAGTGATGTACACTTAGGGCTAAATCATCACTCCTCCAATCCACAAGTCGTGATATACATTTAGGCTATAGGCTCCACGCACATCCCCCCACATGTCACATTTCATCACCATTGCATATACACACTCATCACAGTATGCTAGACACAACCAACATTACTCGACCATTTCCCAATGATGCACTCTCATTTACGGTTCATTCTTGATTGTTGAGGGAGAAAACAAAATGAACCTCACTGCATATACTTCCATCCACTCAGGGGGCATGTTGCCCCTATCATTCCATTTTGTATTCCATTACATCCATCCACAATATATTGCATTGTCTTTGTGGCATTTACTCTTCCTTGATATTGTTTTTCATGCTCACTTTATTACGCATGTTAGCTTGCTTTTTTATATGTCATTATCATACAAACATGTGCGTTTACACCTTTGTTTAGTGTGATTGCAGATACAGGACTCTACACCCGGCATGGATGTTTTCCTTCTACCCTTCTGATACTGGTCATTGGGGGTATCCACATTCATCTTATCCAGGTCTTATTATTTAATTTCTACTTAGCATCTTATAGTACTTGCTCATACATGTTTTGGCATATTGATTATCATTCTAACATGCTAACGGGTGTTCCGTGTGCATCACTTGTTTTGCAGGATTACATGTTCCCATGACTACTTGTTTGTTTCAACTTGTCTACTTTATTTGTTAGTGTATGTGGGATTTTCCCTTTTCTTGTGTGCGCACTTGTCTATTGTTTATGGCCATGATGGCCTTGCATATCTTAGGACATCGTGAGTGATGCCCCATGTTTGAAACCCGCTTTGTGCAGTCTGTTTGTTCTTGCATGTTTACACTACTTTGTTTAGTAGTTTCTATATTGTCTATGTATTTTCCACTTATTGCATGCATGTGTTTTGGACTAAAACTTGTTTTGTCTACTCATCCCCTTTTATGTGCACCTTAGTATCTACCAAGTGTTTCCCTTTCCCCCTACAGGGCAGAGTTCTACAGGTCAGAGCACGGTTGGGTCCTTTTTTGGGGCCGCATTCTCCTTTCCGTGACATCGCATGCATCCCCAAAGAGGGGGGGCATCATTGAGGGTTTTCTACTAACACAACATATTTACACTAGTTTAGACATAGTGAGTGAGTTCAGACCAGTCTACGAACTCCATACACAATGGCCATAACAAGACATGGTGTCCTTCGGCAATTCTATGGAGTAGTTACAAGCTTGGGGGTTACAATGGGTGTGCCTCTCTAGACTTCTGCATCCAGTGGCATCGGATCACCAAAAAAACTAGGATAGTATAAAGATCTCTTCACACATTTTAGCATAAGTGGTTAAATTTGGAGGACACTGCATATTTCTTCCCTATACTTATTCAGCCAGGGTGGCGTGAGATTGCCCAAAAAACTCACGACAGTACAGGATATCATTTTACACATTTTTTCTCAACATGGATCAAGTGCACATGTTCCATTTACACTTTTTCTAGCGTATTTTACATTTACATACTTTACACATGTGTATTTTACACATTATTTTTACATGCATGCATTTTTGACTACTTGATCATTTTCTCCTTATAGGTCCGCCGTATGAGAAACAAGCATTGAAATTGGGGACAACAACAACAACAATGACAATGAAAACACACCGCTACATGCACTTGCCTTTACTAACCATGCAGGTACACTACACACAACAGCAGATACACATGCATTTCACCTTAGGTTCACTCTCATCACTTTTTATGTGCATTTTTCATCTTTAGAATCCACGCTCCTCCACATTTTTCTTTTTCTCATTCCACACTTGAGTCTAGTCCATCAGCACATCTTCTTCTACACTCTATATGAATATCAGGTACGCATCTCTATCTACTTTATGTTACCGAGCATTTCACTCACCAACATAAAGTGGGGGCAAAATGTAGACACAAAATCATGTAGTTTAGGCCTTATTTAGCATGTTCTTATACTACTATTTAGAAGGTTCTCAAGTGAATAAAGTACTAATTAATCCCACCTTAAGGCCATTTTTATTTAATATTTTATTTTGTCATTCCCGCATATTTTATTATACTTATCCACCCATTTCGCAATTGCCTCGTCATTCTAGCCAAAAATTAGGGCGCCCTAGTCCCACTTTTGGGCACCCTGGTCTATGCACATCCTTTTCCACTTCTTTTTGGGGACTTTCTAGCCATTTGTTGTCTTTATCTTTTCCCCAATCGATCTTGTTAGGATTAATTATGAAATTAATCTTGAGATCCCTATAAATATAAAGTTATAAGACCATAATAATTGTTATAGGTCCTAGCGTCACATATTACTATCACTCCATCTAGATTTGCAATCATTGCATCACTTGCATCCACATATTTCCATGCATCAAGGATAAGAGATCTACATCACATACACTACAAAGGGGGAGGGATTCTATTTTATTCCATGCACACATACTATTTACATTTTCTATAGTTATTATTGATCAGTACTTCACAAAGTGCGACTGGCATGAGAGCACCTAGGGCATGACGTGCACACACTCACCAGAACTACATCCGGGTCTAAAATATAGTGCAGCGCTCAGTGCTAATAACACTAGTTTGACGGCAAAGGTCAGTCTGACCCATTCATTTGCATATTTTATTTTTCTATGGTTTGATACTTCCTTTTGCATTGCAGATCATTACACAGCTCACCCAGCAGATCTAGCGCAACAGAAAAGAAGTATTTGAAGGCACCTTACAACTATATCATATTTATGTTTTGAGTGTTTATAATGCTCATAATACCTAGATTACAGACCAGGGTGCCCCAGTACATTCCCAGGCACCCCAGTCATCTCATATCCTCCATATCTGTCCTTCGCAAGGTCCTTAAGTGTTTGTCTGCGCTTCCTGATTTCATTTCCATATCTGCGACAACCTGCGACAATCACTTCTAATCAGATAATCTATTTATTTTCCCTCTCTTACACATTTAGGGTTTTATTTCACTTAGAATAATTTACTTGCATTTATTCCATACTGCTTTAGTCCATTTATTACAGCATTTTAGTCCTCCTAATTGGATTAACTTTAATACCCTAGTGTCCCCTTTTAGGCCAACTAGATCATCATTTTTGTTAATCAACAGGCATAGTAGATGTAGGCTGAGTGATGTTTGTCATATTTTTTTGATGTTAGTGCCACAATATCAGACAAAATGCTTATGTCATTTATGCTTTGATGGATGACCAAACGATGCTCTAGAATTCCCTTTTCAAAGCTCCTATTTCGGCGCAGGTGCAGAGGATGTTTTCAAAATTACAAACTACTCCAAATGTAAACTTATTCATTGCACTTGGTGACATATTTGTAGTGCTTCATTGGGATGCCCACCAGTTCCCACCAGTCAAGTACATATTTCAAGACAGGTCAAAATATGTGGGCAGAGGAGAAGATACCCTACAAAGTTGTGTTGTCAAATAGGGGCACTACAGATACATTTTAGCCAACCATAGAAATTCTATAGTGAATAATGAATTGATCCAATGGCCATCAATAAATCATAATTTTGTACTTAAAATGGTTTAGTTTCTCAACTTAAGAATAAACTAGTCTAATTAAACTATTTAACTTAACCCACTTAATGAAAGCTACCTATAAACAATCATATGTTGATGATTTTCAAATTAATAGGGGGAGGGGGATGTTTTATTTCTATAATGAATACTATTATTGAAACCTAGTGATTATTGATCCATTGGCATGATTGTAAACAATCATAGAAAATAATGTATAACCTTACCATACAAACATTTAATCACTTCACACTCTTAAACCAAATCACTAAGCCATGGTTATTGGTGAATCCAGTTTAACCAATAGTCCGCTTTACCTAACCACAAAACGTGATCAACTTGTTTAGCACAAGTCTGGGTGCACATTGTAGTGGTTTTCCAAAATAAATTTTAATAACGTAATATCAAATTAATTTTTCATTAATTCTTACAAAAAATATTTGATAATTTTAATGATTAACATGTTAATGTTGGTGTTTAATTATAAGGCATTATAGAATAAATACATAACTATATAAAAGATATGTTTTATTATTTCAAATATGTACTATGTTTCTTAAATTCATTTTATTGTTCAAAAGAGAAGATAAACAATTATTAAATTAAAGATGGAATATTTGTTTACAGTTAAAAAAATTATGCTTAAATGATAAGATTGAATAAATTTATGTATTCATTTAATGTACTTTAAGAATGTGTTTATATCAATACATAAATTCTATAAGCACTGAGACTTTTCAACATATGGGTGTATGAGCACATAGCAATATTAAGGCCGTTGAGTGGACCATGAGTGGATTGGGCGTAACCAGAGATTTTTACAACTAGATGGGTTGGACCGAGAGGTTGTGAGTTTGATATTATGGCATACATGCATATTTTGGATATGACGGTGCCTAGTGCAATGATTTGAAGGCCACATAGGGACTATGGTGGATAAGCCTAATACCATGTTAAGATATGATGTATCTGGTGCACTATGTGGTTAGAGGATAGGTTTCCAAGAGTGGTCGAGTTCTTCCAATATGACTGTATGTCACAACAATTCAGGATAGCCCAGGATGTGCCTCTAGAGCCATATATATGGCATAGATCTATTCAAGATATGAGGAGAGTAGGGGTGTTGAAAGATCCTATTGGATCCTAATTATGTTGGTTAGATGTAGATGAGGTAAATACATAGATAGTGTCGATTCAAGTAGATGATGTAGGATGTACAATGGCATATATGCATATGTGGATGAAGCATCAATGGGTTTTTTTGTTCCCTGTAGTGGTGGATGCAACAAAAGATCCATCGGGTGTGTAGGTAGGAAGAGGAGGTTAGGTACGTACCCTTGAGGATAATGAAGTGGCAAAAACATTTACACGACATAAGTATGAGCTAGTGTGATTTACATTTAATATTTTATATAATAATGTGATAACAATGTGCTAAGATGAGTCATGTTTTTGCAAGTGGTGACTGCTTGAGCTTGATCATGGATACATAGGTACATATGTTGAAATACAATGTTCCCCTATATTTTATTGTAGGATGAGGGATGTTGGAGAGAGTAGAACATATTTTCAGGGAGCATACCCACTTGTTTGATCATATGGCGATGGCATCGACCACATGTATAGTGTTGTAGTCAGAGTGATATGAAGCGATGATGGAGCTAGCTTGAGAAAGAGAGGTGGTGGGAGGAGATGACCTAGTTTAGAGTATGTTTGAGAGATACATGGATCTCTAGAGATAATATGCAGAGGTGGTGGTCGATGCAGCATCACTACATACTCATTTAGAATAATAACACACTTGAGCATAGAGGTGGAGATCTATGGGTGACGCTTTGAGTTTGAGAGCTCTGATAATATCCTTTAGTAGTAGTGAGGAGGATGTATGATATGTATTGTATTAGGTATTTCCCCATGATTTTGTAAAATGTTTGAGATATATATGATGAGAGAATTTTTGATATGATGATGTGTATGTATGTGTTTTGATATGAGTTGTGGATTATATGATTTGATTTTATTTGTTTCATGTGTGATGATATTATTGTATATATTGCGATGATGTCTGTAGAGTATATTATATGTGGTGATGGCGTAGATAACAGCATGATGATAATAAAATAGATATGATAATGATGATAAGCATTAATGTAATGTGATCATTGAATTGAAATTTTAGTAAGAATGATAGAAATGGTGAAGATAACTAGGTAAGAATGTGTAGCAAAATATAGAGTGGAAAACATGCATAGAACAGGCATGAAATCATGTAGAACTAATAAATATATAGTATCTAATGGGAAATAAAGTGATGAATATGCACAAATGGCTCAATTGATGTAGTGTTAGGAGCATAAGTGTCAAATGATAAGCCCAAAGTGATTGTAACAACACTAGAATCATGGAATGGCAAGTGGTGCTACTTCGGGACCCATTTGGCTTTGGGTAAAATAAGAAGTGTGGTTTCATATCATGCGTAGTCGAAACCAAGGGAGGAGGAGAAAAAATGACCTTAAGAGGAAAAGAGGTAGTCAAAGTGACAAATGTCGATGTGTGGCATCATATCACGGGAGAATGTCATCTATTAGTATAGCATGCACAAAAAACAATGACACCCCTTTCCTCAAGCAACTGAATCCTATCATGGAGTGTATAAAAATCATTATCTCTATGACCATTGATCCTATAAAAATTACAAAATGTTTAGTTACTATTTTTTTATAATTAATGAGGAGGAGGATGCTCGTTAGAAGGTAATTGAATCAGCTTCTCATCAATCAAAGTGTGCAAGATATCATGAGGCCTAGAAGAATGTGAAAAGTATAATATTTCACACTTAGAAGGGGGGGTGGAACGTGGTGGAGGCCTAGGAAAATGAGGTAAATGATCATGAGTATGTCTAGTAGGAGATGGAGAATTTGAGGGTGGTGGAATAGGAGAAAGATAAGGTAGAAGAGTGGCAGAAAATCTAGAAGAATGTCCAATAAAATTTCCATTAAGCATCTCTTGTTTTAGATGTATAACCTTAAGACAAAGAAGTGTAAAATATTTACATGTATGATATAATAATTTTTCTTTCAAAGGAAGAATCAGGCCACGACAAAAGATATATTATATTTCTTGATCTATAGGTTGATAAATTAAATGATACATGCAAGATTTGAAACATAAGATATAATCAATAACAGGTTCATTCTTTCCTTGATGTAAAGAAGGCACATGCTCAAATGTAACTTTAGTACCATTTTTAGAAATAAAACATCTAAGAAATGATTCTTCCATATCAAGCTATGTATTAATAGATCCACGAGGAAAATAATGAAACTAATGAAAACTAATATCAGTAAGACCACTAGGAAATGCTTTGAGAAGCAATCTATCATTAGAATGCAAAGTCATAGCTAATCTAAAATCCTTAAGATGCATGTAAGGATTACTCTTTCCATCAAAAAGTGTAAAAGTAGGCAAAGTAAAACCCTTAGGAAAAGGGGAATTGTAAATATTTATAGGGATAGGATATTCATGAAGGGAAATATATTCAATATTAGCATAATAGGCCCTAATATCAAAGGTAAGTGTATGGATCTTATTTTGTAAATCACCTACAACATGCATAAGAGAAAGGACTTCTTGGGGAGGAATGTCATCAACATTAATTTGTTCATTAAGGGGTTAAATCTTTCCATTATAAGTAGTGATAGGTACATTATTGCGTCGAAAGGTAATCTTTGGATCATCAAGTGGAAAACTAGGGATGGGAACATGAGAATAAGAATCAAGAGGAAATTAAGTTTTCACACCTTTATCAATAAGCTCAGTGGAAGAAGGAATACAAGCAATATGCACATTATCCTTATTATCATCATTTTACACACTATATTTAGAGATATCAAGAGTAGAAACATGTGCATCATGAAATTTTATAAATTTAACACATTATGATAAGTAAAATGAGTATTAACATCATTAAGAAGCAAAAAAATAAGTGGAAGAAGAAAGATATGAATTTTGAGGCACAATATTCAATGAAGGAGAGATCTTAATATCATTATCAACAATAATAGGATCAGCTCTAATGATTTGTGCATATGTATGTGGAGGAGAGGAGGAAGTAGGGTGGGGGTGATTTAGGATAACATATACAACCTCCAAAAGGTACGGGTATCACAAGCATCATCAACAAGACCTTCTTCATCTGAAAAATTAACTAAATCCTAAACACATGTATCATTAGTAGAAATAGAAGCAACATCACTATCATAGTCACAAGAACTAGTAGCCTCAATATGGGTAGGAGTGAAACATTGGGATGAGGATTGATAAGCTTTGTAAATATAAGAGAAATTTTAGAATGATATGTAGCAGTAGTATATGATTTACGGTAGAAGGCAACTTCCTCTTGGGCATTTATAAAAATAAGTTGAAGATTAGTCATAGGAATAAGATCATACTTAGGGGAAGGATATCTGGGATGATGGTTTTGCAACACTCTTTTATAATCCATGAGGAACACAAAATGTAGGGGGTCTTAAGGAAATATAGGGTTTGATAAATAAATGGCTGATTCTAGGTTAGAAACCAAGTGGAACAGGCTAGATCTAGAATGAGAGTTCTCCTTATAGAAAATCAGGACCAGAAACCCCTTTGAATAGAACCACCCAAAGGGGTACATGACCACCCCAAGCGCTAGTGTCCTAACAATTTCTCTACTTATAATATTTTCAGGGCCTAATAAGGTCTTCCTCCTTTCACTCTTTGTCACTCTAGATCTTCCATAGGGTTTCATTGTTGCATCTAAATCTGCAAAACAAACCCTATCTACATGCACAAGGCTCAAGCAAACATTAGATAAAATAAATAACGCATATGCTTGATTCTAACTAACCTTGACATTCACCCCAATGCGATTGTCACTAAGCGCTACATTATATTTCAGAATCTATGTAGTTCTAGTGTGCATGTGATAGAATAGTATCCCTTGAAACTAGGTTTCCCTTGTGCTAGTCACACCAAGATAGCGAACTACAACTAATTTTCCATCAAGATGAATGTGTGAGATGGAATTTAGCAAAAACCCCTCCTATGCAGTGAATGATGTAGCCCAAATATAGTCCTTAAATATTTCTCTTTGCTCAAGTAATATATGAAAGTAATAGCCCAAATTGCCCCCCTAATAATAGTGGGTAGGTTGTCTATGTGTGTGTGTGTGTGTGACTTCATTGTTATAATTTTGACATTTAGTGACACCACAGGTCAGCCCAAATTATGAAATAAATATTATAAAAGACCCAAAATCAAGTACCAAGCAGATAATTTAGAAAATAAAAGAGAATGGACAAAAGTGCATAGAAGAGACACTAGCGCTCGAGTGGTAGTGTCCTTACTGGGCAGTACTATCCCGAAAGCCAAGGAACAAAAACAAGACCAAGAACATGGATAGGGATCCATGTGATTCGACTGATATATGTAAATCCAATAAGTATAAGACAATGCCACAATCAAAAAACTAATCAAATGCAATATAAGAACTAATAAAAAGCGTCATCAATGTCTAATCTCCACTCTTAGAAATCATATATATAACAACATATTAGAGGCATAATGTAATAGTAATAAGTGCATAGTTTTGTGTCTACAACATAAGACAAACATAGATAGATTAGGATAGAAGATAGATTAGGATAGAGAGATACAAAGAGATTATATGATCGATTTGAGGAGAAGTGTGTGAGAAAGGGAACTAAACTATGAATTGTAATGTGTTTAAAGAATTAATATAAAGAAATTGATTGTTCCAACAGTGCATTTCTTATGGTTCTGTGTTATGTGAAATGTTTTGGTCTATTATGAATCCCCATTCTCTAGCATATCCCTTAAAAAGGAATGAAATTCTTAACCCTCACGATAGTGAAGAGGCTTAAGGTCAACATGTGAATGTGTATTACTCAAAATACAGCTTGAAAAGAAATTATCTTTATATTTTCTCCCATATACTTGGGTATATTACCTTAGATGAGTATATACACTCAAGAAAATAATGCCCAAGCTCTTAAATGCAACAATAATGAGAAGAACAAGGAGATAGTTGGAGGAGGAGGAGGTCTCTATGGTAACCAAGTTTAAAAACCTACCAAAACAAAATGAGAAAAGAAAATGAAAACAAAACAAGTAAACCAAACCCATATCATTTCCATAAAGATAATATTTTAGCCAACCCAATAAATTCTATGGTGGATAATGACTTGATCCAATGGCCATCAATCAGTCATACTTTTGTACTTAAAAGGGTTGACTTTCTCAACTTATGAATGGACTAGTTTAATTAAACTATTTTAATTAACCCACTTTATAAAAGTTACCTTTAAACAATCAAATGGTGATGATTTTCAAATTAATAGGGGGGTGTTTTCTCTCTATAATAAATACTATTATTTAAACCTAGTGATTATTGTTCCATTGGCATGAATGTAAAAAATTGTAGAAAATTATTTATAATCTTACCGCATAAACATTTAATCACTTCATGCTCTTAAACCAAATCACTAAGCCAGGGTTATTGGTGAAGCCAATTTAACCACTAGTATGCTTCACCTAACTACAAAACGTGATTAACTCGTCAAAGCATAAATGCACACCATAGTGGTTCACCAAAACAAATTTTAATAATGTAAAATCAAACTGATTTTTCATTAATTCTCACAAGAATCAATATTTTTTATGATTAATATGTTAATGTTGGTGTTTAATTATAAGGCATTATAGGATAAAGACATAAAGCTATAAAAAGATATGTGTTATTATTTAAAAATGTAATATGTTGCTTAAATTCATTTTATTGTGCAAAAGAGAAGATAAATAATAATTAAATTAAAGATGGAATATTTATTTATAATTAAAAAATTATGTTTAAATGAGAAGATTGAATAGATTTATGTATCCCTTTAATTTACTTAAAGACATAGTGTTGATATCGATACATAAATTTTATAAAGAAAGTGTGTCTGTAAACAATAAGGTGCGAGCTACCTATTTTTTAGAAGATAGTTAAGTGAACTTGAATTAAAATTAGATTATATTATTTCATTGTTGTTTTCTATTGTAGCCACAAATAGGGATTTACTTACGTTTTAATTATAGTTAGTAAATTAAATTTTAATTATAGTTAGTTGTTTCCATTCTAAAATAGAAATTAGGAGATACAAATTACAGTGGCATTGAGAAGTCGTCCATATTCTTTTCATGTTCTTGCACTGACAAAAATAAATAAATAGAAGACAATTAAAGCATTTTTATTTATTAGTATGTTGAACAATCCACTATAATTTCAATATAATTAATGTGAAGACTCTTATTTGACCACCTTGGTTCTTCTCCCTCATTACCAGAATAAGGCTACCAACAAAAAGGGATATTGTTAGAAAAATAGAATTTTAAAATAAGGTAAGAATAGCATAAATATAGATGGATGAAATAATAATAAAATTAAGAAAATAAAACGATTAAACTACACCACCACTAATTACGCCACTCAAATATACATGGTGTCAATGGTAGAGTAGAAGCTTGCCTTAGAAAAGGAGATGTTTCTAATTAATTCAAGATCTTTGTCCTTTCTCACAATGGGGGTTAGACCTCATTGGTACAATAAATCCTAGTTCTTCTCAACAACACAAATCCAATATCCACTAAATGGGTGGTGGTCATTCCCCTTGTTTCAACCAAAGCAAATAAGAGAGTCAAATTTATTCACCAGTATATTATCTGTCGCTTTGGCATTCCTCACAAAATCGTTATAAATAATGGAAATCCTTCCAAAAAAAAAATGGACCAAAAACTTTATGACACCTTAAACATCAAACTCAACTTTTATACACCATATTATCTAAAAGCCAATGAACAAGATGAGACATCTAACAAAAATCTCAATAAAATCCTTTCTAAACCTGTCAATGATGTCAGTAGAGATTGGCATCTTCTCATCCCCTTTTCTCTATGGGATTACCGAATAAGTATATGGACCCCTATAGGCATCACCTCGTTCTCTCTAGTATGTGGCTCAAAATTCATTCTCCCTCTCAAAGTACAAATACCCTCCTTACAAATATCCCTTAAAAACTCCATCTCTAAAGAAGACTATTGGCAAGAGCGCCTCTCACAATTAGAACTATTAGACGAACGTCACTTAACATCCCTTTGACATCTTAATGTTTATCAAGAGAGGGTTAAACAAGCTTATAACAAACATCTCCATGAACATGACTTTAACATCGGAGATCTTGTCCTTAAAGAAAATCAACACATCATTAACATGGAAAAGAGTAAATGTGAGAAATTTTCTCCAAATTGGCTTGGACCCTATATCATAACTCACAAGTATAGATCTAGGGCATATCATTTGTATTCCCTTTATGGAAAACTTGAACACAAACCCCTCAATTCTTTGCACTTATGATCTTTCTATTATTAAAATCCCCCCTTTTTAACAAAACCACGATTTACTTAAAAACCCACTTTTACCTCAAAAATCCATTTCCTCTTCCTTCAATGACAATATAGAATTATGTGGTTTCCCTTCAAATAAATCAAACAGAACTTAATTATGGACACCAAAAATCTATGTATAACATGTTCTTGGATAAGTTTCCCTATTGTTAGCGCAAAACTCTAAATCATCATCTACCCACCCCTCGCTAACTAATACATGACTAAGAAAATACAGTTCCACCTCGTGTTTTGGACTTTTCCTCCTTGCATAGCAACCTAGGGCCTCACTTGTGAAAAATGTTCACCGTGATAAGCCACGTCATAAAAATCAATCTACTATAAATTTCCATGTGAAGGAAAGCTATCATCCAAATAATGTATACCATTCCCTAGAAGGATGACTACCCTAAAAATATATATATTGTTGTGGACCACTCCCTCGAAGGAGGGCCACCTATTCAAAATAAATTAAATAAGTATATGATTCCCTAAAAGGATGGATACCCTTGAAATCTTCTTTCCTTGATTGGCTTTCGAATTTTAATCCAATAATAATCAAGATTCTCATCCCTAGAAATCTTCCCGCATCAATCATCTTTCTCTCACAAAAAAACCACAAACTTCCTAGGTCATGCGTCTAAAATATAAACCCTAAGGTTTGTTTAGGGGAGGCTCAGTCCCTAGCATAAAGTCACCTTCCTTATGAAAGTGATCAATAAAGAAAGACCTTGTCCCCTCCTCCATCTAAAACAAAATTGGACCACCATGAACCAAAAATTGTTAACTACCCTTTAATAGTTGTTAAGCCCACAAGTACATCGAACAACCATATCCAACATCATCATAATTTATCCAACCAGTGAAAAACCTTATATCCCACACTTACCCCTTTCTGTAGACATGTAAAAATAAACAAAAACACCATCCATAAAATTACCAAAAACATCCAACATCCAAAATCATAATAATACCATCATCATAACTTAAACCCATATTATATCATCCACATCCATCCAACACAACATCAATAAAAATACAATTAGATTTTCATCATAACCATCCAATCCAAATCATCACATTTACAACATCTAAAAACACATCAAATATCCCAATATATATATGGGTGAGAGTGCCTGATCATTTTGAGATGTACATTGACTTATATATCTCAAAATGAGCAGGCACACTCACCCGTATATGTGTGTGTGTGTGTGTGTGTGTGTGTGTGTGTGTGTGTGTGTGTGTGTGTGTGTGTGTGTGTATAAATGACCAGGCACATATACATATATATGGGTGAGAGTGCATGATCATTTTAAGATGTACATTGACTTAGATGTATATGTACATCTAAGTCAATGTACATCTCAAAATGATCAAGCACTCTCACCCATAATAAACTACATGTAAATTATACATCTAAAAGCCTTAAACCGCCAGCTCCTCCCTTAGTCTCACGCTCTGGTCCCCTGATGCTCCCTGTACTAATAGTGGGGCATCACTAAGATGACTTCCAATGACTTGCCACATACTTAGCATATCACAACATCTCGGGGAGTCTAACTGTCACCTCCCCTCATAATATCTAAGCTCATCCATCACCACCTGATAATGAGCTAAACTCATTGAGCTCGATGGCCCCATCACTCCTCCTGGTGCCCTTACTCCCACTACTTCTGGCACCCCTAATAACAATCCTCTTAGACCTGATATTATTAGTGTGTTCCCATCACCCCATACCTCTCCTTCAATAGCTTGTGTCGCTAACGATAACGATCTTGATCCTTTTGCATCTGTCCTAACTCCGTCTCCAGAGCTATCACCCAATCATCCCTCTTAGCTAGCTCTTGTCTCAACCTAGTGAACTCCACCCATGTTGTAACCAACTCAACCTCTAACCCACCCCCAGCGTGTCCCTCTGCCCCTTCTCTCATCTCTACATCCTCCTCTTGTCGTGCTCTCACAATTGTCTCCCCCCAAGACCACATATGTTACCACAACAAAACTATCATATACAAGCCCCCTATATCTAATTGATTTCTAGGTTGGAATAATTAGGGGGCCCATCGGTATAATGAATTAATCCCAGCCCAACCTGACCCAATCCCAATAGAGATTGAGATGACCCCCACCCCAAACTAGATATTTAGATTAGGGGATAGGGTCGTCAAGAGAAGATATGGGAGGGCACTTCGGTGGCCCCAGATATTTTAGATAGGATCAGGCCCTAAATGATCAGGATCTAGATGGGCCGAGTGTTTTTTTACCTTGTCCATCACCACCAACCATGATTTTCCATATATAGCCCTATCTCACTATTTGTGAACCCTTTGACGATAAGTAATCCATCATGTTTTAACCTTTAATAAATATTTCATTTTTTTATGCATTTTATGCAGAATAAAAAAGAAAAGGACCTCTCATTTTTCTTACAATGAGGTTGTTATGCCATATGTACTAATTTGTCGATCTCAATCGGTAAAAAAACATGGCACTAAGGTAGCCTCTGATGAGAGGATTGGGTTGGATTGGATTAGATGAGATAATATATTGAGCCGTCATTTGGAGGGAAGCTCACCGATGTCCCTATATATTTTTATAGTTGATGTCTCCTTGTGGTTAATGGGGTTATACCCTCTTTGAGGATTTCTCCCATTAGGGAGGGTGGGGTAAAAATATGCATGAATTTTTTATAGAGGACCCAACTTTAACTATAAGAAATACACCTAACATTATTATATATGTAAGACAAGAGGGATGACTTAATGTCGAGGGAGAATCCCTCTCCTTTTTCCAGTCCAACACTCCAATCCTTCTTATTTATGGGGCATGACACTACGAGCTGACATTGATGTCGGGATTGGTTGAGAAATGGGGGGTATATAATCAGGAAGATTAGATTAGATTCTTTTCTGAGGGCCTTGAGCCCTCTACTCCCTTCTACTAGAAATGTGGGGTGGGATGTCCATTTAACATGGCATAATCTGATGTCACTCCGACATAATCAATATTTGTCATTGCTACCTCCTCCTCTACCATCACCTGAATATCTATCATCTATGCTATTAGCAACTCAATGTCCCCATCACCTCTGATGTATACAATAGGCTCCCTTGACACATCCTACACCATCCCAAATGGTTACCTCACCCACCCAAACTAAACCACCTCAATCATCTCTATTCAGAACCCGCACATCTACCTCTCTTATTACATCATATGTAGCTCATCTACCTCTACCGACCATGCAAAAAACCATACATAGGCCTCTAATAACATCATATACCCCTAGACTATCAAAAATCCTCGCACAAAAATTAAGACTCTATGATACCACATCCCACACAAAATCAATATGCCATCTCATAAACCCAACACAATACATGTTCTCATACCACTTGACACATGGAAATACCTCATGGTCAGATCACTATAATGTTCTCATATGCCCAACACCATAACACAAATGTCACATCCAACCCATATCTCATCTATGCTGACAACTCCCACAACTCCATATAGATTTGTGTCAGTAGATCCGGACCTCAAACAAAGACAGTATGATGATATACCATATTTTCTTCAACACATATCAACAACCATGGAAATCAACCTCCTCTTGGATTCAATAATGTATATCAAATAATCCCTATCATGATCATAGCAATAAAATTACTCCAAGACATTGTATCATCCCAAAGAGGCTCAAAAGTAAAACCCCTTGCAACATAAGTTGCATCCAATGCATCATCTCCATATAGCCTCACCATAGTTGCACTCTTCCCAACCTCATCAATAGGAACAATAGCCTCTCCCTGAATCAACTGTAAAATTTGATGAAGTCCTCCAAGGTGATGGTAATCTTCCCTATAGGAAACCAAAATGTCCTTGTACTCGCATTCCACTTATCTAGCAATGCTACCATCATTTCTAAATCTTGATGAATATGCCTATAATGATGCATCCCACCCAACCCCAAAAACTCCAAAGTAACCCAATCATCATCACTCATCTTCTAGCACAATCGCTCCAACAATGGCGACACTTGGTCCCACATCATAAGGCGTCTCTTCACCTGCATTCACAAAGCACACAAATAAAATATTAGCCACAACAACACAAAACTCATCCAAATCTCCAAAACTAACAAAAACACATGTAATCGACACTAATCTATGTGATTGATCTCGATTACTATGAATCGAAGACAAATTTCTAAAAATTGATACCAATCCTAGTAATCGACATCAATCCTCTATTACGATATAGTAAAAAAAACTATAACCAAAAATAAAAAATATGCCTACCTTTATCTAAGGCATTCATCGCGTCCTCTATCCACTCCCACTAGCCTCTATTTCTCACAAATACTCAAATATCTATTTATAGCATAGAGGACCGCAACACGCAAAATGAATCCACACAGCCACCTCACTTCTATAAATAAAATTTTGACATGATTGACATCGATCCCAAAATCAGTTTTGAACTACCTAAATCAGTATCGATCCTACAAATTAGTATCGATTCCTCCTAAATTTACACAAATTATTATAATTTGATCCCCTTTGGTCCCTAAGACCCCCACTACATACCTTCCATCACATACACATCCCATTCACATTTGATTAGTGGACTGTGAACCCCCTAATGGTCCCGCATCCTACGTCACTTACCTTCTACACCACACATTTATCATCAAAACATATGTCTACAAGATGAACCCCTTTGTGTGGCCCCTTAGTAGCCCAGGTTGGTTTTTCATGTCACTTTTTTTCATGATAACTCACCTATTTACCGCTATATTACACACATCCATACCCATCCTCATCCTTGGGGCACCATATTCGCTCGCACACATACGCATTTTCAAGTGTAAAATTTTCCACATATACACCAATACATCCACACATTTTCAAACTGGCACCTGAATTAGTTTTCCTCGTCAATTCCTAGTTTGAGGGGGAAACACACTCTTACCACAAGACTATAGTAACACAACCTTGTTGTTTTCATCTCACAACTTATCCTTACAACTCGCTCAACAAAAAGGGGAAAATATAGACACTATAGTTAATACACCCTAATTCATACCCGGATATCCACACCTTAGAACACCCCTCAATAAACCCACATGACCACTTCACACATAACAATATTTATCAACCCATATTTACACTTGTATTCACTATTTTACCTAACCAACCACTCATAATCACATAAAATAAATAAAAACAAAACAAACACAATAACCCCAACCGCCTAACAAACTCCCCATAGTATCAAGACCACCCCAAAACCATTTTAGATGCAAAATATATGCATTTGGGTACATTTCTAGGTCCTAGAGCATACTAATATATATATTTGATTCCTAAGCAAGAAAACTAGTGATTGACAATGTCTTTTGGGTCTTTTGTTTTGTCTCTTATGTTTTTATTGACCTTACATAACCTATAGCCCTATCATTATTTGACTAATTTATATTTTATGACATCGAACACGAGCATCCAATTACGACACTAGCGCCTAGGCACTCCTGTCCCTCCGAGGCGCACCTAACCTTTTCTCCCCTTTTGTCCCCTTTTCTCGCTCTTTTGGGTCTCTTTTACTTCATGGGCATCTTTTATACTTTTGGGCCATCCTTCCAGTTTTTTATTACAAAATTCAAACAAGGGAATCATATATACACATAGTTATAGCTCTTTAATAAGGGTCCAAGCACTAATAATTACAAAATATCACCTAAGCTTACATTCAAAGGCACAAGAGCATCAAAGGCATTCATCTAGCACACTCATACAAGGGACAAGGGTTGCATCACTTTTGCATACACATCATAGGAGGGGAAGTCTATTCTATTACATTCTACACATTCTATACATTTGCTAAATTCTAGATCTATCCCGCTATCAATGTGCATCTTGCACAAGGGCATCCTAGGGCATCATTACACACACACATTCACACAAAACTACATAAATTCTAAGATGTAGTGCAGTGCTCGATATTAAGTTCACTCTTTAGGTGATCGTCAGGGTTAGTCCAACTCCACATTCTACATCTTAATTTTTAGGATTTGACGTGGTTTCTGGGAATGTACAGCTAGGTATATCTCTTTGCAGGTTACAAATACAATCAAAGACATTGAAGTAGAACCAGAGTGATAAAAAGATATCAAAACCAAAGCTCCTCTAGCCCTGGGAAAGCATATCTTGAGCATCTACATAGACACTAGCACCCATAACAGATGTTAATGATTGGGTGCTCTTGTCCTCCCGTGGGCACTTCTCTCTAGCACATTTCCAGGTCCTATAATTTCTAGTTAGCCTTGATGATATTGGTCATAGTCTATTCCAGAATTTTTCTAGCCCATATCACCTCCAGGATTTGCATAATCAACTAAGTCATCTTCTCCCTCTCACTTGCATAGGGTTTCATATTGTCGCTTGCTTTTTGCTTGTCCATTTATTGTATATTACATTTGTAAATCACTAGTTACAGTAGTTACTCTACAATTATATTTAATTCAATTTATATTAAATCATTTGATGAACCCGACTGATCAAACCCTACCTTCCTTCAAAGTCTTTTTTTATGCCTATCATCTGTAATGGTCATTTTGGTCCTGGTGTCCCCAAGATTTCACTTAGAAATTTTGGGATACTCCTTTAAATTTTTGGTCTTTTGCCTTGTGAAAGTTAGTGTTCTTGTTGAATTTTTCCCCCTTCAATAAGTCTTAGTTGTTTAAGGTTTGCCTTAACTCTTTTGGATTGCAAGATTGCTCAAGATTCTTTCAGGAGGTTACAAGAGGTTGTTTAGTCACATTTGTAAAATATCCACTTGCTCAAAATTTCTCCAAAATCAATAAAAGCTAAGTGTTGGACTCACCTGTATACCTATACAGGTTTTTCAAGTTACTTTACTTTATACAAGATTAAATTAAGTCCTCAATAAAAACTTGATTTGCACTACATG
This sequence comes from Taxus chinensis, assembly GCA_019776745.2. Classification (NCBI taxonomy): domain Eukaryota; kingdom Viridiplantae; phylum Streptophyta; class Pinopsida; order Cupressales; family Taxaceae; genus Taxus; species Taxus chinensis. Next base: position 96,746,602 of record CM034155.1, read on the forward strand.
GTGCTAGGTGGATTTACAGCTTTACTTCTTAAAAGACATCAAGTAGAGAAGTTTTCAAAACCCGATCTACACTATACCAAGATCGACTCAGAAAAGTGTGGCTACTTTGCTTCTTTAAAGCAGTTAAGTAAAGTAATTCCCAAAGCCTTATTTATATTACAACGAGTAAAGTGAAAAGTTCATATTACTTTACTTTGTAAAATAAATCAAGTAGAGTTGTTCAGAAAACCCACAACCCAATCCAATACCTAATCAGACTTTTCAAACTACTCTACTAGCTACTTAATAACAAGTAATTAATCTAAGTTGAGTAGGAATTCCACCTTTCTTTCAAGTCTAGACCCACTCGAGTTTATGATAATGCTTGACTCCACTAACTTAAGCTAGTAAAGCAGATAGTAAAACCCACCCCCCAAGAAAATTATGACGTGGATTTTGTCCCACTTTTCTACCAAGTGCATTTAATGAGGTGGAAAGTATAAAATAAAAATAATTCTAGGTCATTTCTACCTAGTGGTCTAGTTGTCCAAGTAAGCCGTCTACCATGTGAATCTCGAGCTACCTCGAACCAGTCGACTAAAGTGATCTTTGAGCAATCCATTCATGAACCAGCTGGAGAAAAGGTATGTAGAGCATCTTTCCTTTCTCTTTTCAATTTTTCCTAGTATTTATTCATAATTTTCTCTGCCAAGAGTCTTCCCACCATCTAGGGTTTTTCTTCTCTAAAAATCAATGTCTTTCCTCAACAATCATGTTGAATGAAGTCAAAAATGTTATGAAACTTGTGAATGGTTTGGGAAAATTGTATACATGTTAGTTCTTGTCAAAAAATTCAACTATGTGAACCCTAATTTTTGACCCGGCATGAAAATTAGTCAGATGAACTGCCCGGGAAATTCCTTGCTCATTACTTACCCCTGGGCTATGTGGAATTCTCACTAAATTTTTCTCAGCTTGGAATTTCCCACCTCCAAGACTCATTGATTCCCTCGGAAAACTATGGAGATCCGACCCATGGTTGCTTAAAGCCTATGTTAGGCAGTGTTTCGAATTATTGATGCTTCCCAATGTCATGCGGAAATATGACCACTCATTACTTAAAGACTAGTGCCAAGTGGGGTTTCCAAATGTCTTTACTTCTTAGTTTATCGTAGGAACCCGCACCTCTACTACTTACTAAGCACTTAAGAAACTTCCCCCTACAAACTCGAACCACATTGTGAAAAGAAGTTGTCTTATCTGTTTGTTTACCAAAAGCTTAAAACATTAATTGCAAAGGATTTTTTATGACTCTGATGACCCAAAAAACATTGAATATATACATGAACTTGAAATTTCTAAAAGTAATTATAGAGGTCAATAATTTAACTCAAATTCTACATCTTAAACGGGAGCAGGTGTCGATATCTCAGTGGTTTTCATAGTCTTACTAGAGGGAAAACACAACAAATGTCTGAAGCATAAGAAAAGTCATCAGAAACAGAAGGAGTAGCTATAGTTCAAGAAGATCCTAGTCTCAAAGTTAAAGATACCTCTAGGGAAAGAAGAAAGGGAAAATCAAAAACTAAGCAAGTTAGTGAGCCCCCTGTAGAGAAAATGAAGTATGAATATAAAGGATATCCAATTAAGTCATGCATTAGATCCAAGCTTATGGAAATCAGCGATATTGATATGGGTCATGTGTCTGTAACTGAGATGATAGATAGATCTGAAGTATCAAGTAAAACACCTCGGATGCAAGCTATAACTAACAGTGGGATAATACAATCAACAACATTCCCAAGTACTACTCACTTACTTGAGTTTTTCTTGGAATGTGCTAAATTTATGATACTCTCACTATAGTAGTGAAGGAAACATCAAGGAATGCGGTGGTAAGACTTGATGCCCAATATTTTAACTACTATTTAAAGATTCCAACAAAAACAAAAGTTTTAGAGGTGACCATGGAGAAATCCATTGAGAAATGGGAAAAGAATACAACTGACTGTATTAAGGTCATGAAAGCAAGCTACTTGATAAAGCCAAAGCAAGCATCCAGGTTCACTAAAACCATAGTAAGGTCAAATATAATTCAAGAAGATGATGAAATTACTCAATTGTTATGTAGAATCAATGGGGGAAATAATGACAAACACTTCTCCACATGGATGTACTCCTTCATAGGAACAATTGATGTCAACAAGACTAATCCATTGATTAATTGGGCTCAAATGATAAGTAACAATATTGATCGTCAGCTAAGAGAGGTACGAAAAATTTTCAATTTCAAAATGACTTCTTACTTGGTATATGTTGCAGCCTAAAATGGAACTTTTACCAGATTGTATAGTAAAGGAATCTTAGTTGCGGATCCAATATATGAATATTATCCTCAATTGGTGTTATCTGAATATTTCAAAAAGTATAGAAGGGTAAATGATGGTTTCTTTTACGAAATCATTTGCAAGATCAACAATGAAATAAAGGTGAAGAGGGTGAAAAATGTGGCATGGAACACACTCTCCCAATATGAATGTCTTCATTCAATTTGCTAATTTCACCTATCTCAGATTTAATTACTTTTCATGACCACCACTCAAGCTCCCATGGTACTCAAATGACAAGTGGGTGTTGATGGAATTATGTAGGAAACTGATAGAACTCTGATCTCCAATCAAATTCTCACAAGGCAGTAGTTGGCTTCCCTATTACATTTGGTAATTATCACTGTGTTAACATTCATAAGGCAAAGAATATTCAAAAGGAAATGTTTCACCACTACAGACAAGAATTCTTTGAGGCTAGGGATAATTTTGATTTCAAAAAATTAGAAAAGAAAACAATATCGATGGAATACATGCACATCCCTCCATTAGAATAATTTTGGATAGATTGAAGAGATGAATTTGAGGTCAGAAAGAGAGATTATAATAGGTTAACAGTCAAAAAAATTGTTGATTTTGGAGTAGAAAAGATTCCTGAAGATATCCCTGATGATGGGAAAGTTTTTCTTGATTCCTATAATCAAATGGGGGGATATAAATCCCCAATGCCACCCATTGATTTAAAAATTAATCATGTAAAAAAAATTGGGGAGAGGAATTCAATGGTATTATCCCGCACTTCAAAATGGATTGTTGATAGAGGTTATTGCATGGATGAATATGTAATGAGATATATAAGTTAGGTAAGTATGAAAAGGAAGGGAGTGCAAGGTGAAAGTATTAAAGGACCTCAAAGGGAACCAACACAAAAGAAAATTCCTATAACTAAGCAGGATGGAGAGAATTCCTTAGCAACACAAGAAATAACTCAAGGAGTTACTACTAGAGGAACTACTCCTATATCAACACAGGTTGTTTCCCCATATATGGTGGTCTCTTCATCACAAGTTTCCTTTGTTAAGACAATTATAAGTATGCCACCCCTAAATCCTTATAATTTCACTCTCCCCCAATGAGTATAGAGACTCCACCTCCCCATACTCCTTCTTTCTACCCATCAGGAAATCCTCCTCCTCCATAAGCAGAGGATTAACCTAGCCTTTAATATGAGGAGGGACATGACACTAATTTGGAGATACCTTCATCACATGAAGTATCACAAGTATAGGTAATAGGAGGAACTGAAATAGAAGCTACAGAAATGAAGTGTATAGAAGAAGGAGAAATTGAAAAAGAACATGAGTAAATAGATTCATTCAGAGGATAGAAAAAATACTCAAGTGCATGGAGAAGGAGATACTTGAAAGAAAGATGAATCAGATACATTCGGTAAGACTCCCAAAGAACAAGAGTTAGAAAAAAAATGTTAACTTAGAAGATGGAAGAGTTTGAGAAGTTACTATTTCAAGATACTATAATAGGAAAAAGTCAATAAATGGTGTTAAATTTCAATGCAGTAGGAATAAGCCAAGATATGGTAGTGCATTCATGTATTCATGCTTCTGTAAGTCAAAATTTCTCAGCCTAATTAGCATTGTAAATGGTTTCAGAGGATAAGGAAGTCATAAAACTATAGGATATGGACCTACAAGATATGAGAAGTATTGACAAGAGAGGAAAGAATCTTAAAGCTGCCAAGGTAACCTCAAAGTTTGTAATAGAGTCATCAGAGTAGAAGTTTTATGAGGTATCTACTTCAGTGACAGGAATAATAGAAAAGTGAGTTGACTGAAGGAAATATAACTGTGATAAGAGTACCTTTGGGTGAAGTCACTTCCAAGGGATTGAGACAAGATACATAGACTTTCATTGATACAATTTTTCACAAGTTGGATAAAGAGAAGGAAGATAAGGCCAAGTTGAATGAATAGATTTCCAAGCTATGTGAAATCATAAAAAAGGTTATTAAGACTCCTTCTCAACCCATAATATCAGGAGAAAAATTTGACCCACATGTCATCACATAAATTGAAGAAATTGGGGACAAAGCTAAGGCTATGGATGAATGGGTAAACTAAATCACTAAGAAAGCAAGGAAATACTACTTAGAAGTGCTAAGAAATTTGAATGATCTTCAAAACAAGTTGAATAAATTAAAGAATATAGGATTGGAAATGGAAAATGAAAATGGAATTGTTGAGATTTAGTTGGAGAGTCTTAAGAATATAAAATCCTTTCCAAAAAAGGTATTGGTTGAAAAAAAATGCGTTAGAAGGATAAGAAAAGAGGGGTAAGCAAGAAGAGCTAACCATATACTTAAAAATGAAGCTTCTTAAGGAAAAAATACAAGAGATGAAGAGTCTCAAGGAAGAAGTGGATGAAGATATGGAGAAACTTGATGACTGTGTCTTTTATGTCACAAGATGCGACCTTTCTAAGCCACCATGTATTATTGAGGATTTTCTTTAACTCTTCAAATGAGAAATTGATAAGGTGATAACTCCTTTTACATATGTTTAAATGGAGAGGTTGGTGAAGCTTCAACATAATGTTAAAAATCTTAAGCCTACTTTGGTAAAGATAAAAAGGCTTTACAAGAAGTTAGAAAAGGAACTCCTCAAGTTTGAAACATAAGTACAAGCTATTGCTAAAGCATATCAAGAGGCCATGTAGTATATGATGGATCAACACATTAAGTATTGAGTAAAGTGGAAGACTGAAGTCCACCAGTCAGAATAAATTCTCACTTTCTTCTCCTTCATCTCCTTTCTCTGAGAAATGTAGTTTAATTAATTAAGTTGAAGTTGTAAAACTTAATTAATTTTGTTTAAAGCCATTACTTCAAGTTATTTTGAAAAATTCAATTAGTTACAAATAGTCCAACACTACATGTAAAGTAGTTGATTTTATATAAATTGTAAATCTGATCAAATACCACACCTCAAAATTTACGTGACCGACAAGGAGAACTTCAAGGAGAAGGTTTCTCAACTACTTGTAGGTTTATAGTTGAACACATGGGAAAATCATAATGCATGTCTCCTATTTGTATTTCCTTTTAAATTACTTTAAATATAGGAGGAGGCCTACGGGCCAAGGGATAAATTTTATTGGCAATAAGCTATTGTAAATTTTTGTGCGTGAATTTAAAGATTTCAAACTTTGTGTTGAGATTCTTGAATGTTCATTGTATGAAACTAGATGAAATTGAATAAGAAGAAGGTGGATTTCCGAAGAACTTTGTGTCTAAGAGAGGTCTTGTTCTACATTATGTGAGGATTTAATGGTAAAATTTGTTTTATCTTAAATCTAAATCTGAATTCATTTCTTTCTTTTTCATTTGCTGAAGATTATGAAACTTCTTAAATGTTTATCTATTTTGTATGGCTGCAATAAGCTCTAAAATCTACTTATTGTAAAGTAAATTCTTGTTTTCTCACTACTACTATCTCTTTTATATGTTATGTTCTCTTCTTTTCATTACAACTTCCAAACACAATTTCTTACTTGTTGCAAGATTGCTAAGCTATGGTTCATGAGCTTCATGATTAAAGTAATACCCCGGAAAATTAATTTAGTTTGCACATAACTTTTATAAAATACTAGTATGAATAGTTGGAGTAGATAAACAGATTACACGGTAGCTTCGTCGTTAAATGAAGGGAATTTATCCCATGACTTCCTAGGTTTGTGTGTGTAGCCAAGCATAAAATATAACCAACAGTTTCTGGCGACTCTACTGGGGAAACGAACAAGTTTTTGTTTGGAAATGTTAGCTTTGCTCTAAGTTAGCACTGACCTGAGCCTTTTCCTGTGGGTCTTGTTTTTATATATATATATATATATATATATATATATATACATCTATATATATGTATATATATATATGTGGTGTGTGTGTGTGTGTGTACTATTTGAATTACCAAGTGCTTAAGTTGTAGTCTTGGTGATCTAAGAAGGGCGTTAAAACTAAAAGCGTTGGTCTACTCGAGTCCAATTTAAATTGAAATTTTGCATGCAAACCAAAACGTTAAGTATACAACACATTTTTCTTATTCAAGGTATCCACTAATTCTACATATTAGCTCTGAGTTTAAGTTGAAAATTGTTTGCATGTTGAATGGTTGTGCACCATTTGACTGAGTCACTTGTCTATAAAAATAAATTTTGCTTAAGCTAAGCCACATTTGTTACAATTTCTTCATTCTAGAAAACCATCCATTTACACGTGCAAGTAGAGCTCAGGGCAGAATTGATCATTTCTTTAGATTGCAAGAGTAATTTAATTTCAACCATCATGCCTCAAAACAGGACACACTTAGAGCAAGCCTTTCACCTATGGAAAGAGTGTAAACACCTCTTCTAGATCAGTTGCAACATAATATAACAGTTGAAATTATTCAGCCAATTAATCCTCAACTCCATATCCCTCTAAGAATGGCACAACTTCTTGTCCCAAGGGGTGTGGATTTTGGTCATCTGAATTTAAAACCACCTCTCCACAATTTTCCAAAAGGATCTAGAAAGAATTTCCCCAAGTTTTACGGAGATGGAAAACAAAATCCAGATGATCATTTGGTTGCATTATTTATATCTTGTGGATTACTTGTTGTTGAACATGAAGATGTTTCTGTTAGGCTCTTCATAGAAATTCTACATGACTTAGCTGGAGAATGGTTTTACCATTTGGCTCTTGGCACCATAACTAGTTGGACCACCATGCGAGAATAATTTTTGGAAAGATTCAAGACTGGACAGAAGATTCAACCTACATTGATTACTCAGTTAGCCTAACTTAAAAAAGAATCACATGAACACATGTGATATTTCATTGCTAAATTTCATAGGATACTCTATAAGATTCCTCCTACTACTTCCCTTAGTGATGAAAATCAGAAAATATTTTTCATTAATGCTTTGTTGTCTCAAGTTGGTTATCATCTGCGTAGAGCACATGTCCTGCTAACTTATTATCAGCTCAAAACATTGCTATTGAGGTGGAGGATGATCGCATCATGGCTAGTAAAATCAAGAATACAACTTCTAAGGTTGAAGGTTCTGCTTCAGCTAGTACTTCTGATCCATTGTTGCAAAGATTGGGTAATGTTATGTTGTAGATAAGGAAGAAAATGGCGCAAGGTAATAATGTTGTTGCTCCTAGGCATGCTCCTTCATGGAATTTCAATAATCGGAACCACATTGCTACTGGTCCTCAATTACTGGTAATTGAAGCTGCCCCAAGAAACAATGTTGAAATGAATGCAGAAGATCGAGAAGTTGTTGATTATGATCCATTTGAAGGTGATGACTTTGTAGACCCTGCTGGCGAATCCAACATTGGCTACCTAGACTATGAATCAAAGAATGACTATGATGAAACTTTTGAAGATGGTTATGGTCATACTTTTGTAGTGTTTACAAGATCTCAAGCTCAACAAGGTGGTGAAAAGTCTACTAATGAACAAAGAAGAGAGAAGGATGATTCTAGGTTAGAGGTTACCATTCTTGAAAGAGGTAGTCCTCTACCTTCTTCTCTAGCTCCAAAAGATAAGTATGCAAGTTCTTCTTCTCAACCACAAAGATCAACAATTCACATTCCTGGAGGAAATCCAAATGTATCTATCCCTTCTTTTTATATCATTGATCATATGAAGAAAACCAAAATCCAGACGTCAGAAGATGAATATTTGAGATCATAACCTGACTAGTTGAATAGGTTAGTTAGGTATGTTTAGAGAAATTGATCAAACAATTCACCCAATAATACAACAAAAATAATTTTTTCTAACCCCAAGAACACTCCTCCCAAGAACAATGATGTAACTATCGCTCCCTCGTCTTCTGAAAGAGTTGAACCATTTTACGTGTCTTTTCTAATAAGTGGTTTCAAATTAAGTAATTGCATCTTAGATTAAGGAGCTTTTGATAATGTCATGCCAACAAAAGTTTCAGTTGCTCTTGGCCTCACATTGACTAAATCAATAGGGAGATGTTATTTTACATGGAGAGACAAGTCCCTTTGATCAGACATATTAAGGATGCACAAGTTTTTTTGGAAGCCTTCCCTGATAAAAGATTAAAGATGACAATTCTAGTAACAGATATTTATGTCTCATATGGGATGTTGTTGAGTAGAAACTTCTACAAAGAGTTGAGGGAGAAGTGAAAATGGATCGGTCATGTGCTCACATTCCCATCAAAGGAGTAAATCAGAGGTTACAACTTGAAAGAAAGTCAAAGTACACAATCACAAAGTATGAAAATCTAAGATCTCGTATTATTTTCCAAGAATCAGATCATGGGGTGTATTACTTAGAAATGGAAAAAGAAACTCTAGAGTTAGAGATTTAGGAAGGACCAAAAGAAAAAGAAAAAATTCAGACTCTAGAGTTTGATGGTAGTTGTTGTTCTCTTGGATGAGGTGTCGGTTTTGTGTTGATATCTCCAAAAGGAATTGTGTATCCATACTCCTACAAATTAATGTTTGAAAAGACTAATAATAGAATAGAATATGAAGCTTTGTTGTTAGGATTGGAACAAGCCAAAAAGAAAGGAGTAAAAATACTCAAAGCGTAAGGAGATGTTGAGCTCATTGTAAATCAAATCCAAGGTCAATACCAAGTAAAGAGGGATAAGTTGAGACACTACAAGGATAGAGTGTTGTTTGTAACACTTGAATTCGTAGCTTTCTCCATCAATTTTGTCCCTAGGGATCAAAACTCCAAAGTTGATTCTCTAGCAATAACTATTGCACATCTATCACCAGAGCAACCACCTACAATGTTCAGACAAGGTGACTAGAAAGTGGAGATGATCTTTCACCTAAAATTCCTTGACAATGTTGAGCAGTGGAAAGTTTTCAATGATGATAAGTAGATAACTACATTTCTTGAGTAACAAGATAACTTTGAGGAGTTGTACTTTGAAGGAAGCAATTCACCTCCACGTCAACCAACGATAGGTGAGACTGATCCTGAACGTAATGATAGCAAAGATATAATTTAGTTGAAAGGTAACAAAATTTCTAAAGGTTGTGTCTCTTTAGAGGAAATCTTTGATAAAATGATCAATTCCTTAAGAAGAATAAATAATATGGTGAGAATTCTTCTCCAGAAGTGTAGTCGTTAAATTTAGGAGCTGAGGATTAACCCAAATTGGTAAATCTTGGAAAATGTTGTTCTGATAAAGAATAAGAAGCATTCACAAAGCTTCTTAGGAAGTATATTGATATCTTCACATGGTCCTACAAATACTTGAAGAAATGTCAGCCAAAGGAAGTACAACACTATATTCCATTGCAGCCAGAGCAAAAACCTTTCAGATAAAATCTCTACCAGCACAATCCAACTATATCACGTACAATCTAGGTTAAGGTTCAAAAGTTATTAGATATAGAAGTAATTTATCCTATTCATCATTTAGAATGGTTGGCCAATATTGTACCTGTGAGGAAAAATAATTGTGAGATACACTTATGTGTAGATTTTCTCAATCTAAATCAATCCTCCTTAAAAGATAACTACCTTATTCCCATCATGGATCACACCCTACGGGTAGTTACTGATTATTAAATGTTGTCTATGTTAAATGGTTTCTCAAGTTACAATCAAATACAAGTAGCAAAGGAAGATAAATAGAAATGACATTCACTATGCCATAGGGAACATTTATCTATCAGAAGATGTGTTTTGAGCTATTCAATCTAGGAGAAACTTTCTAAAGGGCAATGGACTTGGCATTTTCTCATCTGAAGAATAAACGTATAGTGGTACACCTCAATGATTTAACAGTTTTCTCCAAAGAAAGAGGTAACCACATTACCGATTTAGAGGAAGTTTTCATTCAATGCAAGAAGCACGGGATATCTCTTAATCCCAAAAATTCTATATTTTTTGTCACTGAAGGAAAGCTTTTGGACTCATTGTCTCAAAGGAAGGGACAAATATTGATCCTGAAAGAGTAAAATCTATTCAAGACTTACCTTTGCCAACTTCTAAAAAGGGAGTTCATTTATTCTTTGGTAAGGTAAATTTTTCAAAAGATTTATTCCAGATTTTTCCGAACTAACTCACCACATTTCAGATATGATGAAAAAGAAACAAGACTTTAAATGGAATAATGAAGGTAAAAGGGCCTTTAAAAAAATCAAAACAGCTATAGCTGAAGCACCAGTGTTGGTATCACCTGATTTCAATCAGGATTTCATCCTTTACTTTTATTCTTCTTAGCACAACATGTCAGCTATACTTATGTAAAAGAATGAGGAAATCATTGAAGCCCCTATAGCCTTCATGAGTATGCCTTTGAAGGCTTATGTATTAAAGTACACACTAATGGAAAAGCATGCATATGTAGTTGTCAAAGTGTGCAAGGCATTCAGGTATTATATTTTATCCACACATATAATTGTATATGTACCTGATATTGTTGTCAAATCCATTTTGACACAGCGAGATTTGGGACTACTAAGAGGCACCTGGGTAACTAAAGTGCAAGAGCGTGATCTTGACTTAAAGCCAACCAAGCTAATAAGAGGAAGAGGCCTTTGCCAATTGATCATAGAAAGGAAGCAAGATGACCTAGATGCAGTAACCTCTTCAATTCAAGTTGAACTTGATGAAAATTTTCCTGCAGTCCTCTTTGTGAACCTAGTTGATGAATGGTACAACAAGATTTCCTACTTCCTGACATATGGAGAATGTCCAGATCACCTAACACCCAAAGAGAAATGTACTATCAAGCTAAAATCAAATGAATTTGTTCTTTGGGACAATGGTTTATATAAAAAGGGAATTGATGGTGTCTCTCTCTTTTGTGTGGATAAAGTTCAGTAAGAAAGGTTACTACAGAAGTTCCATAACAAAGTATGTGGATGCCACTTTTCAGCAAGAGTTACTGCACACAAAATCCTTCGGGAAAGTTATTATTAGCCTACCCTTTTTCAAGATACTATATAATGGGTCTCTAAGTGCCAAACATGTCAGCAATTTTTTGGACATGTAAAGCTACCAGCATTACCTTTGAATCCAGTAGTGATTAATGAGACATTTCAACAATGGGCCATAGATTTCATTGGTATGTTGAATCCTACTTCTAGTGTCAGTCACAAATATATTCTAACATCAACTAATTATTTCAATAAATGGGTAGAATTTATTCCTGTCAAGCATGCTACTTCTAAAGAAGTATGTAATTTTATCAAGGAAAATATAATTTTGATATTTTGTGTCCCACATAAAATAGTGATAGATAATGTTGCAATTTTTTCCTCAGAAGAGCTAATTGAATTTTGCTAAACATAGGGAAATGGGGAAGTTGAATCAAGCAACAAAAACTTGATAACAATGATAGAAGAAAATTAAAGAGCAAGGCACGAGAAGATTTTTTATGCTCTTAAGTGTAGATCCTGGAATGGGATTGTTGGCATTAAGAGCAAGAGGATTGCTACCAGTAAAATTAAAAAACCCTAGATTTGTTTGTGTTTCCATAACTATAGGCCTAATAACTCTTATAGACTGCAAGAAGGATCTACCAGGAGGTGGCATGGACAGAGTCCTATTTGGAGGTGAAGGCGGCATGTGAACTGTCCTTCCTCTTATTTTCATCCTAGGTGATAACTGCAGGTACTCAAACACTCCTTCTGTTGTTCTGGAACTTATATGAATCCTTCTCGTGAACCTAGGCACTAGAACTGCAGGAACCAGTAGATTTTTTGTTTGGAGTCACCAGATGTGTTGTTGCAGACCCTCCAAAGGTCGAGATTCTACCAAGGTACACTACCAAACTTGGAAAAAATGAAATTTTGACTTCTCAGTCCCATCGGGCGTGCCAAAATTGTTATGTTAAAAAGGTAGCACCCTAGAATTTAGACGCTACAGATCCCTACTTTTTGCTAACATGGGACCATCTCTCAAGTTGTGAGACTTGTTACTTGAGATGGACCTCCAAAGAAGGTTGGTTCCTCTACCTATTCCTAATGCTAAACTACTCTTAGGAAATGAAATGTAACTATCCTAACATTAATTTATGATTCCAAGGGACCAGGGAAAGAGAGAGAGATGCATAAAATGTAAAATCCTAAGCTAAAAGAGGTGATAACACCAACAATAAGGGTGGAGAGATTCCTAGTGAGTGAAAATAGGAAGAAATCGAAGTACAAGAGGGTAGATAAAAATGCCACAGTCTAAAACAACATTTAAATCTCCATTTTCGCGGAGCACAACATATTTGAGTCCTGCAAGAAGAACCAGGTATGCACAAAGTATCTGCAAATATAAAGGAAGGAAAGAAACACAATATGACACAAATTAGTGCAGAAAAATCCACAAAACATGTATTTAATTTCTCTAGAGGATGCACGATCCATTACAAAGTAGACATAAGGCAAGAGTCCTTTGTAAAATGCTCAGATTCGAGGCATGCAACTCACAAAAGCTCTAGAACAATTTTGATAGAGTTCCTTTACATTTCAGAATATCCCCCCTCAAAAATGAGGGGTCTTTTACATTATATAGAGATAAATCCTCAAATTTTCTTCACCAACCAACAACATGCATTAAATATCTGAAAAGAGGTATGGGCAGCCATAAAAAATTTGTTTCCCAAGGGTACCTTGCTTGCATGGGCAGCAATGGGCACCATACCTCATTAAACTGGTAGTTGAGCTACTTTATACCACATTCATTATTGCATGGCCCATCATTGATGTTCCTATAATTAATTGGTTGTATGTTCTTTTCCCCCAGATGGTAGCACTATGTCTCCAATCAACCAATTACATAATCTCAATGGTATCTATGGGGAATATATTTTCTCCTGTCAGTTAGTTGCATTCATGTACCTTGCTTCCTTGCTACCAACCAGTTGCAAATCCATCCAACTGACCGGTATTTCATTCCTTGCAACCGGTTAGTAGCGACCGTACCGTCACCTTCTTCACCGACCTGAGTTGAAGCACCTCCACAACCGGTCAATTACATAATTTTGTTGCTAACTGGTAGCATGAATTTTCTATTGGTCGGTAGCATCCATACGCTACCAACATACTTCATATCGTCACCCAACCAACTATCATATGTTACCGACTGATATCTACTAAAGATGGTACTGGTCTGTGACATATGTACATGCTACAAATTGATAAAATCCATGCTACCAACACCCTCGTGCCACTTACCTACTCACCCCACCAACTGCACCATCACCACTTGTTCCTGCTACTAACTAGTAGTAGGTTATATGTTGTCGGTCTGTAGCATACGAAGATGCTACACACCGGTAGTAAATTTTTCCACCTTCCCATTTGCTCAACCATGACTAGCTTGGCCCTTTCACCAAAGCGTCTCATTGCATCAAAATCAATTCGATCACAACTAGGTAGAGCCATCCACGAGATACCTTGGTCTTTGAAATATATTGCACTCCATTTGATAGGTAATGCCCAAGTTCATAGATTAGTCCATTCTACACAAGATGTAAAAATGGATAACAATTTGTTGACTCGTGGGGTGATCTACTTGCTAGATTACAAAGATCAGTAGCCCTGAAGCATCCATTGGGCATGGATCCATCTTGAAAACTAAAATTGATCTAATATATGAAGAATTCACCCCTGAATCATTCAAAGCAGTGCATAGATATGATTCTTATCTAAAACTGCCTAGATGGTAACTGATTATTCCCATCACAAGACCCTGCCTGAAATTTAAAAGTGCAACAGCAACAAAAGGCACAACTATAGACAAACATGAAGATCATACATATCTCAAATGGAAAATGCATAAAATGCACAAATACTTAAACAAAATCAAACCTATACTACCAACAAGACAATGTGTAGTAAACACTTGGAGGAATTAAACTAATCTACTATGTAGGAAGGAGAATTATGATTTAATAACAATGTTTGAGATAGATTCCATTGACTGGAATTTACAATTCCTCTCCATCCAGTTTTGACAACTTGAAAGCATTGTTTACCTTGCACCCTGAAATCATCTAAGGGCCACTCCATATTACATCAAACTTGGAATGTCTTTCTGGTTTGGCCCTATCTGCATCCCATTTCAGGACTAGGTCTCCTTCTTAGAAGCTTCTACTTTTGAGCTTCCTATCAAAGCTCATCTTGATTTGAGCCTAGTCTTTCTCTTTTATTTGCATAGCTTAGCTCCTCAGCTCCTCTAGCTCCATGAGCTCTGCATATCTGACCTCCATGACTTCAAACTCAAACAACTCTAGTTGGTTAATAAGCTTTAATGCTAGTAATTCAAGGGATATTAGCAACTTTGCTTCTTTGCCATAAACTAACATGTAAGGATAATTACCAGTTGACTTCTTGGGAGTGATTCTATTAGCCCACAAGGTTGATTTTAGTTTTGTGTGCCACATTCTCTGGTTCTCATCTAGATTCCTCCTTATGATCCTTAATAGATTCTTGTTGGTGGATTCAACTTGACTATTTCCCTGGGGGTAATAGTTGGAAGATGTGCTCAAATATACATTGTTCTTCACATCCCAATCAAATATCTTCAATCCAAGAAAATCCTGGGCATTATCAAAAAATAAGTGTGGAAGGAACACCAAACCTTGCAACAATACCTTCATAAAAGTCTCGAATGTTGACCTCATTTTATTCCTTCAGTGCAACTACCTCCGTCCACTTGGTGAAATAATTTGTGGTTGTAAGGATCCACTTATGTACCAGGATTGAATTTGGGTTGATTACACCAATGAAATCCAACCCTCATTCCATGAATGGTTCATTTACAGATATGGGGTGGATTGGGAGAGCTGTTAGTCTCTCTTTTCCTGTTAGGAAGGCACACTTATTGCATTTTTTAATCCATATATAAAAATCATTGAAAATATTAGGCCAGTAATATCGTACTTTCATGATTTTGAGAGATGTGACTCTTGGGGTAAAGTGACCATCTATTTCCCCATCATGGAATTCATGTAATAATCTCTTTGTTTGGTCTATTCTGATACATCTAAGGATGACACCATTTACATCTTTCTTAAACAAAATACCATCCATAAGCACATATGGAATGTATTGGAGCCTGAAGTGCCTTCTTTTGGCCTTACTCAACCCTTGAGGGCATTGACTTGTTTGGAGGAAGTGTACTATATTTTGAGTCCAACAAGAGTTGGGTAAGGTATCGATTGATTGTACCTAGTTATCTTGAAATACTAAAGCAGCTACCTACTCAATTTGTTGGTCTAAAGCCAAATGCTCACATAGACCTTTACCTCTGACTAGCTTGGTTACTTTGATATTAATGTCATATTCCATGACCTTGGTTATCCAGCTAGCATGTGAAACTAGTAGATGAATTTTGTTACTTGACACTAGATGTCTTAATTTCATTAAACTTCTTATCACTACAAGGACATGTTTCTCAATAAATGAATATCTTACCTCATAATCTTCAAGGCCTTGGCTAAAGAATGCAATAGGTTTCTCCAGCCCTTCTTGATTCAATTTTACTAACACAACTGAGATTGTCTCAGCACCTCCAAAGGCATAAAAATTGAAATCCTTTGAGAAATTTGGATTAACAAGAGTTGGGACTGCACAATAGCCTATTTTATGGCTTCACAACTCTCCTTTCCTTCAACACTCCACTTGAAACCATGTTATACTTCAACATTTATGTCAATGCTTGAAAGGGTTGGTGAAATTAGGGACAAATCTCCTAGCAAATTTGATCCTCCCTAAGAAGCTTTGAAGGGCCTTTTTATAAATAGGTAATGGTAATGCTAGAATGGTGTTAAATCTCTCTAGATAAATGCTTAATTCTTCTTTAGAAATATTGTGGCCTAGGAGTTTACCTTCATGGGCTAAGAAGATGCAATTCTTGGGATTAAGAGAAACTCCAAACTACCTACACCTTTTAAAGACTTGCCTAAGATGAAGGAGGTGATCAGCGACATCCTTGGAGAACACCATGATGTCATCAAGATAGATAATAATGATCTTGTTAATCAACCTTGGAATGCCATATCCATGGCCCTTTATAAATTTTCTCCCATGTTAGAAAGACCAAATGGCATTTTCCTATAAGCATAGGTTCCCCATTTTTTAGTGAAGGTTGTCTTGAACTAATCCTCCTCTTTTACCCTGATTTGGTTATACCCTAAGTACCCATCGAGGAGGGAAAACCTTCCTAAACCTGGTACCACTTACAGAATTTGTTCCATTGAAGGTAGTGGGTAGTTATCTTTTAAGGAATCCTTGTTCTAGTCTCTAAATTCCACACATAGCGAATAAGATTGACAACCCAAGATGAATGTTTGATGGAAAAATTATGCTTGCTTCAATCAGTTTTTTCAATTATTTCTTCATCAAGGGCTCAATATGTGGGTTGACAGGCCTCTACTTTTGTCTGACAGGCTTGGCTATAGGGTCCAACTCAATGGTGTATTGAGCTAGGATAGGATCAAAACCTTTAAGGTCTTCATAACTCCATGCGAAAACATTAGAAAATTCTTGACAAAGTTTCACAAAATCATGCTTCTCTTGAGAAGTGTTTACCTTGTCAATCTGAATAGATTTACCTTGACCCACTAAGATAGGCTCTGCATCATCACCCTTGACCTGTATGCTTAACTTTTCTTTTCTTAACCAGTCATTGGGGTTGAAGATGGACTTTAGGGTCACTAGGCCCTTAGGAAGCTTGTTTGTTTTAAGTTGTACAACTTGGTCTCAATACTGCTCTTCCAATTTGTCCTTATTTTTTGAAGAAAACTTAGCTTCCTCTTGAATGAAGTTGATAATTTGCTGGTCATTCTAAAAAAATTTCCAATTTGTGTTATTTTTTGGTATAGTAGGCCTCACTATCATCTTGATATGAGGTTGAACTTTGTCTCTCCTAACATCCTCAACAACATCAAACCTTGCCCCAATTGCAGCAAGTCTATCAATAGCCTCATTCTCCTTTCTTGGAATGGCCTAAATATTGAAGGCTTCAAAATCCTCTAGAAGATCCCACACTCTATGTTTTTAGGCCTTAAGTAAATCATTCTTGGTTGCATGGGAACCTCTGACCTAGTTCACTATCAATTCACTATCCCCAAAGGCCTACAAATTTTTTATGTTCCTCCTCCTTATCCATTGCATCTCAAGGATAATGGATTCATACTCTATTGTGTTGTTAGAACAACTGAATTGAAATACGAAATAAGAGTAAAACCTTATGCCTTTGGGAGATACAATAACTACCCCTCTAAACCATGCCTACTTTTTGATCCATCAAAAAAAATCTACCAAATGACCCCCTTTTTGTCATTTGGCTTAGTCACACTAGGCAGGGCTGCATTCTCTTCATGTAGGCAATATATCCTGAGACCAACTTCTTCAATTTTTTGGTTCCTTGAAGAGAGTTCAACTTCTTCAAGCTCCTTGTAAGGATCATATTTATAACATTTATGTGCCCATTCATCAAGTGTCAAGTCAGAGATACTCTCAATTTGAGTGTCAATTTCTTGAGTACTGTGACAATCCTCTTCATCAAATATTATGCAATTTGCATTGATATGACTAGGGATGTAAAGCTCTATATGGTATGAACCAACATTTGGGTTCAGACTTAATCATAGCCTTAGTGTCATACATGGTCCTAAAAATCATATGAGACCAATCTATTGATAAATAGCCCCCAATTTGGTAGTGAAATCCTTAGATAGACACAGGGAAAATAGTGGAGGTAGATCAATTATGGACACATCCTGAGAAACTGAAACATTGGGACATGCATGTAGTGTGCAGATTAGGCCTCTAATAAGTCCAACAGTTGATACTTCCATTCCATCTAAATGCACTACACATTTTGAAAGAGGCTCATACTTGAGGCCTAATTGGTCTGTAATTTGATTTGGCATCATTGAGTTGTTTGCCCTAGAGTCAATCATAAAATTGTGCACTAGATTGTATCCAATGATCAAGGATACATAAAATGGTGGAGGATTCATGTTTTTGCTTCATTGATCTCCCTTTTGCTACATTTCATTGGTGAGGAATTTCTCTTATTCTTTAGATGGCTCATTTGGGATAGGAAAATTAACCATGGCTACTTGCAAGAGGTCCCTTTGGCCTAGAATTACCACTTACTCCCACGTAGATATGCTCACATTCCTTTTCTTTATCTGCTCAAGGATGTTGAAAGGAGTGGGATTCTATTTTTTTGTAGCTTACTTACAACAACTCTTTCACGTGTTTGGGCTGGAATGGAAGGCACCTTGGGTTAATTTTGCACCTTTGGAACCATGTTTGAATTGCTACCTCCTTAAGATGTCAAAGAGGGTTGAGAAGGGCCTACATTTGTAGACTTTCCTTCCTCAATATCTCTTTTCTTGGATTTGGTATTGACATCCACACCTTAAGGAAGAGTCTGGTTCATTCCACAAAAGTCCTTTACTTGTCAGATCACAAGTGAAGTGTCACTTTGAGGTACCTCTTGAGTGACCAATTGTTAATTTTCCTTCACAGGCGTCTCTTGAGAAATAAATGCACTTTGCACCATCAAATATTGGTTCAAAATGTCATTGAGGCATGTTGTTTGGTCGTGTGGAAGATGATAAGGGAAACACGACTCATAATCTTACACAAGGCTGTTTTGAATAGGAACCAAAGCTTGGGATGAACTAATTACGTTGAGATTATATGGCTGAAATGGCCGAGTAGGAGGAAATTGGTTATGCTTTTGATTTGCATCTTGGGCTAGAGGCTTGTTTGGTTGGTAAGGGGTTTTATTTGGTTGGTATGAAGGTTGATAAGGCCTGAAATTTTAGGCTTGTTACCTCCTAAGGGATACCAATTCATTCCCAAAACTTTGTAATTATTTCATTACTTCTTACAATTCAGTTGAAGTACTTGAGGAGGTGGATGCTTCACTAGAGCTCTAGTTTCTTGGGGTTGGGATAGGTAATAACTCAGGTGCTCGATTAGGGTTTTCAATTTCTAGGTAAACAGGCATGGGAGGCCTAGAAGCTAGTTTCCCATCTTGAATCAAAAAAATTTAAGCCCTAATGGCCATGGCATAAGCATCAGGCCATGTTACACCCCCATAAATTGAATCATTACAGCAATATCAGAATTTAAAGCTCTTAAAAAGTAAAGAAAATCACCTTGTGCAGCTGGTCTGACAAGGGCTAGAATTATCTCCCAGGTCTTCTGAAACCTAAAATTGAAGTCTACAATGAGCTCATTAGGAGCCCTCTTTATGGTCATCAACTGTTCAAGCAAGGAGAGGTTATCTACTTTTTATCCAAACTGATCGCAAAGGATTGTTCCCAGCTGATTCCAATTGGTGATTGACCCTGTTGTCAAGCTTCTAAACCATTGAAGAGATATCCCCTTAAATGAAGAAGCTAAAAGCCTAATAGCCACATCTTGTTCAACAATTTGATGGACAATGCAAACATTGGCAATGTCTTGAATATAGTCTTCTGGAGTGATTTAATTCTCCACAGTGAAGAAAGGGATGCTCTTAAGTGTAGATGTTAGAATGAGATTGTTGGCATTAAGAGCAAGAGGACTACTATCAGTAAAATTAACAAACCCTATATTTACTTGTGTGGCCATGTTAGGTTGTGGAGCCTGTTTTCATGTGTGAAAGTGTTGAAGACTATACACTAAGAGTATTGTACACTTTCCATAGTTATCTCATCGAGGTTTGGGAAATGTGTTTTTCTCATATGGGCAGAATTTTTGACCCATAGGTTTATGGGACGGTTTTGGCCCATGGTTTTAATACCCACGGTTATGTAAAACTACTTAAGCAGTTGTCTACTTATGTGGTTTTGTGCATATGGTAGGTATGATGTAACATTGCAGATGTATTTTGAATTCAGGTGTGAATTCTATAGATTTTGTTGAGCATAGCTCCAAACAGATCTGGGTATTATATTGAGAGAGAGGTGGCTTGTAATAAAATCTGAGCAAGTGAATCTTGGTGGACGTAGCCCAAATTGGGTGAACCGCGTTAAATATTGTCTCTTTGTGTTGTGTTATTTTATTCTGCACTTTTATTTGAGATTTGTAATATTTTCTGCATAATAGTTTCTACTGTTGCGATTCTGTGAGGGATTATTCTACGTATTTTATCCCTTATTTCCTAACAATTGGTATCAAAGTCTAGTTTGGTTTGCTGAAGTGTTGAATCACAGGGAAATTTTTAGCTTGAATGGGAGCTATGGCAAATGATGGAAGATCAAGGGTTGATAAATTCAATGGGCATAATTTCAGTCTTTGGAAGATGCAGATGGAATATTACCTTTATCAGAAGGATCTTTATACTCCGTTGTCTGAGAAGGTGAACAAACCCTCGAGCATGATGGATGGGGAATGGGATTTGCTGGATAGGCACTTGGGACAATCTGGTTGTGTCTTACATCTTTAATATTATTTAATGTTTCAAAGGAAAAGACTACAAAAGAACTGATGGATGCATTAGGGAAGTTGTATGAAAAACCCTCTACCTTTAATAAGATATTTTTAATGAAAAAGTTGTTTAATATGAAGATGTCTGAGAACGGTTCAATAGCATATCATTTAAATGATTTTAATACGGTTGTAAATATGTTAGCTTCAGTTATAATGGAATTTGATGAAGAAGTTAGGGTTTTATTAATTATGTGCTCTTTACCTGAGAGTTGGAATAGCCTGGTAATGGTAGTAAGCAACTCGGTTCCAGTTAACTCAAAGTTGAAGTTTGGGGATGTTGTAGGGGTGATTCTAAGTGAGGAAATGTGAAGAAAAAGCTCTGGGGAATCTTCTACTTCAGGAAATGCTTTGACAGTGGAAACTAGAGGGAGATAGAAGAATAGAGGAAGTCGTGGAAAATCAAAGGATCAGGCAAGGTCAAAATCCAAAAGCAAGATAGTATGCTAGCACTATAGAAAGTCTAGGCATGCAAAGAAGGACTATTGGGAGCTTCGGGACAAGAAGAAAAAATAGGAAGAAAACAAAGAGGAAAATTTGGCAACAAGTAATGTATGTCAGGATGCTTTGATTCTTTCTTTGCACAATATTACTGAATCTTGGGTTTTAGATTCGGGGGCTTCTTTCCACTCTACTCCATATAGGAATTATTTTGTTGATTATGATCAAGGATATTTTTGGGCATGTTTTTCTTGGTGATGATGAGTCTTGCAACATAGTTGGAAAAGGTTATGATCGGGTTAAGATGCAGAATGGCAATACTTGGCTATTAAAGGATGTCAGACATGTTCCTACATTAAGACAAAATTTTATATTGGCAGGGCAGTTAGAAAGTGATGGTTATATTGTGATATTTACAATGGACTCTTGGAAAGTTACCGAGGGTGCTCTTGTGGTGCAAGAGGTAAGAAGGTTGAAACCTTGTATTTAACCACTTATAGCACTAATGTTTGTAATCTTGTGGCTTCAGAAGTAGATACAAAATTGTGGCACTATAGGCTTGGTCATATGAGCCATAAGGGCATGGAGATCATAAATAAGGATTTTCTTGGATATACATAAACATGTTTGGAGTTCTGTGAGGACTGCGTATATGGGAAACAGAAGTGAGTAAGGTTTCTCAAGGTTAGACCTATAAAGAAAGAGAGTAAGTTAGAGTTGGTGCATTCTGATGTATGGGGGTCGGCTCATGTATCATCTCTTGGGGGTTCAAGTTATTACGTTACTTTTATTGATGATGTAATAAGGAAAGTTTGGGTTTATTGTATTAGAAACAAATTTGATGTATTTGACACTTTTGTTAAATGGAAAGCCTTGGTAGAAAATGAAACAAGTATTAAGCTAAAATGTCTCAGGTCAGATAATGGAGGAGAGTATTGCAATAATGAATTTGATGATTATTGTTCTAAGAATGGAATCCATAAGAAAAAGATGGTTCCAAGAACTCCACAGCAAAATGGGATGTCAAAGGATGAACAGAAGAATAATGGAACGTGTTAGGAGCATGAGGTTACATGCAAGACTACCTCTTTCTTTTTGGACAGAAGCAGTGAGCACATATGTGTACTTGATAAACAGAGGACCCTTAAGTGCCTTGGATGGAGGCGTACCTAAGGAGGCTTGGTATGGTAAGAAAGATGACTATTCATTTCTTAGAGTCTTTAGATGTGAGATGTTTTTCCATATAGACAAGGATGATAGGACTAAACTAGAGGCTAAATCAGAAAAATGTACTTTCATTGGTTATGGTGGTGATGACTTTGGATATAAATGTTGGAGTATTAAGGACAAGAAAATCATTAGATCTAGGGATGTGGTATTTAATGAGAAAGTTGTGTATAACAAGTAATTACAGAAAAACAGGGAAGAATCCAAGAAAGAATATGCAGCGGTAGAGGATCTTTCGGATGCGAAAGTGACACATGAATTAGTTCAGGAACCTCCTCAACAAGAACCCTAAACTCCTATATTGAGGAGGTCTTCTAGGGAAAGAAGAGAACTTGAACATTTTTATCCTTCTCTTTATTATTTATTACTCACTGACACTGGAGAGCCAGAGAGCTTTGATGAAGCAATGTAGGTAGATATCAGGAAGAAGTGGGAGAAAACCATGGATGAGGAGCATCAGGCTATCATGGAGAACCAGACATGGGATGTGGTGAAGCTACCTGAAGGAAAAAGAGCATTACAAAACAAGTGGGTGTTCAGAGTCAAAGAGGGAGAAGGAGGCAAGAAAAGATACAAGGCCGGGTTGGTGGTCAAGGGGTTTGCATAGAAAAAAGGTATAGATTTTGATGAGATTTTTTCTCTTGTAGTAAAAATGACTTCTATTAGAACTCTTCTTGGAATAGTTATAGCAAAAGACTAGAACTTGGAGCAGCTTGATGTAAAGACTACATTTCTCCATGGTGATTTGGAGGAGGATCTATATATGCAGCAGCCAGAGGGCTATGAGGTCAAAGGTAAAGAGGAGATGGTGTGCAAACTGAAGAAGAGCTTGTATGGCTTGAAACAAGCTCCACATCAATGGTATAAGAAATTTGATAGCTTCATGATGGAGCAAGGTTATATTAGATGTCATTCTAACCATTGCATGTATACAAAGAAATTTGAGTATGGCAGTTATATTATCCTGTGTCTGTATGTGGATGACATGTTAGTTGCAGGTAAAAACATGCAAGAAGTAAAAGTACTCATGAAGTAGCTAAGTGAATCCTTTGCTATGAAGGATTTGGGGGCAGCTAAATAAATCCTTGGTATGAGGATATCTTGGGATAGTAAGGAATAGAAGTTGACTTTATCTCAGGAAGAGTACATTAAGAAGTTCTTAAAGAGGTTTAATATGCAGGATGCTAAACCAGTTGGGACTCCTTTGGCAAGTCATTTCAAGTTATCAAAGGAGCAGTGTCCCAAGACAGAGCAGGAGAGAAACCAGATGTCCAAGGTACTTTACTCATTAGTAGTTGGCAGTTTGATGTATACCATGGTGTGCACCAGGCCTAATATTACCCATACATTGGAAGTGGTGAGTAGATTTATGAGTGATCCAGGTAGAGATCATTGGCAGGTAGTAAAGTGGATCCTTCGGTATTTGAGAGGGACCATGGGGATAATTTTGTACTACAGTGGATCAGACACCACTTTGTGTGGTTATGTAGATTCAGGTATAGCTAGAAATGTAGACAACAGGAGAAGCACGACAGGTTATGTTTACACTATGGGTGGGAGAACAGTAAGATGGATTTCATGACTACAGAAGTTGGTGGCTTTATCAACCATGAAGGTTGAGTATGTTGTTGCCACAGAGAAAAGAAAATAAATGATTTAGTTACAGCAATTACTTGAGGAGTTGGGGCATAAGCAAGAAGGGAAGTTGCATAGTGATAGTCAGAGTGTTATACACCTAGCTAAGAACTCTGCTTTCCACTCTAGGATGAAGCATATATAGTTAAGGTACCATTTCATTAGGACAACTTTAGAGGAAGAGAAGTTAAAGTTGGAGAAGATTCATACCAATCAGAATCCTATAGACATGATGACCAAGGTGGTCACAAGGGAAAAACTGAAGTTGTGTTCAGTTTTTGTTGGTCTTTATAGAAACTAGTGACAGGTTGAGAAGCTTGCTCAGAGGAAAACTAGTCTCCAAGTGAGAGATTGTTAGGTTGTGGAACCTATTTTCATGTGTGAAAGTGTTAAAGACTGTACACTAAGAGTATTGTACATTTTCCACAGTTATCTCGTCGGGGTTCAAGAAATGTGCTTTTCTTATATGGGTGGGATTTTTGACCCATAGGTTTATGGGACGGTTTTGGCCCATGGTTTTAATACCCACAGTTTTTTAAAACTACTTAAGCAGTTGTCTACTTATGTGGTTTTGTGCATATGGTAGGTATGATGTAACATTGCAGATGTATTTTGAATTCGGGTGTGAATCATGTAGAGTTTGTTGAGCATAGCTCCAAACAGATCTGGGTATTGTATTGAGAGAGTAGTGGCTTGTAATAAAATTTGAGCAAGTGATTCTTGGTGGACGTAGCCCAAGTTGCGTGAACCACATTAAATATTGTCTCTGTGTTGTGTTGTTTTATTTTGCACTTTTATTTGAGATCTGTAATATTTTAAGCATATTATTTTCTATTGTTGCAATTCTGTGAGGGATTATTCTGCATATTTTATCCCTTATTTCGTAACAGGACACAATTATAGGCCTGAGAACTCTTCTAGACTGCAAGAAGGATCTACCAGAAGGTGGCATGGATAGAGTCCTATTTAGAGGTGAAGGTGACCTGTGAACTGTTGTTCCTCTTGTTCTCCTCCCAGGTGATAACTGGAGGTACTCAAACACTCCTTCTGTTGTTATAGATCTTGTATGATTCCTTCTCATTAACCTAAGCACTAGCACTGTAAGAACTAGTAGATTTTTTGTTTGGAGTCACTAGATGTGTTGTTACAGAGCCTCCAAAGGCTGAGACTCTACCAAGGTACACACCCAAACTTGGAAAAAATGAAATTTTGACTTCTCAGTCCCACCGGAGGTGCCAAAACTATTATGTAAAAAAAGGTAGCACCCTAGGATTTACATGTTACAGATCCCTACTTTTTTCTAACATGGGACCATCTCTCAAGTTGTGGGACTTGCTATTTGAGATGGACCTCCAGAGAAGCCTGAATCCTCTACCTATTCCTAATGCTAAACTACTCTTAGCAAATGAAATGCAACTATCCTAACATTAACCTATGATTCTAAGGGACCAGGGAAAGAGAGATATGCGTAAAATATAAAATCCTAAGCTAAAAGAGGTGATAACATCAAGAATAAGGGTGGAGAGATTCCTAATGAGTGAAAATAGGAAGAAAATGAAGTACAAGAGGGTAGACAAAAATGCCACATTCTAAAACAACATTTAAATCTCTATTTTCATAAAGCACAACAGATTTGAGTCCTACAAGAAGAACCCGGTATGCACAAAGTATCTACAAATATAAAGGAAGGAAAGAAATGCAATATGACACAAATTAGGGTAGAAAAAGCCACAAAACATGCATTTTATTGCTAAAGAGGATGCACAATCCATTATAAAGTAGACATAAGGCAAGAGTCCTTTGCAAAATGCTCAGATTCGTGGCTTGTGACTCACAAAAGGTCTAGAATAATTTTGACAAAGTTCCTTTACATTTCAAAATATCCCCCCTCAAAAATGTGGGGTCTTTTACATTATATAGAGAGAAATCCTTAAATTTGCTTCACCAACCGATAGCCTACATTAAACCTCTTAAAAGAGGTATGGGCACCCATATAAATTCACTTCCTAAGGGTACCTTGCTTGCACGGGCACCCATGGGCACCACACCTCATTAAACTGATAGTTGAGCTACTTTGTACCATGTTCATTATTTCTTGACCTGTTGTTGATGTTCTTATAATTAATCAGTTGCATGTTCTTTGCCCCCGAATGGTAGTACTTTATCTCCAGTCAATCGGTTGCATAATCTTCATGGTGTTAGTTAGAAGTATGTTTTCTCCTATCGGTCGGTTGTATTCCTCTACCTTGTTTCCTTATTATCGGTCAGTTGTGAATCTATGTAACTGGCCTTCTTCATTGACCCAAATTGCACCTCCTCTGTAACCGACTGGTTGCATCCGTATGCTACCGGCGTCCTTCATATCACTACCCAGCTGACCGCCATGTGTTACTAATTGGTAGCATCTAAATATGCTACTGGTCGGTAGCATCCATACATGTTACTGACCAATAGCATCTAAAGATGATACCAGATAGTAGCATATGTACATGCTATCGGCACCATTACGCCACTTACATGCTCGCCCCACTGATTGCATCATCACCGCTTGTTCCTGCTACCGATCGGTAAAAGGTTATATGTTTTTGGATGTGTTGGCAAGGAAATTTGTCGGGAGGAAAAATTTGTGAATTCGTTACCAATGCTCAGGGAATCTAAGTCCCTCTACTTAACCAGTGTAGCTATCGTATATGCATGCACAAGAAAGCGTGGATTTCTATGGTGGCCTTTCGGTCAGGGATCCAACAGGGGCACTCCACTGACCCTGGGGAAAAGCTAGCAATCTCTTGCTAGGGAAGACTTTGTCTGAAAGTGGGAAAGGGAGTGAGAAAAGAGGTAGGAGAACTAATGCTACAGGTAGAAAATCATATTCCTACACGCACTAGTTAGAAACTTCAACACATGCATTCATGAGAAGAAACAACCCTATAAATGGCAACAAGATGAGATAAGATTGTGAACTCAAAGTTTCTAAAATCTCCTCATCAAAGAGGCTATAAAATCCTTCTTCTTGTATTGAGGCTTAAACAAAAGTTGTACATAATGTGGGAATGGAATAAATTTGAGAATGGAGGAAAGTAGAAAAAAATGGCTATCTCCTTTGTTTTCTCTAAGTAAAATGCACTCGTGAGTATACAAGATCAATTACCAACCTTGTACAATGGCGTGAAGAAGCCATTAAATATCTTGCAAGAAACGGTTACCACTTCTTCTTTGTTAACAAGAAATGGTTTACAATCTTTTCAGTCATTCGCGTCTGTTCAAATTCTTTATTCACAAAGAAACGCTAATGGCAGAAAAAACCAAACTTTTTATAATGCAGTCGTTACACTTGTTTTGTAACTTTTAATTTCAACAGTTCATCTTGCCTTTGAAACTTTAAACCAGGGTCGTCCACGTGAGAGAAATTTACTGGAGCGGGTGTGGAGGACACCTTTTACATTTTTTGGCTTTATAGAGATTTGGCATTTTTTACATTTTTAGTCTGCCCTTCCACTTTTGATATAATCCTGACATGTGGCTTCTCTTGAGTGGAGATAGAGTTACGGGTCACTTTTATAATTTTACTTTCTTTCAATGCGGGCTCAAAAACACAAATTGCTCCACTGGCCTGCCCACCTATTTTGACCTTTGATGCGGGCTTAATATTTTACTTTTTCCTCATAGCATGATCGGGGTTGTGGGTCACTTTATGCCTTTTAGCCCTTTTTACAAAGAGGCTCAAAAACTCAAAGTTCTCCGCCGGCCCACTTCCCTGCTTTGACTTTCCAACGGTGGGCTCAAGATTTGACTTTTTCCTTTGTGTTTAGCGTGGTAACGGGTCACTTTTTAACTTTAATCCCCTTTAATGAAAAAGACTCAAATTCTCAAATCTCCCCAACGGCCCGCTTCCCCGCTTTGACTCTTTTGATGCAGGCTCAACATTTGACTTTTTCCCTGGCATGGGCGGGGTTGCGGGTCACTTTATGAATTTTCACCTCTTTACAAAGAGGCTCAAAACCACAAATTTCTCCACTGGATTGCCTCCAATTAGATATGTCCATGAACCCATGGATAATAGAGCCAAAATTTGACGGGGAAGAAAACGCCCATCATTCATGACTGTGGAAAAAATGTAGAGAAGAAGAAAACTACACCATTTCGCGCCTGATTTTCAAATTTCTTTCACAAACCAAGGAACTGAAAACAATACAAGGTTTGATGATCCATGGCCATAAAAGGATTGATAATTTCATTCAAATGAGGACAACAATAGAATTTTCACGCGTGTAGACGAGAAAATAGAAAATTATCAAACCACGCAGACTAGAGAGTTTAAATAACTTCAAAGCATGAATTTCTCTATCTTTTTCAGACTTCTAAATTTACTCGAACACTTCTGGAGGGCGTGAGCTCAAAATTTTCAAATTTTACTTAAAAACTGAGGAGGGGATTTTGAGGGTGACAACAGTTGGCTCTAGCTTGGGGACATGACATGGACTGAGCATAGTGAAGATATGACATGGGAATCTAGAATCTCAATCTCTAGACCCTGTAATTTGTTGACCAGTGCCTTATCCATTGGGCCTTGCAGAGTCATATACAACTTTGAGAAAGAAAGATCAGAAGAAGGAAACACACAAACACACAACCGGAAGGAAACACACGACACGTAATAGAATGGGAACAAAACCACACAACGGAAAGGGAAACACACCTAGTAATCACCTATGGTACAAGGCGGGGGACCACCCACTTTCACTAATGATACAAATTCAAGTATTTCCCGCTCCGAGGCAATTCCA
Organism: Taxus chinensis; assembly: GCA_019776745.2. Taxonomy (NCBI): domain Eukaryota; kingdom Viridiplantae; phylum Streptophyta; class Pinopsida; order Cupressales; family Taxaceae; genus Taxus; species Taxus chinensis. The sequence continues at coordinate 96,775,497 of CM034155.1, forward strand.
ACGGCGTTCCATCCAAATATAATAGAAGAAAAGTATTCTCGCTGCAAGCTTCATGAATCTGGAATGGGCCAAGCCATAATGAATCAAACTTTCCATGACTGCCTTTTGGTTCTCTTCTGTTGTCCCATAGCAGGATGAAGTCTCCAACTTTGAATTCTCTTGCCTTGGCCTTCTTATCAAAAAAATTCTTTACTTTCAATTGGTGCTCCTTAATGCGATCCATCACTTGGAGTCTATTTTCTTCCATCTTCTCAAGAAAGAGGATCCTCTTGTTAATAGAATCCTTGTACTGACCATCTTCTATTGTCTGTAGCAACTTGAGAGCTGACATCTCGATTGTGAGAGGGATTTCTGCTTCGACTTCATACAGTAGTTGGAATGGTAACATACATATTTCCTTCTTGGGAGTGATCCTATCCACCCACAATGCGTCGTACAATCTTATGTGCCAATTCCTTTGATTCTCGTTTACCAGCTTGTGGACAATGGTCATAATGTTCTTGTTGTTTGATTTGGCCTGTCCATTTCCTTGTGGATAGTAGTCAGAAGAATGAGATAGGGAGATTCCGTAACTATAGAAAAACTTGATCAACTCTCTTGAGGAGAAATAGGTAGCATTATCTGCTACAATCTTTTGTGGCACTCCAAAACGGACTATGATATTCTCCTTGATGAAGTTGCATATTGTTTCAGTGTTGGCTTGTTTGGCCAGAATGGCTTCCACTAATTTGGTTAACTAGTCTATTGATGTGAATACGTAGGTGTGTCATGTGCTTGAGTGAGGGTTTAGAACACCAATGAAGTCCAGCCCCCATTATAGAAATGGTTCTTCAATAACCATAGGGCTAAGTGGTAATACAACGATTTGTGGTCTTCCAACGAACTGTTGGCATGCTTTGCATTTAGAAACCCAATCTTGAGTGTCTGTAAAGATGGTGGGCCAATAATACCTTCCTCGGAGGATCTTGTGTGCAGTGACCCTTACTAAAAAATGTCCACTACATGCTTGGTCATGGTATGCTTTAAGCAACTTTTCTTGTTGCTCTTTATCTACACACCTAAGGAAACAACCATCTAGGCCTCTTTTGTAAAGCACATGATTCCATATTACAAATTTAGCTACCTTCAGCTTGAGTGTTCTCCTTTGCTTGTAATCAAGATGGGGAGGGCATTCTCCATAAGTCAGGTAATAGGCAATATCAGCATACCACTCATCAATAGTGGTGACAAAGAGAACCTGTGGGTTGTCTTATGAACAAGTTGAGAAAGCACAGTTTTCTTCACCATGTTGAACTTTGAGTGTTTCATCTTCAGCAATCAACTTGCACAAGCCATTTCCCCTTACTATATTAGAGGGTCGTATCTCCAAGTCATATTCTTGAGTCTTTTCAATCCAATTTCCTCTTTTATCTCTGGGATCCTGCTATGTCAAGATGGACTTGATTGCACTACCGGGGGTCATCACCACCATATGGGAAATAAGGATGTAAAACATGAATTTTTTTATAGCCTTGACCATTGCATATGCATGCTTCTCCAATTGGCTGTATTTTAGCTCATGCTTTGTCAAAGGACAACTCATTAAAGCAATATGTGCTTCCACGCCTTCATCATTTTTCTGAACGAGAACAGCAAAGAGTGTATGTTCTGATGCATAGCAATACATGATGAATTCTTTGTTAAAATATGGAGATATAAGATTAAGAGGCTTGGAAATGGATTTCTTGATCTCTTAGAATGCTACCTTCCCTTCATTGTTCCATTTGAAGTTTTCTTGTGGTTTTATCATGGAAGTGATGTGCTTTCATCAACTCAGCAAACTCAGGCACAAAACAACAAAGAAATTTCACCTTTCTGAAGAATGAATGAACTCTTTTCTTTCTTGTGGGTAGGGCTAATGCTTGAAATGGATCTAATGCTCTCAAGATCAATGTGTGCTCCATGTTTGTTCACAATCTACTCCAATAACTTGCCTTCTGTGACTCCAAAAATTCACTTTTTTGGATTTAGTGATATGTCATGTTTCCTACACCTTGCAAGTACCTGTTCCAAGTGATAGATATGATCTCCCCTCTTCTTTGAAAATACTTGTGAGATCATTAAGATATATGATAATGAAATGCTTTAGATCTTTGAAGGCCAAATCCATTGCCCTTTAGAATGTAGCTCTTGCGTTGATTAGGCCAAAAGGCATTCTGTTGTAGGACAAAAGTGCCCCCAGGTGTTGTAAAGGTTATCTTGGTGCGGTACTCCTCTGCCACTTTGATTTGATTATATCCTGAAAATCCATCAAGTAATGCAATCATTTTAGATCCAATGACTGCTTGTAGGGTATGGTCCATGATAAGAAGAGGATAATTGTCCCTTTAGTGATGTCTAGTTCAGGTTGCAAAAATCTACACATATCCTTATTTCACCGATTCTTCTTCTGCAATGGCACAATGTTAGCCACCCATGTTGAATGGTGGATGGGAAAGAAGATACTTGCATTTAGCATCTTTTTTACCTCCTCCTTGATGGTATCAGACAATCTTTGGGTTGTACGGCCTTTGTTTCTACCTGAAGGGCTTAACACCTTGCTTTAAAGGAATTGAGTGATGCATTTCCTTTGGCTGGAAGGATTTGAGTTCATCATAAGAGTAGGCCAAGAAATTTGAGTATTTCTTGAGTAATGAAAAAAACCTTATTTTTTCTTCAGGTGAACAACATTTTCCAATATTGACCATCCTTAGCTCCTCAAGGGTACCAATGTTTTCTTTATCAAAATCAATTGGGAACCGAGAAGATTTCTTTTCTTTATCTTAAATTAATCTGTCCATGTTTGTCAAAGAGGTCTTATAAAGAGACTAGGTCTTTGGGAATTTTGTTTCCCTTTCAATTTGATTACTCCCTCATCATCAATCCCTTCAATTCCTTCTTTCTCTTCTTTGGGTTTACTTCTCGGTGTGTATTTTCACCTCCTTCAAAGAAGACATTATTGAAATTATCCCTTTGCTCTAAAAAGGCTAGAATTTAGTTATCATTATTGAAGACTTGACCAATGATTTGCATTGTCTAGTACACTAGGCCTGAATACCATTTCAATGGTCACTGTGTATTTACCAAAAGAAGGATGAGGTGTCACTAGGGAAGCTGACACTATAAGAGAATCAGCCTTTTCATTATGTTCCCTTAGAATAGATTCAATAGATAATGCATCAAAAGATTAAATGCAGTCCCACACTCTGTTTCTATAATACCAAAGTCTTGGATTCTTCACCTGATATTGTTGGTGGACCTAATTTGCTACAACCTCTGCATCACCTCGAGCATCCTCAGTTTCTTGATTCCCATATCGTATGCTGCACTCATGCCTAAGAGTAGTGCTTCATACTCTGCAGTGTTATTTGTATTATCAAATTACAGCTAGTAGGCAAACGGGTACAACTCATTGGAAGGAGAGTACAATACTACACCAGCTCCCAAGCCCACACTAGAATGACTACCATCAAATTCCATTGTCCAAATTTGATCTTCATCTTCCTCCATGGGAAGTGGAAAGTTCTCCTCTTTTCTTTATGTGAGGAAGAAGTTTCCTAGCCCACAATCTTGAAAGAGAATGTTTGCTTTCAGATCATCAGACTTTCATACTATGAACTTCATATTTCTTACAGATAGAAACTTCTTCATCTCACCGTTTACTAGGATAGTTGCAGATGACCAATACATTTTTATCTCTCCATCCAGGTCTCTGCAGAAATTCCTACTCAATAGTATACCAAAAGATGTTGGGATGTCTGCTACTAGTATGGTTAGGAGCACCTTCTTGTCTAGAAAATCAGCCAGTGCTACCTATGCATCTTTGATTCTTCCTACCAATGGCACTTGTTTGGATTCAATTTAGTAGTAAGTTCCATTTACCCGGGTCAAGGTGAGGCCTAGAGAATTTAGTAAATTTGGATGACATCACATTGTCTGAGGCTCCAGAATCTATGATACAATTATTTAGTTGGAAGCCTTTAATGAGGAGTGACATGTAGAAAGGCTCAACCCTATTAGTTTTAGAGGCACTGAGTGCTAGCATGTTTTGGGAAGGTGGTGTGGATGATGTGGGCATTAAGCCTTTATAATTAGGGCTCGAGGATAAATGAGTTACCACCATGAAACTGCATTAATGAACCTGTCAAAATGGGCAGGGTGTGTTTGTAGGTATTCTATTTCTGAGAGCTAGACTTTGGTTTTGCTTGCATGTTCCACAAAGTCAAATGGGGTTATGGTGAGCAAGGAAGAGGTTCCAGAAATGGAGGAAGATTTACATGGTAGAGGCTTTACTAATTTTAGTGTTGAATTCTCCTTTTCGGGTGTAGCAATTGGCTTGGAAGGGGGTGAGGGTGTAGCTTTTGATTGAACCTTAGATGTTTTTACAGGAACAACATTTTAAGGAGAATTGTTCTTAGGAACTTTTGAGTTGGGAGAAGAATTAGATGACTTACTTGGCATAGTAGCATGATCCCTGAAAACCAATGAGTTTGGTTTTTCTTTGGCCGACTCCATAGAAGGTGGTAATGGTGATCCTCTGCTGATGATTTTATTTTGTGTGACCTTTGGAGGAGAATCTTTCTTTATTTTTCTTATCCTTTACCGCAACCATCGAGGATGAAGCACCTTTCCTGGATTGTGCACGAGTGAAAACGGCACATGATAAACTTGGATCTTCTTCATCTTCATCATCAACATACTCAATTAGGACATTGTGTATATCAACTTCCTCGACCTGAACATTGTTTTCATAGTCTTCCATATTTTCTTCTTTAGTTTCATCAATTTTTGCTTCCTCCTCCAGTCTCTTTGGTGTCACATATGGCATTGACTAGTGGTGCTTCAAGAGAAAACCAACGAGGAGGTGGATCAATCCTTAGCATATCTAGAGGGTTTGGTTTCTTTGAAACATTCCACATTGTGATATGAGATAGCTGCTTCTTCAAGGCAACCAAGTCATTTGCCATTTTTTGGAACATCATATCTGTGGTGACAGAGTTTGAATTTTAGACCCTTTTTCTTTCCATTGGGGCCTTTCACCTCTCCAAAGAGGATTAGATCATCATTGGTTTCTATTACATAGTCTTGGAGCTTCTCTTCAATGTTCTTGGTTGGACTCTTTTGAGGAATAAACCTACTTATGATGGAAAAGAACTAATGAAAAACCTCTTCAAATTAGTTTCAGGAGGCACCATGTCTTCAGGGATCCTTCTTATCACTCTATCATATCTTGCTAGGAAGTCCCTCATTGACTCTAAGGTTTCTTTATTCATTTATACCAATTGGACCAAAAGATCCTGGCAATCTTCCGTCGTCCAAGAGATTTTTTAGGTGGACAAATTTGTGAATTCCTTGCCAACGCTCTAGGAATCTAAGTCCCTCTACTTAATCGATGCAGTTGCCGTATGTGCATGCATGAGAAAGCATGGATTTCTGTCGGGCCTTTCGGCTGGGGATCCAATAGGGGCACTCCAATGACCCTGCGACAAAGCTAGCAATATATTACTAGGGAAGAATTTGTCTGAAAGTGGGAAAGGGAGTGAGAAAAGAGGTAGGAGAACTAATGTTGTAGGTAGAAAATCATATTCATGCATGCACTAGTTATAAACTTCAACACATGCATTCATGAGAAGAAACAACCATGTAAATGGCAACAAGACGAGATAAGATTATGAACTCAAAGTTTATAAAATCTCCTCATTAAAGAGGCTATAAAATCCTTCTTGTAGTAATGCTTAAACAAAAGTTGTACATAATGTGGGAATGGAAGAAATTTAAGAATGGAGGAAAGTAGAAGAAAATGGCTATCTCCTTTGCTTTCTCTAAGTACAATGCACTTCTGAGTTTACAAGATCAATTGCCAAACCCGTACAATGGCGTGAAGAAGCCATTAAATATCTTGCAAGAAACGATTACAACTTCTTCTTTGTTAGCAAGAAATGGTTTACAATCTTTTCAGTCATTCGCGTCCGTTCAGATTCTTGATTCGCGAAGAAACACCAATGGTGAGAAAAACCATACTTTTCATAATGCAGTCGTTACACTCATTTTGTAACTTTGAATTTGAACCGTTCATCTTTCCTTTGAAACTTTAAACCAGATTCATCCACGTGGGAGAAATTTTTTGGAGTGGGCGTGGAGGATTCCTTTACATTTTGTGACTTTATAGAGATTTGGCATTTTGGAACATTTTGGCCTGCTCGCCCGCTTTTTATATGGTCTTGACATGTGGCCTCACTTGAGTGGAGACAGAGTCATGGGCCACTTTTATAATTTTACCCTTTTTCAATGTGGTCTCAAAAACACAAATTGCTCTGCCAGCCCGCCTACTTTGACCTTCGATGCGGGCTTAATATTTGACTTTTTCCCTTATAGCATGATCAAAGCTACAGGTCACTTTATGACTTTTAGCCCTTTTTACAAAAAGGCTCAAAACCTCAAAGTTCTTCGCTGATCCGCCTCCCCGCTTTGACTTTCCAATAGCAAGCTCAAGATTTTAATTTTTCCTTTGTGTTTGGCGGGGCTGCGGGTCACTTTTTGACTTTAGGCCCCATTGATGAAAAAGGCTCAAAACCTCAAAGTTTCCCGCCGACCCGCTTCTCCACTTTGACTTTCAATGTGGGCTCAACATTTGACTTTTTCCTCATAGCATGATCAGAGCTATGGGTCACTTTATGAATTTTAGCCCTTTTACAAAAAGGCTCAAAACCTCAAAGTTCTCTGCCGATCCACCTCCCCACTTTGACTTTCCAACAGCGGACTCAAGATTTGACTTTTTCCTTTGTGTTTGGTGGGGTTGTGGGTCACTTTTTAACTTTAGGCCCCGTTAATGAAAAAGGATCAAAAACACAAATTGCTCCACCGGCCCACCTCCAATTAGGTATGTCCACGTACCCATGGATAATGGGGCCAAAATTTGACGGGGAAGAAAACGCCCGTCATTCACGACTATGGAAAAATGCAGAGAAGAAGAAAACTCCACCATTTTGCGCCTGATTTTCAAATTTCTTTCGCGAACCAAGGAATTGAAAACAATACAAGGTTCGACGATCCATGGCCATAGAAAGATTAACAATTTCATTCAAATGAGGACAACAATAAAATTTTCACGGGTCCAGACAGGAAAATGGAAAATTTATCAAAACGTGCAGACTTGAGGGTTTAAACAATTTCAAAGCATGAATTTCTCTATCTTTTCAGACTTCCAACTTTACTTGAACACTTCTGGAGGGCATGAGCTCAAAATTTTCAAATTTGACTTAAAAAATGAGGGGGGTATTTTGAGGGTGACAACAACTGGCTCTAGCTTGGGAACATGACATGGACTGAGCATAATGAAGACATGACATGGGAATTCAGAATCTCAATCTTAGACCATATAATTCATTGACCAATGCCTTATCCATTGGGCCTTGCAAATTCATATACAACTTTGAGAAATAAAGAACAAAAGAAGGAAACACACAAACACACAATGGGAAGGAAATACATGACACACAACAGAAGGGGAAACAAAACCACACACGGAAAGGGAAACACACCTATGGTACAAGGAGGGGGAACAACCTGCTTTCACTGATGATACAATTTCAAGTATTGCCCACTCTGAGGCAATTCCAGCAGCGTTCCATCCAAATATGAGAGAAGAAAAGCATTCTCACTGCAAGCTTCATGAATCTGGAATGGGTCGAGCCATAATGAATCAAACTTTCCATGGCTACCTTTTGGTTCTCTTCTCTTGTCCCATAATAGGATGAAGTCTCCAAATTTGTTGGCCTTCTTATAAAAATATTCTTTACTTTCAATTGGTGCTCCTTAATGCAATCCACCACTTGGAGTCTATTTTCTTCCAGCTTCTCAAGAAAGAGGATCCTCTTGTCAATGGAATCCTTATACTGACCATCTTCTATTGCCTGTAGCAGCTTGAGAGTTGGCATCTCGATCGTGAGAGGAATTTATTCTTCAACTCCATACAGTAGTTGGAATGGTGACATACATATTGCCTTCTTGGGAGTGATCTTATCCGCCCACAATGCGTCGTACAACCTTTTGTGCTAATTCCTTTGATTCTCGTTTACTAGGTTGCGGATAATGGTCACAATGTTCTTGTTGCTTGATTTGGCCCGTCCGTTTCCTTGTGGATAGTAGTCAGAAGAATGAGATAGGGAGATTCCATAGCTATAGCAAAAACTCGATCAGCTCTCTTGAAGAGAAATAGGTAGCATTGTCTGCTACAATCTTCTATGGCACTCCAAAATGGACTATAATATTTTCCTTGATGAAGTTACATACTATTTCAGTGTTGGCTTGTTTGGCTGGAATGGCTTCCACCCATTTGGTGAAGTAGTCTGTTGCTGTGAGTACATAGGTGTGCCCTATGCTTGAGTGAGGGTTCAAAACACCAATGAAGTCTAGCCCCCACTATTGAAATGGTTCTTCAATAACCACAGACTTGAGTGGTAATGTAGCGAGTTGTGGTCTTCCAACGAACTGTTGGCATGCTTTGCATTTAGAAACCCAATCTTGAGTGTCTACAAAGATGGTGGGCCAATAATACCTTCCTCAGAGGATCTTGTGTGTAGTGACCCTTGCTGAAAAATCTCCACCACTAGACCTCACCTCTAGACCTATGCGGGTTTATCAAGTTACTTTATTTTATACAAGAATGAAGTAAGTCCTCAATAAAAACCCGATTTACACTACACGGTGCTAGGCGGATTTACGTTATTGCTTTACTTCATAAAATAGATCAAGTAGATAAGTTTTCAAAACTTGATTTGTACTATACCAAGATAAACTCAAAAAAGTGTGGTTACTTTGATTCTTTAAAGCAGTTAAGTAAAGCAAGTCCCAAAGCCCGATTTATACTGTAACGAGTAAAGTAGAAATTTGATATTGCTTTACTTTGTAAAAGTAATCAAGTAGAATTGTTCTAAAAACCCACAACCCAAGCCAATACCTAATCAGAATATTCAAACTACTCTACTAGCTACTTAATAACAAGTAATTAAGCTAAGTTGAGTCAGAATCCGGCCTTTCTTTCAAGTTTAGACCCATTCGAGTTTCCGATAGTGCTTGACGCCACTAACCTAAGCTAGCAAAGCAGATAGTAAACCCCCCCCCTCAAGAAAATGATGACATGGATTTTGTCCCACTCATATGCCAAGTGAATTTAATGAGGTGGAAAGTATAAAAGAAAAAGAGATATATGTCATTTCCAACTAGTTGTCCAGTTGTCCAAGCAACTAGTCTACGCTGTGAATCGCGAGCTACGTCGAACTAGCCGACTGAAGTGATCTTCGAGCAATACATTGGTGACCCATCTTGAGAAAAGATATCTAGAGCATCTTTTCATTCTCTCTTTTAGATTTTGTCTAGTGTTTATTCATAATTTTCTTTGTAAGGAGTCTTCCTACCATCTAGAGTTTTTCTTCTCTGAAAATCAATGTCTTTCCTCAACAATCATGATGAATGAAATAAAAATGTTGTGAAACTTTTGAATGGTTTGGGAAAATTGTATACATGTTAGTTCTTATAAAAAATTACAACAGTGTGAACCCTAATTTTTGACCTAGCATGAAAATCAATCAAATGACCATTCCAGGCAATTCCTTGCTCATTGCTTAATAATGTTCTATACAGAATTCTCAGTCAATTTTGTTCAACTCAGAATTTCCCACCTCCAAGACTCATTGATTCCCTCATAACATTGTGGAGATATAACCCATGGTTGTTTAAAGCCTATGCTAGGTGGGATTTTGAGCTACTATTGCTTCACAGTGTCATGCGGAAATACGACCCCTCATTACTTAAAGACTAGAGCCAAGTGAGGTTTCTAAAGGTATTTACTTCTCTGTTTATTGCCAAAACCCACGCCTCTACTACTTACTTTTTAAGCACTTAAGCAACTTCCCCCTACAAACCCGGACCACATTGTGAAAAGAAGTTGTCTTATCTGTTTACTTACTAAAAGCTTAAAACATCAATTGCAAAGGATTTTTTAGGACTCTGATGACCAAAAACCCACTGAATATGTACATGAACTTGAAATTTCTTTAAGCCATTATAGAGGTCAATAATTTAACTCAAATTCTACATCTTAAGCAGGAGCAGGTGTTGATATCTTAGTAGTTTGTATAGTTTTACTAGAGGGAAAACACAACAAATGCCTGAAGCACAAGAAACATCATAAAAAATATAAGGGTTAGTTATAGTTTAAGAAGATCCTAGTCTTAAAGTTGAAGATACCTTTAGGGAAAGAAGAAAGGGAAAATCAAAATCTAAGCAAATTAGTTAGCCCCGTGTAGAGAAAATGAAATATGAAAACAAAGGCTATCCAATTGAGTCATGCATTAGATCCAAGCTTATGGAAATTAGTGATACTAATATGGGTCATGTGTATGCAACTGAGCTGGTAGATAGATCCAAAACACCAAGTAAAACACCTATGATGAAAGCTATAACTAACAATGGGATAATATAAGCAATACATTCCCAAGTACTACTCAGTTTCCTGAGTTTGTCTTGGAATGTGCTAAATTTTATGATCCTCTCACTAGAGTAGTGAAGGACACATCTAGGAATGTGGTGGTAAGAATTGATTTGAAGATTCCAACTACTGTTTGAAGATTCCAACAAAAGTATAAGTGATAGAGGTGACCATGGAGAAATCTATTGAGAAATGGGAAAAGAATATAACTAACTGCATTAAGATCATGAATGCAAGCTACTTGATAAAGCCTAAGCAAGCATCTAGGTTCCCTAAAACCATAATAAGGTAATATTTGATTCAAGAAGCAAATGACATTACTCAATTGTTATGTAGAATCAACATGGAAAATAATTCCAAACACTTCTCCTCATGGATGTACTCTTTCATAAGAACAATTGATGTCAACAAGACTAATGTATTGATTAATAAGGCTCCAATGATAAGTAATAATATTGATCGTTAGCTAAGAGAGGTATGACAAATTTTCAATTTCAAAATGAATTCTTATTTGGTATATGTTACAGCCTCAAATGGAACTTTTACCAGATTGTATGGTAAAGGAATCATAGTTGTGGATCCAATATATGAATATTATCCTCAATTAGTGTTATCTGAATATTTCAAAAAGTATAGAATAGTACATGATGGTTTCTTTATGAAATCATTTGCAAGCTCAATGATGAAATAAAGGTGAAGAGGGTGACAAATGTGGCATGGTAAAAAGTCTCCCAGTATGGACGTGTCTTCATTCAATTTGCTAATTTCACATATCTCAGATTTTGTGGCTTTTCAGGACCGTCACTCAAGCTCCCAAGGTACCCAAATGACAAGTGGGTGTTGATGGAACTATGTAGGAAACTAGTAAAACTCCATGATCTCCAGTCAAGGTATCACAAGGCAGTAGTTGGCTTCCCTATTACAATTAGTAACTATCACTGTGTCAATATTCATAAGGAAAAAAATATTCATAAAGAAATGTTTCACCACTACAGACAAGGATTCTTTGAGGCCAGTTCCAATTTTGATTTCAAAAAATTAGCACAGAAAATAGTCTCGATGGAATACATGCACATCCTTGCATTATAATACTTTTGGGTAATCTGTAGAGATGAATTTGAGGTCAAAATGAGAGATTATAATAGGTTAACAGTCAAGCAGATTATTGATTTTGGACTAGCAAAGATTCCTGAAGATCTCCCTGATGATGGGAAAGTTGTTCTTGATTCCTATAATAAAATGGTGGAAGATAAGGCCCCACTACCACCAATTTATTTCAAGAAAAATCATGTGAAATTTTTTGAGGAGATAACTTCAATGGTCTTGGCTTGCACTTCAAAATGGCTTTTTGGTAGGGGTTATTATATGGAGGAATCAGTAATGAGACAGATAAATCAGGTAAGCATGAAAAGGAAGGGAGTGTAAGGTGAAAGTAGTAAAGGACCTCAAAGGATACTGGGACAGGAGAAAAGGCCTAGAAATGAGAAAGATGGAGAAAATTCATCAGCAACACAAGTAGTAACTCAAGGAGTTACTACTGGAGGAACTATTCCTACATCAACACTAGTTGTTTCCCCATCCCCGATGGTCTCTTCATTATGAGTTTCCTCTGCCAAGACGGTTGTAAGTATGTCATCCTTAAAGCCTACTAATTTAATTCTCCAAGAAACAAGCATAGGGACTCCACCTCCCCATCCTCCTCCTTTCTCCCCACTAGGAAATCCTCCTCCTCCACTAGTACAGGATCAACCTAGCCTTCAATACGAGGAGTGACATGACACTACTTTGGAGATACCTTCATAACATGAAGCATCAAAAGTACAAGAGATAAAAGGAGCTGAAATATAAACTACAAAAATGAAGAGTATGGAAGAAGGAGAAATTGAAGAAGAACACAAAAAATAGATTCATTCAAATACTAGAAAAGAGACTCAAGTACATGAAGAAGCAGAGACCAGAAAGAAATCTGAATTAGATACAATCAGTAAGACTCCTAGATAACAAGAGTTAGAAAATAAGTTGTTGACTCAGAAGATGAAAGAGTTTGAGAAAGTACTATTTCAAGATATTGGAGTTGTGACAAGCCAAGAAATGGTGTTGCATTATAGTGTAGTAGGGACAAACCAAGAGACGGTAGTGCATTTAGGTACTCCTACTTCTGCAAGTCAAGATTTCTCAGCTTGGTTAGCATTGCAAATGGTTTTAGAGGCTAAGGAAGTAATAAACCTAGAGAAGATGGGCCTTCATCTTTTGAGAAATCTCGATAAGAGAGGAAAGAAGCCTAAATCTGCCAAGGTAACTTCAAAGTTGGTAATAGAATCATTAGGGCAAAATTTTGCTGAGGTATCAACTCCAGTGACAGGAAAACAAAAAAGTGAGTTGACCAAAGGAGATGTAACTATGACAATAATACCTTTGGGTGAAGTCACTACTAAGGGATTGAAGCAAGATACACATACTTCGATTGACACACTTTTTCACAAGTTAGATAAAGAGAATGCAGATAAGGCAAAATTGAATGAAAATATTTCCAAGCTATGTGCAATCATATCAAAGTTTGCTAAGAATTCTTCTTAGCCCATACTATCAAGAGAACAATTTGACCCACAAGTCATCACAGAAATCAAAGAAACTAGGGACAAAGCCAAAGTTGTGGATGAATGGGTAAATCAAATCACTGAGAAAGTAAATAAAGACTACTTAGAAGTACCAAGTAATTTGAATTATCTTCATCACAAGTTGAATCAATTGAAGAATCTAGGATTGGAAATGGAAACTAAAAATGGGATTGCTAAGCTTCAGCTGGAAAATCTTGAGAAAATAAAACTCCTTACTAGAAAAGGCATTGATTTAAGAACAAATTGTGCCAAAAGGATCAATAAAGAGAGGTAAACAAGAAGAGTTAACCATATCCTTTCACATGAAGCTTCTTAAGGATATGATATAAGAGATGGAAAGTTTGGAGGAAGAAGTGGATGAAGCTATGGAGCAACTTGATGATTTGTATTTTATGTCACAAGATACGACCTTGCCAAGTTGTCGGGTACTATAGAGGAATTCCTACAACTTTTGAAGCAAGAAATTGATAAAGCCATTACTCCTTTTACATATGATTCAATAGAGATATTGGTGAAGCTTCACCGTCATATTAAAAATATTGAATCTCATTTGGTAAGTGTTAGGATATTAATGTTTACATTATAGTTTGGTATTTACCGAAAGGTAAATATGTAGTTTGTTAGTTAATATTTAATATTGTTATATACAATATTAAATATTAGGTTAGAATTTATATTGTTACGATATATTGTTTATTGTTGTAACAATATATTGTAATCTATCAAGGGAGATTCTTGTGAGAGAATAGTGGAGATTACATCTCCCTAATTATAGGAATCTTCTCCCTATATATTTGTAATTAATATGTATGAAAGATGACAGAGTAAGAATATTGAATAGAAGAAAATAATATTGTGTGTTATTGCCTGTGTAAAACTAATCCAAATTTATTATTTGGTATCAGAGCAACTTTGAGATCTTGAGCATTATGAGGGCAGATCCATTGTGATTTATGGTTTCCCATACATGGTTTCTTCTTTTGCATAATTTTTTTTGTTTTTAGGATAAACCATTTTATTAGATCTATGTATTTTCTAGATATTACAGAGGAGGCATTATTCAAGCTTATGTGCCGGGAACGGTTGAAGCGCATGTTTTGAGGAAATTTCCATGTCTACTATGATCAAGGTACATAGGCGTATTCAAACAAATCTGAGATCCATGCCATAGTGCAAAATACTGCCACAAATCACGTTTAAAGTGAAGGTAATCTATTGATTCACATATATTGTGTTTTCTACCAGTTCTTTGTTTTGCATTTGTCAACTATACATGTGGCTTGTTATATCGTGTTCCAAATCCGAGTATAATATATTTTTGGAAGAGCAAAAGGAAACTGGCCCTCTCTATCAAATATGAGCCTCCAAGCACCATACATTGTTGTTTCACAGTTTCCCCATACATACACAGCTGAAGTTGTGTAGAGACTTTATCTGTTGCATTGGACATTCAAAGTTTGCATTTAGCATCCACTTCATTTTTGGATCCGGATTGACTATTTTCAAAGATCAAGTTTTGTTAGCATTATATCGACTTGGCTGAGTTTGAATTCCTCACAATAATTTACATTCTCACCCATCACAGCTGCCAATTCGATCTCCAAATTTGGTCACTCTCAAATATCTCACATGTCTCATTATTTGAACTTTACAGTACATGAAGACCACACGAATTACCTTACCTCCTTGCAGTTTTCAATTAGAGCTCTCCGTGTGACGCGTGCAGCTGTTAAAATCAATAGGAGCAAATTAGATCAGTTATGTCAATAAATATGTGTTCAACTACACTAGATTTACATCGTGGCTCATTCCATGGTGACAAGCTATCAAAAACATGTATTAGTGGACCTCAAAAATCAATTATTGATGATCAATTCCTTGTACGAAAACATATTTAAAGTTTGTCAAGCAATGAGTCAAGTGAGTTTCCATAGTTTAGATGTTGGTATTAAATATAAACGTATATTTTGTTATAAGACTTAGGTATTATCCTCCTTTAGGATAAGTTTAGAGGTATGCACAAGTGATTTTATATTATGATCCTAATGGTATTTAAATGTCTTGACCAAAGCAAAAATTCAACCATCAATTATAAGATCATTATTTTTAAAGTCTATACTCTCACTTAAGTCATTAGTTGTTAATGTAATATTCTTTTTCAAAAGTTTTGTGTCATCAATAGAGTCATGTCAAAATATGTCTTTAGTCAAGTTGTATTTTTGAAGTTAATAGTCAAATTGTTAAAAGAGTCGAAACATTTTTTGGTATTGTCTTAGTCAATGTCATTTTCATTTAAAAAGTAATCTCATTTTATTACTTTTTAAATTTCTAGTCGTGTGTCGTCTTTTGTCAAAGTCCTAAAAATAAAAAAAAATTACTTCAGGGACACATTTTCAGTGTTACCTGACGTTCGAAAAATAAAGTGTTTCACATTGCGGGAGGGAAGAAAAGAATAATCACAATGTGGAAACAGTTGAGCTTCATATCCAAATCCGACTGAGTTAGCAGAATGTCACTGGAGGTTGGAGGCACCGAAGGCTAGAGGTCAGACAACGACCTCTTGTCAGTCACCAACAATGGGGCCGCACAGAATGATTTGGTGGCATGTGTGTGCAGTGTGAGTTTGATTTCAGTTGTGTGATTCAGTTTCATAGTACCTATTTTATAGTATAGTGTGGATTTCAGCATTTCAGCATGGTGTTAAAAAGTGGTGTGTTCCTGTTCACAAGTATGTGGATATTCCTACACAATTCCCTAATGCTAGAACATAGTGAAGAACAGATAGCATAGTGAAATGCAACATCATGAGTCTTGTTGAGGTAGAATAGTCAGATGTGTTCCTTTTCATTCCTAGGTTTTTGGTTAGCCTCCTGAAAACCATTAAAGGTTGTTTAGATGTGTTCCTATTTGAGTTCCCACACTGCTAGGTCAAATGTGTTCCCTAGAGTGACTGGTTGATAAGCAGATGATTCCTGAGCGTGTTCCCATCCTCGTTGGTGAGATGTGTTCCCAAGAGTGCATGGTCGATAAGAAGTTGATGTGTTCCTTATTTTACCTTCATTTCGTGTGTGTGCCAAGATCATGAGCACGCAGAGGCAGCAAACTGTAGAGGAAGTGTGAAAGTTCTTTTATTACCATGTAAACATTAAGGGGGGGGAATGTTAGGATATTAATGTTTACATTATAGTTTGGTATTTACCAAAAGGTAAATATATAGTTTGTTAGTTAATATTTAATATTGTTATATACAATATACAATATTAGGTTAGAATTTATATTGTTAAGATATATTGTTTATTGTTGTAACAATATATCGTACTCTATCAAGGGAGATTCTTGTGAGAGAATAGTGGAGATTACATCTCCCTAATTATAGGAATCTTCTTCCTATATATTTGTAATCAATCCATATGAAATATGACGGAGTAAGAATATTGAATAGAAGAAAATAATATTGTGTGTTATTTCCTGTGTAGAACTAATCCAAATTTATTAGTAATAATAAAAAAGCTTGGGAAGGAGCTAACAAAGCAACTCCTCATGTTCGAAATATAAGTACAAGCTATTGTTAAAGCAAATCACAAGGTCATGCAATATATGATGGATCAACACATTAAGTACCTAGAAAAGTGCAAGACTAAAGCCCATTAGCTGGAATAACTTCTTATCATTCTTCTTCTCCTTCATCTCCTTTCTCCGAGCAATGTAATTTGGGTAGTTAAGTTGGAATTGTAAAACTCAAGTAATTTGGTCGAAAGCCATTAATTCAAGTTATTTTTAAAAATTCAATTACTTAAAAATAGTCTAGCATTACATGCAAAGTAGTTGATTTTGATTTAAATTGTAGAACTATTGAAACACCACACTTCAGCCTTTGTGTGCCAGACATGGAGAAATTCAAGGAGAGGGTTTCTCAACTATTCGCGGGTTTATAGTTAAGCACATGGGGAAGGCATAATAAATGTCTCTTATTTGTATTATCTTTCTAAATACTATAAATATAGGAGGAGGCATGCGGTCCTAATGATCATAACTATTTGGCAATAAGTTATTGTAATTTTTGTCCGTAAATTTAAAGATTTCAAACTTTGTGTTGAGATTATTAAATGTTCATTGTATGAAACTAGATGAAATTGAATAAGAAGAAGGTGGATTTCTGAAAAACTTTGTGTCTAAGAGACCTTGTTGTGCGTTCGGTAAGGATTTAACGGTAGATTTTGTGTTACCTTAAATCTAAATCTGAATTCATTTCTTTCTTTTTCATTTGTTGAAGATTATGAAACTTCTTAAATGTTTATCTATTTTGTATGGCTACAATAAGCTTTGAAATCTACTTATTGTAAAGTACGTTCTCTTGTTTTCTCACTACCACTATCTCCTCTATATATTTTGTTCTCTTCTTTTCCGCACAACTATTTACTTGATGAAAAATTTCTTAGCTATGGTTCATGAGCTTTGTGAATAAAGTAATACCCCCAAAAAGTAATTTAGCCTACACATAAATTGTATAAATTGATAGTATTAATAGTTGGAGTAGATATACATCTTGCATGGGAGTTTCATTGTTAAATGAGGGGGATTTATCCCATGACTGCCTAGGTTTGTTGTGTGTAGTCAAGCATAAAATCTAGCCAAGAGGTCCCTTTGAGCATATTGAGCTTCCTCCATCAGTCCGTAAGTTTTCTACATCAAAGGATGAATCTTCTAATCATTTTCTTAACTCAAACAACATTCCTCTTGAAAATACTAAAACTTTTGATAGTGAAAAATTATATGATGAGGACATTAACATTGATTAAGAACAGTTAGACAAGCTTGCTAATTTTTGTTTTGCTTTACATGACCTTCCTACACATATTTCACATGTCCTAAATGCCTTATCACTACAAAAAATGCTTGAGATGCTTCCTCTCACCCTCTTGTGGGCTCCTCTTCAGTCGTCATGGCATCCACACCACCATCCAATATTCCTATTTCCATAGTTACAACTACCGCTCCTCTACCTCCTCCCAATACTTCCCATACACAACCTGATTCCTCTTCAGGCACTCATTATCTAGCTTTTTTTATATTAGGATCTATAACTCCAAATCCACTAAATACAACAAGCTACTTCACATTCTTCTCCATCTCTAGATTCCTCCCTACTCCTTCATAGCCTTTTCACACCCGATATTTCCTCTTATCTACTTCCTCCCAACTTCATTGCACCTAAGTTTCCTATCTTCAATGGTGATGGTGACCCTCATGAGCATCTTTGATCTTTTCATGTGGCATGTCTTGACTATGCAGATAAGCTTACATTACTAGCTAAATTATTTCCCAGAAGTTTGCAAGATTACGCTATGCGATGGTTCTATGATCTACTTGTTCACTTGGGAACCTCTTTTACATATTTAGTCGATGCTTTCCTTGCACATTTTTCTATCAATATCGGTACTAAGATATCCTACGCACAATTAGCTCAAATCAAATAAGGATCCAATAAGCGTCTCATAGACTATGTTTTACGCTATAAGAACAATCTTGCTAAGATGATGAATGTACTAGTTGATTCTGAATTGCAATATCTCTTTGTTCAAAGTCTCTTATCTCCACTTTAATAGAGTGTAATCTTTGAGACATATCCCTCCTTTGATCAACTATGTCATACACTCAAATTGCGTGAAGGAAAACTTTTCTCTATGGGTAAATTGAAATACTATGATTCTACTTCATCTTCATCCTCCAATAGATTTCAAGCTAAGTCTACATTCAAGCCTTCTCCTAAGCCTATTGAAGCTAATGTCATGTAAATGTTGTTTCTCCATCCACCACACTTCAGGTGCAAGCTCCAAGGCATACTTTTACTAAGTTACCCTACGTTCCTCAGCTCCTATTACCACAACTTATCGAAATTAATCTTATTACTCTTCCACCACTGCTCAATATAGATCCTTCTTGCCCACGTGGCCATAACTACGATGAAAATGCATGCTGTGACTACCACCAATGCATTCAATATTCTATTGATTGATGATTTAAGCTTAAACATCTAATTCAAGATCTTATTGATAACAACACAATTGAGCTCCCTGAGCCATCCAATTCCAAACCAATCAATGATAATAAAAAGATAAAAATCTTCAATGAACCTTTACCACACTATGACAAGCAAGCTACAAATTCTTCTGCAAACTGTACCTATCGTGTTGTGCCTCCTCCTTCATCAGGGCCTCTTGACTTTCTTGTCATTGTTGTTGATGCATCACCACTAGTCATTACGTTCTTAGATCATGATTATCATGCTACATTTTCTTTTGATTCATTTCATATCAATGCTTCTGTTGGTACTTATACCATCAATAATAATATGGTCTATCCATCAGCTCTTACTAATGCATGCTCTATGACACTCCTTTTAGCTATTAAATGTCCAACATCTCTAATTACATTTTCGGTTCCTATTTCTCATGGTTGTGTCATTCTTCCCATCACAACTGTGTCTCTTACCGATTATACACAATTCTTGGTCACCTCTGAAATCATAGGCTATGACATGCTCTTAGGTCTTCCTTGGTTCTTGCTGCCCTTCCATGCATCACTTTTGTCTTAAGTACATCCATAATAAAAAAAATTGTCACCGTCAAAGGTATTTCACCACATACACCATTGTTTTGACCCACTCTTGATTATATCTATGCACAAGTCAAGACATTTAGTCCTCCTACATGGCTCGAGTCTTTCTCCATCCCCACGCCTACCTCTCCTATTCGTACGTGGCCTCACATGCCTCCTAATTTTAAATCTAGTTTTGTACCTAGCTCTCATATTAACACACGGCCTACATCACATCCTTGTCATCCTCATTGGTCAATTAGTCCACCTCATCGGCCTAAGTCCCCTACTCGGGCAACCCTTTATCACATATGCTCTTTGCCTCCTTCTTCACATTGGTCTCATTCACATGTACATGGTTACTCTCCTACACCACTGACCTTAGATCATTTTCACATGCCTTTGTCTCCTCGGATATCAGGTAGGGGGCCCTCACCCTTTACTATCATCGGATAGTCTTCTATCCCTTACAAACTTGGGGGAATTGAACTTTCTCCCCCTTCTATCACTAACAGTTGTCTTTAGTTTATACTACTCCACTCTTCGTGTCTAAACTTTTAAGCATACTCACTTCACTAGTACACACATTATACCATCATTACCTGATGATGCACTCTAGTGTTATAGTTCACACTTGATTGTCGAGGGCACACTACATCAATGTAAAAGGAACGATAACTAGATCATACCAAGCCAAGAACACATATTCTAATCAAACACCACGATCAATAAGATGAAAGCAATTTACCAGAATAACTTTACATAAAACCTCTGCAAACAAATGAGCAACAATATCATATATTATTATAGAACTCAATGCAATATAATGAGGATGGGCCTTGCTTAAATAGGCATGGAATAACAATATAAGAACCAATCAAGGTCGTAGATCAAGCCATAAATCAAGAAAATAACTAGTCATCAAAGAACTAGTCAAGACCATAGATTTAGGAGAGAACTAGACATTAAGGATCTAGTCAATACCATAGATCAAGGAAAGAACTATACCTAACAACTAGATAATATCTCCTAATATCTAAATAAGATAAAAGAAATATCCACACACATAAGTGGGTGAGGATAAATACAATAAAGGTAAATAAAGTACCTAGGTGAACATGAGCTAAGGTAAATACCTACTCTAACACAATGAACCTCACATTATACATGTTTCATGCTCAACACTTCACGATACATCTATTTTAACACAACACATTCATTTCTTGATGACACACTCTTGTTCTATGGTTCATTCTTGACTGTTGAGGGAGAATTTATAAATGAATCTCATCTCATACACATCTGTTGGGGGGTAATGCAGCTCCTCCCATCTTCACATATTGCATACCACACAATCACACTCATACAACATTTGCATATCTTGGTTGTATTTATTCTTGCTAACTTATGCTACTTACATCTTGCACTTTTCTTGTTATGCTAGACAAATACTTAGTTTGTCATTATCCTTATCATATACACATGCGCATTGACTTGGTCTCTGGAAGTGAATGCAAATATCTTAAAGCTCCTTACATAATGCATGATGCTCGACATTGAATCCCTTTCCAGTCCCGCAGAGGCTCTTGGGGGCATCTACCTTTACTACTCTCACACTCCACATATCATAGGTTCTATTGTCACATTCTTTACTACTTCTCATTACCATCACTTTACTTCTTCACTGCTATATACACCATTTGACATGCTACTTATCTTTCTAACATGTCAATGGGTACTTCATGTGTAACATTTGTCTTGCATGATCAATGCAACCATGGCTATCTGTCACTCTTTGCTTGCTATTGTTTACTATTGTTTGTGGGTTATGCCCTATGTCTTGTTTGATCATTATATGCTTTTGGTTGCTTCATCCCTGATTGTCTTGTGACATTGTGAGTGATGTCCCATGTGTGAAACCTGTTTCTCGATGCCCATCTTGTTTTCACATTTGCTTGTTACATTGTCTTCTCTTGCATGCTAGCTATTTTTACTACTAACACTTATTACTAGCCTACTTTGTTTGTATGTGCCTTGGTTTCTACCATACGCATACCCTACCCCTGTAGATATCCACTTCAGATATACATATCAGTATTTAGTTCTCTCCTTTAGACCGCATTCTCCTACATACATCACATACACCCCAAATGAGGGGCACATTTATTGGGTGAACAAATCACCCCTACAACAACTCAGAGCTATAATATAGATTGACATAATACATAATTAGCACAGTCATATAGTCACAGAACGGTTCAAAATCAGACTTAGACCTCACACATATAGTGGACACGAGCACCAAGTAGCAGACAATAGCGTTTGGCACTTGTGTCCTCCCTTGGGTGCTAATGTCTTGGAGGTAGAAACAGTCAATTTCACAGTTCAACATGATCTCCAATAGTCTTTAGCACAGTTCTCCAGTAGCAGGCACTTGCCTCTAGTCACAGAATACATTCTACCACCTACAATCAGAACAAATAAAAATAAATCAGAACAATCGAAAAAAATCGAGACATACCATCTACAGTGGTGCTTACTCGGGAAACATCATAGAATGAGAGAAAAGCTAGACCTCTCTCCCCAACACTCTTCTCTTGGCGTGAGATCACCCAAAAACCTCACCATCGACAACAAACAAGACAACTTTCTATCTCATACTCTCTTACATATCAGGTGCACACTTTCCTTTTTACATAATTTTACCCTCTTTACTTACTTATACATCCATTTCTATGATTTTTCATATACGGGACTTTGACTACTTTCTTGCTCTTCTTTTGCAGGTCCATCCTTAATACCCAATAAGAAGTAGTTTACATCAACAAGTACAAACTTACAACAATAGGTACAAATCACACATACACTTCACCCCTAGGGTCTACCTCCCCTTCCTAGTCTCCATGCTTCACTTGTCCACTCGGCACGCTATCACCTATACTCTTCTCTACATGATCATAAGGTACACATCTTCTATCTACTTTATGTTATCAAGTTTTCACTCAACAACATAAAGTGGGGGCAAATGTAGACACAAAATTTATGCACTTGGGTACATTTCTAGGTCGTATAACATACTAATACACACACACACACATGATTCCTATGCAAGAAAACTAGTAATTGACAATGTCTTTTGGGTCTTTTATGTCTCTTATGCTTTTATTGACCTTACACACCCTACAGCCATGTCGATATTTAAATGATTTATCTTTTATGACTTCAGATACTAGCACCCAGTTAAGACATTAGCGCCCAGGCGCTCCTGTTCCTCTTGGGTGCTCTTGACCCTTTCTCCCCTTTTCTCACTCTTTTGGGTCTCTTTTACTTCTTGGGCATCTTTTATACTTTTGGGTCGGCCTTCCAGTTGTCAATTATGAAATTCAAACAAGGGAATCATATATATATACATAGTTATAACTCTCAAATAAGGGGCCAAACACTAAACATTACATATTATCACTTAAGCTCGCATTCAAAGGCACAAGGGCATTAAAGGCATTCATCTACCACACTCATATAAGAGACAAGGGTTGCATCACTTCTACATACACAACATAGGAGGGGAAGTCTATTTTATTCCATCACACACATTCCATATATTTGCTACATTCTAGATCTATCCCACTATCACTGTGTAACTTGCACAAATGCATCTTAGGGCATCGTTACACACACATTCACACAAAACTACACAGAGTCTAAGATTAGTATAGAACTCGGTACTAAGTTCACTCTTCAAGTGACTATCGGGGTCAATCTGACTCTACATTCTACATCTTTATTTTTACAATTTGATGTGGCTTGTGGGCATGTGCAACAAGGTATCTCTCTTTTCAAGTTATATGTACAATCGACAACATTAAAGCAGAACCAGAGTGAAAAACAAAGATCAAGAGAGAGGCTCCTCCAACCCTGAAGAAAGTAGATACTGAGCATCTACACAGACACTAGCGCCCAGAACATACGTTAGCACTTGGGTGCTCCTGTCCTCCTATGGGCACTTCTGTCTACCACATTTCTAGGTACCATAATTTCCATTCAGCCTTAATGACATTGTTCACAGTTTGTTCTAGTAGTTTTCCAACCTATATCACCTCCAAGCTTTGTGTAATCAACTAATTCATCTTCTCCCTCTCACTTGCTTAAGGTTTCACATTGTCGTTTACTTATTGCTTATCCATTTACTGTATATTATTGTTTGTAAATCACTAGTTACAGTAGCTACTCTATAATTAGATTTAATTCAATTTATATTAAAATCACCATTATAAATTGCATCAACCCCAAATAGATTTTGGTTGGAATCACATCTAACCAAATTCCTCGAAAAAGCCATGAATTAGTACTGATTTCCCGAATTGGTGTCGATCATTGTGGAATGGTATCCATTCCCATGAACAATATCAATCCTATATAAACTAGCACAAACCATTTCCTAAGGACTTGTTGAACCTTGAGGTGGCAAGGATGTTTGAATGGGAACTTGGAGAATTGAATTAAAGCCCAATGTTGGCGTGAAGAAGTAAAAACACCTTGTTGCACTACTCTCCCTTTAGAGAAGCTATCTTCATCATTTGATCATCCAAGTCATCTTCGCCACAAAGGTATGCCTTTCATTTGAGTTTGTAAGCCATTGGTTTCATATTCAATAATATCATTGTTTACTCTACCCAAGCATCCAAGCCTAAAACATACCCATCTACTTATCCACTTAGAATATTTGTATGTTGGAGTAATTGTGATTACAAACACAACGATTGACATTGATCGTACGGATCAACATTGATTGACATGATCAACATTAATTCCTGTTAAAACTACCCAACATTGTATTTTGATACATTTCCTCTATATTTTTAAGCCATGGCTAATGTTCTCTTATGTGCAAGCATGGCTCTGTGTTAGATGACCATTCCAAGAGTAGTTTACAAAACCACCTACATCTACGACCTCCCTATAGTCTGTCAACCTTTCGTATGGGAGCAATCTGATATCGATCATGAATTGAGTATATGTGTCATCATCCTTACACCAATCCAGATGACATCCTGATGTTTAAATCATGTTCTTTTTTGGATGAAATTTTTTGCTCTAGTTTTGTCGCCTGTTGAATTTTAAATTCCTTGCATCCTATGGTGTTGGCTTTGATGCCGAACCCTTCTCGTCTAGATCAGGAGTACTGCCTTACTAACTCTGGGGCCCTGTCTCCTAAGCCTCCCCCTGAGGCATGGAAAAAAGTAGTGGAAGGGTCCACTTCTGTAACCCATTCGGATAATTTGTCTCTAATTCTCTCTTATGGGTCTTTCTCTCTTCATATCCCCTCTCACATCACAGAGGAGGATGTTGCCTCTAGAGATCTATCCCTAGTGGGTAAGTTGATGGGTCCCAGACCCCCCCTCGAAGATATCAAAAAATGGGCCCACATGAAATGGAACCCTTGTGGAGCTCTAGAAATAGTTGTGATGCCAAACAGATTCATTCTTTTCTCATTTAGCTTGAAGGAATATTTCATTCGAGCTCTTTTGGGTGGTCCTTGGTTTTTTGGCAAAAGAGGGTTCTACATCAGGAAATGGTCACCTAGCTTCAATCCAATCACTGAAACCATGACTCAAGCCCCAATATGGGTTTGTCTACCAGGTCTTCCCATGGAGTTCTAACATCCCGCGGTTATTGAAAGTATTGCTCCTTCTATGGGTTCTCTAATAGTAATAGACCAGGCCACCAAGGCTAAAACTAGATTCATTCATGCTCATTTCTATGTCAACGCTGATGTCAATTGCCCACTCCCAAAATCAATTAAGCTCTTATTAGATTTTGGAACATGGGCACAACCCATTGAATTTGAATATATGCCACAAGCATGCTCCATCTGTAAAAGCATCAACCACAAATCATTTGGATTCCCCACTAAGCCTCAGCCTAAGCCCAAATCCCATGAAGCCTCTCCCAAGAAAAAAGGGAAATATATTCCGAAGATGATGCCTGAAGAGGCTCTAACCATCCCTACTTCCAACCCCTTTGCTCTCATTGGGGAAGGAAAAATCACTAACAACTCTAACATGGTTACCCCTCTTGCCCCCTAGCCTTTTTCCACTATGATCTCTATTCCCACATAGGTTCCCCTTACTTCCCCTCCCCCCTCCTTGATGGTTGTTCCCCCCTCAGTGATTGCTTTCGCTCCCCCTTCTTTGCATTCACATTCCCCCCCTCTAGCTTTCTTCTATCCCTCCCTCCTCTCCCCATCCTTTCCTCGGGGCCTCCTCCTACTAGCACCACCCCTCGGTCCTCCTTTCTTCTCCCTCTCTGACTTCCAGATCTCCCCCTCCACTCAAACCTCTGATGACAACTTTAACCCCCGCATGACCTGAAGTAGCTGCAAGAAATCTGATATTGGAATGGAGAAATTTTGTGGGCGTACCCCTAGAAATGTCAAGCTTCACCAATAATCAGCCCTGAATGTGGCCCAAGGAACCCAGAGCACCATCCCCATGGTTGTGGGGAGTAAACCCAAATCCAAGAATGAAAGTGATCTCATGGAATATAAGAGGTCTTAACTCTCTGCAAAAATAGAGGGCCCTCAAGGATATGGAAGTTAACCACTCTCCTGATATTATTATGCTTCAGGAAACCAAACTTAAAAAGGATGACAATCTCTTGAAAATTTGGCCTGCAGCTTCCTTTGCGTCCCAACTTTCTACAAGAAATTAGAGAGGTTTATGCACTCTCTGGGATCCCAAAATTCTCAAAGGTGGTTGCCTTCTACAACACCCCAATTTTTTGTACATTCTCTTCCAAGAGGTAGGCTCTAATTCTAATTAGATAGCAATCAATGTTTATGCCCCTAATTTGGAAACCCAGCACGAAAGACTTTAGCAGGACATTTCGAATTTCATAAAAAATTATGGTAATTTTCTTGTTCTCATTATGGAAGACTTCAACATCCCTCTCTACCCATCTAAAAAACAAGGAGGAGCCCCAGCTAACCCCTCCAACATGGAAGCTCTAGCTGACTTCATACGTGAGGAGACACTCTTAGATATGGACCTGCATGGTGCCTCCTTTACCTGGTCCAACTATAGAGTGGGCAAAAATCATATTCAAAGCAGACTAGATAGGGTTATGGGATCTTTGGATTAGATCTCTCTTTACCTTGATTTTTTCCTTAGTTTCTTGTCTCATGTGGCATCTAACCATAACCCCTTGCTTCTATGTGCCAACAACAAGATGAACATAAAGAATCCTCCCTTCAGATTTGAGCTTACGTAGATTGAAAGCAATAATTTAGACCCTCTTATTAAGAGCTAGTGGGACATCAAAATTAAGGGCTCTAATATGTTCAAGTTCTCCAGTAAGCTCAAGGAAATAAAAAAGCAACTTAAGATCTGGAAGGGCAAGGTGTTCGGCAGCATCAAACTACGTAAAAAAAAGCTAACTTAGGAAATAACTAACATTTTAGCCCTGGTGGAGGCAAAAGGAAGAGTGGAACATCTCCAGAAGCAAGAAAACTCTCTTCTCAGTGAATTCCATAACATCCTGAAAGGAGAGACCTATTGGAATCAGAGATCATGGGCACTTTGGCTTGATCAAGAGACTGTAACACTAAATTCTTCCACATTACAACTTCTAAACACAAAAGCAAAGACAAAATCAGAGAACTGCTAACCCCGGCAGGTAATTTATTAACCTCTGACATTGATATCTCTAATGAATTAGTCTCTTTTTATTCTAATCTCCTTTAGGATGAGAATCCCACATTGAGCAAGCTATGTCCAAGATGCTTCAGCACATTCCTAAATTAGTCTATGATGATATGAATGGAAATTTAACAAAGCCCTTCTCTATGGAGGAAATTCACAAAGCAGACTTTACCATGAAAGATGATAAAACTCCAGGCCTTGATGGCTTCCTTGTTGCCTTCTTCCAAATTTTCTAGGAGATCATCAAGCAAGATCTCTTTAACACGGTGAATGAATTCTAGCTAAGAAACTCCCTTATGAAATAATGGAATACTAATTTCATCTCTCTTACCCCAAAGCCCTTGACTTTAAGTCTATTGCCAACTTCAAACCAATCAACCTGTGCAACACCTCCTACAAAATCATTACCAATATGTTGGCTACTAGACTTAAACCCCTGATGAATAACCTCATCACTCCGCATCAGAATGGTTTCATCAGCGGTCACTTTATCCAAGGGGGTATCATCACAATTCATGAAGCCATTCACTCTGCTTAGCATTTGAAGTCTGCAAGAATGATGCTCAAATTAGACATGCAAAAAGCGTTTGACAAAGTCAGCTAGACTTTCCTAATCTGGGTGCTAAAAAGCTACAGTTTTGACAACAGATGGTGTAGTTGGATTTTTTCTTGCATTGCTACCCCTTATTTCTCGATCCTAATAAATGGCATCCCAACCAAATTTTTAAAAAATAGCAGAGGTATTAGGCAAGGGGACCCTTTGTCTCCTTTCCTCTTCTTGTTTATGGCGGACACCCTCAACAAAGCCTTAGAGGCTACCAAGAGTCAGTCTGTCATTTTTGGTATAAAAATCACCTCTAGCTCCCATACGGCCACTCATAGCCAATTTGTAGATGATACCCTTCTCTTGAGTGCCACCTTAGTGATCGAAGCTCGTGTCCTTAAGGAAATTTTAGAAAACTACCAAATTGCCTCTCAGTAACTGATTAACTTCACCAAAAGCAGTATATCCTTCCTAAACACCCCTCCTCAAACTCAAAGAAGGATTGTTGAGATCTTTGGTTTCAGAATTATGGACTTACCCTCCTCCTATCTTCGCATTCTACTTTTCAAGGGCAAGCAAACTAAAAATATATGGAATCCAGTCATTGAGAGATACCAAAAAAATCTGACAACTTAAAAAGGTGCCCTTCTAAGTCAGGAAGGCAAACTTCAATTGGTTAAAGCTACTCTTCAAAGTTTACCTATCTATTTTATGTCTTTACTCAAAATGCCTTCCTCAGTGATAACAATTGTTGAGAGAATCCAAAATAAATTTCTATGGTCGGGTGTGGAGGACAAGAAGCATATATACCTTGTCTCTTGGAATGAAGTTTATAAGCCGACCAGTCTGGGAGGTCTTGGGATTAGACAGATTACTGACATGAATGTTGCACTGCTAGCTAAAATTGGCTGGGAAGTGGCTAATGGTAACTCTCACTGGGCTCAACTATTGAGAACCAAATATTTGTCTCAAGCGGAAGATTTACTTCTCTCCTCCCCACCCCATGGCTCGGCTATTTGGAACTCGATCACTAACTCACTTCCTCTTTTGCGTACTGGCACCAAGTGGCGGCTAGGGAATGACAGGTTAATAGATTTTTGGTCAGATTGGTGGATTGGGGAAAAACCTCTACACCTAAACTTGGTTTGGGACTCTATCAAAAGAACCCTCATCAATCACCATGAAAAGACAATTTTTGGTTACTGGAGATTGACGAATTCAATTCCCTCTTGGGACATCCCAGATTGGTTAGGTATCAGCGAGCATCAGAGTCAATGTATGAAGCACTTGAGAATTACACTATCCTCTCTCTATATTCCTTTCTCCTTCCCTGCTAATGATCATATTTGGCCCCTCTCCCCTTCTAGCTCCTTCTCCGTTAAAGCTGCCTACGATTCAAAGCCCCGGACCAGCTCTGGACCTCCTCTCTAAAAAAATTTGGCCCAAAGAGACTATCCCCAAAATTGGTTTCTTTTCCTAGCTCTCCTTCAAGAATGCTTTCCTCTCGGGTGTGAACTTAAAGAGGAGAGGCTTCTCCCTTCCCACTCAATGTGTTCTTTGCTGCAAATATTTGGAGTCCTCATCTCATCTCCTTCTTCACTGTCCCTTTCCTCAAGCTATCTGGAATTGGCTTTTGTCACATTTTGGTGTTGTCTGGACTTTCCCTGATTCCATTCATGATACCCTCAATTAATGGTGTTCCTCCTTCTCATACCCGACCCTCTCCTTCGCGTGGAAACTTATCCTCCCTCATGGCCTCTAGGGTATCTAGAAGGAAAGAAATAGGAGAATCTTCAAAGACCAATGTCTGGAACCTGATGGGGTGGCCAACCATATTATTATACTCTTCCAAGATAATCTAAATAGTTGCTTATGCAAGAAATATTAGCAAAAAATCTAGTTCTGTAATAATATGGAATGGTGTCAGCGGATTGCGATCCTTCCCACAGCTAAACCCTCGTACCTGGATCACTCTGCTGTTTGGTGGCTTCCTCCCCCCTTGGATGGTTGAAACTTAACACGGATGGTGCTTCTAAAGGTAACCCAGGGAAATCTGGGGGGTGTGATTCCCCGCAATTCTTTTGGTTTCCCTCTTGCGACTATTGCAGCTAATTTTAGCATGGGGACCAACCATCACTCTGAAGCCTTAGTGGTCCTCAAGGGGCTGGAGCTGACTCTCCAAATAGGTAACAATCCTTTAATTATGGAAAGTGACTCTCTCAATATCATAAATCTCCTTAATTCGGATGACCCTGGACAATGGTCTATTAAAAACATTATTGTTGATATCCGTCTTCTTCAAAGGAACTTCTAGCAGATCAAATTCCAACATATCTTCCATGAAGGGAATAAGGCAGCTAATTGCATGGCCAACATTGGTGTCCTCTTTGACACTCGGGAAATTTGGTTAGGAAATTTTCCTATTGATCTCCTTCAAATTGCTCAAAATGATTGCTCCTTTTCTAGCTAACTTACCGTGGTGGTGGGTTTTTGTTCCTTATGTCAGCAAGCTAAACAAAAAGAACCCCACTCTTAACAAGGGCGGTGATCATGATTATCTCATAATGATGATAAGACGGTCTACGGAGCCGAGCATGTGGGATGAGATTTATTTCACTCAGGCGGATCTGGTTTTGAGATGCACACTTTCACATCACAATCATAATAGATTCAGGAGGGTTGATGACATGAACGACTCCCACATTTTATGTGAGTTTTTTAAAGCCAACTCGTGTCCCCTCACCTCTATTCATTACCATGAGATAATCACCATGGGTGGGTAACTCAAAAGGATCGAACCAACTTCTTACATTGAACTGATGGAGGACTAGGAAGTCTGGAATATTCTTAAGGACAATGGTGTAACTACTTTCCTTGAAAGAATGACTGGGTACTCAGCCATGATTTCTTACGTTGCCTTGACTACCTGGTCGCGTGGCAGAGTCTAAATTGGTAATACTTCTTTCACCATCTCCACCAACGCCATTGCCTTGGTGACTGGCCTTCCAACCTCTGGGGAAGTTTACTTCAAGAGGTCCTTGCAAGCGGAGCTCCAAGATTTCATTGACAAAGGTGAGAAGCTGACCATGTATCTTTCTAGTTATGTTCAAGAATCCCCGCTCCCCCCTTGGAACAAGGTTGCTGAAGTAATTATGAGATATTTCACCATCGATGGGTGATATAGGTTGGTCTTCATGCCCCATTTCTTCATTCTTTCTCACCTTCGTTGGGGGACGAAAATCAATCTCGTTTCCTTTCTATTCCAATCTCTCGAGTATTCTTTAAATCTTGCTAGGGAAGGAGAAGGTCCCTTTCTTCATTAGGGCCTACTTTACCTCCTCTTTAAATGCATTGCTTCTCCTGCTAAGATTGCTCGTTTCCCTTCCAAGTCTAGTCAGCCCTGCCATACCCCCACCTCTTCTCCCCTTCCATCCCCTGCTTCTCGTCCCACTTCCAGCAAGCATCACTACCTGTAAGTCTCCTCTGACTTCGATTCTGAGGTGGCAATCATGGGTTCCTCCCTCGTGGGTTTTTCCCCCCTGTTTCCCCCGTTAGTCCTCCTCATTCCCCTGTCTAGACTTGCCTCATCCTTCCTGTTGTTGATGTTGTGGTTACCGCTTCTTCCCCAGTCACTAGCTCAAAGCTCCATCTTTCAGACGCTCTGCTAGGTTTAGCTAAGTTATATCTTGACTCCCCTAATTCGGGTCCGGTTGACATGGATGAGGAGTTGAATGAGGAGGGGCTGAATCTACAGAGTGGTACTGAAAAAGGGATCATCCCCCATGATACCAAGATGGAAGCTCCTTCAAAAGTGGAAGACACCGTGATTAGGGACATCACAGGGGATGCTGATGGAACTGCTAATGACACTTGTAACCAACCTGAAGACCAACAAGTTGAATTGGTGGCTTCCATCCTAACCAAGCTACAACATTCCTTTGCTGTCCTTAAAGATTGGGAAATTTTCACAGATAACACCAGGGATGCCGTCACCAAAGATTGCTATGAGCTAATCACACTCGCTGATCATCTGGCTGAAGATTTAGGCTCCATCCATGCTAAGCATATTGTTAATGAGTTGAGGAAGCTCCTTTGATGTTTGTTTTTATTTTACTTTTAGTTTTGTTTAGTTGTCTGTTTTTTTTGGAATTTTCTTGGGTTTATCTAAATGTGATCCTCATCGCTTGATCTAGCCTGTTGGGAATTTTTGTATAAGGTTGTGGGACCTTCTAAAACCCTCACTTTACCCTTATTCCAAAAAAAATCCAGATGACATCCCCAAATAGCTAGATCTTCTCCTTGAAGACAATGACAAATACAATCTTTATTGGACCAATCATTTTAATCCACCTCAACCCATCATTGAAGACGTTGATTAAGTCCCAGTGTTTGAGCATGACATATTAGTGATTTGTTACCCATATTATCATACATTATTAGTTGTAATTACATCATTTGTTACACATGGCTTAATTGTTTAAAAGTGGGTTGACATATGAGAAAGGGAGTCTTTTCCTTCTCGGGACTGACACTTTCCTAACAACTCGCCTATTATATTACTAATCTATATTTTTCAAGTTATTTAATTATGTACATGTTTTCCTTTCCCAACCAAAAAGGAGTTCCTACATCCTTTGGATTCAACAGTGTGCATTCTTCATCCCACAAGTAGCTCTAAACCTTGTTATCATTTTGAGTTTTAGTGTTTCAGTTCTTAAAGGAACTAATCTAGCTAAAATTACTAAAACAATAGACTAAGTCATAAGGTTCAATTTCACGTTCATGTTCAATGAAAATAAAGTTTGGTTCAATTTTGCCAAAGGATAAAGTTTGAGAAAAATTGACTTTAAGTTTGAACATTTTTTCTATCATTTTTTTATATTTGAAAAAATGCATAAATATGTTAGAGGGACAAAGTGGAGAGAGCTTTATATCCACGACTTTTAATCAATATATGTATATATACATATATTTGTAAAATAATGCATAATCTCATCAAAAAAATCCCATGTAAAAACAATGGATAAAGCTTGGCTTCATGTTCGATGAGAATAAAGTTATCAAACATTTGAACTTTTTCACAAGTTTAGTGTAAAACTAGAATCCACAACCTTTCTCGCATACTCAAAGCCCATGCAGAAATGGGAGTTTGAGTTTAGGGTATGGACATCTATCAAAATATAATGGAAATTTTGTTGTTGTTGAATGTTATTGTTGTTAATTCTCATGTAGGTATGTATATAATATTTGTTTAAATACACAAAGCATGAACTGTTTGACAAACTAACTCCAGGATATGCAGTGTCATAGAATGAATTTGTTTAATTTATTTTATTGACAAAACGACTCAAGGATATGTGGTCCCCTAGAATATTTTTTTTATAATTTATTTTATTTACATTGAAATAAAATCAAAATCTTACTTGAACTTGATATCACTTATTTACAAAAAAAAGGAAAAATCAAATTAAAAAAGAACTTACCTTTCTTTTTACGCAACAAAAACACTAGATTGATTGAGCTCTTTTTCCTGCTTCTCAACAGTGAAAATGATGGGTATGGTGAAAATGACATCCACTTGGGATTAAAAAGGCAATATGGGGCCATGTGGTCAAAAGTAGTTTGACGCGAATATGGCACAAATGTGGCATAAATATGCATCACATTTGTGCCATATTTATCACATTGCCTTTGGGTTAGATATTCCTTCGAAAACCAAAAAACTATAAACACAAATCGATGCAAAATCAACCCCAATTTTGATGTTTTTAGCACTATATGTAGTAGTGCCATTACATTCACACCTCTTGCAAGTTCTTAGGGATAATAAGATGGAAGATTTTTTGGCAACACAAGCTCTCCAGTTTGTAGATACTTTTTTGGAAGCCCCAACACAATTTTCTTCGATGATGGTGATGCCCATGACTTGAATGAATTGTTGTGTGAGGAAGTTGCGAAGTTCATGCACACCTCTACTAATGGAAGATTTGATCATGTCACCCATGTTGTCATGCCTACCTTGCCAAGGGAGGGTCATGACAGGCTATAGTTAGCTCATCTTTGTAATTGTCTGAAAAAAATGATCAACAACTAGCAAATTGACCATACTACTCGGTTAGTGAGGTACTGCACAAATTTATCTTCCCCGGTGGGAAGTCCCATATAGAGGCTCTGTTGTTACGAATCTTGTGCGCTCTACAAGACAACCAAACATGAGATCATAGGCAAGTTGAGAAATCCTCCAAAATCAATTTTGAGTTTAATCCCTTTGAAACACACTCCTAGTCTCAACCAAAACATGAGATTTAAAGTGTTATGGAGAAGGGACATTTATCATATGTTTTGATTATAATTGCCTTGGCAAATGTGTCTACAAAATGTGGTAGGATGAAAAGGCACATGAACCATTTGACAAAAATTTCTATTTATTTCATTTTTGTAAGGGCCAACTATCAATGTCCTCGAACTGACATATAAGTTAATGACGTCTCCTAAACAACCCCTCCATACATGGCTAAAAAAAAACAAAGTACAACATTATTTTAAAACTTGATACCATTTTTGATTGAGTGGACTCATGTTACTTAATACTTATTTCATCATAGGCTCTCTCATTGTTTTCTCCTTGATATGGAAAATATTTAAAATAAACTCAGGTATATGTTAAAATATCAACCCAAACTTGTTACCTCTAAAAAATAAACATAAAAAATGAACTTCATAAGACTAAACCAACTCATCAAAACTATAATATTAAAAAGTGTCACGGTTCTATTTGTGTTAGAAATAACTAATCCTTTGCAAACCATGAAGTGGCCATCATGTTTGTCTTCCCTTTTTTTGAGAAGAAGTATGAATATCTTTGGCTACCACAAAAAAAAACACAATGCCCAACATTGACACATTTCCAATTATATCCTATTTGGTGCTACATGGATATCTCGTGAACCACTTCATTATTAACTTTCTAAAATAATGTTAGTATAGTGTTGTACAAGTTCAAACATCATCTCTCATCCCCAAAATATTGCAATGAATGAACCTGTTATACTTTATTATTGTTGATGTTAATCTACGCACCCAAAAACCTTGAAGAAATTGAAAATAAAATTTTCATGCTGAAAAGGTATTATTTTTTAATTAAGAAAATAATGATATATAATGTCCTAAACTTACTCAACAAGTGGTGAGTGGCAAGTTCCAATGTTTCTTCCAGTTCCTCTGTAGCCTTATGCTTTGTGTGGAACTGATTAAGCTAAAGTGTAAATACACAAGCCTAATCTGATGTTATAGTAGCAATAAATAGATGTAAATAATGAAATACAAAAATATACCAAAGTAAGCTAAGCAATAAATAATCAAACCCTAATGTGCAAATAAGGGTAATATGCCTTAGTTGATTCGCAATGTTGCCGAAGGTGTATAGGACTGGAAACTGGAGAAAGCTGAAGCACTGACGGTCGCATTGGAGTGTAGAAAAATGTAGATCTGGACATATAAGTTAGAATGGAGCACCTGGAGAGGGACATGAGCGCTCGTGGGTACTCGAGTACTGATTCTGGGCGCCTGGGTCTGCAAAAATGCTTAGAAACCCTATTTCTCAGGGTCGCGAGATGTTTGTTGATGCTCACCTTTTGTCGTTACGGATTTGCACAATGATTGTTGAGGTCGTAATAAACCTGCAACTAAGTATAAACCTGCAAAACCCTCAAATAAACATCAAATCCTAAAAAAGCAAAATGCAAAGTGCGGGGTCAGACTGTCCTCGACCACCATAATGGTGGACTTATAATTGAGTTTTGCACTACATCTCAAACCCAGTGTAGTTATATGTGTGTGTGTGAAGAATCGTGCCCTAGGTTGCTCTTGTGCCAGTCACACGTGGATAATGAACAAGTAGCTAAATATAGGATGTAATAATTGTGTGCATGGAATAAAATGAACTTCCCTCCTATGAAGTGTATGCAGATGAACCAACCCCTGTGTCCCTTGTGATGGAGCTAGATGGATGTAATGGAGCTCTTAGATGCCTTGATAGATGCAACCTTAGGTGGAGATAATAGATGCTTAGTGCTTGGTCCCTTATTATGATCACATAACTTTATCTTTATATGATTCCCTTGCTTAGATTTCATAATTAACCCCGAAAATGACGACTACCAAAAAGATAGAATGCTCAAACGACTAGAAAGGACCCAAAAAGTGTGAGTAAAGTACAAAGAGGACATGGCCACTCAGATTGGACGAGGGTGCCTAACGGTGGCGTCCTGGTCTGGGCACTAGTGTTTAGGATGATAAATGCTGAAGATTGAAAAGGCATATTGAGCAAGTAAGGGTGTAGGACTGAAATTAACAATAGAAAGTAAAGAAAGGTGGCCAAAGACATGGGTTAATTAGTACCATTCTTACTTAGGAATCATATGAATAATAGTATGTAATCAAGACTAGATAATTACCCAAAGTGCGTGATTTTTTGTCTACAAGAGAAAAAGAGTGGCATGTAGGGTCTGGCCACCTCTGGCACTGAAAACTACATTTACAAAAGCCATCTTCCATTAAGCTTTGATGGTTTCATGTGCCCCACTCTAAAATTTTATTTTGGTGTAGTTGGGAGGATGTGGGTGAAATTCTGAAAAGGGCTAGATGGAATCATGTTTATTTCAGACAACCAAACCCCTAACATAACAACATGAAGCAAAGATGTTATCTTGTAAGATAGCTAGAGGACATCAGACAATTCCATGAGATGCTATAAGTGGGCTTGCCAATATTCTCACTGAAAAGCATAATTTTTTGCGCATGAATATGAATGATGGATTAGGCAATACATTTTCAAAATGTCTTGCATGATTCCAAATCTGATCTCTTCACAAGCTACCGGGGGACAATGATGACTTGTGCCTCAGAGAGCAAGCCTATGTCCATTAACCCTAACATCCACATTCTCCCTGCCCTCAAAGGATTTATAAAGTCTCCTTGACCACCACATATAAATTTTTCTGAGTCCCTCATTTCCTGCCATCCTCTCCAACTCATCCACAATGTATAACTTATCCTCTTTGTCGAGAGATAATAGAATGTCAATAAAAAAAATCAATGTTATCACTACAATTGTGGATGTCTAGGCCTTGAAGTCCACATTCCTGCAAAGAGGAGACCAAGGTGCTCCTTTGGATCATATGCCAACATTCCCACCAGAAATCATAACCGAGAAACATTCTTGCTAGAAAGCATAACTATTTGTGCAATGTAAGGCTTGGTGGATGAGGCAACATAGTTTCAAAATGTTTTTCTTGATTCCATATCCAAGCTCTTCGCAATCTATCGAAGGGATTGTGATGACTCGTCCCTAAGGGGGCAAGCCTCAGGCCAATATCCCTAATGTCCACATCCCCATTTAAGAGACAAAATAATGTCAAAAAAATCAATCAACATCATCATTAGAGTTATGGATGTCTAGACCCTTGAGTTGAATTCCTTGTGCGAAAGTGATTTTTGGACCAAACTTCTCCCCTAGCTTGTTCACCATCATTCTTGCCGAAAAGCATAACCAAGAACCCAACCATTAGAAAGTAGGAAACACAACTAACTGAATGGTGTAATGGTCCTTGATTTCAACTTTCATATGTTAAAGCACAAAATTATTTCTACCCTCTACCTCATTGCGCCACTTACCACCCATGGCTCGTCACATGAAAGTATGACAAGGATATCTTAATGTCTGTCGGGAACTTTTAGGTTCAACCTTGTGGAGAAGCTTTTTCATTTCAAGCACCTTGTTTGCAATCTTTTGTCAACAAGGAAGTGACTCAACACAAATTTCTTTCAAGTTACTTTTGCTTGATATATGAAATGTATAAATGATTTTGCTATGAGCCTTGCAATATGTGTCAACATTTATTTTTAATTTACCGTGTTTTCCATCTATTATTATTATTATTATTTGGCTCACCTTTCATGCTTTACATTATTAAAACACACACCAATGTAATTGCGTTAATCTCTAAAAGTTGTAGATCCAATTAAATGTAGAGCTTTTAAAGTTGGTGGCAATTAAGACAAACTCAATATTCAACAAACTTTGCATTAAGTAGATGATGCCACGATGGTGAGAAAAGAGTGATACGTGGTCCGTATGTGGCTTGTCAGAAAAAAAGGAGGATCACCTACATTCCCTCCACTAGATTCCCCAACTTAAAAATTCTCTTCTGTCGATCCTTCATCAGCGCGACTCTTCCTCCCTCAAATATAGTCTCATAGGTTAAGAATGTGCATTAATTTCCTCCCATTTATTCAAGGAAACTTTGAATCTCCTCCATCCAACCCAGTACACCGCCTTCGATATATCCTTGAATCTCCTCCATCCAACCCAGTGCACCACCTTCGACATATCCATTACACCGTTCATGTACAAGTGCTATTTTGAATGGTTCTAAATTCAAACCAAATAACCTACGACCCGCCCCCCTCCATGTCCACGATAGACACCTATTTTTGAAAATTACAAATTTCATTATTAGAAGAAAAATAGAACCTAAAACTAATCTCAAATCTAACCCGACGGCTTGCGGGCAATTCGGTTAGTTGTGTTCCATAGATTCGTTGCGCATACATTCAGGGCGGCGATCATAGTCTAGGGCTATTTTTTACTTTTGGTTCGAAGCAAGCATTGGAATTGAGCATACTGTTATTGTCATGGCGGAAGAAGAATCTCAGAACGGAGAAATCATTGAGAGGCCAATCGATGGCAGCAAAAAACACCCATTAGAGCGCTCATGGACATTCTGGTTCGACAACCCCTCTGGAAAACATAAATCGGTAGTCTGGGGCAGCTCCCTTCGTTCTGTTCACACCTTCAGTACCGTCGAGGACTTCTGGTGGTAAGTTTTCATCGAAACTAATCCTTTTCAAAAACAAATCCCACCCAAAATAAGTAACCGTTTGATCAAATAAAAATAGAATAATCTCAGTTGTTGTACTCGATGTTTTTTGGTTTGCAGTTTATACAACAACCTGTTTATGCCGAGCAAGCTGCCATCTGGGGCAGATTTTCATTGCTTTAAGGCGGGCATAGAACCCAAATGGGAGGACACTCAATGTGCTCATGGAGGAAAGTGGACTGCCAACAACAACAGAGGCAAGGACGACCTTGATAAACTTTGGCTTAACACGGTACCGATCCCTGCCCCTTAAATTTTTGTGCCAAGTCAGGTCATATTTGTTTTGCAATTATAGTTTCTATATTTGTTGATAAATCTTAGTTTTCTGTTTCTTTTGGTAGTCTTAGTTTTCTTCTTCTGAGTAAATCTCGGGCGATGTCATGGGCTGTCTTTGGTGCAAATCACTTTCTTAAGATATGCAAAACTGAGCAATGCACTAAAAACCCCACTACCTTGTCGCATGATTGCTAGAGTTGGAGGTTGCCTTTAATGTAGCCCAAGGTTTGTAAACATGTGCTACGCACGGATACACCCCATAATCCTTACACCTCAACCTCGCCCCATGTTTGTTGGGCGCTTTTCCTAGCATGGGCAATGCCCTAACGTATTCTTACACCAAAACCTGGGTGGCATTTAAATGTGTCCCGTTCATACAAGTGTCCTTCATTAACCTATGGCCATAACCCATCGGGCTTTTACGATGATAGTTTTATTTAATCTGGAATTTGGTGAAGTTGATTTATCTGATAAGGGATCTGTGTCAAATTTGGAGGTGGGCGCAGTTGTTGGCCATGATTGGTGAGCAGTTTGATGAGGCTGATGAGATCTGTGGGGCGGTGGCAAGTGTGCGGGCTAGACAAGAGAAGGTTGCTTTGTGGACCAGGACTGCAGCTAATGAAGCTGCCCAGGTATTTTGTTTCTATTCATTTATTCCATCCAAAAAGAAAGGAAAGATTTGTCTTGATTATTTAAGGGAGGACACAGCACAATGCATGTGCAATATCTAATTAGACTTCATTTAGTGCATGGTGAAATGCACCATAAAGCTAAGACTATCACATACATACAATACTCTTCCCAAGTTGTAAACCACTCTGTTCTCTAGGAAAATGAACATAGACAGCTCTTTGCATGGTGTCGGACTAATTATAAAGCACAACACCGTAATGAAGCACGAAGTTTCACATTTGCGCCGAGTCAGGTGCTCAGAGTCTGCACATGAATTACTTTTAAGGTTTTTGCCAATTTCACTTTTTCTATTTGCCTGGCCGAAATATTAAATCATAGTTACTTGGGTATATGGGTATGGGTAGGGAACAGATAATCCGGTTTTTTCTATTATTTTAAGCTGGTGAGGCCCAGTGCTCTAAGACTAACATCACATTTTCTTACAATCAATTCTCCTGTTAGGGGGTACACACTGAGCCCAGTAGGGCGGATGATTTCTGGTGATCTTAGGATAGACCTTAGTGCAACATGAATCATCTCAGTCCTTTGAATGGTAAAAACATGAATAGTCTTTCCTATACATTGTTGGCAAGAGGGGTTACCCTTCCTGATTGGGTGTCAGGCTTTTAAAAACTATTTTCAAGGTTATACTCTCAAGCTTTCAGGCACAAGGTCTTTAACATGCCTAATTATACAACATTCCATTGCTAGGATTTGAAACTGTGTCACTTTGGTGGAAGCCAGGTATTTTAGTTGAACCCAAATGCCCTGCAATATTTCCCCTTTCTAAAATCATGCAAATCCTTGTTAAAACCCTGCATTTTAGCATTTAATACTATCTCCTCAATGGTTCCTGCTGAAAAACTGAAATATTTAGGGCGTGCTTTAACTTTTAGATGCTTTGAGAGTGCTTACATGTCCTGAGTAAATGTCTGCTAAGAGTTAAGGGGCATTGCCTCCCAGACATGTAATGACATTTGTAGATGCCCTAGATGTCTCGTAGGTGCAATAAATCTATCCAGTGTTTCTGTGACGTGTTCATTTTTAAGATACTCCAAGTGCCTTCCAGTTACAGTGGAGTAAACTTATGTTAGATCACTTAATATCTACAGTACCACATCCCTATGAACACACTCTTGTCTCTGAACTGATATGGATCTGATCCTCATCCTGGGCCGGAATCTATTTTGAAATGTACTGGATTGTTTGGAAT
Organism: Taxus chinensis; assembly: GCA_019776745.2. Lineage (NCBI taxonomy): Eukaryota > Viridiplantae > Streptophyta > Pinopsida > Cupressales > Taxaceae > Taxus > Taxus chinensis. The sequence goes on from CM034155.1 coordinate 96,816,564, forward strand.
CTCTTGAATCATCCTGGAAATGCCAGGACATTTAAGGATGATTCTGGGCAGACTGTGCTGGGGCTTTAAATAATAAAAAAAAGGTTAAAAATAAAATTAAAAATTAAAAAACAGAAAAAATATTTAAAAAATAATAAAAAACAAAAATATTCACATAGTGCTGATTCCTGGCACTCTTATGTTTTGAATTATCAATGCTGTTTTCAAGTTTTGTGTATTTGTTTAAACTCATTTTTTTAATCCTGACCATGCACATAACATTGCTATTATGGTTGTGTGGACTGGGCACATGCATTAGCATGCATGTGGACTGGGCCCCGTTTGTGTCCCAGATGGCTGTGGTTTTTCCCAAAAATCCCACATTAAACAATTAAAAAACATTGCTATTGTGGTTATTTTTCATTGTATTTCTTATATTTTAGGTACAGGTATCACCAAAATTGACCAAAGCCAGAGTTCCAAAAAAATTGTTGATTCCCATTCTCGATTCAAGTAACTTAGGTTAGCATGCATGTTTGATTACATACCATACAAAATCTGGTCTGCCGTTTTAAAAAGGGCAGGTTTAGAGCCTCCTGTAAACTGGATGAATAGCATAGCAACTAGTTTCATATGACTTTATTACTACCATTGAATAAACCAGCCCCCTAGTTAGGAAGATATGGTGCCTATTTAAGTTGGAAGTGACATTTTAAAATATTTTCAAAAAGATCAAAGGTTACAAAAAGGACATAAAAGCTCTAGCTAATTAAGGTACCCATAGTTCCATTATTATCTTTACTTGAGGATGACACTTTCCACAAAAGCTGCACTGTGCGTAATGATGCCTGCAACATAGCCATCAAACTGCACCTGTTAGTGCAAAAAATAGAACTTTCCTGAAGTGCCAGGTGAACATTTTTTCCTTGTTTTTTCATAAAGTCTTGGGAATTATGTCTAAGCCCCTGGATTATCTTTGAAACAAGCAGCTGGTTTTTCATTATTCCAAATTGTTATCTTAGGTTTGCCAAAGTGACATGTCATAAACTTTTACTGCATGTGTGCGGAAGGGACAAAATTTACCTTGAAAGATCAAGGCAGAATTTTTCAAGGACTCCTTTTTTCTGTGTCCAAAGCTCCAAACTAGTAAGCATCATTTAGCCAGTCCCCCCAAATATATGCAAATCCTTGAAATTCTCAAGCAATGCAGTTTCCATTTTCAGATACTACACTAATATCCATCTAAATGAGAAAGCAAAACTGGGGATGTTGAGGGAGGAGGATCTTAAGTATTGAAAAATTCTGGCAAGAAACCAGTGTTGAATGTTATTTTCTGCTATAGGAATGAATTCACATTAATGAAAATAGAATATGGTGACTTTTTATCCAGGATTTTTTTTTTAATATTGAAGTATCGATTAATTTTTTTTTTTTTATATTGAAGTATTGAATACAAAACTATATATACCCCATAGGGACACCCGATAAAATCTATAATATGAACCAGACCCATAAGTTTGGATCACAACATGCAACAATATTAACAAAGTCAAGTAGTGCTCACAAATAAGAGATTTCAAAAAACAAGCAAATAAAACTATTCAAAGCTCAGTCAAATTTTTCCTCAGTAATCCTGGCAGACTCGGCAGATACAGGTCCCAATTCTGCACTTGTAGTTGGGACCACCATGGTCCCCTTTTCCGGCTCATTTGCATTTGACTTCTTTCTGCTTGCCCTTCGTAGTTGTTTTCAATTTTTTTTTGAACGTTTTGTTTTCATCTGTTCTGTTTACAATTTTCTTTAGAGCTTCTACAGTTCCTTGCACCTTGGAGTCGATAAGTACCTCCAACCATCTAGGAATGCTTGCATCTGAACTTTCCATGGCCTCCTCACTGCTGCTGCCCTCAGATCCCTGTTTGTTCAGCAGGTATTTGTCTATAGAGTTCTGCAATACTTTAACCAGTGTCTTGTCTCTATGCACAGCCAAAAGTTCATGCTCAAAATCAGTTCCTTGTGTCCTGGCTAGTTGTGGGTCAATAGAAACACATTGTTCAAAATAAGTGTCCTTTATCAGTCCCCATGCATATTTAGTTATTGTGACCTCTGCAGCAGACAGATGGAGTTTGCCAGTTAGGAGAGAGGCTAAACCTTGTGTATCCCCCGAGCTTATTATATGATCAACAGTGACTTTTAGGAGACCTGTTTTCAGGAACTGTTCCAATTGACCTTTAGGCAGATTTAACTGTAAAGCCACCTGCACATGGACAATTCTACTAATGACTTCTCTTGAGAAGTCAGTAAGGATCCTAACTTTACCTTCAAAAACTTCAAGATTCCTTTGTTTCCACAAGAATCATAAGACTTCCGTAGACATTATAATCCACAATTTTTTAAAGAAAACATGGATTGTAGACTTAGAATAAGTATATCCAAACAAAACATTAAACCAAGTAATTTCTTTTCCAATTAGTACAGACCAAGGCTTCAACACATGATTCCACACCAACACAACATAGGGACAATGGAAAAATAGATGTTCAAGAGACTCAGCGTCACTACAAACTGAACAAAAGGGGCAGCAAGTCCAAACTTAGCCATATTAGATCCTACAACAAGCTTTTGGTGAATCAACAGCCTCCTAAAGCAAGATTTTTTTGGTTCGATGCAAGAGGACCACAATCCTTTAAACCTGAAGACCCAGGAGCATAGAATGGCCCTTTTTTTATTGAGAGAAAGGACCTCTTGGGAAATGAAACCTCTTGGGAAATGAAATCTTATCATACAACTGGCTGATAGAGATTTCACATACTGGCGGCACCTTATTCCACTCGATGCAGGGCCAAAAGAATTCATTTTCTTCTAAAGAGAGATTAGTGGGGAGGGGTCCAACAACTGTCTTAAGGATAGTATATGTTCTGCGTTGTGAGCAGGGGAGCTGATAATACTTTTTGATTTCACCCCAAGTTGGCAGCCCACCATCGTCAATGATTTCACTTATTGTCTTTATGCCTTTATTAAACCAAAAACTTGCTGAACAACTCTTGTTTTGGCTAGAGGAGAGACGTTATAGTAAATGTTCCACCAGATTGATCTTATCCTTCAGATCTTACCCCTTGCCAAGAAAATAGGGGATGCCTGACCACTGAATGTCTTATCTTCTCTTCAGGCCTTCCAACGGGAAGCAAAGATAGGGGAGCATGCAATCTTAATTGAGAACAAGCCAAACTTTATATCAGCCATGTGTAGTCCTTTCCAGATGGGTATAAATTTTGGGAATTCATTTCTAATATTATATCTTGCCAACACTTTCTAATGCTCATTTCCCTGAGCAGCCCTCAAGATCCAGTTGACCGCAAGAGAAATGCCCTGGAGCTTTAAGTCTTTAAGCCCAGTCTCCCTAAGATTTTTGGTTTGCAGCAGATTTTTCAAGCAACTGCATGTCTTTTTTGTATTTTTGCTGCCATATGACCAAAGAAAGGTCCTTATGATTTTATGTAGTTTTTCAATTTCAGAGTTGCCAAATAGCCAACAAGAGGTGTAGTAGACGGAGGAGAGGACTTTCTGACATACTTGAATTCTTCCAGGCAGGGAGAGCAAATGCCCTTGCCACTTGGTAACTTTCTTGTTAATTTTGCTAAAGATCCATTCTCACATTTCTTTGAAGGAAGTTATGTGGGTGAAGGGAATCCCGAGTTGTCTCATCATTTTGTGAGGATCCCCTCGTGACCAATCTATGGCAAGAAACCGGTCAGGAGGAGATTCTTCCCATCCTAATACCATGGATTTCTGATTTGAAATCAAGGCTCTAGAGGCAAAGCAGTAGATGTCGAGTCTTTTCAGAATTTGCTTGAAGTTGTTTTCCTCCAGTGTAGCAAAAATCACAGTGTTATCAAGCATCAATGAGTTCTTGTTCCTCAGGGATTGAGATTCCTTTAACAAGGGGGCCAAAGGAGGCATCCCTCAGGAGGTAGGGCAGAGCTTCTGCAGCAATAACAAAGAGGGCAAGAGCCAAGGGGCAGCCTTGTCTTTTAGACCTTTGCAGCATAAAGGGTTCTATCAATTCTCCATTAATCTCAATTTGCGCAGAGGCTTCACAGAATAAAACATTGACCATTCTACAAAATTTATCTTCTTTGAACCCAAGAGATTTTAACATGAGATCAATGAAGGGCCATTCAATCCTGTCTTAAACTTTTTCAAAGCCTTATAAGGCTATACACTCTTTCTGCTTGTTTTCCTTGGCCTAATGCATACCTTCCCAACTGGTGATTAAGTTGCCCAGTATATATTTGCCTTACACAAAGCCAGTCTGTGTAAAAAAAATAATAGGTTTCATCAATGGCGCAATTCTTCTAGCAAGAATCTTGGCAAGAATTTTGTTAGACACATTGAGGAGAGTAATAGGTCTCCAATTCTTAATTTGTTTAGGGTCACCTTCTTTAGGGATGAGTTTGAACACCCCTATATTGATATTTTCCCCTAATGAACCCGTTTCAATAGCCTCGCTATAAACATCTAAGAGTTCAGGAGCAAGCCAAGATTTATTGGCTTTGTTACTTGTAAAGGTCAACAGGAAACCATCACATCCAAGAGCTTTCTCATCTTTAAGAGAGTCAATTACTGAGCAGATTTCATCCAATGAGATCTCTCTCTTAATGCCATCTGCAGCAGTAGGGGAGAGTTTAACAGGGATACACTTAGCACATATGCTCCTGTTAGCTACAATGGTGTCTCCAGGCACATCAGTAGTAAATAGGGATGAATAAAAGTAGAAAACTTTTTTGATCTCTTCAGCATTTTTCAAAATTTTTCCTCCTATATCAATTGCCTTGATCTGCTCTCTATTGTGTTTGGCATTGAAGATTTTGAAAAAGTATTTTGTGCACTTATCCCCTTCTTTCAACCATACCATTCTAGACTTGACTTGGGCTCCTCTAGCCAAATACTGTTGTTGCATCTTGTGCTGATGCTTAATATTAAATAGCTCAATGAATAGGGAAGGGTTTTGAGTGTCCTTTTGTAGTGAGGCTTCTACTTTGATCAGCTGTTCTTGATCCAATCTTTGCTTCCTAACCCTCATAATAGCTTTGGATTGGTCATATGTTCTCAAGAACACAAGTTAGTTGACTAATCCCAAGAGGAGATATTTGATTTACAACTGTTAAGCCTTTTGGCTAGAATCTATTAGAATACAATGTTTAATATAAGGCTCATAAATTAGTGTTATGTTAATATTAGTTAAGTGTTAACTAATAAATGGTTGTAACCACACCAACCATTTTGTAACCATCTCTCACATAATAAAAGGACACACATAATGAATAATGTGTGCATTCCAGTTACTCTTCATTTGTTCTTTGTACATTCTATTCTTTCTTTATTATTTTTCTCTCCACATATTCTAACCTAAGTAGCCAAAATGTTTTGGATACGGGAGCGGGGTATCCAATACGCGGAAACGGCAAATTTTTTTTTGACCCCGGATACGGCATAGGATACGGCAGTACAAAAACTATATAAAAATTAAAAAATATATAAATCTCAGCCTTCTAAGTAGGAATTTAATTATAAACCACATATTATGTATATGAAAAACAAGATAGAAGACAATTTATACTATTAACTATAAATTTATAATAATGTACAGTATATACAAAACGAATAAAATTAAATTTATAGTGTATGTTATAGATTGTATAAAATTAAATAATGTATTTTATATAAATGTATACAATTTACAGTATACTATATAAGTTGTATATAACATAGTTGGAATACTCACATAGTTGTATTTTTAATTACTAATCTGTCTACAAGCGATCAAAGCTCATGATTCTTTCAGAAGATTGCAAGAAGTTGCTTGGTCCAAAAAGGTGCAAAAATGAATTTTATGAAAATAAGAAAAAATATTGCCATCCATGCGCAAAGCTCGAGAAAATATACACTTTTGGAGAAAACAGACACCTAAAACAGAGCCACAGAATGAAAGTTATGGCTCGTGCAAGTTTTTGCTGCTACATCATCCCGGACCCTTTCCAAAAATGGCAAAAAAAAAATTCTGTCCTTGTGTTTTCTTCACCAAAAATCCAAAAAAGGAAAAAAACAATTCGGGCAAAAAACAAGAGAAAATGCATTTTTTGCAGGCAGGGAGCGCCAGAGGCTTGCAGAAACGGCTGGGTACGGCGAAAAAAACAGGAGAAAATTTGTTTTTTGCAGGCAGGGAGCAGCTTGCGTTTTTTGCAGGCTTGTGGAAGCAGTCCAGTATGGCCTGTACCGTACCCGTCCGTTTTCCGCAGGCCTCTGCCCGCTCTCTGCCCGCTCCCACACCGCTCCTGCTCCCTGCCGCTCCCATACCCACTCCCGAGGCCCCTGCCTGCCGTTTCGGCAACTTAGATTCAATACATTGGTAGCAAAGAGGTGCAAACATTCCAGAAAGAGATTGTAAGATAGTACTAAACTTCTGCAAATGTTAGGGCACAAATGAACAAACTCCCTTTTGGAGGGAAGCTAAATGCAAGATCAATATACTAGGGTAGTCAAATTTCACTCACGCTTTTGCAAAAAAGAGGCATAAAAAAGCTTTGAAACTGCAACCAGTCTATAGTTCGAGGGAACTTCCAGAGAACATAATCCATGCCAGTACAACCAGGCCTGTGAAATCACACCAAAAAAAATGTTAATGAAAACACCATTCTAGGGCACAGTTTTGGTTGTGTTTTTCAAATTTTTTTTAGGGCATTTCAAAGTGCTAGGGCACAAAAATAGGAATATGCTATTGGTGAGAGAAAGATCTGGGGTATGTTAATCAGAAGTCAGGGCATGAAAACATGATATTTATCTAGGTTAAACGCCTCTGTGCACCTCCATTAGGACCAAGTCCATGCTCAGCCATAACATCTTCAAGCTGTGATTTAGATCCTCATTTATTGCAGAAAACACAATTCATAGCTGACATATCTGTTAAGGAGGAAGTCAATAATGTCATTTTCGAAGGTATATAGTTCTGAACCAAAGAAAATATAGTCAATAGACTTTCCAGATTCCTGTCAGTTTAGCAAGGGTTAATTCGCTGATAGGGCACACAATGGATGTCAATTTTCAGTCACAACCATAGTTGGCTAGGTATAGTTTCCTTTCTTTGCTTTTAGGAAACAGAAAATCAGAGGATCAAATCATGCTAGCATTAGTCATGCGGTTGATTCTTTATTCTGGTGAAAAAGAGCTGTTCATCTGAGGTATTGTGTCATAGAATGGAGAATAATCATCAGACTAAATAAATCTATTGGCCACAAGATTCATTCTTGGAATATAAAAATCGAGATGAAAGACAACTTCCACTGAAGTTAGATGTATCAATATGTGGAAAATCAGATAGTGACTTTATTTTATAAATATTGAAGGTCAAACGTTTTCTAATTCGGCGAATAACTCCATGAGCCGTCTACAAAAATGTTCAAATCACGCAGCTGAAGATATAATACTTCGTTTTTCACTGCAGTCACGGTTTTCGAGTGTTATGATTTAAATCTCGGAGGAGAATGCTTACGGCATCGTATCTAATTCGCAAAAGGAAGAACAAGGATACGGCAAGGCATCATTTGCAGGATCCCAAGTCTGATAAACTGCTACGAGTCCTGTCAGTGAGTCCAACAAATTGCCTAGTCTGGGAGTGATTCTAACAAATGCATCCTCCGAGTGATATAATCATGGTAGACTGTGCAGTGTACAACAATAAGATTCAAGCTTGTGCATAAATTATTAGTTCCAAAGCTGGTGAAATGTACAACCTAAAATATCATGGTGATATGTGCAATGTTTCTAATTGTAGCTCAAGCTAAACATGACTGTCTTATTAATATTATCGATATTGCCGATGAAGAGTTCACACAATATCTAGTCTTCAAATTTGGTCCAAGAGAGAGGACCATGTAATACAATTCGAAGGTCACCTCTCCAAAGAATCGCTGCCAACAACATCATGTATTTTCCGATTTCCGTAACCTATAAGTATTTGTTATTATAATTTATAAACAATTATCAATAAAGATCCACTGTAAACATGATTTAGCTTCGAATCCAAATCCTAGGCTAAAATCCATAGAAACATTGCCTAATATTGCTTAAATTTAGGTTTCAGGCTGGCCAAAATCTAGGTTAAACATTTAATAATGGAATTTGGATTTATGGGTACAGTTTAACAGTTTAAACAGATACATTTTTTATGTTAGTAAACGCTGTAGTTTTCAAAAAACCCTTGGGTACGATTTACGGCATGGAAACGTCCATACAATAGTATGATAAGAATACTTAATAATATTAATAAAATTTTACACTAGTGCATCATTTTTTAGATTCATAATAAGATGAAGCACTTAAAAAATATAGTATTTATTGAATGGTTCAATAGGCTATTCAACATGCTTACATCGTTCACATGTTACGTGATATATTAATCTAACAGATTCTATAAATAAATCATTAGAGTATTTCCTTAAAATCAGCAGCTCCATGCATGCCGTTCCTAAATCATTTACTTAATTCAAATGCATGAAAATGATAATTATTAGCATACGGATTATGATCAGTACATGTTAAATTAAATACATGGGCCAAAGAATGTGTTGTATGATCAGCTTTTAGTAAATGTATTTATTTCTAATTTTTCAGGGTATGTATTTTCAAAAACTGTTTTTTTTTTCACTATTTGTATGGCGACCTGTGCCACCATCAAATGCAGCGGGACGGAAATACATGAGCCGTGAGGTTCATACAAACAAGCTCACGTGCACTTTATTTCAGCATAATGTCTTAGTGGTACAAGTGACGAGAGTAATGAGGGACCTTCTTGGCATACGGTGTGGTTCCAGGAGGCAATGTTTCAGGATGTCGGAATGTCACTACCAAAAACTTTCAGATGCAGAGCTATGGAGAAAGGCTAGGAGCAGTTCATTAGTTGTAAATCAACAATGGGCGCAAAATGCCTTAAAATCAGTCTGAGTTGGTCTCAAAACGTGATTTCTGAATGGACCATTTAGTTCTAAATTGGTTGGAGTTGCTCCTGCAAGAAGTCAAGAGGCTAGCTCTTTATTGCCAACATCTGGTTCTGGGGCATAACGTACGTGTAACATCCACCTTCTCTAGCATCTTATAGTTGACATATAGCAAGTTGATGATGCATGGGCTTATATCTTGGATGAATCTGCTATTACCAAATTATGTTGCAATAGGAATCCTTATCCTCAAACATGAAGCCTGAATCCAAATCCATTACACTTCCTGGAAATTGCTTATACAACTTCGGTTGGCCAAGAAGCTCCTGAGGATCAGTTCGAGTTACTCTGCAAGAGGTCAAAAAAGAGGGTCACTGAAATCCATATGGAACATCACTTAACATACCCTTGTACTTCTAACATACCCCTTCTCTACACATCAGACATGGTGTACACACATACCTCTCATCAATGTACTCGTATATTGCCCTAAAGGTATTCAGCATTTCCAAAAAAAACTTGACTCGGCATGGAACTCAAGCAAGACTTGGCAGAATATGTCGGGAATATTTCGCCAACTTAAAAAATACACAAATTGGGTTTAGAAAGTGTAGTACAAGTTGTTACTGCAAAATATAGCTAGCAAAACGTATCAAATGAGTCTGTAGAAATTTATAGCTACAGAAAACCTAGCCTTAAACTAAACCTATTCAAAGTAAAACTTGTGCAAAACAAAATGTAAAATGCTTTAACCCGATTCCACTGAATTACTAAAATTTCAGCCTACCTGTGCTGTTTTTGTTTGCAGTTCGAAGTGGAAAAATGAGCCACTAATTTTATTAGATGGGTCACCGTATCACATTGAGTATTTTTCAGGAGACATTCATCTAAGGAGTTGCAGATAGCCATTTGACATAAGATTTGCCTGAATGTATATCACTGTATGAAAATGAGATGAATGAGCAGAACGTTTACAGCCCTTCGCTACATGTTGTCCTTGCAGCATGAGAATGGAGACAGTATACTATGTTTACCTACCATTGGAATGTGCCTCATGTGGGATGAGGTAGAGCACTTCCTGAATATGGAAGCAGGTATGCTTGTGTGATAAAAATAAAGCCAAGAAATAAAAAATATATGCACTGTCCATAAATGACCGAAGTATGCTCCGCATGGTTGACTCGAGAATACATCCAATGTATGGGCATGGTTTATGAGTGCTATGGACCGTTGCAAAGAAGACATCCAGAAGGCATTCAATAGATGTGGAAGCAGAATATAGTGAGATATGGGCTATGTTGCTGATGGTCATATGGAGGATGATGCATACTCCATTTGCATGCAGGGACATGGCTATATGGAATTCCGACTCTTTTCTCTGCACATTGTAAGATATATGTGAACCGTTGGAGTGATAGAGCGGGGAAATACTATGCAGCCAATGAAAAGCTTGGTATCCAACAACGATAATGCTTCTGGAAATCTGTTACAAACTAGAGAGCAACTATAGACCATACAAGAGATCTGCATGGATCTTGTTTGGATATTCCTTGTGTTAATGTTTGTCTTCCTTGGCTTTGACATGGTTACAGACATGGATGGCAATGACTGGAATATGTTGTTAGAAGGCAGTTCTATGGAACAGTCATACTTGTCGGGGCCATAACATTTCGCAATTGTGAGTCTTGAAATTCAAAGGGTAAGTGCTTCAAAATGTGTTGGAAGACTAGAAAACAAACTCATGTGGTCACTGCTCAATAGACAAACTATTAATAGCTTGGTATCAGGATTTCTGGGGGACCCCAAATTATGTTCGCAGTAATTTGCGGGTGACCAATGACCAGGAAGTGGCAAAAGATGCATGCACTTAAAAGAAAAGGAATTTGTAAGCATGAACTACATGACATTTATGAAGATCGCAGTGTAGATTTTGTCCCTGATGATAATGAGACATGAGGGTGAAGTCTAATGCATGCTTGGTAACCATGATGTTTCTAGACAATCCTGAAGCTATTCAGGCATAGAAAGACTGTATCACCATTTAAAAACATTGCGAAATGGGCAATATATTCTGCACATAGCCCAGTCCCCGAAAAGGGCACGAATGTTTCTGAGTACTTTGATCTCCCAAAATCACTTTTCTCGTACATGACATGTCGACATATGTTGTATGCAAGCTGCGAGCTCATGTTAAATGAAGTCCTTGCATTAATTTCTAATCACATAATTGTAATTTCTACTAATAAATTTATTTCCATCATAATATAGAAAATCACTCTCTCATTTTGAATCCATGTGAATTTATCAGTTCGCTTTATCAAATTGGTAATGTAAAATGGATGATTTCTCAAAGTCGACATTTAATCTAGCGACATAGACAATCGCCGAGGTCTCTCATCAAACGAACTAGTCACAAAGTCAATGCTATCGGTAGATGACGAAGACGTCAAAGCTATTTTGTTAGACAATTGCGCCTTTTAAATACGTAGGGAAAATGCACCAGAAGACAAACCAAATGGGTGGAATTTCGACTGATGAGAGAATATGTATTTTAAAAGAAGCCTTACACTTTGAAGACGGGAAGGGATGTAGTGTAGATAAAGCTCAGCATGTAAGGCTGCCCAGATTAGTTTGGAAGTTTATGGATCTTGGAGAATTATACCCTTTCAAGGGTGATGAGACAACATGATAGAGCACTATGGGATGTCAGCTCAATATGGATGGTTACTCCAATAATTCGGGAAATTTTAGTAATTTGAGAGTTTGGGGAGGTGGGATCTAGGAACTTGGGAATTCAGCTCAAGAACTACACTTTTACAAAGGTTACAGGGAGGCAACTTCATGGTAGTATTCTACATGCTCAAAGACACTATTTTCAAAAAGAAAAGCTTTTGATGAATGCATAACGGTTCTGTTTAGCTCTATTATTTTTAATCATTCTGTTAGTATGTTTGTTTTTTGTTTTCTGTTAGTGTAAGCCTTAAGAGGGGATATTAGAATATAAGGCTTATAATTTAGCGTTATGTTAATATTAGTTAAGTGTTAACTAATAAATAATTGTAACCACATCAACCATTTTGTAACTATCTCTCACATAATAAAAGGACGGGCACAATGAATAATGTGTGCATTCCGATTACTCTTCATTCGTTCTTTGTACATTCTATTTTTTCTTTATTCTTTCTCTCTCCACATATTCTAACAGATACAGGTAGCTTTAATTCCCTCCAGATAGATAGGATCTCGGAGGTGGGAGGTATTAAACTTATAGAGCTCTTTCCAGTTTTTTCCCTCCTTAGGTAGGTAATTGTCATTAAACTGTAGATTAATTTCCATTGGGTGATGGTCTGAAAGAGTGAATGGAAGAACTGTCACATCATTAGTTCCCTCCTTTTGTAAAACAATGAAAAATTCCAAATTGAGATAGAATCTATCTAATTGGGAGAAGACTCCCTTCATCCCTTGTGGGTTGTTACACCAAGTAAACCATATGTTTTTACTCATGTTTTTACTTCCAGCTAGAAGATCCTTGATATTTAACATCCTTTTACACTTGGCATAGAAGAATTGTTCATTCCCTTTCCACAGAGGAGTTCTCCCACCACATTTATCTTCCTTATTTTCAATCATATTAAAGTCACCTCGAATAATCCATGGGACATCTGGTAGGGAGGTAGCCATCCAATTCCAGAGTTCAGTTCTGTCTCTATAGTCATTTGTGCACAGATAGAATAGGTGCCGAAGGTATGGTCTTTTATACAGAAGGTAGCCTATATTACCAAGTTAGAAGGGGAGGTCCCAGAATTAATCATTACTTTAGCCCAAGCATTGTTGATGAGTAAAGCAATCTCCCTGCCCCACCCCTGCCCTTTTAAATTTTAATTCAGCTCTAAAGCAATGCCGGTTTCCTTAACTACTTGCAGGAGAAAGAAATCAGTCCCTTGTCTAGAGTTTCTAAACTGCCTCATAACTGGGTTTTTGTTCAAAGATTCCAAACCTCTTACAATCCAGCTTAAGATTTTCATAAATGGGGGGTTAGATAGGACCCCTGACCTCCTTTACAGACGAGCTCACAAGGCTTTTATTCTGATATAGCCTATCGAAACATGGAGGGAATCTGGTTTCATTCATTGCTTTTTTCCCTTCCCCTTGCCCAAGGTTCTGTTTTTTTGTACCGTCCTCAACCTTGGGGGACTCAACTACACCTACCTCAATATTAGCTTTTGCTTTTTGCCTTTTGGACCCCATCTTGAAATTTTTGTTTGGCGGATTGCTCTCATTTAGGACCGCAAGCTTCTCTAACCCTTGCTTTCCTGTGGGGGGCTAGGGAAGGATGGCCCATCACAGGTAGAGACAACCTTGCACTTGTTCTATGGCGTTGAGGGCACAACATTCTCCTTATCATCAATCAAGAACTCATTCTTAAAAAATTCTACCACATTCAAGGGTTTTAAACAGGGGGCTTCACCGCTTTGCCTAAAACAATCTCATACTCTTCCGACATTCTACTAGCATATGGCAGGGGTGGTATAGTTTCACAAATTTCTGGGAAGGGGGACAAATTCGGTGGAGGGTAAACACTTATTTCCATATCAACGAGATCAACCATGAGATTGTTTGGGGCTTTAGAAGGGCTGTCGTGACACATGTTGGGAGCCCCCCAATTCCACGAGTCTCAATCACCTCTTTTGGGTCACAATTGCCTCCAGGCGAAGAATCAGTCGGGGCAGCAACATCCATATTCCCACTCCCAAAAGTATTAGAGCTATTGAGAGATTTCTTGCTGCTATTTAATAACACACATTCCTTTTTGATGTGCCCTTCTTTTTTGCACATAAAGCAAGCCTCCCCATGCCTATCAGCGGGCATAAATAAACCACATTGGACAACCAAAGGAAATTGCATGAAGGAGCTGGTTTGGCCAAATTAAGGGAGATTAATATTCTAGCATTCATATTGGCTTCACTCTTGTTTTTTCAATTTGAAGAACTTCACCAAGCGGTTTCAGAGCGTTTGGCAACAGGTACCACATTTGCATAGGCGCATTTTGAAGCTCAACCCATCTAGGGGCCACATTGGCCGAAAGATTTTGACAGTCAAGACTTGGGTTCCATGGAAGGGCTTTAAACAATGACTGACCTATGTTCCACAAGGGTTTGCTAATGGCTTTCCACTGCATATTGGAATTCTTAAAGAGGACACTGAAAACTCATTTTTGCACCATGCAACAAAAAGAAACATACAACCCCTCTTCCTCCCAAACCGCATTAATCCAGCTATCAAAAAATCTTCTAGCGGGAAGCTCATTACCATTCAAGCAGACAATTTTTTCAGATTTTTAAGCTTCTTTTCTTCGTTATGCAAATCTTTACACTTCTTCGTTAGGGCAAACATGTAGGGTAAAAGGCTGGTTAGGGTCCTTACATTTTCCTCGCTCCTTTTCTTGTCCATCGTGAGAATCTGTAGGTCGTTGGCCATCGTTGACAAATTCCGCTCCATCAGAGAGCATTGCAACCTCCTCCTGTCGAAGAACTCCACTGAATGATTTTTTGGGCAGTCCTGTTGATTGAAATTCCTTAGTTTTCAAACCTTTCTGGTTATTAATGTTTTCACAAGAACATTGATTTCTGTTTTCAATGCACGGTTTATCAGTTTGTTTAGGGTCCTTCATAGACATAATTGCAAACCCGCCTTCCCCATCAACTCCCTCTCCCTACAATCTACCAATTAGGGCAAAGGAGTAGGAAGCCAAATGGATCAAGAGAACCAAAGGAACCAAGAACACATTTAAGTAAAACATGAAGGTGCTCTCATGGAGGATGACTTTTCATCTTCCTAGACAAGTTCAGAGCTCCACACTCTCCTTTTTATGTCATTAAATTAGGGTCTTACATGATCTTTCTTATTAAGAATTTTTTGGCAGCAAGCCCGAGTGGAATGTTATCTCCTACCTTAGGAATATGGTGTAGTTAGGGAGGGGTCTGAAGCGAACAAGAGTCCAACCCTGCAGCCCAAAGTCACATAGTGGAATTTCAAACTTAATCACTCATTTTCATTCTATTCAAAGCTTTGATGACATCTACAAACATTGACTCTTTTCCTATCTTCTATGCACTCTTCCAAGCCTCTCAAGGAATTACAAACACTTGTTGCACACTCTACAACTATACCAAAATTTTACAAGAGCCGTTCACAAAATCTTCAATGCTTGCAGGCCTGTAACTATCCATTTTGTGGCTCTCGACTAAATTTCCACAAATTTCTCTATCTCTGGCTTTAGCAGCCTTCCACCTTCGACAACCTTTACATACTGTTAGCATTCTCCTCTGTTCTAGAATGTCCTTGATCACTGTGAATCCCCCCCAAAACCAATAAATGTGATTGGTTTTGATCTCTTGCTTTTGGAGCCATGTGATCTTTGTAGGATTCTCCATAAATGAGAATGTGACCACTCAGGTGGTTGTGTGGTTCGATGTCATCCGCCACATTAATTTTGTGCGTTAGGATTCCTGTGATTGTGTGTTCTCTTGGTCATCATACATACTTCCAATGGGTATAGCCGTCTATGTTTGCTTGTGGCTTCGTGGAACACTCAAAGCATCAAATGCGAGTTTTTTGAGTTGGTGAGAATTGCTCTTACACAATGTAATAGTCTCCAATGACCTAAAACATGAAGTCCCTTTCCCACATGTGACCAATTGCTCCAAATCTAAGCCCAATTGAAAGATCTCTTCAAGAGCTTTCAGTGATCCCAATAACACACCAATCAGAGCTTTCTCGTGGAAGACATGGCCGATTGAATTCCTCACATGCCGTTTTTTATTTTTCCATTGGGAACATTAGAGACATGCCCATTTAATTTTGATCTCCAAGTGATGAGTGGCATCTCCTTGGTACTCCAGAGTCACGTATTTTCCATGCCTTCCACGCCTTATTCTCTGTAACCTTCATGACCACCATGAAATGATTCACCGCGATTGTGACACACGTCACAATCTTGGAGGCTCTCTCCAATGCTTCCCCTTGACTTTTGAGTGTGGCCTCTGTGAAATGACCTTCCGGGATTTTGAAAAGTGCTCCTATCATGATCCCCTCAATCACATACCTTATGAACCATTGGTCACAACCTCTGTGAAACCTTGTGGAACGAGCCAGCTGAATCGTGACACTCATCATAATCTCGGTGTCTCGGACTCACGTGATTTTCCTTGACTTTCACCTTGTGGCCACTATAAAACTTGTAGACTTGTGCAATTGTAAACTCTGCTTTATATCATGCAAAGTCCACTTGGTGATCTGCTTACTTAGCTGCAAAAAAGGGATTTGAACAACCTGAGAACTCTGTGATCTGTTGAAGCCTCGTGAACACTTAAAAAAAGATCTGTGACCTCCATCAACATTATTTGAAGCTCTGGCACTTTATTTGATGCTCGTGGACACTTGGTGATCTTCGACATGATATCTGCTGTAGCCACCATTAAACCTGCAACTCTGTGACTGCCAAAACTTGGCTTAAGGCCCCCCAAAACACTAATCGGAATTTTTACCATGTTTTTGGTTGATGCAGGATTGCTCTTTGTCTTGGATGCTCCTACATCAAATTGAAATTTACATTAATAAAAGGCAGATGATGACTGTTTTTGCCACATTACAAGTTTTGTACATGGTCCAAGCCATGTTGTCACATTCGTTGCACTTAATTATAAAAGTTCAATTTCAGTGAATCAGAAATGAGCAGGATAAGTTTTGTTTCTACCGACAAATTTACTCGTCTCGAAGAGGATCATGATTGTTTTTTGACATATAAGGGATTAAATTTGTTAAAACATGTTTTTTTAATTCCTCCCAAGTTCCCTCCTGAAACTTCTTTGCCATGCTCGTCCTGTAACATTTTTTTCATCTTTTTTTGAAAGCCCTATTTTGCGTGTGGATGTAAATCCATTTGTTTGTAACAGCATGTGTGTTGGGAAAATAAGATGAACTGTTCATGGGTGTCCTCTTCAACCATCTCATTTGTTCTAGAAGACAAAATATTGCCATGGGCCTGTGCATTGGGAAAATTATGTGGATTACTGTATGTAGCATTTGATGCATCTCGATATGATGGGTCGATCTGCCGTTTGTGCCCTACGTCATTTTGTATGCTCTATTGCTTAATGGGTTTGTGAGTGCAAGGTAGTGTTGAATCAGGTGTGTCTCTTGTCTATATGTGCCTCAAAGGCTCAAAGCCTCGAAGGATATGCTGGTGTCACAGCCTTCTGCTACAACAATCCCACTTTGGGGATATTTTTTGTGCCTTTTGATTTTTAATCATCAAGCATCTATTTTGTATCAAATTATAATTGTTGGCCATAGTTGTTTGTTACAGTTTGTAATGTATTGCTTAAGTAACTGTAATATAAAAAAACATTGCGATATTGGTTTCAGTCTTCAGATAACTCTAATGATGTTTTATTCTGTAAGATCTATTTGAAAGAGTTTTTCAAATAGATTTCTTTTTGTTTTAAAATGATTTAAAATTTCTCTGCTCTATTGTTGACTCTTTATAGAGTTTATGGAAGAAAAATGACAAGCATTGTTATAGACAATTGTTACAAACCTAATGATTTAAAACTTATTGATGTAAGAAGGTTGTAGCACATAGAGCCCTTAAATGGTCTAAATTAACACCTGTTGAAAAACTTTTTGATACTGCAATATAACATGCTTTTTGAGTTTTTTAGTGCTGATCCAATTTAGATGGTTACATTTAGTTTTACATATGTTCTAATTCCTATTTAAGTTATTTAGAAATCTGCATTAATGTCACAAATTTTCTTAAATAAAATGTGTAGTTGTTTAGAATCATACATTTCTGCCATTCTGGTTTTATTCCTGGGGCTTTTATAGGGGCCTCTGCCTAAACAAAAAGGTCATAAAAGCATAGCACAAATACAAACTTAGATGTGGCTATTGATGCCAATATGACGAATCATAAACAGTTTCAAAACACTGCAACCACCTAGATACTAAGAGCAAAAACTTACAAAACAGCTCATAACAAGGCATTCAACTAGCCAAGACCATAACAAGCCATACAAACCAGACTATATAAAGACCAAACTTGACATACATTATTTGCCATGATAAGCGCACCATAGAGCCATTGCCCACCCAATTTGTGCCAACCACTCTTCGCCGTCAGTTCCTTGTCCCTGTAGAGCAGCTCCTCCAATTCTTTTGTGTTCACTGGAATCATTTGTTCTACCTGACCACCTCAGCCTGAGCTTTCCAAACAGATGCAACTATTTTTGGACAGTGTGCCTCTGCCTCATTTGGTGGGGAAGGGTCAGGAAGAGGTGACCTACCAATCAGTATTGTCCCGAAATCATTAGTCAAGGGAATGAAGGCTCGATCTTTTTAATTTATGCCACCAAATCCAACCGTCTTGTGCCAAGAAGCAAGTTGAGCTTCCAATTCCCCTATCTTTGCCTTCATCAAGGAAATATAATCTTGCACAAATGTCACCTCTGTATTGGGCCTAAAACAGGGCTTCTACAATACAATGATCCTCTAAATAGGTAAAATTTGTAAGAACATTCTAAATCCAATACATATAGAATGCTGATCCACAAGGCAGTCTAGAGATATAGACAAGGGTAAATGCGTAAAGGATTCTGGAATGGATTCATAAGGGGAACCTACACATACAATCTCTATTGAGATAGGGTGGAGGAGCTTACTAAATCTGACGTGCCATTATAGTTTAAATCAAGAGCTATGGTATGAAGGTGTTACTAGGCGGTAAAACAAGAGCTATATAGATATGAAGTTGCCACTTGGTGGTAAACAAAGAGCTATAGGTATGAAGGTGACACTACGCAGTGTTTCCAGAGCTATACCAATAATGCAAATATATGAATAAAGTAAATGACAACAATCATGTACTATATTATCAAATATATGAAGCATATAATATTCACAAATCCTCCAATGTAGAAAAGAAAGAGGTTAGGGTTAGGGATACTATCTTGGGTTCATTTGTCGATGCATTAGTCCCCCCCTTAACTTTTAGCACTTTGTGAGAGATGGTTGTGGGCGAAGTCAAGATGTACAGGTGAAACCCTAAATAGACCAAATTCGGAATCGTATTTTTCCATATGGAGATTCAATCAAGTGATGTTGAAAGTTATAGAGCCATAACAATAGATAGGTTTTATTGCATTTGAGGAGAAATAGCTCAACAAGAAGTTGTATTGTGGAGTTTCTTTGCAAATGAGATATCTATTTGTGGTGAAAATGTATATATACAAATTTGTAACGGTAGTAAGCTAGCTGGTTAACCTGGAGGCAAGCGTAAATTTTGAATGCATTTTTGGGGCCATGCAATTCAATTTTAATTATAATACATTCAGACTAGAGCAAAGAAAATCAAGGTTGTGTTGGGCTTACAAATATATTTGAAAGAAGGCACTAGTACAAGTTTTGAATAATTCTTAAATAATCTCTGCACAACACTACTTTTAAGGTAGATTAGTGAGGCAACACCCGTATATGCACAACACTACTCTTAAGATACATCAACACACTCTCTCTCAGTGACAGGGATCTACTTCTGCTCAACGTCATTGATTTACTCCTCGACATTGTGGGTCTGGTTGTTCATGACTACCTCCTGGGATGTAGAAAGCAAGCACACATTACAAGTTCCTCTGCTGCCATTCAGCCTTGGATTATAGGAGGGATTATGGGGGGCTTTGATTTCGCTTGATTAGGCGTCCTACCCCCTAACCCCAGACACTATTTGTGGAGCATCATTAGATCTTGCATTGGCCCTTTCATAGTGATAGATGATGACAAATGATTCCTCTATCCTGGGCGCAGTTATAGATGTTTGATGAGACTACTATCCAGTCATTTCAGCTTTCGACTTTCATCTCATGCTCTTTGGGGGCTCTTACCCTCCCTGCGCACATCTCCCCCCCTCGCCCCCCCCAACCGCCACCACATGGCTATTTGTATTGCTCAATGTTACCCTAATCACATGAGTTGGGAGATTTATTACGTTGAGTTTACCCCCTGTTTATTTTCAGTGCTTGTTATTCTTTCTGTATAAAATAGTTGTTGTTCCTAAGGTCCTTTTACACTAGCACTTTCTGTTGTAATTGGGATTTTTTAGTCCATTGTTGTGGACCAAAGTTCTTGTTGTAAAGCAAAAAAAATATTAATATTAAAAATTGCTACATTACATCATGATTTTGCTTCAAGATTTCAGCTTTTCTAAAAAACCCAATTTTAATGTTTCCATACTTTTCTAGTCCTACCTTTGCATGCTTTCTAAATAAATATGCGTGCTTTCTAAAAAGAACATGCATGCTTTTTGCATGATCTTGCTTTTTTCATGCATGTTTATCTGCTAACAAGTTTGCATGTCTATACATTTTTAACGTGCATGGCTGCTTTTTACAAGAAAATCCAATACCTAAGCAAGTAGACAACAAGACCCACCACTTTTTTGCACATTATGTATTTTTTGTCCTTGAGCTCATTGGAATAATTTGGTGCTGCACTTCTTGTTTGTTTTTTTACACTTGCAGGCAGAAGATCCTCTGTAGGACAGGGGCTTTGACGTTCTTGTTTTCTTTTAGTTGCATTTTTTATGCCCCTCTTCTAAAGGAGAACCTTTCTTTTTCAGAAACAATAATATTTAATTCCACCAGATCATGTATGCTTTGAGCTTCTTTGGATTCTTTTTGGGGAAGGGAAGGGTTGGATTCCATCAGATACTACCTTTTCCTATCCATGAGGTGCAACACAAGGATGCTCTATTGAAGCACCCTTCCACCAGGCGGCCTTTCACTCTCTTTTGCTTTTACTGCACTCGTAAACTCTTATCAACACAATTTTCTTCTGACATCTTTTGGGCTGGCTTTTGTATGCGTGATAGGAAAATGTGAGATAACCATATTCAAAGCATTGCCTGCATCTAATGGCAATGTTTTCATAATCAACCTCTTGGGTTCCAGATGTGTAGGTAGACCTTTGCCAAGATCCATATCTGCACAAGGATTCCATCAGATACTACTTTCTTTGGATTCTTTTCGGGGAAGGGAAGGGTTGGATTCCATCAGATACTACCTTCTCCTATCCATGAGGTGCAACACAAGGATGCTATATTGAAGCACCCTTCCACCAGGCGGCCTTTCACTTTCTTTTGCTTTTACTGCACTCGTAATCTCTTATCAACACAATTTTCTTCTGACATCTTTTGGACTGGCTTTTGTATGCGTGATAGGAAAATGTGAGATAACCATATTCAAAGCATTGCCTGCATCTAATGGCAATGTTTTCATAATCAACTTCTTTAGTTCCAGATGTGTAGGTAGAGCTTTGCGAAGATCCAGCTCTACACAAATGTTGCACATATCTTGAACTTACCCCTTGTTGATGGATCTAGGGAAATGAATTTCCCAATAGCATTTCAAATGAGTTCTAGGGTTGAAGGCATCCAACAATGTAAAGGTAAAGTTGGCAGCCACCCATACGAGGACTGAAGAAAGGCTTTCAACCAGAGGGTCAAAATCCCAGAACCAGGGCTTCATGAAAAGCCCGACCCCCTTATGAAACCAATGCCATTATTTCGGCCTCTCCATTCACTCAGAACAGAAAGAGTGGGCCAAGAACCATTAAATCTAGAAATTAAACTTTGCTCACTAAACATAGAAGCAAAATCAGAAATCACTTCACCTACTCCACAAACAAAGAAGGGGAAAGAGGTTTGTTCAATAATAAAATCATGTATGAGAGGGAAGGGGAAGCATAACTGGATCTATGATTGTTTTGGGGTCAGATAGTTCAATATTCCTTTTGGCAGCATCCTCTTTGAATGAGGATTTATCAGGAGACTTTTCTCCTCCATAGCTCTTGCATGCATCCTTGAAAGCTGTCTTGGAGAGAGTTGATGATGGATACTCCTTTAGAAGTTCTGAAACTCCTCCATTGTTTTTGCGCGGAGCCTTGCATGTTGTCTCAGGTAATGATGGAGGTGGATCCTTCTTCAAAAGGGTTGGATACCCTCCAGAGCTCTTGCATGCAACCTTTGATCTTGAAGATTTACCCATTCTCCAGAGCTCTGGCATATCCCCCACATATGCACAACCCAATGACTTGGTAAACAGTAAATGTAAGTGTTCCATAGCAATAACAAATTAGTTGTTATAAAAAATAAATAATGATTTTATTAATATTACTATTCTTAATTAAAATTGAATGATGCTACTGAAACATTAATGCACATTATCAACTGCAAATGATGGCGTATGTTAAGGAATAATTTGCTTTTTCAACTTCATAATTTGAGTGACTAGGTTTGAGTCTACGCATGAATTTTTCCAAGGAAGGCAACTAGGAAAGAATAATTAATTTCTAGTAAGGCTGAAGGAGTCGTCATTCAAATTTGGTGGGAGTTGTCTGCCCTCTTTTAACAAAATAATCTATTGTAGAAATTCTCAATTCATTTGCAACTCCAAAAATCCTTGATTTTAGGGTGTGGAGAATCTTTCACAAACACTACTTAAATCTATCTTAAACATTTTAATCCTCATTGGCTCTCAAGCCCCAAGACTTTTTCACACGATCTTATCAGTATAGCCTTGAGAATGGCAAGTCAGGGGCTAAACCTGGAAGCTTAAAAGCACACAGCATTGTTTAAATGTTTTGGCTATATGAATTTGAGCATAAGATTCAGAAACACTATGGAAATCTTATCTAACGTCTAATTTTAGTAACAGAATTGTGTTTAGGCTGTCAAATTCTTGATGGTCCATTAGGAAATACTAATCATGATTCTTCTAAAGTTTGCTTGATTTTTCCTTGAAAATTATATCACTATGTTATGCCTCAATTTAATCTTACATTCAAACAAAGTTGAAACCTAACGAGTTTTCTTGAAATTGTTGTATGTTACCTAACCTCGGCGAGTGTAATGATTGTACCATATCTCAAAAGTAGATTGCAATTCATAGATGCAGTGGGCATATTGATGCCAATCATTCATAAATGAGAGCATACAAATTACAAAG
This sequence comes from Taxus chinensis, assembly GCA_019776745.2. Lineage (NCBI taxonomy): Eukaryota > Viridiplantae > Streptophyta > Pinopsida > Cupressales > Taxaceae > Taxus > Taxus chinensis. Next base: position 96,839,593 of record CM034155.1, read on the forward strand.
TAGAATAAAGCAGATCCACGCATCATAAGTGAAACAAAGAGAAAAATATTGTAATAGTGATTGATTTTCTTTGAGGGGGAAACCTATACAATCCTTACAATAAGAACAAAACTTACAATATGGTGATTTAATACTCAAACACTACCTCCTATGTTTACCATATTAGGTTATTGGGGGACCATAATCCAATCAGACCAACTTCTACTAATATGGAATGCACAAAATTTCAAATGACTAAGTCAAAGGTTATGTGTGCCAAAAGTCTGCCAGACATACCAAGATACTCAATAGGCTAAGGGTGTAATGTGTCCTGCTTCAAACAAGCGTTGTCCTCAACCATCCGTGGATGCTTTTACATGAATGCTTCGTCTTCCCATGTTGCATTTTCTTTGGGTAGATTCTTCTGCTTGATGGATTCACAGCAATAGATTGCAATTCATAGATGGCATGAGTATATTGATGGCAATCATTCATAAATAAGAACATTTAAAGTTGAATAAAGCAGATCCACACAACATAAGTGAAATGAAGAGAAAAATACTGCAATAGTGTTTGAATTTCTTTAGGGGGCAACCTATACAATCCTTACATTAAGAACAAAATTCATAATATGGTGATTCAATACTAAAACACTACCTCCTATATTTACCATAATTAGGTGATTGGGAGACCACGATCCAATTAGGCTGACTTCTCCTGCTAATATGGAATGTACGGAATATCAAATGACTAAGTCAAAGGTTATGTGTGCCAAAAGTGCAGACGTATCAAGATACCCAATAGGCTAAGGGCGTAATGTGCCCTGCTTCAGACAAGCATTGTCCTTGTCGACCATCCGTGGATGCTTTTGCATGAATACTTTGTCTTCCCATGTTGCATTTTCTTTGGGAAGATTCTTCCACTTGATGAGATATTCCATGATCACCCTAGTCTGCAGTCTCTTTGTACATGTCAAGAAAATCGCTTTAGATTCCAACACGATTCTTCAAATAGTAACTTTATCTTGGTTGCAATTCTCTTGCCATTGACTTTCTTCAAATAGTAAATATGAAAGACTGGATGTATTTTCGTTGGCTGAGACAACTCCAATTTGTATGCCACGCTGCCAATCTTCTGCAAGAACTGAGAAGGGCCATTACACTAAGACTACAGTTTGTTATCCTTCTTTTGCTTCTTCAAGGACATATGCTTATACGGCTACAAGCCTACAACCTTAGAAAAATCCTATCTCCTACTTCAAAATAAATTTCACTCTTTTGCTTTCAGCTTGATGTTTCATTTGGTTTTGTGCCATGGGTAGGTTCTTTATGAGTCTAGAAATCTCGTTTTGTTGTTGTTGAGTATGCTTTTCTACCACATGGACTGTTGGTTGCACTTTCAAAGATGATGTGATGGATGAAGGGTCGTATCCATACAATGCCATGATTGATGACATTTTGGAAGAAGTATAGAAAGACACGTTATTCTATCATTCTACTAATAGCTGCCAGCTAATCCATTGCACTGTTATCAGAAGTAAAATAATGTAGATAACCCTCGAAGCATTTGTTGAAGACTTCAGTTTTCACATCAGATTGGGGATGATAAGAAGATTTGTGAGCCTGCAAGTACTCCAACAAGTGAAGAAATAATTCTTAATATTACTATTAAATATGAGATCACAACCACTTAATATAATCTTTAGAATACCATGTACGTTCTAAATTGTCGCCACGAAGGTGGTTGTCACCATGCTCTCTACAAAAGGATGTGACAAGGTGTGAAAGTGGTTATTATTTTTGAATCAACCTACTCCAACCTTGCCTCATGCATCTAGTCTGCTTGGAATTTTGACAGGGTGCACAACAATTTCTTTGTGTTTTTATCACACCTAGAGAGTGCATTTGCCACTGCATTCTTTAAGGAAGCTAGACAAATGCAGAACAACTCACTACTTAATCTTTAGAGGAAAAAAGTGCAAAACAGACCTAGGTTTCTCAAATACAATAAGAATAATAAACATGTAAGTAACCTATAACACATGCAATCACATATATCTCACATAGGACACAACATATACCATGGGAAAACCCTTTCTGGAAAAAACTTAATCACCAAGGAGCACTCATTTGTATTATTCAGTAAATCAGCAATCTGTGGTTACAACACAATGACATAGTATGATAGTATTCACTCCTATGGTCCCAATCAGTGTAACTGGAAATTACACCTGCTGCTTATCCTCCTACAATCACCAAGAGAGTAGAATCACTAAATCCCCACCCCAAACACCGCCTTTATAGATTCCACCTGTGCTAAAAATAGGGGCAAGATAGGCACCCTAAATATGCACAAATCATGATAAGTTAATTCCTAAATCTGGGTTATATATTTTAAGACTTGAGCAGTCAATTTTTGGACTAGTCTAAAAATAGAGTTGACTGTCTTTTTCCAGCAGTCACAGGCAGTCTATTTTTAGACTTCTCTAGTTCACTATTTTCCTCCCTTTATGTGTGCTCATAATACATAATACATGTGACAAAAATAGCCACATTAAGTGGGAAGCATTTGGACCCATAATTAATAAAAATCCAGTGTTAGGATTTGCAAGGTGTATGACACCTAATCCCAACGTTCTCCCACTTTTCATATACCTTGCAAGAGGGAAAGGGAAAAAATTATCGAGGCAGTGAACTAAGTGCTAAGGGCTGAATGCCCATAGCCTTGCTACACTATTTGAAATTTCCATAATTAATTAAATTTCAGTGTTAGGATTTGCAAGGTGTATGACACCTAATACGAACATTCTCCCACTTTTCATATACCTTGCAAGAGGGAAAGGGAAAAAATTATCAAGGCAGTGAACTAAGTGCTAAGGGCTGAATGCCCATAGCCTTGCTACACCATTTGAAATTTTCGTTGGTCATAGGATTTATCGAAGTATCTGCAACATTTACCGAAGTTCAGAGAGTGAATATTCATTTGAGCTTCATAACAACAGGTTTCTGAGTGAACAGTATGCACAAGATTTGGCAACAGAGAATGATGGAGAGCACACCGTTGATTACGTTGTGAAACCTGTATCATCATTGCCATGGCATATCCTTGGACATGCTGCATATTGTTTCGACTTGTTTTGGTTAAGTCTAATTTCAATGAAACATATGATTGCGGCTAATTGTCAATAAATACTTTGTGCACCTTGTAGGCACTGTTAAATACAGTCATAATTCTAGATTAACTGAAGCAGGAGTCATGGTTTTTAAATTTAAGAGACTATGAAACTTGTTCACCCACAAAATGTATTAAATGAATGCTATACATGGATATTGGCTACATGGAGGAGCCTTCTAAGTTATGATACATCAATCCCCAAAAAAATGTATACGAGTGTCATTGATGGCCTTCCAGAGTAGTTGGAGAATGAGTATTTATTTGAGCTTCATAATCCGGAGCTTTTGAGTGAGTAGTATGGTCAAGATTTGGTGGCAGAGAATATTTAGCCTATCCTCTTGCTGAATGTGTGCATCTGTGCCTACACACACGCCCACACATACACCATTGATTACATTGTGATACCTGTTCCATCATCACTGTGGTGTTTCCTTGAGCATGCAGCACAGCTACATATTGTTTTGACATGTTTTGGATAAGTCTAGTTTCAATGACATTCATGATTGTGGCTAATTGTCAAACACATTGTGCACCTTGTAGCTATATAGTTCAATAACACACATGAGTCTAGATCTTGGCTCAGGCTGAAGTAGGAGCCATTGGTTTTCAAATTTGATGATGGTTTAACAGTTGGTGGTGGTTTGCATTTACAAACCATTTATTATTGATTTCTATTATTTGGGTCCAATGGAAGTTGTCTTTTAATAAAATTCTAATATGTTAGTTTGTGACATGTATGATTTTTCATGTGAATTTACAGATGAGTGTTGCCAAACAGTGGAAAGAGTTCAGCGATTACAATGACAAGATTGGCTACATATTCCATGTATGTATGGTCTAGATATATAACATGTGTTTGTTGTGGGAGCTTTAGCGTCATATGGTAATGATTAGTTCTCATGGTGTTTTGTATGTTGCACAGGAGGATGCAAAGAAGGATAAATCTGTAAGAAACAGATATTCATTATAAAGATTGTGTCTGGAATGTGTATTTTGTTCGTCTTCCCACTTGTATGGAAGGAAACTTGCAGCCTGCAGTACCTTGAATGTATTGTGCGTATATGTTTTTATAGATGAAGGCAAAAGCAGTTATAATGCGCTAGATGTTATGTTCACCAAGTGAATATTTTAGAAAAAAATTCTGATGAAACTGCAGTTTGCTATTTTTCTCATCTGCACATTGAATAATTAATAGATTTGAATAATTTTGAATCAGTGTGGAACAAAAGTATACGAGAACTGCTTAAAAAAATTTACTTGCAGTTTAGAACTATGGAAGTTATGGGGAATGTGCTGGTGGTACGAGGAATGGATTACTTGTGTGGAGAGGCTTCGTCATTTATAGAATTTTGTTTTATAGATCAGAGTTGGATATTGGCAAATTTTTGTATTCATTGAAAGAGAAACTTGCTTTTGATTTTATGCAGTGTCATGTAAAATTTGCCATATTCTTATAAAAATGTAGTTTACTTTAATTTCATTAGATCCCATTTAAACACAGTCTTCACTTCAAGTCCTTTGCTGGGTAGATTCATCATATGAAATAAAAACACAGTAGTTTTACATGGAGTTGCTCTACAGATACGAAGCCTCTTCAAAAAATCAAGAGCTGACACAGAAAGGGAATATCACAAATAGAATGGAATATATGCAAGATTTCTATTTAACACAGACAAGAATAATTTTTTTTTTTCTGATCTCATACCCGGGTTAACAATAAATGGCTCACCAAAATGCATGGCACCAAGATCAAGATCAAGTGTGCATCATGGTTGGATTAAAAAAGCTATAAAATATGATAATGACTAAATTTTTCACAATATCTTTATGCTATGCCAATAGTAGGAATAAAAAGAGTTGACCTGATGGAGAGTTAAACAAACGTGCAAACTGGTCATTGGATTGGGTCAAGTTATTTCCTCAAAAATAAGGAACTAATCTAGGAGAATGGGTTGCCATGTAATCATGGTCAGAAAAAGAAACAAACCAATTAAAAAATAACTAGGAGAATATAAAGGGGCAATGAAATTATATAGATGTCTGCCACAAAGGAATTATGCTCGTAAGAGTGATAAATGAAGTCTATCCGGTTGGGATCAGATCCACTCTGGTTTGGGCCCCATTCAGCCGAGAGGCTACTGATCAATAGTAATATCATTATAGGTAATCATCATTTTTAGGGATAAAGCGATACATGGAAGGTACTTAATAGACACCTAAAAGTAGCTCCTTCGACATTATTTTGTATTATTTTATCTGTTAGCACATTTGTCTATGTATGAGTTAGAGCGTGGTCCCATGCTGGGGGCCTGCTATGTTTATTCAGGGGGTGCTGCTGAGTACAAATAGGAGGTTAAGCTAAACTGCGGTCCCATGTAAATTTTTGCTCAGCAGTTACTCTGAAAGAGCTCAGGCCAATTTATGGTCCCACGCAAATTTATTTTCAGCTGCTGCTACAGGCCAATTTCCTACAGATGCCACGTATGGAGGGAAACTAAAAACTGATGCCAAGTGGCAGGAAAAATGGAGAAAATCCCTGAGCGGGTGAAAGAATTTTTCTGCCCCCCATTGCTTCCCAGCGCTGGAAATGGTCTTCCTATCCTTCTGCGGGAGAGATTTTTGTGGAAGTTTGTCTGGCATTAGCAGCAGCCGTTGCAAAAAATTGGCATGGGACCCGATTTGCAGGCAAATAGAAGCAGCGGCCCCCAGCATGGGACCACGCTCTTAACGTGTTTTTCTACTGTTTTGTTCTCTTTGTATATTCATGTAATTTTTCTCTCCATTCATTTTTTTGGCGGGATGGGTCCGTTATCTCTCTTCTCCTTTCCTATGTGTAGCCATTTGAAGCATGCATGTGAATATTGTCAAAGTTTAAGTGCAAATTATAAATAGACAATTAATTAGGTTCATTTGATAAGAAAATATATAAAAACTATGAAAACTATCATTTTCTAGCGAGCTTTCTATTTTGAAGCACTTTTAGAACACATTGTGGCTATTTTTGCTATGCAGTTTTTGTCCATCTTTATTCCAATCCAAGGGGTCCGACTATTAGAAGGTTGGTCAGTTCTCACTAGCCACCCAAACTCTGACAGAAGTCCCAAAGTTTGTATTCATTTGCGCTCTAAATCAATCATAAGTAATTCATTATAGGGAGACATGAGTTACAATGTGCAAAATTATGGCGAGTACTGAAAGAGAAGCAAACAAATAGATATGGGGGTGTTAGTTGTGGCAACTTTAGATGTGCATATCTATGGCCAAGTTTCAGTGATGGGTTTAGTGTCAATGCATTAACAAAAGATACAAGCCTTCCATTCACCCTATTTTTTACATGTTTGGTTGAGCATTTTCTTAGACGTTATGGTTGTGTTTTTATGTGTGATGCTTAATTAAAGGTAGTTCATGTCTAAATTTTGGTGAACACCAAATGTTTTATATTTTTGGGGCTTTATTTTATGTTGACTCTTGTGCTCACAAGGCTTCTTTTTGGTGTTTCCTATGCTTGATTGATGATCTAGGAGCTTTTGAGATTCTAGGTAACTTGTGTCATAAAGACGACGCTCTGTGTCATGTGCTATCTTCACCATTGGCTTTGGGACCATTCCACACGTGGTCATACCACAAACTTTTAACTCCCACTCATTGATGCCGCATATCTTTGACAATGTTAGTATCATTTCTAGAAGATAATAAATTGACACGTTAGAACAATTGCAAAGAGAACAATTATCATTCATGTAACGGTTTAATCATCTTACCATCTCTACATTTGTATATTAATGTATTCCTTCATTTTCGTTGGAGGCAAGCTTTAAGCAAGGACGTACAATAAAATTAGACATCCATGTAACATACAAACTCTCAGATATTTTGTAGAACTATTGCATTATAACACTTCATATTTTATAGTTCTCGCATAATGTTTATGTTCATTCTGTTGTGTCCATGTCGCATAACACTCTAGTACACCACTCAACCATTTCATATGCTTACAACAACAATGCATTTGATATGTCAAGTAGGGTTCTCCACTGGGCCTTCCTTGGGCCCAAATTAATAGGGCTTCATTTTATGGAGGATCCTACGACTCATAGGGTTTAAAAAATGTGCATGCACCTAGATCTAAATGTGTTGGCTCTGTTGGGGTTGATTTCAAACCCAAGGCCCTTTCCAAATTCTTTTTTACCCAAAACCCTATTGCGTTTGGGCTTGAGTGGTATACTTTATTTCACGTTTAAATTTATTTTATGCTACCAAAATTGAAAAATATGTGACTCTAACTAGAAGAATTACTCGGCCTAATAAAAAGCTATAATTTTGTCAACATTCCTTTGGGTAAAGCTATAACTTAGTTTTGAAAAAGAAAATGGAATCCAAATTTGCGAATGAACCTTTACAAAATATATTGTGCTCCAGTCATTGAAATTGGGTGAGTCTTTGTAAAATGTTGTAGCTTCTTCTTTGAATGTGAATGATAACAATATATCTATGGATGATAATGCGCTTGATAAGTACTTTAAAGACAATGTAGAAGATGATTTAGATCATGGTGGACACTTAACTGCTCAAGCCAAATAACAATCTACATGTTTCTCAATCCACTAGTGAGACAATAGAAACCCTAATTTCAAATTTAACAATTTTCTCATAGAAAACCTACGAGATATTGTATATTTAATAAATGTCTTACAACAAGTCGCGTGCCAAGGTTTGCCTCAAAATGAGGCCATTTCCAAATAATTTTCTTATCTTCCATTTCTCAATCTAATCCTCTCATCTTCAAATGATCTTTTGTTCCTGCCACTTCCCAATCACCTCTTGCTCATGTTGCTCAAAATCTGTCTCCACAATCCCAATTACAAACTTGAATTCTCCTCATATCTACTTCAGCTACCAAACATGTGGTAGCTCCTCTCACGAATCACTTTCAACGTTCCAATTCTTCTCACTGACTCCACAATTCCGTTCATCAACAAATTCCATTTCCTAAAACTAATACCTCTCTTCATTCCCCACTCAACCAAAACCCTAAAATGGCTACCACAACACATACTCTTTGTAGCATGCAAGATCAATTAAATCTTCCATTTCTCTATTTAATCTCATCTTCAAATAATCTTTTGTTTCTACCACTTCCCAATCACCTTTCGTTCACATTGCTCAAAATATTCATTTCTTCACAACCCCAATTGCAAACTATAATTCTCCCATATCTACTTCACCTACCAATCATGTGGTAGCTTCTCACACAAATCATTTTTCACATTCCAATTCTTCTCACCGAGTTCACAATTCAATTCATCTTAACAAATTCCACGTCCTATCACTAATACCTCTCTTCATTCCCCTCTGAACTAGCTACCACAACACACATTATTCATAACATGTAAGATCAAATAAATCCCTCACTCAAGGAATAACAAGTCGAATAAGAAGGTTACTTCCAATGGTATTCTTCTTAATCCTTTGGCTTATGAAGTTATTGCTCATCCATTTCCACCATTGAACTATCCTTTACATCACATTAGAGCCTTTTATGCTTCTTGATTAGATTTCGCTCATGATGATAAATTGACAATCAAGCTATTCTTATAAGGCTTAAGGATTATGTTCTTCCATGAGAATTTGTGCAATATTTTACAATTTTCAAATCAATATTGGCACAACAGTCACACTTGCTAAATTGGTTCAAGTTAGGCAAGGTATAAATGAAAATATTAACAATTATATTCTTAGATTCAAAGAAATAATTATCAAAATGACTTATAAGCCAGTATTAAGTGAACTCCAAATTATCTTTATTTGACTTATGTGCAGTCATGAAACTAAGCTTGCATTGCTCGCTTAACAACTTGGCCAAGTAGCGTAGCTAGCTGGATACACTGTCTGATCACCATATTCCTATTCCGTAGTGTCGTATGTCGGATGGATTACAGCAGGTCTGTTCTCCAGGCTGACACATTGGAGTTTGCATTCAATTCTCAAAACCTGTTATAAAGGTTTAACTAAAAGTATATAAGATATACTCACTCAGTTAGAGTAATGATAAGGGATATCAGGTAGATCTAATGGACCCTTACAGTTGCACATAGTTATCATTATTATCAGATGGATTGTAAACATTATATTATGCTAGATTTAATTTGTTGCGTGTTGAAAATTATTGAACACATTAATTGTGATGAAAGGGTTACTTATGAAAAAAAATTCCCCTTAATTTGATGAAGTATGACGTTGGGTGTTACATTTTGGTATCAAAACTGAAGGTTATCAACTCTTCGACTTAATGGGTCCTTACGCTAACAAATTATTTTATTTTTGTTTAACAAAACACAATGGTTAGAATAAGAATAAATAACGCAAACAATGTGGTTGAAGCAACAACCGAGAAGTTTAGGATACACAAGTTTATAATGGGACTGAACCCACTCATTGGGGGTGAAGTTGATGTCCATGGCCCTTCTACCATGGAATCTATTTTTTGAGAAATCCATTAGGCAATAGTAAAAATTTCAAACGATATGTGCTCATAGGGATGAGAAGTGAAAGAAGAGCTACAACTCAAATTATCCTTTGGAACTTAGAAAGATTTGGTGGAAAAATGGTTGGAAATAAGGATAGAAATAGTAATAATGACACAAACAAACAAAACATGCTACAAGTGCAAAGATGAAATTTATGGAATAGTGTTGCAGCTAATGAATAATAAATTTGAAATAAAAGGACCTTTCAGTTAGTTTTTTAACTATGGTGGTGATCACTATGCCAAAAAATTTCCATTAAGAGAACAAGGAGAAACAATCTGTAGAAAATAATCCATCCAACATCAAAGAATTCATGCTGTAGTGGTAAATCGCTAGGTTGAAAAATAAGTAACATCCATTGAAGTGTCAGATAAGTTATATGGAATTCCTGTAGCTATTATATTTTATATTAGTACAACTAAATGCTTTATTTCTAGTAAATTAACTGAGAAAATTGAAATAAATAAAGCTTGGATATATGAAAAATACATGGACTGTATAATATGGGAACAATGTTGTTCAAATTATCAACAAATGTTTTTTTAATGCAGCATTGGAATTTCCTAACTTTAACATAGAATTAGACATATAGGTGGATCCTTTAGATTACATATGACATCATTATAGGTCTAAATTAGCTATCTTAGACATAAAGTAAATTGTTGAATGTTATGAAAAAAGAGTAGAATACATAGATGATCTGAAAAAAACCTAGCAAGTCATTACAAGGCATAAAAGGATAGTTTTTTGAGGTTAGACAGTATATTCAAGCTATTCGTCTTCAAATAGGATAAAAATAAGGGTTGTATGCTTTGTGTAATTATGATATCATATTTCAGTGAGGAAGTTAAGAACTTACTTGGAGGATTTTCCTTTGTTGTCATAGGAGTACACGTATGTATTTCTAGGAGGAATTATCTAGACATTCCTCCTAAACGCGAGATCCATTTTATAATTGATATGAAACCTATAAGTAAACCAATCTCTAAGACACCATACAAAATGATTATAACTGAATTAGTGGAACTGAAAGCACAAATTCATGAATTATTTTCTAAGGGACTAAATATATTGAGTGTATACTTTATGGGGATCAGCCGAGTCATATTCATTAAGAATAAAGTACGAAACATTAATACTTATGCATCGAATAACAAATACTTAACAAAGCCAACGATCAAATAATAGGTTTCCATTTATCTAAGGATTAGATGAACTATTTTATTATATGTGAGATTCCCATTTGTCTATCCAAAGATAAAATTATGATCAAGCTATCATCAAATGAGAATAAAGTATGAAAACATTAAGAAGACAATGTTCAGAATAAAATATGGTCATTATGAGTCCATGGTGTTACCTTTTGGACTTACTAATGCACCAAATGTATTCATGAAATTAATGAACAATATTTTCCATAAATATCTAGAAAAATTCATGTTAGTTTTCTTTAGATGAAATTTTAATTTATAATAAGAATTTATGGAAGAATATAATGAACAATTGAAGAATAGAGCTATATGTGCTTACAAAGAGAAAAACTATGTAGAAAATATGTCAAAATGTTCCTTTCTATCAAAATGAAGGTATAGTTCCTAGAGAACATAATTAATAAGGATGGAATTTCAGCTGATACATTGAAAATTTAAATCTGTACCAAAATGACTAGCACCTAATAATGTACATGAAGGTTAAAACCTTCATGGGTTTGGTTAATTATTACAAAAAAATTGTGCAAAGATTTCCCTAGAGTGGTTGTTCCTCTAATAACCTTATTTGTATAAAAAGGAAAAGAAATTTTTGGGGGACTCATAAGTGTGAAAATATAATTCAATTTGACTGAAAGAGAAAATTACAACAACACCTATTTTGAATGTTACAAAATCCCAACAAAATCTTCATCATGGTAATGGATGCCTCTGGTGAAATTTTGGGAAGAATACGTTCTGTAAAAATGATCACGTGATTAACATATGAGAGTAGGATAAATTTGAAGATATATGAGATAAACTATACTCACCATGACTTAGAACTTCATTTCCATAGTTCATGCTTTGTAATTTTAGAGGCATTATCTGTCTAGGAAAATCTGTTTGAACTAAAAACATACCACATACGGATGAAGTATATCTTTACACACCCTAATTTGAATGTACAAGATAGTTGTAGGTGGCTTTAATTTTTGGTGTTATTATGATTTTGACATAAGTCACATTAAACGATTAAGAGAACCGTGTGGATAATGCATTGATTTTTATGAAGCAAGTTTCCATTATTGTTACCCTTATAGAATCAATTTAAATATGAATTAAAGAAAAAAATGTTAACTGGTCTCATATTATGAACATGTGAAAGACATGCACTAGAAACAAATCTGAATGATAAGGATATACAAAGGCTTAAAATTTGGTAATGAAGGAGTCTCAAAATATGATAGTAGACAAGGTTTATGTTCCTTTGAGGAAATGACTTAACAATGAAAGTCATGAATATAATTTTATGATACTCCTTATTTCCTGACATCCTAGAGTGGACAGAATTACTTGACTGTTGTAAAAAAAAAAGTACTTTCTAGAAGGGAATGAATAAATATATGATAAACTATGTTTGCTTATTGACTAGAATTTTAACATATTAAGGCAGAGGACATACATCATGTTGGTTTGCTATACTCCACACAACATACCACACTACAAACAGAAACTAATTAGTATGAATTATTCATGTAAGGACTGCTAATGTCTAAAAATAAGCACTTATCATGAAATGATTTTAGTTATGGCTGAAAAAGTAGCTAAAGTATCTCAATTTATACTAAGGTGATATAAAATATGATTAAATAGTACTTGTGAAATCAATTTTTGATTCAAAGTTTTTAGATTTCATGAAATTCTAGAACTAATTATTTCCAACAGAGGATCCTACAATGACCTCTCAATTTCAGAAAAAACTTAAACTCAGCTTTGGGAACAAAACTAAACTTCATTTCACCTTACCATATCAAAATAAATCATCAAACAAAAATATTTTACTCAGATTATAGAGGATATGTTCATAATGTATTACATGGATCAGGAATATAGATGAGAAGAATATCTTCCATTAGTTTGAATTTTATTATAATAACACGTACCATTCTTTGCTAAAAATTTCACTATTTAAAGCATTGTATGGATGAGAAGGTTCAAAAATCCTATCAGCTGGGATAGTACTAAGGACAGGAAGAAGTAGTAGGTCCTAGAAATGTTGATGGAAATAGAAAAGTAAGTGAAAGCTCATTTGTTAGCGGTTGAAGGAAGTTACCAATAGGTAAAAAAGCTATGTAGATTTAAAAAGAGTTGACATCAAATTTGAGCTGGGTGATAAAGTTTTCTTAAGGGTTAAACCCAAAAAAAGCTCAATCACGTCTGAGAAGTCTGTCAAACTGTCACCTAGATATGTGAGACCTTTCGAAGTACTTAAATTCATAAGTCTAGTTGCATAATGATTAACATTACCTCCGGCATTGTCTAAAATGCATGGTGTTTTTCATATTTCATTGTGCTTAAAAAAGTATGTTTTAGATATAACACATGTCCTAAATTGGAACTCTTTACAGGTTCTGTAGCTAGGAATAATCATGGTTAAATCTATAAGAGTGTTGGAAACTCACAGGTTGCATCTTCGTAATCGAGATATTGCACAATACAAGGTCTAATGGAACCGATATTATGAAGAAAGTGCAACTTGGGAGAATTTGGAAGAGATGAAAACTATGTTTCCTTATCTATTTGAGTGATACAAACAATTATTTGTTTATCTGTTAGTAATTATTAATTATTATTTGATAATAATGTTGATAGCTATGGCAAATTGCTACTATAAACTCACTGTTTTACAATAATTGTTGTTGTAAGGTTGTTACAACCAATATTTTTGAATAATGAATGATTGAAATTTTGGAAAAAAATCTTAAGTTGTATAAAAATGAGAACTATTTCTTTGAGCAACGATGTTTGAAATGTTTCTCCGGTTGAAATGTTTGTCACATTATGTAAAATCATCAGGATGATGATTCTTTAAGGGGGGAGGAAGTATGTCACACCCCGCACTTGTATTTGGTTACGTTGCTGAAACTGATTGCAAATTATCAAATAAGCTAATAATATTCGTTGATAAGTGCTTATATAATGATAGTTGTACACACACATAATTAAAACATATGCATACATGTGTGTAGGTGACACTATGTTTGCATTTATCAGTTAACAATGTGCTTAAGAAAATATAAGATTTATAGATGCCTAAATCTAATGCAATGTAGCAATAAATGAATAAGCAATGAAACACATAATAAGCCCAAACAAATAAAAAATTAATATTTAAAACCCTAAGTACAAATAAAGAGATAAAATGACTTAGATGATTCACAAATAATTCTGGACTATGCCGAAGTGATGAACTGATGAACAAAGAGGGAAAACTGAAGCACCGAGCCTAAAAAAAATGTAGATGTGTCGGAATATGCTGGACTAGGGCGCCTATTGAGGGTCAATGGGACCTGGGGTGCCTTAGACCTGTTCTGGGCGCCTATGACTGCTCCGGACCTTAGAAAACTAGTTTCACTGGGTCCCAAGATGTTTGTTGTCCTTCGCTTCTTGTTGCTAATATGTCGTACCAAGCCCACACATGTCGCCTGTAACATGAAAAAAATAAATGACTTGCTAAAACCCTCAAAAGCGCATCAAATCCCAAAATAAAATAATGCAAATGAGGGGCCAGATTGTCCTCAACTGTCAAATGAGTGATCTTATGACTAAGGCATTGCACTACATTTCAGACCCAATGTAGTTCTATGTGTGTGTGTGTAGAATCGTGCCCCAGGTGGCTCTTGTGCATGCCACACTTAATAGCGAGCGAGCAGCTAGATGTAAGCAATGTAAGTAGATGTGCGCATGAAAGAATGAACTTCCCCTCCTATGAAGTGTATGTAGAAGTATCAGTCCTGTGCCCTTGTGTGTGGATGCTAGATGGATGCTTGAATGCTCTTGATAATGGCCTTTGAATGCAACCTTAGGTAGTGATAGCTAATACTTAGTGCTTGGCCCTTTATTATGATCACATAAATTTATATTTATATGATTCTCTTGCTTGAATTTTTTAATTAACCCCAAAAAGGCTTAATACCAAAAATATAAGATGCCCAAATGGTTAGAAAGGACCCAAAAGATGTGAACAAAGTACAAAGAGGTCAAGGCCGCCTAATGTTGGCATCTTGGCTGGGCACTGGCGTCCAAGATGAGAAATGTCGAAGTATGAAAAGATAGACTAGGATAGAAAGAGTGTAAGATCAAAAGTAGCCTTAAAAAGCAAACAAAGATGTCCAAAGACATGGGTTAATTAGTACTCTTCTTACTTAGGAATCATATGAGTAGTAGTATACAATCAGGACTAGATAGATACCCAAAGTGTGTGATTTAGTGTCTACACAATGTTGGCCTCGTTTGATGGTCGTAATTTGTTTGCATTGCTATGTTTCATTGATTGACTGAACACCACCATTGGTTGCTGCAATTAATTATTTCACTATTCGTTAATAAATATGGACTGTTGCATTACTGGCCAATATATTTTTAAGGATTGAGGTAAATAAGTGTCTATTATCATCCTTGACCGTCATGCGAAGCAATAGTTTATTTCTAACATTTTATTTGATTGGTCGCAGGCCATTCCACAAGGTAATAATAATGTGATGTTTTAATATCGTAAAGTTTTAATTATTCTCTTGACATTATAATCGGTCAAAGAACGCCTTGCTTGTCGTTGGTAAGTAACGAGTTTCTAATTGGCCTTGGTCTTAGACTGTGATATAAATTATTTTCGTTATGATGGTCTTAGACCATATTGCAAGTTTAAACGACATTGTGATATTGTGGTGGTCATTGACCATATTGCGTAAAGGTATAGTCGTTAATGAGTAAAGTGGTCACTGACCATACCATTGAGCATAGATATAATTAAATATGAATGTTATCATTTATGGTTTGAACATAGTCAACATGGTAAATATGTGGATAATAAAAGTCACAACTCTCCACCACCGAAGCTTGGCAAGTGATAAATTAATTGTATTATTTTATTATATGGTCGTTGACCATACTATTGGGCATTGTAAATAAGATAATGTTGTGTTAAAAATTAGTCACCATGTGACTTTGCATGAAAGGTGACATTTTTAATAGTCATGATTAGGGTTTATTTTTGACTTTTATGAAAAGTGGATAAGTTCAAATTGGCAATGATGGATAAATTTAAAAATGGGCAAAATCAAAACTTTCATGTTTTAGTAAAATGTGCATAGCTGGGAAAGATAGAGAAATTGGTGGGAAAAAACCAAAGGGACTTCCAGAAGTTAACATGCATTAATGAATTGCATGATCTTATTGGGAAGAGGGAGAAACTTGCAAAGCAAGCTAAAGGCATGCACCCTCCCATTCACATTTTTTGTGGTGATGGTTATTTTTTCTCTTCAAACATGGAGAAAATGGAGGAAGTCCTTGTTGGTTGTTTGCATGCATTATTTTTATTGCTATTAAAATGGTGAATTTTGCCTTGTGTTGGGCACATTTACTTGGGAAAAACTGGAATATTTCTTTGTTGTTCAAGTGCATCTGGTTTTGTAGATTTGTGAAGACAAATATAGAGGAAATTTGGGCATTTTCCTGGCATGAATTCTCTACTCTTAATCTTGTTGTTATATTTTGCAATAAATGATTAAAATGTTGTTCTTCTTCTTCTGGTTTTAAATCTACAATATATTTTTAAGCTTGATCAAAAACTTGATGGAAAATGAAGAGATAAAGAAATTTCAATTTGGGTATTTGCCAAAACAATGAATAATGGTTTTCTTGTTGAAAATATAATTTTGGGTTATGCTTTTAGTTGGTATTTCTTTTGATGTTCACGTTTTCTTTCTAGGAGTTGTTTAAATGATGTTTTGGCATGCAAAAATTAGTGGTTTTGTAATTAAATTACTAGTTACATTTAATATAAATATATGTGCATAAATTTATCCCTCACACAGCTCATATAGAGCTACAGATAGTCGATTCAAAGAGGAATTTTTTTTTTATTTGCTGGTTGTTTAAATAGCTACAAATAAAAAAAAGTTATGGGTAGGTATGGAAATTGTTAATATTGCTTCCCTTGTGTGTAAAAAATATGGGAATGCGTTTCTTGCTTGTAAACTCTTGTTGTTGCATATTAATTTTGTTTCTTGTTTAGAAAAGACGTTTTTGGGCTTGAAATAAACGTGGGTTTTGATTAAGTTACCAGTTGCCTTCAAAATAATTACCTGTGTATGAGTATGAACTCCATACAACTCGTATAGAGCATATAATGGTCAATTTATGTTGGAAAGATTTTTATATAATCTGGTAGCTTGATATAAGTTGCAAAATTAAGGGATTTTTGGGTTACAAGTTGATTCTATGCTTTAGTTTATGAACCCATTCTTTATTATAGTTTACTTGGTAAACATACTTAACCTAGATGAGAGATGGGAATCGATTCATTGTGTTAGAATAGTTAACAGTTCGTATTCAAACTCGTTTCCCTCTCTCCAAAATGTTTTAGGTCTTTGGCATTATTTTGAGCATTGTTGGTTGAGAAACATTTTGCCAACAATGTCTGTATTTATTATGCGTACTTGACCATTTTATCAAGAGTAATATGTAATTTTGATGGGCTGTTTTCTATCTCTCATTTAGAGTTTGTCTGTGTTGAAGTAAGATTTTTGTTTGAAGTATAAAATCTCTCATGGAGCTGTTTTTTTCAATATTGTTAGATTTGTGAAGTTTATTCTCCAATGTTATGTTGAAAAGTTGATTGTGACTGGATATGTCCATCTCTTTAAAAAAATACTTTGTTCCTCACTTAAATATTAAACCTGATTGTTTAGGTGATTAAACTAAAATGGAAAATGGAGATTTGTTCTAGCTTAATATGATGCTATGCAATGCAGTAGATAAATGGAGTAAAATGTAGTAAATAGACCCAAAAAAATAAGAAAATGAAGAGGTGAAACCCTAATGTGCAAAGAGGGTCAAAAAGTCCTTAGCTAATTCGCAGATGTGTCGGGATTGTGTTGCAATGGAGACCAATTGGACAGGAGGAGGAAACAACCACACAAGAGCTCTATAAAGTGTAGATCTGAGTTGTTTGAGTAGACTGGGGTGCCTGGAGAGGGATGGGGGACACCTTGGGCGCCTTGATATGAGATCTGGGCGCCCTGGTATGCGGAAATGACCAAGAAACCTCCTTTGAGGTGTCGCTGAGTGGTTGCCTGCCTTCGCTTCTTGTCGCTGAACTGCATTAGATGTCGCTGTAAATAAGAGATGAAGAAGGTACTTGCAAAACCCCAAGGAAAACATCAAAACCGTAAAAAAAGAAAGATGCATATGAAGGGTTCAGACTGTCCTCAGCTGCCAAATATATGGACTTATCACTGAGTGTTGCACTACGTCTCAGACCCAATGTAGTTCTAGGTGTGTGTGTGTGTGTGTGTGTGTGTGTAATCATGCCCTAGGTGCCCTTGTGCCAGTCACACTTTGTGAGTAGCGAGAAATAACTAGATGTAGAATGTAAATAGATGGTGCATGGATTAGAATTAACTCCCTTCCTATGAAGTGTGATGCAGACAAACCAACATTTGTCCCTTGTGATGGATCTAGATGGATGCAAATGGAGCTATAGATGACTTTGATGGATGCAATCTTAGGTGGAGATACTAATGCTTAGTGATTGATCCCCCATTATGGTCTCATAACTTTATATTTATATGGTTCTCTTGTTCTAATTTCGTAATTAACCCCGAAAAGGTCGACCACAAAAAATATAAAAGTTTAAATGGCTAGAAAGTGCGCAAAAGATGAGAGTAAAGTGTAAAGAGGATCAGGGTGCCCCAGAGGGGATCAAGGCGCCTGGGGTGCCCCAGTCCTGGCCGGGAGCCTCAGTCAGAGTGGAAAAAACACAATGTGATATAACCGACTGGGAAAATATAGGTGAAAGATTGAAAATAATGACAACAAACAAAGTAAAATGGACAAAGACATGGGTTAATTAGTACTCTTTTTCACTCAAAAACCATATGAATAGTAGTACGAGACCGAGACTAAATATTTACCCAAAGTTCATGATTTAGTGTCTACATTTTCCCTCACTTTATGTTGGTGAGCAGAAATATCAGTAACATAAAGTAGATAGAGATGCGTACTTGATATCCATGTAGAGTGTTGTAGAAAACATGCCGAGGGACTAGACAAAGTGTGGAATAACAAAAAGAGATGGAACATGGAGACTAAAGATGTAAAAGTGTAAAAAGTGATGAGAGTGAACCTAGAGCAGAAGCGCGTGTGTAGATGTCATTGTGTGTGAGGTACTTGCATGTTAGTATGAAGTATGAAATGTTGAATGACGTTGTTGTTGTTGTTGGTGTTGTTGTTGTTGACTGCTTGCTTCCCATATAGACGAACCTGCAAAGTAGAAGATGATCAAGTGGTCAAATATGCATGTATATGTGTAAAAAATCATGTAAAGAAAGTATGAAAATGAAAAAGGAACATGTGCACCTGATCTGTGATGAGAGAAAGGGTGTCAAAAGGATATCTTGTAACTGTCGGTTAAATGCAATTTTTTTGGGTGATCTCATGTCACTGTCACCAAAGAAGTGTAGGGAGAAATGTGTGTTATTATCCAGCCTGTAACTGTTTCCCTAAGAATATGAAGAGATCTCTGTATTGTCTGGTTTTTTTGGCGATTAAACGCTGCTGGATGAAGTAGTGTAGGGAGGAAAGTCCATTGTATCCTCCAACTTGTAATTATTCCCCATAATGCTAAGGACAACTTGTCCTATAAAATCCGTTGTGTATCAAAGTTCTATAGATTAGTTTGAACCCACTTGTTGTATAACCCACTGTGTCATGGACGGAAAAAATATGAAAACTAAACTGTACCGGTATTGCACTTTGTAGTTTGTAAACCCCAAATGATGCATCCCCTCTTTGGGGGTGCATGCGACATCGTAGGTAGGAGAATGCGGGCCCAAAAGAGGACCGACCCCGTGAATTGTAACTCTGCCCTATAGGGAGAAAGGAATGCACTTGGTAGAAACCAAGACACACACAAACAAATGGCTAGAAAAAAAGGGTTAGTACAGACAAACATGCATGTAGAAAACAAGTGTAAGCTACACAAAAAATGTGTAAGCTAGAATGTAAGTAAAAACGCAAGAAACCAATCATAGACCACTAAAAGCAGGTTACAAACATGGGACACCACTCACAATGTCGCAAGACACTTAAGGCCATAGTGGCTGCATACAAACAAACAAGTTTGCGCACCAAACAAAGGGCAAGGCCTGCATACAATAACAAAGAAAGACCAACAAGTACAAACAAATAGATAGCCATGGTAGCAAGTAATCCTGGAAACAAATGTTGCCCATAAAACACCCGTTAGCATGCTAGAAAGATAACCCATATGTCAATAGCGTGTATAGCCAATAAAGTAGCATGTTATCAAACAAAATGAAATAATAACACTTATACTATACGAATTTGGATGCCCCCAATAGCCGTTGTGGGACTAGTAATAGACAAGCATCCATGCTGCATGTAAGAGACATGTATATGCGATCATAACTAGAAAAGGAGGTGAATGTGCATGTGTGTATGGTAAAGATAATCACATACAAGAAATCTATCTATCATGAGTAATAAGACGACCATGAACAAAAAAATGCAAGAAAGAGTAAATGCGACCAAGATATGCAGTATTCTTTGGATGGATGGAATGGAATGCATAATGGATGATAGGAGCTGCGTGCGCCCTGAGTGAATGGATTTTTATGTAGTAAGGTTCATTTGTTTTCCCCCCCTTATTAGTAAAAAATGAACTGTAAATGAGAGCAATTCATCGGGAAATGGCTGAACTATGTGTTGTGTGTAGCGCGTTGTGGTGAATGCGTATGTGTGTTGATGATATGAGACCTAGAGATGATATGCGCATAACCCGATAGCCTAAGCGTATATCACGATAAGATGATTGAAGAAGTGATGATGTAGCTTAAAGCATATACCACTACAAGATGAATAGAGGGAGTGGTGATGTAGCCTAAAGCTTATACCACTACGAGATGATGGAATAGGTGACCATTTAGCCTATAACATATGTCACTAACCTAAGAATGTTGCATGATAGAAGGTTGAAATGATGCATGTGCGAGTGTGACAAGGTCCATTTGTGATATATACCCTCAACAATCCAGTATGGACCATGAGACTAGAGTGCATCATAGGGTAGTGAGCGTAGTGCATACAAGTAGATGTATGTAGTATATGCGATGATGAGAGACGACCATGTGATAAAATGCATAGTATGTATAGTGATGATGATATGTAGCATAATATGTGTAATTCCTATTGTGCAGTGTGTGGGGTTCATGTGGGTACGATGCCCTCAACAATCAAGTGTGAATTGAAGCACAAGAGTGTCATTAGGAAATGGTTGATGCGAGTGTATTTCAAAGTATGAGTGGAATGAGTGAATGTTGGATTGTTATGTGATGAATATGTAATACATATGTTTGTTGCTTAGAAGAGAGATAGGAGATGATAAACTCCATGCCCCTCAAGTATGTAAGTGATGGCGATTTAGTCAAAAGATGCTAAGTGAATCAATGTAAGGAGTAGTTTCTTTGATAAAAGTGATTGGATGCTGAATCGAGGACTGCATAGGTTCCTTAAATTGTGAGAGTCGAAAGATGTCAGCTAGAGTGTGTTTTTCTTGTATAACGAGTGGTTGCTTGTTGACTGCAGATGACTTGAGAGGTGGAGCAGTTGCATTGATCTTTAAAGGGGGTTTCTTAGTTTGGCTTGGTAATACTGTATGTGACTTAGTAGGAGGAAGTGTTGGACTAATTTGGAGAGGTGATTTCTTGACTTGATTAGATTGCATAGGTGGCGGTTGAGTGACGAAAGAAGGAACACTAGAAGTGATGACATGATGCTCACTAAACATAGACGAATCAAATTTAGGAACCCACTGAGATGTAGCATTTATAGATGGGCATGCAACATAATGTTGCGCATCGAATGAGATAAAGCCATGATGCTCAAGATGTTTGATTCTTCGTTGGAAAGTGTAACAATCATTGTCGTGATGGAAATGACCTTGATATTTTGTAAGCTGATAAGGAGGATAACAATGAGTAGGCGGTAAAGCAATCAAGTGACAAGTAAGGAGTTTAGTAAGAAGGTCATGTTGCTTAGTATTGCGATCAAAGATGGGAGGCTATGGTAATGGTATGACTTGAGGCACACTGATATGAGCACATGTAGTGAACATGGAATGAGGATGAGATGGAGAGGGACAACAAACATGAGCTTGAGAAACATCCTTAAGATGTTGGAATTCATATTTGAGAGATATAATTGTGGATTCCATAGCCTTAAATTTTTCTTGAAATAAAGAATGCAAAGCTTGAATTGAGTCCAACATAGATGAATTAGATGGAGGATCATGAGGACTAGGGTCGTCAAATAGATGATCAAAAATAGGGCTTATTTCGTGTGGTGGGGTACCTTTAGGAAGATACATGGTGTCTAGGGCTTTTTGTAGAACAACCTGACAATTGGGATGCATCTTAAGTAAATTAGACTAAGAAATTTGACCCATGATAGAAGAAAAATGAGGATCCTAAACGTGAAGATCGAGTTCGGGTTCACCCAAAAGATTAAACTAAAATGGAAAATGGAGATTTGTTATGGCTTAATCTAATGCTAGGCAAAGCAATAAATTAATGGAGTAAAATACAGTAAATAGACCTAAGCAACTAAGAAAACAAAGATGTTAAACCCTAATGTGCAAAGAGGGTTAAGAAGTCCTTAGCTGATTTGTAGATGTGTCTGGAATGTGTTGTAATGGAGATCGGCGGGACAGGAGGAGGAAACGATTGCACATGAGCTCTAGAAAGTTCAGATTCGAGTTGTCTGAGTAGACCAGGACACTTGGAGAGGGATGGGGGTGCCTGGGGCACCTTGATATGATATTTGGGTGCCCTTGTCTGCAGAAATGACAAGGAAACCTCCTTTGAGGTGTCGCTGAGTGGTTGTCTGTCTTCGCTTCTTGTCATGTGAATGTTGTTGAGCTCCATTGAATATTGTTGAGCTGCACTAGATTTCGTTGCAAATTCGAGATGAAGAAGGTACTGTTATCCATATTTTTCCCCTAGGTAAAATTGGATCAGCCACGACCCCACACAAAAGAAACCAGAGAAATCACGTTCAAATCCTGTAAACAGGTTACAGAGGGACTCTATAATGGAGTGGCAGGGCATGCAAAAGATCAAATGACCCCGTGTAAGAAGAAATTCAAGAAATGGCTATGTCGAGTGAATCCATGCCTCAAATCTAGCAAACAAATTACAGGTGGGCTTGGAAATGGAATTAGGGTCGGGGAAGGAGAAGACAGTGTCAAAGAATCCATAAGCTCAAAAGAGAAGGAACAATGAAGGTTTGAAGTCTTCAGGCTCTGAAATAGTTCAGAACGAGCCCAAAAATCAACTAAGTATGGAGGAGACAGCAGACGCTGCCAAGTGTCCAATCGGTGCACCTCTAAAGGTTGAATCCAAAAAGGGAGACTTAAACAAGCGCCAAGCCCCCACGTGTCCCAGGCCCAAAGTAGGGGCATAGTCAAAGCTAAAAGTCAAAAGGTGGACAGGGTGGGCCTAAAAAAGACTAAGTATAGAAGTGCTAGTGGAAGCCACTTGGTGCATCCCCAAAAGTTAATCCAAAAGTGGAGACCCAAATGAGTGCGGGCTCGCCACGTTGTCTAGGGTCCAAAAAGGTAAGAGAGGCCATTGAAAAGTCCAAAGAACCTGCGGAGGCTTCCACGTGTCAACCCGACGCTCCTTCAAAGGAAAAATCTTGAGCGGGTTTTTAAGTGAGCGTGGAGCCTCCACGCGTCCAGTTTCATAAAGGGACAGGGTCGGGTTGAATAGTCAAAGCATTGAGACAGGCCAGCAGAGGGTGCCAAGTGTCATCATGATGCTAATTCAAGAAAAAATTAAGGGGAGGTTTCCAAACAAGCGCCAGGCCTGCCGCGTGTCCCCAGTCAAATATATGACCCCATTGAGTAAAAGACTTAGCCAAAAACATAAAAGAAAATTGAGCAAGCCATGGGAGAAGCCACATGTCAGCCTCGCGCCACTCCAAAAGAAAAATACAGAGGCTTCCCTCAGACATGCGCCAGCCCTCCATGTGTCTGGTTTCAAAAAAGGGGCCCATTTTGGTAGCTGGTTCCCGCTATTTTGTACAGACCCGATTCAAATTTCAAATGGGCATATCTTTTGACTCGGGGCTCGAAATCTAGCAAATCTGGCACCGTTGGAAAGATCTCGGCCTCGTCTATGCCATAGAGATCTGAAACTTTAAGTTTGGAGAGGTTAGGTGGGGAAAAATGAAGAAACATCTTTGGGCCATTAATACAGGATCTATTTGCCCCAACAACCAGATCGGTTTCGATCTGATCCGCCATTTCCTCCTCCTTCAAGGCACCGAACAAGTAATTGATGCAGTCAAGATATATTTGGGGCATATTTTGCAGGAGGCATTGATGCTAGTAGTTGAGCTTTAAACTAGTTTTCCCACTTCTCTCTCCTTCTTCCCTCTGTGCCAAATCTATAAAAGCAAGGTTAGGGCTCATTGTAAAAGGTTGGACGTTTCTGTTTTGCGCCCTCCCTTCTTCTTTTGTTCACAGAAGGATTTGTGGAGCTTTTCTAACCTCTCCTTCGGGTTGTAATGCAATTTTTTTCCTCTTGGCTACTGCAATATACTGTATCGACTCCTGAGCAATAATATATATGTCTGTGGATGTTTCTCAACCCTCTCATGTATTCGTTATTGTCTCTCTGATCTCTTATTGTGATTTGGTCATCTGTGCATAGTGTTTGTATTGCATTTCATGGTCTGTGTTAAACTACAAAATGAGTGTCTAACATTCCTTTGGTGCATCACCTCATTAGCTTAGGTTTATTTTCTTGCATCTCTCTAACCCTGTCTCCTTGGTAGATAGAAGTAGACTTAGAATAGATCCTCTGCAATTTATTTGTATGCACCTGAACAGAGGAATAGGAACCGACCTCAATCCGGAGAGCTCTCTCAACTCGCAAGGTCCCACACCTTGAGATATGCTCCATGTTGTGCAATCACACTGAGAGTCTCAACCCATCTGGTTGCAGACATTCAGGGGTGCTGTGATTCTGCACTAACAGTTTTGGCATGCCCGGTGGGACCAAAGAAGTCTCCATCTTTATTACAGTAAGATTGATGTGCACTTGTTGTGATTCTAGCTTTTAAGAAGCTTTAAAACTGCACATCTGACATTCCAAAAGGGACATAATCCACTGGTTTCAGCAGTCCAAGCTTGCCAAGTTCATGAGAAGAATACAAACAAGGTCAAGAACAGAGAAGAGGGATAATTTTTCCATCTACACTTGTCTTTAGATAGAAGGAGAAGGGGGAGAAGAGCCCAGAGATCTCCATCTCCACCAAACAGAGCCCTGTCAACACCTCCTCCTAGTAGGCCATTCTTTCAATCAAGAAGGGTGCTCAGGCCAATCAGGATGGCACAACCAAATCCTTATGTCAATTTCACTGGCAGCAGCCCACTCGCTCTTAATGCACAAAATCCAGTCCCAGTGGTAGCATTAAAGAGCATCCCATATTTCACTGGAGAGAACCAGACTTCTCCTAGTGACCACATTCAAGACATTGCAAATGTCTGTGCAATCCATGAGATCACTGAGATGGACATTACAGTCAAGTTGCTAGCCTCTTCACTCAAGGGTAAAGCTTCACAATGGTTCAGGAGCCTAGAAGTAGGCTCTATTCAAAATTGGGACCATCTGTGCAGAGCTCTTTATGACCAGTTTGGAGAAAAGGGAGATAACATGTCCTTGTTGGAGCAACTGACAACAATCAAAAGAGCTCCTAATGAGCAGTTGATAGATTTCAACCTCATATTTCAAAGGACCTGGGATAGGATTCCATTGGCTGTAAGGCCCACAGATGCAGGTGCTTTCTTATACTTTCTTAGAGCTCTAAATTTTGATATTGCTTTAATGATTCAGTCAATGGGAGGCACAACCTTACCTGCAACTTATAGCCTTTCCATAGGAGCTGAAAATTGTTTAATTCAGGCTGGAAAACTTGCTCCTAGGCCACCCATGCCTCTATACCTAGAATTAGGAAACCCAAGCACTAGCCAGACACCCACATTAGCTCCTATACCTACTCCTAGGAATCAAAGTTCAGTTGAAGCCTCCACCTCATCCTCTAGCACCTCAAAAGAGCTTCAAGAAGTTATGAAACAACTTCAGAACCTAGGGAATGAGTTAGTAACTATCAAGAGGCAACAGGCTCAGAGTTCTAGGCCATATCAACCTCAAGCTCAGTATCAGGCTAGACCCCCGTATCAGCAAAATAGACCACCAACTCAGGCTGTAAATCAGAGTCAAAACCAAGGACAACCTCAAGCTGCTAGACCTTTCAGGTCATATGATCCAAACACAGCTTCAACATCAAGGGCATTGGTTCCAACACAAAACAACATGGCACAAGAATATGATTGGTGTTTCCCATGCAATCAGCCACATAATCAATCAATGTGCTTCAATGGTGCACTAAACCAGGCCTTGATGGTACAGACCACTGGTGTGTCACAAGAATCTAGCCAAGAAGAAAATCAGCAGCAAGGAGCTCAGCAAGAGGCATCTCCAAGTGAAACTATGCTTGTCAATTGGCAAGCTGAAGACTTATGTGGAATGAATCAGGCCCCTTCTCAAAGTGTAGCTGCCAATACACGGTCCAAGAAGAGAAATATTGGAGAAGGACAATCACCAAACTCAGTTAATCCTCAATCCTCCATTACTCCACAAGGTATTGGCACTCAAAATGCAACTCCCAATATGCAGAGTCAGTCCAAACCACCTTCCAAATCTACTCAGGCACCAGTTGTAACAACCCATGTGCAAGAGAAAAATGTGCCAGGGAAGGGGAAGCAGAAGGATAGCTCATTTAATATCATTGAGAAAATGAAGAAGACAAATGTGAACATTTCACTATGGGAGTCACTGGCCATTCCAGGACAGAGGGATCTGTTGCAGACTGCCATGGCCAATTGGTCAAGCTCAAATAATCCCCCTAGCCAGCAAGAGAAAGTGTTTGCCAATGCAGCTCAACCTGAGGGAAACCATGGAGGACAACAAGGTAAGAATCTGAAGCCTCCTCCATTCTATGTTTCATTGATCATTGGGGACAAATTGGTACATAATTGCATGATTGATTCGGGGGCAAGTAGTTCTGTAATGCCCAAACAAATAGCTGATCAACTGGGTCTTCAATACGAAGTCATCTCCAAAGGGGTAGTGCAATTGGATGGGACAACAGTGACAACTGTTGGAGTCATCAAAGATTTGAGCCTCACACTGCATGCCTGCCCCAATGTGACTGTATTGCAAGAACGTATCAGTCATAGACTTTCCACCACATTTTGCATTGTGTTTGTCCAGGGACTTCACTGCCAAAATTGGAGGCTATTTGTCTGCTGATTGGTTGCATATGATTTTTAGAACAAGGTATGGAGCTAAGGCCACAATCAGATCTGAGCCCATAGCAGATTACCATATTGAGTCTTATGTACCCAGCCCGATCAATGCCAATTGTTCAGCCTTTGATCAGGAGGACCTCCTAAGCACTTGTGAAGTAGATACCAAGGTGGGGTGTATCCCAGACTTGACTCTCGACGAATGGGCAAACAAAAGACATGCTTTTGACCCCTATAAGGAGATGGAAGAATCTGAGCTAGGAGTCTATTGTCTGCATGAGGAGAATCATCCTCTTCCTGACATCATTAAGCCAGAACACAAAGATGACAATGAAGTATGGAAATTGTTCTTTGATGGCTCAAGAAGTAGGCAAGGAGCCAGAGGAGGAGCTATGCTTGTTTCCCCCAAAGGTATGAAATACTACTCAGCTTTCCATTTCCAATTTTCCTGTTCAAACAACACAACAAAATATGAGGCTTTGGTTCATGGATTGCATTGGGCAAGGAAACGAGGAATCAAGAACTTGCAAGTGTTTGGCGACAGTGAACTAGTTGCTAATCAGGTCTGAGGACAAAATGCTGTCAAGAATGACCTGTTAAAGAGTTACAAGAACCAGGGTATGGGACCTCATTGAGGATTTTGAGGCATTCAACATCAACTCCATCCCCAGGAAGAAAAATGAAGCAGCAGACAAACTTGCAGTAGTTGGGGCAACATTTGATGTTGTGGAGAGTATCAAGAATGATAAGCATCAACCCCATATCAAGTTGGTTGTAAGGCCAGCTGTCCCAGACAACAACACAAGTTGGCAAGTCTTTGAAAATGACCAACAAATTGTCAACTTTCTACAAGAGGAAGCTGAGTTCTCTTCTAGGAATCAAGACAGATTGGAGCAACAATATGGAGATCAAGTGGTACAGCTGAGGACCAACAAACTACCAAAGGGTCTTGTCACTTTGGAATCAATCTTCAACCCAAATGACCAATTCTGAAAAGAAAAGGCAAATATTCAGGTAAAGGGTGAAGATTCAGAACCTATTTTTATAGAAGAAGGCAAAACATTGCAGATTGGCAGAGTAAGCACTCAACAAGAAAAATCTGAATTTGTTCAACTCTGTCAAGAATTCCCAGATGTCTTTTCCTGGACTTATAAAGATTTAAGAGGTTTCAACCCAAAGCTGGCACAACACACCATCGAGCTAGATCCAGGAGCTAAGCCTTTCAGACAAAAACAAAGGCCAATAAATCCCCACATTGAGCCTCTCATGAGAAAAGAATTGAACAAATTAATTGAGGCTAGTATCATCTTTCCTATCAAGCATTCAAGTTGGGTTGCTAACTTGGTGCCTGTGAGGAAGAAAAATGGAGAAATCAGGCTGTGTGTGGACTTTCATGATCTGAACAGAGCATCACTTAAGGATCACTACCCACTTCCATCAATGGAACAAATCCTACAAGTTGTAGCTAGCTCTGAGAGGTTTTCATTGTTGGATGGATACTCAGGTTATAACCAGATAATGGTGAAAGAGGAAGATCAATTCAAGACAACCTTCACCACCAAATGGGGAACCTATGCTTATAAGAAGATGCCATTTGGACTATCAAATGCTGGAGCAACATTTCAGAGAGCTATGGACATGGCATTCAAAGGCTTAATTAACAACATAGTCCTGATATATCTTGATGATATCATTGTTTTCTCCAAGAATGTTGCAGATCATCTCTTTCACCTTAGACAGGTATTCCAGAGATGTAGGAGGTTTGGGGTGTCATTAAACCCAAAAAAGTGTGTGTTCCTGGCTCATGAAGGGAAATTGTTGGGCCACATTGTCTCAAGGAAGGGGTTGACAATTGATCCTGAAAGGGTTGAAGCCATCCGGACCCTTCCATTGCCACAACATAAAAGGTCTCTCCAAAGCTTCTTGGGGAGGATAAAACTTTGTTCGCAGGTTTATACCTGATTTTGCTACTCTTGTGAAGCCTTTAACAATGATGTTAAAGAAGAGTCTTGCATTTAAATGGACAACAGAGGGAAAAGAGAGTTTTGAGGCCATCAAACTCGCAATATCACAGGCTCCAACTCTCATTAACCCAGAATTTTCCAAAGACTTCATGCTATATGATTTTGGAGGGTCAGATACCATCTCAGCCATCTTGGTCCAGCCCAACAATGAAGGTTCAGAGCAACCCATAGCTTTCTTCAGCCATAGCCTGGAGGACTATGAGGTAAAATACTCTTTCATTGAAAAATAGGTCCTTGTTGTTATTAGGAGCTTAAAGAAGTTCAGACACTTGGTCTCAAATAATGAGATTTAATTGCTAGTATCTCATGCTGGTGTTAAGGACTTCTTTTTAAATAAGGATTTGAATGAGAAGAGGGCAGGTTGGATCACCTGGGTAATGGAATATGACATTGAGATCAAGGTGACCAAACTGGTTAGAGGCAAGGGACTGTGTGAACAACTCACCTCTAAGCAACAGGCTGAGTCAATGGGTGAAAAGGAGGTTGTCCTATTTCTACAGAATGATCAAGAACAATCAGCTAATGATGCACCTGCTCCATGTTGGACCCAAGCTTTGGTGCATTACCTTCAAACATGTATGTGCCCTCTAGAATGGAACAAGGCAAAGAGAAGATACTTCAGACTACAAGCTATCCCATATGTGCTTGTTGGTGGTGTCTTGTTTAAGAAGGATATCAATGGTATTCTATTGAGGTGCATTGAGACATGCCAAATTGAGAGAGTGTTGCATGAATTCCATGATGGAGAAGCAGGAGGTCACTTTGCCCCTCGAGCAACAACTCTCAAGATCATGAAGGCTGGTTATTATTGGCCTACAGTGTTCAGGGACTGCTACTCATGGGTCAAGAAGTGTAAAAAATGTGCATTCTTCATAGGAAAGGAGAAGCTAGCAGCCCTGCCCCTTCATCCCATTTCAGTGAATCAACCATTCATGCAATCGGGACTAGACTTCATTGGGGTGATTAACCCAAATTCAAGCCAAGGCCACAAGTGGATACTTATAGTCATAGATTATTTCACCAAGTGGACTGAAGCAGTGGCACTAAAAGAAGCAAATGAATCCAACATCTTGGATTTTTATGAAGGAATAGCCACCAGGTTTGGAGTCCCTGCCACTATTATATCAGATAATGCATTGGCATTCCTTGGTACAAGGATCACTGAATGGGCAGTTAAGAATGGTGTGTATCTCAGCACCTCATCAAATTATTACCCTCAGGGTAATGGCCAAGCAGAGTCCACAAATAAGAACCTATTAAGGATTATCAAAAGGACTCTGGATGAAAATCAGAGGACTTGGCATACAAGGCTCAAATCAGCTCTATGGGCTGATAGGATCACATCAAAGAGGTCCACAGGTAGCTCACCTTACAAACTTGTATATGGAAAGGAGGCAGTATTTCCCATCTCATTGGAGTTTCCCACTTTGGAACTCATGAAATAGTTAGAGCTAGCTGAGTTTGAACCCATGGCAATCAGTATGCAGAGCTGATGGAGGTAGGAGAGGCAAGAGAGCATGCAATACAGGTCATGGAAAAGGATCAGGCATTGATAAAAAAGAGTTTTGATAAGAAGGAAAGGATGAGGACCTTTCAGGAAGGAGACTTAGTCCTAAAGTGGGATGCAGATTGGGAAAAGCCAGGAAAACACTCCAAATTTGATGCTATCTGGAGTGGCCCTTACATGATCACAGAGTGCAAGAGTAGCAATGCCTTCCAGCTGGCTAAATTGGATGGCGAAGAATTGTAGATCCCAGTGAATGGGATCCATCTCAAACATTGCTACTGAATGGGAAGTTTACACCCCTGTAAATATTAGCATAGTATTTTAATTTCCCTAAGTGTGTATGCACGTTGTTTTGTTGTAGTGTAGTTTTTGTTTCCCTAAGTGTTGTGGCACAGGTTCTTTGTTGCTCCAGGTTACATCGTTACACAGCCCAACGTGCCTCCAAGTGGACGTGTTATCCCTTTCAGTATTCATGACAGGGAAACTCATAGTTGCCTGTAATAGTTGTTATCTTCAAAATAAAACAAATGCAGAGCAACTAAAAATTTGTCTTCGAAACAGTCCATTCAGGGACAGATGAAAGCCCCGGGTCGAAGCAATTTTCTACTCTCAGAAACCATTGTTTTGAGATTTCTTATGAAAATTGAGAGTGCAAATGGTCGGGCTCGTGGATCAGAGGCAGGATCAGTATCAGGCCATCATTCTTGACTCCATGCCCAATGGATATAACAAGGCAACTGGTCCTTCATCTAGCAGGAAGATGCCCCTGCGAGTCACCAAATTGTTATCCATATTTTTCCCCCCAAAAAAATTGGATCAGCCACGACCCCACACAGAAGGAACTAGAGAAATCACGTTCAAATCCTACAAACAGGTTGCAGAGGGACTCTACAATGGAGTGGCGGGGCCTGCAAAAGATCAAATGACCCCACAAGAAGAAATTCAAGAAATGGCTCTACGAGATGAATCCGTGCCTCAAATCCAACAAACATATTACAGGTGGGGAAAATGGAATAAAAAGGTCGAGGGAAAGGAGAAGACAATGTCAAAGAAGCACATAGATCAAAAGAGAAGGAATGGATAAGGTTTGAAGTCTTCAGGCTTTGAAACAGTTCAGAATGAGTTCAAAAACCAACCAATTATGGAGCAGACAGCAGACGCTGCCAAGTGTCCAAGTGGCGCACCTCCAAAGTTAAATCCAAAAAGGGAGACTTGAACAAGCGCTAGCCCCTATGTGTCCCAGGCCCAAAGTGGGGGCAAAGTCAAAGCTAAAATTCAAAAGGTGGAAAGGGTGGGCCTAAAAAAAGACTAAGTATATAAGTGCTAGCGGAAGCCGCACACGTGTCAGCTTGGCGTATCTCCAAAAGGTTAATCCAAAAGCGGAGACCCAAATGAGCATGGGTTCGCCACATGTTGTCTAGGGTCTGAAAAGGTAAGAGAGGCCGTTGAGAAGTCCAAAGACCTGTGGAGGCTTCCACGTGTTAACCCAATGCTCCTTCAAAGGAAAAATCTTGAGTGGGTTTTTTAGTGAGCTCAGAGCCTCCACGCGTCTAGTTTCATAAAGGGATAGGGTCGGGTTGAATAGTCAATGCATTGAGACAAGCCAGCGGAGGGTGCCAAGTGTTAGCACGATGCTAATTCAAGAGTAGAATTAAGGGGAGGTTTCCAAACAAGTGCCAGAAGCCTCCGTGTGTCCCCGGTCAGATATATGACCCCGCTGAGCAAAAGACTTAGCCAAAAACATGAAAATAAAACTGAGCAAGTCACAGAAGAAGCCACATGTCAGCCCTGCACCACTCCAAAAGAAAAATACAGAGGCTGCCCTCAGACATGTGCCAAGCCCTCCATGTGTCCAGTTTTAAAAAAGGGGCCCATTTTGGTAGTTGGTTTCCCACTATTTTGTACGAACCCGATTCAAATTTCAAATGGACATATATTTCGACTCGGGGCTCGAAATCTAGTATATCTAGCATCGTTGGAAACATCTTAGCCTCTTCTACGCCATGGAGATCTGAAACTTTAAGTTTGGAGAGGTTAGGTGGGGGAAAATGAAGAAAAGTCTTCAGGCCATTAATACATGATCTATTTACCCCAATGACTAGATAGAATTCGATCTGATCCACCGTTTCCTCCTCCTTCGAGGCGCGAACAAGTAATTGATGTAGTCAAGGACAGATTTGGGGCAGATTTTTGTAGGAGGCATTGATGATAGTGGTTGAGCTTTGAACTGGTTTTCCCTGCTTCTCTCTCCTTCTTCCCTCTGTGTTGAATCTATAAAAGTAAGGTCAGGGACTCATTGTAAAAGGTTGGACATTTCTGTTTTGTGCCCTCCCTTCTTCTTTTGTTCACAGAAGGATTTGTGGAGATTTTCTAACCTCTCCTTCAGGTTGTAATGCAAGTTTTGCCTCTTGGCTACTGCAATATACTGTATCAACTCCTGAGCAATAATATATATGTCTGTGGATGTTTCTTGACCCTCTCATGTATTCGTTATTGTCTCTCTGATCTCTTATTGTGATTTGGTCATCTGTGCATGTTGTTTGTATTACATTCCTGTGGTCTGTGTTAAACTGCAAAATGAGTGTCTAACATTCCTTTGGTGTATCACCTCGTTAGCTTAGGTTTATTTTCTTGCATCTCTCTAACCTTGTCTCCTTGGTAGATAGAATAGACTTAGAATAGATCCTTTGTAATTTTTTTTGTATACACCTGAATAGAGGGATAGGAACCGGCCTCAATCCAGAGAGCTCTCTCAACTCGCAAGGTCCCACACCTTGAGAAATGCTCCATGTTGTGCAATCACACTGAGAGTCTCAACCCATCTAGTTGTAGAAATTCAAGGGTGCTGTGATTCTGCACTAACAATAGTACCCTGAAGAGGATTTGATCTATCCTCACTACTTTATGGTTGTGAATTTCAACCAGGGTGAGAGGACCCTTTTGTAGCCTACTATTTATGGAGGAGCTGGGGATTTCCTTCCTTGTGAAATGTTTAAGAAGACCTTGAAGAAAATATGATCAATACAACAAAACCTAAATCTTACGGGTTGTCACTCTAGCTAATGGAAATATCTTGTAAGAAAGGTTCAGGCCACTAAAGACAACGAAAACCTGAGTGTTTATGCATGTTTTGGTAATAGAAATTATGCATCTATATACACATAGGACAAACAGGGGTGGTATGGGTAAGACTAATTGTTTTTTTTAAAATGATTTTGGTCGGAGGTGAAGCAAGATAAAGTTGACTATACCAAATCTTTGAGAATCTTTACAAAAATGGAGAGCTCAAACAACAGAATGCTTCAGAGTAGCTAGGATGTCCCTTTAACCAAAACATGTGCTTCAATGGAGGCCCAGATCAACACTTTTCACACAAACTTCAAGAATCCAAAATGAAGGCTCAAATTGGAAAACTTAACTGAACATTATCAATCTTTGTTTCATCATGCCTAAGATACCCTCAAAGGCTAACAAACAATGTTATAATCATGCTAGGAGTCACAGTGATTTTAAATTTGTTTATTTCACTATCAAATGAAAGCTCTTATGATAAGTGAAATTGCAAATGCCACCAAACTATCACAAGGATAAGATCTTGTGTGATTCACTCAAATTTCAATGTAAGAATGCAATGGGAACAAGAAAAAGTACTTGCAGACATTCATAAACGAAGCAAACACAAATTTTTCCCAAAAATAACACAGATTAACTCAAGTTTGGTTAAATTTATCAGCAGGGGAAACTTTCTCGAACAATCTTAGAGCTTGTCAATGGCTGTACACTCGCAACCACCTTGACATGATCAAATTTAACACAAAATAGATAAATAGGTTTCGTCATATAATTTCTCAGAAAGATGGGTTCTATCAAGCTTTTTCTTAGAAAATCAGTTCTGACCTCTAACACTCCAACCTTCCACCTCCAACTTCTTTCACAGCAAAAATCATGCCATTTATAACATTTTGCAACAAAGTTTTCCACCCAAAAACCTGAACATTGAGTGGACCAGTGCTCTCCATGATCCCGATCGCAATTTCCATAATTAAATCTATAAAAAATTTTCAAGTGCTCAGGGGGTAGATCTCTTCGAACATCTCTCGCATTCAACTCCCTCCTCTGATAGATCATTCTTCCTTTTACTTTCCAACCACTTCCACCCCTAATCTATCTAATTTGGTTCTTTGCGTGCTCGGGAAGGAAAAATGGAAGATCAGATCGAGCCCAGAGATTAGATCTCATCTTAATGGTAAAAGACATCCCCAGATTTTCCTCACCAAACCAAGATATCAACAAGTCTTTCACGTGTGCCAAGGAAAGAAAAATCGGGTCGAATCTCACAGTCATATTGCATATTTAATGATGAGATATGTTTATAGACCTTCCCCACCAAACCATGCTACCAGATTAATGATCCTCTTCATTTGGTGTGTAGGAGACTCCAAGAAATGATAATAAACCATAAGAATATGCATCCCCAGGAGCTCTAGAGTGAAAATGGTGGAAAAATCAGATATAGATGCATAACTGTCGTTGATTTCTATTTTGAATTTGGACCATCCACGTGGGAGATCCATTTTAAAATGGGTATGCAGTTTCCCTTTTTCCTTTTGCAACTTTTGGGAAAAAAGTAAATTTTTCACATTTTTCTCTGCACCTCCGCCCTTGAGAAATGAGCCTGACACGTGTCCTAAGGTGGGCGCCAGAGGAACCACAGCCAAATTTTGCTATTTCACCTCTTTTTTGGAAAAATGAAAATTTTCCAAGTTTCCCCCGCAGCTCCGCCCTTCTGCTTCTAATCCCTGATGTGGGTCCCCAGCGGAACCACGCTTCATTTTACACTTTTAACTCTTTTCTCCACAAAGGAAAAATTTCCAAATTTTCCCCGAAAGTCCACACCTTCGCCGTTGACCAAGGAATTTTTTTGACTATTCTCTATCAGGTGTGCGGGCCATTTTGATGCTTTAATCCTTTTGGTGACAAGAGGCAAAAAAAATCCAAGTTGCCTCCGATGGTCCGCTTCCCTGCCCCTTTGACTTTTCAAACTGCCATGTGTCATAATGGCACATCTTGAGATGGTCCCCAAAAGTTGAGACCTTGAATGAGCGCGGGCTCACCATGTGTTTGGGGCCCTTTAAGAAGTTGCTGAAAAGTCTAAGGAAAGAAGACCCGACGGAGACCTCCACGTGTTGTTATGGCGCAACTTCAAATACCTCAAGGGTTCAAAATGACTTGGCGGGGGCACGCTTCCATTTTAGAATTTTAGTCCATTTTTCCAGAAGGGAAGAACATCCAACTTTCCTCTGAAGGCCCACATCTCTGCCTTTAACCTTGCCACGTGTCCTTCTGTGGGGTCAAAGTAAGACTTTTTCCTTGCCATCGAAATTTTTCTTTAATAAAATCCTGGCGGGGTCGCGGGGCGGGTTCAAACCTTTTTGCCAAAGTATCCAAAAAGAACAAGTTCAAAAAACAAACTCGTCGCGCCCCATTCAATCATAAGAAACCACGTAAGCACCAAAAGAACCAATCAAAATTGAGCAGAGCTACGGGACCAAACTTGCCTTTTTGCCAAAAAATGAAAAAGTGACAAGTTAAAGCATTTTCCCGTCGTCCCCTGGCCAACCAAAAGAAGCCACGTTTCCTGTTGATGCAAGGATGTAAATTTGACCGGGAGAAACGCCCGTCAAACCGTAAAATGTAGAAAAATGACCATTTGAGCCTAGAGATGAAATTTTCTCCAAGGACAGAGAACTTAGAAATGTTACAAGGCTCAAATACATTCATCTGAGCTACATCCATTAATTTTTCCTCAAGTATTTAGGGCAAAAATGACAAGGACAATAAATCTCGATTGTGGAAAGCGGAAAGAACAAGAGAGCCTGAGTTTTAGATGAACAGAGAATGGGAGACCCAAATTATAGACCCTTTCCAGACAAACAAAGAAACAAGGAAACAACCATGGATCCATATGTGATCCTCGACCCAGGAACGGATTGATTACGGCAACAAAAGGAAGGCAGAGACTTCTCAGGCACAACACAGGGAGATAAAATATGGCAGAGGCTGTAAATTGATAGATTTTCAATGGCAAAATGGGGCAAGACTATTTTGAGCACCAACATGTGTAATCGTGCCCTAGGTGCTCTTGTGTCAGTTACACTTTGTGAGTAGCGAGCAATAACTAGATGTAAAATGTAAATAGATGGTGCATGGAATAGAATTAACTTCCCTCCTATGAAGTGTGATGTAGATGAACCAACCTTTGTCCCTTGTGATGGAGCTAGATGGATGCAAATGAAGCTATACATCCCTTTGATGGATGTAACCTTAGTTGGAGATACTAGTGCTTAGTGCTTGGTCCCTCATTATGGTCTCATAACTTTATATTTATATGGTTATCTTGTTCTAATTTCGTAATTAACCTCGAAAAAGCCAACCATAAAAAATATGAAAAGTTCAAATGGCTAGAAAGTGCCCAAAATATGAGAGTAAAGTGTAAAGAGGATCAAGGCGCCCCAATTAGAGTGGAAAAAACATAGTGTGACATAGCCGATTAGGCAAATACAGGTGAAAGATCGGAAATAACGACAACAAGCAAAGTAAAATGGCTAAAGACATGGGTTGATTAGTACTCTTTTTCATTCAAAAACCCTATGAATAGTAGTATGAGACTGAGACTAAATATTTACCCAAAGTGTGTGATTTAGTGTCTACATTAGGTGAATGATCGATTTACCTTTCTGATTGTTACTATTTTGTTAAAATTTGTTAAGATGATGTTGTCCCATCACTGACGTGGTGTTATAATTAACATCATTATTTTTGTAAGAAACTTTAAGCTCTCATTTGGGTGTCTAGATTTGTTTGATTAATGTAAATGAATAATTACCGTATAAGAACTTGAGGAGTTAACAAGTTTATTAGATTAAAAACCTTTGTTGTGGTTAAGCAAAACCCATCGTTTTGATATCATAGACGGGGATGGTTTTTTATATGAAATGTTGATCTTGTTATTGATAAGATAAACTGAATTATAAGTTATCATGAATAAGAATGAAATGACATTGTGTTCCAATTGATCTTATGTTTATCTAAAACATAGTTGTCATTTGTAAGTATCAATTCATGGTTTAATGAAATGTATGTATTACTAAGTTTATTAGTTGACGTAAAAGTAAACCATATCGTAATCATTTATTGCAGAATAAGATAACATCATTACTAGTAGACAATTCATGCCAATTTGTTGAACGACCATGTATACACTCTCTTCCCTACAGTGTGCAGGACAATAAATAAATTAAAAAGTGATTATTGGATTTTATACACATGAGTTAATCATGTATTTCTGTTTGAAATTCCTTTTCGGATTGTTGTACTTCATTGTAAAGAGAAAGTATCACTTCACAGATTTAAATAAAGGCTTTGCCTATGTGAAATGTTCAGAAAATAATTGTAATATCATTCTAAGAAAAAAAGGATTTTACCTTATTAAGATAAATAAATACATTTATCAATTGTATTAAATTATGTGAGATGTAATTATGCTTATCTCAGTGTTTTTATTGTAGTATATGTATTTCAAATTATCAAAACTTACATGAAAAGTATAACATTATTTTTGTTATATTAATACGATTGTATGTTTACGACAACCTTTAACATTTATATTGAATTGGAAGTTATTACAATGAGAATCATAATTATATCCTTACCATATTAAATTAATATGGAAAACAATTAAACAATTGTTCTGAGCAACAATACATGTTTATGAGAAAATAATATTTCATCTCAAAATTATAGTTTCAATATGATTGATTTATTAATTAATCAATATGAATAGTACAACAATAATACAAACACATTATTATAATTATGGTCGTACTTTGGTAACATAAAGTACATTAATTACGATACATTAATGACACATAAGTGTATGTACTATTTCATTAGTTATTAAATGAATAGCTAAAAGTAGATTTGAATTAATATACTCATGTTAAACTCTAACCATAAGTCAACCAATTAGTTAACGAAAGATATCATTTGAGTTTAAGTAAAACATACACATTAAAATGATAGACCTATGACACTGAAACGATACAATTAAGATGAGATTCGACCGTTATAAAAAGAGACATGATTAACTAAACTTGTCCTTGGCAATAAATGTTATGTTGCGATACCACGAAAATAGACACTTTTTAAAGTTAGTAACGAGATAGGTTATTATAGATCTTTATCGAAAAAATGATAATGTGCCTTAACATCGTAACGATATGATGTACCTAGGATTAACAAAAAAGATAACATTGCGTGAAGAGAGTGTGGGCTCTATGACTCGCCTATCCATTTGATTGAACCCTATCCATACAAGCTTGGTATAGCTACGAGAAGGGTAGTGAGTACTTAATGACGTCTGTCATTAAGTAGTCATTATATTTCCCATATGGATCCTAAGATGGGAATGATAGTGTACTCTCAAATTAAGAGGTGAATCCTAGATCTTACTTCTCGAAAAGAATATTGAACTTCTTAAACAACGGGATTAAGATCTAGATAACTGTGTAGAGATGGTTGTGTGGTGATAGAGACAAGTTTCATTTGACTTATGTGTGGTCATGAAACTAAGATTGCATTGCTCGCTTAATAACTTGACCAAGTAGTGTAGCTAACAGGATACACTATCTGATCACCATATTCATATTCCGTAGTGTCGGATGTCAGATGGATTGCAACATGTCTGTTCTCTAGGATGACACATAGGAGTTCTTACTTAGTTCTTAAAACTTGTTATAAATGTTTAACCAAATGTTTATAAGATATATTCACTCAGTTAAAGTGATGATAACAGAGATTGGGTAGATCTAATGGACCCTTACAACTGCACATGGTTACCATTGTTATCAGATGGATGTAAACATTATATTATGTTGGATTTAATTTGCTGTGTGCTGAAAATCATTGAAGGCATTAATTGTAATAAAAGGGTTGCTTACGAAAGTTTTCCCCCTTAA
This sequence comes from Taxus chinensis, assembly GCA_019776745.2. Lineage (NCBI taxonomy): Eukaryota > Viridiplantae > Streptophyta > Pinopsida > Cupressales > Taxaceae > Taxus > Taxus chinensis. The sequence goes on from CM034155.1 coordinate 96,879,464, forward strand.
TTTGATGAAGTATAACATTGGGTGTTATATCCATATGCTCATGTCCATCACTTCTCGTTGCCTCAGCCACACCGATTTCCTTCTCTGCCTTGGGGCCGGGGGCTTCATAGATGGCGCTCACGGAGCCGAAAGAGCCCCTCACCTCATCACCAGTGGTCCCCTCGCTCTCAGCTCCCTTCCCCCACTCATGGCGGGATTTTTGGTCGACTTGGTGATTCTAGTGGCGTTGGTTGGAATGCCCCTTCAATTGGGCAAATTCCCACGGCTGGCCCTTGCCATTTCTCTCTCGCGACCTTCTTTTGATAATCTTGAGCAACAACAACAATAACAACACCAATAAGATGAAAGTGGGTGGGAGCCCATCACGGATTCGACTCATCTTAGTTTTGGATGAGGTGACAAGCTTGACAGCCTTCGACCTCCTCCTTCGTGCACCATGTTCACCGCTGTGGCCTAGTTTTCTTGCTCTTTGTTTTGTTCGTTTTTTTTTTGTTGAAGCTCACACTTTTATTGTATTTTGATGTAATTGGCCTCCTTCTCAAAGCTTAGCTAGCTCGATATGTTGACATTATGAGATGGGACTTTTTCTATCCGGATCAACATTATATATCTCTTATTTATTTCAATAAAATTACAATTTCAATAAAAAAACATCTATTTAACTTCTATGGTTGAAAGTTGATAGTTCAATATTCCCAACTTTTACCACTAATAAGAACTTTGAAATAAAAAAATATACCTCTCATCTTATACACCAATAAGAACTTCCAAACAAAAAAATATACCGCTAACTTGTACCACGAATAAGAAGTTCCAAATAAAAAAATATACCTCTCAACTTGTACCACGAATACGAACAACTTTGAAATAGAGAAGCATCCAAAATAATGGAACACTTGTTTTTTTAAAGGTTAAATGTTCGTTGGTTCTTTTTTAATTTCACTTTTTAAGATAAAGTTGTTAGTAAGACATGTGAAATATATGGAAACATAGGCCTACCGCGACTCGCGAGATATCGAAAAAAAGAACCGACAATTTACCGGTGTAAGAAAAGTGGGTAATAAAAAAATATCTTCGATCCCCTCGGGAATATCCGATTTGGTATAAGCCGTCGTTGACCCGTCCAAGCATTTAACACAATATACGAGGAAGTGGGGCCCACGCCATTGATAAAGACTAGTCAATCACATGCTACCTATTCGGGAATCCATATACACACAGCTGTGCCAAGTGGCAAGAGCGTCAGAATTGATTGGACCAATAAGAACGAAGCGTGTGAGCCCTCCCTTGCACAACTGGAGCCACCAAATTCCGCATGAGGAAAGGGCGGTGCAACCTGCTACAAATAATAAGGGAAAATCAGCCACTCCTCCTCCTCTCCTCTCCTCTCCTTCCTCCCTGTAATTATTATTCATTCGCTCGCAAGGAAGGTGAGGAGGAAGGAATTGTTCACAATCTTATTGTGTTTCATTTTTTTCAATAAAAAACTTAGCAGCCCACGTTTAAGAGGTGTGATTTGTTCCTTTAAAGGAGTTTTGGGTTTCAGCTGCATTCAATCGGTTTTTAAATTTTCAGTGGGTTTGTTTTTCTCACGATCACTCGTTTTAGGTGCCCAATACTTCATTTTGGGTACCTATATATTTGCTGAATTGATAAGAAAGGAGAGCGATTTGGCATGGCGATCACCAAAGAAGAAACCTGTGAATCTAATTCTGGTATGTTTGGGAATTGGTTTTTTTAATTTATGTTTACAAATGATTTCCTGAGTTCTAATCAATGACACATTGAAAGGCTAACTCCTCTTGCACATCCCCAAATAGTCCTCCTGAGTCCCAGTAAACTTTACAATTACATTATCTCACACTAACTGTGAAGCGAGCCAACTCTTCTGTTTCATTGAAACTTGACAGCTTACTTAATGTCCGTGACATCCACCAAACCACATGGATTCAGCTAAAGCCAATACCTCTGTCATTCACCCAGGCGACTGGATTTATTGACTCCTCGACCACAAATTGCAGGGATTTATTGAAGAATAACTCCTCTGCCACATCTACCGAACCACTTGGATTCATTGAATTCTATGCAGAGCAACCACGAAATACATGAATTCATTGAAGGCAACTCCTCCGCCACAGCCACCATCTCACATGAAATCATTAAAATCCGACTTCTCAATTACAAATCACATTGATTCATTGAAAGCTAACTCATCAGCCACACATTTATATGGTGATGAAATTAATGCGGCGGTTGAACGCTACCTGGTTTTGAACCTGAGTCAATATTGCGATAAATGCTTCATCTTATTACTAGAACACATTTTGTGTGTCAAGGATGATATTGTTTTTGTAAGTATTTTGAAACCTAAAACAGGGGTCTGGTTGAAGGTTGGTTGGATTACTTACTGGCCTGATATGCTTGTTGGGTATCTTAAGAGTAAATTTTAAGGGTGCGGCAGATGATGACTTATTTGGCCGTATTAAATTTTCTTGCAGTAGCTTGTACTTCTATGTGGATTCGATGATCTAGTAGCATGATTAATAAGGAAAATAGTTAACAGTAGTAGTGTGTATTCAAGATTTATGTTCATGCTTTATGATCTCATTTCTGGATTGCCTACTGGTACTTTGGCATTTGGTATTTCTAATGTTTTCATTTATTGCTGTTGCAAAATTCTTGAAAAATTACAATGTGTTTGATAAATTGCAATCTCTCTTGAGCTGCGAGTATATTCCTCACTTACATGTTAGTTGCAAATGCCAAGTTGTAGAAAGGGCTTTATGCTTCTCAACCTGAAACCTATCCTTCACAGCCTTTTCAATGCCAATCCCTTCAAAAACAGTGCCGAGACAGCGAAAAGAACAGAGTATCATATATAGACAAAGTGGAGTACCGAAGGCATTATCTGCTATGATCATTCTTGGGCTACTTGGGATGAAGTTTTGGGTCAGTCCATAAATCCTCTATGGAAGGCAATGTACAAATAAACCAAATTCAAAACAGTTGCCAGAGTCTGGGCAAATCCGTAGAGTAGTTAAACTTTTTTAAGAGTTTTGAAATTGCATTACATGAAATTAGTTAATTGGTTGTGTTTCACTATCACGTTTGGTGCAAAACATGATCCTTACAATTGTCAAGGAATAGATCTTTTGCACCATATAGCTTGGGAATTCTGTATTCATGTTCCACAGATACTTTGTTGGGAGGAGAATGAAATTTTGTTTCCATGTGGAATTTTCTGTGCAGCTGTTTGTTCTTCTGGCAGAGATCTCTCTATATCTACTCCATCGGTAGTTGTAGTAGGTGGAGGGTTTGCTGGGATAGCAGCTGCTCGTGCTCTTCATGATGCCTCCTTTAAGGTCATAATTCATATCCTTAAAGCATCTTTTCTTTCAAGCTTTTTTTCTCTGTATTGTCTACTTAGCTGAATTTTATGACTCATGTTACTCTCTTGTGCAATCACGTTCTTCATTTTTGTGGTAGTAGCACTGTACACATGATCCGAAAAGTAATGCCCTGTTCCGGTTAAGGGGAAGGAAATCAATCTATCATTCACAGCCACATACTAACGAAGTTGCCATGTGTGTCTATATGATTACTGATTTTTCTATAAGTCTTTAGGTGGTATTGTTGGAGTCAAGGGACAGGATTGGTGGACGTGTGTACACAGATTATTCTTTTGGGTTTCCGGTTGACATGGGTGCATCATGGTAAGCTGGGTTTTTCTTGTAAAGCTTTTTTTATTCTAAATACCTATATTTTGAATATTCACATACTTGCTTCAAGTTCTGATCCTATGTGGTCAACATATTGTGCAGGTTACACGGTGTTTGTAAGGAAAATCCCTTGGCACCTATAATTGGGAGATTGGGACTCCCATTGTACCGCACCAGTGGTGATAATTCCGTCTTATATGATCACGATTTAGAAAGGTGTGTTGTGAATAAATTTGATAGGTTTCATTCTTATTATTTTAAATTTTTGTTTATGATTTTTCTTATCATGTTAGATAATTGTTTCGTGACAAACAGTTCTATGTATAATTAGGGGTCCTTTGGTGTATACTTCACTAATTACTAATATGCACAACTCATTTTGCCTAGTTTTCTGTTGATGCTATAATCCACCTGAAGATCTCTACAGTTTTATGCTTAGTCATAGAAACCAGATGGAAACCATTGTCAACTTGTCTACTATATTTACAGTTTTACTAGATCAGACCCATTCAACCATGTCTACATATCTGAAATTAAGCCTCATCATTGTGAGCCCAAATACATTGGGAGTTTGCCTATTAATGCATGGCATAATCGTGAATTTTTGTTATTAATTTCGCTCAGAGATGTTCGACAATGGTGGGCTGTAATGTCTATGAGTGATTACTATTACTTTTAATTTCATTTCTAAATTTGAAGTACAGTTGACCTTCACTAAGAAGTTTTTTTTTTTTTTGTGGAGAAGTCAATTGCAAAATCATAATATCTTTGCCATATAGTGGAGTTTGGAGCCTATTTTTTCCCTCCATTTTATTTTGTAAGCCTGTACACATTAATGTAGTTAAATTGTCACCTATCAACGGGAAATTCATGAAGAAGGGAATGAAGTCAGTAACAATTGGTATGCTAAAAATCCAAAATAAGGGCATTGAGATTGATATCTCTTGGCATTTTTCAGATAGATATATTTAAGTTATCTGTACTAATCCTATTATAGGGTGCATAAGGGATGTCGTATGCAAAATACAATTGGGAGACTAGAATTTAAAAGGTTTATTTAGAAAGTAAAACTAAAATAATAATCACCCCAATGTCTTCTAAGCTAAAATCTTTAATTTCAAAGGTAAGAATTTATTTTTTTTGTTTTCCAACAGGCAGAAATTTTATTACAACGGCTTTCCAAGTCCATACCCATTGTTCTCTCGTGATATTTAGTCCTGGTCTGCTGCTTCTCTTTTCAATTTTGAAGTTGTCCTGATGATGGTTCACAGAATGTGACCTGAAATGTAGAGAAAACATATTTCATACAGTTGTGCACCTAATAATTTCTGTCACAGATTTTGAAGTTCGTCAAACTTCTGTTATGCACACAATTGCAAGATCAAAGCAGTTTACTTTTGATGTTTATGTGTTAAATTAGTTTTGATCTCTTTAATCTACATTATCAAATAACCACAATTGATTCTCTGGTTATAAGAAAAAATAGAACTGCTCCCTTCTTCACTTTTCTTTTCAGAATGACCATGGTCGTAGGAGCACTGTATTGTGCTACTTTATCACTAAAATCAGAGGTGACTACAATTGCTTCCTCAATCATATATGAGCCTTGACACTTGTAATTTATGTGTCTATTACAGATAATAGATGTTAACATGATCAATATTTTTTTATCTGTCGCAAGACACAAGTGCAACTTGTTTCTATGCCTTGAACAGCTTGAGAAGTATTAACTATTAAATGAGGTCCCAATCATAAAATTTTCTACGCTGTTGCTACACTTGTGGCAGCCCATGGCCTATCAATCATATATTCAATCTTTACTTTACAAACTGTTTCTCAAGGCAATATCAAAGTTCTGAACCACAAATGTTTTCTGAGACCTGACCCTTGTAACATATGTTAAACCAATCTCACATGTTCTGGAGAAGCATTAAATAAGCAAACTTGCATTTTTCATGGTAATATTGACAGTCATATTCCTTAGTCTTCAGATTGTTGGATTCATCCTGACCCTTGAAACATATGTAAAACCAATCTCACATGTTCTGGAGAAGCATTAAATAAGCAAACTTGCATTTCTTATGGTAATATTGACAGTCATATTCCTTAGTCTTCAGAACGTTGGATTCATCCAGACCCTTGTAACATATGTAAAACCAATCTCACATGTTCTGGAGAAGTATTAAATAAGCAAACTTGCATTTCTCATGGTAATATGAACAGTCATTCCTTAGTCTTCAGATCGTTGGATTCATATTTAATTTTTCATCAGCCAATCTTCAATGAGAACAATACTGAAACTTCTCTATGCAAGATATATTTTAGAAAAAAGATTAGTGTTCCATCGGAATGTAAAATCCCTGAAAAATACTTTAGATAGATCTAGATATTTTTGTCAAAATTCCTAGGGCAGCAGTATAAAAATTGACTTTTATGACAACAACAACAATATGATTTTCCAATAAAAAGTGGCAAATCCCAATGTGGTAAAAAAACAGTCTTTTATTTATTGATTTCAAATCAGCTACAATAAAATACCAAAGTGTCTGAGTACAATTATTTTTTCACAATTGATGATTTAAATGGAAAGATAGATGAAAGATGAGAGCACGCAAACTGATTTGGCTGAAATCTGCCCCCAGATACTAAAGCCCTAGCTGTACTTGTTGTTCTAGATGTAGAAGCATGTCTGAAAAGTGTGCCCTAGCTGCCCGTACCCTGAATGATCACTGCAACCCCTGAATGGAATTGCCAAGCTTAGATATGAGGGATTCCGTCCTCAAATTTGTATGCAAATGAGGGATTTTGTGATCTCATGCAGAAGCAAAAGCTACTAGCAAATAAAGAAGTAATTCATAACTTTCCAAGATGAATGAATAATAAACCCCAAATTTTCCTTTATAACTTCCAAGGCCCTCTCCAAAGTTGGTGCCCCATCTTAAAAATAGGAATAAACAATATAAAATTGTTTTATTCTCTCTCCATCCTAAAAAAAGGATCTTGATGCTCATGCAACCCATTCTATCTTTGGCACCCCCAAAAATAGAAGTTCTTTATTATTTTATTATTATGTTGTTTCACTTCTTCATTTTGGATTAAAATATAATTCAAGTGTCCTTTTTCCGAATAAAATATAAAAATACTCTTGGACCACTTAAATTAATTAATTTTTCTTTTTAATTCCCCTTAGCCTACAGATAATAAAAAGAATAGGCTTCGGGTATCCAGAATCAATTAATTTTGAAAAGGGGACATTATAGTTTGTCCTTCCCAGAATTGCTCGCCCTCGAGCAATTGCAAGCCAGGATTCCAAATCCACCTTTGGAATTTGCAATTCCCAACCATAAATGCTTCATGTGATGCTGGCATAAATGATTGTGCAAGCTCGTGTTATCCAAAAAATTGTTGTTGTCTAAGTTGCTTATCATTAGTTGCTGATCTGAAAATTTCAGCGAGCTCAATGCCATCATTAGTATCTGTTGAGTCATTTTTCTCAGGTGCACGCTTTATGTTGCAAGTTGTATCCTTCACCCTATCTTGAAATGACGTAATAGGGAACAACAAATCTAAAGCATTCTTATACCTTAGGCTGTAATCAAAGTGGTCACCTTCCTGAACGGAAATAGGAATTGTTGAGATGCCTGCAACACCTCCATCTTTGGGACTCAAGACTCCCAAATTAGTGTTAATCAAAATGTTCTCCTCCAATGCATATTCATCCATAATGTTACTCTGAAAATCCATCAATTGCTTACCCTTTGGAAGCTCAGAGAATCGTTCATGATTTGGTGCATCCAATAAGTGATGTCGTTTCCCCTGACTTCCTCACTTTTATTTTTACAGCTATTATGCAAATCCCCTTCATATGGCACGAACGCAATCCTTGGTAGATTGATGGGTGCTTTTTGAACATGAACATTTTTTTCAACTACCTCTTGTATGGTGGATTCCTTCATGGGTTGCTTCCTCTCAATTTCTTGCAACATTAATTGTTCTTCTTTCTTCTTCAACCCTCTTATGTATTCACATGACCCTCTTTTATTTGGATTCCTCATTTTGAGTACTCTAACTAATCATCAAATGAAACTTCAGATTTAAGATAATCAAGCATCCCTTGATACTGGTCAAGGATTCTTAGGGCCTCAAGTTTGTACTTTTCTATTTTTACCAACATCTCTTGAATGTGATCTATATTTTCTTCCCGTTGTAAAATTTTTGCTTGAATAAACATTATCATGGATTCCTTCTCTATTTGATCCACAAGCTGGCGAGAATACTATTTGTCTTTTCCTCAAAACAACCACTAGATCTTGTTGCTTTAATCCTTCCTCTGGCTGTTTTAAAGCTTCTTTTTCTCCTTTTGTTGGTACGTGACTTCTCTGTCACTACTCTGCATGAAGTTCAAAGCTACAATTTTTTTACACTTCCATAAGTTGGGAGGATTTTGCTTTTGATACCATTGTAATATCTCTAAAAAATACTTTAGATATGGATATTTTTGTCAAAACCCTAGGGCAGCAGTGTAAAAACTGACTTTTATGACAACAAAGACAATATGTTTTTTAGTAAAAAACCACAAACCCCAATGTGCCAAAAACACACACTTCCATTTATTGATTTCAAATCAGCTACAATAAAATACCCAAGTGTCTGAATACAATTATTTTCTCACAATTGATGATCTAAATGGAAAGATAGATGAAAGATAAGAGCATGCAAACTGATTTGATTGAAATCTGCCCCCAGATACTGAAGCCCTAGCTGTACTTGTTGTTTTGGATGTAGAATCATGCATGGAAAGTGTGTCCTAACTGAATTGGATGAAAACTTGCACCCTGAATGACCACTGCAATACCTGAATGGAATTGCCAAGCTTAGATATGAGGGATTCCGTCCTCAAATTTGTATGCAAATGAGGAATTTCGTGCGTTGTTGCTGATGCAAAAGCATAAGCTACTTGCAAACAAAGAAGTAGTTTATAAATTTCCAAGATGAATGAATAATAAACCCCAAATCTGCCTTTATAACTTCCAAGGCCCTCTCCAAAGTTGGCGCCTTGTCCTAAAAATAGGAATAAACAATACAAATTGTTTTATCCTCTCTCCATCCTAAAAATAGGATCTTGATGCTCATGCAATCCATTCTGTCTTTGGCGCCCCATAATAGAATGCTTTATTTAATTATTATTCTATTTTTGATGCCGCCAAAAATAGAAGTTCTTTATTTTATTATTATGTTATTCCACTTTTGCTTATTGGATTAAAATATAATTAAGTGTCAGTTTTCCAAATAAAATATAAAAAACCCTTGGACCATTTAAATTAATTTATTTTCCTCTTTAATTCTCTTTAGTCTACAGAAAATAAAAATAATAGGCTTTCAGTATCCAGAATCAATTAATTTTGAAAAGAGGACACTACACGGGACGCATCCCCCCCCCCCAAATTGACATCTCAGAGACTCGGGACGTCTCCGAGACTTGGGGACAGCTGGGAAACGTCTCCTTGCCATCCTGAGACCTCCTAGAGACCTCTAGAAGTCTCTCAATCTGTCCCAGAAACTTCTAGCCATCCCCAAAGGCATAAAGCTGTCATTTTTTTTTTAATGTCATTTTGTTTTATAATTTCGAATATAAATATTAATATTTGGCATTTTCATTGTTGAATGCGGTGTGTTTAGTATTTCAAAGTTTCATTTGTTGTTCCTTATATATTTTTTTTATAACTAAATTTTCAAGTACTAGATATATTTGTGCCATCGTCCCATGGCCGTTCCCTCGCAGTCTCCAAACTTAGGCCCCTGGTCCCCCCAACTCTAAGACCCATCTTGTCGTCCCCCCATTCTGAGATTTCGCGGAACATTGAAAAATTTCCAAAAGCAAACTTCTATTTTAAAAATTTGTTTTCCTCTCTAAATAGGAAATGTTTGAATAGATTGATAGTTTTCTTGGGTATTTTGAAACCTGTATTCAAATAGGGATTTGGTTGTTTGGCCACATTAATTAATTTTGCAGCTGTTCTCATGTAATTAGATGACTTAAGTGGCCTTATATTCTCTATTCGGTATCTTGAAAAGTAGGGGTTCAATGGCCGATGGGTTATTTGGCCACTTTAGACTCTGTTGTGGTGGAATGTAGTGCTAACTGGATTGGATGACCTGGTGGTATGATTAGAAAGTAGGAGATGGTAATTTGAATGACACAAAATTTATGTTGTACGAACGAGAGAACTTCAATGTTTTGTGTCATGGTAATATTGAAAGTGTTTCACATCAATTTATCATTTTTCAAACTTAATTGAGAACAATATTGAAACTTCTTTGTACATTATATATTTCAGGGAAATATTATTGCATAGGGATGTTAAGAATTAAAACCCTAATGCAGATACTAAAATTATGAGGTGGAGGGGGGATATGATAAAGAAGATGTCTACAATTACTTCGTTTGGCACTGTTTCTAGTTCTTGGAGCTTTTATGTATGAGAAGTGTTATATTGTAATTCACATTTGTTCTGCCACGAGATATTACCACATCTACACTACAACTGCTTCCTTGGTCACTATTATGCTTTGACAACTATTATATTTCTTTAAATATTTTGTGTGTGAGATGTGTTATATTGGCACCAGACTATAATGACATCAACACCAAATTCTTCCTTCGCCACTTTTAGTCTTTAGAGAGGCATGTTGACGATCATTTTGTAAGATATAATTGTTTGTTTCTAAGGATTTGTCTATCATTTCCTTATTCCTTGTTAGATTAGTTGTTGCATGCAGGACATTTTATTCAAGTGATCACATCAATATAAACTTTTGTACTTACTACAATTCACTGGAAGAACCCTACTGTTTGTCTGCATACTCATAGAAGCCCGATGAAACCATTGTTCACTTGTCCTAAAAATTTATCAAGCAAAATCTGCAAGGGATACGACCAGGTTCCTTAGTGCCTTTATAGTCTACTGCCAAGCAGAGTATCTCATTATTTGTACGAAGTTTGAACGTTTCAGCACACAAGGTATTGCTTTGAACTTTTTGCTTATCATTCATGGGTTTGGGAATGCAGCTATGCTCTCTTTGACATGGATGGGAATCAAGTATCGTCGGAGGTAGTAACTAAAGTCGGAGAGGCATTTGAAGAGATTATAGAAGAGGTGCTTTTTGTGCTTACTAGAAATCCCTTTATATTTCTACTTTATCTGATTTATTCTTAAGTTGTAACTTACCATTTTTGAATTCAGACGAAGACACTAGGAGATGAACTCTTAGAAGATATGTCCATTATAATTCTGCTTTATCTGATTTATTCTTAAGTTTAAACGTACTGTTTTTGAATTCAGACGAAGAAAGTACGAGATGAATTCTTAGAAGATATGTCCGTGGAGCAGGCATTTTCCATTGTGTTGGAAAGACACCCAGATTTAAGGTACTTGAAATTTATCCATGTATGTAAAATGTCAATTATTATTTTCATATATTATGCTGTTTACTGACTCTTTGTTTGTAGGCAACACGGGCTTTCACAAAAAGTCCTGCAATGGTACTTATGCAGAATGGAAGGCTGGTTTGCTGCAGATGCAGACATAATTTCGTTGAAAACCTGGGACCAGGTAAGATACAACTTTGGTAGACCTATTATGGTGTTTCTCTTCAAGCTTGAGGTCTGCCATCAAAAAATTATATTTTGCCTAATCATTTTTTTTTTTTATTACAGGAAGAATTGCTTGAAGGTGGGCATGGCCTCATGGTGCATGGATATTATCCTGTTTTACAAGATCTTATTGAAGGCCTCGATATACGCCTCAATCATAGGTAGAATGAACTTTTGTTTATATTTCTGTTTTACAGTCAAAAAGCCAATGGGTTCCTTCAGACAGTTGTGTTGATTATTTGAAATGCCTTTTGCTCTTATTAATTAGGGTTACAAAGGTATCTTGGAAATACAATACTGTAAGAGTTGCTGTGGAGGATGGGAGAACGTTTGTAGCTGATGCAGTCATCATTGCAGTACCTCTTGGCGTTCTTAAAGCAAACACAATAAAATTTGATCCACCATTGCCAGAGTGGAAAGAAGCGGCAATATCAGATTTGGGGGTGGGCAACGAGAACAAGATTGCTTTATATTTTGAGGAAGTATTTTGGCCAAATGTAGACTTTTTGGGAGTGGTTGCACCTACTTCATATAGTTGTAGCTACTTCTTGAACTTGCACAAAGCAACTGGACATGCTGTTCTTGTATACATGCCTGCTGGAAGGCTGGCTAATGACATAGAAAAGATGTCTGATGAAGCAGCTGCTAGCTTTGCAGTGTTGCAGCTAAAGAGAATTCTGCCTCATGCATCTGAACCAGTAAGTTGTCAGTCATTTAGTTCTTGGTTATGTAAATAGCATTTTGTCTATTTTCAATGTTTCTCAAAATTTGAGTTCATTTCACTTTTCAAAAGACCTCTTCTTGATCGTTATTTCTAATTTCATATTGCAGATTCGGTGCCTTGTCTCACATTGGGGATCAGATTCCGATTCTCTAGGTTGCTACAGCTACGATATTGTGGGCAAGCCACATGATCTGTATGAGCGGTTGCGTATCCCTGTTGACAACCTCTTCTTCGCAGGAGAGGCTACAAGTACACTTTATCCAGGTACAGTACATGGGGCCTTCTCTACAGGCACTGAGGCTGCTAAGGACTGCAAAGAAAGTTTTATGGAGCAATATAGCCACTTGGAGTTGTTTCAACCTGTGATGGCAGAGGAACTTACAACTCAAGATGCACCCCTCCAAATATCAAGGCTTTGAGTTGTAATACATAGTCTCATTATTTTGTTTCACTACATCTAATGCATTTATCTGCACTTAAGAGAAGTGTAGTGGTTGTACAATAATGAATTTCCAAGATTACTTGGTGTTTTTTGCAGCACACAGGTATTTTACCAGTTGAAGTCTTTACTATGCACCCATCGCGTAAGCAGGGGTATGAAGATTTGTATGCTGTGAAAGACAATAATAATTAATCAATTGTTCTTTTGCCACTTTTGATTATTTTTCCGAAATCTTATGTTTTCAATGTCTGCTAGCAGAATTGAAAAATCAAAATAACAAACTTGCATTATAGAAAAAAGATGAAAAACTAGAGAAAAATGGGTGAAGGATTACATCCATTGCTACTGCAGTTTATAGGTGTATACTCATATACACAGGACTTTGCCTTATGATATTGTTATCAGACTCGCCAAATATTGTGCAGGGAATTTGCGGGTCTCAATATGCATCTTGGAAGATATTTTTGTGGTGTTAGGAGAGACACCAATAGTTGAGCAGGGTCTATTTGTGGATATAGTGTCTTGAATACACAACACCCAATAGTTGTCATAAAAGTACATGGTGATTAGTCATTTTTGACATGATAACACCCAATCATATCATGACATGTAAATTTTGTTTTTTTTTTAATTTTAAATGTTCAACCATTATTACCCATGATCAAATATAGGTCCCAATCAAAATGTAGTGTAACTAAAATTTAATATTTTAAATAAATTCAAAATATATCTTTTCTTCCAATTCAATACTCAAAAAATATATGTAATTTAAAAAAATTCTGAACTATGTGCTGGTGAAAAAATCAGGGTCCCACATTTTATAGAATTTATTTTGTGGGCCCTTTAACATAGGGTGCGCCACTATTGGTGTCTCTCCCCTAGTCATCTATATTCGGAGGGAACATTCTCAACATTATAAGCTAATATTTTGTTATTATGTTACTGTTGGAGTTTAAAATTGCACCCTCGTTTGAATAATAAAGATCCGGAATTTTGAGGCAACATGAGACTTTTCCAAGTGTGGGACTCGCAACTTGAGACAGACTTCCGGAGAAGGTTGACTCCTTTTGCGGATTAAGAGAATGTGCAGAACACAATCTACTCTAATGCTAAAATTACTCCTAAACTAATTTCCTCTAACACATCCAAGGGACTAAGGAGAGAAAGAAAGAGAGAGGGACACAAAAAGTAAATCCTAAAAGGGGGGGTGATAGCACCAAAAAAGAAGGGTGATCACTCTCCACGAGGGGAAGAAAGGGGAGAAAACGAGGAGAGAGGGCAAACAAACGTGCCATAGACTCGAAACTACATAGATTCGCCCCTCCCACACATTGACAACACACAAAAATAGAAACATGCAAGTGAGAAAGCGTGTATAACATACCAAAAGATGAATGGAGAGGCAAGGAGATGATAAAATGCGAGTACAAGGCAAAAAGTGCCACAAATACACAATTTTATTGCTTAAAGGATGTACAAATCATTATATTAATGGTGAAAGGTGCAAAACACATTATAGAGATCAAATCCGAGGTCTGAAAACTCATAGAAGTCGGCCACTTTTTTGGCATGGTGTTGTTACAACAAAAATAGAATCTGTTTTAATGAGTTTGAGTTCCAAACTTATAAAAATTGGGAGAAGAAAAGAGAAGGAGAAAGAGGTGCTAACATGAAAGAGATTCAACCATGAAGGACCAATTGCCATAGATGTTTGTAGAGAAGTGTGAGCCCCTGACATGGCTCAAATCACACGCCATCAGATTTATAGGAGATGAAACAACACCCATATTTCATTAAATTTAGGTTGGTGGAGTATTTGGTTGTTTGATTTTCAAACTAGGCACGACTTTTGAGTACAATTCGCGGACTTTTGATATTTTATGGTTTCCCGCGACCTTCACACCCTTAAAATGATACACAGACTCATTTCTGACCTCGCAATACATTAAACCGGAGTTTCCAAGTGTTAAGGTTATTTTTATGTTCCGCGGCATTTGACCTTGTCCCACGACTATTCCTTGTGTGCTTTGATGTTTCACTGGCTCTAATCGTGGTTTGAAAACTTCTATGTCACAAGGTCCTTCACACTTTATTACTTCATCATGCACAACACTTATGTGCGGCTATGTTACTTCATCCTGTGGCTCCCTGAGAAACCACACAACACTGCAATTGGGAACCCTGCTTAACACTAGGGAGTGTTTCATGGCTTCTAACCTTGATCACTTTTGAACTTGTTTTTCCCTTTGTCACCTACTTCTTCTCCATCGTGGATTTTTGGCGGCATCTCATCCTTGGTTCTGTGGAATTGTTAAACTTTGTGGAATTCTTTGTGCTCCAAGGCCGTGTGATACCATGTTTCTCCATGTTGTGAAGCAATAAGCTTCTCATTCTCTGGCTTGCTCCATAGATACTATCCTCAGCTGAATTTCTAATATTTCTCGTGGGTATAAAACCTCGTGGTGCTCTACCCTGTCTTTGACCCGCGAGAGACTAATTCGGTGACCGTGGAAAATTGAATTCCTTAGTGCCGCGAAATACTTACAAACCTCGTGAAGCACCAACTCTGCCAAAAATTTTCTTGAGTCTCTTGCTTGTTCCCTTTGCTTTACGAGTTAGGAGCACCAGTGAAACACTGTACTTTCACTCTGCGGAAGACTGACTCAGTGTCCCACGACTTTTCCTTAGCAATTTTTTTCTAATCCCCAACTTAAATGAGTTGTTCAAAATTGCATGGGGTGCAATTTTGGACAATAGTTTGGTGACCTCTAGGGGACATCTTCCTGTTAGATGATGAAGACCAGTAGCCTTGAAGCATCCATTGGGCATGGAGTCAAGCACATACCTTGAAGCAAATTGATCTCAACTTGAAAACCATGTCTTCTAAATCTGCATGAACTTAACATTGATTGAAGTTGATCTGTGGAGTGTTGGAGAAAACTTGGAAATGGATTTAACTATTTGATTTCCATCATGAAACATGTTCTGAATTGAACTATGCAACAACAATAACGGGCCACAAAAACAATGTACACATGAAAATCATACATGCTCCAAGTGGAAACATGCAATGTGCACAATGTACTCGTTCTACAATAAACAAACCTAATCTAATCCTATAACTAAAAGCAAAGGGAGCTAAACAAAACCCAAAATCAGTTGAGAGAAATAACTTCCCCTACAAAATTAGACCATGTGATTAATTTGACAATAAACATGGTCTCTAATGAGAGTGAAAAATTGTTTTGAAACTGATTTCCCTTCTCATTACCAAATGAAAACAACAAAAATACCTTTGTATGATCCGAAGTTTGTTTTTGGAGGTATTGGGGCAGCCCTTTGGTACTTTGAAGCTCCTACTCATGCTCTGAATTGGGCATGACCAGTAGCGACTCTATTTTTGGCTTCAAACTAGCCAAGTACTTGATTGGGCATTCAGCCTTAGGAATCAATGGACTAATCCTTGTGATTTGCCCATACCTTTTAAGCTCAACCCCATGAATGGGGTCATCATGGAGACTTTCCTCATGATGGTGGATGTTTGCATGTTGATTTGGACTTTGCAAACAACTTTGCCTCCTCTTTTGCATGTTGATATTCCTTGTCCTCCTCACCAAGCAAGAAGTTTGAAAGATTGAACTTATCCTCCTCGTCACCACGAAGCTCTAGTTGATTGGTTGCAGCCTCTACAGATGTTCTGGGCATATCATTGCAACCTTCCAAAAGTGTAGCAAGTTCTAAACATGCAGAGCAACGAGGATCATTGCATTCAATCAAAACATCTTGCTCATTTGGAATCTCTTCCCCTAGTTGCCTGTGGATGCCATTGGCTTTAAGATCATTCTTCTTGGGTTGAATCACTTCATCCCCCTTAGCAGGTTGCTCCACTAGATCAGACTGTGGGTTCTCAAGAGTTTGTGCCAATTCTTCACGTTTGCTATCAGAATCACTCCATTCTTAAATAAATACTTCATGATTAGTGATGGATTTTGCCCCAACTAATTTGGATGCATTGTTGGGAAGGGGGTGGTTGGTAGCTTGTTGGTAGAGAAATTGTTTAGCATCAAACTCTTGGCTCCAATTTCTTAGACATTAGATCTATTTTTCTCTGCTTGGCTCTTCCTCAATCTGCCCTACATTTTTGTGCATATTCTTGTCCTGTAGATTGAAAGATATTCCCACTTGCTAACAAAAGTTTAGCTTCATCTTTAGAAAGGACTGGGCTGTGGGATATCCAACTGATTGGCCACTTAGATTGTTGGCTGGTCCGCATTTCTTCATGGCTTAAGCAAGGTTCGTCATGAGGCTCAGGGGCACATGAATTTGGGTCTATGAATTGAGGGAAGGATTGGGTTTTACGTTGATTTTGCAGAGGTTCAAATGATGAAAGAGGTGCAATACCATTTTGTAAGGGAGGATAATTAACAAGAAGAGCTTTAAGAAATTTAGGTACATGAAATGTTGGCCGAGGAGGTGCGGGTTAGAAGGAAGGAATGGTTGAGCCGCATAATGGTATTGAAGGATTGCCCCATCGACAGGGTTCCTCAACACTAGGTTCATAAGCTCCCATTTTTTCAACCAATAACATCATTATATTCAAAGATTCAACCATTATATCTAAGGACTTAGTCAATACCTTTAATTTTTGTTGAGGGTTTTACCAAATTGGCAAAGGGCCACCCCATGTATAGGGTTGATAAACGCCAAGTAGTTTAGCCCCCATGATTTTGTATAGCTCCTCTCCCTTAAACAGACTTGCCTCCATTTGTTGGACTTGCATTTGGATATCAACATCAACCATGAAATTACAACCATCATCCGTATATCTCAGTTCTTGAAAAATGTTTTGGTTAATGGGATAACCAAATGGATTAGTTGGGTTTGGGGAATATGTGGATTCTTCATAGTGAAGCTCATAAAATTGATTTGGATGAGGATTTTGGAAATTTGGAGGTGGGGGGAAATAATGTTGTTGAAAATAAGGATTCAAATGAGGGAATGAACTCATGATTGCACAACTTCATGAAAGAGGAAAATTGATGAAAGGAAAAGGGGTATGTAGATGAGATGAATGGGTTTGTTGAATCGATAGAGTCGTCATGTGTTAAGACATGCCTCCAAAATCCGAATATCACTAAGAACACATCAAACATTATGAAATGAAGTTGTGGAACGCTACAAACTTGTCCCACCGAGCATGCCCCAGTATCAGGAATGAAACCCTACGGTGCTCTGACTTGCCTTTGACCCACAAGAGATTGCTTTGGTGCTTGCAGAAAATTGACTTCCATAGTACTGTGAAAGACTAACAAACCCTATGAAGCACTAACTCCATAAAAAATCAGCTTAAGTCTTTGTTCGATGCTTCCTTTTTCTGTGGAATAAGAGAACTCGCAGAACACTACGTGAATGTACTCCGTGGAAGGCTAACTTAGTCTTGCATGGATTTTCTGAGCAAAATGGCTAAATCCATTTTTGATGAGTTGTTCAAAATTACATGGGGTGTAGTTTTTGGACAACAGTTTGGCGACCTCCAGGGGACATATGCCTGTTAGATGATGAAGACCAGTAGCCTTGAAGCATCCATTGGGCATGAAGTCAAGCATAATCTTGAAGAAAAGTGATCTCAATTCTTTAAAATCTTGTCTAAGTCTCTGTTGGATGCTTCTTATTGGACTAAATTTGATATGTGGAGCTCTGAATAAAACTTGGAAGTTGCCCCAACTATCTGATTTTCGCCATGAAACTTGCTGCTGAACACTGAAATGTGAAACAACAAAAAAAGGCCACAAAAACTATGTACAAACAAGAAAATCATACATGTTCTAAGTGGAAACATGCAGAGTGTGCACAATGCACTTGTTTTGCAATAAACGCACACAATCTACCCTATTCTAACCAAAAGAAAGGGAGCTAAACAAAATATGATATAGGTTGGCAGAAATAGGCTATGTGATCAATTTTGCAACTAGAACACATGGTAGAAGTGAAAGCATAGCCCACACTTCAAGTTAGCTCAAAGTGTCAGCTCATGTGAAAACATAGCCCACACTTCAAGTTAGCTCAAAGTATCAGTTAAAAATAGAATGTATACCTCCTCAAGTTGCTCTACTTTTTGTTAGAGGTGTTGAAGCCGACTTTTGATGCCTTGATGTTCTTCCTCATGCTCTGAGATGAACATGACCAGTGGAAACTCTGATTTTGGCTCCAAACTATTGGGCAGATATTCTTTGCAACCTTTTGGCTAATCTACATGATTTTTCCATCCTCTTCACTCTTAGCTCTAAGAATGGAGCTAGTAGAGATGTATTCCTCTTTGACATTGGTGGTGTCCACGAGCCAATCTAGACTTGGTTTTTCTTGTTCTTGGGCGAACAATTTTGTTTCCAATTTGGAGTGTAGGTTTCCTTCCTCTTCATTCTCTACCCTAGTTTGATTTTCTGCTAGAAGTGAAGAAAGTTCAAGGCATGTGGAGTAATGCAGATAATTGGACTCAGTTGTTTCACCTTGCTCACTTGGAAAATCTTCTTCTTCGCACCCGCGGGATGTTATAAGTGTTGAAAAAAAACTTTCTCCACAACCTGCGGTCCATTCTGGTTTCCTACCTTTAAAGCCCCATGCTCTGTTTTTTCATTACTCACCCCTCTCACATAGACTCACCCCTCTCACACATTGACAACACACAAAAATGGAAACTTGCAAGTGAAAAATTGCACACAACATACCAAAAGATGAATGGAGAGGCAATGACATGATAAAACACAAGTACATAGAAAAAGGAGCCACAAATACACAATTTTATTGCTTAAAGGATGCACATATCATTACATCAATGGAAAAAGGTGCAAAACACATTACAGAGACCAAATCTGAGGTCTAAAAACTCATGGAGTTCGACCACCATTTTGGCATGGCGTCGTTACAATAAAAAGAGGATCCATTTTAATGAGTTCAAGTTCCATACATATAGAAAATGGGAGAAGAAGAAAGATGCGCCAACGGGAGAGATATTCAACCACCACGGACTAATCACCATAGATGTTTGTAGAGAAGTGTGGGCACCTGACATGCTCAAATCGCATGCCATTAGATTTGCAAGAGAGGAAATGATGCCCATACTTCATTAAATTGGGATTGGTGGAGTAGTTGGCTATTTGATTTTCAAACTAAGCGTCGTTTCTATGTGTAATCCGTGAAATTTTGATATTTCATGGTTTCCCACAACCTTCACACCTTGAAGATGATACACAGACTCATTTCTGACCCCCGTAATATATTAAACTATTCGTGCTCTTTTCCTTCGTAGCGCAGAGGTTTCAAGTGTTAATGTTATTTTTATGTTCTCCAGCCTCTAACCTCATCCCGCGGCTATCCTATTGTGTGAATTTGACTATTTCGCGACTTCTGTCGTGGCTTTAATTTGCTTGCTTCCATTATTTTACGTAGGTCTTTCCATCTTCATGCACACTTATGTGTGGCTATGTTACTTTGTCCTGCAAATCCCTGAGAAACTGCACAACACAAAAATTGGGAAACTCGCGGAACACTGGGGAGAGTCTCACGGCTTCCAACCTTAATTGCTTTTGAAATTGATTTTCCCTTTGTTGCATGGTGCTTTGTAGCACCCTTTTCTTCACATCATGAATTTTAAGTTAGTGGACTTCATCCTTAGTTCCACGTAATTGAAAAACTCCACATAATTCTGTGTTCTAAGTCCGCGTGACACTATGTTTCTCCATGCTGCGAAGCAATAAGCCTTTGATTCATTTTCTTTCTCCACAGATCCCATCATTAGCCAACTTTCTATCTTTTTCGTGGGTGTGAAACCTCGTGTTGTTTTTCCTTGCCTTCGACTTGCAAGAGATTGTTTTGGTGCTTGCAAATAATTGACTTCCTTAGTGCCGTGAAAGACTAACAAACCCTGTGAAACACTAACTCCACCAAAAATCTACCTAAGTCTCTGTTCGATGCTTCCTTGTTCCGTAGGTTAGGAGAACCCACAGAACACTACGTGACTATACTCCACGGAAGACTAACTTAGTCTTGTGTGACTTTCTTGAGCAAAAATTTCTAAGTCCATTTTTTATTCAAGTTGTTCAAAATTACATAGGGCACGCACGTGCCCCAGTATCGGGCATTAAACCCAACGGTGCTCTGACTTTCCTTCGACCCACAAGAGACTGCTTTGGTGCCCACAAAAAATTGACTTCCATAGTGTTGTGAAAGGCTACCAAACCTCGAGAAACACTAACTTCACCAAAAATTTGCCTAAGTCTTTGTTCGATGCTTCCTTGTTCCACGGGTTAAGAGAGCCCGTAGAACACTACGTTACTGTACTCTACAGAAGGCTAACTTATTCTTGCACGGCTTTCCCGAGCAAAAATGGCAAAGTCCATTTTTGATGAGTTGTTCAAAATTACATGGGGTGTAATTTTTGACAACAATTTGGTGAACTTTAGGGGACATCTTCCTCCTAGATGATGAAGACAAGTAGCCTTGAAGCATCCATGGGGCATGGAGTCAAGCATAATCTTGAAGAAAATTGATCTCAATCCTTTTAAATCTTGTCTCTTTTTTTATGCTTCCTATTGCATTGAAGTTGATATGTGGAGCTTTGAATAAAACTTGGAAGTTGCTCCAATTATCCAATTTCTGCCATGAAACATGCTCTTAACGTTGAACTATGCAATAACAACAAAAGGCCACAAAACCTATGGACAAACATGAAATCATACATGCTCCAAGTGGAAACATGCAAAGTGTGCACAATGCACTTGTTTTGCAATAAACACACCTAAAATACCATATTCTAATCAAAAGAAAGGGAGATAAACAAAATATGATACAAGTTGGGAGAAATAACTTCCCTTTCTTACAAAATGCGGCCATGTGATCAGTTTTGCATCTAGAACACACGGTAGAAGTGAAAGCATAGCCCAAACTTCAAGTTAGCTCAAAGTATCATCTAAAAATAGAATGTATACCTCCTCAAGTTGCTATGAATTTGGTTAGAGGTGTTGAAGTTGACCTTTGATGCCTTGATGTTCTTCCTCATGTTCTGAGATGAGCATGACTTGTGTTAACTCTATTTTTGACTCCAAACTAGCAAAGTATCTAATTGGGCAGATATTCTTTCCAACCTTTTGGCTAATTTACATGTTTTTCCCATCCTCTTCATAGTTAGCTCCAAGAATGGAGCTGGTAGGGATGTATTACTCTTTGACATTGTTGGTGTTCACAAGATGGTATGGAGTTGGTTTTTCTTTTTCTTCTGCGTACATCTATCTTTCCACTTTGGGGTGTGGGTTTCCTTCTTCTTCATTCTCTACCCCAGTCTGATTTTCCGCCAAAAGTCAAGAAAGTTCAAGGCATGTAGAGCAATGCAAATCATTACACTTTGTTGTTTCACCTTGCTCACTTGGAAATTCTTCTTCCTCGCACCCATGAATGTCATAAGTGTTGAAAAACACTTTCTCCTCAACCTGTGGTCCATTTTGGTTTCCTGCCTTCAAATCCACTTGTTCTGTTTTTTTATTAGCTACCTCCCTTTGTCAATTTCCATCTTTCTCATCCTCCCAGTCAGATTCACACCAATCTTCAACAAAAGTGTAGTTTTCGTCGTTGGTGGAATTGGTTGGAGACACGACATTGATAAGGGATTGCTCCTTGATTGCATTTTTAACCAGGGATGGCTTGGGCTCCGAACTTATGATTTTATCATTTGGGGAATTCAAATGATCCTCCAACATATATCCTAATATTTGTGGTTCCTCCTCTCAATAGAAGTAGCAAACATCATGATCTACCCATCTTGTATGATAACTAAGTTCAATATGGGTGAGGTATAGCATTGGGGAAATATTTATAACCTTGTTGCTTCTTAAAACATTGTGACAAGGCTTTAGAGGGCTGGGTAATGCCTTGGTTAGAGATGGGGAGATAAGAAATAATGGGGGAAGAAAGGTGAGCGGTAGGTGTGGAAATAGGATTATGGCTGGTGAATTCCCCTGCATCGGTGGGAGGGGAGGGGAATGGAATAGAGGATGTGGTAACCGCAATGGTGATGACATTAATAACATAATGGTTTGACTCAGATAAGTGTTGTACCTCTTCACAAGAAACATATATCAAGAGATCCACGTTCGTAGGATGGAAAATGATGTATGTATTTATGTCATTGAGATGTTCAACAGTAAATACCTAAGAATTCCTAGCCATGAGAGGAAGCAAATAGATCTGAAATCCACAATCAAATAAAGAAACCCTAAGGGAAATATGGTTAGGGATACAATGTTTGATAGGTCAGGTTCACCAAATGAAAACTAAAATTAAATCTTAATAAGATAATTGAGATAAATCATATATATATATATCTGATACATATAAGATACAACATGAAATGAAAAGAAAGTGCAAGTAATAAGAGAATGAAAGTGACTTAGTTGATAACTCATTGTTTGTGTCAGATTTGGGCCGGAATAATGATGGAACATGATGGATCTAGACTGTATATGCTTCATCTGGAGTACAATTATCTACAAGTATACTGGATGTCAGTGCTGAGAAGGGGAAAATACCACCCCGATCGCTTGTTTCTGTAATGAGTGCTAGTGTCCTGGCAGTGAGCCTAGATCTGGTCCTTTCAGGGTTTGATCATGTTGTCTTTGCTTCGCTCTATGTCACATTCACTTCATTGTAGTGTTTTCTTGTTGCTCATGTGCCTACAAAATAAACCATAACTACTTGTACAAGGATCAAACACACATTATATGGAAAAAATATGCATATGATTGAGTTGGACTAGCCTTGACGGTCACCCCATTGTGATTATCACTGACCATTGCATTACATTTCAGATTCAATGTAGTTATGTGTATGTGTGATAGAATTGTACCCATTGAAGCGAGGTTTCCCTTGTTCTAGTCACACCAAGATAACATGATATAACTACTTTTCCCCCAAGATAAATGTGTGTAATGGATTTTAAAAATTTCCTTTCCTATACAGTGAATAATGCAACCCAAATGTAGTTCATAAGTGTTTTTTTCCCCAAGTAGTAGATAGAAAATAATAGCTCAATTTCCTCTCTTGCCCCCTCAGAATAATTAGTAGGTCATGTATATATATGATTCCTTTGCTTGAATTTATTCATTAAAAAACTTTTGGAGCTCAAAATTGCATCCATTCTTGAATCACAAAGATTTGGGGCCTTGAGGCAACACTAGATTATCTCCAAATTGTGGGGCTTGTGCTTGAGACAAATCTCCAAAGAAGGTCAAATTCCTCTACTTATTTCTACTGCTCTAACTACTCCTAAGAAGGGAAATGAAACTATCTAACACTAATTTATCATTCCAAGGGACCATGAAGAGAGGGAAATTCATAAAATTGAAATCCTAAGCTAAAGGGAGGTGATAACAACAGAAAGAAAGGGAAGACCACTCTCAGATGAGTGAAAATAAGGAAAAATGAGCAAACGAAGGGAAAACATGTGTGTCACAGTCCAAAATAGCATTCAAGTTCTCATTTACATAGAGCACAACAGAAAGAAACCCTACAAAAGATGTAAAACATACACATCATACCTATAGTACAAAAAAGGCAAGAAGATGCAATAAACAGAGGTTAGGGTAGAGAATAACCACACAACATAACTTTTATTGCTTTAAATGAATGCACAATCTATTACAATGGAGGAAGGAGACAAGAATCAACATGCAACATCCCAGAATTGAGGCCTACAACTTAAAAGGCATGAATGCACTACTATAAATAATTCCCTTGCACTCCAAAAGGGTCCAACCTTTACAAATGGGCATTATTCAAACATATATAGAAGAAGAGAGAGAGAGAGAGGAGGGATAAGAGAGGGAAAAATCGGATTCCAAGCCACAATCACCAACAATGTGTATTAAATGCCTGTGAATCAACATGAAACTTTATCAAATCCATCTCCCCATGTCAACTTGCTTGTGGAAGAAGGAAATATGCCATATCCCATAAAGTCAAGTTGGTTGAGTCAGTTGTAATTGTGCATTAATTGTTTGAATCATGTTTTCCCATTTTCACCTACCAAATCCTGCCAAAATCAGATTTTAAAGAGACTAGAATATACCTCATGTCAATAGCTTTCTACCATGCCCAACCACACGTGATTTTGAGCTCTGTGGAAGAAGTTATGGAGATTAAAAGTTATAAAGTGCAAGAGTAATAAACCAGACATGTGTCATCACATGATTGGCACAAGAGTTCCCCGACTAACTGTAAATTCGGTCTTCACCATGTGTCACGCTTTCATTCGCTATAAGGATCTGCAAATAGCTGACAGTTTTCTATTTTTCCTCGTAAGGTGTAATTTATTTGTTAAGTCCCCAAATTTGGACACGTGGGGCGCTAGGATTGGGACGGAGGTTACAACCTTGGGTACACGTGTGGGAATAGGTGGCAAAAGAGTAAGTTTGCATAAGGATGCAAGGATGTAGAAGAATTCCGATGGCACACGCATGAGGGTGCACGAGGGAAGAGAAAAGGGATGCACATCTGCATAGATATGAAAATGTGTAAGAGAATTCTAAAGGCCTACCAAAGGGAGGCATGGAAGCTCAAGATACGGTGGCGCAAGAAGCATGCCAAGAGTAAAACAAAGAGTGCACAACATAAGGACACACGAAAGAGAACGAGAGTGTGCAAAAGGTACACGTGGGACTTGGGAAGGAAATTACATGCATGTAAGAGGCATGTTAGGAACTTGTAAATATGCAATGAAAATGCGTGGGTGTGCGCAACATCCAGGATAGAGTTAGCGAATGCGCAAGGAGTGCATGTGAGAGAAAAGGGAAAAGAATTGTAAATTATGCAAAGAAGGAATGTAAGTGTGTGAAGCATGTGTGAAGGAAAGTGAAGGGAATAAAAGAAGTAAGGAGAGAGTGTGGGAGCGTGCCCAAAAAATTAAAACCAAGAAATGCACCAAGGAAAAAAATAGCAGCGTGTTTAACCTAAAAACATGAATCTAGAACTAGAATGGAACTGCAAGTTGCCAAAATAACCAAGGTATTATTTATGGAAACATTTTGGCAACTTTCGGGGATATTTGCATGCAAAATATGAATATCAATAGCCTTGGAGCATCCATTGGGCATAGAGTCAACCTGAGAACATGAAAGTTTGATTTACAACTTGAGGAATTCACCCCTGGAGCAGAGTGAAGCACTGTTTGAACATGTATTGACTTGATGTTCCCAACATGAGATATTTTAACTTAAATTTTAATAAGAGTGGAAAGTTTTCTTACAACAGACTTTCCACCACCCTCCAGGGAACATGTGTGAGAACTACAAGATGCGCATGAGTTGGCTAAAACATAACCTTTGTCAGTAAAACCTTCATGAATTAAGAGCATAGGAAATTCCATCTAGGAGCAAAAAAAGAGCGCGTGTAAGAGCATGCGATAGGAAGGAAAAAAACCAAAAGGGTCGCGCAACAACAAACAACAACACAAAATTTATATACAAAATGTTGAAAATCATACATGCTCCAAGAGGAAACATGTAGAGTGTGTACAAGAACTTATTTTACTGAAAGAAAACCTACCTAATCTAGTCTAACCAGAGGCAAATAAAGTTTTAAAAAAATCTTGATACATGAAGGGAGAAGTAGCTACCTTTCCTCACAAATTGAGACCATGTAACTGATTTGACACTGAACATGGTCTTTAATGAGAGTGGAAAAATCATTTGAAACCGATTTCCTTCCACATTCCATAAGTATTAACAACAAAAAAAAAAAAAAACATCCTTTAGTATTTCTACATTTTGATCTGGGAGGTATCGCCATTGACCTTTAGTCCATTGAAGACTCTTCCTCATGCTCTAAAATGAGAATGACTAGTGGAAACTCCGTTTTTAGCTCTAAAATAGTCAAATATGTGATTGGGAAAGGATTTATCCTTATGATTTTTCCATTTATTTTAATCTCAATCCCATCAATGGGATCATCATGCAAATTTTCTTGAAGGTGGAGACTATTTTCAAGCTGAATTGGGCTATGTTTTTATGCAAACAACTCTTCCTTCTATGGATCCACATCCTCCCCAACAAACAAGAAGTTTGATAAATCAAACCTATCCTCCTCAATATGAAGCTCCTTTTGATTAATTGTAGCTTTTGAAGATGTCCTTGGTGGATCATTGAAATCTTCCAAAAGTGAAGCAATCTCTAAACACATAGGACAATGGAGGTTACTGCATTCAAACGAAACATTTTTCTCACTTGGAAGCTTCTCTTTAGCCTTGTGCTCTTTAGTTTCAACCTCATTTTCTTCAGATTGTTCAATTAAAATAGAATGGGTTTCTTCAATGGATTGAGCCACATCTCCATCTATGATTTTAGAGTCATACCATTTTTTAATAAATATTTCATGATGTCCAAGAATGGGAATCACCTCAACTGAACTTAATTGATGTGTAAGAGATTGACTGATGGGTTCTTGATGATGAACCTCCTTTTCTTTAAACTCATGGTTCCAATCCTTGAAGGTTTGAATCTGCTTTGCCATGTTTGGCTCTTTTGCAACTTGTCCTTCTAGGCTTGCATGTGGATTTTATTTTTTAAGATAATGGAGAATAACCCCTGTTATCACGAATGCTTAAAGATCTTGTTTAGTGAGGAATGGATCCTTATGAAACCAGGTAACTGGGCACTCAATTTGTTGGTTAGTATCAAATACTTCATGGTTTAAAACTATTTCTTCGTGAGGTTCAAGTACATGTAAATAAAATTTTGTGAAGTGGGGAAAGGATCTAGCCATTGGCTAAGCATGCAAAGGTTAAAATGATGGATGAGGAGGATATTTGGGAGGAACGATTGCAGAGAAGCGAATGCGAGAGGGAAGGGAAGAAGATGAAGAAGGGGAATCCTGAAGGGGAGCAGGTGAAAAACTAGGAACATAGAAATCAAGCTGAGATGGTGCGGGTTGGGAAGAGTAAAAAGGAGGGAAATGAGATGGTAGTGATGAGGAATTACCCCATTGATATGGTTCCTCAAAACTAGATTGATGAGCCTCCAATTGATCACACGATAATTCTATTTATGGGGACAACTCATTCATGAAAGATAGCTTCTGTTGAGGGATGAACCAGTTTGGCATAGGTCCAACCCATGGATAGGGATACCTAAAACCAATTTTGCATGCCTTTATGTGACATGTAGTTTTAACCTACACCATGTTTTCCTCCATTTCTCGAATCTTCCTCTAAAAATCATCTTCCATTAAATTTCCCATTGATTGCATAACCATGTTCTTGAAAAACATCATGGTTAATGGAATAATCATATGGATCAGTGGGGTTGGGTCACATACATATTCATGGTAATAAGGCTCGTTAAACTGATTTGGAATAGGGCTCTGACAATATGGGGATGGAGCGATGTGATATTGCTCTTGGAAATAAGGATTTCGAGGAGGAAATGAAGTCATGATTGCACAACTTCATGGGAAAGGATAGAAACGATGGAAATATGGTCTAATGAATGAGGAAATGGGTTGTTTAAATAAGTGGAGTCACCAGATGTGATTATACTTTCCTCCAGAGGCTGGATATTACTAATTCACACACCATAACTTAGTATAATGTTGAAAAGTGTGTCCTCTTGTGCGTGCACCTGATTCACCTTTTACTATACCTACTTAACATGCACACACAATCATCTTGTTTATATCATTCTCATGAAAATGGGTGCTTTGAATGCTGATTTACACACTTCTCTTGTAAATGCTTCATGTGCTTCTACTTGTTTTGTGGGCATATCTTGTACATGCTTCACGTGCTTCTACTTCCTCATGCGCATTAGTCATGTTTGAATTCTTCTCATGAAATAGGGCGCACTGACTACTTAAACCAATAGATGTGAAATTGGGAGTCTCCAAATGTGTTGAAATAAGCCTCCAAAGGCTAGAAATTGCTAAGTCACACACCAATATTTAACAATCATAAGATTTAGATTTTATCCTCTTGCGCATCGTAGAAAAACTGTTGGAGCTCAAAATTGCACCCACACCTAAATCATGAAGATCCAGGGCTTTGAGGCAACATGATAGTGTCTCCAAGTTATGAGAATTACGCTTGAGAAAGATATCAAGAGAAGTTCAACTTACTTTGTTTATTTCTACTGCTAAAACTACTCCTAAAAAGGGAAATAAAACTATCTAACATTATTATATCATTCTAAGGGACTAGGGAGAGAGGGAAATGCGTAAATTGAAATCCTAAGCTAGAGAGAGTTGATAACACCGAAAATAAGGCGAATAACACTCTTAGATGAGTGAAAATAAGGAAAAATGAGAAAAGGAAGGGCATACATGCATGTCATAGACTATAACAACATTCAAGTTCTCATTTCCATATAGCACAACAAAAATAAACATTGCAAGAGATGTAAAACATGCACAACATACCTATATTGTAAAATAAAGGTAAGAAGATGCAATAAACAAAGCTTAGGGTAGAGAATAACCAAAAAAATAAATTTTATTGCTTTAAATGAATTTATAGTCTATTACAATGGAGGAAGGAGGCAAGAATTGGCATTTGGCGGCCCAGGTTTGAGGCCTACAACTCAAAAGGCAAGAATGCTCTACTTTGAATAATTCCCTTTCATTCCAAGAGGGTCCAACCTTTACAAATGGGTCTTATTCCAACATATATAAAAGGGAGAGAGATGAGGGAAAAGAGAGGTAAAAATCAAATTGCATTGAATGCCTACAAATCAACATGAAAATTTATCAAATTTTCCTCCCCACATTAGCTTGCTCGTGGAAGAAGGAAAGAGGCCATATCCCATGAAATCCAGGTGGTTGAGTCGACTATAACTATGCATTAATTTCATGAATCATGTTTTCCCATTTTCACCTACCAAATCTCACCAAAATCAGATTTTAAAGAGCTTAGAATATAGCCTGCATTAGAATCTTTCCATCAATACCAACCGCACATGATTTCGAGCTTTGTGAAAGAATTTATGGTGATTGGAAGTTCTGCAGTGCAAAAGCAATACACCAAACATGTGACAACAAAAATATTTGCGTGGGAGTTTGCTGGTTGAATGTAAGTTTGGTATTCACCACTTGTTTCACTTCTATTTTTTATAAGGATCCACAAACAAATAGAACTTTTCTGTTTGTCCTCATGAGGTTCATTTTATCTACTAAGTCCTCAAAAGGGAGAGTGTGTAACATAAAGACACACAAAAGGGGACGAGAGTGCGTGCAAGGGACACGCGGGACTTGGGAAGGAAATGACATGTGCACAAGAGGCATGTCAGGAACTTATAAAGATGCAAGAAAAACTTGTGGTTGCACATAGAAGGGTGCGCACAATCCAGGATAAAGGAAGCGAATGCCTAAGGAGTGCATGTGAGGGAAAAGGGAAAAGGCTTGTGACTTATACAAATGAGGATTACAAGCACACAAATCATGCACAAATGAAAAATAAGGGAATGAAATAATCGAGGAGAGCACACGGGAGTGCGCACGAATAACTACAACCAAGAAATGCACCAAGGAGAAAACCAACAAAATACGCAACCTAAAAACATGATGTCAAAACCAGAATTGAACTGCAAGTTGCCAAAATAACCAGGGGGATATTTTGGGCAAAAAAACCTTGAAAGACCACCCATAGTGATAAGTAGAAGTTAAGAAAGATAAAAATTCATGTGTCATTTTAAACATAAGTAAAGAGGGGAGAAGGACAAAAGCACCCAGAGGGGACAGTGGTGACTGGGTGCTAGTGTCTGAAGAGATGTAAAGATAAAAATAGAATTACTGAGCTGGGTAACACATTGTGTGATGTCCAAAAGCAAATGGATAATTTTTGGAAAATTAAATGACGAAAACATCGAAAGATAAATTAATGTCAATGTAAAGCAAAACAAGTGTTATCAATGTCTAGTTTTCTTGATTAGGAGTCATGCATGTGTGCATGTGTACTTTGCTTAATGCTAAATTAAATGAAGCAAGAACTACCACCTAAAATAGTTCTACAATATAGCTAAGAAAAAACACAAGCACCATCAAGATAAAGAGCTAAACAAGATCTATTCTAAACAACATAACTTTGAAACATAAGATCAAAACTAGCATGCTTTTCAAAATCTCTACTCTCCTAGATTACCAACAAAATGCATGGACCTATTTAACTCCAATGGAAATCAAAAATTTCTTGTTTGATCCTTAAAGAATGCAAGAATATGAATCTTAGGTCTTAATAATGGTGACCTCTCAAGAAGACAAAATGCAAGCTCTTAGTCTCTTTGTTATATGCTTTGCATTTGCTCTCTCAAGAAGTTTAGGTGTAGGTATAAAGGTAGAAGGAGGGCTCCTTATATAGCCCAATGGATAAAGGAAATACTACATCCCTTTGCATGTGGGATAAAGGTAAAACATGATTAGGAATGGATAATGGTTGTTTTATAAAAGGTAACCTTATTTTAGAAGGATTTAATTTATGCTTAGCAAGTCATGAGGAGTTGGGGGTGCTTTAATTAATCAAAGGTGATTAACTAATAGGTATATGTAAGCTCATAGAAGATAATTAGAGGAATATTAGTACGATTTAGGCTATTAGAAGGGGATTAAATAATTAAATATTGATTTATTGTTTAAATGGAAGGGAAAGCTAATTAATTAATAGTAATTAATTAGTCTAGATAGAAGGGGTGATTAATTAACGGAAGGTCATCAATTAGGGATGTTCAGTTAGATAGGTGACTTAATTAATTATTGCATAGTGTAATTAATTAATGATGATATGAAGGAAAATGAGCGCTTATTGATGATATGTCGTCAATTTTCCAGAAGAGACGATAATTAGCACAATTTAAGTATTTAAATTGTTTGGGCGTAATTATGGGTGTCTACATTTGCCCCTCTTTGGGGGTGGCGTAAGTGACGCCACTTCAAAGATAGTAAACGGAAGAAATTTTGAAGGGATAGAAGAAAAAATAGTAGGAAGGAGAGATGCCTCCTCGAGTGTCAATAAGGTGATGAAGGAAGACGATCGACAATCGAAAAAGGTGAGAGATAGATAGAAGGAATGGGAAGGGGCAGGATGCCCCTGGTAAGATGGAAGATTAGGGGTGAGCAGGAAAGTGATGTAGAAGAAATATGGAGGAGGGGAAGAGAAGAGCTTAGCCTCTATCCGTTGTTTATTGGAACAATTTCTGATGTCAACATATTTTCATAAGAGCTACGTCATCAGTCCTTATAAAAAATATAAGCATACGACAAAGGTAGAATGACATGAAAAGCCATACTACGAATAATTGTCTATTGTTGAAAAAAAAACAACTCCACACAACATACAACAATGTAATGCAATACAAGAAGGAAACAAGCTCATTTAACAGGCAAAACAAGTATGAACACACATACCCAACCCAACAACGGTCAAGATAGTTGTACAAATGTTTTGTTATAAGTTCTGAAGAGATCCACAAGTTCGTGATTGACGACAAGGGTTAAAAGTGATGCCCCGAGCAAGGATATATGCAAGGGGAAATGATAATGGACATGGGGTCCAAGTAAAAATGTTGTGCGCAACGAAACAACACCAGGTAACAAATGTGCCCTAGAGTACAGACGAAGCAAGCAGCTAGCTTTGTTAATGGTTGTGAATCCAGCGATCTGCGAGTCGTATTAATCGGGGAAGATGTGAGACAAACTAGCAAGATATGGAGAAAATGCCATGCACAAGACACAAGTTTCATCTATAATAGCAAGTTACCATTTTTGTAGGTTTTTTATTTTTTTAGGATTTTTTGAAAAAAATTGCCTTGTTTTTGGATTTTTGACATATATATTATTTTTGTTTTCTGGTTTCCAAAATGCGGTGGAAAGTAGAAGAAAATAGAAGAAATAGAATGAAGGGCCTAGGCGCAACAAAAAGTGCCCTAGGTGGAAGAAAGAAGAAACAAGTGACAAATAATGTCCTTGTTTAGTGGAAAAACTAATAAAAAATAATTATTAGTTTTAAAAATAATTGTTTATGAGAGTGTGGATAAGAAGAAAAATCACCTAGGAGCAATAAAATTGTCTGAGGGAGAAGAAAGGGGTATCAGACAACAAAAAATGCTCCAATACGGTAAAAAATAAGAGAAAAATAATTATTTAATAAAAATAATTATTCCACGGGGAACATAGGAGAAAACGGTGATCGAAACAGGCCTCCAGGCCCTCCCAACGGTGAAAAATAGGTTAATATACCCCACCTGGGGGGGTAAAATCATCACAACCAATTCATTTTAACCAAGCCCTATAGAATTTTTTATTGTGAGGCTCTGAGAATAACAAGGACCATGGTGATCACACGAAATCGAGTGAGGCACGCAAATGCAGTCCGAGGGTACCAGTGGCACACAAATGACGACCCCTTCATGAGTATTCAAAATTTTCTCATTAATTGTTGTCATTAATGCCCCAAATTTAGCCTTTAGTGTTGGGAAGTCGTGTCGGCGCGTAAGCGTAGGTGTAAGGTCGGGGGCGCATGAATCACTTTGGGGGCTCTCGCGTTTCAATACACACGCGCGCATACGCAGGCATGAGTTACACACACCCACATGCACGCACACACATAACACATGTGCGCACATGCACACATACCTAAAAGGGGCGCACACATGATAGGGAGGGCGCACACACTTGGGGGTTCACACGCGCAAGCACAGGTATAGAAATAATGGCGCAAGCACCAAAAAGGGCACGTAGTTGCCTGAATGAGGCACAAGCGCCAAAAGACAAGCGTGCACATGTGCACACGCCAAAAAGGAGGCGCACATGCCCAAAAGGGGGCGCAGGTGTCCCAGGCCGGTAAAGGATAGATAGAAAAATGTCAAAAAGATGACACTTAGAAGAAATTTTAAGCTGTTTAGGTTAACCCCAAAATGATAGATAGATTTTTAGAAGAAATGTCAGTAACTAACGAGTGATTTGATATTTTGCAGAGACAACTTACCAGTTTTACAAGATGCGGGAGTGCCACTCCTGGATAGCAAAGCTAGAGGGGAGTATGCATTGGCGAGACCGGATGAGCCATGGCTATACTTCTCGAGGAGGGTGGGGCTAGGCCCCGTGTCTCGGATGCCCTCATTACCCTGGATCATGGCCTACTGACTGCGCTAGCCGAGCGATGGCATAGCGAGAGTCAGTGTTTTAGATTACCTACAGGGGAGATGACCAGTGACTCTTGAGGACATATGGTGGTTCCTTCACGTGCCGATCCTAGGCACCTTGATTGAGTACAGCTCAGATGCCAGGCTGATTAGAGCCGCATGTAGTGATCTGTTTGATGTAGATGACATACTGCACGACGGTATGACCATAGCTCTGCATGAGTGTATTTCTGACAAGACACTGCATCAAGGGCCTCTCTACATTATGTCGCTTATCAGTGGGTTTTTACTCACTGATAAGACAGGGATGTCATTCCCGAGAGGATTATTACCCTTGGTACGTGACATCTTCAGTGGCAAGAGATACTGATGGGGATAGTGCATACTGGCCCACTTATACTGGGATTTGCATTTGATTACATACCACGGTCAGAAGACTGTGGGTCCAACTTCTTTACTTACAGATCTGGTCATGGGACCACATTGTGATCAGATGCCCTGTGGGCACGTTACGTGTTTGAGACCCAGAGGAGCCATCTTACATGGCATGGGTAACAGTAGGTGGTGATGTACGAGGCCACCTAAGTAGCCTATATAGATACAGCCTATTCAGATATGCCAGAGATAGATATCTTATGGAGACCTTATAGACACATTCAGTGGCCAGAGGATACCACAAAGTCAGTGTGTGCTCAACTTTATCATTGGCAGTCGCAGCTACATCATAGAGCTATATATCAGGTGCCAAGCAGCTTGGCATAGTACAGGGGGTGCCACAGCCCAATATATCTATGCCCGCAAGATTCAGAGAGGATGCATACCGGTGTCCTGAGCCAGAGCGAGTTTTTCATAGTAGGCATGACCCAGCACGACAGGTCAACGACCCAAGTACCTCAACAGACATTTGACCTGGTATGCCAACCTCGAAGCTGACCATCTTGGAGGATGGGCTGCAGGCGCTCGTCCAACCATAGAGATCTGATATGGTTCGGAGCAGAGAGAGAGCACAGGTCCTGATCTAGAGGACATTTGATGGACTAAGCATGATGAGCAAGGTGACCCACAGGCACAGACAAGGCAAGGTAGGGCATGACACCAGCAAATTCTGAGAGCTAGGGTAGAAATGCTAGTCATCTAGAGTCATAGGCAACAATTTTTTAGGCTGAAACAATTTTTTTATTTATTTTTGTTTTGAAACAATTTTCCACTGTTTTGGGCTAGGTTTTCTAATGGTTTTCCAGAGTTATGCATAGGTAACCAAGAAAGCATGGATGCCCCTAGCATTAGACGAGGAATGTACAAGGGTAGAGGCCATGCGCTTATAGACAAGAATAAGGTGAAGTCATTGAATTGTCCCTAGCGTAAGATGGGAAATAACGAAAGACCATGCCCCTCAAAGAAGAATAAAAGAAGACAAATTCAGATCAAGGCCTAATAGGAAGGGGCTCACCGGGAATCTCGAAGGCAAAGCTAGGGCTAGGCTAAGCAAAAGTACCCTCTAGATGCAAGATGCTTGTGACCAATGAATCCTCCCTAGGTGCCAAAAACCGGTTTTCACCCAAGGACCTATCCAAAGTGCCACAATTGCGTGGTTTTCACTTGTGGATGGCCTGTTTTCTCTTTTTATTTTTCTCTTTTTTGCTTTTTTTTTGTATTTTTGATCATTTTACCATGTTTTTTTAAAATTTTCAGTGCCATGTTTAAGCATAGAACCGCTTAAGATGCATGGCATTCATGGGCTCACGGAGCTCATCACCATTGGGGTGAGCAAGTTTATATGCCCCTATGTTGTACTTGGCCATTATAACATAGGGTCCCAACCAATGTGGTTTGAACTTCCCTTTCTTTTCTCATTCCGCTCTAGTGTTGAACTGGTTCTCCTTCATGACTAAATCACCAACCTCAAACTAAAGAGGGATGATTCTCTTGTTGTAGTTTCTGGAGACTTTGTTTTGATACACTTTTAGGTGATTAAGAGCGCGAATGTGCTTCTCATCTAGGAGCTCTAATTCAGCCAGTCTTGTTACCCGGTAATCCTCATCTTTATCCAAATAGTCCCTAAGAGAGATTCTCAGGGAAGGAATTTCAATTTCTAATGGGATGATAGATTCTGTCCCAAATACTAGAGAATATGGTGTCGCACCCGTAGGAGTGCGAATGGAGGTTCTGTAAGCCCAAAGAGCTGGGTGGATTTGCAAGTGCCAATTACGACCTGTTTTGCTGACCATCTTCTCCATTATTCTCACCAAAGTCTTGTTTGTGGCTTCGGCCTATCCATTACCTTGGGGGTAATATGGTGTGGACCATTTTAACCTGATTTGGAACCGTTGACAAAGACCTTTTACAATTTTGTTCTTAAATGACTTCCCATTATCTGTAACGATGGCTGCGGGAATGCCATATCGACAAATGATATGATTCATGATAAATTTAGAAATCTGAGCTCCTGTTACATAGGTTAAAGGGATAGCCTCCACCCATTTTGTAAAGTATTCTGTAGCCATGATGATGTGTGTATGACCATCAGATGAGGTAGGAGTAAGTTTCCCTATCAAGTCAAGTCCCCACTTAGAGAATGGCCATGGGGTAGTGATAGGTTGCAATGGTTGTGATGGAGCATGGATGAAGTTTCCATACTTTTGGCAAAATACACATTTCCTGACATAATTGCAACAATCGGTTTCCATGGTAGGCCAATAGTAGCCTACTCTTAACAATTTCTTAGCTAAGACCATTCCGTTCGTATGTGCTCCACACACCCCTTCATGGACTTCTTTGATCGCTTGGATTGACTCGTCACATCAAGACAACGTAACAGATTCCCATCGTAGCCACGATGATAAAGTGTACCTCCTAAAAGGGTGTAACGGGCTATTTGGTGAATCAGGCTTTGCTTTTCAGAATGGGAGATATTGTGAGGGAACGTGTTGTCCTTGAGATAGGTAAAAATGGGTTCATACCACAGGGAATTGGGACCAACAACATCACAAGCCAGACAAGATTTTGGCATGTCATACGCGGGCTGGCATAAATTTTCTACAAAGAATGGCATGTCATTATTCCCTGGTGGAATACGAAGCATAGAACCCACTGTCGCCATGGCATCTGCCGATCTGTTCTGCACTCTAGGGATTTGTTCAAATGTAATGTGCACGAAGTACTCCTTTAGAGTTTTGTGACCAACTTTTTGTAAGGTATGAGCTTGTCATCCTTAACCTTATATTCATCATTAACCTGTTTGATAATTAACTGAGAATCACCCACAACCTTGACATGATGAATGTTCCACTTGATAGCTAGCTTCATCCCTGCAATAAGTGCCTCATACTCTATAATATTGTTTGTGCAAGGAAAGCCCAGGCGAAAAGCCTGTGGTATAGGATCCAGGAGTAATGAGGACTACCCCTACACCTGAACCGCAAAAAGTAAAGGACCCATCAAAATGTATCACCATATGACAAGATTCTTCAATGTAGAGCAAGGAGGCATCTGGTAGATCCATATGTAAAGGTTCAGTGCCTTTCAAAGGTGCTTTTGCTAGCTGGTCCTCAAGTACTTGTCCTTTAACTGACTTCTGATGTACAAATTCTATGTCAAACTCACTGAGTAGAATGATCCAATTAGCCATTCTACCCGTGAGGGTGGTTTAGCCAATACGTACTTGAGTGGGTCAACTTTGGATATTAGCTTGGTTTTGGTATTCAATAGATAATGGTGAAGTTTTTGAAAATTAAAAACAACAGCCAAGCAAGCTTTTTCAATTTGAGGATAATTGAGCTCATAGGCGATGAGGGTGCGACTGAGATAATACACCACTTTTTCTTTGTGACCCAGGTCATATTGGGCTGAGCAGCGCACTAATAGCAAATTACGTAGCAGAAGATATAAAGCAAGAGTGGCTCTCCAGGAGTTAGAGGCATGAGGACAGGTGGATTAGCCAAGTATTGTTTAAGCAAAGCAAAGGCTTGTTGTTGCTTTGGTCCCCAGATGAAGGCGACATCCTTTTTAAGCAAGTGGGTGAATGAGTGGCACTTATCTGCAAGCTGGGAGATGAAGTGGCAGATAGCCTGGATTTTCCCCTGTAAGCTGTGTAGTTGCTTAATATTCTTAGGTGGAGGCATTTCAGTAATAGCAGACACTTTAGCGGGGTCTACCTCAATTATTCTTCTTAATACAATGAAGCCCAATAGTTTTCCTGATAACACACCAAATACACACTTCTTTGGATTCAGCCTGACCTTGTATTCTCGTAGGCGCTCAAAGATAAGCTGCAAAATGACAGGGTGATATTCTCTTGTCTTAAACTTTCCAAGGATTTCATCCACATAGTCCTCCATGATATCATGAATCATATCATGAAAAATTACTGTCATTGCCCATTGATAAGTA
The DNA here is from genome assembly GCA_019776745.2 of Taxus chinensis. Taxonomy (NCBI): domain Eukaryota; kingdom Viridiplantae; phylum Streptophyta; class Pinopsida; order Cupressales; family Taxaceae; genus Taxus; species Taxus chinensis. The sequence goes on from CM034155.1 coordinate 96,917,556, forward strand.
GCTTCTGCATTTTTGAGGCCAAATGACATCACCTGATAGCAGAAGGTACCCTAAGGAGTCGTGAAATTTGTTTTGTGATGATCTTCATCAGCAATCTTGATTTGGTTATATCCTGATAAGCCATCCATGAGAGATAACATCTCGTACCCTGTTGTTAAGTCGATAATCATGTTGATATTTGGCAACGAAAAATCATCTTTAGGGCAAGCCTTATTAATGTCTCTAAAATCCGTGCAGATTCGGATGCCGACAGGATTTTTCTAGACAGGAACAATGTTTAATATCCATTCAAAATAATCAATAGGCCGAATGAATCCTGCCACCAACAATCTTTCTAATTCTTCTTTAACCAGTAAGGCCACTCTTGGGTGCATCTTTCTGAGTTTCTGTTTGATAGGCTTAGCATCTGCATGCACAACTAGGTTGTGCACGACCAAAGTTGGATCTAAGCCTGGCATGTCTTTGTAAGACCATGCGAACACGTCTATAAACTCTTGCAGTAGCATAGTGAATGTCTTTTGTTCTCTAGCCGAGAGTGATGCTCCCAATTTTACTATCTTTGGGTCCTTTTCTATACCAATGTTAACATCAATGGTTTCCTCGACTAATAATTTTGATAAGTCCTCCATACACGTAGGATCAGGAGGAAGGTTGAGATCTTCGTCTAAGGATGTCTCTACGAGATTTTCATCCTTGGCGTGGTCACTTTATTTGTCCTTTGATTTTTTTACTTGTTTGTCGGTCAGTGCCTCAAAGAGGTTTTCACTGTGCGACTTGGACTTTGATTTTTTCCGAGGCTTTACGTTGGAACTTTTGCCCTTGCTTTTCTTTAAGTTTTGCTAACCACGAAGCTCAACCTCCTCACCGAAGTAGGTGCGGGTATCCAAGTCAATAAAGAAACCCTTCTTATGGTCTCCAATGGGAATTATATCCCTTATGCCCATTAACTTTTTGATAGATTCGTCATTCTTGAATAAATCTAGCAACATGTGACATTGTTGGTCCCATTCAACAAGGGCTAGGTAAACAAGGTCAAGGGTGGTTCTGTATGGGTTATGGTCAGGACAACATTGTTTATGAATAGGTTTTTGGAGGTAAGATCCTCATATTTTCTACAACGAGAATCTGTATCACTTGTCTAGATAGGCAGAGCAATCCTCACGTTCAGAATAAGTAGCGTCTTGATCATTGGGCTATGCTCCATAAGGGCAAATCCCAATGCCGTATCTTTTTGTTTTAAAATGCGGAAGAGGCACCAGTTCTCTTTTTCCTTGTTCATTTCTTCCACATCCTAGGCCCTTAGTAGCCCATGGAGTACAGCATTTTACTGGATTTCTCGTATTTAGGGGTTTGATAACAAGATGGTTAAGTATCCTCTGGGACCCAAGTTGTAGGTGGATCAAGTAATTTTTCCTCAACTAACAAGCCTCCAGGTAAGAATGACCCAATAGTGTGTTCATTTCTAGGTCTTCTAAAGCAATAGTTATGGTGACCTTTAGTCTTGGGTGAAAATGAGAGGTCTGAAACCAAGAACACTTGTTGTACATTGTATTCCCCGCAGCCATACTCAAGTATTTTCATCTCCCATGAATCAAAAGGAGATGTAGATGTAGATGCCCCATGAGCGCAAGAACTGAGAGAATCTGAATCTATCTAGGATTCCATGGCCTAAGATTGAAGAGGGACCGCTATATCGGCTGAGGGACATGCATATGTGCCCTTACGTGAAAAAATTGTTGAGAGATCTGCCAATGAGCAAAGGGCTCTGAATCTCCTTGTATGATATTGGTGTGTCCCTCGTGCTTCAATTTAATGCACTGATGAAACGTCGATGGCACGGCCTACATGGCATGAATCCATGGTCGGCCTAGAAGCATATTATATGGAAGTTCCAAGTCCAAGACATGAAACTTTGTCTGATGACAAGTGGGACCCACCTCCATGGGCAACGTGATTGTGCCCGCTGACTCCCTTTCCGCGTTGTCGTATGCGGTGATATTGATGATATTAGACTCAATATCTACTTCAGTATGTCCTAACTATTTAAGCAATTTTAGTGTACAAATGTTCAACCCATATCCGTTATCCACAAGCACCCATTTGATCTTTCTTGTGGGTGACAACTACCTCAATATATAAAGGAAGATTATGTGTTGAATCTCAATAGGGACCTCCCTATGGTTAAAGGCAATATGTTCATTTGGTACGATGTTTGCAACTGCGGCTTGTAGGTGTGTAGGATAGACCTCTAATGGTACTCCCGACCTCTGAAGAGTTTGGTATAAAATGTCCTTATGCACATTGGATATCTTAAGAAGATCTAAGATCGAAATCTTAGCATAATTCTTCTCAAGTTGCTCTAAAAGGTTATATTTACCAGTTTGTGGGATTGATAGAGAAGGTTCCGGAATCACGAGGTGGGCACGCCTTTTTACCGCAGTGCAGTCCTTTCCCTTGATTCGGATGGTGACATGGTCAGTAGGCGAGTGAATACATCCACTCAGTGAATCATAATGATTGTTGTCTTTTTTGGTGTATAAGTAATTCGCTGCTTTATAACCTTGGGATGACTCTCCCCAATCCGGCTTTGACTTTTTTGATTTATCATGATTGGGGAATGGCTCTTTATATATCCCCATTTTCTCGTTGGGTGTCTGAGTTTTGCCTAGGTTGTCCACCTCTATCTCCCCATAGTCAATGAGGTCCTTGATATAATGACGAAGTCGTAGACATTTGTCTGTCTTATGTCCTTTGACATGATGCATTTGGCAATATTCGTGCTCCTTGCACCATGAACGTTTTGGAGCATTGTCATCAAATGGTTGCATCGTAGGATATTTCATCATGTGGGCCGCATCCAATTATTTAAGTATGACTGACAAAGGTTCATGAAGAGAGGTGAACGTTCTTCGCTTTGGTGGTGGTTGAATTAGTCCTTTGGTCATTTTAAAGGGTTGACTGGTTTAGACCGTTTGAACACATTTGGAATCAGTGATCTCGTCTCCCACCACATTGTTGTTTTTGTTAAAGACCTTTGGCTTTTCCGTGGATTTGACATTTTGATTATCTCTAGATTGGGTTTTGAGGGTTCCTTTGGCAATGAGATTTTTCTCTATCTGAACCCCTTTTTCGATGACCTCCTCAAAAGTGCGCACACAATGCATTTGGAGGTGGAAAGCTATATCCAGGTTTAGGTTGGGAACGAAAATACTAACCAACTATTTTTCTGGGAAAGCACAAGGGAAGCGGCTAGCTATCCCTCTCCACCGTTGGAGGAAGCTGGCAAAAGTCTCATTGGAGCGTTTCTTGGCACCACATAAATCTGCCATGGTGACATCACTCTCTATGTTGTATGAGAAGTGACACACGAACCTTTCTGCCAATTCTGGCCAGGTAAAAATTGATCCCCGAGGTAAACGTGTGAACCACTCCAAGGCTTGACCTCCAAGACTCTTGGGGAAAAGTCTGATGAGATAATTGTCACTATAAGACACCTCTTGACATGCCATATAGAAATCCTTGACATGATCTCGTGGATCTCCCTTCCCTTTATATTTTTCAAATTTTGGCATATCGAATTTCTTAGGAAAGGGTTGAAGGGTCATAGTCTTGTCAAAAGGATAGGGGCATAATTCTTTGTATTGATACTTTCTAATGCTCCCTATATTGCTCTCTTGTAGGCTCATGAGTGTCACTTTCATAGACTGTACCTCTTGTGTGAGCAATTGTTCTCTAGTGGGAGAAGCGGGGATATATACGCGATGATACCCTATATCATTTTCCCCTTGGTTTTATCTATGGAGTTCATTGATCTTAACCTTAGGCCTCGAATTTTGAACGTTTTTGTTTGCTTCCTTCTGTATATAGGAGGTTAGCAAAGCTAATTGTCAGCTTAGGTTACTGATCTGTTGTTGAATCGTGGTTTCTTCTTCTAAAGGTTCTTCCTCCTCGTATTGTGGAGGATCTTCACCCGTCTTCTGTTCTAATCTTGTTTCTACGTGGCACTTTGATAAAGGGTATTCTATGCCCCACCACTTTATCATTCCCTGCATTGGAGGTAGAAGCATGTCCATGCGTCAAAATATCCTCCATATTGATAAGGGGTCGTTCTTCCTCCGTAGCGTTATTTGTAGGTGGGATTGTTTCATTTTCAGTGGGCAATTTGGCCCCTAATTCTACGACCCATGTGCTAGCACTCTATCCTTATTTCTGAAAAGAAACTCGTCTAATAAAGTAGGGTCAAAATCAAATTCTACATGTGGGGATTCTAATTCATTTCCACTATGATCAACCATATCTTCTATCTCTTTTTCCACAGAAAACAGAGGTCCTAGATCATGTCCAATGAAGGGGTTTGACCCTTGTCTCTTAGAGGCTTCCCAAGCTTGCCCTTGTTGTTCCTGTTGTATGTCTGTTTCTTGAGTCCTAATCATGTTTTAGGAGCCATGTTTTTGTGATAGTTTCACTAGGGTAAGTTGTAAATGTGTTCAAAACTTTGCGACCACACCTAAGTGAAATGTAAGATGTATTGTCAAGAATATGAATGAATTAACAATGTGAGAATACCAATGTAATAGAGTGATAAATCACTAGTGACACAAATGTTTGGTACCTAAACCTGTTAAATGAAGTACTGCCTAGACTACGTTTCAAAAAGTAGTTTCGCGTCGCAAGATAATTAACAAGATGTTCTTACTTATGCTAAGTTCACGAGAATGAACAAAACATAAGTAAATACAAAAAGTCAATGTGACCTCCTAACAAGATATACTAGGAGCGAGCTCAAACTCGACTAAGACCTATATCTCAAAAAGTGATAATTACAATTCGTGAGTGACACAACAATATCACCAAGATATGTTAACAAAACTTTGCGAGAAAGTAAGGTATTGATATCAAGGTGCTATTGATATAACACGCACAAATGGTAACACCTAACACTCTTCAAAATTGAGGTAATAATAGAATCAAACTAAAGAGCTCAAAGTATAGCTAGGAATAGTTAAAAATGTGTGCAACGTAACCTTACAATAGAGATATTTATGTCGAGTTTATAAGAAACAAGACGTAAATATAAAAATTGTAGTGATACGATACAAACAAGCTAACCCTTCTAAGGAAGTTCAAGATGATGAACCACCTAACTACAATGACGATCTTGACATGGGTATCAAGATCACAATGGCCACCAATGATATGAATACGTCTCCGTGCACTTTAGACGTTTAACTTACCCAACCGCAAACATGGATGGGTGTAAACGGACAAAAAAGTGGCAGAAACAATCGATTGGTAACACAAAGGTAGTCACTCTCCTTCTGATCAACAAAGTGTCAAAGGAATGTGAAGGAAGTAAATAAAAAATGGGATGAAAAATGTTGGCTTCACTTTGGCAGAGTTTCACCTCGCCCTAAGGCAAGTAAAAACTAAGCGAAAGTAACGCGTCACACGTTTCACAATAAAATGATGGTTCACAACTCAACACTGTTTTAGAATGGTCAAAGTGGGCTCCTGGCCAAAGTATATTTTCCTAGGTGGTTCTCTCGTCCTAGGTGTTACAAAGATTATCCATGAGCGGGATGATTTACCCAAATAGTCCCGACTATCTTGGGAGTATCTTGACTTTTCCCCCTTCAAGCACAGTGGGCAGTAAATGCATCCATCGCATACTTAAAAGGGTCGCATAGGGACAACTTGTAACTCTATCTCACAAAGGAATCACTAGTCAGATAGGTAGTGTGGAGCACTTCCCATTTCTTCCACAAGGTTCCCTCTTGTATGGACTACTTTGGGGTTCCTGGAACCACCCCCATTGTTGTAGCTTAAGGTGTTATGCCAAAGGGGTTATGTTCCAGTTGAGCGGAGAGGGACGTACCCTTTTGTAAAACTTGCAATACAATTTTTTGAATATGTTGTTTGTTTTATCTTTTTTAATTAGGTGTAGTTTCCTCGAACACCGTTTGGAAACTTGTATAACAACTGTATTAGTAGTTTTGACTTTGTATCAATTCATTCATTCTTTGACAAGTGATGGCGTTCTAGTCATGTATGATGATTTTTAGTAGTTTTCCATCAAAAGAGAAGGCACCATTTTTTATTCTCCAAATCACCCAAGGACGCAAGAGAAGAGCATACGTGATGTCTTCAAAATCCAAAAAGATATCAAATGGAAAAACACTTTAATTCAACTATGCCAAGTTAACCAATTCCAACTCAAATAGTCCTAACAACCTCAAAGCATCAACAAGGACTTAAGAATCATTTTTGATTCCCAAGATCACCCCAAGGGACGCGAGGGAAGAGCATACGCGATCTTATTCCTATAAGTAAACAGGCAAAGATTATCTAACCAAGTAAAAACATGTAACAACAACCTGCTAAGACAAGTATGTGATTAGATAAAACCTGTAAGAATGTTAGAACCTCAATACATTAATTTCAAAAAGACAAAAGGACACTTGTGCCCCTTTTTTGGCGTCTGTGCGCGGGTTAGGGCATATGCGCCACTTTGTGTTTTTCGATTTACAGTGCACCTGCACCACCCGAGAGACGTGTGCGCCACGAAAACAATGTATGCACTACTTTGTGTGTTTTTGGCTTACCATGCACCTGCGCCACCAGAGAGACGTGTGCGCCACAAAAACAATGTATGCGCTACCTTGGAGAAAAAAAGATGGGAAATTAGACAAAATTCTTACGCCACCGGGAAAACATGTGCGCCACCAGAAAAGCATGTGCGCCACTGGGAAAACGTGTGTGCCAGGGCTTTATAAAACAATCCCAGATTCAAATAGAATGTTTGCGCCACCAAAAATGTGTCTGTGCCACTAAAACAGAGTGCGCGCTCTGGTTAGGGTGTACGCGCCGATCTGACAAGATTTAAAATGCAGTGAAGGTACAGTACGAAACAACGTCTGCGCCCAGGTTAGTGCATCTGCGCACTGGTTAGGGTGTGTGCGCCGGGGTTAGCGTGCATGCGCTAGGGTTGATAAACAGAGAACCAAGTTTTGACAGTGTGCCTGTGCCATGAAAGGCATGCCTACGCTCCTAAAAATGTGCCTGTGCCACACTTGCAACCAAAATATGACAAAAAACACAAGAAAACTCACAATATCTTAAATTTTGATAGGTTAGTTTAAAAATGGCAACAACCCATTAAAATGATGGCTATGAACAAGAGGTTACACATATCAAATTAGCAAAAATTCCAAGAAAATGGACATTAATTACTACATGTGCATATCAAAAGTTAGCCAAAACAATGAAACTTAAACTAAAATAGTTCTACAATCTAGCTAATATGCTAAATTAAATGAAGTAAGAACTACCACCTAAAATAGTTCTACAATCTAGCTAAGACAAAACATAAGCACCATCAAGATAAAGAGCTAAACAAGATCTATTCTAAACATCATAACTTTGAAACATAAGATCAAAAATAGCATGCTATTCAAAATCTCTACTCTCCTAGATTACCAACAAAATGCATGGACCTATTTAGCTCCAATGGCAATCAAAAATTTCTTGTTTGATCCTTGAAGAATGCAAGAATATGAAGCTTAGCTCTTAACAATGGTGACCTCTCAAGAAGACAAAATGCAAGCTCTTAGTCTCTTTGTTATATGCTTTGCATTTGCTCTCTCAAGAAGTTTAGGTGTAGGTATAAAGGTAGAAGAAGGGCTCCTTATATAGCCCAATGGATAAAGGAAACACTTCATCCCTTTGCATGTGGGATAAAGGTAAAACATGATTAGGAATGGATAAGGTTGCTTTATAAAAGGTAACCTTACTTTAGAAGGGTTTAATTTATGTTTAACAAGTCATGGGAGTTGGGGGTGTTTTAATTAATCAAAGGTGATTAACTAATAGGTAGATGTAAGCTTATAGAAGCTAATTAGAGGAATCTTAGTACGATTTAGGCTATTAGAAGGGGATTAAATTAATTAAATATTGATTTATTTGTTAAATGGAAGGGATAGTTAATTAATTAATAATAATTAATTAGTCTAGATAGAAGGGTTGATTAATTAACGGAAGATCGTTAATCAGGATGTTAGTTGGATAGGCAACTTAATCAATTAGCGTATTATAATTAATTAACGACAATAAGAGGGAATATGAACGCTTTTGACGATATGTCATCGATTTGTGAGAAATGCGATAATTAGTGCAATTTAAGTATTTAAATTACTTGGGCGTAATTATGGGTGTCTACAATGCATATAAAGACACAATAGAGGCATGATATAATAGTACCAAGTGCATAATTTTATATCTACAGGTCTCAAGGATCACATCCAACATGAAGTACGAATGTTTGATCTAGTCACTGTTTCTAATTCTATCATCATGACATGTAGGGTACATGAAAAATTCCTTTCCATGAAGTGGAATACCTTCACTAAAATTAAAGATTGTAGCACCTTGATAATATATTTCCCTTAACCTATCGAGTTGACTCCAATTTTTTTTTAAGAGAAATGATCAAAAGGGTTATGTTTCAGTTGTGAGAATAAATGGATCAAAGGACATAAATGTGATGAGAAGTTATTCTACATTATAGTAAGCGATCATGATCCTATATTTACTAGAAATTTTTGGACGTATTTATTCTCATGTTTTGGTACTCAATTGGCTTGTAGTTCATCATATCATTCCTAATGTAATGGATAAACTGAGGTAACAAACAAATGTTTGGAACAATATCTATGATGTTTTGCTTCATATAAGTAGGAGAGATGGGTTCATCGGCTACCACTTACATGATGGTGGTAAAATACTTCATTTTGTATCTCATCAAAAATGTCCCCATTCTTGATATTGTATGGTATGGTTACTATCTACCATCTCTCGAATCTAACTCGAGGGTTGATCTTAAAGTAAGAGTAATTTGAAGAGAAAATTCAACACCAACATGGTTTTTCCTAGCCTTAAATAAATTTTGGTAATGACACAAAATGACATGAAGCAACATAATGATCAACACCATAACAAGAAAAGCTTTGAATTAGGAGACTTTGTTTTTGTACAATTACAACCATATAAGTAACTATCTTTGAAGAAACATAAAAAATATAACAATATTTCACCTAAATAATATGGCCCTTATCAAGTGTTGCAAAAAATTGGTAGCGTGCCATACAAAATGGAGCTTCCTCAATCAACTAAAATACATACAATTTCCCATGTTTCTTTTTTAAAGAAGGTCATTGGGGAGAAGGTGTCTTCTCATTTAGTACTACCAGTACTTGATGAGGAGGGACACATCATATTGAAGCTTGAAGGAATCCTACAAACACACACTAAGATGTTGAGGACAAGGGTCATCACAGAGTATTTGATCAAGTAGAAGAATTTGAACATTGAAGATGCAACATGTGAAGATGAAGCATTCCGGAAACAACATCATAAGATTACCAACATTAGGGATAATGTTGATTTGAAGGGGAGGGGCATGTTACATCCTTAATCCTTTGTCATATATCGGGATATGGGCAGCTGAATTGTGGCTAACATAATATCTTCTCATGTCACATCACATTCATGAATGCTTTCATATGCTTAGTAGGTTGAACCTGATGATTTGCATAACATAGTAGGGTATATATAGGAGTTAGTAGCTAGCAGATGATCATCATATTGAGCATTTGAGTCTTATTGTTTGGTTTGGAGGTTTCTCCCTTGAAGTGAATTAGTCATTCTACTTGCATATTGTGATCAATTCTCTATATTTTGGTGTTATATTATTATTGATATTTATATCTATCTAAGTAATTTCATTACAAAATATCAATTTATATAGATTCTACCAGTTATTGACATGATCTCTACACAGTTAAAAATATAGATGACGTAATTTAGATTAAGTTATAGGGGGCATGATTATTTCTTTCCTTCTTAACAATATTATTCAAATGCAATTGTAAAACCAAGTTTAGGGGCATGAAGGCCCTTTCAATATTTAAAAATTATAAATAATCAATTTAGTCACAATACCACCTTATAAGGGGATGACAATGTCCATTCCTTATAAGGTATTTTTTTACAAGTTGGATTAAATTGAACCTAGATACATGTACAACAATGTGGTTTGTGGATTCATTAGAAAGTGTTGAAGCAACATTGTGATATTCTTAGACTCACCTTTCCTCTTCTATCACTATATTTCCAAATAAGGAAAGCATTGAAACAACAATGTGAGCTTCATAAACTTCTATTTCCTCCTCTCTTTGTAAATATTCAAATGGTGAAGGTATTGAAGCAAACGGGTTATTCATATTTTAAATACTTGCTCATCTCTACTATCTCTTACGGAACAACATTGGAGACTGATCACCCCCAATCCTACGACTTCTCCACAAGAAAATTCCAACTGTTCAAAGAATAACAACAATGGGAGATTTTACCTCCACAAAATAAACATGTGTATTCCTTCCATGTTTTGCATCTCCTTTGCGTAAATTTACAATGTTTAAAGTTGCGAGCATTATCTATATATTGAGTCAAAGTTCAATTTCTATCATAGACATTGACTACACCCCATGTTGTAGGTTTCATCACAGAGCGTGCCAACACCAACACATCGAGAATCCATTCGAGCGGAGGAAAAGTGTGTATTCACACTCATGCATGTTTTTCCTTTAATCATGCAATTTTTAATAACACACTTAAAGAGGGGCAAAGGTAGATCTACAATTTGGTAACTTGTCCTTGTACAATGCTAAGTTTGACCATGTGTCCTTCCTAAGAAAAATGCTTACATTCAAAATCCAATCTCTTCATCTCTTTAGCCACTTTAAAACTTGCTTGCCTTTACATTATACTCATTTATCACTTTTGGGAATATTATTTAATCAAAGCAACATAAAACATTATTCGTGAGACAAATTTTAGTTTTGATGTTTCTCTATCCGATTCAAAATCATACAAAAGGGTTGGGATGTAGGGTCCAATCTTGGCTAACCTGTACGGTCCCATTCCTTCATAATCATTGAGTCTGATTTCAATTTCAAATCATTCTTTGGGTCGTTTCATCTTCCCAGGGTCGGCCTTATTAGAATGTTTCACCAGTAGAAGACTATATAAGCAAGTCATTGTCAATTTAGAACTTACTTAACACTCTTACAAGCTATTATTACAAATATCATTCCAAGAGCACTCAAAGGGTTCCTAAATCTTCCTAAATCAGTTGCACATCATCTAGAGCAGTCCCTATCATAAGTTTGAAAAACTCAACTAGGTAGAAGAATTTAACTTCATCCATATACAAGCACACAAAGATCATAGAGCCATGTCTTAGTAGGAACAAAGTCACTCAAAGCATTGCACGAGATTTTCAATCAACAAAAGGGTTGGGTCACATAGCTAAGACACACCACATCTCACTATTAATGTGTTGGGTAAATTCTATACTAGGAAGTTAGCCCATTATTTTGGTGTTAAGAGACACAAGAGCACATATAGGGGGTTAGCTAACTATACACACTTGTACAAACACCTAGGAGAACTACATGAGACTTGATTTCCACAACAAGGATATGTAGTGCAACACTTGGATTGGTTTAACAGTTGGGAGTTTGACCTCCAAGCGTGGTCCAACCTCAAATGCACACGCATATTTTCTCCTTTAGTTTGCTAATGCTTTGATTAATGGTTTTACACGTTGTTAGTGTTTCTACCTTGTTGCTAGGTCCTCACAGGTCATCCTTGAAGTTATATGAACAATCACAACACACAATGAACACCCTTTCCAAACAAGTGAAGTACACAAGAATTTAATCTCAAGGACAAAAACATATAGTCCATGTCTTGGATTGTCAACTCTTGCCTAGGATGTAAAGATTCCATTGAAGTTTTAGTGTTGAATCTACAACTCCAAATCTTCATGTTCCACTTCCCTACACACCTAAATCACTCCAGAATCATCCTAAATAGCTAATTTATTGTCATTTAACAATCGTTTCAATCATTTCAAGTTTGAATGCATTATTTTGGTCATGTATACATAGTTTCATAATTTAATTAGATCATAACATTTTATATGTTGTTAACCCTTACATCCTTTTTATCATTGTGTACTTCCACATCATTGAAATTGATTACGGTGTAAACAATTGCATGCATTTGGATGATACCTTTAGACTAATGGCATTTTGTAGATGTAGTTTTGAAAATATACTTTTATTATTTTGTGGTTCCACTAACGTTCCTTAGGAAAGTGTTGACTTAATTGTTCCTAAACGATCAAGTTATACTAAGAGGTTTTCCTTTTTTGTTAGATCTTCTTGTGTTTCTAGGGAACCATTTCCAATTACAAGCCTTCTCGAGTCAATAAAATACCCATTACAAGTCCGATCGACTCTTGTTTATTGTTATATATATAATAAGCGCTACTTTAAGAGTTGCAAAAGGCTTATCACGAGACTAACTATTGTTGAAGTTATTATCCAAGTTGCATTTAACAAACTTTTACATGCCTTTTGAGGTTTGTCTTTGAAACCAAGCCATTGAACTAATAGATCATTCTCATAAACATACAAGAAAAGACATTTATAAACATACACGTTGACATTCAATGATTTGTGTCATAGCAATGCCGTCCTTATTGATTTCAATATCTATCAAAGCACACAAAAGAAACAAATTTAATTAATGAATGAACCTAGAATCACATAGGCAATTCCAAAATATGCTTAAGATGTATATTTGACTTAAGATAGTAAGACTTTACTTAAACATAATTGAATATTTTAAAAAAAAAAGATGATTGAAGTTGCACAAGAAGAAAGAGGAAGACCTAAAAACAAACCCAACCAATGTTTTTTATTTTTTTAAAAAAAGACCCTCTTTTATAGCCTGTGCACATTAAACTTCAAAACAAAAAACATAGCAAGTTGAAGCTTAAATATTGGGCTTTCGAGAAATGAAAGACGGGCTTAAATGGACATTAAATCCTCAAGTGAGAGAGTGCCGAAGCACAACTACAAAACACAAAAAGGAAAAAACCACCATAGCTTTAAAAATCAGGTAAACGACCAAATAAATCCCAACGGTCGATGACAAACAATCCGACGGCCGATAGCGAGTGCTGCGTTGAATAGTCAATCCGTGGGAGCCTGAATGGGCCACTCCCGGCCGTTGGATCGCGCGCATCCTCGAAAAAACGAGCCGTTGACCGTTAAAGCAGTCTCTCTTATCCTTATTTATTCCCCGCAGATTCCATCTCGATTCAAACCATTTCACTCACTTCACAGGAGTCATTTTTCAGAAGCGGAGGTGTTCTCTTTTATATCTGCAGGTTTTCGCGAGAATGGCTTCAACAGAGGCGGTCGCCATTGCGGTTAAGGAGAAGAAACCACGCACTTCCAAGGGATCGAAACCGCCACCTTCTCATCCCACATATTTGCAGGTATTTTAATTGAATGCAAAGAAATAACATTTTCAGCCAAAATCTGGCGGACTGATTTGAGGAAACCCTCTGTATTTGTTTGGCAGATGATCACAGAAGCAATTACGGCGCTGAAGGATCGGACGGGGTCTAGTAACTACGCCATAGCCCATTACATCGACGGCAAGTACAAGTCACATCTCCCTGCCAATTATAAAAAGCTGCTCACAGTTCAGCTGCGAAACCTTGCCAAATCTGGCAAGCTTTCAAAGGTTAAGGCCTCCTTCAAACTCCCCGCCACGGCGCAATTGCAGAAGAAGCCAGCAAAGGCGGTGGAGCCTAAGGTTGCCAAGCCAGCAGCGCAGCTGAAAAAGCCCGTTTCAGCAAAGCCGAAGCCTGCCGCTAAGAAGGTTGGGGTTATTAAGCCTAAAGTGGCCAAGGCTTCTAAACCCTTTGTTAAGAAGGTTGTTAAGAAGGTAGTGGCTACTCCTAAAAAGGCCACTGCGAAACCTGCTGCCAAGAAGGCTGTCAAACCCGCTGCCAAGAAATCAGCAGCTTCTTTGAAAAGAACTCCAAAGAGGGCCAAGAAGTGACATGGCCAGTTGCCCTGTTTTTCTTCTGTATATAAATGCCTCACGTGTGTGTTTTTGTATTCTCTATTGAAACGACAATGAAATTCGATAGCAGCTGTGTTTGTGTACATGTAATCTGACATCTTATTTTAAATATGTTATGTTATGGCAATGGGTTTTGAATGTTGTTTATTTTTTATGGATTTTCTATATAACATATAAATATTAAAACTAAATTTGTATTTTCTATATTTTTGTGTAATGATTTTTTTTTGGATTATGAAGCCATAAAAGATGATACTAGGGGAGAGGAGCTAGTCATTGTGTATTGAAGTTTAGTGTCTATTTTCTCACACACACACACACATATATATATATATATATTAAATTTCAATTTTTCAAAAATACCCTTTTATACTTTAACATGTTTTTGACTTACCAAATTTGTTTCAGCATAGAGTGACCACTCCACATACATTTTCTAAACCAATTTTTAGAAGATATTAAAATTGCATGTTAAAAAAATACACTATTCATTGGGATTTCATCATCCAATGATTGATAGAAAATCTATGCTATTCTATTCAATTTTAATGTTATTACAATAGATATAAAAACTAATTTAAAACATAACATCATGTATTAAAAATGTCCAAACTTTGTTTATTGTTGAAAGGTTTTGAATTTTTATGAAATTTTATTTGGCATATGGAGTGTATTTATACCTCCCATCAAGAACCCCACTAATTGTTAGGAAATGCAACTTGTTAATTTAAAATGCCTCCACCATTGAATGGCGTATTAAATCCTACCTGCTTTTAATTAATGTTCCTCTCTTTGCCTTGTAACTCCAACAACCATTTTGGTCGAGGCGGTGGCATGGGAAAGAATGCATCTCCTTTGTTTTGCTTGTATGTGACTTCTTTGTGAGCAGTTTGGAAACAGGTGTGTGAGCAACTTGAAACAAATTTATTACCTAGCAATGGTGGCCTTATTACTAGTTTCCTTGGTTTGGTGTAATTTGGCGAAACCTCAAAGGAGGAAAAGAAACTAGAAATTGAAATATTTGAGCAGCGATGAGTATTGCTATAGATCTTATGAATATAAGTGAGAATTCAAATGCTTGCACAATTTGTTCGTGTTTTTGTCTGCAACAATGTGGGTAGTGTCTCCTTCTTAGTGGAGGTTTTCATTTTAGCTTTTATAAAGTTATGTGTAATTTTTTGAAGGTTCATTCCAGAGCATACCTCTTCATAGATACTACAGATTTCATTGGGTGTGTAGTAGAAGATACAATGGGGCTCATCGTTACTTTGATATATCATGTTCTTCATATAGTAAAGATGTTGTATGGGGCTCATTATTACTTTGATGCATTTGTTAATTTGTATTTTACATATTTGAAACAACAAAACCCTATATTATGGAAACTAAATTGCAAAGATTTCTTTGTTACTATCTTTGATGAGGGGGAAAAGACGATTCCTTACTTGGGGCAGGCAAACTCGTGGAGCTTTCTTGTGGGCGAGAAAATCTCTTTTGAAAAGTTCAACATCGTAGAGAAGAGAGAGCTCGCTTGCCTTTTTCAACAGTCCCCCTTTCCACTTGGAGAAAGTAACCCAACAACTTATAGGGTTTTGTATACTCTTCAGCTGCACCTTCCCTCTTGCCATTCCTTCACTACAAAGTGGGCTAAGAAATTCTACAATTGTGACAAGGAAAATGTAATCGTGACAAGGAAATGTAACCATTCGTGAGAAGGAATACTGCCCCTGGATGTTGAAGGATGCTTGGCCTCATTTGCTAAGCTCACTGGTGGGTAAAACTATCTTAAT
This sequence comes from Taxus chinensis, assembly GCA_019776745.2. Lineage (NCBI taxonomy): Eukaryota > Viridiplantae > Streptophyta > Pinopsida > Cupressales > Taxaceae > Taxus > Taxus chinensis. The sequence continues at coordinate 96,933,350 of CM034155.1, forward strand.
GTGCTTTTGTGTCTACATTTTATTTATAAAATTAAGGATATTTTCCCTTCTTTATACAAAATTAGACAGTTCGTGTTAGGTAGCATTTGATTTTTATCCAAGAATAACATTCCCCGTTGAAGCCTTTTCCCTGTTTGCATAAACGCTTATCATTGAAGCACATTCAACACTTAAAACAAGTGACAATTTTATTTTTGTTTTTCTTGGTCAATTTTTTTGTTGGGGGATGCTTTTGAATGTTTAAACTCACTTGGTAAATGCTCAATTATTTTTCAGGTCTGCAAAGACTTGGCAGGAGTTGCAGAATGAGATGCGAAAGATGTTGAAAAATGTGTCAGCAATTGAATAACACCAAAAGCACAAGCATATGCACGATGACCACCGCAATACTTCATAGCACTACAACACCTCTATTGGCAATTCAGGTAGAACGAACCCATGATGGAACGCAAAAAGCCACAGTTTCTCCATGTCCACAACTCGCCCTCAACTGACAGGTGAATTGTGTTTTTCAACACAATAAATGTAACAGGAATTTTTTTGTTGCCCATAATTTTTTTTAACCCATATGAATATAAATTGTGCTTTTGCATCCTAATTTTCTTTTGTAGGGTTTTGGATGAATGAATGTCCTTATTGGTACTTCCCTCACTGATACTGACAAATTTGGTGAGGATATTGCCCTCACTAAGGCAATGATAGGAACATAACATGATTGTTGTGTTGGATTTTGATCAAATATCATCAATTGTATTGCATCATTTTCTTGAAAAATAAAAGATATTACAATTTTATTTTAGAGAAATATACAAAACACAGTTTGATTCTCTTCTATGGAATACATGTGTTTTACAGACAATATGAAACTAAGCTATTTTTCATTACATATTTCAAGCAATTGTATATATCAAAACATATTTAGGTCATCTATTACTTGTGATATCATATGTGGCTGGGAATACATAAATAAAAAATAGCCATGGCCTTACATCGATTAGAAATATATTTGGCCCACAAAGTTATCAAAAAATATATATCTGTTATATACTATTCGCATGGCCCTAATAAGCCTCCAAAAAGTTTGTATAGTATATATGGCACCTACTTCCAAAAACCAGGAAATGGTGGGGGTGAATCTGTAACCATGCTTGAAGTTGATGTGATGTATGTAAGTGGTTGAGTTCCAATGTTGGTTTCTTGCACAGGTAATGTTGAGAATGGATTGGAACCACTTACCCCAGGTTGAACATTATGCACTGACAACAACTGGGGACAATGCATGGAAATTAATTCCCTCAATAATGGGTGTTCTTCATGCAAATGATTTTGTGGAGTACTAGGTCTCCTTTGCCTTCCCAACTCCCTTCTTGCCTTCTCAAACTCTTTCTCCTTCCTTTCTTGGTCTCTTTGGATACTTTCTTGCTCTTTCTTGCTCTTTCTTCATCTCTTTTTCTTGCCTCTGCATCGACTTATGATGGTCTTTTTCTTGCCTTCTAATTTCCTTTTCAATCTTCTCTTGTTCCTTTCGTTCCCTTCCGTCAATTCTCTCTGCCTTCTTCTCTTGCATCTGTACCCTTTTTCTTTGCTTTAACTCTTCAATTTCTTTCTTTCGCTTCTCTTTTTCCATGAGCAGCTCCATATATTGATCAATAGTGATGAGTTGAGATTCTCTACTTAATCGTATTCCATCATTACAATTTGACCTTGATGAATCCTTCACTCTTTCCATTAGAAATGGAACTTTGTCCTCTGTTTTCCTCGAAAGTTTTGTCCCCATTTTCTACTCTAATATCTGCTTCCTCTAACTCTGTTGCATCAATTTGTTCCTCATCTAGAGTGTTGACAAAGTAGTGGACCACATCTGACTCATGAAGTACTGATGGTTGTGAGGGAGTACATAAGGTGTCTTCTTCAATGTTGTTCAAATTGACACCAAGATTAAGAGCAACTTCTTTCATCCAATCAGGACAACTAACTTGGGTAGGCAATGCTAGCGACTCATCGAATTGACTCCCTCTAGTCTGAGTTGAAGTTTGTTGTTGAACAAATTCATTTGTGTTTTATTCATTATGTTCAACATCACATTCTTTACTTGTTTGTGTGTTGAGTACAATCTCAACATCTTCACTACACAACTCACTGCTTGACACCTCTAAATTATCTCTAGCTAGCCTTAATATATTTTCCGTTGCATGTGATTCATCTCGACTAGATGTGTCAAATGTTTTGCTAGGTGCCATGTCCTCATCCAAGGCATGTGGATTAAGAGGCCATATACTTGTCCTCTTGAAACCTGCTTTAATATTTTCAGGGGAAAGAGCCTTTTGGAAAGCCCTACTCCCCAATGTAGCTAATTCTTCCCTATTGACATCTATCCCATGTTTCTCAAATAGCCATTTACGCCTTTCCTCTTTGAAGTAACTTTTGAATGGAGCAAAGACACTGACATCTAGAGTTTGTAGTTTGTGAGAAGTATGTGCTGGTAAAGTAAGTAAATCTATCCCCAAACTTCGTGCCTCTTGAATTGTTTCTAGAGCCACATGAGAACCGTGACCATTAAAAATCAACAAATGCCTGTTCATTGGAGACACACCACCATGCACACATGTTGCAAAATGATGCAACCATTTCATAAATAACTCCTTTGTCATCCATGCATGAGGTTGTGCTACTATGCAAGCACCAGGCTCACAACCTGCTATGTAATTCTGCAATTGTTTCTTCCCTTTGAAAAGATAGAAACCAGGGATGCTTTGCCTAGCAACATTGACACAACATAATATGGTTATCCATTCTCTACTTTTTGGGATTATGTATGGAACACTTCTACTTAATCTTCTAGCAAGCACTCTCATACCACAATTTCTTCCTGCTTGTAATCCAGTTTCATCACAATTCCATATTTTTCTCGGCTCATATAAGTTAGCTTTGTAAACAGAGGACAAATTCAGATAGAAAAAATTAACAATAGATGGTCTTAGACTTACTGCCCTATCTCTTTCAAGGCCTTCTGCTATCCTCAAAATTAAATATGGGTGCCTTCTTTTAAAACATGCCCACTACGAGTTTCCAGGGATACCATTTTTGAATGGGGTGGATCTAGATTCACATATTTGTGCCACATATGCTTTAAGTTGTGAGATTTCTAACCCATGACCCATATCAGCCATTTCATGACACATTGCACCAACTCAAGTTCTTTTTCTTTAGTGAGAATTGTGGGTGGTCCCTTTGTTTTCTTAGTGGTTATCCCCAACAACCATGAAGTAAGTGTGCTTGGTGGTATGCCCCACTTTCTTGCACCACCATGTGTTGAGGAACCATAATCTTCGACTTCTTTGATGGCATTATTCATCCTAGTCTCATCCCAATCTCCACGTATTCTGATTTTTTTTGTTGCTACCCCTCCACTGATTTCGACAGTTGCAGCCTGTAGTTGTGGTCCATTGTTGCCAACCTCATTTTTTGTCTGGATCACTTGGTGGAAATATGACTCCCCTTGTTTTGGCGCAAGTAGGGCGAACTCTTTTGAGTGATCGTTTTCTCCTCATGTTAGCAAATAACACCTTAAAAACATAAGGAATAATATCAGTGCATTTTGAAATAATATAAACAACCAAAGCACGATTACTGATTTTGAATGCAAGATGTTATAGGTATATAATTAGTTTTTATATTAAATGTAACAACATTTAAATTGAATACTAAATTGAAAATGTATGTAACGTGGTCACCAACAACTAAAATGAATTTAATTATAATATGAATAATTACCAACAACAAGATATTCATTAGCTACTTCAATTTTATATACAGTTATAAATACAACTATTGTCGTTTGCAGTGTGTATATGAAACTCAACTTATATACATTTATATATTCATTCACCTTCTTATGTGTATTGGAAACTGTAGTATGCATATATGTATACAGGAAAATGACACTGAATAAATATAGATATTCTAGTTCAGGCACATAGAAATCTGTAAATAAGATATATATATATATATATATATATATATGAAACATGCATAAAATAGTCTTTTTGATTTGCACTTTCTAAAACAGGTTTACATACACACAAAATACCTGCAAATAAGTTATGCAAAAAAAAAGATTAACTCGATTTGAGTTTGTATATACACACCATTAATGAGAATATATTTATTATTATATACTTGTATGTAATACTGAACTAGCTAATGAATATGTTGCTGGTAGTTATTTATATTATATTTACCTTATTTTTAGTTGCACGTATTTTACTTTTTCAGCTGCTTGGGAAGAATAATATTATTTGCAGGTTTTCTGAAACTGAATTATACAATAAAAATAAAGAAACTATTTTATGCATGTTTCATATCTATATTTTATTTGCAGGGTTTCTGTGTAGAGTAACTAAACTAGAATATCTATATATATTCAAAGTTAATTTCCTACAAAAGGAAAATGAATTGAGCTAAGAATGCAAATAATTTAATTATAATATTGGAATATTTTCAAATTCTTACCAGAACTAAGAACTGCCAAACAAGATTGGGTCGATGCTCCAATTTGACAAAGGAAAAATTGTGAAATTTAATTGTTGAACAATGAAATGTATTTATAGATGTTGTTGAACTTGCATCGGGTGCTTGATCCATGTGCTTGTTTATGATTGGTTGAATTTGGTTAGCGTGGATTTAGAGTGATGAGATGATAAATCTAATGGCTACGGTGAATTTTTAGGTGAGATATATTTGTTTGAATTCCACCCTTCAATAAATGCATATGTTTCTTGAGCCTTACAAATTAGTATTCTTTTTGCAGGTTTATCATTAATGCTTGTAGATGGGATGGAAAGAAGGGGCAATGTGGATATGACTTGACATTTTATTATTTGAATTTTTTTCATTTAATGTGGTATTTGATTGGAGTTGTGTCCTATTCTGACAATGAAGTCTTTTAATTTTGTGAATGAAAGTGTGTATGATTATAAATGACATGACCTTTTTAAGTATAAAAATATATTCAAACTTAATAAAATGTTTGTAATAATGAGAGTTATTTCCACTACTCATTTTAAAATATAGATTGAATTTTTATATGTCTAGACATGTTGAATACATAGGTGTATTAGTACTTGCATCATTTATTGTCTTTTTAATATTATGTTTCTTCTTACTATAATAACATTTACACTTTATATTGTCTAGTATTTAATTACAAAAAAAAGGCCATTTTATTTATATTTATTAAAAAAATTTCATGCAAGTTTAGGGATTTGAATATTCTACTATTAACTAATAAATTAACAAAACTTGTCACGGTCATTGGCCAATGCACGATGACTGGTTCCTCTCCCCTATGATTACTTATTTGTTGGGGTGGTGTTATACTTTCTTTTTAACATGTTTTTTTAATATAAGGTAATTTATGAAGGTTTATAATAAATTATTGTACAAACATCTATTAACTAGGCGGGGTTTAGGTTTAATTTGTTAATTGAAGCAAGTAAATATGAACATGACAAAAAAATCAAGGTTCTTTGGTTAACATGAAGAATGACCAAAAAGATGAACTGAAAATGCCTAATTTAGATCAATAATTGACATGTACAATAAGGATTCTAGAATTTTGCACTTTAATGAGTAATAAATATCCATGGGTTATTTTTAGGAGTTTACATTTAGTTGCACTATGATATGTGTAAGTGTATTTGTGTGGACATGAATATCAAAATAAAGAAAATATGTTATGGGTATATGATTTTTTACATTTAAAGTTCCTAAAGAAAGTTGTATGTGTATCATAATGGATAAGTGCCAATGCTAGCAACAACAACATTCATGTGGACTTCTATATGCAAGCAATCCCTAGAGATGAGACATAATCTTTGGATGAAGATCAACATCAATAACACTCTCACACGTGTTGCTTTAATGAATATGATGATGCAAATAATATTAAATATTCATGATAGTAAGAATTATTTGGGGAACTCCAATTGGAGTTATGTTGATTTGAAAATCGCGCATGCGGGATGTACTACAGCTGTTAAAATCTAGATTCATAGCTCCTCGGAAACCGATGGAAGTTGTAATGTGATTGTTGACAGAGAGAGAGCTACTCACACACGCGACTTCCCGCAGGCTCAGTTCAGCAGTCACGCAGCCGTTCGTGGGAAGAGCAACAGCTATAGTTTCCAGTTTTGTGCGGCTTACAATAGCAAGAAGCGGATAGGTCTCTACGCACATAGGCATCTGGGAAATTGTTGTAATCAGTCTTTCATAGAGATGGGAGGACCTCCTTGCCAAATTGAGCCATGCGCAGACCCCGACTAGAAGGAAAATATCGAGCTTTGGAACATTCTCAGCAAAGGTGGCTTCACCAACTTCATGGAAAAGGTGCAGGGACATGACCAAAGCATTTCTGTGCATTTTGCTAAGGAATGGAAGGAGTGGATTGTTGACTACGTGGGACAGAAGATATTAGTCAATGAAGATCTTATTGCTGAAGCAACCGGTCTTTGTTTGGAGGGATACTGCTTCTTCAACAAAAGGGTTGACAGAGATGCTGAAGAAAGAAGATTTGTGGAGGGATCTGAGAAGCTCACATTTGGTACAGCGGGCCTGCTTGTCAGTTCAATTCCTCCACCCTATGATGAGGTTACTCGCATGATGATTCGATTCATCTCCTTGGAAGGTAGGTTTGTCACTGTCCCTGCTAAACATCTTATCTTTCTAAACCACTTCCGTAGGAATCGATTGGTTTGCTTTCCCCATTATCTGCTGAACTCCCTTGAACGCTCCATTTTGGAGTTTCAGAAGCACACCCGGGCGGTTCCCTTGCATCAAGGACTTATTTTGTTGATTCATAAATGTTGCCTTCTAAAATACCCTGGACTTCCTTCCTCTCCTAGCCCGACTACCCCTTTGATGGGCTCTGCTGCTGTCAGCCCTGTTTCTCCTGCTGCCCCTGTCACCGCTACTGTCACCCCCCAGCTGGCTGTTCTAGCTTCTCCATCCATTCCCCCTGCTGCTGCTCCCACCACCCACCTCGCCTCTACCTCTAAAAGACCGGTCACCAGGGCCTCCAGGAAGCTCAACCTTGAGGCTCTTGCTTTGGAGAAGGAGCCTTTCGAACTAGAGATTGCACATGATATTCTGAATATCAGCAGTGCCAGTCCCCGGGAAGTGCAGTTGGATAGCTCTTTAAAGAGGTTGGAGGCCTTAGAGGCTGAGATGAATGTTAAAGGATGAGGTCAAGAAACTGGCTAAACAAAAAGGCAAGAAAAGAATGGAGGGGGAGGGGAACATTGATAACAGTCAGATTGAGGACATTTATAAGAAGCTGACCTCCTTAGACTCTCGCTTAGGGATGGCCAAAACTAGACATGATTACAACATTGCCGCCCTTAGGGAAATTGAGGAGTTCATTGAGGGTCATGCCAAAAGTGTTGCCAACCTCAGCGGTGTCCCGGCTACACTTTGGGGCAACGAAAAAGAGAGCAAAAGAACCATTGAGGAGCTTGATAAAACTGATGCTGCCCACATGACAACTTTGGGTATGTTTCGCGCCTGGAAGAGAGTCAAGACCAGCATCGACAAAGCTACCAAGAAGTAGTATTGGTTGCTTCTGCTGCTTCTGTTTGTTTTTTTTGCTATTTTTTTGCGGTCTCTTTACTACTTTTTTGCAGTAATTTTGCTGTTTTGTCTCGTTTGAGTAGCTGTTTCTGGGCTGCTTCGAGCTTCATTGTAACACTCGGATCTTGATCCATTCTCTCTGATTCTCACTCTTATTCCAGATCTTAGGCCTTCTTTTCTTCTCAAGGGTATAGTCCCTTTCAAAAAACTATTTGCCAATAATAAAAAAAAAAAACAATTTGTTGAAAAAATTGAAAGGAAAATTGAAAAAAATGTATTAGATATAGTTCTAAGGTAGTGTAATGCCCCTAATTAATCCAAGTGAAGTTGTTGAACTTCTAAATTTGTACTAAATCTTGCATTCAATTCTAGATATAACTTTTTAACAACATGAAGAGAGGCTAATGTCAAAATCTAAGTATTACATAGAATAGTGATAAACAATATCTTGGATATGGCTTGAATAGTCATGAATTGAAGCTATACACCTTATCAACATAAAGCTATAGAACAACACAAAACAATACCTTGAATATGTTTGGTTATAATGTGGATCTCTTCATAGCTAGCATGCAACTCTCAATATAAACAAAGGGTTACATTTTTGTTTCCTTATAATTTACAAGGCACATCTCTATTGCTAAACTTTGCCAAAAGGACATTTATTTACATATATTCTAGAGATTTCTTTTCTAAACGACCATTTAAGAAATCCAATGGTTTTGCTAGCCATACAAGCTTTAGACGACAATTGCCCCATTTTGATCCTTGTATAATTATGACCATGGAAAAAAGGAAATTTAAGTGTTTATCTATTAAGTATTTGTTTAAAAATGTCAATCTAGATATTCTTAAGATTATAATGTTTAGTACATTTTTTTTATTGATGTCTACACTAACTGTTGTATGTGAATAGTGCAATGTGAACACTGGAACAGATCGAGTAGGGGAGTGAAGAGTGGGAAGGGTTGAAATTAAAGGAAATAAGTTTGTTGCAGAGGGATAGATGGATGGAACCATAAAATGAGAAAAGGAAGCTTGTAGATGTCTTTTTTAACCTTATGATCAAGTGTTGTAAATTTTATTGATTTATAATTAAAAAATTTATATTGTGGCTTTATTTTAAAATAGAAGAAACAATTAAATTGTTTGACAAATTAGAAATGAGAAGGCGTGTGTTGTTTGAGGAGTTCACAGTGAAAAATCCCATGTTGATGCAATCTTGTGAAAGTGTGAGGGACAAAGTATGCACTATCAGTATCAACATTAGTGTTATGTGAGGCATAATTGTTGTAGAGGATTTGGCCTACATAGAAGATATGTGGAAGTGCAAGCCTCATAATTCAATTTTGCCTTCAAGGATTGGCTTGATGACAATGATGTGATCTATGTTCTCTATGTACAACACACCATATTTTATTTTTCTCTTATTTTATATTTGCATTGCACTTTGTTAGGAATTAATTTATGTTCATTGCTTTGGAGAAAAAAGATGCAGGATGAAATTTGGATGCACTACGAACCAACTAAGGATCTTCTTACCCTCTTTGTAACTAGGGTTTCACATATTATTTCTTAGTTTTCTTGGGTTAATTTTTGTATTTAATTAATTATTCATTTACTACTACAATAACAATTAGATTAGGCATATACTTACATATTTATCTTAATAATTTTGGTGAAACCAATATTCAAATGCATCTTTCTCTATAGGGTTTTTTCTTCTTATGCTCGTCACCCATAGTGGTTGTTTTAGGCCTTTTGAGTATCATCAACTTCCTCCATCTTCTCATAGGCTTTCTAACTTAATGGTTGACATCTCTACATCAATGGCATCACCTGAAAGTCCCTTTGCTAACTCTCGCAATGTTTCCCTTAGTGAAATAGAAGCATCCGACATAGTGAAAAATCTTACAATTAGGATATCAATGTTGATTAAGAACAATTAAACATACTCATTGATTTTTAACAATCTTTGCGTAATAACCTCACTAATCTTCCGCATATTTTACACGCTTTGATTACTGCTAAAAATAATCGTGATGCTACCTCGGCGCCTCCCATTGCTCACTCCTTTTATCTTATGGCCTCCACTCAACCTCTTATTCTAGCTTATATTCCTACCATTATCGATCCCATCATTCAACCTAATACTCCTAATTCACAACCAGACTCATCTTCAAATACTCTTGATTTAAATTCTTTATATTAGGGTCTACAGATCCGAATTCACCAGCTACAACTCGCTACTTCTCGTGTGTCTACATCTCTTAATTCCACTTCACTTCTTCATACTCCTTTTGCACCTACCATTTCCACTTATTTGCTAGCACCCAACTTCATTACCCCTAAGTTACCCATCTTCAAATGCCATGACGATCCACAAGAGCATCTCCGAGCCTTTCACGTGGCATGTCTCGACTATGCGGATGATCACACAATACTAGAAAAGCTCTTTCCTTGCAGTCTCCATGAGTATGCGATGCGTTGGTTCTATGACCTACTTATCCACTCGGTAACATATTTCACACACCATGATTTTATTACTCATTTTTCTATCAATATCATCTCTAAGATCTCATATGCCCAACTTGCACATCTTAAACAATGGTTTAATGAACATCTAGCGGATTATGTCTTACGATACAAAAACAACCTAGTTAAGATGTGTAATGTGCTTGCGGACTCTGAGCTTCAAGACTTATTCATTCAAAGTTTATTGCCACCCCTTCAGGAGAGCATTCTATTTGAGACATATCCATCATTTGATCAACTATTTTACACTCTGAAGCTACACAAAACTAAAATCTTATCTATAAGTAATCTTAAGTATCATGATCAAGCTTCATCCTCTACATGCTTTTAAAGTAAATCAACTTTTAAACCAACTGTGAAACCCATTGAAGCTAAGGTCACTACCAACACTATCTCTAACACTAAATAAATCCAATGGAAACCGCCTAAGTGTACATATACAAAGTTGACTATTGCTCTGCATCTTATATTACAACAACTTATTGGGAGAAATCTTATTATGATTCATCCTCCGCTCAAATTGGATCCATCTCATCCTAAAGGTCAAAATTACAATGAGAAATTTTGATGCAATTATAATCAATGTGTCAGACATTATACAGATAGGTATTTCAAACTTTGTACTATCATCCAAGATCTTATCTATAGTAATAAACTCAAGCTTCCAGAGCCTATGACCTTTACTCAAGTCAATGAAAATCATAAGCTAAAAATGTTCAACAATCATCTTCCAAAGCATGACAAGTAAGCGATCGACTCCTCGATAACTCATATATATCGTGCAGTGCCTCCTCCTACATCGGGGGCTCTCAATTTTCTAGTTTCTCATACTGACACATCCCCACCACTCATTAATTTTTCCAACTATGATTATCACACTAAATTTTCTTCCAATCACTTACACATTAGTGCTACTGGCTTGATTTATATCAATAACACTCGAGTTGATCCATTGTGGCCCATCAACGCATGTTCCATTGCACTCCTTATTGCTATTGGCTATCCACTATCACAAATTTTGTATCCAATTCCCAACTAATATGGTGTTCTCCAACTTCCAGTCACTGTCGGTACTGTCACCATACTTGTACCTTTTCTTATGACACCATCACTCGAATGGTGTGACATGGTCTTAGGTCTCACCTGGCTCCACAAAAATCATGCTATTATCTCCATGAATCATTTATGCCTAAAGTTCATTCATAACATGTAACTCATCTCAATCAATGGTATTCAACCATCTACGCCATGGCCACAACCTCCTCTTGAGGTTGGCATTACATCAACTAGAGCACCTACGTCTCTGTGGCCTCTCAAAACTAAAGCACAATTTGATCCTAGCTTGCCTGTTTGTACACAACCTACACCGTCTCATAAATTTTCTAGTCTGACACATCAGTCTAGGTCCACTATTTTCACAGTTCGTTCACATCGGTATACTTCGCCACCTCATTCTCCTACACATAGATTTCCATCACCTCCACGTTATTTTACACATACCCCACATTATAATCATTGCTAACATGCATATAGGCTTCATTCACTTGCGCAATGTCTATCTCATAAACCACCACCCTTAGAGCATTATCACTTGCCTTCATCACCGCAAACATCATATAGAGGACCCTCACCCTTTACTTTCATTGGATAGAACATTTGTGATCACACAGTTTGGGGCATCACACTATTTCTCCCCCATTCTAACTGCGATACACATCTTATTTTCTCACATCTACTCTCTCACATACCATATACACGATTTGATACATTTGTATCGTCATTTCTCAATGACGTATTCTCATGCTTTGGTTCACACTTGACTGTTGAGGGCATATTACATACATGAACCTCACACACTACACACCATATACTACACACTACACATTACACTCTTGAAACATCACGAGATATTCAAACCTCTTTCTCACAACATCTATCACATACTATACGCACTATTCACACTGCACATTCACGCTATATCTTTTATGCATCTACTTTTACTCGTTGCGCTCACTGCCCTATGAAACTCTAGTTCCATGGTCCATAATCGACTGATGAGGGTTTACATCTCAAATGGACCTCAATTCTTGACTAGTGAGGGGGCATCTATAAATAAACCTCACTCCATGCATACACATCCACTCGGGGGGCATGCAACTTCTATCATCCACACTGCATTCCATTCCATTCCGTCTCCTCTACAACATACTGCATATCTTTGTTGCATTTACTCTTGCTTACCTCTACTTACAATTTCACTTTATTACACATGCTAGATATATATTTTGTATGTCATTATATTTATAATACACACATGCAAATTCACTTTCCTTTCTAGTTGTGATCGTAGATTATACAGATCTATTACACGTACAATGGATACTTGGTGCAATACCTATTACCAGTCCCATAACAGCTCCTGGGGGCATCCACTTTCGTACACTACAGGTGCTATTGTTTCATTTTTTATAGCAGATTTATATATCATATTATAAACATTTTAACACACTCTTTATCTTTCTAACATGCTAATGGGTGCTTCATGTTCAACATTTGCTATACAGGGCTATTTGCTTCCATGGTTGTCTGTTACATTGTTTGTCATTGCTTTCTATTTGCATGTCATTGTTTGTGGGCTTTTCTCTTTGTATTGTGTGCATACTTTCTGATTTTGGCTTCGTCAACCTTGATTGTCTTGCGACATCGTGAGTGGTGTCCCATGTTTGCAACCCACTTTTTGTGATCTATATTGTCTTCTTGCGTGTTTACATTTTCTTCTTGCGTCTTAGCTTACACATTGTATGCTTAACTTAAATTTTGTTTCCTACATGCGTGTTTATCTTTTCTTGTATTAACACTTGTCTCCTAGCCACTTTGTTTGCATGTGCCTTAGTTTCTGCCAAGCATATTCCCTTCCCCCTGCAAAGCATAATTTTAGCACAACATTCGGTCCTTCTTTGGGCCACATACTCCTTCAATGATGTCGCATGTACCCTAAATGAGGGAGGAATCATTTGGGTTAATAAATCACCCCATACAACATCATACATTCATAGTTCAACACAACACAATACCAGTACACCATAGTCGTCTGTATCAGACATGGATTAGAATAAGAATTGGGTCCTTAAGACGACACATACACTAGTGCCCAGACTAGGACAATAGTGCATGGGCACCCCTGACCCTTCCTGGATGCCTGTGACTAAGGGGCAGTTACACAACATTTGGCAGTTCAAAAATTATACAGAAATCCACACATCAGATTTTATAGGGCACATAACCCTTAGCACTCGACATGCATGCACTACACAACACTTTTTACTTTTGTGTTGGATCCAATTATTTGAATGTTCAAAATTTTACACACCATTTGCAGTGGTGTTCTAAATTATGGGAAGTAGTTAAAGGCTGGAGGATGACACCAAAATTTTATCCTTATGCTTCTTCCATGACTTGGCGTGAGATCACACCAAAAACTCGCGGCCAACGTAACTGGCGTGAGATCGCCTGAAAAAATCATTCTTCTACAAAATATTCAGGATACTTTCTACACCCTTTTACTCATCACGGATCAGGTTCACATGTTCATTTTTTCATTTTCCTATTTTACATACTTTCCTTACTTTTTACACATTTTAATCATATACATGCATATTTGACTACTTGTTCATTCTTCTCTTTTGCATGTCTGTACTTATGGGAAGCGGTAGTCACATCACATCAATATCATCACAACATCAACAAAAACAATCACAAAAAAATCGACATCAAAAACATGCATGATCACGACATCTACACATGTGTTTTCGCCCTAGGGTCATTTTCATCATCACTTTTTCCTCCTTAGCATCCACACTTCACATTTTTTTATCACTCCACACTTTGTCTTGTCCCTCAACATACTCTCTTCATCGATCTACATGGTTATCAGGAAAACATCTCTTATCTAATTTATATTATCGATCATTAGCTCAACAACATAAAATGGGGGAAAATGTAGACATAAAATCACACACTTTGGGTATCTATTTAGTCTTGATTGCATACTACTATTCTTATTATTCCTAAGTAACAAAAGTATTAATTAATCCATGTCTTTGGACACCTTTCTTTTATTTATATTTCCACTTTTGGTCTTCCACCCTTACTTTATTAGTCTTCCTCTTTATACCTCAACATTTATCATCCTAGACACCAGTGCCTAGCTAGGACGCCAACGCTAGGCACCCTCATCCCCTCTGGGTGCCCCAGACCTCAATATACTTTGTTCACACTTTTCAAGTCCTTTCTATCTGTTTGAGCATCTTATATTTTTTGGTAGTTGGCCTTTTCAGGGTTAATTATGTAATTCAAGCAAGGGAATCATATAAATATAAAGTTATGTGATCATAATAATCGACCAAACACTAAGAATTAGCTATCATCACATGAGGTTGCATCCATCAAGCATCTAAGAGCTCCAAAGCATCCATCTAGCACCATCCAAAGGACACAAGGGCTATTTATTCTGCACACACTTCATAGGAGGGGAGTTTATTCTATTCCATGTACACATCTATTACATTTAATTACATCTAGCTACTTGCTCACTATCAAGTGCGACATGCACAAGAGGCACCCAGGGAAAAATTCCACATACACATACATAGAACTACATTGGGTTTGAGATGTAGTGTAGCGGTTAGTTATAAGATCACCATTGTGAAAGATAAGGACAATCTGAACCCTCATTTTGCATGTTTATTTTTTAGGATTTGATGTCTCTTTGAGGATTTTTGCAGGTCATTGATGTTATTATAGTTTTGTATGTTACAATTTTTTTTACATTATACTTTTCTATACATGGCTTGCACATTATTTCCAACCCTGATTTATTTAATTCACTTGAAATCCAATTTTCATATGTTGTTAGATCGTATATCTGTTGTGTTAGTTCAAATATCTATTGTGATTGTATCGTCCCTCACAAGACACATAAGTCACAACAAATAGACATTTTTGAACCAAAAAATACACAAAAAATAGTAGACCAAGTTGAATTCTTCTTCATGTCCATGGCTAGATCATCTACCTTTGCAAAATAAATAGTCTTTATATTCTGTAACAGAGAAAACAAATTTAAGATAAGGGTTTGAAATAAATTGTACTTCCGAACCCTGCAGCCACCATGAAGACCTTTATATTATTGATCTCATTATCAATTTATAATTCAGACACTATTTCATGCACATTCCATACTCAAATCAATGGACACTTCCACATAAAAAAGAAAAAGAAATTATTAAATGCTCACATTAGTAGTCTAAAATTACCTTCATTTTGTTCATAATAATCAGTGAATCCTTTTCCCATTTGGCCCCTCCATGGATGGGTGAGATCATGCCAGACCAAGTGATGCATCATAGTCTTTGCCAACAGATACAAAAAATTGCATAAGTATGATTCTATCCTTTTACACACCACACCTTCTTTGAGATGATTTTCACCAGAGTGGGACAATGCCATCAATAATAAAAAAAACAAATACATAGCTACAAGTAGGGTTTGGTTTGCATTAGGGTTTCAAGTATCATGGACGGTTCTCTTCCCCTATGTAAGCAACAACCCCTTCATTGCAAATACGTAAGGATTTTATCCCTTTCAAAAACAACAACGTCACTACAATATCGAAAGGTTTTTAGGGCTTCAAATCCAAATTTATGGCCATAATTTTAACGTACTTCAATGCCCTCCATTGCATGCCCTTGAACCTTGATTTCCTTTAAAGATGTAAGAGACAAAGAGGTTTCCTTAGGTCACATGGATGGACATGCAGATGGTCATACTTCAACTTCGTTTGCCTTCTCATCCCCGTTGTCCATTTACTTGTGGCATGTCAGATGTGGGAGACCTGATTTTCATTTGAGACACTTTTCAACGTAATAATTTGTATTACTTAATTGTTATCCCAAATTTGCACCCCTGAAAAATTTGGATAACCTATTCAAGATTTGAAGTGTTTGATTTTGGGACATGCAGATGAATTTCAAATTCAATGCTATCAGAAGAGAAAGACAACTAGCTCACCGTGGAAAATGTTTGAGTCAGTGGTTGGGCTCATTGTGGAGATTGAAAAATTTCACTAGGTTGGACACCTAGGTTGGTCGGTTGGGATGGATGGCCTAGGGGTTAGTCGGTTATGATGTGTACGGATAGTTTGGTCGATAGGGTTAGACACTTGGGTTGGGTGGGTGATGGTTGGATGACGTTCAACCCCTGGTATGGAAGGCAATTTGGTCGGCCATGTTGGTTAGATGGGTGTGACACCTGCATTAGTCGGTTGATGCTAGGAAGATGGGTTAGTCGGTTAGGTGTGTTGGCTGATTTTTGTGGTGGCGCTGTGTAAATAATTCATGGTTGGTTGGATGGATGGAGTATAGAGAGGTTGGTCAGAAGGGTAAGACATCGTCCAAACCCCTAGGCTTAGATGACCCATTAGGTTGGTCAAGTGGCACAATGGACACTCGGGTTAGATGGTCGTTTAACCCCATCAGTTGTACGGTTCAAAGATAGATGACCATCTGACCTCCCAAGTTGGATGGCCCACGTTGTGAAGAGGGAGACTCCCAAGATGGTTGGTGACCAGGATCATGTATGAATACCAAGATAGATGTCATCCAATGGCAATGAAGTTGGACAAAAATAATGGTTAGACGACCCAGTCACATTTTATGGATCATCGTTAGACGAGCGTCTAACTTGAATATGGAGGAGAGCTCATGGGCCGGTCAGTTTTTTGCTCAAAGGGGTATGTACAAACCATATGGTTGGATGCTGTCTAACCCAACATATGGTTGGACAACCCATGGGATGGACGAGCCATAAGCGAGGTGAAGGTAGGTGGATGAATGACAACTCAACAACTAAAATTAATGAGGCATGGTGCCCATGACTTCCTGTGTAAGCAAAGTACCAAAATGTATGGTTACCCATACCTCTTTAATGCATCCTACTGGTTGGTGACTCAAATTTCCTATATATTGTAAAATCCACCTCATTTTGAAGAGATATTTTCTGAAAAGCAAAGGAACTATGTCAAAATTGTTCCAGAGCTGTTGTGAACTAAAGGCCTCAAATTTGAGCATTTTGTAAAGAATTCGTGCCTTGTGCCTATATTGTAATGGATTGTGCATGTTTTTAGCAACATAATTAATGTTTTGTGGCTATTTTCTCCCTAGCTTGTATGAAATTGCATATTTTTCCTTCCATTATATTTATAGGTGTATTGTGTATAAATATATCTCTTTACAAGATCTATAACTTGTTGTGCTTTATAGATATAGGGAATTGAATACTATCTTGGACTGTGGTGCTTATACCTTCCATCTCCTACTTTGTTTTCTCTCTATTTTTCACTCATTGGGATTGTCTCACCCTTTCTTGGTGCATCACCTTCCCTTAGAGTAGATTTATTTTATGCATATTTCTATTCCTATTTCCTTGGAAAGCATTAGGGAAGGATTAGTATAGTATTCCATTCTTTGCACTTTGGAGAATTTGGCACTAAGTTAGGAGAATAATCTGGCTTTCACCAGAGGATTATCCTACTTGTAAGGTCCCACGCTATAGGATAATCCCATGTTATGCAGGTTACATTGATTTCCTCACACACAAATCACAAGCAATCAGGGGTGCTATAATTTTGCACTAATATTAATGGTACAAAATATTTGTATTAGGTCTATAACATATCTAAATTGTGTCATTTATTATTTAGGAGTCATAAGTCCTCATGAATAAAATGTTGTATGTCATCAATATCAATGTCATAATTGGTGTCAAGTAAAGTGTCTTAATAGAGTCATTGTGAATCAAGTATCGTCATTTATTAGAATTTATTGTCAAACGTCCTTATGTAAAAGTTTTAAAAATAATTTTTTTTTCATGCACTTCAATTGTACGCATTATTGCTTGCACCTGGTATCCAAGTCCAAATTATTGGGGGGATTAAAAAATTGAGTCTCATGTTAAAAATCCATTGAGTTAGAAATGTTATTATCAAAGGATTGAGGAAACAAAGGAAGGAGGTGGAACAATGACCACTCGTTAGTTGCTAGCAATGGGGTCGTGTAGTGAATTAGTGATATTTGTGTTTAATGTGTTTTTTTGCTTACTTATGTTGTGTTGTGATGTTTTCAATATTCTTATTTTATTCCTATATTTAATAAAACCTTATCTACAAAATTTGAGACATAGACATTGTTGGAGCTCAAAATTGTACCCATCCTAAATTAGGGTGAACTAGGCTTTTGAGGAAACATGGGACTATCTCCAAGTTGTGGTACCTTGCGTGCTTGAGACAGACCTCCAGAGAGGGCTCGTTCCTCTACTTATTTCTACTGCTAAAACTAATCCTATAAAGGGAAATGTAACCACCTATCACTACTTTAAAATTCTAAGGGACCAGGGTTAGAAGGAGATGCATGGAAAAAGCAAAACTAAACTAAAGGAGGCGATAACACTAGAAATAAGGGGATGAACATGATTAGTTTTTTAAGTGAAAATGAAGGAGAATGTACACAAAGAGGATAACCATGCATATCAAAATATGAAATAGATCAAAGTACACATTTTCATGGGGAACAATTAGAAAAGGAACTTGTAAGGGACGTGAGAGAGCACAACAAACAAACAATGTAAAAGAGAGGCAAAGAGATGCAATAGAAATGATCCAAATCAGAGAATAACCACAAAAAGGCTTCTATTCCTTCCATAAACAATCACAGTCAATTACAATGGCGGATGAGGTTGATATCCACATGAAAAGAGGCATATCTAAAGGCCTATAATTTCAAATGCAAAGAACAAAAATCTCTTAGCAAATTAAAGGTGTCCAACCTTTTACAATGAGAATTTCTCTTACATTTAAAGAAGAAGAAGGAGAGAAGAAGAGGAAAAAGAAGAGGGGAGCTTGGATTTCAAATCCAACCACCAACAAAAAGCATTGAATTCCTATAAATCAACCTGCAATACTGACAAATTCACCTCCCCATGTCTATTTTTCTTGTAGGAGAAGGAAGGAGGCGAGATTTGAATAAAATCTAGTTGTTGAGTCGATTAGATGTCTACATTAATGATTGGAATGTTTTTTAATGCTTCTCACCTACTAAATCACACAAAAATATGATTTTGAATGGTCAATCATGTAGCCCACGTCAAAAAATTTCTAATAGGCTAAAAGCGCATGAATCCAAACTCTGTAGCAGAAGTTATGATGATCTGCATGTTATAATGCATACTGAACACATAATGACACGTGGCAGGCCCTAGTTAGATGAAAGATTGGACAACAGCTCATCTATTTTTTCATTTCTGCCACGTGTCACATAGTGGTTCATTGTAAGGATTTGGTGCATAGTTGGCGCACTTTGATAGGTTACGTGTTGCACACTCAAGTTTAAAATGTGATGATGTGGCAAAAGGACATGGTGTAAAGATTGTGTAAAGCACGTGAGAGAGAAAGAGGTGTGAGGGAAGAATGCAAAGGAGATATGCACAAGAGAGGCATGTACAGGAGTGGGAGGAAAATATTGCACATGATCTACAAAAGTATACAAGTATGCAAGTAGGGCACAAACATCCAAACAAGAAGCACGCGACAACAAGAGAGAAGGGGTGCGTGGAGAAAGCCAGGAAGGATGTGTGCAATGCACAAAATTGTGAAGGAAAGATGTGCTAAGGAAGAATGTGGAATAAGCATACAAGGGACTTAGAAAATTTTGAGGGAAAGTCAGGGCTATGAATAAATAATGCACGAACTATGGGGAGGAAGGAAGACACACCTAGGGGGTGCATGTAAAGGGATGATAGAAGGAGGTAGTGGAATGGAGAAGAAAAGTGAAAGCACATGAAAGTTATGCAAAGAGAAGGCACACAAGAGGAAGTAGGAAGGGTGTGAGGCACATGTGGAAGGACTGTAACCAACTAATGTGCCAAGAGAACAACCAGAGTGCACGCAACCTGCAATATTTGAACCTCAGAGCCAAAATGGGGATGTAAGTTATCAAAATAACTAGGGGAATTATTTTAGACAACAATTTGGGAACTTTTGGAGCCATCTTCCTGCTAGATGAAGGAGATCAATAACCTTAGAAGCATCCATTGGGAATGGAGTCTACTTGAGATGAAGTTTCTGATATGTACCTTTAAGAGCTACCCCTGAAGTCACTTTAAGCACTATCTGAATTTTGTATTGAGTCGCTGCCAAAACTTTTGAAATCTATTGGAAGATCCTTGAACCAAATTGACATCATGGAAACAAAAAAAGTGTGTGCGAAAGGAAATAAATATGTACATACAAAATAATGTGCACACAATGCACTTGGAAGAATTTAAATTATCCTAATATACAATGATGGAGAAGACTTAATGAAAGTACTTGAGATAAATCCCTTTGACTAGGATTAGAAGTGCACCTCCATCAAGGTGAGATAAATCAAAAGAGTTAGCCTCTTTGCAAGAGTTGATAGTATATGGGCCACTTTAAAGTACATCAAATTTTGAATGGTGCCCTAGTTTAGCTCTGTCAGCATCCAATTTTAAGACTAGATCACCAAATTTGAAATCTTGAGGCCTAGCCTTTCTATCAAACCATTTTTTTATTGTTGATGTTGTTATAGCTGAATCATGGTAGAGTTTCTCAATTCTTCAAGTTCAACCAGATCTACCATTTTGATTTATCTCTGATCTGTGCCCTCAAACTCTAGATGTTGGGCAAGTTCTAATGAAGGAAACTCAAGAGACAAAGGAAGTCTAGCTTCCTTCCTGTAAACAAGCTTGTAAGGAGAAGTACCTATTTCCTTCTTCATAATGATTATGTCTGCTCAGAGTACACATGAGACCTTTGTGTGCTAATGCTTCTGGTTGATATTCATGATTAGTTTCATGATCCTGATCAAGTTATTTTTGGTAGACTCAACCAAGCCATTACCTTGGGGGTAATAATTAGAAGAAGTCTTCAAATAAATGCCAAGACTAAATACCCAATTATAAATTTTAGTACCAAGGAAAGATTTTACATTATAAAAAATAATGGTATGAGGAATGCTAAACATTGTTACAATACCTTCGAGAAAGTAAAGGACGACTAACTCATTTGATTCTTTGAGTGCAACAACTTATGTCCATTTAGTGAAGTAATATGTAGTTTTTAGGACCCACTTATAGCTTACACTCAAAGGAGGATTGATCATGCCTATAAAGTTAAGACCCCATTTCTAAAAGGGGGATCCACTTGGATTGGTTGGAGGGGAAACACTACTAATTTCTTCTTTCATGTAATGAAAGCACCTTCTTTTCATTTCATGACCCACTTGTGTGCATCCGCGAATAAGGTAGGCCAAAATTATCCTACGTTGATGATCTTCATCATTGTTTCTTTGGCGGAGAAGTGTCCACTAGAGAATCCATTGTGAAATTTTGTTGACAATTTTTCAACCTTCATGCCATCAATACATCTCAGTAACACACTATTAATGTTTATTTTGAAGAGAACCCCATCAATCAACACATATGGGATGGAATGCTGCCTCAGATGTTGTCTCTTTACTTTGTTCAAACCAGGAGGGTATGTGTTAGAGGACAAGAATGTTATCATATACTTCATCCAGGTGCATACACCAGGATCATAATTTTTCTCAGGTTCAGCACGCGCTAGTTTATAATATAGGAAAAGCGAAGTGACCCGATCATTCTGTGCATCCTCAACAATCTTCTTATAGAGCACGTTGCCTCTGACAAGTTTAGCATATTTAATAGTCACATCATACTCCATGATTTTGGTCACCCATATTTCTCTTTTCTCACTTATTTCTACTCCCATGATGAAGTCCCTCACACTTGAGTGTGAGACTAACACCTTGATATGATTTGTGGCAAACATAATTTTGAACTTCTTGAGCAAAAACATGATGGAGAAGACCTGTTTCTCTATGCAACTATATTGTAATTCATAATCCTTTAGTGTATGATTGAATAAATCCACTGGTTGCTCCATTCCTTGTTCATTTTCTTGTGTTAAGATAACAACAACACTAGCATTAGATCCATAATAATAAAGGATGAAATCCTTGGAATAATCCAAAATAATGAGTGTTGGCGCATAAGAAATTTATTTTTTGATTTTTTTGAAGCTCTCCTTTCCTTCTGTTGTCCACTTGAAGGTTGTTTTTTTCTTGAGCATGACAATGATGCGCCTAACCAGTCCTGCAAAGTTAGGAATACATCTCCTAACGAAATTGATTTTTCCTAGGAAAGACTACAAGGATTTCTTGTGTGCTGGCAGCAAAAGAGTAAGGATGAATGAAACATGCTTAAGATCAATGGTAATGCAATCCTTTGAGACCACATGGCCCAAAATCTTGCCTTATGCAACAACAAAATTGCACTATTTGGGAATGAGAGATACCCTAAATTATCTTCATCTCTCAAATACTTTTTCCAAATGCTCCATATGATCCATGCTCTGCTTTGAGAAGACAGTAATGCCATTGAAGTAAACTAGGATGAACTCATTTATATATCCTTTGAAGGAAATGTCCATGGCCCTCTGGAATGTTGTGCCTACATTTGATAAACCTAACGGCATCTTTTGATATGCGTATGTTCCCCATTTGGTTGTAAATTCCATTTTGAATTGATCCTCTTTTTTAACCATGATTTGATTAAAACCGGAATACCTATCCAACATGGAAAATCTCTGCACGCTACCTACTATTTTCAAAATCTACTCCATAGAAGGCAAAGGATAATGATCCTTCAAGGATGCCTTATTTAAATATCTAAAATCAACACAGAGTCTAATTTCACCATTCTTCTTGCGCACTGGAACAAGATTCACGACCTCAGTAGAGTACTTTATGGGGAATATTATCTTCACCTCAATGAGTTTAGACAACTCTTTCCTCATGAGGGGATGTTTTTTTAGATTTGTTGGAATTTAATTTTGTCTGATGGGATTGATACTAGGATCAGGGTCAATAGACTGTTGAGCAACATTTAGATCAAATCCATTGAGGTCTTCATACTCTTAAGAGAATATATCACTATATTTTTGACAGAGGGAGACAAATGTCTACCTTTCATCATGAATGCAATCCTTGCCAAACAACAACTCTTTTCTTCACGTAACAGTGACTGAAGTGTAGTTTTATTATGCCACATGAATATTATTTTCTTCACCCTTGAACTCATCATCAGGGCTGAAAATTTTCTCTAAGGTGACCAACCCTTTAGGAAATTTATTTGTATTTAGATGGATCACTTGGTCACCATAGTTGTCATCTAGGTTATCTTGCATTTTTGAAGAGAACTCAACTTCATTCTAAATGAACTGGAAAATCTATACGTCACTGTTAAACACTTTCCAACTAGTGTCATTATCTAGAATAGATGGCTAGATCACCATCTTGATGTGCTGCGTACTGCCTCAAAAGAAATCCTTAGTAGGTGAGAACTCTGAGCCAAATGTGGCCATTTTATCTACTTCCTCGTTCATCTTCCTTGGTACCACCTGCATATTGAGAGCATCAAAACCCTCTAGGAGGTCCCAAACTCTGTGTTTATAATCTTTGAGAATCTTATTATTTGTTGCACACTTTTTTGTGACCTAGTGGATAACCAACTCAGTGTCCCCAAAAATCTACAGTGCCTTGACCTTTTTATTTTCAGCAATAAGAAGACCATGGAAAATTGCTTCATTTTCTACTACTTTGTTAGAGCATGTAAACTGCAGCCTATGCATGAAGAATATGTTAGAGTAGGTATTTACCTTAGCTCATGTTCACCTAGGTACTTTATTTACCTTTATTGTATTTATCCTCACCCACTTATGTGTGTGGATATTTCTTTTTATTTATTTAGATATTAGGAGGATATTATCTAGTTGTTAGGTATAGTTCTTTCCTTGATCTATGGTATTGACTAGACACTTGATGTCTAGTTCTTTCGTAAATCTATGGTCTTTACTAGTTCTTTGATGAATAGTTCTTTTCTTGATTTATGACTTAATCTATGACCTTGACTAGTTCTTAGATTGTTATTCCATGCCTATATAAGCAAGGCTCATTCTCATTGTATTTCATTGAGTTCCATAATAATATATGATATTGATGCTCATTTTTTTGCAAAGGTTTTATTAAAGTTATTTTGGTGAATTGCTTATATCTTATTGATCATGGTGTTTGATTAGCATCTGAGTTCTTGGCTTGGTATGATCTGGTTATCATTCCTTTTATGGTATTAGAGCAGGAGATTGCTGTTGACATCCATCAGTAAGTTTCATTTTGCAAATTTTTTTTTTGTATATTCATATATTGAGGGGACCATTCCAAATTTTTGCTTCTACCTTTTTATCTAGCATGTATGCCTTAGGTGACACATTCAAAATGTCTGACTTAGAAACATTTTGTGAAAGAATTACTAGGGAAGAATAAAAATTGTTTCACCTTGAGTCTTCCACCTCCCAAAAGGCATTAGTTTCATCTAATCCTAAGGGCAAGGGAAAACCAACAATTAAAACCAAATCCACCCCTTATCCATCTCAAAGTGCTCCTAAACCCAAAGAAAACAACTCTAAACCCAATGAGTCTTCTAAATCCAAGAATAAAGTTTAGCCTTTAATGCTCTTTTTGTGGGGGTATTGGTCATGAAGAACATAGGTGTTATAAGCGAATTCAAGCCTTAGAGGATGTAATCAAGAAACACAAAATTTCTATTTCCACTCCACATCATTTTAATCAACATAGAAAGACACTTAATGTTGTTGGGAGATCTCAATCACCACTTGTAGATAGTTGGGTTATTGATCCTGGTGCTTCTCATCACATGACTTCTACCAAGGAGTGTTTTGTTTCTCTAGGTTTGAGTTCTACTTCCAAAATTGAGGTTGGAGATTATTCCTTTCTTTTTGTTGAGGGAAAAGGTGATATACACCTTGATGGTGGTAGTATCCAAGATGCACTATATATTCCTAACATCACAAAAAATTTGCTTTCTATATATCAAATTTGTCATTCTGGTAAAGGAAAAATAGTGAATTTTACACCACATGGGGCAAAAGTATGAAATTTGTTGGAGCTTCATTCACTTGTTGCTCGAATTTATTGTTGATCATAGTTCTAGACTATATCACTTTGAGGGTTTTGATGACATTGTCTCTATAGGGACATGATTGGTTTCTCTTGCAAATTCAGAGAGTAAGCTTTGGCATGAAAGACTTGGACATTTCAGTTACACATATTTGAAGGAGTTGAGCACTCATGGTATGGTAGATGGTCTTCCTAGAGTTTCTTGTATTGAGGGAGTTTGTCATGGATGTGCATTAGGGAAACAACACCAAGATCCTTTTCCTAAGAATTTGTCTAAGAGAGCTTCTTCACCACTTGAGCTTGTGCATAGCGACTTGATGGTTTTTCCTACCACCTCTTTCAATGGAGCTAAGTATGAAATTACTTTTATTGATAATTTTTCAAGGCGTATTTGGGTTTATTTTCTAAAGTACAACAGTGATGTTTTTTCAAAATTCAAATTCTTTAAGGATTTGGTCGAGAATCAATCTTCTAGTTGCATAAAGAACCTTCATACTGATATTGGGGGGAGTACTTCAATAATGAGTTTTCTAACTTTTTGGCAACTCAAGGCATTATTCACCAACATTATGTTTCTCACACTCCATAATAGAATGGCTTAGTGGAATGGGAGAATATAACTTTAAAGGAAATGGCTAACTGTATGATGCATTCTAGAGATTTATCTCCTATCTACTGGGCAGACGAAATTAATTATGCTAAATACATTTAGAATCGCACACCAAACAAAGCACTTGAGTATTTGAATATAGAGAAAGCTTGGTCCAATACTAAGCTAGATGTATAATTTTTTCGAGTCTTTGGGAGCCATGCTTGGGCCTTTGTGCCAAAGAAGAAAAGAAAAGATTTAGATAAGAAGAGTAACACCCTTGATCTTTGTAGGGTATTGTGAGGTACATGAGAGCTTATCGAATTTTAGATCCTAATACTCATGACATTCGTTTTTGAACACATGTTCAGTTTGATGAGCACTTCACTCCTCATGATTCTTCATCTTCTTCCATGCCTCCTCCTTCTTCTTCATCTCATCTTGAGGATCCTTTCTTTGAGGAGGTTTATGAGGAAGTTTTAGATGTCGTTGAGGATCCTATTCCCACGAATGTTGTCACTATGCCTAAGTGGGATCGTACTACAGTTTCTGAGGTAATACCTTTCATACAGGATCTTCCATCCGCTAGGCATCATCACACACATTCTATAGGTTCTGAAATTTTATGTTAGGCAGTTTCTGAGGATCCACAATATTTTTAATAGCCTCATGGGATATAAGAGTGGGATGATGTGATGGAAGCTGATTATTCTTCTTTGATGAAGAATCATACTTGGGATTTGGTATCTCTTCCTAAAGGAAGAAAGATGGTTAGGTGTAAGTGGGTATACCGAACCAAATATGTAGCTGATGGGTCCATTGACAAGTATAAGGATCGTCTTATTGCAAAGGGTTTTTCACAAGTTGAAGGTATTGATTACTCTGAGACTTTTGCACCCGTTGCTAAGATGGATTCTGTACACCTTGTACTTTCTATTGCTGCATCAAAGGGTGTGCCGTATAATAAATGGATGTGAAGAGTGCCTTTTTACATGGATATTTATAAGAGGAAATATACATGGAGCAACCAACTGGATTTGTTCAGGATTCTTCTCTTGTTTGTAGGCTTCGAAGGTCTCTCTACGGTCTTAAACAAGCCCCTTGAGCTTGGTATGAGAAGATGGATTATTTTCTTCTATCTACTGGTTTTGTTCATTTCCACTCCAATCATACAACATATCTACAACATGTTAGTGAGGATATTTTGATGCTTGTATTTTATGTTAATGATATGTTACTTACTGACAATTATTCTTCACACATTTAGACTATTCAGAGGGCTCTTTCCACATAGTATGACATGACAGATCTTGGGTTATTGCATTATTTCCTTGGTATGTAGATTTCTCAGATAGATTCAGGGATTCATTTGAGTCAGAAAAAGTACACCCATGATCTTCTTTAGTCATTTGATATGACTGATTGCAAGCCAATTCCATCTCATTTTCAGTCTGGGGTTACTCTTACTTCCACATGTACCACACCACTTTGTGATCATACATTGTATAGGTAGTTGGTTAGGAGTTTGATGTACTTGACCCATACTCGCCCTGATATTTGATTTGCAGTAGGGCTTATATATCAGTTTGGACATTATCCTCATAGTAGTCACTGATAGGATGCTAAAAGATTTTGCACTATTTGTAGGGCACTTCCCACTTTGGCCTACACTACACTAGGGGTTTTACTCAGTTGGTTGGATATACAGATTCAAATTGGGCAGGTTCTATTGATGATAGGTGTTCCACTTCTGGATATATTTTTTGTCTTGGTTCTTCTCTAGTTGCTTAGGCGTGTAAAAAACAATTGGCTATTACCATTTCATCTTCAAAGGTAGAGTATAGGGCATCAGTTACAACGAGTCAACATATTCTTTGTATTTGATAGTTATTGATAGAGTTTGGATTCCCACAAGATTCATTGAATGTACTTTGGTGTGACAACCAAAGTACAATTCACATTTCTCACAACCCAATTAAGCACCAATGGACCAAAAATATTGAGATACAAATCCACTTCATTCGTCAACACATTCAAGATGGAGTTCTTTGCTTGGAGTACATTTAGACTCAACAATAGGTTGCAAACATCTTTACGAAGTCTTTTTCATCACCTCGCTACCTTGAGTTTTGTGGAATGCTTGGGGTTTCAAAAGTTTTTCTTGGGGGGTGTTCGTGAGAACATATTCCTTCTTATTCTTATTCTTCTTTCTCTTTCCTTCTAGCATGATTCTTTCCTTCTTTTGGTTCGATATTTTTTCATGGATATATTGTACATGAGTACCTCATCAGGCCTAGTTTCTAGGACTCATACTGTGGACATGCACTTCTATTTTGGCCCTTATATTCACTTGAGGGGGGTGTTAGAGTAGGTATTTACCTTAGCTCATGTTCACCTAGGTAATTTATTTACCTTTATTGTACTTATCCTCACCCACTTATGTGTGTGGATATTTCTTTTTATTTATTTAGATATTACGGGGATATTATCTAGTTGTTAGGTATAATTATTTCCTTGATCTATGGTATTGACTAGATCTTTGATGTCTAGTTCTTTCCTAAATATATGGTCTTGACTAGTTATTTGATGACTAATTATTTCCTTGATTTATGACTTGATCTACGACCTTGACTGGTTCTTAGATTGTTATTCCGTGCATATATAAGCAAGACTCATTCTCATTGTATTTCATTGAGTTCCATAATGATATATGATATTGTTGCTCATTTGTTTGCAAAGTTTTTACTAAATTTATTATGGAAAATTGATTTTATCTTATTGATCTTGGTGTTTTATTAGCATCTGAGTTCTTGGCTAGGTACAATTTGGTTATCGGTCCTTTTAGAATAACTTATTATTGGGAGAAATAATAAAATCTCCTGCACCTGCACCATTTCTACTTCTGAAGCTGTCAAAATACATTTCCAAATTCCAGAAGAATGGTCATCTCGTTCCTTCTTGAGCGTGGTAGGCAACACGTAATATTCTTCAAGGATGCAATAAGTACCAAGACCAATTTCAAAAGCTTCAAGAGCTTCAACATAAGGATCAAATTCATAGTGCTTGTTATCCCACTCATCTAGCAATAGATCAAGCATAGGATGAGGAGTAGGTTTATCTATTGAAGTTGAGTCTTGTTCTTGGCCTTCTTAGATTAGGAAATTGGCTTGGAGAGGTGATGGATCATATGAATAAACATGATATGAAAATATGGGATCAAGTTGTATGGTAAACCAAGTACCATACCTTTTTCTAAGTAACATATGAGACCAATTAGAATACAAGTAATCACCTAATTTGGAAGGGAAATATCTTGATAAGAAGAGGGAAAACAAAGGAGGTAGGTCAATGATTGACACATCTTAAGTTATGGTTAGGCTCAAACATGCATAGAGGGTTAACTCAATATCCTTGATGAATCCTAGAGTGGTGATAACTGAACCATCAAGTTGTAAGAATCCTTTGGACATGGGGGTTTACTCAAGGCATAAGACATCAAAAATATTCTTTGGCATAATAGAAGTACTAGCCCTTGAAATAATCATACAATTGTGTACAAGATGTTTTCCCACTATCAAAGACATATAGAAAGGTGGGGTTTTTACAACCTTTCTTGTCTGCTTCTCCTTAGCATGAAAGATATTAACAACAACATGAGGTATTTGGATAATTGGATTAGTGCATGGAAGTTACACTAGAGCTTCATACAACATGTCACACTGTGATGGAATGGCCAAGGCATCCCACATTATGACATTCAAAATTGTCTTCTTCATCTAGTCTATAATGCTGAATGGAAGGCCCATCGACTTATGCTTTTGAGACACAATATTTTTTTTTCTTAATTGTTTAGGTGTGGTAATAGAAGCTTTGGGATGTGCAGAAGCTTGACCTACCAAAGGAGAGACACACACCACTTCAATTGAAACATTGTGCAGAAACTCATGTGAAGAAACTTGTGTGCCAGAACTACTAAGTGCCTTAGCATCCTTTGATGCTTGAAGGTAAGATAAGTTTCTTTACATTTGAGGATCATCTTGTTTGGCATGAGTAGAAGGTTACGTGCCAGACTTGAGTATTATCTTCTTGTATCTTGTGTTATCAACAACCTGGGAACACGAACTATTTGGATTTTCCACAGTTTGATTGATTGAAAAAAAATCTTCAACACTAAAGAACATAAGGTTGGCCTCAGGAAAAACTTCTGACATATATTTATTTTCTGTTTGATGCGTGCTAGTGGAAGGTTCATGACTTGAAACAACTTGAATCATGTAGGCCTATGCATGTAAAGAATTGGTGCACCTATACCAACTATGAGTCATATTACAAGGAAAACACCATTTTGAATCTTGGTCTATGTTGTTCTAAATTGGAACAAGTGCTTGACTTGAATTGGGTGCTGGAAGTAGATGCACAAGAGGAATTGTTTGAAAATGGAGGTGCACATTAACATGCCATATGTCATTCTGTTGGTTCTGCCCATATCTATGATTTGGACACTAATTTCTAAAGGGATGATGGAATATGCTATACCCTTGATTAGAATTATTTTTGAAGGCTTGCTCATGTTAATTTTCTAAAGATATGACTTTATTAGACAAGTTTCTAATCAAGATCTTAATTTCCTCATCCTCCTTTTTCATTGCGAGAGGGTAAGATGTGGATGCATCGGGTTGAGTGATTTTCTTGGGAATAGGAGTAATGAAAGGTTGGGGGGCTTGAGGCATTTCTACAAACAAGGGAACATGTGGTCTAGGAGATAACTTTATGCCTAAATTAGATAGTTCTCAACCCTAATAGCTAATGCACATGCCCAAGGTAGTGTTGCACCCCCCATGGATTAGATCATGACAACTATATATAAATTTAAATCCCTTAAAAAAAGGAAAACACCTTCTGGAGTTGGTCGTACCAGGGCTGGGATCCTTTCCCATGTTTTATGAAATTTGAAGTTGAAGTCTGCCATAAGTTCATTGGGAGCCCTCTTTATAGTAGTCAATTATTCTAGCATGGAGAGATTATCAGCCTTCTCTCCAAACTAATTGTAAAGGGCTTCCCTCATCTAATTCCAATTTTGGATTGACCTTGCTATCAAACTCTTGAACCATTAAAAATCTCTCCCTTTGAATGAAGAGGCTAATAGTCTAACAACCTTATCTTGTTGAATGACTTGGTGGATAACACATACATTAGCAATGTCTTGTATATGGTTAACTCAATTAGTATGGTTTTTCCAAGTGAAGAAAGGGATATTTTTAAGTGCACATGCTGGAATAGGTTTTTGGGCGTTAAGAGAAAGAGGACTAGTACCAGTAAAATTAACAAATCATTGGTTTGCTTGTTGTGCTGCCATAATGACAGGTCTCAGAATTCTAGTAGGATGTAAAAAGGCCCTGGAGATGGATATGTACACCCAGTTGCTCCACTTATTCTTCTTCTCAGGGAGATTTGGAGGTACTCAAAGAAATCTTCAGCTGATGTGCTATGTCTAGTATGTATTCTTCTCATGAAAATGTACGCAGACTACTAAAACTGTAGATTTGAGAGTTGGGAGTTTCTAGATGTGTTGAAACAAGCCTCGAAATACTAGAAATCACTAAGACATATGTGAAAACTTAGAAATGATGAAATTTAGGCTTTCAATGTTTGTTGGTGAGAAAATTTGTCGAGTGGAAAAATTAGGTGTCCCCACCAACATTCATAGGGCTATGCCCCTCTACATTGAATGATACAAATACCATTATTGAATGTAACTAATCATAATCCTATCTACATGTTGTGGGTGGCCAAACCGGCTAGAGTTCACACAGAGACACTCCACTAAACTTGTGATAAAGTACTTATACAGGGGTACAAGGGAGGAAATTACAGTGTTGAGGGAAAAAAGGGGGGAAATTAACTAAGGAAGATAACTACTATGAGTAGATTGTAGAGCTTCACACCTAGTAACCAGAGTAGTTCAACATCCAATATAGAAGAAAACAAAAATGAAGCAGTTAACGAGACAAAAAAAACCCACATAAACTCAAATTTTTCTGAGGCCCATTCATCAAAGATTAATAACTCTCTTTGATCACCATGCTTACAAAGTGCATACAAGAGGGAAATAAAGGAAAAACAAGAAAGGGAAAATAGAAGAAGTGTAGCTTTAATATCATATGAAGTGATGAATACAAAGCTTCAACCAAGCTATCACAATTCACAATGCTACAGAGTAAAATTTCTTCAAAATTTGGAATCCTTTGGAATGGAGAAGTCATCCCAATTTATACAATTTGAATTGACCTTTCACCTCCCTCACATGGATCTTCATATTCCTATTCCACTTGTGACCTTTCTCTTTTCATTAAATAAAGTATTTCTCTTATAATGTTGAGAAAATAATTTTACAATATTAAAATAAGTCACTTAAGTGAATAAGACAAAATATAATGATGAGGCCTAATGAAGATTTAGAATGGAGAGAGAAATAAGGGGGGAAAAGGGAGAAGGAGAGAGAAGAATATGCTTTGAATCATGAAGAACAATCTATCCCCAATGAAGATTAGCTCCGTTCCACTGATGAGTTGGTGAAATGTTCTAGTGAATCAATGAATTACGGGCCTTTGAACCATGAGAAAAAATCTTCTCGAACAATTTGTGAAAAAATTCTATTCCTCTAAATACCTTTAAACACATTTCCCCTTGCCAATGATGATCATAAACATTCCTTTGTACATGATGCACTTATACTTTGAACCTACAAGTGAGTGTTTAAAAACATCGCACACACCAAGTAGGTAGGTGATGAACACTGATGAGTATACTTGTTAATGACAGTGAATAATTCCCCTTATGTGAACTTGAACTTCATGATTCTTTGACGTTTACTATATTTGGACAAGGCAAGTTACTATTTTAGTAAGGGTCAAAATCTACCTCTTTGAATCTCAACTGGTGATGTTGACATTGAATGGTTACCCCTCTATGCACTTCTTCTATAGGAACTACCATTTTGATAAGACTTACTATTAATAGTAAGCACCCATATATGATACTTACTATTTTTAGTAAGTGGTGATTTTGACCTTTTTTTGACGGCACTAATGAGATTGGCTTTCTCAACTATCTCCGTAGTCACTACTCTCCCCTTGATTGCTTCTTGGAATGATTTACTATTTATAGCATGTACCCATATAGGGAAATTACTATTTGTAGTAAGTGGTCATTTTCACTATTTATGGCACTTCTCGACCATTCTGATCTTCTGATTATCTCTGATGTACACCGTCTTCACCGCAACTGATTCTGGAGATGGCTTACCAAAAATAACAGAAACCCATGTAGGAAGGCTTACTATTTTTGGAAAGCGGGTTTCCGGGCATCAGTTTGCAATGAAACATAATTCCTTAATATGGATTTTTTCCCAACCGTGCTCTTCCATATTTTGAACTTGATCCAATGCCGAAAATGAGAGATTTTAAAATTTAATTTTTTTGTAGCTGGGAAACAGGGGTTTGCTTGTTGTAAAAAATCTAGGCTGTGTATGAAAAATATTTCACTTGGATCTTCATGTCCTCTAAAAAAATAAATGTTTGCAAAAAATGGCACTCTGATCCGTTGAGTATTTTGAGAGATATGAACAATTCCTCCTTCACGGACTTTGAGGGTTTTTGGGCAAAAAATATCATTTTTTCTTCATTTTGATATGTTCTTTTTAAAGTTTTTTGTGATTTTAGATCATGAATGAATTCATGAGGTTGATTGAGGGAAAAAAATTGGATTCAATTGTTGGAGAAATCTTGCCAACATTTTGGCAACATCTGGAGGTGTGGGAGGAAAACATGGTGAAAAAATGGTAAGTGCTGGTATTTATAGCATGAAAATGGAAGAGGGAGGGATGGGGCCAAAAAAATGAAGGGTGAATAAATAAAGGGAAAACACATGGCAAAGGAAAATAAATGCATATGTAGACAAATAATTTCCAAATCCAATTAAACACTGTCATGTGTCACTCTCTTGTTAATCCCGACATGTAAATTTTTAAATGGCCATATTTTTCGCTCTACAACTCCAAATCACACAAAATTGGCCTCGTTGGACAGGTATACTTGACCCCTTCAATCTGAAATCATTTGATTCAAAAATTGATTGTGTTTGGTGGGATAAAAGAGGAAAAATAGTTTAGACATTATTGCACACATTCAGTCGGCCCAACCACCCAGATTTTTTCAAATTTGGTCTCCTTCTACAAGCTAAAAAAACACAGGGAGAAAAATATGACAACATTGAAGGTAGATTTACAAGAATTTATTGCTTGATGTTGATGTTTGGAAGTTTGAATCTCAATTTCCCTCTCTTTTCCCTCTTCTCTCTCTCTCTCTCTCCATTCTTCTATATATTGTAAATTGATGCTTATTTCAGAGAGAGCTCTCTTTATTGTAACGACACCATGCAAACATGGTGGCTGAATTCCCATGAGTTATAGACCTCGAATATGGTCTCTAAAATGTATTCAAACTTTATTTAATGAAAGTAATAAAGTTGTACATATCTTTAAGTAATAAAATCTATTTTGTGGCATGTCTGTCTGCCCTATCTCATTTTATTTACATTCTTGCATCTCTGTTCTTTTTTTGGCATGTTGTGCGTATTTATTTATTGCATTCCATTTTTTGTGTGTTTTCGATGTCTGGGCGAGTGGAGTCCATATGGTTCTTGATCTGTGGCATGTTTTTCTACACTTTCTACTATGTTTTTTTCCCTTTCCTTCCCCTCGTGGAGAGAGCTCAAACCATTTTTTTGGTGCTATCACCGCCCCTTTTAGCTTAGGATTTCCCTTTTTGTGCATCTCCTTATAACCTTGGTCCCTTGGAATATTTAGATTAGGATTAGTTATATTTTCTTTCTGCTGTAGGATTAGTTTTAGCATTAGGAATAGGTAAAGGAATTGGACTTCTCCGGAGGTATGTCTTGGTTCGCAAGGTCCCACAACTTGGAGACAATCCCATGTTGCCTCAAAATCCTGAGTTGTCTATGACTTGGGGAAGGGTGAATTTTGGAGCTCCAACAATGCCTTTACAGTCCTCTTTTGCAATCTTTATATGACATCACCTTACTATCCTATTATAATTTCCTCCACATATACTTTAAGAACACATGTACCTTCATCATATAACTTTATTAGCATCTCTAAATTCTTGTTCCATCATCTGAGACTTCTTTCAGGACCTTTTTGTTGAGTTATGGAGCTCAATTACTTCATTTTAGCATGGAATTGGAACTTTCTCGAAAACACAGTAACCGACATCGGTTAAGGGAAGACCATCATCGGTCAGGGAAGATTGACATCGGTCAAGGGAAATTAGGAACTGGTGATGGTTAGGCAGAACCGGCGTCGGTTACATGTGTGATGAAGTTTTAATTAATTCTCAGGAATTATATCTATTTTTAGCATTAAAATAGATTTATTGATTGTAATTGCATGACTAAGTGCCTTAAGTCTATAAATGACTATATAAGTAGAAAAAATAGGGTTTAGAAGTAATGATAAACAAGAATTAGAAAGAACTTGAAAAAGGTTGGTGAGAGAGACTTCTTGGTGGTAGAGAAAAAGCTTGAAGGAAGAAAGTACTGAACATCTGAGAGGTGTGGAAGATTGTAAATCTTCATTGTATATATTTTTCAAAGCTTTGGATAATATATTGGCTTGTTTCTTGGTGGATGTAGCCCACACTGGGTGAAGCACGTTAAATCTGGTGTTGATTTATGTCTCTTGTTTTATATATTTCTTTTGGTAGAATATATACTTTTATTTGTATGTATGCTGAGATCTGATATATTGTTTGTACAACCGGTGTGCTAACCCCAACAACTGGTATCAAATCTTTTTTTGAGGGTTTTGTGTGTTGAAAAATTTACTCATAGAGGGTTTTCTGATTGAGTGAGAGCTATAAAAATGGAAGAAGATAATAAATACAAGGTAGAGAAATTTGAAAACCAAAATTATCAATTATGGAAGATTCAGATTGAGGATTATGTGTATAAAAGAGATTTGTACTTACCGTTGGATGAGAAGTCTAGACCTACGAAGATGACTGATGAAGAATGGAAGATTCTTAACAGAGAGGCTTTAGGATCTATAAGATTAAGCCTGACAACATCCATGGCTTCCAATATTACAGAAGTAACTTCTATAGTAGACTTAATGAAATATCTTGCTAATTTATATGAAAAATCTAGTGCTTCAAATAAATTTTATTTGATGAAGAAACTATTTAGTTCTAAGATGCATGAAGGTGAATCTTCCTCTAGTCATTTGAATGATTTCTAATCTATTGTAAATCAGTTAAAATCAGTTGCTATACCATTTGATGATGAAGTAAAAGCACTTTTATTCTTATGTTCTTTTCTTGATAGTTTGGACAACTTGGTAATGGCTGTTAGTAATACAACATCTACTAATAATATTTTGAAGTTTGATGATGTGGTTAGTATAATCTTGAATGAATAAATTCGTAGGAAGAGTACAGAGGAAACATCATCTAGAAATGCTTTGCATGTAGAAGGGGAGATCCAAGAGTAAGAGTAATGGGAAATCAAAGTCAAGGGAAAGCAAATCTAAATCCAGAAGTAAGGGAATACTTGTTGGAAATGTGGAAAGAAAGGACATGTAAAGAAAGATTTTTGGTCAAAGGATAAAGAGAATCAACAAATAAACAAAGGTAAAGAGGTGAATCTTGCTTCATCAGAGGTAATGAAAGATGATATTATTATTTCTTTGGACAATAGAATTGAATCATGGGTTTTAGATTCAAGAGCTTCTTTCCATGCAACCCCTAATAAGGGTTATTTCAGAAATTATGTCCAGTGTAATTTTAGGCATGTTTATTTAGGTGATGATGAACCTTGTAGTATTACTGGTAAAGGGGAAGTTCATCTAAAATTGTAGAATAGAAATACACTGGTATTGAAAGATGTGAGGCATGTGCCAAGCCTTAGGAGGAATCTTATTTCTACAGGGAAATAGGTGAATCTGGTTGCATAGTTACTTTTCCAGGAGACTCTTGGAAAGTCACCAAGGGTGATTTTGTTGTGGCAAGAGGTAAGAAGGTAGGAAAGTTATATTTATCTACCTGTATTACTGATTCCTTTTCTATGTTATCTACTTCAGATTCAGATACATACATGTGGCATAATCAGCTGGGTCATATGATTCAAAAAGGAATGCAGATCTTAAAGGCTAAGGGTAAGTTATCAGATTTGAAAGATTTAGATCTTGATTTCTGTGAGAATTGTATCTTTGGAAAGAAAAAGAGAGTGAGATTTCTCAAAGTTAGGGCAACTAAGAAGGAGTAGAAATTAGAGCTTGTACACTCAGATGTGTGGGTCCAGCTCAGGTAGCTTCTCATGGAGGATCCTAGTATTAGGTTACTTTCATTGATGATGCTACAAGAAAGGTATGAGTTTATTGTATTAAATGTAAATTTGATGTTTTTGAGACTTTTAAGAAGTTGGAAATCCCTTTTTGAGAATGAATCAAATTCTAAGTTAAAGTTCCTTAGATGTGAAAATGGTGGTGAATATTGTAGTAAGACTTTTAGTGATTATTGTTCAGTGAATGGGATACGTAGAGAAAGAACGGTTCCAAGAACACCACAAGAGAATGATGTTACAGAAAAAATGAACAAGAAAATCATGGAATGTGCTAGAAGTATAAGGATACATTTTGGATTTCCCTTGCAGTTTTGGGCAGAAGTAATTGATACAACGGTTTATTTAATTAACCATGGGCCTTCAAGTTCACTAGATGGAGGAATACCAGAGGAAGCATGGACTGGAAAATAGGTAGATATTTATTTTCTTAAATTTTTTGGTTCAGAAGCTTTTGTGCATGTTGATAGGGAAAACAGAAAAATGTTGGATGCAAAATCAAAGAGGTGCACTTTCATTGGTTATGAATCTGGTTATTTCAGTTTCCATTTTTGGGATTTAGATAATTCAAAAATTATTAGGAGTCGTGATGTTGAATGGAATGAAAAGAGAATGTACAGGGATCAAATTTTGGTACCCAAGGATGAGAAAATTGAAAAGTTTATTGATGAAAATGAACTCTCAGGTTTTTAAGAAACACCTACAAAAATACACAGTAACCACAATCGGTTAGTCCATGACCAACATCAGTTAGATGAACCGCCGATGGTTACAGAGGGTTAGAACTAGCATCGGTTAGTAGAACTGACGTCGGTTAGAGGTGATCGACATTGATCACTTTCAGAAGTTGATACTAATGTTTAGGAGGCCCAGATAGAGCCTCCGATACCCCAAACTCTTGTGAGAAGGTCACAAAGGGTAAGTAAACTTCTAGAAAGATTTACACCTTCTCTATTTTATTTATTGTTGACTGATAGTGGTGAACTAGAGATATTTGAAGAAGCAATGTGGGATAAGACTCATGTTCAGTGGGAGTATGGCATGGATGAGGAGATGGAATCCTTGGAACAAAACCAAACTTGGGATTTGGTTAAGTTGCCAGCAGGTAAGAGGACATTGCAGAACAAGTGGGTTTACAGGATTGAGGAAGAAGAGGGTGAACAGAAAACATACAAGGCAAGGCTTGTAGTAAAGGGATTTACACATAAAGCATGTATTGACTTTGGTGAAATATTTTCTCTTGTTGTTAAGATGACTTCGATTCGTACTGTATTGAGTTTAGTTGTAGTAGAAGATTTACATTTAGAGAAACTAGATGTGAAGAGGACTCTCCTTCATGGTGATTTAGATGAAGAAATTTATATGCAACAACCACTTGGGTATGAAGTCAAGGGTAAGGAGAAACTAGTGTGCAAGTTGAAAAGAGCCTATATGGGCTCAAGAAAGTTCCAAGGCAACGGTACATGAGGTTTGATAGTTTTATGCATGAGTATGGTTACTTGAGATGTGAATCCGACCATTGTGTTTATTTCAAAAAGCTTAAAAATGGAAGCTATATTATTTTATTACTGTATGTGGATGATATGCTTATTGTAAGATCTAGTATGTAGGACATTGGTGAGCTTAAGAGAAAGCTAGCTCACACATTTTCTATAAAGGATTTAGGAGATGTAAAAAGAATCCTTGGCATGCAAATACATAGAGACATGAAAAAAAAGAAATTGTATTTGTCTCAAGAGGACTATATTTACAAGGTGTTAGAAAGGTTCAACATGTCGAATGCAAAACCTGTTAGCACACCTATGGCTGGACACTTCAAATTGAGTCAAGATTAGTGTCCTTCATCACATGAGGAGGTCAAATACATGACATGAGTGCCATATGCTTCAGCAGTTGGAAGTCTCATGTACACTATGGTTTGTACCAAACCAGACATTGCACAGGCAGTGGGAGTTATGAGTAGATATATGGCTAATCAAGGTAAAGAGAATTGGAAAGCAGTCCAATGGATACTCAGGTATTTGAAAGAGACATCTAGCATGCAGTTATGCTATGGAGGTTTTGATATTTCATTTTGTGGCTATGTTGATTCAGATATGGTTGGAGATTTGGATGGTCGGAAGAGAACTACTGGATATATTTTCACAGTAGGTGGAACAGTAGTTATCTGAATTTTGAGATTGCAGAAGGTTTTGGCTTTGTCTACTATAGAGGAAGAGTATGTTGCAGCTACAAAGGATAGCAAGGAGATGATATGGATGAGTAGGTTTATGGAAGAGTTGGGAAATGAGTAAAGTGATTGTAAAATGTTTAGTGACATTCAAAGTGTAATTCATTTGGCAAAGAACTCAGTGTTTCATTCGAGAATGAAACACATTCAATTGAGGTATCACTTGATACTGCAGGTATTGGAGGATGGACAATTTGAATCTGGAAAAGATTCATATGAGCAAGAAACCTGTGGATATGCTAACGAATCCATTAGCAAAGGAGAAGTTGGAGCTAGACTCCACTTCTATTGGTCTTTGAGTTTGAGATTTGAAGAGGAAGAAATAAAGTCAAGGAAGGATCCAAGAATGAAACTGTACAGGTATGGTGCAGTAATTAAACTCAAGTGGGAGATCGTTGAGTTGTGGAGCTCAATTACTTCATTTTAGCATACAATTGGAACTTGCTGGAAAAAATAGTAACCGTCATTGGTTAAGGGTAGACCAGTATTGGTCAGGGAAGACCGACATTGGTCATGGGAAAGTATGAACCAACGATGGTTAGGTAGAATTGGCATCAGTTACATGTGTGATGAAGTTTTAATTAACTCTCGGGAATTATATCTATTTTTACATTAAAATATCTTTATTGATTGTAATTACATGGCTAAGTGCCCTAAGTCTATAAATGACTATATAAGCACAAAAGCTAGGGTTTAGAAGTAATGATAAACAAGAATTATAAAGAACTTGAAAAAGGTTGGTAAGAGAGAATTCTTGGTGGTAGAGAAAAAGATTAAAGGAATAAAGTACTGAACATCTGAGAGGTGTGGAAGATTGTAAATCTTCATTGTATATCTTTTCAAAGCTTTGAATAATAGATTGACTTATTTCTTGGTAGACGTAGCCCACATTGGGTGAACCACGTTAAATCTAGTGTTGATTTATGTCTCTTGTTTTGTGTATTTCTTCTGGTAGAATATTTTCTTTTATTTGCATATATGCTTAGATCTGATATATTGTCTGTACAATCGGTGTGCTAACCCCAACACTTTTTGATAATGAATTACCTAGAGGTGATGGTTTCAACCATAGTTGATTCCATATGGCTTTCATTTTTAATAGTTAATGAAATCAAACTAAGTTTGATATCATTGGTTAACAAATAATATAATTCATATCATGACCACTTTAGAACACATGTACCTTCATCATATCACCTTTCAGCAGCTCCAAATTTTTCTTCCATCACCTCAAACTTATTTTAGGGCCCCTTCGATGATGAATTACCTAGAGACAATGATATCAACCATGGTCGATTCTATATGGATTTCATTTTAATAGTTAATGAAATTGACCATTGTTCATTACATTAGTTAAAAAATAATATAATTCCTATCATGACCACTATATATAGAAAAAATGAGTGCTTTTCCATCACATCATTATCATTCATTCAATATGTTAACAGTCAATATTTTTACCTTGAGATCATAAGGTATTGAAGTTAGTGTTTCTTATATTTTTGAGTCCACACTTAGAGCATTGGGTACTTAGGATTCCTACGCTCTTATTAGATTATGCAAAATTTTAGAATTGGTGAATTACATACACTAAAGGATGTAAGGGGAGCTATAGGGGTTATTCTGATTAATTAACTTCTAACAATAATTATGAAATAGTAACATAACACATCTGTAGTGCCCACATTTTCTAGCCTCAATTACATGTTGAATTCTTAACCCATAGTTGTGACTTAACATGGTTTTGACGTAAATTTTGATGTTATGATATGTTGGTTGACCTTCATGGACATGTATGGTGAATTGGGGCGTGAAACGCCAATTTAACTAGATTAGTAGATTGACACTCTTTATTTGAGATTGTGGATACTAACACTTTTCTATGCGATCTGGGCCTAATTCCTATACATTGGATAATTAGCTCAGTCACGTACCTTGATTTTGTAACGAAATCGTTTTGCTGATAAAGATACATGATGGCATGGTGATATGAAATTTGTATGTATTGTAATACCTAACACACGGCGAATTGTGTGAGATTGTGCATTCCATGTTGATGATGGTGTTATTGTTAATTTTCATGTTTGAATTTATTCACTTAGTGACTAGCTAGTTACTCTTGTATTGAACATGTGTGTTTAATGTGTGCAATGAGTGTGCAGGTGACAGGTCACGGGAGAATGTGGGATTCAAGCAAGCTACACAATTTTGCACAAGAAGCCCATGGGGCTAAGTCCTAGCTGTGTTTATTGCATGAGGCCTTAGCATTAGAATTATTGTTTTGGGCACCATGGGTGACCCTCATTTGTAATGAAATATGTCTTGTAATTATTAATTTTGCTTAGGGTGTTTAGTTTGTGTTGTACACTTGTTTTGGGGAATTAATGACCCCACTTGCATTAAGTTTTGAATTAGTTTAATGATGTACTTAATCTAGAGGGTTTAGGGTCACATGTGAACCCTTGGGTGGGCCCCACACCCTCTACCCTTGTGCCAAATTTTTCAAACCCGAAATTGGGTTATTTTAGGCATTTTTAGGGACCCCTTTTTAGTTTGGGAGTTACCTTAACATGAAAATGGGCCCTTGGACCCTACCTAATAGGTATGGGGGCTTATTTTCAAGGCTAGAGGGAGTTTTCCCTCCCTTTTTACCTCCCCTTTGGTCACATCCATGTAAGGGGGTATGGATAAGTGTGCTTTGTTAAAAGTTGCACATGTTTTGTTTTGTTATCAATTTGGGTAATTTGGGAGAAGAGGGCTAAGAGTCATTTTATCCTTTCTCTCTTTTATCCTTGGCATCTTTGACCTTGAAGGAAGAGAGGGGTGACACATGTCACCCCCTCATTTGTGAGGATTTTTGCTTGTTCCTCTTCAAATTCTCCTTCATGGGAAAAGAAGAGAACTTTTTTTTTGAGATTTTGTTTGGATGCTAGTGGATTTGGAGCTAGAGTTGTTTGGGTCAAGAAGTGGAAGAGTTTGAATTGGAAATTTTTTTTTCTTTGAGGTAGGCTTCTTGAGCTTTATTGCTTGTGTTGTATCATGCTAGATATTAGTTTGTTTACTTGGAAATGTTTGTTGTTGCATGAAGTTTTTGTTTGTTGTTTTCTTGATTTTACTCCCTCCATCATATGGTATGATGGAAGTTTTGGAGTTTGTGGGGGAAGAGAGAGGGATTCTTTCCTCTCAATCCTCATGGCTTGATGGACAAGCATTTTAAGATTTTAAAGACTCCCCTCAAATGGTTTGAGGTGGGGAAGTTGGTTCATTTGGCTTGAACCTCCTTCCCCATTATTGGTGAAAGGGTGGAGAAATAAGGAGGGGTTGAATGAACTTGAAGAAATAAGGAGGATATGGAGATCTTTATTTTGTGCACTTAATGTTGGTTATAAATTTTGGAGAACTTATCTTTTCTCTTCCCCATTTTAGAGGTAGAACTTAGATTCTCCTCATTTTTATCTTTACAAAGTTGGAGTCTTGTTTTGGATATTTGTCTTATTTTTGTGTGGATGTATTGTTGTGTGTTCACCCTCACTCTTGTGCAAACTTGTGGATAGTTGTCCTCTTTCCCATGGGCTTGGGGGAGGCTAGCATGTATTCCAA
This sequence comes from Taxus chinensis, assembly GCA_019776745.2. NCBI lineage: Eukaryota > Viridiplantae > Streptophyta > Pinopsida > Cupressales > Taxaceae > Taxus > Taxus chinensis. Next base: position 96,976,473 of record CM034155.1, read on the forward strand.
CCTTGGAAAGAAATGTAATGATGCCTAAAGGTTGGGTGGTTAACAAGCCATGATTCTCTTGGAGTTAGATCGTTGTAAAGCATAGGAAGTTGGAGCTCAAGTTTAGAAGATGGTTGGAGTTTCCTTGATATCTTAGAATCTTTTTGTTCTCAATTTGTTTGGAAAGTTACACTTGTTGAAATCATGTGAATATGACCTTGTTGGAAATTCTTTTTGTTTGTAAGTTTTCTCATATTGGGAGTGAGAATGAGTTTGAACAACTAATGTTGTATTAGTGTTGGGTATACCACTCTTGAAAATATAGATCTTGGTAAAAACATGTTTTTCATGATCATGGGTTTGATGGTATGTTTGACCCTCTTTTTTTAAAAGAGTTTTGTTGTGTTGAGAGGATGGTGTTTTTATATTGGAAAAGACATTATAGTTGGTATGTAACATGGAACAAACCATTATTCATATTATTGAAGTGAAGGCATAATTTGAGAAGTGGAAGCTTTAATCTTGCTATAGAAGTTTGTATGGAATGAGGAGTCTTGTAACATTTGATTTGGATATATCTCTTTGCAATAAAGTCTTACTTTTCTCCCTTAGATAGTGAATCAGTTTTCATTGAACTTCCATGAGGAAGGGAACTTTTTTTTTTGTTGTTTGTAATATTTTGTAAATCCTGGTAAAGTAAAAAAATGTTTGAAATCATATTTAAATTTACTCCTACATCTATAATATTTAAAATAAGTAAATCTTACCATTCCAAAGGAAGGATTTGATTACTATGGCTTCATTTTATCACTGGTTTAGTGGAGATTTGTATAAGACTAAAATACATTGATACATTCCCTTTATTTATCTAAATGAGTAAATCATTTTAATGTAGATGTATATCGAAAATTATTGAGTTTCATATTTTACAAAGATAATAAAATATAGTCTATCATTCTACAATTTGTAACATTTTGCGTTACATAACATATGATACAAATATATTAAAATATATTTAATATAGTTTTATTCTAAAATATAACAATAATATATATCCAAAATATAGTTATATATTGATATAGCTATATATTATAATATAATATATTAAAACACATTAAAATACTTATTATATATATATTAACAATTTTAAATAACAAATTAAGAAAAATTAATAAATAAATTAAAAAAAAAAACAAAAAAACAGAGGGTAAAATTTTATTGATCTAAAACAAAAAAAAAATAGTGGGGGGAGGGGCCGAGCCCTCCCACATCCCCGCGCTTCTGCTGTTCCCCCTTCGCTGCTAAACCCCACTCCCCACCTACCTTCCTTTGTACACAGTCCTCCCCTCCACCTGTATGCATTCCCCCTCCATCCGCGGCCACACTGCCGCCGCCACTGCCATGTCGCAACCACCGCTACACACACCCACGCTGCCTCTTTCCCCCCATGACCCCTCTGTCCCACACCTGTCCCCTCCATCCTTCCGCCCCTTCACCACACAAAAACAAACAATATGAAAATAAATATGTGCACACACAAAAACAAAAGGAAAGAAACAAATTTGGATTTGAATGAAATCCTAAAACAAATTCTATACGGGTTCACCAAAAAAAAAAAAAAACTCCATTGTTCCTCCATATAACCTGCACAAAGAAGAACTAACAATAAAACCAAATGAGAGAAAAGAAAAGGAAAATAAATCATAAAAACATATTAGGGAAATTTTAGGGTTTTAGATCTGAGGGTTAAAAGTAAAAGCATCCAAGGGTGGAGATTTATCCCTACACTTTCCAAGTCATGGGATTTTGTGGGATTCCATGATAAAATAAAAGAAGGGTGTATGAGGACAAATTTAATAAAAAGGGGGGGAAAATCTAATTAAATAACAAGGGGTGTGTAGAATTTCAAATGTGATCCTACTAAATGATTAATAGGGTAATCATAATATGTAGTAGAAATTTAGGTTGGAAACTTAATTTGTGTAAATCAGATTTATATAAAATAATTATTATTGGGGTCGGGAAAGTCCAGCATTAGCATTTATTTGTAAAAAAAATAAAATTATCCTAAATTTTTTCTTTACTTTGGTTTGGTTTTTCGGTGTCTCGGGCGGGATATTACATCATGGTCGATTCTATATGGATTTCATTTTAACAGTTAATGAAATTGACCAGTGTTCATTACATTAGTTAAAAAATAATATAATTCCTATCATGACCACTATATATAGAAAAAATGAGTGCTTTTCCATCACATCATTATCATTCATTCAATATGTTAACAATCAATATTTTTACCTTGAGATCATAAGGTATTGAAGTTAGTGTTTCTTATATTTTTGAGTCCACACTTAGAGCATTGGGTACTTAGGATTCCTACGCTCTTATTAGATTATGCAAAATTTTAGAATTGGTGAATTACAACCACTAAAGGATGTAAGGGGAGCTATAGGGGTTATTCTCATTAATTAAATTCTAACAATAATTATGAAATAGTAACATAACACATCAATACCTACAAATAAGCTATGAAACCTGATATGAACTTGAAAACATAAGAGGATGAGTGCACTTGTTTACAAATGGATCTAGAAATTTTTGGGAGTGTACATGACTAAAAAATGGGAGATTTTAACATGACAATGTTTAATTTAGATAAGGGTGATTGGAAACTGACTTGGGACAAGGTTGTACAATTCTAAAATGATCATTTGTATGGTATTTCCCCTTTTGTATATTCTTGTTTCTATCTCTGTGACTTTTTGGAACTGTTTCCTTCTTGGAAATTTCTGTCACTGTTAGACTGTAGTTATTTATTATACTACGAAGCTCTTTGAAATTTCTAAAAAATATCTCAAACCCTAACCATGGATGAGAATCTTGAAAAAAAAGCATTAGTTGGGTTGTGGGAATCTCCATGCATAACTGACATTAGAACTACTCCGAAGAGGTATCAAACCACACGTATTTCTCCACCTAACATGTGATATATGAATGAATGTAATTAGATTTGACAACCTCTTTGAAAATTCTTGAGTTGAGTTTGGATCTTGCTAAAATACTTAAAGAGAGGATGTTTGCATGATTTTGAAAGAGAGATACATATGCCTTGAACTAGTAAAAAACTTCATACATATAGAGATTACTTCCCCAATGACTTTGGATGTGTATTTGTGAGATTTAGGGAGTCTTGGGTGCTTTTTGCAAGTGTTGGAAGTGAGTGTATCAACATAGTGTCATAGGATTTCTATGCTAGAAAATGAGGCAGTGTTATATTGCTTGTATAGGGTTGTGAAGATGAATTTTTAAAGAAAGGATGACCCAAAGGGAGTGAAGAACCCATTGGAGAATTCAGAATTGAAATTAGACATGGAGGATATAAAGGTGTAAAACCATACATATAGGTCAGGAAAGAATATAAATTCTTGACTAAATTGTATGACCTTGACCATGTACGAAAAACATGTTGAATGAAGTTTGCATCATGTCACATTGACTTAATTTATTGATTTTATTCATTATACTTTGAAAATGTATTGGAATATAAGTGTGCAAGGATAAAAAAGCTAGAAAAGAGACATTGGAATGTATTAAGTGGTAATGGAAATGTTGTATTTATCTTAGCAAGAGTGTAGTGCTTAAACTAGCAGCGTCAAAGAGTAAAGTGCCAAATTTGAGTTTTTATGATTCACATGCATATGAGATGCACTTACTATGGTCTACACAAACTTTGGAGTCTTTAACAAGGGGCTTATATAAGTGTTTTAAACTAACATAAATAAATGTTTTCCTATTTATTTGTTTGGATTAATGGCTAACAATGGGATATATATTCATATTATTAATTAAACATCAATGTATAGATTAAATATAATTATTTTAGTAATATACAAGACAAAGTGATTAAAAAATGCTAAAAGTGACAAGGTGCAAGAAGGGAGATGCACTTAACTAATTGGATGCTCAAAGAGTTGATATGACAATGAAAAAAGGGTGAAAAGGTTATAAGTTATTTGTAAGTTCTTTGTATATGGATATGGGAGTATAAAATGAACTGGGATGAAATTATTAGATGTTAGATGTGTGTGTAATTGTTTAGAGGTATAGTGTGGAAAGATTATAACATTCTCTAACTTTCTATGCTTGTGTGAACCTTTGAAATATTCTTATTTGTGAAACCCTAGGTTTTGCATATATAAAAAAACATCTATATGACCCTAAATAGCTTCATATGGGGTTCACCAAATGTTTACACCCTATATAAATAAATAAAGGGTTTGGTATGAGATTATTTTATTATTTATTTAAATGTGTAAGGTTGTTTAGAAATATTCCTACTCTTCAACTTGAATTAACTAAACAACAAAATAGAAATATACCAACCTCAGAAGACACATGGTTTAGTGATACCTATAGATGTTGATTGATGATGTTCGATGTCACGCTCTATGGAAGATGTGTACAAGATTTTTCTTGCGAAGAAACCTATGCTCAAAGACACCAGACCAGATGGGATTATACACATATATAAGCGAGCTTCTCGATAAAGGATGATTCTAGGAATCCAAAAGGATTCCTCGAAGGATGTCAACTCACTATTTAAATAATCAAGTGGATTAAAACAAATAAATGATACATGATAATTTGATATAAGATAGATAATTGATATATGATAAGTTGATACAAAATAGATAGAAGATAGATAAGAGAGAGATGAATGATGGATTATGTCTCAAAATCAAGCTTGAAAGCCATGTCCTCTTCATGTTCTTCCTTAATGCATCCTAAACAATATCAAATTCGATGAGTATGTAATCAAAGTACACATGCCAGTAGTCTTCTACTGCTTTGTGAAGTTTGTGAGTGAACTCGAAGATATTGTCTAATTCTTCTAAAGGGGAATAATGGATGGTGCACAAAGTCATATCATTCAAGATATCATACTCATCCTAGTAAAAAGGGTGTCGGATTATCAGAAAGGAGTGAATTATGGTAATTTCATGAGAAGGGCCACCAATTTCCATCTAACATTGATCCATTCTCATCAAAATGTTAGTAACAATAAGTTTGATATGACATATAAAGCAAATTTAGTGAAAACTGATGAAAATTACAAAAGGGTAAAAATAACAGTAATCCCTAGTGATTCTAGTGATTTGTAACATATTTGATGAATCCAAATGTTTAAGATTTAAACTGATGTTTTCAGATTACAGAAGCTTAGAAATGATGTAAAAGTGATGAATAAACAAATAATAAATACCTGTATGTTGATATGGAACTGAATGCGGTGTCTAACCTTGATGAAATATGATGCAGGTAGCTGGTATAATATGTAGGTTGAGTGATGAAACAATGATCCATAGGAGCTCCAAATTTGCTCCAAAATGCTCAATGGAGGAAAATGATAATTCCTGGTATTGATTATAATATCCTAGTATTGAATGATGACATATATAAGGTTGATGAACTGAATTGAAAGCAAGAAGCCATGGACTGAAGTTGAGGATCCATTTGAGAGGATGGAAAATTGCTTAAGTAATCATTGATGATTTCAGAATGTTTGAGATTTGTTTGGAAAATGGTTAGAACAACTTCTAAATAAAGACTATTTGATTTGGGTTTCGAGGTGTGAATTTGTTAGGTGGTTGGGGACACGTTGTAATTGTTTTGGAGGGTGAAAAAATAGGTTGGATTTGCTTTGATTTTTCCTAAGTTGGCCTTTAGGAAGATTCCTAGGTGGTTGAGTAGGATTTCACAACTGTAAAGAAATATTATAATGAAATAAGTGTGATAATGATAGGATATTGATGCATTTAATTGGATAAGGGTTGATATATTTAATTAATTAAAATTTAGGGAAATGAAGGATGTAAAAGGGTGTACATCTTATATAACTTAGGATAGGGATTATATATATTTAATTAATTGTATATGGATGAGATGTGTATGAATTTAGGATATGAAGTATCGATGTATAAAAATGAGGGGATAGATTTTTGGTGTCTACATTTGCTGCTTTTTGTCTAGAGGTTTAACAACAAACTATTAGACAAAAACAATGATGAGTTATTTGTATGGATGATCCCTTACAACATAGTGCAAGGAGAACTAGTTTAAGTGTTTCGTTCAAAAAGTTTCCCCAACCCAAGGGGTATTGAAACATGATGTACTATCGAAGAATCAAATGATAGGGGAACCAAAGGGTTTGATACCTATAGACATATGATCCGTGAAGGTAGGATAAATAGATGGGGAAGTCAAGTGATGGGTGCCAAAGGGCATGTATCCCATAGACATATGACTGATCCCAATGTAGTTTTTTTTTGTCTGATTTTTAATGTTTCAAGGACTAGGGACCTTTGAAAGAGACGCTTTTGTGGGAAAAAGTGATGTTTTGATAAAAATGAGCATGTTTGTCAAAAATGGTACGATTCGATAGCGACTTGACTGATCGCCAACGATTTTGTAGAAATCATCGATGATTAGAGCAATCCTTGGCAATTGTGTCGAGGTCAATTTGGGGCTATAAATAGCCGAGGACAATGTAATATGCTCATTTTAACCAAGAAAAATATGATTTTGGAGAGTGATTTGGAGTGAGAAATTGAGATTGGATAGCAATGGCTTTGTCGATTAGGCATCATAGACCTACTATGGCAGAGGAAATGGTTTTAACTAGTTTTTAATGTGTTTTTGTTGATTTTTTGCTAGTTTTAGGAATTCTTTGTCGTATTGGGGACGTATGGATGCCCTAATTTAGAAATGTAGGAATCACCATCGATTCATGAAATCATTGGTGATTGATGTGAATCGCTAGCGATTCAACTATTTATGTGGTAATTTGAATTTTTGGTGATAAAAATATTTTTTTATGAAATGTTTTCAATATTTTGTGGGGTTTTTGATGTCAATTTGGTGATGATGTTGATGTTTTAATATTGATGTTAATGTTTTTTTAAATTTGTGTAATAATGTTAATACACGCTTATGTGTTTGTGTTTGTAGGTGGATGCGAAACTTACAATCCGAGACCGTATACCACTTATTTTATATGAGGCAAGGGCAGATATGACAGATGATGACTGGGAGCATATTGAGGCTATTGGTTTTGGTGGCATAAGGGATTATAGATGTATCCACATATACAGGAGTTTGATGTTGGCATTATTAGAGTGGTGGAATCCTTGCACCTGTAATTTTTGGCTAACTACCAGAGAGATGACCCTCACTTTAGAGGATGTTCATCAGATCATGATATTTCCTATCTACAGAGAGGGGATTTACATTATCAATGAGGTGAAGATATTAGAGGTTATGGGGGAGACTTTATGGTGATGAGGCAGAAAACATGAGATATGTATCAGGAACATTTTAGTATTAGGCATTGTGTGAGCATGTGGGAGATGGTTGTACTGGGATGACCCTGATGATGATGGCCATCTCATGTTTTTCTTTGACAGATTCAGGATGTGGAATATTTCCATTGATGATGACCGGGGTAGTAGTGAAAAATATGGAGCAACGTACAATGTTTGAGTGGGGGCCCACATTATTGGCACAAACATTTAGAGAGTTGTGGTCTTAGAAGGCCCATAAATGATATGGGATTGATGTTGGATTCTTATTATAGTGCTGAGCGTATGAGAATATTGCTATTTTTCATCCATTAGGGATTCCACAGGGCATTAGTGAGAGACATTCTAATTTTATGAGGTGGCGACATGATATGGGATAGGTGAGGAAGAAGAAGAGGTCTTCATTTTATAGAGATTTTTTGATAAGACTATATGCATGTGATGTTGTTTGGAGGCCTTATTTAGATTTCTATGATTAGCTAGGTTTTCAGTATGAGTTCATGTGCACACAAGAATATATGTGGGTGTAGGCCTATAGGGCAGAGGAGTATGAGTTGTTATGTTTTGATTGAGTGAGGAGGCCATTTGGGCTGATTTAGGGTGTGCCTAAGGAGCCCTTTCACTATAGACATGAGGATGGAGATACATAAACTTCGAGGGCAGTTGTGATGAGGCCTATGATTATTGTTGAGGAGGAGGGGGATATGTGCCCTAACGATCATGGTGATATATTGACTATTGATGATGCGGGAGTCACTCCTGAGTATACAACATGGTGGACTCGAGCATTAAGAGCTTTTGATAGGATATGAGTAGTACAATGAGTGAGATAGGTTCAAGCTCGAGTGGAGGGAGGAGCATAGGCATAAGATGTGATCTAGGTGTCTGATGCTGAGGATGAGGAGGAGGGTGATGATGACATTGAAATAGCTATTGTAGAGGTGACGACCAAGAAGGACATGGTGGAGGGAGAGAGATGCTTGGAGAGAGAGATGACCTTATTAGAGTCATAGATGCTTTGATTGCTGAGTGAGATAGTATAGTGACTGAATGGAATAATGTGGTGATTGAGAAGGATAGACTCAAGATTCACTTAGCTTAGGCAGTTGCAGATCGGTATAGATACCGTCAGTAGAGAGATGCACTGAAGAAGGCCTTAGGGATTACATGGTCTTCTATTTCTGGGGTAGAGTTACCAGGGATGACAGAGGCCAGTGGGTAGCGGACACATCATAGCAAGCATAGGGCACAAGATAGTAGGTATAGGGAAACATCTACAACATCTGGAATGATTTCTATGGCCCATTATCAGACACTACAAGAAGATTTGTGGTATTATGTTTACATGATGTTCTGGGATTATTTGGATGTTGTATTATATACTGATCATTTATCCGCTAAGGTGACATGTACTAGTGCAAGTGCAGGGAGTGTGGGTCACCCACTGCATAGATTAGAGAGAGGAGGTGACAGTGAGGGAGGACCTGGTGGAGATGCTGGAGATGTATGTGGTATAGGTTCCCTAGGAGGAGAGGGAAACACCATCCATGCTAGCATTTTTCTTAGTGACTTCTAGTTTACTGACTCATGATATGGATTGATGATATATTTTATTTACGGCTCTTGGAAGCCTTGGTTGTATATGACATTGATATTTTGGTGTATTCATGTTGTAATATGACATTAATGATGATGTATGAATTTTTTATATGATGTCTTTAAGACTTTATTTCTATACATGATGGTGATGTGGTTTATGGCCTATATCTCTTTTAATTTTCATGTGTTGATGATGTATGTTGTGTTATATGTTTTAATTTAAATATGTTAAAGTATAATGGGTTTTGTTACATAAATGTGATGATAATATGGTGTGCTTGAATAATGTTTGTTGAATATCTAAATGATTGTGCATGGCATGACTTTAAAATCTGATTTTTAAAATGGATTCTTATCAAAATGTTACTAATAAAATAGGGTAAAAATTGAAATGATTACCTCATTGTGGATTTGAGACATACGTGATGTGTTTTTTGAAAATTTGAAAGCACTTGCACTTGTAGCTTTAATAATGAAAGTTAATTGAGATTATCAATGGATAGTTATATAGGATCCTAGTCATAGAGATGGAGGGATAAGATGTACCTTCTTAAGACATGAAAGGGGTTTTGTATGTGTAGGTTAATGTCAAAAGGAGGGTTGTTCTTTTCAACGGGTTCGTAGGGAAATGCCCCAACTTTACATATTAAATTCGGATGTAAAATTATCAATGCGAGAAGTTTGCAATAATGGTAAAGATGATTGATGTGAGAAGATTTCCTAGGATGCTTTTAATATTTTACTTTTTAAGGCCGATCAATACGGGAAGCCTTATATATGGGTAACCATCCTTAAAGGGTATGGTCAACGATTTTTATTTTTGATTTGATTTTTTATAGATAGCCGTCCTTTAAGGGATATGTCTATGATTTTAATTGGTAGTTGTCCTTCGATGGATCAATCTAATTTTTAATTTTTTAATAATGATTTAATATTTTGAATAGCTGTCCTTCCAGGGATCAGTCTATTGTATTTTTGATTTTTTGATAAGAAACATCCTATGAATTTTACGTACATTTTTGAGATGAGGGCAAGATCCTAATATACTGTTTCAAGGATGGGAGAAGATGTGTCTATGATTTACACACACATACCCCATGTCATGTTTTTAGTTGGTAAAGGGTAGGTGAATGTAATGATTAAGGGGTTCCTGCAAAGGAGGTACTTGTTCAAACTGAAATATGTGATGAACAGAGCCATGATGCTCATCTTTAATGTATATTTAGGATAATAATGGATAACCACATGCTTCCAAATCATTACTGTGATAAGATGGAGTGATAATATCTTAGATGTAACTACGATAATGACAATCAATCATTTAACAGTAGAAAGGCCGCAAGTGCAAGGCGTTCAGAGGTTCCTTTTCATGTTCACCATCAAGGGAAGCATGAAGATACACTCTCGACCCATACTTGTGAGTGATGACATATAGACCGATCCAATTAGGGGCATAATTTCCATGTTTACTCCATTCTAATGTAGTGACATTTTGTAGTTCCCACTTCCCTTTGACACCTTTTTGATACTGATATTGATACTGTTGATTACATTATGGACATTATTATGCTTTTGATTTAGTATGATGCTAGATGTTGGACCATGAATTATTGTGATCTTGATTTGGTTATGATGCACGTTGATTATTAGAGACACTCATATGTGGATGATGATATACTATTTGACATGGGTGTTTTATGAATGTTGTTCGGACATGTAATTTTGGATATTGTGAGTAGACCTAGAAAATGGAAATTATATGATGATGATATAGCTGTGGATATAGATTGTAAGTATTATTGTTAATTGCCTTGATGTTGTTGTGATTCATATGTATAGATGATTTTGTGATTTTAATTATATCATGTTGGATGTTCTGATATGGCCACGAGGACGAAGGAGGTATTATTGTTTTGCATGTTAAAATATCACAACAAACATTGGGGATTGGAGACCAACCATAATGGAACTCTAGGTGAATTCGACAAGGTCACCATGGCAACTTGTTTTATTGTGTTGTGTTTGTTTGTTGTTAGGGATTCCCATGGGGGGGATCACCTTTAAATGTGACCATGGGTTTTGTGTAATTTATTAATGTGGTTTCCTTTTTATTATTGTTTGTATGTATTTTATTAGTAATGTGTTCCTTTCTTTTATTTAATTAAGTTGTGGTAGATTGATGTGAGAAAACATATGGTTAAAGTTAAATAAATCAAATTGGGATATGGGAAAGTAATAATGGAAGTTGTTGGCTCCTTGTATTAAATATATAAGGGATGTGTAATTTTGTGTAAGAGTTGTGTAAGTCAGATTTTGGAGTATGAAACACTCCACCTCCTTGGAAATTCGAATTTGTCATTGGGGGTTGTTTTTGGAGGCTTGTGGGACAACTAAAAATTTTCACATACCTCTTAATTTTATTTACCAACCGTACCTATGGTTGGAGGGTTGATTTTAGCCCTTTTTAATGCATTTGTATCAATCATGTTGCATGTTTTAATTGCACTTTCTTCATGTTTTAAATTTGCAGTCCTTTGGGGTGTGGGCTTTTTGGAGTGTGCAAGTAATTTGTCATATTTTCACCCACCTCTTTATTGTGCTTTGGAGAATGAAATTTTTTCTTTTGTGTTTGGAGTTGAGAATGTGTGATGTGGAATCCTAAATGGATCCACATCATCCTCTTCTCTTCCCTCTTCTATAAATTCAAACTCTTTGCTTGCTTTGGGTTGTTGAATCATTTTGCATACTTCTTTGGGGCACATTTTTGTTGTTTGGAGCTCTTGTGGGTTTTGAAGGAGATTGGAGATAATTTCATACTTGGCATTGTTGGTTTGGGACTATTTTTTAGCATTGAAGCTTGCTGTTTGGAAACAAAAGCTACCATGGAAAGGTAGGAGCTTAGCTCTTCTTTTATGTTGTTATTTATTTTTGTGTATGTGTGAATGGTGAATGTGTTTGTGTGTTTATTGGTTGTTTGGGTAGACTACCATAGGGATGGTGTAGGATAAGGCTATGGGGATTTCATGTGGGGGGGGCATAAGTGGAATACCAGTGGCATCAGAATTCTTGTAGAGGGAGTTTGGGTTTGGGATCCACCATGGAAAATAAATAGCTTGAATTTCTTACTTTGTGGGGGGCCATAAGGAAAATCTATGGGGAGGACATAAGGAGGGCATTGTGGGGGGCATAAGGGTATGTGTGGTGAATTTTTAATTATCGGTTTTTTACTGGTAGATGCCCAATTCCCATAGGGAGGCATAAGTAGCTTCCCCCATAGTCCTTGCTCATTTGCTTGCATGATCGAGCCTGAGTTCTATTTGAATGGTTTTCAAATGCAGTTGTAAATTGTTGTCTTGTGTTGAACTATGTTTTAACTTGATTATGCATTATTGATTTAAATTCAAACATCAAATTGTGATTGGAATCCCTATTTGGAAAGTGGAAAAAGGAATTGTCTGTTGTTGAACTGTGTTTTAATTTGATTATGCATTATTGATTTAAATTCAAACATCAAATTGTGATTGGAATCCCTATTTGGAAAGTGGAAAAAGGAAGAAACATATGAGATGAAATTGTATTATTTTTCCTTCTTTAAAATGTATGTTTTTGGAAAGGATAGAAAAATGCATTCTTATTTTAATGTTTGATTGAAGAAAAAAAACATTTAAGTTTACCATGGATTGAATTCAATGTTTCAGTGTATGGCAAAAAAGATAATTAAATCTCTGTTGAAGGAAAGAAATTTATATGGGAATAATACAGGATTTGTATTTCTTTGGAAATGTATAAAAAAAATTGAATTCAGTATTGGATTTTGATTTAGAATGGTTTGATTAAAACAACTGAATGTATTAGAATAGATTAGAAATTAAATTCCATACTTGAATGATGAAAAAGTTAGAAGGACCTCTTTTTAATTTGATCTCATTGTAAATTTTTAAAATTGGCAATTAAGTTAATTAAAATGCACAGTTCGGGCCTGCACACAATAATCAACATGGAAACATTAAAATTTAACATCATATATTATCAAAGAAATCCATTTGATAGAAACACGTAATGGAAATAATTCAAAACATTGCGAAATTGGGCCTAAACCTTTCAAAGTCATTTTGCAGCCTTTTTCTATCAATTATTGGAAAAATTCAAATTGAAATCATTTGAGAAAATTTAACTTCCTAAAACATCCTAAATCCTCATAATAATCCTCCATGTATTTTTGGCATGTTGAGTGAAGGAGGAGAATAGATTGGACCAAATTTATAACTTAAAATTTACCAGTTGGCTTTTCAAAATCTTGCAGAACTTTTTCTTAAAGTTGACCCCTCGAGCTTTATCAAAATGTAAAATTGATTATTCTTGTGCAATGAGGGCATCGATAGCTTTCCATAAAGTCCTCATTTTCCCAAAATTGATCTTTCTATAAAAATTTATGGCCCTCTGAAGTTTTCCTTCCTTGGCGGGAAAATTTGGGAAAATTTTCCCAGGGCGAGCCCACGGCCTGAAAAATTCCCTTTAAAAATCCTTAAAAAAAATTTGAAATTTTTTTTTGGGAAAGTTTTTGAAATTTACCTCGCCATCCCACAGCCAATCAGAGGCTGCCACATGGCATGACAGAGGGGTGGAACCCTCGCAGACTTTGTCCCCTTTTGAAATTTTTGGGTTTTGGAAAATTTTCTCCTTTACCCCCGCTGGCCCCGCACTCCCACCCCTGCCCTTTTGTGACCCTTCTGCAGACATGCGGACCTACGTGTCAAACTTACCAATTTCACCCTCCCTTTGGTGAAAATTCCACTCAACCTCTATTGCCCTGCACCTCTCTCATTTTCTCACCTGTGTTGGCTTGTTGAGTGCCACGTGTCCTTGGCAGACCTGCAGGCGTGTGGGGCGCTAGTTGTTTTTTTTCTCCCCTTTGGCGGATCTCCCCAATTTTCTCTGTTGCCCATCCTCCCCTCTCCCTTTATCCCCCACTGTGGTTGTTGGGCACCACGTGTCCCTGGTGGACCTGCGGGTTCTTGACGCAATTTGGATCTTTTCCCTGTACAAGAGATAAATTGGCAAAGTCTCCTTGTGACCCACCGACCTGTCCCCTTTGGAAAATTTTCATCCCTGGGCCCGCTCCTTTGGGAAAATTTGACCCCTAAGGTCCTTTGGCCCATAACTGGAGTTTTACAAGAAGTTAGGAGGACTTCTTTATATTGTTGGAAAGGTGAGAAAATTTTCTATCTAATGGGAGTGATTTAGGGAAATTTTGAGTGCATTAAGTCTGAGAAAAATCAAGTTGAAACTCTGAGCTTATTAGAGAGTAGGTATGGGAATAAATTACCCCCTGAACCTAACACAAACTTCTAACCCTAAAATTTGGACCTTGTGACCTCTGATAATTGTACTAAAAGAAAAGTATGTTATAATAGATCAAACTTGTTCCAAAACCTGTTAATGACAACTATTGTCTTGTAACCTGGTTGTAGACACTTCTAATAAAAAAATTATTCCATAATTTTCCTAACTAACCCTAGGTTGTTTCTTGGGTCTCAAGTGGGTTGTTTTAATGGGCATCACATTGTGAAGCCAGCTGGATTTGATCATGGGGCTCAATTTTACATACATCAATCGGAAGTCAAATTCCACCAAAAATACATCTGTAATGAATTTTTTTATTTATTTTTACAAATTTTCACTTTCACAATAACTCTTTTATAGTGACAACAATTACAAAATGATGATTTGACTAACAATTTTACATTAACTAGAAAACACATGTACTCTTGCAAAATGATATTACCGTGACAATATTACACAGACACAAATTGGAAATGTGAAATGAATACACAGAAAAAAATAATAATACGTGCACTCTTTATAACAAGATACTAATGGAGAATGAATGAAATATTTAAATAAATAAAAATCAATAAATCAAAAATTACTTTTTAAATAACAAATAAACAAAGCTAATGGAATTAAACATAATGACAATAATCGAGACAATTTATGAATTTATTTTAGACTAAGAGGACAAAGTAAAACTTTGGAAAAATAAAACTTCATGTGAATGACATGTTCAACAGACCAAACATGAGTGTATCAAGTTGTATAGCACTTATAAACAATAAATTATAACTAAGATTATTGACAAAACCCAACAACACTATAAATGGGGCAAAAAATATGCTCGAGATGAATGAGGGGTTATTACATGAAGACAATAGTGTTTTGGAAGATTCTGTCAAAGATGTTTCACTTGAAACCAGATCTTTGATTTCCAATACTACTCTCCCATCAAGAAAAGATATTGCATCCTTCCAGAAGATATTACATACGCATTTAATTTCATTAGCAAACAATGCTTCGTAATTTTCTTTTATTTAGCACTTCCACTTGAATTTCTTTTATTTAGCACTTCCACGCTCATACAAAATAGTATGATGAAAATTCACACCGTGGGATACAATGAATCAGATGCATGGAAGATGTTTTTTCATGGTAATAGTGATTGGAGATTAATGTAGGGATGAATTCCTCTCATATAGCAATGGTTGCACAGGAAATACGTGACATTACCGATCATATCCATAATATCATATCACAAAAATTCCCTTAATTCAACATTCTGATATGAAGGATCAGACAGAGAGTTCTATTCTTCCAGATGTTTGGGTGTGATGAAAAAGGGAAAAATTGATTCCATAGAGTAAAGGATCAAATGATGTGTAAATGAACCCCCAAGATCATGATTGGGACCAACAAAAGAGATTAGTAGATATAGAATAACACACACTTAATGGTGAACAATTGTATGACTATGAAATATAATATAAATTAATCCACTATACTAGGCAATAGCCCAATTGACCAATGCATGTTCAATGACTTCAAACCTCCATGGATTTCACTTAATCAAAATAATATGCATGTTCAATGACTTCAAACCTCCTTGGATTTCACTTAATCAAAATAATATATTGATGCCAAATGATATGGTATCAAGATATTGTTACACATGAATAATACTTAATGTTGTAAATTTGATATTAATAACACAAATATATAGGATGAGTCTTTAACTAGTTTCTTAGAACAAATATATTTAAGAAGGATGATTTGTTCCAACAACTCGTAACAAATCACTAACAATTTATCCTAAATACTTTTTATAATATAGTAGATATCAAACTATGGGAGCGGTGATTAATATTATTCATAACATTGTAACTCGGTTGAAGTACTTGAGGAGGTGGATGCTTAACTAAAACTTTTAATTCTTGGGGATGGAATATGAGCTAATTCAGGAGTGTGATGGGGATAAAATGTTCTTACCTTTGGGAATATTGGCATTGGAGGTTTAGGAGTGATTTTTCCATCCTTAATGAGATTGGTTTCTATTGTAAGAGCAATTTCATAAGTGTCTAATAAGGTTACACCTCCCATATGAATTGAATAATGACATTTATATAACTATTGGGGGGGGGGGGGGCTCTTAAGTCATAGATAAAATCATAGTTTGGTGTAGTCTGTACCAGTAATGGGATTCTATCCTAAGTCTTACAAAACTTGATGCTAAAATAGATCATTTGCTCATTTCGGGGTCTCTTTGTTGTTTTCAATTGCTCGACCAAAGATGGATGATGTAATCTATCCTCATAATTATTTCAAAGTTAAGTTCCAAGCTCATCCTAATTTTAAATTGAAGTAGGTATCAAACTCTTGTACCATTGAAGAGATTTTCATTTCAATGATGAAACCAAGAGTCTAATTGTTACATCATCTTCAGTAAAAAAATGAACTAAGAAAACATTACCAACATCTTATATATGATCAACTGGGGTAGTATGGTTGTCACCAATGAAGAAAGGAATACTCTTGAATGAAGAAACGGGTATGTCATGTTGGGAATTTAGGGCCAAAGGAATACCACTAGTGAAACTGACAAAGGGAAAATTATTTTTAGTTCCTTGAATGGAATGGGTCGTAAAACCCTAGAGGAAAGTACGAAAGGTATACGAAAAGGAGGATTTGAAAGAGTTATATTCGGAGGTGATGATGATATCTAAACTTATATGTTTATTCTCCTTTTCATTAGCGATAGTTGTAAGTAGTCAAAATCGCGTCCTCTTGTTCTTATTGACCTTGTTTGAATCCTTCTCATAAGAAATTGGCACTTTTCTACATTAAACTAGTAGATAGAATGTTTGGAGTCATCATATATGTTTCTTTAATTCTCCAACATTTGAAATTCACTAAGATGCACACCACAACTTAGTGAAAGAATGAGAAAGAAAATGCAATATTCTGCTATGTAATTAATAAATGGTTTTGGAAGGAAATAAAGAAAGACGTTGTAAAAATTGTCTTTGGAAATCAATGAATGAATGAAAGGTTCTTTCCAAATTGTATTGTAAATTTAATTTTGATCATGTCAATGTTTTGGGAATCTCTGTTTGAAAGGAAGAAACGTATGTGAGGAAAATATAGTGTTTTGCCACTTTTGGAAATATATAAAATTGAAATCAGAATTGCATTTTGGGTTTAGAATAGTTTGATTTAAATAATTTAAATGTATTAGACTAGATGAGAAATGAATTTTCATACTTGGAAGAAGAAATGGCAAATATATCCCTCAAGATATGATCCCTGTTATTGTAAATTTAAAACTGGCAAATAATTCAATTAAAATGCACAGTTCGAACCTGTAAATAAGAAATCAACATTGAAACATCAAAATTTAGCATGATATAATATCAACAAACTCCTTTTGACAAAAAACACTTAAGGAAATCATTTAAAACATTGCAAAATTGGGCCCAAACCTTTCACAGTTGTTTTGCATACTTTTTCTGTCAAATGTTGGAAAAATTCAAATTGGAAATCAATCAAGTAAAATTACCTTCCTAAAACATCCTAAATCCTTCTTAGAATAATTCTCCATGTCTATTTGGCATGTTGAGTGAAGGAGAAGATCAAATTGAACAAAATTTATAAGTTAAAATTTACCAGTTTGCTTTTAAAAATCTTGCAAGCCATTTTCTTAAAATTTACCCCTTAAAATTTATCAAAATCTAAAATTTATGACTCCTGTGCGAAGAGGGCATCGAGAGATTTCTAGAAAGTCCTTGTTTCAAAAGTTATGGCCTTCTAAAGTTTTTTTCAATGACATTAAAATTTTGGGAAAAATTTCCTTGGCGGGCCCGCTGCCAAAATTTTCCCTTGGGACTTAATAAAAAATTTGGGATTTTTTTTTTAACATTTTCCCTACCGACCCACCGCCTCACAGCCAATCAGAGGCTACCACATGGCCTCACGAGGCAATGACGGAGGTGCAACAATTTTTTTTTCCTTGGAACCCTTTTAATTTTTTTTGGAAAATTTTATTAATTTCCTCCGCTGGCCTGAGATCTCGCTTCCTTTCTGGTACTACCATGTGGCATGGCGGAGGGGTGGAGCCCTAGAAAAATTTATCATTTTTGATTTTTTTTTTTGAAATTTTTTTGGTTTTCCTTCCGCGGCCCCGCACTCCCACCCTCACCTTGGTGAAATCCTTCCACAGACATGTGGGCCTGCATGTGCATTTTACTCCCTTCACCTTCTTTTGGTGAATTTCTCCAAACTTCTCCGCCACCCCGCCCTTCCCTCATTCTTTCCCTACATGAGCTTGGAGCTCGACACGTGTACCTGGTGGTGCGACCCGCCAACTCACCCTTTTGGGCAATTTTTCATCCCTGGGCCCGCGGGCCTGCCCTTGTGGGAAACTTTTCACCCCAAGGCCCGTCGGCCCATAACTTGAGTTTTATAAGGAGTTAAGAGGACTTATTTATATCGTTGGAAAGGTGAGAAAATTTACTATCCAATGGGAATGATTTAGGGAAATTTTGAATGTGTTAAGTGTGAGAAAAATAAATTTGAAACTCTGAGCCTTTTAGAGAGTGGGTATGGTGATAATTTACCCTCTGAACCTAATTGAAACTTCTAACCCTAAAATTTGGACCTTGTGACCTCTGATAATTATTAATAAAAAATAAAAGTATGTTCTAGTAGATTAAACTTGTTTCGGGACCTGTTAGTGCCAATTGTTGCCTTGCAACTTGGTTGGAGACACTTGTAATAAAAAAAATTATTCCATAATTTTCCTAACTAATCTTGGGTTGTTTCTTGGGTCTTAAGTGGGTTGTTTTAGCGGGCATTACACATTTTGATTTTATTTGAGTATAAGATCACCAATTTTAAATTCACTCTCTTTAATATGTTTGATATAAGGTCGTTTAACACGTTCTTGATAGAATTAACGATGTTCGAGGGCCATTAGACATTTGTCATCTAATAATTCAAGTTGTGCTAAGTGGTCTTGATGATATTATTTGTTAGGGATGAAGTCTTTAAGGGATACATGAAGTGATGGAATTTTAACTTCAAGAGGTACAAAAACCTTATACTTATAGACAAGTGAGTAGGGTGTAGCTCATGTAGGAGTACGAATGCTAGTTTGATAAGCCCAAAGAGAAAATGGGATTTGGAGATGCCAATTCTTACCTGCATTGACTACTGTTTTCATAAGGATTTTGACAAGTGTTTTGTTAGAGGCTTCGTCTGTCCATTTTCTTGGGGATAATATAGTGATGAAAAGCTAAGATTTGTAACACCTCTACCATCCTTTCATCTGTAGTTTCTCATTTGAAAAATGGATTGCAACGCTGACATGTGATTTTTCTTGAGTTGTTACTCCCTAAAACTAAATGAATCTTGTTGGAAGATTAATATTTATTTCATGTTGATATTTGCTTAATTAATCATTCATCATTTGCAAGTTACTCTTGAATTGTGATGTTATTTAATTGATTTGTGAAATGAACCATATATCTACAACTTGTGGAAAGTTTGATTTATATTCTTGGAACCATTGGGTAAGTTGGTAAAATGGGAAAATTATCCTAAGTCAATAATGACTTATTATTATTATTATTATTATTGAATCAATTAAGAAAATACCTTGGATCAGTTTCATTGATCCAAGGCATTCCATTAATTTGATCTACAATTGTGATTAATGTGTGAAATTATAGTTGTTCATTGTCATGAATAACCCAAGTATACTAATTAATCTTGGCGACTTATTCCAGTTTTCTTAAGATTCAGTCCCATGTTGAGGACTGGAAGGTGTTGAGAGTTGGCTCGAGTAACACCACTCCAGTTTTAAAAACGTTGTCATGGTTGGTAAGGTTCAGATGTGGTAGTTATTAATCCTAGAATATGATTGATGTGTTGTTAACATTTGAATTTTAATGACCTAACCTAAGGCCTAAGGCATATGAACTTAGTCAATTTCTAATAACCTAACCTAAGTTATCTATGCTTAATGGTAATGTTGCTAAGATTTATTTAATCCTAACCTAGGATGGAAGGGAGACTTTGAACCCTAACTCGTAAGCTAACCCCAATTGGCATTGGGAAGGGAGTGCATGGTTAGGTAAGAAGTGGTGGTTTCCACCACCTTTTCATGTACTAGTAACTTTCATTTAATGTCATTAATGGCAGACACTGTCACTCTCCTTATTGGTAAGCCAAGTTTGGATTTGGTAGGTTGTTAAGAATGAATCTATTGAATGATTAGTTGGATGGCTAAGTAGTTAGAAGCTAACCTAGTAAAGGTTAGAGGAATTCGGTGGGTTAGCGGGAGAAAGTTGAACTATCATGGCAAGCATTAATGATTTGGAAAATTGTTCCAAATTGCCTATGGAAAAAATGTCGGATTCGGCGAAGGCAGTATTATTGTTTTTGGGTTTCCATTTGGTCATTTTGCTTCTCCTTCTCACTCTGCAAATGGAGGTTTTGGTATTTGATATGGTTTTTGATTGGTTTGAATCTTGACTTCCTCTTGTTTCATGGAGAAGACTGTTTGGGAGAAATTTCTAAGTGGAAAGGTGGAGAAAGTTTCGCATGAAGATTAATTGCTTCAATTGTAGAAGATGTCATGGGAGTTGGAAGAAGGATCCTGGGAGCTAGAAGAAAATTTCGGGAAGCTCTACTTGGTATTGTAGGCTCTAATCCCTTGC
This sequence comes from Taxus chinensis, assembly GCA_019776745.2. NCBI lineage: Eukaryota > Viridiplantae > Streptophyta > Pinopsida > Cupressales > Taxaceae > Taxus > Taxus chinensis. Next base: position 96,997,456 of record CM034155.1, read on the forward strand.
AAAAAATTGTTCTATCTAATTATTTCATTAACATAACTCTACTTATGATAGAATACATTTTTGGGTTCTGGGTTTTTACTATTGATCAATAAATGGAATATGTAAATCGGTAAGTAGCTATTAGAACCAATTTTTGAGCATGTAACTGTATAATTGTTTTATCATGGTTGAAAGGTTGATTTTATTTTCATGAATGTGTTAGTCATTTTGAAATAAAATCGCCATGAACTGCAGTAGAAAGAAAAAGTGTTATTCTTCATTTTCATGTGTAAATACCTTGTTATAGGTTTTGTTATGGTGATATTGATATTTGTCTATGATATTTTAATGACTCTAGGTTGCAACGTGCTTATGTTTTATAAATGGGATTTTGCAGTATTGATAATTGACCTCTTTGTATTGTTAGTTTTCGATTGTCTATGGACTTCTCTGTGCTTATCTTTTAAAAGGGAAGTAACGACCTTGTGTTGTGGGTCGAGTGGGAACTCAAGCCCTCAATTGAGTTAGACTGGTGTCGCTCTAAAGATATTGTTATCTATTTCGGGTCTATTTCTGAATCTTGTTTTGAATACTCAAACTCGTGATCATCATAAATGTGAGTTCATGGGGCTTTTGCTTTGTGATCACCCTCATGTGGGTGAGTTGTTGTTCAACCCAGTTGGGTATGATCTTTGTTGTATTATTATTTGATCAATCTTGAAGGTTTGTCGATTTTTAGATAACCCAGGTCGGGTTAGATCTTAACTGAAGCTTCTGGGTATTGTTTGTACCCATTGTGGTTAAATACATTCTCTATTTTTGTATAAGTAGGTCACTGGATTGTTATTCGATATAGCCATTTCGACTTTTTCTTCGATGGAACCGTGGAGGGTTATTCATAGTCTGGGTCGTATGAACTTTGGGTCCTTATATTTCATTATGGTAACTGTTATGTTGCTTATATACTACCAGAGTAGATATTTGGCATCGTGTAGAATAAGATTGTATCAAGCTATGAAAATATAATGGCCACCTGGGGGATATTGTGTATCACTTTGTGAATTATTTGATCCTAAGCAGACTTCTAGTATGTGGTTTCAACTAGTAGGTTTAAGTTTGACCAACATTTTTAATGATCTTGCATAGTCAGGTCCTCCTAGTTAGAACGTGAACCTGAACCAGTTAGATGGTTCATTAAACTTGCTTAAGTATGATCATTTTAAATTCATGTCAGACCTTGATAATATTTGTATGATTAAGGGTATCATTTAGACGTTGTATGGTTGTTTGATTGTGAGTTTTCTCTACATGTGTGGAATCATTTCGTTTCTCTGTCTGAGTGAGGAAATCAGTTAAGTATGATTCACACCAATCTTGTATGGAATACTTGTATGGTTCCTATACAACCTTATCTCATAAATATTGTATAATGTATTTTAATGGCTTGTATACTTATCATTTGGTTGGAGCCAAATAATTATGGCATGGACTACTTTGTATAACAAGTTAAGATAGATTTGGGTCTTGAGAGCTTACTGCCATTATCTCTTTACTCAACTGTAATCTTTTCCAACCTTGGGATTGTTAGACTGTGTTGAATTGGAATTCATTTTTGTTTGCAATTATTTGGATTTGAGTAAAATATTTTAATCATGTAGTATGGGTTACATGATTAAGACATTTCTACTCTTGTTTTCTCACCTGATATTAGGTATACTTGGCTCTTGCTTTATTGGTGATAATATTGCTTGAAGTGGGAATGTATACCTGTATATTTTGAGGATTACTTGTTTGGTTGGATGATTGATGAATGTTAAATTCATTTGTTGATAGTCTTCTAGTTGATTGAAATCAGACTCATTTGGTTTTTAGAAGCTAACATTGCAAAGTTTTGTGATACACTTTAGTATGGTACTTTAAAAGTGTTCAAAATAGGAAAAGATCTTTTTGAGCCCTTGACTATTTTCTATTAATAAGCAGTGTTCCTTTTTGAATTTGTTAGTTAGAACATATGGTTCCAAGGATTTAGCTCCTATCATGCTCAGTTCAAATGAACTGACCAATGATAATGCTCTTGCAGATAAATTTCGTGAAAAAGGAAAAGAGGAAGACTTATGGAAAGTTGCATTTATTCTATTGATTGAAGAAATGTAGTTTGATGAAAAGATTATGTTTAATTTACTGAACTATTCTTGTGAATAAGTGTGTAAGGCCCAAGGCCAGTAATGTAAATTGTTGAAGGAATTTGAAATATTCTTGTCTACTTGAATTGACATCTTAAATTGGAAATGATTGAAGTGGTTACTTAAATCATTCTCTCTTGACTAGATTGGTTGTGTGTGAATGATTTTTTCAATTTAAAAAATATTTCTTTCACTTGAAAAGTAAGCTTGTAGGGAATCATTGATATACATTGCTTTACTTCAGGACATTGATTTGTAATCTTGGGAAAGTTATATAAAATGTTACCAATCTTACATTGTTGTTATAAAGCAAGGAATATTATTGTTGATCCATTAATAGGAGGGAAAAGGGAATAGTTAGGAATCTTTTCCCTTTTAATGACCTATGTATGAAAGGTATAATTATAATGTCTTATCCTTGAAATAGTCATTGGTTGTTATAACTTTTAATTACTTATTTTATTAGAATATGGACAGTAATGATTAAGTTATATTCAAACAAGTTATATGTTGTGGAAATTAAGTCATGAATGACTATGCTTAATTACATCATTATGAACAATACTTGTATGACTGATGTTTAAGAGAAATGATATAAAATAAAAAGAGATGTATGATTAATAGTAAAGAAATCTAAGCGATTATACTTTAATGCATTCTATCTATCCTAATAAACAAATAAGTAGAATAACGGAAAGGAATTGTACTTAAGAGGGATAGGATGATAATATGGGGTTAGATGTATAAATGAACCTAACCTTTAAGTAATTAAGAACAAATTTCTTCCTGCTGTAATAATGAAGCCATAAATATGATACATATTTGACTTGTATGCATAATGTAATTATGTTGTGTAAACTTGATACAAGGTACTGTTCACTATTGGGTGTCAGAATGAACCCTTCGAGTAGACTATGAGTTGGATGAAATTATCCTTCCATCGTAGATGAGTTGCACTTGGGGGATTAAGTTTAACTAAGTTATCACAATTTGAATAGTTGAATGGCTTAAAGGAAGTAAATGTAAGTCATGAGACTATTGCGGGTTGAATGCATGAAACCCTGTTTGGAGTCGTTAAAATGAACTTTAGAATTATCCTAAAGGTATAATTAGATGTGTGAGGATATTGCCCTATAATATACCTATAAAATGTTTCTAAGATATGAAATCAACTAATGGAGGCTTCATACTTAAGAGAATAAGTAATGAGCAAGATAATAAACTGTGTAGATCCTTCAAGTTGACTTAAGTAGAAACATAACGTTCCTTAAAGGAATGTTGATAGAACCTGAGTTAGTCCTTAGGAATGACACCTAAAGGCTGAAAATAACTAGGGTGGGATTAACAAGCTGAAAATTAAAGGGATTAATGAACTTGTTAAGAAGGAAGGTTTAGATTTCTGGAACTTAATGGGATGTTTCAGCATAACCACTATTGCACAGTACCCATCCAATGATGGGGTTCATTGGGTGGTTACTATGGAGCATTCGTCATGGTGCAATAATCCATTCAGCTCCACTAATCAAGGTTGTATCAGAAAGGGATATCAATTCATTGTTAAACACTAGACAGTGATGAGTCCATGGTCTACGAGTTGATGTTCAGTTATGCGTTGACTACAGGTGACGATAGTTTACTTGAAGCATGACAGGGATCGATTCGAATACACTTGATGGCCCTTAGTTACTGTAAGTGCATTATCTGCACTAGCCCATGTGGGTTATATCTTCTTAACGTCTAACACAAAAATGAGAAGGATTGACAGGAGTCGGGAAAGTCTAATCAAGATAACAGTTTCAAGTGTGGCAAAAGACATATTCCTTCATGAAGAATATGTCATCTCCTAATATAGGCATGGAAAACATGTCTAAAACTTTGGCCAAAGTATCACAAGTTATTGGTTGTGTTATCTTAAATTCACTAGATTAAGGTGTGGGATATAGGATGGGTACTCGTAACAAGTACCTAGATAAGCCCTTGGTCAGTTACAGTTGATGAGCCCTTAAATCAATCAAGTAACCACAAGTATATTGAGTATACAATGAAATGAAATATGAGAGATTGGTTAAATATTGAGTCATCATTGAAATGAAATATGAGAGATTGGTTTACACTGAGTCATAACAGCTACATATGGTTACTATTGTAGGATTGATTAGTAGATTTAATGTGGTTCTAAATGCTGAATTTAGAGCAATGAACATTGATATAATTTTTTTTGCCCTGCTTTTGTAATCATGAAATAGGCATGTTACAAGTTTGATGTTGAAGGTGTCACAAATATTTTTAAGTTCTTTATTCATAAAATATTTTCCATTGTCAGTGACAAGTTTATAGGGAATGCCAAAATGACATATGATGTATTGATATATAAAGTTGGTGATAGGTCTTGATTTAGTCAAGGTTAAAGGGATAGCTTTAACCCATTTAGGGAAGTACTTAGTGGTTGTGATAATGGAGTGATGTTGTTGAGATGATTTAGGATTGATAGCACTAATGAGGTCTAACCCCCTTTGAGAGAAAGGCCATAAGTCCTGAGCGGGTTGTAATGTTTGACCAGGGACATGGATAAGGTCTGAATGGAGTTGGCATTTGACACATTTCTTAACATATGCACAACATTCTCTAGTGATAGTCGGCCTGTAGTACCCTAGCTGTATGATGCATTTAGTGATGGAATTTCCACTTAAATGTCCACCACAAATACCATCATGGAATTATTTGATTACTTTGATTGATTCATGTGATTTAAGGCACCTTAACAAGATACCATCAAAAATATGTTGTTAAAGGATACCGCTTATGATGAAAAAGTGGGTGGCGCATTGAAGGAATGATATTTTAACACTGCATGATAAATTGAATGGGATTTTAGATTCAGTAAGGTATTCATAGATTTTTGTATACCACAAATTAGTTGGATTATTGTTAACACGTTGATAGGAGGGAGTTCATTTTGATGTGAGGGGTAATCCAATCATTGAACGACCATAGATACTTGAGTGTTATCTTTTGATTCTTCAGTTTCTAATGGGATAAGGGATCCTAAATAGGCCATTGTGTCTGAAAATTTATTAGAAGATCACAAGATGGTTTGAATGGTATAATGGTTAAAAGCATCGAGGAGAAAAACAACATTGTCTTTATATTTTTGCAAGATTTCCTTTTTACATTGATATTCTCCTTTGATTTGATTAATAACGAGTTGTGAGTCTCCATAGATCTCTAAGATGTGAAAACCTAGGAGAATAGTGGTTGTAAGGCCTATGATCAAGGCTCTATACTCTACCATGTTATTAGTGCATTTGAAATTAAGTTTAAATGATAAAGGAATAGGAATACCCTAGGAAGGTATGATAACAACACTGGATCCTCCCCCTTGTTGGCATTTAGAACCATCAAAGAAGATGGTCATTTTAACAGGGATGAATTATGATTCATTGACATTATTAATTGATTTGTCGAGAAAGTATTCGTGAGCAAATTGATTTTTGGGAAGGAGTGCGTCAGAAAGCTAGTCTGCGATAGCCTAGTCCTTAATGAATTTCTGTGATATGAATTCAAGGTCAAATTGATTCATAAACATAAGCCATTGAGTTATACAGTCATTATGATATGGTTTAGAATGCACAGTTTTAAGTGGATTAGAGATAGTAATGACATAGGTCTTGTGATTAAGGAGATAATGACGTAATTTAGAAGTAACAAAGTATAAACCATAACATACTTTTTTAACCTCAGTGTAACGAGTTTCATAGTCATGGAGTGTGTGACTAATATAGCATACAAATTTTTCATGACCCTTGTTATCACGGTGAGCGAACATGGCTCCTATAACATGTTCTGAAGTAGAAATGTATAGATAAAATGGCTCCCCCTCGCGAGGGGGTGTGAGCACATGTGGTGATAAGAGATATTGTTTGATTTTGTGAAAGGATTTCTAGCAGTTAGAATCCAAGTAAAAACCTACGTCCTTGTGGAGAAGATGATTAAACTGTTAACAACGATCAGAAAGTGGCGATATAAAATGTCAGATGTACTATAATTTACCTTGAAGGATACATAATTGTTTAAGATTGGATGGAGGAGGAATTTCAATGATTGCTTTAACCTTTGCTGGGTCAAATTCAATACCTCAAATAGATACGATGAATCCTAATTTTTTTATGATTGATATAGTATATGGACTATTCACGACCTTAGCTATCATGGTGAGTGAGCATGGATCCTAGAGCAGGTTATGAAGCAGATATATATATAGATAAAATGGCTCCCCCTTGTGTAGAGGTACAAGCACAAGTGGTGATATGAGATATTGTTTAATTTTATCAAAGGATTTCTGAAAGTCAGAATACCAATGAAAATCTACGTCTTTGTAGAGAAGATGATGAAACAACTGACAATGATCAGAAAGTTGTGATATAAAATGTCATATGGACTACAATTTACCTTGAAGGATACATAATTGTTTAAGATTGGATGGGGGTGGAATTTCAATGATTTATTTAACCTTTGTTGGGTCAAATTCAATACCTCGAATAGATACGATGAATCCTAAAATTTTTCCGATGAGAACACCAAAAAAACATTTTGCAGGAATGAGACGAAGGCAATAATGAATGAGACGAGTAAATATGGATTCAAGGACGTTGAGGTGATATTTGCATGATTTTGATTTTCCTAAGAGGTCATCAACATAGTCGTTCGACAATTTTGTGGATGGGCTCATGAAAAATATAGGTCATGGCATATTGGTAAGTAGCTCCTGCATTTTTTAGACCGAATTACATGACATGGTGACAAAAGGTTCCCCAAGGAGTAATAAAGAAAGTTTTATGTTGATCAACAGTGGCGATAAGAAATTGAATATAACCAGAAAATCCATCCAGAAGAGAAAGCATTTCATGGCTAGTTGTTAGGTCAACGAGCTAATCTATATTTGGAAGAGGGAAATCATCTTTAGAACAAACAAGATTGAGATCCTTGAAGTTTGTGCAGATGCGTAACTTTCCCAAGTCTTTGGTTACAGGGACGATGTTAGAGACCCATTGTGGATAGTCAATGGGTATAATGAAGTTAACAGATAACATGTGTTATAACTCTTCTTTAACAAGAAGAGCTATGCGTGGATGTATTTTACAAAGTTTTTGTTTAACGGGTTTAGCATAAGGATATGTGACAATGTTGTGTATGACAATATTGGGATCAATTCTCGGCATATTGTTGTATGAACAGGTGAAGGATTGATAATATTTTTCTAAAAATGAGATGAATTCATCTAGTTCTTGTGAATTGAGTGATTGACCGACCTTAACTATACGAGAATCCTGAGGGGTTCCTAAGTTAATGTCGATGGTGGATTCGTTAAGGAGAGTTGGTGTATCAGACCATAGATATTTTTGAAAGAAGTGATCCTCAGCTCCCATATGGGAAAGGATGTCTTGATCATCATGACATTGAAGGCTATCTATAGTGAGTAAATCTTCTTCAACCATTTCTAGCCAAATAAGAGGTAATGATTTGACATAATGAGTGACCAGATTGATAAGTAAGTGGTCCTAAGGATATAGTATTGAATAAAAAAAGTTAGGTGGGATGGAAATAATTTCATCTATTTCCATAGGATCTTTAGGGTTTGTAGGTGACGACGGTTCAATTTCAGTGATATGTATGGATATAGTGGGTTTGGATGGGTCGGAGCCAGGTTTCTCATAACCTAGGCCATATTTCTCATAAGTTTTAAGGGAGCGTTAGAAAATCAAGTCATGTATTCCTTGTTTATAATGGCCAAGGTCAAAACCTTTCCATGCAAATTGGTGAAGGTACATATAAGAAAAATCTGGATTATCTTGGGATTTTAAGTCTAATGTGAAAGGCATGGCGTGGTGTGGATTGATAGAATGGGATGAAGGATGATCGCATCCCCCATAGATAAAGTTTTATTTTGGGATAGGTGGGACCATAAGAGATAACATCTGTTACTGTTAGGCTCATACACGAGTTGTCTTATTCATGGTGATCATGAGGTCTTAGGAGAGGGGATAGTAGGTGGGCACGAGGAGGCGGTACCCCCCCCCAATATAAGGCATTGCAACACTATCTCTAAGGGAGGAGTCATTTGGTAGTTTGGATGAAGGGACGAACGGTGCTAGTAGATGCCTTCGTTAGATGATTCTAATGTGGATTTAGGCATGAGGACATCATTTGGGTGATATGTCGTATAACAGTCAGCAAAGGGATTTGGATATGTGGGGATTGTGAACATTTGACCTTAGTATTCGTATTTAAGACAACAATGGAGTGTATAAGGAGTTCAACACAATAGTGTGTATCCAAGGGCATCCTAACAACATGTTATATTGGAACTCTCCTTCTATAATGTAGAAGAGTTTATGTAAGGTCTTAGTGCTAAATTTAAGTGGTAGGATAACAGTACCTAATGTGGGTGCAATAGTGTCGTTGAAGGATTGTAGTAGAATTGGAGTTTGACCAACGATGGAAGGAGATAGTTTAATTTGATTGAAAGCAATGGATGATATAATGTTGATGGTTGCGACCCCCATCAATCATGACCCTTCTGATGAGGAAATCATTGATTTGAGTGGTGATAAAAAGTGGCAAGTTATGTTCTTCTAGCTTAAGTGAGGGAATATAAGATGGCTCAAATGATATGGTTGTGGATGATTTGAAGACCCCTACAAAGTTTTTGAAATATGAGGGGTCATTTGAAGGCACACATTTTGACCGAAGGGATTCAATCATGGATTTTTCATGTGGGAAGGTGATGTTTGCACCAACTCATATAATGAAATTTTGACGGGAGCTTGGTGTAACTATTTGATAATGAACATTTTGTACTAAGGTGGATGATGAGGGTGGTGCTGACGAGTATGGAAATTTTTGCTTTGGGTGACATTGTTTGATTAGATGCTTCATGATCTATGGAGATAGATATTTTAGGGTTATTTGACATAGAGCAACTAAATCTGGAGGTGGAGGTATGGCTACAAAAATTTTATCTTTCTTGGGCTCAGATGGATCTATGTTGTAGCTCTATGAGCGAGTGGTTATGTTTATAGTGTCAACCTGATCAGGAGATATTTTAGACAAGGGTTATTTAGATTTAGACAAAGATGATGATGTCGTATGTGGTTTAGAAGGAAGGAAGGCCAAATTAACGAGTTTTTGAGTGATCAGGTGAAAGTCCTTATAGTCCTCTAGGGAATGACCTTCTTGTTCTATGATAATTGCACATGAATACATTGAAGTCATACCAAGCGGGCTTCCATCCTTGTGGGTCTAATGGTTTGGGAAGTGGTAATGTTATAAGTGATTGTTGGAGGAGGTCATCTAGAATAGTTGTATAACACCCCCTAGGTGCAGATATGGATGGTAATGAAATTTTGGGTATCTTATCCTCTGGAGGAAGTAAGACTTTTATTGTGGGTTGTTGGGTTTTTTTTTACTAACGAGTCTTAGATGATGTTACGACTAATGAAGTGAGGAGGACCCAATGGGGAGGCTTGGTAGGTAGGATTTGGTCTTGACATGATAGGGTGATTATTAGGAATGGAAATAACCTTTCTAGGATGAGGTGGAAGAAAATGACTGAGAACCACGAAAACGGTATTGTTCATGGGAAGGTCTAGTAAGGGATTTTCAAAAACTTAAACAACACCTTGTTTATGAGGTCCTTTCCTATGGTTTTGGATGAGCTAGGTTTGGATATAGAGGTAGATGTTCAATGAAGGAAGAGGATTTTGAATGATGTGGTTGATAGGATTTATAGATATTGTAGATTTTGGATTGATTGGTGTAGAGATAATTGGTTTTGTAGATGGGGGAATGAATATAGTTCGTGGTTGCCTTAGGCGGAGGTGTCTGTGTCATAAATGTTTCGAGAGGTATCATAGGTATATTTGACAAATTAATGCATAAACGTAAGGTGTGGTTATCCTAGAAGATGTGATTGGTGTGGAATTGGATTCAATAATAACATATGACAATGCATAGCAGAATGGTTTCAGTAGTATTCCTAACAGATGAGGACTTGGTGGATGTCGATGTAGGTTTGGTAGATGTTGATGTTGGTTCCATGTAGATGTGTATTTAGATTCAGTAGGTGTTGATATGGAATTAGGAATGGGTAATGTTTTAGTAATGGTGTTGATGGTATGGTGAGCATGAACTATGTTTTTTTTTGGTTGATCAGTGGATGAGGATTGATTCAGAAAGGGTTGTTTGAATATATAAAAATTTTAATTTTGGGGTGCATTTGGATTGTCTAAGTTGAAGCTCAACTTTGTCAATCAAATATTGAAGGACGTTACGAAATGTGTGACACCTTTTGATGTCGTGTCCCTTACCCATATGGTATTTATGGTAATCATTATTTCAATACCAAGAGGGTTTTTATACAAATTTATCGATAGGCCAGATGGGTGGGAGAGATATCATGTTTGCAGTGAGTAACTTGTCAAAGACCGCACTATAAGTCTCTTCTATGGGTGTGTAACTAAGCTGTTGACGGGAACACTCACTAGTGGTATTTTCCTTAGGAGTAGATTTCACTACTATAACATTGACAAATGATTTGGATTTTTCAAGACTGGAAGATGATTTAGATGGGAATTCAGTTCGTGGTTTCTTAGGACGAATTTTAACTCGACCTTATTCTAGAGCTCACAGTTATAACTTATGGACCATAGTGAAGGCTTCATCAAATGTCTATAAAGATTGGATTTGTAGTGTTGTTGAAATATGTTTAGCACATGAGCAATAGAAAAGTTAAATAAATTTGGTTTGTGGTAATGAGAAGGAAAATTGATTGATTATACCCCTCTTGTGGAAAACAAAGTTGGAAATGGACTTATCTTCAAACTATTTGATGGCGTAGAGGTCAGTGATAGTGATTTTACGGGCTATGTTTATGGAAAAATGTTCTAGGAAAAGTTTTGTGAGTTGTGTGAATGAGAAAAGAGAGTACTAAGGGATGCTATTATACCAATCTAGGGTAGGACCAAAAAGGGACATGGGGAAAGTCCTTAGCATAAGATCTTGGCATCGTCTATTAGATAACAAACATGACATAAGGTATAGATGTGTTGTTGGGGATCTTCTTTGCTATAAAATTTTACAAACTTTGGAAGTTCCTAATGGGGACTCTGTGAAGATGTCAGCAACCTGCTCTTCAATCAACATGAACTTGAGATTTATCTCATTACTTTACACCTTCTCACTGGTGAAGCATATATGTATCTCAATATTTTTCATCCTCTGATGTTGAACTGGATTTTTAATCAAGAGTAATACAACTTTGACCACCACATAGAATTGAAATACTTCCTTTAGCTTACATGTGTATCTCTACCAATAGCCATTGCAGCCACATGGCTTCTTTACTTCTTCCATTGTACTTCTTTACCTCAGTAGAAGAAATGGAGTCTGTTAATTATATTTGTTGTTCCAAGTAATGGTTCATACACCAAAAAACTTGAACACATATGTAGTATATTTTATAACACAACATCATTATGGTTAGAATCACAAAATCCATATAAGATAGCATTTTAATTCTTATTATAATGCAACCCATAATTGATTATTCCTTTCAAATATCTAAAAATTCTTTTTGCAAGATTCCAATGATCTCTAAAAAATGTTCCTGCATAAACCTTGAAGTAATTCCTACCATATATGAAATATTTGATCTAGTTATAGTTGGATAAATCAAACTATCAACTACAAACATATATAAAATAGGATCAACCTTTTTCATATGCAAATTTAGGATCAATATTTATTCCAACTTCCATTAAAGTAGAAAATGGTTTACAATCAATCATAAGAAACTTTTTTAATACAATCGTTGCATATTGTGTTTTGAAAAATAAAAATAGAATGAAATATTGTCATAAAAATAACATGATGTGAGAGACCTAACTCATTCATTTCAAAGTACTGCTTCTATTTCTTTTTAATCCTATGAATTAAATTAGAATTGTCACCAGACATAAGTAAATCATCAACATATATACATATAATGATAATATGTGAGCCTTACTGCTTAATGAATATATCATTATTAGAATAACAATAAAACCTAACAATTTAAAGAAGGAAACAATTTTTACATACCAAGCTCTAAGAGCTTGTTTTAAACCATACAAGGATTTCTCAACTTACAACCATAGTTTTCTTTACCAGTTTATTCAAATCCTTTAGGTTGAAATATGTAAAGTTCTTCTTTTAAATCACAATTCAAAAAATCATTTTTAATCCATTTTGTGGATTTCCACCCAAATTGAGCGGAAATTATAAATAAGGCCCTAACAGTACTCATTTTAGCTACAGGAAATGTCCCAACATAATCAATACTAGGTTTTTGAGTGAAACCTCTAACAACAAGTCTAACTTTATGTTTGTTAATACTACCATCAACATTATATTTTACTTTGTATATCCACCTAGACCCTATAATACTTCACGGCTCAGGCTCATACAAGGTAATTAATGCATGGTACATATGATGGCTTCTAGTCATTTTCCTAAGGTTAATAGGATTTGATCTTTTTAACATAGATTCAACCCAATTTAATTTCTTATCTAGGAAGCTAAGAGTTTCATAAACATCTATAGCATCAAAACATCATCATGATCATTTACTAAATTAGAATCAAAACCATCATTTAGAAGTATTTAATAAGTAACTTCAAGAGAAGAAGACAACACATGTAAACATTTCACTAGATTATATCTATTCATTTCATATAAGCTTCGATAATTAACATGTCCTAACCTTTCATGCCATAGTTTTGAATTATTCAAACTCTGAGATATAAAATAATATGTAGAAGAGAAATCATAAAAAATATATAGACTATTTCTTTGAATTCCTTAAGCTATTATACTCTCATTACTATCCTTGATATACCAAGTATCCTTCATGTATGGATTCTAGTTGTGTCCATACCTCTTTTGTATGTTCGATATTACCAATGTGTAGAAGGTCCTCATCGTTCACATTGCATAGAATCATGGAAAGAGCATCTTACATTCATTGCAAGAATGTATTCATGTTATCTACATTTTTTTAACGAATGGTGGGAGAAACCTTAGATCCAGAAAAAATTGTCCCGATTTTCCTTGCCATAAATTTTATTTTGACCCAAATGTTGTAGTTGGTTTTATTCAGGATCTGGGATTCGTCAAGACAGAAATAGCTGGACGTCATTGTTTTCCTAAACTTCTAAAACACACCCCATTATAATATACAATGTACCATAGAGTTATATATTTATCGATAATAAAAACAACACTTTTAATAGAATCAGATTTAAATAAACTATTTGATCATAACTAATTCTGTTATTACAATGCATACTAATTAATCTCCCATGATCAAAATAATAACCCGCAATATAAAGCACTCTGTATTATACCTCAGATTTATATAAAAAATATTTCTGAGCAGGTAGAAGTGAAGAAGAGACCCCTAAGAATGCATAACAACTTCAAATTTTTGAAAAAAAAAATGTAGACAAAAATCTGGCCAACTTAAATTTGACGTCTAAATGACCGTCATAATGACTTATTTTTTGGTCTATCATGACGATCATTTGATCGTCAATTTTAACACAGTTAAAGTTTTTTAAAAGCTACAAGCTTAAATTTGACGTCTAAATGACCATCATATTGTCTTATGTTTGGTCTACCATGATGGTCATTTGACCGTCAAATTTAATGAAGCCAAAACTTAATGTGTATTTCCTAAATGTGAAATTCCAGAATTTCTTCTTCTTTATAATATTAAGGAGGTTATATTTTCACACATTATAATAACCTATTATAATTTATAATGTAAAAATATATATAGTTTTTTTTATAAAAAATGTATATAATTTATAGAATGTAAATAAAAAATAACATATAGTTCATAAAAATTATAAACTATAGTATATTGTTTTTTATATAAAAAACACATAACCCTTATTAAAGGGGTTTAAAGGACATAGACCAGGTTAATTTTTTTTACCAGGTGCAAGTAGATTTATGAGAGTATAGATTAACCTGCATATTTTACAGAGGGGACAAGTAATTTCACTCGACCAATGAAATAAATTGAAATCCCTATTTTCATGAACCTTGTCTCCTCCCTTCATTTACTCTTAATTTTACCCCGCACACATTTAAAACTATGAAAATATTACAAAATATTTTATATAATTATTGCATGCTAAAAACTTTAAAACTTTTATGTGGCTATAACTACCAATATTTTAATAAATATTTACCACACTTTACGTGGGCCACCAATAAACTAGCTTTTTAAAGAAAAACAATTCTCAATTTATACTTGAGAATTCCACATTTATACCTGAGATATTATCTCATTTTATTCTTCACTTACTCTTCCCTCAATCCCATGTAATTTTAATATGGTTAAAAGATTTTAATATATAGTTTTCAAATTATATAAGATATAGTTATAGATTAACTATAAACTATAGTTTTTCAAATTGAATCCTTTTAGAGGGGACCAAAGAACACGAGTATGAATTTACCTTTTGAAATATTTAACGCAAACATTTAAAATTATAGAAAACATGAAAATTATTTCATATAGTAATAAATTCTTTCTTTTTCTTTATGTGATTTTCACATAGGTAAATATTTGAAGCCCCTTTCATCTGTTCACACATCAATCTCCAAACAAACATTAATTCCATATAATTCACAAAATGTAAATGAAAGTAAGAATCATATCATATTACATCTCCCCCCCAAAAATTAGGGATTTAAAATTGAAAAACCCTAATTTTTTTACCGAGAGTTTAATTGCACAAATGCAATGCCAAAATAAATTAGAGAAAAAAAGGGAACCAGATACTTTTAAATACCCTTTCGGGTTGGTTGAAAAAACTTGTACAAATTAAATAAATAAAATACACAACATTTGATCTTAATTTATTAATTTACCTCACTCTGCTACCATGTTAGGATTTGAGGATTCTAATAAATACGGATTTAATCAACTTACTCATTACATAATGTTACAATAAATATTTAAATAAAGATTACATCATAACATAAATAAATAAAGAAATACTTACAATAAATAACACGTGTGACACAATATTTATAGTGGAAAACCCCAATAGGGTAAAAACCACTTTGAAAATAGACTTTTACTTCAGAGAACTTATTTTACATCCAGTAAGATCATCTCCTCCTTTGAAATCCTATTTACCAAGGGTAAAACCAAATCACTTGATTTGCACACCTTAGATATATCTCACGAATATATCAATTGAGGACTTAAAGTCCTTTTTATATAAGGTGATCAGGTATGTCTCTCAACCCACCTTTTCAACCTAAAATGGTTGACACATACACCTAGGTTTATAATATTTAATATTAGAAATATAATCATTTCATGATATTAAATATTTAACCTAAAGTATATACCTAGGTTATCATATTTAATAATAGAAATATAAATATTTCATATTATTAAATATTAACCTATATTAGTGATGGACCCATATACATTAAGGGTTGGCCAGACCACTTAATTATTATGTTTTAACAGAGATACTTTATATGGCATTGAGGGGTGAATGGGCTTGTTGCAAATTTAACCATAAAAGAACACATTATTTTGTCCCGATGAAGTAAATTCAAGATTGGATATGCAGTTCATGAGGACTTGAAGAGGTTCAGGTTGTGCTGGTTGCTGCGAGGATGAGCCAGGTTGAAATGAAAACTTGCTAGGTTGTGGGTATATTTGATATTGTTGAGGGATGTTTTACTGGTAGGGAATCTTTTATTGAAGTGGAATGTTCTATCAATAAGTAATGTTTTGCTGATAAGGAATGTTTTGCTGAGGAGTATTTTGTTGAGGTATATTTTGTTGAGAAATATTCTATTCATATGGAAATATTTATTGGGGAATATTTTGTTGATGTGGAAAGTTTTGCTGAGGAATATTTTGTTGAGGTATATTTTATTGAGAAAAATTCTTTTGATATGGAGAGCTTTGTTGGGGAATATTTTATTGAGGAATATTCTATTAATATTGTATGTTCTGCTGAGGAATGTTTTGTTGATACATAATATTTTTCTGAGGTGGGATGTTTGTAAAGATATTATAAGAATGTTGGGATACTAATGGTTGTGACAGTTGAACATATTGATAAGGACACAGGATAGATGTGGTGGTAAAAGGTTGTGAATGAGGAGGTGGTTATTGGAAAGGTATTACAGAGGCGGCGGAAGATGGTGCTTGTTGTGGGTGTTCTGTATAGGAATATATTGTGGTATGGAAATTAATGGCTATGATGGTTGTGGAATATGTTGTGAGACAAGGTGTACAGAGGATTGAACTGAAACAAGATGAGTGGTGGTGATAAAAATAGTATTAATTAAAGGAATGGATAGGAATGAAAATATTGATGTTTTGGATGGGATTACTGACCGGTTGAGAATATGGTGGTTGAGATATGGCAATAAAAACTACAACAAAACTTACTGGAGGTGTCTGGATGATTGAATATGCTAGAGGGGTAGATGAGGAAGTAATAGTATTACATTGGGGAGGTGTGGAACTAGTAGAAGGCTTGGGTGAAGATGTGGGTTATTGGATAGATGTGTCTTGAGAAGAGATCATATGGAGACTAAAAATAAGAATGAAAGACACAACACTAGAGGTTTTGGGTTAACTTATGGGTTGATATGAATATATTTTTTGGATAATGGGTTGTTGATTTATATCGATAAGATGTGCAATAACAGATGAAGGTTCAGGGATGTGTAGTTCAGATACAAATGGTTGGAGTTAGACACCCTTAGCTGTAAGATAAGTGTTAAGGGAAATAGGGTTTGAATCTAACATGTTTTCAAAAACAAGATCTCCACTATCAAATAAAGGAGGTCCAAATTATGCTGATTGAGAACTAAGAGAATGAAGTGGTGATAAATCTTATGTACGAGAAGTTTGATGATGATGATGGTGTATAAAATCTAAGAGATGTTGTCGAATTTATTCATTATGTTATTATTCTAATTCGTCCCAAGCTCGTTGATGTTCAGATAAAGGAGTAGATATAATTAGTTGAGTTAGTGGGATTTGATGTTGTAATGGTGTAGATAATGGGATATGTTGTTGTAATGGTGTAGATATGAAGTTTGATTATGATCTTGTTGTCTAGTAAGTACCATAGTAAACAAACACACAATCACCTATAAATGAAGATAATTAAGTGAGTTGATTACAAACAACAGAAAAAAAAGAAAAATAAAATTTTAGATTGTCTTGATTTAATTAAGAAAAATGAAATGTGAAAATGGTTGGTGGATCCTAGGAAATGTCAGTCTATGGATGGTTTCATGTATGTTTCATGGCTGGTTTCCTCAATATACCCGAAGGTATGTGAGGCCCAAGTTTGTGCTATTGTTGGTACGGGGCTTGGTATTGGGGCTAACCCACTCACTTCACTGTCCTGTAATGATAAGGGAGTCAGTGCTTGGCCAATATACCGACTAAAAATTGTTTATACTCGGCTAGAAAACTGAGTCCGTTTCCCAAATCCCAATAGTTATCATTTGGGAAGAATTTGTTTAAATGCATGTTTGATTTTTGAGTGATTTGGTTGTGTGTGGGGAAAGATAAAGTGAATGTAACCAATTAACTTTCCTAATTAAAAACAATGTGATGAAGAAGAATGCGATTGTTTGTTTTAAACCCAAAACGACATATTGATTTTGATGAGAACAATCAAACAAAAATGTAGTATGGAAAACTAAAAAGAAGGATCAGGACTCACCGTGATAAACACTTTCTTTTAATTTTTTTTTTGCAAGTTTTTAGTTTTATTAATAAGCAATCCAAAAAAAACCCTCCATAGACAGCAACCTGCGAAACCAAGTTAGCATAAACAAAAAACACAACATAAAACTATGATTAGAAGGAAAATTATAAAGTAATAAAAAGAAATTAGAAAAATTGTTGGCAATTGATTGAATCGCTGGTGATTCACCTGATCGCTGATGATTGACCAAATTGCTAGCGATTACTGAACAAAAAATGAGAAAATAAAAATATGATAATTTGAATGATCAAATCAATGAAATAAGGGACTATGTCCCATCGGGTGTGCCAAGATGTTCAGAAATATTCCTACTCTTCAACTTGAATTAACTAAGCAAGAAAATAGAAATATACTAACGTTAGAAGATGCGGGGTTTATTGATACCCGTAGTTATTGATTGATGATGTTCGATGTTGCACTTTGTGGAAGATGTGTACAAGATTTTTCTTGCAAAGAAACCTATGCTCAAAGACACAAAACTAGATAAGATTAGAAAAATATATAAGTGAGTTGCTTGGAAAAGGCTGATCCCAGGAATCCAAAATGATTCCTCAAAGAATTTCATCTCGTTTTTTAAACAATCAAGTGGATTGGAAGAAATAAACGATACATGATAACTTGATATAAGATATATAATTGATATACAATAAGTCAATACAAAACATATCGAAGATAGATAAGAGAGAGATGAGGGATGGATTATGGCTCACAGTCAAGCTCGAAAGGAAAGTCCTCTTCTTGTTCCACCTTGAATGCAACCCAATCAAGCTTAGATTCGATGAGTATGTAATCAAAGTACACACACCAATAGTATTCTAATGCTTGGTAGAGTTCATGAGTGAAATCAAATATATTGTCCAATTATTCTAAAGGGGCATAATGGATGGTGCAAAAAATCAAATCATTCAAGATATCATATTGCTCCTAGTAAAAAGGGTGTCAGATTATTGACAAGGAGTGAATACTGGTAATTTCATGAGAAGGACTACCAATTGTTATCTAACATTGATCCATGCTTAGCAAAATGTTTGTAAAAATAGGGTTGATGTGACAGATAAAGCAAATTTAGTGAAAACTAATGAAAATTGCAAAAAGGTAAAAATGAGAGAAATTGCTGATGATTCTGGTGATTTGTAACAAATTTGATAAATTTGAATGTTTAAGATTTAAACTGATGTTTTCATAATTACAAAAGCTTAGAAATGATAGAATGATTGTTGAAAAAATGAGGATGGATTAAAGTTGAGGATCTGTCTGAGACGCTGGAAAAATTGCTTAAGTAATCGCTAGTGATTTTGGGTTGTTTGAGCTTTGTTTGGAAAATGGTTGGAACAACTTCCAAATCAAGACTATTTGATTTGGGTTTCAAGGTGTGAATTTGTTAGGTGCTTGGGGACGTGTTGTAATTGATTTAGAGGGTGACAAAATAGGTTGGATTTGCTTTGATTTTTCCTAAGTTGGCCTTTAGGAAGATTCTTAGGTGGTTGAGTAGGATTTTATGATTGTAAATAAATATTATCATGAAATAAGTGTGATAATGATAGGATATTTATGCCCTTAATTGGATAAGGGTTGATATATTTAATTAATTGAAATTAAGGGAAATGAAGGATGTAAAGGGGTGTAGATTTCATATATATGAGGATAGGGATTAAATATATTTAATTAATTGAATAAGGATGAGAAGTGTATGACTTTAGGATATGAAGTATCGATGTATAAAAATGAGGGGGGTAGATTTTCAGTGTCTAAAAAGGTTCACAGGTTGTGTATTATGAATTAATTAAAAAATTTACATATAAAACATAATATAGATTTTATTAAAATGTGTGATATAGAAACAATAGAATGATTGCTGAAAAAACGAGGATGAAAGTTTTCTTAGATGAACCTAGAGTCTAGTCTTTATTTTTTGCTCAAAACCATAGAAACACTTGCATATCACCCAGATAGATATGAGTGCTCACCCGAAGCATGAAAAGGTTATAGTTCCCTCTTTTTATACTATATTTTTCAAGATGTTAGCATGATCATTCATATATTCCATAACCATAAATAATTAAAGGAAAAACATAACAAGAATAAACTTGCAACCATAGTGCATAATGAATCAAAAAAGGATTTACCATACAATAAATGGTAACAGAGACATCAATAATTAGTAACCATCCATAATGATCCATTATATTATTTTATCACAAACTAGTAGATGAATAAATACAAATAACACTATCATAAGCTATGCGCGCTCATAAACCAGGAGCATAAATCTAACACATACAATTTGATGATCATGATGCCAAAACCATGAAAATCAATACACACACAGACACACACAGGTGGGGACTTTCCCTTCACTACCTATGTACTCTCAAAATAGGATGCATGCTCAAAATAGCCATGCACTGCTTCCATAGGTAATCAAGAAGCATGCAAACTTCACATAACAATAGATTACCTATATGTAAAAAACTAGTTGAATTTGCATAATAATTTGTATGCGGTTTCGATTGAGTTAACCTGTCATTCGCTTGGGATTTTAATCATACAAACATAGCCATTGTGTCATTCCCCATGTTTTCATGTTCTTATCTAATGCTTACTCTGCACTCAATCCTATCTTTAGCCCATAACCTACAAAATATCTAAGTCTCAAACTCTGAATTTCCCCAGTGTTCCCTTTATCGGTTAAAATTCCACGCACACCTACGTGCCCCATCCTTTTGTGCCTCTATTACTTAGGAAATAATTTTTCTAGTCAACATTACCCCACACTATCTTCATTATCACCCCTGACAATGGATAATCACACCTTAGATCTCCAAAACAACAAATAATTAAAGAACATGACTTTACACAATAAATGAAAGAATGTATAACACTTCACTTGTCAGCACGTTATTCTCCTATAGGAAAAAAAAGCTCAGGGTACTTGTTCTTAATGTCTACTTCCAACTCACTTCAGTCACTGATTCCCTTCTTTGCCTTTTCAGGTACCTCTCCAAGCACAACTTGCATTTCCTCCAATGTTATGTCTTCTTCCTTGTTCTTTAAAAATTTGAGAACATTTTCCAGGGATGAAATCATACCATCCATTACATCCATTATTCATGCTAACATCTTTCCAAGTTCCTTTATTCACTCATTGTGTGGATCTCAGGCTGTTGTGAGTGCATCATGCTTCTCTAATAACAATGTCAGCCTCTCCTCTCATCCTAAAGTTTCATTCTTCTTTGCAGCAAGGAATTCATTCTCCTCAACTAGAGACCTTATTTTGGGTATGCACACATGTTTAACAAAGAATCTACCTTTGTCAATTCTTCCTAATGGTTTGCAATAGGCCATCATATTTAACTATCTTCCTCGCGATGTGCTACTTTATCTTTTCCTTCTCTGCTACAACTTCTTTCTCTTTTTGTGTAGCTGTCTCCATGGTCTTGTTGAGTTGTGGAACTCAATTACTTCATTTTAGCATGCAATGTGAAACTTGTTGGAAAATAAAGTAACTGTCATCAGTTAGGGGGAGCCGACATCGATCGCCCAGGACTAGAATCTATCAGGGAAGGAGGAATCGACATTGGTTAGGGAGAACCGACGTCAGTTACCTGTGTGAGGATGTTTTAATTAACTCTTGGGAATTAGATCTATTTTTAGCATTAAAATATATCTATTGATTGTAATTACATGGCTAAGTTCCCTAAGTCTATAAACAACTATATAAGCATAAAATATAGGGTTTAGAAGTAGAGAATTAACAAGAATTAAGAATAACTTGAAAAAGTTGGTGAGAGAGAGATATTTCTTGGTGATGAAGCAAAATCTTGAGAGAAAGAAAGTACTATACATATGAGAGGTGTGGAATATTGTAAATCTTCATTATATATCTTATCAAAGCTTTGGATAATAGATTGGATTGTTTCTTGGTGGATGTAGCCCACACTAGGTGAACCATGTTAAATATGGTGTTGATTTATGTCTCTTGTTTTGTATATTTCTTCTGGTGGAATATCCACTTTTATTTGCATGTATGCTTAGATCTGATATATTATCTGTAAAACCGGTGTGCTAACCCCAACAACTGGTATAAGAGATTTGTTTGAGGGTTTTGTGTGTTGAAAAATTTAATCATAGATGGTTTTCTAATTGAGTGGGAGCTACAACAATGGCATACGAAAACAAATACAAGGTAGAGAAGTTTGACGATCGAAATTATCAATTATGGAAGATGCAGATTGAGGATTATCTGTATCAAAGAGATTTTTATTTACCGTTGGATGAGAAGTCTAGACCTATGAAGATGAATGATGAAGAATGGAAGATTCTTGATAGAAAGGCTTTGGGATCTATAAGATTGAGCTTAGCAGCATCCATGGCTTTCAATATTACAAAAGTGACTTCTACAGTAGAGTTGATGAAATCTCTTGCTAATTTATATGAAGAGCTTAGTGCTTCAAATAAAGTTTATTTGATGAAGAAAATATTTAGTTCTAAGATGCATGAAGGTGGATCTACATCTAGTAATTTGAATGATTTATGATCTATTGTAAATTAGTTAAAATCGGTTGAAATACCATTTGATGATGAATTAAAAGTACTCTTATTCTTATGTTATTTTCTTGATAGTTGGGATAACTTGGTAATGGCTGTTAGTAATACAACATCTGCTAATAATATTTTGAAGTTTGATGATTTGGTTAGTATAATATTGAATGAATAAATTTGTAGGAAGATTACAAAAGAATCATCATCTAGAAATTATTTGAATGTAGAAAGTAGGGGCAGGAAGAAGGAGCGATCCAAGAATAAGAATAATGGGAAATCAAAGTTAAGGGATAACAAATCTAAATCCTGAAGTAAAGGGAATTACTTGTTGGAAATATGGAAAGAAAGGACATGCAAAGAAATATTTTTGGTTAAAGGATAAAGAGAACCAACAACCAAAAAAAGGTAAAGAATAAAATCTTGATATATCAAAGGTAAAATAAGATATTCTTATTCTTTCTTTAGATAATAGAATTGAATCACGGGTTTTAGATTCATGAGCTTCTTTCCATGTAACCCCTAATAAGGGTTATTTCAGAAATTATGTCTAGGGTAATTTTGGGCATGTTTATTTGGGTGATGATGAACCTTGCAATATTACTGGTAAAGGGGAAGTTCATCTAAAATTGTAGAATGGAATTACATGGGTATTGAAAGATGTGAGGCATGTGCCAAGCCTCAGGAGGAATCTTATTTCTGCAGGGCAACTAGGTGAATTTGGTTGCATGGTTACTTTTATAGGAAACTCTTGGAAAGTCACCAAGGGTGATTTTGTTGTGACAAGAGGTAATAAGGTAGGAATGTTATATTTATCTACCTGTATTATTGATTCATTTTCTGCATTATCTACTTCAAATTTAGATGCATACATGTGGCATAACCGGTTGGGCCATATGTGTAAAAAAGAAATGCATATATTAAAGGCTAAGGGTAAGTTATCAGATTTGAAAGATTTAGATCTTGATTTTTATGAGAATTGTATCTTTGGAAAGTAAAAGACAGTGAGATTTCTCAAAGTTGGGGAAACTAAGAAGTAGCAAAAAATAGAGCTTGTACACTTAGATGTGTGGGGACCAACTTAGGTAGCTTCTCATGGAGGATCCTAGTATTATGTTACTTTCATTGATGATGCTACAAGAAAGGTATGGGTTTATTGTATTAAACAAAAATATGATGTTTTTGAGACTTTTAAAAGATGGAAATCCCTTGTTGAGAATGAATCAAATTCTAAGTTAAAGTGCCTTAGATCTAACAATGGTGGTGAATATTGTAGCAAGGATTTCAATGATTATTGTTTAGTGAATGAGATATGTAGAGAAAGAACAGTTCCAAGAACACCACAGGAGAATGGTGTTGTACAAATAATTGAAAAGGATAATCATGGAATGTGCTAGAAGTATGAGAATATATTCTGGACTGCCCTTACAATTTTGGGAAGAAGCAATTGATACAATGGTTTATTTGATTAACTGTGGGCCTTTAAGTTCACTAGATGGAGGAATACCAGAGGAATATTGGACCGAAAAAGAGGTAAATCTTTCTTTTCTTAAAGTTTTTGGTTTAGATACTTTTGTGCATGTTGATAAGGAAAATAGAAAATAGTTAGATGTAAAATCTAAGAGGTGCACTTTCATTGGTTATGGATTTGGTGATTTCTATTTCCATTTTTGGGATTTAGAGAATTCTAAAATAATTAGAAGTCGTGATGTTGAATGGAATGAAAAGAGAATGTATAGGGATCAAATTTTGGTACCCAAGTATGAACTGGTTGAGAAGTTTGTTAATGAAAATGAACTCTCGGATTTAAAATTATTACCGAAAGGGTTACACAGTAATTGGTGTCGGTTGACCCTTGATCAAAATAGTAGAACTGGTATCAGTTACAGAAGATCCAAACCGACCTTGGTTACCAGAACTGATGTCAATTAGAGGTGACCAATGTCGATCACTGCCATATTTAGATAAAAATGTCTAGGAGGTCCAGATTGAGCCTCCGATACCCCAAAATCCTATGAGAAGGTCACAAAGGGTAAGTAAACCTCCATAAATATTTACACCTTCTCTATTTTATCTATTATTGACTGATAATGGTGAACTAGAGAGCTTTGGATAAGCAAAGCAAGATAAGACCCATGACCAATGGAAACATGGCATGGATGAGGAAATGGACTCCTTGGAACAGAACCAAACTTGGAATTTAGTTAAGTTTCCAGTAGGTAAGAGAACATTGCAAAACAAGTGGGTTTACAGGATTAAGGAAGAAGAGGGTGGATAGAAAAGGTACAAGGAAAGACCTGTAGTAAAGGGATTTACATAGAAAGTAGGTATTGAATTTTTTGAAATATTTTCTCCTGTTGTTAAGACAACTTCTATTCATACTATATTTAGTTTAGTTGTAGTAAAGGATTTTCATTTATAGAAACTAGATGTAAAGACAAATTTTCTTCATGGTGATTTGGATAAAGAGATTTATATGCAGTAGCCACTTGGGTATGAAGTCAAGGGTAAGGAGAAATTTGTGTGCATGCTGAAAAAGAGTCTATATGGGCTCAAGCAAGCTCCAAGGTAAATGGTACATGAGGTTTGATAGTTTTATGTAAGAGCATGGTTACTTGAGATGTGAATCTGACCATTGTGTTTATTTCAAGAAGCTTGAAAATGGGAGCTATATTATTTTGTTACTGTATGTGGATGATATGCTTATTGAAGGATCTAGTATGCAGGACATTAGTGAGCTTAAGGGAAAGATAGCTCACACATTTTCTATGAAGGATTTAGGAGCTGAAAAAAGAATCCTTGGCATGCAAATACATAGAGACAATAAAAACAAGAAATTGTATTTATCTCAGGAGGATTATATCTACAAAGTGTTAGAAAGGTTCAAGATGTAGAATGTAAAACCTATTAGTACACCTATGGCTGGACACTTCAAATTGAGAAAAATTTAGTGTCCATCATCATAAGAGGAGGTCAAATACATGACACGAGTGCCATATGCATCAGTAGTTGGGAGTCTCATGTATGCTATGGTTTGTACCAGACTAGACATTACACAGGAAGTGGGAGTTGTGAGTAGATATATGGCCAATCCAGGTAAAGAGCATTGGAAATAAGTCCAATGGATACTCAGGTATTTAAAAGGGACATCTAGAATGTAACTATGATATAGAGGTTCAAATATTTCATTATGTGGCTATGTTGATTCAGATATGGCTGGAGATCTGAATGGTAGGAGAAGCACTACTGGATATATTTTCACAGTAGGTGGGGTGAAAGTTAGTTAGATTTCAATATTGCAGAAGGTTGTGGCTTTGTCTAGTATAGAGGTAGAGTATGTTACAGCTAGAGAGGCTAGCAAGGAAATTATATGGATGAGTAGGTTCATGGAAGAGTTGGGAAAAGGAGCAAGGTGATTGTAAACTATTTAGTGACAGTCAGAGTGTAATTCATTTGGCAAAGAAATCAATGTTTCATTCGAGAACGAAACACATTCAGTTGAGGTATCACTTCATACGACAGGTATTGGAGGATGGATAGTTGAATCTGGAAAAAAATCATATGAGTGAGAACCCTGTGGATATGCTAACGAAGCCATTAGTAAAGGAGAAGTTGGAGCTACACTCCATTTCTGTTGGTGTTCGAGTCTAAGAATTGAAAAGGAAGAAACAAAGCTAAGGAAGGATCCAAGAATGATGTTGTACATGTATAGTGTAGTAATTAATCTCCAAGTGGGAGATTGTTGAGTTATGGAGTTCAATTACTTCTATTTAGCATGCAATGTGAAACTTGTTGGAAAATATAGTAACCATCATCAGTTAGGGGGAACTAACATTGTTCACCCAAGACTGATGTTGGTCAGGAAAGGAGGAACCAACATCAGTTAGGGAGAACCGACGTCAGTTACCTATGCGAGGATGTTTTAATTAACTCTTGGGAATTAGATCTATTTTTAGCATTAAAATATTTATATTGATTGTAATTGCATGGCTAAGTTCCTTAAGTCTATAAATGACTATATAAGCATAAAAGATAGGGTTTAGAAGTAGAAAATTAACAAGAATTAAGAAGAACTTGAAAAAGTTGGTGAGAGAGAGATTTCTTGGTGATGAAGTAAAAACTTGAGAGAAAGAAAGTAATGTACATCTGAGCAGTGTGGAAGATTGTAAATCTTCATTGTATATCTTGTCAAATCTTTGGATAATAGATTAGCTTGTTTCTTGGTGGATGTAGCCCACACTAGGTGAACCACATAAAATATGGTGTTGATTTACATCTCTTGTTTTGTATATTTATTCTGGTAGAATATCTACTTTTATTTGCATGTATGATTGGATTTGATATAATATATTAACAACCGATGTGCTAACAAGTGGATCATATTTAACTATCTTCCTTGCGATGTGCTTCTTTATCTTTTTCTTCTCTGCTGTAGCTTCTTTCTCTTTTTGTGTAGTTGTGTCCATGGTCTCTCATGGCGTGCCCAACTCCTTGATCAAGAGATGGACATAATCCTACAATAATTACAGAGAGGACTGATATGTCTACTCCATTTGTTCATCTATATCTGGATGTGTGTCGATAACCTCCTTTCCTAATTTTGTCGTAAATCCCGAAATCTACTGTCTCTTTTTCTTTTCCTTTCTCTGCCCCTTAGCTACCTACTCTACTTGTTATTTCAAGCTCTTATTTTCCTACATCAACGCCTTGAGTGTAGTGGCCTTGTCTACATTCCTTCGCACCACTTCATCTACCATATTTTTCAAGGCATTACTTACCTGTTCATCTATAAACTCTGTTAGATTAACTATCCAATGTGCGTCTAGAGTGTTCTTCTTTATCTTCCTCTTGATGCATGCACCCTCCTTAATGTCAAATTAAGGCTCATCCATGTGAGTTTTCATGCTCCAAGATAACTATTTTCTGGTGTGCAAGTCGGCCGCTTCAGGGTCCATTAGGTCCCATCCATAAATATCCTTAGGCTCCGAAGTGCTTTGAAACCTGACGTGAATGATCTTTGTGTGATCATTAATATACCCACATGTAGGAGTTTTATACATATCCTCCTTATCTGTCCCTGAGATCCTACCTTTGTGAATATGTACCCGTTCATCCAAAGTTAGGCCTCCATATACATCACCTACTTGTTTATTCGTAGTCTCTCTAGAATGTTCACCCTTATCTTTTTTTTTTCTATCTGCTCATTTCCACCCACATATTCACACTCCTCGAAGATTTCTGTATCATATTTCACCTCTTCCTCCCGAGGATCTTCTGCATCCAGCTCAATAACAAGGGGTTCTATTTTTGTGTGCATGCTTCCATCTGAATCCTCCTCTTCCTCACCCTTTCTTGGTATAAAATTTTTCCATTTCTTGTTCTCCTGTACAATCTTGGTGGGAGAGGTATCAGGCTCATCAGACTGTGAAGGGCTTGTACTTGCACTTGTACCTTATTGATTTATTCTCCTCAGTACCCTTTTGAATTGTTGCTCTATAGTGCCCCCAACATCATTTCCTATCTCCTCAATGCTTGTTTCCTCTCCTACTTCATCTTCTATTTTTGCGAGAGGAGTTACGTTGAGCATTTTATTTATTCCAACTTGTTGTCGTGAAAATGTGCAACTGGGAAATTGATAATTTTTGAGCACGACAATTATACCCCAGTGTCGAATTTTTCAAGTCCTATCATTTCAAGACACCCCAGGTCAAATCCGTCAGTTGGGTTACCCCATTTTTGCTGTCTAATTTTTCCCCTAGGTAATTTAAGAAATTCTACTCATTCCACCTAGGTGATTTTAGGGAGTTCTAAAAAGACACTATCTTTTGGTAGTATAGGGAAGGGCTATCACTAGCCTTCCCAAGTCTGAATTCAACCCCCTGGAGTGGAATGGAAGGGAAAAATTAAACATGGAGGTGAATGGAAGACCTTATAACTTCATTGAAATTATTTTGGAAGGTTTGGGGAAGTTTTTCAAGACTTGGAGTAGTCTGAGTAAAAAATAGGGCTCACAAGCTGAGGTGGTACACAGGCCTAAAACAATTGTTGGAGTTCAAAAGAAGATTTCAGGAGCTTTGGATGGAGTTAGAAGAAAAAAATATTTATCCAGAAATAGGATTCCAAGACCTAAATTATGGTGAAATAATATTTTTCACAACACTTTGGCACATCAGGTCTGCAGGTAGTTTTTCTCAGGCATAGGTGGAGTACAAAATACAAAATATATTTTTTTAGAGATCAAATGGAATAATAAAGACATTATATTCCCATTATTGGATTCAAAACGAAATTTCCATTCAAGATCATATAAAATGTTTCCAAAAAAGTCCATCGGGAGCTCAAGTTATCACTGTCACAAGTTCAGGACTTAGCCAAGTTTTTGGGAGGAGACGTGTCACCACCAGGAGTTTGGTGGGATTTTTTGTCCCTGAAGTCCCCCAAGGTCAGGGATGTCAAGGTTAAAAAATTTCACCCAGCCCCCTCGAATCCATCTTAGCCGTCATATGACCTCTTGTACCCTCATGTGACCTCCAGACTTGACAGTTCAGCCCCCAGGTGCATTTTTGGAGCATCCATTCACTACCGTTGGATCGGGCGCCACGTGTCACCTCCAAGACCACCGTGGAAACTGATGTCCCTTATGTATCTAAGGTCAAGGACATCATACGTTGAAAAATGTACCCATCCTCCATAGGGAGTCTTTTGCACACCCGTGTGACTGCCGTTTAGCTCCCAATGCTTTAAAGTAGCTTTTTCCTCCTTCATTCCCTGCCGTTGGATTAAACGCCACATGTCACCATCTTGATCATTATGGAAATTGATGTCCCTCACATACCTGAGGTTAGGGACATGAAACATGAAAAAATTCACCCAAATACAACTCAAAAATTTGAAAAATATTCCAATTGTTAGGTGCTTCTTGTTGCTTCTCCATTACCAGAAGAAAGTTGCAGAGAACACAAGTCCACCACTCCACCATTTTAAGAAACTCATACCAGATCAGAAAGAGAAGTGAAATAAATTTTCCATGGAGATACACATGTCTCAAAAGGAATTTTCATCAATCTAAGAAGGAGAAATGAAGAACAGAGAAGAAGAACAATGGAAATCCCCATAGCCATGAAAACGAAGATTCGAACATATCTTGCAAACCAGTGCTCGAATTGACAAACCATTTGTTGCTGAGTTTTAATCTCTTGAAGGCCATTAAAAAATCATATTCAAACATCCAATTTTCATCAAAAATTTCTCACAGCGAAGAAACCCTATTTCCGTTTCTACAAAGGAAAAATCTTGATTTCCCATCAAATCGGTCACTGGATTGAAGAGAAATTTCACGTGAAGCACCATAATCAAAAACCTATCACAATGGAGTTTATTTCATCACTAACAGAGACAAAAATCAGACCTGAAATTTTCAAGTTCGTTTAATGGCTGCCATGACACAGTAATGGAAAAAATCAGTGAGCTACCTCTCCGCTTCTCAAGGTTCCAGTGGGTGAAATTGCCCAAAAATTGGAGGAAACGATCATCGAAAAATCTAGTTTCGCGAAAAATAGTTTTCACACCATGAAATCCATATTTTTTAGGGATATGGAGGGCTGTGTTTTTTTTCAGCATTCTTCCCTCTTCAAAGAAATTTTTAAATTCTTGAAGATCCAATGGGAGAAATCATCTTCAAATTGGAGGGAATGATCATTGAAAAATCTAGTTTCACATGAACTAGTTTTTACGCCGTGAAGCCCCTTTTTTTTAGGGATATGGAGGGCTATGTTTTTTTTTCAGTATTCTACCTCCATTGATGAAGAAATCATTTTCCCACTTGTTTAGATGAAAGAATTACTCCAAATTCAGAGCATGGAACTTGGAATAAAACCCAGAAATTCAAGACTCATTTCGTTGCAATTTGACATTCGTGGCACACATACTAAAAATAACATGTCTCCTTGTATATGGGAATGTTACTTTAGGTAAGCCACCGTGTTAAGATTCCATGAAGAATATGGTGAACACAGAGGGAACATCACATCAAAGGTCATAAAAAAGGGTCATCTCGGCTTGCAATTCACACTTACTAAAAATAGTAAGTTACACTCAACAAACAGTTTTGGCACAATGGGTCATATAAGGATAATCATTCAAGGGGACATCATTGTTTCAGAGAATCCTAGCCATTTTTCATAGGAAATTCAAGATCCAACTTAGTTCATTCAACTGGGCAAGCTTTCGAGAGCTAATTTGGAAGAGTTTCATAGTGTGCAAGGAATTCGAAGTTTCAAAGTTTCACTGCATTTGGAGCTTTCCATCAACGAGGATCAACAGACTTCATCGGGTGACATCTCCTCCTCTTCTTCTCTCTCTCTTTCTCTCTCCTCTTTTCCCAACTTTCTCTCAATTTCAAATGCTCTAATTCTTCGTTGGGTTTTTCACTTTTTGATATGCCTTTAAGTCACTTAAAAGTGACTTTAGAAATATAATGTAAATTAAGTCGTCTTGCTATTATAAAAGGGACTTAAATATTTAAAGTGGAATATGAACATTCTTAAGTCATATTAAGGCATATGGAGGGTTATGAGGAAGACGTTAAGTCACCTCTCATTCTATAAATTGTACTGCCATTCCCATTGTAAAGGGTTGGTGATTGATCTTGTAAACTCAAGAGTATATTGTACCTTGAGAGAACAAAGGAGATAGCCATTTTCTTCCATTTACCCCCTTCTCAATTTCCTCCATTTCTCCACTATATAAAACTTTTGTTTGAGAAATCAATACAACAAGAAGGAGTTTCTAGATTTCTTTGACTAAGAGATTTCTTGGTACTTTGTGCTCATAAAATTTCATTTGGTCTTAATGATGCTTACAAAGTTATTTCTTCTCATGAATGCATGTGTTGAAGTTCCTAACTAGTGCGTGCATGAATATGATTTTCTACCTACAACATTAGTTCTACTACCTCAATTTTCACTCCCTTCCCTGCTTTTAGACAAATTATTCTCTAGCAAGAGATTGCTAGCTTTACCGAAGGGTCAGTGGAGTGCCCCTTTTGGATCCCCGGTCAAAAGGCCACCACAGAAATCCACCTTTTCATGTGCATGCACATATGACAGCTGCACCAATTAAGTAGAGGGACTCAGATTGCCAGATCGTTGGCAAGAAGTCCACAAGTGTTTGCACCCAAGAAATTTTCTCACCAACAGTTTTTGGCGCCCATTGTGGGGCAGATTTAACAGCATCTGCACCTAATATACAACCGTAAGATCTTAAAATAAAATAAAAATTCAGATTTCAAAGGAAAATCATTCTTTGAAGGTGATTCCGTCAAGGAACGAACCCCTATCATGTTTGTTTCCCACATCATGAAGAAATTTCCAGATTGGAGTGAAGTACTAATGAGTGACAGTGAAGAAGAAGAAGAAGATTTCTTCCTAGAAAAGAAGATCGTAGATCAACCATGGTTCCAAAATAGTGTTGAAAAAGGAAAGAAGAAAGAACTTGTCATCGATGAAGAAAAATGGATTCAAAGGAGACATAAGATAAGGTGTGAATTTCGAGAATATGCCAAATTCTTGCAAGAGATGAATGAGAAACTTGAAGCAGCCCATAACGAGGAAGAAGAAGAGGATATTTTTCATATAGAGGAAGATCCTGAAGATTATTCATACCATTGGGTTTTCATACTAAAAGGTTCTTAAATGCCGCTGAAGAAAATCCTATCCTTGAGCCTTCCGATGAAGATAAAATAAGCATTCAAGAAGATGACAAAAGACAGGATGGTGCAAGATCCACTAAAGAATATTTTTGCAATCTCGCATAACTCACTACAAAATTGAAATTTTTTTCCTTCTTCCACCATTCTCTAGATGAATTCATTGCATATGGTGATGAAGAAATGAACATGTTGAAAAGAGAATATGTGGAAATAATTGAGAGCATAATAAAAGGAAATTCTGAACCCGAAGTCTTTAATGAAATTTGGAGATATGATTTAGCTCTATAGAGAAGATATGAACATCTTAAAGCTCCACATCAAATGGAGGAAGAAGACAAGACACAACCTATGGAACAAGACTTGGATTTCTGCCCATACTATGAATTTTTCATTCTCGAGAGATTCTCAGATGCTTCTAAAGAATATCTTTTCATGGAACCTCCTGATGAAAGACAAAGCAACGTCATGGAGGAAGAAGTAGAAGAGATAAAGATAGAATCATCATTCAACAATTCCATTTGGCTCGAGTCACAGCCCATTGGGGGAATAATATATTCAATAAAAGAAGATCCTTGCTACATAATGAATGATCCAATGCCCTCCAAAGACTCCACCAATGATGAAGAAGATGACCAATTCAAAGTAAGCATGAATGATCTCTTTTCAAGTTTTGATCTTCAATTGATGATGAAATGGGGATATGTGAAGAAGTGCAAGAAATTCAGCCAACATTATGGTCTGAAAATGATGAATTCAAGATGGTAATAGATAATCCTCATTCCTATTTTGATTCTTCAAGTGATGTAGAAATGTTGCATGAAGAAATTAAGGAAGTCAAAGAATAAAACTCTCATCCTGATGCAATCATGGATGATCAAATGGAACAAGCCCACTCTCTTTTAAAACCCAAGGAGAACGAAAAATTTAAACACAACCTCTACTCACTTGGGGAGCAGAATCAACATCTCGGTGAAAACATAGCCTTTCATCTTTCACCTGAGCAAGAAGATTTGATAATGGATGGTCAAGATATAGGAGAAAATTCTTCTCATACTGCTGTCCCAACATGGTTCTCTACTTCTTACCAAGAAGAAGATGATATGGATTTCTTGCTTGAAGGAACACCCTTCCCACGAAGCTAGGATATCTTCTCCTTGTTAGTAGGTGTCATGGATCAAGTATGCCCGTATTAGCAAGAAAGTGAATCTTTGGCAATGCAAAGCATGGAAGAGGTGAATGAGGATGCTTCAAATGAATCATGGACCCATATGGATCATATTTTTGGCCATCTCCTGGAGGCACAACAAGAAGATTCTTCCAATGAAGATAAAAATGATCCTATGTAAATTTCAGAAGAACTATCTATACAAGATATCTTGAAGGTTGTAGAAGAAACCGAGGATCCTCAAATCAGTCTTGAACTCCTAACCTGGGCCATGGAGATACAAGAAAAGTATGATTCAATTTGTGCTTCCTATTGTGGTGCACCAATTTTGATGTTGAGATGGAGCAGTTGGATAATATTGATGACTTCTCTAATACTTTGGTTGATGAGAATAAACATGAAAACATGTCTTTTTCTTCCACATTGTGCGAAGAAGTTCATGAGTGCAAAGGAAGAAAAGTTCATGTATCTCATTTGGAAATCTCCAGTTTTGAAGACAACACCTCCATCATGGAAGAAGATAACAAGGAAAAAATTGAGCTGATTTACATTGGAGAAAGTTGTTCAGAACATGGCAAAGATCTACAACAATGTATGGAGTATATTCAAAACCAACCCACTCCCACCATTTCAGAATGGTCCATCAATGAAAAGCAAGAGTTCATATGGAAAAATCCAATGGAGGGTGAAGAATGCTTATACGACCAAACCAAAAGCTGCAATTTTGAAAATGATATCAATATGCACTCCAAACAGATGCATATTGGCAACCATTTCTCCAGACAACAAAGCGGGATGTCCGGGGAAGTTCTTGAATGGAAAGAAAATAAGTTTTTCCTCACTCCTTCCAAGTGTCTTGCTGATGTAAGAGACAATTTGAAGTTGTAATTAAAGAAGCTGATTTTTTTCATGACAGAAACATTTTTCCCACTCTCGAAGAAATAGAGGGATGGTGTCTCATGTTTGTGGGACATCAAGAGGAATATTCAAAATGCAAAATTTTCAAGAGGTTAATCAAATTTTCAATGGATAAATAAATATTCTTGATACATTATGAGTATAAGGATGGAAGTGTGGTCAGCCTTATTCTTCTCAAGCCATGCAAATCCATCACCAAAGCATGTTTCGATCAAATAATATTTTTCGTGCTTCAATGGTAATACTTCAATCCATTATTTCATGAAGGCATATACTTTTCTCAACCCATTACTGGGTATGTGTATATCCTTTTCGTACCTCTTTATTTTCCCTCCCCTTGTATATAATTTTCTTTCCATGGCGTGTTTCCCTTTCTGCTTTGTTTCATGTGTTTCCTTTTTGTCATTTTGTGTGTGTGTGTGTGTGTGTGTGTTTCCTTCTTCCAATCTTCCTTTCTAGAAGTTGTACATGACTCCGCAAGGCCCAATGGATAAGGCACTAGTCAACGAATTAGATGGTCTAAAGTTGAAATTCTGGATTCCCATGCCATGTCTTCACCGTGCTCATTCCATGTCATGTCCCAAAGCTAGAGCCAACTGTTTTCGTTTAAATGTGTAATAGGGAAATTGATAATTTTTGAGCACGAAAATTATACCCCAGTGTCAAATTTTTCAAGTCCTATCATTTCAATACACCCTGGGTCAAATCCATCAGTTTGGTTAGCCCCTTTTTATTGTAAAATTGTTCCCCTAGGTGATTTAGGAAAGTCTACTCATTCCACCTAGGTGATTTTAGGGAGTTCTAAAAAGACACTATCTTCTGATAGTATAGGGAAGGGCTATCGCTAGCCTTCCCAAGACTAGATTCAACCCCCTGGAGTAGAACGGAAGGGAAAAATTCAACATGGAGGTGAATGGATTACCTTATAACACCATGGAAATTATTTTGGAAGGTTTGGGGAAGTTTTTCAAGACTTGGAGCAATCTGAGTAAAAAAGAGGGTTCACAAGCCGAGGTGGTACATAGGCATAAAACAATTGTTGAGCTTCAAAATAAGATTTTGGGAGCTTCAGATGGAGTTAGAAGCAAAAAAAAATATCTCTAGTAGAGGATTCCAAGACCTAAATTATGGTGAAATAATATTTTTCACAACACTTTGGTGCATTAGGTCTGCAGGTAGTTTTTCTCAGGCACAGGTGGAGTACAAAATCAAAAATATGATTTTTTAGGGATCAAATGGAATAATAAAGACATGATATCCCCACCATTGGATTCAAAAGGAAATTTATAGTTAGGATCATATAAAATTTTTCCAAATTCATCGGGAGCTCAAGTTATCACTGTCACAAGTTTAGGACTTAGCCAAAGTTTTGGGAGGACATGTGTCAGCACCAGGAGCTTGGCGAGATTTTGTGTCCCTAATGTCCCCTAAGGTCAGGGACATAAAGGTTGGAAAAGTGCACCTAGACCCCTTGAAGCCATCTCATCCCTCATATGATCTCTTGTACCCTCATGTGACCTCCAGACTTGATAGTTCAGCCCCCAAGTGCATTTTTTGAGCATCCATTCCCTACCGTTGGATTGGGCACCACGTGTCACCTCCAGGACCACCATGGAAACTAATGTCCCTTATGTACCTAAGGTTAGGGACATCAGACCTTGAAAAATGTGACCATCCCCCATAGAGAGTCTTTTGGACACCCACGTGACCGCCTTTTAGCTCCCAGTGCTTTAAAGCATCTTTTTCCTCCTTCATTCCCCGCCGTTGGATTAAACGCCACATGTCACTGTCTTGCGCATTTTGGAAATTGATGTTCCTCATGTCAATGAGGTTAGGGACATCAAACATGAAAAAATGTGCCCAAATCCAACTCAAAAATTTGAAAAATATTCTGACTGTTAGCTGCTTCTTGTTGATTCTCCATTACCAGAAGAAAGGTTCAGAGAACACAAGTCCACCACTCCACCATTGCAAGAAACTCATACCAGATTAGAAAGAGAAGTGAAATACCTTTTCCATGGAGATACACAAGTCTCAGAAGGAATTTTCATCAATCTAAGAAGGAGAAATGAAGAACAGAGAAGAAGAACAATGGAAATCCCCATAGCCATGAAAACGAAGATTCGAACATATCTTGCAAACCAGTGCTTGGATTGACAAACCATTTGTTGCTGAGTTTTAATCTCTTGAAGGCCATTAAAAAATAATATTCAAACCTCTAATTTTTATTAGGAATTTCTCACAGTGAATAAACCCTCTTTCTGGCTCTACGAAGGAAAAATCTTGATTTCCCATCAAATCGGTCACCGGATTGAAGATAAATTTCACGTGAAGCACCATAATGAAAAACCTATCACAATGGATTTGATTTCTTCGCTAAAAGAGACAAAACCAGACCTGAAATTTTCAATCTCCATTAATGGCCACCATAAAATAGTAATGGAAAAAATCAGCGAGGTACCTCTCCCCTTCTCAAGCTTCTAGTGGGCGAAATTACCTGAAAATTGGAGGAAACAATCGTCAAAAAATGTAGTTTTGTGCAAAATAGTTTTCACACCATGAACTCCCTATTTTTTAGGGATATGGAGGGCTGTGTTTTTTTTCAGTATTCTTCCCTCTTCAAAGAAAATTTCAAATTCCTGAAGATCTAGTTTCACAATCGTTGAAAAATCTAGTTTCACATGAACTAGTTTTTTTGCTGTGAAGGCCCTATTTTTTAGGGATATGGAGGGCTGTGTTTTTTGTCAGTATTCTACCCCATTGATGAAGACGTCATTTTCCCACTTGTTCAGATGAAGGAATTACTTCAAATTCAGAGCATGGAACTTGGAATAAAACCAAGAATTTCAAGACTCATTTCGTTGCAATTTGACATTCGTGGCACACTTACTAAAAATATCATGTCTCCTTGCATAGGGGAATGTTACTTCAGGTAAGCCACCATTTTAAGATTCCATGAAGAAGGTTGTGAACACAGAGGGAACATCACAGGAAAGGTCATAAAAAAGGGTCATCTCGGCTCACAATTCACACTTACTAAAAATAGTAAGTTACACTCAACAAGCAGTTTTGGCACAATGGGTCGTATAAGGATAATCATTCAAGGGGATATCATTGTTTGGGAGCATCCTAGCCATTTTTCACAGGGAATTCAGTATCCACCTTAGTTCATTCAAATGGGTGCTCATTCACGAGCTAATTTGGAGGAGTTTCATAGTATGCAAGGAGTTCAAAGATTCAGAGTTTCACTGCATTTGGAGCTTTCCATCAATGAGGATCAACAGACTTCATCAGGTGACATCTCCTCTTCTTCTTCTACCTCTCTTTCTCTCTCATCTTCCCCTAACTTTATCTCACTTTCAAATGTTCTAATTCTTCATTGGGATTTGCACTTTTTGATATGCCTTTAAGTCACTTAAAAGTGACTTTAGAAACATTCTGTAAATTAAGTCGCCTTGCTATTATAAAAGGGACTTAAATATTTAAAGTGGAATATGAACAATATTAAGTCATATTAAGGCATATGGAGGGTCATGAGGAAGACGATAAGTGACCTCTCATTCTATAAATTGTAACGCCATTCCCATTGCAAAGGGTTGGTGATTGATTTTGTAAACTCAAGAGTATATTGTACCTTGAGAGAAAAAAGGAGGTAACCATTTTCTTCCATTTCCCCCCTTCTCAATTTCCTCCATTTCTCCACTATGTACAACTTTTTTTTGAGAAATTATTACAACAAGAAGGAGTTTCTAGCTTTCTTTGACTAAGATATTTCTTGGTATTTTGTGCTCATAAAATTTCATTTGGTCTTAATGATGCTTACAAATTTGTTTCTTCTCATGAATGCATGTGTTGAAGTTCCTAACTAGTGCATGCAAGAATATGATTTTCTACCTATAGCATTAGTTATCCTACCTCAATTATCACTCCCTTCCCCGCTTTCAGAGAAAGTATTCTCTAACAAGAGATTGCTAGCTTTTCCGTAGGGTCAGTGGAGTGCCCCTGTTGGATCCCTGGTCGAAAGGCCACCACAAAAATCCACCTTTTCATGCGCATGCACATATTGAAGCTACATTGATTAAGTAGAAGGACTTAGATTCCTAGAGTGTTGGCAAGAAGTTCCACAACTATAACTATTACACTTATAAATTTTAGTAATTATCTCTAACACATGTATAGGTTGCCTAAAAATAGCCATGTTTTTATCCAACGGGATCTTCAAGTAACTCTGTCTTCAACTGAAGATATTGAGGGAGTCTTCGTCACATTCAGATCTTTCCATCATCATGTGTGTTTCCCCTTCAGAACTTCTGGAAACATTTGACTCCTCTTTTAATATACTTCCCTAATCCCCAAAGTTTATCTTAAGTTATATATATAGCTTAGCCATGCCAATATTCCCAACTGTGAGGCTAGAAGCAGTAATATTGATATCATTAGAAATCATGCGTTCAATATAGGTAGACTTGCATGGGTAAACATACCTTTTCTGCAATGTATGGTACACACATTCCACTTTATCTGCATCAAACTTCAGCTTCCACGCAGTTTAAAATATGTTCATAGATGCCTAGAAGTAGGGAATCGTGAATGCATACAAAATTTTACACCAGGGGCTCTAAGTCCCAACCTTCATCCTGAATCTTCCAATACATAAATGTTGGAAGACTACAAATTGCAATTTTTTATCCAATAGCAAAGGAAGGTCCTTGGGTATTCTCCATTCAAGTTTAAATGCCTCCCTTAGGCAATTGTACAATAACTCTAATCTCTTCTTATATGACCCACTGATGGACCCCTCACATGTGTATTTTGTGAAATGGTATGCAAGAGATTTCTTCTCTTCTAAAAACTTCCATATCTTGTTGTTTGGCTCATCAAACACTCTAATCTCAACAAAAATCAAATATAGAAGAATGAAACCAAAAATTATTTTATCACCTTGTTTTTCTTCCTCAATAATCACCACGCCAATGAAGGAAACAACATTATATACCACTCCTTATGTTATTTTCTTCGTGATGTGCAACCATCACCTATTTACTTGTGCTGAGCACTCTTGATTGTCCAGTTTTGTTAAAAGGTGTGTAACTACCTTAACCATTGAGAATTTGTCTAATTTCTCTATGTTCATTGCATGCATGCCTTTTACATAGGAAAACCTTACAGAATTTGTATCAACAACTTTCTCATATGTTAGATCACTCGAGATCTCTATTATTGAGCTCCTTAACCCAGTCAGTGAACCAATTAGGGGTGCAGTGATGCACACCCACCTCCTATAAAAATAGAAGAAGTCCTCCTAGACTCTTAACATCAACCAATGGTACAATATTTCTGGCTTCCCAAAGTAAGGGAGCTCATATAACTGTAAAATGCCAACTTTTTCAAGACACTTTTCTTGCAGAGTCATTGTAAATGGGATTTTCATCCTCTTTGCGAATGTATGTTTTTACTACCATATGTTTTTCTAATTCATCTTTCGTGGCCTTTGTCTAATGGTTATAATCACTTACTTTACTACGGAAGATGTGGGACTCCCAGTCACACCTCAATATAGCCCTTATGGGTACTCCATTTATGAAAATATGCTTTCGGGGGATCCTCCATCTCTACCTCTACTTATTTTTTCTTTCTTCCCCCTTGTGGTTCTCCAGGTGCTCATTTTGGTGCCATTTCAATGATAAAAATGTGTTCTTGCACTATATTCAACCTCTACAACTTAAAACTCATGTGCCCTAACTTCTCCTTAAACCCTAGGTTACATATTTTCTCCCCGCTTGCCTTATCTTTGCTCAAACACTCTCTCTGATGGATCTCCAACCAACACTGTGCAAAAATATTTCTCATTCGATGTATGTAATAGCTCTCCCGGCACCTGTGCACTCAAATCACTCTTCGGATTGCTCTTTAACTCACTCGAACACTTCACAATGTAAGGTAAATATGATATCGCAAGCCCGCCTTTTATAACTTTTGAAATTTCCCCACATTTATTACTCTCCTTATACCATTGTACTCAACATTAAATGGTGTTTCTTTAGTTTTTTTGCACTTTGAAAACATCTTTTCCGTGTTGAGTTTTCTGCACCCCATTCATAACCTTCTGGTGCACCCTCTACTTCTCAGCCACATACCTCCTCTCGCATGCCTTCATGTGCCGAAATACAAAACCTCTATGCCTAATACCAAGTAGTTTCGCATGCTACTGCCTTCCTCACCTAACATTTCACGTCAATTCATCTACGCATGGTCTTAATTTATGAGTATTTTTTATCTGCACCTTTACTTCAAGCATATGTACCATATTTCTTCTATGCATACCGATCTTCTAGAGGACGTTCAATCTCTTCTAAACTTGGCCCATTTATCATGTATCTACTCCACCCCACACTAAAAGTATGTGCGGTCCTCTGTGACATGAATTCACTAGATAGTAATAATCTACTAGGCATGAAACGACCCATTTATTATGAACAAAACACTGAACTAAATTGACAAAGCATAACAACGATGAAAGGAAACACATATAAAGAAAATGCATTAAAATGAAATATAATCTAAGTAGCACCACTGAATTATTACAAACACCAAGAAGACTTATTTATATTAGGGCTTCAGCCTACTCCCATTGAAGTAACCGGGAAATTGAGTTTCATCCAGTTCCTATAACTGAAAAGCTTTCAAATCAAGTATATATGTCACCAAATATGGTCCCAAATAATGCACCTTTAATTTCCCAGGGTGGCACGTAAAATTGGAGTCATAAATAAGAACCATCTATCCAACCTCAAACTGCTTATTCTTAATATGCCTATCATGTCATGCCTTCTACCTGGCCTTCTCTGTCTTCTGGCTCCAACGTGCGATGGCGCATACCACTCATCCAACTGCATCAGTTATCTATACACTCTTCAAGTGCTTGTTCATCATCTAGTCCACCTACACATGCAATACACAGGGAGGGTAACATAAATTCCACCGGTAAAATAGCCTCTACGGAAAACACCAACTGAAAGGGTGTGGCTTTATTCAATATTTTGTAATTTTTCTTGTATGCCCAAAGTACAACAATGACTTTATCATGCCAATATTTTCTTCCAACATCACAAATCTTTTTCAATGTATGTCCCAATATTATTTTTGAAATCCTCAACACTCCCATTGGCCTGTGGGTGATAGGGTGTTGTCTTATGATGTGCCACCATAAATTCAACCAATAATATTCTGATAGTCTCATTCAAAAAGTGTGTTCCCCTATCACTTGTCAAGCTCAACAGACATCCATACCTAGCTGATAATGTTTTCCCATAAGAACCTTATTATTGTAGCTATTGTGCAATCCTTTTTAGGCACTTCTTCTACCCACCTAATCATATAATTTTTACATGTAATAATATATCACGATCCACTCCTTTATGTAGGTGGGGAAATATGACCTACAAAGTTAATTTCCTATTTCTCAAAAGGTTCTGTACTCACTATTGGTCTCAAAGGAATTTCATCCCTATGCCCAGGCTTCCCAAGGCACTGACAATGATCACACACCCTGGCATACTCTTTACAATCCTTATATAGTGTTTCCCACCAAAGGTTAGCAAGAAAAATCTTGCATGTGGTAGCAATTACCTGCATAATGTCCTCCTGCAATTCCACCATGAGCTTCCTCTACTATAGCCTCACACTCATGTTAAAGTACACATTGGTGCATAATCTCATCATGACCTAACTTGTATAAATCTCCACTGATTAACATGTAAGGCGCAACCCGTATGGAAAGTTGTTTCTTTTCTAAGCTCTTCATCCCTCCAGGTGCCACACTAGTACAAAAAAATAAAACAATATCTTCTAAGTCAGAGGACACACATCTCAATTTGAATAGCTGGGTGTCTAACATCGTGTCCTCAATGCTCTACGTGTCCTCTCCTGAGTTAATTCTTGATAAGTGTTTCGGTCTTGAATTTATCTTTCCCGAATTTACCACCACTGTAAAGTCAAATTCCTGAAACAAGAGAATCCACCGACATATGTGCCCCTGCAAAACAAGCTTATTAATCAATTACTTAAGTGCCATTTGATCTATATAAAGTATAAAGGGGTTACCAAAAAGTATTGTCTAAACATGTGCAATGCGTAAATCATGGACAATACTTCACGCTCTATAGTTGTATAATTCTTCTCATATTGGGTCAACTTTATGCTCACGAAACAGATAGGATGATCAACAATCCCATGACCAGGATATGTTAAAACTACACCAATGGCCATGCTAGAAGCATCAATATGTACATGAAACAGTTTGTCCCAAGAAGGAAAGCACATAATGGGTGCAAAAGTAAGTCTTTCATTCAATGTCTCAAACACTAGCTGTTGTGCCCCATCCCAATGGAAATTTCCTTTACTTTTAAAAAATTATTCCAAGGGCATGAAAATATTAGCATATCCCTTAATGAAGTTCCTGTAATAACCTGTGTGCCCTGAAAACCCACACACCTCACTCTAATTGGTAGGCTTCTCCAAACCGAAAATAACTGCAACTTTAGCAAGATCTACCAAAAAAACTTCTTTGCATATAATATGTCCCAACAAAGTCCCAAAGGGTTTTGTAAAGTTACAATTCTTAATGTTGAGAGAGATTCTCAACTTCCGACACATCTTAAACATAAGTCTCAAGTTGTCACATTGATATTTTACTAGCCCACATACAATCCAATCATCCAAGTAAACCTATGAAAACTTGTGTATAAATACCTCAAATGCTTGTACAAAAATGCACGAAAACACTGCAGGCACATTCTTCAACCTAAAGGGCATAACTGTATATGCAAAACTTCCCCACTTAGTGGTGAAAGTTTTCTTTTCTTGGTCTTCTTTAGCAATCTGCACTTGATGATAACCAGAGAATCCATCAGTGAAAGAGTAAATCTCATGCCCTGCAACACCCTCCAAGATCTCCTTAATAAAAGGCATGGGTAAGGGTCTATCGCACAAACATCATTCAAATCTATGTAGTCCACCTAGATCCTTATCCTATCATATTTATTGATGCTTATCACCATAGGGATAACCCAATCTGACTCCTCAATGGGCTCAATGATTACAAATTTCAACATCTTATGAATCTCTTCCTTTACCTTGACACATAAATTAGGATTCATCCTATAAGGCCTCTTCCTAACCGGGTGCACAACTTCCTTAACTTGATCCTCATATCTCCAAATGAGTGATGCAATCCCTTCAACTCATGATATCCTCATGGAAATAAGTCCTGGAATTCACGCAACAACTCAGTAATATTTGCCACCTCTTCTTCAGACCAATAGTCACCAATAATGGCTTCCTTAGGCTGTGAATTTATCCTAATGCTGACCTTATCTATTTTCATAGGCTCATGATAAGTGCATTCCTTCTCATCAGCACTATCTAAGACCTCACATGTACCTATAGTGTGATCAAAATCCATATTCTCTACTTCCTCATCATCAATCATGTAAACCAACTTACTCTTCTAATTTTCCAGCCAAGCACACCCAAGCTACTCCTCATCTATCTCTTCTTATTCAAAGCATGCCTCCAAATATAACTCTCCAAACATATCTAACAAGATTTCCTCAGCCTTTGCACTATCCCCCATCATAAGGCACTTCATAATCTGTAATTCTTCATTCACCGAAGGTTTAGTAGAAAAATAGTCAAAGGTTTGAATCATACCTGAGGTCATCTCCTGCCAATTAACTGTTGCTCTTGTTAGCTCTGCATGAACATACCATGTGCATGCACAACCACTTAGGGTGGCGTAGAACTTATGTACCCAGAGTGATGGTGGAAAGGCCTCCTACCCCATTGTCCAGAATCTTTCACACTTATGAACGTGGTGCAAAGTTGAATCCTTTTCATGGAATTTACATATCTAAGAAGTTACATTGTTCCTTAGAAACCTAGTAGAGAAGGTGATTCTCACCTCTCACCACTCCAAAAGGTTATATCTGTGTGTAGTCCACCAATGCGTTGCTGTATCCCGCATAGGGTATAAATCAACATA
The DNA here is from genome assembly GCA_019776745.2 of Taxus chinensis. Lineage (NCBI taxonomy): Eukaryota > Viridiplantae > Streptophyta > Pinopsida > Cupressales > Taxaceae > Taxus > Taxus chinensis. The sequence goes on from CM034155.1 coordinate 97,041,860, forward strand.
TTTATTTATCACCCTCATTCTTCCACTAGGATTCCATGGAATGCATAGAAATACATCATGATTTCCTTCACTAGTATACCAAGGTATCCATGGTTATGACTTAAATTCCTAAACTATGCACGACCTGATTACATGTAGTGGTAAATATATTCTTGATCTCTTGCCTGACCATTTCATACATTCCATGTGCCCAGTTATAACAAGAAATAATAGTTGTATCACTCATAAAATGAGAATCATCCCACTGAATAATACCTTCTTTAGATGGCTCAAGCACTTCAAGATCCCTAACTATATACACATATATCCTATTCAAATCCTCTTCACTCAAGGGTTCTACATAAGGCATAGCTTTCCCATCTGTCAAAGGAATAATTACGAGCTACTCTTTGTTCTCAAAACTGATATAACCTTTATTAAAGCACATATCAACATTATTTGTGTAACACCAAGGGAACCCAAGAAATGCTGGAAAACTATCTGATTCTTCAAGTACCAAGACCTCAAAGTCCCCAGTAAACTTGGCCCCTTGTATAGTAATAGTGGCATCCTTCAATACCCCAATGGGCGTGGATCTAGTCCTATTTTCCATATACAACACATTCGAAGAGGGCTGTAATGATGGTCTCCCCATCTGATTCCACACATCTAAAGTGAGTAAATTTACTTTTTCACATGTATCAATTAGTATGTTTCTTAACAATGACCCATCAACAATTGCATTCAAAGTGATTTCTTTATCATACTCAAGACTATGAGGGGGTAAGTTCGCATGCAATATTTTCTCTCTGTGCTCAAATCCAACACGCGGTATCTTCTCCCTCAACCATTACCCTAACAATGGAATGATATTATCCTTGTGTAACATCTTAAAAACCTCATTTAAGTCATTAACATATTTTTTAGAAAGCTCAACTATTTACACCTGATCCATCTTCCATGACTGCTCCTTTAAGCACTATATCTCACCTTGCAAGTTTCTAATAACCTCCATAGTCTCTTGCTAAAATTATTTTTGATGGGAAGGATTTGGATATTTAAAATTTATCACCTCTTACTTTATAATAACATGTTTCTACTTTGGGGTATCACGAGTGTGCACAACTTCAGTGTGTGTAGTCACTAACACATGAAGCATCTCATGATCAGGAACTGTAATCTTAGGCATCCACTGGTCTTCTATAAAGTGTTGTACTTTAATCATCCCCACACCCTTATCATTATTCTTATAGTTCTTACTCATGTGCTCATATAACTCAGGACATTCTTCAAACTTATGTTACTTCCCACACCATGAGCATAATACGTTCTGAGGGCATTCACACCTATAATGATCAAGGGGATCCACATGTATAACAGGTTCCATGAGGGAAGTCACCTCTTCCTCCGTCATGACCATGACCTCTATCCTCCATATCCGCCAGTAACCTCTACCTCTACCACCTCCATCATAAGCACCCTTCATGATGCTGTCCTTCCTGCTCCTTATTAATTATTTCACGAATGCTAGTCTGACGTATATCGCCAATTTCTATAGCATCATGAATCTGATAAATCAGTATACAATTTTTTATATCATGGGTGTGGACTTACAAATATTATAGTAAAAGGATACATTTTTTTGAATCATGCATTACAACAATGAGCACCTACTCAAATCATGATCTAAGTGACAAATCTCACCATCTAACAACATGACACATACCTATTTATAAGGGAATCTATCCTTAATATGTCATTCAACCTCGCAATCCGTACACCATATTCCATTGCGCATCTCATGAGTTGAATTGGCTGATATTTTCTCCAACTGTGTCACCATAGATGCAATCTGTGCCTCTAAGAATAGGCTAACTCCAATTGTCTACACTCCGAACTACCTCAGTGCATAGAGTTTCCTCTAAAGCCTCAGGTGGATTTGTAAATGTCTTATGAGAGAGAACCCTTCTAAAATGTGTTATCAAACCACCAAAAAACCACTGTGCATGTTGGCTAGGGTGAATATCATAAGATAAACTTTGATAGATAAAGTTTTAAAGCATGCATCATACTCATCTTACACTCTCAGTAGATGCCCTACTTAATCTCTTTCAGCGCACTAATAATTTTCTATTCAAACTCTAGGTATATGAAACTCAACCAAGAAAACATCACACAACAAGTTTTAATCTACAACAGTCTGGTTCAGGGTCATACTTCCTATACTATGTATACACCCTTGTAAAGTAGTAGCAAATTAGCTTTCCTTACACTTAGGAGCTATGATTCCCTTAGCGCACCATAGTATCTCACACATATGCACATGTGTTCCACTGCATCCTCAATACCTCTATACTCTGGAAGGTGAAGAAGACATCTCGTAATAAATATTTCTGTGGTTTCTGCGGACCATGACCATGTGATCCAAGAACTATATTACCCTTGTATTACCTCCACCTCCAGAGCCACCAGATCCATTAGATCCTGAACCTCTAGATACTCCTGATCCACCTCTTGTAGCGGGAATCAAACTAGAAGATGAGCTACTCTTTATTCCAACTATTGTACTAAACTAAACTTCCATAGTCTGTAAATTTGTGCTACTTATAGACATATTACCAACGTTATATACACCCACACTCTATCTTGATGATGCACATAGAAAATATACCACCAATTGGACCACCAATCAAAGAAGATGTTTGTGTAACCATAGATGAATGTGTTTCTGATGAACTTCTTGTACTCAATAGAAAATGAAATCTACCTATCGCTACTCTATCACCAACACTAGCTTGTCTCTCAATAACTATTTTAGGATCTAGAATACCAAGAGCAAGGGAAAGGTCACCAGGTGGGATAAGATGTATTCCTACAATCCTTATTCTTTCCTCTTATGACACAATATCACTCAAAGCTGAAGGGGATTATCTTCTGCATTTTCCTAGATGTGGGAGTACCAACTGCTTAGGTTCCACGTCCTCCATGTGAACTTTGAATCCTTCATGCATAACTTGTCTTGAAAACTCCATAGAATACTCAATGTCATGATTCTTTGATAATTTTCTCTCCCATGCTTCATTATACTTAAGTTTTCTTTCCTCTCTTTCCTTTTCTGCCATAAGGTCTACCATCTTTCACCACACCTACTCCAGCCCCCATGTGTGGTGGAGGTTTAGCTAGCCATATGTCATTCTTTCAAATATAGAGTCACCACAAATATATTAATTGCTAAAGGGATAGCATGCAAATAAGATCCTCTGAGTTTGCACAAGAACTAAAACTCAACAAATTCTGGATAGGAATAACTAGAAACAAGGTACTATACTGTGTAACTATGCAAAAAATGACTCCACCAATGATCTTCCACATGTGTCTAAGCCACATCAACATCATACAAAGTATGGTAATATTCTTGTGTCCAAAAAATTATGCTATGCCTCTAATTTCACTTTGATGTATATGCTACCAACCACTTATACAACACTATAGGAAAAAAAGAAAAGAAAATCTCATAAAGTCCATAGATACAAATGTTCTTAAACCCACACGAGAGCATTGAAATCAGGTCCAATATTATATCTATGAGAAAACTAGTCTTCTAAGTCCACAACCCAACTCTCAATGCTATCCAAAGTCAATTGATACGTCTTCATCATGAAAAATCCTTACAACATCTTGAAAAGAGGTCTTGACAACGGAACTAAAATGGAGTCTCTATTTCTTCCTCAAAACCATAGACATGCTGGCACATCACCCAGATAGATCTGAGTGCTCACCTGAAGCATGGAAAGGTACCAAGTACCTATTTTTATACCACCTTTGTCAAGATGCTAGAATGATCATTCATATATTCCATAACCATAAGTAATTAAAGGTAAAACATAACAAGAATTGTCTCACAACCATAGTGCATAATGAATCAAACAAGGATCAAGATCAAATTTACCAATAAATAACCAGTAACGAAGACATCAATAATTACCAATCATCCACAATGATCCATTATATTACTTCATCACAAACCAATAGTTGAATATATACAAATAACACTATCATAAGCTATGCATGCTCATAAACCAACAACATAACTCTAACACATACAGTCTTATGATCATGATGCCAAAACCATGCAAATACATACATACATACATATGTAATGAAATTACTCGTATAATTCAGATTATGAGAAATAGTAGAACACCAAATAACATAATATTTCAGAATAATGATCTCAATATGCAATTAGAATAGCTTCGCCACTTCGAGGGGGAAACCTCCAAACCATATAATGAGACTCAAATTCTCAAATGATAATGAAATACTACCTACAATCCCCTATATATACTATTCATATGTTATGGACATCACCAAGGCCGACCCATTAAGCATGAGAATGTATAAATGATATAATAACATGATATGGTAAGCCACAAGTCTGCTACTCATATCCTAATAAAAGTAATAGGTTAAGGGTGTAGCATGCCATTCCCCTTCAAACCAACATTGTCCTCAACATTCAATAATCCTAGATGTTGCTGCAAAAAACCTTCATCCTCCCAGGTTGCATCTTCTATGCTCAGATTCTTCCACTTGATCAGATATTCCTTAATGACTCTAGTTCTCAGCCTCTTAGTATGTGTTTATAGAATCTTCTCTGGCTCCAAAATGATTCTTCCTTCCTCGTCAAGTTCTAGTAACTCTATTTGGGATTCAAATTTATATCCAATAACCTTCTTTAGGCATGAAACATGGAATACTGGGTGTATGTGTGAAGATGGAGGTAACTCTAGTTTATAAGAAACACTGCCAATTTTCTATAGAACCTGATAAGGGCCATAATATTTAGGAGCAAGTTTGTTGTCCTTTTTCTATTGATTTAGAGACATCTATTTGTAAGGTTAGAGATGTACAAAAACTGAATCACCAATTTCAAAATTTCTTTCACTACGGTGTTGATTTGCTTGTTGTTTCATCCTGTTTTGTGCTAATGCAAAATTCTCCTTCAAACTAGCCAAAATCTGTTGTTGATGTTGGATGTGTTCCTCAGCATCTCTGACCTTAGTTTGCACCCTCAAGGAGGAAGTGATAGAAGGTGGATGGTAACCATTTAATGATAAAAAATTTTCATTTGAGAAGAGGTATGAAAAGATATGTTATACCACCATTCTGCAAGTGGTAGCCATTTAATCCACCTTTCCTGCTTATCTAATACAAAATAATGTAGATATCCTCTAAACATTTGTTGACCACTTCTATTTTCCCATCATTTTGAGGATGATAAGATGAACTGTGAGCTACCTGAGTACCCAAACATGAAAATAATTCCATCCAAAAATTAGTTGTGAAAATAGGATCATGATCACTTACAATTATCTTTGGGGTTTTTTGTAGCCTTTGAACTGTCTCCAAAAAAATAGCTGCGACTGTACTAGTTGAAAATGGATGTGATAGGGCACAAAAATGGGCATATTTTGTGAGCCTATCCACAATCACGAAAATAACATTCTTACCCTCTAAATAAGGCAATCTGGTGATGAAATCCATGGAGACCTCCTCCCATCTCTGGCTAGGAATTGGTAAAGGTTGCAATAGACTTGGTGTCTTAATTGTTTCCCCTTTGTTATGTTGGTACACTAAAAATTATGATACAAAATTTTGTACATCCCCCTTGAGTCCTTCCCAAAATAATTCTCTTTTTATTCTATGATATGTCTTCAAAAACCCAGAGTGTCCTTCAATAGGTGTGGCATGTATCTACGCAAGAATCTTATGCTTGAACTTAAAATCTTTACTCAAGTAGAACTTGTCCTTGTACCATAGGGCATTACCTTTCCACTCAAATTTGTTAGATGTCATAGATCCTTGCTTGATATTTTGTATTAGAGATTGTGTATCATTGTCTTGATCCCATTCCAATCTTGCTTCATCCACCCAATCGGCCATCAACATGGACATTCCACATAGTAAGGAATTTGCGGATGTATCCCTTCTAGAAAACATATCAGCTACTACATTTTCTTTACCCTTTTTGTATATGATTTCAAAATCATAACCCAACATTGTTGTTACCCACTTTTGCTATTCCTCAGATGATAAACTTTGGTCCAAAAAGTATTTGAGACTATCATGACTAGTTTTTACCTTGAAGTGTCTACCCATAAGATAGGGCCTCCATTTCTTGACCGCATGAAGAATAGCCATCATTTCTTTCTCATAGACAGGTTTGAGGAGATATTTTCCTTTGAATTGGTGACTCTCAAATGTAATTATTCTTCCTTCCTACATTAGAACTACTCCCAATCCTGATCCTGAAGTGTCACATTCAACAATGAAGGTTTTTGAGAAATTGGGAGTAGCCAAAACTGGGGTGCTACACAAGGCTTCCTTCAGCTACTCAAAGGTTTTAGTAGCTACATCTATGCAATGGAAAACATCCTTCTTTAGCAATGCAGTGAGTGGGGTTTCTATTCTACCATATGCCTGCACAAATCTTCTATAGTACCATGTTAGTCGGAGGAACCCACGAAGATTTTTGAGATTTTTGGGCCTTGGCCATTCCACCATAGCTTTGATATTTTGAGGATCAAATTTGATTCCTTCATGGGACACAATGTGACCCAAGTACTCTACCTCTTGTGCACCAAAAGAAAATTTGGATGGATTTACATAGAGAGTATGTTTCTCCAAAACTTCCAACACTTTATTTACATGTTGTAAGTGTTCTTCCCATGTCTTACTGTAAATCAATATGTCATCAAAGAAAATTAATACAAATTTCCTTAAAAATGGCCTAAAAACAGTGTTCATCAAGCTTTGAAGGGTTGAAGGTGCATTTTTAAGACCAAAAGAAATTACCAAAAACTCATAATGGCCCTCATGAGTTTTGAAAGCTATTTTATGAATATCTTCTTCTTTTATTATAATTTGATGGTACCCCGGATGAAGATCTAATTTTGTGAAATAAATAACACCATGTAATTCATCAAGTAAATCATCAATTAATGGAATAGGAAAATTATCTTTGATGGTGTACTTGTTGAGTTCTCGATAATCTAGACACATCCTCCATGTTTCATCCTTCTTATGTACCATGACCACTGGTGAAGAATATGCACTTTGGCTAGGCTTGATGATACCTGCCTTCAACATTTCCTAAACCATTTTCTCAATCTCACTTTTTTGGTAATATGGGTATCTATATGGTCTGATGTTAGGTGTTTGGCTCCCTGGAATCAATTGAATGGCATGATCATGATCCCTAACTTGTGGTAGTCCCTTTGGATTTGCATCAAAAATAGATAAGTGAGCATCAACAATATTTTGAAGATTGGGTGACATTGAAGACTCTATATTTTGTAATTTTATGGAAAACAACTTTGCTATAAATCCATGTACTCCTTTTTTGAGAACCTTCTACGTTTGATGAGAGATAATAATCTATGGAGACTTGGCTACCATCCCATTCAATTGTATTGTCCTTCCATCTGAATGAAATTGCATGAACAATTCTTGGAAATTCATCTCTATAGTACCTAAGGTTGCGATCCATTGGACACCAAAACAATATTTGCCCCTCCCATAGAAATAACAAACATAGGTGAGTCTAACATGTAGTCTCCCATGGAAAGCTTGATACTATGGCACTTTCCTATCCACTTGAGTGTCCCACCATCCATAATCATAACTTGCATTTCTGGAGCTGGGTAAATAAAATAGTTGAGGTGGGAAACTTAGTATTTATGAAGTTATGAGTACTCCCTGAGCCAATCAACACCGTCACCTTCTATTTTTTGAGATAGCCAATAACCTTGAGTGTTTGAGCAGTACTAATACCTGATAATGCATAACAATAAATTATAGGTTGGTGATCCTCTACTTCATCTTCTACTGGTTCCTCAGCCTCTCCTATATTTTCAGCTTCTTCATCATCCTCATTACCTTCATCAATATAGAACAACTTCTTCTCAGCACATTTGTGTCTAAGTCCATATTTGCTATCACAATTAAAACATAATCCTTTTGCTCTCTTTTCTTCCATTTGTTGAGGAGTCATTCTAATTGGCCTAGCAAATGAAGGGGAAGAGATACTACAGTCTTTGGTGTTAATGAAAGGTGGCCTCCTACTACAAAGAACCTTTTCCTCTGCTCGATGTGCCATGATAATAGAATCAGAAAGTTTGAGTGGATTAAACATTTGTACCTCATGCTCTATGTGGTCCTTAAGATCCCCAAGAAATGGGTCATTTAGTTTCTCTTTGGAATATTCTCCACTCTTAAGGATAATTTCTAGAATTGATGCACATAATATTTGACTGATCCTATTTGCCATAACTTTGCTAATTTACTAAATTAGTTATTTGAGACACTGGAACTATAGTACAATTGCAACTCCTCGGTAAAAACTATCAAAGTGACACCGAGACCAGTCTTCTACCTCTGAGCACATAATCATCGATACCAAACGAATTGGTTTGGTTCAAGATACAAGGATGCCAATGTCACCTTTTGTCCTGATGGTGTTTGATGTAACTCAAAGAATTTCTCCAATTTATTTATCCAATTCAGGGAATCCTTACCATCAAATTTGTGCATATCCACTTTTGGCATCATGTTCTATGGTTGTGAATAAGTTGGATTCTAATTGGGTTGGAAAAGTGATCCGAAATGGTTACTTTGTCCATGATTTTGAACTGAAGATCCTCCTTGGTTGATATGGGCCAGATTTGGGCCATACTATTTACCCTTTACATGTTGCATGATATCATCCAACTGATGATTGATTTGGTCTATGTCTCCTTTAGAGGCCATCTCAGATTGTACATTTCACAGCTCATACTCAAGTTGGCTCACCTTATGATCAATTGAGGCAAACCCTAGTGCTAAAGAATCTATATTTACCCCTTCTAACTCCTTTTCTTCAATCACTACCCCATCTTTATCTAGGGTTTTACCCGGAGTAACCGGATTCCTTTTTGCTCTTATGGAAGGCCCTGTCATGATGCCAAAACTTAGGGTTTAGGTTTTCGATACAAATTCAGCCGAACAGGAAAAAACATAGAGAAAATACTAATACTATTTTTGAGATCTTTCCGAAAATGTAAAGAACTTGAAACAATTCCACAATTTGCACCCTAGGAAGCGATGTTTTGAAAAACCCTAAATTTGTAATAACTTTTGCAAAATAAATAAGAAAGTATGAAATTTTTAGGGAACCTTACTTGAAATGTTTCACAACTTTGGTAAAAATATCTCTCACTAATTCACTCTGGTTCAAAATATATGGTGGAAACACAAAATTAGGTTTTTACCCTAATTTTGGCCCATATCACAGCTCTGATACCACTTGTAATGAAATTACTTGTATAATTCAAATTCTGAGAAACACTAGAACACCAAATAACATAATATTTCAGAATAATGATCTCAATATGCAATTAGAATAGTTTTTCCACTTCGAGGGGGCAACATCCAAACCATATAACAAGACTCAAATGGTCAAATGATAATGGAATACTACCTACAATCCCCTATATATACTATTCATATGTTATGGCCATCACCAAGGCCGACCCATTAATCATGAGAAGGTATAAATGATATAATGATATGGTAAGCCACAAGTTGGCTACAGATGTCCTAATACAAGCAATAGGTTAAGGGCGTAGCAATACACACACACACACACACACACACACACACACACACACATGCATGATAAAAATAGCCATGCACCACTTCCAAAGGTAATCAAGAAGCATGCAAGCTTCGTCTAACCATAGATTAACTATATTTAAGTCTATATTCACTCCTATTATTATCTATGACTTCGCATGATGCTTAATCTGCCACTCTTCTCCAAAAATAGCCATTTATTCATCCACAAGTCTTCTTGTTCTTATAAAATGTGTACTCTGTACTCAATTCTACCCTTAGCCCGTAAATTGAAAAATGGATAAGTCCCAAACTATGAATTTCCTTGATGTTACCTTTATCCACTAGAATTCCACGCACACCTATGCGCCCCTTTTCTATGTGCCCCATTGTTTTATACCTCTATTACTTAGGAAATGATTTTTCTAGTCAACATAGAGGTATCAGGGTGTTCTGGGTGTGCATACTAAATGCGTAGGCTAGTGAATACCTAGAAGTTATTCATCTCTAGAATTTTGATCAGTAATTAGTACCTCCTCCTAAAAGAATAATTTTAGGATCTTGGTGGTTGTAAAAAAATGTATATAACTCTTTAGGAGAAAATGATAAATTTAAGGCAAGGTTAGTGGCTCATAGGTTTACTTAGAAAGCTGAAATTGACTATTTTGAAACCTTTCCCCCCTTAACAAAAATGAGCATAGTTAGGATCCTCCTAGAATTGACTTCTCAATATGGTTGGGAGATTCATCAAATGGATGTGAAACATTCATTCCTAAATGTTGGGATGACAAGTATACCCTATGTTTTGTAAGCACATAAGGTTTGGACACAAAAACATAGGGCATGTGAGGGCGCACGGGAATGTAGTAAGGTAGGGCACGCCAAGGAACGTGGCTTAGCTATTTTCAGCCTAAGGCTATTTTTGGAATTGAAGTACTAAGCACATAATGATATGAAGACTTGTTGACCGTGCAAGGTTATTTTGAGGCTAGTAAAGGTTCAAGCGCTATGAAGAGTTTTGGGCTAATAATAAGATTTGTATTAGGAGTTAACTTTAAGAAGATCTATTATTAACACTTGTATGATTTTGTATTCTCTTGTAAAGGTGCATGGCTATTATTAGCATGTAGCCTATTTTTGGAAGGTGCATAGGCAGTGAAGGGAAAGTCCCCATTCCTATATATGTTTTTATTTACATGGTTTGGATATACTATTTTATTATAGAGTTATGTTGCAGAATGGTTATCGCACATGACTATGGAAATTGGATAATGATATATGAAGCTTCTATGTTTTATGGTATTAATATAATGTATCATATTGGCTGGATATTGGTGTTAGATGTGACTAAATATGGTTCCTGCATGGTAAATTTCATTATAGTCATTATTTAGTCAATCTTCCATATGGTTAAGCTCTAAATCTGGGTTATGCGCTGTGGAATGCCTTATTGTCTGTTATGAATCTGAATATATATACTCAATCATGCTAACATTCTAGATAAGCATCTCTAAAGAGGGACTTGGTACCCTTGCATGCTTTAGGTGAGAAATCAGTTCAGTCTGAGTGATGTGCCAATGCACCTTGGGATTTGTGGGTATATTTTAGTCTACATCATTGGTTCCATTACCGGGACCTCTTTTTCATTTGTTTTTAGGATGTTGCATGATGAATATGTACCAGTTTACCTTGGCCAGTATTGAAGATTAGTTGGACAATATAGAAGAATATTATGATCACAGATTTAGAACTAGATCTGATTTTAACACACACACGTGGGTTGAGAAAAATATGTATGATTAACTTTACGATTCTTTATTTGCCATCTTTCCTATAGAGCTATACGAGTGGCTGGTTGCTTACACATCTAAGAGAAATTGTAGGTTTCACATGCTTGTTTGGATGCAGGAAGAATTGTAGGCCATGTATGATGCAAATGTGATTTGGATGCACTATATGGATGTTTGGTTCCATGGTGTTTTGAACAACTATATTCTTGAGTAAGTAGCTTCCACTTACTCTTGCCCAGAAGTTACTGAGTTCCATTTTTTACGTAATCCTAAAGGATCTTACTTACATGGTATTACATTGACAATCAAGATCATGATCATAACCCTAGATTTGGAGAAGAATCCTATGGCTAGATAAACCTGACCACGAGCAGAGTAGGAGCAGGTTTGGTAAAGATGGCGGACCTAGCGACAGAGAGACAAAGAGAAGAAAGGTGGATTAACTTTAATGAAGTGCGTGAGAGGGATCTAATGAAGCAACGAGAGATCATAGAAAGAATGGTGTTGTTGAGGGAGATGGCTTGTGAGGGATTTGAAGTTCACGTAGAGGAAGTGGAGCTAGATCATTTAGAAATCCCCAATTTGGGAAAGCATGACAGAGAACCCTCCTCAAATTTGGATGAAGGCATGATAGATGAAATATTGTTTACTACGGGCATGCATCTGAACCTAACTAGTGACCTAGCCTTTGTGCTTGGTTTTACAAATTATATGGTCATTAACAGTAAGCAAGCTAGTGTGACCAGTAGATAGAGTCAATTTGAAGTCAAGTTCATGATTTAATCAGGGAGCTTATTCATCTATGGCGGTGTAATTTTTTTCTATGTTATTTGAATGTCCATCTCGTGGTATATTTTCTGGTACATCATCGACACAAAACGTGGGCACACAGAACGTTGGTATAACGTCTAGAAGTAGCATGAATTCATAGACTATGAGAGTCTAGTTTAACACGACCATTGGAACAAAAGGTAGTGCATCCTCCGATCCATTGCCTACTTTAGGAGGAGGATCAAGAGGGTCAGGTGGCTCAGGAACTAGAGGAAAAGGAAACACGTGAGGAAACACATGTACTGCATAAGGTGGGAAAGGTTCACACCAACCCCAATAGATTTATATGGAGATGTCTCTTTGTCTTCCATAATATAGAGGCATTGAAGATGCAACTGAGCATGTGAATATGTGTGAGATACTATGGCACATGAAGGGGATCACTGCTCCATAGCACAATGCAAGTCAGTTTATAACTACGTTACATGGGCACGCACATAGTTGGTACAAAAAGTTTGAACTTGACTAGAATTGTGTATATTATACTACGCTACGGGATGCTTTCTTAAAAGAATTATATATCCATGATTTTGAGAAGAAGAGCATCAACACGTTGAAGGATATTAAGGGAACTACTGAGAGTGTTCGGGAGTATGATGTTCAATTCAAAACCATTTTTTCTAAATTATCTTATGACATCCATGCAATCTATCATACACAATGGTTCATTGGAGGTTTGATCATGCCTTTTAGAAGGGTGATTTCACATAAGACTTATACAGATCTGCTTGAGGCGCTTGAATCATATCTTCACACTAAGGCGGCATGAAGTGTAGACACATGAGTGAGTCCATTTTTCAAAGATCAGATTGCAGAAATGGCTAAACCATTAGAAATATTAGTTGCTAATTTGGCACATGAGACGCATAACGGAATTTGGTGTACAGATTGTGAGATAGAGGGGAATACAAAGGATAGTTTCCCTCATAAATCAATGTGCTCCTTGTTGCTGGATTAGGAGATATTTCACTTTGACCACGGTTCAAGTCGGTGCCCATTGTTATAGTGTGTGATAAGAAGGAACGTGTCTTGTCACTGTAAGATTTGTAGGTATGCCACTCATGATACTAAAGATTGTAGGTTGATTGATCAGATACATGATGCCATTGATATTGGCATACAACAGATTGATGTTGCAAATAATTCTAAGGAGAAAGGTGAGCATCGTGACTATGATCATAATGAAGAGATATTTGATGGAGTCCATGGTAGAGGTCGAGGCTATCGAGGCGGATTCAGAGGACGAGGTCAAAATGGTGGAAGAGGTGATTTCCCTCATGGAACTTGTTATACATGTGGATCTCCTGACCATTATAGGTGTGAGTGTCCATAGAACATTGATTTTTCTTTTTACGAAAAAAAGATAATTATTAAGAGTTCCAAGATTAGTATGAACACTTGAGTAAGAAGCATAAACAAGAGAAGAAGGGTGCATGAATGGTTAGAGTTCAGTGCACCATGGAAGATAAATGGATATCGAAGTTAGTGCCAGATCATGAGTTGGTATCTATGAAGAATACTACACGCACTGAGGCTATGCGCGTCAAAGAGGTTCTAAAATCAAAACCTGCTATTTTGAAAGAGGTGGTTCTACATGAAAAGTATCTAGAACCTATGCAACAAAAGGAGGTTTATTGAGAAACCATAGAGGTAATTCAAAATTTATAGGGTGAGATACAGTGTTTGAAGGAGTAGTCATGGAAATTGGAACAAAAGAAAGCAATTGAGCTCCATTAGATAGATGTAGATGATATAAAGGAGGTTTGCAAGATGTTGTGCCAAGAAAACATTATTACTTTATAGGGGAATTGGTTAAAGGGAAACACTCTACGCGCTGGGATTGAGCATGAAAGGAATATTTTACATGCTAACCTTCCCCCTCATAGCCTAGATTATGATAAGGAGATTACTCCAAATTCTATTGTGGATGGTTGGATTTTGAGTAATATCTTGATTGACACATGCGAGAAAGTGAATGTGCTTATTTTGAATGCATGGGTTTAGATGGGAAGACCAACATTACAACTATCTTCTAATGTTTTGTTTATGGCGAACTGAATGAAGGCCACACCAATTGGGGTTTTGAAAGATGCATCAATTACTATATAGGGGCCAAGTTTACTAGGGACTTTGAGGTCTTGGAACTTGCAGAGGCAGATAGTTTTCCAACATTGCTTGGGCGCCCTTGGTGTTATGAAAACAATGATAATCTATGTTTCAACAAGGGGTATACAAGTTTTGAAAATAAGGAATTACACACCGTTATCCCTTTGAAAGATGGGAAATATACACCTTATACATAACCCTTAAGTGAAGAAGACTTGAATAGAATTTATGTACGAACCACCTTATGTAGAGCCCTTAAGTGAAGAAGACTTTAAAAAAATTTATGTGCGCACCATCCAAGATCCAAAAGTTCTTGAGCCATCAAAGGAAGGAGTTCTCCAATGGGATGATGCACAATCCATGAGTGATACTACAAGTTTTTCATGTGATAATTAGGAACATGACATTTAAAAAATGGTTGGGTGTAAAGTATGAACTGCAGTTATGCACGTTAGTAGGCCATCCAGTATCAGGCATTTGGGTAGTAGCTAGATACCAAGGTACACTAGTGAAGAGAATCTAGAAGTATTTCTACTTGCTATGGAAGTTCAATGGGAATGTTAGGTGGAAATAAGGAATATTCTAGTTTATACTCTATACGGGATGGCAAATTTCTGGTGGATGGTTCACAGGGATAATATTTTGGAGTGGAGAGAAGTACGGATTTCTTTATCTGTTAGATTTTTAAGGAGAAATGCACCTACTTAGATCTGTGCATTTCTTGAAAATAATCCTTTTTAGAAACACATTCAATAGTGTGAGAGAATATAGACAGAGGGACACAAAGCTTTACCACCTTTGTTGTGGGTGCACAATATTTATTTCACCTTGCAAGGTTGCGCACATACATGGTATATCTATTTAGAGTTGAATAAAGAGACTGGAAATTGGCATGAACTTACTGTAGGTATGATTCATACCTTTGATTATTTTTCAACTAAAACTTTGGTGAATGAGGCATCACAAGTTATGAAGCACTTAACTATGGGAGATAGTGCAAAGGCTGAGGAGATCCTTCAGGAGTTGTTAGGAGAATTAGAATTGGGGGTGCATTTTGAAGAGGATGAAACAAATGCTGAACATATTGGGTGCACCTTCCTAGAAAGAGAAAATGGTAAGATGGTCTACATAATTGATGATGAAGAGACTAAGAACTTGGATACTGAGCACATAGAGGGAATGTGCGAGGCCTTGGAAAATGTAGATGAAAAGGCGTGCACATAACATGTGCTTATGTAGACCAAGAAAGTAAACATTGGAATGGATGCTAAACCTAAGGAGGCCATCATTGGAGATTATTGGTCTAACTTTGAATTTTCTAAGATAATTGATGATGAAGAGACTAAGAACTTGGATATTGAGCACACAGAGGGAACGCGCGAGGTCTTGGACAGTGTAGATGAGAAGGCGTGCACATAACATGTTCTTATGTAGACCAAGAAAGTAAACATTGGAATGGATGATAAACCTAAGGAGGCCATCATTAGAGACTATTGGTCTAACTTTGAAGTTGCTAAGATAATTGAGCTACTGTGTGACTTCCAAGATTTGTTGCCTACGGGATATCATGAGTTGAAAGGTATACATGAATCTTTGGGAAAGATGAGAATCAAGCTGAAGGAAGGAGTGTGCCCATTTTGGAAGTGGCCTTATAGGATGAATCTGAACTTGCGCATTAAGGTAAAAGAAGAAATTGACAAACTGTTAATTTTTGGGATCATTGTGCTCATCGAGGAGTCAGAATGGGTGACCTCTATGGTGATCAACATCAAGAAAGATCAGAGAATAAGAATTTTTGTGGATTATAGGGATTTAAATGCTCTATGTGTAATTGATCCCTTTCCCACACTATTTACTGAGGAAATTTTGGAGGGTGTTGCACGACACGAAATATAATCCTTCATTGATAGATTTTCAGGGTTTCATCAGGTAAGGATACCAAAAGAGGACCAAGAGAAGAAAAATTTCACCACTGTATGGGGAATTTTTACATACATGGTTATGCCCTTTAGACTAAATAATGTGCCTGTAGTATTTTCGTGCATAGTGGTGCAAACGTTTTCGGTTTTTATTCACAAGTTCTAGCAGGTATATTTGGATGATTGGAGAGTTTATGGGATTGTAAAGGATCACTGTGATAATTTGAGGCTGATGTTTGAGAAGTACCAACAATTGAGCATCTATTTAATAATTAAGAAGTGTGTATTTTCCACACCCTTTGGAATTTTTCTGGGACACATAATCGGCAAAGATGGCTTGCTAGTGGATCCTGCTAATGTTGTTGTGATTTTGGGCTTAGAGGAACCAACTAGTCAAAGCAAGGTGCGTGAATTCTTAGGGAACATATGATATTACAGGAATTTTATCAAAGGTTAAGCCAAGATCTCTGCACCCCTAGAGGAATTTTTAAAAGGAGAAGTAAAGTTTTATTGGGGTGAGTCATAATAACACGCGTTTGAGACTTGAAAATAAAGACTTACTACTACGCCTATTTTGTGCTTTCCTTCATGGTCTAAAATTTTTCACATTCATGTAGATGCCTTTGACATGGCCATAGGCATGGTACTAGACCAACATGGAGAAGGGATTTTTGATCACCCTATTTTGTTTGTGAGTATAAAGTTGACTCCAAAAAAATCAAATTATACAACTACAGAGCGTGAGGCGTTGACTATGAACTACACGCTCCATAAGTTTCAAAAATATTTTCTTGCTACATGTTTCATATTTTATACAGACCACATGACACTAAAGTATTTAGTGAACAAATGTATTTTATAGGGATGCATATGCCCTTGGTTTCTATTATTTCAAGAGTTTAACTTTATTGTGGTGGTTAAGACGGGTAAGAGTAATTTTGGTCCAAACCATTTATGAAGGATTCAATCAGGGGAGGATGTGTAGAGAATTGAGGATATAATGCAAGATGCACAACTATTTAGATTAAACCACATGCCCTATGACTTAGAGGATATTGCTATATTTTTATGCACATGTGTGGTGCCTGAAGGAATGAAGGATTTGGAGAAGAAAAAACTTGCCATTCATGCTACACCTTACATGTTGATTAGTGTAGACTTATACAAGTTAGGACATGATGAAGTTTTGCGCTAGTGTGTAATTAAACATGATAGTGAAGCAATTATGGAGGAGGCTCATGGTGGTATTTCAAGTGTACACTATCTAGGGGATGCCACTGTGCGCAAGAGTGTACTAGCTGGTCTATGGTGGGAAACATTATATAAGGATTGCAAAGAATATTGCAAGGCATGTGACCATTGTCAGTGCCTTGGAAAGCCCAGGCATAGAGATGAGATGCATTTGAGGCCTATTGCTAGTGAAAAACCTTTTGAGAAGTGGGAAATTGATTTTGTGGGCCTTATCTTCCTAGCCCTTCCGCAGACAAAATCACACTATATTATAACTTTTACATATTATCTTACATGTTGGGAAGAGGCGGCGCCTACAAAGGATTGCATAATAGCTACAGAAAAATGGTTTATGTGGGAAAATATCATCAATAGGTATGGATGCCCTTTAAGTTTAACAAGTGATAGGGGTACTCATTTCCTTAATGAGAATATCAAGATATTACTAGATGAATTTATGGTTGCACACCATAGAAAAAAACCCTATCATCCTCAAGAAAATGAAACTGCTGAGGTCTTCAACGAGATATTGAGCCATACATTGACAAAAAAATGTGATGTTGGAAGGAGGGATTGGGATGATAAAGTCTTTGTTGTACTTTGGGCATATAGGAAAACCTACAAGAGATTGAATAAAGCAACACCCTTTCAACTGGTGTTCAGCACAGAGGCAATTCTACCCATGGAATTCATGTTACCTTCTTTGTGAATTACACACACAAGAGGTTTAGCTGATGAGTAAGCACTTGAAGAACATATTTAAAAACTCATGTAGCTAGATGAGAGGAACGCCATAGTGCATTGGAGTCAGAAGCAAAAAAAATCTAGGTAAAAGGCATAACATGATAGAAACATTAAGGATAAGAAGCTTGAAGTTGGACATATGGTACTTCTATATGATTCAAATTTTTTTTGCCACCCTAGAAATCTTAAGGTGCATTGGTTGGGATTGTATGTTATCACTTATATACTTGATTCAGGAACTTGCCAGTTAGAGGTGCTAGATGGAACACTATTACCTGGTTACTTCAACGGGAGTAGGATGAAGCCCTATTATAAATAAGTCTTCTTAGTGTTTGTAATAAGGCAATATTTCCACTTAGATTAGATTTCCTTAATGCATTCCCTTTATATGTGTTTCCTTTCATTATTGTTATGATTTTTCAATTTAGTCTAGTGTTTTGTGTAATAAGCGTGATTTTGCACCACAGGATGATTACTATGTAAGTTTTTTCATGCACAGAGGACCGCACATAACATTAGTGTGGGGTTGATCAAGAAGGATTGACTGGTGCCCTATTTTAGATTTTGGTGCATGATAAAACCAAACTCATTGGTGATCAGGAAAGGGGACTGGTTCTTAGATAAGGATAATTCAAAAATATTGCTCAAATTTAAGAACACAAGTGGGAGGATGGACACTCATTATAATGCAAAGTAGGCTGCAACATCAGAGACTACTTAGGAAGAGTCACATTGGATAAGTACTTCAATGTAGGGAGAAGAGATTTGTGACAGAGAAGTAGTGGGCATGCCAGAAGGTTATGACTGAGACATGGAAGAAATAGAACAACATGTGGGGAAGTGCATATGTAGAATTAATACCACGTACGATGGTAGATGGGAGTAATTAATGTGAAGGATTTTTAAATTTTTCTATAAAGTTAGCATTTGTAACGTCATTATTACCTTGCATTATTAAAGATAATGAGTGTGAAGTACAAAGGAGGGCTAAATACAAAGAGAAATCAGTAGATCGATGAGCTAGGTGGGATCAAAGAATGGTGTTTAGAAGCATTCAATGCAAAATTGAGATTTGGGTGGTGGTGTGTGTGCTTTAAGTTGGGTTCATGCAATTAGGGTTTGGAGAAGGCAGAGTGTAGCTAGGGTTTGATAAATCAAAGGATATGGATCACACTCATGGAAAAAAGAGTTTCAAGGAGACAATTTGGAAGATTAATAATTTTCTAGATGGGTGAGAAAGGAATTATGGCAGCACAATGAGCTCTAGTTGTTAGGGTAGAGGCAGACGAAGCAACAAAGGAATGGTTAGTGGAAATGTTGTATCTAGAGGGAGTAATTGAGAGCTGATCATGGACAACTAAGATAACATAGTGTAAAATTTCTGATAATAACCACAGAATGGAAAAGTGCATGAAGGATATCATCGCCAAGGTCATTATAAAGACTAATCAAAGGATGACAAATGGAGATAGGGTTTTGGATGAATCTGTGAGGAAATTTCTTGAGAATGTAGGGGTATGCAGATTATTGAGTTACCTTACTTTAGGAAGCCCAAGAAATTGTATCAGTGGCTCATGTCATGTCATGAGTACATGAATATTTCTTCTACTTTGCGGGCAAGAGAATGTGGATTACCGCCAAACTAATTGGAAAGGTAACATGGTTACACGAATCCGGACGGGAGATTTCTAGCGACTTGTTAGATGATGAGGGATTTGATGCAATGACCATTAGGATTAAGTAACCAATATTGAAGACATGGCCATAAGGATCGCAGTACGGTTTGCGGGCTGCAAGTTGGTGCCTCTGAAAGATGGAATGAGGTAAATTAGTGATAGATGCACATAGTGCACAAAATGGTCAAAAAAACATGTTACAACATGCTGGATATATTGAAAAAAATCTTGGTAACTAAGGCACACATCCAGGAAGACAAAGGTGAGAAGTTTACTTGGGGCACCATTCTTCTATTTCTTGTTTTTAATGAGGTTGGTGTACCTGATGGACCAAGGGAAAATGTCTGGGAATTTCCCTTGGAAAGTAAGTCTCCAGCAAAGAATTTTTCAAAGTACATATTGAGTGGCTCTATTTCCAAAACATAAAAGGAGCACCAAAAAATTGGTTTAGGTGGATGCACAGGGTATTTGAATGGGAGTGGCACATTCTACTCAAACTTACTATAGTGTTGGATGGCCAACCAGAGTTTTCTATTTACCTACATTTCAGTTTGGGGTGGTTTCATATGAAGACGAGTGAGAAGATCCCTGGTGTAAGTTACCTTTCACATTTACTGCATGATATTATAAGGATTCTGTCAACAGGTTGCATAATGTGCGTAATTTTCAGTTTCATGCTGATAAAGTAGACACATATTTTCATATCCTGTGAAAAACCTATGTATGGCTGAAGTGCTATGCCCTTAATCATATATTTTACATTGGATGTATATAGGCATCTTATGGCTATCATAACTTCTTATCATTATGTATCTCTTTCATATTTGTTATATTATCATTAGTGGGTCGGCCTTGGTGTTGGCTATATTATAGGAATAGTATATATAAGGGTTAGTTGGTAGTAGTTGATCATCATATTGAGCATTTGAGTCTTATTGTTTGGTTTGGAGGTTGCCCCCTCGAAGTGGCTAAGTTATTCTACTTGCATATTGATATCATTTATCTAAAATATTGTGTTCATTGGTGTTATATTGCTGCTAATAATTATATTTATACAAGTAATTCTATCACAAGTGGTATCAGAGCTTGAACTCAGCCAGCGCTACATCAAACCCTAATTGTGAAGGTTTCACCATATCCCAAAATTGGTAGTTAATTTTTCTGCAATTTGTTTTCTAGCATGGTGAAATTAGTCAAGTACGATCCCCTCCAAATTTTAAGATTTTCTGATTTGTTTTGCAAAAGGTATAGCAATTTTATGTTTTTTCATAATTCAGCTACCTAGGGTGAAAGTTGTGGAATTTTTCAAAGTTATTTACATTTCCAGAAAGAAGATTAAAAATTAGTTTGAGTTTGTTCTTTGATTTTTTTTTTAAAATTTCATTGAATTTCTATTGAAATCCCAAACCCTAAATTTTGACCTTGATCCCTAAAGCCTACCATTTTAGGGCATCATGGCTAGGCCTTCGACAAGAGGAAAGAAGAATCCCGTCACTCTAGGTAAAACCCCTGACAAGGATGCGCTAATAGTTTAGGAGTTAGAGTCAAAAGGGGTATCTACAAAGTCCTCAGGGTTAGGGTTTACTTCAATGGACCATAAGGTCAGTTATCTTGAGTTAGAGTTACGAAACCTCAAGGGTAGAGTGGCTAGCAAATAATATGTAGACAAGGTTGGAGGATTTCATTCACCAATTTAGTTACAATATAATGGGTCATCATATCCTTCCTCATTAGGCACATCTCAATCATACTCATATTAACCAAGGTGGATCTTCAGGTCAAAGTAATAGACAAACTAGCTAGGGTGGATATGTAAGCATGACCAATCCAAATACAAACACTTTACATGCCTGTAACATGATTCCAAAAGTGGAAATGCGTAAGTTTTATGGAAAGGATACACTCAATTGGATTAACCATATGGAGAATTTCTTTGATTTTCATCAGATTCTATCAGGACAAAAGGTTACCATGGCATCTTTGTACCTCGAACCTGAACAATTCACTTGGTATCGATGGTTATGTGATCAAAGGAAAAAGAGTGGCCTTAATGTTACATGGAAAATATTCACCAAAGTGTTGCAATTACACTTTAGTTCTAGTGTGTCAAAGAACTATTTCAGTCAATTAGCAAAGCTAAGAAAAATAAGAATAGTCAAAGATTACATCCATCAATTCCAAAACCTTTCCTTACAGGTGGAAAATATTCTTGAAGAGAATCTGAATGAATTATTTCTTGGGGGTCTTAAAGAACACATTGAGACTGAGGTGTGTATGTTTAATCCTTATAAGGTTTCAGATTCTATGATCATGGCACATACGGGAGAGGAAAATTTTCTTTCTAGTATAAAACAAACTGTCAGTAATATCAAAGATCGTAGCACCTTTCCACCATCATTCCCTTGGCCAGTTAGACTGACACCTCAAAAAAATGAAGAAAAGAGAGCCAAAGGGTTATGTTTTAATTGTGACAACAAATTTGGACCAGGACATAAGTGTGTTGAAAAGTATTTGTTCTACATTGAGGGGCCTAATGAAGAAGAAGAAAATGAAGAAGACAAAGAGGTAGATCAAGAAGAGGAACTAGGAGATCCCTAACCAACAATATCATGCCATGCAATTTTAGGTATTAGCACTCCCCAAACTCTCAAAGTAGTTGGATTCTTAAAAAAATAGAGGGTAACAATGTTGATTGATTTGGGAAATACTCACAACTTCATCAATCATAGGTTGGTAGTACGCTTGAACTGCTTTGTTTATCCAGCTCTAGAATGTCAAGTCATGATCATAGATGGGAAAAATATTAGTTATTCAAGAAAATTCCATAACATTAATCTCACCATGGGAGATTACTTGCTAACTAGCAATATGTATGCCCTTGCCATGGGAGGAGCAAAACATTGTGTTAGGAGTTCAATGGCTTACCACCTTGGGAAGCATTGAAATCAATTTCCAAGAGTTGTTCATGTAATTCCAATAAGAAGGGAGGAATTTTAAACTAAAAGGAATAAGAGTAAAGTCCTGACAGATGGTAAGTTCTCATCAGATGTAAAAATTTTTTAGAAAAGATGCTGAGGGGTTTGTGGCACAACTATTTTCATTGGAAGCACATCATTCAAATACATTTATACCCACACATATGCAAGTAGTTATATATGAGAACTCAATGGTGTTTGGAGAAATGCCAAAGGGTTTACCTCCTAAACTAGACCATGAACATGCATTCTAGCTAGTACCAGGGAGTCCAGCACCCAACATCAGAAATTATAGGCACCCTTTATGCAAAAGAGTGAAATTGAGAAGATAGTTCAAGAGATGTTAGAAGAATGAATTATTCATTATAGTTAGATTGCTTACTCTTCTCCTGTCGTGATGGTATGGAAAAAAGATGACAATTGGCGCATGTCTTCAGATTACAGGGACCTCAATAAGTACATAGTTAAAGATAAGTTTCCTATTCTTGTAATTGATGATTTACTAGATGAGTTACATGGTTCTATTTACTCTATAAAACTTGATCTTCATTTTGGATATCATCAGATTAGAATAAATGATGAAAATATTCATAAAACAACCTTCAAGACACATGAAGGACACTATGCGTTCTTGGTAATTCCTTTTGCACTAATAAATGCACCCTCTACATTTCAAAGCTTGATGAATTCCATATTTAAGCCATTTCTACAAAATTTTGGTTTAATGTTCTTTGATGATATATTAATATATAGTAAAACATGGGAGGAACACCTGCATCATGTAAATAAGGTGTTGGAAACTCTTAAACAACATCAAATTTATGTGAAGCCTTCTAAGTGTTCTTTTGGTGTCAAGGAGTTTGAATATTTGGGTCATATTGTCTCTTATGAAGGTGTTAAAGTGGATCCTAACAAGATAAAATCCATGCTTGAATGGAAGGTTCCAAAAACCCTAAAAAATCTTCAAGGATTTTTGGGGCTTACAGGTTATTATCATAGATTTGTAAGGAATTATGGAAACATCGCAACACCACTCATTGCTTTATTGAAGAAGGACTCTTTCCATTGGAATGGTCTAGCTACTACATAATTTGAGAAGTTGAAGGAGGCCATGTGCACCACTCCAGTTCTAGCCACCCCAGATTTTTCCGAAACATTCATTGTTGAATGTGATGCTTTAGGGTATGGTATGGGGGAAGTAGTCATGCAAGAATGTCGACCCATTGCCTTTGTTATCCACCAGTTTAAAGGTAAGAATATATCTAGACCAATTTATGACAAAGAAATGCTAGCCATACTTCATGCAATGAAACAATGGAGACTCTATCTTATGGGAATACAATTCAAAGTAAAGATAGATCATGATAGTTTGAAATAGTTCTTAGAGCAACGCTTATCATATGAAGAACAACATAAACGGGTCTAAAAAATGTTTGGTTATGATTTTGAGATAATATACAAGAAAGGGAAAGAGAATGTGGTTGCTGATGCTTTATCTCAGAAGGAGGAATCAACTAAGGAATTGTTATGTGCCATATCTATATTATAGGAGGATTGGATAGAGGATGCCAGGTCTGAATGGAAAAATGATCCAGGTACATAAAATCTCATTTAGAATTTCCAACAAGATCCAAGAATGTCAGAAAAATTTGTATGGAAAGGAGATGCTTTATGGTATAAATATATATTATATCTATGTAAGAATTCAATCCGTAAAAATAGGGTTCTATCTGAGCTCTATGCTTCTCCAGTAGGGGAGCATTCTGGCTTCTTTAAGACTTATCATCGAATCAAGCATGATTTTTTTCTGGGAAGGGATAAAAGCGGATGTTCAAAAATTTGTGCAGAATACATAGTTTTTCAGCAAAATAAGGGCAAAACAATTAAGTCCCTAGGTATTTTACAATCTCTATATATTCCTAGCCAGAGGTGAGAAGAGGTGTCCATGGATTTCATCACAGGATTGCCTAAATCAAAAGGTAAAAATGTAATCATAGTGGTGGTGGTCAAACTCACTAAATATGCCCATTTTTGTGCATTATCAAATCCATTTTTTGTGATTACAGTAGCAAGAACCTTCAGGGATACATTTTACAATCTCTATATATTCCTAGCCAGAGGTGAGAAGAGGTGTCCATGGATTTCATCACAGGATTGCCTAAATCAAAAGGTAAAAATGTAATCATGGTGGTGGTGGACAAACTCACTAAATATGCCCATTTTTGTGCATTATCAAATCCATTTTTTGTGAGTACAGTAGCAAAAACCTTCAGGGATACATTTTAGAAGCTACATGGGACACCAAATATTATAGTAAGTGACCAAGACCCTATCTTTACTAGTAATTTTCAGAATGACTTGTTCTCATGTTTGGGCACACAACTAGCTCGTGGTTTCTCTTATCATCCCCAATCTGATGGGAAAAAAAGGTGGTAAATAAGTGTTTGGAGGGATATCTTCATTGTTTACCTCAAATAAGCAAGCGAGATGGGTCCAATGGTTACTACTGGTAGAATGGTGGTATAACACCTCCTTTCATACTTCATCTAAAATGTCTCCTTTCTTGGCATTATATGGGTACCATCCACCATATATCACCTCATATTTGAGATTCCGGCCAAGGGTTTGAGTAGTTGAAGAACATATTCAACACCAATAAGAGGTGATTTCTAGTCTTAGGGATAATTTGGCCATGTCACAAAATCACACTAAGAAACATGTAGACCAACATCGCACTGAAAGACATTTTGAAGTCGGTGATTGGGTTTTTGTTATTTTACAACCATATAAGTAAATTTCCTTGAAACAATAGAAAAAAGATAACAATCTTTCACCTAAGTATTATGGCCCTTATCAAGTGTTACAGAAGATTGACAGTGTAGAATACAAACTGGAACTTCCTCCGGCTACTGAATTCATCCAGTCTTCCATGTATCTTTCCTGAAGAAGGTAATTAGAGAAATGGTATCAACCTAGATAGTGTTACCAGAGCTTAACGAAGAGGGACGAATCATCCTAGAACCAGAATGCATCCTTTAGACACACACTAAGTGAATGAGGACAAGGGTCATCACTGAGTATTTGATCAAGGGGAAAAATATAGACAATGAAACATAACTTGGGAGGATGCAAACTTCCTACAATAGCATCTAGATCTTATCAACATTGGGGACAATGTTACTTCAAAGGGGAAGGACATGCTACGCCATTAATCATATATCTTACATTGGATGTATATAGACAACTTGTGGCTATCATAACTTCTTATCATTATGTATCTCTTTCATATATGTTATATCATCATTAGTGGGACGGCCTTGGTGTTGGCCATAACATAGGAATAATATATATAGGGGTTAGTTGGTAGTAGTTGATCATCATATTGAACATTTGAGTATTATTGTTTGGTTTGGATGTTGCCCCCTCAAAGTGGCTAAGTTATTCTACTTGCATATTAAGATCATTTATCTAAAACATTGTGTTCATTGGTGTTATATTTCTGCTAATAATCAAATTTATACAAGTAATTCCATTACACAAAGTGAGAAGTGTATATAGAAACAATTAAATCATATAACATTGACATAACCTTGGAGATGATGGCCATAGGGAAATTAATCTGACATGTGTCTATGTGTATTTGAGGCCGTGCTTCAAGGATGAAAAAGTAATCAAAGGAGAGGACATGGCTCTGCCATGTCCTTCAAAGTAGAAGCAAACAATGGACACATCAAGGCCACTTGCACCTGCACCACCCACTTAGGAAGAACCAGTGTCTACAGGCTTGGAGAAATTTTTAGAGCAGCAGGAAGAAACTGACAACACTGGAATGGACCACACATGAAGAGTTTTGCATAGGAGGTGTACATCCAGGGATACTGGCTCTGGGACTTCACAACCAGTGAGGAGGTCATCACATGTCACTCTAGTAAATAATTTTGAAGAGCAAAGGAAGAAGCACGAGAAATATTTAATGCTAAGAGATAGTGAGGAGGAGAAGTCCCCTCAATAGTGTGCACAACAAGATGATGAATCTCCAAGTATGGATATGAAAGATGATGAGGGAGATAGGTGAAAGGCTTGTCTATGAGGAAGTGGGTCCTAGCTTAAGTGCCTAGGAACCTGATGGAGACCAAAGCAGTGCTGGTGGAGATATAGAGATAATAGAATGTCTAACATATGAAGGAGAGGGGAACAATGAAGGATAAGAAGTATAGAAAAGTGTTGGCATTTAGGCACTCCAAGATGTAGGAATTTCTGCACAAGAAAACATTGAAGAGCGCACCACTGGAAACAATAAAGATGATTTGGTAAGGACTCATAACTTGGGATACATCGATGACATGACTAAGATTATTCGCGCCCATTTTCAGAGTACCTTTCCAAGAGGAAAATTATATGGCTGGGATTGGATGGATCTAGAAATGATGACAACGCGCACTAGAAATTTTTTGTTGTGGAGCATGCACACTCACATGGATGAACCTAAATTTGATGTCTGTGAGGAGTTATGTGTGTCATGGAAGATGAGAAGGATGTCACATACCTTCCATATTACCATAAAGCCCACACTGTTATCAAATGAGAAGGTAAGCAATGCACTTGTTAAAGTAGCTACAAAAGTCACACACTGTAACATTGATAAAGCGATGACTATAAAAATGCTTGTGATGATAAAAGGGACAAAGATACAAAAGTAAACTGAATCATTGAGGAGTGGGATAAGGCCATGTTAGAAACCCAAAATGTCCGTAAGATGGCCGAGTAGATAACTGATGAGATTATGGAAAAGAGGCCTGACTTTCAAGAGAAGGTGCCAAAGGATTTTCCGTATGCCCTTCATTATTTACATACCATGGTAAGAATAATTTTGGAAGAGGGACCAGTGCGCTTGCCAAAACCAAAAAATTCTACAACAAGGACCAAGGCCATGATTGCAAGGAAAATTTCTAGTTATGAGTCCATTATGCAAGCTTTGAAAGATGAACTGAAGAAAAAAATATGGTATTGACTGTGTGCGGTTCTAAATGTAATCATTAAGACAAGGAATTTGATAGAAGAAGAAGAGGTTTTTCAGGTAGCCAAGAATGAAAAAATTGGGTGCATAGAAATAATTACGTTGGTGGAAACTAAGCGCAATGCACTTAAGGCTGTTAGGATCCCACAAAAGGAAAGAATAAAGGACATTGGGAAGGTCTTTATGGAAAAGATAGATGTAATGGAAGGATTGGTCTCAAGTATGGCCAATATTCTCAGAATTCTACATAATGAAGGTGGTAATATGAACCTTAATGAATTTGATGCCGTAGTTGTAGAAATTCCAGATAAAAAATAAAGTGCTAAGTGATTGGTATGCATTCAAAGAAGAGGTCCACAATGAATATCCAGGATTGATCCTGCCAATAGAAGAGAAAGATACCAAGTAGGCTGATTTCCTTTTAGTGCCAAGTAGTCCATTCTTTTTGCTCAAGTAATTATTCATTCATTCTTTCATTCATCATTATTTTGGAGAGATAAGTTGATTACCCATTACCAAGGGTGGAAATATATTTAGTGTGGGGTAATTTTGGGCTGAAAAGTATAGCCTAAGTTTTGTAAACGCATAATAGGGCACGTGAGGGAATGTGGGAATGTAGTAAGGAAGGGCATGCCTAGGAACAAGACTTAGCCATTTTTAGCCTAAGGATATTTATGGATTTGAAGTACTAAGCACACAATGCTATGAATTCTTACAGATTTTGGGGCTAGGAAAGGTTCGAGCACAATGCGGAGTTTTGGGCTAATAATAGGATTTGTATTAGGCGTTAACTTTAATAAGATCTATTATTAGCACTTGCATGCTTTTGTATTCTCTTATAAAGGTGCATGGCTATTATTAGCATGTATCCTAATTTTGGAATGTGCACAGGTGGTTGAGGGAAATTCCCCACTCCTCTATATATGTATTGATTTTCACGGTTTGGATATACCATTTTATTGTAGAGTTATGTTGTGGAATTGTTAGTGCACATGACTATGGAAAATGGATCATGATGTATGAAGCTTCTATGTTTTATGGTATTAATATAATGGATCTTATTGGATGGATATTGGTTTTAGATGTGACTAAATATGGTTCTTGTATGGTAAATCTCATTATAGTCATTGTTTATTCAATCTTCCATATGGTTAAGCTCTAAATCTGGTTTATGCGATGTGGAATGGCTTATTTTCTGTTATGAATCTAAATGTGTATATACTCAATCATGATAACATTCTAGATAAGCATCTCTACATATGGACCTGGTACCCTTGCACACTTCAGGTGAGCGCTCAGTTTAGATTGAGTGATGTGTCAACGCGCCTTGGGATTTGTGGGTATATTCTAGGCTACATCACTAAACAATGATCTGAATTAAGAAATTTATATGACTCAAGCTAAAGGTTTTGAGGAACCTAGTAAATAAATTTACGTCCATCATCTAAAGAATTATTTGCATCCCTTAAAAAAATACCTCAGATCTTGGGATGCTAAGAGTTAATGTTTTTTTTAAAGACCTTGGTTTTACCCATTTATTTTTAGATAATTATTTATTTGTTAATTCTAAAAATAATCATATTATAATAATTTTTTTATATGTTGATGATGTTATCATTACTAGCAATGATACTAGTTTATTTTTCAAAAATAAATTTAATTTGAAACAATATTTTGAAATGTATGATCTAGGCCTTTTATGTCATTTCTTAGGCATATCTATATTCTATGATTAAAATCCTATTAGTTTGTCTCAATCTCATAATGCTAATAATTTTCTTAAAATATTTTATATGATTGATTATAAACATATGACCATTCCAATAGAATTTGGTATTAAACGTGATCCTAAACATGCACATACAAAAGAAAATACTACGTTATATAGGAAACTTGTTGGTAGTTTGATATATTTAACTATTACTAGACCTGATATTTCTTATGTAGCTAATGTTGCTTCTAGATTTATACAAGATCCATGTGAGGATAATTGGAAACTAGTTAAAATAATCTTAAAACATATTAAAGGTATAACCAATCATGGTTTGTAATATTATTGTTCTAATGATGCAAACTTGTATGATTAATGTGATTTTGACCATATTGGTGATATTATAGATAAATTGTCGATTTTTGGATATGTTTTCAAGTTTAGTGTAGGTGTCATTTGATGGTACAAATTAACTTGAAACAATTAATATGTTTTTCACTAATTC
Source organism: Taxus chinensis (assembly GCA_019776745.2). Classification (NCBI taxonomy): domain Eukaryota; kingdom Viridiplantae; phylum Streptophyta; class Pinopsida; order Cupressales; family Taxaceae; genus Taxus; species Taxus chinensis. The sequence continues at coordinate 97,071,997 of CM034155.1, forward strand.
ACATTCATTTAATCATCAAACCAAGGGACGTAAAATTTCAATAATGTTAGTGTTGTATGCACAATTACAAAGCATCTAAGAGGTATGGAAAGAAATAACTGTCACTACTATACTTGAAACAACAAATCTTGAAAGTACAATGCTTGGAAAAAAAACTTAGAATTGAAAGTAAATGGATTCTAATACTATGACTGAAAGTAAAGTTTATAAATTTAGAATATAGATAAAGAGGTAATTTTCTTCCTAGCCTAATCATGCCATAAAACAGAACAAAAAAACTATGGAGGGGTTTAACAAACCACAAGTGGGCCCTACCTTAGGTGTTAATCCCTCCTAAGGCTTGTAACTAAAAGCTACTGAACAAAACTCAGATTATTTATTGAATTGGCACGAAGATTACATTTAGGAGTAAAGTAACTTCCATATCTGCTTATCCTCTATTCTCTAATTATCCATATAGATCTCTACATACATTTCCAACATTAATCTCTTTATCTTATACTCCTCAATTACAAAAAAACATGAGAAGAAGAGTTCAACTAGGAGTTCAAATAGATTAAGTAAAATATATTCAATGAAACAAGTGGAAGATCTTCAACAAAACAATAAAAGTTTAAACACATGCAATGGGACTAACTAATAATCGTCCAAATATCAAATACATAAATCAATTAACCATTAAGTTCCTGAAATAACGTATTTAATTGACCAATTAGTTCTTCAGTGAGTTGTAATGAGTAGTCAGATATGTTGTTGAGTTATCTTTAGTTCTCATGTTCCAATTTGTAATTTCCTCTTCCATGACACGTACAAAATTGTAGTGTCATCCTTCAAATTCCCATAGATCTTCATAATCATGACTCCTTTGCTATAGGTGATCTTATTTAGATATAGACAGCTTGTTGTAGACAAGTCCTTTGGTTGTAGGTGATTCCATTTTGTTGCGGATGAGTTCCTGCAGATGAGTCCTTTGCTTCATACATGTTGCTGCATATAATAAGTTACCCAAAAACAAGAGTGGAATCACACATATCATCATTTAAACAATTTATTGCAACCATAAGAATAAATGCATACTAAAAATACCACAAAATAAAGATAATTATTCATAACTATATTAGTCAGTATATATGCCATAAGTTCAAGTTATGATGATATTGTTTAGTAGTATCTAGGAAATACAAGGATATATCTTCACTAAATTAACAAAATTACAAATGAAGAGGTGTTTATAAAAGGGAATTTACACAGCTCACCACACCCCAAGATTAATTTCTTAAATTTTCTCATTTAAGTTGTTTAATTTCCTGCTACTTAAAAGATCATAAACTCCTGAAGTCAAATGGTGTCACTGTCCCTTCCTCTTATGTGAAGAAGTAACCACCGTTTATACTCAACATCTGCATAACTCTATTTTGTTTGAATTCATTCAGTTGTCTACCACATTTATATGCCGGTATTGGAAAGTGGAAGATCGGGAGATGATAACCAATGGGAAGCCAGGTACCTACACATTCAGTAAAAATTTCAATGTATGCATTCACTCTTCTTAGATTTGGCATGATATTTGGATAAGAATCCATTTATTTCTGATGCATCTTAGGAGACATCTCATTCCATTTCATCCTGCATGCTTGAACTATTTGTATTCCATGGTCCTTAATCATGTTCCTAACTTCTTCATGTGCTGCTTTCCTCATTTGTCATACTCTCTTTTTGATCACCTTCTTCTGCATATAATTTTCATATTGTTCTACAACTTCTCCAATTTTATTAGCTTCATCCTTGACCATCAGTGGCTACACATTCTCCAAATGCATGTATTCCTCCATTTATCTTTCTATATCCAAATCATTCACAAAATAAGAACAAAGTAATTTAACCAAAACATCTCCAATGTATAGGAATGGAATAAAATACCTATCATACTCAGGAGCAGAGTTATACATGTAGAGTTCACATAATAGGAGCTGAATTTCATGAGGGATGTTCATATATAACATAATTGTTCTTGGTAGGTCTGCAATTTTGCAAGCTTGACTTTGTCATCTCCCTCATAAATGCTTTGTAGTTTGGTCCAAATTTCCTGGGATGCGATACAATGCATCACCTTTATGAATTTAATTTCATTTAGCCCACATAAAATTACATTCATAGATTTTGAGTTATTCTCATATTCAGTCTTATCTATTGTAGCCATTTTTCAAACTTTCCCATATGTCAAAGCCAAGTGACTTGAGATAAATCTGCATTCTTATTTTCAGGAGAGCATAAGTTGTTCCTGTAAAGAGTGGTGACCTTTAGATTGATAGACCACCTTGAGCTTGATTTTTTGACATGCTTGTGAAGAGAGGATCACCTTGAAGTTGTTAAAATTTCATTCAAGGCCTTGCTTTGATACCAATTGTTGGATATCACAAGCACTGAGAGGGGGGGAGGGATAAATCAGTGTTAATATCAAATAAAGTCTTTTCAAACTTTCTGTCTTGCCTAATTTGAATTGGTAGTTATATTAAGAGCACAAGAACAACTTCAAGCAAGAAACACGAGAAAAATACACAGAGTTTATATTGGGAAACCCAAGAAGGGAAAAATACCACTTTTAATTTATCCTCTTTATTCAAAACACCAATTCTAAGTATTGATTTACAATTGATTAAGCACCCAATTGATCTATGAAGCATGAACTTTAGATGATACCTAGCACCAACTAGATGTAGGACTGAGCACTCTCTCAACTGATAGAGAAATAAGCACCAAATTATTCTAGCCTAAGTACCCACTTAGATAATTCAAGCATAACACATGACAATATAGATGATTTATTTCCTGATCAACTGATTATGGAATCTTTACTAGCAAGATTTACCTATTTCAGTGATTATCAACTCTGCAATACTTCTCTTGATTAAACTAATCACTGTTTTTATATAATCTTGTGAGTTCTTCATCAACATGCATAGCTGATTTCTATGTTCTTGTTGGACCTCTGTTATCTTCCACCTATTAATCTATCTTCTTTATATAGTTATTTATCTATTCTTAGATATTTGCCACTGATATTATAACCACTCACTGTATTTACCTTCTAGTTTGGATAATCTCTGTTTTTTAAACTCTCATGATAGTCTCAGGTTATTTCAATATGCACTATTTTTCACTAAACTTCATTCACTTTCCTATGATATTTTCACTAAGGACTAAAAATTTCAAACACTTTTTCTATTCTCTTACTTCACACCTTTTTCATCTCTCACAGTCACCTCTTTTGATAACCTTTCATACTCACCTTTTTTAGTTACTTCATTGAAGCTTCAATTGTCACCAATTTGCAATAGCTTGAGATTTTCAATTAGAATGTATAAAATGACTCTTCAACTTTATTTTTATAGAGCTACTCGACCAAAATTAGTATTTAACTCCAATCAAGAGAATCAAACTTGAATCACTTTGAATTGCATGATTCCTGACCTTCTATAACATGATTATCATTTGTCAATGCATGAGACCTTTCGAATACCCTTCATGAGTTCAATGATTAGAAGAGACAAGTTGATAGTCAGGAGTCTTTTTGAATTCTTTGAAGGATAAAAACTATTACAAGAATTTGACGTATTGAATGTCTCCTTACCTTTTTCAAAAAACTCTCAAATCGAGAAGGGAAGATTGATAGTTTATGTTTTTCAATCTCAACAAGTTTTATAAAGTTTTCAATCCAAATACAACTATGGATGCACTTGAAACATGAATACCAAATCTTGAAACTTCTCGAGAATTTGTAGAGGTTCAAAGTGATTTGAAAAGATTGCAAGAAAATAGACTATGCCTTCAACCTACACTTTAAGCTTGGAATAGCAGAGTAAAAACCTTTGAGCAAGGGGTTCTCATTCATTTGAAGGATTCTAGCTTGACCAGGCTTAAAAAACATGTCCTTCACAAACCTTAACCCTTATAATATCTCTTTGCAACATGACTCCATAGGATATATATCTCTGTTTGCATGAATTTTCTTATTAACCAAAAGAAAATCAATTACCAGTCAACAAACTACATGTGCACGACATTTTAAAATTTCTACTATTTATTTCTCACTATATACTTGGTCATTCTCAAATATTTATTTTAAAATTGCTTCGTATCAAGCCCACCAACATTTTTTTTTCAAATCTCATGATTTTTGGTTGGAGGAAACAATATATTCGATAAAAAATGTGATGTAAAAACCCTAAATATGGGAATAAAAGACTGTCATGGCCAAAGAGCTTAAAAACAAGATTTCTTCCTCAATGTTTGATGAAATAGAAAAATTTAAGGTTATGTGAATGTGTAATAGATATATCTAGCTATTCCTTATGAGTTATAACCTCAAATATTCACCATTTAATCACAGAATTCACATGTGTCTTCAAGAATGACAAACTAATAGGGACGACCTTAAACTTTATCAAGAGAGCACATTTTTGATGATTTTTCATGGCTAACCTTATGAGGAAAATCTATTTTTACTAATTTTATTCTCAAACCATCTTTTCCTACCTTCAAAATATCCTAGCAATAACACATACAGTTCACAATGCTTCAAGAACAATGGTAGGTTTGTAACAATGATCAAATTACCAATCATAATTGTATTGAACCTGTTAGGAACATCTTAATTTTGACCTAGGAAATAATTTTTTATATTTATAGGGAAAGTCTTGAAAATTTTAAGATTCTCCTCATTACTCAAGTACATCACCTCTTCAACCATTCACAATCCCATTTTCCAACTCAAGCTTGCAAAGAGACCTATAGTTCACACTAGAACAACAAAATTCTTTACTAACATTAAATGTAAATTTTCCATGTTATTACTGACTTGGAGGAATAAAAAAGAAATTTTTAGGATGATACATTCAATTCAATCTTCAAATATTGATGTAAGACACTTATTGTGACTAACTTTCTCACTATGCCTAGAAGATGCAACATGTGCCTTGAAAGAGCTAGAAGAAGAATGTCAACCTTGAGAGGCCTTGAATGACTTAGAACCATAATATGAACATTGAATAGATATTAAATATAATAGAATAGATCAAACACATGAGTTGAAGCAACACAAACCAATTTTTCCTTTGTAAGCTTAAGAAGGTTGTTGGAGTGAGAAAAACAATGTCGGAAAAATGATCATATCTTCTTTGATATTTGTCCAAATTGCTCCAAACCTTTTTCAACCATTCATGCTCAGATTTTTATTCAAAAATTTCCTATGTTATTTATTCAAATGAGTCTTAATATTTTTCCTTGAGTGCTAAGAGGCCAGACAACTCGAAATACATTTTTCAAGAAGCTTGTTTTAGAAAAACATGAATAACTCAAAATCCACATTATAGAATCTGATGAAATTTTACATGGAGAATTAAAAGACACCCCTATACACATTTCAAGTGTTTTTAGCCATTTTTTTTTCATGTGAAGATCTTAAAAATCTAATTTTCAAGAAAGTACAACTAATTTCCCTAAGGGTAGTTTTGGCTAGAAGTAGAATTTTGCTCCCAAATCCATTTCTTGACTTTCTGAGCCTTAGAATGAGTTCATTCACCAGTTATACACATGTTATAAGTATTTTAGTGCTTCAATTTACACCAAAGAAACTCACATGACTCCCATGCACTTAAAGAAAATTCAATTTGGATTAACATGGATTGACAAGACACCAGTACTTTATGACTCCCTAGACACCCTACTTCCATGACAAAGAAACACTAGGAAAACACATGATATAAATGAAAACCAAACAAAAAGGTGGCCAAAAAAATCAAGAAGCATTATTTGTGTTGCAATATCCCTACAAACTGGTTTGACATGCTCTCTTTTAACTTTTTGAATGAAAATTTGTGGTTATAATGGGGCTACATTAAATTATTACATGCTAACATGTGGTGTTTATTCTATAAATGATGGTGCAAAAGGTGATGTATACCACAACACTTGATTAATAACATCTTCCTCAATTTTAGGAGTGTGTTCTTGTACATGTTCAACTTCTATAGACAACTATCTTTCCTCAATTCCATGTACCAAATGCTCAATGACTTCCTCAATAGAATGGGTCATGTGTTCATGTTCAATTTGTTCACAAATTTATTTTTATTTCTCTTCCTCATTTTCTTTTGATGCATAAATTATTTGGTTAGTTTCCTTTCCAATTTATTCTCCCATTTTCTCCTCATGAACTTGTATTTCAGATATTTTCTCATCAGTATGAGCTACCTCTGCATGCTCATCTATGGAATCTTCAGGGTATTCTTGTCCAGTTTCTTCTACAACTTAGTCCTCTTTTTCCACATGGCCCTCCATCACTCATGAAATGTAGCATCAAAACCTCCCTGTAATGTCTCCATTATATCAATGTTCTCCTCTGTAGCTTCCACATCACTATCATGTGATATGGTCTGTGTCTTTGTTGTCTTGGAGGTTTTTGGCCATTTTGTTTTTAGTCTATGAGAGTGCCTTGGTGGTGTAGGAGTGGACTTGGAAGGATTCCTTTTACCCTTGGAGGTATATTATGTGGGAGTAGAGACTTATAAGAGGGTTTCAACAATAAGGATTCTTTTAGGGGAGATAAGAACATGATTTCATTCAATAAGTGGTAAAATTTTAGAGGTAGTGTTTTCTTAAGGTTGTTGTTCAGGTTGGGAGGTTAATGATACACCCTTTGTGATATTCTCAGAGGTTCTCTCAATACTATTTCTCTTATTTCTCCTCTTTCTCAACAAGCCATTTATATCTCTTGACCTTGAAAAATCCTCCCACCTTATTTCAGAATGATTCCTCTGTAGGGTATTCTTTATTATCATGTTTATGAAGACATGGTGTGAGAGTACAGACCGAACCTTTTACACCTCCCTACTCATCTTATTTAATATCTCATGTAATAACTTGGGCACGTTCATGTGTTTATTTTTCTTTAAGTGATTTAACAATTTAAAGTGAACTATATTCAACCTAGAATATCTTCCCTCACAGGTAAAATAATTATTAATATAATTTGAGACCTCAACCCATAAAGGTTTAAGAGAAATTAATTGTGTAAGTTTCCTATCTGAGATAAATTAGTCATCACCATCCACATATTCCCTCCAAGCTACCTCTGGATTAGCCTTCTCTGGAAATGGTTCTCCTTGTGCAGGTAGTCTAGTTACCTCTACCAAGATGTCATTATTGATTCTTACTGATAAACCCTTCACTTTTACTTCTCCATCACTAAGTGTTTTACAAAAATTTTCAACCATTGATTCATTGAAACCTTGGAACTAGTTTATGTAGTCTAGCCACCCATTATATTGGAAATACTGTAAAATTTGAGGGTTTTTAAGAAGCTGAGAGTGCTCTGTGGGTTCATGGTGAATCAAGTCTCCTCCCATTATGAACCTGTAGCTTGCTCTAGTATCAACATGTAATCACACAATTATTTTCTTGAAGAATTATTTAAAATTAAATTTGTGTTGAATATTTTGAGTATTTTTAAATTTTGAAGCCGAAAGGATATGCAAACCGGTTACGGGAGAGATCATTGATTGATGTGACAATATGAAGCATGTGAATTGAATTGAATTAACAACATGGGATTATATGGAGGGACACATCATAACATGAAATCTGGTGCTATTTTAAATGCATTGAATACTTGATGACTTGGCATAAATATTAATTAATAATAATCATTCTAATTATAATTTAATAAAGTGGTAGTTAAGTGCACTTATCTCAATGTTCATTTTAGAATGATGATTGTGCATGCTTATTGAATTTATACCTTGGATGCATGCAACCTTGCTATAATGTTGTGGATGTTGCTACGATGTTGAATGCATGTGTTGAATTTATATTGTCTGCTCCTTACTAAAACCAAATAACTCCTAGAGAGGGAATGTCGATCCATTGGGGTGTCAGTGGTCTCTTTTGCATATTTCACACATGCATATATATTTGGTATTCTTCATGCTATCATGACTTTGTCATACATGAAAACAAAATAAGGGCCTACTGCATAGTGCTATAAGTGGAACTTCAGTCAATTCATGCTCTCCTTGTGATAGAGATCATGCACTCTTGTAACCATCTAACATCAAAACCCTGCAAAATAGAAATTATGAGAAATAAAATGTGTTAGTTGAGGGCTTCTGATCACCAAAAAGGGTTGATCACAACAATTTTATTTTACTTTAGAATAGTCATGAAATTGAATATACTAAGGCCACTAAAATATATCAATCCTTCAAATTCTTAGAAGATGATCTTGCAGGCTCAAATTCTGATTTCAATTCTAATGTCCTTACTTCCATCCTATTTTGACCTCCTATGAACTGTTGCAATCATATATTTATGTCAAATTGTTTCTTGTACAACCTCAACCTTTGACCATTTACCAATATCTTGAACCTTACAGGATCTATGGTGGTGAGTTTTACAACTCCATTAGGGAATATTTTCTCAATCTCATAGGGGCCTAGCCACCTTGTCCTGAGTTTTCCCATATGGTCCTTGTACTTGGATTCAAACAAGAGTTCCCAATCACTTTCTTGAAACTTTTTTTTCTTGATGTACTGGTCATGCCATTTGATTCTTTGCTTCCACACTACCTTTGTGCTATGCACAACCTGTCTTTTCATTTCATCCAGCTCATTGAGTTGGATAATCCTTTGACTTTAAGATTTAGATAGATCTATGCCTAGATCAAGTGCAGTACTTAGTGTTTTGTGCTCAAATTCAATTGGAAAAACAATAGTCTTACCATAAAAAAATTAGAATGGGGTGAAGTCAGTTTTTGTTTTCCATGTTGTGTTGGATGCCCATACTACCTATGGAAGTCTATCTGCCCACTCTTTTCTGTGAAGTGCAATGGTATTTTTCAAGATGGCCTCTATTTCTATATTTGTAACTTCCACTTGGCCATTGGATTAGGGATGGTATGGTGTAGACTTCCTATGCCTAATTTCTTACACCTTAACTAGATCAAAATTACATCAATAGTAAAGTGTGTACCTTGATCTCTAATAATTTCCCTTGGAACTCCATATCTGGTGAAGATGTGATCATAGAAAAACTTGGATAATTTCTCACTTTTATGATTTAGTAATGCCTTCACCCCTGTCCACTTAGTTAGATAATCTATGCATACCAAGATGTTGTCATTCTGTTGAGATTTAGGATCTATAGGGCTAGTGAAGTCTAAACCCCACTTGTTAAAAGGTTGTAAGACCAATTGAGGATATAATGGAATTTCATTAGATCCTATAGGATTTCCCATTATTTGACATATGTCATATCTCCTAGTGTAAAGTGCTACATCTTCATATAGTGTTGGCCAATAATAACCAGTTGTTAACACTTTCTACATTGTTTTGTTTGCAGCAAAATGTCCTCCACAAGGTTCATTTTGGCATGCTCAGAGGACATCATATATCTATTCATTATCTATACACCTTCTCATGATTTGATCATGCCCTGTGTGAAATAGAAATCCATCTGCCCAAGAAAAATGTACACTCTTTTCAACTATGCATTTCTTCCTGGAGTATAAGTAATGTGGTTGTGTCTTACCTGAGACCAAGTAGTTGGCTATATCTGCATACCAAGATGTTTTGGTATAAATAGAAAATAAGTGCTCATGTGGGAAAGAGTCATCAAATACCAGTTTTTCACCATTAGTATCCATCCTTGAAAGGAAATCTGCTACCATGTTGTCCTTTCCAGGCTTATCCAATATTGTGACATCAAAATCTTGTAGAAGAAGCAACCATCTGATGATTCTGTTGCTTACTACTAGTTTATTTATCATATATTTAATTGCAGCATGGTCAGTGTGAATTAACATTGGATAACCTATGATGTAGTTCTTGAATTTATTGATAGCATATACAATTTCCAAGAAATACTTCTTTATTACTATGTAGTTGAGTTCAACATTCTGCAAGTTCTTGCTAACATAATAAATTACATAATTCAGAACTCCATCCTTTTGTCCTAAGACATCTTCAATGGCATGGTCTAATGCATCAATATATATGTGGAAAGGTAGGTTCCAATCAAGCCCTCTTAATACAAGAGCAATAGTTAACATTTAATTTAAAGTTTGAAAATATTCTTCACAATGTTCAATCCAGAAAAAATTAACATCTTTACCTAATAATGCAAACAATGGTGTTGCAATGTTGTATGAATCTCCTCCAATAACCAACATGGCCTAAAAATCTCATAACATCCTTTTGTTTCTTTAGTGTTGGCAGATTTATGATACCAAATACCTTTACTGGACCAACTTGTATTCCATCAGAAGAAATATATTGTCCCAAAACTATACCTTTAGACATCATCATGTAGAACTTTTCATTACTCAAAGACAAGTTATGTTCTTTGAATATTTTCAAGACTTTGTCGATTTTTTCATATATTTCTCAAAAGTGCTGCCATGTACTGTGAAGTCATCCATATATACCTCCATGTAGTCATTTGCTAGATCTGAAAATATACTCAATACAACCCTCTAGAATGTAACAGGTGCATTACATAAGCCAAATGGAAGAACTGAATAAAAAAATGTTCCCGATAAGTATGTGAAGGCAGTTTTGTCTTGGTCCTTTGGTACAATCTGAATTTGATTATAGCCACTATGTCCATCAAGAAAAGAGAAATACTTCTTACCAACTAAAGTGTCAAGTATTTGATCAATGAAAGGAAATGGAAAATGATATTTATTTTTTGTTGTATTAAAATCTCTATAATCTACATAGATCCTCCATTTTCCATTATTCTTTGGCACAATGACAAGAGGTGACACCCATTGAATGTATGATATTGGGTATATAAATCCAACATCTAGTAACTTCTTCAATTCTCCTTTTACAATCTCCCTTACTGCTGATTTATTCTCCTTTTTGGCTGTCTGATTGGTTTATAAGTTTCTTTGATATAAATTTTATTTGTGTAAAGCCTAGGATGAATTCCATTCATATCACCATAATCCCATGCAAACACTATTTTATGTTTTTACAAAAGAGCCTTAAGCAATTTCTCTTGTTTTCTTTCCAACATTTTGTTGACATTGAGTGATTTTCCTGGTGTTATCTCTACTTGTTTAGAGAGATCAATCATTGAATATACATTGTTGCTAATACAATTCTATAAGTTACATACAATGTTGTAAATTTTAGATTTTTAATTGAGGGGGAGTGTGCATGATAAGTCCACCTCCTAACAATATTGTTATAAATCTTATATACTTATTTAATCATAAAAGCATTGTAAAAGATCATTGTAAGTGATTCTTATGTAAACAACCACATTGTGTGAGTTTACTTATAAAACCCAACGAAGCATTAGTTATGGAAGATCCTTATTTTATAAAAATATCTATGAACTCATATAAGACCTCGGTTATACACATTCCCTTGAGGAATATGGAATATTTTTGTTAGATTATACCTATTGGCATGCTATCCTAAATCATTGTGGATGATTTATGGATTGTAAATCCTTTTGTATAAAAAGGTAACTTTGGCATTATTCCCTAGTTAACATTAAGTGGGAGTGTTAGAGTGTAAAATATTAATTGTGGTCACATTTTTTGGGACACCAAATATACACATCCATATTATTATTTTGTATATATTGGGTAAAAATATGGTTTTTCTAGGGGCCCTACTTGTTACAAAAAGGATCTACCATCCAAATATAACATTATACATTACAAGGAGTAAAACAAGATCAAAAACCAAAACAACTGATGAAAAAAACTCAGAACCAATACAAATACAGTCAAAGTGCAGCCCAAGTGTGGCCATAAACCAACCAAAAAATAGTAAAAATAACATTATTCATTTCTGATTGTGCACTTAGCTAGAAAGATGGAAAAGGTTTTTCATATACCGATCTCTCTTCTCAAATTCCTTTTTCCTATCTTCCTCTCTAATGTTTCTTTTACTTCCCTTGTTGTTAAGCTATTTCAAAATAGACCTTAAGATAGCATTTTGGATGATCAATCCATCAACACAAATGTTGCTTCTTAACTCCCTTCAACTTAAATTCCATATCTTTCAAGTTATGATTATCCTTGTTGGCCTTATTTGTTTTGAGGTCTTTAACATTTCCTTTGATGGTTTTGATGTCCTTTCTGATCTAATTAATAACATATTTTTGATATTCTAGCCCATGGTGAATAGAATCCTTATTGTTCTTGTGACCATTCTTTCCAAGGATCAAAAGGCACCTAACAACCATATCCCCTTAAATCCTAGGTTGAGTGTTGTCCTGAGTAGAGCTAGGGACTTCAACATTTTTTCCTTTCTTGGAGCTACTTCTCAGCACCTTGGTTGATATGATATCCTCACCCTTACTCTTATTGTTCTTAGGTGTAGAGGTGGAGGGAAGGGAGGGTGTGGGATTATGTCTAGGGTTTTGGATCATAAAACACATGTAAATGAGAATAATAACAACTTGATGAAGGGGATAAACCATTTTACCCTATTGCACTTCCTTGATAGAGTTTTCTAATGACATAAGAATATGGAAAGGAAGAATACCCAAGCATTTTATTCTAAAATGGTTCAATAAAACCAAGTTGTAAGTGTTGATGTGATGGAATCTCCCTTCTAACTCCAAGTACTTGATAATGATGCTAGAAAATTCATCAGACGAGATAAGAATGGAGGAATAGAGGAATCCCCCATGAATATGTTGAATATATTATCCTCATTCCAAGAATTTAGCCTTCTAATCATTCCTATTGTACTTGTTTTTGTAAAATTTTATGACCTGAGTACTTATTCCTGGTAATATGGGCTATGAGACCTTCAGAGATGAGCCATCTCTGTCACATGAACTACACAATTCGTTCCTTCCATGTAGTGGAAAAATCCATTGAAATATGTGAGTCAAGACTATGGATTATGTACAAGAATGTGGAAATTTTTTCCACACACAGAATGTTCCATAGCTGTTCATTTTCCTTCCATCGTTGTTGAAAGGAGCATTAACTTAAAAAGGTATACCACCCACCTTATCCCCCAATTGAAAAACACTGAAGCAGTAATGGGTAGCTACATTAAAACAATAATATATCGTAATATCCTAGAGCTGATGTAAAAATAAATGAATGGAGACATGAGTAAGTAGAACATGCCAACATAAAACCGTATCTAAAAAAATATATGAGACCATGTTATAAGTGCATTTTGTTACTTTCATGATTCACCAAGTTCATTACCTACAAAGGGGTATCTAATCTCCCAATCTAATGATAAAGAGTAGTAGAATTAACACCAATGTTGGCACAAATATCTACTAATTTATTTCCCTCTCTATATGTATGGGTAATGTTAACAAGAGGGAAAGTGCTAAGGATAAGAAGAGCATCCTTAATGATCTTATTGATAGACCAAATAGGAGTAGAATTTTTATGTAAGCAATTGATGATATTAATGGAATCTACCTCTACCGAAATATTTGTAATATCAAACTTTTTGACAAGCTTAATCCTGCAAAGCTTCCATAAAATCAGAAAAATGGTTAATTTGAAATCCCTGGTTCCTAGCATAAGCTGAAATTATTTCACCATTGTTGTTTCTCGCAACACCTCCTTCCCTGCCTTACCTAGGTTTCCTTTTGCAGCTCCATCAATATTAAAATTTAACCGTTCCTCGAGAGGAGGGTTATACAGAGTCTCTTACCTAGGAGGTTTGCAATTACCTTGATTTTCATTCTGCTCAATCTAAATATTCCATTTGATGAGGAAATTTGAGTCTAAATATTTCATACTCTCTTTTTTGGAGGTAATAGAAGACTTAAAGTTTTCTATAACCATTAGAACAAGATTTTTGAAGACCATGTTGACATGAAGGATAGTCCCCTAAAAAATTCTTTTGTTTCTTTCTTTCCAAATGCCCCAAATGGTGTGAGGCAAGATAATATCCCAAAGGAGTCTCACAAATTTAAATTTCAATTGAAAAAACCAATGGGACCATAAATCTATCAAAGAAGAAGGAAGAACTCATTTTATGATAATGTTTCAACAAATGAGGCCCCATAATGTGGTGATAAATTGAAAATGAATGAAAATATTGTTAGGAAATATTATTGTTAGTACTCCATTAATTATTGGTGTTAGTAAAATATACATTATGTTATTTTTGTAAGTAAGTTGTTAATACAACTTAAGTAGGAGATTGAAGAGTGATTATAGGGATGCAAGTTGTTAGAACAACTTGCATATATTTGGGTGAGTGGTTATAGCAAAAACAACTATATATTTGTAACCATCTCGGTATGAAAATTAATGAAGTTTTTTGTGTGTTTGATCAACTATGTAATTATCTATTTCATTCCATATAATATCATTCAAACTCTATCAGTGGTATCAGAGCATGTATAATAAGAGTCCTGAGTTTTTGTTGAGAGGAATATTATATGTTTATCAATGATTATTACTATCTTACAAAGGTTTCATGTAGCAAAAAAACTTGCAGAGTATGTAATGTTTGTGATGGATGGTCAATAAAAATATTTGTATTTAGCAAACTCTATTATTCAATTGTTCAATACGCATATGCTCGTGCCAAGAAAGTAATTTTGGTTGATTAGATTGTGCTTTGAAATCATGTGTGATGTACACTCTTGTATGTAGCCTACGAGGATCAAATATCCAATATAAAATTTTGGACCTGATCACATGCATAATCCTTCATAGCCAGATTGCGATGCATGGTTCTTCAAACTTCCTTTTATTAGTCCTCACTTTTTTTGTCAGAGAAAGGAAGGCTATTTGGATCATTATATATTGTGCTGGTCTAATCCATGTGTTCACTCAGTCATGAGGGGCATGCATTCCAAGATCCATGTCAACTGTGTCATCACCTAAATCTGACATACCAATTTCTGCCATATTCTGTGCATTAGAGCTCCTGATCCAGTTACAATTTAAATTAGTCACGACATCAGTTATTCATTTCCAGCTGACTACAAGTTGTCATCGACTCCATTGACATTTACTCCACAGAGTCATGGCTATGCATACACATTTTGCTCCCTATTTGGTTCATCCACATTGGATTTGATTGTATGTCTCAAGGCTCGATCCATTCAGCATTGGAATAGACTCATTTTATTTTTTTCCCACCTTAGAGCGAATCGTGACAGGTTTAGCAAGGGTCTTCACAACATTGACATTTAGTATTTCATGTTTACATATTTTTAGTGATTTGTGCCATGTATATTTATTTATATGTTTAATGGTTTGATTCAATGAAGAGAAATAATGTGGCATAGTGTATTTTATGGGAATTGAACATGTCTTTTACAAATTTGAGTGGTTTAAGTTTTTAGGTAAGTTTTTTTTAAGTTGTGTCTTTTATAAAGTGTTGTTAAGTGGCCTTTAACTGTATAATTTGTAAAATCCAATGTCATAATGATCAAGATTATTGTGTCAAAAATTCATCAAATAATCTTAAAAGAGTAAAAAAAAAATTATTCATAGTAAAATATGTCGAGTAGTGTTTGTTGTTAAAAGTTTTGGTTATATAGTCAAAACAAGTCAAATGTCATTTATGAATCACTGTCAAAAAGTAGTCAAAATATTGTAAAAAAAAATTACTTTACGGACACATTTTTGGTGTTACCCGATGTCATGACAACCATTAATCCTCAAAAGACAAATTTGCTAAGCTAGCAGGGTGATAATGGAGGAAGGAGGCACATGAGGCTAGAGATCATTCAACGACCTCTCATCAGACACCAACAATGGGGCCACATAACATATGTGGTGGCATATATATAGCATAAGTATATGTTTTTCAGTGTGCTTTAGTTTCACTATGAATTTCTTTGTTGTGTTCTTGTTGCATTATGTATTGTGTATACTAGAAAACAGGTGTATAGGATGGAAGAGAACTGCAGTGATCCTCTAACTTTCATACTTCATTAGAAGATGATCAGTCAGTGAATACATTCAATGGCAATAGTGATCATGTGCAGCAAGATCCAGACATCAAGATCTAGACAACAAGATCTAGAAAGTGGGATATAACACAATATAATTTTCCTTTTCTATCTTCCTATTTAGAATTTCACATTGTGGTGGGGAATAATAACCAATGTTCCATTCCCATTTTGTGCCAAAACGGATAAAGTCAAGGGAAGATTCTGCTATGTACCTTGGGATATGATAATATAATATATATGGGTTGATGGAGATGCCAACATGTGGCACACATCCCCTTAGTTATATGTATGGGTTCACATGGGATATGATAATATAATATATATGGGTTGATGGAGATGCTGACATGTGGCACACATCCCCTTATCTTATTATATCATTCATTTATGATTGATTATGCTTAGGAGGTCGACTTCTAGATAATTTTTCTTCTTCTTCTTCTTCTGATGTTGCTTCTTCTTCTTCTTCTGATTCTTCTTCTTCTTCTTCTTCTTCCTTTTCTTCTTCTTCTTTTGCTTCATCTTCTTCTTTTTTTGTTGCCCATCTATCCATGAAAACTTGTTCCAGTTCCTGTAAAGACCAATTAGACTTTTCCTTTTCTAACTTAGAAAATAAAATCTTTGTAGGGCCACTAATCCACAACTTGAATAACCAAATATCTGATGGTTTAGAGAATTTATCCCTAAATTTGTTCCACCAATCTCTAGCATCAATCCTGCCATCTCCAAAAAAAGCTACCATCCCCATGATCCACAAAACTAGGGTTTTAAGAATTATGAAAATATTTTGGCAGATGGATAAAAACACAAAGAACAAATCCTAACTGAAATTTGAAGAGCTTTTTGAAGATATAAATTTTGCTAAAAAATACCACAATTTGCTTCCTGAAAAGTGAATTTATGAAAAAACATAAAACACCAATAACATCCACAAAACAGATTCAATGGAGCTGAAATTTTCAGATATTTTGACTTAGAGTATTTTCAAATTATGATGCAAAAATTGGGAAAAAAATCGATACCATCTTCAAGATATACTCGAAACAAAAAATTAGGGTTTTTGCCCTAATTTTGGCCAAAATCGCTACTCTGATACCACTTGTAAGGATATTACTTGTATAAATCAAAACATATACAACAGAATAACATGAGAGAACACCAAAATATATATAAATGATGAAAATATGCTCATATAATAGCTTTTCCACTTCGAGGGGGCAACCTCCAATTGCTTGTATATCTATATTGGTTGGAAATATGATGTGCCCTAGGATATCTCCAGGATTTTTTTCTCTCATGTTGATGTGGATTTCCATATACTATAGTTGTAGTATCCTTAACCTTATCAACTTGTTTCTGAACTTTCTTTTCTTCTTTCATTTTATTTTTCTCTTGAGTAGATGAATCATCATTTCCTTCTTTTTCTTCATGTTCCTCTTTTGAATAATCCTTATTCCCTTCTTCTCCATATTTTAAATCATCCTCATGGTCTATATTGACTTTTCTTTGATTTCCATTAAGCCTGATATCTTGTAAAGTGACCTTATTCTTTTTATACCAAATCTTCATAAACTTATTTTTCATATTAATATTAATTGTCCCCAATGTCTCTAACCAAGGATACCCAAGAACAATATCCAAACCATCCATATATAAGGCAAAAAAATCTGAATGTAAAGTATATTTGTCCATAGTAAGTTTTAAATCTTCAAAAACTTGAATTTTCTTACCATTCTCTTGAGCTTCTTTGATATTACTTTCTTGAATATGTAAATGTTGAGCCATATCCTTGTTGATGAATTTATACTTGCTATTAGGGGTTATGGAAACAATTATCTTATTCCTTTGAATGCATCCATGAAACTGAAATATGGTATCTTCCTTCTTGGGAGCTATAATATCTTCTTCTATGTTTTATTCTTCAATATATGCTGCACCATCATCTTCCCTTGAATATTCTTCACCTTCAAAGAGGGAGGCAATGCTATGTACCTTGGGATATGATAATATAATATATATGGGTTGATGGAGATGCCGACATGTGGCACACGTCCCCTTAGTTATATGTATGGGTTCACATGGGATATGGTAATATAATATATATGGGTTGATGGAGATGCTGACATGTGGCACACATCCCCTTAGTTATATGTATGGGTTCACATGGGATATAATATTATAATGTATATGGGTTGATGGAGATGCCGACATGTGGCACACATCCCCTTAGTTAGTTATATGGGCTCACATAGGAATTAATTATATTGGGTAATGGGTCAGCCAACATTGGGATTAGGTGTTACCCATCCTATTTAAAGGATGTGAGTATCATTATGAGGAGGGTATGTATGAGCTGATTCTTTTACTTGGTAGAGGTATATTGGAGGTGTCCCCCTCGAAGTGGATTCCCATCTTGGGAGTCTGTGGAGTTACTCCTTCCTTAAGGAGCATTGTATGGTTTTGCCCTACCTTAAGGGTATTATTCTGCATATATTGATATTAGGGCATCTTGGCCCCCCATATCTCGTGTTTTATTATCTTATGCAATTTATTGATTTATTATATGCAAAGTTCTTATCAGATTCTAGTGGAAGTGGAAGTTTCCTATGTTGTTCGAGATCAAGTGGAAAGGATTAACAACAGTGGTTGCCACTAAGAACATTGCGATTCTTAGAGGTAGAAATGTGAAGTCTTTCCAATATGTGTTCTATTGTTTAGTTTGGTGAGATGTGTTTCCTATGTTATTCCTTGTAGTCTGATATTGTTGAGGGATAAAAATAATACTTGACACATCATGATATGGTTTATGGTAAACCACTTGAAAACCACCAGTATCGGTTTGTGGCTAGCCAGTGTAAAACCATCCGTTAGGTTTGTGATTGTCATGTGAAAATCACCTAATCATGAAAGCAGGTGCAAGTAAAAAGATAGGTTTTCCCCATGTTCACACTAAGGGGGGAATGTTAGGAAATATTGTCGTTAGTGTTCCATTAATTATTGGTGTTAGTAAAATGTATATTATGTTATTGTTCTAAGTAAGTTGTTAATACAAATTACGTAGGAGATTGAGGAGTGATTATAGGGATCGAAGTTGTTAGAACAAATTGCATATATATGGGTGAGTGGTTATAGCAAAAACAACTATATATTTGTAACCATCTTGGTATGAAAATTAATGAAGTTTTTTGTGTGTTTGATCAACTCTACAATTATCTATTTCAATTATGTATAATATCCTTCAAACTCTATCAAATATTGTTAACACTTTCCTCATCTGCTTTGCACATGATGCACCTGTTGGGAAGCATTTTCCCCTTTCTTCTGATGTAGTCAACTGTGATAATTTTATTCTAAATTTTAGCCACCAAAATAAATTAATTTTAGGAGTGAGTTCTTTGATCCATAATTCTTTCTAAGAGATTAAAGGATTTTGAGTTTGGCTCTAACTAATGTATCTCGAGTGCACACTGTAGCTTCTATCTCCTGAGTATTCCCAAATAAGTTCATATTCAGAATTTATGTTGGGGATGTATATCTCTGATATCAAATTTTGAATGAATTTTATATTGTCTCTGTCATTATTTATTCCTCCTTCAAGAGATATTATTCTCCATTTTCTTTTATGATCATTATTACTAAGATATTCACAAGTTTTTTCCCCATATTTCTCCCTTATATTAGTAATTTGATCCTACATATTATCTCTTTGGTGTTGGATTATTCCCAGGTTCCACTCATCTTCCTAAAATGAAATTTGATTACCATTTAAAATCTCCCAAATAATACCTTTAGTTATCACATCTCGGCTCTTAATTACAAGTTCCATAAATGAGATCCTTTAGGAAAGTCATTAGACATAGTCCTGATCCCCACTCTGATTAAATCTGCAGCTCCACTCCTTTGTGAAAATCCCCTCAATATGTGCCCTAGTTATGGAACCCTAACCTGGTAAACCCTTTTCCATAAGATGGAGTAATCACTCACGGGATTCTTCCACACAACCTTCTCTGCTCATGCTCATGTACTCTTTTTCCACTCCGGTTCACTAATCAAACTAGCTATGCATGCAAATATTCACAACACTTTTTTCACACAAATTTTCTTTAAGGATTCCCTAGTTCGCGAGAGCTCTTCGATAACACAAATACAAGCTAAACAATAATGTACCCCAACCTTCTGCTTATAGATTTTTCTTTTCTTTTTTGTAATAAGTGTCATGCCATTCACCAACATACTTTTTCATTAAAGGAAACTTTTTCTAATTCCAACCTTTAGTGCTTTTACCCCCTGTGCCCAATCCTATGCAAAAAATTCTACAACCTTCTGGTGCGTAAAACCCTTACTGACCAAAGATCCTTACGCATGCACTTTTAGTGCCTAAGGAACTTCTTATGTCCTTATCCTAATTTTTGACATTGATTACCTCATGTTGTTCCTACACTTCTCACCCTTGTACATGGTTTTTGTAAAGCCTCCTTGACACCACACTCCTCATGTTAACCTTTTCTACGGGCGTTCTTCTAATCTACGCACTTTTGATCCTTTAACCCGGCCATCGAAACAAAACTTCCAATACCAGCTTCTAGTACTTGTCACATTACTTCACCCCACACAAAAATATATGCATGGTCCTCTATGCATAGATTTTTTTTGAAATTGTAAATGTCTACCAGCGCACAAACACATATAACAAAAAGCAACGAGAAAGGGAAACACAAAGAAATGGAACTGTGACAAAGTAAAACCTAAGTTGAATGGAAATACTATCTTATTTACAAACACAAAGAAGACTTATTTATAGTAGGCCTTCATCCTACTCCCATTGAAATGGCCTGGTAACAGTGTTCCATCTAGTGCTTGTAACTAGTAAGCGCCTAAATGAAGTATATAGGATACGATGTATGGGCCCATCCAATAGACTTTGAATTTCCTAGGATGGCGTATAAACTTGGAATCATACAATAGAACCATCTTCCCAACCTCAAACTATTTTTTCGTGATGTTTCTACCATGCCATGCCTTCTACCTATATTTTTATATTTTTTGACTCTAGCGAACAATAGCCCACCTCTCATCTAACTGCATTAACTTATCAATCCTCTCCTTAAGCTCTTATTCATCATCTAATGCTCCCACGCGTGCTATACATAGTGATGGTAATATGAATTCATTAGATAACAATGCTTCTATGTCAAACACCAATTGAAAAGATGTAGCCTTGTTCATTATTTTATAAGTAGTTTGGTATGACCATAACACAACATTAACTTTATCATCCCAATCCTTTCTTCCTACATCACACATCTTGGCTAACGTGTGATTCAGAATTTGGTTAAATGCATAAGTAGTCCCATTAGCTTATGGGTTATGAGGGGTAGTATTGTGGTGTGCTACCATGAATTCCACCAACAAAATCCTAACCATCTCATTCAAGAAATGAGTACCCATATCACTTGTTAAACTCAACAGACATCCATATCTATTGATTATGTTTTCCCACAAGAACCTAGGTGTTGTTATCATTGTACAATCCCTTGTAAGTGCCGCTTCTACCCACCTTGTAAGATAATTTGTGCATGTAATGATATAGCGTGAACCCATCCTTTGCACAGCTGGGGAAATAGGGCCTACAAAGTATATTTCCCACTTCTCGAATGGTTCTTAAATGTAAATTGGTCTTAATGGAATTTCATCTCTTTTCCCTGGTTTACCAAGGCATTGTTAGTACACCTATGGCTGGACACTTCAAATTGAACAAAGATCAGTGTCCTTCATCACATGATGAGGTCAAATACATGACACAAGTTCCATATGCTTCAGTAGTTGGGAGTCTCATGTAGTTATGGTTTGTACCAAACCAGACATTGCACATGTAGTGGGAGTTGTGAGTAGATATATGGCCAATCCAGGTAAAGAGCATTGGAAATTAGTCTAATGGATACTCAGGGATTTGAAAGGGACATCTAGCATGCAGTTATGCTACGGAGGTTCGGATATTTCATTATGTGGCTATGTTGATTCAGATATGGCTGGAGAACTAGATGGTAGGAGAAGCACTATTGGATATATTTTCACAGTAGGTGAGACAACAATTAGTTGGATTCAAGATTGTAGAAGGTTGTGGCTTTTCCTACTACAGAGGCAGAGTATGTTGCAGCTACAGAGGACAGCAAGGAAATGATATTGATGAGTAGGTTCATGGAAGAGTTGGGAAAGGAGAAAGTTGATTGTAAACCATTCAGTGACAGTCATAGTGTAATTCATTTGGAAAAGAACTCAACATTTCATTTGAGAACAAAACACATTCAGTTGAGTTATCACTTCATACGACATGTATTGGAGGATGGACAATTGAATCTGGAAAATATTCATTCAATCAAGAACCCTGCAGATATGCTAATGAATCCATTAGCAAAGGATAATTTGGAACTACACTCCACTTTTTTTGGTCTTCGAGTCTGAGACTTGAAGAGGAAGAAATAGAGCTAAGGAAGGATCCAAGAATGATGTTGTACATGTATGGTACAATAATTAATCTCCAAGTGGGAGATTATTGAGTTGTGGATCTCAATTACTTCAGTTTAGCATGCAATGTGAAACTTGCTGGAAAATACAGTACCAATCACCAGTTAGGGGGAACTGGCATTGGTCACCTAGGACTGCCATCAGTTAGGTAAGGAGGAAATGACATCTGTTAGGGCTAGCTGATGTCAGTTACCTGTGCGAGGATGTTTTAATTAACTCTCGGGAATTAGATCTATTTTTAGCATTAAAATATATCTATTGATTGTAATTGCATGGCTAAGTTCCCTAAGTCTATAAATGAATATATAAGCATAAAAGCTAGGGTTTAGAAGTAGAGAATTAACAATAATTAAGAAAAACTTGAAAAAGTTGGTGAGAGAGAGAATTCTTGGTGATGAAGCAAAAAGCTTGAGAGAAAGAAAGTATTGTACATCTGAGAGGTGTGGAATTGTAAATCTTCATCGTATATCTTGTCAAAGATTTGGATAATACATTGGCTTATTTCTCGATGGATGTAGTCCACACTGGGTGAACCACATTAAATATGATGTTGATTTATGTCTCTTGTTTTGTATATTTCTTCTCGTAGAATATCCACTTTTATTTGCATGTATGCTTAGGTCTGATATATTATCTACAAAACCGGTGTGTTAACCCCAAAAAGGCTGACTCCAAGCCCACTGGATGCTACAAGGCCACTAATCAGCTCATCTAGCAGTAGATTTCCTCGTGAGTCACCAAATTGTTATCCATTTTTACCCCCTTGGTAAAATGGACAATTGGAGAAAATTGGAACAGGAGAAAATAGTGAAATTTTATTTTTTTGGGACTTCAATCCATTTTTCTTAACTCCCTAACCCAGAAAATTATAAGGAGTTAGTAATTTTTTTTAGAAAACTAAAGAATTATGGGGAAATTACTGTAGAATAGAAGTCCATAGAAAGCTCCACATAAAAGAAGTCAGCGAAAAGGGTTGCAGAATCGAAGTCCGCGGAAAGTGCCATAGAATAGAAGTTCGCAGAAAATTTTGCATAATATAAATCCATAGAAATTTTCGCAGAATCAAAGTCCGTGGAAAGGGCCACAGAAAGCCGCATAAAACTATAAAATCTGCAGAACAAAGTAAAATGATAGTTTTTTGCGTGAAAATTATAATGGCCATGAATTTTGACATGTTGCTCCATATTTCAAAAAATTTATATCGTTGGAAAGGTCTCAATGTCCTCTATTCAATAAGAGATATATTTATCAATTTTATTGAGGTAAGATGTGTGGAAAATTGGAAAATGTCTCCAGTATGAAAATACACAGTTCTAGGCCCAACCACAGCTATTAATGAAGTATTGCACCCCATTTCTTCTTATAGAATCTAAAGTACATGGGGGAATGGTTTATAAGTATACCCATGCAGTTTTAAAACCATTAAATGAAATTTTTTTGTGAGTGAGAGAAAAAATTTGAGTTTTACTCTCTCTCTTTTCCCATCACTTATTTATATTGTAACCTCTTCTCATTTTTTAGGGTCGATATTCTGGGATGTGGGGAAACTCTGTAAAATTTGTTTCTCAACACCATTAAGCTACAAACCTTCTCATGGAAGTGGCAAGCGTTTTTTTGACTCTTTTCCACAGTTGTAACTGATTGTGTATATTATGGAGTAATTAAAATTGTATATTGTGGTGCTCCTTCAACCCTTTCTGATTTTTCTTGCATTCCCTTGCCTCTCCATTATTATTGTTCTATTGTTTGCATGCTTCTTTCATTTGCAGGTTTTTATTGTTATGTTTCATGGAGTGCAAACAGTAAATAAATATTTGGGTTTGTGTTACATTGGTCTGGCCTCTATCAACTCCATTTTCCTTCTAAATTCTCCCTCAACAGGATATTTCACTCCTTTTCTTGGTGTTATCACCTTTTTTAGTGTAGGATTTCTTCATTGCCATGCATTCTCTCTCTCCATAGTTCCTTGGAATTAATATATTAGAAGTATTTAGTTACATTTTCTTCATTATGAGGATTTTAGTGCTAGGAATAGGTAGAGGAACCAACCTTCTTTGGAGGTCCATATCGATTAGAAAGTCCCACAACTTGAGAGATGGTCACGTGTTACCAAAAAATATCGGTTGCTCATTCACATAGGAAAGTGAATCGAAGGGTCTCATTTTTTGTGATAACATTTCTGGCACACCTGGTGAGAAAGGTTTGAGGAGATTTGCATCTTCATTTCATTAAGTTTTATTGTGCTCTTGGTGAAATTTTAGCCTTTTGAGGCATGTTCAAGCACAACTGGTGACTCCAGTGATCTAAACAACCCATTTTCTAAGATTCAAACCTTCCATTTCATCCATTTTCCACTCATATTTCTTTCCACATCTTTCATTCATGAATTTGTGCAATCATGACTTCATTCCCCATCATGGAATTCACACTTACAGTAGTATTACTATTCAGATCAATCTCCAGGTTACTTCAACACACCTTCAAAAATATTTCATAATAAAAATTAGCAGTGTGCATATCTAGGTGAGCCAAAGTCAAATTAGTTTGGTCATTTTCCAAACTATGCAGTTGTTCCAGAGCATGGATATACAAATTTTGGAGGTGGTTTCACACCTAAAGAAGATGATTTGCACAAAAAAACTCAGACAATGAAATAAATCATGGTGAAATCAAGGGCTACAACTCAAATGAAAGCATTCATGATTATTTTTATGAAACCTTGTCCATGGGTTGGCCCTTTTCCAAGACATTATAGGCTACAATAGAAGGTTGATTTCATGGTTGAAATGCTGCCCTAACTTGCAAAATGGACCGAGGAGATAGAGGCTTATGAGCTTGATACAAGGTAACCTTGTTAATGGGTAACTCCACCACCTCATAGTCTTTTTTTCTCCATCCCAAGCTATGTCATTTCAACTTGAGTTTCATAACTCAAGCTTCTTGTATGTTGCCCCAATTTTGGAATCCATTTCTTAATGTTTTATTCTCCCATCCCATCTCAATTCTTCTGACCTTTTCCCTTCCAAGCAATCATCCCCTCTAAAGAAACAAGAGGTTTTATCCCTCCCACCACCACAAACAATAGAAAAACTGGTTGAATCCCAACCCACCCCTCCTCTTGCATTCCCAAGTCCATGTTGGGAAGATGAGACTTAGAAAACCAGCTAAGGGAAACAAGAAGAGGAGCATGATAGAGAAGAAATGATATGAAATTTGATAAATTGGGCTCTAATATTTGGAAATGAAAGAATTCCCTTGATGGTTAAGCCTACGGAGGAGGTAAAATTTTAAAATCCAGTAGTGGCTAAGGTTGATTTTATAGAAGCAGTGGAGTTAGAAGAGGATCAACATTCAATATGTTCTGAATGTAGTGTCCATGATGTCACTTTATTTGAAAATATTGTTGTTCATCTACCAACTGCAAAATCAGTCAAGGAGGACGAAAAGAAACCAACTCCAAGTCCAGACAATGAGGAGCACATGGAGGAGAGTATGAAAAATTCAGAGGGCATGAATTATGAGCAGGTTGCACAAGAATGTTAGGAAAATAACTTAGTGCTCACGATGGGTTAGCATTGTTTGTAATATGAGTTGTATTTACAACTCATGTAGATATAATATGTGTGAGTAAGATAATATTGTTGTAATATGTGAAGTTTTACTATTATACAACTCACATATCTATTAGGAGTATGGAGAGAATAAAGGCTTGTTAGAGTGATTCTAGAGATAAGAGAGAAATATGAGGAAGACTATTTGATAAGACTTTACTCCTAGATTATAGGATCAAGAATTTGTATAAGAAGCTATCTCAAGATGAATACAACATCCCGAATGAATTTAAATTGAAGTATTCTATTATTCAGTGTATAGATTCCTTTTTAGTATTCTAGTTTTTAAGAAAGCTCAGACCAAAATAATAAATAAATTTCAGATTTCTCTCCCACTTCATCTCTCCAAAAATCTGATTTTTTGGACTAGTTTGAGCTCACATGCTTCATGTTTGATGATGAAGTTATACATGATGAGAAAATTGTAGATTCAGAGGTCATCATGGAAAAGGGAGAAGCTCTTGCACAACAAGACAACAAAGAGCTTGATTGCTTGTCTAACATAGAGGAGTGTTTTGATGGATAAGAACCCATGGAAATCATAACATTTTCTGCCCCATCATTCATCCTTCAACAAAAAGAGCCTATTGCCATGGAAGAGAATTTGCAGGAGAAACTTGCAGTTCACAACAATCCTCTTGAATCAAAATTAGAGGATTTTAATCTTCTAAGTATCATACTGGATGAAGAGGAATGAAAAGAGCATGAAGATGTCAACTCTTTCATACCATTCACCCAAAGGGGACATCAGTTGTCTGTATATGAGAAATGAGAAGAGAACCAACTCACATACATTCACATTTTCTAGGAAGGCTTGCAAGAATGATTCCTTATTTAAATTGGAATTAAGAGCAGTGGGAAAATCCATTGGATCAAACCTTGCCCAATCAGGTAATTGGCTTTATTGGAGACAAGGGAGGATCCAAAACTAGTCATACTTGCTTCTAAGAATGAGGAGGAGTCTCAATGTGCCAATGATTGACTATAACCCCTCTTGGAACCAAATGAGAAACAATTAGAAGAGGTATTTTTTTTGTTCTTATTTGATACCCTGATGTGTAAAGGAGTAGAAAATTAGTGTGTACTCAGTTTTGCACTCCTAACTGATGTAATGCCAAATCATCACATGGATGTAAATTGTGAGAAAGGGTATCTATTTCTCATCACTGGTGGCAAGATTTGTTTGAATTTTCTCATTTATTTGGTTAGTGTAGGGTAGGAGTAGGTTTGTTTTCAACAGAAGAAGTGCTTATACACAATCTGCATGTTCCACTTGGGTCGTGTATGATCTTCCTCTTTTGTACATAGTGTGTTGTTTTTTTGTTGCCCTTGCATAGTCCATAGGATGCAGAATTTTGGGAAATCAGATATTGTAAGGCATTTCAAATTGTATCCAAATTAGCATGTGTCTCAGAACTCCACAATTCTTCATACTTGTCAGTGTTTCAGTTTAGTTTTTTCAAAACTCAATAAGAAATCAGATTTTGGGACGGTTTTAGAGGATCATTCTTCATCCCATAGATCAGATCTGTAGAGGAAAGAGAGGTGAAATTTAGGTTCAAAATAATTTTCTAGTCTCATAAAACCAAATTCAGAAAATTATTATAATGAGATTGAAAATTCGGGCTTTAGATCAACTTCAGTTTTAGCAGTGTTTCAAGTGGTTCAGTGACCAGATTTTAGAGTTCAAATAAAATTTTTGTTTACTAGGTTGAATCCATGCCTAATGGATGCTACAAGACCATTGATTATCTCATCTAGCAGGAAGATGTCCCCGTGAGTCACCAAATTGTTATGCATTTTTCCCCCTTGGTAAAATGGACAACTGGAGAAAATTGGAATGAGAGAAAATGGTAAAATTTAGTTTTTTTAGGGAAGACTTCAATAAGTTTTTATTAACTCCCTAACCCATAAAATTATAAGGAGTTAGTAAAAAAAATTAAAACCAAATAATTCCGTGGAAAGTGTCATAGAATAGAAGTCCACGGGAAGTGCCGCAGAAAAGAAGTCCACGGAAAGTGCTGCAGAATAGAATTCCTCAAAAAGTGTCAAAAAATAGAAGTCTATGGAAAGTGCCACATAATATAAGTCTGTGGAAATGGCCATAGAAAGCCGCAAAATATTGAAGCCGCAGAAAACTGGAAAATCCATGGATCAAAGGAAAACAATAGTTTTTCACTCGAAACTTAAAATGGCCATAAATTTTGACCCGTTGCTCCATTTTTTGCAAACTGTATTTCTCAATTTTATTGAGGTTAGATGTGCAAAAAATTGAAAACGTCTCCAACATGAAAATGCAAATTTTTAGGCCCAACCATCATAATTATGAAGTATGGCACTCCATTTATTCTTCCAGAAGCTAAAGGACATGGGGGGAATGGTTTGTAAGGATTACCATGCACTTTTTAGACCATTTAATGAATTTTTTTGTGGGTGAGAGAAAAAATATGAATTTCACTCTTTCTCTATTTTCCCATCACTTCTATATATTGTAACCTCTTCTCATTTTTTAGGGGAGATATTTTGGGGTGTGGGAAAACTATGTGAAATTTGTTTCTCAACACCATTGAGATGCAAACCTTCTCATGGGCCTGAAAAGTGTATTTTTGTCTCTATTCCACATTTTTAATGGACTGTGTATATTATGGAGTAATGAAAATTGTGTATTGTGCTGTTCCTTCAACCCTTTCTGATTTTTCTTATATGCACTTGCCTCTCCATTATTATTGTTTTATTTTGTGCATGTTTTTTTCATTTACATGTTTCTATTATTTTATTTCATGGAGTGCACATGGTAAATAAATATTTGGGTCTATGTCACATTGGTCTGGCCTCTCTCAACTCCATTTTCCTTCAATATTCTCCCTCAATGGGATATTTCACCCCTTTTTTTAGTGTTATCACCTCTTTTAGTGTAGTATTTCTTCATTGTCATGAATTATCTCTCTCCATGGTACCTTGGAATTTATAGATTAGAAGTAGTTGGTTACATTCCTTCCTTAGGAGTAGTTTAGTTCTAGGAATAGGTAGATGAACTAGCCTTCTCTAGAGGTCAATCTCGAGTAGATAGTACCACAACTTGAGAGATGGTACCATGTTACCCAAAAACACTAATTTTTCATTCACACAGGAAAGAAAATCAGAGGGTGTTATTTTTTGGTGATAACAGGTCCTCCGTGTTATTCTTTCATGCTTAATCAAATACAATTTCACTTTAAATCCTGATAAATGTGTTGTTGGAGTCACAAGAGGAAAGTTCTTAGGATACATCATATGCTCATAAGAAATCTATGTAGACTTGGTGAAAATTTTTACAATTCTTGAGATGACTCCACCTACATAAAAGTCAAGTATTAGATATTTATTAGGAAAGCTAGGGGAAATCTAGAGGTTTTTACCTGACCTCACATATGCCATACATCTTATTCACGGTTTGTTAAAGAATATCTATTGCAAAACATGAATGGAAGAGTGTCACAATTCCTTCAAATCAGTAAAGTGATTCTTATTATCTCCACCAACCTGTATGCCACCTAATCTTGATCATCATTTAATCCTCTATTGTAAAGCTACGGATGTTTCAATTACATGTAGGTTTGTACAAGAATACGATGAAGGCCACAACTGCGCTATTTATTTCATTATTTGTGTGATTTTTGACCATGAGACTTGGTATACTCAGGAAGAGAAAGAATTCTTGGGCATTGTTTTCGCAACCAAATAATTGAGGCATTACATGCTTAAACAAGAGACATGAGTTAATGTTAAATATGACCAATTACAAAATTTCCTTACTCAAACGACCCTTTCTAAAAAATTTGGTAGGCTTATAACGCTTATGAATGAATTTTAATTAACCTAATTTAATCCAAAATCATTCAAGGGGAAATCATTATTGATTAGCTAGTTGAGAGTCGTTTGGACTCAAGAAAACTAGTCAATGTATATTTCCCTGATGAGTGTATTTTCCACATTGATAAACCCATGATTTCATCATGCCCATGTTAGAAATTGGAACACTGAGAGGGGGGTGAATCAATGTTTAATTCAAAATTTTGTAAGACAATTCAACCTTCAATCAAATGTTTTATTCTTGTATCATATTGTAACAACACAAATTAGATGCAAAAATAAACACACATAAGAGAGAGACATTATTTTTAAGGGGGAAACCCAATTTGGGAAAAAATCCACTAAACCAAAGGACTATTTTCTCAATGGTTACAATATTTTTGAGCTATAACTCAACCAATGAAGATATAACTTCATTTCAAGATACAACTTGATGATAAGTAAGCTATCACTTGAAATAAAGCTACAACTTTCTGATTGTATTGAGCTACAACTCAGTGATTACATTAAGTTTGATCACACACATCAAATTATTATTGGACAACTGATTGTGACCCTATATTATCACATTAAATTTCTTACTCCACCTGTAGTTTTATCAATTCCTAAATTTGTTACACACTTTCCCCCTACTATATGGCTTCTTAAAGAATTCACTATTTCCCTTTTTGGTTACCAATTCAGTACCCTTCACATTCTTCACATATACATTTCTCAAGAAGTCACATGTATTCACTTCAAAAATTTCCTAGGCTCAGTTTCAAGTTCTTGGAGCATTCTATCTCTTTCAACACTCTAGCACATATTCATCACACTTCCTCTTTCAACTCTGTTTCATCCACTCTGTCAGCAACATTCCCTATACACAATCTTGTTTTATATATATCAAGAAAGTAGTTTTGACTTTTCACCTTATTGTTTTTCTCAAGACTCTAAAACTTTTGCACTCAGTTTCTTGAGCTAGCAAACCTCAATACTGACCTTACAAATTCTATATTTTAGGATTCTATACCTTTTGAATTTTTCACTATATTTGAACAAACAAGAATCTTCACCTTATTGTTTTTCTCTCAAGAAATATTTGAGCTAGATGAGGAATTGCCAAGCTTGTAATTGTCCATGATTTTGAGCTGCCCCTTCACTTTGAATAAAGAACCATGTTTCATGTTCCATGAATTTTGAGCATCTTCACTTCGTGTTGTTTGAATTGCTAAGCTGGAATGAGACAACACTTGTTATGCACTTAAAGCATTATATGAACTCCTTCACACTCCCTTTGTATTCAATTAGATTATGCTTCAATGTTTCAAAATCTTCTTGAAGGAAATTTTCATTTATTCGTCACATACTTCCAATATTCTCAATCACATTCAATATTAAACATAGTTTATTTGATCCTACCTTAACCATAATGAATTTTAACAATAGTTATTTGATCTTCAAGAATAAATAAAAAAGCATTTTAAAACATTTACAGACTGACGAAAACATTTAAAACCCTATCTTAAGACTATTGTCATGGAGAAATCATGTAATCCTTTATGAGATGACTTAAAACATGGAAAATATGAAAGACGATTTCATTACAAAGATTTATTTAAAAAATTAAGCATTTGCACCAGTGCACTCGGTAGATTCGAAGATGTTTGCTCTTCAAAACTTAGTAGGAGGGTTTTCTGGACTGAGAATTCCTGAGAAGAGTAAAAAAGATATTCTCACTCATTAGTCAATGAAACTCAAAAATTACAATTCTATAATGTTTGCGCAATGATTTTCCATCTATTCCAATCCTTATTTAATCTTGCAGTAATCAAAAATTCCCATAGCAACTTGGTTTTCCAATGCACGGTGTAATGAAACCTATGACAATGTTATTCATGTCAAGGTACAACTTGATTTTGGGTCTAGGAAAACATTATAAATGGATTGAGAGGAAGAATGAAGCATTATACACCTTCTTTCAGTGCTCATATAATGTCAACATTCTAAACATTCCAATTTTAACTTGCCAAACCATGCTTGGATAATGACATAAATTCCACATCAAGACCAAAGATGAGCTTGAGAAGATTCAATAATACCTCTTTCATGTTCTAATATTTTTGAAAGCATGAGTGAAAATATTTAGACCCTTATACTCTTTCAATTCCCTGAGACACATAAGCCTTTAAAATAAAACTACCATTTTCAATTTAGAGACCCTTCATGAGTTGGCATAGGAAATAATTTAATGTCTAAAGAAAGATTTTGGCTTCACACTTCTTATCTAAAACAATATTTATATTTGATCATGCACCAAATACTGGAAGAGATAATCAACTCCTTTTTTTCAAGCTCATCATTTGATTCAATAACAACTTCTTGACTAACTCTTCCCAGAGAACACCTATAGACACACATCTTGCACACCCTAAGAGACCTTGTATTGAACCTAACTAGCTTTAAGAAGATTAATGAAACAAATAAATTTTATAAAACATTAATATACCATGAAAATATTTAAATTTTATCATCCAAGTGATTTTAAGATAAAGAAAACACTTTTTCCACCACTGATTCAAGAAGGAGCTTGGGAGAGAGAAAAACAAAGCGAGAAAAATGATCATAACTTATTGTTTTCTTATCCAAATTCCATCAAAATATTTGAAAACACTCAAGCTTGGAATTCTCTTCAAAAATTACTTCTATGATTTATCTGAAGAAGGCTCCATATTTTTTCTTGGATGCTAAGAAAATAGGGTGCTCAATTTGCATTCCTTAAGAATCTAGTTTTAGGAAAACTTGCATAACTTCCACAATCATCTTCAAAACTTGTTGAAATTTAGCATGAAGAACTAACAGACACCCCTATATACACTCCATAGGTTGGTTTTCCATGAATTTTCCTGTACAGCTCAAACCTAGTTACCTATCTCATTTACCATAGCATTAACTGTCAGTCCTCAAAGGTTGTTTTGGTGAAGTTTTGAAATTTACCTCTAGGAGCTAAAATAGGCCTTGCTATTACTCATACATGCCCTCATAAATGTTCTTAGGATTCTCCCATGTTTTCCTTGTATTTTCATGACCTGCATTAAGTTATCAAACGTCATTAGGCTCTAGAACTAGGCCTAAATGAGCTAGTTTCAGCTGAGACTTCCAAACAATGAACTGAAATTCACTCCAAGATCTCTTGACCATGATGAAACCATCATTTCTGACCTATATAAAATATGATCCAAGCATACCAGCTAACATTATACCTTCAGTGGACAACAACCTCATTGTTCAAGCCCATAGCACTCAGAGACCACCTTGAAACCATCTTGAATGCTTAAAGAACCAGCTTGAGACCACTTTACACCACTGAAAGATAGCTATCTACATGAAATTTCACTCCTCAATATTCAACAACCCATGGAATTATGATATAGTAAAGTACATTGTAGACCGAACTTACCTAGAAGGAGCTATACAATAAAGGAGAATACTTAGCATTATAACCAAAAATTATGCCATCATAAAATAATTATTGTACCAAAAATTATTTGATGGTTTACTACTTCAATGTGTAGATGAGGAAGAAGTGGAAAAGATCCTTTTTGAGGCACACAACAGAGTTTGAGGTAGATATCTTGGTGGGTATTTAACTACTTGGAAGATTCATTGGATGGACTACATTTGGCCCACGTTGGAGCATGATGCCATGGAGTATGTGAAAAGATGTCAAAAATGTCAATAATTCTCACACACCATACATATCTCGGCTCAATATTTGCAACCTATAGTTACACCTTGGTCATTCTCTACATGGGGTTTGGATCTAATAGAAAAATTATCAACTTCCTCCATATATGGATACAATTTCATTATTACAAACACAAAGTATTTAATGAAATGGGTTGAGTCCATTCCTCTAACCAGAGTTCCTGGTTCTTTCATAGCAACATTTATTTTAAATAAAATCATTTTTAGATAAGAAATTCTGCAAGTCATTATCTCTAGTAATGGCTCCCCATGCAAGAATGAAGAGGTATGTGAATTATGTGAAAAGTTTAAAATATATCATGACACTGCCTCTTTGTATTACCCTAAATCCAATGGTTAGGATGAGGCTACAAATAAAACATTAAAGTCCATTCTCCTCAAAATGCTCAAGGATAATAAAAGAGATTGACACTTGAAGCTATTTCTAGCCTTGTGGGCATATAGGAATTCAATTAAAACACCAAAAAGGGAAACACCATTTTCCTTGGTTTTTGGTGCATAATAATTTTTTCCTTTAGAGGTAGAGCTTCCTAGTCTTTGTGTGTCTTTGCAAGGAATTTTAGATGAAGATGAATATAGAAATTTTTATTTAACTAATTAAGATAACCTAGATGAAAAAGGCTTACGGTTAAACAACATCATCAGATTTATGTAGACATAATGTGTTTGCAGTACAATAATAAGGTCTATGTGCACCCAATTCAGGTAGGTGGCCTTTGCTAAGACTTGACAGTCAAATAGATAAAACGATTTGCAAAGGTAGTAAGTTTAGATCAAAGTGGCTAAGTCCCTATCAAGTAACTTAATATTTTAAGAATGGCATTATCGTTTGTGCACTCTGGAAGGCGGGGAGTTCAATGAATCTATTAACTCACTTCACCTGAAGCATTTCTATATATGATATTGCATTTCCACACTGTCTTTATTGCATTTTCACCCTATGTACTATTTTTATTATTCTTGGTTTAATTCATATTATGGATTCAATTACTTTTACAAGACTTTAAAATTTTCATTTCATTGGAAAGTATCTCAATCATACATGTCAATAGTTTCTTCGTATTATCAAATTATATAATTTACATCATAATCATCAAGCATGGGACAAGTTTTAATGTTAAACCTATGATGTCTTGCATGTTGTACTTCTCTTATGGTTTCTTCCAATTCAAATGTTTTCACTTGTAACCTTCTCTAGAAGCTTCCTAGTGGCAAATCCCTCCCTTAAAGTGTCTCTCTATAACAAGAAGGTTTTAAAAATTTCACTTGGATTCCATGTTCTCTAATATCAGTCCTTGGTGATGATTCCTCACATCTTAGCAATTGTGTGGGACATATATTGGGGAGTAGATGTTCCCTCTGATCAAACATAATACAAGAATAAGGAAAATAAAATGAGCAAAATGAAAAAAGAGAGCTTATATGTATATTCTTATTACAAATGATTAAAGTTTCCATCCCTCCTAGTCTTCTATGGTGATCCTATGCTTCTTAATGGTAGCATAAGGCTGGAAAATGAGGAATATTCCATTACTTTCCTACATCTTATCCTTGATGGTGAGCCCATACTTCTTACTGGTAGCATGGGGAAAGATGTAGGGGGTCTATTAAAAAAACTATAAAGAGAAAGAACCTTAAAATAAAGCAATGAGAAAAGTGTTTGAATGTGAAAATTTCCTAAGCAAATGATTTATATGTTCACGTTAGGAGAGACAATCATTCCCGAGCCATATTTTTCCAATCAAAAAGCCATCTGTTGATCTAATTCTAGTCGAGGCTCATAAGTGTAAATTGTCTCAAATTTGGTCAATCAATCCTAATTGGAGTTAGGTTTTAATTTCCATAAAAATATTTTATTAAATGCATCATATTCCCCATTCTCATGTTATACATAATTCACTCATACATCTCATGTCCTTCTTGGCTCTTGGTGTTGATTCTTCACATCTTAGTAGTTGTGTGGGGTCAAGAAAAGAGTGACATCATTTTATCATTATATCATCTTGAACATATTTATACCAATGAAATGGAGTGGTTACACATTGTATCAAAAATAAAGTTTCATAAGTATGATTTGTAATCATGTGTGTAATCTCATGCATTATCCTATTTACTATATTACATTATCATCCATATAATTTATTCAAAAACATTGGACATTCCTAACCATACAAGAGTGCACAAATAAAGTAGAACATCAAGAAACAAATATGCAAAGGAGTTTCAACCAAAAATATAATCATATATAAATGTCTATCAATGTTTTAAGCAAAATACCATAACACCAAATGGAAATTATGGTCATATCGCTCAATCATGAGATAAAAACATATACACATACACACATGAAAATAAGACCAAAGCAATAAATTCACTTGGCTTATCCATATTTGTGAGATCCTTGTGAGGCAGCAAGCCAAGGGATCCTACTATAACTCCTATGATGAGGCCTGTTAGGCTCAACATAAGAGCCTCCATAGGCTGAGCAATGAGAATTCCCATAAGAATGTCCATGAGAATGACCCATGCTAGTAGATCCAATGTGTGTGGATTTTCGTCCTCTCTCCATGTCTTAGATATCCTTCACCTGTTGTGTCAGCACCGTATTCTTGGTCTGCAATCAAGAGAGATCTCTTGTTGTATGCTAGGATAGTGCAAAAACACCCATGTGGCAACTAGCCCAGGATATAAGTCATGGATCCACTAATATAGTATCTCATGAAATGCCAAAAGGAATGGAAAATAAGTCCAGGTTGGTATGCTTGATGAGATCTCACTATCTTGTAGTCGTAGATGAAAAATAAACACCCATGACACCAAATAAGTAAAGTAATAACAATAAAATATAAAGTACACTAACATTTAGCCAAATAACCCAAATCTAAGAAGTATGAGAAAGAGATTTAAGCAAGACTACTTGAACTAGGATCTCATATTACCCAATCCAGATCCATGAATACCTTGGCCTCTATGGGACCCTCCTTTATATCCTATGGGAAAATAATCCTCCTCCACCTCTTCCTTATCTATAGATGCCTCTACATCCTCCCTACTACCTTGTTAGTCAAGGTATTAATTCCTCTTCTGATCCAAAATCTATCTCAATCTCCTCCTCCTCATTCCCTAATGGATCCTCTCTAATCTGTAAAATTTGGGTTGGTATGGCCCCCCCTTTGGAAGATAGATGAGGTGTGACACCATGTGTCTCAATCACAACCCGAGTAACTACCATTTTCCATCTCATTTGATGCATGTGACAAGCTCTCACATCCCTAGTTCCTCTAAGTGCAATTCAAATTATAGGAAGCACATTGATGTAGGGTAGCTCAAATTTCTAGGGAACTTGTGCCACTAGATGAATCTCTTTCTGACCAACATGGTCAACTAACTACATCATAGTTATGCATGCACCTAGTGTAATCATCTCCTCTTCCCACTATCATATCATTTCATGATATGGCTGAGCCACTATATTAATAATAGTCAAAGTTTTTGTTGCTTGTGATGTGGCTCTAAGAGGGACCATATCCACCCATCTCACCTCTTTGATGCCAACAAGTTTTGCTATCTCAATACCGAA
Organism: Taxus chinensis; assembly: GCA_019776745.2. NCBI lineage: Eukaryota > Viridiplantae > Streptophyta > Pinopsida > Cupressales > Taxaceae > Taxus > Taxus chinensis. The sequence goes on from CM034155.1 coordinate 97,109,284, forward strand.
AATCAATTTTTTATAAATCTATGACATAACCAATGTAGAATGGCTAAGGGAAGTATACCCACATCTGATAATATGATATGAGTCATGATAAGTGGCCCCTAACATGTTTATTCCACATCGTATCTTCTACCATACTTCTCGATGCTCTTTTTAATAGGTGCCCAACAAAATAGAAATATGTCTCCTCCCTTGTCCCATATAAAATGTAAGGCTAAGATACCAATTCCAGCCCTATACAAGGAGAGAATAGGGGACTCCTCCATAGTCAATAGTCTAACTCCCTTATTGGCACTCGTGTCAAGTACCTATGCATCCCCCAAATAGGTATCCCATTTGCGGGACTCACTTAATGAGATGGTGCCTTTTAGCGCCAACTTCCTCCTTGTAACATGAACACCTAGTATCTAGAAGATGTCATCTAAGGTAATCGTCCACTCCCTACCAACCTTAGGGAATCAGAAAGTGTTTCGAATTGCATCCCAGTATGTCAAAAAGTCACAAAGTACTTGGCGCGTTGGGGTAGTTGGCCTAGTCTTTGCTAACCTCCATATCTCTTCTTTCTCTAATAAGCCTATCTTAGATAGTGTCAATAAAAGGAGTACACTAGGAAGCCATTCCTACTCTCTAGATTTTATCCATCTCCAATAAGTCCCTTGCATCCACAAAAGAAAAAAAAAAAGCATTATATAGATCTCCAATGGCACTAAAATAAAATCATAGAAAAATAAAAATATAAAACAGACTTCAAAACTTTCACTTCTGACTTTTCCTTTGCAAAAATCTACGACAATCACGCAACTGCCACTCTTATCAGGGTGCAAGTTGTGCAACTATGGTGACAGTTACACAACTGTACCCTTAGATAGAGCAGAGGTTACGTAATCATGGAGGCATTCACAGAACAAAACTCAAGCTGCCCCTTTGAACTCAAAAAGACCAAAAACTTTTAAAAATGGCTAAATGGCCCCAAATAAACTACAAAATCTACAAGGTTCCCCCTTAACGATCATTATGGCTATTAAATTATCTGAAATCTCCCCTACAGTTCATTGCGATAAAAAAATGTAGTTTAGGGCAAAAAGAAAGAATTACAAATAACTTACCTATTCATGTCCCTGTCCCGTTGTCATTGGGTTTTCTGCCATGGTATCTGAATCCTCTTAATTTTCATTATATTTACAAGCAAAAATGTCAGTAGAAATCTAGAGCTAAAAATTAGCATATTTGCATTGCACATATGATTTCTACAAATAGAAAAATGACATTTATATAAGAAGTATTTTGGTTTTTCTAATATTTTTTTAGTGGATGGATTCAGAAATGGAGTGGATGGAACAAGTATATTTCTCACCCTTGCATAGATGGTAACTAACCTTGTCTTTTCATTTTAAAGCTTTTGTCAAATTTGGTTTTATTTTTGCACTTGATTCCAATTTTCTTTTGTAGGTGGCAAGAAGGCTCGACTGGAATCAAACTGACACGTGGTCAAACAAAGGTAATTTTTGAACCCTCCCGTTAGGGAGATCCAATCTCAGATATAACCTTTTAACCCATTCATGGTTAAAATGTTCTTCTGAGTGGGCAATATGTACGCACCCAAAACTTACACGGTGCTATATAGAAAACATGATATGTCTCTAGTGATGAAAAAAATATCTTCCAAGGTAAAAATGAGATACATATCCCCTTTTCATTCCTTCCCACTCTGTTTCTATCTCAATTCAATCCTTCTCTTTTGAACCAAAAAATCAATTTGGTCTTTAGAGTTCATTTGGCCTTTTTTCCTCTACTTTTCTAATGGTGGTTGTGCAATCACCACGACGGTTGTGTAACCACCCCTATAGCCAAATATACGATTTGCGCAACTACTGTGGTGGTTATAAAAATTCCCCTATTTCCAGAGTGGCGTTTTCGTAACCACCCCTCTGGAAACAGGGGTAGTCCTGTCACCTTCCTACATAATAAAAACACGTGTTTTTAAATGTGTGTTCTAATTGCGGCATGATTTTCTCCCTCATTTCTTAGTCAAATTGTCTATTATTTGGCTTGTTGGATTTGCGTTTAATTCCTATTCTTCATTTACTAAATTCAATGTGTTGAATCCTTATCCTTTGGATGAGAATTCATTTCTTGATTAACACTTGTAATTGACATTTATTTTCCTAGCAGTTTATAAAAGTTGCGCTTTTACCTGTATGATGTGTTGAGCATTTAATATTATTTCTTGAAGTGTTATGTTGCTAAAACTTAGAGAGGGATCACATAAATAACTAGTACATTACTCTATTCTTCCTTGCTTCTCACTTTCAATCAGTCCATTTTCATAAGACCAACCACAACCATGTTTTCTTGATTTCATTTCTACAATTCACTATTTTTACCTCTTGAGATCAATTCAAATTCATCACTGGAAGACGATTTAAAGCTGAGGAGACAAAAATTACATCTTACCTTTAGAAAAGCTACCACAAAACAATAGTAAACAGGTTGGAACTTTATTTATTTATTTTAAGCTTTACATATTATTTTCTATTATTAGAAGAAGTTGCATTCAAATAAGTTAAAAGGGAAATATCTTCCCATTTGTTTTAGTATTCATTTTCAAAATAGTTCTTTTATTGATATCCTCTTCCTTACTTGTGGTTATGCACATGAAATTACATTGAGTTGTTGTTTGAGAGGAGAGAGGATGATGGTGGTGTGGATAGAAACAGACACATCTGGGTAACTAAAACTATGGAGACATGGGGCTTGCATCACAGAAACTCTTCACAATTTGTTTACGACACTAAATTCAGCTCGTGTTTGGATCTTAAGGTAAAGGCAAGGGGATCTCGCTTGTTCTTTGTTGACGGTGGCTTGAGGTGTTCTGACCAGGGTGTCACATGGTCACAAGAACATCTTAAGGGTCTTCCTTTTGGGGCATACTATGGGTGTTAAGTTTGTTGGACGTTGCTTTGCTGAGATGGCTATAGATGGGGCTATAATGAAGGCTATGACCATATATAATACCTTAACCGGTGTCATCTTTATACCCTTTATCTCCTTTAGAGGAGGTTTTACATAAATAATGTTATCTTAGTAGTCACTATTTGATTTGCATGTTCAATGAGCTTTGGCTTGCCTTACCTGCACTCCATTCTTGGATCTCTATGCATTGGCAACTATTGATGAGTGGAAATGTAGATATCTATTTGTGTGTGAGGGGCTTCTTTATCATGAATTTTGACATGATTCGGGATAGGGATAATATATTTGAAAAGCTTTGGGTTTTTTAGTATCATCATTTATCAATGAAATGTTGATATCCATCTTTCAACCCGCCTTCTCAATAAAATTTGTTTGGGTAATATTTCCACATCCTCTATTGCATATTTGGATTAAATCTTGTTTTATAGCCATTGATAACTCTTTGGTTTGTATTATGGTGATAGACTATGAGACCAAGATGGTATCCCACCTACCTATGCTTAAATTTTAGTAGATTTAGACATGTCAAAGATCCTCCCTGCTCATATTGAGATTAAAGTTATTGCTCATTCTTAGTTCCAATATCTCAATTATGAAGGTTTTCCCTTCAAATGTCAGAAATATTTTTGAGCTAGGTCAGATGGCTTATAATTATCAAATCCTGAAATTTTAGGACATGAACATGTTTCATGATGGAAGGATGTCCTTCCCCACCATCTACTTGTGAAACAAAAACTAGATATCCCTTCAGATTTAGAATTAACATATCAAAAAAACCCTTTGACCCATGAAAATTAGATAGATCCCATAGAAAAAGATTCATATTTAGACTCTTTAGGGGTGACTCCAACAATGCAGTATACCGTGCTTGGAAACCTTGTGTTGTTTGAGAAACTATTGGACCCATCTGGGGATGATACACAGAATTAGTTGTTGGCTGACCCAATTACTATTTTGGAAGAGGATTTCCCCTCCAATAAGTTTCAGAAAATAAATTCCTTAGAAGTATGTATTTCTTGTGACTCTGATACTGCAAATGTCCAAAAGGAAAGGATTTCAATTCATAAAAGAAAGAAAGGATTCCCTATAAAATGTGTTGGATGGACAAATCGATAGATGAAATTATGAGCACTAGAAGTTTGTTTCTTTTGGTTTCCTAACTTTCAATTAGCTTCATTGTGCTTCAATTGATTGGATTGTTCTCTTTTAACACCACATTTCTTATATTTCAATCTTCTATAAAAATGTTGAGGTCATTTCAAAATTACCCAAATTTACCCTATTCAAAAAATCAAATTAAAATATAGTATTTTTAAAGTTTATATAAGTAATTTTATATAGGGTAATGTGCATCATTTTATTGAATGAATGTATTTTCATGGGAAATGTTATGAAAGGAATGATAAGAAGATTGTTCCAAGCCACGATCTCAGATGATACTAGCACACCACATTAGATTTGCAAAACAGAAGAGCTAAAATACCATATATAGAAATCCATCATAATCCATAATGCTCAATACATTACATTACAATGCCTTGAATTACTCAATAAGAAAGATGTACATATAGGAGGAGGGAAGTGCAACTACTACCTAAATTAGTGGTGAATAAATCTCACTAATTGATATTGGTAGTTAAGTTAACTCCAGAAGACTAGTACGATAACTCCACATAACTGATAAGCTAACTCAACACAACTAGTAAGCTAACTCCACACAACTAGTACACCTAAGCAAGCTAACCCAACAAGTGTAGGGGTAACACAAGTGTAATAATTATCCTGATAAATAAATAAAAGGATAAATAATAACCTACACTAACACCCTCCCGTAAGTATAGTTTAGGTGGGAGAAAATTGAGGTGGGTCATGGAAACAAGGCCTGATGAGGTACCCACATACAATAAATGAGAAAATTAGACACCGAAAGGTAACCAAAACCAGTAATAACAAACTTGAGAGATAAAAATCCCACTACAAGATATCCTAAGAATCTAGGCTCCAAAAACTCATACAATGTTGAAGAGGTTTGGTGCACACTGTGGTTTGAATCCACTGCTCGATCATAGAACTCAAAAACAACTAACACTGGTATTTACTAGAATAGCTCCATGCAAAGAGACTGTCAATGGAGTGATGTCGAAAGTGCAAAAAAAACACCAAACATAATTTGATCAACTGCTACAAATAGGTGTGCCACAATCCAAGAACAACCAAGACAATAATGCAAGGACACGAGATCCAAATAAATAGGAGTGCCACGATCCAAGAAAAGACAAGGTAACAAGATAATGACACAAAATCTGAAGAAGTAAGATCAACTGCTATAAATAGGTGTGTTACAATCTAAGACCAATAACCAAGGCAACAAGGAAAGGACACGAGATCTAAATAAATAGGAGTGTTACAATCCAAGAAAAGTCAAGGTAACAAGGCAAGGACACGAAACCTGAAGAAACAATATCAACACATAACAAGGCAAGGACACAAAACCCAAAGAATCAGTATCAACACCACACCCTCCCATACTGCTGAATGGGTTGCCAAAATTAACTACTTGAACACTAACAAACTAACACTAAGCTTCACTAGAATAGGTCCCCCACAAGAGAGACTGTCAACATGCCAAAAATACAGATCCAAAATATCTTAACAAACAAGAGAGATATAAATGTATACACCCACAGATACAAGAATGCAACACCCAAAATTTTAGGACATCGGGCTTAACTGAAATTGCGTCTACAAGTGATTACAACACCCTCTCAAATTTGGAACTTTATAATTTAGTGCATCTAAATATTACAATGAGTAAAAATACCTTTTACCTTTTATAATTAAGTTCATCAATGCTTAGATCTTGAAAAAATACACAATTTCAAAAAAAATCACCTTAATTTGAGCTATAGATCAAAAGTTATGAGCTCTAGAAGGTTTTGCTATTAAAATAATATGTTAATGCCGATGTTCTTTTTAAAAGGTACATGTGACACCCAAATGTCCAAAGGGTAAAAGAGTGCATTGGCATGATACAGGCTTGCGACCAAAGGATAAAAGCCTGCGCCAAAAACTTAAATTTCCAAAGGGTAAATCATTACATCCAGAGGGTACAAGTCTATATCCAATTGATAAAAGAATGCACCCAAAGGGTACATATCTGCGTTTAATGGATAAAAGATTACATCCAAAACAGAAATATCCAGAGGGTAAAATAATGCATCTATAAGGTACATGTTTATATCCAATGGATAAAAGAATGCACCGAGAGGGTATATATTTGCGTTCAATGCATAAAAGACTGCATCCAAAACAGAAATATCTAGAGGGTAAAAGAATGCATCTGGAAGGTACACACTTGTATCTAATGGATAAAAGAATGCATCGAGAGGGTACAGATCTGCGTCTAATGGATAAAAGATTCCATCCAAAACAGAAATATCTAGAGGGTAAAAGAATGCATCTGGAAGGTACACGCTTATATCCAATAAATAAAAAATACACCCAGAAGGTACAAATCTACGCCCATATTTGACTATCTCAAAACATGGCAGAGTTTATAGTCAATTCTAGGGTTTTTAGCACCTTCCAAATCCAATGGCACACTCCATTTTGCATAAAAATGCATGTTGTAGAAAAGTTCTAACAAATTTTGAATACGTGAAAATAATAAACCCTTGATTGCAAAGAAAAACTTACAGATGGATGTTTACATCTATCGCTATGATACAATGAAAGGAACAATAAGAAGATTGTTCCAAGCCGCGATCTCAAATGATAATAACACACCACATTAGATTTGCAAAACAGAAGAACTAAAATACCATATATGGAAATCCATCATAATCCATAATGCTCAATACATTACAATAGAATGACTTGAATTACTCAGTAAGAAATATGTACATATAGGAGGAGGGAAGTGTAACTACTACCTAAATCAATAGTGAAGAACACCCACTAACTAATACTGGTAGTTAATTTAACTCCAAAAGACTAGTAAGCTAACTTCACATAACTGAGAAGCTAACTCAACACAACTAGTAAGCTAACTCCACACAACTAGTACACCTAAGCAAGCTAACCCAACAATAAATAAAAAGATAAATAATAACCTACACTAATAATTTACCCTTGTCAAAAAAATCAAATTAAAATATAGTATTTTTAAAGTTTATATATAAGTAATTTTATATAGGGTAATGTGCATCATTTTATCGTATTTTCATGGGAAATGTTGTGACATGAGGGAATTAATGGATGTGCATAAATAATTGGAATTAGATAAAAGGGCCATATGATGGAAAGGCATGCATTATTTAATTAGTTTTGAAAAATTAACGAGGGTACATGTAAATATTAACCTAAAGCACTTATGTATTTGTAGATTAATAGACCATGTGACATAGTTGAGAGTTTTACTATTGAGAATTACATTTACTACTATTTGTGACAAACCTTAATTTCATAATAGAGGATAATGCTGAAGATCATGAAGTCTAGGTCAACGTAGCTAGCATAACTCTTCTTTTGATTTAAAATTTTGAAAGGGATCTTGTATTCATTTTATTTCCTTGGCATTATACATTATTATCATACTATAAAATATTTTAATTTACATCAGCTTGTATTCTTTAATTAAATTTGAACATGAACAAGTTTTACAAAATTCAAAATATGAAAGATATACAAATACACAATGCATATGTATTTAAAACACAATATAAATACAAACACAAATATTATAATAAACATATTATAATACATAAAATATTATAATTTAAGTTATTTTACAAACTTAATTAGTATATACATTTATTTTTAATATATATTTTAAAATAAATAAAAATTAAATATGTTTCAAAAATTTAAATGTATTTGAACATATTTGTGTCGAAGTCTTTTACTTCTTAATATTTTTGTGGCTCAAAATTGAAATAAAATGATGGTATTATAAATGTTTTTGTTGTCATTTTGGTATTGTTTATACAATACAAAAATACAAATTCTCCATAATTTTATTGTTAAAAAACATCATAAATTTGGCCCAAAGACAACCCAAATTACTTAGAATATAATAATGATGTGATATAGTAAGGTCCAAGTTGGTTGTAGCATACCCAAAGGAAACTAGGTATGATATTCCTATCTTAATATCACTTAGTAGTATTCAATTGTATCCCAATATTTTAATGTGTTAGGATCTTGATGTTATCTCTTATTATGTTGAGAGACATTCTATAATGGCAGGTAAGGGTGTAATGGAGTGCTTATTTAATTTTAGTCTTGACATTAAATTTGATGTTCATTTGATTGTCATGTAACAATTCATTCATAAATTTGATTTCTATTGGACTTTCACTTAAATAGTTTAGTTTCTTATTCCTTGGAGAAGTCAATCAAAAATATTAATATCTTAGTCGTGTACTAATATTTGGGTCTTTTTTTCTTGAACAATTTTTATTTATTGATAAGGCGGGTTGAAGGGACCCGTTCCCTATTTACAAAAAAGGAGTCTCAACCTCAGATGTATAAAAAAAACTAACCAAAACCAGGTCCCACTGGTATATAAACAAAACCAGACATTATTCTATATACTAATACTAGGACTTGGACGAAAGAAACCTATTTTAACCATCATCCGCCGCAATATTGAGACCCCCAGCTGCAAGCCCCTGATCCATCTCGAGCTCCAATTCAGAAGCCACGTCAGGAGCATAACCCTTGAGCCAGCCCTACCAGAGGTGTTCGAAGGCGCCACCCACAGCAGCTTGGAGCTCCACCCACTAGCATGGCATAGGGTCCAGAGGCAAACCCAGAACGCGAACATCTGGAAGCTTTATGTGAGCACGCCCAGACTTCTTATCCCGCGCAAAAATCACCAAGGACTCGGTGAATTCCAACAGAATCTGAAAGCGCTTCTCCAGGTCCGCCATACCCGCATCATTACCTCCCTGTGAACACAGAGCCCCCCCAAACACCGACCAAGATACCAGACTAAAATTAGCAACCTCCGAGGCAAGGTTTCCGCAAAAAGAGGGCGCCAACCAGTAAGCCGCTAGATTAACCACCTCCGCCTTCGAGGGACGCAGAACCAGAAGATTTTCTACGAAGATGGAAGTAATTCTGCTATTAATTCTCGGCCACCATTCCACATTCAGAAAACCCAACCCCAACACCACTTTCACAGCCTCCAGATCCTTAGAGCTAGAAATAGGAAATACTTTCTTCAGCCTACAGTCGGAGACCTTATTACGAAAGGCCATTTCCCTCATATCGCAAGACAATGCCAACCGTGGAGCTCGAGGAGGATCCATAACAGCTACAAGCAAAAACTAAACAAAAAAGAGCCCCCCCATCGCCTTAAGTAGCAATCCCATCCTTCACATGCGGGAGAGAACTGCTGTCGATTCCATAATTAGGCTCCTCCTTTGAAACCATCATAACAAGGCCCTCCCACACAGAGCCATTAATATTAACCTTCTCCTCAAGAATTTGCTCAATACCTTTATTTGCTAGCCAGTCGGCACATTGATTACCCTCTCTATACATGTGCCTGATGCTCCAATTATTAAAAAAGGAGAGTTGCCATAAAAATTTTTGAACCCCTAAGTCCAGCTTCCATGAAAGGGCTCTTTTTTTAATAATGGCTTAATGATTACCAAGGAATCCCCCTCTATTTCCAGATTCTCAATTTTAAGCGAGGCCGCTAAGGACAATCCCTTACTAAGCGCCTGAAGCTCTGCTGAATTATAGGTACCCTCTTTAAGCTTATAGGAAGCAACACTCACCAACTTACCCATGGAATTACGAATTAAGCACCCTGCTCCAGAAACATCTGGATTCCCTCGGGCAGCTCCATCAAAATTTAGTTTTAAAAAACCAGGGGAAGGGGGGGGACCATTTAACCTTTTTTCTAGCCAAGGAGGAAGGCACAGAAGATTTCAGTGCACCATCACTAGGTTTGATAATCAGAGGCCAATTTCTTTCAAGCATCCTGTCTTGAGAAGTAAAAGGACAAGATCTCTGCCAATTAGTTGACACCACTTCCGAAATGGCTCCTTCCAGCTTGCAGAGGACCATTTCCACAGAACTAAACTCTTCCCTAAAGAGCCGTTTATTCCTTTCCCACCATAAACTCCAAAGTAGAAGCACAAGGCTGCAAAGCCATATGGCGGACAAAGCCCCCGTGTGGGAATACCTCGGCCAAGCCAGTATAGCTGTCGGGAGGGAGGCCAGTTGAACCCATGGCAGATTAAGCTTGGCGCACAACCAATTCCAACACTCCACAGCAAATGGGCAGTGTAATAACAAATGATCCCTATCTTCTTCTGCTTTTTCGCATAAAACACACCTAGAGGGGCCCTGAAACCCAAACTTTTTTCTTCTTTCTTGAGTAAGAATTTAACCTTGGAAGGCCACCCAGGCGAAGAGGTCGGCCTTTGGGGGGCAGGGAGGTTCTAAACATTCTTTCCAAATGTTATCCTCCGTCACAATATCCCCATGAAGCAAAAGATAACCCAGATGCGAGGAATACGACCCCGAGGAAGCAACAGTCCAAACAATTTCATCTTGCTTGCCAGAGATCAACACTTGCCTATCTTGCAGAGCAAACTTAAAATTCTTCATTACCGTCTCAGTGAGCCCTAAATGATCAATTTCCTTCCATAAGAAAACAGAGGGAGGAGGATCAACCAACTGCCCATAGTTCGAGACACAAGGACCCCAATTTTCGAGTAGTCTCTCTTTAATTTCCTCAAATTCCGGAACGTCCCCCAAAGCAGGGAACCCATTCCAGGGATCGTCCCAAAAAAGGGCTTTTTCACCATTCCCCACTTTCCAGTCCACATTGTATAGGAGCAAAGACCTACAATCCAACATGAAATTCCAAATATGAGCACCCCTAGGCGGGTTCACAATCTGGAGAATAGACTCTAGAAGGGGGGCTCCCAGATATTTCTTTTCAAAAACTAGATTGAGGAAACTGTTAGGATTTGAAATTAAATTCCACACCATCTTAGCACCTAGAGCCAAATTTTGTAGACCCAGATTAAGAATCCCCACCCCACCCAGAGCCTTAGGTTTTGCTAAAACATCCCAACTGATTAGCGGGATTTTCCTTTCTCCCGAGAGACCTTGCCACAGGAACTTTCTCATCATCACCTTCAGCTTTTCCAACACACTTTTGGGAAATTTGAGAACGGAAAACAAATACATGGGAGAGGCATTGAGAACCGATTTGATAAGCTGCAATCTCCCAGCTAAGGAAAGCCATTTTCCTTTCCAAGAGTTTAATTTAGCATCCAACGAGGATAGCAAATCCTTCCACAACGAGACTTTACCCGAACCTTTAAACAAGGGAATACCATGATATTTGACCAGAAGGAAACCCCTTTCTGAATTTGAAAATATTCAGAATACGAGCTTCAAGCTGAGGGGAGACGTTGAAAAAAAAATACAAAACTTGAGGAGACTAACTTCTTGCCCTGCAGCTTTCGAGTATTCATCCAAAGTCCCCTTTAACTCTTTAGCCTCCCGAATGCTTGCCTTGCCAAACAAAAAGGTATCATCAGCAAATTGCTGATGGGATAGAGAAGGGACATCATCTACAATTTTCAATCCTCTGAGGCTACCCTCCACCAATTTCCTCTTCAAAGCCCTGCCTAAAGATTCAGCAACCAAAATATAGAGAAAAGAGGACATCGGATCACCTTGCCTAATGCCTCTGTTACTAACAAAAAAACCTTCGGCACTCCCATTAATTAAAACTGAGAAGGAAGGGCCTAAAATGTAGCTAAAAATCCAGTCACACAACCCTTTAGAGAAACCAAACTTTCTAAGAACTCTTATGAGAAACCTCCAGTTGATCTTATCATAGGCTTTACTAAGATCAAGCTTTAAGAGCATACCAGAAGAATTCGAAGAAGAAAGGGAGTGGGTCAACTCATGAGACAAAATAACTCCCTCCAATATTGATTTTCCCGGCATAAACTCGGTTTGTTCTTGGGATATTATAGGATCCAAAACAACTTTCAAACGAAGGGCTATGACCTTAGAAATAATTTTATAGGAGGTATTACAAAGAGAGAGCGACCTAAAATCCGCAAAGGAGGAAGGCTGAGGCAATTTCGGAAAGAGGCAGATAAAAGTGTTATTCAACATCTTAAGCACTGAACAGGACCTCCTCGAATCTTCCACAGCTGCCCACAAATCATAACCCACAATCCCCCAAAATTTCTGAAAAAAAACCGCAGAGAAGCCATCCGGGCCCGGAGCTTTATTCTTCTCCATGGAGAGAACAACTTTTTCAATTTCAGAGAAGGAGAAAGGATTTACCAGAGCAACATTCTGGGACTCCGAAATAAGGGAAGGGATACATTCCAAGAGGGAAGATTGAGCCCCACCAAAGGAGACCACATCACTAGTAAGCAGGGAGGAGAAGAAATTAATACCCTCATTGATAATATCCTTTTGATTGGTCAACAGATCCCCCTCGCTGTTCTTAATCTCCGAAATAAAGCTTGAATTCCTTTTGGATTTAACAAAAGCATGGAAATTTTTTGTATTCCTGTCCCCATCCTTAAGCCAAAGCTCCCTAGATTTCTGCTTCCAGTAAATCTCCTCTTTGAAAAGCAGCTCCCCTAAATCCCTTAGAAGAGACTTCTCCAGAGCGAAGTCCTCTTGATCCATCCCCTCAGCGAACAATTTCAAGTTAAGAGCCTTCAAATCAGCTTCTACCCTCGCTTTTTCATGAAAGATATTTTTGAAACACTTACCATTCCATTCCAGCAGATCTTTTTTCAGCCTCTTCAACTTCTGAGCTAGCACAAACATCTTAGAGCCCACCACTTGATAAGATTTCCACCAGAATGCAATCCATCCTTCCACGGAAGCATCTTTGAGCCACATTAACTCAAACTTGAAGGGAGATTTGTGAGGGGCAACATCACAACTGATAACAAGGGAAATTGGAAAATGGTCCGATCCAGACCAAGGCAGAACAAAGCTTTCCAAAACTATGTCTTTCAGAGACCAATTAGGGCAAACCAAAAATCTATCAAGCCTTTTGGCAATATTACTAAGTCTGAACCCTTTCTCCTATTGCTCCAGGTGAACCAACCCTGCTTGGGTTCCAGATCTAACAACGTACTGTCCCTAATAAAGGAACAGAAGTCCAATTGCGATTGAAGGTTTCTGACAATACCCCCTTCTTATCCTTACCATTAGTGATGGCATTAAAATTGCCACCCAAGATAAGCAAACTATCCCCCAGAGAAGAGACTGAGAGAAGCAGATCCGCCCATAAACGTTTTTTCCCCAAGATACTATTAGGGGCATATACATTAAATAAAAAGAAACTTAACTGGGAGTGGCGAAGACTAACACTTACTAGTTGCCAGTTGTGGGATTGGGCTTGTAGCTCCACCTTGACAACTCCTTCCTTCCAGAGAATACCGAGACCCACGGAAGCACCTGCCGAACCTAAGAAGATCCCTTTCCAACCTTTAGCTAAGCCACTCCATATCCACTCTGCTTCAGCGACTGATGCCTTTGTTTCCTGCAGAAGAACCAACCAAGCCTCTGAGAAGAGGATGTAACGCTTAAGCAAGCATTGCTTGTCAGAGGAGTTGAGGCCTCAAACATTCCAGGAAAATAACTTCATTGAAAACAGGGAAAGATTTTCACCTTCCTAGATTCGACAATGTCAAATTTTAGGGTGCTTTGCTTTCCCAACTCAACCTCCAACAGGGCAAGCTCCTGTTTAGATTTTCTACCTCTTACTAGCGGAGCCGCAAAGGGCAGATTCCATACCATCTTGACTGAAGACTAAGAGGGAGACAAATCAGTAACTAATCCATCAGGAGCAATTTCCCCTTCCTCCTTATCTCCTTCTGAAAAACTGGGCAATGCTAAAGCTAGAGACTCGTTATTTGAAATCCAACCATTAAGAGTTTCCATCGAGGATGCTTGTCCCTTCACCATGCCCTCCTTGATCAAGGTGGCGAGCACCCTGGAATCCCTATGAACTTCTTCAGTTTCTTTCAGGAGAGAACGAGGTGTCAAATTCAAAGAAGGGCCAGAGATGGCCAAAACGAGGCTTGTCCCACTGGTAAGCCATTATTCCCACCAAGCTGGGGAACAGGGGGATTGGAGGAAATTTCCGGAAAAAACAAACCATCCCCCATCTGGGAAGAAGGCCTAGAAATTGCCTCTTTTTTCCAATTAGACAGGAAAGCCTTCTTTAAGTGACCTAAAAAACCACAAGAGAAACAATGAAGAAACAACCCTTCATAGACAATTGACTATGATCTGGAACCCCTGCCAGTGGCTAGGATAACTGAGCTCGGAAGAGGGGAGGATAAAACCATCTCGACACAAATCCGGGGTGAAGAATTTCTCCAAGCCAATAGTGACGGGTTAAAAATATGAACCCACGATCTGAAGGTATTAGTGATCACCTTTAGGGTAGCTTGATCTTTGAATTCTGAAGGCAGATTAGGAAAACTCAACCAAAGCGGGGCACTAAGAATTTTTTCCTTATGCAGATTAAAATCAGAGGACCACGGACGCAGATAAAGGCTCGAGGAATTAAGAAACCAGGGTCCTCCTTTGAAGGCTTTCTCCAGCAGGGCCTCCGAATGGAACAAAACTTGGAAGAAGCCATTCGGAAGAAAGAAAACTTAGGCTTCCTCTCCTTGCCCCAGAACCAGAAGACCCAATTTAAGATTTTTCTCTTGGAAAACCTAGCCCCCACAAATTTACAACAGATTGCTCTTTTAACACGGACATCCACAAAGTCCCTCCTAGGGCTTGGAGGGAGATTCACTCGCACCATATCCTTAGATAGTTTAAAACCAATCCCCCCCACCTTGATTTCCTCCACCTCCTGTGAACCGCTTACTACAAGCTCGATTGGATTTGAAGGGACCTCCTTCCCCACCTCCAGGGTGGCCGAAACAATCCATTGGCAGGAATCGACATCTACTAACAATTTTTTAGGGTCGAATTCCCTAACAGCCTAGCCAGGGACTTGACCACTGTGTCGGGGCCAAACTTAACCAACAACGTTGAGACTTCATCCTTCGCTAGCTCCACGCCATTCTTCCCGAACCACTCCACCCTGCTACCAGCGCTCAGCGGGATTCTATTCGCACTAGAGGCAAAACGCCTCGGGCAGGGCACCACAGCTGTGACCTCCTTTCCCGCCACAGAAACTTCCTCTAGCTCCGATTTCAAAAAATTGCGGGAATTGCCACTACTCCTCTCCATCCTTTCCTCACTTGAAGTCTTGAACAAATATTTTTGAGACTGACACAATCGCATATTTAAATGATTCTATTTATCACAAATTAACGGGAAATTGATAGAAAATTTATTGAAGTTATTGACTAAAGAGGTATGTAAAATATCAAACTTAAGAACCTTGAAATTGATATCTATTGATGTATTTCATATAGATACACTTATTATATTATATTTATTTTTAATTATTTTTTTATAGCATACTTCTACACTTACATAATTAGATAGAGGCCGGGGAATTGGTATCTCTCAACGTAATTTAGATATATGTATTTAAGATATCTATACTAGTTAACTTGTATTAGAGACTCTAACCTTTCCTTTCCAACTTTTTAAAATGGGACTCTGATCAGCGTCATTGTAAATAATATGGCTACTTTTTTAATTGGGACTCTGATCAGCGTCGTTGTAAATAATATGGCTAGCAGATAGGCTCGTACATTAGTTTGTCCCCTCACCAATTTATTTAAACTTTAAAATAAAAAATAACGAGTCAAAATGAGAATTTTTCCTTCACCATATAAAAAATTGAAGTTTGAAACAGTAGTCTTACTGATGGGGGATGGAGGATAATAATGATGATGGTGAGAAAGGTACTGAAATAGAAAAAGTAACAGTTTCCATTGTTGATGACGATGATACCTAAAACACTTGTGTTGATCAATTCTCGTTTAATGTGGAGCTCCTACGCGTTTCCTTTGCTAACGAACTATTCTCGTGCTTTTGCCATTCCAATCGATTCTACTTGACTTTGACTTTTGATATCTACAGGCTGCAGCAACTCAATTCAATTCAATTCAAGGTAGGTATCCGTATTATGTGATGGGAAATCTGCCATATTCTTGTGACTGTAGAAAACAACGGTATTTTGAATGGGTAAGATGCTGAAATTTGAGCTTTTCTTTGTATAAATAAAGTTGGCGTTTGTTGTTTTAAATGGGCAGTGGCTCTCTTGAAAATTCAGTGAATCATGGCTGCAGGGATATCATTTGTGGCGCTTCTGTCTGTATTTTTGATAACACCATGGACAGCTTCAGCAGCCCTTGTACATCACAAATTCATTGTGAGTTCCTTTCTAATAACAGATTCTCAGCTTAGCAGATCACGTTTCGTTCCTAATTGCTAATGTTTATTGGGTTGCAGGTTGGCACTGAGAAGGTGAGAAGGCTGTGCACGGAACAGGAAATTGTAACAGTCAATGGACAGTTTCCTGGACCGACTATATACGTTCATGAAGGCGATAATCTTGTTGTCCAGGTGGAAAACAGAGCACCATATAATCTTACCATACACTGGTATGTTCCCTCGGTTTAGAAATGGAAGTTTTACTGTGTCTAGTAATGATGATTATTAAGATGGTTTTTGGGAATTAATCATGCAGGCATGGGGTGAAGCAAGTGAGATCGTGCTGGATGGACGGGCCAGCTTACATAACGCAGTGCCCCATAATCACAGGGAATTCCTTCAACTACAATTTCAACATCACAGAGCAGGAAGGCACGCTGTGGTGGCATGCGCATATCTCTTATCTCAGAGCTACCGTGCATGGAGCATTAGTCATTTACCCCCGCATTGGAAACCATTATCCATTTCCTAAACCCCATGCCGAGTTTCCCATCATTTTAGGTACTTCTCTCCCCTCGCCAAACCATTCCATTCCTGGTTTATGTGATTTTAATGTACTGTTAACTTGGTGGTTTAAGTAGATTATTTATTTGTTTTTGGGGAGATGTCATATTAAATAATTACTAAGAATTATTATTGTTCTGATTATATTTATCTTCTTATTAGTGAAATAAGGTAAACAGATGGATTTAAGTACAGAAATACCATAAAATTTGTTACTAAAAAAGATGAATGAGAAATATAATTCAACAGTTCAACCTTCTATTTTCTTTTTCCTTTTGCCATTTAGTATTAACATAAACTTCTATTTAATTATAAATTTAAAATTTTCAATGTAAATTTTGACTTTTTCTAAATAAAAATACTTTCAGCTTCATAGGAAAGTATATAACTTTTAATGTTAAGAAATTTTTAGATTGGATATTAGCATATTAATTCACAATTAAATTTAATTTTATTAAATGTGATCAAGAGAGTTTGTTTTAAATGTATTTTACATTTGAAAAAACTGTTGTCCAAAAATAAATGAATTTGATTGAAATTTTCATCTTCAAAAGTCAACTAATTAATATAAAATTTTATTTATGATTGAAAATTTCATCATGCAAAGTCAATAAAATAAAATAAAATTGTATTTATGGTTGAAAATTTCATTGTATAAAGTCAACTGATTATATATATATATATAGTAACTTTATATTAAAAACAATTTACTATTTAAAAATAATAAATCATATAAAAATTAAAAAATTGTAAATAAATTTGTAATTCATATATAAATATAGTAATAATTTAATATATAAGCTAGTTTGAAATTCTACTTTTCATGGTTGACATTGTTATACAAATACTTTAAAAAATTAATTTATCAAAAATTAAAATGGAAATTTTAATATAAATTATTATTCAAATAAAACTAGACATCAAAATCACCTAAAATAAGCACCAACATGATTACTTGTATTTTTCTGCTCGTGTGGTGTGCAGGTGAATGGTGGAATGCGAATGTGGAAGACGTGTTATCCCAAGCCCTTCGAATCGGAGGAGTTCCAAATGAATCGGATGCGTACACCATTAACAGTCATCCAGGAGACTTATTTCCCTGCTCAGCAAATGGTTTGTCTACAATTATTCCAAATGAAATTACTTAGAAAAGAAAGTAACAGATCATGTAGAAAATTCATTGATTGATGATATATGGATGCAGATACTGTGCGATTTTTGGTGAAGAGAGGAAAAACATACCTGTTGAGGATCGTGAACGCAGCACTCAATCATCCATTCTTCTTCAAAATAGCACATCACAAATTGACGGTTGTTGCAGGGGATGCGTCATATACGAAACCATACAAGACGAATGTGGTGTTGATATATCCTGGTCAGACTAAAGATGTCCTGCTAAAAACCAGCAAAAGACCGGGGCTCTACTACATGGGAGCCCGCGTTTATAGAGGGGATCCGCTCGGCCCATTCATAAATATCACAACTACTGCAATCTTAGAATACAGAGGAAGAATAGAGAAGAACAACTCCGTCCCCGTCATGCCTACGTTTCCCCCGTTTAATGACACCCCGACTGCATTTAAATTCAACAACCGCTTAAAAAGCCTACGTCCCTCCGTTCCCCAAAGTATTGACGAAGAAATGCTCATAACTCAGGGTTTTGGAGTCGTCAGTTGTCCAAACAAATCCTGTGCAGGGCCGAATGGAGGACGCCCTGTTGGAAGCTTTAATAATATTTCATTTGTGGAACCGCATATTGCTCTTTTGCAGGCTTACTTTTATGGGATCGACGGAGTTTTTACCACGGATTTCCCTGATAAACCCCCCTTGGAATTCAATTACACTGGCCCAAATCTTCCAAGCCTTTGGGAACCTGAACTGGGGACCAAAGTGAAAGTCTTGAAATATAATAGCAGTTTACAAATAGTGTTTCAGGCCACCAGCCTTATTACAACAGATAGCCATCCAATTCACATTCATGGCTATGATTTTCATGTTGTGGGTCAAGGGTTTGGTAACTACGATCCCCAAACTGATCCCGCTAATTTCAATCTAGCGGATCCTCAAATTATCAATACTGTTGCAGTTCCTACTGCTGGCTGGGCAGCCATAAGATTTAGAGCCGACAATCCAGGTATTTTAATTTTTTATTTTTTCCCCCAAATTATTCTTAATATCAATATGAGGGATTGTAAAGAAATTAATTTACAAAATTCTTTGTGTTTTTATTGTTATATGACAGGAGTTTGGTTCGTCCATTGCCATTTTGAATCTCATTCTGCAAATGGCTTCAACATGGTGTTTCTTGTGGAGGACGGGGCAGGGCAACTGGAGATTCTACCTCCTCCTCCTCATCTACCCAAATGCTAGAGATCATCCAACATATTTATTATTCTCACGACTCTTTCGCCAAGCTATTGTTGAATTTTTTTATTTATATCACAAAAGAGATTTTGATATGGCAATGTAAAATACCAATGCCATAAAATTTGTGACAATTAATTGTTAAAAATGGAAATAGAATCTTCAAATTCTCATTGAAATTTAAATTGAACTTCTTCTTACTAAATACCCATCTTAAACACCCATCTGAAACGTTTTAATAGTATTTAATCAAAACTCTAAATTCGATGCACTTGAATTGAATTTTTCCCTTAATTATTTTTTGGAATGGATTATAATATGTTCGAAGACTATATGAAGTGCATTGTTGTAATTAAAAATAAATAAAATTATATGAGTAGATTTGGGCATTTACATATACAGAATATAGTCAATCTTAAACAATGGGGATGAACAATGATGAGAACTCTTGTTCATTACACCTGATAATTAATCGAAGTCTTCAAAGCAGTTTCTTTTATATATTTATTAATAAAATGATAAATTTATAGTAGATGTGATTTACATGTTGAAAAAATATTTAGGCTTGTAGGCTTAGTAATGTTTGATGCAAGAAGCATGATGTAAATGCTACCAATTAAAAATATGTAGTGACACATCTCTTGTCTTTTCTCCGTTTATTATCTACCACATACACCAAGAGTAAAATGATGGATGGAATTTTTACATATAAAAGAGAAGAAAATAAATGCACACATCTAGAATGGTTAGTGTTATAGAAGCACACTAAAAATCGTTACACTAGGGAAATTAAGCGACCTAGGAAAAAAACTTACAAAAAATACTATATCAAACTAACAATTACAAAACAAATCTATCAAGCACTAATAGCAAATAGACCAATGGGACAAGGGTCCTTATCATTAGGCTTGCCCCATCCCCCATCTCGAAGGTCAATCACATCAACAATGGGATCTTAACCAATGGTTGTGTTCTCATTTATTTATGTAGACTCATTATTTTTGTGGCCCTAATCATCCACCAATGAGATAGCTAATTCCAACCGAGGACCTAGTCTAAAAAAGGTGGAGCAACCCCGCTATCATAATGTGGTGTTGAAGAGCCCTACCTCCACACTGTGGAAGTGGAGGAGAGGCAAAGAGCCCCACCAAGAAAAACTACAAGAATGATGGTGAAAGTAGTTGTAGTGGTGACACCTTGCTCTTGGAAAGGGATCCTAAGAGGAGTGTAGAAGAACACAAGCCACAATATAGAGTTTTTACTTAGTGATCTAGAAGGATTTAAAGATGGCCCCACCTCTAGTGCTGCATTTTGGGCTTGGACTTAAATATATAAAAATACATTAGAAACAATCATTGCTTTACTAAAATTTGATCGAGAAAAAATAGTTGCATTTGTTTCTTTCAAAATAAAAAATAGATTTCCACTATGAAAGCATGCCAAATATAGGTGAAATCCATTGGGAGAGAAGGCCAATCTTCTAAGAGGATGTGTTGTCAAATAAATGGTTTTGGTTGAAATGGTTTAAAGAAATCATGAATCCAAGACTAGACTAGGAGAAACAAAAAAAAATGCATGATCGTCTCTATGTTACCACATAAATGGCACAAAGGTTGTGTAACTCATAAATGGAGAAGCCTACAACCAAGGGGAAGGCCTTGGTGAATCAAACACTAGGAATAGTGAGTGAGCTTGGACTCAACAATGGAATTTGCTATTGTTTTAATCTTGTATCTCCAACACTGAGAAAAAGAATGGACAAACTAACAAACATTAAACTTATCTACCTTAGGAAATTTCTATCCATTTTCAGGTGAGTAATTTTGATATAGAGTTTCAGAATACCATTTCTAGTCTTTCCACTATGGGTAGGATGAAAATCATACTGATTTCATGAACCTTCTCCATAGAGATAGAATCCAAGATTTCTTAATAGGATTCTCGATCACTATTTGTTAGCAAAAATTTGGCTTTGGATCCTATCCAAGAAATTAATCTCTTGGATTTCTTGTGAAACACCTAATGCACAATACAATTCCCTCACCTAAAACACTCGAGGAAATTAGCACAGAACATCTAAGTAAGATGGAACTTTAGGAAATTAATAACTAGAGACCACCAAAGTGAATGGTGATTGATGGAGAACCCATATTTGAACATTTTCTGATCCAAACATAATCCATAGTTTGATCATTTACCATGCCTTCTAAACTATCTTAATGACAAAAGAACCAACCAATTTCACCAATAATTAAAAAATGATGATATTTTGGAAGTCAATCCCATGTCATGTTTTATGCCTCTATGGTGCTCCTTACGTGATGTAATTTCACAAATGAATCTTCCAAGCTTATTTTCCTTCTCTATCCTAAATGATCCATTTGGCACACAAAGTTGTGCCTTAGCTTCAAATGTCAAACAACCCTAATTTACATAATCCTTATTGGGAACTAGTTCAAACCACACAAACCCAAGTAGAAACTTAAATAGATATAATGCAAAAAAGATGAAAGACAAGCCTGAACCTTAAAAGAGAGAAAAGTAGTAATAAAGCACAATATATAGACACATGTTTATCTTGGGAAAACCCTTTCTGGTTAGAAAATAAGCAATAGAGATATTTCTTATTATACTTAATCTAGTTCAACAGTACAACAAGAACTTAACAAAACTTTGTTTGCAATAATTTAGTAGTTCACACACAATTTTTGTGAAACTTCAAAGTTGGCTTACAATACTACATCATATTCAACACTTAACATGCAAAGTACACTAACTCTAATACTCATATGAAATATCTTGCATTTTGTATATCTTTCATCCTAGACCCAATTGATATTTATAACAAAACAACAACCCTAAAATAGTTGTCACAACTACTTTTAATAATTAGCTCCTAAGAATCAACATGTTCCAAAACGTATGCATGCATTAGAACAACCCAACGGTTAGTCTCACAAAGAATATGAAGATTCATGTGTAAGTGCATAGAGATGGGGGCCAAAAGGGAGTCTTAAGTGGATGTTTTTTTTTCAAAAATAAGAAACCTTAACTTATATGAGTTATTTGAGATAGCTACACTAAAACTTTGAATTGTAGAATTTCAATTCTAGTTTATAAACTACAATTTTTTTTTTAAAAAGGTTAAGTGTGAGTGGGTCAAAGAGCAAAAAATATAAGAGGTGAACCTATTTTTTCAAAAAACATGGTAAAGTGTGATAGAAATGGAAGAATGCATAAATATTTGAATATTTTATACAATGTAAACAGATGTATAAATACAAGAGGGAAGTAGGTAGTTGGACGGTTGTAGGCGGGTTGGTTACCAAAACCAGAGGGGGATTAAGCCTTGGGAAAACTAGGCAATTGCCTAGGGCGCCAGTAGTCGGGGGGCGCCTGAATCTAAAAATTTCCTTTTTGTAGGTTAATTTTAAAACTTAATGTTAAAATAATTTATGTGAATATTTAATATTGATCAACCCATTTATAGATATTATTGTATAGTAACATAAATTTCACGCATACACATAAAAAAATTTTGTAATATTTTTGCAAGTAAAAGAAAATATCACATATTTATAAACACATATGATTTTGTTGCAATTGTTACCCATTCTCTGAAGTAGCTCCAGATTATGTAGGTGTGTAATATGTTCTATAAAAAGGTTAATGTATTTTTATAATGTTGCTGGTGTATCTAGTAGAGGTGAGTATAATTGAAGGAAAAAAAGTAGTTGATTTTCTATTCTTAATTTTTAGGGGAAATTTTCTATTATTTTGTTATGGAGGAATCCATAGGCCTGGTCCAAATACAATTCTTCAAAAAACCATGGTAGCTACATAAACATTTTTTGTTTCTTTGCAAAAAAATGGTGTTTTATTTCAGGACATAGCTCATGTCACCTACTTGATATGTCTAAATCAGACTTGTAAGAAGCCTTATATAAAATATTGTATTTTTTACATTCTGAGCATCTATTACGATTAATGTTTTCCATCCGCACAATATTTTCCATCCTTCTGTGATAATTTAATAATGTATATTTATTATTATTTTATTATGACCATTATGTAAATTTAAAAATACAAGAATATAGACATATTTTATTTATTTGTTTTATCGAAAAAAATATTAACTAAATTTGTGAGGAGGGCGTCAACTCAAACTATTGCCTAGGTTTCTCCCAACCTTTAATTTGGCCCTAACCAAAACTACATACATACGTGGACAATGTAATACCACATTCTTTTATGCTAACATCCCCCCTTATTGCATTGTTTTTATAAATGTACTCTTCAATAATCATCTTCTTCTTCTGATTCACCATCTTGTTGAGTCACAACTTGTCCTTTTAGATTCCTGTGGCAAGGATGATGTCTGGATTTATGAGAATCGTAGCATCCAAACATAACCGTGGGTGTTTATCATAGCATTTGTTTTACATTGTTTAGTTAAGTTATTGTCAGTTATATCGACATGGCAGTCAGTTTCTTGTACCGACCTCCTCCATAATTATTTTGTCTTGTATATATTCCTATTGCATTTGTTAATACACGAATCAATTTATCTTCTCTGATACCACTGACAGAAATGGAAGAATGCATAATACAATGTACACATGTGTATAAATACAAGAGGTAAGTAGGTAGTTGGATGGTTACAGGTGGGTTGGTTACCAAAACTACATACCTACATGGACAATGTAATACCACATTATTTTATGCTAACAAAGTATCAATCACGCCCCCTTCATTTTTTGAACATTATTTATTATTTTCTAAATCCATTAAGTGGGAAGATAGATAGCTTCATCTAGTTTGGGATATATATTTTATTTTATTTTTAGTGAATATTTATTTTTTATGATTTTCTAAGTAAAAAGCCTTGAAATTTAAAAAATAATGGATAGTCAAACATGCACTCCTTAACTACCTCAAATCCAAATTGCTTCGCACACAGCCCCTCGTACAACACAATACTCAACTCCAGTGGATGATATGTAACAACTCTATGCTTCTTAGTGATTCCCACGAAACTGGTCTTGATCCAAAATGAAAAACATATCATGATGATGATTTCCTGTCATCAATAGATCAAATATAGTATGAATCGGTATATCATTGTAAGAAGTATTGCGAGTTCTTCTTATATTCTATGCCATAACTAAGTGTGCCTCGGACATAGCGTAGAACTCTCTTTTCTGCTAACCAATGACACTGCTTCGGCTCCTTCATGAAGTGTGAAAGATAACTAACAACAAAAAAATGTATGGCATGGTATAGGTCAAGTAAATGATACTTGGACAACAAGTTTCCTGTAGTGAGTTTCATTCACTTGAGGTGAATTCTAGAAATGGGAAAATTGCAACCCTCATTCGATTGGAGTCAACATTGGCTTGTGATCTATCATCCCACACTTTTTAATTAGGGCCTTGGCATACTTCATCTGAATGATACATATGTGATTTTCCTTCTTCCATATCTCAAATCCAAAAAAATAGTGCAATACCCCCAAATCTATCAGGTCAAAGGATTTCTTGATATCGTTATTTACTTCATCAACAATATTATCCATGCTTCTTGTGATTACAAGATCATCAACATAAAGAATAAGAATGCAAATCTCATTACCTATTTTCTTTATGTACAAGTTGGAATCTGAGGGGCTACACTTGAATCCATGTTGTAAGAGATGATCATCAATCTTGATGTACCATGCTTGCAATGCCTATTTCATTCCGCATAGAGACTTGATCAATCGACACACCTTCTGAAGATGTTGCTCATCCTCAAAACCTTCTTATTGGGTCATGTATACTTCTTCCTTCAGATTACCGTTCAAGAAATCAATTTTTACATCCATCTGATGAAGCTTCCATAGCTTTTGTGTTGTTAGTGTGCAAACAACACTGGTGGTCTTTATCTTTGTAATGGGTGCAAATGTTTCTTCATAATCTATATTTTCCTTTTGAGCATATCCTTTTGCAACTAATCGTGCTTTAAATTTATTGATGGATCCTTCTGCCTTATAATTTGTCTTGAATATCCATTTGTAACCAATGGGCTTCTTTGCTGTAGGTAGAATTACAAGCTCCCACATACAATTTTTAATTAATTAATCATATTCATCTTCCATTATGGTTGGCTCAATGCTTCTTGAACTGAATCTAGTTCGATGTTTTCAATTAGTGAGCTCCTCAAGGTGAGATTAAATTTCTCTCTTGCTTATCTTCTTGTCCTAATACCTACTGAAGAATATGGATGTGAGTCCAAATGAGGATTCCTTGAGGGTACTTTCTACCCATTTTAGACGTCAATGTTGATGTTGTGTAGTGTTGTGCTCCAAATTCCCTAGATCAACGAGTAGTTCTCCTTGTAGCTCATCTTCTATTCTAGAAGAATCATTTTCATCATTTGGTTGTGGAAGCAAGTTATGAGAAGTACCCTGTGGGGTTTCCTTTTTCCTTAGTGATTTGAATAATGACTCATCAAATACCACATCATGGCTTTCATAAATATTCTTTTTCTCTGGATCCATGAAAGGATATGCTTTTGAGGTCTCGTTGTACCCCAAAAATATGCATTGGAGTGTCTTGGGATCAATCTTCTTCCTTTTCTTTTCGGGGATATACATGTATGTAGTACAACAAAACAAACAAAGATGAGAGATTGATGGCTTATAATCACTCCAAGATTCTTCTAGTGTTATATTCTTTCGTCCTTTGTAGAAGACACGTTAAGAAGATATACCATTGTTTGAATTGTTTCTTCCCAATACTTATCCTCCAATCTTTTTGTAGAAAGCATGCAACAAGCCATTTCCATCATTGTGTGATTGTGACGTTGTATGACTCCATTTTGTTGAGGTGTATATAGAGTAGTCAAATGTTGTTTGATGTCATGTTTCTTTAGGAAGGCCACAAACTCCTTTGATGTGAATTCCCCCCTCGATCTGAGCATAGTAGACGAATGCACTTGTCAGACTGATTCTCAAAGAGCTTCTTGAATATTCTGAAGTGTGAAAATGTGTCACTCTTATTTTTGAGGAAGAACACCCAAATTTTCCTAGAAAAGTCATCCACAAACAATTGAACATATTGGAGTACTTGCATAGTGACATGTAGTGGTTCACAAAGATCGGTGTGTATCACATCCAAACAATCCATGGTTCGAGTTGAAATCATCTCAAACAGAACTCGATGTTGCTTTCTTGCAAGAAATCCTGAACAAATAGGCAATGATGGGGAAATGGTAGGAAGGCCATGTACCATACCTTTGGTGCTAAGTTGACGAAGGGAACCACTTGAGAGGTGCCCATAATAAAAATGCCAATGTGTAGTGAACTCTTACATTGAGGTAGTGAGAGAAACTTCGTGGGATGATAAGAAATCTAGGGCGAATAAATTATCTCGTAAGAATGCCTCATGTTATGACCTTTCCATATTTTGTGATTAGACAAGATTTCATACCATTATTAACTTGTAACTTGAAATTAACCTTGTGATTCACGAGTGGGTTGACAGATAGAAGATTTTTTGTCAGGCCAAATGCGTAGAGAACTTTTGTGAGTGTACAACTGGCGTTCCAATCAGAATAGTGACATCTCCAATGCCTTCTGTAATATACTCCTTATCATTTGCAATCTTGAGCCGATCTCTTGCGGGTTGGTGACTTAGCATGTGGAATATTTCTTTACGTCATGTCATATGTTTGCTGGCACCAAAATCAATCAACCAAACATTCTTTAGGTTTTAGAAGTTTGGGAGACAAGTACCATGTTTTGATGAGCACAATTTGTGTCTTCCTCATCTTCTTTTCTGATGCATCATTTTGTTGTGTTGCTACATGTCCTTTGTGCTTTCATCTCCTTGGAGAGTGAAGTTCGTGTGGCTTTTTTCTACCATCTCGACTGGAAGATGCATGTGTACGACCATTGTATTAAAACTTAGAGGTTTCATGAGTCCTAGTGTTGCAAATGTGACACCATTTCAGATCCTTGGCATGTGTTTTCATCTATTTTTTTGTGGTTGGTGTTGTGATTTATTCTTAAAATTTCCACCATGCGACTTTGAAATCATTTCTTTTTCTTCAAATTTTTCTCGCATGGGTTGGATTGCTTCCTCTTGTTGGAGTAGATTTACCAGTGCTTCGAATGAAACTACTTGTTTGGTGATATTGAGTGTTATGACAAATGTCTAAAATTGTGAGGGGAGTTCCTTCAATGTGATCGGGATTAGCATTGTGTTTTCAATCTTCTCACCAAGTGCTGTCAACTTCACTCGAAGTTCAGCCACTTGTCGCAAGAATTCTTTGACCTTCTCTCCAAGCGATATACTAAGTGTATGCAACATTGACTAAAGATGAAGTATTTTTGTTTGATTATTTGTTTCATAGATAGTAGATAGAATGTCCCAAGCGGCCTTACATGTCGTTGTGTCCCAGATATGTGGTTGTACATTGTTAGTGATGTTGAGTATGATCAAAATCAGGGCTTTGACATTTGCTTTATCGAACTTTTTCTACTCATCAATGCCAATTAGACGTGTATGCTTCCGAAGACGATTCTCCATAACTCTTTAAATTGCAAAATCATGCGCATTTTTATTTTCCACGCAGCATAATTATACCCTTTTAGTAGCTAGGCATCGAAAAGAAACAACTTTAGTGCTAACATTTTCCATATATATACATATAGAATACAAGACAAGGAAAAAGAGCAAAAAAAAAATTGAATTGTTCCCAAAAAAAAGAAAAAAAATTGTACAATTTTATTAAAATATTACAAGCAACTCTTATTAAGGATGATATTTTGCCTTCAAATGGGTGAAATATGCTCATGCGGTTAAACACGAGCGCTTGTGTTGTCTCCTTTCGTCATATTCATCATCGGTGATGTATCCAACTTCAAGTTGTGCACCCTTCTTCTTTGCTTGGTGTTTTTTGTCGAAGAGGAAGCACTCGAGCAATCCGTCTTGGACTAATTTTTTGAATTGGAGATTGCCAATATTCTTTGGTTCTTCCTTTAGAGAAAAGAAAAAACCTGTGCTATCTTCACTTACAATCGTGTGACATGCATGTGTTGATGAAGTCAAAGATGTCATGCAAATTTGTTTCAATAGGGTTCGAACTGTAGATATGTCTTGGTCTTCTCCTTCTCCATCAACAAACTCAAACACCTTTCCAGCAATGGCGTCGTCTGTGGGAAGGCCACAAACTCCTTTCCAACAATTGTGTCTACCGGGAGTGGAAGAGAACAAATTAATTGGATGTTTAAGCGCAAAAAGACAAATGACAAATTTCACCTTCCATGTGCATCTCTAAACACTTAACTGCGCAAATGTTGTCATATTTTGTTGTGTTGGCGTCTGGACGACTTACAGGGGCTTTTTTGATCTGATTGGATCTGTTGTGCAGATCGCCAATAGGCAGATCATTGTGGGCCTTGCTGCAGTGCTTAGTCGATCTTCCAAATATGTCGTTGTGCATGTGCTTGTCAGGACATAAGGTGGACGGACAGCTCAAGGAAGAGACAGCTCTTGCGTGGAGGCACAACAATGCTTATGCTCAGATCCTTCAGAACCCAACACGCCCTCCTTCTAGCGCCTGTCTCCTGCAGAGTTGGAGCAGTAATCCATTTTCTCTGATACCAGTCCTCTGCAGGTAAACACCTGACGATGAATGGTAGAATCAATCTCGACCTTGGATTTTCTCTGCCAGTAATCTTTTGACGGAGTATTCCCAATTTTTACACCTCCCTATGTCACTATTCATACACGAAAGCTTTGAATATGAAAGAGACTTCTTGAGGAAAGCATTATTATAAAAAGGCTTATTTGTTTTTGACAATGGAGGAGATTTTGGTTTGTCGTAATTTTACTTGCGACTTTCACCTGTCTGTGTCGCCGCATCAAATTTCAAGTCTGTAAACGGCGATCTTGCAGCTATGTCTGATTTGAATGCCTCCCCAGAGTTTTTGATGGATATGGAAGGGCTGCTGCCGCTTGTTTTTGTCAAGTATTCGTTTATCGATCGGATGTCTTTGGATTCGTCAGAATGAGGAACATTATTCCTGCCCTTGAGAGGCTGCATTGATTTGTAGGACTCTTGTTCAGAGTAATTCAGTGAATCCTCTTTGATATTTGTTTGGCATTCATGTAACTCGATTTTTAACTTCAGCTTTGAGGTTTTGGAAAGCTGACAAGTGTAAACAAATTATACTAAATGTTATGAGATCATGTTTTTTTTGGAAAATGTTGACATCTAAATTTATAGGCTACTCATATTGAGCATAAATGAATTTTTATAATTTTTTTTAAAACTTGTGCATTATTAATATGAGAATTGAATATTTGTTTTAGAAAATAATAACAATCCCTCATTGGTTAAAAAGTACAAATAATAACAACTAGTTAAACAAATGTGAAGCCTATAATATAATCTACCTTCGGAAATACTAATAACTCATCGGGAAATAGTAGAAGTATATACATGTTCTAATATAGATTTATACATTTTAAATAGTAACTAGATCTCTTTAGGATTTAAAAAACCATGAGTTTACAATGCAAATATTATGTTTATATGTTTGGTTATAGAGACATTCTAACATAGAGCTTAAATGCATAAGGATTAAAATTAGGGTTTTATTCTCCATAAAAATGTGTGCCCGTGAATGTTCAATCTTTGTTGGTGTATTTTACGTTAGGTAGAAAATATGTTGTCGTGTTTATTATGACGCTGAAGCCTGAAGGAGTCTTATTGTGAGGATGTGTTTGCTGGCTAGTGTCCATGTTTCCGTGTTTTCCAGCTTCTTTTTGCCGGCAAACTTTTTCCAATGCATTTTTTTGGCAGCACCCAATAGGTGGTCGGTTAAGGGAGAGGAACAAGTTTTTGTGCACCCAAAGTTTAAGGGTGCACATAGAATACACAACATCATATAAAAAATACCCTTTAATAGGTTATGTTGTCCTTATTATGCATATTTGGTTTTAACTATTAAAATAATGTGGAAAGGACATTTTTTAAATATTTAAATTTGGTTATTTTAAATACAAAGGAATTTAAAGGTGAACCATTACTTGTGAATTAAGTCACATATTTGTTTTTACCTATATGTCATCATTTGATTGACTAATTGGGGTGAAATGACTTGATGTGACTCATTCTATTGGGCACTTTTTATTCAAAATGTAAGTGATAAAATGACACATGTACTAGCTCTCTAATTTCCATGTACCCTCACAAGTAGTGGTGCAGCCAATAGTTTCCTACACACTATTTTTGGAGAACAACCACAAGAATTAAAAAAACATATGTTTACATCTAAAATGCAGTAGCACTTGGAGAAGCTTCACCTTCCATGCATAGTCTCACATGGCGAACGGTTATTCTCCCCACAAAATGATACATAAAACAAACCATAAAGTGCATCATGGTGACCATCATGTCAATCCGCTGCTACGTGGCGTGCAGTTCAACATTTAGTTTTTTTATGATTTTGCATTGTTGAAAAACACAGTGTGTTTTTCGCCATGTGTACACACACCTACAATGATTCGAACCCGCAACTTGATTTTTATTAATGCATGTTCCTACCAACCCGCTTACCCCTACCACATGCAACCATTTAATTTTAATCATTCAACACATATTCAAAAACCAAGAAACCTATGATTTGACTGTTGACACGTGGGTCACACGCATGAATGGGCATGCATGTCTCGATGGTGTGTTTTATGGATAGTTTTATGTATGGTGGTGCATGTGGGAATAATAGCCTCTAGTGTCTCACATTTTTGTTCGTGCTCTCACATTGCAGATCATGTCTTCCCTCCCAACTACACCAAAATGAGAGCTTAGAACAGAGTATGGACATCTGTCAAAGCATGCTGAAAAGTAATTTTTCAAATGGTTTTTTTACAGACCTGTGCCTACACTCTCTTAATCATGCCATGAAAAAGGGTATGGACATCCACCAATACATAATGTAGAAGGGAATTTTTTCAGATGATGTACATGTAGTTTCCTTAGGGCATATGAACTGCTCAACCAAAAATAATGAAATAAATGCGGTCTCATGGACTACAATGCCTGCTTGACATGCACAAAATAAGTTTGTTGAAAAAGCCTTGGAAACTTTGTGCGATGCAATTGTCAGCGTAGAACCATACCCCACGACCTTTTACACAATTTTTCTGTCCTATGTCACAATGGGAGCTTTAAAATAGAGCAAGGACATTCATCATAGCGTAATGGGAAGCTCAAAGATTTTAAATTCATATCGCATGTTAAATGCATAAAGAGATTTTTGGATACACTACATGGAGAGGATTAGCACCAACATTTTGATTTCCTTACTTGAACCATCATCAGGGCAAGCATTTGCTTGAGAGCAGGAATGAAAAGTGACCAATAATAAATACTTAATTTGACCAAGAGACATGATGTTCCTGAAGAGATGTGAAGAAGAATAAGGTAAAAAAAGGAAAAGAAAAATAATAAAAGGAAAATAATCAAAATTAAAAAGAAAAGAAAGAGAAGAAAACCACAAAGAGGAAGGGGGAATTAAAGAGGAAAGCATGGAGAAGAGGGAAACAATGGAGGTGTAAAATGAGCAAAAAATGGGGCCAACTAAGAAAGAAACCAAACACTGAGCAAATTACTACGCAAGAGCAAGGGGTAGGGGGGTTAGCTTATGTAAGAAGGGTTTCCAAGATTGACTGAGCTTCCACCCATAGTCGCAATTTAGGTTGTTCGGGTGTTTTTCAATTTTAACAACCTCACACAATTCTTTGTTTGCGTAGTGTGATTCTACAACGATTAGTTTTGCATTGTTAATGTAAATAGTGTGTTTTGTAATGTCTTCATTTTCTGCCAGAGCCGATTTACCAACCAGGGTAAATTATAAATCTTTACAATGTTCATGAAGTCTCGTTTTTAGTGATCTCCCTGTTTCACGAATGTATGTTTTACCACATACACATGGTATGGAGTAAACCCCTTTTCTTAAATTAGGACAAACCGGGTCTTTAGGGTTTTTAAGATTGTTTCTAATGGTTTTTACTAATTTAAAACACGTTATAATACCCTTTCTTTTTAATATCCTGACAATCTTATTAGTGGTCCTAGAAATGTGGGGTAAGAAAGCTTTATTATTACCCCCAATGTAGAGAGATGAATATCGAGGAGACCTAGATGAACCCACTTTTGTTCTTCTAGCAGCGGCCTGGATTTTCCGTTTCTTGTAACCATTCCTTGTGAGAACATTGGTGAAATATTTTTCAGTTGTAGGGGATCTTGTACAAATGTATGGAAAATGTGGAAGTATACAAAAGACACATGAAAATTTTGGCATAATTTCCATAATAGATTTGGTCTCATCAACTGCAATGAGTGCATATGTGCCAATTGAGTTGCTTTGAGAAAAATTGAGTTTCTTCAAGTTTACCATCTACGCTCTTAAGCAAATGCATTTACAAAGATGTTAAACCAAACTTCACAACCTTTGTCAGCAGAATTCCAACCTCTACCAAAATGGGAGTTAGAAAACAACATATACCCTAGTTGACATGTATACAAAATGCAGAGGCATACACAAAGGGTGTGAATTGCTTGAAAAAATGCCTCCAAGAGATGTGGCCTTATATAATTCCATGATTGCAAGATCGGATTAAAAAAACTTTCGTAAGGATGTTCTTTAGTTATTTCATGTATGATGCGCTCTGGCACATAACTTGGCCATGTTACAAGCTTCATTAACATAGAACCTTGTAACTTTAGTGGATGAGGACCGTAAATACTTCAGTGACATGAGTTCTATTACAACATTATGCCCATAATTGATCATTATGTTTGCATGGTTGACATTTTTAGTCATGTAAGTTAACTTCTAGAATATCTAGGATTTATCATCAACATGTCAATTAAACATGTGGTGGTTGTGTAGATGTGTTTTCTCGGTCCCTATATAACAATTTATAAGAATATGGAATTCATAAACTAATAAGAGTCCAGTTTGGTCACTTAACCTTTTCTTAGGATGCCCTAGTATGTGCCAAAATAGGATGTTTGAAACATGGTAAGGACATCCACTAAATCATTATGGAGACTTGAATTTTGTCAAAAAAATAGTTGCAAGTTTCAAGGTAGATATGTATGCAAAATATGGAAGCATGTAAAAGTAATGTGAACTATTTGGAAAAATGTTTCAAAGAGATGTGGTCTCATGAAATTTCATGCTTGAAGGATATGCAAATTATATATTTTTTAAGGATGTTATCAAACTCATTATTTCACTAAATGAAGCCAATATGTTGCCTCATGGACTATATCAATTGCAATATATGCATAAAATGGGTATTTTGAAAAGGCTTTAGAACCTTTCCAGTAAATATAATTGGTAGGTGTAAAGAAAGAATCCAAAACTTTTGTCAACATTCTCCTAACCTTTTCCAAAATAAGATATTTAGGACAGGACATAGACATCCCTTTCAGCGTAGTTAGAAACTCATGTGCAATCTCTAGTCTAATCCTGATGTTATGCTTGGTGATAATGGAAAGTGGTATGCGATACTTCTAATAATTGTTATCATTTTTGAACTATACTTTGATCTACATTAATTGTGAACCCTTATTTTGGGAATTGATCCTTGTTTAATGCCATATGATAATGATATTCAAAGTGCATTTGTTCATATTATTTTTGTCCTTTTAGTGACTTAATCACATAATATTTTAGTAATATTTTTTAGTTTCAAGTATTCCAAAAGAAGAATATTTTCTCAAAAAAACATTGTTTTTGTATTTTTCCACCTAGAATATAATAAAATGTAACCTAAGCATTGAAAAAACATCATCAATATAATTTAGAGAGAGTTTTGAAAATCCAACTACAACTCACAATCAATTGATAAGAATGTGGCACAAGGGCTTAGAAGAATACAAATGTTTTACAAGAAAATTATGTTTCATGAATATAAGATTGTGTTAAAATATATAGCTAATTTTTAGGTTTAATACAAAGAGAGTTCTATTAAAGAGAGTTGAATTCATTGATCTCCTAGTGCAGATAAAGACACGTGGAATAATTTTTACAATAATTGGATAGATCGGTATCAAAAAAACATTGGACGTTAGTTAACCAAATTAATGGGATATACAAATTTATATTATATTTTATTAAATAAATATTACAATTAATGAAGATATAAAGACTAGCTAGAATGGGATTCGTAAAGCGATAATATATAAGGGGATCATAATAACTCATCACTTGGGAAATGAGCGAGAATAGGCTACACTATTGAAAAACACGGTGTGTTTTTCGTCATGTGTACACACGCCTACAATGATTCGAACTCGCAACCTGATTTTTATTAACGCATGTTCCTACTAACCCATCTACCCCTGCCACATGCAACCATTTTATTTTAATTAGTCAATCACATATATTCAAAAAACAAGAAACCTATTATTTGACTCCTGACACGTGGGTCGCACCCATGAATGGATATGCATGACTCGATGGTGTGTTTTATGGATAGTTTTATGCATGGTGGTGCATGTGGGAATAATAGCCTTTAGCGTCTCACATTTGTGTTCTTGATCTCACATTGCAGATTGTGTCTTCCCTCCCAGCTACACCAAAATGAGAGCTTAGAACAAAGTATGGACATCTATCAAAGCATGCTGAAAAGTAATTTTTTAAATGGTTTTTTACAGACTGGCACCTACACTCTCCTAATCATGCCATGAAAGAGGGTATGGACATCCACCAATGCATAATGTAGAAGGGAATTTTTTCAGATGATGTACTTGTAGTTTCCTTAGGGCATATGAATTGCTCAACCAAAAATAATGAATAAATGCGATCTCATGGACTGTAATGCCTACATGACATGCACAAAATACATTTGTTGAAAAATCCTTGGAAATTTTGTGTGATGCAATTGGCAACGTAGAACCATACCCCATGACCTTTTACATAATTTTTCTAGCCTATGTCACAATGGGAAGCTCAACGATTTCAAATTCATGTCGCATGTTAAATGCAGAAAGATATTTTTGGAAACACTACATGGAGAGGATTAGCACCAACATTTTGATTTCCTTACTTAAACCATCATCAGGGTGAGCATTTGCTTGAGAGCAGGAATCAAAAGTGACCAAGAATAAATACTTAATTCGACCAAGAGACATGATGTTCCAGAAGAGATGTGAAGAAGAATAAGGTAAAAAAGAAAAAGAAAAATAATAAAAGGGAAATAATAAAAATTAAAAAGAAAAGAAAGAGAAGAAAAACACAAAGAGGAAGGGGGAATTAAAGAGGAAAGCATAGAGAAGAGGGAAACAATGGAGATGTAAAACGAGCAAAAAAGGGGGCCAACTAAGAAAGATACCAAGCACCGAGCAAATTAATACGCAAGAGTAGGGGGTAGGGGGGTTAGCTTATGTAAAAAGGGTTTCCAAGATTGACTAAGCTTCCACCCATCATTGTGATTTAGGTTGTTTGGGTGTTTTTCAATTTCAACAGCCTCACACAATTCTTTGCTTGTGTAGTACAATTCTACATCGATTAGTTTTGCGTTGTTAATGTAGATAGTGTGTTTTTTAATGTCTTCATTTTATGTCAGAGCCGATTTACTTGTAGACACCTAAATTTGGTTACATTCCCCTTAACCCCTGATTGGATAACCAACTAAAACATGGGCACCTAACCATGGCCCCCTTTCACCCCACATTAATAATTAATTTAATTAATTAAATTAAATTAAATACCCATCCTCACAATATCCATTATTTTATTACCTTAATTGACCTAATTTCCACCTCACCCTAGACCTATTCTTGGCATGTTTCCATAACTAACAATAACTAAGTCTTACTTACCTTAATGAGCTAAGATTTGGTCTAACCCTAAAATCAATGCCTAAGATTTCTCTAACCACATTCCCGACTCATTAGAAGGGAAGCTTCCATCCTGATCCGTGACAACAAACCAACTTGGCCCAAGAAATTAGAAAGATCTGCCCATTTTAGTAAACCTAGGGAATCCTCCTTAACCAATTAACCTGAAGCTAGTCAAGAAAGAACCATCGTCAGTTACCATTTATTGACCTTAGCAACCTTGTTTGAGAGGTTGGTACATTCTAGAGCAAGAGGAGAACAAGATCAGAGATGCATGCAAGAAAGAACCAACATCTTTTCATGCATCCAGGCATCTAGGAACCATCATCAGGAAATAGATTTAGGAGCATTGCACCCACGATAGCATTCTGGGAAGCATTTCCATTGACACCAAACAACATTCCTCTAATCAATCATTCAACTCCATCCAAGCCATCAAACCTGCATCATTAGTAAGTATCTTTTTAACCAACATTATTTCTATTTATCATTCTAATAGGATTTTTTACCATTTCTATGTTATTAGTTTCTACTTGAACTCTCACTTCCTCCACCATTTATCTTCATACAACATTTGATCATTCCTTCACCCACACCATAAAATCACCTATACCTAGACTCTTAGACATCTCTAAGTATTTCTAACACCTCCCATAGACCTACACCCACTCCTCACCATCTAACCTCAGTCATATCTGTAGAAAAGGTTGTCCCTAAACCATGACCCTACTATGAGTTATTGGTAAATCTGTAGTAACCATCGTTGGTCTCTCTACTAAACTATTGTCGGTCATACCAGACCGACACTGGTCTCTGTTGTTTCATACCCTACCCAAGAACAAATCCAAACAACATTTTACCAAATAACCTAAACAACCTAGAATCCTTGACCCTGACCAGTTCCAATACTCCGACACCTACCAACCCTTCAGATCTAACTATAGCCTAGCCTGTTATATTAGATTTTCTTATTATGATAGTTTTCTTATTGTATTTGAATGAGATACCTAAATCATATCAACTACAGTAGGAATTTACTTATTTCTGGCATTAATTTTTTTTAAATAGTGGATTGACAACCATCTAGGAAGTATCACACTTCCTGAAACTAGCATACGCTAGGCAGTCCACTGTCATATATCATTTAACTTCTCTTTTGTGGTCTTGTTTTCTATTTACAGGTAGTTCCTCCTAAGCCACAAGGAATCTCTCATAATAGACATTGGGTCAAGAAGTCACAATAGGCACATTGAGAAGTGCATCAACCTTCATCCAACCCATTTAATAGGTATTCCACCTAGCCCATAACCCTATCTGTTTCGTCATTCAAAAATGTAAAGAAAACAGTGAAACATTTTGGTATGCCCGGTGGGACCTATCAGGGGTTCTATTGCATTTTCTTCATTTCTAGGCAAAAATTGTGTGTTTTTTTCCCTTTAAAAGGATTACACAGTAATTTTATTCCCTACTAATCCTCTCTTCTTTCTAATTTCTCTAAAAGAAACATTTATCTTGGTGCATTTAAAAGGTATCATTCTTCTTTCTTGCTTTCATACATTTAGTGAAAGAGCATACCCTCTCCTATTCATCATTTGCTTCATCGAACGTAATATTTTTGATTTGGGCTTAAAATTGGTTGCATTACATTTTGATTTGCTTGCATTTAGCTCACATTAAAATGAGGGCAACCTATATGCTGGAAGTCATGCCCAGCTGATGGTTGACACAAAGAATCGTAGAAAGCACATTCTCTCTCTCTCTCTCTCTCTCTGTCTTACCAAACTTACACAAAATTGAAATATATACATCTTTCTTAAACAACATCTTACCTGGGAATACCTATCAGTGATCACACGATCAGATAGGTAGGTACTCCAGATCTTGTTGACTTATTTCAAGTCATTACCTCAGAAGATGGCCCGCTCCCTGCCATAACATACCTGAAACCT
Source organism: Taxus chinensis (assembly GCA_019776745.2). Lineage (NCBI taxonomy): Eukaryota > Viridiplantae > Streptophyta > Pinopsida > Cupressales > Taxaceae > Taxus > Taxus chinensis. The sequence continues at coordinate 97,147,401 of CM034155.1, forward strand.
CTCCTTTTAGATATCCTTCTTCGTAGGAAGCCTTCCTCACCAAAAACTCTATTCTAAATTCATGCAGTTCATTCTTCTAAATAACATAAGCTCAACACATTAAAAATCACTTGTTATTTATGTGTTTTTAGCATGTTTGATTGATGTGCATTTTGAGGTGTGAGGATACGTTTCTCCATTTTTCCATTTTTTCCTTACACACTCCACAATCACAGTTGGAGTATTTTGACTTCTTATGAGTGTGTCAAGACTTCATTGCATCATCTATAAACTTCTGGGATTGATTATTTATCTCACTAAAATTAATAACAATCCATTTTTCTACATATTTCCAATTTTCACAGTAACGGCATCGGTTACCCATCGGTTACCCTTGACCGGCATCAGTTTTCTGTTCTTTTGGGTTAAAATTGCCTAAAGAACCCTTATTTCATTTTATCTTCGCTGTCAGAGTTCCTGTGAGTCTATTTTACTCTCTCTTACTTTGATAAACAGTCATCATACAACTTGTTCATCTGACCATCACCAGTCTTTTCCTCATTTGATAAAATTGTTCCTGTCTCACAGTAATCTGACCTCGGTTACCCCTGAACTGACATCGAGTCATCCTTAACCGGCCTCGGTTACCCTATATTGAACATCAACTGATATATTACCCAAATTTACCTATATACACCTATTTTATTCACTCTCACTACTACCTTGTGTCATCTGTAGGATAGAGCATCACCTGATATACATTCATTCACATGGTTTTGACTCACAATCAAGCTAACACTCTTATATTTCATGCAAGTCATCAACCACTCCTGCCTAGTCCTTCACCACCCTTTGTCCTATCACCCATGGATCTAACCCTACCTACCACCATTTTCCACAAGAGATGAAGGAATTTTTACATGACTCCTTGATCAGAATCCCGCAGCCTTACAATTCTACCTTTCCCACTCTTCCACTTCGGGACTCCTCAAGGTATCAGTTGATATATGACATGCCTATATCCATCTCTCCTTGCCTTATTCCCACTTCTGCATCAGCCCCTAATAATGCAGCATTACCCTCACTTGCTTCACCCCCAGTAGTTTCGTAGTTAGGACCCATACCTACCATGACCATTACGTCTACAGTATCACTCGCACCTATCGTATCTGTTGTCCCCTTATCGACCACCCAGACCATAACCTCGTCCACACCCATTGTCTCATAAATGCCAATTACAACACAACTACCTGTGGTGTCAATGACCCCTACTCCATTCCAGAATCTTGTCCTCTCCATCCCATAAACATTGCCCTCAATCTCTACTAGAGTCACTACGACCGTCCCACCTTAATACACATACTATCAAAAAACCCCTATCTCATTCCGTCACCCATTCTGGATATATTCCCTCTATGTCAGTCCCCTATTCTCAACCTCCTTATTCAGGCATCACCATACAATGGAATACCGCCCACAACACAGGTTCAATAATAGCCCCCTTATACCACAGGAGGTGCTCTTCCATCACAACCTACTAATGACCTCATCAAATTGATGATGGAAAGGATGAAGACACTAGAAGCATCAGTTTCAGGCTCGTGTAATTCTCTCACCTATGATGAAATCTGTAATGAGCCCATTCATCTGTCCATCCCTATTTGCCCATACCCTGTACATTGGGAAATGCCAAAATTCAACCATTTCAATAGTAAAGAAGACCCGCAACAGCATTTGCGGTCTTTCAAACATGGGTGTTACCTGATCACCCATGACGATGGTTTACTCCTACAAACCTTCCTGATGTCCCTGATAGTACCTGTCTTGGATTGGTACAGTGGGATACCAAGACACTCCATCTACTTGTTTAATCAAGTAGCCCAAGCCTTCTTAGATCACTTCTCCATCAACATTATTAAGAAGGTTACCATGACTGATCTTTATTCCACACGACAGTATAGACGATGAGTCTATCACTGACTTTGTCACTCGCTAGCAGAGCCTAATTAACCAGCTAACATTTCAGTTACCTCAAACTTGAAATCATAGAGTTGTTTACTTGGGCTTGTGCAAGACACATATCACTAACCCTACAAGTATATACTTTTTACACTTTTGACGAAGCATTCACCATTGCACGAAAATTGGAAATTCGTGCTATCAAAGAGAAGAAAATTCAACTTCGTAATAATAAAATTGAGTTCAAATCAAATGATGCTTCTTCATCTTCAAAACCCCAAAACAACTTTTTAAAACCCAAAGGATCTGTCAACACCATAGTTCTCAAGGTTGGTCCCCCTCATCAATTAAACCTAGCCAAACCTCCTTCTAATCTCTCTCATGTCCAAGCTTTCCAGATTATATGAGAACAACAAAAGTACACTTCTATAGGAGAATATTATTCTTTTATTTTGGAAAAAATTATTAAGGCCAGTGTCATTATTCTTCTACCTATAAAACTACATAATGGTTTTGATCTCTGAATGACCCATGCGCTCGCATGGTATAAGGATTATGACTTTTGCAACTACCATTGTGTCAAAGGTCATAGCAAAAATAAATACATCACATTAAATAATATCATCTAAGAAATGTTAGAAAATGGAGATCTAGTCTTGGATATCCCAAATATACACACTAACCGAAACCTACTTATCTTAAAGAATTCATTTCCTAATCATTCCCCTTCTTCGAACCAATTTAGTGATACCTGAAATAATGATAGCAATGTCTATGAGGTCCACACTTTTTTTGATGATATATTGAGTTACTTCCCAATTTCCTCATGTTCCTTCTATAGATGAAATGTTAGCTCAAGCTCCCCTACCTGTAAAAGAACCTATTTCATCTACCCCTCCACCCAAACAGAGGAACCCCCATTATTTTCTCCATCACCCATGTAGGAGCATATAATTAACATGCTTCCCTTGATGCCTCAAATTTCTGAGTAATTGATAGTTGACACCTATCCTACTCATAGAAGATGTGCATGTTCACCGCCTGATATGAGCACAAGGAGATTCCACCTCATTTGGCCCATGTTATCCTCTACCCGTGGAAGATACTATAGAAGTACCAACTACCTTTGGATTACCCCTCACCATCAGACTTTCAATATCCCGCTGCTCTACTTTTGTCTCAGTTACCCACAGATGTCCATAGGCTAGCCATTTCCCCTTGTGTCTCAAACACATTTTACGGGAACTGCAACTCAATCCACATCGACCCCACTTACAACAATCATCATTTTCACGCTTATCCAACCACTTGGACTACATGTAGATAGAGCCTTACTTTAGGGACACCTTCTACTACCCTATTTCGATCACAAATGCAACTATCCCTTGCACTGATACCTCCACTATCTATCCAAAAGTGTTTTGAGAAACCAAACCAAAAACAACCATAACTATTGCAACAACTTCCACATCACCAACCATAAACTAACACACACCTCTGCACACAATCTAATAGACATCTATAACTAAACACCTACCCATGCCTATATAATCTCCCTTACCTAAACATATCACTACCTTTAGGGGTCATACCAACAGCTATCCTTACTTACCCACCCATCAAATTAGATTTAACGTCATCTTCCAAAACTAACACTAAACTTTTCCCTGGACCCTAAAAAGAAGACCCAACCTCTTAGGCCGCATATACTATCCTTTCCTACCATAACATTATCATCTTCACCCCTTACGTCTATCCTAGGACATTATCCTTCGAACTTGGACAAGTAACCCTCGTCCACCGGTAAACTGGATAATGTAAAAACCCATTTCTCATCATCATAAATCTTTAATATACCCAAGCAAAACCCACAAAACGTCTACGCCATCACTCATAACCTTCTTACCACCCATACCTCCACTACCGTCAATAACATCTTTGCTACCCATGATACTTTCTTCTATTTCACTCACACATTCTACCTAACATCTACCACTCACTTCCGCAACACCTCGGTTACCCTCATGGGTCACTCATCCTCTTCAACCATCTTCTTTTCCCTTCCACAACTCTCATAAACCTATGTCACCTTTTCCTAAAAAGGGGCAACTTAAAGATAAAAATTTTCTACCCTCCAATAAGGTTAGTTAAACCAAACAAACCTTTCGCACCGCTATCTCTTCTACCATGCCCTTACCCAATCATATGTGACCAAGACCTAAGACCACTTCACACACAAAACTATTAAACCAAACCCTTCCCACTCATGTAAGGCCTATTCCTCCACAATCAGCTATACACGTGTACAGCCAAACCCACATTCACCTACCATTCTGATGCAATAGTAGAGATCCTACGCTGAAATCTTAACCAATCTCCTCGAAATTTTTGTCATCACATTACCACATCTTAGACCTTATGACCCACTCAAACCCAAACTAAAAGGGTTTGAAAAATCAAAAATTTGTGCCTACCATCATGTGCCATGACACGATGTAGAGAACTGTAAGGATTTAAATAATTCACTCTTGTCCAATTGTTTCCTCCCAAAGAAAATTTTAACAACGAAGATCTTCTTGATGAGGACCCCATTTAACCTTCATCAATTTCTACAAATATTCTCCCATTACCTACTCATTGAATGAAGTCTCTACCCCAATAATTCTTTGATCCACTCCTGAAATTCAAAATTAACATGGTTCATATAAGAGATTTGGCCAAACCATCACCAAAATGCCAATGTGTCTTACTCATTTCACAAGGGTCGTATCCACCACTAAGGTTTTTTCCCACATGTTGTTATACCTTCCATGACACACCTTCTTCATCTACCTCCCCTCAAATTAACATGGTTCAACATTACCACCCGTTACTCAGAAAGAGAAAAGTAAGGAATAAGAAACTGGCCCATCAACCAGCCCTATACCAAACGTACCATGCCACACACATATCCTAAGTCAGCATTCGAGGTCCTGTATATCCTATTTCCAATGGGTTCATACATCACACAATGCTAAACCAACTACACCAATCCCCCCTCAAAATGTCTTTATATAACCTCTGTCCAAACTTTATAGCCACATTGTCAAGCCCTTATGGAATTCCTTCAATATATTAAATTCTTGCCAAATGACCACACACCCGTGGCCTCTATCATTACCACTCACCACGTGGCTTCTCTCACTAGATCGTCACCTTCATCTACATCTCCACTTACTTTCAAAGTGGTCACCCTTAGCTTTTGAGATAAAGAGATTGCTCCCTTCCAAGTCTAACAATCTCAACCCTACTCTTTTCATCTCATGTCTTTATTGATAGTATACACATATGACTGCATTATGATCGATGTTAGTGTTATTATTAACATCATATCCTCCCATGTATATGACCAAATGTGAATACTTGCTAATTCCATGCATGATAACTCGATTATGCTGTGATCCTTCAATGATGCCATGACCTCTACCTTAGGTACTGTTATTCTCCATGTCCATGCGTGAGTCCCCTGCTCTATCCCATAACTTTTCTATGTCCTATAAGGGGAATTCCAATATAATTTGTTGCTTGGCCAACCTTGGATTTGTGCCATGGGTTGTGTGCCTTTGAATTTACACTATTGCCTCAAATTTGAACATGAGGGACATAATTACACCAGCCCTACTGACCCATCACCTTTTCAAGACTTATAACATGTTATATTGGCCCAATGAATGTGCTTGGTAATCGGTCAAGGCCATTTTTCCACTATCACTACTTTCAACTTCGCACTACAAAAAATTCCATCCACCAAAACTTCCACTACCTCTACTACATCTAACCTTAATATCCCCTATTGCTAGATGCAGCCTCTACCAATGACTGAACCTATTTCCCCATCATCTAGTGAGCCATCTATCCCTGCTACCCACATACCAACTACTGATCCTTTAGAAGGTATTTTTCAACGCCTCACTCTGGGGGAATGTCACCTATACAATATCGACACCTTCATCACTCCGTAGGAGTATGGGAACCTGTGCCAACACCCCAGTTATGACATCTGCATCAGTGAAGTTATTCCTTATGGCCCTCCCCACCTTCGCACTAATCTGATGTATGGGGAACTAGATATTGCCACCTATAAACACAAATCTCCATCCCAAACCCAACCATTTTCATCTAACCTACACTCCCTCACTAACCATCACTTCGCTCACAATTTCCTTCACCGGTGTGTAGTGCCCACTTCCCTTTGACACTTTTAGATACTGATCTTGATATTGTTGATCTTATTATGGACACTATTATGTTTTCTTTAGTATGATGGTTAGATGTTAGATCAGGGATTATTATTGATCTGGATTCAGTTATTATGTATGATGATTACTAGAGACATTTTTTTTATATGTGGATGATGATATACTGTTTGACATGGACATATTATAGATGTTGATCTAGACTTGTGACATTGGATATTATGAGTAGACCTAATATGGAAGATTATTGATGATGATATAGTTGATTAATTAATTGAAAATGATAATGTTGAATTCTTAATATTGTTGTGATTCATTATATAGTTGATTTAGTGATTCTATTTGTATCATATTGGATGTTATGATATGGCCACGAGGCCAAAGGAGGTATTTGTATTTTACAGGTTAAAAATATCACAAAAAAACATCAGGGATCGGAGACCAACCAAAATAGAATTCTAGGTGAATTCGAAAAGGTCACCATGACAACTTGTTTTATTGTGTTGTGTGTTGTTTTGTTAGATATTTCCATGGGGGGGAATCATATTTATATGTGACCATGGGTTGTGTATTTTTGTTGATATAGTTAATGTTTATTTATGGTTGTATGTATTTTATTTGTAATGTGTTCTCTTCTTTTAATTAATTAATTGTGATAGATTAATGTGAGGATATCATATGTTTAAAATGTAAATAATTTAAATTGAGATATGGAAAGTAATTATTAGAGTTGTTGGTTGTTTGTAATTAATTTGTAAGGGATGTGTAAAATGTGTAAGAGCTTGTGTAAGTCAGATTTTAGAGTATGAAATACTCCACCTCCATGGAAATTCCAATTTGACCTTGGGGGCTGTTTTTGGAGACTTGTGGGACAAGTAAAACTTGTCCAATGCCTCTAAATTTATGTTACCAACCATACTTATGGTTTGGGAAGTGATTGGTGAATTTTATAATGCATTTTATTCATCTTGTGCATGTTTTTAATTGCACTTTCTTACATTTTAATTTAATGGTTGTCCCTTGAGGTGTGGGCTGTTTTGGAGTGTGCAAGTAACTTTTCATTCTTCACCCACCTCTTTATTAAACCTTGGAGTTTGGATTTTGTCTTTTGTGTTGATTTGAGAGGATGTGTGATGTGGCATTCTACATGGATCCACATCATCCTATTCTTTCCCCCTTCTATATATTTCAAACTCTCTTCTTTTTTGTGTTTGTTGAACCTTTTTGCATTCTTCCTTGGGGGTGCATTTTCTTGTGGGAGCTCTTTCTTTTGAATAAAGTTTTGGAGACAACTTTGCATACATGGGAGGTTGTTGTTTTGGGCTATGTTTGGTATTTGAAGCTTTATGTTTGGAGCTATGTTATTTGTCTTGGAAATCTTGTTGTTTGGAAGCAAAAGTAACCATGGAGAGGTAGGAATTTAAACTCTCTTTTATTTCTGTTATTTTCTTGTTGTGTTGTGTGGAAAATGCATGCTTTGTTTTATTTTTTGCTTGGTTGGGTAGACTTCCTTAGGGAAGGTGTAGGAGAAGGCTACGGGGGAATTCTTGTGGGGTGGGGGCGGGCGGGTGGGGGGGGGGGGGGGGGGCATAAGGGAATTCCATTGGCATCATAATTTTGTGGGAGAGAGTTTGGGGCTTGGGATCTACTATGGAAAAATAAATATCTTGCATTTCTTACTCTGTGGGGGGCATAAGGAGGGGATTTTTTTTGGGGGGCATAAGGAAATGTGTGTGATGAATTACTTGGTGGGTCTGTATTTGGTGGATGCCCAATTCCCAATTGGGAGGCATAAGTAGCTTCCCCCATAGTCCTTGTTCTTTTTGTCTTGCAAGATCAAGCCTGAGTTCTGCTTTGAAATGTTTCTAAATGCAGTTGTGAACTGTTGTTTGTTTTGTGTTGCATTGTGTTTCAAAAAATGTGTATGTGAAAGAATGATGTGTTGTGGAAGCCCATTGTTGCCATGGTTGAATTGCATCTTTTATTGTATTTTAGTTGGGGCTCGGGGGCCAATGATGAAGGAATGCTTCTCCTTTCATTGGATGTCTTGGTTGAGTGGAGATCATTGCCTTTCCCCCTCTTTTGTTGTGATCAACTTGGAGAAAATGAAAATGAGCATGTTGTTGCCCTGGAGAAAAAGATTTGTACAGTTTGACAGTCCCTTCTTGTGAGCAAGTTTTTTGTAATCCTTCCCACTTTGAAGTGGATGATTTGTATAATTATTTTGTAATGAGAAGATACTTTTTATTGATGATGAAAGATTGAAATTGAAATGTGAAATGTAAAGATTTTGTATTCCATTCTCTGTTTTGAAAAAGGAATGTGAAGAATGTTTATATGTATTTTATCTTGTATTTTGAAGTCAAAGGAAGAGATAAAATTGTAAATTTGTTGTTGGAAATCAAATAAAGTAATTTCTCTACCTTCTCTAAACTTGCATGATTGTATTGGAATTGAATTGATATTTGTGAATTAAAATCTCTGTTGGAAAAGAAGAATGCGTATGAAGGAAAAAGACAATATTTTTTTCCTCTTCGAAATGAGTTGAAATTTGGAAATCAAACTTTGTATTTTAATTGCAATTAAATGTTTTGATTGAGTCAATTAAATGTATTATACTAGATTAGAAATAAGTTGTTACACTTAAATGATGAAATTGATAAATAGATTCCTTTAAAAAATTTGATTACTGGCATTATGAGTTTTAAAACTGGTAAATTTTAATAAAAAAAGAAAAAATTCAAACCTTGTACATGTTAATTAACTTGGAGATGTTGAAATTTTAGTATGCTGGTTCACAAATGAACCCAAAATTGACAAAGAAATCTCAAGAAAAACAACTTAACCATTGCTAATTTGGAAATAAATCCCTCTAACAGTCATTTTTTCTGTCATTTGTTGGAAAATAAACTTCTCTAAAAACCTCTAAAATATCCCTATATCAATCCTCCATGTCTTTTTGACATGTTGAGTAAAGGAGGAAACCGAATTTAATCAAAATTGAAAGTTAGAAATTACCAAGCTGCAAATTAAAATCTTGCAGACCGTTTTTTGTAAAATTTACCTATTAAACTTCATCAAAAAGTAAATTTTATGTTTTTTTTGCAAAGAGGGCATCGAGAGCTTTCCGAAAAGTCCTTGTTTTCCCAGATTTGAGCTTCTCCTATCAAAAGTTATGGCCATTTGAAGTTTTACTTCAATTTGAGCCTTCAAGAAAAAAAAATAAATAAATCTAACTGTTGAACTTTAATTTTTAACTTTGGAAAAATTTCCACAAAATTTCCACAGCCCCCGCCATCCCAAAACCAATAAGGACCTGCCACGTGGCACCTCAGAGGGGCAGACCAAATTTAAACGTATCTTTTTGAAAATTTTACCTTAGGAAAATTTTCCTATTTTTCCCAGCATCCCCGCCGGCCCGCAGCCAATCAGTTGCTGACACATGGCATGATGGAAGAGCGGACCCTTTTTGAACTTAAAATTTTTAAGTTTTTGGACATTGGAAAAAATTTCAATTTTTCCCCGCATCCCCACTAACCTGCAACCAATCGCAGGCTGACACGTGGTGGCCTTAGGCTCGATGGAGGCACAAAACTTCTTTTGACTTTGAAAATTTTGCCTTTTTGATATCGTAAATCCCTAAGCACTCCGAAATCCTATGGACCCGCACCCAATAGGGTTGCAAAATGTGGCACCCTTTCTGCCTTTGGTGGAGGCACGCATGAGATTTCTCCCTAGCACATTCAACGCTAAAATCCTAAATCTTCCGCCGCTCTTGCCCATTCGTTTTCCCCACGCCAATCCTTGAGCGACACGTGGCATCATGGCGTCAGCATGGGCACAAACCAATTTGGTTCCCTTGCACTTTTTGGCAAAAGAGACTTAGAGTCTCAACCCGCTTCGTTGGCCCACCGTTTCTCCCAACCAACCGGGGAGCGACATGTGTCTCCCTCGTCAGGCGCACGAAGGTGATTTGCGCTTTTGCACCAAAGGAAGGAAAATGCGTTAAGTTTTTCCCTGCCCTGCCAACCTACACATGGGGAAAAGTTTCCTCCCTAGGCTTGCAGACTCTCCTTGGGAAAATTTCTCCCCTAAAGTCCGCCAGCTCATATCTTACAAAATATGAGTTAGGAGGACATCTTTATATCACCGGAAAGGTGAGAAAATTTCTTATCCAATGGGAATGATTTAGGGAAATTTTGGAAGCATTAAGTATGATAAAATATAGTTAAAACTTAGAGCCTGCTAGAGAGTGGGTATGGGGGTAAATTATTCCCTGAACCTAACTAAAACATCTAACCCTAAAATTAGAACCTTGTGAACTTGATATTAGTTAATAAAGGAAACGTGTGTTTTGGTAAAATTGGTTTTGTTCCAAAACCTGCTAATGGAAACGGTAGTCTTGCAACTTGGTTGTGGACACTTCTAAAAAAAATTATTCCATAATTTTCTAGCTAACCCTAGGTTGTTTCTTTGGTCTCAAGTGGGTTGTTTAAACGGACATTACACGGTGCACATGGAAAGGATTTGGCTTCATATTTTATGAACAAGGCTGCCATACAGTCATTTCTTGTACCTCTCATAAGCACAATATTTTCTCCTAATTGGCTTGGACCCTATATCGTTACCCATGCCTATGGATCAGGTGCTTATCGTTTGTCTTCACTCAAAGGTAAACCCGAAACTAAGCCCCTTAATGCCTTGCATCTTCGACCATTTTATTGTTGATATCAAGTCCTATATCACTTTTTGTTAATTGATCGCTCGTCCCTTGAGCATTTTTCACCTTCCATATTACCCGTTTTGAAGATCCATGAATAAAATATAATCATGTGATTACTCGTCACCATTTTAGCCTTGTCTTCAATATGAGTACCACGGCTCTACTCATATCATGACTCCTTGATACATTTTGTCTTCTCTAGCATGGAATCCCATGGTCGTTCATCACTCAAAACCACCCCCTTTCATAGTTAACTCCTGTGTACTAAGGTTTTGTCGTCCAAACAAGAGCCTACCCTTCCTCTATAGTCTTGTCCATGACTTAAACATAAAAAAAAAAAGGGATGCAACTCCTTGATTCAAACTTCAAGAAAAAGATGACTCCCTAAAAAGGGACATCTTTTCACTCTAATTCCACTGCTATAAATAGACTACTCCCTTGAAGGACAACTATATCATAGTTATTTCACAAATTCAATAAAAATATCCATCAGCTTCCCACATCGATTAGCTTCACGAAGACCTCAAGGAGATAATATACTCATCCCATATAGACTTCCCGCATCAAGCAGTCTATTTAAAACGAGCAAATGAAGAAAAAGATAAAATTTTCGTGATGGACTTTCCTATTATTGATCCCGGGTTTCTTGTTCCAAAAGACACATTGTCGTACACTAAGTTACATTAAACCACATATTCTCACCTCCTTTCCTTTTTAGCCTAATTACCTCTTTACTCATAGGACTTGCCGCAAACGTGACATTTGGTGATTATGAAACTTTCTTCACCCTTATAATGGTCCATTATGCAACGCCTTTAGGGTCTTACATTCATCATCCCCTCTTAGGTATGGTTGACTCTTTAGGGTTCTTATCAATTAAGTGGCTCTTTTACCACCTCTTACCATTCGCCTTCCTCATTACTTATTGATTATCCTATACAAGACCATATTATCGAAACTTATATTTAACAACCACTCAATCATGCCTATGACCTACACTCAATCATGCTTATGACCTATATTCACCCATGCCTAAACGCCTATCAATCCATTCCTTTACTTCATCACAATCTACCCTAGCTTATGGGAGAACTACATCGACCTGAGGTTCCTTTTCGCTGGGACTATGTAGGAAGAACTCTGAGGGCATGGGGCCCTTGGAGGTTAGCTCAAATACTCTTTACCCTAACCAATTCCCCCCTTTCCCTTTTCTATTCACATTCTACCCTAGTTAGTTTCCATTTTATATCAATATCTAGAAATTGAATCTAATAAACATCATCTCATACACATTTTATTACATCATCAAATTATCCATTTATCATTTTCACATTTCCATTATGGCACAAATTTGGAAATTAAAAACCATACGTAGTAACTGCATCAACATTTTTCTCTCATATTACCAAAAACTTAGACATTAAAATGACCTAACTCAACCATGCCTAAATCGACCTGACTCCACCATGCCTAAACCGACCTAACTCCACCATGCCTAAACCAACCTGACTCCACCATGCCTAAAACAAACCTGACTCCGCCATGCCTAACTTGACCTAACTCAACCGTGCCTACATCAACCTAACTCCATCATGCCTACACCAACCTGACTCCATCATGCCTAAACCAACCTGACTCCATCATGCCTAACTCGACCTAACTCAACCATGCCTACACGAACTTGACTCTATCATGCCTAATCCACTTGATTTCCACCTATATATATATAGCAATGAAAATTAAAACAAGTACACCATCCATACTATAGATACCATCATCTATAAATCAGAAATTCTATGTAAACATACATGTGAACATAGATACAAATAATAATCACAATCTCTCAAAATATCTCATATACAGCCTCACCATCTTTGGCACATAGGCTGTTACACATATCAAAAATGTGTCACAAACACAGATAAACAGAGCATCAATGATGACTAATCATTACCCCACCTGATATCCATCCCTGTCTCATCAATCTCCTCTCATGGTTAGTTGTACCTAAACTGACATCAGTTGTGTGCCCTAGAAAACCGTGGTCAGTTTACCTAGACCATCACCGGTTCCATATGACCAGCATCAGTTACCTGTCATACTCCTGTTAATACCCTTTCCCCATTTTCGACTAAAATTTACCCTTCCCTGCCATCGTTTGACCTTACCAACCCTTATCGCAACCTACCTCCATGCCTACATTACCTATCCATGTCCTTACTTGTGTTTAGGGACTTTTTATTTTACTCATACCTCGACTTTACCCATGTCGTGACCTAGCTACCTGGACCCGAAACATTATTAGTGACTTGTGAACTCATGTGTTTGCTATACCTTGTGACACTGTTACCCGTGTTGTTTGACCTAATGACCTTACCTTTCCTATTATCGTGTTGTTTATCCTGACCCATCCTTTGGTGTACCGAAACATAACTAAACATTCCTACACCTGACCTACATTGTGTTTCCACACCATATCCTATGCCTTGGATACCGGAATCACTTCAACATTGTTCAGATAAACCTATTGACCTTGGACGATGTAGAGTTTGCAAGATATTCAACCTAGGGCCATGTCGCAGTTTATAACATGTGTGTACATTTTACTGCCACTCACTTTGACCCTAGCCCATTTACTTGTTTGCCTATTTTTGACCTGTACCCTTTCCCACATCCACCTTTTATCAAACCACTCACCACTTCCGTCTTCCACCTCACCAGTTCCTAGTTTGAGGGGGATCACCTTCACCCACACATGGGGCACCCACTTCTTATTTTTTTCAACATCGCTTACCAATACAAGCTACATGAAAAATAGGGGCAAATGTAGACACCTAAATTTGGTTACATTCCCCTTAGCCCTTGATTGGATAAACAACTTAAACATGGGCACCTAACCATGGCCCCATTTCATCCCACATTAATAATTAATTTAATTAGATTAAATACCCATCCTCAAAATATCCATTATTTTATTACCTTAATTGACCTAATTTCCACCTGACCTAGACACCTCACCCTAGACCTATTCTTGGCATGTTTCCATAACTAACAATAACTAAGTCTTACTTGCATTAATTAGCTAAGATTTGGTCTAACCCTAAAATCAATGCCTAAGATTTCTCTAACCACATTTTCTCTCATTAGAAGGGAAGCTTCCAAATTGATCCTCGACAACAAACCAACTTGGCCTAAGAAATTAGAAAGATCTGCCCATTTTAGTAAACCTAGGGAATCCTACCTAAAACTACACCGGTCAGACCTAAACCGATGTCGGTCAAGATAGAACCGTCGTCGGTTACCATTTATTCACCTTAGTAACCTTGTTTGAGAGGTTTACAAATTTTCTAGACCAGAGGAGAGAGATCAGAGCTACATGCAAGTAGAACCATCATCCTTTCATGCATCTAGACATTCACAACCAGCACTAGGACAAATCTAGAAGCATTGCACTCACAGAAGCATTATAGGATTCACTGCTACGGTACCAAATACCATCCTTCTGGTCAACTATCATTACCATCCAGCCATCAAACCTGTATCACAGTAAGTATCTTGTTAACCAGCATTCTTCTATTTTTCATGCTAGTAGGCTCTGTTACCTCCGTTATTAGTTTCTACTTAGACTCTCACTTCCCCACCATTTATCTCCATACAAGTTTGATCCTTACTTCACCCACACCATAAAATTGTCCATACCTAATTATTAGACACCTCTGAGTATGTCCTATACCTCCTATACTTACACCCACTCCTCACCATCTCTAAGTCAGTCGCAGAAAAATCCCTAAACTATGAACTATTGAGTTATTGAAAACCCACAGTAACCGTCGTCGGTTATTACTAAACCGTCATCGGTCATACCAAACTGATGTCGGTCTCTTTGTTTTATACTCTATCTAAGAACAACCAAACAACATCATACCAATTGACCTAAAAAACCTAGAATCAAACCCTGACCAATCCCAGTACCTTGACAGTCACTTCATCCTTTAGATCCAACTATAGCCTAGCCTATTGTGATTGGATTTTCTTATTATACTTGAATGAGATACCTAATTCATATCAACTATAGTAGGACTTTACTTACTTCTCACATTATTTTTTTAAAAAGTGGATTGACAACCATCTAGGAAGTATCACACTTCTCGGAACTAGCATACGTTAGGGAGTCCACTGTCATATATCATTTAACTTCTCTTTTGTGGTCTTGTTTCTATTACAGGTAGTTCCTTCTAGCCAAAAGGAAACTCTCACGATCAACATTGGGTTAAGAAATCAGAACGCGCACAACAACCTCTAACCAACCTATTTAACATGTATTCCTCCTAGCCCATAACCCTATCTGTTTCATCATTCAAAAACGTAAAGAAAACGATGAAACATTACCAACCTGGGTAAATTCCAAATCTTTACAATGTTCATGAAGTATCATTTTTAGTGATCTCCCTGTTTCACCAATGTATGTTTTACCTCATACACATAGTATGGAGTAAACCCCTTTTCTTAAATTAGGAGAAACCGGGTCTTTAGGGTTTTTAAGCTTGTTTCTAATGGTTTTTACTAGTTTAAAACACATTATAATACCCTTTCTTTTTAATATCCTGACAATCTTATTAGTAGTCCTATAAATGTCAGGTAAGAAAGCTTTATTATTACCCCTAATGCAAAGAGATGAATATCAAAGAGAACTAGATAAACCCAATTTTGTTCTTCTAGAAGTGGCCTGGATTTTCCGTTTCTTGTAACCATTCCTTGTGAGAACATTGGTGAGATATTTTTTAGTTGTTGGGGCTCTTATACAAATGTATGGAAAATGTGGAAGTATACAAAAGACACATGAAAATTTTGGCATGATTTCCATAATAGATTTGGTCTCATCAACTGCAATGAGTGCATATGTGCCAATTGAGTTTCTTCGAGAAAAATTGAACTTCTTCAATTTTACCTTCTACACTCTTAAACAAATGCATTTACAAAGATGTTACACCAAATTTCACAACCTTCATCAGTAGACTTCCGACCTCTACCAAATTGGGAGTTATAAAATGACTTATACCCTAGTTGACATGCATACAAAATGCAGAGGCATACACAAAGGGTGTGAATTTCTTGACAAAATGCCTCCAAGACATGTGACCTTATAGAATTCCATGATTGCAAGATCGGATTAAAAAAGGATTTCATAAGGATGTTCTTTACTTATTTCATGTATGATGCGCTTTGGCACATAACTTGGCCATGTAAGCTTCATTAATATGGAACCTTGTAACTTTATGGATGAGGACAGTAATTACTTCAGTGACATGAGTTATATTACAACATTATGCCCATAATTGATCATTATGTTTGCAGGGTTGACATTTTCAGTCATGTAAGTTATCTTCTAGAATCTGTAGGCTTTATCATCAACATGTCAATTAAACATGTGGTGGTTGTGTAGATGTGTTTTCTTGGTCCCTATATAGCAATTTATAAGAATATGGAATTCACAAACTAATAAGAGTCTAGTTTGGTCACTTAACCTTTTCTTAGCATGCCCTAGTATGTGCCAAAATAGGATCTTTGAAACAGGGTAAGGATATCCACTAAATCATTATGGAGACCTGAATTTTGTCAAAAAAATAGTTGCAAGTTTCAAGGTAAATATGTATGCAAAATATGGAAGCATGTACAAGTAATGTGAACTATTTGGAAAAAAATTTCAAAGAGATGTGGTCTCATGAAATTTCATGCTTGAAGGATATGCAAATTATATATTTTTTAAGGATGTCATCAAACTCATTGTTTCACCAAATGAAGCCAGTATGTGGCCTCATGGACTATATCGATTGTAATATATGCATAAAATGGGTATGTTGAAAAGGCTTTAGAACCTTCCCAATAAATATAATCGGCGGGCGTAAAGAAAGACTCCAGAACTTTTGTCAACATTCTCCTAACCTTTTCCAAAATAATACATTTAGGACAAGACATAGACATCCCTTTCAGCGTAGTTAGAAACTCATGTGCAATCTCTAGTCTAATCACAATGTTATGCTTGGTGATAATGGAAAGTGGTATGCGATACTTCTGATAATTGTTATCATTTTTGCACTATACTTTGATCTACATTAATTGTGAATGCTTATTTTGGGAATTGATCCTTGTTTAATGCCATATGATAATGATATTCGAAGTGCATTTGTTCATATTGTTTTTGTCCTTTTAGTGACTTAATCACATAATATTTTAGTAATTTTTATAGTTTCAAGTATTCCAAATGAAGAATATTTTCTCAAAAAAACGTTGTTTTTGTATTTTTCCACCTAGAATATAATAAAATGTAACCTAAGCATCAAAAAAACATCATCAATATAATTTAGAGAGAGTTTTGAAAATCCAACTACAACTCACAAGCAATTGATAAGAATGTGGCACAAGGGCTTAGAAGAATACAAATGTTTTACAAGAAAATTATGTTTCATGAATATAAGATTGTTTTAAAATATATAGCTAATGTTTAGGTTTAATACAAAGAGAGTTCTATTGTAGAGAGTTGAATTCGTTGACCTCCTAGTGTAAATAAAGACACGTGGAATAATTTTTACAATAATTGGATAGATCGGTATCAAAATAACATTGGATGTTAGTTAACCAAATTAATGATATATAAAAATTTATATTATATTTTATTAATTAAATATTACAATTAATGAGGATATAAAGACTAGCTATCACGAGACTCGTAAAGCGATACTATATAAGGGGATCATAATAACTCATCACTTGGGAAATGAGAGAGAATAGGCTACACACAAATTCAAAAATCATATATAAGTCATTTTACAATACTCTTTAAGTTTGTATAAGTATTTTTTAAAGGGTAAAATTAGGGGATTGAAAGGGCCATATCCCTTGAAAAAAATTGAAAAAATATAGTAAATCAGCACCAAGTTAAATAGAGAGTAGAAACTAAATAAAGAGGAAACAACTAAAAATTTGTTGACAATAGTCAACAAACTTACAACCAACAAAATTAAATCTTATAAGCCCTCACCTTGGCCTCCCATTTGTTGCATAAGAAATTAGAGTACTCCTCAATATTACTATTATCCTTCTTCACCTTTCCCCTTTTCCCAGCATTCTATTCTTCGCACTTTTAAGGTAGGGATCCTCAGAATTTCTCGAGGATTTCAAACTATCCCTTAACATGAAAATACTAGTGGCGTTGTTCTTGACCACTTATTTGGTTCTTTGAAGAAGTTTATGGATATCTTCCTTTCCCTTTTTCTATCTCACCTCCATGATCCCAATCCTAACATAGAGTTGTTCCACCTCCTTTTGAATATCCCTCTGAATAGAATTTTTATCTTTTTTCTCTTTAATCTCAACTTGGTGGATTGCTAGTTTGAAGTTTTCATTTTCCATTTGTAGAAAATTCATGATATTATGTTGTATATTGGCATTAGTATCCAATAGAGAAAATTTATTTTCCAACTCTTTGTGGTCTTCTTTCTTGGAGCTAAGGAAGTCAGTTTTCAACTCACCCGCTTGATTTTGCTACAAACTGGTACTCCTACCCAAACATTTTTTACTAGTATCTGTGTCATGTCTGAAATCATTTTGGGCCAGTTTCACCTTTAAAAAATCTCCTAGTTTTGTCTTAATATTCTTGGTGTCATCTTCTTGGACAGGATTGGGTCCCTCCAAACATGGTAAGTATCTTTCTTTATGGATTTTGATAGAAATTTTGTCTTTCTTCTTCCCCATGTGAACCCCCAATGGCTCCACACAACCTTTGTGATATACTATGACCCCGGGGATCAGCCCATATGTGATATTTTTGGCCTTGGCACAAAGATATAAAAGCATGATTAAACCCTAGTAAATAAGGCCATCCAATATGCCAAGCTGATAGTCTCGAACATTAGTGTGCATTATTTTATCAAATGAATGTATTTTCATAGGAAAATTATGACATGAGGGAATTAAAATATGTGCATAGATAATTGAAAGCCTTAGGATGGGAAAAAAATCCTTCAAATACCAGGTTAGATAAAAGGTCCATTTATGGCTAACAAATAGGCTTGTGGATTAAATTTGTCTCCTTAACAGTTTATTTAAAACCTTAAAACCAGAAAAGGGGTCAAAATGAGAATTATTCGACCCCATATAAAAAATAAAATTTGAAACAGTAGTCTTATAGAAAATTGAATGGGCTGTTCTAAGTGCACCATTAACGAGGCTAGCTTTGACCTAGAGATTGACAAATAGTCAAACCTTTTGATCGATGCAAGAAAGAATTTTTTGTTGTAACTAATTTTCATTAATGTGGTTTGTTCCATTACTTATGGGGATTTTAGAAAGTACGTGTTAAATGAGGTAAAATAATTCACATTACTTGCATTTTGTGGCCTCCCATGACCACTCAAGGGGAGTAATCTTTCCATAATTTCATCAAATGCCCCACTCATGTACTTCCCACCTCTTTTAGACACTGTATTCTAGATTTGACTATCTTATATTTTGATCTATCATGTGCATATTGACACTATCATACTATTTTTATTTCATTAAGGTACGTGATGTTTTAGACTATGGTGAATACATGATGTATATTTTGTTTATCACTAACTTGTTGACATGACGTGTGATTATTTGTTGACACTATGAGTTGTATAGCGATTATGAGATTGGTGTTATTTCACCATGATTTGGTTATATATTTTTCAATTTCTATGATGCTTATGGTAACATATATGATGTTTAGTATTGTGTGTAGATTTTTTTAGGGAAATATGCACCTCTTGTATTGGATTGATGTTGATTGCATTATGTCATTATTTAGTTGATTGATATGTTTAGATGTTGTGTTCATCGATTATATTATACTGGACATATATGATGGTTGTGTATTGAGTGTGTAGATTAAAAGAATGATGAACGCGGGATTCAAGATGTTTCTCTCATAATTGACACAATTGGTCGTTGGCTAAATTTCACCCCCTTTTTATTTTTTCATCATGTTTGTCGGTTTGGATTTAGAGCCTTTTTGGAAATTTGATCTTTCGTGTTGTTATTAGTTTTTTGGTTGATTAATCGCCTTATGTTTATTGAAATTTCTTACTGTGGTGCTATTTTGATTTAATATTATTGGTGATAACCTTGTTTAATTTATCTAATTTCTTGTATTACTTTTCCTAAACCTTACTTGAGTTTAATGTTGGTTTAACTTGTTTAATTTTCCATTTGGTTAGTTTAATCATGCTTAGGAGGAGGCCACACCCTTCCATAGAAATCCATTCACCCAAATTCGGATTTGGGAAGAATGAGATTTTTGGGAAGTGTGCAAAGCTTGTAAAGGGTTATTTATGCTTTGAAAAGATCCCCCAAAGCCATACCCATAGGTAGGTGTTAGGAAATAAGGGATAAAATATGTGGAATAATCCTTCACAGAATCATAATAGTAGAAACTAATATGCAAAAAATATTACAGATCTGAAATAAAAGTACAGAATAATAAAAGAACAACACAAAGAGACAATATTTAACGTGGTTCACCCAATTTGGGATACGTCCACCAAGAATCACTTGCTCAAATTTTATTACAAGTGACTGCTCTCTCAATACAATACCTAGATCTACTTGGAGCTATGTTCAAAAAACTCTACAAAATTCACACCCAAATTGAGACACATCTATAATGTTACATCAACCCTACCATATGCATAAAACCACATAAGTAGACAACCACTTAAGCAATTTTACAAAACCATGGGTATCAAAAACCATGGGCCAAAACCGTCCCATAAACCTATGGGTCATAAATCCCACCCATATGAGAAGAGCACATTTTTTAGGCCCAAAAAATATTTCTCGGGGGCTGTGCCCCCAAACCCTGGCAAGACAACTATGGAAAGTGTACAGTCTTCAACACTTTCACACATGAAAACAGGTTCCACAACCTAACAATCTCCCACTTTGAGACTCTGAGCAAGATTATTAACCCTTCACTGTCATCCGTGAAGACCAACCAAAGCTTAACACAACTTCAGTTTCTCCCTTGTGACTACCCTGGTCATCATGTTTGCAGGATTATGACTAGTATGAATCTTCTCCAACTTCAAATTATCTTCCTCTAAATTTTTCTTGATGAAATGGTACCTAAGATGTATATGATTTATCCTAGAGTGGAAAGTAGATTTCTTAGCTGTGTGTTTAGCACTCAGACTATCACTATGCAAATTCCCTTCCTTCTGCTTATGCCCCAACTCCTCAAGAAATTGTTGTAGCCAAATCATCTCTTTGTTTTCCTTTGTGGAAGCAACATACTCAACATCCATGGTTTACAAAGCCACCAACTTCTGTAGTCGTGAAATCCATCTCATTGTTGTCCCACCTATAGTGTAAATATAAAATGTCATTCTCCTCCTGTTGTTTACATCTCCATCCATATATGAATCTACATAACCATACAAAGTGGTGTCTGATCCACTATAGCACAAAATTGTCCCCATGGTCCCTCTAAAATACTGAAGGATCCACTTTACTGCCTACCAATGATATTTACTTGAATCACTCATAAATCTACTCACATCTCCCGTTTCTTGGGAAATATCAGGCGTAGTGCACACCATGGCATACATCAAACTGTCAACCACTGATGAGTAAGGTACCTTAGACATCTAGTTTCTCTCCTACTCTATCTGGGGACACAACTCCTTTAATAACTTGAAATGTCCTGACAAAAAGAGTCCTAACCAGTTTAGCATCATGAATATTAAACCTCACCATGACCTTTTTAATGTACTCTTCTTGAGATAAAGTTAGTTTCCATTCCTTATTATCCTGAGATAACCTCATACCAAGGATTTGTTTGGCTGCCCCCAAATGCTTCATAGCAAAGGAGTCACTTAGTTGCTTCTTGAGTACTTGTATTTCCTACATGTTTTTACCTGCAACCAACATGTCATCAACATACAAACATAGGATAATATAACTTCCATCCTAAAATTTCTTTGTATATAGGAAATGGTCAGAATGACATCTAATATAACCTTGCTCCATCATGAGGCTATCAAAATTATTATACCATTGACGTGGAGCTTGTTTCAGGCTATACAATCTCTTATTCAATTTACACACCATCTCCTCTTTACCTCATAGCCCTCTTATTATTGCATATATAGATCCTCCTCCAAATCGCGATTGATAAATGCAGTCTTTACATCAACCTACTCTAAGTGCAAGTCTTTAGCTGCAACTATTTCAAGAATAGTTCTAATAGAAGTAATTTTTACTATAGGAGAAAAAATCTCATCAAAATGTATACCTTTTTTCTATGCAACCCCCTTGAACACCAACTAGGCCTTGTATCTTTTCTTGCCTCCTTCCTCTTTGACTTTGTACACCCACCTGTTCTGTAATGCTCTTTTTCCTTCGAGTAGTTTCACCAAATCCCATGTCTGGTTCTTAATGAGATCCTGATGCTCCTCATCCATGGCTTGATCCCACTTCTTCATGACATCTACCTGTATTACTTCATCAAAGCTCTCTAGCTCTCCACTGTTAGTGAGTAATAAATAATAAAGAGAAGGGGAAAAACGTTCAGGGTCTCTTCTTACCCTGTAAGACCTCCTCAATAGAGGAGTTTGGGGTTCTTGTTGAGGAGGTTCCTAAAATGATTCATGTGTCACTTTCCCATCTAGAAGATCCTCTACCACTACATATTATTTCTTGGATTATTCCCTGTTTTCCTGTAACTGTTGTTTATACATGACTTTCTCATTAAATAGCATATCCCTAGATCAAATGATTTTCGTGTTCTTAATACTCCAACATTTATATCCAAATTTATCACCACCATAACCAATGAAAGTATATTTTTCTTATTTAGACGCTAGTTTGGTCCTATCATCCTTTTCTATATGGACATCCAAAGACTCTAAGAAATGAATAATCAACTTTCTTACCATACTAATCCTCCTCAGGTATGCCTCCATCCAAGGCACTTGAGGGTCTTCTATTTATTAAGTACATAGCTGTAAAAACCACTTCTTCCCAAAAATAAATAGGTAATCCTTCTCATGCTCCTAGCACATTCCATTATTGTTTTGTTCATCCTTTCTGACACCCCATTCTGTTGTGGAGTTCATGGAACCATCTTTTTCCTACGGATTCCATTCTTAGAAAATTAATCATCAAATTCATTGTTGCAATACTCCCCTCCATTATCTGACCTGAGAAATTTTAGATTAAGACCTATTTCATTCTCTACAAAGGCTTTCCATTTAACAAAAGTGTCAAATACAATAAACCCAAACTTTCCTTGTTGTATCATCTATAAAAGTAACATAATAACTTGAACCCCCAAGAGATGATACCTGAGTCGGCCTCCACACATCAGAATGCACCAACTCTAACTTACTATCTTTCTTTATAGTTCCAACCTTGAGAAACCTTACTCACTTTTATTTCCCATATATGTAGTCCTCACAGAACTCCAAACCTATTTATGTATATCCGAGAAAATACTTCTTTATGATCTCCATGCTCTTATGGCTCATATGATCGAGCCTATAGTTCCACAATGTTGTATCTGCTTATGAAGCCACAAGATTACAAACATTACTGCTATAAGTGGTTAAATACAAGGTTCTGGCCTTCTTACCTCTCGCCGCCACAAGAGCACCCTTGGTAACCTTCCAAGATTATTTTGTAAATATCACAGTACAACCATCACTTCCTAACTACCCTGCCAATATCAAATTTTGTCTTAATGTAGGCACATGTATGGCATCTTTTAATAGCCAAATATTCCCATTCTACATCTTAACTTGAACAGAACCTTTTCCAACTATGCAGCAAGGCTCATCATCACCAAGAAAAGCATTCCCAAAATCTCCTTGAACATAATCAACAAAATAATTCCCATGTGGAGTAGCATGGAAAGAAGACCCTGAATCTAAAATGTGAGATTCAGTAATATTGTGCAAAGAAAGGATCAAAGCATCCTGACATACATTACCTGTTGCCACATTTGCCTCCTTTTTTTCTTCCTGTTGTTTCTCCTTGTCATAAAGCTCCCAATAGTCTTTCTTTGCATGCCCATATTTTCCACAGTGCCAGCATAATATCTTGATTTTTGATTTTGACCTTGCTCGATCCTTCAATTTTCCACTACTTCCTCTTTTCTTATGTCTCCCTCTAGTTTCCACTGTCAAAGCATTCCTTGAAGTAGAATATTCCCCAGATATTTTTCTTCACATTTCCTCGCTTAGAATCACCCCTACAACATCCTCAAACTTCAACTTTGAGTTAGCTGGAACTGAGTTGCTTACTACCATTACCAGGCTATTCCAACTCTTAGGTAAAGAGCACAAAATTAATAAAGCCCTAAATTATTCATCATATTCTATTGTAACCGAAGATAGCATATTTACAACAGTATTAAAATCATTTAAATGATCTGCTACTGAACCATTTGTAGACATCTTCATATTAAAAAAATCATTAAAAATATCTTATTAGAGGCAGAGGGTTTTTCATACAACTTCCCTAATAAATCCATCAGTTCTTTTGTATTCTTTTCCTTCCAAACATTAAATAATACCAAAGATGAAAGACATAGCCGGATTGTCCCAAGTGCCTTCCTATCCAAAAAATCCCATTTCGCATCCATCTAGCTCAATGGTTTATTCACCTTCTCAGACAAAATAATATAAAGATCATTCTGATAAAGGTAATCTTCCATCTACATCTTCCAAAAATTGAAATTCTTCCCGTTGAATTTATCAACCCTTGATCTTCCATCATCTTCCATAGCTCCCACTCAAGCTAAAAAATTTCTCTGTGATTCAACACTTTAACAAACCAAACCAAGCTCTGATACCAATTGTTAGGAAATAAGGGATAAATATGCGGAATAATCCCTCACAAAATCACAATAGTAGAAACTAATATGCAGAAAATAATACATATCTGAAATAAAACTGTAGAATAATAAAAGAATAACACAAAGAGATAATATTTAAAGTGGTTCACCCAATTTGGGATAAATCCACCAAGAATCACTTGATCATATTTTATTACAAGCCACCGCTCTCTCAATACAATACCCAGATATGTTTGGAGCCATGCTCAACAAACTCTACAAAATTCACACCCAAATTCAGACACATCTGCAATGTTACATCAACCCTATCATATGCACAAAACCACATAAGTATACAACTTCTTAAGTAGTTTTACAAAACCGTGGGTATCAAAAACCATGGGCCAAAACCACCCCATAAACCTATGAGTCAAAATCTCACCCATACAAGAAGAGCATGTTTTTTTAGGCCCGAATTATTTTTCTCGGGAGCAGTCTTCTTGTGTGTAGTACAAGAAGATAAGACAACTGTGGAAAGTGTATAGTACTCTTAGTGTGCAGTCTTCAACACTTTCACACATGAAAATAGGCTCCACAACCTAACATTAGGGTAGCCTCTTTTTAATGAAAAGATGTCCTTACCTCTTCCCATGAGCATTTACTCACCTCCTTTCTATTATGGTGTTTTGGTTTTCCAAATCCACTTGAGGTGAGTGGATTCACCTCAACTAGATGAATGATTTACCTTGGTTTTGGGGAATCCACTTGATTTATCCATTTATGTTTCTTTGGGTTTGGAGTGAGAGGAGTGACTTGACATCTAGTAGGATGGTGAGTAGATGCCACTTAGGCCTCTTCCCATTAGTTTTCTTGTTGGTGGGTTTTTCTTATTTATCCTCAAATTTTTTAGGGATCGGGGTTCCAATTTGCTTTGATCTTATTCCAATTTTTAAATTTGGGGAGCTTAGTGTTTACTTGAGGATTGATTTTAGACTTGATTTTGGATTGGATTAGAGCTTGGAAAGCTTGGATTTTTTATTGGATTTTGAGGTAAGTTTTCTATCAAGGAAGCCTTTGAATTTATTAATTTGATGGTAATTTTGTGAGATTAAAACTTGTGTTTTATTTTGGTCCATCCTCCCATTTTGGGTTGGGGATTTTGGGACATAGTGAGGGATTTTACAAGCTTCCATACATGGTTACTCTCTCTCTCTCTCCTATGGTGGAGAGGGAGCCTCCTTGGTATGGTAGAAGGAGAAAATCCCATCCTTGATTTAGGGAAGCCAAGTAGAGGATGGGCTTGAAAATCCTTAACAAGGAAGAGCTTGTGAGATACAAGTTTTCATGGAGGTATAAGTGGATTTGGAGGCATGATACTTATATATATTGCATTTACAAATCCAATTACCTAATGTATTATATAGATTTCTACCTGTAGTCACAAAATCATGCACTTTAGACATTTGTTTATCCTAGTCTCATACTACTATTTAGAAGGTTCTCAAGGGAAGAAATTACTAATTAACCCATGTTCTTTTAGCCATTTTATTTATTTTATTTTGAATTTTATGACCTTTTACACCCATTTACCTAGTCATTTCTGAAGATCCTATGTCGTCTTAGCTCTAACTGAGGTGCTCAAATTTCATACTAAGGTGCCCATGGGTGTCCCGGTCCCACCTAGGGGTGACCTAGTCTCTTTTCCAATTTCCCACCATTTTTTGGGTCTTTTGTAGCCATTTTTCATAATTATCCTTCTAATGGTCGACCTTTTCGAGGTTAATCACAAAATTAGACTAAGATAATCCTATAAATATAAAGTTATGAGACAATAATGAGGGACCTAGCATCATACATTATTATCACTCCATCTAGAGTTACATCCATCTATTGCATTGACATCCACATAACTCCATCATCAAGGCACAAGCTAGGACATCTGCATCACACTTCATAGGGGGAGGGATTCTATTCTATTCCATGCACACATACTATTACATTTTCTACATTTAGTTATTTCTCGCTATTTCACAAAGTGTGACTGACACAAGAGCACCTAGTGCACGACATGCACACACACACACACACACACACACACACACACACACACACACACACACACACACACACACACACACACACACACACACCAAAACTACATCTGAGTTAGAAATGTAGAGTAACACTCTGTTTAGTAAGCCCACTATTGTGGTAGTTGAGGTCATTCCGACCCATTCATTCTGCATCTTTCTTTTTTATGGTTTTGATACTTCCTTTTGGTATCTTATAGGTTATTTCTTCTCCTTGGAATATTTGAAGCATTTGGTGTAGTACAGAGAAATTGATGCAACAGGTAGGCAAAGCTTTAGCTCACCTTTTGACCCTGTAAAGACCGATTTTGGGTATTTTTCCTAAACTAGGGATCCCATATCTCATACAGGAGCACCCGTGGGTGCCTCATTCCAGCCACGTCATCCATATTTTTCATTTTCAGCATTGTGACATAGTCATTCCTGCTTTCTAATTTTCTATGCACCACTGCGACACAGTCCAAAAATCACCAATTATTAGCTGAGTTCTTTCCTCTCCCTTCTTTCATACTAGGGTTTATTATTTCATTAGTTTCATTCAGTTATTTCATTTACATGATATCTTAGGGTTTTTATTTGTTTCATTTATATGTCCTCCTAGATTAGATTAACTATCTTGCACTAGCCTAAAATAGTCTATTTTAGTTAATCATTTTGGTGAACCCAATCCTTCACGATTCTTAGATGTTCCTTTTTTCATTCTCAATCTAAGGCTTATTTTGATTTATTTTATTTTAATCCTTTCACCCGTAGTTTTCATTTTGGATCTCTTCAATACTATCAACTCCCTTTATCCACTCATCATACTTCTAATACAATGGCCAATACAACTACATCTATGTCCGACAACCCTTTATATAATTCCAATTAGGTTCCTCTCCAGGAGATCAAAGCATCTGATAGAGAAAATTCCTATGATGAAGACACTAATGTTGACCAAGATCAACTTAACACCATCACTTATTTTTGCAAAGCATTACGGTAAAATCCTACCCATCTCCCTCATGTTTTACATGCTTTAATTTTCGCTAAGATATCTCGTGATGCTTTCACCTCCATCATTACTTCTTATGCTCCTATGGTATATACTTTACCTACCCATGTTTCCACTCTAATGGATTTTCGTCCACCTACTCATGTTTCTGCTCCTATCATCTCCACTCCACTTACATATGTTTCATCTCCTATAGGTACCACCGTCACTCCCACCGTTCACCGTGGTTCTTCTCCTTTACATCTCAACTCTTCCTCAAATTCTTTGGATTTTAATTCTTTATATCAGGACTTATAAACCCAATTTTTTCAGCTTGAGCTAGCTACTTCACGTGCATCCCCATCTTTAGATTCCACAATCCTATTGCATACTCCTTTTGCACCTACCATATTAGCATACCCATTACTACCTAATTTCATCTCTCCTAAACTACCAATATTTAAAGTACATGGGGACCCACAAGAGCACCTTTGTGCATTTCATGTAGCATGCATTGACTATGTGGAATATCACATTGTACTAGCTAAGATTTTTCCTTGTAGTTTACAAGACTATGTAATGCGTTGGTTTTATTATCTACCTGTCCACTTGGTAGTCTCTTTCACACATTTGGATGATGCCTTTCTCACTCACTTTTCTATCAACATTGGCTCCAAGATCTTTTATGCTCAGCTGACACAACTCAAGCAAGGTCCTAAAGAACATTTATCTGACTATGTCTTGAGCTATAAGAATAACGTAGCTAAGATGTCTAATGTACTAGTAGATTTTGAACTCCAAGATTTATTTTTTCAAATTTTATTACCACCTTTACAAGAGAGCGTTCTCTTTGAGACATCTCCTTTGTTTGATCAACTTTTCCATACTCTCAAGCTTTGTGAGACAAAAATCTTAACCATTGGAAAACTCAAATATCATGAGAAAGCATCGTCGTTCTCTCATTTTCAAAGTAAGCCAGCCTTTAAATCTTCCCCAACTACCATATACACAAAAACCACTGTAAAAACAATCTCTACTCAAAAGGAACTTCAACCACAACCATATAGATGCACTTTTAATAAGTTTAGTACACATATGAGTGTCTTGCTAGCACAACTCATTGACAGTAATCTTATCACCTTACCTGCTCCTCTACATCTTGATCCATCACGACCCAAAGGAAGAAATTTAGATGAAAATGATAATTGTGATTATCATCAATGTATAGGAAATCCCACTGATCATTGTTTCCAGTTATGACATATCATTCAGGACTTGCTCGAAAATGGTCATATTAAGCTTCCGGAGTCTGAAACAACTCCTTCTATAAATGAAAATCATAAACTTAAAATATTTAACAACCCACTACCAAATCATAACACACAAGCAACAG
This sequence comes from Taxus chinensis, assembly GCA_019776745.2. Classification (NCBI taxonomy): domain Eukaryota; kingdom Viridiplantae; phylum Streptophyta; class Pinopsida; order Cupressales; family Taxaceae; genus Taxus; species Taxus chinensis. The sequence goes on from CM034155.1 coordinate 97,176,608, forward strand.
ATTCAACAACTAATCATATTTCACACACCATGTCTTCTTCTAACTCGCAAGTTCTTTATTTCTTAGTTGCAAACATTGATGTTTCACCACCTATCATATCCTTTTCCAACATTGATTTTCATGCTACGTTTACATCTAATAATTTACACATTCAGGCCTCCATTGGATCGACCTCTATTAATAATACTAAGGTTAACCCATCATGGCCCATTAATGTGTGGTCTATGTCACTTCTTAAGGCTATCAGGTATCCCCCTCATAAATTGACTATCCATTCAAAAATCCCTTTGGCATTGTTCAGCTACATGTTATAGTCGGTCCTCTTACTACGCTCGTACCATTCCTCATTGGGAACACACTTGAGGGATGTGACATGCTCCTTGGTCTAAATCGGATTCGTCATTCCCAATTTATCATTTCTATGAACCACTTGTGTCTCAAATTCATTTACAACAATCATGTCATTTCTATTGATGGTGTCCCTCCTTCTACTCCATGGTCATCATCTTCTTAGACAATTGATAGAATGTTACCTACTTCTTCCACCCCCATTAAATTCTATGTTTCCCAAACTGCAATCTACCCCTTGTTCACCTACTTGAGAATCCACTATAGACACATATTTTTGGGTATAGCAACCCTCATTCATCTCGCATTCACACTATTTCCATTCTCACTTCTCTTTTCTTAAATTAAATGAAATCTTACCTATTTTCTCACATTATTTGATTAATTATCAAATGGGCTCCATGTAGATCCATTTGATAATTCAAATTTTTGATATTATCCCCATCTTCCACAAATTATTAATCCATGAGTATTGATATACCCATCCGACACCCTTCTCTTAAATTCAAAAGGTGGAATCTATCATCCCACCTACCCAGTCCCACATGTTCCCTGCTTAAGACAAAATCAGTTCCCACCTAAAAAATCAACCTCCACCTAAAAATTCAATTCCCTCAAACTATTAAATTATTAAGCCCACCCACGAAGTCAATAATTCACAATCTCAATATCTGACAGTAAATCCAACAAATCAATAGTTAAAGTGAGCACATGGCTTCACTATTACACCTAACCATGTCCCAGCTCCACATCACACCTTTTCTTTTTATCACATCATGAACCCTACCATCAAATCAACTCTTCATCATGTCCTCTTAATCAGGATTGTTTTTGCAAATTATGGTTATTCGTTAATTCTCTATTTTAATCTGAATTCAAGTTATAAATATGAGCCTTCTCCCCCTCAAGAAAGAAAGAAAAACAAAATTCAAGTGAATGTTGTGAGATTTTATTCATTTTATAATATCATTATTATTCTATCTGGGTGATAGCACGTGGGATTTCCATGACATTATACTCATAATTTGGGTTCATATGATGAGATTCATGTTGCATGCATCAGATCAATAATTCCATCTGCACACCGGTACCATCCAAGTTCTTTTATTCATCAATTTGTATGTCATATATTTTGGATGTTATTGTACTATTATTCTTATTGCATGGGGGTTGACATCCAATGAGGAAGTTAACGCTTCCCGGATCTTCTTTGTTAGGCATCCCCCGCATAAAAATCTCTAATTATTATTTTCCTAGTGTATGTGAGCTGCAGGTTTGTTAGGATCACACCGAGGAGTACGATATCAAATTTGTGCCCATATCATCCATCATCATCTCTAAGGTACTAATCCCTTGTATACTCGATGTTGTTTCATGTTTCTCGATTACTCGTACATTCATCTGGATAGGAAGATGGAAACACATATCAACATTTGGCATGCCTGGTGGGACTAGATTGAAGATTTGGTCATTTCTTTTGATCATTTTGTGCAAGTAATGTGGATATACCGATTTCCATGTATCATCATTTCCAGATCTCTGTGACAAATCTTCCGTCTTTTTAACATAACAGCTATAAAAATATTATTTCTATCAATTAATTTATCATTTTCAGTAGGTTGTGTAGATAACGGCTGTACAATTCACTAGAACTTATTTCAAGCTATTGGTAGATCTTCCATTAAATGTAAAACATAGCCGTTCAATATCGTATTCGAATTTGGTAGCTAAGTAGTCTTCTTATAGTAGTCAATTTACAATCAAGTATTTATTTTTCATTTACATTTTTCATCATGTCATTGTCAATATAAAAATTCATATCCATGTGTGGTAGGATCAATTGTAAACCATCAAAAAGCAGATAAGGAAGTGTTAATAACGAAGGGTGATAAGATTGATGTCCAACATCGTTAATAAACATTTAACATTCATAAAAATTGTAAAGATTGACATTCAAATATATTTTATATCATTAATAAACATTTTCTTGTGAAGTTTGTTTAGATTTGATAAATAAATGCAGCATACCTAGTCACATGTTTATCCTATAAGGTGCTTGATTATTATTGTATTCATTTATCATTTATTTGTCTAATACAGGTTGTAATTTATTATTTTGAATGTAGTGTTTGTTGTTCGGTATTACAATTTGCATTAAGTATTTATTTGGGAATTATTGTCGTCATTAGTTAATTATTTATTTTATTATCTAATCACAGTTATTTCATCGTTATTTTAGAATTTAAATTGTATTCAACTAGTTCTGATAATTTATTTATTCTAATTTATTTATCCTTTTTATCTCTTTTTGGGTCATATTTACTAATCATCATATTTGTCTTACAGGATTACGTTGCCAAATATTAAGTCCTAAACTCAAACCACATTGCTAAGCACCTCTTGTCAACCTCATCCACAGTTGTAGAGTCCTTGGACATTCCTAATCACTAATTATTTCTTTCAAACACCATTCACCCTTATACGAGGAAAAGTGTTTCCCAGATTGCTTAAAGCTTGCACTTGGCTCAACTTGCTGCCAGATAAAATGGAAAATTGTTACATAGGATAATGTCTATAACATTGCGATAACAAAATAACACTGTCAAAGACCAATATTTAAATCAAACACATCGTGTAAAACATTTTTATCGACCTCATCCACAATTGTAAATGGTGCCATTTTAGGGTACTCAGGGGTTCCAGATCACTGATTGGCACTTTCAAAATAAAAAGGAAAATCGATATACATGTATTCTTCAATTTTCCCTATTTTCTCTTATCTGCATTGTAATTTCCTATTCCTAGTTGATTTTCAGCATCGAACTTCATATTTCAAATTTGGAGTAAAACAAACCCCATGCATTCTGCCTGCTCACATAGTGTAAATAGGGGTTTAACTTTTTTGCATCACACCTATCATCACACACTTCCTGAAACTTCACAAACTAATTAACACACTGAAACATTCCTTGCACCTAGTTCACTTATTGGGATTTGATTACCCAACATGAAACCATTTTAGACATTTCCCAGCCATAAATTACTTAAAATCAAACATAGTTTACCTTCTTCTAGGTCCTCTTACAACCATTTTCTTTTTTTCTTTCACACATGTTATTCATCAAAACAAAACAAAAATAAACACATAAAAAGAGTTGTTTGCTTAATTTTTCTATTTCAAATGGCATAAAACTTCATCCTAAATGGTTCTTATATGTACTAATCACCACAATTTACCAGCATTCACAATCCTTGTATATACCCACAATCAAATGTTTTAATCCAACCTCAAGAATCATATCAAACATCTCCTCCAGCTTTAACATACTAAGCTTCCTCATATCCTTATCTATACCCTCCTTGTGTTGTACAACCAAGAGCATCTTATACCTATCCTACACACACACCAACCATAGCTACAACCTTCATGCCTACCACATAAATTATTGCTACTCCTCGGAAAGCTATCATGATCGATACCTCATGTTTATCTCCGTCTAGCTGCCTTTACAAATTATTTCACCATAACTCTAGTTCTCAACCACATAATTATACTTTATCCCCATCACCTTATGCCAATACTACATTATCTTCCCCACCTACATCATTTACTGCACTTCCTGTATCTCAACAATCTCATCCATCACATTATGTCCCTACTTCCCAACATTACACAACCTCCCAACCAATTGAATCTCAATTCTTGGATATCTTCCAACAAATCTTCCCAAATCCACCATCGGAAAATCCATTTCTACCTTCCACACCACATGTTTTTAATTCTTATTCAATTAATATAGTCCATCTAGCATCCCCCATTGATTCTATACCTCAATATACCCCATCCACTCCCTCATCCACATCTATTCCATCTTTACCCATAATACCAACCATAGACCCAATCCCAGTTCCTACACCTACATCTACTATAGGATCCCAACAATGATTTACATGATCAACACCTAGTTATAATCCTCTGGGATAATCATACAACACCATCTTCGACAATTTAATCATAGCACATTTGATCACGCTACCACCTATCCAACTAGTTGACGAATCTAGACCAAGACCTATGTAGTATCATGAAGACCATTACTGCAAGTACCATTAAGTCCGAGGACATGACATAGAGAGATGTCATACTTTTAAGGATTTGGTCCAAAGACTCATTGATCAGGGATAACTTCAAGTGGCTAACCCAAATACATCACCCAATCACTAGATATTTTTAAACAACCATTTCCAAACCATACACCCGCATCGATAAGTCAAACCACCACCACTTCTACATCGCCAGTACCCAATACCCACACCATGAATACTATACATATTTTTGGTATAAATCCATATCCATCCACAAATTTACCTTCTTAATCACCCACCATATCCACCTCGCTAGAAGCTCCCCCTTTCTTCATTCCATCAACCCTCACCCCCATACCAACCTCGGTCCTATTTATATTCACCTCAGCACCTCTTCCCACATCCACTATTAATTTTGCATCTGAACATACCTTATACACTCCATCACCCACATCTATTTCATCTTTACCCATTATGTCAACCATAGATCCAATTACAATGCATGCACCTATTAGATCAATCTTTGAGACCACATCCACATTTTCCTCCCCTCCTACATCATTTGAAGAATATTTGAAAGATCTTCAACTGGATTCAACTTCAAATAATATCTCTACCTCATCAGTGCGACCAAATGAATGTTCACCTTCTTTAGATTCCAATGAACAAATATCCCTTCCTACATCTCTATTAGTACCACCTCCAGATCCTCCAATAGAAATTATTGTCATTCCTCCCAAAGATGGAACCTCTCAAATATTGCCTCAAGATTCCCTTATACAAGAAAATCATATTCCTTCTTCTAAACAATCCAACCCCAAACCCCTTCAACTAAAATCATCCAACGCTATGAAAATCATGACTTGCTATCAACCACCAAGACATAAACATGTTCGAATTTTGTCTTCAACATTTGAATTATCTCAAACATCCACTCCTCCTCCAAAGACCAATAAATTCTACATAGACAAAGCACCTCCTAATGCTATGGTCGAATCATGTATTGAGGTCTTTTGAAACTTGCTTCAAATTTCTACAATCACACTTCTACCTATTACGGCCTTTGACCCCAGTAGTAAGAAGCCACCGTGGTTTAATTCTAGCCTTGTTTGTGCATATCATCGCACCCTTGAACATGATATCTGACATTGCAGATCATTTCAAGCCATTATTCAGGACTTCATTAAGGAAGGATGCATCCTTCCCAAACCAAACCAATCTATTCCTTCCACTTCAATATCTACATTGTTGACCTCATCTATCCAAATGCAAATGTCCCCTCGTTCTTCACACACTTCCACAATCATGTCACCTCCAAGTGAAGAATATTTTAAAGAGGATCCTTCATTCTCTATCAAATATATTTGAGTACCTACTCAGTCTAGTTCACGTGACCCTGAATCATCAATTAACACTAAAATTGAAACAAAAACATTAAAACCGCAATGTAATCCATCCCTATCCTCAGCACCTATATCAGCTCATACATTGATATCCCGAAGTTCCATGTCTAAATCCAAGCCAAAAAATCATCTTAAAACCCATAAGAGTGGTCTTCTATGCGACACTTTGATCAGGTCTTATGCAGATATCCTTCAACATATAATTCAAATCTCTACGATCAATCTTCCTCCCATTAGACATTGGGATCCTTATAGTAGGAAACTTGCATGGTTCAATCCTAGTTGCATTTGCACTTATCATTGTGTTCTAGGTCATGGCATTGAGCAATGTAGGGCCTTTCAGACCATCATCCATGACCTCATTAAGGAATATGATTTCCTCACTCAGGAGGAACATCCTTCCCCATCCAAAATGAATACAAATCATCCATCAGGTTTCCTAATACTCCCCCATCCTCATCTATTCCACCTTTTCCTATCCTACCATCTATTGATTCTATCTTAGTTCCTCTTTCCACACTTCTACTCATGCCAATCACATCAACTAGTGTGAATGTGAACACACCATCTTCGTATTCCACATCATTTGAAGAATACTGAAAAGCACTTCAACTAGCAGTAACTTCAGATGCTCCTCCCGTCTCATCTACAGATACTCCCACATCCATCATGAAAATACCAATCCATTCACCTGTATCAACTACAACACAACCTTCAGAATCTCCGATTGAAATTAGTGTCACATATCCCAAGAATGCTTCTTCGCAATCCAAATCCAAGAACCTTGGTACACGTCTACAAAAATCTCTTGTGTGTCCCCAAAAGAAGATAGACATTTCACCAAAAAATACCAAATATGCATCATCTGTTTTGGGGCAATATCAATCTCCATCTAAGGCATCACAATCACTCTACCAACCAAAATAAAAAATATCCAGCATTCCCTTAAGATTCAACTCAAAATTATAGAACAACATGACGCAATCCTCCAAGATAGCTCATACAACCACATCCCAAGCATTTACATCCCAATCCAAGTCCAAAGAAAATACATATACTAATGCGGAAACCCTTCAACACTTATTTAAAATTTCTACCATCACACTCCCACCTGTCAAGATATTTAACCCAAATAGTAGGAATCCGTCGTGGTTTTATCCCCACCTCACTTTTCCCTACCATCGCACCCCGGGTCATGAAACTGAGTGTTGTAGGGCCCTTCAAACTATCATTCATGATCTCATTGAAAGAGAAGATATTTTTTAGGATCGTCCCTCTACTATTTTATCCACGACTAATTCCACATCTATCAAAGTCTCTAAGTCTTCTCTTCCATCCTCCATTAACATCTCTCCTTCATATGTTCCTCATACAGAAGGTCCTCCCTTATTCATCAACATTGTTTTTCTACAATCCCCAATGCATCTACTTGATCCAAATCTAAGGTTATCGTCATCCAATATCTTTCACTTGTCCACATCTAATTTTATGATAGTGATATAATCTTTTTCACTGAGGGAGTAGCCTTCCCTCATCCTTAAGCATATCATTCATGTTAACTCATATCATATATAAACAACTCTCCTTTCACATTGGGAGAATTTAATCCTAGACATTGTTTTATTTACCTCATCCAAATACATTCAATCTAAACCAACCCCATCCAAATATTCATCTCATTGGAAGCCCACTTCTGTGGCCATTTGCATTGATCCCTTAGAATAGCATTTATTTTCATCTTAAGCCCACTATGGTGGCCATGTTTGTCTCTTCATTAAGAGACTATATTTATCTTCTTCATTGAAGTCCACTGTTATGGTCATAATTGTGTCATCAAAGTTCTCCATTGAAGCCATGTTTGTCCTTCTAATAAGGACCATATTTTTCACCAAATTCCACCCGAGTGGCCATGTTTCATCTCGATGTGACACATATATTTCTCTTGTTTATTTAATTTTAAAAACAACACATAGATTCCATCTCATCTATCTCGCGGTGTTCTATTTAATCCATTCCATCTTATTCAAAATCCACCATTGTGGTCATAATTTCCCCTTCTTCGAAGCACCATCTATTCATCTCAATAGGGACACGTATTTTTTGCTTCCTGAAAGGGCAGCGCATATTTCTACCTTCACTCATCCTCCCAAAATTCTTATCTTATCTCAGACGTAACATTAATCAAGGAGTCGGTAGGAAAAAATTTCTCCCAACTGGATTGGACCATATATTATCACACATAAGTATGGGTTTGGGGCTTATCATTTAGCTTCTCTTGATGATAAACCAGAGATCAAACCCCTTAATGCATTACACTTACGGCCATTCTATTGTTAGTACACACACTTGTGAGTATAGTATTATCTTTAGATCATGTCTCCACCATTATCCACTTCCATCTATCATGGTAATGATATGAATTATGTGGTCTACCGTCACTACTTTGATATGACCTTGAATATAAGTACAAAACTCTACTTATAGCATATTCAATATGGATAATTTCTCCCATTCGGTGAGAATCCCATAATGATTACATCTATTATCTTCTCATTCTCTTATTGCAGCCATGCGAAGAGTTTAGGGTGTCTCTTGTACATTCCTTATCCCCTCTTAAGTGGTTTACTTAGTTATTCTTAGCTCTCCCCCATGTGAAGCTCAAACTCAAGTATGCAAAAGAAAGAAGTCAAAATTTATCCAAAAACAGACTGGTCCCTCGAAGGAGAGTTGTTCGTCCAAAAAAAAAGATACATATACAAATTAAAAATCAAATCAAAATCAAAAGAAATAGACCGATCCCTTGAAGAACGAATATTATATTATTCTTATCATGTACGTTATGTATTAAAATAGATTGATCCCTCAAAGGAAAACTAGCATCCTCGCCAACTATGTTGTATATATAGTAGACCATACGCTCGAAGGATGGCTACTCTGTTGTTATGGCATTCAGAAAGCTTCCCGTATTGATCAGCTTTCTACTATTTTTCTTTCCCTTTCCCAGAGCTGGGGCATAGACTTAAGGAACACCACTTTTGGAGAACCTTCTTCCTACATACAGGTTACATCTCAAATCCCTCATCATGTCGACATTAAGATTATGATAATATTTCATCCATATCTTCCTCTTGGTCTTGTGATATAATTAAATCTCATTAGTTGTGTACTAGCAGCTGTTATTGGGTGCAAGTGTAATGCTTTGAGTAGTACCTTTTCTTGTTTACCTCTTATTTGGTTAACAACATAAATTTCTTACATGGCCCTTGCTATGGTTATGTGTTACCCATCTCATCTAAGTCATATTTTATTACAATTATAATCAAATTTTATATCATTAAATCTACATCTATATTTTTTTTACTCTTAAGGATGACCCCTATCAATATCCTCCATGAATCTATGAAGTTTGTTACTATTTCTACACACTCTCTTTAATACACTATTCAGTTTGGGAATTCTACTTGATCTCTATTGCAATTTGTGAATTCTAATTGATATTATCTCTCAAGTAGCATTCATTATCCCACAACTTCTCATCCTCCAATATGACCAATGTTATCTTTCTCCATCCATTCTTTCACATCATCCTTATCTTCTCTACAATCACCCACCAATTTTCTTTTTCATCGCTCTTATTTTTGTTTGTCATCTGGAATTGACATCATCACAGACCTTTCATCCCCAGCTTGGCACATCTACGTAATTCCCCGCGCAGCACAAAAACCCTACTCGAGGTAGACCTATCATTTTGGACAAGGTCTCATTCGTGATCATGTTTGTTGACCATTCCTTCCTCCTAGCCCTCTTTATCAACCCAATTTTCTCCTAAAAATCACCTCATCTCATTCTTCGCTGCTCTTCTCACCCACATCCTCCTCCTCCGTTGTTTGTTTGATACTTTACATGTCATCCACTGGGCCATTATTTTTGTGCTTTTCTCTTAATATCCTTTTACTGCCATCTATTTTATTGTTCCATTTCCCTTTCATTATTATTTTGGATTGACGATCCTATTTAATCATCCATTCCACGTGGGCTTTTTAATCATAATGCATCTCTTTCTTAAGATCCTGCCACTGTAGAAACTCCATTGTTTTTCGTTCCCTTCAATGCTAGAAACATCTTCACTCGTACAACTTCTCCTTAACGCTCTGACATCATCACTCGTAAAAAATAGGCATATTAATTAAGAATTCTCCTTACACTCTCCATCTTACAATGCATACATTCCTCCATCCACTCATGTCACACTCCGTTGTTTCCTTGTTATTACCTCATTTCACTTCCTGTTCCGTTTTGGTATATACCGCTCAGTATTTTCATCATTCTTCTTATTCGACTTGGAGATCCTACTTAACCATTCCTACGGCATGGCCATCTTACTTAAGAGTCTCTCTTAAGAATGATATGTCTCCTTTCCTTTCCTCTTTCCTTCATATTCCCATAATCTGTATTTTTTATTCATTCCCCATAAACACATCCTCTTCCCTTCTCTTTTTCCTCACACAAAATATCTCAAACTTCCTCAAATATCATCTCCATCATCCCTCATTTAAAATCCATCTTAACTACTTCATACCCTCTCTTACTATGTCTTGTTCCTTCAACTTCATCCACATCCTCATCCATTACATTCTCTCCTCGCCTTTATCTTCTTAGATATCGTTAGCCCTCATTTCTTTACTCTTTCTGGTCCATTTTCTAGAATACTTCTCCATATCTATCACCATATTTACTCATCATTATCATTGTTCATATAACATTATGTCATCATCATCTTCCATTCTTGCGCTAAGAATTATCTGTGGGCTTCTCCTAAAACTCATTTCTACCCATTCTACTAATACCAGTTCACTCTTTTTTACCTCCTCCATTTTCTCTTCCTCCCTTTTTCCTTTTGTGCCCTCTAATCATTATCAGAGGATTTCTCCTAACATCCCTCCACTGGTATTGCCTTTTCATCTTCCCTTCACCTTTTTAAATATCTCTATTGTCTTCATCACATACTGCTTTTGCATCATTTTCTTTGTTGTCCTCTCCTTCTTTTTACCCTTGTTTTTCTTTCATTTCATTTGTATCATCTCCATCTCCTCTTCTCCTCACACTTTTGTCTTACTTCTCCATTGATAACCTGACTCACCAGTGTTGTCTCATCTTCTTAATCATCTCACCATCCACATGCTTTTCCATGCATTCTATTTCATATTCAATTCCTTTCTTGTTTTGGCTCTACAATCTCTTCTTTCCCTCTTATTTTCATTTCCCCCGTTACTGAGCTTCTTTCTCTACCACCCCTATCTTCCTAGCTCCTCATAGTTCCTTTCTTTCTCTTTTCCATTCTACCTCTTTCCCCATCTTCTTTAACTTTTTCATCTTCTTCATCACCTCCATCTTTCCATCCTTCTATACATATTCATCTCTCCAATCATCCTTCTCTCATATTCTTCACAACTTTTCTTTCTCAGTTTTGTTATCTCTTTCGTGATCCATTCTTTCTCTCCCTCTATTTTGATCTCCATCTCCCTTTCATCCCTTATTTTGTCATTTTCTTGTCTTCTTTTTTGTCCTTCATCATTTCTTTCTTTTACCATTTCTCCTCTTTATTATATATGTTGCTTCTTTACTATGATATATCTTCGTACATTCACCTTCCCTTCTAATCTCTTTTCCTTTCTCACCTCGTCTTCTTCTTGTTTAGACTTCCTCCTTCCCTTCTCCTCATCTCTTTCTATAATTTCTTTTTCTCCAGGTCCCTCGTACCTTACCTATTTATTCCCCCCTTATCTTTTTCCACTCCCCTCTTATTGAATTTTATTCTCTCTCTTTTGTGCTTTCATCTATCTTCTCACATCTCTTATCGTCCTTCTCTACTATTTGATCCCTCTCCTCCACCATGTCCACTTTCTCTTATCTCTATCATCTATCATCCACATCTTTCACCCCATCTTCCTAGGACATTTTTATCTTAGAGGATACCATAACAGACAACACCTATATGATCTTTTACTCTTCCATGCATATTTTATCTACTTTGGTTTGTAACAAAAGTATCTTGACTTCCTATCCTACTTATCAGACAAGTAGGACTTATTTTACATTATAATTTACTAACACTTATGCATATTTATCACACCTTTAGGGAATTTTATCTCAGCTTTCTATCCTATCTTCTCATCATGTGCACATTTATGATTATTCCCCCTAGGGAATTTTATTTACACATCCATCTCCCATTATGTCATCTTCATGCCCTATCATAGGGAACCTTTTTCACCCTTGAACTTGTCGGTGTATATAAATCAATTTTTTTCCTTCTCATCCATTTTTGGACACATGATTCCTCACAAATAAAGGATTACACACATATTTCACATTCATATGCACATATTTTGATGTTTTCCTATGACCCATTGGTCATCTTAGTTTACATCCATATTGCAGTGGTCTTCACCCACTCATTGGTCTATAGAACGTTGTCATCTGTCTCTGTTGAGACCGCAATTTTCCTCTACTGATGTGATATTGGAGTCACCACCATAAATTTTTTATTTATTGCGATCCTTTTTTGCCTGAGGCATCTTGCCTTTGGTCATGTCTTCATCCATCCTCTGAAACATCTTTCATCTAACCCTTTTTGTTTTTGTCTCGTGGCTTGTTATTGCAAACCATTCAAAAAAAAGGGGTAAATGTAGACACCTATTTTTGGGTATAGCGCCCCTCAGTTGTCTCACATTCACACTATTTCCATTCCCATTTCTATTTTTCTTAAATTAAATGAAATCTTACCTATTTTCTCACATTATTTGATTAATTATCAAATGGGTTCCATGTAGACCCATTTGATAATTCAACTTTTTCATATTATCCACATCTTCCACAAATTATCAATGCATACACCCTTTTCTTAAATTCAAAAGGTGGAATCTATCATCCCACCTACCCAGTCCCACATGTTCCCCACTTTAGATAAAATCAGTTCCCACCTAAAAATCAACCTCCATCTAAAAATTCAGTTCCCTCAAATTATTATATTATTCACAATCTCAATATCTGACAAAAAATCCAACAAATCAATAGTTAAAGTGAGCACATGGATTCAGTATTACACCTAACCATGTCCCAACTCCACATCACACCTTTTCTTTTTCTCATATCATGAACCCTACCATCAAATCAACTCTTCATCATGTCCTCTTAATGAGGATTGCTTTTGTAAATTATGGTTATTTGTTAATCCTATATTTTAATCTTAATTCAGGGGAATGTTGTGAGATATTAGTCATTTTATAATATCATTATTATTCTATTTGGGTGATAGCACATGGGATTTCCATGACATTCTACTCGTAATTTGGGTTCATATGATGAGATTCATGTTGCACACATCAGTTTAGTAATTCCATCTGCACACTGGTACCATCCACGTTCTTTTATTCATTTATTTATATGTCATCTATTTTGGATGCGATTGTACTATTATTCTTATCACATAGGGGTCGACAGCCACAGAGGAAGTTAACGATTCCTAGATCTACTTTGTCAAGCAGCCCCCGCATAAAAATCTCTAATCATTATTTTCCTAGTGTATGTGAGTTGCAGGTTTGTCACGATCACACTAAGGAGTTTGATATCAAATTTGCACCCATATCATCCATCGTCATCTCCAAGGTAGTAAGCCCTTGTATACTCGACCTTGTTTCGTGTTTCTTGATTACTCGTACACTCATCTAGACAGGAAGTTGGAAATGTAAATCAACATGCACTACATGCCCACATCATTCCACTAGTCCCACACATAGACATATGCCTATTACAGGGTTAATTACTGCATCTTGGCATAGATCACCACCTCGGTTCATTCCATGTGGATATTCTTCACCTTCGCATTCCACATCACATAGGTCTCTATATTCGGTGCATTTTGTGATGCCACAACCTTATTCATATATTCATCCTTCACATGCGCATAGACTTCATTCCCCATGTACATCGTATGCCTAATATACCACTGCTATTAGAGCCTTCCCATATGCTTTCCTCCCATACATCAGATGGAGGACCTACATCCTTCACCATCATTAGATAGCTCATTCATTTACATGTGCTTGGGGGCATAACACTTCGCATTCCCCCAACCTTGTTTTAAGCACCATTACCACATTTGCACACAGTCATTAGTCATAATCATCATACATTCTAGCAGCATCATTACCCGATGACACACTCTTTTGCTTCAGTTCACACTTGACTGTTGAGGGATTACTACTACATTAAACCCCACACACCGCACTATAGTCATTATACATGGCATTTTACCACACATTACGTGTTATACAACATACATTCTACATTCAGTCCACAACATTTTGACATTTGCGCATTTATACTTCATATCCCATCCTAGTCTTCATCACATAGGATACTAGTATTACATTTCTATTCTATATACATACATTCTACACATTACATTTTTACACATATGCATTCTACACATCACGTCTTTACACATTCTACTCATCACATGGTTATCTTTTGTCCTTACATATACTAAATTTTCTTATACGTGCTACAATCACTACCCAATGATGCACTTTAGTTCATCAGTCCATACTCGACTACTGAGGGTTTACAAATCAAATGGACCTTACACTCATCACACGATCACTACTCCACATTCTATCATGCGACATTACTAGGCTAATGACATACACTTTAGTCTAAATTATCACATATTCTATCATTTTGTAGTGGTATACACCTTAGGTAGATCACCACTCCCTTTGGTCATTTTGTAGTATGCTTAGGGCTAAATCAAAACTCATCCAACCATATTTTAGTGACATACGCTTTAGGATAAATCATCTCCTAATCTATCATATTTTAGTGGTATACACATTAGGTTACATCACCGCTCTCTCTTTTCATCCTATAGTGATATACACTTAGGGATAAATAATCACTCCCCATTCCATTTCATTGTGGTATATGCTTAGGCTATAAGGTCCACATACATCTTTTCTACATGTCACATTTTATCACCACTACTCATATACACATTCATCACAATGCGCTAGACAAAACACACACTACTCGATCATTTCCCGATGACGCACTCTCATTTATGATTCATTCTTCACTATTGAGGGGAAAAAAATGAACCTCATTGCATACATTTCCATCCACTCGGGGGGCACGCAGATCCTATCATTCCATATTGCATTCCATCACATCCATCCACAACATACCGTATACTATGGTTGTTTTTATTCTTGCTTACTTTTTCTGGTTTACAGTCACTTTGTTACACATTATAGTTTGATTACTTGTACTTCATTTATATATATATCATACACACATACATGTTCACGCCTTCTTCTAGTTATGATCATAGATACAAGTCTCTTACATGCAACACAGATGCTCGACTTCTACCTTTACTATACTGGTCACTAGGGGCATCCACATTCATTTTTTCCAGGTGATATTATTTCATTTCATACTTAGCACTTTACATCAGTTGATTACACATGTTTTTGACATACTAGTTATCTTTCTAACATGCTAACAGATGCTTCATCTGCAACATTTGTTATGTGGGGATATTGGTTTCCATACTTGTTTGTTATTGTCTGCTCTTATTTTTTATTGTATGTGGGCCTTGCCCTATGATTGGTGTGCACACTTGTTTTCTTATTTACGGTCATGACAGCCTTGCATGTCTTGCGACATCATGAGTGATATCCCATGTTTTTAACCCGCTTTGTGCAGCCTAATTTTATTCTTACGTGTTTATTACATTTCTTGGTAGTTGTTACACTATTTGCGTAGATTACACATTGTTTTCTATATACATGCATGTTTACACTTGTCTTTGGCTAGCCTTCTTATTTTTGCATGCGTTGGTTTTTACCAAGAAATTTCTAGTGTACATACAATTGGTCCTCTTTTGGGGCCAAATGTCTCGTATCATGGACATCACATGCACCCCCAAATAGGGGTGCATCATTTGGGGGTTTTACATACTAACAGATAGATTCTACCCCGACACGGTTCAGTTTTCTACAATGAGTGGGTTTAGACTAGTCTATAAACCCCATACACAATGGCTTTTACAAGACATGGTGTACTTAGCATTTCTGGGAAGTAGTTACAGGCTTGGGGGTTACAATGGGTATGCCTCACTAGACTACTTTGGCCAGTGGCATCAGATCGCCCATAAAACCAGGACAATATAAAGATCTCTTCACACACATTTCAGTAGAAGTGGTTAGAGCTTCGAGGACATAGAGAATTTCCTCCCTACACTTCTTCAGCTAGGGTGGCATGAGATTGCCCAAAAAACTCATAGTACAAGATATCCTTCTACACTCTTTCTCGATGGTACACATGTTCCATTTACATTTACATTTTTTATATTTTACACCTACATGTGTCTTTTACATAGTGTTTTTACATTTACATACATACATATTTGAATACTTGATCATTTTCTCCTTGCAGGTCCGTTCATATAAGAAACAAGTAGTCAAATAAGGGAACCAACATAGCGAAAACAACATTCCATGATAGCACACATGCTTTAATAACCATGTAGGTACACCACACACTACAACAACTACACACACACATTTCACCCTAGGTTACCTCTCATGAATTTTTCTTTACACATTTTTCATCTATAGTTTCCACACTCCTCCATGTTTTTTTCATTCCACACTTTTGTCTAGTCCTTCGGCATGCCTTCTTCATCACTCTACAGTGGCATCAGGTACACATTGTTAGGAATTAATATAATCTAATGCGGAATAAATCCTCAGAATCACAATAATAAGAAGTATGAATAGAATTATAGAAATGAAAAATGCACAACACGAAGACAATATTTAACGTGGTTCACCCAATGTGGGCTACATCCACCAAGAACACTTGCTCAAGTTTTATTACAAGCCAACAGTCTTCACAATTACAATAATCAGATCTTGTTTGGAGCTACGCTCAACAAACCCTCCCGAATTTGCACTTGAATTCACATACACTATTCACCTTCAAAAACCACACTCATATGAATCTTATTTTTATGTCCATCTATTTATAAGTACATCAATAGGTAGCTGAAGAGGTAGTTTTACAAAACAATGGGTACCGAAAAACATGGGCCCAAAAACAACCCATAACGGTTACCCACTACCCATGGGTTAATAAACCACCCATGAAAATTTGCTTTGAGGGATTCACCCCCCCGAACCCCCTTGACCTGTTCACTGGCGAGCGGGACTACCGTAAAAAATATATGAGTGTAACACATGGAAGGTGTACCAAAATCTAACTTGAAAATAGGATCCACAAACATAAATATCTCCCACTTGGAGACTAATTTCCATTGAGCAAGCTTTTCAACCCTTCACTATCATCCGCAAAGGCCAACTAAAGCTGAACATAGCTTTAGTTTATCCCTTGTGACCACCTTGGTCATCATGTCTGCAGGATTCTAACTGGTATGAATCTTCTCCAACTTCACCTTATCTTCCTACAAAGTTGTCGTGATGAAGTGATATCTCAACTATATATGCTTCGTCCTAGAGTGGAAAGAAAAGTTCTTAGCTAGGTGTATAACACTTTGACTATCACTATGCAGCTTACATTCCTCCTGCTTATGCCCCAACTCCTCAAGCAATTGTTGTAACCAAATCATCTCTTTGCTTGCCTCTGTGGCAGCAACATATTCAGCCTTCGTGGTTGACAAAGCCATCATCTTCTGTAGTCGTGAAATCCAGCTCACTGCTGTCCCACCTTCAATGTAAATATAACCTGTCATGCTCCTCCTACTGTCTACATCTCCAGTCATGTCTGAATCTACATAACCACGTAAAGTGGTGTCTAATCCACTGTAGCACAAAACTGTCCCCATGGTCCCTTTCAAATATCAAAGGATCCACTTTACTGCTTGCCAATGCTCTTTACCTGGATCACTCATAAATCAACTCACAGCTCCCACTGCACAGGCAATATCAGGCCTAGTTCACACCATAGCATACATCAAACTGTCAATCGCTAATGAGTAAGGTACCTTGGACATCTGGTTTCTTGCCTACTCTGTCTTGGGACACTACTCATTTGATAACTTAAAATGGCCTGCCAAAGGAGTCCCAACCGGTTTAGCATCCTGCATGTTAAACCTATCCAATACCTTCTTAATGTACTCTTCCTGAGATAAAGTAAGCTTCTGTTCCTTCCTATCCCGAGTTATCCTCATACCAAGGATTTTTCTGGCTGCCCCCAAATCCTTCATATCAAAGGATTCACTTAGCTATTTCTTGAGTACTTTTATTTCCTGCATGTTTTTACCTGCAACCAACATGTCATCAACATACAAACACAGGATAATATAACTTCCATCCTCAAATTTCTTTGTATACATGCAATGGTCAGAATGACATCTAATATAACCTTGCTCCATCATGAATCTATCAAACTTCTTATACCATTAATGTGGAGCTTGGTTCAGGCCATACAAGCTCTTCTTCAGTTTGCACACCATCTCCTCTTTACCTTTGACTTCATATCCTTCTAGTTGCTGCATATATAGCTCCTCCTCCAAATCACCATGGAGAAATGTAGTCTTTACATTTAACTATTCTAAGTGCAAGTCTTCTACTGCCACTATTCCAAGAATAGTTCTGATAGAAGTCATTTTTACTACAGGAGAAAAAATCTCATCAAAATCTATACCTTATTTCTATGTAAACCCCTTGACCACCAACTGGGCCTTATATCTTTTCTTTTCTCCTTCTTCGTCTTTAACTCTGTACACCCACTTGTTCTGCAATGCTCTTTTGCCTTCCGGTAACTTCACCAAATCCCCAGTCTGGTTCTCCATGAGAGACTTATGCTCCTCATCCATGGCTTACTCCCACTTCTTACTGGAATCTACCTACATTGCTTCATCAAAGCTCTCTGGCTCTCCACTATCAGTGAGTAATAAATAATAAAGAGAAGGAGAAAAATGTTTAGGTTATTTTCTTACCCTAGAAGACCTCCTTACTGTAGGAGTTTGGGGTTCCTGTTGAGTAGGTTCCTGAACTGATTCATGGGTCACTTTCCCATCTGGAAAATCCTCTGCCACTACATATTCTTTCTTGGATTCTTCCCTGTTTTCCTGCAACTGTTACTTATACATGACTTTCTCATTAAAGACCACATCCCTAGACTGAATGATTTTCTTTTACTTAATACTCCAACATTTAAATCCAAAGTCATCACTACCATAACTAATAAAAGTGCATTTTTCTAATTTAGCCTCTAGCTTGGTCCTATCATCCTTGTCAATATGAACAAACACCTCACATCCAAAGACTCTAAGAAATGAGTAATCAAATTTCGTACCATACCAAGCCTCCTCAGGTATGCCTCCATCCAAGGCACTTGAGGGTCCTCTATTTATCAAGTACACAGCTGTGCTCACCGCTTCTGCTCAAAAATAAAGAGGTAGTCCTACATGTATCCTCATACTCCTAGCACATTCCATTATTGTTATGTTCATCCTTTTTGACACCCCATTATGCTGTGGGGTTCCTGGAACCGTCTTTTACCTGTGGATTCCATTCTTATAACAATAATCATCAAATTCATTGCTGCAATACTCCCCTCCATTATCTGACCTGAGAAATTTTAACTTAAGGCCTGTTTCATTCTCTACCAAGGCTTTCCATTTAACAAAAGTATCAAATACATCAGATTTGTTTCTAATACAATAAACCCAAACTTTCCTTATTGCATCATCAATAAAAGTAACATAATAACTTGAACCCCTAAGAGATGATACCTGAGCCGCCCCCCACACATCAGAATGTACCAACTCTAACTTACTCTCTTTCTTCGTCAGTCCAACCTTGAGAAACCTTACTCACTTTTGTTTCCCATATATGTAATTCTACTCGTTAAATTTATCAACCCTTGATCTTCCATCATCTGCCATAACTCCCACTCAAGCTAAAAAAATTTCCCTGTGATTTAACACTTCAGCAAACCAAAAAACCAGGCTCTGATACCAATTGTTAGGAATTAATAGAATCTAATGTGGAATAATTCCTCAGAATCACAATAATAAGAAGTATGAATAGAATTATAGAAATGAAAAATGCACAACACGGAGACAATATTTAACATGGTTCACCCAATGTGGGCTACATCCACCAAGAACACTTGCTCAGATTTTATTACAAGCCAACAGTCTTCACAATTATAATAATCAGATCTTGTTTGGAGCTGCGCTCAACAAACCCTCCTGAATTCGCACTTGAATTCGCACACACTATTCACCTTCACAAAACACACTCATATGAATCCTATTGTATGTCCATCTATTTATAAGTACATCAATAGGTAGCCGAAGAGGCGGTTTTACAAAACAATGGGTACCGAAAAACCATGGGCCCAAAAACAACTCATAACGGTTACCCATTACCCATGGGTTAATAAACCACCCATGAAAATTTTCTTCGGGGGCTTCACCCCCCCGAACCCCCTTGACCTATCAACACCAATCCGGCAATATGATAATTCTTCACCAGGAACTCCTCATGCTATGATTATTTACTAATGCACAACTTTTAGTTTGGTGGATGTAATCTGGAAAGACAACAACAAACATAACACAAGAATACCATAGACTGTGATAAGAAGGAATGATGATAAATCTGAAATATCAGTGTAAATTATAATATCAACATGAAATTGTTACAATCTCACCCATGAGGTACTTCAAGTGTTACTGACTTCACTTGCATTTCAACAATAACTATGGGTGAAACTTCACAATTACACCTCTTAATGGCTTCTTTAACACACCTTCAAAATGATGGCTTCCTTTACACACTTACTCATACAATATTTCTCACTACTTCCTTCTATGCTAAATGAGGGGGGTGGCCTCTTTATTTATAGGAATTAAGGCTTATCCACCCTATCTCTAAGATAGGATAGGAAATCTCTTCCGGCCAATCATATTCCATGCCTAAACTCTTGCCTTTACATGTAGGCTTATCTTCTAAGATAAGATAAACCTTATCATCTCACATGGGTTCCACCTTTTTAGACTTTTCCACAAATAAAATACACAAAATATTTATGACATCACTCTTTGTCTTTATTACAAATATAATATTTCTAATTCCTAATCATGTAGACCCTACATCTCTACTTACCCTAAATTTGACATTTTTGCATTACCGGACCACTTACGACAAATATTTACTTTTTACCACAACATTCCTATTGTACTTTGACTATTACCATACTCTACTTTATTGGTGGCACTGTACGGATAGCACCGTTATCTTCTATTGGACACCACTACTAATTATACTTAACAACATCTTATTCCTAATACATACATTAATAAAATAGAAATTACGAAGGAAAATTTTAATATCGACATTTTCCCCCTTCCTAGCTTCTACTCCGCCCTCGGACTAGACTCTTATGGACATTCTGAAGCTTGTGCCTTAAAAATATTTAACTTGTCATGGTTGACCCATTTCGTAATGGAGGTACCATCCAATTCCTCCAGTCGGTATCTACCATTTTCATGCACAGCTGCTATTTTGTAGGGCCCCATCTATTTTGGAAGAAATTTTCTGTCTTATTTTTTTTATCTGGAACATATACTAGAACCAATTCATTCACATGAAATGGAGACCAACGGATCTTTTGATCAAAGTATTCCTTCTGCTTCATTTTATTCTTATAGCTTGTATCATTCGCTATTTCCCTCATTTCCTCTAGCAAATGAAGATGCACCAACCTTTTTTTTACTGAATCACTTTCATCCATCCTTTCCGTTTTCATAACTCTCACAGTAGGAATATCAAACTCAATAGGAAGAACTGGATCAATGCCATAAGCCAACTGAAACAGGGAGTATCATGTTGCCCACAATGTTTCAGCCCTATATGCCCACAATGCCGCATAAATCCTTTTATCCCACTTATGTACCTATAAGACTGCATCTTTTGCTAGAATATGACACAACACAAAAAAAAAATTGTTCCACCTGTCCATTTGTGCTTGGCTTATATGTTGTTTCCTTCATGTGCTTAATATAAAACTTATTGACTAGGGCTTCTACCACCTCATTAATGAAGTGGTTTCCTTGATCTGTTATAATTTCTAATGGACAACCAAATCTGGTGACAATGTGTTCATATATGAACCTTGCCACTTCATCCATGGAAGATGTTTTCAATGGCCTAGCTTCAACACACTTGGTTAAATAATCTGTTGCAACTACAATATACTTATTTTGGCGTGGGGTAGTTGGAAGTGGACCTACAATGTCTATTCCCCACTTTTCAAATGGACCAAGTGGAAGAATAGGGTATAATGGAGCTGATGAAGTCTTACGGTTACCATGTGTTTGACAAATATCACATGTCTTACAATAATTATAACAATCTCTAAAAAAGAGTGGGCTAGTGATAACCTGCATCCAAGATCCTTCTTGCTATAAGTTGTCTAGAGAAGTGTCCTCCACATGTACCATTGTGGAATTCTTCTATCAGCTCATTCCCTTGATCACGTCCAACTGCCCTCTTGTACTATCCATCAGGTCCTATTCGAAATAATACTCCATATAGAATAGAATATGGATGACTAGCTTGAGTAATCTTCCTCTTAGTCTTTGTATTGGCACCATCAGGAAACTTGAATTCATTCAGATAATTCTAAATATCTATGTATTCACTAAGGATTGTGTCAAGGGATAACAATGTTGCATCTGGGAAATAATCATCATCACAAGATGAACCTAAACCATCATAGGCTCGAGAGAGTGCATCTGCATTGACATGCTTCTTTCCTGGCCTATCTATAATATCAAATTCAAATTCTTGTAGCAAAATTATCCATCTTGCTATCCTCCCTGATGGGTTAGGCTTATTTACAATATATTTTAGAGCCTGATGGTCTGTTATAACTATAAATTTCTGCCCTAGCAAGTAATTTCTAAACTTCTTTACAGCAAAAATGATAGCTAGAGCCTCTTTTTCAGTTACAGTATAATTTACCTCAACACTGCTCATTTGTCTGCTTCCAAAGTAAACTAGATGATCATTCTCATTTTCATCCTTTTGGCTCAAAGTACTTACTAATGCTACATCTGAGGCATCAGTATACACAATGAATGGCTTTCTCCAATCTGGATTCTTTAAAATAGTTGAAGACACCAAAGCCTCCTTCAGTTGTTCAAAAGCTTCATGCACCTTATTTCCTAGTTCATAAGTAACATCCTTCTTCAAGAACTGGGTTAGTGGCTATGCAATCTTTGAGAAATTCTTGATGAATCTTCTATAGTAACCCACATGGCCTAAAAATGATCTCAACTTACTTCTATTCATAGGAAATGGTAACTCTTTGATTTTTGAAACTTTATCAAGATCAATACCAATACCATCTCTGGATACAACATGCCCTAACAAAACACCTTTAGAACATCCAAAGACATACTTTTTAGGGTTTAGTGAGGCTTGTGCTTCATCTAACCTTTGAAATGATGTCTCCATCTGGTGCAGGTGGTCCATCTTGCTCCCATAGATGAAAAAATCATCCAGAAATACTCTGATGAAGTTCCCAATGTAGAGTTCAAACACCCTATTTATCAAGCGCTGGAACGTTTCCGGAGCATTACACAACCCAAAAGTCATAACTCTATAAGAAAACGTTCCCCCAAGGAGTTGTGAATGTGGTCTTCAGCTGATCTTTCCTCTGCTATACAAACTTTTTTGTATCCACTATATCCATCAGCAAAACTATAGCACTCTTGGCCAGCTACTTCATCCAAGATTTGATCAGAGAATGGAAGAGGGTAATGATCCTTCTTTGTTTCCTTGTTGAGCTTCTTATAATCAACAAAAATGCATAGCTTCCCATTATTTTTTATTGAGATCACAATGGGAGAAACCCATTCTGAATTCTACATAGCAAATATGAATCCTGCATCAAGCAACTTATCTATTTCTTCTTTTACAGTCTTGGAAAAATTAGGATTCATTCTATATGGCATTTGCTTTATTGGGCTTAGCACCATCTACTAGCTCAATAGAATGTTCTACCCAACTTACTTGAAGGAGTTCCTTGTAATAAAAAGTGAATAGGTACATGTACCTTCGAAAGAGCTGGAGGTAGCATTCCTTCTCACCCTCCATCACAGCATCACCAATATTTATTTGTTGGATATGATTATCAATTTCTTCTTTAGATAATTTTATGGGTTCATGAGTCGATGTGATTGGAAGGATATCCATGACCGAAACATCAACCTCACTTTTTTCATCTTCAGTGTCCACTTCACTAGTACTAGGGTAATCAGAGGATGTCCAATCATCAGTTTCATCACTTGAATCCATAGGTTCTGCCTTATGATGCCGAGGGATCACATTTATCTTCACCCTCTCTCTACCACGTCCAAGTGTCATGAAGCCTTCATTCTAGTAGTTTCTTGCATGAACTCTCCTTAGCCATGGTCTTCCCAACAACATTGGGTATGCAACAGTACCATTTTTCATCATTGAAAGTCTACCACACATACAACACCCATAATAGATATTGCCACATTTGAAACTACAACCTTCTGGTTTAGTTTTTCCTTTATTTAATGACCTTAACATAAGTATTGAGGGGTGATCAATTTTTAAACCCAACATATTCATTACAGAATCAGTCATTACATTAACTGCAACACCTCCATCAACTAAGACATCATGAATTGAAATACCATTACATAATACCTTAGCTTGTGGAGCGTAGGGATCTGCCTCTACCTCCAAAACATGGACCTCAACCTCCTTCCTTCGTCAAGCATTGAGTCCACTTTGTAGCTCCCACCTCTTCTCAGAAGACAGCTAGAAGTTGACCATATGTAATATTTTTAGGCCTTTTAGATAGATCTTCTAAGATGGAGTATGGTCCTTGTCCCTCGTGAAATCAGAAAATCCTGCACACCCAACTTTCTTCTCCTATGTTTCTTACTAGTTTCTCCCTTTCATCTTCTTAGGATCATTTTCATCTTGGTTATCTTTTTCTTTCTTTCTTTTTGTTACAAACACATCTACTTCATTATTTATGCTCTTATCTACTACATCAAAAGAATTCATAGGTGTTTTTCCTTTATCATTATCTCTTGTACCAGATGTAGAAGCTCTATCTAGACAATTATACTTATAATGACCCTTTTTATAACAACCATAACATACAACTTCAGAAATATTTCTTTTTGGACCTCTATCTCCTCCCTGAGAACTAAATTCCTTTCCTTGAAGAAGATTAATAGTTAACTGGCCCATCTTCCTGAGCAGATCTTCATACTCAGTAGATGTACTAGGAGAAGTATTTGTGCTCACCGAGAGTGGTTGTGGATTCTGGACCAAAGGTGTTGGTGTAGGCTCTATTTTAGTAGCAATTTCTTTAGGCTCCTCTTCCATGCTTTCTTCTTACCTTTTTGCAATCTCCTTTGCTTGTTCAATGGTAGCTGGGTGGTCATAATTTACTCATTGTTTGATCTCTAGATTCATCCCAAGAATGAAGTGCTTACATAAGAGATTATCTACACCATTCATCAACCCATACGCTAATCCTTCCTTACGGATCTGGGCATCGAGCTTCCTCATTAGCTCTAGAACATGAGCATGATAATATCTTATCTTCTCCTTCTCTCCTTGGGATAGCTTTGTGATCTCGATCATAGGATCTGCATATTTCTATTGTTCACCAAATTCTTCAAGAAAACTTTTAGTTGATAAATCCCATGATTTTTTCACATTATCACCTAGTGTTTTAAACCACCTAAGTGCTGAACCATCCAAAAAGATAGGAAAAAGTCCATTGTTCCCTTCTTATGAGGCCATTACAAATGCAAGATCGTTTAAACTCTTGAATGAAAGAGGAAGCATCTTCATTAGATTGGGCTAAAAAAATAGGAATCTTCCCCATTTTCAAAAGTAACCACAGTGAAATACCAACCCACAAGTACAATCAACAAGACTTATGTGCACAAATAATTGGAATCACTATAATAGAAAGTGACTTTACACCTTTCTACAGTAAAATAGAAATGACCATGGTAAACTATGGTAAAACTTGACTTACTGCAGTAAAAAACTGACTTTACTGTGGTAAACACTATTCACGGTAAAAAGTGAAGTTACTGTAGTAAATACTATTCATGATAAACAGTGACTTTATTGCCGTAAAAACTATTCATGGTAAAAAGTTACTTTACCAGGGGTAACCACTATACATAGTAAAAACAAGGTTACCCTCCAAATGTTTTCTGACTAATGGCAATATCTCTCCAAAAAATCCACCAACGAGGAATGGTCCCGACAACGGAACCAAAATGTCAACACCAAACCGGAAATATGATAATTCTTCACCGGGAACTCCTTGTGCTATGATTATTTACTAATGCACAATTTTTAGTTTGGTGGATGGAATCTAGAAATACAACAACAAATATAACACAAGAATACCATAGGCTATGATAAGAAGGAATGATGATAAATCTGAAATATCAGTGTAAATTATAATATCAACATGAAATTGTTACAATCTCACCCATGAGGTACTTCAAGTGTTACTGACTTCACTTGCCTTCCAACAATAACTATGGGAGAAACTTCACAATTACACCTCTTAATGGCTTCTTTAACACACCTTCAAAATGATGGCTTCCTTTACACACTTACTCATAAAATATTTCTCACTACTTCCTTCTATGCTAAATGAGGGGGGTGGCCTCTTTATTTATAGGAATTCAGGCTTATCCACCCTATCTCTAAGATAGGATAGGAAATATCTTCCAGCCAATCATATTCCATGCCTAAACTCTTGCCTTTACATGTAGGCTTATCTTTTAAGATAAGATAAACCTTATCATCTCACATGGGTTCCACCTTTTTAGACTTTTCCACAAATAAAATACATAAAATATTTATGACATCACTCTTTGTCTTTATTACAAATATAATATTTCTAATTCCTAATCATGTAGACCCTACTTCTCTACTTACCCCAACTTTGACATTTTAACATTACCGGACCACTTATGACAAATATTTACTTTTTACCACAACATTCCTATTGTACTTTGACTGTTACCGTACTCTACTTTATTGGCGGCACCGTACTGATGGTGCCATTATCTTCTATTAGACGCCACTACTAATTATACTTAACAACATCTTATTCCTAATACATACATTAATAAAATAGAAATTACGGAGGAAAATTTTAATGTCGACAGACCCACTCACCAGCGAGTGGGATTGTCGTAAAAAATATGTGAGTATAACACATGGAATGTGTACCAAACTATAACATGAAAACAAGGTCCACAAATATAACACACATCTCTATCTACTTTATGTTACCAAGATTTATGCTCACCAACATAAATTAGGGGCAAAATGTAGTCACAAAATCATGCACTTCAGAAATTTATTTACCCATCTCATAATACTATTTAGAAGGTTATCAAGGGAAGAAAGTACTAATTAATCCCCCTTCTTTTGGCCATTTTATTTAATTTATTTCATATTATGCGACCTATTACACCTATTTACCAGTCATTTCCAAATATCCATGTCATCTTAACCCTAACTAGGGTGCCCAAATTTAATATTGGGGCGCCCATGGGTGCCCTGGTCTCTTTTCCAATTTCTCACCATTTTTTGGGCCTTTTCTAGTTTTTTTCATAATTATCTTTCTTTTGGTAGGCCTTTTCAGGGTTAGTTACAAAATTAGTCCAAGAGAACCCTATAAGTATAAATGTATAAGACCATAATGAGGGACCTAGCATCATACATTACTATCACTCCATCTAGAGTTACATTCATCTATTACATTGGCATCCACATAGCTCCATCATCAAGGTAAAAGCTAGGACATTTGCATCACACTTTATAGGGAGAGGGATTTTATTATATTACATGCACACATACTATTACATTTTCTACATTTAGCTATTTCTCGCTATTTCACAAAGTGTGACTAGTACAAAAGAACCTAGGGCATGACATGCGAGCACGCGCGCGCAACCCGCACACACACACACACACCAGAACCACATTCAGGTTTGAAATGTAGTACAACGCTCAGTTTAGTAAGCCCACTATTATTACAGCTGATGTCAGTCTGACCCATTCATTTTATATCTTTATTTTTTAGGGTTTTGATACTTCCTTTTGGTCTATTTCTAGTTATTTATTCGCCTTGGAATATTTGGAGCATTCGACACAGTACAGAGAAATTGATGTGATAAGAAAATAGAGCTCCAGATCACCTTCCGACCCTATAAAGACCAATTCTAGGTATTTTTCCTAAACCAAGGTGCCCAGATCTCATACCAGAGCACCTGTGGTCACCTCAGTCCTGCTCAAGGTGCCCTAGTCCAACCACATCATTTTCGGCATTGCGGCACAGTCGTTCCTACTTTCTAATTTTCTATGCACCACTGCGACACAATCTGACAATCACCAATTATCATTTGAGCTCTTTCCTCTCCCTTCTTGCATACTAGGGTTTAGTATTTCATTTGTTTCATTTAGTTATTTCATTTACATGTATTCTTAGGGTGTTTATTTGTTGCGTTGATATGTCCTCCTAGATTAGATTAACTAACTTGCACTAGCCTAAAATAGTCAATTTTAGTTAATCACTACCCTCTCCCTATGGCAAAAAGTGGAAAATGTTGCTCCTTACTCTATTTTCCTTGATTTTGGTTTTTTTGGGTTTATGTTTTGTATAGTTTTGTGAGTGTGTGAAACCCTTGTGCAATCTTGAGAAGCATATTCTATCTCCCATGGGATTAAAGGAAGGATAGTAGGCTCTGTAGACACCATTTTTTGATGTCATTTTTCCACTTCACCCCGTGTCTGCTCTCTTTCATTAGGCTTTCCCATTCAAATTCCTTTTACCTCCTAATTTCATTCCAAATTCCTTTCCCTCTAAAATTTATTTAATTCCATTTCCCTCCAAAAATACATATTCAATTAATCAATGTTAATTGGTTAATTGATCCCTTTTAAATCCCTAATTCTCGTTACATGCTAATATGCTCCATGTAAATCCACTTAATAATTTAAATTTCCAATTTAATCCATGTCACCCCACTTCTGAATTTAAAATTCCAAAATAATCCATGTCATTCCACTAATGAATTTAAAATTTCAAAAGTAATCCATGTCATCCCACTCAAGAATTAAATATTCAAAAATTATCCATATCTAATCCCACTAAGAATTAAATATTCAAAAATTATCCATATCAAATCCACTCATGAATTTAATATTAAAAAATAATCCCTATTTAATCCACTTCTAAATTGAATATTAAAAAATAATCCATATGAAATCCACCTTTGAATTTAATATTCTAATCTTGTCCCCCACTCACCTAATCAGAGTTACTTTTCCAAATCAAGATTACCTAAATTAATATCCTCCTCGAGCTATAAATAAGAGTCTTTCCTCCTCTTTCAAACAAGTTAGAAGTGATAGCAAAACTATGGAATTATAGCTCCACTCATATTATCATCATACTATCATAATGCCCTTGTGATGACAGTTGTATCACCATAATATCATCCTCATGCCCTTGTGGTTCTACTTGTATCATCATACCATCCTCATGCCCTTATGATTCCCTTATCAATCCCATTTCGTTGCATCCTTCCATTTACAATAGGAAAGTTTGTAGGTTTTTTTTCAAGTTCCTCGCATCCATCCCAATTCATCGTTGAGTCGTACAGGTTTTTTTTATCTACATATATTTTGATCAAACTTGTGATTTCATTATATATCAGAATTTTTAGCTTCCATTTTATATCAGATTCTACATGTTATCTTATCATTATTAGATTAATTTCTTGAACACGGATTGACATCCTTGCAAGGAATTCCATTGATTTCTGAGGACTGGCCTTTTCCAAGAAATCCACCATATATCTGTCTAATCCCATCTTCTTCTAAGTGTTTATGATCAGCAGGCTCCTCTATCGGTGAAAGAAGGAAAGATATTTCATCCATCAACATCATAATCCACCTCTACGGGCATAAGTAAACCCCACATCTTCTGAGGTTAGTTTTTTTTTATTGTTTCACTACATTAATTTGAGTAGAAAGGTAAAAACATATATGAACATTTTGGCATGCCCGGTGGGATCCTCCCATGATTTATTATTGTTCGTTTCACAACTTGTTGCTTTATCGATTATTCTCCTACTAATGTTTGTTACTATAATTTTAGTTTCCATACCATATGGTATTCTTCGGTTAACATTTACATTGTGGAAAATATTATTGCTCTCTGTTGTATTAGGGTGTCTATGTAGGTTTTGGTAGTGGTGGATATATTTCTTGCTTCGTCGTGGACTCTTGGCTTTTTTGTTGTTCTTTGTTAATGACCCTCTCGTATTGTTGTATTAATACGTAATTGCAAGGTTTTGGTGTCGTCTGGAGGTGGCATTGTTATTTTTCATTTTTTGATTTTCGTAATTCCATTTGTTATTTTCGAAGGGTTTGTTATTTTTTTATAGTTAGTATAAAGTTTTGTTCTTATTATTATTAACACACACACACACACACACACACACGCACGCACGCACGCACGCACGCACGCACGCACGCATGCACGCACGCACGCACGCACGCACGCACGCACGCACGCACGCACGCACGCACGCACGCACGCACACACACATATGTATAATAATAAATTAATTAATTAAAAATTAAAAAAGCATATTTAGAATCCTCTGAGCCCTACATTACCCATCCCCTACCTATTTCTCCTATTCCTCCCCCAACTGAGCTGAGATGGTTCCTTAACCTTGATTACATCTTATCCCCACTCGACCAACTCCCTACCTAACTCCCTACTCAATTCCCAACTCACTACCACTCTTGACTGAAATTGAACCCCTAACTCCTACCCATAGACCCCTTTCCAAGCTCCCGTCACTCAAATCTCACCATCCTAAATATATTCCCAACTCCCCTCCCAACTTCCACATTACACAACGTCCCCGGCTTGCCACTTGGCCACTCGGCCAACCTAACTAACTGATCCCTTACATCATTACACTCTTCCTGGCCTGGCTGTGACTCAGTCAAGCCATACACCTACCCGCTGCCTAAAGAACTTCCCCATGGACCCTTAGCTTTTCCTAGACTCTACTCTTGATCCCCCAATTGACTTCCTCGTATCCCCACCTCGAGCCCTATGAAAAACCAACCCATCAACTCCTTGTTCCCTCACCCCCAAGTACTTCATTTTATAGTGGTTTAGATCCCTGTGATACCTCACACATAGACTCACAGAAGTGGACACATCATTGTTCCAAAGAATTGGTGACACACCCTTCACAAATTTGTTTGTGCTATGGTGATTGTGCTGAAACAAATAGCTTAAAAAACAAAGTGTCTCCCAATCACGAAATAGCTTACAAAACAAAAGGATCTCCATGACCCCCCAACCAAAACACATCCCAAACTGACCTCAACTTACCACGTGTCCACACATCTACCACTTCCACCCGACAAGATATATCACTTGCCACTTAGCAACAATTGCCACCACTTACTTAAATCACTATGCCCACCACCCCACAATGAATTTGGGATCAAATCCTACTTTATATAAAGTGTCAGGACATAAGTTCTGGAAAGATAAATTTAAGTATTTCATCTCAAAGAACAAAGGAATTTATCATTTCAAAATACATAGTTCATTTTATAGTTTATAAGTTATCTTGTTTATACTTTATCTTGTTTATAGTTACCTAATCTTATTTATCATTCATGTAAAAATAAACCAAATGAACACATTTATTGTTTTTATGGTTTATAGTTTATCTTATTTAACATAACATAGTTAATTTAATAGTTTATAATTTGCATAGACTATCATTTCCTATCGTCGACGTTCATTTCCTTTCCTTTGGTGTTAGCTTTCATAAATTTCTCAACTTTCAATCAATACTTTCTCATTTCGAATCAATTAGCGCATTTCTTAGTTTATTTCATGGTCTATTTTATAGATTATTTTTATCGTTTATAGGTTATCTTTTTATAATTTCATCGTTCATTTCATAGTTTCTAATTTCATATCAATTTATCACTGCTCTACTACCTTTCCCCATGCCCTTCATGCATTTTTTCACTCATCGAATAAATGGTGCCAGCCTTTCGTAGGTCCTTGGATCGTTTATCCATCACTAAGGTTACCGATTTTCAACATGTCAGTTAGTATTTACTGCTTAATAGCCTGTCGATGTAACCCTCATATATTATGGTGCTCTAATCAAATCCAGCACATTATTGTCATTTTATTGTTACTACTCGATTCGATTAAGCTAACCGCATTTCATGTACATGTATACTCTTCTCTTGTGCTTATCACAAGTGATCCTGAGAATAAAATTATTGTATTGCTCATATGTGGTAAATCACTTCAACTCATTGTCTTATTTTCTGTTATCATGGAGAACTACTACAACTGCTTACTGTAGGATCAAAATTAACCGCTATCAATAGTTTTCTAATTTTTAATCAACATCCTCACATCATATAAATCTATGTTTTCTTATATATTTCTATTGTACTAACTCGTGCAAATAGTCTACATCGCTTAGCTTGCTCGTGTTGTGATTGCTCCTGGATCACTGACTCTACCACTTGTGTCAAACATCGTTTAGTCAAATAAAAAGGAAAAGTGTTATCCAGGTATTCCTCATTTTTTCCCTATTTACTCCTTTTTGCATTGCAGCTTCCCTTTTCTATGTGTGTATCCTCATCAAAAGATCACATTTGGATTTGGTTTAAAAATAACCTTTCTTTTCAGCATCCTTCTTGATAACATAGCTGTAAGTAGGGATTAACTTGCAACATCTCACATTACCACACACAACCTAAACTCGCGAACAAAATCAAACACATCTAAAACATCATCCTACCAAGTGGATTGATTGGGATTTTATCACCTAATAGAAAGCCACCACAGTGTTCTGGCCACGTTAGGAACTTTGTACAGACTCGTGCCTCTCATACCTTTGGGTGTATCGAGGACTCCCAAGACTAAAACATCCTAAAACCAAACATAGACTTCCTTTCCTAGGTACCTTGTTATCCATCCCCTCTTTCTATTTTTTTCAAACTTTCTAAATTATA
Source organism: Taxus chinensis (assembly GCA_019776745.2). Lineage (NCBI taxonomy): Eukaryota > Viridiplantae > Streptophyta > Pinopsida > Cupressales > Taxaceae > Taxus > Taxus chinensis. Next base: position 97,209,663 of record CM034155.1, read on the forward strand.
AACAAAAAAGAATGTGTTTTCCTGAATTGCTTAGTTTAGTTAGCGTAAAAGTTGCTTTTGTTTCATGACTCGTGATTACTCATTCAGCCATTAGCCAGAAAATAGAAAAAGAACTTTACTTCAATCGAATTCTGTCATCCTGTCTCAACAAACATCTACCACAATAGTTTCCTTGTCCATACCCTTAATTACTTATTTCATGGGAACTCAACCCCTTGTCAATGTTCAAGGATCTTCTATTCAAACCACTACTATAGGTGAAACAAATCCTTTATTATACCATCAATCTATCCTGCCTAGCCCGACCACCCCACCATCTGCTACATCATAACCTTATATTGTCCCTCATGGTGATTTGAATTTCCAAACATTTCTTAGTAAAAATCCAGAGGCTCTCCAAGTGTAGACACAAAATCATGCAATTTAGGAATTATTTAGCTTGGTCTCATACTACTATTTCGAGGGTTATAAAGTGAAGAAAGTACTAATTAATCCCACCTTTTGGCCATCTTATTTTTTATATTGTATTTTGTCATTCCCACATATTTTACTACACATACCCACCTATTTTTCAATCGTCCCATCATTTTAGCCTAAACTGGGGTGCCTAGGCTTGTACTAAGACACCCAAGGGTGCCCTAGTCCTGCCTGGGAGCCCTGATCCATGTTCCACTTTCCCGTTTCTTTTTGGGGTCTCTATAGTCATTTTTTATCCTAATCTTTTTCCTAGTCAGCCATGTCGAGGTTAATAATGAAATTAGAGAAAGACAACCCTATAAATTCAAAGTTATGAGACCATAATAAGGGTCCTAGCGTTACTACTATCACACCATCTAGATTCACATTCATTGCATCACTTACATCCACATAGTGTCATGCATCAAGGCTATGAGATCGGCATCAACACACACATCATAGGGGAGGGTTCTATTCTATTTCATGCACACATGCTATTACATTTTCTATAGTTATTATTACTTGCTACTTCAAAAAGTACAACTGGCACAAGAGCACCTAGGGCACAACATGCGCGCGCACACACACGCACGCACGCACACACACACACACACACACACACACACACACACACACACACCAGAACTACATTTGGATCTGAAATGTAGTGCAGTGCTCAGTTTAGTAAGCCAACTGTTGTGGTAGTTGAGGTCAGTCCAACCCATTCATTTACATCTTTTTATTTTTTTAGGGTTTTGATACTTATTTGTTATTTGTAGTTCATTCCTTCATCTTGTCATCTTTCACACACTAGGCGTAGCCTGGCGAATCCAGTATGACAAACAGGCAGTGTTTCAAGTCATTTTGTGACCATACAGAAATCTGTTTCTAATCATTTACAGAAACTAGGGCACCTATGGTGTAGACCAGGGCACCCTGGGGCACCCCAGTACCTTTCCAAGAACCTCAGTCTTCACAGATCCTTTAGATCTAGCCTTTTCGGGACTTCTGGATGTTCATTCCTACTTCTGCATTTTACAATTAAACTTGTGACAACCTGTGACAAACTTTTGTAATCAGCTAAGTCATTTCTCCTAAATTCCTTTCACGTTAGGGTTTGATCTCATTTAGTATAATTATTTATATCATTTCATATTGTATTAGTATACATTACAGTTCTTTAGTCCTCCTATCTTAGATTAACTAATTGTTATACTTTCCATAGTATTAGTTCTATTTTTAGTTAATGATTTTGGTGAACCCCGTGTTTTACCACCCCCTTTACACCATGTCATCTCCTTACCAAGTTATGGCCCAATCTTCTTATTCTTCCTATACACCTACCAAGGTCACCAATATAGTTACTACCACCACTGATATTATGTTTATGCACTCAGCACCCTCATCACTTTGTTACACATCCATCTGATCCATCTATCAATGTAGTTACTACTCGTTGTACTCACCTTAATCCACCAACCAATCAACCTATTTATCTTCCACCACCTGTCACACCCACCACTCCATTACCCGCTTCCAAAGGCTATGGCAGTATTGACCAACTCAAAAATACCCCGGCTAAGATATCACTCTATGACTTACTATGAAATGCACCAGATTGTCAAACCACACTCGAGGCTGCCCTCCGTGTTATTCAAGCTAAACATGATCACTCCACCAAGGATTTCACACATCTCATTCATTCTCTCTATAGTTTTCCCTATTTTATCTCTTTTACAGATGAGGATATATCCCCCTTTTCAAAAAATAACCCATATGCCTCATTGCTCATTACCGTTGTTGTTAGTACTACTTGTATCAAGCGTTTTCTCATTGATAATGGGTCTGCAGTTAACCTTTGTGCCCACTCTCTTTTACAAAAATTAGGTATAAATGACAATCTCATCTCTTAGAACTCCACCCTCATTTGTGGTTATGACTCTTGCGCTCACACATGTTTAGGAACTATTTCCCTACATATTCAGGTTAGACTTAAAACTATTCTCACTGAATTCTACATCCTTGATACTTCTTTTTAATTCAATATCCTCTTAGGTAGGCCTTGGATTCACACCATGCAAGCCGTTCCATCCACTATACATAAATGTGTCAAATTCCTCCATGATGGCTATGAACACACTATCACCGTTGATCTGGAACCATTCAAATATTTTCACATTGATTATGTTACATCTATGCCCATTCCACCTCTACAACATATTTTGTATGCTAGTCTTGATAAATATGATGTTGTTCAATCTAGTGTATCCTCCTCCACTACTCCTACTATTACTTCTCTTATTATATCTACTCGCACTTTGGCTATCATTTCACCCATAGTATTTTTCCATGTTAGTACTCCACCTCTGTTGTCCTCTACTTCTACTACCCCTCCCACTTCAGCATCACCTAATAATGTCCTAGATAGTGTTACTGTTATCCAAAATTCATCCCTCAAGGTAATTTTGATAACATGCATCAAATTCTTCAGTCCCAAGCAAGTAGATTGATTCAAGGCCCGAAATCATGTTTTTAGGGGGCCCCTCGGCTTCTCTCTAACTCTCCCATCCAAGAAGAAATCCCAACGAGTTAGAAAAAATGGAAAAAATGCAAAAAATAAGGTTGCAGGATTGTTTTAAAGCATTTCGGGTCTGAAAGGTTTGGGTCATACTAGTGCGAGTCATACTGAGGTTTGTCGTACCAAGTTTGGGGCTGAAATACAAAGAAAATCAGCTAAGTCGGACATTTTTGTCCCAGGCGATCCGCGGGACAGTTGGGACGTCGGGACGTGAAGTACGCGAAAAGCCGAAACAGCCGAAGGTAATAAAAATCATCTAAGTCTTTTGTTTTGCATGGTTTGGGACAGCCAGGAAAAAATTATGCGTGGGACGTGAATCGGCCGATTTGCCGAAAGATGGTTCATTTCGGGCAGTTCGGGGATTTTCGTCTGGGACAGCCGGGACAAAAGTACGCGAGGGACGTGCGGGACGCGAAAAGGTGAAAAGGCCGTAAAAGAGACAAGGAAGCCCGAATCAGACGATGCGGGAGAATGTGTCCGGGACAGCTGGGACAAAAGTACGCGCGTGATGAGAAAAGCCAAAATGGCCGAAGGCAAAGAAGAAAAGTCAACATTTGACCCGTGAACTTCAAATAGCCATAACTTTTGACTCCGAGCTCCAATTTTCACAAAATTGGACTTTTTGGAATGAGCACGACGTCCTCTACACCAAAAAAACTAGATTTCTTATTTTTAATAAGGGTAGATATATTTAATTAAAAGAAACATATTCAGCTCCAGTCAGTTAATGCTCATTCCCGTCAAATGACAGAAAACGCCTGCCAAACCCAAAATAGCTGCCCGCACTCAGAAGGCCATAACTTTTGCATTTCTCAACGAAATTGCACAAAATTGGTACCGTTGGAATCATGGATCCAAGCCCAACGCAAAAAAATCAAGAAATTCTATATTTGGTGAGAGATAGATAGATATTTTTTATAAAATGTGGCCGGTTCATAACAATGTTTTATTTGGCAGTTGGGAGTGCAATTAAGAGGCATGGTCACCATTCTTTCTCTACTGCAGCACCTGGGATAGTATGGGGAGCATTTTTCAAGTAATATAAAATCATTTTACTCCATTTAATGCCTCTTACAAGTGGTTGAAGGATAAATTTCAGGATTTCCATTTTCCCTTCTCTCTTTCTTCTCATTTTTTCTATAAATTGGAGTATTGGGCTCATTGTAAAAGAGAGGGTAGTTTTTATAGCAAAGCTCTGCAAAAATTTCTTTGTGAAGCCAATGTGTTGTAGGCCCTTGTTGTGGACTCCTTGCATGGTGATCCAGGCCCTTATCGTGTAACCGATTGAACTGTGCATACCAGGAAGCAATAAAATACAAGTTTTTGGATGTATCTTCCCCTGCTTTGTTTTCTTGCATTCTTCTTGCCCCTTTAACCTTGATTACAAGAATATTGTGTCTATTATTATGTTCTTGCAGGGATCCATTATCATTGTGTATGTTTGAAATATTGTTGTAAATGCGTTTTGCTAGATTATGGAGAACTGTCATCACCTCTTCTAGTGTGCACTTTGCTTCTGTATTTCATGCATTTGAAGACTACTCTCACACCCTCCTTTTCTGGTGTATCACCGCTTTAGTGTAGGCTTTCATTTTATGCATTCTCTCTCCTTGGTCCCTTAAAAATTTAAATTATAATAGTTAGCTTCCCCTGCATTAGAGTAAATTGTGGCAGGTAGTTTAGAAGCAAGAACCAAATTTCTCTGGAGGTTTATCTCAAGTAGCAAGTCCCACAACTTGAAGATAGTACCCATGTTATCCAATCACACCGTGAGTTCAATTATATGTGCTTGTATAAACATAGGGGTGTTGTGATTTGGTGATAACACAAACAATATGTTCACATACTGGCTTCTAGCTCAGTCTGATGACAAGTTTGATGTCATAGAACTGACATACGAGTCATTTACAATAACTTCATTTGTCTCCTCTTGTCGTATACTATGGCTTATTTTCACTATAACCTTATGTAGCTGACCACCCAGGTCAATGCGTGGTTCAAAAACCTTCCATCCATTCTAATGTTCTGATCTTATATAAGTGTACTCCTTGTTCCCCCCCACTCAAATGTAGATGGATTATTTCATCTTACTTCTCAATGGTGGAACATTAGACCCAATGAACCACACTTTACATACTCATTTTCTATGAATAAGTTCCTTATGTGAACACAATTCTATCGATATCAATAGTTCTAGATCTTAGCTATCTACACGTGATAACTTACACTAGGTTTGACATGACCCTCAATGAAATTCTAAGCACCCCCTCCATTTACCTGATGATTGAGTCATAGTTATGGGCATGTCACATCAAATACACCTCATGGCTTACAAATTACATGATCAACCTAATAGTCTTTATTACACTTACCCATCATCATTCTCCATGGTTGTACATATGATTGTTTTGAATCTCAGGATTATATCAATGGTTCAATTGACGACTATTCATTCCTGACTCTTTTTGCCACAACTGCCCTTGGTGGGAATTTTCTCCATTGCTACATGATTTTTCCCCATCCTCATATTAGCATAAACTTTCACATTGGCATGCTCATGGTTTTCCACCAATTTCATTTACAGATGAAGAATATGTGATGAATTCCAATACACTCCATCGTATTGGGTCCCTCTACGACCCTTCCCATTCTATAACTTACCAAGTTTTTGATGCAGCTCTTGATAGTTTTGATCATCACAACTGATGATCTGCTTGATGGAATTACCATTAGCACTAAACCCAACACACTATTATTTTTAGTAGGACATTTACACATTTACATGCCCCTAGCACATACATGACACAGTCCTACATCAGTCACTCCTATACATACTTCTGCTACATTTTCCTAAATTATCATATACATACCACTCATCATAGCACTAGTCATTACCCAATGATGCACTCCTTATGCTATCATATACAAACTACACTTGTCGTCATCTGAGGGATTTGCATTACAATGAACCCCACACACCACATGATAGGCTACTTACATCCTATATTTTCATCATGCATTGCACGCCATACACCATTATATTATGGGTGTAGATTTACTATATTGTGTAATCACTCATATATGCATTCTATCTATGAACCTACCTAATGCACTTCTTAACAATATATATTCCACAACCCTAAATCTTCCTACATACTATCATAATCCCTCATTTCCTCTGAGTCGAGTTTTTACATTACATCCTATATATTCTACGTACTACACTTGATTCCATTACACATGGATCTTGTTGCACATTATCATCACTTACACTATTAAATTTCTATCTACACCTATCATCGCATCTTACATATTGCATATGCTACACACATTACACATCCTACATTGCATTTTTCACAACACACATTTGTGCATCCTCTACATTCTACATACTTCAGCTAGATTGGTAGTTTCATATGGTATAGATTGTACATTCTATACACTACACCCATCACCCTATGACCTACTCTAGTGCACCGGTCCATTGCACTTCAACTGCCAAGGGTTTACCATATAAAATGGACACATTACATTCATCCTATATGTGACGTTTTCCTCATCCTGCATATTTACATGCACGTTAGTGACATACACCTTAGGTTTAATTGTCACTGCTACATTATCATCTTGTAGTGGTACATGCTTTAGGCTAAATCACTGCCCCATTCTATCAATTTAGTTCCTAGTGACCATACTCGAATGCCGATGGCTTACATCAATCAACTGGACCTTACATTCACCATGCAACATTGCATCATAGTGACATTTACAGTATTAGTGACATAGACCTTAGGTCCCCCATTATAACCAATACTTTCACCTTATAGTTGATATACACCTTAGGGATAAATCATCACTCTTTTGTTCAACAACTTCATCCTATAGTGACTTAGGACTATAGGGTCCACACACATATTTCCATCTAGCTCATCCCCATACACTTTCATCCTATAGTGATTTATTCTCAAGGATAAATTGTCACTCTTCTATTTAACAATTTGTGGTATATGCTTAAGCTATAGGGTTCACACGTGCATCTCTCCACATCTTGCATTTCATCACCACTACACATACACAATCATCAAAAGTGTGCTAGACACAACTAACACTACTCGATCCATTTCCCGATGACATGCAATTTCATTTATCGTTCAATCTTGAATTCCAAGGGGGAAACAAAATTAACCTCACTACATACACTTCAATTTAGTCAAGGGGCACATTACTCCTATCATTCCATCTTGTCATTCAATTCCACCCATGCACAACATACTACATTGTCTTAGGTGCATTTACTCTTTCTTGTTAGTGTTTTACATTATCACTTTACTACACATGTTATATTTATTTATTGTATGACATTATCATACACACATGTGAACTTGCATGCACTTGGTTTAATGTGCTCTTGATATACAGGACTCTACACATGGCATGGGTGCTCACCTTCTACCCTTCCTATACTTAGCGTTAGGGGCATTGAAATTCATCTGATCGAGGTGGTTATTTTTTCATTTTGAACTTGGAATCTTATACCACTTTCTCATAAACATGCTTTTACATATTTGTTATCATTCTAACATGCTAACGGGTGTTTTATGTGCAACACTTATGTTTTTAGGATTATACTATTTCCATGAATTCTTGTTTGTTTGTTTGTACTTTGTCTGTCTTTATTTATCCATTGTATGCAGGATTTTCCTATTTACTTGATGTGAAAACTTGTCTATTGTTATTTGCAGCCATGATGGTCCTTGAGTTTCTTACAACATCATGAGTGGTGTCCCATGTTTGAAACCTACTTTGTGCGGTTTACTTATGTTTTCTTGTGTTTTTACACTACTTTCTTTGGTACATTACTACATTGTTTGCATACTTTACACTTTTTTTATTGAATAAATTATGTTTTCAAGGCTAACACTTGTTACACCTAGAAATCCACTTTTGTGCATGCCTTGGTATATCTACTATGTGCTTTCCCTTTTCCCTCTATAGTGTAGAGTTCTACACATTTCTGAGTGTTTTTGGGTCCTATTTTTGGGCTGCATTCTCCTTTCAGTGATGTCACATGATGCTGCCAAAGAGGGAGGTCCATTATTGAGGGTTTTACATACTAACACCTTGTATTTACATTGGTTCAGTATAGTACACTTTCCACCCTTTGCAATGTGGGTTTAGATACAAGTGAGTGAGATCAGGATCAGTCTACGAACTCCATACATAGTGGTCTCTATAGGACATAATCTCTTTTGGAATTTCTAGAGAGTAGTTACAGACTTAGGAGGTTACAATGGGTGTGCCTCTCTCTACTTTTTCCATCCAGTGGCATCAGATTGACCAAAAGAAACTAAGAAAGTACAAAGATCTCTTCACAGATTTCAGCATAATCAGTGGTAAAAGGTTGGAGGACACAAGGTATTTCCTCCCTATACTTCTTCAATCAAGGCAGCAGTGAGATTGCCCAAAAAACATCATGACAAGTACAGAATATCATTCTACACCCTTTTTATCTAAACATGGATCAGGTGCACATGTTCTATTTAAACTTTTATTTTCACGTTTATTTCATATTTGCGTACTTTACACATGTGCATTCTAACACGACATTTTTACATACATACATATTTCACTACGTGAATCGTGTTCTCCTTGCAGGTCCATCCGTATGAGAAACAAACAATCAAATTTGTGGTAGCAATATCAATGAAGATGATGACAAAGACAATGACAACACAATTCATGACATGCACTTTCCTTTATTAACAATGCAGGTAGACTACACACAATCACCAACTACACACACATTCTTCCCTAGGTTCACTCTTAGTCACTATTTATACGCATTTTTAATCTTTCGAATCCACGCTCCTAAAAAACTTTTTCTTTTTATCATTCCACACTTGAGTCTAGTCCATCAAAATGTCTTCTTATACACTTTACATGGATATCAGGTACGCATCTCTATGTACTTTATATTACCGAGATTTCCTCTCACCAACATAAAGTGGGCGAAAGATGTAGACACAAAATCATGTACTTTAGGCATTATTTAGAAATCCGGTCTCATATTGTTATTTAGAGGGTTCTCAACTGGAGGAAATTCCTAATTAATCCCTACATTTTTGTCCATCTTTATTTTTATATTTTATCTCATCAATCTCTGCATATTTTATTACACTTATCTTCACCTATTACACAATGTATCCTCATAATTTTCTATCCCAAAATTAGTGTGCACTTAGTCTTATATTAGGGCACCACTGGGGTGCCTTCATACTCAATTTTTGTGCGCTAATATATGTTACATCCTTTCCAACTTCTTTTTGTGGCCTTTCTAGCTATTGGTTGTCATCCTTATCTTTTTCTCTAGTTGGCCTTGTCAAGGATTAATTATGAAATTAGAGCTTGAGAGCGATATAAATATAAAGTTATAAGACCATAATGAAGGTTCTTACATGACATAATACTATCACTCCATACTACTATTTGCACTCAATCTAGCATCACTTTCATCCATATAATGAAATGCATCAAGTGAATAAGAGATTTGTATCAACACACACTACATAGGGGGAGGATTCTATTTTATTTTATGCACATATGCTATTAACATTTTCTTTGCAGTTACTATTTCTTGCTACTTGAAAAAATACGACTGGACATGAGAGCACATAGGGCATGACATGCACATACACACGAAAACTACATTTGGGTCCAAAATATAGTGCATCACTCAGTTTAGTAAACCCACTATTGTGGCAGTTGAGGTTAGTCTGACCCATTCATTTTCATATTTTATTTTTTAGGGTTTTGATACTTCTTTATTGCTTGCAGGTCATTCCTTCATCTTGTCATTTTTCACACACTAGGTGCAGCCCGATGAATTTAGTGTGACAAATAGGAAGTGTTTCAGGTCATCTTGCGACCCTACAAAAATCATTTTCTGAGAATTTACAGAAACCAGGGCATCTATCTTGCAGACCAGGGCACCCCGAGGCACCCCAATACCTTCCCAAGTGCCTCAATCTACTCAGATCCTCTAGATCTGACCTTTTCAAGACTTCTAGGTGTTCGTTCCTACTTCTAGATTTTACTGTCAAACTTGTAACAAGCTTCTGTAATCAACTAAGTCATTTCTCCTTACTTCCTTACACATTAGGGTTTAATCTCATTTAGTATATTTATTTACATCATTTCATATTGTCTTAGTATACACTACATCATTTTAGTCCTCCTATCTTAGATTAACTAATTGTTATACTTTCCATAGTATTAGTTATATTTTTAGTTAATCACCAAGATTATCTCCTTAGGAAGTCAACTCAGCTTCCCATAGATGGTCCCCTACTTCGGGAATTTTAACCTTATCAAACCAATCCCAAAAACAATCAACGCCCCTCTTCACAATCTATGGTAAACAAACTTTCTACATCCCAATGTGACCTCACTTCGTCTTCTACCAATCCCCCATCTCACCAAACTACTCAACTAGTCACACCCATTCCTCCCAATATCTTTCCAATCAATACAACTATCACAAATATTGTTCCTATCATCTCTTTGGCCACTATTATCACCAGTGTCCCTATCTAACATGCTAAAACATCACATCCCCTATCCAAATTACATGATCCTTTCACATCACACATGCATGTCATTTCTTCCCAACCCCCTCTTACAGGTGTTTTGCATTATTCAATGTCTAACCCATTCCATCAACAATTTCAGCCCAGCGACACTCATCATTTTCCTATCCAGTCCCAAAAATCATACAACATCCCCATGACATGACATCAAACAATTCACACTAAACCTTTGACTCACATCCATCAATTGAATCCCCAAACACACATTTAATCCCATCAACAATTTTATCCAGCTACCTCACAAGTTGTCCAACCACAACCAATTATCACTTCATCAAACGATCCCATGCATGCTCTCATGAATAGGCTAGAAAACATTGAGGCCGTCACTTTAGGGCCAAAATTTTCATTATCATATGAAAAAAATTGTAATGATTCTATTCATCCATCTGAACCAGTTAAACCCTATCCTCCACATTGGAAATTTTTGAAATTCTCCAAGTTTAATAGCAAGGAGGATCCATAACAACACCTTCACGCATTTAGGCATGCATGTTACCTCATTACACGTGACCAAGACCTAATGCTTCATGCTTTCCCATGTCTTTTGTCGGTCCCGTGTTGGACTGGTATAATTGCATCCCTTAATATTTGATATTTTCCTTCACCCAACTCATGTAACTCTTCTTAGAACATTTTTCCAATCAACATTGCATGTAAGATTACCATCACTGATCTATACGTCACTTGACAGTTTGAAGATGAGTCCATCACGGAATTTGTTACTCGTTGGCATGGCATTATAAACCAACTATCATTCTCGCTTCCAGAAAAATGAACTCATCAAAATCTTCTCACACTCTAGTGGGAAGCACATATCATATACCTTACAAATTCAATTGTTCCAAACATTTGAGGAAGCCTTTACCATGACCCAAAAACTCAAAACTTGTTTTTTTGAGCAAGGTCATCTTAAATTCAAATTGAACAAACCTAAATTTTAATTTACTAAACCATCTGTACATAATGACACATCTAAAGGTGTAGCTAATGTTGTGGTTTTTAATTCCTCATCCACAACTACATCTAGCACACAGCCTCAACAACAAGCCCCTCGACCAACACCCAACTACAACCCCCTTGGAGAATCATATAGTTCAATATTTAATAGGTTGATGGTGATAAATCTAATCACACTTCCTCCTATCCAACCACTTGATGAATCAATACCAAAGCCCGTGTGGTATCATGAAGACCATTATTGCAAATACCAATAATTATGAGGACACGACATAGAGAAATGTTAAACTTTAAAATATTTGGTCCAAAGACTCATTGATCAAGGTGACCTCCAAGTAGACAACCCCAACGTGCCTCCAAATCAACCACTAGAGACCTTTAAACAATCATTCCCCAACTACACACCAACAAGTCAAACTACCACTTCTACAACCCAAACACTCAATGCTCATACTATAAACACTCTTCACACCATGGACCAAGATCCTATCCCATCCAAAATTTCCCCTCCTTCATAACCAATCACAACAACCTCCTTGGACATTTCCCCTACATATACAAACTCACTAACACTTATCCCCACAACCACACCAATCATACCTACATCCATCTATAAACATATCCCTACATCCACACCTACAACATCAACCCCACTCACAAACATATCATTCTTACCCCTTGAGATACTTATGAAATAAACATTCGTGCCTACTTCTACACCTGATATTAATCCTACATTTACTTCATCACCTATCATATCTACTCCATCACTTACCACATCCAATTCATTAGATTTGACTACCTTACCTACATCATTCCACCTTTACCCTTTATACCATCCTTGGATTCAATCCCAGTTCCTCCTTCCATACTTTTTTCTGTACCCACCACATCAACTATTGTGGCAACATCTACATCTATCACTACCTTTACCACATCCGCATCAAATTCGACTATACATACCACTTCATCGACATCTATCGTTCCCCAACCTATCATACTCAACCCCTTATCCACATCTACATCAAACATACCCATCACCACACTCCAAATGTCCCAATTATTCCCACCTCCCTATGAATCCTAACTGCCCTTATATCTTTCATATCAAAAAATCCACTTACCCCTACCTTGACATCTTCTTCACCTATAACTATATCCTTTCCCATGGCCACATCACCCATTTTACCCCAATATTCTATACTTAATTCTTCAATTTCTATATCCATTATCACACCAACCATATCCTCTTGATTTACAAATCTATCGATGATAACCCTTGAAAAAAATTATGGAACAAGCACCTCCACCTAATTCGAACACAAACAGTTTTTTTCCTCCCACTACAGAACCAACTATTTTCACATTGTCCAATCCAAAACCTACACGATCCACATACCACATAGACCTTATTAACTACACCATATAAACACATCTTTCTCCATCAATATTCACCCCTACACCGTAATCTTTATATCCTCCAGTTGAGATTATTATAACCCCTACCAAGGGAAAACCTTCTCAATCAAAACCTAAGTGTAGTCTTATTATTTCACCAATAGCCCAAGCTACGCTGGAACATCACCTATGAAAAACCTAAGTGCTCACCCAAAGCGCAAAATGGTACCATGCCCCTCTTTTATGGAAGCTTGTTCAAGGAGTTAGCATGATCATAAAAATATTCTAGATCCATAATATCCATTCAAGAATAAAGCATACCATGAAATAGATCTATATTTTAACCATATGCAAGATTAACTCATATAAGAATAAATATTAATTTTACCACGCAAGAACCAGTCACAGATTTGTCTACAAGCAATATCCAGCCAGAAAGATCCATTATATTAATTGTTTTAAAACACGGAAGGTGTATACATACATAATAATGTCACCATAATTCATGCGCTCACATAAACCAACAACATAACTCTAACAAAACATGTATCACGATCCCTAAACCATAAAAATAAATACATACATATATGTATAGGTGGGGACTTTCCCTTCACCACCTATGCATCCTCAAAATAGGTTGCATGCAAAGAATAGCCATTCACCACTACATGATAATCACAAAAGCAAGAAATATTTCCTAATAATATATTTTCTTTAGTTAACTTCTAGTTCAGATCCTATTATTAGCTCTAGAACTATGCTTGTCACTTAGTCTTCCTTCACATGCGATCTACCTCGAAATAGAATTTTCTTGAACAACAAGTCTTCTTATTTTAATCTTATCTTTAAAACCTTGTTTGGCTACCACTCCAAGTCCAAATTTAGATCTGCATCCCAAAATTGGCTGTGTTGATCTCTTATGCGTAATTCTTTATTGTCTTTCATGCGCAAACCCTATCCTCACATGCACTTCCTTACATGTGTCTCTTCTCCAAATCCTCAGTGCGCACATGAACCTCTTCCTGGGTATTTAGTCATTTTTCTATGCTCAAAATTACCCCACACTTGCTTCATTGCCACCCCTGGCAATGGGTAATCTGATTAATCTCTCCATGAATAAAGAATAAATAATCTTGTAGCCATGAAGAATAAAATAATGTATGTCATTACCAAATAATAAAAGAATTTTGTCACTATGTAAGGAGGATGGGAAAATCCTTATTAAATGATGATTCAATTGCATTCCATCCCTCTACCTCACTCTGCATTTGTTTGAATAGAACCCCCATCATTGTATTGACTTCTTCAAATGTTATCTCTTCACCCTTGGATTTGAATGTGTCAGCCAAATTTTCCAACTGTTTTCCAAGGTCTATCAACGTGTCCATTCTATGCATTACATGGGGATACAATTCCTTGAGCTTATTCTTTATAAAGGTCCTTAATATATCAATAGCGTCACTCTTCTTATTGACCTCTACAAGGATCCTATCTTGTTCCACCTGATTTTATTTGTTCTTGGTTTGGAACTCCTTTAAATATGCCTCATGAGTGGAAATCAACATGCTTGCCACTCGATTCATGTCTTTACAGTTTGCACAGACAACTTTGGCCATATGAGCCGCAGTCTTAACTGACGCAATAAGCTCAGTGTACTGAGTTATGGTCACCTCGATATGTTCTTTCTCCTATTGTTTCTGTTGCACCATAACTTCTTCCATAGACTCTAGTGTTCAAATTCTACAAGTCGTGACCTAATTTTTAAAACCCTAACCAGAAAATCTTCCTTTCTTCACACTACATTGTTCAAACCCAAAAAAATTTATTCACAAACTCACTCTGTGCACGGCCTTGTTCTTCTTCACAATCCAATTCTCAAATCTTTACCTTCGCAATCTATATTTTGCCAACAATCTATAAGATGCCCTAGTTTGTACAAACTTGTTCACAAATTTTCACATGTTAAAACTGAATTACCATGACCCCTTATCTATTTTTTTTATTTTTACCACATTAATTACAATGCCACCTACCACCATATTACTACAATAAATTCGTATTTTCCTTCTTTTTTAAGTGTGTTTCCTTTTCTCGGCCAACATACGTAACCTCTGCAACCTTATGGCACACAAAACTACACTGACTACAGATCTCTTTACTTGCACTCTTAGCACCGAAGTACATCAACCAATTTGTCTCAATCCAAGTAGTTCTCCCTGCCGCTACTTACCTCACATTTCCCTATGCATTATTTCATGTATGTGGATTTTTCCTTTGGCATTGTCCTTATTGTGACCATCTCCCTTATGACACCCTATCATTTTTCAATAACCATTATCACGACCTCTACGTGTGCCCCTTTAGTACTTAGGACTCCTATCACACGCTCTTGTGTCCTTTTTATTCCTTCGACCTACCCCACACTAAAGTTATGTGTAGTCCTCTATGCATGAATGTAATTAGATAGTAATCATCTCCTAGCGCGCAAGTGCACTTACTACACAAAACACTGAACTAAATTGAAAAATCATGACAATGATGTAAGGAAACACATATAAAGGAAATGCATTAAAGGAAATCTAATCTAAATGGAAATATTACCTTATTACAAACACCAAGAATACTTATTTATAGTAGCATTTTAGCCTACTCCCATTGAAATAACTAGGCAACTGTGTTCCATCCAATGCCTCTAACTAGAAAGCACTTGAATCTAGTATGTAAGTCCCAAACTTACAGTCCTAACTAATGCACCTTCAATTTCCTAAGATGGCACAAAAAATTTGAATCATACAGAAGAACCATATGTCCAAATTCAAGCTTCTTATCCTTAATATGCCTATCATGCCATGCCTTCTACCTAGCCTTTTCCATCTTCTAACTCCATGTTATAGTGCATCTTTCATCCAACTACATCAGTTTGTCAATACGTTCTTCAGGTGCTTTCTCACCAGCTAAACTATCCAAAATAAGTCTTAAATTATCAAAGTGATCCCTCACTATCCCATAAACCATCCAATCATCCAAGTAAATCTATAAGAACTTATGAATAAATTCTTGTAATGTTTGCACAACAATGCACGAAAAGACTGCATGCGCATTCTTTAATCCAAAAGGCATAACTATGTATGTAAAAATTCCCTATTTAGTGGTGAAAGTTGTCTTCTCTTGATCCTATTTAACAATCCTCACCTAACGATATCTAGAAAATCCATCAGTGAAGGAGTAGATCTTACGCCCTGCAATGTGTTCTAGAATCTCTTCAGTAAAAGGTGTGGGAAAGGGGTCCTATTACACATGCATCATTTAAACTCCCTATAATCCACACAAATTCCTATATCCTTCCATCTTTCTTTATACTTATTACCATATAGATAACCCACTCTGAACTCCTCAATGGTCTCAATTATCCCGTATTTCAACATCTTAATAATTTGTTCCTTTACCTTTGATACGTAAATTAGGATTCATCCTATATGGCCTCTTCCTAATTGGGTGCACATCTTCCTTTAGCTTAATCCTTCGTCTCACCCAATGAGTGATGTAACCATTTCAACTCATGATAACATCTATAGGAAATAATTCCTGGAAAGTCATACAATAACTCAGTTATCTTTGCAACCTCTGAGTCAAACCAATAATCTCCAATGATGGTCTCCTTAGGTTATGCATCTATCCCAATGTTGAACTTATTCATTTTTCATAGGCTCATAGTACGTGCATGTGCCTTATCATATCCTCACTATATAAGACCTTGTGCATATACCCATATTATTCTCAATATCCATATATTATCCAATTCTTCATCATCAATCATGTAGACCATTTTTCCTTTTTCTTTGTCTAGGTAAGTGTTCCCAAACTCTTATTCATCTATTTATTCTTCTTCAAAACACTGCCTCCAAATGCTGACTCACCTAGTAAATCTTGAATAAGTTCCTCATCCTTTGCACTATCTCCCATATTCAAGTGCTTCATAACTTGTAATGGCTCGTTCATTGGAATTTTAGTGGAAAAATAGTTAAAGGTCTGAATCATACATGCATTCAATTATTACCAATTCCCTATATGTCTATTCAGCTCTCTGCATAAACATACCATGCACACACACAACCTTGTAAGGTGAAGTAGAACATTGTGTACCCATAGTGAAGATTATAAGGCCACATGTTCCCTCTATCTAGAGTATCTCACACTATTGAAAATAATATGAAGAAGAATCCTTCCCATGGAATTCATATGTTTTGGTAGGCGCATTGTTACGAGGAAATCTAGCAGAGAAGGCGATTATCACTTCTCTCCACTCTAAAATACCATTTCCATGTACCATCCACCAATGCTCTACTGTCCCATGCATGTAGGGTATAGGATAGCATATTCCTTCTTTCCACTTAATCTGTCAATTGGGCTTCCATAGTGCATAGAAATACTTTAAGATTTCCTTCACCAGTGTACCTTGGTTCCTGGTTATTGCCCAAATTCCTAACACACCATGTGAAACTGTACTTAGTGCATGTGACTTTTTTATCTCATGCATAACCATTTCATAAGTCCCATGCACCCAGTTATCACAAGAAACTATGGTTGTATCACTCATAGATTGTGCATCATCCCATTGAATAACTCCTTCCTTTGATGGTTCAAGTACTTCAAGATCTCTAATGGTGTGCACATAAATTTTGTTCAAATCCTCTTCACTCAAAGGTTCTACATAAGGTGTATATTTTTCATCTGTTCAAAGGAATAATGAAGCAGCTCCTCCTTGTTCCCAAAATTGATATATCCTTTATTAAAGTTAAGATCAACATTGTTTGCATAACACCAAGGGCGCCCAAGAAATGCTGGAAAACTATCTACCTCTACAAGCACCAAGAACTCAAATTCCCCAGTAAAATTGGCCCCTTGTATAGTAATAGATGCATCCTTCAAGAATCCAATGGGTATGCCTTTTATTCTTTTTCCATAAACAACACATTTGAAGATGTTTGTAATGGTCCTCCCCATCTGATTCCACATGTCAAAAGTGAGTGCATTCACTTCTACACCTATATCAATCAAAATGTTACTCAAAAACCATCCATCAACAACTTCATTCAGAGTGATCTCTTCATCATAATCTAGACTCTGAGGAGGTGAGTTAAAAATGTAAAATTTGTCTCTTAGGCACAACTCCAACACACAAAATTTTCCCCCTTAACCATCCCTCTAATAAAGGAATGATGTTTTCTTGTTAGAACATCTTGAAAACCTCCTTCAAATCATCAACATCCTTCTGAGGAAGCTCAACTACGTTTTCCTTCTCTAGCTTCCGTGACTACTCTTTTAAGACATTGTATCTCACCCTGCAAGTTTCTAATAATTTCCATGGTTTCTTGATAAACTTCCTTCTAATGAGTAGGGTCTGGATACTTTGATTTCAATACCTCCTCTTTTTTAATAATAGGCTTTTTCTTCAGAAAGTCCTTAATGTGCACAACCTCAACCTGTGTAGTGACTAACACAGGCAACATCTCAGGTTCAAGTGCTACTTTCAAAATTCACTAATCTTCCACAACACGTTATACTCTAACCATTCCCGCGCCCTTATCCTATTTTTGCTTCTTGCTCAGGTGCTCATAAAAATCTGGTCATTCTTCATAATTGTGGTTCTTTCGTACAAAAAAAGAAAATAATTTTATGAGGGAATTCACACCTATAATGATCAAGGGATCCACATGTATAACAGGCTCCATAGGGGAACTCACTTCTTCAGTTACCGTGACCTTCGCCCCTAAATCCTCCACGGTAGCCTCTACCTCGACCACCTCCATTAGAGTGCCCTTCGTTGTGATTATGATTATGATTGTCATCTTGTTCCTTGGAATTGTTCTCAACACTGGAATGGCACACACCAGTATTAATAGCATCATGAATCTGATCGATCAACCTGCAGTTCTCTGTATCATGAGTGGTAGATCTTTGAATCTTATAGTAACAAGATACATTTTTCCTTATTGTGTGTTGCAGTAAGGGGCACCTACTTGAATCATGAACCAAATGACATATTTCACAATCTAACTATATGGCACACACCGATTTATAAGGGAAACTATCCTTGGTATTTTCTTCTACTTCACAGTCCATGCACCAAATACCATTGCACGCCTCATGAGTTGAATTACCTGAAAACTCCAATGTCTTTGCCATCACTATAATATGAGCTTCCAAAAATGGGCTAACTCTAGTATCTACGCTCCCAACTGCCTCAGTATGCAGAGTTGCCTCAAGTGCCTTGTGCGGGTCTGTATAAGTCTTTTTCTGAGAGTGTCCTTCTGAATGGTGTGATCAAACCTCTGATGAACCATTGAGCATGCTGACTTGAGTGGATGTCATAAAACAACTTCGATAATAAATTTTAAAAGAAGGCATCATACTCCCTTCTGTTCTTAGCCATGCCCTACTTTGATGTCCTTCAGTGCGCTGATACTCTTATTCTCAAACTCAGGTATGTGAAACTCTGTCTAAGAAAGCATCACACAACACAAGTATAGTCTACACAAGTCTAGTTCAGATCATAATTCATGTACCAACTATGCACGCACCCTTGCAAAGTAGTTTCAAACAACCTTACCTTACATTCTAGAGTTATAATCCCCTTAGTGTGCCATAGTATTTCACACATATGCACGTGCTCAGATGCATTTTAAATTCCTCTATATTCTAGGACATGAAGATACATCTTAAAATACAATTGCTTGGGTTGGTTCGGACCGTGCCCACCATATCCAGAACATGTATTACCTCATGTGTTTCCTCCACTCCTAGAACCACTAGATCCACTAGATCCCGAGCCACCTACTTATCCCCCTCCTATAGCAATGAAATTGAATATAGGATGCACTACCTTGTGTCCTAATAATTTTGCTAAACTAAACTCCCATGTTCTGTGAAGTTGTACTATTTCCAGACGTGATACAACATTCTACACGCCCACATTCTGTACTGATGACACACAAAAAAATATACCTCCAACTAGATCTCCAAATAACATAGATGAAGATTCTGCAACCATAGATGAATAAGCTACATGATTAAATCCTGAACTTGATGGAAAATTAACTCTATGTGTCACTACTCTACTGCCCACACTAGCTTTCTTATCAATGAATGTCGTAGAAACTAGAAAACCAAACACAAGGGCTAGGTCATCTAGGAGGGATCAAATGTGCACCTGCAGTCCTCATAGTTTCCACCAATGCAATCTCATCTAAGGTCAAAGAGGGTTCTCTGGCATACTTACCCAAATGGGGGAGTTCCAAATGCTCCAGATCCAAGTCCTTTACATGAGCTCCAAATCCTTTGCTTGCATCTCTCTCCACAACACCAATCATTCAGCAACTTCACGTTGCTTCTCTAAATCCCTCTTGTGCACCTCATTAAACTTAAGTCACCTTTCTTCTCTTTTATTTTCTTCCTCCAATTCCACCATCTTTCACCACACTTGCTTTTTCCCCCACGTGTGGCAAGGTTTAGCTAGCCATATGACGATCTTCCAAATCCATAGTTACAATCAAGATAATAATCACTAAAGGGATAGTGCACAAATACGATCCTTTGGGTTCGCACAGGAACTAAAATTCAGCAACCTCTAGACAAGAATAAGTAGAAATGGCATACTTTAGAATGTAGCTTTTTAAAACACCACTCCACCAATTATCTATAGTGTGTGACCAAGTCAAATCAGCATCATGGAGAGCTTGGAATTCTTCCTATGTCCAAATAATTGTCTAAAACCTCCAATTTCTCTTTGATGCATAAACCACCAACCAATCGTATAGCTCTAGGAACATGTGAAAATGTTTCATATATTTCATGGTACAAATTCTATTCAACCCACATGCGTGCATCAAATTCAGGTTCACTGTTAAGTCTCCATGCATATTCTTCCCCTAAATTGTCTAACCAATCCTCAATATTGGCCAAAGTCAACCGATACCTCTTCATCATGAAACATCCTTGCAAACATCTTGAAAAGGGGTCCTAGAAATGGAACTAAAATGTAGTCTTATTATTTCACCAACAGCCCAAGGCACACTGGCACATCACCCTAGAAAAATCTTAGCACTCACTTGAAGTGTGAAAGGGTACCAGGTTCCTCTTTTATGGTAGCTTCTTCAAGGAGTTAGCATGATCATACAAATATTCCAGATCCATAATATCCATTCAAGAATAAATCATACCATGAACTAGATCTAGATTTTAAACATATGCAAGATTAACTCATACAAGAATCAAGAATAACGTTACCATGCAAGAACCTGTCACAGATGTTTCTACAAGAAATATCCAGCCACAAAGATACATTATATTAATTGTTGTAAAACATGGAAGTTGAATACATACATAGTAATGTCACAATAAGTCATGCACTCACATAAACTAGTAGCATAACTCTAACAAAACATGGATCATGATCCCTAAACCATGCAAATCAATACAATATATAGAAGTGGGGACTTTCCCTTTACCACATATGCATCCTCAAAATAGGCTGCATGCTAAGAATAGCCATGCGCCGCTACAAGATAATCACAAAAACATGCAAGATTTCCTAATAATATATATTTTTTAGTTAACTTCTAGTTTAGATCCTATTATTAGCTCTAGAACTATGCATGTCGTTTGGTCTTCCTTCGCATGAGATCTATCCCAAAATAGAATTTTCTTGAACTATAATTCTTCTTGTTTTAATCTTATCTTCAAAACCTTGTTTGGCCACCACTCCAATTCCATATTTAGATCCGCATCCCAAAACTGGTTAAGTGTTTATCTCTTACATGCAATTATTTCCTATCTTCCACAAGTAAACTTTTTC
Source organism: Taxus chinensis (assembly GCA_019776745.2). Taxonomy (NCBI): domain Eukaryota; kingdom Viridiplantae; phylum Streptophyta; class Pinopsida; order Cupressales; family Taxaceae; genus Taxus; species Taxus chinensis. Next base: position 97,231,555 of record CM034155.1, read on the forward strand.
CTCGCATGCACTTCCTTACGCTCCTCTCTTCTTCAAAGCCTCAGCATGTGCTAACCTATTCTTGGGTACTTATTCATTTTTCTATGCTCAACACTAAGACTCTTAATTCCCTTATGCATCCTCATAATAAGTTAGATCTTACCTCTCCTCAGGAATCCAACATCAAAAAATCCCTTCTAGGAACACCCTCACCCATTTTAGGGCTAGATCCTTAATCTAAAACCTCTCACAACAATCAATCTAAATCCAAAAAAACCAACCTTCCAAATTTTATTCATCTTCTAAAACATCTAATCTACCCATCCAATCTACATCCACTATTTCCCATTAATCCAAGCCAAAATATCCTATAAAATCCCGCAAGAGCTATCTTCCCCTTGACACTTCAATCGGGTCCTATGTAGATATCCTCTAACATTTAACTCAAATATACGTTATCATGCTTCTGCCTATTAAACCTTTTGATCCTCATAGTAATAAACCACCATGGTTTGATCCCAATCTCATTTGTGCTTATCATTGTGCTCCGAGCCATGACATTGACCATTGTAAGGCCTTTTAGACTATCGTACATGATTGTATTGAGAAATATGGTTTCCTCATTCAGGGGGAACATCCTTCCCATCCACAACTAATCCAATTCATATTTCTACATCCCCATCCATCAAGTTTCCTAGGACTCCCCCATCAACATCTATTTCACCTTTACCTATCATACCATCCATACATAAAATCCCAGTTCCTATTTCCACACTTCTACCCATGCCAAAGGCATCAACTATTGTAACCACAACCACATCATCCTCTCCTTCCACATCACTTGAAGAATATTGGAAAGCACTTCAACTTGCATCAAATTTTAATGATCCTCCTATCTCATCTACAGATACTTCCACATCAAACCAACCTTCACCTTCTCTTGACATCATCATGCAAAGACTACTCCCTCCACTTGTATCAACCACAACACAACCTTTAGAACCTCCAATTAAAATCATTATCATCCCTTCTAAGGGTTCTCCTTAACAATCGACATCAAAGAACCTTGGTAAATCTCCATAATGATCTATCGTGCATCCCCAATATAAGATATACATTACTCCATCAAATATCAAATCTACTTCATTTATTTTGGGGCAACATCCATCTATTCTAGAGCCACATCATCCATCTAAGGCATCACAATCACCCAAAAAACCAAAATCCAAACCATCCAACATTATTTCAATATCTGAATCTTCCTCTAGATCTTCAAGTGTCATTAAGACAGAATCAAAACTGTAGAATGAAAAGAATCAATCATCTAATACATATCATACATCCACAACTCAACTCATCTGATCCTATCCAATTTTATCTATCCACCATCTATTCACCCTAATTCCACCTTTGTGGCCATATCTTTTCTCCCCATTAGGGGACACCATGGTTTTATCTAAAGTCCACCTTTGTGTCCATTATTCATATTTTTTCATTTTCCCATCTCTGAGGTGGTACACATATTTTATAATCTTTATCCAAATCATCTCATCCAACCTAATCCAAATTTATCTTGTCCAAATATTCTTATCTACCACCTCATCAAAAGTCCACCATTGTGGCCATATTCACCCCTTCCTTAAGGGACCATTTATTCTCATCCTAATCCCACTCTTGTGGCCATTCTCTTGTCTTCTAGTATGTGTGTTTCTCATTTCCTCATTTTTGAGATCTTGCGCATATTTTACCTTATCCAATTTCATCCAATATATCTTCTCGTCCTAAGTCCACTATTGCGTCCATATTTATCCCTTCCTTAGGGAACCATTTATTCTTATCATAAGCCCACTTTTTTGGTCATTATCTTGTCTTATAATACACATGTTTCTCACTTCCTCATTTTTGATATCTTGCGCATATTTTACCTTATTTGATTTCATCCAATCTATTCTCTCATCCCAAGTCCACCTTTGTGGCAATGTTTTCATCTCTCTCGGGGCACCATATTTTTCATCCAAAGTCAACCTTTGTGGGCATGTTTGTACCTCTCTTGGGGGACCATTCCTCCTCATCCTAAGACCCATCTTTGTGATCACATTTGTACCCCTCATCGGGACCATTTATTTTCATCCTATAGGTTGGGAGGAACCAAGCCTTGCAGATTTGAAGAACTTGGAACTTGTAGGAGAAGAGTTTTTAAGTCATTTTGATATTGTAAAAAAAAATCAAAATTTTGATAGGTTGTTCCTTGTTTTGGGAGGCTTTCATACTTGCATTTTAGTTGGTTAATGGTTGTCTTTCATTTCTCCTAATAAGGCTTCATTATTTGGAAGAAAATGGAAATATTAAGGTTCATTTATAGTGTGACATAAAAGAAAATAGTTTTTTTCCCTCTCATTATTCATTGCATTGAAAGTGATATGATGGATTAGAATAATAGAGATGATGTTGGAATAGAGGTGTTCAATCTGCAATGTGTTAAAATTATAAGTTAAGTGAATAGTTGAATTTCTCATCCCCTTGAATGGTTGAAACCAAAATTCTATATGACTAATTGAATAAAGGAAAGTTCTTTTTTTTACACTCATACCATATACATATGCATTTACACACACGCACGCACACACACCCACACACACACACACACACACACACACACACACACACACACACACACACACACACACACACACACACACACACACACACACACACACACACACACACACACACACACACACACACACATGTGGATATATGTGTGTGTGTGTGTAGTCCATGTCTGTTTTGACATGTAGAAAAATATGCATAAAAATATATTAGGATACTCTCTTTCTCTCATAGTTTTATTTTCAATTATTATCATAGTTTAAAATCCCTTATTCCATTTTGAAAATACCTTTTCTCAAGTTTAAATATTTATTCAAATAAGTATATTTATATATAAAAAAATGCATACATAAATATAAATGAATATACACCTTTAAAATTGGGAATATGACATCTATCTTGTGTTGTTTTTAAATGATAACTTTTTCTGCACACTTTAGTTCTCTTTGAAACAACAGATATTTTATTCTTAAAAATGATGAAGATATAAATTAATCCAATTACACACACACTCAATCACCAGTGTGTGTGTGTGTGTGTGTGTGTGGAGATTTATAAATAAATATAGAGATCTTAATGATGTTGTGCTAGTTTAAATATAACCCCGGAAGTCGTTTAAAGCTTGGCCGCATAACCCAGCCATATATATATATATAATGTTCCCTTAGATTTTTATTTGGGTTTACCACCTATACGCAGGCCACGACCTGCAAAATACACCTCTTTAAAAAATTAAACAAAAAAATAAAAATGTGTTTCTCATGTGAATACATAGGAAAATGTGTGTGTGTGTGTGTGTGTGTGTGTGTGTGTGTGTTGAGATTTATAAATAAATATAGATATCTTAATGATGGTGTGCTAGTTTAAATATAAACCCGGAAGCCATTTAAAGCTTGGCTGCATAACCCGACCATATATATATATATATATATATATATATATATATATATATATATATATATATATATAATGTTCCCTTAGATTTTTATTTGGGGTTACCACCTATAGGTAGGCCACGACCTGCAAAATACACCTCTTTAAAAAATTAAACAAAAAAATAAAAATGTGTTTCTCATGTGAATACATAGGAAAGTAAGTGTGTGTGTGTGTGTGTTGAGATTTATAAATAAATATAGATATCTTAATGATGGTGTGCTAGTTTAAATATAAACCCAGAAGTCATTTAAAGCTTGGCCGCATAACATTATTATTATTATTATTATTATTATTGCACACGCACACACGCACACACACACACACACACATTATTATTATTATATATTCCCTTAGATTTTTATTTGGGGTTACCACCTATACGCAGGCCACGACCTGCAAAATACACCTCTTTAAAAAATTAAACAAAAAAATACAAATGTGTTTCTCATGTGAATACATAGGAAAATGTGTGTGTGTGCACATATATATAAACTTCATATTTGATCTAACTTCCAACTCTAAAACAAAATATATAATGAAACAAACATCAAGATATATTGTTACTACAAATTATCTCAAAACCCCATGAAAACCAATTGGAGAAGAAGAAAATAATAGAGGAATGAAGCTCAATGTATCCATGTGTGTGTAGGATCTAGATGGAGAGGATCATCTCCATTCCCATGCCAGAATAAAAACTCCATGAAGACTCCACGGGAAGTATAAAAACCTGCAGACAAAATGGAGTAAGAAAATCATTTTTCCTTTGTGTAAAACCTCATATATGAAATTACAGAGAAATATAGGGTTTGCAATGTTTCCCTAAGATCTAAGGGTGTCGATTGATTGAATCCAAGGGTAGGAAATGTGTGCATGGATATTTATTCATTTACCCCCACATTAGAAACCGTTATCCCTTTCCTAAACCCCATGTTAAGTTTCCCATCATTTTAGGTACTTCTCTCCCCTCTCTCCCAAACCATTCCATTCCTGGTTTGTGTGATTATAATGTACTATTTTATATTAAGTTAGTTGATTTCATAAATTAAAAAAATGTGTTTTGAATAAAATAAAATATGTTGTCTAAAAAAGATATAAATTTGATTGAAAATTTCATTCGCAAAATTCAGCTAATTAAGATAAGATGTTATTTGTGATTGAAATTTTCATCATGTAAAAGTCAACTAACTAACATTAAATTTTATTTATGGTTGAAAATTTCATCGTATAAAGTTAAAATTTCTTCTAAGGAAATTATTTATAAGAAATTTAACCCAGTTATTAATTGTAAATATTTAATTTGTAAATTAACAATAAAAACTATTTACTAATCATAATTTAATATATATAAGTTATAATCATAATTTAAAATTATGATTATTAACATTAAAATTATCAACTCATATATAAATATAATCATAATTCAATATATAGTTTATTTTAAAATTCTATTTTTCATGGTGATTATTGTTATAGAAGTACTTTAACAAAATAATTTATCAATAATTAGAATAAAATTTTTAATATAAATTATTATTCAAATAAAATTGAGCATCCTCTTGATAAGGGGAGAAAGGAAAAAAAGGTGGTTACTTGGAATCCTTCTCTTGAAGGGTGGATTAAGATAAATTTTGAAGGATCTTCTACAGGAAATCTTGGTATTGCAGGTTGTGGCCGTGTGTTCAAGAATTCAAACTGTAAGCCTCTTTTGGTAATGGCTTTGGATTATGGAGTTTCCACCGATAACTATGAGGAAGGTATGCCTCTTCTATTTGGTTTACTGAAAGCTAGGCGCAAGAATTGGCTTTGATTATGGATTGAAGGGGACTCTCTGGCTATTCTAAATATGGTTCAGGGAGGGTCTCCTTAAGCGTTGCAATTGAAAACCATTTCCTTGAATATTAAGTCTATTTTGGTCTCCTTTTGCGAAGTGAATTTCTCTCACACTCTAAGAGATGGAAATAACGTGGTGGACTACTTAGATAATAGAGGGGAAAGATTATGGGATAATAATCATGTATCCTCCCTTACTTGGGATTTAGGCTTCCTTAACGATATTCAGACTCTTTTAGCATGAGACACACGAATGGCATCAGTTGGTGATTGTGAATGATTATAAAGGATGTCCCCATTTATTTCCCCATCCTTGTATGTGATGTTAGGTAAAGTGAAAGATTTGGACAGATATTTTGGAGCCTTGGTGCGTGTGTATTGTGTATTGGTTTGGGAGGTGGCAATTGTATTTAAGAGGGCTTGGAGTGGGCTTTATACCTTCCTTTAAGCATTCTTTCTGCCCTCTATGCTAGTTTGTCTTCTTGGTCTGCTCTACGAAGCTTTGGCTTGATTTTATTTACATCGCTTTGCCTCAAGGAGTATGGCATCGAGGGAAGGCTCAGTGGAGGGTTCTAGTTAGAAGTGGTGTTGAGCCTAGATAGGTGACTCTTTGGGAGAATCTTTCGTAGACTAGCTAAGTGGAAGGATAAAGAATGTGGTGATGTATGGCTGGTTGGAGAAAATATGGACAGTGGTGGAAAGTGTAGATGTGGAAGAAGAGGAGGTGGTCATCTGTAAAAAACTATGAAATCTTATGGTTGACCCTGGTCAATCAGTGGGGAGGAGAAATTTCTGTGATGTGGCTCAGGGTTTGAGCACTGCCAACATAATCTCGAACTCATCGAGCCAATTTATCTTGCAAAAGGAGCTGAAGGACTTGGAGGAAAGGTTGGTGAGTGTGTAGTATCACATTCATGTTATGGCTTGTGGGATTTAGGCCCTCTTTCATGGTCTAGAGGTGGTTATAGAAAACTAAGGTCTTTGGCTTCCTAAAAGAGCCAAAGTGGCAATTCCCGAGTGTTGCGTTGACCATTCCCCCTCCTCTTCTCAACCACAAAGTGACTCAGAGGTGGATATTCTAGCTGATAAGCTATCTACTTTGGGTATAGATGTTTGATATTTTTAGCTCCATTTTTTATTACATGGTGGGATTTTTGGGTTGGATATGGTTTCTAGATTCTAGTTTCAGGGGTTTTGTAAAAAGGATACTCTATATTTGGTAATATGTAGATATAAATATGTTTTTGTATTTTTATGCATGATAAAGTGATTTTCACTTTTCCTGCGTGTTCATTGATGATTGTATATATCATGGACTCGTGTAGGAACCTTTTTTTGAGGCTAGGGCCTTCTCCCTAGGGATCATAAGGAAAAAAATATAATTGAGCATCATTGTTACCTAAAATAAGAACCAACATGATTACTTATATTTTCTACTCCATAACATGCAAACACAACATGAATATATGGTGAGGTATGTAGGTGAATGGTGGAATGTGAATGTGGAAGATGTGTTATCCCAAGCCCTTCAAATTGGAGGATTTCCAAATGAATATGATTCCTACACAATTAACATACACCTGGGAGACTTATTTCCCTACTTAGCAAATGGTTTGTGGCATTATTACAATTATTCCAAATGAAATTACTTAAATAAGAAAGTAAGAGATCATGTAGAAAATTGATTGATGATATATGCATATAGATAGTGTGTAAATTTTTGTGAAGAGAGGAAAAACATACCTGTTGAGGATCGTGAAAGTGACACTCAATCATCCATTCTTCTTCAAAATAAAACATCACAAAATAATGGTTTTTTTAAGGGATGCAACGTATAAGAAAGCATACAAGACAAATGTGGTGTTGATAGATCCTAGTCAGACTAAAAATGTCCACTTAAAAATCAGCAAATGAACGGGGCTCTACTACATGGGTGCCCGTGTTTATAGAGGGGACCTGCTTGGCCCTTTCTTAAATATCAAAACTAATTCAATCTTAGAATACAAAGGAACAACTCCATCCCTATAATGCTTATTTTTCCTCCATTTAATTACAATCTAAGTGCATTAAAATTCAACAATCGCTTAAAAATATTGCATCCCTTCATCCCCCAAAGTGTTGAGGAGGAAATTCTCATAACTAATGGATTTGGACTCATCAGTTGTCTAAAAAAATATTGTGTGGGGCTCAATGGTGGATGACAGGTTGGAAGCTTTAATAATATTTCATTTGTGGAACCACATATTGTTGTTTTGTAGGCTTAAGGGAAAACTTTAGTGGTGACTATTCGTAATTTGGCAAATATTTGGAATTATAGAATATAGATTTGGCTATTTTTACGACAGTGGAAATACCCACGTTTAACCCAAAATTTTCTCAAACAGTAATTTGTAACATGGGAATATCTAAAAATCTCCAATCCCAATGTATATTTTTAAATTAATAACTGTGTGATTGACGAGATAGAATTTCAAAACATTCTTGGATCGCAAAGAAATATATGGAACCTTTTTAGTCCTTTAGTCTAATTCACCGACATGTTTGGGATTTTTTAGAAATTTGATTAAATTTTCCATATTTATACAACGTACATGGATCTAGATTTTAGAATCACTAAGCAAAGTTCAAAGGTTTTTTATCTTTTCTGATTTGTCAATTTGTAAATTTGTGAAGTAGTAAAAAAGGATTCAATGAATCAACATGTTGCAATTTCCTTACAAAAAATCAAATAAATCAAGGTCTTACCAGCTACTGCGTTGAAGTTTTGATTTGCAAACCTCTACTTTGGAAATTTACGAGACCACAAAATTACTATTCCTACTTCCAAATTACTATGAAAATGACAGTTCTTAATGCTAGTGAATGAAATCTGAAACTTAGAACTAATTTATAGAAATGAAATATAAACAATTCAGCACACAACACAATATTTATTTTGGAAACCCCCAATTTGAGGGAAAACTAACCAAGAAGGGAAATTGCTCTTTCTTCCCAATATTATATTGGCCAACTCAAAGAAAATATAGATTACAAAAATTTGAAGGAAAAAAATGTCACTTCCACCCTTCTCTACTTGTTTGCTCTTTTCTCACACCTTGCTCTTACAAATAAATTCTAAAATCAATGATTTATTGCTCACTTCTCTCCATCAAATCTTTGATGCCCAATTCCACACACTCCTCTTGCTCAAATAGATTGTTCCACATGTCCTCCCATGCACTAGAGAATGGGAATATTCATGCAAGGAAGAGACACAACCCAGACATTTCAAATCCATGAATGTTCATGGATTTTGTTATTTTCATTAGTGACATGACTACCAATGAATGCATAATGGTAGTTATGCAACTGTTGTAACAATTATGCAATCTTCGGTCTTTGTAGAGGAGTTATTACACAACCGCTACTCTCCATAGAGTGTCAGTTCTGTAACTAAAACTTTTTTCTCCTTCTGCTTATTTTTCCTTCTGATTCTTGTTGTATGATGAAGTGGTGTTTTTTATAGATCCCTATGGATCAAACTTCCCTTTCACAGGAGGATTTTAGTCCCACAAAAGCTTAATGGGGGAGTAAATGAGGAAACAATTTCCTCACTTTCTCCTTCGAGTACCACCGGACCTACCTTGGTGTCTTCCCCTTGAGTCCAACCTAGCAAGAATCCTGGGGGGGGGTCTTCTTATTTCTCTAACCTTATGTTGCGGCACTACATCCTCCTCTAACTTGCCTCATGAATCCAAGACGTAATCTTCTAAGGAAGGAAACAAATGACATTATTCTTATTTTTCAAGCATGGATAGCTCATATAGGTACAAGTTCTCACAATTTACTACTAAGTACATCCGCATAAAGGATGGAAATTCAAGTCTGAAAGCATTTTCTCCAACCTGATCTAATATAGTGAAGGGTCCATACTGCAATGGCTTGAGTTTCCTTTCTTGACCTTGTAGTATTTCCTTTCTCAAGTACGCCAAACCTTTTCTCTAACATGAAGTTTTTTCTCTCTACAATGTTGATAGTGTTTAGCCTTGTACTTAGCTTGAGATTTCTCTAATTTTTATTTTACATTCAGATGAATTTTCTAGATCCTCTCAACAAACTTCACTGCTCTAGTCACTTATGAGTCATGTATCTCTCCTTTTTCCTGTTGTCCAGTCATAATGTCTAGTGAATTGGTAGGTAGATATCCCAAACATGATTCAAAAGGTGACTACACAATGGATGTGTGTACTACCCTATTCTAGTAATGTTGAATGTAGGCTAAGGATGCGTACCAAGTCCATGGATATTTACTATTTTATAATCTAATCAGCTGCACTAAAGTCTTGTTCACCACATCCATTTTCCCATCTATTTGAGGATGGAAGTTTGTTCTTCTTTGTAACCTTTTATCCATATTTTCCCCAAAAATAGTCCAAAAATTCCCCAAGAACCTAGAATCTATGTCAGAAACAATAGACTTTGGCAAACCAAAATCCACCCATACATTAGCAAAGAAAATTTCAGCTACCTCATATGCTTTTATTGTCTTTTTACATGCCATAAGAAAACACATTTTTATTGAATCTATCTACAAAATCATATAGATAATCATGGACATGTTTAAACATAGGTATTCCTCTTACAAAATCCATAGAGATCTCCTCCCAAGGCCGAGTAGGGACCGGTAAAGGCATATACAAACCTTCCTTCCTCATTTTAGGCTTGTTAGTACAACAAAGTTTACATCCTCTTATGAATTTAGATATTCTTGTATAGTGGTCCAATATATATACCTTTGTAAATGGGTCATAGTATTTCCAACACCAAAATTTCCTACTAATTTCAAGGTATGTGCTTCCCTCATCAGTAAAATCCTTTCTTCCTTTGGCAAACAAATATTTCCCTATCAGTAGAGCAGCCCATATTTGAGATAACAATCACCAATACCTATCTTTTTATCCCCTTTGGACTGTAACTACTGATATGTGACCGAAAAATATTTTTGTTGAGCATATTCCTCTCCATAATCTTCCTTTGTGAAGGGATAAAAATGAGAGATCATGGCCAAACTTGATATTTTATCCTATGTAGATGGCTTAGACAACATGTTTGCCACCAAATTGGTGTTACATTTCTTATAATTTATCACCAAATGGAACTGCACAAGGAATCCCATCCACTTGTAGTGCCTTTCTTGTTGCAATTTAGATTGTGCTTGCAAATACTATAGAGGCTTGTGGTCAATGTGCACAATAATTTCTTTACCCAAAAATAATGTTTCCATTTTTTATTGCCTGAAATAGTGCATACATCTCTTTATCATATACTAAATATCCCTTAACTAATGAAGTGAAAGTTTCATAATGATAACATACATGCTTACCTCCCTGTAGCAACATTGCTCCCATAGCGAAGTCACTGAAATTTGTCTCTACTTCAAAGGGATGTTACAATATGTTTAACAAAAACCTCATTCAGATTTGTTACAGGTTTTACCAATGAAGAGAGATCTAACTTTTATAGAGATTTTTTACTAGTCTGAGCTTTGAAGATTACTATGGTGATTCTAATATTGCACAATTCAAGTTGGGCTTTGAAGACCTAAAAATTGTCTACACAATTTTTGGAATCTTCTTGGAGTTACCAAGTATGCAAAAAGGTTTTTATGAGATCTCAGACATTGCTTCCTATTTTACACAAGTTGTACTTTGATGAATATAGTCTGATGATGGATCAAATTTTTCTCTAATCCTTCTCATGTTATCATTTCAACAAAAAAAAAATTAAAAAAAAATCAAAAAGCTTTGATTGGAAAACTAGCTTGCTAGCCAATCAAAGGAAAAAAATTAAAAAAATCAAAAAATAAAAAATAAAAAAACTTTGATTGAAAAACCAACTTGTTGGCCAATCAAAGGAAAAAAAAATTGATTGGAAAACGAGTGTGCTGGCCAATCAAAGGAAAAAAGGAGACGGCTCTTCTTCAAAGGAAATCAATAGTTACCTAATGGCTTTCTTCTCAGTACTATTTGACCATGTTAACAATAAGATGACAAAGACAACTAGAGGTATGATCGATTTATTTTGTTCTATTATATTATTTTTAATCTTTCTTGTTAGTTTTTTTATTACAGCTAAATCCACTTTTAAAGATTTCCAAGGAAGGCAAGATAAAATTCATATCTCCCCTACTTATATGAAAAATATGTGCACCTCTTTGCAATCAAAATTTTTGAGTCTAATTTATGGTTAGCCATAAATAAAAAACATGCATGAGGACATGCATGAGTTTAGGTGTGGAAGAGAAGGAGAAGCATGAGCTATGTATTTTGATATGAGACACAACAGAAGGAGATCCACACAAGAACCTGTTGTAAAATAAAAGAAATCAAAAGTAGCAAAAGGAGATCCACACAAGAACCTGTTGTAAAGAAAAGAATATGAAAAGCAACAGAAGGAGATCCACACAAGAACTTGTTGTAAAAGAAAAGAAATCAAAAGAAACAGAAGGAGATCCATACAAGAACCTGTTGTAAAAGAAATAATATCAAAAGCAACAGAAGGAGATCCACACAAGAACCTATTGTAAATATATATATATATATATATATATATATATATATATCAAAAGCAACATAAGGAGATCCACACAAGAATCTATTATAGAAGAAGAAAATCAAAAGCAACAGAAGGAGATCCATAAGAAAGTGTCCTCAATACAGAGAAGAATCTAAGAAGAGGAGATAATAATGTAATGCATGAGGACATGCATAAGATTAAGTGTGGGGCAATGATGAGGCCATAAATTGGCCATAAATTACCATTATTTTTTCCTTCCAAGTTACCTTTGAAAGTGGATTTAAATGTAATCTAGGAACTTATAGTTTACTTAAGATAGAATATAGGATATATATCTTATTCATTCTTTATAAATCTTTTTTTATCTATTTTGTTGACTAATCCTATTGATTATTTGGGAAAAGATGCAAAGTCTTGTGTATGTAGGCCATAAAGGAAAGATAATGCTAGTATTGGGAAAAATGGAATTGATTATGAACAGTAAATTTAAAATCAAATTTGATTTTATATTCATATTTTTCTCAAAAAATTATGCAAGTTCAAAAAAAGAATCATCTCAATCTGAGGTCACATGCACAAGTTATAGTTGTTTTGAGTTAGCTGTGGAACTCACAGATTTAGTTCCAGAACTTGTATCAATTGAATGGCAGTTAGTTCCTAAACTTTCAATTCATGGACAAATCAGATTTAGTTCTAGAACTTGCATAAAAGGAATGGCAACTTTAGTCACAAAACTTGCATCAACGGAATGACAGTTTTTGAGGGATTGTGAAAACTCAGAGATTCCAATGGGAAATATGAGAGAGTTTTTTGTTCATAGAAATGTGTTTAACAAAAAACTTCATTAAGATTTGTTACAGGTTTTACCAATCAAGAGAGATCTGACTTTTAATGAGCTACAGTTCGAGGAAACGTGTATTAGACGAGCACTAAAAGTTCCATAAACAGAAATAGAAAAATTCAAATGGAAAATTTGAGAGATTTTTTTGTTCATAGAAATGTTTTTAACAAAAACCTCATTTAGATTTGTTACAGGTATTACCAATGAAGAGAGATCTAACTTTTAGTGAGCTGCAGTTTGAGGAAACGTGTATCAGAAAAGCACTAAAAGTTCCATAAACAAAAATAGAAAATTCAAATGAAAAATATGAGAGAGGATTTTGTTCATATAAATGTGTTTAACAAAAACCTCATTCAAATTTACTACAGGTTTTACCAATCAAAATAAATCTAACTTTTAGTGAACTTTAGTCCGAGGAAAAAGCATATTTGACAAGCGTCAAAAGTTCCACAATCAAAAACAACAAATTCAAATGGAAAATACGAGAAAGGCATTTGGTCAAAATAATATTTTGAGGGAAATCCTTCTTCCAATAATGTAGAAGAATAAAATCATTATGATTCTTATTACCGAAAAGCAAGGAGAAGATTTGGGAGTAAATCTTCCTAAAATAAATAAGATAAAATTTGACTTCAATAATATATCTCTCTCCATATTTTGTGGAGATGAAGATCTTAGTTGTTAGGATTGGAATAAAGATAAGATCAAATTGTATTTCCTAAAATAAGGAGTTGGTTGGATGCATAAATTATAAATGCAACCTTCCACACTTAGATATGTAATTTCTTTTCCCCAAGTAATCAAGATTTGTTCTTTCTTTCCAATCTTTGGAAGTAAAGTTTTTCTGCAAGTTCTAAATTAAAAATATGAATTAAATCCTCTTCTAAGGAATGAGATGGCCACTCATTCCAAGGAAGATGGATCAATGTGTTAATGTTTATTTATTTATTTTTATAGTTTTCCTTTTGTTTTAAATTTCTATTTTTTTATGTTATGTAATTTCTTTATTTCTGCAGTTTTCCTTTTGTTGTAAATTTCTATTTTTTTATGTTATGTAATTTCTTTTGTGAACCTGTAGGTGTCCTTTCCTCTTTCCTTTATTTTCAATTTAGCAATTTCAATTTATGCAAGTGTGCCTTTATTTCTGCAAGTGTGTTTCTTTCATGCAAACTTTATTTCTGCAAGTGTGCCTTTTAATTTCCGCAAGTGTGATTTATTTTATGCAAGTTTGGTTTGTGTTTAAAGGAGTTGCTTTCCAAGATCTTATTCTCTTAATGCATACAGCCTTCAGACACCAACCCAGATTGACATTATTAATGGTGAGGATTGACGACCCTCATCATATTGCCTATACAACCCGATATTTGGTAGAGGGGACTCTGATAACAACTGAATATCATGCTCTACTTCTCGTTTTGGTGGTAACCCACTGGGATTATAGAATACATTCTAAAAAATGAATTATGATATCCAAATCCGTCATCCCTTTCTTAGAAATATTTGAAATTCCTACCCCATCTTTCTTATCTTTTAATAAAAGCAAAAAAAAATGATTATGATTTTCCTGAATTGGCCTCTTTTCTTGTTTAGTACCTACCATAGCATATTTTGACTTACACTGGTGTGCCCAGATGTTGTAACTGACTCCATCCTTGACCCAACTATATTGGTTATCCCTCCTCATGAATATAGCATCTATTATATACAAGTAAGGACTTCCGAAAAAAACATCAAATGCATCAAGTGGAATTACATCTGCTTCTAATACATCAATATATTGAGAATTAATCCCAAAATTGAACTTACATCTTCATGTTACCTAAATTTCTACACCCTTCTTCATCCAAACTAAAGGATAATGATGTGGATGCTCATAATTTTCAAGACCAAGCTTCTTTACAACCACTTTAGAAATCAAATTAGGTTGAGAACTACTATTAACCAAAGCATTTACCTTAGTCCTCTTGATTTGGATTTTGATCTGAAATAGCTTACTCATCTCTTCCTCTTGCTCTTGGTTGTCCATGTTGGTCTCCGTGCATCCTAGCCTCTCGTCTCCATCAAAATCATCCTTTATATCTACCTCCACATCTGTCTTTACAGTTGTCATGGACTTCTAGGAGTCTTTGGTTTGATTCATTGGATGTAATTATGGATGTAACTTCCAACATGTAGCATCATTATGACCATTGGTATCACAATTATTGCAAAAAAAATTAGGATCTTTACAATTATTCAAAGTGGTAGTGATATTTTTACCTTTGTTACTTGTTTTTCCCTTCTCTTTCTTTGGCTGATTTGTTGACTTTTTTGTCCTTGACTCTGCTTCTCCTTACTTCTTCTCATTATCTATGTAGTACTCTTGCACACATGCTTCATTGATACCCTTAGTCTTCGTGGAGATGAACTTCCTTCGAAGGTGAGTGTGAATTCCTCCCAAATACTTGGTAAGAATATACTCATCCTCCAAGTCCATATTGGGAAACATGTCTTATCTCCAAAATTTGGTAGTATAATCCTACACACTTTGACCACTGCTTTGTCTAAAATACTACCATTTAATCATCTATTCATTCTTATGGCCAATAGGATAAAAAAAATCTCTAAGTAATTCTTTAAAACCATCTCAAGAACTTACAATAAGACACTTCTTCTTTTCACATGTGGCTAGATGGGTTTCCCACTAAACAATAGCATGTCCTTCCATCCTGAGACATGTAAAGGCAATCCTTTATGCATTAGTGAAATTATGCACACTAAAATAAACCTCCTATTGCTTTAACCATTTATCTAGAAACTTCGCATCTAATTGTCCTTCAAATATTTTAATCTCAACTTTAGTTTAAACTTTAAAAGGAGCATAATCATATTTTACCTTCTCTCTTCCAACTGGAGTTTCCTGTTCATGATCTTCCACTTCTTCTTCCTCATCGTGGCTCCTTCCTATGTCAAATTTATCGTCCAAAGCTTGACACTGATTCTATGGAATTTTTATTGGTTGTTGTTGTCTTTTGTATATCTTATAGTTCCCTTTGGTGTTGAAACACCCTATCTATAGTGCTTTCTAATATCTCAATTCTACAAACCAAGTTCTCTTCTTCAATCTTTCCTCTAATCATTTGTTTCCACTTCTTCATAGATATCTCCAGATCGCAAGATATGACTTCTTCACCTTTATACATTGTCAAAGTCAGACAAATCACATAAGAATGAATACCACAGTCCCTTAGATATAATTTTTAGCATTGATACCAAAATAATTTTTAAATCTCTACTTTGAAAATTTAAGAGACCAAAAAAATATTGTTCCTACTTCCAAATTACTTTGAAAATGACAATTCTTAATGCTAGTGAATGAAATCTGAAACTTAGAACTATTTTTCAGCAATAAAAGATACACAATTCAACACACAAAACAATATTTTATCTTGGAAACCCCCAATTTGAGGGAAAACCAGTCGGGAAGGGAAATTGCTCTTTCTTCCCAATTTTATATTGGACAACTCAAAGAAAATATAGATTTACAAAAATCTAAAGGAAGGAAAAATTGTTACTTCCTCGCTTCTCTACTTGTTTTCTCTATTCTCACACCTTGCTTCTACAAAAAAATTCCAACATCAACGGTTTCTTTCTTACTTCCCTGCACCAAATATTTTATGCCCAATTCCCCACACTCCTCTTGCTTAAATAGATTACTCCTCATGTCCCCCCATGCACTGGAGAATGGGAAGAGTCATCTAAGGAAGAGACACGACCCAGAAGTTTGAAACCTGTGACTATTCGTGGATTTATTTTTTTGTTTTCATGAGTGATAGGACCGCTAGTGAATGCAGACTAGAGGTTATGAAATCATCAGTCTATGTAGAGTGATGGTTACACAACTACTAGGGAAATTATGCAACCGTTACTCCGTAGAGAGTGACAGCTATGTAACTAAACCTTTTTTCTCCATTTTCTACTTATTTTTCCTTTTGATTCTAGTTTCTTTGATGAAGTGGTATTTTTCTACATCCCTATGGATCAAGTTTACATCCTAGAAGAACATTAAAAGGAACAATAACCAAATCGTACCAAGCTAAGAATACAGATGTTAATCAACCATCACAATCAATAAGATGAAAACAATTCACCAAAATAACTTTACATAAACCTTTGCAAACAAATGAGGAGCAATATCATATATTATTATGGAACCCAATGAAATAGAATGAGAATGGTCCTTGCTTATATAGGAAAGGAATAAAAATCTAAGAACCAGTCAAGGTTGTAGATCAAGCCACAAATCATGGAAAGAACTAGTCATCAAAGAACTAGTCAAGACCATAGATTTAGGAAAGAACTAAAAATGAAGGATCTAGTCAATACCATAGATCAAGGAAAAAATTAGTCAATACCATAGATCAAGGAAAGAACTATTCAATACCATAGATCAAAGAAATAACTATACCTAACAACTAGATAATATCCCCCTAATATCTAAATAAATAAAAATAAATATCCACACACATAAGTAGGTGAGGATAAATACAATAAAGGTAAATAAATTACCTAAGTGAACATGAGCTAAGGTAAATACCTACTCTAACACCCTTACTCAAGTGAAGCCAGGAAACAAAATAGAAGTGGCATGTCCACAGTATGAGTCCCGACAACTATGTCTGATGAGGTACTCATGTATAATATATCCATGAAGAAATCTCGAACCAAAAGAAGGAAAAAATCCTACTAGAAGGAAAGAGAAAGAAGAAGAAGAAGGAAGATGTTCTCACAAACACCCCCAAGAAAAACTTCTGAAAACCCAAGCATTCCATGCAACTCAAGGTAGTGAGGTGATGCATAAGGCTTCATAAATATGTCTACAACCTGCTGATGAGTTGGAAGGTATTCCAACCAAAGAAATCCATCTTGAATATGTTGACGAATGAAGTGGATGTGTATCTCAATATTCTTGGTCCGCTGGTGCTCAACTGGGTTATAGGAAATGTGAATTGCACTTTGGTTGTCACACCAAAGTACACTCGATGAATCTTGTGGGAATCTAAACTTTGTCAATAATTGGTGAAGGTAAAGAATCTATTGACTCGTTGTAACTGATACCTTGTACTTTGCCCCTGAAGATGAAAGTGCAATAGCATGTTTCTTTTTGCATGCCTAAGAAACTAGAGAAGAACCAAGACAGAAAAGATAGCTAGAAGTGGAACGCATGTCATCAATAGAACCTACCCAATTTGAATTTGTATACCCAACCAAATGAGTAGAACCCATAGTGCAGTGTAGGCCGAAGTGGGAAATGCCCTACAAATAGCACAAAATCCTTTTATCAGCCTATCAGTGACTACTATGAGGAGAATTTACAAACCGAGATACAAGCCCTACTACAAATGAAATATCAGGGCGAGTATGGGTCAAGTACATGAGACTTCTAACCAACTACCTATACAAAGTAGGATCATAAAGTGGTGTGGTAAATGAGGAAGTAAGAGTAACCCTAGACTGAAAAGGAGATGGACTTGGCTTGCAATCAACCATATCAAAGCGTCAAAGAATATCATGCATGTACTTTTGCTAACTCAAATGAATCCCTGAATCTATCTGAAAAATATAAAAACCAAGGAAATAATGCAATAACCCAAGATCTGTCATGTCAAACTATGTAGAAAGAGCCCTCTGAATACTTTGAATGTGGGAAGAAGATTTGCTAGTAAGTAACAGATCATCAAAATACAAGACAAGTATCATAATATCCTCACCAACATGTTGGAGATACACTGTATGATTGGAATGGAAATGAACAAAACTAGTAGATAGAAGAAAAGAATCCATCTTCTCATACCAAGCCCGAGGGGCTTTTTTGAGACTGTAGAGAGACCTTCAGAACCTACAAAAAAGAGAAGAATCCTAAAAAAATCTAGTTGGTTGCTCCATGTATATTTCCTCTTGTAGATCTCCATGTAAGAAGGCACTCTTCAAGTCTATCTAGTATACCGGCCACCCCTATGATGCAAAAAGATAAAGTACAAGGTGTATAGTATCCATCTTGGGAATGGGTGCAAAAGTTGCAGAGTAATCAATACCTTTAACTTGTGAAAATACCTTTGCAATGAGATGAGCCTTATACTTGTCAATGGACCCATCAGCTATGTATTTGGTTCAGTATACCCACTTACACCTAACCATATTTCTTCCTTTAGGAAGAGATACCAAATCCCAAGTATGATTCTTCATCAAATAAGAATACTCAGATGCCATCGTGTCATCCCACTCCTATATCCTATGAGCCTTTGAAAAATACTGTGGATCCGCAGAAACTACCTGACATAAAATTCTAGAACTTGTAGAATGTGCATGATGATTCCTAGTGGGTGGAAGATCCTCTATGAAAGGTGTTACCTCAAAAACTATAATACGAGCCCACTTAGGCATAATGACAACATTAGTGGGAATAGGATCCTTAACGACATCTATAACCTCCTCATCAACCTCCTCAAAGAAAGGATCCTCAAGATGATATGAATAATAAGAAGGAGACATGGAAGAAGATGAATAATCATGAGGAGTGAAGCGCTCTTCAAACTGAACATGTTGTCGAAAAAAAACGTTGTGATTATCAAAATCTAGAATTCGATAAGCTCTCATGTCCTCACAATACCCTACAAAGATAAAGGGTTTTCATTTTCTTCTTTGGTACAAAGGCCCAAACATATCCTAAAAATGAGACATTGGGCTTAGTTTTGGAACAAGCTTCTTATGGAATCAAATGCTCAAGTGCTTTGTGTGGTGTGTGATTCTGAATGTAGTTAGCACAATTAACTGCTTCTACCTAGTATATAGGAGGCAAATCTCTAGAATTCATCATATAGTTAGCCATTTCCTTCAAATTTCTATTCTTCCTTTCTACTAAGCCATTCTATTGTGGAGTATGAGGAACAAAATGCTGGTGAATAATGCCTTGAGTTGCCAAAAAGTCAAAAAACTCATTGTTGAAGTACTCCCCCCATTATCAGTACAAAGGTTCTTTATGCTACTAGAATATTTTTTTCTCAACCAAATCCTTGAAGACTTTAAAGTGTGAAAGAACATCACTTTTGTACTTGAGAAAATAAACCCAAGTATGCCTCAAGAAATCATCAATAAACGTAAGTGCATACTTAGCTCCATTAAAAGATTGGGTAGGAAAAACCATCAAGTCACTATGCACAAGCTCAAGTGGTGTGAAGAAGCTCTCTTAGAAAAATTCTTAGGAAAAATATCTTGGTGTTCTTTCCCTAATGCACAACCATGAAAAACTCACTCAAGAAAAGAAATTGTAGGAAGACCATCAACCATACCACGAGTGCTCAACTTCTTCAAATATCTATAATTGAGATGTCCAAATCTTTCATGCCAAATCTTACTCTCTGAATTTTCATGAGAAACCAATCATGTCCCTATAGAAAAAGTGTCATTAAAACCCTCAAAGTGATATAGTATAGAAATATAATCAACAATACCCTGAGAAATTAGTGAATGAGGCTCCAAAAAAGTTCATACTTCTGCTCCATGTGGTGTAAAAGTCACTTTTTTTCCTTGACCAAAATGACAAATTTGATATACAAAAAGCAAATTTGTAGTGATGTTAGGAACATATAGTACATCCTGGATACTACCACCATCAAGTTGTATATCACCTTTTCCTTTAATAGAAATAAAGGAAGAATCTCCAACCTCAATTTTGGAAGTAGCACTCAAACCTAGAGAAATAAAAGACTCCTTGGAAGAAGTCATGTGATGAGAAGCACCAGAATCTATAACCCAACTGTCTGTAAGTGGTGATTGAGATCTCCCAACAACATTAAGTGATTTTTCATGCTGATTAGAAGGAGGTGGAGTGGAGATAGAAATTTTTTGTTTCTTGACTGCATCATCTAAGGCTTGAATTCACTTATAACACCTATGTTCTTCATGACCACTACCCCCACAAAAAGAGCATGAAAGACTAGACTTATTCTTGGATTTAGAAGACTCCTTGGGGTTTGAGTTTTTTTCTTTGGATTTAGGAGAATTTTGAGATGGAGAAGGTGTGGATTTGGTTTTACTTTTTGGTTTTCCCTTGCCCTTAGGATTAGATGCAACTAATTCCTTTTGAGAGGTGGAAGACTCAAGGTTAGACAATTTGGATTCTTCCCTAGTAAGTCTTTCAAAAAATGTTTCTAAGTTAGGCATTTTGAATGTGTCACCTAAGGCATCCATGCTAGAGAAAAAGGTAGAAGAAAAAATTTGGAATGGTCCTCTCAACTTGGATAGAATCAAGTAAACACACTCTTCATATTTCTTATCTCTTTCACTACCCTTCAACTGTGTCAACAAATGCTTGAACTTGGTAAGATAGTCTATAATTATTGTAAAATCTTCAGATTAAGAGAGGTGATCTCAATTTCAAGTTGTATGGCTCTCATATGATCCACCTTACCAAATAAATCCTCAAATTTCTCCCATATTTTGAAAGGAGAGTCACATTTTTCCAAATTAAATAAAAGACTATCACTTACATAAGTTCTTATCAAACCCATACACTCATCAAATTTGCACTGGTACTAAAATTTCTCATATTCTCTAGTGAACATTGGTTGTTCTGAACAAGTTAAAGCCCATAATCCTTTCCCCTTAATTATCATTTCCATTATTGGTTTCCTTTTGTGGTAGTTATGTCTTTTTAATGACTCAACATGATCTAATGCATAAGTAGATTCCATCCTCAAAAAATCACCAAAAGAAATGCAAGAACCAAGTAATGCAACAAGATCCCCCCCCAGATTTTTGCACTTTATAATGAGTGTCTGTTACAATATGGAACTTTATAATTATA
This sequence comes from Taxus chinensis, assembly GCA_019776745.2. Classification (NCBI taxonomy): domain Eukaryota; kingdom Viridiplantae; phylum Streptophyta; class Pinopsida; order Cupressales; family Taxaceae; genus Taxus; species Taxus chinensis. The sequence goes on from CM034155.1 coordinate 97,253,154, forward strand.
GTTTTATTCTCAAAATAAATATTTTTAATGGAAAGATCACAAAAAAACAAGCACTTTTGCAAAAAACAGCACTCAAAAGCAAGTTACCGATCAAAATTTACAAGCTTTTCAATGCTCTACTATTTATTTTAGTTGTCACTAAAACAGAATAAAATACTCTTGCCTTCGCCACACACATAAAATTAAAAGGGCTTGGAGTTAAGCACCTACTAGTAGTATTCACAAGCTTTAAGCCCTCATATGACCATACCATATGACCAGGGGCTAAGGTGAAGTAGAAACTACATCGTTGGATGATTTACATTTCCACTTTAGTGTTAGGATGTCATCACCTACACAACTGAATGTTGGAGGTGAAACTTCTGGAAGTCAGAAAAATGTAAATTTCATCATGTAAAATACTCAAGAGACACCTATTTCTAGAAGAACGAGAAAGGTAAAAACTAGGACTTGGGAAGGAGTTTCAGGTTAGAGTGGGTTTCTAATTTTCCATTTATTGAACCTTTTGAAAATGAAAATAAAGATGAACCTCCTAAATAATGAAAATGTACAATTTGTAGCTAGAAATTGGGCAGAGAGAAGACAATACATTTTAAATTAGATACTATTCAGAAGCATGTAGGAAAGATATATGAAAAGAAAACTATAGATGGAGTAGTGAAGAATGTTGCCAAATGGAAAATTTTAGATGATTGTTTACATATTTTGTATGAAAAATAATTTAAAGAGAACAAGAGAACTAAAATAATAGTTATAGAGAATGGAGGGTTTTGGCTCCTGAATTCTCACCCCAAGGAAATGATCAGATAACTGGAGTGGATTGGATTTAAGGGAGTGATAAAGAATGAGATGTTCTTTTTTGTTGATAGCCAAAGATTTTTTCAACACTAAACCTAATAACGCAAATCTCTGAGGTGATCAAGAGACACCTTAACAAAGGGGATGCCTCAACCCTGTTACTTCTTAATCTTCCTAGACCAAGGTGAGAGGACCTAGTTGGAGGATCTACAAAAATGAAAATATATCCTAGCTTGGTTTCCTTTATGATTGGTGCAACATAATTTGAAGCAAGTGCATCCACATATACAATACTCACTCATAAGATTTGTCACTTTATTATTGTAGGCACTTGACACATCAAATACAGATCAAATAGATAAATAATGAACAAATTTAGATATTTTGTTTACATAATAGTATCAACTAAGGGTGATTTAAGTGATATTGGATCATAGACTTGGTGGGATTCTCAGAAAATCTTACTGGTAATGAATAACTTTTAAACACAGCTTTGCAAAATAAGCATATGTATGGTATACATCTATGATATGCTTTGTAGGTATGAAGATAACTAGATATTTTTAGTTTATATTTAATACGGGGAGGGTAACCGATTTTATGAATTTGGTTTGTTAATGTTCCCATGGAAAGAATCCATCCTTAATGGTGATGCTTGAAAATATCAATCAATTTAACATAATCTATAAAATAACATTTGCATTCATTGATACTCAATTTGCACAAATGTTATCAACAGTCTTCGGAATCCTAAATACAAATCATGGAGTTAGAGTTTAGATAAAGCACTTGTTATATTTTTTTCATACACCTAAAATACCCTTAATAGATAACAATAACCTTTCAATATTTTTCCCTTGGTATTTTACAATCAACTTGAACTATTGTAAATTTTACACCACTCTACGATACTCTCACAGTGACCAAAAGAATGCAGAAATGAATAAATATCCTTGTGTACTTAAAAAATTAAATCCAGTGTAATATTTTAATAAAAATTATATTTCATCATTCATACTTTTAAAACATGAGAAATGGGAAAGCATAGTTTCATCAAAACAGATAGAATCTATTCATGTAAGTTTTGGAAAGGAGACATAAACAAATGCCTTCAAAACCTACTAATGGTCATTCAACACAACCACCTTAGCTCTTCCTCAAATAACTAGACACATACAAGATGTTTTTCAAGAAAATAGAAACTATAACTTAACTTGATCAGCAAAATTCTATAACTACACCTTTTTTGCCTCCTCGCTCAAAATGAAAGACTTTTACAATATATAGCAGAGAGAGAGAGAGAGAGAGAGAGAGAGAGAAGAGAAAAAAATTATTTTCATCTTCAACCACCAACAAGATGCATTAAAATTCTGAAAAGGAGCATGGGAAGCCTGCCAAGGTCATTCATTCATGTTGTCTTGCTTGTTGGAGAAGAAATGTGCACCATACTTCATTAAAATGGGTGGTTGAACAATATTGGAACTGCATCTTTAATGCTGAAGATGTTTTCTTATTTTTCTCCCACCAACTACCATCAATTTCTAAATCTGATGATGCCAAAGTGAAGGGATCAAAGAGACCTTTCCAATGATATAAATTTTGCAAGATTTGGAGTAGGGAATTGAAAGATATGGCCTTCTAAAGTTTTTCATGTCGGGATGAACAAGAAATTGACATGTGGCAGCCTTTGATTAGCTCAGGGATTGCCTCTATCTACGTGTGTTTTGTTTTTCCTTTTCCATGTGTTGGTCTCTAGTTGGGTCGTGGGGTCAGGATTTTCTTCCTTTTACTTTTTTCTTTGTCCTTGTCCCTTAATGAAATGTGAGCCAATTAAACAATGCCACACTCCTCACAGTGTTTTCTTAATATGATTATCCATTTGAAGCATAGACCAATAGAAAATCTCCATGCTACTTCAAATTTAGTCTTTTAGCTAAGGACCTTGTCAAACTGAAACACTGGACCAATAAGAACACTTCACATTCCTCCTATGTCAAAATTTATTTCTTGTGTGTGACTTCATCATTAAGTTTTTTCCTTGATATAACTTCTATTTCAGCATGGACAATAAAGCTTATGTTGTATAGAATGTCAATGTGTTTTAATAGACCTCCTTCTGACTTTTTGGATCAAAAGCCAATAAAAAGCTCCATGTACCTGACCTGACATTCAAAATTCATCTGCCTTGAAGACTTCAGGTGCCAACAATTTCCATCTTAACCATTGATCTTGCACCATTTTTCATCCCCTAACTTCACCATGTTTTCTTAACCTTTATTGACTTTGTCTGCCCCACCCTTGGACCAAAATATTTGAAATGTGACTTATTTTTTTCAAAAGTTTAAGTGGTTATGCTCCACCCATGAATGGCTTGAAACCACACTACTAGACCTGAGACTTCCATGGACTTACTTTGATAGTTTTCATCATATTACCATCCCCGTCATTTTTCTTTTATTTCATTGGTAAAGTACCTTACAGCAACTCCTTCACATCGCAACCTACTTGGTGAACTTCAGCCTTTTTTATGTGGAATGTTTGAATGTAATGAGGCCACTTTTGACAGGTGTGCTTTCAAGCCATAAAGGTCTTTTTGTTAAAATGGCTAAGTTCCATTTTAATGCTGAGTTATTTGATCATGCAGCTTTATAGATTTCACTAAGGTGAGTTGCACTTTTGGGCCTTCAGAGCTTCAGTATTTCCTGGAGCAAAATGAATCATTTGATGTTTGATTTGCAAGGTTCTTTGTATGAAAGATGTAAATGTATCTCAATCACCTGTAAGTCTAAATTATTTTATACCTTGATCAACCTATCCATTAACCAATTTTGTTGAATCCTTTAATTTTACTTAGACAAAGCATAGAAATCATTACAAATTGACAATTTTCCTTTACTCAGACTTATATTTGAAGCACGGGGAATAATATGAAACACATAAATCAGCTACATAAGTGGAGGATAAATACCAGCTTGATCCAAGGACCTAGATTGAGCACCAAAATGGCTTCTAATTAGGGATGGGCACCCCCTATTGGTGCCACAAGAACAAATAATAGTTGGCTAGTCCATTGGGTAAGGAGTTGGGGATAAAAAATACACAGGGCCTTCTGAGTAGATACATAATAGCCCAGGGGTAAACTAAAAACTAAGGAAACCTAATCACTGTAGACCAGAGCACAAAAGGGAAACATCAACACAAACAAAGGCAAAAACCCAATACAAAATTGTACACTATACAAAAAACATACCTAACCCTCCAACTTAGTCTAAGAAATGTTTTCCATGTCTACCATTGACGGGAAACTTCAAAAAATGTCCTTCTAAGTCCTTTAGAAAAAAAGTATGTTCTCTAACCCTAATATTAATAGAATATGGTCCCATCCATAGGGCATCAAATTCTCTATTTTTTCCCTTGTCTTCATGTCTGATGTCCCATAAAAATACCAAGTCTCCAACATTGAAAACTCTTGGAGTGACCTTCTTCTCAAATATTTTCTCTAGTTTTTCTTGAACTTGACATGTCTTTAATGGGACTCTCTTCTTTCCTCATCCAATTCCATAATTTGATTGATCCTTGTCTCATATGGACTTACTTCTTCTCCATATTCAAATTGTTGCATGAACTGATATGCAAAAAGTTGTAAGTGCAAGGGAAAAAGGGCTTGAATTCCATAAACTAACTCAAAAGGAATCTTTCTAGTAGACCTCTTGGTGGTAACTCTATCTACCCATAGTGTAAATTTTAGTTGCTCACCCCATTTCCTCTTGTTTGTTCTAGTGTTCTTCTGAGGATCTTAAGTAGGTTCTTATTGCTTGATTCTACTTGGCCATTTCCTTGAGGATTATAATTTGATGCATAAGCCAAATTTATTCCATATTCCTTGCACATTGTTGTCAATGGTTTAGCTCTGAAGCTCATGGCATTGTCAGCAACTATCTTGGTGGGAACCCCAAATCTGTAGATTATGTTATTGAGAATAAAATCCATGACTACTTGATGAGTTTCCTTCTGGGTAGGAATGGATTCAACCCATTTGGTAAAGTAATCAGTGGCTACCAATATCCACTTATGACCAGCACTTGAAGAATCTAATATCACTCCAATAAAATCCAATCCATGTTGTTTAAATGGAGCTTCCAAAGACATGGACTGCAAGGCTAGGTCCCTAGATGCTTTCAATCTTCAATAAAAACATTGACAACTCTCACATATTTGAACTAACAGGGCATTATCTTTTAACAGAAGACCAATAACCTTCCCTCAAAATTTTATGAGCAGTGACTCTCCTAGCAAAATGACCTCCACATACTCCCCCATGAAATTATGCAATTATTTTAGGTGCCACTTCTTTAGTGATGCATCCTAGAAAAACTCCCTCTAGGTTCTTCCAATCTAGTCCATGATAAGTCAAAACATACTTCTGGGAAACCAGCTTGAGTGTCCTCCTCTAATTCTTTCTAGGTACATAGGAAATTTTAAATTTATCAACTAATAGACTATATATTTATACCAATATGATGTGTTGACCTTTTTATGGGAGTTTGGCCCATATTTTTTACCACTATATATTTCAACTACCTATATATTGCTCTTTTTCATCAACCTTTCAAAGCCTAGACCCCACACTAACTTGGTAGTTTATATGTCCATATCATATTCTTGAAGCTTGTTAACCCATCTGCACCTTTTGTTGGATAATTCCATCTAAGACAAGATGTCCTTTACCATTATGTGAGGTACATAAGTTACTATCTTTGAACTAAGAATATAAGGTCTGAAGATCTTGGTTTCTTTGACTAGAGCAAAAGCTTGCTTTTCCATGACATAATACTTCATCTCAGACCCTTGTAAAGCTTTCTAAAAAATGCAATAGGCTTTTCATGACCTTCCTCATTCTTTTGTAACAACACAGAGGCAATAGTGAATTCAGAGGTAAATGAAAACATTTGAAAAACTTTTCTATAATCAGGACTGTCCAACACAGGAGTAGTTTTGAGTGCATCCTTCACTCCTTTGAAATCTTGGGTCACTTCATTACCCCATTTGATCACCTGATCCTTTTTTAACATATTGGTGATTGGTAAAGTGATTTCAATGAAGTTAGAAATGAATCTTCTTACAAAATTAACTTTCCCAAAGAAGGTTTGAATACCCTTCTTTGACTGGGGGATATGAACCTTATCAATAGCTTCTACTCTTTCTGGATCAATCATGACTCCTTGGTGAGACACTATGTGTCCAAGCAGTTTGGCCTTTTTCATGCCAAAATGGCACTTCTTGGGATTCAAAGAGATGTCATGTTCCTTACATTGAATCAAAATTTTCTCCAAATGTAGCAAGTGATCACCTCTGTTTCTAGAAAATAATGGTGATATCATATTGATACACAACAATTAACTTATTTATAAATATTACAAAGGCAACATGCATTGTTCTCTAGAATGTGGCCCTAACATTCATCAATCCAAATGGAATTCTAACATACACATAAAGTACCCCATGGAGTAGTGAACACATTTTTATAATGTTTTGATTCTTTGACCACAACTTGATTATACCATGAAAAACCATTCAAGGTAGACAATAGTTTTGATCCTGTTACCTTTTTCAATAAATTATCCATATTTAGAAATGGATAATTATATTTAAGTGAATTCCTATTAGGATTTCTAAAATCAACACAAATCCTTATGTCTCCATTATTTTTTCTCACTGGTACTAAATTGGCTACCCATGAAGAATATCTAGTAGGCTTTATGATGCCACCATCTCACAACTTATTCAACTCTTCCTGCATCTTGGTTGCAAGAATAGGGTTAATAGGCCTTTACTTCTATCTGAAAGGCTTAGTGTGGGGTGCCAAGGGTATCTCATGCTGAAAAAAATCCTCATTGTAAACCATCAACTAAAAATAAAACCAATCAAGGTAGTCTTGATACTTTCTTAACAACTTAGTATAAGCCTCTCTTTCTTCCTTATTCAAATTACTCCCTAACCACACATTTCTAGGATCTTGACATGAACCTAGATTGCACTCCACAATATCTCTTGGAAAAGTAGCATATTTACAAATGGGTCTTTCAGTACTATCAAAGGAAGATTCTAAACTAACTAACCCCCTTGGGATTACATTAGTTTTTAATTGAATTACTTATTTTCCAAAGAGGGTTTCCTTCCCCTCACATACCTCTACCATAGGTTCCAAATCAATGATCTGGTCAGTGAACTCACCTTGGAAATTCAGAAATCTTTTGATGTGTGAATCATCATCAAATACTTGCTGGTGTTGAATATTATCAGGTACAGAAGGTTGAACCAATACTTCCACTTCAAACTTACAGTAAGGGGATGAATCCTAGTTTTCATATTGTGAACCCAAGACTGCCAATCTATCAGCTACTACATTTTGTCTTCTCTCATGGTACTCAATATTGAATGAATCAAAACATTCAATGAGATCCCATACTACATTTTGTACTGTTTTAACCTTTGATTTTTTTCTACATTTAACTTTCTTATTTTGCTTAATCACTAACTCAGAATCCCCTTTAACTAGGAGGTCTTTTATCCCATGTCTCCAAGAAATTCTCAATCCTAACAGGAGTGCCTCATACTCAACCACATTATTGGTGCATTCAAAATTCAATTTAAAAGAAAAATTGAAAGACTCACTGTTTGGAGAACTCAACACCACTCCTGCCCCATTACCACTACTTGAGCATGCTCCATCAAAGGTCATGGTCCAAGGGACCTTCAGGTCTTCAAAATGAGAATTTTCATCCATACATTGGTCTTCAAAGTCATCATTTCCTATAAAATTCTCCATATCTACATCAATAAAAATTACTTCATAAGAGGCATTGTTAGGATCCTCAATGAGGTGTAACATTTTATCTTCTCTGTATAACTTGACCAATTTCCCTTCCAATGGTATGGAAGCATAGGACATATCCATTTAGACACTATATCCAACACTAGCTTCCCACTTTCTTGACAACAACATCCCCCATTTGGTTAGGGACATCAACAATGACAACATTCATAGTCAAGTACTTTCCTAGATGTGGTGCTAATTATACAATCAATCCTTTCGCATAGCCCACTACATGTACTTCTCTAGATACCACAGTATAAAATTTCCCAAAATCAATAGTTATCTTAAGGTTTAACTCATTCATGATTGTAAGAGGCATGATGTTACATGAATCTCCAGAATCAAACATACAATTGTGTAAGAGCCACCCATTTACAATAAGGGATGTGAAAAAGGGGTCAACATCCAGTTGTGTTTCCACCAAAGAAGTTCCTAGATATACCTCAGGAGGAATTTCCATATCCTCTTCAGTTCCTTGTACTTCAGCTTCAACAATTGTGGGGGATGATTTCTCATCAACAGGATCCTTATTGGTAATAATCTCATCCTCTTTAAAACCCAAATACTCAAAGGCCTACTTTTTATGCTTAGGGATCCTTAATAATTCTACAATGGGAACTGTAATTTTTATTTAGCTTAAAATATGGGCCATATCACATACATTATATTTAGGAAGAGGAGCATTGGAAGGAACTTTTATAGTTTTTCTATATGGAAAAAGGTTCTTTTTAGTGGGGTTTGGGGAAGAACGTAGTGTCTTAGGATGAATTATAGGATTTTTATTTAGCACATTTCTTTGAGGGGCATATTTGGGGATATTAGAAAGGATAGACATCCTCACTTTAGTTACAGGAGTAGGTCCTTTAATTTTTCTATTTCTATGATTGTATTCCTTTTCCTGAGCAACTACAACATTGATCAATAATTTTCTATCCTCGCTAGAAGGAACATCACCATCATATTTCTTGATCATCAAGGCTCTTAAATACTCAAAATCATGATTAGGTAATTCAAAATATTGGGCCATATCAGCCTCAACATTTATTTCAATAGGGAGAGACCTAACCTTTTCAACACAAGTCCAGAAATCAACCACATTTTGGGCATAAAGGAGGTCAATAGAAGATACATTATGATCACATTCTGGTTAACATTCCATCATGCACACATCACCAAAATTAGTTTCATCACTTTCATCATCTACAAGTGGATCACAGGGAACATGGGGAAATAATCATTTTTCACACTAATCAATGGCATGTTCTTCCTCAATAGCATCTACTCTTCCCACTAAAGGGTCAGGAACTACTTTGTTATCTCTAAAATTTTGTTGCTTACCATTGTGACCCATAGGTCCTTTTCCTCTATCCTCATCCCAGTGCTCTCCTTTGGGATGATTCCCAAATCTATTGTGTCCAGTTTCCTGATGTTGATTCTAAGGTTTGGGAGACAATTCCTTTTTAGCTCATGTTAATTTATAAGAAATTTTCTTAACATACCCTGCCAAATTTTTGACAACTTATTCAAGGTCAACTGTCTTGCTAGTCTGAGGCTTATCTGGGTTAACCAACTTCACACCCTCTCTCTTTTGTGGCTTCCTAGTAGCTTTAATATTATTCTTCAATCTGGATAGCCATGGTAAAAGCTTGTCTCAGAATCTAAGGATTTTTATCTCTTAAGTAGTATGTTGCCTTCTTATCAAATGCATTTGAGTACTTAATAAGACAAGACTCATCACTGGGTCTTATATTATTGGGAAACCTTGTCAAGGTTTTATTTAATATGGTATTGAATTCATGGACACACTCATTAGGATTCTTTTTAATGTTCTCAAACTCAGACAACAGAAACCTTGGATCGGTTCTATCACCATATGAAACCCTAAATGCATTTTTCATCTCCTATCCTTAATTTATTGATCCATCATGAAAGGCTTTAAACCATTCACAAGCATCTTCTTCTAGAATATGCACAAACAATTTTACATATGCATCCTCAAAATTAACCTCATAATCATCCATTTATTTGTGAAATAACTTTAAATGATGATCACCATTGATAGCATTATTTCCTTGAAACTTAAGGCAACCTCATTCTAATCTCATTAGGGACCTCATTTGGATAACCTTCCATGTCATTAAAATCAATAGGTTTATATGTGTTAACTCTGAAAGGTTATCTAGGAGGTGGTTCAGCCATGTTATTTTGCACAGGAACTATAGGTGGAGGATGGTGTAGCCAATGTTGAATAGGAGTTTGTTGGTTTAAAGGATTTTGAACAACCTAATGAAAGCCTTTGGGAGGAGTAGATTCTAAACCAAATCCCTGGTTCTCCTTATAAATGAAAGAATACTGATTACCGGGATGCTTACAAATTGTATAGCCTTAGAAATAGGACTCTTGACTTTGTACAAAGAGTGTAAATGATAATCCAAACCAGATGTAACTGATAATCAGAGATGCTTTTCAGATGTGCTGGAATAGTCCTCAACTAGAGGAATATCAAGCTTATTGACTTGAATACAACTGCTCTTTTAACTCTGATCAATTATAGGCTTCCATATCTACTTATTTTTCCAAACAAACCTGAACTCGGGAAGCAACTTCTTTATGGGGTCATATTTTAAGAAGACTGTAATCCTTTCAATTTTTCAAAATAAAAAGCAAATCAGTAATTACAATCAGATGAAACCGGTCTATCCCAACTTTACTTTAGGGAGTCACCACTAGATTATCGAATTCTAGAAATAGATGGAACCTTTAAACATATAGGTATTTATTCCCCGAAAATGGTGCCAGAAGAAAATCTTTTAACACAAAAAAAAACTTGAACATTATTATAATTTCCCTGATAATGGTGCCACTCACATGTGTGTTGATAGAACGGGTATAGGGAATATTCATAATGGAGAAAATTTCCCTGCTTATAATGAGATAAATATTGTGGATAAACATCTCCCTGGCAAACGACACCACTCGGGTGTTGGCTCCCAAAATCTCACCCCAAGGAAATGAGTAACTAACTGGAGTGGGTTGGCTTTGAGGGAGTGATGAAAAATGAAAAATTATTTGTCATTGATAGTCAGGGATTTGTTCAACACTCAAAATTACTAACTCAAATCTGGGAGGTGATCAGGAGACACCTTAACAAAGGGGATCGCTCAACCCTACTACTTCTAGATCTTCCTAGACTAAGGTGAGAGGACCTAGTTGGAGGATATGAATTAATAAAAAGATATCTTGGCTTGGTTTCCTTTATGATTGGTGCAACATAATTTGAAGTAAGTGTAGCCATAGATACAATACTCAATCATAAGAGTTATCACTTGATTATTGTATTCACTTAACACATCAAATAGATAGATAATGAATAACTTCATATATTACGTATACATAATAATATATACCAAGGGTGTTTTAAGTGATATTGGATCATAAACTTGGTGGGATTCTCAATCAAATCTTACTGGTAATAAATAACTCTTAAACACGAAGTTTGCAGAGTAAGCATATGTATGGTATGCAGGTATGATATGCTTAGTAGGTATGAAGATAACTAGATATTTTTTAATTGAGATTTGAAGGGGGGAGGGTAATTTCTTTTATGAATTTGGTATGTTAATGTTCCCATGGAAAGAATCCATCCTTAATGGTGATGCTTGAAAATAACAATCAATTTAACATAATTTGTAAAATAGCATTTGCATTTATTGATACTCAATTTGCATAAACGTTATGAATAGTCTTCACAATCCTAACTACAAACCATGGAGTTATATTTTAGACAAATAACTTGTCATATTTGTTTCATACACCCAAAATACCCTTATGGGATAACAATATCCTTTCAATTTGTTGCCCTTAGGATTCTACAACCAAAATTAACTATTGTAAAGTGTACACTACTATACAATACTCTCATAGTGACTAGAAGAATGAAACAATGAAGAAGGTACCTTGCATACTTAAAAATTAGAGTCAATGTAATATTGTAACACAAATTATATTACCTCATTCATACTTTTACAAGATGAGAAATGGGAAAGAATATTTTCATCAAAATAGATAGAATCTATTCATGTAAGTTTTGAAAAGGAAACATAAACAAATGCTTTCAAAAACTACGAATGGTTGTACAACGTAACAACCTTAGCTCTTCCTCATATAAATGGACACATACAAGATGTTTTTCAAGAAACTAGAAATTAGAACTTAGCTTAGCTTGATCAACAAAATTCTACAACTGCCCCTTTTCCACCTCCTCGCTCAAAATGAAAGACTTTTACAATATATAATAGACAAGAGAGAAAGAAAATAAAAAGACTGAATTTCCTCTTCATCCACCAACAAGATGAATTAAAATTATAAAAAGGAACATGGGCATCCTACCAAGGTAATTCATTTTTTTTGTCTTGCTTGTTGGAGAAGAAACATGCATCATACTTCATTAAAATGGGTGGTTGAACAATACTAAAATTGCACCTTTAATGCTAAAGATGTTTTCTTATTTTTATCCCACCAAATTCCATCAATTTATAAATATAATGATTCAAAAGTGAAAGGCTCTAAGAGACCTTTCTAAAGATATAAATGTTGCAATATTTGGAGCAGGGAATCGAAATATATGGCCTTCAAAAATTTTATGTGTCAGGAAGCACATAAATGTGATACGTGGTGACATTTGATTAGCTTGGGGATTGCCTTTGGCTACTTGTGCATTTCTTTTCCTTTTTCCATGTGTTGGTATCTATTTAGGTTACGGGGTTGGGGATTTTCTTCTCCCTTCATGAAATGTGAGCCAATTAGATAATTTCATGCCCCTCGTGGTGTCAGACCTTCAATATCCATTGCAAAGCATATACCAATAGAAAATCTCCATGCTTACTTCTCATTTTACCTTTTAGCTAAGGATCTTGTCAAAGTATGAAACACCAAGCAATAAGAACACTTCATGTTCCTTCCCTATGTCATAATTTCTTGCTTCATGCTTGTTTTTCATTGGTTTTTGCCTTTTCATCACAAATTCTATTCGAGCGGACTTAAAAATTTTAGCTCCATAGAATTTTTCCACGTGCAGTGCCTTGATTTCCCTTGACTTTCTATATATGAATCCTTTGAAAACCTATTTTATTCCACAAATATGGAGTAAACAAAATGGATCTTCTTTGAATATTTTCTAAATGCCAACATGTGTCCCACCTTGATCATTAATCTTGCGTCATATGTCATCCCCTAACTCCATCATGTTTCCTTGACCTTCACTGACTTTTTCTACCCTGCCACGGACCCAAAATATTATGAAATGTATCTTATTCCATGGATTTTTAAAAAATTAGTGGTTATGATCCATTATTCTACAAATTCTAGAGAAACTACACAACATGAAAATCGGGAAACCCACAGAACACTAGGATAGTGTTTCGCATCTTCCATCCTTTGTCCCATTTCAATTTTATTTCATTGTTTTTAAGTACCTCATGGAACTACTCATTCATGTCGCAGCTTCTACTTGGTGGACTTCATCCTTTGTTTTACGGAATGATGTGTGTTATGATGCCACATCACATTGTGCTTCTAAGCCACGAAGGTCTATCTGCATCAAAAATCCACCTAAGTCCCAGACTCATGCTTATTTGTTTTACAGGTTAGGAGAACCCATGGAACACTAAGTTCCTACATTCCATGGTAAACTAAATCAGTCTCCCACAGTTTTCCTAGAGAAGAATGGCTCTCCATTTTGATGAGTTATCCAACTTTGCAAGGGGGGAATTTTGGTATAAAAAATATGTAAACATATCTTGATCACCCATAAGTCCAAAGATTTTATACCTTGATCAACCCATTTATTAACCAGTTCCACTAAATCCTTTCATTTTACTTAGATAATGCATAGAAATCATTACAAATTGACAATTTTCCTTTACTCAAACTGATCTTCGAAGCAAGGGGAACAATATGAAGCACACAGATCAGTTACATGTATGGAAAGTGGAGGATAAATACAATCTCGTTCTAATAACCCAAATTGAGCACCAAAAAAGGGACTATTACATCTCAATTTAGCAAGGTCATTCAAAATAGTCTTTTAGGTTAAAAAAAATCAACTAGCTATTGTTTTTCACATTCTAAAAAGCGGTCATCGTATAAAATATTTTCCTAAACAAAAGAATATGTTGTATTTTCTTAGTTTCCTCATACTCATTGGTCTAAAAGTAGTGATTGAAATTTGGTAAAATTCATGGCTATGGTTAAGAAAGAATAATTGAAAGAGAAACTTAAGTCTACATGATACGTGCCTTTGTCTATTGATGAGATTATAACAATAGATAATACTGCTTGGGTCTATATGCATGTTTCTATTGCTGAGAATCATGTGAGATAAGCTCACTTAATTTCTATTCACACTATGAGAGAGAACTCCAATGATGAAAATATTTGGGAATTGGCGATAAGAATTTAGAAGGAGATGGTTTCACCTTTTTTTCTTAGATTATTTCTTAGAAGCATTGACGAAACAGATAGGGTAACGGGCATAGGAGGAATACATGTTCAAATGTCAGTTTATGGGTTGTTGTGCGCGTATGACTTCTGAATCCACAGCTGACTGTGAGAGCTTCCTTTTGGCTAGGAGGAACTCCCTATAATGAAAGAAAGACCACTAGAAAAAATTAAACAATATGGGCAGTGAACTGCCTAGCGTGAGCTAGATCCAGGAAGCATGATACTTCCTAGATGGCTGTCAGTCCACTATTTTAAACAAATTAATGCTGAAAACAAGGTAAATCCTATTGTTATTTTAAAATGATTTAGGTATCTCACTTAAAAACACAATAAGAAAATAGATCTAATCTAACAGGCTAAGCTAGAATAGAATCCATAGGTCAAATGGTTGGTTATGGGTTCTACATGTCTGATAAAGGTCTCGGGTAGGTCACAAGTGAGTGAGGGTGAGGTAAAATTAGGTGGATATGTCTCTGTTTAAGACTATGTGGGCAAACACAGAGACCGGCATCGGTCAGGGGTGACCGACTGTGGTTAGGTATAACCGGTGCCGGTTACTGTGAGATCTGGAAACGTCACAGAACGGGGTTTTGGTCTCCTTTGTGATTGCACAAAGGATTTGGGTTGGTCCGGACGAGGTATTGGGTGACTGGAATAGGTTTTTACAAGGTTTTGATGGGTCTATGGAGGTACAAACTGTTAGAGATGGTCAATAGGGAGCAAGATAAACAATGGATGATGAAATAAGGATGAAATGAAATAACCAAGAAGTATGATGTTGTACCTAATTGGATTTCATTCCTGCAAGGTCTATGTGTGAAGGATGGAGGTGCTAATGATGGGTTTGAAGGCTACAAGTGATCACCAACTGAAGAAAATATTCTGCATGGGCTGCATGCACACTCCTCTTTTGCTTGGATAGATCAGAATGTGGCTGGGAAGGTTGTGCAGGAGAAGATCCTCAATCTCCTTCCTTGGATGTTAGTTCTTGCTGGAATTGGCTCTCTGAAGATGCGTTATCTCTTTGAGATTTTGTTCTTTCTCGTCAAATTTCTCCCAATTTTTTTCCAACTTGCTTCCAAGTTCCAAGTTCCAACCTTGAGAATAAGGTTGTTTTGGGGTTAAAATGGGTAACCGACGGCGGTCCGGCTTAACCAGCGATGGTTAGGGGTAACCGACGTCGGTCAAGGTGGAATTTCCTAGGTTTACTAAACTTAGGGAGATCCTCCTTATTTCCTTGGATCTTGTGTTGTTATCCCGTGGATTAGACTAGGAGATTCTTGTGAGCATGCAGGAATGTGGTTAGAGGGAGTGTAGGCATTGATTTTTAGGGTTTGGGTAAGTCTTAGTTAGTTATGGTAACTTGCTAAGAACAGGTCTTAGATTGAGTTAGGTTGGTGAGGTGTCTAAGTGAAGTGTTTGTGTAGATATTATTTAAATAAGATATTTAAATAATAAATATAGTGAGGATAAAACATTAATTTAATTAAATTAATATTAGTAGGGTGAAGGGGGTCATGGCTAGGTAGATGTAATAAAGGGGGGCTTATATGTCGAGGGACGAAGGGGGAGTGTGACCTAATTTTAGTGTCTACATTTTTTCCCCTTTTTGTTGCGTAGCTTGTATTGGTAAGTGATGCTAACAAAAATAATATGTGGTTGGCCCATGTGGGGGTTAAGGTGATCCCCCTCAAACCAGAAACTGACAAAGCAGCAGGTTGAAGCGGTGAGTGGTTTGATAAAAGGTAAATGTGAGGAAAAGGTAAGTGGGTGCAGGGGAAGAGGGTGAAAGGTCTACTCGGGTGATCTAGGTAATGGGTCAGGGTCAAAGGTAGTAGCAGTCAAATGCACACACGTATAAACTACAGCACACTACTTGGCTAAAGAGCAGGAAAACTCTACATCGTCTAAGGTCGATAGGTTTATCTAAACAAGGGTGAAGTGAATCCGGTATCCAAGGTATAGGATAAGGTCAGGAAACACAATGTAGGTTAGGTGCAGGAACGTTTAGGTATGTTCTGGTACACCAAAGGTAGGGTCAGGATAAATGGTCACGTCAATAGGCTAGGTAAGGTCATTAGGTCAACAACACAGGTAACAGTGCCGCAAGGTATAACAAACACATGAGGTCAAAGGTCACTAGCGATGGTCTAGGTCCAAATATCGAGATCACGGCATGGGTAAGGCCGAGGTAGGGGTAAAATAATAAGGCGTCAATAGTGGACGCGAGGAGGTTGAAGAAGGTGGAGGGCCAGAGGTGAAGGTAAAGTGGTCCAGGTAGGTGTAGGGAGGCAAAAGAAAGAGGAGGTAAGGAAAATGAGGTAAATGTGAGGGCAATGAGTACACAGGGTAACCGACATCAGTCGGTATGAACCGATGATGGTGTAGGGGAACCGACGGTGGTAGTCTAGGGCATCAGACTGACAGCGGTCAAGGGTTAACCGACGTCGGTCGGGTCGGGTAGGGTATAAAAAGTTGAAAACCCATGTTTTAAAATTCATTTGTGCATTGTTAAAAAGGAGAAAAGGACAAGAAGAGAGAAAAGAGGAAGAGGTCAAAAGAGTACAACAGAGAGATTGGTTAGCGAGCCACATAGGTGAGATTGATTGAGTGAGAGGTGGGGCCGAGATCAGGTGGCACGATTCGTGTGGCTGAGGATTGGTTGTTCTTGGCTTGATGGTAGAGGTAGGAGAGGATTGGGTGGTCCACTCGTACAGTGGCCAAATATACCACCACGGATGTGGCAGAGGGATGAGGTAAGCTCCACACCATAGCTTAATGATTTGATTGATTAAGTAGGTTAAAATATGGGTTGTAATAAAAATGTGGGGGGAGGTTTTGAATTTTGGATTGGGAGGTAAAATGGATATAATTGGGTTGGGGGAGGTTGGAATGTAGGTCAATAGGAGTGGGAAGGGAAGTAGGGAAGGTTTAAGTAGGTTTGGTTGGGTAGTTAGGTTGATTTGGTCAAAAATTAAAAAAATTGGTCGGGGGTTTCGGCGTCATTCGGCACCACAGTGACTGGCGTCTGTCACTGTCGGCTGATGTTGGTCATGTAGAAGTGGCATCGGTCATGACATAGGTGACTGATGGTGGTAAAAGGCTACCGGTGATGGTTATGGGTAACCGAAGTTGGTGTGAAAATAAGGAAATGGGGCCAGAAATAGGCAAAAAAAATGGGTTAGGTAGTGGAAATGGATGGGAAATGGGTAGGGTAAGATATGTAAAGTTGTGGGTTAAGAGAGAGGGGATGGGTTGTGGGTGGGTTGGGTAAGGATTAGGGTAGAGGGGCTTTGGGAAGAATAGGTGGTTTGGGGGTGAACACAGGGTAAGTTGGGAAAGTGTATTAATATATAGTGTTGGTTAGATGCAGGCCCGAGATGAGCTACGGATGAGGGACCAGGAGCCGCTTATATTGCTAGAGCTGCATGAGCAGGTGACTTTTGAGGAGTGGAGTCACATTGATGATGTTGGCCTGATTGGGATCCACCGTTATGGGTGGGTTGTGAGAGAGCAGAGTCTGATGGTCACACTCATCGAGAGATGGGATTCTGCGACCAACACCTTCCACTTTCTGACAGGGGAGATGACCATCACTCTAGAGGATATATATAGGATATTAAGGCTACCGATTAGTGGAGCCCAGGTTTACTCAGTGACATCCAAGGTCATAGTGAGGTGTATAGATGAGGTGTTTGGAGAGAGAGCAGGTGAGTTGCACTACCACAGTGCCAGCCTGAGTTACCGAGAGGTTTATGCTACCCATCCTGAGGAGATGAGGTTGACAGTGTTGATGATGGAGGTGATCGGGTGCTACACATTGCCAGATTCAGAGGGTGGGAGATTCCCATGGTCACTGATGGGTGTCCTTTGGGACATGATGATTGATCATACCAGTTTTGCATGGGCACCGGCTTTCTTGGTGCAGTTATATAGAGAGTTGTGGGCCTACGGGTGATTGCGGAGATTCAGTCTGTGTTGCATTTTCCTTCTGCACTGTTGGGCCTATGAGCACATTGTGTGTGTGTGACTGACAGGACTACCTTGGGTAGATGCAATTAAGCGGGGATTCATTTGAGTTGGTTATAGGTGATGGGTGCCAAAGGGTGGTGTACAGAGAGCCCGGGCTACATACGATGTAGCATATTATAGACAGAGACTGGAGAGCCTGTCTAGTGTGGATATAGTCTAGAGACCCTATGTGACCTATCCCTCTTACAAAGGGATGTATACAGAGTTGGAGGGACTACAGTTACAGAGGTGGATAGAGGGACGCCGTGCCGGGGAGCACGAGATGATACCTGTCGACCGAGTGAGGCGATAGTTTGGTTTAGTGTAGGATGTGCCCCCGCCCTTCCCATAGTATAGGAGAGAGGAGGTGGAGAGACCTTTGTCTCCACCCCATCTGGCAGAGTTGACAAGGGAGGAGGAGGAGCCTGTGGACCATCACACAGATGATGCAGGGGTGACAATGGCATACAGAAAGTGGTGGGTGGTATAGAGGTAGGGTCAGGTAGGGACATCTGGGAGGCAGGGGTCACAGGTACAAGCTGAGAGGCTAGAGCCGCAGATACAGGTAGAGAGGTGAGAGCCTCAGGTACAGGTATAGGAGGAGGATCCTGAGCTGCAGATATTAGTGGATGGTGTGATGAGACCACCACAGATAGTCTCGAGTGAGCAGACACAATCTCACACGTATAGTGCTGAGAGTGTAGGTGGCTGGTGAGCCCAAAGGAGAGAGCAGAGGACATCTATCAGTGCATGGGGGTCAGCATCAGATGTCGGGCCATCTAGTGGTAGATTGAGAGTAGTGAGCCACCGCTCCGGATCAGAGGGGACTGTCGACACTACAGATGAGGTAGATATGTTATAGCAGATGTGAGACAGTATATCACCTATTTTTGTATTGTTGGATTTTGGATGTATACCGGCCTGCGAGCTGAAGAGATATTGTATTTATTTTTTTATACATGATACCGGCCTGCGAGCCAAAGACATTTTTGTATTGGATAGCGGCCTGCGAGCTGATGATGATTATTTTGGAGATACACATTTATGTGATACGGGTGTACATTGTATTGATACACACATGTATATATGAGGAGATACATGGTATTTGGTGATGTGTTGATGTGTTTATGAGATATTGGTTTATGGCTTGTGTTAGATGAGATATGGATTTGTTACTTTGTATTAGATGATATATGGGTTTCTTGGTTTGTATTAGATGAGTTATATAGGTTTGTCAGTTTGATATGGATGGATGGAGTCAGGTCGGTTTAGGCATGGATTGAGTCAGGTCAGTTTAGGCATGGATTGAGTCAGGTTGGTTTAGGCATGGATTGAGTCAGGTTGGTTTAGGCATGGATGAGAGGTAGGCATGGTGGAGTCAGGTTGGTTTAGGCATGGTTGAGTCAGGTTGTTAGGCATGGATTGAGTTAGGTCGGTTTAGGCATGGATGTTCATTTCGGTATTTTGGTAACAAATGGTAATATAAATGCATGAGATGGTGTAAAATGTGGAAAATGTTGGTTATGTATGAAAATGTGAAATAATATAAGTGGTACAAGCTATGTGGTATATGGTTTAGATGTCGAGGTTTTTGAGATGAATAGGAAATTAGGTAAAAGAAGGGGGGGAAATGGTTAGGGTAAAGAGTGGCCGAGCTAACCTTCTAGGGCCCCATGCCCTGGAAGTGCTACCTACATAGTCCCAGTGAAAAGGGACCTCAGACTGATGTAGTTCTCCCATAAGCTAGGGAAGAAGATGAAAATGAGTTGGTAGGTTTGTGGTCATGTTGTGGGTTTGGGTTTAATAGGTGGGGGTAGATGATAGTAAAAATGTTGCAGGTGAGGGTGACTATGGTGAAAGGGGAGGATGACCCCAAAAGGTAAGCGTTGAGGACCAAGTCCTGTATAAGAAGATCAAAAGGTAATGAAGAAGAGAAAAGATAAGAGGGGGCAAGAAAGCCACCTGATTGGCAAGGATCAAAATGTATGAAACACATCTATAGATAGGCTAATGAACATAAGACCCTAAAGACATTACATGATTGATAATTCTAAGAGTGACGAATAGTCACATGATCACCAAATGTCGTAGGTTCAGTAGGTCCCTTGAGGTATGAAGTGAAAAGACAACGGGTAAGGAGGTGCAGGTAATTGGGTCATAAAATGGGAAGTAGAATGCCTTGGGCAATAGAGCCAAGATCACAATAGGCAAGTCCATGACGAAAAATCTTATTTTTCTTTTTCTTTTCTTTTTGACTTTGTAGATAGACTGATCGATGTGGGAAGTCTATATGGGAGGAATATATGTCTCCTTGAGGTCTTCGTGAAGCTGATCGATGCGGGAAGCTTCTGAATTTTGATTTTTGAGAAAATAGTCCTCTTTTTGGAAAGACTATGTAGAGAGTTGTGAGCTTTTTATAGCTGTCCTTCGAGGGAGCAGTCTACTCATAGCGACAATTAAAGGTGGAAGATGTCCTTTTGAGGGATTCATCTTTTATATTGGAAGTTTGACTCAAGGAGTTGATCCCTTATTTTGGAAGATGTCCTTCTGAGGGATTCATCTTTTTTTTTTTGGCTTTTAAGTCATGGACGAGACTATAATGAAGCATTTGGTTCTTGTTGAGAAGGAAAGGGTGAACGACCATGGGATCTCATCTAAAAGAAGATGAAAAGTATCCATGAGAATCATGCCATGTGTAGAGCCGTGGTGCACATATTTAAGATAAGGAAAAAGGGTGACGGGTAATCACATGATTCTTGTTTAATCGTTAGGGAGATGGATGGAAAAGGTATAGCGCTCAAGGGATGAGCATGTAACTAGACACATAGTGAGGTAGGACTAGAGGTCAACAATAGAATGGTCAAAGATGTAATGCGTTAAGGGGCTCAGGTTTAGGTTTACCCTCAAGTGTGGAAAAATGATAGGCACCTAATCCATAGGTATGAGTTACGATGTATGGTCCAAGCCAATTAGGAGTGAATTTTCCCCATTTGCTTTTTCATACTTTGGTTACGTGTTGATTTTATTTCAAAACAAGGTCACCAACTTGGAAGGTTCATTCATGAACATGTTTGTCATAAGCACGTTTGATACATTGTTGATAAACTTGAAGGTGATCCAGAGCGTTAAGACGATGTTCGTCTAATAACTCTAGTTGTGCTAAGTGGTCCTGACGAAATTCATCATCAGTAAGCATGTCATGGAGAGAAATGCAAAGTGAGGGGATCTGGACTTCAAGAGGTAGAACAACCTCGGTACTATAGACCAGTGAAAAGGGTGTAGCCACAGTGGAAGTGTGAATACTAGTGCGGTATGCCCATAGAGCAAAAGGAATGTGCGTATGCCAATCCTTCCCAGTATCGTCAACCACTTTCATGAGAATTTTATTGAGGGTTTTGTTAGTGGATTCAGCTTGGCCATTGGTTTGTGGGTAATAAGGTGAGGAGAAACTAAGCTAAATGCCGAAGGCATCGCAAAGTTTTTGCAATGTTTTGTTTTTGAATTGTTTTCCATTGTCAGTGATGAGGCGATGAGGGACACCAAAGTGACAAATGATGTGATGGTTAATGAACTCACATATTTTCTTAGCTTTTGTGGAGATGAGTGGTATGGCTTCCACCCATTTTTTGTAGTATTCGGTAGCAGTTATGATCCATTGATGGCGTTGGGAAGAATGAGGATTGATTTCTCTGACAAGATCCAAACCCCATTGAGAGAAGGGCCAAAGGTCACGAGTGACCTGTAAGGCATGACTGGGTGTATGATGAAGGTTGGAATGTTGTTGACATTTCACGCAGCATTTGACATAGTCACAACAATCATGGTTAAGGGTCGGCCAGTAATAGCCTAGGTGAAGAATATGCTTAGCAACAGCAAGGCCACTAAAGTGACCTCCACATATGCCATCATGAACCTCCTTGATGGTATAAGGAATTTCAGAACTTGTGAGGCATCGTAAGAGAATACCATCAAAGCCACGCTTATAGAGGAGTCCCCCCAGGATAACGAAATGGGAGACCTTCTTAAGGAAGGTGTGTTGTCCGTTACGGGTGAGATCAGGAGGTAAGATGGAGAGGGAAAGGTAGTCGAAGTATTGTTTATACCAAAGGTCACTCGGGTCAGGGGTGTCAGTTCTGATTGAGTAAACATCGTGAGGTAAATAAGAAGGCGAATGGAGGCATTGTACAGTGACAAATATTTTGGAATCGGTAGGGGAAGCGGGTATTTGGGAAGCTAAGTAGGCCATGGTGTCTGCAAATTTGTTGGTTGACCGTGGGATGGTTTGAAGGGTGTAATGATCAAAGGTGGTCAAAAGTATGTCTACATGATGTTTATACTTTTGAAGTATCTCGTTATGACATTGGTACATACCATTGACTTGGTTTATGACCAATTGTGAATCACCAAAGATGTGGATTGATTTGACATCGAGGGCATAGGTGGTCTGGAGACCTAGTACGAGCGCTTCGTACTCGGCAATATTGTTGGTGCATTCAAAGTCTAGTTTGAAAGACAAAGGCATGGGTTCTCCATCCAGAGGGATGAGGATAACACCAGCTCCACCCCCATGCTGACACTTGGAACCATCGAAGAACAATGTCATTGGGTAAGGGGGTTCATCCAGGGAAAGGGTAGCAATGGATTCATCAGGAAAGTCAAAATTAGAGGGTTGGTCCCTGGACAATAGGTGCGTCAGCTAGTTGGTCAGCGATAGCCTGGCCCTTAATGGACTTTTGGTGAATGAATTTGAGGTCAAGATCAGCTAAAAGCATAAGCCATCATGCGGTGTGCTGATTTTGATAGGGTTTGGCGTACATGAAGTGTAAAGGGTTGGTGTTGGTCACAACATAGGTTTTGTGGTTGAGTAGGTAATGGCGGAGTTTGGTGGCAACAAAAACTAAGGCTAAGCAAAGTTTTTTAGGGTGGTTGTATCGGGTTTCATAGTCCAAAAGGGTATGGCTTATATAATAAACCACCTGCTCCCTATGTTGTTCATCACGATGAGCGAGCATGGCTCCCAAGGAATGATCGGTAGCTGATATGTATAGGTAAAAAGGTTGATCATCTTTCGGTGGAATGAGTATGGGTGGTTGGAGAAGGTATTGTTTTAGGGCCTCAAAAGCTTTGTGACAGTCATCATCCCATTTAAAGGAGACATCCTTCCTAAGCAGATGATGAAATGGTTGACACTGATTAGATAATTGTGAAATGAAACGATGAATGGATTGCAATTTACCTTGCAGGCTATGGAGTTGTTTGAGGTTCGTGGGCGGAGGCATTTCTAGAATGGCCTTGACTTTAGCAGGGTCAACTTCTATACCATGGAGGGAAACAATAAATCCCAGGATTTTTCCTGAGAGAACCATGAAGATGCACTTTTTAGGTTGAAGGTGGACGTAATATTTAATGAGGTGATCAAAGATGGTTTTGAGGACAATGAGGTGCTTGGTGCGGTGTTTAGATTTAGCCAAGAGATCATCCACGTAATCTTCCAATATGTGATGCATGATATCATGGAAGATGTAAGTCATAGCACACTGATATGTAGCACCAATGTTTTTAAGGCCAAAAGGCATGACTCGATAGAAAAAGGTTCCCCAAGGGGTAATGAATGTGGTCTTGTGCTGATCTTCTAGGGAAAGCAAAATTTGGTTATAACCCGAGAAACCATCCATGAGTGAGAGCATCTCATGACCCATGGTAAGGTCCACCAGTTGATCAATACCGGGAAAGGGAAAGTCATCTTTTAGGAAGGCGAGGTTGAGGTCTCAAAATTCCATGCAAATGTGGAGTCCCCCTGTTGCTTTAGTAACAGGGACAATGTTAGAAATCCAACGAGGATAATCAATGGGTAAGATGAAGGAAACGGAAAGAAGGTGCTGAAGTTCTTCTTTGACGAGAAGAGAAATGCGAGGGTGCATTTTCCTCAGCTTTTGTTTGATAGGTTTGGCATCGGGAATGGTTACGATATTGTGGACCACTATGGTGGGGTCAATACCAGGCATGTCTGTGTAAGACCAAGTGAAAGCGTGGTTATGATCTTGGAGAAAGGAAGTGATGGCTTCCTGTTTAGCAGCATCTAAAGATTGTCTGATCTTTAGGATGTGTGGGTCATCCTGAGTATGAATGTTGATCTCAATATTTGATTCATTCAACATGGTTTGTGTCTCAGAGGGTAATGACTGATGAATATATGAGTCTTCTGCACCAAGGTAGGTGAGTATGGATTCATCATCCTGACATTGAACGATGTTAATGGTTGGTGTGTCGTTGTTGATCATCTCAGGATACAGGAATGGGAGAGTGGAAGGGGCCTCGCCTTTGCATTGATAAGTCAAAGGCCCCAAGGAAATGGTGTTTATGAAAAAAAAAAGTTAGGAGGGATAGATTCAAGATCCATCGACTCCATCGGTGAGGGTGGTGATGAAGGTGGAGAAGGGCTAGGGTCTTCAATGAGTTCAATGTGGGCCTGTTTGGTAGGAGGTTCAGGGAAGTTGATACCACTATGGTCATTATGTTTGTGGGTGGTACATGGAATAATGGTATGGCGACCTTGCTCGTAAAAGCCAAAACCAAAACCCTTCCATGCACAGTGGTATAGGAAGGTGTGGGTGAAATGGTGATTGGTAAGTGATTGGAAGTCAGCAGAAAATGGGTGGGGTTGTGATGGTGGTTCAGGTGTGTAGGTGGTAGTATCAAGTCCCCCATAGGTGAGACTAGTATGAAGATGAGGAGGACCATAAAGGAGGTGTTCTCCTATACGGTGATCATAGTGAGGGTGTTGGTGAAGGCTTCCATACTCATGTGGAGTAAGGAATGTGTTGACGCTATATAGGTGGTACTCCCCCAGAGTGAGGTGTTGAAAAACACCTTCCAAGGGATCAGTGGTTGGTATGTGGGTAGCTGGTATGGATGATGTGTCAGAGGTCAATGCGGAGGTGGTGTTAATGGATTGGGAAGCTAATGGGTCAGCCATGGAGGTTATAGCAGCGGTAGGCATGGAGGAGGTATGTGTGGTGAAAGCAGTGGCTATACTGGTAGGTGTGGGTGTAGGTGTAGGTGAAGTGGTATTGGTTGCGGAAGTAGATGGCTTGATCGGTATGAGTACATTGTTGGGTCGGTAAAGCATGTTGCATGTTTTGAAAGGTGATGGGTCAGCTGGAATGGTATAAGTGTGTCCTTCATGTTCAAACTTTACACAATGATGCAAAGTGGAAGGAACACAACCCATGACACGGATCCAGGGTCTACCAAGCAACAATTTATATTGGAATTCCCCCTCCAAAACATAAAATAATTATGGAATAGTGTGGGGGCCCACTTGAACATGAAGGATGACAGTGCCTAGTGTGGAGGTGATAGTGTCGTTGAATGAACACAACATGACCAGATGTTTGTGCATGTAATTGTCAGGTATGCGCATTTGAGAAAATGCATGGGATGAAATGATGTTAATGCTAGCACCTCCATCAATCATCACACGGTGTACCTGTATGTCATCAATGTGTACAGAGATGAAGAGGGTTGGGTCTGGGTCATCATTTTGGTATGGTGTGATCTCTGTCTCTGAGAAGCTAAGGGAGGCCACTTGGTGAACAAGGTGAGGTGAGGATGAAGGTTGTAATTTGGTGAGAGAGGCTACATGATGGGGTGTGATAATGGAGGCTACAGGTGTAGGGTCATTGGGTAAAACCTCAATAGATTGAAGAAACTCCATGAGGGCCTTGACGATGGGATTCTGAGGTTTGGATGAGGTCATATAAGGACATTTTGAGTGGAGATTGGTGTAATTGTTTGAGCATGGTGTGATGTGTGACACCATTAGAAATGGGGTATGTGGGGCCGCAGATAGTTATCTTAGGTATGGGTGCAGATGGTATGTTGGGTATAGGATTGGTTGGTGGGTCAACTGCCTTTTCTTTACCCTTTTGTGCACATGTGTAGTGATGTGTACCATGTTGATTTGAGGGAATTTGTCAAATGGAGAGGGTGTAGGGTAAGTAGTATAACGACATGAAGGGAAAAAACCTATGGGAGGAGAAAATCCCTGTGAGGTCAGTTGGGCGCAGTGACATTTGGGTGGTATTGTGGCAAGTTAATCTGATGTGAAGACCATGTTAATTTCAAATTTTGGTAATGGTGTGGTTCTAATGGAGTATGTGAGGGTGGATTGTTAGTGGTTTTTGAGCTGGGAAATGTGTGGGTAATGGTGGAGGTGAAGGAGGATCTCAATTGGTGTTGAGACAGGGAGAATGTCATCGTCATAAAAGTTCTATTTCGGGTGGATCAGCCAAATTGGATATGGACGGTTTTCAAGGCCTTGGAGTTCTCCAAGATCATGGGCACATGATCCTATGCAAAATTTTTGGTATCATTAAACCCTTTGGCTGGGGAATTGGTCTTAAGGTAGAGTGGTGGTAATGTGATAACAGTAAGTCTCACATTGGATTCTCAAGTGGATCATAATGGGAAGTGAATGATGGAGAATGTTTGGCCAAGAGGAGTGTGTCTCCATTCAGTCTATGATGGGTGGAAGGGATAATGAGAGTTCCTTTTATGGAGTGGAGGAACTAATAGGTAGCTCCTTAGGTATGGGTGGAGGAGGTAATGGGTGCTCCTCTGTGGGTGGAGGAGGTAATGGGTGCTCCTCTATAGGTGGAGGAGGTGGGTGACGGGGAGGTACGGTAGGTAAAGGTTTGACTAAGTGGAGAAGCTAGGGGTGAGATGGTCTCAATGTTAGCAGAAGACTCCTCTTGGGTAGGTGATGTAGGAGATGAAGGGTGTTCTTCTATTGGTGAAGGAACTAGTGATGGTTGGTTCCAGACATGGAAGGAGGATTTCGGGCTAGGATTTCCTCTATGGAAGGGATGTGAGGTAATTGAGATGTGACAGGTACCTCGTTAAAGATTGCATGAACCTCACGGGTATGGGTATCATGAGTGGATGTCTCATAATTTGATTGGATGAAGGGGCATGATTGGGAAATGGTTTTTTAAAGATTTGTAGATTTTGGTTAGGGGCGGCATTGGGATTATCCATAGTCAACTCACCTTTCTCGAGCATTTCTTGGACAATATTCTTAAAAGTGATGCAGTTGTTGTCACTATGACCCTTCACTCAGTGATAGTTATAGAAATCTTGTTCCTTATACCATGTGGGCATGGGGTGAGAAGGGTCAAAACCAGTGTGTGGTTTTATGGGTGGAAGGGTGATGGCGCCAACTTTGATAAGATTTTCTAAAACAGAAGAGTAAGGTTCCCCAATTGGGGTATATTTTCACTGCTCTTGTCTGAATCAAAAAGCCTGAACATGGGTGATAGATTAGATGAGGGTGTAGCCTGATTAGATGGATGAGCTGGGCCGGCCTTGAGTACCACTGCATTAGCGGTACCTTTAGCCTTTGAATAATTGGTTGGTGGTTTGGAAGAAGAAGAGGTTTCATTCGACTTGAATGTCAAATTCTTATTTCATAATTGGATTTTCTTCTCTTCGATGGCCCGAATCTCTAACTTTCGTGCCATAGTGAATGCCTCATCAAATGTTCTGAAAGTTTGGACCTGCAAGGTTGGGGAGATATGTCTGGTGCAAGCTTGGGTGAAGAGCTCGATGAGTTCAATTTGTGGCAGTTGAAAGGTAAGTTGATTGATCAGGCTGCACCAGTGAGCGAAAAAATATGTGATAGATTCATCCTCGTACTGATGTGTGGAATATAGATCGGTCATGGTAACTTTCTTGGTGATATTGATAGAAAAATGATCCAAAAAAGCTTGGGCTACCTGATTGAATGAAAATATGGAGTGTTTGGGTAACCCACTATACCAATCTAATGCAGGTCCAATGAGGGACATGGGAAAAGTTCTCAAAAGTAAGGCATCATCATGAGCAATCAAATAACATCCATGTTTAAATGAGTGCAAATGTTGTTGTGGGTCTTCCTTACTATTGAAGTGAGTTGAATTTAGGCATTTCCCAATGCACAGGGTATGAATGGATAGGAATGGATGGGTGAATAGGCTCGTTGCAAATATCATCATAAGTGAGAGTGTTGTGGGAGCCTGAAACCAATGCCTCCAATGTTTACATCTTATCCATCATCAATTTAATTAGGTCATTAGTGGGTTGTGATGATTGGATGCCTCCTATAATGTGAGGAGGTTGGTTTTGGACATATA
Organism: Taxus chinensis; assembly: GCA_019776745.2. Taxonomy (NCBI): domain Eukaryota; kingdom Viridiplantae; phylum Streptophyta; class Pinopsida; order Cupressales; family Taxaceae; genus Taxus; species Taxus chinensis. Next base: position 97,281,513 of record CM034155.1, read on the forward strand.
ATGGGTGTGGCATTCCAGTGTATGGGGTTGCCATGTAAGGTGGTGGAGAAGAAGGCAATGAAATAGGGGGTACGTACCCAGAATGAATGATAGATGAAACAGGTGGTTGTTGGTAGTATGTATATGGGGGTGGAAGGGTCATGGTAACCCTAGTGGCAATAGGGGCTAATGATTGTGGAATGGAAAGAACTACGTTCTGAAATGGGGTAGGGGTCACCGATACTGGAGGTGGGAATGTAGCTACAGGTATGTGTGAGACATTAGGGGTGGATGAGGTCATGTTTGGGGTAGTCGTCTGAGGGTATGGTGGATGTAATGGGTGCCACAGAGGTAACAGATGTGGTAGTCATAGTGGGTATAGAACCTAACTGTGAAATGACTAGGGGTAAGGTGGATGCAGGTAGCACGGAGCCAGATGGGGCTGATGTGGAAGTGGGTGTGAGAGTCAGGGGGATAGATATGGGCATGTCGTATATCAACTGACCTGAGGCATCTCGAGTGGATGAATGGGAGAGGTAAAACTACAAGGAAGCAGGGTTCTGGTCAAGGAGTTCATGTGAACTCCTCATCTCTGGTAGTGATATTAGTAGGCTGGTGTTAAAACAGAAGGTGGTGAAGGACTAGGTGGGAGTGGTTGGCAACTGGCGTGGAACATGAGGGCATTCACTTGTCTTCGGGTCAGTACCATGTGAACCAGTACTGATCAGGTGGGGCTGCTTCTCTGTAAATGGTATAGAGAATAGAGAACATGTGAAGAAAAAAATGGATGAAGTAACAAATGGTGGGTGGAATGTGAAACAGGCTAACCGATGCCGGTTAGGGAAAACTGACGTCAGTCAGGGGTAACCACTTCCAGTCACTGTAGAAAATAGGCAGTGAGTAAACAGTGAGGTAGAAGGCAAAATCTGACAAGTATGCCAAATCTGGGGATGTGTAAAATGTCAATGGAAAAAGTGATAGTGACAGAGACTATGGAAAGTAGAAAAAAAGTGAAGTGAGAATATCCTTTTGAGTAGGTTAGAAAAGGGACCTAGAACTGACGTCAGTTGAGTTTAACTGATGGTGGTCAGAGGTAACCGATGACGGTTACTGTGAGATTGAAACAGTGATGAGAAAAAGTGGTTGTGAATTAGAATTTGATGTGGAATCAGACCTAGAATTCTGGGAATGATGGTGATATGGCCCAGGCACACTCAGGTGAAGCTAGAATACACCAACTATGATGAGGAGTGTGCAAGGATGAACAAAAAAAATGATGAACGTGATCTTTCACCTCAAAACACAAACCAAGCAGAAACACTAAGAAAATGTGATCCTAAGAGTGCCCTTTTCTATTATGTTTGTTTAGCTTATGTTATTTAGGGACTGACACATGAATTGTGAAATAGATTTTTTGGTGAGGATGGCTTCCTACAAAGAAGGAGATCTAAAGGGTGAGGTTTCAGGTTTGTTATGGTGGGGGCAGGCTATGCTCTGAAGTATGACTCGATAGAGCAGCGAGCTGGGTGCCCATTGTGCCATGATCATGTGATCACCTACAACTTCTTCTAGGTAAGATGTTGTTTAAGAATGTATGTATTTGAATTTTTGTGTGGTTTGGTAAGACTCAGAGAAAGAGAAAAGGATAGAAGTGCTTTTCTACGATTCATTTGTCAACCATCAGCTGGTAATGACTTCCAGCATATAGGTTGCCCTCAATTAATGTGAGCTAATGCAGAAAATCAGAATGAAATGCAATTATTTTAAAACCCAAATCGAAAATGTGAAATTGGATGACACAATAAGATGAAGAGGAAGAGGGATGCTCTTTCACTAAAATGTAGAAAACATGAAGAAATGATTCTTTTTAAATACACCAAAAGAAAAGTTTCCTTTAGAGCAAATAGAAAGAAGGAGTGGATTACCAGGGAAGAAAATTAGTGTGTACACTTTTTAGAAAGGGAAACAAACACACAATTTTTTCCTAGGAATGAATGAAATGCAAGGAACCCCAGATGGGTCCCACCGGGTGTGCCAAAATGTTTCACCTTTTTCTTAGATTGTTTCTTTGAATTGTTGATGAAACAGATAGGGTAACGGGTGTAGGAGGAATACCTGTTCAAATGTCGGTTGATGGGTTGTTGCACGCGTATGACTTCTGAATCCACAGCTGACCATGAGAGCTTCCTTTTGGCTAGGAGGAACTACCTGTAATGAAAACAAGACCACCAGAAAGAATTAAACAATATGGGTAGTGAACTGCCTAGCGTGAGCTAGATCCGGGAAGTATGGTACTTCCTAGATGGCTGTCAGTCCACTATTTTAAACAAATTAATGCTGAAAACAAGGTAAATCCTATTGTTATTTTGAAATGATTTAGGTATCTCACTTAAAAACACAATAAGAAAAATAGATCTAATCTAACAGGCTAAGCTAGAATAGAATCCACGGGTCAAATGGTTGGTTCTGGGTTCTGCAGGTCTGATAAAGGTCTCAGGTAGGTCACAAGTGAGTGAGGGTGAGGTAAAATTAGGTGGATAGGTCTCTGTTTAAGGCTGTGTGGGAAAACACAGAGACCGGCGTCAGTCAGGGGTGACTGACCGTGGTTAGGTATAACCGGCGCCGGTTACTGTGAGATCTGGAAATGTCACAGAATGGGGTTTTGGTCTCCTTTGTGATTGCACAAAGGATTTGGTTGGTCGGGATGAGGTATTGGGTGACTGGAATAGGTTTTTACAAGGTTTTGATGGGTCTATGGAGGTACAAAATGTTGGAGATGGTCAATAAGGAGCAAGATAAACAATGGGTGATAAAACAATGATGAAATGAAATAACCAGGAAAGTATGATGTTGTACTTACTTGGATTTCATTCCTGAAAGTCTATGTGTGAAGGATGGAGGTGCTGATGATGGGTTTGAAGGCTACAAGTGATCACCAACTGAAGAAAAGCTTCTGCATGGGCTGCATGCACACTCCTCTTTTGCTTGGATAGATCAGAACGTGGCTGGGATGGCTGTGTAGGAGAAGATCCTCAATCTCCTTCCTTGGATGTCAGTTCTTGCTGGAATTGGCTCTCTGAAGATGTGTTATCTCTCTGAGATTTCATTCTTGCTCGTCAACTTTCTTCTTCCAATGTTTTTTCCAACTTCCAACCTTGAGAATAAGGTTTTTTTGGGGTTAAAAGGGGTAACCGACGGTGGTCCGGCTTAACCAGCGACGGTTAGGGGTAACCGACGTCGGTCAAGGTGGGATTTCCTAGGTTTACTAAACTTAGGGAGATCCTCCTGATTTCCTTGGATCTTGTGTCGTTATCCCATGGATTAGACTGGGAGCTTCTTGTGAGCATGCAGGAATGTGGTTAGAGGGAATGTAGGCATTGATTTTTAGGGTTTGGGTAAGTCTTAGTTAGTTATGGTAACTTGCTAAGAATAGGTCTTAGGTTGAGTTAGCTTGGTGAGGTGTCTAAGTGAAGTGTTTGTGTAGATATTATTTAAATAAGATATTTAAATAATAAATATAGTGAGGATAAAGCATTAATTTAATTTAATTAATTAAATTAATATTAGTAGGGTGAAGGGGGTCATGGCTAGGTAGATGTAATAAAGGGGGGCTTATATGTCGAGGGACCAAGGGGGAGTGTGACCTAATTTTAGTTTCTATGGCTCAAGAATGATCTAAAAGGAACATAAAATAGTCAGCAAATTTAAACTTGTAGCAAAATTTGAATAACTTGTTCAAGAGGTGCATGCTTATTTCTTTCGTAGTCGTAAAAGGTTCATGAAATTCCAAATATTTTTAGAAGGAATAATAAGTCGACATAAAATACTAAAAGATGTCGACACTAGGTGGATCTCATTGTATTAAATGGTTTGTATCAATCCTTATTGGGAGTAATGTGGCATAATCGCATGAAAGTGGACAAGGATTAGGATTTGATACATCGCTCAACTGATATAGAGACATTGTTGATGTCATGTGGTATCCTTCCCATGTTGGATGAAATGAATCGTTTAATTAAAAAATACTAGGAAAGAACTATATATATTGCCGATTTTTCTAGTCACAGGAAACACATTTGTCTGACAATAGAGTATTTTTTTCTCAATGAGACTACTTTTTTGGGTCTAAAGTTTGATAGTTGGAATGATTTGATAAATATTGAAAATCTAAGTATATTTTTAAGGTTCAACTTGTTTGGAGAAGTAAATGCTTATGTACATGGATATGAAATACCAATGCACTTCTTTCAAATAGTAATCAGGAAGGTTAAGAAGGTAAATATCAGAAGGGAATTCTTTAATAACATTGTATCATCAACAAGGGTAAGGTTAAGAGAAATTACAACTTTCCTACTAGAAGAAATAAGGGAAAATGTTAGTAGGGATGTTTTACTTGAAGCAATGGCTTTGGTAAATCCCACCTATTCGAATACTGTCCAAAATAAAATATCTTTGTAGGATGACTACCACAAGAGATTGACTACATTGATTTAACACTTTTGTAATCCTATTAATATCAATATAATGAATATTATAGGTATTTTAAGCAAGGAAAATTTGATTGATCAATCCCATGAATTTTCCTCTATAATGATTGAGCATATCAAATGTTTGGCAGTGTGGAGCAATAACCTGATTATGGAAAAAATGGGTTAAGTACTATTGTTTTGGAAACCATGACCGAGTTTTTCTTATTAGCTGAGCTATGTCAAATAGTGATTGGGTTTTTGTTGAAGATGAGAGAGTTTTTCAGTGCCTTAACCTTTATAAAGTCAAAATTATGAAACAAGATTGACAAAAATTTATAAAAATGTTTGAGAATTTACACATCACGGTATGAAGTGAATAAATTTTCCTATGACATGGCTTTGGTAATATGGAAGTCAATTAATGAAAAGAGAGGGGATAATAATAATTCCATAACTACATTAGATGACCCTATTGGATATGAGGATGGATGTATTATACCAATTGATTGTCAAAAAATTAAGAGAACTGGATAAGCTAATGATAGAGATGATCCACCATCAATACATTGGAAGCTTCCATTCATAGATATGCGATATAGAGGTTCATATAATATATTCGAATAATCAGTACATTGTTCTGATAATATTTTTTTTCTTATTTGTATTTTAAAAAACACAGTAGGTATTTAATCAATTTGTAGTCTTCTAAATGAAAACTTACATTACATTGATTTGTAGTCTTCACAATATAAATATAATTTTTAAAAAACACTTATATTTCTCATACACATATAAAAGATTAACATAAAAGGTTTGTCAGTTGTCTTGTTAGCCACTATGTATTGAAATGAAAAATAACACTATTCCTCATTCAACTTGCTTGAGACATGCCTTGTATGAAACTAACCAAAAAGTGAAACAAATGGAACAATTTTCAAAATTAAATTATTCTTAATTCCACTCTTCATTTCTTGGAATTACAATTTTTTGTAAGTTAAGAGTGACTAACATGTAGCTTTGTTATCATTCATAATTGAGAGTGGAGCTTTCCTTTATTGTTGTATGCAAACTTACTAACAAGGTTATCAATGGTTTAACGAAGCCAAAAACGTTTGTCTCATGTACCTTCTCAAGAATTTGGTTCTTCTCTTGCATCATTTTTTCCTTCATGTTCTTTTGGAATGCATCCTTCTTAATGAATTAGTGTGTTTTGTCAAATGACATTGGTAAACCAAGCTTTGTGAGATTTTGTACCTTTTCATGTAACTCTCGTAACATTGTTTGAAACTTATTCAACAATTCTTGCGCTTTGCCTAGTATCACACACTTTTGAATGATAGATGATTCCTTTATCAAGGCATCAGATTCAATTTTGAATTCCTCTAGATGCTAGTTCCATGTCAAGGTTGTAGAAGGTAAATGTCATGATTGATCTTCTCTTTGATAACATTATATCTTCAACAAGGGTAAGGTTAAGAGAAATTGTAGTTTCCCTACTAGAAGAAGTGAAGGAACATTTTTAGGGATGATTTACTTCAAGCAATCTTTGTCCTATTGTAATAGTGTCCAAAATGAAATATTTTACAACAAGACTACCACAATATATAGACTACATTGATTCAAAGTTTCCTAATCCTGTTAATATCAATGGAACAAAAATTATAGTTATTTTAAGAAAGGAAATTTTGATTCATCAATCTTGTGAATTCACCTCTACAATGATTGAGAAATTTGAAATGTTTGGATAATCCCTTAGAGTGTGGAGTAATAACCTGACTATGAAAAAAAATTGGGTTAAGTGTTATTTTGCAGGAAACCATGTTTTAGTTTTTCTCATTGGCTGAGCTATGTCAAACAATGATTTTGCTACTTCTATTGAATATGAGGTAAATTTTAGTGCCTTGACCTTTATAAAGTCAAAATTATGAAACAAGCTTGATAAAAAATTGTAAAATTGTTTGATAATTTACACATCATGGTGAGAAGTGAATAACTTTCCATATGAAAAGGATTTGGAAATATGGAAGTCGATTAATGAAAGGAAGAGGGGCTTGATAACAATGCCACAAATACAACATGACCCTATTAAACGAGTTGACTATAACAATTTAAAAGTTAGAGAACTAGTCAAGCAAATGATAGAGTATCCACCATCAATACATTGAAAGCTTCCATTTGTATATATGTGATATGAGAGATGTTCATAAACTATATTCCAAATATTTATACATTTGTTCTAATAATATATTTTTCCTTATTTGTATTTTTTCTAAAACATAGTGTCAATTTGTAGTCTTCAGAATGAAACTTGAAATACATTGCATTGATTTGTAGTCTTCACAAAGAAATACATTGTTTAAAAAACACTTATGTTTCTCATACACCTACAAAGAATTAAGGATAAAAGGATTGCCAGTTTTGTGATCCATTATGTATTGAAATGAAAAATAACACTATTCCTCATTCAACTTGCTTGAGACATGTCTTGTCTGTTTGAAATGGAAATAAGGAAAATTCAAAATTCCTCTTAATTATCATCCTTTCTAACATGTTTCACTCTTCATCTGTTGGAATTATAATCATTTATAAATCAAAGTGACTAACATGTAACTTTATTAGCAATTCATAACTGATATTGGAGATTTCGTGTATTGTTGTATGTAAATTTACTGACAAGGTTATCAATTGTTTAACAAAGCTAAAGAAATTGTCTCATCTACCTTCTTAGGAATTTGAGTTCTTCTCTTGCATTTTTTTTCCTTCATGTTCTTCTGGAATGCACCGATTTCTTAATGAATTGGCATGATTTTTCAAAAGGCATTAGAAAACCAAGATTTGTGAAATCATGTACCTTTACATGCAACTCACATAACAGTGAGACTTATTCAAAATTCATGTGCTTTTCTTAGAATCACACACTTCCAAATGATAGATGATGCCTTTATTGAGGCATCACTCCAGTTTTGAATTCACGAGATGTCAGTTCCATGTCACAAATTTGTAGATAGCTTCCAAAATTTTCCTTGATGTATCCTCTCTTGAAGCCATCACTTTTCTGCTATAAGTTATGTATTTTCAAAGCTTAGCAGAGATTCCCTGCAGATTATCCATGAATTCAAACAATTAATCAAATCACATTTTTTTGGGTTTATTTACCCCCAAAATTATCTGTCATATTAATCACTTCCTTTTTATAAAATTTGGATAGTTTGCCAATGTTGGAAGAATGTATTTCCTTTTGTGATTTGCACTCGATCCTTTTACAATATTTCATTTTTTTCTCTCTTCCTTCTATAATTTATCCTTAGGTTTTCTATCTTACTCTAGGCTATGTTCCCATGTTTTGGACTTTTATTTTTCTACCATTGGAACCTCTTGCAATTCTCCCATCCTTTGTTCTAAAATATTATACTTACTCTTCGTTTCATGTAACTTTTTCTTCACTTCTGTTAGTTCTACGTATAAATGTTCATTTGCAGTGATTGCATCATAGAAGGTTGATGATTTTATCCTCTTCTCCAACTCATTGGTCTTATTAACTGTCACTTTCATGTTTTTTTTCTCATTTTCCAGGTCTACCTCTAACTTTTAAATTTTATTATTCAAATTATTTTTCTCTCTATCTTCTTTAGTAATGTTGTGTATACCACATCAATGTTCCTTTTTATAAATTTATTTTGTCACAAGGTTTCATTCTTGTAAAATCCATTTGATTGGTGGTTAATTTGTAGTCATTTCAAATCATTTGATCCTCTTCTTTTTCAACATTGGGCACAACATACATGTATTCCATGGTATCTATGTTTAGGTTATATGTAGGAAATACCCTAATTGTGGTAGGATCTGAAGTTACAGTAACCCGTAACATTTTCTTCTCATTTCTTTTATCTCTTTCTGATTTGTGGGAAAAATAAACTTGGTAATAAAAACCTGAGACTTTGAAGGAATGAACTACTTGAATGGAGAAGGAGTAATTGAAGTTTTAGGGGAATTTCCTTGTGGATTATAAATTTTTTGAGGGGTGGCATCACCTTCTGTAATTAATTGCCTTGAGGAAATGTTATCTTGCGTAAGAGTAATTGTATCTATCCCAGTATTTTTCATCTTCTCGGGTCCTTGTTGGCCAATAGGAAATATTTATATTTTCCTCTTTAGAATAATCTATTGGTGTGGCATTTCCTAGCCACTACTACTACCATCACTATAACCACCAACAATAGCAACACTAACAGATTCATTACCAACTTCTCCTCTTGAATTTTAAACCTACGGCTGAAATGTTTACTGAGGATTTGACTCCGGAGAAAAATGCATTGGACTACCACTTGTTGTATGTAGTGGTCCTTTCTCTAAAGCTCTAATTCCTAACCTATCGGAACCTATCTAGGATGTACCTCTGGTGGTAGCCAAATGCCTTGTCCTGTTGAACCCAAACCACCACCAGTAAAACCCATATTTTTTGTTATAACTGCCCCTGTAGTATATGTTTGTTTCATGATTTTCATTCAGACTTTGTTTATATGAGTTATCTCCCCTACAGGGGGAGTTTGTAATTCCTCCTTAGAGTCAGAATGATCATCACTACTTGCCACTATGGGATGCACTCATTCCACTATATGCTAAAAACTACATCTTCTGGAGTAGAATCGTACTTTGAAACAAATTTCATATCACTTAGGTCCCGCCTCATAGACTAAAAGGAAATTATTTTTTACCTATTCCAATTTTTATCTCATAAAGTCAACATCTAGATGGTCTTGTAGCATGTTTTAAGAAGAGGAATTTTTATCAACTTTTGCATAAAATTGTCATTTGATATTTAACTTTCTTTGCCTCTTTTTATGGATGCAATCCAAAAATTTGTGTTGACAACTCTTGAAAATTAATTCCTTTCTCAATAGAAATTTCATCCATTACTTTTTTTACCTCATCCCAAGAGTTCTTGTTTTTTAATTTTTCTAGCAGGGGTTTACTTTCATGTTGAATTTTTGTGGCAGAGTTCTTGTTCACCACTACCCTTACTTTAATCACCTCACATGGGTCATATGACCAGTGAGAGTCAACATCAAACTTAAAAATTTGTAAAATTTCATGTGCCACATTGAATGATTTTCTCTCAAATGTGGACCCTTCTGCATGAAAATGGAAAGGAAGGAAATATGCTCCTCTTTTTTGAGTAACAAAATACCGTTTATCTATGCTTTCCATATTTCATATATATTCCAAGGAAAAAACCCTCTCTGTCACATGTATTGGAAATTAATAAGGTTGTACTCCTAATCCATAAAACCTTAGCACATTATATTCCTCCATGAAGTACAGTCAGCCAACTGTATTTATGATCCCAATTGAATGCAATCTCCATATGTTATAGGAAATCTAGGCATTGTACATTTTGAAATTTCTTGATAAATTAGAGTCCAAAAGTAGTCCAAAAATTGATTGTAGTCCCTTCGATTATCAAACATCCTTATCTTGGGGGTCCACTCAATTAATGAAAGTAACACTTTTGGTTGGCCCTCAACATCAATGTATGCCTTGAATTAAATCTTGTTTCTCACAAACCATTCAATAAACTACCATAGAAATAAAAAGCACAAGTAGGTAGTGTACCTATAAAGGTCTTAGTGTCGGAACCTTATTTGATTATTAATAATTGTTTATGCATAGATTTTTTAATGTGCTCAAAAAATCTATATGCACAAGGTGGAGTAATGAAATGGATATTATATACTATTTCAAGGAGGGTTACATCCAATTCTCATCACTATTTAATCTAAGGACAAATGCTAGCATATAAATGGTATCCCTAACCCATGGTTTAAAATTTCTCAATTGTATAAGGAGGCCTCCCTTTTGGTACCATTCCATCAAGTGTTATTTTTCACAAAAAAAAATCATTTAGCATTTTGAGTGGTGGCATGATAATCATTAGAAATTGTTTCTAGGTTTATGTTGAAGGTTCCTAATTATTTACTTTCAAACCCTAAACACGAACCAATATTTTCCTCCATAATGGAACAAATTTCTTCTCGTTGGTGCCATTTGTAACAATCATTTTTTCCCATTATAATTCTGGGCACAGTGCATGAAAAATTCAGGGTAGGGTAAAACCTCATGGAGCATCATGCATCCCAATCCAACCCCCCATGTTGTCCAACAAAAACCTAATGGATTTGAAGGATTATTTTCCTTATTCTGAGATGAGTATCTAAGATGTGAGGTTTTTGTGCCAATTACAAGATCATAAATATCATGATATTCATCAGTAAAATTAGGGGTTTTAAGTAGTTTGGTGTATGCGATTCGAATTGTATTTTGGGATTCTGTGGAATTAGAGTTAGAAATTCTTGGAGTTTTGGATTTTGGAAACCCTCAACCCTAATTTGTAAACCCTTATATTGAAATATTTTTAAGTGAAGGATTATACAATGTTATTTATAAAAATATTTAAAGATTCAAATGTCAGATGACACTTATTCGAAAAAATAAATATTTTGAGTCTTATACAACCTCAAATTTTATGAATCTATTCAGCCTTCAGTTGCAGTATGCCTTCCATAATGTAATGGAAATTAAATATCACCTCGCAAGTAGTAGCACATCATTATAAATGATTACATATTTCAATGTAGAATTCAAATTTAGTCTATTTTAAAATTCCATTCTATGGATGATAGTTTTCACTTCACTAGGCCTATTTCCAGGAACTTCCATTCGAAATGTGGGTGTGTCAGGCCTTTGTCTTGGAATATATCCTATATGTTGATCTTAATATATCGAACGATGCATAATATTTAAAATAATTTAATAAAAACATACTTACATCATGTATCTATATGTATCTGTACGTGGTAAACTCACACGTTGAAATGCCCCATCACTAAAAAACATTTCCATACTTTGGTTTATGAGTTGATTATAATTATATGGCGACTATGGTTGTAATTAAGTATTGTGAATAAAATAATATTGATTTCTAAATCATTCATTCATTTCTATCCTTTTACATATGGGTGATTGATCATATTGAGTATATGAATATTAATGAATGTTTTTATCTTCTGTAATGATCATACTATTGTCACTCATTAAGTATATGCATGAGTTTCCTACTAACCATCATGATGTATCCAAAACCAATGGGATTTTTTCTTCTCATATGCCTCAAGTGAGAACACAAGGAGTTCAATTTATGTGATATGACAGAACGGTGGAATTACATGTAATAGTGTATTCTATGTTGTTTTATTTTACATAGATTGCTTATGGTTTTGGAAAAAAATTAAATTCATTTTTTTTCCATTATTAATTCCCATTACATTATGTTGCAATGATGGTGATGGAGGAAAATGTTTCATTTTAGTCTAGACTTAAGAGAATATTAATCACTTGTTGGAGTGATATAAAAGGATTTTTCACTTAGATACCCGACTCACAAGAACTATTCACCACTAAATGGGTGGAGAGACATCTATATGATGCGTAGTATGAGACATTATATAGTGAACTCCATGAAAGCTTACATTTTTTGTTGGTTTCGTATGATATGTGATGAGATTTGAAATTAGGATGAAAGTACCCTTGGGAGGAATAAAACCATTAGAGACTCGCATAGCTAGACACCAAAAGGACTTGTGTAGGTAACATTTGTTGGAGTGGATACTTTGTAGTTATGTACTTGAGCAGATTGTGTCTAAAAGCTCTTTCCATGAGGAAGTGAGATTCAAATTTCTCTTTGACCCACATAGAACTTGTTTGAAACATTACACACTCTAAATAAATAATCTAATAGTGTGTCTTGGAAGTGGAAATATTCCTATGGAGGGATAAATTCCTATGTATGTGAAAATCATGAAAGGGATAAAAAAGGAATGGATTGATTAATTAGGAGTTCAACATGAATGATTCAAGAAAGTAGGATCTTAGGAAAATATGATATTATCAAGCATGACAGAAGAAACTAGATGAGAGAGGTTCTAGAATTAACGGGGATATAAACTTTGTAAGTACCAAAAATACCTAGTGTGAGTGGGAATGGAATTGGGATGACCACCAAAAAGGAGAAGGTATCGAGAGAGAATGAATGCATGTTTCTAGGGAAAAAATATCTAATACCTATTGAAAATCAATACATTTTGGATGTGGTCACTTCTCAACCCAATACACATGCTCATGTGAATGGATCATGTTATAGAGGAGGCATCGTGAGTATTGAAACTGAAACTGATGATGTAAGTTATTATTTAGAGAAATTAGATGAGAGGAAAGAGAAGGAAGACTTGGATGTGACATCACCTATTTTTACAAGTTTTACTCTTTACACCACTAAGTAGTGCATGTAAGTTTGAGATGATTAATAATGGCCCTCTTAAGCTAGGTCCCTAATGATATGATGTATCGAGGGACCAGGAAAATTGATACAATGAAGTAAGGAGTGAACCGAGTTATATCCCATGCAGTTGGGACCATAAAACTAGTCAAATGTCGTGAAAACATTTTTCACCCATCACATATATAAATGGTGGTGGAGTGGGAACATTAGGGACATACCTAATAGTGGGTACACTAGTACATGGTAGATTTATTTCACCAAACAAGTGTTAAGAGATCCTATAGCCTAGATAATTTATGAGGTGGTTTTACATCTCCTAAAGTATCATGGGGTGGAAATTGTATTTGATCATGTTCACAATTGTGAGTTAATTTGGTGATTGAAATGTATCAATTCCCTTAAACATAATTAGCTCGATTTCTCCATAACACTTTTAGAATTGGTGCATAATTGGTATCGAAAGTATGACCCAGAAACAAGATATAGTGGATTATAATTGGTTAAAATAAGACTTAAAAATAAATAATTATACATTAAAGGACATTTGAAAAGAGTTGCTAGAGAGTGTGCATGTGTATAAAATGATGTTCAAGAATTTTATATCCAAGATTTCATTAATGATTAATCATATTAAACATGTGTAGTAAATCATAGGAGGCATATCTCTACCTTTTGGATCCACACTTTCACATAAGACCTTCACAGATCCTAGAGAAGCTATGGACACTACACTTTTTATAAAAGACATTGACAACATCAACATTATAGTAAACCATTTTATTGAATCATAAATAAAAAATGGATATTTAGCTAGAAATAATGACTACTAGTTTTGCACATGATACACATGGTAGGAGTTTTTGTATTTATTAAGAAGTCAAGGGGCATACCAAGACAACATAACCCTAATGAAGTGTGTGCACATTATTTCAAGCATATGATATTTTTTTATATGACGATGATGTCTAGAATTATAATTTTCATTAGCACAACACTCAAAAAAGGTCTCCCTATACTAAAAAATATATTTTACATGCATATACACAATATTGACAATTGTCATGTCATTGATTATATTTATGATGCACATGTTACTGGGTTGAGATATGTAATGGTGGGTAATAATTAAGAAAAATGCAATGGGATTGTGTCTCAATGTGGTAGATGTAGATGAGGATGCTATAGAGGAAAAATATTTCTACATTGTACTTGTTACAAATATGGGTCATACTATTCCAAATTAACCTCCCTCATGATTAATTTGGATAACCCATTTAAAAAGGCATGGGACATTCAAATGCCCATAAAATTTAACTACTTAAAAAAAATTGAAAACCCCCACCAACACCTAACTATTCAAACCATTTAAAATGCAATAGGAAGGGAGCAAAAATATGGCACGATTCTTACACTTTTTTATGGATTTTAGGCTTTGGCGAACTCAAATTCACGGAATAAACTGTGGTGAATGAAATTTTCGGTACATGTGAAAAGATGACAGGGTGAAAGGTCAACAAGTCAGCAAGAAGACACACAACAGATAAAATGGAGAACACATGCCACAATCTCAAGCATCCGATCTAGAAACATGTCATCATTCTGGTGAACCTGAAAGAGGTGGGCTTTGGCATACTCCATCCCACATAATATGTTGCATTCAATAAAGTTTCAATTCCACCAACCCCTCTTACAATCAATGGTCCCAACCCCGAAACCAATAAAATGTTGACACGTGGGTAGTCTAAGGAAATAAACATGTAGGCAAAGCAACCCCCATGAACAACTAGAAGCTTCCACGTATCAACTTCCTGTCTATCCCAACCTACAAAACTTCAAATGTTCAGAACTTCCTCCAGAGAGCTCCAAATTGCACAGAATCGGTCTCATTGGAAAGATATCCTTGTGATATTCATTTTGGCATTATCATAATCAGATTTGTGTGAGTTTATGTGGGTGAAAAAGGATAAAAATAGTTGGGGATTTAAATGTGTAGATACAGGTAGCTCAACCACCATAATTGATGAAGTATGGTGTTTTTATCTTCTCTTACAACAAAAAGGACATGGAATGGTCTTGCAATTGTGCCCATACTTTTTTCAGTGATTTAGTGCATGGTTGTTTGTGGTTGAAGGCAAAAAAGTTGTGCAATCATGTTGATGATCAATTTGGTGTTTTTAGGAGATGGTTTCCTAAATAGTTATGAGTTGCTAACCTACATTTGGACTTAAAATGTGTTTTGTGCATGAAATATCCATCATGGAAATGAATTATCCATCATTCGCCACTCCATCCACAATTTCCTTCAAAAAATATTTTCTATTTCGCCAATTCCACAAACGTTGATTTTAGATAATTTTCCAACCCAATGAATATGATTCTGGCCATATTCGCTATGATTTCTATAAGTTTTTTTTAACTGTTTTATGATAGGAGTTTGGTTTGTCCATTACCATTTTTAATCTCATTCTACAAATGGCTTCAACATGGCATTTCTTATGGAGGATGGGAAAGGGCAACTCAACATTCTACCTCCTCCTCCTCTTGATCTACTCAAATGCTAGAGATCCAACACATTTATTATCCTCAACACACTTTTGCCAAACTATTATTGAATATTTTATTTGAAACAAAAAATTAAATACTATTGAATAATATTTTCTTTATTAAATACTAATGCTATAAAATTTGTGACAAAAAATAATTTAAAATGGAAATAAAATCTTCAAATTCTCATTGAAATTCAAATTAAACTTCTTATTATTAAATACCCATCTTAAACCTTTTAATAGTAATAAACAAAACTCAGAGTTCGATGCAATTGAATTAAATTTTCTCCTTGATTATTTTTGGAAAGGATTATAATATATTCGAAGACTATATAAAGTGCATTGTTGTAACTTTTTATTGAAAATGAATGAATGAAATTCTATGAGTGCATTTACACATTTACATATACAAAATATTCGTAGTTAGTCTTAAGCATGGAGATAAATAATGGTGAGAACTCTTGCTCATTACAGCCAGTGATTAATCGAAGTCTTCAAATAATTTTTCTTTTATTCCTTTATTAATAAAAAGATAAATTTATAGTAAATATTATTTACACGTTGAAAATATGTTTAGGTGTATAGGCTTATTGACATTTGATGTGAGAAGTAGGATGGAAATGCTACTAATTAAAAATATTTAATGACACGTGTTTCTTTCCTTTTTCCCATTTATTCTTTACCACATGTACCAAGAGTTAAATGTTGGATGAAATATTTTTTCATACAAAAGAAGAAAAAATAACTCACACATCTAAAATGATATTTTAAAGGAAAAATCTAGATAACATTGAACAAAGCATCAATGCATATGAAACCAATTTTTATTTATGAAATAGTAGCAACATTATTCAATAAATAAAATAGGACAACAATTCACAAATAGACTATATCAAACAAACAATTACAAAACAAGTTTATCAAGCGCCAATAGTAAATATACCGATGGGATTAGGTTCCTTATCCTTAGGTTTTCCCTATCCCCCATCTCAAAGGTCGATCCTGTCAACAACGAGATCTCAACCAATAGTTGTGTTCTCAATTACTTATGTAGACTCCTTAATTTTGTGGCCCTGATCATACACTAAAAAATATAGCTAATACCAACCAAAGACCTTGTCTAAAAAAGGTGGAGCAACCCAACTATCACTATGTGGTGGGGGAGAGCCCCACCTCCACATTGTGGAAGTGGACGAGAGGCAGAGGATCCCTACCAAAACAACTACAATAATGGTGGTGAAATTAATTGTAGCAATAATGCCTTATTCTTGGTTAGGGGTCGAACCCATCTAACCTCCACCAACTCTTTTTTCACCATATTGGGATAAAATCACACATTGATAGGGTAATTGTTAGGGTTTGTGTTTAAATATGGGTCGACCGATTTGATGTGTTGGCTACGAGCCATGTTTTGTAACTCGCCACGTAGTGGCTGATGGTTGTTTGGCACCCAAGTTTGGTACCTTCATGTGGGATGTGGAAAGGCCGGTTGCTGTGTGGCTAAGTTTGATGTGCCATACTAGTGGGTGACCATTTCAGAGACTATGTTGAGTGCCCACGTCGATCATCCAGTCAGTGAGTATCTCGGTGGGCTGTGTTTAATGTGCCATGTAGATTTGCTGGTGCATAATAAATGTTGGGCTCATTTGGTAAATCAACAAGTTGTCCTGGTAACTCGCCCCCAAATGCAATCCCCAACTCACCATCAACTTATTCCTACTACAACAGATAGCATAATTACAATACAATGCAACATATTTCACATTTGTTATGTGTTAAATAAAAAATCACTTAAATACAAAAGTGTTCCTATAGTTATATGAATAAATAGAGGTGAAGGCATCCCTCCATAAAAAGAGTGTGTTGACCCTAACAGAGGGCCCCATCTAGCAAATAACACGGCCCACCCGTCTGATAACGAGTGTCGAAGACCGGAGGTGCAAACAATTTTTTTCTCAATATTACATTGTCACTTGTCGTTGTTTAATTGGTCCACATGGTGAGTGTGCATGTGTCCATTTCATTTTGAACCTACACACAGTCACTTATTTTTTGTTATATTCCTAAATATTTCAGAGGGCCAAAACTTCTACATACGAGCTTCGTTTTTCAACGTTCAAAGTGTAGACATGTAAAATGTTGACATACTCATTTAGCAAATAACATACTCATTATACATTATTAACCCCTCACTATCACTAACTATATAATAATTAATCCTAAGATTAATTATTATTATCCCTAATTATCATACCTCAATAATTCTTATTATTCACTCTATAATCCCATCTCGCCCTTAGTCATATTAATACATCATTAATATTTCATTATCCTATTAAATAGTCTCTATTATCAATTTCTAAGAATTAAGAATTTCTACTCACCTACCAACATAGCCTACACCTACTCTTCACCTAGCTTCTCCATCTAATCACTCCACTAATCACATTTAATTTCAAATAATCCCAAACTAACCTATCCTCCAAATCTAGAGGATTCTATTTCTAGAAGCCTCTCCAATTTTCCCTCTTCTATATTCAAAAATTCAAAAATATTTCCCTCCTTCCATTGAATTTTTAATTCAATGGAGGCTTCTTCTAATCTCTAGAATTTTCCAATTCTAAATCTTTCTCCATTCTCACCTATTCTCCACCATTGATCTACCACTTACATGGCAAGATCTCAACCCTTCATTTTCCCCCTTTAACTATAAATAGAGGTGCCACACTCCATGGAAACCATCTTAGAAAATTGCAAGTATATGCTGCCAAAATATTTCCAAGCAAGCTATCAATTATCAAACATTCATCAAGCTAAAATCATCATTCAATAAGGAGAGGTGTTGTCCAAATCATCCCAAAAATCTGAAGGAATACAATGACTATCTTGATCACATCCAAAGAAACAAGGGAAGAGTATTGGATCTTGTAGGTAAGTAAAAGTATAACATTCTTCATCCCTTCTCATTTTTCTCAATCGAAGGTAGATAATAGGTGTGTTAGAATAGGAGATAGTCTAGTTTAGTTTCTTAGTTTATATTTGCATACTAAAACCACTTTTTGTCTACATTTTGGCACCCACCATAGGGTTTACCCCCCAAAATATTTGTCGTGTTTAATAATATTTTGCATTTAAAACAAGTTACTCAAATTTGAAAAAAAATCATTCTAGTTTACACTTTGAAAATTTAAATTTTTAAAAAAGTCTTCTCATATTAGCACCTTTGTTATGTCATTCAGTGCTTATGCAGGAGAAGTGGCACCTTTGAGATAAAATAGTACTTTTACACAGTATATTAACTTTTGTGATTTCAGGGTTATAATTTGGTGCCTTTGTCAAACCCGTGGTGCCTTTGTGTATACTTTAGCACCTTTGTTTTCTAACTTGGTTTGTGCAGATTCAACGCCTTTGTCTGACTTTTGGTACACCTTTTGTCTGTCTTTTGGCACCTTTGTGGCCTATTTTAGCGCTTTTGTTTTATGACTTTGTTCTGTGCAGGATTTGTGCATTTTTCTATACTTTGGCGCCTTTGTCTATATTTTGGTGCTTTTTTTTGTATTTCAACACCTGTGTTTAGACTTTAAAACTAAATTCTGCTAACATTGTTTATTTCTATTTTGGTCTTTGTTTATATATTAGCGCCTTTATTTATAGTTTATTTCCTCTGTTATTGTTTTAGTGTTTTTGCTTATATTAGCACTTTTGTTCTGTAATAGCGCTTTTGTTATACTTTGGCACTTTTGACATGAAATAGCGCCTTTGATATGTCAATTAACGATTTTGTTTTAATATAATTTTACGTTGGTATTGATCAATCTAATCACATTTTTGGTGTTTTCATGGGGTTTTACAGTATTTAACATTCTATTTTTGTAGAAATATTATAGGGATAAGGGGAAACTCCGCCCATTTTAATACTCATTTTGTTTCTTTTTTAACATTTTTGGTTATAGGACCTTGATTAATTAAAAATCTACTAACTATCCTTTTTTGCATCTCGAATGGTCCAAGAATATTGGGGTGTAAATTAAAAAACTACTAACCCTTTTTTTTGCAGGACCTCTTTCTGAAGGCCCCATCATATAAACTTTTATTATTAATTTTTATAGTTATCTTGTGTTTATCATCTTTTGTGTTACTTGTTGTTGCTTATTTTATCCCGAAGATGACACCGTGTATGCTCTCCTCTCGCATCCTAGGACGATCTTGAAGGATCAAAAGAACGGCTAGTCTTCCTTCCCTTTTTTAGTTTTAGGGGGTAATGTGACATGGAAGTGACATCCACACACTTACCATAGTCCTAGGGGTCTCGTGACCATGGGCTTCATCTCCACGCATGTAGACACACCCCGTGTTCCAACGAGGTGTATAAATTCAAGGACAACTGTCGTTATTAGCTAAGTGCTTGCTTGTTTTAAGAGCGGTGTGAAGTGAGGATGCTTCCACGTCCCAATACCTAGGCCTTAGACAACATCCTTGCAACATAGACTTGGGCCCCATGTACCACAAGGTATATTAGGGACTCCCCTAGTGAGCTCATTATCCTAGATTAGGTATCCCTTTTGGCCGCATATCAAACTATAGTGCAAGGAGGCTGCACTTCCCAAGATCACTCGCTAGCCGACCCCACATTGGCACATAGGTGGAGAGCCAATTTTGGCACCACCATCGGTGTGTGGTATTGAAAGTGAGCTATAGTTTGGTTGCAATCCCACTTGACTAGCTAGGATTGTGCTTGCATGATTGTACTTGTTTGAGTGTTTTTGTCAAAACCAATGAACAACCCTCACACCAATCCTTCTAATTAAACATAAACTTATCATCACCCATTTTGACCATAATCCTTGACCTTGATTTTGTCCACACAACATCCACCATTTAACTTTTTACCATATTTTACCCATCACACACCTACATCACTCACACTTTTCACGTTCTAATAAATAAAAATTAAAATAATTATCTTTTCCAATTAATCAATAAACCTTACAATAACAAAAACTTTTACCACACATCATTTTCCTTTCATCCACCTACCATTGTTCGCACATTAAGAATAATCAAAAACTTTCCACCTAATTAATAAACTTTATAATAACCAAAACTTTGATCACACACCATTTATCCTTCGTTCACCTATCGCTATTCACCCTATTTTACATCACCCTTATTAATAAGAACCAAATAAATAATAAACCCTTCCCATCCTCATCAATAAAGTTCAAAAGTTACGTAAGGACATTCATAAACATCCCTTCCCATTTCACAAAAAAATAAGCAGGTAATATTACACATCCCCCATTCTAATCCACGTAAATTATTTCATACCACCACTATAACCTAAACAACCACCTTTTTCATCATCACAAACTTCTCTCTTAATCATTTACATTTCCTATTGGTATCCCATACACTACCTAGGTCTAAGAGAACTATAAAACCTATCATATCACGTACCTCTTTTAATCACAACTATTCACTACATCCTTACATCTTCACCCAAATCTATACATACAACTTTTGTACCTAAACACGCCATCTAAGATTTCTTATTAGCACAATTGACTCAAATCTTTCTAATTGATACCTTGCATACGGACAAAACATCCTTATCACTTATCCTATTCTTCTAATCCCTTACATCAAGGCACATCCAAATCCCTCTCCTAACAAGTAAAATCCTTCTTCTATCCCCTTAATACCTTCTCAAATTCTTTTGTCCTAAAAACAAGGTCTAATTTTTAAGATTATGCATCAGACTAATAAAGGATCTTATCCCACATATCTCTTGTCATTCATCCACTCATCTTAATATTACTAGGATCTCATAGCACCTAAGATAATGCCTAATCAATCCCAATTAGAAAATGATGAAGAAAATAGCCACCATGACATAGGACACGACATATTCAATCACAACTATTATGATGCCAACACGGAAGACAATCACCACCAAGGATATAATGAAGAAACCATGGTCAACACCAGTAGTGATGAAGATTTTAGAACATATTTCACAAAATAATGATGGTGAGAGATGTTAAATTTTTTCATCCATAAAAATAAAGATGCTCTCTTAAACCAACTATACCATATGGGAGCAAAAGTTCCTATCGATTATACACATGATCAACTTCACAGTCTCTTCCATGATGAAAGTGATTGTGTTAGACAATGACCACCATCCCCACGTCATTGCAATCCAAATAACCATCATGTTGTATATGGATGGGATATCATAGAGAACACCATCAATCCACATGCATCAAAAGAAGTCGTATTGTCATAACTACAAAAAATGAGTAACAATATTGCTCAATTAGCCTCACAGCTTAGCCCATAACCATCAAATGACCATGTATCACAACATTCCTAGAAACCCAACTTCAATCCACCACTCACCAGTCCCCAAGAACCCACCTTGGAGAAATAAATAAATTCTATGAAGGAAACGCTTCAAGGGTTGCAACTCGGAAAACAAGGACAGCAATACAAGTTTGAGGAACTTTTTCCCTATCCATTTAACCATGATATCCTATAGGTTTTTTTTTCCACCATACTTAGAACCACCTAAATTTAAAAAATATAAGGGAAAAGGTGATCCCCGTGAGCATGTTAAAGATTTTTATATGTTATGCCAAGAAGTTGGCTATGATGATTCCTACTTATTAAGAATCTTCTCAAGAACTCTAGGAAGTCATGTACTTGAATGGTTCCTTTGCTTTCCTAAAGGATCCATCACTTCATTCACTAACTTATCTGAAAAATTATTCAAACACTTCTCTTATAATGTGGAACACAATGTCACTATGATTGACCTATAAAACACTAAGTAATGCAATGAAGAAAGTTTTTCATCCTTCTTACATTGATGGTGAGGCCTTTCCAGTCACATTCCATGGCCTATCACTGAAAAGTAGCTATTCACCATTTTATTTTCCAATCTCCATCAAGAGATAGCCTTTCATCTCCAAGTCCATTGTGCTAATAATCTTGATGACATCATAGAGAAAGGAATGTAAATAGAAAAATCCCTTTGTCGTTAAAGGCCTTATTAAGTTGTATTCCCATGATAACTATAATCAGTCCAATCAACCTTCCACATTTGAGAAGCCCAAATACTTCAATAAGAATAAAAATGTCATCGGCGATGGAGTGACAAAAACCAAGCATGTCCAACATGTCCATAAATTCGCTGATATATCTATCCCCAAAGGTCAACCCTAATCCAACCAAGATCCAAAATGAAGAAAATACACCCCCCTTGGAGAGTCTATCGAAGTCATACTTGAAAAATTAAGTGTTGTTAATATGGTGGCTTTCTCCCAAGATCAACCAATTGATGAGTCCTAGCCTAAGCCCTTGTGGTTCAAAGAGAACAATTACTGAAAATTTCACAAAATCAAAGGTCATGCTACCCATAGGTGTATGAAACAAAAGAACTAGATCCAAGATTTGATTGACCGAGGTGAAATTGAACTTGAGGACAATGTATCTTATTCCTCCTAAAATTAGAAGCTTGGGATCTATCAGAATCCACTTCCTAATCATGGTCGAAAACCCACTTCAAATCAGAGTCAACAGAAGTTTGGAAAAAACCTTGAACCATCCACCCACCATTCTAACAACATTAACTATCGTCGCGTACCATTTTACTATGAATCTTTTGTTGGCCAAATCCATCATTCCTCACACTGAGTAGCTACTATAAAATTCAAAGGCCACTCAAAAATCCCCCAATTTGCAGTTACCACTCACAGAATTCATGTAGTGATCCAAGGAGTCGCTCCATCTTCCTCAAATCTACCACCGGAATCTCAATATAATATCATTGAACAACTTGAGAATACCCCTTCACAAATATCTATTATGGATATTCTCAAAACATCCTCTATACATAGATACATCCTCTATTGTGTCCTTGAAGAAATTCGTGTTCCAAATGACATCAATCCCATGCAATTACAAGCCCTCATCACCCATATTTATCCCCATCCAACACTTTCACTCACCTTCACTCAATAGGACTTGCGACTACATGGCCCAACACATAATATTACTCTATACATTGACGTATATATTGAGCACACTCGTGTTAAACATGTATTAGTGAATAACAGATATGGAATTAACCTCTAAACCCTATCTCTCATCCAACAATTAGGGTAAAATGAAATGGATCTAAGGCAAGATATCATTACCATTAAAGCATATGATAATACTGAGTGAAAATCAGTGGGGACTTTATACCTACTTATCAATGTCAAGCCTTTTGTACTCCCTTCCCTAGTACATGTCGTGAACATCTAGTTCCCATATGATTTATTTCTTAGACAACAATGGATTCATGAAATGCATATCGTATCATATACACTATATCAATGCCTCAAATTCAAGCATGTCGAAATAGAAGTCACCATCCATGGTGATCATAAACCCTTTCAATATTGTTAAGCACTCGAGTTATCAAGAACAATATTGTCCTATCACTAAAACTATACCACCACAATATCCATCTCCATCATCATATGAAACTTCATATGTTTCACCTGATAGTCTTCCATCCACCTCACATAATGATTCATTGTCATCCGCTCCTATCTTACCTACTCCATCCATATTCACTCCTCTTTTACCTACTCTATCGCTCGAACTGAAATCTACATGGTGTATGGAATATAAAACTTTCAACATTGAACACCTGCCACTATCACCTAAACAGTGTGGAAGGCCCGACATGTGTCAAAACAAAAGATAAAAATATTCATTAGGATCGTCCAGTTCTATCTGTTTTAGGTACCTTGCAAACGAGTACTTCAATCCATCCAACACCACATGGATCATTGATGACTCTATACCATCCTATTGATCCAATGAAAAATATATGATCCCTAAACATATGATGACTCGCACGGGATATTCTAGATGAGGACTAGGTTGCAACGAACAAGGTGTCCCTGAACCCCTTACTATTTTCCCCAACCTTTATGGCCGTGGACTAGGGTATCAATCACCTAGTGAGAATATCTATGATGACCTTAGTGACACTTCCAACACATCTAGGGAGGCAATAGACACTATCAAAAAAAGTTCCATCTATAGCCAGTATGAAGACCTCACCGCCACTAACCTCTTCCATGACACTATCATTTTCACCATCAATCTTACTCTCACTTACCCTCAACTCATCCAATGGGACCAACAATCGGAGCATGTCTCTCTTGATTTATTTCAAAATGATGAATTAATTCTTGATTTCATAGGAACTAATGATAATATACATCCTGACAATCATAAGAAAGGTTTCCAAGTGTGTTTAAATGTTGAAGCCTACTTTTGAGAACAAGATTCTACCCTCTCCCTTCAATCCCAATCATATATCCCTCATCAAAAATCTTCTTTCCATCTTAATGAGGAGGATACCCTTATAGAATTATTCCCAGATTCCCCAAAATCCCAAACAATATCTGGCTATGGATCAACTTCATCCAGCTCCTGAGATGCTCCAGGATGGCTCAACATCATTAATTTAGGAAACCATTGACATTAACATCGGCACCAAAGAAGACCCCAAGATTCTCAAACTGGGGGCATCCTTATTAGTAGAAGAGCAAGCCACCTTTACAACACTCCTAAAGGAATTCTCAGACGTATTTGCATGGTCCTATGTGGATATGCCTGATTTGGACCCATCCCTAGTAGTTCATAATCTTGGGGTGCGTAAAGATGTAAAGCCAGTTAAAAAAAAACTACACAAGATACATCTTAAGGTTGTATTGCTTGTCAAAGAAAAACTATAAAAGCTACTAGAAGTCAGTTTCATCTTACCCATCGATTGTTCTAACTGGATCTCCAATATTATCCCAATAGGTAAAAATACTGGGGGCATTCATATTTACATGGATTTCTACGACATCAACAAAGCTTTCCCTAAGGATGATTTTCCACAACCAAACATCAATATTATCATAGATTCTACAACTAGGCATGAGATGTTGTCTCTCATGGACGGATTCTCCAGCTATAATCATATCAAAATAGTAGAAGAATACCAACACAAAACAAATTTTACAACACCTTAGTGCACGTTTTTCTATCAACTCATTCCCTTTTGACTCAAAAATGTTAGAGCTACATACCAATGTGTCATGATCGTAATTTTTCATGACATGATGCACAAAAAAATTTAGGATTATGTCGATAACATTTTGGGAAAATCTAAAACTCATGAGGATCATCCCATGGTTCTTTTCCACATCTTTGAGAGACTCTGAGAATACAAGGTTCGGCTCAATCCCAAAAAATGTGTTTTTAATGTCACTTCTAGCAAGCTACTTGACTTTATTGTCTCACTACAAGGAATTGAAATTGACCCAGACAAATTTAAAGCTATGGTTTAAATTCCTCTACCTAAAAATATAAAATAAATAAGAAGCCTCTAGGGTAAAATTCAAGCCATCGGGAGATTTATAGCACATCTCGTTGATAATTCCATCTATTTTATTATTTACTCAAAAAAGGAACAAAATTCCATTGGAATGAGGAATGTAAGACCTCTTTTGACAAGTTCAAGGAATATTTACTGCATCCTCCAATGTTAGTACCTCCTACTTTGGGAATTCCTCTTCTTCTATACATCTTGATTACTCATCATGCCTTGGGAGCTCTCTTGGCGTAACATGATGTCCACAGAAAAGAATAGGCCATTTATTATCCAAGCCGAACACTAATTACTTATGAGCTTAATTACACTCCAATGGAAAAAACATGACTTGTCATTTTTTTTCCTCTCAAAAGCTACAACATTACATGTTCAAGAATATATTCAAGCTCATAACTAAGGTAGATCAATTCAGGTATCTACTCTCCAAATCATCTTTAACAAGGTGCATGGCTAAATGGATCATGCTCTTAAGCAAGTTTGATATTGAATATGTCAATCAAAAGGTTGTCAAAGGACAAGTATTGGTAGATCAATTAGTGGAAGCTCCAGTTTCTAATTCCGTGCCTTTAAATACATGGTTCTCAAATGAATCTATATTCACTATTGAAGAACCGGACACATGGACATTATACTTTGATGGATGCTTCACGTATCATGGCTCAAGAGAAAGCATTTTATTTATCACTCCCCAAGGATATTTCATTCCTAAATATTTTTAGATTGCCTTTCCTTGCACCAATAATGTAGCTGAATATGAGATACTCCTTGCGGGATTAAAAATGGCCATCCAATCAAACATTCAAAATCTCAACATATTTGGTGACTCACATATAATAATCAAACATGTAAATAATGAATACTCTACCAAAGATGATAAAATGGTTCCTTACAAGTGCATGGTGGATAGTTTCAAGGCCTACTTCCAACACATTCAGTTCAAGCAGGTCCCCCATGTAAACAACAAGTCAGCATATGCAATGGAAATCATTAGCTCTCTACTGGATATGTCTTCTGATGCCCCCAATTCATATATCTTGGTTAAACAACTCATGGTGCAGCCTATGATGTCCCTAAATTAGAGATGGTATGTGAAATTATTGGTCCTAACTCCCCATGGTACCATGACATCTGAACCTATCTCTGTAATCACACCCTTCCACCTAACCCTCCCCGTAACCATCACAAATCCTTCATCCAACGCACCTCATGATTCATCATCCTTGGAGACACCCTTTATCATAGAGTATTTAACAGAACTTTGTTGCAATACCTTAATTCCCAAAATGCCGAATTAACAATTAGGGAAGTTCACAATGGCATTTTTGGTGCTCACACCAGTGGTGTGGTACTTGTTAAGAAAATTTTTTAAACTGGCTACCACTAGCCTAACATGGAGAAATATGCATGTTTTTACATCCGCAAATGTGTCCCATGTCTAAAAAATTTTGACTTCATCCATGCACCCTCTTAAGTTCTACAACCCATCACTACCCCAAGGCCCTTTTCTACCTGGGGTCTCAATCTCATGAGCAAGCTAAATCCCACTTCATCTGATGATCACAAGTTTATTATTATTGTTATAGAATACTTCACTAAATGGTTTAAAGTCATTAAACTTACTTATGTTACCAAAAAAATAATATTCAAGTTCATCCTAAATCACATCATTTACAGGTACGTTATTCCATCTACTCTTATCAAAAACAATGGTAAATCCTTTAAAAATTAACAAGTTTGTAAACTTTGTGACCATTTCCACATCAAGTTCAAATTCTCCACACCATATTACCCACAAGGAAATGGCCAATCTAAAGCATCTAACAAAACTATAAATCAAATCCTTGTATAAATTATCAGTCAAGTATGACAAGATTAATATACACAAATTTATCCTACCTTGTGGGCCTATCGTACATCCATCTGCACCCCCACTGGTTATACTTCGTACTCCCTCATCTTTGGCATCAAAGAAATTTTACCTATTGATATCGAGCTCCATTCCCTTCACATTTCTCTCCAACACCTCATTGACAATTAAGACTCTCGTGCATCGCCTATAATATCTAGAGATACTAGATGAGAAACACATCCATACCCTAGAAAACATAAAATCTTATCAAAATTGCCTCCGCAGACACTACAACAAACACTTCAAAACCTGTGAATTTGAAGTAAGTGACCTGTAGTCTCTATTACCTCTATCTTCTCTGTAAACCCCAAGCATGTTGGCATATCACCTAGCCTAACTGAGAGCTCACTCAAGGCATGCGCAAGCATCGATCCCCTCCTTTATATGAGCTTTTCAAGAATGTTTATCGCCATAGAAGGAACAATGCACAGATATGACTATATGTATTCAAATATAGAAAACAAAGAAACTAGATCTAAACATCAATGTACCATAAGATATATGAGAACATCACAACCACAAGGAGTAATTAGATCTAAACCATGAGTATTATCAAGAATAAAAGGATTTGGGTCCTTAAGCATAAAAGAAGATGCACATATCTATATACATAACACAGATGCATAGAACCACTCAATTATATTAATTCATCACATTACAGTAGCCAAGAATACATTAAGGATTCCATGGATGGAGATAATAACACACTCTCTATGATAGCTTCATTACAGAGATTACTATCATGTATTACCCACACCATCCTCTACATATACATACACTTTTACCCGAATGTCCTGCAAAACCCTACAAAAGATAGAATAGTAAGGAATCTCCTCTAACCACTCATCATTATGAGAAAAGGCCTACAGGAATCTTCCATGATCGCCTAGCCACTACCCAAGAACATGGAAAATGTCATCATGTGTTTCCCTAATCGAGTATCCTCAACATGCAAGTGCCAGCTAATCCATAATAAACTCAGCCCCTTTTCCTATTATGATAACTGTAATAATGCCCTAAAATATACTTTTCTTAAGCTTTAACTCTCCATATTTTAACATTATCCAGAACTGTATCTGGTCACTTTTCCATTCATTCCCCTAACGTGACTTTACTCATAGTCCAAAAATCACTAAGTCTTGAATCCATCCTCCCTAGGCGCGAGCCTTCGCGTATCCCCAAAATTCACTTCCGCGCATGCCTTCACGCACTATTTATGCATGTCACAACCCTTCATGCCTCAGGTACTTGGTCATTTAGGGGCTCAAAATTACAACACACTAATGTTATTTCTACCCACGGTAATCCCTTGCGCTACTTCGAGAAAAACTTAAATGAATTTTTTTTTGCAAGAATCTGCTAAGGCCAAAAGGAACATCTAGGCCACTACCACTTATATGACCAATAGGATTAACTCAAGGAATTCTACTTCTACTTCCCCCTTCACCTTCTCTCATGCCTCTATCTCTTTCAATGTTTTTCTTGGTACTTCCTTTGTGAAGTCAGGTACTTGATCCAATGTTGTTTCTTCTATCTTCTCCTTCAGCTCATGTATCACCACTACTAACTCTGCGCAAAGACCCTTGAACTCATCCATGCATTCGGTAATGGATTTCTAAAGTTTTCCAATTTGGAACTCTATCTTTTCATGCTTGGTCTTTATTTTATCCTTCTACATAGTAGTTTCAACAATTAACTGCTCGTACTTCCTACAGCTGTTGAAGCCCCTATTTTCCAAGATGTCTATCTCCTTGAGTTAGTTGAGTAGATCCTCCAACTCCAAAACCCTAGCCTCAACTTTGGTTTTTTTATTATCCTTCTCCTTGGCAAGGTTCATGGCTTTTGACCTCATGTCATTCTTGATGTTGGTCAGCAACATCCCCACCAGGTCTTCTAAATATTCCATCCCGTCACCATAATCTATCCTAGCCTAGCTCACCAACACTGGAAATTATCCTAAAATTTCTTTAATGAGGGCACCAGCTCGATCATAGACCTCCTTGGTTTTCACCTACTCGCCCTTCATTCCTTGGTGCAATCTCTCTATCTCATTTTCTTTTTCCTTCTTCACCGCAACTAAGGTTTGAATAGTAGCCCCTACATCTAACTTGCATCGTATCACCTCCAAGGACATATTCTGTAGAGCTTTACAAGATTACTCATATGTGAGGTGGCTAGGATCCACCACTTGGTATGTCTCTCCTCCCTTCTTATTAAGATGAATGGTCTTGACCATGTGATCGTTGATCTCATTTTCTAGCTCTTCTATGTGGCAGTGTAGGTTCTAACTTATCATCTTCCTCATTCTGGGAATGCCCCCTTATTGATCCAAGATATCCCATGCATGTAGTTTTTCTAGGGGAAGGGTGGATTGAAACCTCATGTGTAATACCTTTGTGGGGTCATCCACAAAGTCCATATGAGGGGACATGGGTGTCCACTTCTTCCTTATTGTCTTTCGCTTCGATGTCCACAGTGTTTCCCGGCTATGGAGCACTTGCACCCCACGTACAATATTTCTTCTTCCAAGAGGTGTCCAACTTCTCCTCACTCTCTTCTTCTTCTAATACTACCTCCTTGTCTACCTGAACCACTTTCATATGTGGGATCAGTGCTTCTCATGGCTTGGGGAAGGGGGCATCTCTAATATCCATCTCAACTCCTCCTTGCGTCTTTGGGTGCAACTGCACAAATACCTTATGGATGTATACCTTGATGGTAACATTGATCTATGGGTACAGATCTAAGAATTCATTCTCCAAGGTCTCCACATATGTTGGCCTCAAGTTGTACCTGTAGTTCATGTGCAGGGTGTGAACATCCATGTCCACCTTAACGTCATCGAAGGTCAATAGTTTTTCATCCTTCAATCATTTGATGGCACACTTCACATACTTAGAGGTGATTGCAAATGGTATTTTGCACCATGATCCTTTATCTCCTTTGGCCATCACAAACCATTCCATACTAAAATGTTGCATGATTACAAACTAGACTTGGTCCCTAACGACCTATGGAAGCTCATGTGGGACACTCCATTCATTTTCAAACACTACGTGTTGTCTCTCGTACCATTTATTCATCCATGCCTTATATGTATTGGAATTTCTCCCATCACAGGTAAACTACTTCAACTATATAGCAGGATACATGTGCATTGGTGGGTAAACCCATATGTTATCATCTTGTCCATATGGGACACCAAGTTCCTAGACTATAATTTATAATAGAATGGATCCCCAAGCTATCTGTTCCCATAGGTCATTTTGCACTCACACCTCCTCGATGATACTATCCACGATAAACTGTGCAAAATTGTCATGTGCTCACTTGGACACCCTATATGCAACATACAGGAACCTCATGTTTATGTTCCTCCACCTCTTAGATTTTCCCAACTTACAACTAATGATTCAAGAAGTGACTCTCCATGTTGGGCTTTGTAGATCTACAATAACTTGTTACCCTCCCCCTTTCTCATAGTTTAATTTCTTGGCTAGCTCTTCTATCTTTGCAGTGGCACTTAAATCGAGGGCCATGTCTTCACCTATGTTTTTCAGGCTTGTTACCATATGGATTAAATTTCCTCTGAGTCTCATCCTTCTCCCTGCAAAGCATAAAAAGTCTTCATGCACTTGTGACATCAACCATCTGAATAGAGGTGCGCATTTAGAAAAAATGGCAACTCCCAAAGCTTTAAAACCCCAATTTTTTATAACTCCCTCTTCACTGAATCATCTACCCTAGGGTTTCTTTATTTGTCTAACCCTAGTAGCTCCTTATAAAGATCCGACCACATCAAATCATCATATTCGGTGGTTCTGTGGTTGAATTTAGTGATTATTCATCTATATAACTTTGAGCTCCACTTCTATACCTTAATAACCCTCGGGGGATACTTCATTTTTGAATAAACTTCCATGATTTCTTCCTTTTCCACCACTAGTCTCTTTGTATGAGCTTTCTTGGGTGTCATCTTCTTTCTCTTTCATTCTTCCATGCACTCGGTGCTTCCAAATTTTCCTTCATCTTCCCTAACTTGACGACTTCCACACTTCTCTCTCACACAACCCCCTCCTACTTTGTTGTCTTCTTCCCTGCTTACTATATTGCAAGACCACGCCACAACTCACACAATTTTACTAGTTCATGACAATTACTTCACTCTTCTTCACAAAATCCTCATCACACTTCAAGTTGGGAGCACAAAAATTTTCTAAGGCAAATTAGTCAAAATGACTACCTTTTCCCTCTATTTACACTTTTTCAACACCTTAAAGTTCCTCCGACCACGTGTCTTAATGTCTATTTTTAATAAAGCACTTTATTTCACTTAAATCAACTATAATAAATCCCCTTCACACATCATAATTATAACCTTCTAGCACTCCAATACTACTTCACTACCACATATCTCCTTCATGTGCATCACTGTGTCAAAGTACATAACCTCTACATTATTCACCAAGTAGTTCCTAATGGTTTTTCCCTCCTATCATTATATTGTGTGATCATTGTTTCTCTTTTGCATGGTCTTTAAACTTTTCTCAACACACCTTTATAACCACATGAATTTGAACATCTTACACATTATACCACTCATTCTTCTACCTTTGTGCTAATCATTCAAAATGAGTCTCCCAATAGTCCATCTTCTCAAAGAATTTTCCAACCATATCCAAAAATATCTGCCAATCTAGCCCACACTAAATTTATACACGTTCCTCTATGCATGGAATTGCTTACAATCTAATTAGCTACTAAAAAACCAACATGTAACACAACACCAAATAGAGAAGACAACTCAAAATGATGAAAAAAGGAAACACACAAAAGGGAAATGCATTAAGGGAAACCTAATCTAACTGGAAATATTGCCTTATTTACAAACACATAAAAGCTTTATTTATAGTAGGGCTTCATCCTACTCCCATTAAAATAACCTAACAATCATGTCCCATCCAGTGCTTATAACTGGAACGCACCTAAATCCAATATGAAGATATAATATATGGCCCCAACCAATGGATTTTGAGCTTCCCAGGATGGTGTAAAAACTTATAATCATAAAGTAAAACCATCTTCCCAACCTCAAATTTCTTATTCTTAATGTGACAATCATGTCATGCCTTTTTTCATGCCTTCTGAGTCCTTTGACTCCATTTATCAAGGGATCATCTTTCATCCAACTACACTAACTTATCAATGCACTCTTATAAGGGATGTTCGTCGGTCAATCCTCCTGCATTTGCAATACGCAAAGAGGTTAGCATGAAATCTACTAGAAAAATAGATTTTGTGCCAAACACCAATTGAAACAGAGTGACTCTCGTCAATATTTTATAAGTTGTTCTATACGCCCATAGCACGGCCAAGACTTTGTCATCTTGGTCCTATCTCCCAACATCATAGATCTTGGTCAACATGTGACTCAAAATTTTGTTAAATGATTTTATTATCCCATTATCTTGGAGTTGTTAAGGGGTAGTCTTGTGATGGGCCACCATGAATTCTTCTAACAGAATTCTTATTATTTCATTTAGTAAATGCATACCCATATCACTCATTAATATTAGTGGGCACCCATATCTACTAATGATGTTTTCCCATAAAAATTTGGTTGTTGTGGCCATCGTGCAATCCCTCATAGGCATTGCTTCTTCCCACTATGTTAGATAATTAGTACAAGTAATGATATAGCATGAACCCGTCCTTCACGCGATAGGTGAAATAGGGCCTATAAAATTGATTGTCCATTTCTCAAATGATTTGGCACTAGATGTTGGTATCAATGGCATTGCATCCATTTTTCATGGCTTACCAAGGGGCTAAAAATGATCACAGGCCTTGAAATATTCAATACAATCTTGGTAAAGGGTTTCCCACCAAATTCCTACCAATAAGATTTTCCACATGGTGGTAACTCTTGTATAGTTTCCTCCTACAATCCCACCATGTGATTCCTTCGTGATTGCAGTGCGCTCATGCTCTAGTACACACCGATGCAAGACCTCATCTTGGCCTAGCTTGTATAGGTCTCCACTGATAATCATGTAGGGTGCAGTGCGTATAACTAATTTTTTCCTCTCCAAGGCCTTCATCCCTTCTGGCGCCACACCCGTTCTTAAGAACACAACAATATCTTCCAAATCAGAGGGTGCACCCTGCAATCTAAACAATTGTGCATCTGGCATTGTATCCTGAATGCTCTATATGTCCTCTTATGAGTCAATCCTTGATAAGTAGTCAGGCCCCAAATTACTCTTACCTGGTTTTATAACAACCATAAACTCAAACTCTTGAAATAATAGGACCCACCTGCACATGCACCCTTACAAGATGGGATTTTTCACCAATTACTTTAATGTCATGTGGTCAGTGTACAATATAAAAAGTATTGTTAGAAAATACTACCTGAACTTGTATGCAGCATGTAGATCATCGACAATGCCTCGTGCTTTGTGGTATTATAATTCTGTATCTACTGGGGTTAGCTTCCTACTATCAAAACATAAGGGATGGTCAATAATTCCCTCACCGGGTCATGTTAAGACTTTTCCAATCACCATCCCAAATGCATCAACATGCATGTGAAAAGGATTTATCCCAAGAGGGAAAGTGTAATATGTGTGCAAAAATGAGTCTATAATTGAATGTGTCAAACGATATCTATTGTGCCTCTCTCCAATAGAAATGTAATTCTTTTGTTTTAGCAACTCCTCCAACGACGTGGAAATATTGAAATAGCCCTTTATGAACTTTCATGTAATACCCTATATGTCCAAGGAATCCATGCACCGTGCTCTGGCTAGTAGGCTTCCCCAGTCCCACAATAATAGACAACTTTGGTAGGATCCACCAGTAAGCCTTCTTTACATACGATATGTCCTAACAAGGTACCAAATAGAGTAGCAAAAACAAACTTATTAATTTTTATAGATATTCTCAATTGTTTTCATCTCTCAAAAATCAACCGTCTCAGGTTATCACAATGGTCTCTTTACTAGTCTGTATACTATCTAATCATTTAGGTAGACTTGTAAGAAACTTGTGAATGAAGTCCTGGAATTTCTGAACCACAATATGCGTGAAAACATAAACAGGTGCGTTCTTCAATACAAAAGGCATGACCGTATAGGAAAAAATTCCCCATTTAGTGCAAAAAGTTTTCTTTTCTTGGTCCTCCTTCACAATTCTAACTTGATGATACCCCCGAAAATCCATTCATAAATGAATAGATCTTGTGCACCTGGCTTCTCCTTTCAAGATCTCCTCAATAAATGGGGTTGGGAAAAGGATCAATGACACATACTGCATTCAAATCCATATTGTCAGTCAATGTAAATCCTTATCCTCCCATTCTTATTAATGTTGTTGACCATTGAACTTATCCACTCTAATTCATCAATAACCTCAATGATGCCTGATGCAATCATCTTATCAATATCCTCCTTGACATTGACGCATAGATTTAGATTCGTTTGATAGGGCCTCTTCTGAATTGGACGCGAGCCCATTATTTAGGTTAATCTGCATATCACCTAAAGAGCGGTGAAATCCCTTGAGTTTTTGGTACTTGCGCATGAGAATAAATCCTGGAATTCGTGCAATAGATCAATAATATTTGAAATTTCCCTTTTCTTACAAGTAATCCCTAATAGAGCTTCCTTAAGGGGTTCTGTCTCCAAGTGAATGTTAAACTTCTTAGTTTTCATAGGTTTGTGGTAAGAATATGTTTCCTCATTAGCACTATCCATAACCTTATGCATACCTATAGTATGGTTAGCATCCAAGTTATCCATCTCTTCACCATCTATTATTTAGACCAACTTTCCTTTCTCCTTTTCCATGCAAGAACATGCTCAAGCTTTCCCTCCTCTGATTCTTCCTCATCGAAGCGTGCCTCCAAACCAAGTTCACCCAATAAATCTCAGTACTCTGTCCTCCACCATGGCAATATCTCCCATAGCTAAGTGCACTTAACAAACCTACAGAACCTCATTCGCCAATGGATTAGTACTCTCGATACTCAATTTTTTTGAAAAATATCAATCTGTTAACTCCTTACTAGTTTCCTATCTGATGGCACGTAGCTTTGAATGAATATACCATGTGCACGTAACCTTTTAAGGTAGATTAAATATTATGCACCCATAGTGGATGGAGGAAAGGCTACTCACACCTTCCTTTGAGGACCTTCTCACATACCTAGACATGAAACGAGGCAGGTTCCTTCCCATGGTAGAATTGTATAGCAGTAGGTGCATTGCTTCAGGAGAAACCTAACAGAGAGCGCATGATTCACACCTCATACCACTCTAGAATGTTATCTTGATGGGTCGCCCACCAATGTGTTGTGGTCCCATGTGTAAAGTATAGATAAGCATACTTCTTCATTTCAATCACACATCTCTAATGGGTCTCCATTTCTCAGCTGGAAAACATTAGGGTTTTCCCTCCCCAACATAGCTTGGCAACTATTTTCCTCTTAAGTACCTGACTGAGCGCGCCTTTATTACTCTTGTCACAGAGCATCTTAGCTACCCTCTGACTAACTCATAAGTCACGTGTCACCTAATTTTCACATGCCACACTAGTTGTATCACTTATAGATTGAGTGTCTTCCCACTGAATAACACCTCCTTTCGTTGGATGTACAAGTTCAGGGTCCTTAGATAGTGCACACATAGATTCTGTTCAAGTATTCTTCTCCCAATGGCATCAGTATAGGGTAGTTGAACTTTCCATCCATTAAAGGAATGATAACACATTCTTCCTTGTAATCTAAACTTATATACCCCTTATTGAAGCATGTAATTCAACATTGCTCTTATAGTACCAAGGGTGCACCCAAGTAATGCCAAAAATGTTGATCCGCCTCAGGAAGTGCTAAGGCCTCAAATTATCCAATGAATTTATCCCCTTGGATAGTTATACCAGACATCATTTAAGTCACCAATGGGAATCAAATTCGTATTGTTAGCCATATACAAAAAATTTGAATATGGTTGTAATGGGGGCCTTCCTATTTGATTCAATGCACGTCTAAAGTAAGAACATTAACTTCTGCACCCATGTCAATTAGAATATTATTTAGGGGCCATCCATTAATCAACTGCATTCAAGAGTAATATCCTTATCATAGTCAATACTTGTGCAGGAGGCATAGGTTAGCATGCAATACTTATCACTCGCACTCACTTCTCCATCGCTGCGGTACTTTCTACCCATCATCCACTCTCCTAGTAGAGGAATGATATTCTCTTATACTCTATCGTCTTGCATACCTCCCTGACTTCATTTAGATCCTACCTGAAGGAGCCTTAAAAAAAATTCTTCTACTATAACTACCACAATTAGCTCCTTTAAGTACTGGATCTCCCATTCTAGGCTTCGAATAACATCCATGGTTTCGAGATAAACTTCCTTATGATGAAGTAGGGTCCAGATACTTCCCATGTATCACTTCTTCATCTTGTAATAAGTGGTCTTTACTCTGGTATCTCCCTTACGTGCATGCAGTCATCAACTTGCATCATCACCAGTACATGTTCCAACTCAGATTCATACACCACCCTTGACATCCATTTTTGGATCGGTGTGCTTCACACTTGCTATCCCCGCGCCACTTATCCTTCTTCTAGCTTCTATCTCATATTATCATATAACTCTAGGAGCTCTTCATAATTATGCTATCTTCCCACACCATGAGCATTATAGACAAGTTAGGACAACTCCCATACTTATAATGTTTTGTAGACCCATAGTTCTAATAAGCTCCAAGAGAAAAATTCACTTATCCCTCCTTTGTAATTGCCATGGCTTCTAAATCCATTTGGAAAATCCTTTCCCTTGAGCCTCCTCCATCTGTGTGACCTTCATAATGAAAACCCTCATCCTTAGAACCACTTTCAATACTATATGGTCTGGCACATACCGCAATGTCAATAGCCATTATGTATTTGGTCAATCAATCTACAATGCTTTATGTCATGAGTAGTAGAGGTGAAAATCTTGTAATAACAAAATGCATTCTTCCAGATCACGTGTTGTAGTAGTAGACACCTACTTGCATCATGATCTCTATGGTAAAATCTCACAATCCACTGATATAGCGTGCACACCGATATTAATGTGGTAAACTATCTTTTTTGTGTCCCTTTACTTTGCACAGTCTATGCACCATATCCCACTAGTGAGTCTAATGAGCCGAGTTTACAGAAATTTTCTCCCGATACCTTTCCATAGCAATAATCTAGGCCTCTAAGAATGGAATAACTCCTAGTATCCACACTTCTTCCTACTTCCTCAGTGCACAAGATCATCCTCTAAGGCCTCACACGGATCTTTGAAGGTATTATAGTGAAAGATGCCCTCCTGAAATAGAGTGATCAACTCTCTTCGAAAAACCACTGAGCATGCTATGGGAAGGATGAATGTCATACAGAAAAGTTGGATAGGAGAGTTTTGAAACATGCATCCTACTCCCACACACTTTCCACCATTCCTTATTCAATATCTTTCAATGTAGTGCTGATGCTCTTTTGTTCAAACTCAGGAATGTGGTACTCCGCCAAAAAATGAATCACGAAGTGCACAGTGTAATCCACCACCATTTGGTGTGGATCATAATTCTGGTACAAGCTAGGCATGTTCCCTTGCAACGTAGGTTGTACAAACTGACTCACCTTTCACATCCGAGGGCAATGATACCATTCATGCGTGCCATAGAAAATCGCATTTATGCGCATGCTCTATAGTCATCTACTCACATGCCCTTGTAGTTAAGAAATTGTAACGACATCTCAAAAAACACCTACTGAGGTTGTTGATGGACCCTTGTCCACCAGGTCCAGTAGGACCTTGGCCTCCTCTCAATGTGTTACCACCTCCTCTAGCATCCACTAGATCCACTAGCTGCTAACTCCTGTCGAATCCTACTTGATCCTCCTCCTATCCTAGGTAAGGATTCTAACATAGCTTACACCCTTATGAACCCACTGCCATGCGCTAAATTGTGCACCGACAGTCTGCGATAGTTGACCCACTCCCAAATGTGGCTGCTCATATTTTATGTATCCCATACCTTTCCCAAATGTCATATTATACAAGATCCCTCCAAACACAAGAAACAACTGTGTGTGCCACCTTAGATGTACCAAATGAAAAATTATATCTCCAAGGTTTCACTCAACCATAAATACCAAGACCAACTAGGTTAATCAATAACTTATCTTAGGATCTGGAAAACTAATTACGCCACAGTTTGGTTACTCAGGTGGACTTAGATGCACGCCTACGGATATCCTTTCTCCAAATGACAAGATCTTACCAAAAACCGAGGGCGTCTCTCTCCCATGCTTTACAAGATGGGGTAACATCAGACTACTCAGATTCCACGCTCTCATCATGTTAGCGTTAAATTCTTCCCGCAATGTCATTCCTCCATACAAGTCCATCACTCCTAGAAGCTTTGCATTATCTCACCAACTCCCATTTCTCGTAGCTTCATTATACTTGATCCACCTCTAAGGTCACGCCATCTCCACCACAAGGTCTAGCATATTTCTCCACACTAGCTTCTTCGCCCCGTGCCTAGCAGATATTTTAACCAGGCATAGGTAAATGATTCCAAAATCAAAGTAATAACCATGATCTTGATTGCTAACGGAAAAGCACATAGGAACAATCCTCTTGGGTTCTCATAAGAACTCAAACTCAACAACCTCCTAGATAATAATAAATTGGGATCATGTACTCCAGATGTGTAACTAATTAACACACCTTTGCACCAGTGATCAACAACATAAGTCCACACTTCATAGGTTAGATCATTGTCATCCAACCACTAATATTCCTCCTGGGTCTGAACACGAGGTCATATAGTACCAACTCATTCCCTCGATGCATATGTTGAGATCCATTTATATAACTCTACTAGGCAAATAACAAAAAAATGTCTCATAGATAGCTCGTGATATAGGTTCTCCTCCACCCATTTACATGCCTCAAACTCATATATAGTGCTAAATCATCTGAGAAAACTAATCCTTTGTGATTTTAAACTGGGTCTCGATGTTATTCAAGGTCATATGCTCTGTCATCATGCATCATTCTCGCAACAGCTTCAAAAGAGGTCCCAATAATGTAACCAAAATGTAGACTTTATTACCTCTAAATTTTCTTCAAACCCTAAGCGCATTGGCATATCATCCCACCTAATTAGGAGCTCACCTGAGGTGCATGCATGTGTTGATTCCCTCCTTTATATGATCTTTTCAAGAATGTTTATCATCATAGGAGGCACAATGCACAGATATGACTATATGTATTCAAAGACAGAAAACAAAGAAAATAGATCTAAACATCAATGTACCATAAGATAGATGAGAACATCACAACCACAAGGAGGAATTATATATAAACCATGAGTATTATCAAGAACACAAGGATTTGGATCCATAAGCATAAAATAAGATGCACATATCGATATCCATAACACAGATGTTTAGAACCACTCCATTGTATTAATTCATCACATTACAGTAGCCAAGAATACATTAAGGATTCCATGGATGGAGATAATACAGTAGAAGAGCCTCAACATGCTCTCTATAATAGCTTCATTACAAATCTTACAATCATGTATTACCTGCACCATCCTCTACACATACATACTCTTATATCTTAATGTCATGAAAAAACCTACAAAATAAAGAATGGAAAGAAAACTCCTCTAACCGCTCATCATTTTAATAAAAGGCCTAAAGGAATCTTCCATGATCACCTAGCCACTACCCGAGAACATGTCAAATGTCATCATGTGTTTCCCTAATCAAGTATCCTCAGCATGGAAGTGTCAACTAATCCATAATAAACTCGGCCCCTTATCATGTTATGATAACCATAGTTTAATGTTATTCATAAATGTATCTAGTCACTTTTCCATTCGTTCCCCTAACGTGACTTTACTCATAGTCCAAAAATGCTTGCTACTCATGATGGGAATGAGTTAGACAAGCCCATGAATATCATGCATCTTCAGTGCTTCTATACTTAAGTTCTCATGGCTCAAAATCAAAATTAAAAAATTAAAACTAATAATAATCCATCCAATGGTGAAACCGCTTCAGTTCCACCTTGGGCAAGTACCATGGTGAAAACCAATTTTCGGCGCTATAGTAAACTAGATCTTATGTCCATTATTACCCTACAAAACGTAATTAACACATTGGGGGAAAACACCCCCTTCATACCCACTAACATTCTCATCCCTATTTTCATCCTATGCTCCTAAATCCATAATTCTTTTTATCCTCACCATGAAGTAAAATATCTATCATAACTAGGAACACTATCATGATCCTATCTAAGGTTACATTGTAAACAGTCATATTTTTGGGAACAAAATCATTTAGTATAATTTAAGTCAAATATCGAGAAAGGAAATCCTTGTAAGATCATGAGGCCTTTATTTCTCTCCATCCCCCCACCTACTATCATTACCCATCCCCTTCTGAACTCACTTACCTTTCTCTCTGTTATTCTACCTCGTTTCACACAACGGTTGTGTTGTAAATATTTGTACAAATTTAAATTCTATTTTAACTTTTATTTTAATCGATCCATCACATTTTCCCATATGTAGATATAATCATCACATTATCCACATACACAAATAAACTACCATAAAACCTATTATACTCCATAATAAATCTCATAATAAATCATGACATCCATCTATCCAAACATCAAATTTTATAACACAACCCATAACATCATTACATCGAAATATCTAGAAATAAAATCTAAAAACCATCATCATCATCCTATCCATATCCCATAATCAACAA
Organism: Taxus chinensis; assembly: GCA_019776745.2. Lineage (NCBI taxonomy): Eukaryota > Viridiplantae > Streptophyta > Pinopsida > Cupressales > Taxaceae > Taxus > Taxus chinensis. The sequence goes on from CM034155.1 coordinate 97,323,048, forward strand.
TATCCTTATATAATAGTATCAAATCATCAATAATATATACTATCCATCATAAACATACACCACTAATTACATCATCAATACCATCACCAACCATGTCATTTATACATAAATAAAACAAATTATCATTAAAATACCATCACATCATCTATATCCACATGTATCAAATCATCATGATAAATATAATACCACCATCATACATCACCATAATGAAAAAAACCAAGTAATCAACATCATCACTTATGCAACCTTTATACATCAATAAAACCAATTATCATAAAAAATACCATCACATCATCTATATCCACATGTATAAAATCATCATGATAAATACAATACCATCATCATACATCATCATCACAAAAAATAAAGTAAATCACATCATCTCATCAACCAAATCATCGTCACAATAAAAAATATAAACTCATAACTCATAATCACATCAACTCATGTCATCATCACTATCATCAATACAAAATGAAAAAATACTACATCTCATCATGTTCTCATCAAAAAATAAATTATACACCATGCGTCATCAATACAAATACATCAAAAAATGCGACCATAACCGGTCATCATCACTAAATTCCCAATAAAATACATGATACAATACAACAATAATAGCCTCCATCAGCTACGTATATACACCTACAAAAAAGAATGCTCATCACTGTGTTGAGCTGCTAGTATCATCACCTATGCCATCTGATGGAGGTTGTAAGACACTGGTTGGTGGTACTCCCAGAGGTTGTTGGATGTCCCGACATCCTCCCTGTTAAATGCTTTGCATAACAAGGCGTATATGGCAGTTCATGGGCCAGAATTCCCTCATACTACCGCATCTCCTCCATCATAGTCCAATACTGATGCAATGATATTGTGTCAGGAGGTGTCATCTGTCCTACCCCCTGATATGTACTAGGGGTGTCGTCGGTCCTGCTTCCTGTGAAGCACCTTGTGACTCGCCCACCTCCGTTAATCCATCCAAAGGACCATATTTGTCCTTGTACGCATCACGCTGACGGTGATACCTATCTTGATGCAGTAAGGCTAACGCTTGCTCACGTCTTAAACCCTCCACTACATCATGTATCTAAGCCATCTCCCCTATAGGCAAGCAATCTCCACATCCCTCCACCCTATCTTCTGGCCCACCAACATTGTAAACATACTAAGTGTTCGTCTCAAATCTCCTATCTCTCTCAAGCGAGATACACCTATCTCTCTCAAGCGAGATACACCTCTCTCTCCTAGCCCGTGCCCAAGCCTCTGTCTCTAACCTATCTATTTGATCATGTAGCTTGACCCCTGTATCACTTGCCCCCGATACACCTGTTGATCCCTTTAAGATCTTGTATCCCTATAATCACATGTTCCGATAGGGTCCTGTTGTATCACATCCTGTGGTGGCATAACCATCTATAATGGCCCAAAAGTGTCATCTACCTCCATCACATCCACCTCAAGCCTACATGGACTTTGAACCGGTGCGTCCTGCACAGGAGAATGAACCACTTGCTGTTGGACTGGAGGACCCCCCAATACAATAATAGGTGGTGCTCGTTGTGCCTCCTCCTCTACATGTCCTTGTGGTCTATGAATCACTACTTCTTGCCCCTGTGGCATCCCCCTGTATACCTGACAACAAATATGAAAAAATTTCATCCAGCCTAATGTCCAAGTCAATCTAACTGACCTAATCCCTTCCCACCACTCATCATATCCCTGAACTATGGTACCTCAAGATCCTGCCACATACCAGTAAAGGTACCCATGGGACAACATGTAACTCATCAAAGTTAGCTCTCACCACATCTTCTAGAATCACAACACCCTAGTCCTCCAACTCGCATGCAGTTCATGTGAACACATGATGCCCTATAGGAATGTCCTACAAAATACCAAACTGTCGCAACACACGGTCGGGCCAATACCACTCTACCATATATGACTTTGCCCCCCATCAAATAATATGGTGTCTAGATCCTCCCTAGCTAAACCTTCTCACCCTCCCATGCCTCATACTACCGGTATGGTCTCCATGTGATATCACCTGGCTATAACTCATCTATTCGGTGTTTGTACCATTCCATCTCTCCTAAATGCTCCCTCCTGCCCATGCGAAGATACTGCCCATATATTGATGGCTCCCCATCCTGTCAGTACTATCGGATACCAAGTGGCTTGCCCACTAATATATGGTCATAGCTCCATATCTGCAGCAAGATACCAGCTCCCATGTTGCTACCTCCCTGACAAGCTACCCTGTGTAAGTCACGATACAAATGAGCCAAAACTGCAAGATCCCATGTAAACACCGTCTCTGACTGCCACATAGCATGGACCATATCAAAAAACCCAATACTGAAGTACTGACATCCCCATTTGGTGATAAAATGTAACTGATCAATGAGTAAAGTAACATCGGCACACACTCCATGTACCCCTTTCTAAAATAAACTCCTAAATCTATCCACAACCCTTAGCGGGGTGCATCCTCCACATCTATCAGAAGCCTCAATCACACTCCAGGCCTCCCCCTATGCCATACCACCCGCTCCTCATCCGCAGGTAGTCGGTATATATGGTAGACATCCTCTAATGTCACTGTCATCTCTCCTATTGGTAGCCAAAAAGTACTAGTCTCTGAGTGCCACCACTTTGTCAGTGTCATCAATAAGCCTCGATCTACCTGAACAAATGGCATCCTAGCCACATGTAGTAGTCTTAGCACGTGCAACAATGACGCATCATCCTGCTCCACCTCTAAGTCAACACCCCCTAATAAATGCCTCAAGGCAGCTAAACATTGATGCCTAACCTGAACGACACCTAACACCTTTTGCACACATCAAACAACATATATTAGCCCCCACCCATCATTACCCAGCCTATTAACTTCCATTTTCAACAATCCGCCCCTAAAAAAAACCCTAACCCCCAACCCTATGACATAGGTGCCATTTCATTCACATAGGCGCCACTTTATCTCAAACGCACCATTTCATACAAAGGCGTCGTTTCCTAACATAGGCGCAATTTCCCATCCCTTATCCGACACATAAGTGTCATTTCTATTTTCTCTCAATCACCCATCAACATAGGTGCTACTTTATCCTACATAAGCGCCAATGTAAAACATAGGCGCCACTATGAAACAAAGGTGTCATTTTATAGCCATCCCTTGCCACATAGGAGCTAAAACTTGTCCTACCCTCCCAATACGCATAGGAGCTACATATGCATTAGGTGATTTCTAGCACATAGGGCTAACATGCTATAGGTGCACATAGGCGCATTTTTATGCATAGGTGTCACTTCAATATCCCCTAGCACCTAAACTTACTGTAAAACCCTAAAAAACTTCAAAAACGCAAAAAATAAATAACAATAAAAAATTACAAGGTACTTACAGCTGCTCTGTCAGTTGCCGACCACTGATAAGTCCTCACTCGGTGTGATCGGTGCTCAGTAATCCTCTCGTAGGCCATCGTGATCTCTCAGAGGATCTCATTTTCAACTATGCGCGGTGAAAATGACTCATCTCGTGGTCCCTAAACCCCTTTTATACCCACCGCGACGCCTAAAAACTTCCAGAAGCTCGTTCTCCCACCCTGTTTGTTCGTTTTTCCTCCCGTTTCTTTCTACCCTGACCAAATTTCCCTCATCTACCAAAAAATCGGATAATTCTTAAAAATCCAAAAACATCAAAAAATTCTTAAAAATCTGAAAATTATTAAAAAAAAACAAAAATCCAAAAAAATCAAAAATATCTTAAAAATCAAAAAATTATTAAAAATTCGAAAAGTTCTTTAAAATCCAAAAAAATCAAAAAAATCTTTAAAATTCAAAAAATAAAAAAACTCTTAAAAGTCCAAAAAATTAATAAAAAAAAAAAAAAATCAAAAATTCTTAAAAATCCAAAAATTTAAAAAATCCAAAATCCAAAATCCAAACAATCACAACCTTATAAAATTTCAATCAACAAACCCTCCACCATTTAATACAGAAATATAAATGTAGTGTGTTTTTGTTTGTATGTTTGTTTGCTTATCTGCATTTAAGTCAAAAAAAATTGGTTGATGATATGAGTACCCCCATCCAAATTTTTATTCTTCTTCTGTTTGCTATGACCAATGATATGAGGCATTTTTATCTTCCAATGATATGAGGACCATCATAATATTAACTTGTCCAATGACACATGAGGACAAGGGCATCTGGAAATTGCGTCAACACGGTTTTTTATACCTTGGTGCACCTTGCTCTATGCCACATTAATCACATTGCTAATGATGATCACTGTGGGTACTTTATGGAAGCACACCCCCTTCTACCATCATCTTCTAGTCCTATCATCATCCACATCATCATCTAACTAATATCTAACCTCATCATCCTTCTATCCAATTAATCCTTTATCAATCAATCAATATCCACATCCCCATCTTATCATCTCATATCCAACATCCACAATCATAACCCCTTGACTATGACATCCTATAATCCAAAATATTCATCTTGTCCCCTTGACTAGGGCATCCTCCAATCCAAAAATCCTAAATCTTCACCCCTGTCATACATCATTGACTGGAATATCCTCAAATATAAATCCTTCAAATCTCACCCCCTTGACTGGTGCATCATCTAAATCTAATAATCCAACATCCAATGTATCCTCTAGTCCTCTCATCTCATACTCTTCTAATCCTCTAATTTTCTCCTCTGCATCCTCTACTATCTCCTAACCCCATACCTCAAATCTGCTACTCCTTTGAATCCTCTAGTCCTCTTATCCTCTAAATCTATTCCTCCAAATCCTTAAACCTCTACTCCTCTAATCCAATTATTCACATATTCTAAACCTATGAATCCCCAATTCCTCTTCCTCTCTACTCCTAATCCTCTACATAATTAAATTTTCTCATCCTTTAAACTTCACTCATCTACTAACTTGGATCTTTCATCTTTTGGAGAGGTCACCTGGCTCATTTCCTCATTTCCCGGCCCCTCGAGGGGGCATCACCCTCACTATATATCCCATCATCTCTCTTTATTTGAATGATCATTTCTACACAATAAACATTCAAGGAGGGGAAAAATGTAGACATGTAAATGCCGACATGCTTATTCAACAAATAACATACTCATTATACATTATTAATCCCTCCCCATCATTAACCATATAATAATTAATCATGAGATTAATTATTATTATCCATATTATCATACCTCAATTATTATCACTATTCACTCAATAATACCATCTCATCCTTAGTCATATTAATACTTCATTAATACTTTCATTATCCCCTTAATTAATCCATACTAATTATTTTCTAGGAATTTAAAATTACCACTCATCTACCACCTACTCTATACATATCCTACACCCAGCTTCTCCATATAATCACTCCACTAATCACATTTAATCTCACCTAATCCCAAACTAACATATCCTCTAAATCTAGAGGTTTCTATTTCTTGAATCCTCTCCAATTTTCCCTCTTCCATATTTAAAAATTTAAATATTTTTCCTCCCTCCGATGAATTAAAAATTCAATGGAGGCTTATTCTAATCTCTAGAATTTTCTGATTCTATATCTTTATCCATTCTCACCCATTCTCCACCATTGATCTATCACCTACATGACTAAATATCAACCCTCCAGTCTTACTTCCTCTAACTATAAATATAGGTGCCACCCTCTATGGATACCATATTAGAAAATTACAAGTATATTCAGCCAAAATATTTCCAAGCAAGATATCAATCATCAAGCATTCCATCAAGATAAAATAATCATCCAACAAGGGGAGGTGTTGCTGAAATCATCCCACAAATATGAAGAAATACAACAACTATCTTGACCACAGCCAAAGTAAGAAGGGAAGAACATTGGAGCTTGTAGGTAAGTGTAGGTATAACAGTCTTCATCCCTTTTATCCAACTCAATATGAGGTAGATAATAAGTGTGTTAGGTTACAATTGATTTGGTTTGATAATCATCTTATATTTGTATTCTAACACCACTTTTTGTCTACATAAAGTATCGACAAAAAGCTCTCAACTTGATCTTCACACTGTAATAATCCTAGGATATTTTGGGAAACTATATCCACTGAATTTGATCTCTATATCACACCTCCCCACTGAGAAGGATTTTGTTCCACAAAAAGTTGGTTTTCACCCAAAAAAAATTCCAATCATCTTCTTGCATATCACAAACACATATAGGATCCATAGAAATAGCATTATGGGAAAAATCATTGTATATTGTTGATAATCTTATCACATAAAAAATTGATCAGTTTAAAAATAGACAATTGTTCCCCAAAAGAAGCAACTATCCAACTAATACTTTGTGATTCTTCTAATCTCTATAAACAACTTAGATCGGTTTAAAAAGAAACACCAATACCCAATAATAGGTGAATATCTAACTGAATCTTTGTAATCTTTCATCCCACTCTGACTGTAACTTCCTTCACAAAAAATCAACCAATCTAAAAAATTAGACAATTTTTGACCAAAAGAGGAAACTGTCCAACTGATACTCTATGATATATTCATCACTGTAAACACAATTCCACCAAAATATATCAATATATAAATAGATCTACATACAATTAATTGCCTAGTGTGAACTTACCCAACTGTTAATCAACGAAAATATCACAAACATGATGCAATATGTTTAGACTCAACACATGCCAAAAATAGACAAAAGTAAAAACAATCGTGTGAATCTATCAGTGAAATATCTATCCTAGCATTATAAACTATAAATAGGATAGAAGCAAACTGTCTACACAATGTTGCATACAAAAATGATGAAAATTGACATCCACTGCAAAAGATCACCAAGTCATAATCTGTAAACCAGTAATTGTTAGTGTAATCAATGTACACCCTAAGTGTAACCACATAGGATAGTTAGAAATAAATGTCCAAAATAAGGGACTTCATATATGTGCAAATACCCTGTGTAGACACAATAAGTTTGTATATTAATTACAATACAAATGGTGCCCATATGTTTTCACAATTAATAACAAATACACTGAAATTCAATTTCCCAAAAATAGACATTTTTAACATGCCCATCAAACCTGCATACTCTATTGTCAAAATAAAATTGGAATTTATCAACCTTATATGTGAGAAGTATAATCTGAGTATTTTAAACCTGTCTCTTAGCTCTTCCCTACATGTGAAACCATTATTCATATTCAAAGCCAATGTGAAACATGGGAAAAATTCCTTTCAACATTCAACGAAATCCCACAAAATATGCTCTGAAAATAAATATGCGAGCTAATCATCTACGCAAACATGAAACTAAGAAATTACTTACCAACCAACTTTATCAGATTACTCTTTTTGGGTGGTATAATTTCCTCAGTGCATATCTAAGTATCTGCATGGGTTATTTTAGGAATTGTTTGGTTTCACAATAGCTTTGCTTTTCAACAACTCTCCACTGTTGTTTCAGATGAAGCTTCTAACACATGTTAACCTCCTTACCTTTCCTGTTACAATGGGTAAAATATCTTTTGTCAACTTTTTTAGGAAAATTACCTAGATTTCCATTTTTACAACCCTTTGTATGAAATGGTCTTTCAAAATTCTTCCCAACAATGATTTCCTTTTCCAACATTTAGCTACATTGATTAGTTAATCCACAAAAAATTGCATGGATAAATGTACCACAAATTATGTGTATCCAATCCATAATTAAAAGGAACATGGGAATATTTACATTGTTTAGAAACAATGTTTTTATAATTTTGCTTGTTACCATTTTTACCTTTTGTGGGTTGTGGGGGAGGTTTCTCCCTTGTAGTCTTAGCTATCCTAGAGCATTCACCTTTTCATTCTAACCGCCAATATGAATCCCAAACATGCATAGTGAGCCCTATCCTCTACCTAGATGGGGTTAGAAATTCCTTAGCTTTCTTTTCCAAGTCTTTTTCCATTAAATCCCATTTTAAAAAGTAACTTTGAATCTACTCCCTTAGTATGTTTTTCAAACTTACAAAAATCATTTTCAAATGATTTGAAATGGGAAGATTCAACAACTAGTGGGATACTTATAGAGCTTGAATCAGCTCATGCACTTGTGGGAGAGGAAGGTCCTGATTGTAAAAAAAACTTATTTTTCCTCTTCATGTCACCACGAGTTTGTAACTTTTCTAGGATCTCATCCTTGGATTTCAATTCTATGTTTTCAATTTCTCACATTCCTTTTCCAAGGAATAGTATATTTATCTCAGGAGAACATTGTCTTCCTAGATCTGGATGGTTGAATGCCTCAACCTCATTGATCTTTTCCTATTTTGACAACTTTCCCATAGTGCACATGTACCTATCCAATCACAACTGAACCAACTTCAAAATCTGAAGAAAGAAACTGTCAAATCAACCCACTTTGATACCAACCATAATCCGTAAATAAGTAGGAATCCCCAACTAATTTAATTTTTTATGAAATATCCTTAAAACTTATTAGTTTCTAACCTTTAGAAACTTGAAACTGATTGAAAATATGATCCCAAAAAATGATTTAGATGTATTCACAAACTGATTTAAAACTGAAATTAATTGTTAACAACTCATTCATATTAGTTGTACATTCAAACCAATCAGATTTCCATTTTACCCAATTTTATCATTTTCTAGTAAAATTCTCATACTAATTAAAATTACATCTGAATTAAAATTTGATTTAATCTTTGAAAATAATATAAAAATTGAATGCAAAAATCAGAAGAAAAAAACACAACACCAAATTGTTTACGTGGTTTGGAAATTCCTACGTCCCCTGGTTCATATGAACCGATTCATTAATTTTTAGTTTTGCAAGTACCTTTAAATAAACTTACAAAGAAAATAATGAACCTCAAAACCTACAACTAGAAGACCATGAGAACCCATTAGCTATGAAAAATTTCAATGTTCATTCTCTGTGTTTGTTTCCATCTACGTAAGGTGATCTTCCCTTTGTTTTCTGACAAAAGAGACACAAATGGATTCAGAAAGACAACTTAAGTATGCTGATTTAGGAAAATGCAGTACACCAACCAGGAGTGTCTCTAAATTCTAAACACTTTCCTAGCTCACTTTAAGACTTGAATTTTCCCCTAAGTAGCTCAAATTTGCTGATTTGTAAAACTGCCTATGTTGTGGCTTTTTACCACAATCATCTGCTATTTACGTGTTCAAATGTCAAGAGCTGACTATTTATATACATTTTGTCAACTGCCTTGTGGTGTGGTGATGGGAATGTAATTTTGGTACAACAAGATTGGTTAGGGGATAAAAGCCCTTCTAACCTCCACCAAAGTATTATTTCCACTATTTTGGGATTAATATCCCACATTTCTTGATAGAACGGTAATGGTCAGAGGGTTTGTATTTAAGTATGGGTTGACCAGTGTGTTGTGTGTTGGCTTACGGTCACCTTTTTTTAACTTACCACGTAGTTTAGGACAGTTAGCGGTGGCTAAGTCGGGAGGTTTTTGGTGAGGGGGAAGCTAAGTTGGGTTCGATTCATGTAAGGAGTTGGTCAAGGCCTATGGAGGGGGTTGGCGAGGAGTTTTATGTGCCACGATGGGTTTGATCGGTGCGGTGAGGAGCCAGAAGACTATGGTGACAGGTCGACATCGGTGGGTCAAGTGAGTCAGTGAGTAGGTCGGTTTTTCGAGTTTCATGTGCCAATTAAAACTGGTAGATGGTGCATAAGGTATGCTTGGGATTGATTAGTAAGTTAGCAAGCTAGTCTAGTGACTCGATGAGTCGAACTTGATCACCAACTCACCATTAACTCAGTCTTGCTATCATATGTAGCATGATTAAAATACAATGTAATATATGCCACATTCACCATATGTTGACTAAAAAAGCACTTAAATAAAAAAGTGTGCATATAGTGATATGAATAAGTGGAGGTACAAAGGACACCCCTCCACAAAAAGAGTGTGTTGAACATGAGCTGAGGGCCCCCAACGAACAAATAATAAGGACCCATCCATCCGATAACGAGTTTCGAAGATGGGAGGCACAAAAAACAAATTCTCAATATCACATTACCACTTTTCATTGTTTAATTGGTCCACATGGTGAGTGTGCGCGCATCCATGTCATTTTGAACCTATGCGTAGTCACTTATTTATTATCCCGGGTCATAAATTTTGCATACGAGCTCTATTTTCATCATTCAAGGTACCGACAGAAATCTCTCAACCTTCTCTTTTGTACTGTAACAATCCTGGTATTTTAAAAGAAACTTTGTCTACCAAATTTGATCTTCGAATCAGCTTCCTAACATTTGGATGCCACGTGCAAACCCTGTGTAAGTTGTGTGTCTTATTATGATTTACTTGCAACTCTTGGGTGTCGAGGTGTCTTTACATTTAACGATTTCCTAACAATAAAATGTGAGTAACAAATCCTCATAACTAATCATTTTGAGGAATACGTTATTTCCATTACAAAGTTCAAGTAGTAATTTTTCTCACTTGTGAAGTGCAAAAAACAAAATCCTTGACTGCGAGGGAAAGTCCTTGAGGGTATTTTTGAGAATATTTGACCACGAGCAAAAAAATTCCGTTGACAATGAGATGTGAAGTGTTAATTCTTTTTTACTATGAAGAGAAAATCATATCGAATGATGATTAGAAAGTGCAAGGAAATTTCTTATTGCATGGAAAAATACCCGACTGCGAGAATCATAGCCAAGTTAAAGTGTGAGCACTAAACAAAATTAAAGTGTAAATACTAAGCAAATTTAGAGTGCGAGTATAAAGCAGATAGATTTAGGAAAAAAGATAAGGAAACACCATTAAAATTAAAGACAAATATTACATGTCACCAACTCTTTTAAATCAAAGTGGGCCTATTTTGAAAATTAAGTTTTTTAAAATGGGGGGTGTTTAGCAATAACATAGGGTTTCATAAATGATTTGTCAATGAAAGGTCAACCCAGAGAGATTATAAGACCCAAAAAAAGATGCTAATTTGAAACAAATTTTGGAGGACATGTTTTTTTAATACAATACAAGTCGGTCAATACTAAACATACTATCCAAACCAATTTGTATGACCCTACCTAAGGAAGGAAAACATGCAAACTGAAGTTTAGGTCTTCTTGTTTGATGTTTTTCTATGGATTTTATGCATTGTATTATGAGAAGTTGACAACATGTTAGTGTAGAAGGATAAACAAGATAAACAAAAGACCTTATAATTTACTAAGCAGGAATGAGAAATTTATATTTATCTTAGCAAGAGTGCATTGTCAAAACTAGTAGTATCAAAGAGTAAATTGCCAAATTTGAGTGTCTACACATTTACGTGGGTAAACAAAGTGTTGAAGAAAACACAAAATTACTTTTTCTACAAATCAAAACGTTTATTAAATAAATCCTAGATAGAAAACACATTTATATTTCCTTCAATTATATTGATAATAAATTTATTGATCGATCTAAGAGATTGAACATGTTATTTGGAAAAGATAGTGTTTTTGAACCTAAGAAAACACTAGGAAACTAAATGAAATTAAAAAACATGCCCTAAGCAAGATGTTTGCATATAAAAGAGTGGGATATGGTTATTCTTTATATGGAATACAATGATCCCCATCCAAAATACATTTGTAACACATATGTCCATCTGAAACCCATTGAACTCGTGTTGGTCGAAAAAGGACACTTAATCTATTGGGAAAGCGATTACATTTCATCAAGAAATTTACTGGCAATAACATTCCTATGTGCAATTGTTTTTTCTCCACACAAAATAGTGAATGACATTGAATATAAAATAAATTGGTTATGTTATTGTTTTAAAAAATATGATTTTGACTATAACTATACATAAATGTGTAATTACATAGGTTAATACATTCTATTTTCAATTTTTATTTTGTGCACAACTAAACATTTTAGATTCCATATGCTTATGTATAGGTAAGTAATAAATTATGGGTTGAATATATCTAAAAATATAGATGAATATGTTTGTATACTATTTCCACCAATAAATCTAAATCTACATATACAATATCTATTTTTTCATACAAAATATTTACTATGGATCCATTTTTCATGCAAAATCACACTAAGCTCTATTTTTTCCATTAAAAATGATTATATTTCCCACCACTGACCATCCTCTATATAGAATGCACTGGATAACATGAAAAAATGATATGAATAAGTAGAAGTAACATGGAAGAAATAGAGCCCTATCTAAAATATCCTACTGCGTTGTGTCATGTCAACTGGCTCAATGTCATGGTGTCGATTGGTTCCTCCATCGTATGTTAACTCCTTTAATGGCCATTTAGAATTTTTAATAGATATCTAAATTGGTTTGATGGCATTCAAAAATATTCTGACAACATTCAATGGGTTGGGTTTGGGTGGGGCTTAAACGAGTTGAAAATATTATTAAATAATGTGCCAAAATTAAAGAACATATGTGTCAATATTAATACATTTTTGGAAGTGGTGATTGACGTTATACACCTAATGTTTCTTTTGTTAGGAAAAATAAAGTATTTAGTGTGAAATGGTTTGGATATTTTAATATTAGGAATATATTATTTAGTGTGCATTATGAGTTGTAAAGACAACTCATAATGATAAGTGAGGTTGTGTGATTTAAGGGATTGAGAGTGCTATCAAAGATAAGCTTTGAATCCTTCAATTAAGGATCAAGCTATTGTATTTATATCATCCTGAATGAATGAATAAAAGATCTGGGAGTTATTTTGCACAATTATTTTTGTCTCTTGTGTAATTCATCTCAGCATATATTTTCTTGTTTGCTCTGGTTGATCTCTTTCAACTTTATTATGCTGAAAGGCTTTGCCATGATGATAGAATGGTTTGGTTAATAGAAATATGAATAATATTGCTAATCTGATTATGACTGTAGCAGTAAATAAATGGAACAATTAAGTACATAAATTAATTATAGCAAACTAAGCAATAAAATGTGAAAATCTACTTATAAGGAGGAGAAAGAGAGACTTAGTTAATTTGTAGTAGAAACTAGATTGTGTCGAAGTATTGACCTGATGAATAGAGAGGTAGAAGCATCACATAGAGATCTTATAAAATTCAAATCTGGACTAGCATGATGGACAAGGGCACCCAGAAAGGGGCAGGGATGCTTGTGGGTGCCATAGACTAGAAATAGGTGCCTGTGACTGCAAAAAAGGTCAGAAACTCATATTTTCCAAGTCGTAAGTTGTTTTTTGTCCTTCACCTTTAGTCACTATAAGGTCACATAATGATTGTTGAGCTCACTAAAAACCAACAATGAAGTATTGACCTACAAAACCCTTAAATAGACATCAAATCCTAAAAAATAAAGATTAAAATGAGGGGTTGGACTGTCCTCAGCTATCACAATGGTGATCCTACGAATAGGCACTACACTACATATTAAACCCAAATATTTTTATGTGTGTATGCATAATTGTGCCCTAGGTGGCTCTTGTGTGTGTCACACTTGATAGTGAGCAAAGTAGCTAGATGTAAAGAAATGTAAAAAGATGTGTGCATAAAATAGAATAGACTCCCCTCTTATCAAGTGTATGTATAATAATGCAATCCCTTTCCCTTTAATGGATGCTAGAATGGATGTTTTATGCTATTGAATATCCTCTGGATGCAACCTTAGGTAGAGATAGCTAATGCTTGTTATATATCACAAGCATTGAGAGGGGTTTGAATCAGTGTTGATCGAACTTATATGATAATTCAAAAATTAAAAATTCTCAACTAGAGTTAGCCATCAATCAATGAACTCAAATTGAATTATATGCAAGAAATCAAATGCACATGACACCATAATTATAGTGGGAAACCCATGGAGGTATAAATCCCACTTGAAATAAAATCCTTTTATTAGAAACACCAATTCTTAGCTTACATTGATATTCACTTGATTAAACACCCACTTAATCTCTAAAGCACCAAATTAAAAAAATAATATCAAGCACCTACTTGATGAAGACTGAGCACCCACTTAGCTGGTTATACTAGATTCAATCTTGTAAGAAACACCTACTTCTTCAATCTATGCACCTACTTATAAAACTACAACATACAATTAATAATCTAGCTCCTTTGTTGCTTTATCAACAATTCATGATCACTTTACTAGAACACAATTCATTTATAACTTCATATATCACTTTTCTCCCTAGTTCAGCACCTTTCACACAGTCAATTTTTCTTTCTTATGCTCCTAAAACTATCTCACTCAATCAGCAACTTCAAACTAATTTCATATCACTGTAATTTATATGACTCTTCAAGTGACTGTCTTGAGACTTTCTACATTCTTTTTTTTACTATGCAACTGCCTTCATAACTTACCACCATACAAGAGCTTTCATGTTCAACTCCCTCTAGCTTGAGCAAGATAAAAACAACACCTTCCATTCTGAATTTTCACCTTCTACAAGTTCAAACTCTTCACCTTTTCCTTCAAATAGCTCGAGCAAGAAATAACTCCTATAGCATTTGTAACTCTTATTCTTGTGTCATATAGGCATCATGAACAATTTTGTATTCATTCAAGAACATCAAGATACGTTTTAGATTATCAAGGGTAATGTGGCATGTTTTAGAACCCCCAATAACTTCTTATATCATTTATCTTCTAAAAATCTTCGTGTCGTCACTGTTATACTTAGAGCCTGACACTTTGCTGACTATTTTCATTGATTCCTTTCAAGTCATAGTAGTTACATATAAATTCAAAACATTACAATTCCTTCTTGAGTGTTTTCCTTGTTCATTTCAACTTCAACCTTGATGGCATAGCTATATACCAAGACCAATATAATTTGAACAACCGAAATTTTATCCATAACCTGAAACACATTCACATTGCATGAAGAAAACATTTTAACACCATGTCAAGGATCCTCATAATGCAAGAAGTGACAAAGTTTCATTGTCTAAGAGACTCATCCAGTCCACTTAACAAGTTGGAAGATACCCTGCACAATATACAGCAAGCATGGAGGTTTTCTTCACCAATGTCACAAAATATTTGAATTTGAAAGAAAAATAATAAAATATTTTGAATGTATGGACCATGAATAAGCTGAGGTGAATATTCTATGAAGCTTCTAGAATTATATTTCAATATATTTCACTCAAAGCCCTCAAACACAGACCCAGTTGCAGTTTGCACGAGCTAACTTGAACTCTATCATTCAAAACTCCTTGAATTCTTGACCAAATCACACAATTCCTTTTTCAAATGAAACATATCCTCCATACAAATATTTATACAAAAAATATTGAATTTTGGTTGGATAAAAAATGATATTCGAGAAAAAAATATTTTGAAAAGCCTAGAATCAAGGTTAGAGCACTGTAGCATGTCCAAGAACACGCAAAAATGGCTTGTTTTCTCAATTCTTGATGGAATTGGAGAATTCCAACTTTTGAGGATATGTTGGAAGAATATCCTCCTTTTTAAATCACTTATAAACCATGAAAATCTCCTACTTGCTCCTAGCAATCAAAAGTTACATTGTACAATGATATGAAGCATCCCAATGTTGTAGCAATCAACCTACAACATGAATTTTGTGCCAGGAAAACCTCTCAAATACATTTTGGAAAATTAAAATATCATTTTGGATCATTTTTAAGTATATAGGGAACCTTTTACTTCAACATTCTCATCCCAATTGGCTAAGCTTGTACCAGAACAAAGAAAAGCACTCATGCTTAAGCACTTGCTTCACCATCTTCATACCAACCTTCTATAAAATCCCCATAAAATTGAAAATGAGTATTCCAATATGTTCAAGTGGAACCGTTAAACCTATAAACTATCCTTTTAGTGATCTGATTACATCTTTAAATAATATTACTTAATTGGATTTCTAACAGTGCTTGCACATGAAGAATGTTTGAACTTAAGGCATGCGACTAAGCTTGACATACATCTTCAAGGCTCTTAGCCTGTTTCAACACCTTGTAAAATTTAAATCATCATTGATAACCCATAGGAGGCTTTAGGCATGATCACATAAAATATTTGAGGTCAAACACAATTTCTTGCTTCTATCGATTCAAGAGCATGTTTGAAAACAAGAAAAACAAGCCTAGAAAAATGGTGATAACTTCTCTAAAACACAATGAATTTCCAAACCACTTTTTGTACCATATTTCTAGGTGGATTTAATCTAAAAAATTATCCTATGATTTATCTGAACACTTATGTATATTTTTTGTGGCACCTAAGAATTCCAAGTGATCTGAATAAAGCCTTCTCAAAACCCGGTCTTACAAAAATTTGGATATCTTGCTCAAATGACCTCCTTGAGACCTAAAATTTTGCTTGGAGCTTAAGGAAACCTATCTCCACCATCTCCCATGATATATTTTTCAAAAATATCCCTGAATTTTTCTATTCCATCTCATTTTTTTGCAAGAAAAACTCAAGTTCTCAAGGGCAGTTTAGGTTAGGATTTGTATTTTACCTTAAAAGCATGTTTTTGATCTTCTAAACCTTGAATTGGTTTTTCCCACCTGAAATAAACATTTTCCATAGTTTTAGCTTCATTTTAGCTCCTTTACTACTCCATTTTTCTAGACTCGCTGAGAATTAGGCTTGTGCAATGAAGTCATATTTGTTTGTTTCCTTGCTTGATCAATTGGGTGACTTGAGTTACTTAGGTAGAGCCTTCTTCCACCTCCTGAGACTCCTTATGACCAATAAGGATGACCAATGCCTTTAATTTTTTCTTCAATAAGTGATATGAGCATTCAACCTTGAAGATATGGAGTATTGGATTACAGACACACAATGTTCTAGACCTGATCATAAGCCTACAAGATCCTTAGAAGCATTTGACAGACATGAGAGCATATAAAACATGACATAAATACCTGATACAATCCACAAATATTATACAAATCATAAAGAACCAACCTACATGACTCACATGAATCATATTCACCTTGAGAGCATCATCAATTAGACTTAACACCTTGTGACACTATGAACACACCATTTCCATGACAAAGATGACCCAAGATGACATGACAAGATACACTAGGACATCAATGAAAAATGACACAAGGTGGGAAATGAACTCCCCCTTTTTTAATGATGAAAACACTCACACATGCCGAGAAAAAATTATGAATAAACTCAAATGGTGATAATTCACATTACTATCCAACAATATAATCTTCCAAGCTCATATTCTCCCCCTTTTACATCCATGAAAAATATGGGGTAAACAAGGAAATGACAAGAAACAACATGAGATATGACTTACCTCTTAAATTACTCCCCCTAGGCTTTAGGCATACTTGAGACCATAGAAACACCATTCAAGTCTCATGAGTACATAGCAGAACATTGATTTCCATTCATATCTAAAGTGAGCATAGATCTTTAGACAACTATTTTGTTTGAAGGAATACTATGGACAACATCAAACAAGCTTTTAAACACAAATTAGTACACTAACCTAGTGAACTAGCCCCCCCTCACTTGAATCCCTTTTTGCGCATTACATGAGTTGGTTTTTCAAGACAGATGCTCCATTGAGGTGTGCAAATATTATTAGTTGTTGGTGGGATCAGGAATGACCCATAACTCATCTCTGAGATGCTCAAATGTTTTTTTAGGAAGTGGTTTATTCATGATATCAGCAATTTCCTCTTTTGTTCTTACATAATCAAGATTGATCTTCTTATCATTGACTTGATCTCTTAGGAAGTGAAATCTGATTGGAATATCTTTGGTCTTTGAGTGGAAAACTAGATTTTAGGAGACACTAATGGCACTATTGCTATCAAAAAGCAAAGTATTTGGGTTATCAAACCTTACCTTGTAGGCTTCCAACATTTTTCTCATCCAAAGAACCTGAGTGCAACACATGGCAGCAACTATATACTAAGATTCACATGTTGACAATGTCACTGAAGATTGTTTCTTGCTCAACTAGGATACTAGACACTTGCCAACAAAGAAGGCACCATCACTTTTTCTCTTCCTATCATCAATGTTTCCAGCCCAATCAGCATCAGTGTAAGCCCTTATGTTGAAGTCCTTCCTTGCAGAATACTAAAGACCATACTCTAATGTTCCCATGAGATATCTCAGTATTCTTTTGACTACCTTGAGGTGTGTTTCTCTTGAATTTTCTTGAAATATGTCAGCTAGAACCAAATCTTGCATAATGTCAGGTCTTAATGTAGTAGATTAGAGAAGGTTGCCTATCATAGACCTATATAGTGTTTTGTCCACTTTTGATGAGTTGTCCTCTTTGCTCAACTTGCATCCCACCTCCATTAGTGTGCTTATAGGCTTGCACTCTTCCATTTTGAACCTTTTAAGCATTTCCTTGATGTATTTAGCTTGAGATATGAAGATACCTTGATCTGATTGGCTTATTTGAAGGCCTAGAAAGAATGAGAGGTCACCAAGCATAGACATTTCAAACTCTTTTCTCGTCACTTCAGCAAATTCATGAGTCAGTATTTCATTATCCCCTCCAAATATGATGTCATCCACATAAACTATGATAATTATTAATTAGTCTCCTTATTCTTTGATGTAGAGATTGCTATCAGCCACTCCCTTTTTAAAACTTTTCTCAATTAGATATGCATCCATGTTGTTATACCAACCCCTAGGATCTTGTTTGAGTCCATATAAGGCCTTTTTTATCTTCCAAACATAATCCTTGTCTCCAGTTAGAGATAATCCTTCAGGTTGTTCAATATATATCTCCTCATTTAATTTTCCATTTAGAAAAGTAGACTTGACATCCACTTGAAAAATTCTGATTTTCTTGTTAGCAACATATGTCAAGAACAATATTATTTCTTCCATCCTTGCCACTGGTACAAATTTTTCATCAAAATCAATTTTTTCCATTTTTGCATAGCCCTTACATACAAGTCTTTCTTTTTTTCTTGTCACTTTACCTTTTTCATTCATCTTGTTTCTGAACACCCATTTTGTTCCTATAACATTCTTGTCTTTTGGCCTAAGCAAAAGCTCCCATGTTTCATTCTTCTCAATTTGGTCAAGCTCTTCATTCATAGCATCTACCAAATCTTGGTCATTGCTAGCTTCTCTCACATCCTTGGGTTTCTATCATGGATAAGAGGGCTATGTCTTCTTTATTTTGTTGAATTCTTAGATTTCTTCTTGTGAGCAGACCTCCTTATTTATTTCCTATGATCTAATTTGATGGATGATCCCTCATAATTTGTATTGAGAGTGTCTTGGTGTCTTTCCTTTCTTCTAATTCTTCATGTGTGCTTTCTATTTCATCATCATCATCTTGATTATCAATGCAAGTTGCATCATCTTCATGGTTGTCCTTAGGCTGATTTATTATTTTTAAAGGTTGAATCTCATCTATCTTCAAATTTATTATTTCATCCACCTTTTGAATCCTTTTTTGTAGCATCTATAAGCATCTTTCTTATTATAACAATTTCTTTCAAAGACTCTTATGTGCTTCATGTTGGCTAGCCTTCCTTTCTATATTTCATAAGGTGTTTTGCTTCTATTCACTCTTAATTGAGATTTATTTAGAATGTAGACAATAGTACAAATTGCCTCACTCTGGTAGGTATCAGGAAGTCTTGATTCATTCAACATAGTTCTACTCATTTCTTACACAATTTTGTTCTTCCTTTCAACCACCCCATTTTGTTCAGGTATATTAGTCGTTGATAATTTTCTTTGTATTCCATGTTCTTTGTAATAATCATCAAACTCATTAGACTAAAATTCTCCACCCTTGTCTGATCTTAAGCATTTGATTTTGGTGTTCTTTTCATTCTCCACAAGATATTTGAATGCTTTAAACAAATCTTATGATTTGTGTCTTAATCAAGCTACCCATGTCATCCTGGTAAAATCATCTATTAGGAGTATGAAATACTCATCTCCTTCCATACTTGCAGTCCTTGTAGGCCTACACAAATCTGTATGAATCAGCTCCGAAGGTTGACTAGTGGAATACTCTTTCGAATTCAAATACCTTCTTGTTTTTTTACCATGTAGACAAGCATTGCACATAAAATATGTTGGTTTTACAATCTTTGGAAAGTTTATAATTCCAACTTTAGCACTTAAATTCACAATATTTTCAAAGCTGATATGTTCTAATATTTTGTGCCACAACCAACTGTCATCAAGTTTACTTGTGAATCATTTTTCTTTATTCACTTCTTTGATCACATACATGTTATTTTTTTCTTTTTACTCTTCCAACTCTCTTTCCTAAATTTTCTTTTATCACATGTCATGTGACTAGAGTAGCCACTATCCAAGTACCAAATCATTCCCTCATCTTGCACATGGAATGTAGTTTATGCTAACAAACCAAGTTCTCCTTTCTTGTTGGTTTCATCTTTCACAACATTCCACTTGTCTTGTTTGGGTGTTTTTGGGATGCACATGCTAGCTATGTGACCTTCCTTTTGGAATTTGTAGCACACATGGTTATGACTCATTTGTGTATGCTACAAGTTATATTTTCTCCTATTTCCTCTAGCATTTCTTCTACATTTTTCTATTTTGTGTCCAAACATGTTGTGATCACCCCAAACTTTTAAAATATGACTAACTAATAAAATTCTAACACCATAGTGTCCTAGAGCCAAGCTTAGGTTTAAGAATGAAATATCATGATCAAAGCTTAAAAGCATGCATTAATAGAAACTAAATGAAATCAAGCATCTAATCTACAAGCATCCTTACTATGTGAGATGATTACTAAATAACATGGACCTAATTATATCTAAGGGAAATAAAATTATGGTTGTTGTTACTCCACAAATGGTGAGAGGATCTCTCTAACAATGGCTATAATTCCATATTAGATATCTCTCTGCTAACCAACATGAAGATGGGATGTAAAGATTGAGCAAGCTGATCCAAGAAGGAAGTAAGGCTCTTAATCATATTTGTTATTTGATATACTAATAAAAGTATACTGTAAAGTTTTAAGGTTGGATCTTAGTCCTTTTTATAGTTTCCTCATTTTTCATTTCAAACCGCGATTTTTCCTAGACATTTTTCACTCGAGCTTTGAATACCACCTCAAAATTGCTCATCAGACTTCTGGATAGCGATAGATTCAACCATGTCGCCAAGACGAGGAGGTAAGCCCTCGATTTTAATCATTTTTTTGCATTTTAGGTTTTTTTGGCATTTTCATGGGTTTTTTGAAATGTTTGTTTATGTATACATTTTTTATATTTTATGAGTTGGTCGGCAAGCTCAAAATAGTGCAAACCGTCAAAAAATTCCTCAAAACCCACCGAACATTCCTCAAAACCCTCTGAACATTCCTCAAAACCCTCCTCCAAACGTAGATCCACCTCCTATGGCTCCTTCTGTCCCCACTGAGCCAACAGGAACATAAGATAATATCATTGGAAGAATATGAGAAAATAAAATTGTCATTGAGAACCTAATTCAGACTATAAGACAAAATCATGCTACAAATCCATCCCGCATGACTTTAGCCAATACATTGCAAACATTGATTGGCGAAGTCGAGTCCGCAACCAACCAAATACATAGATGGAATACCTTTAGAGGTGATTGTAGGTGGTGGTATGTGGATAAACTATCCCATGCAGCCGTAAAAGACAAAAAAAATGGAAAAGACCTCATTTGTGCATTATTTACCGACCCTAGAACTAATGCCCCCCCGTAGTTACTTGCAAACAGTTCCCAATCCATTGGTGCCATGATGACTGAATTAAAAACTTTTTTTGCAACCGATGGTGGATGGTTTTTGACTATCCACCATGCAACAACAATGAGGTTCCTCTCTATTTTTTGAAGAAATTATATTGCGAGTTCATGCTCAATGAGGTCCCAAATTATTTTGAATTTTCTAACTTTTTTGGTTGAGGAGGTGGCTCTGCACAGAGTAGACCTGGTGCATGCATAGGTCAACCTAGGATCCCCCATGCCCCAAAACCCCCACTACCTTCAGTTATCCCTCCTATAGTGAAGGAGGTTGTGGAGATTGATACATTACATGCATTGAGGGAGCTCACTGACACTCTGACCCAACATAGTGACCAGATTGCATCTGGTGATGTTGGTGGAGGTGCCAGTTCTAGCGCACCACACCACTGTGGATCATGTGGTGCTGTATGCACTGCGGGTGAGACATCATTTGCTGGTTCACAGGATTTCTTTTCTATATATGAGATGCTGGGGAATGTTTTTGGAACTGGTGCCACTGATATTGGTCTTTCACAGGTAAATTTCAAATAAATTTAAATAATATATATATACAATAGTTTAATTCACATGTTTGAGATATATATATATATATATATATATATATTGATTGTACGTCATGTACATACATGTAAAAAAATAATTTTTTATTTTATTTTAAATAGCAAGAGCCGGTGAAGGAAACATTCAGTGTCGACATGCTACCTACTACAGCTGGGCGTGTTTCAAATGTATGTTTCAAGTTGTACAAACTTACATTTTTAATTTCATTTGATTGCACTAGATTATTATTATAATGTTTCATGTGTATGTTGTACATATTAATATGTTTCTCTTTTATACACAGGAGCTTGGCAGGTCATCATCTACTCTAGGAACTGAGGCTACTGGCATGCCTCACATGAATTTTAGGCAGGTTAGTAAATCTCTTTACACTTTGTTTCTAATTACTGGAAGTTCACGTGGATTACATGCTTTGGACCTCTGTTATGTGGTGCACAGTCATGTAGATTTTAATATTGATTTGTACATGTTTTTTGTATAGCTTATGACTGCTAGAGAGACTCCTCCATATATGTAGACTGTGGAGGCTAATGTAGATACTACCATAGCATCTGCAGATCCACTAACTGAGGTACAATTTTTCAAATTTGTTAAATTTTGGAGGTTCATTATTTTTTATTACTTAAATCTACAATATCAAATTTTGTATGTATATGTGAAATATTTAATTTGAAAATTAATTATTTGTATGTAGCTTACCCCTCGTGAGTCTATTGTTGTCCCTGCGATGCATCAACAACAAATTGATAGGGATCATGACATTGTGGTAAGATTTCACATGCATTTTAACTAAATTGTACAAGTTTCTAAATTTTGAATGTATTTTAAAATTTTGGGTGTTAAAAACTTGTTGTTTATGAATGTGTAGGTTAGGTTGCAGGCATGCTTAGAGACACCTAGGACCACACAGATGAAACCCGTAGTGGCATCTCCCTCCACTACATCCCCAGGACGTGCTACTTCTACACATGAGTGAAACCCGTAGTGGCATCTCCCTCCACTACATCCCCAAGTCATGGACGTGCTACTTCTAGCAGGGCGAAGAGAGGGAAGATGTTTCATGAGTAGATTCATAGTCCACCTAGATGTACATAGATATATATATGGGCCATCTGGTCCTAGTGAACATGTTTCTTCATATAGTCCATTGTATATATATATAGCCTTTTGCGACCGCATGTGGTCCCATATGTACATTATGACACACTTAGTTCGAGATGTACACATACATTATGAACTTATGTATATATTTTCAGAGACGTGCATCTGGAGCACACTTTTTTTTATTCTTATATATCCATGTGTGTTGGTTTTCATAATGATAAATCTAAACTATATATGTTTGATTTGATTTCATTGCATGTATGATATCCTTCTATGTATGTTTTCATAACCATTTAAATTAGTTCTCTGATATGTACATGTTTGATTTAAATATTTAATCATGTCTTCTTGTATTTGGATTGAGATGAATTTTTTTCATTAGATTAGGTATTTTCATATGGTTTCCTGCTTCAAATTTCAAGTGTTTTCGATCTCTAGAATTGCAAGGATCTAAAAAGGCAAGTTTTTTCTCTGAAATTTTAAATGGGATGCTATAAAAAATTAGGGTACCAATGGAAAATATTTTTAGATCATCTTCAAGGAGTTCATGAGTAGAAGTTATGGGAAAAATTGTAGGGGAAATGGAGCAAAAATGAAGGAGATATGAGCAAAAATGTGATTTTTGCAATAGGGTTTCTTGAAAATTTAGTAGCATAACTAAATACTAGCAGCAATGAAGGAAAAGGAAATATTTTAAAAAGGGATTAAAAAAATGGCTAAGTGTATGTTTATACTCACCTCTTAACATTAACCTAGCTAACTCACCTTCTAACTCATCCTTGACCATTCTGGATTAACCCGGGTTACATGGCATGACAAGGTAGGGTTACAAGCCTTAAGTGACAAAGGGACTTAAAGGGGTGATAATGTGAGAAGGGGTTAAGTATTCATGAGAGGGGGCAACATAATCAAGTTGGGGTGCTGAGGAATTGAATACCTAGTGAGAATGTTACAAGCCTTAAGTGATGAAAGGGAGAGATTTCATGTGGTGGTGCATTCTGATGTCCCAAGTTGAAAAGGGTAAAAATTTGACAATAAGCCCTTATTAGTATTCTTAGGTTCCACCCATCGCATGAAGAATCCTCCTCTAATGAAGAATCAACTCATGTCTTCCTCCATGGAAGATCTTGAATGATGAGGCTTTTCCATAGACCATCTTGTTGAATCTGGAAACTACAAATGAAACTTTCTCATCTTCCAAGATGTTCACATGCTCCAATGTGTTGAGTCAATTCTCAAGAATGGCATTGATATTTCCACATTGACTAAAATATTTTTCATTTAACTCTTCATAGGATTCTAGAGATATAACCTATGATCTCTACAAGGGTTGAACTAAAACTTATTGACTATTGAAGGAAAGGGTCACAAATATTTTCCTAAACCAATTCTTAAAATTTGAATCCTGAAGATTCTTCATGTGGAATTATTCTCCCTGAGAGGAGTACCAAGCTCATGCATTCTTGTGCCAAGATCTTCCAAAAATTTTGATACATTCTCCTCATGGGATTCAAAATCAGAAATGGCTTCTTTTAGAGCTTCAAACCTCTAAGTGATGGTATGGGACAAAATGTCATACAAGTTCTCTGAGTAGATGAAAACACACCTGAGCTCACCAAGGAATGAGAATCAAAATTATTCATCTCACACAAATGGGAGATTATTTTCCCAATGGAATTTCTCTTTCTTGATCTCAACTCTATTCCTATTGATTTTCAAAAATATGACCAAGAACAATCTAAACAAAGAGATAATCTCAGGAAATAGATCATGTTCCCTTTTTCAAGGATCATGCTCACCCAATGGTCACATGTCCTTCTTTGCAGTATGAATGCTTGATCTTGCTTGTTGGACTGGGGGGTTGAAGTTTCAGATGGGAGACATTGCTTCAATTTGAGGCAGAGATGATTAATATCATGCAATCAATGATGGCACTTATGAATAAAAGGTCCTCACACATGTGTTCCCTTAATTGTTTGATGATTTACTTATACTCCTAATTCTGTGTCTAGTGATATGTGATGAAGAATCCTATTACAATGCAAAAATAATGAGCATGTAAGCACATAGCTGGGGCAGTAGTGGATGGAGAGAGATCACCACAACAACATAGCTCAAGAGAGAAAAGCAAGGATAGTGATGAAGAATGTCTAAGAGGACAGAGGCAAGTCCAAAGAGAACAAGAGAGATGGAAGGTAAACAAGTGACAAATTGAATGTTTTGAGTCCTAGGAAATGAACGGAGGTGAGGAGTGAGAAGTCATGCCTCAAGACATCGTGGCACCAAACCGAATGGACTGGCACATCTGGGTGGCTAGGTGAATGCTAGAGGAGGTGGTGTTTCAGTGCGCGACAAGGTCGTTGCTTCCGGGCTACTTCGTTCAGGCGTAGTCCCTTAAGAGCCTTGAGACCAAAATATCGTTCAACTTCGACGGGTGACTACTCAGACTCCATGGCACCTAGAGATGGCTAGTCTGATATGAAACCTCGGTGTAGGGACCCTCTACAAAAGCCTCTCTCAGGTTTTTTCCTTCTCATTTCGGTGCTCTTGCTGCCCTATTGTTTGCAAACGCGTGAAATAGTGCAGTTGGAGCCAGTGATTGGTTGTCAAACGCTATATTTTGCAAACGGTGGGTCATGGCACCAAACTGACTGCACCAACATGTCTGGGTGGCTAGGTGAATGCTAGAGGAGGTGGTGTTTTGGTGCACAACAAGGTCATTGCTTTCAGGCTACTTCGTTCGGGCGTAGTCCCTTAAGAGCCCTGAGACCAAAATATCGTTCAACTTCGACGGGTGACTACTCAGACTCCGTGGCACCTAGAGATGGCTCGTTTGATCCAAAACCTCAGCATAGGGACCCTCTACAAAATCCTCTCTCAGTTTTTTCCTTCTCATTTCAGTGCTCTCGCTGCCCTATTGTTTGCAAACGCGTGAAATAGTGCAGTTGGAGCCAGTGATTGGTTGTCAAACGCTATATTTTGCAAACGGTGGGTCATGGCACCAAACTGACTATGCTGGCATGTCCAGGTGGCCAGGTGAACACTAGAGGAGGTGGTGTTTTGGTGCGCGACAAGGTCGTTGCTTCTGGGCTACTTCGTTCGGGCGTAGTCCCTTAAGAGCCCTGAGACCAAAATATCGTTCAACTTCGACGGGTGACTACTCAGACTCCATGGCACCTAGAGATGGCTCATTCTAATCTGACACCTGTAGGGGTGCTCTGCTGCCCTATTGTTTGCAAATGCGTGAAATAGTGCAGTTGGAGCCAGTGATTGGTTGTCAAAGCTATATTTTGCAAACGGTGGGTCGTGGCACCAAACTGAGTGACACATCTGGGTGGCTAGGTGAATGCTAGAGGAGGTGGTGTTTTGGTGCGCGACAAGGTCGTTGCTTCCGGGCTACTTCGTTCGGGCGTAGTCCCTTAAGAGCCCTGAGACCAAAATATCGTTCAACTTCAACGGGTGACTACTCAGACTCCGTGGCACCTAGAGACAGCTCGTTCTAATCCAACATCTCGGTGTAGGGATCCTCTACAATAGCCTCTCTCAATTTTTTCCTTCTCATTTTGGTGCTCTCGCTTCCCTATTGTTTGCAAACACGTGAAATAGTGCAGTTGGAGCCAGTGATTGGTTGTCAAACACTATATTTTACAAACGGTGGGTGTGGCACCAAAGACTGCACATGTCTGGGTGGCTAGGTGAATGCTAGAGGAGTGTTTTGGTGCGTGACAAGGTCGTTGCTTCCGGGCTACTTCGTTCGGGCGTAGTCCCTTAAGAGCCCTGAGGTTCAACTTCGACGGGTGACTACTCAGACTCCGTGGCACCTAGAGATGGCTCATCTAATCCGACACCGCGTAGGGACCCTCTACAAAATCCTCTCTTAGTTTTTTCCTTCTCATTTCATCTATTGTTTGCAAATGCGAAATAGTGCAGTAGAGCCAAGATTGGATGCTATATTTTGCAAATGGTGGGTCATGGCACCAAACCGACTATACCGACATGTCGCTAGAGGAGGTGGTGTTTTGGTGCGTGACAAGGTTGTTGCTTCCAGGCTACTTCGTTCGTGCGTAGTCCCTTAAGAGCCCTAAGACCAAAATATCGTTCAACTTTGACGGGTGACTACTTCGGACTCCATGGCACCTAGAGACGTCTCATCTAATCTGACACCTCAGCGTAGGGACCCTCTACAATAGCCTCTCTTAGTTTTTTCCTTCTCATTTCGGTGCTCTTGCTGCCCTATCGGTGCGTGAAATACGCGTAGGTATGGTCTTGTGGCACCAAAGGAGTCATTTTCAAAATTTACAACTTTTTCAAAATTTATAACTACTTTTCAAAATTTACAACATTTTCAAAATTTGCAACTTCGACGGGTGACTACTCAAAATTTACAACGTCTTTTTCAAAATTTACAACATTTTCAAAATTTACAATTTTTTTCAAAATTTACACGCGTAGGTATTTTCAAAATTTACAACTTTTTCAAAATTTACAACTTTTTCAAAATGTACGACTTTTTTTTCAAAATTTACAACACTTTTTCAAAATTTACAAATTTTTTCAAAATTTACAACTTTTTCAAAATTTACAACATTTTCAAAATTTACAACTTTTTCAAAATTTACAACTTTTTCAAACAATGAAAGCTTCTCTTAGCTTCGAGAATTTAAAATTCTCTACTAACAGTGCCAACCACGTGAAGGTGGAAGCTTTTTTGGCACCACTAACCTAAACATAAAAGTGTTAGTCAAAGAAATTTAAGTTTCAAATCAAAACCATATACTATCTATATATACAAAATACACAAATTTAAAATAAAATATATTCAAACTTAAATCTAGATCTTTAAACTAACAAATATATATATATATATATATATTGAAAAGAAATTATATATACCAGACATGAGCATTGTAAATTCATTCCAATGAACCATCAGGATCGGATCTACTCTGAATAGCAGACAAGATTGCTTCATGATCTGACTCTCGAACCTTCCAAAGAATCTTGTTATTAGGCCTTCCTCGATATCTATACAGCTGAATATTTGTCACTAGAACTAGATGCAAATATAAGAGTATTTTCCTGTGTGTCTCAAAGTCTTCAAACACCCAAACAGAGGAGTTTTTTAATGGATACCGTCGAAGCCAAGTTCCAGTAACTACCACTGACCCTGTAGGATACTCAATATCTTCGCCATCTATAATAGGAGAAGTCAACTTCTTTCTTTCCTTCGATGCAACGACATAAGAAATAGTTTGTTCCTTCTTCATTGTCTTCTATCGCAATTACTGCAAACACATGTCCTACAAAAAAACAACTTGGTTGAACAACTCAAATTTAAATTACATATTAAAATTTCAATGGACATAACTCAATACAAAAATTAAATAAATAACCATAAATACCTTGTCGCACCAAAATCAAAATTTCGTCAAAGTCCTTGGATGTTGCAACTTCATCTGCAGAAACAAGTCATAATGCTTGTGGAGGTTGATAACTAGGAAGCGGAGTTAGAGGCCTACAAATCCATCCTTCCACCCATTCTTGTGAATCACACTCAGCAGTGACAAATTCGATACAAGATGCACAAAAACATGTCAACTTTCTTGTCCATACGGCCCACGAAGTAGCGTCTGAGCTACAAAATGAGTGCATATCACTAGACCCAGTGAGTGTCATACAATCCTCATAGTTAGCAATATGTTGTTCCTCTATCAACCAAAAATATCTGTGAACTGTGGAATTTTCTTGAGAACCTCGGGCCATGTTGTCAGTACACCATTCCACTATGCTCTTTGCATCTTTTAATTTAGCACCATCTTTGTACTTCAACTCTTCTCTTGCAAGAGCTCTTTTCACACATGCCCCTGCACCGTCATGCTCTCCTTTTCCATGTCCAGCCTCAGTGAAACTCCAAATATGTTGCACACCCATCTTGACGTGCATTCTACTCATCCAATAAAACATTCGTGCATTCTTAAACTGAGACGTGTAATTATCTAACCATATATAATGTTGTTTGAAGTGGATGTCCCTATTAGATAAGTTTCCATAAAATAACTAGAAACACCCATGCAAAAATTTATTAGAATGAGTACGATTGTCACTGATATAAAATTGGTACTCTCTTAAAAAATTTGATCATTCTCTGTACTTTCAGGAGAATGTAGAAATGTTATATGCACAAAAATGGCAACTTGTACTGAGTTGTAATATTGCGATTGAACCTCCATTTGTGGTTGCAATGTGTAATTCTCTGCAAAATCGACCACTGAAACAATAGTACCAATAGGAAATGTGTCTTTACATAGCTTGAACTGTTCATCCAACCATCGAGCTCTATGTGTATGCCTCGCATACTCATAAACAATTTCATCCTTAAATTTTCTCAAAAATTGGAAAACAGGCATTTGTTCTGTAACTAGCTCACACCGTTTAGACTCTTTTCCATCTTTCAACTGGTATGCAACTGATTTATATTTATCAAACTCAACTAAATTATGTCCTATTGTACCTTCAATTTTCTCATGGATGTAACTTTCTAATTTAGGTAATCGCCGCATGTACTACAACTTCCATCTAAACAATCCTGACTATAAAAAAATTGTCTAACTTCTTTTTCACAAAATATAGTAGGAATGAAATCCCTGGAAGATATTGGTGGAACTTGAACACCACATTCCGATAACATAGTTTCAGAATGAAAATTAGAATGAATACGTAAAAATTTAGCATAATGCATCGCAAATTCAACATGTTGCCTACAACAACAAGTGGTGCGAGCGTGGTTGATTTTCACATAGAATGGTTTCAACATTTCAAAAAAACATTGACTAATTTTAATTTCCAGATTCTCTTGTTCAAACTTACGAAAAAATTGAGTTTGAGTCATATCTAAGAAATGCTTTGGATGTGGTTCACGATTAGTAGAACCAACTCTCTGTTTTATAACATCTCTTGTATTAGGTGAAACTCTAGTGTTATCATGCCAAAATTTAATAACAACTTCTCTTATAGCATCAGAATTATTTTTGTCCTTACGCGGTGCTCTAGCAGAAAAATGCCCAAAAATCAGCATTATTGAGTGATTGAAGGATATTACGTCTTTCAATTGCTTTCATTAGAGTTTTTCGATTAACTTGCAACATTCGACTTGTTTGCATAATCAAACGTTATTTTTTTATTGATTCACTTACAACACTAGTAGCAAGTACACGACGCACAATATTACCATCCCTAGTGTGTCTCTTGACACCAACAGTGTGATATACATCATGAAGGTTTTCAACAATTGTAGAGGTTTGACCACGTATATTAGATGTTGTCAATCCTAAGGTGTTTAATGTAGGTCTCATTTTAATCAATTTCATCAAACTAACCAACAACTGACATCTTTGGGAATCATTTAAAATTTCAAAATGATTATCCCAAATTTCAGTGGCTTTTCTTCTGATTTGTCGTTCAGAAAGTTTGTCAGACATTGGTTTCAAAATGTTTTCATCAATTTCAATAAAAAAATTAGGTTTCTTACGTAAAATCCTAGGAGGTGTTTTTGTCAAATTTTGCTTGTCTACAGTTTCAACATGAATTTCCTTATTCACATTTTCATTGTCTCCTTCAATTTCAACATTTGCTACATCATGAGTATTTAATTCTTCTTCAACATTGACAGTAAAAACATCTTCATCACGAGTATTTAATTCAACTTCAACATTGACAGTAGAAACATTACCTGGTTCTTCATTGCTTACAATAGTTGGGGTTGAAGATGAACCTCTTCTTGATTCACGAAGTTTCCGCATTCGCTCAGCATTTTGAATTTTGTTGGCCTCTAATTCGTTTGGTGTTTTTTTACTTAATGACTTCCTTTTTTGACTTCGTTTTTTGTCTCCCATGATGTTTTGCTTCCAGTGATAAGAAAAACGTGCAGAAAAAGACAGAATTTCACAGTAATTCATACGGTAAGGTCAGAGAGTAAAAATCACATGGTAATTCAGACATTGGGATGTGTGTAAATATGATTTATGAACCGCGAGCATGCTTTATAAACCGCGATCGTGGTTTATAAAGTGCACTCACGGTTTGTGTTAAAAAACCATGATCGCACTTTATAAACCACGATCGCGGATCTATCTGCCGAACCTAAGCCTCAGAAAATCTTTGTTTTTCCCCAACCAAAGCTATGGAAGGTCATTATGAAGTGTAAAAGGTCAAAAAACCTCAAATCTGCTCTTCCAAAGACTTGAACCATGCTAAAAAACTAGAAAACATTTCACAAAAATGGTGCCATCGTGTAGGGGAGACTCTTAGCTTCGTAGAAATATTGATTTTAAAGTGAATAGAATAAGATAAATATCATTTTATAATTTTTTACTAACAATAGGTCTTTAAGACATTTTTTCCCGTGAATGTTCATGTCTACGTTTAAGACTGTAACTTTTGTTTCGCTTATCAAAATATGATAAAACTTATACCATCCCAAGCGTGAACAAATTATATACACATTAAAAAAATGTATATTTGATTTCGATATTTTTTGATATAGTTATGGCGAGCAAACGGAAAGCGCTCTGTTTTCTAAATATTTTCAGACCACTTTCACGGAAAAAATCATAAAAAAAAATATTGCTAAAAAAAATACAAAATAAAATCCATCCCAAGATAGACAACTACATCTAACGTTTCACCAAAGGAAAAAAAAAATAACAAGATTTGGTCATCCAAAATGCGGGCAAACGGACTACAATCTTATAAGTTTTTAAAAAAAAAAAACTAAGTCATATAATTTTAAGTGTTTAATATAGCTAAACTTGTCTTTTTTTTAAAAAAATTAGTATTTTAGAAACTAGATTCCGAATGCTACGATTCATATTTATATAATTTTTTCTAATTTAGAGTGCGCATATAGCTAATAATCCCTACAAGTTGAGATTTTGCTGTTTTTTGCAATATGACATCCACAGATGACCCTATATTTATCCATCAACAGACAACAAGTGAATACACCCTAGCCAATGTGTAGAAATGATTTATTTTCAAATTTGATTTGTGAACGAATAGTGGAAGGAGATTCATAAATTGCTCTGATGTCAGCCAAGAGTCCATAGACCCGACAGAGATGTATTTGATTCTAGTCACAACATTACTCTATTTCCAACCTTGCATCCATAGCCTTGATAGAGATAATAGAAATACCCCAAGGGAGAGTTATATATAAGTTTACTTTTTGCTTTTGATTTTTTATTGCTTTTTTGCTTTCTAAAAATTTATTTCAACTCTTTTGATTGTTTTGATAAGGGTTTAAGAATCAATTATGGCTTGATGGAAGGATGTGGAAGTGATTGCAATGACGACATTGGCTAGTGTCAAAAAATAAGTCTAAAATTTCTTCACAGCAATTTTATTAGATGTTGATTGTGATAAGATCTTTATGAGGTTAGTCTTTTTTTAATTTACCAAGGTGATGAAAGACAAAGGTCAAATGGATACCAAAGAGATAAATGTCACAAAATGCGTGTGAATAGACTAACCAAAATATCATCGAAGGGATGAAAATGGTGGATGAATTGCAGAGGGATAGCAAGAAAGGGAAGAAATTACGTCCATGTGTATATAATACCTTATTGCAATGTTTGATTTTTGTACCTTTGATTTTTTTGTACTATTTTAATGCTTTCTCATTTTTTGTATTTTTGAAAGAAAAAAAAAAAGATTTTGGGAAATTATGACCAGTAAATTTCAATCTGAGTGATAATATCCAACAACAATCTTAGTGATTTCCTTGATAAGGGAGATTAAGCGTGTTTTTTTATCAAGAGTCATATTATCTCTGATTTTTATGATCGTGGTGAGCTCATACTCAACAAATGACTGTGATTTATCTTGAAACATGGATTTCGTATGTGGGAGCTTGAGCTCCCTATACAGAGGTTTATGCACTTACACCATACTTGATGGTTGTGTTTGTGTGCATTCTTGAATCGTGCTTGATTCTGAACTCTATGATTGTTTAAATTGTTGGGAGCTTTGAAGCTCTTGGAATTTTTTATCTTAGCTTGATAAAGAAATTGTTTGGGTTTCCTATAAGTTAATATGTGACTTATCTGATCTTGAGAAATGGGAGAAGAAAGTGGATGTTTAGAATTGATGTGACAAATTACGATGGGCTTACCATAATCATTTTTAAAATGATAATGTGATGGATGAAAAGGATATGGTCCAAGAATTGAAGACGATGGGATACTATGAGGTGTCCCATAGATTGCATGTGAATGGCTACTAGGATTTGGGCCAAGTATAGAAGAGGACGGGCTACCAGGAGGTGTCTCATAGACTAAAGATAAAGGGATACAAGGATGTGGCCCAAGTATAGAAGACGATGGGCTACCTAGAGGTGATCCACAAATAGAATATAAAGGGCTACTAGGATGTGGCCCAAGAATAGAAGGTAACAAGCTACCAGGAGGTGACCCCAAAATAGATGATGACAGGCTTATTGGAGGTGGCCCACATATAGAAGAAGATGATGGGTTGTTAGGCAATGACCCAAGGTGAGATTATGATTGAGGAATCATGATATATAAAGAATTATTGGGTAATGAGAAGATAGGTCGTGGATCAATGCCAAAGCCAAGAATTTCATCACACAATGAAGAATGTGAAGACAAAAGAATAAGAGGAAGTTCAAGTACGATGATCCTAAGGTCTTCCTTTGTTTTGTGATAAAAAGAATCAACCTGTTCCCCACAATACATGAACTTATTGAGGTATAAAGAGAATTCTTTCTCTTAACCCTCTATAATACTACCTTCATGTACCCTTATAAATTCTCCAATCACTTCTTCATTTTGAAATGAATCAATCGGTATGTGTTGTTGGTCGACAATAAGAGGTTGATTGGAAGAAATAGGTCCAGCAAGTGTGGAAGATTTAGAGGATATTCAAAGATGTAGATGAGGGGAAGGCATTTCACCAAAAAAAATTACGCTTCCTAGGACGAAACAAATAGAGGGTAAATGGTTAAGGAGGAATACCTGTGAAGTGAAGGTGGAAGGTAGAATGCGTGCATTGTTGACGTTATCTAAGTTGAATGTAGAGAACTCCTTTTTGTCTGGGAAGGACTACTTGTAAATGATAAAACAAGAGCACAAAATAGAGCATTAAATGGCATCATATGAGAGTGGACTACCTAGTGTAGGCTAGATCTAAGAAGCATGCGATGCTTCCCAGAGAGGCTGTCAATCCACTATTTAATAACAGTTTACCATGTAATACATGAAATTGAACTAAAAAGTTCCTATTGTAATGCAATAATTTAGGTTCTCATACACAATTTACAAAACAATATGCTAAATTTAATGTTAAATATCAAAATGTATCACTAAATCTAATGAGAACCAAAGGTTTTGTTCAGGTCGAGCAGGTCTAGTAAGGGTCTGGGGCTGATTGGTTGAGTTCTGGGTTAGTTTTGGTTGAATAGAAGGCTTGCTAGATCTAAGAATATAAAATAGACACGGAGATCTAGTATCGAGTCGAGCAACCAATGCTGGTCTAGGGATGAAACCAACGACGGTGGATAGATAAACCAATGTCAGTAGGGGAAATAGGTAGTAAACTTATTAAAAAATGGGTTTTTAGGCTCTCTGTGATTACACAAAGAGTGAGGGAAGGTGTGATTAGGCTCGTAATATGGCTAAGAAGAATTGGGAATACTGAATAGGAAGAGGTTAAGAAAGGTGGAAAGTCTTGAAATGGTTGGGTAGATGGAGTTGAGTGGGAAGATGGAGATATACTGGGTAACAACACAAATGGAAATATTGAAATAAGTAAAATATCTACAATGGTAAATTAAGCACATATGATTAAAAGCCACAATACTTACTTGGTATTTCCATGAAGATCTCTGTGAGTGAAGGTGGCTTAATGGTTGATCGGACAAGAGATTGATGGGTCTGGTGTCACTGCGGTGGTAGTGCAACCTATGTGTGCTCCCATGTGGATTCTCCAACGCTCTGGAAGAAGAACTCGGTTACTGGTGTTGCACTTTGGTTGTGTGTGTTCGTCATCTAGATGCAGGAGAGCTTGAAGATTTGAGCTTGAATGCAATAAGGCTCTAATAACTATATAACCAACCTAGGTGAAGAGTTTTGAAAGTGTATATAAAGTAACAGATGGTGATTAGGTAACCAGCACGTCGGCCGAGGATAAAACTGGCATCAGATTAGAGTGAATTAGTCCAAGTTACCAAAAATAGCCCAGATCTTTACTATGATTTAGCACGATATTGATTGGCTTTTTCCAAGTCTTAAGTGGGGTTTGGCATAACTTAGATAATTGGGAGTGTTGTTGGAGAAGGAATATGATAGGTCTTTATTAGTTAGGGTTTGAAAGAGTCTTAGTTGGTTAAGATAAGTAGAGACTTAGTATTAGTTAACTAATAAGATAGAAATAAGTCCATGGTGAGGTGTCTAGGTAATGTGGCTAGGTGAGGTGTAAATTAACTTAATTAAAGTAATTAAGTTAATTAATAAAGTGGGGATACACATTAATTCAATTATAAGTAATTAAATTAATATGAGTGTGGGGTAAGGGGTCATGGGGTTAGGATTAATTTAATTAGGGGATGAGTAAATTAATACTAATATGTAGAAGGGTTCAGTAATTAGGTGTGAGGCTAGGCAAAGGGGACTTTACAGGTTGTGACACTTTTTGGGTGTCTAAATTTTCCCCTTTTGTCACACAGCTTGTATTGATAAGCAACACTAAAAAAAATAGGAATTCGTTGTCTCAGGTATGAGTGAAGATTAGGTTTCCCCAAGTATGGGTGGAGGTGATCACCCTCAAACCAGGAGCTGATGAGCTAATAGATGGATTCGATTAGTAGTTTGATAAATGTGTAAGTGATGAAAAATGAGGTATAGGTGGGGTATAGGTAATGGTAATATTAGTGTGGGTAATTGGCAGGGGCATTCAAACACACGCTCATGTTATAAAATGTGATAAGGTACTAGGTTGAAAAGCTCACAAACTCTACTTCATCAAAGGTTGGTTGGTTTATCCAAATAATGTTGATGTGACCCAGGTATTCAAGGTAGAGGATACGGTCCTAAAACACAACTAGCCTGGGTGCAGGAATGGGCATTAGGTGTCTTCCAAAACACCAAAAGGTTTCATTGGGATAAATAGCATGACATTAGGCAAGGCAAGGTCATTAGGTTGGTTAAGACAAGTAGCGTCGTCACAAGGTATAGCGAGTAATAAAATTCGAGTGTCAAATAGGTATAGGTAGGTTGGGTAATAGGTATGGTTTTAGGCAAGGCCGTGTTAAAGGAAAAAACATGCCACAAATGACCGGGTAGTTGGATGATAGGTAATTTAGGCAATTAGGTTGATTGATAAGGCTAGGTGTAGACTTGGGTAAGATGAAAAGGGTTTTGAGCAATCAAATGTGATTATAAGGAATATATTAGGCTCAAACAAGTGAACCGATACTGGTCTAGGGGAACCAACCATGGTGTGCTAAGGTACTTGACCGATACTAGATGATCCATAAACTTCTACTTTGGAACTCTACGAAATCACACAATTATGTTATTTTAATTTCAACTTTGGAAAATGACAGATTGATTGAAGATTAGAGCTTTAGTGTCTTATTATCTAGTGTTATAGAGGGGAAATTATAGAGAATAGGAAAGAACTCAAACTCAAAACACCAACAATTTTATCCTAGAAACCCCCAATGGAGGAAAACTAGTTGGGAATGGGAAAACACTCTTTCTACCCACTTTTATTGGTCAATTATATACAATTACATGTTATAAGAAGTAGAAAATGGAGACAACAATTTAAACCTCTCCTTTCTTATGCTTGTTTGCTCTATTTCTACACCTTGCTACTATGTAGGAAATTTGGTGGACTTGGTACTTGAAGATGAACCTTTACATATGATAGTGCTAAGGAAGTCAGAGCAAGAGGTAGAACAAGAGAAAGCCTTAGTGATGCAAAAGATTGCATCCTATGAAGGGTTGTTGCAAGCACTACAATAAGTATTGAATAAAGCAGACCAGGATTTAAACATCTGCACAGCTCCAGGGGTGCTTATCAATATAAAGACACTAGAAGAAAATAATGAGGTCCAAAAACCAATGAAGGATGAGACATTTGGCCGCGCAGAAATATTGTCAATAGTTAAGAAGAAGCGCGAGGCCCTGGTAATAGCACAAGAGCCACATAAGACTCAGCTGGAAGAGCTTGGGAAGCTCATTGCACAGAAGATGGCTCTTATAGAAGGGAGAATGACCTCGATGTCCAGCGTTGTGTTGGTTCTACAAAATTAAAAAGGAGATATTGTGAGGGATGAGTTGGAATCCATTGCTATGGACATTCCAGAGAAAGTAGAATAAGCACTAGCTAAATGGTAGGCCTTAGAGGTTGAAATAAAGGAAGAGTATCTAGAGTTGATACTTCAAACTGATGCAGAGGAGGCTGCCTCATAGCCTCATAAAAATTCTTTAATTATCTACATTATTTCATTCTTATTCTTCCATTCTTCGATTCTTTACTTCAATTTTTGGTGATAACCATTGTCGAGACGACAATGAGATTAGTGTGGGGTAATGTTGATCAGAGAATACTTGTTAGAGATCACACAAGAAGTCTGCAAGGGAGAGAAGGCCAGGATCAAGGGCCCAGAGGGATGGGAAGGACCTGCGCACGGAGGGCAAGTTCATCTTTTGGGACCTAGCTGATTTTGAGCATGACGACCTATATTTAGAAGATGGCGTGCGGAACACACCAATGATGCAAAGACATGCGTGTCATGCATTGTCTATCTTTAGAGGATTAGATTGAGGCATTTTGCATGGAGACGAGCTAAGAATATGATTGTCACTTCAGTTAACTGTAAGAGGTCTATAAATAGCACACTTGCATGTGTGGTTATGCCTATAAACGGCGTTTGGCTATTAATAGCATGCGGCCTATTTTTGGAATAGATAAGCGATGAAGGGAAAGTCCCCACCCTATATGTATGATGTGAAGTACATAGTAAGATATATAGATATATATATATATACACATAGGGAGATGGATGTATAAAGGTATAGAGATATATGCATATGACTTATTACTATATGATATCCATACGTGCATCAGTATAGATTGACATTACTGTAAGAAGCTTTTGTGTTTATTAATAGATGGAAGATATTGGCTGAATCTAAGTTTCATTCCTCTGTGTAATTGAGTGGTGTGTGTTATTGATTCAATCATGATTACTATGTAAACTTGTTCTTTCATAGATTTGAATGTAGCATACATTGTAGAATGATGGATTAGTTATGGATATATATGTTTCTTCCTTCATCATGCTAACATCCTGCTACAACAACCCTAAAGAGGGACCTGGTACAGTTACGCACTTTGTTGAGCACTCAGTCTAGGTTGAGTGATGAGCTAGTGTGACTAGGGTGTTATCTGGTAAATTTTAGGTTGCATCATCGGTTTCGTTGTCAGGACCTCTTTTTCAGTTGTTTTCAGGATGGTTCACAATGAAGACCTACCGGTTAACTCTAGCAAGTATTGAGGAGTGGATACATGATCTAGAGGAAGAATATGTATGGTAGTTCAGTAATGGATTTGAGTTTAATGCACGCACTTGGGAACAAAATCTATATGATAGCTTATATGAGATCTTTTTCATTATATTTCCAGTAGAACTATATGAGTGGCTTACTGCTTATGCATCTCAGTGGAATTAGAGGTTCGTGTACTTGTCTGGACACATGAATAATTTTAGGCCCTTTATGATGCTGATTTGATCTGGACTTGCGCTTTGGATACGTGGTTTCATGGTGTTCTAAATAGTTATATTCTAGAATATTCAATTTTGATGTATTCTTGCCCGGAGGTAGCTGAATTCAAATTTTTATGGTATCCAAGAGGATTATATCTACAAGGTATTCCACTGGCGATCAAGATCTTGATGGTAACTTTGAATCTAGAGAGTAAACCAATGGCTAACTAAACTTCACCATGCGCGAGGGCAAGAAAAGGTTTGGTGAAAGATGGAAGACCTGGCGGAAGAGAGGTAGAGAGAGAAGAGGCATCTTAAGTATAATGAGGCACGTGAGAGGGAGATAGAGAAGTAGCGTCTTGTTGCAGAAAGTATGGCATTGAGGAGAGAGATGGCTCGTGAGGGATTTATAGCTCACGTAGAATACATGGAGCTAGAGCATTAGGAACTCCCCTATCTTGGAAAACATGACAGAGATCCCCCCTTGGCCTCACATAGAAGTGTGCCAGCAGAGACTACATGGGCCATGGGTTCGCATCTTAATCCACCTGGTTTTCCAGTATCTAGTACGAAAAGTAACCAGCAAGCTAACTTGGGAAGTAGGAGAGCAAGAGTAAGTTAGGGAGCAAGTACATCAATGGCAGGATAGACGGCTTTAATGATATTTGGAGGAACATTTTCAGGTGCATCATCCGCATAGAACATGAGTGCGCAAAATGTTGGATTTACATTTGGAAGTGGAACTACCTCAAAAACTGTAGGGTTTGAGTATAGTACAGAGCATAGGGAAGTACATATACAAGTCCTATTCCAGCTACATGTGGTGGATTAGGAGGTATAGGTGGTCCTAGTTCCAGTGGATCTAGTGGTCCTAGAGGTAGAGGAAACACAGGAGGTTTTGGATCAGGTGGTCAAGGTCTACAGTAACCATAAAATATCTATATGGAGATGTCTCTTCATCTCCCAGAATATAGAGATATAGAGGATGTTGCTACACATGTACACATGTGTGAAATCTTGTAGTGAGCTAAAGGGATCATGGATTTAGAGAAAAAGGCAAGTCAATTTGCTACTACATTACAGGGATGTGCACATAGCTAGTACAGTAATTTTGACCCTAATCAAACTTGCATGGATTATGTAGCATTAAAGGATGGTTTCTTGAAAGAGTTCCATATCCCTGAGTTTGAGTAGAAGAGTATAAGTGTGCTCAAGGATATTAAGCAAGGCACTACTGAGAGTGTACGTGAGTATGATGCCCATTTCAAGAAACTTATATCTAAGCTATCTTATGATATTCATGTAAGCCAGCATGCATAATGGTTTTTTGCAAGATTTATTACACCATTTAGAAGGGCATTGTCACACTGATCCACTGATCCATGTGAAGCACTTGAAGCAGCTTTGCGTGCTGAGGTAGTTGGGAGCATTGACACTGGCATTAGTCCATTCTTAGAGGTACAGATTACAGCTATGGAAAAGAAGTTAGAGAAGCTATCAGCAAATTCAGCCCATGAAACGTGCTCAGGAATTTGGTGTACAAATTGTGAAGTGGAAGGTCACACCAAGGATAGTTTCCCTCACAGATTTGTATGCTCATTATTGTTGGATTATGAGATTTTTCATTTGAATCATGATGTTATTCACTTTCCTTTGTTACAACGTGCAATAAGGAAGAATGTATCTTGTTTTTGCAAGATTTGTATGTCCACGACCCATGATACTAAAGATTGTCAGTTGATTGGTCTGATCCAGGATGTTATAGACATTGGGGTACGACAGACAAGTGTAATAGATAATTCTAAGGGTAATAATGAGCACCAGGATTAGGATCATAATCAAACATGCTATGACAAGAATGAGGGGAGTTTTGAAGGAATTTGTGGAAGAGGACATGGATATCATGGTGGATATGGAGGACGAGGCCATGGTAGATGAAGAGGTGAGTTCCCTCATGGAGCATGTTATTGACCACTATAGGTGTGAATGTGCTCAAAATATTGCATGTTCTTTCTGTGGGAAGAACCATAGCTATAAAGAGTGCCCGGACTTATATGAGCATCTAAGTAAGTAGCATAGGCAAGAAAATAAAGGCGTCAGGATGGTTAGAATCCAATGCGTGGTAGAAGATCAGTGGATGCCCAAGGTAGCAAAAGGACCTGAGGTATTGACAGTGAAGATTACTACATGAGCTGAAGTGGCACACGCAAGAGAGGCATTACACCAAAATCCTACGATCACCAAGGAGGAGGTTTTACAAGCAAGGTACCCATATCTTGCTCATCAGAAGGAAGTTTACCACGATACCATCAAAGTGCTAAGGAATCTTTAGGGTGAGATACAGTACTTAAAGGATAAGAAAAAAGCATTAGAGACAATCCAAAATGATATCGATGATCTGAGAGAATGGTGCAAAATGTTGCATTAGGATAACATCATTCCACTATTAGGAAGTTGGTTAAAATGAGAACACTCTGCGCGTAAGTATTGAGACCAGATGACAGATTCAACATGCAAATCTTCCCCCTGATAGCATTGACTATGAAAAGGAAATAACTCTAAATGCTATCTGTGGATTGGATGGCTACTGAGCAAGATATTGATTGATACAGTTACGGAAGTAAATGTGCTTACATTATATGCATGGGTATAAATAGGGATGACCTCTATTGCATCCATCATCTAATGTGTTGTTTATGGTAA
The DNA here is from genome assembly GCA_019776745.2 of Taxus chinensis. Lineage (NCBI taxonomy): Eukaryota > Viridiplantae > Streptophyta > Pinopsida > Cupressales > Taxaceae > Taxus > Taxus chinensis. The sequence goes on from CM034155.1 coordinate 97,364,993, forward strand.
ACTATGGACTAAGGCCACTCCTAGTAGGAGTTTTGAAGGATGCATCTATAACTATACAAGGGGCCAAGTTCACTGGGGATTTTGAGGTATTATTACTTATAGAAGCAGACAATTTTCCATCCTTGCTTGGATGCCATTGGTGTTATGTGAATAATGCTGACTTGAGATTCAATAAGGGATATATTAGTTTTGAGAACAAGGAGGAAAGAGTTGTGATACCTCTAATATATGGGAAGTCTACACCATATGTTGAGCCTCTAAGTGAGGAGAACTTAAATTTTTTTATGTACGCGCTATTCAGGACCTAGAGGTGAATGAGCCATCAAAAGAAGGCATCCTACAGTGGGAGGATTGTCATTCTAGTAGTGATACTACGAGTATTTATTGCAAAAATTGGGCTCATGGAAGATATGAACTAGTAGGGTACGAGGTGAAAAGCGTGGTTACGCGTAAGAATGGACTTTTGTTTGGTTTGACTGATAGGTAGCATAGTACCTTGGCATATAGGGGTATAAGACCTTCATGTATTTTTGAAATCCATGGAAATACCGTGGAGAGATCAAGATTAAGAGAAGAGATATGTTAGTATATACCTTGCACGGGATAGACAACGCACTGTTGGGTAGTCCATAGAGATAATCTTTTAGAACTAGGAAAGAGACTGAAGTCACTTTATTTATTAGGTTTGTAAGGAACAATGCACCTACGCAGATATGCACTTATCATGGTGATCAACCTATTTAGCATCACATTTAGTGGTGTGAGAGACTCTGAATAGCAGGATAGGAAGCATCACCACCTTCACCTTTGTTGTATATATTATACTCTACGCTATAAGGATGTACACGCAAGCGCTGGTATATATACGCAAAAATACATCGAGATACTGGGAACTGGAAAAATTTGACTACAGGAATGATCCAGACCTTTGACTATTTTTCTTCCAAACCTCCAATAGAAGAGGCATTAAAATTTGTCAAGCACTTAACTATGGGAGATAGTGCAAAAGTTGAAGAGAATATTCAAGAGTTATTTGGTGAGGACAAATTCTGGAGCGCATTTTGAAAAGGAAGAAGACATGAACTCCATACTACTTGAATGTGCTTTCCTTGAGAAAGAGAAAGGAAAGATGGTTTACATCATGGATTATGAGGAAGTTGAGAACCTGGATATTTAGCATTTACAAGGGGTATGTGAGATCTTGGAAAGTGCAGACAAGGATACACGTACCTATAACGAACCCATGAAGATAAAGAAGGTGAATATAGGTTTGGAGGTTGACCCTAAGGAGGCCATCATTGGAGATTACTAGTTAGACTTGGAAGTAATAAAGATCATTGAGTTACTCAGGGATTATCAAGACTTATTCCCTCGAGGATATCATAAACTTAAAGGTGTGCATAAATTAGTTGGAGAAATGAAGATAAATCTTAAGGAAGGTGCATGCCCCATTGAGAAAGCAACCTTACAAAATGAATCCTAATTTGTGCACGAAAAGGTAAAAGAAGAAATTGATAAAATGTTAAAATCTGGAATTATCAAGCCCCTTGATGAGTCAGAATGGTTTTGTCTAATGGTGATTAGTATCAAGAAGGATGGACGAATTAGAATATGTGTCGACTATAGGGAGATAAATGCTGCATCTGTAACAAACCTATTCCCTACATCATTCAGTGAGGAAATACTGGAAGGCAGTGGCAGGGCATGTAAAATATATTCTTTCACAGATGGGTTTTCCAGGTATCATTAGGTTAGGATTACTCAAGAGGATCAAGAAAAGACAACATTTATTATTGAATGGGGAAGCTTTTGCCTATACTATGATTCCTTTTGGAATGAAAAACGCACCTGATGTATTATTGTGTATAGTTTTTCAGGCATTCAAAGACTTTATTCAAAACTTCTTATAGGTCTACCTAGATGATTGGACAGTATATGAACTTGTGAAAGATCATTGTGACAATCTGCGCTTAATGTTTGAACGATGAAGACAATTGAGTATCTCATTGAATATCAAGAAGTGAATATTTGCTACACAATTTGGAATACTGTTAGGACATATCATCTGTAAGGAAGGTTTGGTGGTTGATCCAGCTAAGGTTGCATTCATTCTATGCCTGAAAGCACCTACCAATACAAGTGAGGTGCACATATTTTTGGGTCATACATGTTACTATTAAAAGTTTATCAAAAGGTATCCCAAAATTGTCTGAACCCTCGGAAGAATTACTAAAAGGGAAATGTAAATTTTATTAGGGAGAACCGCATAGCAACGCACGTTTGAGATATTAAAAGAGAGACTTACTACCGTGCCCATTCTGCATTTTCCCTCATGGGATAAACCATTTCATGTGCATGTGGATGCTTCTGGCATGGCCATTGGCAGCTGTGTTAGCTCAACCTGGTGAAGGTATTATAAATCATCCATTTTTTTTTGCTAGTAGGAAGCTGACTCCTGCTGAACGGAATTATACAACTATAGAGCGTGAATCTTTGTCAATGATCTATGCATTACACAAGTTTCGATAGTACTTGTTAGCAACACCATTTGTGTTTTATATAGATCACATGGAATTGAAGTACTTTGTAAACAAGCCCATCTTATAAGAGTGCATATGCAGATGGGTACTGTTAGTGTAGAATCACAACACCCCTAAATGGCCTGATGTGGAGTGGGGCATTCGATGTGATTGCACAACATGGGACCATCTCTCAAGTTGTGGGACTTGCAAAACTTGAGATGGAACTTTGGAGAAAGTAGGTTCTTGCTTCCTAATCTACCTACCACAAGCTACTCCAGTATAGGTAGAACCTATTCTAATCGTAATTTAAAAATTCTAAGGGGACAGAGAGAGAGAGAGAGAGAGAAAGAGGGTGAAAGAGCCTACACTAAGCAGTGATACAACAAAAAAGGAAGTGGTTGAATCACAGATCCAACTACCTGAAGTGGAGAGAGGTGAGCAGAGGAGAGGGTGGACAAGATGCACCACAGACCATAGATAAATTTCACATAGAGCACCACTTCAAAACCCATTAAGCACAGCTTCTAAAACCTGCAACAACATCAGAGTATGCACAGTATACCCTGTAACAATGAGAGGTAAGGAGAGACAACAAAATAATCCAAGGATGGACAAATGCATCATAAAACAGATTTTATTGCTCCAAAATGTTACATGGTACATCATCAGTGAGAAAGAGGCAATAAAACACCATTACATAGCCATAGGAGGAGGCTTAGACTCTGCATTCTACCCAAAGGAAGAAAGAGAGAGGGGGGCAAGAGAGAAAAGATGAACCCTCTTTGAAAATGCCCCTTCATTACAATATATAGGAAGAATGAGAGAGAGGAGGGAAAAAAAACCACCGTCAATCAATTCCCCTCTCAAATCCACCCCAAATCTATCGATTCCAGTTCCCTATGTCTGCTTGGAATGCTAAGGAAGAATGATGGATCAAATAAAAATCAAATCTGGTAGTTGAAGAAACCATATTTTGTATTAATGCCCTGGGAGACGTTTTACCATTTTTCACCCAATAAGGCCTATTAAGAATGATATTTTATGTCTCCATGGCCTAGAGGGTGTCGAGACATTTCCAAAAAATCTTCTCCCACCCAAATTTGAGTTTCCAGTCAAAAGATATGGCCATTTCAATATTACAATCGTGGGCACGCAATATTTGAAAGATTCCGCCGTATTGGGTCCATGTGGCATCCTCACACACCTTGGATATTTGGTCCCTACCTTTCACTTCTTAAATAGTTCCAAACTGACACATGGTGGCTTCCACAGGCTCCTTGGGCTCCTTTGTATTTTGCCTAAGTCTCCTTTGCTTGGCAGGGCTAAAAGTCTGACCCTGGACACGTGGAGGCCTGGCGCTTGTTTGGAAACCCACCCCAAATTTTTCCTTTGAAATAGCGTTGTGTTGACACTTGGATATTTTTTATGGCTTGCCTCTATTTTAACTATTCAACCCCTGACTCTATCCCTTTTTTGGACTTGGGACACGTGGCAAGCCCGCGCTGATTTGGGGACTACCTCCAAACTTTCCTTTTGAAATTACATCATTGAGACATGTGGAAGCCTCCGCTGGTTCTCTATACTTAGTCATTTTGGGCCTGCTCTCACTTTTGAATTTGACCTCTATTGACCATTGGCCACATGGAGGGCTGGCACAAGTTTGAGTATCTGCTTTGGGCTCCCATCTTGAAATTGTGTCGAGCCGACACTTGGCACCTTCCGCTGAGTCAAAGACTTTTCAACGGCCGGTGCAACTTTTGGGGTTCTAGATACATGGAGGCATGGTGCTTATTTGGGTCTCTAGTTTGGGATTTAATCTTTGGAGGTGCACTATTTGGACACTTGGCCACTTCTGCTACCTCCTCCATACTTAGCCAATTTTGGGGCTCATTCTGAACCATTTGCAGAGCCCAAAGACTTTGAGCCTTCATTGTTTCTTTTCCTTTGAGCTTCTGGTTTCTTCCTTTTGTTTACTCCTTCCCCAACCTTGGTACTCCATTTTGGAGCCTATCAGTAACTTTTGTGTTGGATTTGAAGCATGAGCTTGAATGACGGAATTGTTTTTTCAATTTCTTTCTGCACGGGGTCGTGAGTGATCAATTTTGTTGGGGGGTGAAAATTGAGATAACAATTGGTGACTCACAGGGGCATGTGCCTGCTAGATGAAGGGACCAGTATCCTTGAAGCATCCATTGGGAATGGAGTCAAGAATAATAGCCTAATATTGATCCTTTTTCTTTGAAAATATGATCCCCGAGCCACCGTGAACCCGACTGCTTGCTCTTAATGACCCTGAACCTGCCTGCATGTTCGCACTCTCAATTTTCATAAGAAATCTTAAAACAAGGATTTTGAGAGTAGAAAATCATTTTGACACGGGGCTTTCATCTATCCCTGAATGGACTATTTTGAAGATGGATTTAGTTACTCTGCATTTTTTTTATTTTGAAATTAGCAACTATTACAGACAACTATGGGTCTTCTGCCATGAATGCTACAGAGCCTAGCCTTGGTGTCTCTGGAGCAATATGAACAAAACTTATGTACAAAGACAAAAATCATACATGCCTCAAATGAGACATGTAGAGTGTGCACAAGCACTTCTTCTGTTAAAAACAAAGTCTACTCCTACTCCTACACTAACTAGAGAGAAAGAAAATATTAAACAAAGCCTGCTATAGGCAGGGAGAAGTAGCTTCCCTTTCTCAAGAAGGGCAGCCATGCAGATGACTTAACACTGAATATGGCTGCATGTGTGAGTGAAAAACTAAAAATAAGCTGGTCCTCCACCCAAATCATCAAGGTATCAACATCAATGGGAAATACCTCCTCAAGCTGATTTGTATTGGACTCTTGGAGGTGTTGATGGTGACCCTTAGCACTTTGAGGCTCATCCTCATGCCCTGAAGTGGGCATGACTGGTTCTGGCTTCTATCTTGGCTCTAATAAAGCCAAGTACCTGATTGAGCATGGTCTGATCATTTAGATGTTGCCATTGTTCTAAAATTTAACTCCAAAAATGGAGTCTTTTTGTGGACCTTCTTGGATATATGGTGTGAGAGAGATGACGACATCTTCTTGCCTTTTCTCTTCCTTCTCCTATAAAGAACATGGAAGACTCATATCTTCCAACCTTGGTTCCAGAGGGCTGTCATGAAGTGTAGGTTGTTGTACTTGAATGTTCTCCTTTATGGTAGTAGGCTCATATGCTTGGAAGGTGGATGATAGAGGAGTAAATAATGTAATTTCCTCATACTCCTCTCTATCAAAGAAATCCTCCAAGTCAGCTAGATAATTTTTCTCCTTGTTGTCCTGTTACATGTGCTTGACCTCCTCCATAGTGTCCTCCTAACCTGTAACTAGCTCACCATTGTTCCCTCCATCCTCAAACATGAAGTTTAAAAGATCAAACTCTTCTTCAACATCAAAGCTTGAAGGGGATGAAGTGGGAGGAGTAAATAAAGGTTCTTTTATGGCCTACTTTGTACTTGGGGCCTCTGAAACTGTATGATTCTCCTCCATCATGGGTTCATCAATCAAATTAGGCCCTTGAAATGAAAACAAAAAATATTCAATGATGCCTTCTTTATTGATTGGCTTCAACTCTAATTTGATCTCTCCTAGTTGCTCCTCTTCAATTTGACTTGAAGTTGGTTGTTCCTCCTCATTAACTGGTTGTGCAGTTTGGATTAGATCAGCATTCTCTTTAGACAAAGTGCCATTAGGGACACTGAATTCATAGCAAACAAACTGTTGATCATCTTCTTCTTGTTCTTGTTCTTCTTCTGCTACAAACTCAACCTCAGCCACTACTAGCTCTTCAACTCTGACCTCCTCTATTGGCTTGACCATCAAGGGGATCTTTGTAAATCAAAATTTGGCAGCCCAACTCTTTAGCTTTTTGTCATTTCTTCTCTATTGGGCTCCACTTCTTGTTGTTCTCCTTGACTGGATTCCTGAGTTTCTTCCCAGCATAGACATGGGAAAGCAAGAGGAGTGACAGGTTGGGGTTCAACCAGCTTTGCAATTGTTTTTGGTGGAGAGGTAAGTTGGACTTCTTGTTTCTTTTGATGGAATGACTACTTGGGAAGGAAAAGGGGAGAAGAATTGAAATGGGATGGAAGACTAGGAGATGGAGAAATGAAATCAACACTTGGGGCAGCAACTGAGGGGCTTGACTCTTGATCATGTTGAAATGATAAAGATTGAGAAAGAGGAAAAGAAAAGCTAGGAGGTGGTGGACTTACCCATTGACAAGGTTGTCTTGTATCCATCTCATAGGCCTCAATCTCCTCAATCCACTATGCAAGTTGACGTAGCATTTCAACCATAAATTCAATCTTCTTCTCAGGGCTGTAATGTCTTGGAAAAGGGCCTCCCCGTGGACAAGGTGCCCTGAAACCAATCCTGAATGCCTTCATTTGTGTTATACACTTGGATTGCACCATGTTAGCCTCCATTCTTTGAATCTTCTCCAACAAACCATCATTCTCCACATAGTTGTCACCATTATATGCGTCCCTTTGTTCTTGATAAGCTCCATGGCCAAAGTGACTTTGACCCTACTCATATGGGTAAGCATAATTGTCTTGGATCTAGTTATAATGCTAATTTAGAGGAGTTGGGAAATGCATTGGAGGTGAACTACATTGTTGTTGTAAGTGTTAGTACCATGAAGGGAATGAAGTCATGATTACACAACTTCATGGAATGGGAGAAAATGAAAGAGATGGAAGAAGAAAATGGATGGAAATTAGTGGAAATGGATGGAAAAGGTCTATAACTCATAGGATGGGTTATTGACCAGATGGAGTTACTAGATGTGCTTGCATGTTCCTCAAAAGGTTAAACCTTAACAGGAACACACCAACCTACTAAGATGAAGTGGTAAGGTGCTTCAAACCTCTCCCACTGGGAGTGCCAAAATTATTAGTTCAGAATCACAGTACCCCTAAATGGTATGATGTGGAGTGGGGCATTTGGTGTGATTGCACAACATGGGACCATCTCTAAAGCTATGGGACTTGAAAAACTTGAGATGGACCTCCAGAGAAAGTCGGCTCTTGCTTCCTAATCTACCTGTCACAAGCTACTCCAATGCAGGCAGAACCTATTATAATCCTAATCTAACCATTCCAAGGGGACAGAGAGAGAGAGAGGGTGAAAGAGCCTACACTAAGCGGTGATACACCAAAAAAGGAAGTGGTTGAATTACATATCTGACTACCTGAAGTGGAGAGAGGTGAGTAGAGGAGAGGGTGGAAACGATGCACCACAGACTAGAGATAAATTTCACACATAGCACCACTTAGAAACCCATTAAGCACAGCTCCCAGAACCTGTAACAAACATCATAGAATGCACAGTATACCCTGCAATGATGAGAGGTAAGGAGAGACAACAAAATAAGCCAAGGATGGATAGATGCATCACGAAATAGATTTTATTGCTCCAAAATGTTACATGGTACATCATCAGTGGGAAAGAGGCAAGAAAACATCATTATAAAGCCATGGGAGGAGGCTTAGACTCCGCATAGTACTAGAACAAAGAAAGAGAGGGGGGCAGGAGAGAACAGATGAAACCTCTTTGAAAATTCCCCTTCATTACAATATATAGGAAGAACGAGAGAGAGGAGGGAAAAAATTCTAATCCTACTTCAACCACCTTGAGATATGCATTAAATCTTACTTTGAAGGCTCAACCACTGTTAATCAATGCCCCTCCCAAATCTTCCCCAAATCTATCGATTTCGGTTCCCTATGTTTGTTTAGCATGCTAAGGAAGAACGGTGGATCAAATGAAAATTAAATCTGGTAGTTGAAGAAACTGGATTCTGTATTAATGTCCTGGAAAACATTTTCCCATTTTTCACCCACTAAGGCCTATTAAGAATGATATTTTATGTCTCCATGGTGTAGAGGGTGTTGAGACATTTCTAAAAAGTCTTCTCCTACCCAAATCTGAGTTTTCAGTCAAAAGATATGGCCATTTGAATATTAGGGTCGTGGGCGCACAATATTTGAAAGAGTCTATCATACTAGGTCCACGTGGCAGCCTCGCACACCTTGGAGATTTGGCCCCTGCCTTTCACTTCTAAAATAGCACGAGACTGACACGTGGTGGCTTCTGTGGGATACTTGGGCTCCTTTGTATTTCACCTGAGTCTCCTTTGCTTGGAAAAGCTAAAAGTCTGACCCTGGACACGTGGAGGCCTGGTGCTTGTTTGGAAACTCGCCCAAAAATTTTCCTTTGAAATGGCGTCATGTTGACACTTGTCTCTTTTTGCCACCCTGCCTCTATTTTTACTATTCAACCCCCAACTCTATCCCTTTTTTGGACTTGGGACACATGGCAAGCCCGCACTCGTTTGGGGACTACCTCCAGACTTTTATTTTGAAATTACGTCGTTAAAACATGTGGAGGCTTCTGTTGGTTCTCTATACTTAGTCGTTTTAGGCCCACTCTCACTTTTTAATTTGACCTTTGTTCACCATTGGCCATGTGGAGGGCTGGTGTAAGTTTGAATCTCCACCTTGGGCTCCTATCTTGAAATTACATCAAGCCAACACTTGGCACCTTCCACTGAGTCGAAGACTTTTCAACGGTCGATACAACTTTTGAGGTTCTAGATACGTGGATATTATGGATATTACGTCATTGTGTATTAGAGCATGAGTGCAAGGATATTATGGATGAATCTCATAGTGGTATTGTAGGAGGCCATTATACAAATGATGTGACTTCCCAGAAGATCCTACTTGCTGGATTATGGTGGGAGACATTGTATAAAGACTGTAAAGAATATTGTAAGGTGTGTGATCATTGTTAGCACCTAGGAAAACTAGGGCAAAGAGATGAGACGCCTTTGAGACCAATTACTATTGCTGAACCATTTGAGAAATGGGCCATTGACTTTGTAGGATCTATTTTGCTAGCCGCGCATAGGACTGGTTTGCGCTATATCATTACTTACACATAGTATCTTACAGAGTGGGCAAAAGTAACACCTACGAAGGACTGTACAATAGCTACAGTAGCTAGGTTTCTATGGGAGAATGTTCTTACAAGATATGGATTTCCTTTAAGCTTAATAAGTGATAGGGGTACACACTTTTTGAATGAGATATGGATTTCCTATTAGATGATTTTATGGTTGCACACCATAAAACTACACCCTATCATCCTCAGGAAAATGGAACTGCTGAGGCTTTCAATAAGATTTTGAGCCAGACTTTAACAAAAACCTTTGATGTTGGAAGAAAGGATTGGGATGACAAAGTGTAAGTTGTTCTTTGGGCATATAGAACAATTTACAAGAGATTGAACAAATCCACACCATTTCAGTTGGTGTTTAGCGCAGAAGCCATTATCCCTATAGAATCTATGATACCTTCTTTGTGTATTACACACACTGGAGGTCTAGCTGATGAGTAGGATTTAGAAGAGCGTATCGAGAAGATGATTCAACTGGATGAACGATGAGCCATAGCACGATGGAGTCAGAAGAAGGAAAAATCTAGGTAGAAAGCATGGCATGACAGAAACATAAGGGATAAGATGTTTGAGATTGGAAAAATGGTACTTCTTTATGACTTAAAGTTCTTGTGCCATCCAAGCAAGCTCAAAGTACATTGGTTGGCGTTGTATGTCATCACTTACATACTTGAATCAGGTGCTTTTCAGTTAGAAGCACTTGATGGAACATGGCTACCCAGTTACTTTAACAAGATTAGGCTGAAGCCCTACTATAAATAAGTCATCTTTGTGTTTATAATAAGGCAGTATTTCCATTTAGATTAGGTTTTCAATTATGTATTTCCTTCATTGTCGCTATGCTTTGTCAATTTAGTTGTTGTTCTTGTGTAATAAGCATGCTTGCATGCATGAAGCTAATTATTATATGAATCTAATTACTATATGAAGCATGTTTATGCAGCAGAGGAATGTACATACCTTTAGTGTGGGATGGTTTTAGTTTTCCAAGTAAAATAACTGTGGGAATTAAAAGGTGAAGAGGAATAAGTTGTTACAGGTGTGATTTAAGTCAAAATAAAATTACTTCTCAAAAGCGACCAAGAATGGAGATGAATGAAAGGATAGTATAACGCGAGGTAATTAGAGGCCATGATAACTACCAAGAGAAGTTACAGTGACAAGGTACTCGGGTGCATGGGCATGCATGCTGAAGAGAATTATATGACCAGAGGGTAAGTAAAGTGTGCTACAAGGTTATAGCTGGGGCATGAAGATGTACCGCATAGAATGAGTGAATTTGGTTAATGAATGAGGGGATATTTGGTAGGTGAAGGAGTAATAAATGCATAAAATTTTGAAAAATCTATATGAGGATGGAATGTGAATTCCTTTTTACCATTTCAATTAAAAGTATTTAAGGAAAGAAGCTAAGTGTGAAGAGCCGAGTGATCATTTTAAGGTGTGAAGAGGTGTGTAACCAGTCATGATGAAGAGATCTATGTGCCGAAGAAGCTTTTGTCTCTGGTGGTGAAGGGTTTGAGCGAAGTGAGGTGATAGAGAGGAGTTAGGGCATGAAGTTTCCATCTAGGGTATGATTGAATCAAGCTAGGGTTTACTTCGCACATTACAGAATTTTATTGGAAAGGATCTATAAAAGATTGTAAAGTAAAAATGGCACCCAATAAGGCATCTGTAGTAGTAGCAAAAGGAAAGAAGAAGATGGTCATCGAGGAAGAAGAGATGGCACCCAAAAGTAATTTTTCAAAAATGCAATATCCAAAAGGATTCATCATCGGCCAAGAATGGGATTCACTTATCAGAAAGAGAAAACTGAGTAAATACAATCACAGGACTGCAAAGAACAAGAAGGAGCTTGATTCCCTACTTACTGCAAGGATGACCAAGCGTACGATGGATGACATGCCAGTTTATGATGATGTAGGTGAGAAGCTTCTGAAGAGAATTAGGGTTTACCAATTATATGAGCTTCCATATTTCGGGAAGTATGAGCCCTTGTATCAGTGGCTCATGAGCAGAGTGCACGAGGACTTCTTCTACTTTGTAGTATGTATAGTTATAATCTCATCTATGCTTATCTCATCAGTTACAGGTTTAAAGACCACATGAGAGGACATAAAGAATGATCTCATAGATAAAGCTTCGATCTTAAAGACCAAACAGGAGTTGGGGTACCTGAAGGGTCTGTGCAGTATGGATATAGACAAATTGAAGAACTATCTAGTTGTGCAAGCAGAAGCACACCTTGTTACAAAGTTAAATGATCAGGAGTGGTGGTCACAGGTAAATACTATGTGGTTACACGTTGCACGTAAGATGTCAGAAGGGGAAATCTACAATATTGTAGGCTATATTATAGAACAAATAGTTGAGGAATCACACACAGGAGGGAAGATCAGCTTTGGGGTTGTTCTACTATCACTAGTATTCATGGAAATTGGAGTACCAGACGGGCCGAAGAAAAAGGTATGGGAATACCCCATGGAGAATAAGTCACCATCTGAAAGGTTCAGTAAGTACCTATGTAAAGGGGCCATGACAAATGACGTCAAACAAAGGGTAGAGAAATGGTACGATAGGATCCACATGGCATTTAGAGAAGAGTGGTGCATCCCAAAGGATCTACCATCAATAGTAGGGAAACAAGTTTAGTTTGTTGTATATCAGCATTTCTACATCACGTGCTTCCCAATGAGAAATGGAATCTAGAGCCCTTGGTGTAAATTACCTTATGCATTCACTGCAAGGTATTTCTAAGCATCTGTTCACATATTCACGCGCCGACTGGTATTCAATGCAGATAAGGTAGACTTGACTACCATACATTGAGGAAGAAGCATGTGTATCTTGTAAGAAGTGCCTACACCAAGAGGATCATTTTGGAGGTGTTGAATATTAAACCAATAAGTCTGGTTGTAGCAGATGTAGAGGCAACATTGGTGTATCTTCTTGGAGAACAACAAGTATGTGGAGAATGAATTCACGCTCCTAGGGCCACCGAAGGATAAGCACACAATAGAAAATATATTGGCTCAAAATCCCATAGTTATTGAAGTAGAGGGCGAATAAGAGGAGTGTGAAGATATTGGAGGCTTAGAGCACATGAGAAAGAAACCATATGACAAAGAAGAGTCACGGCACGTGGCCAATCCACCTTAAGAACAGGACGAAGAGGGAGATATGGAGGTTAAGTGGGGGAGCATATATTTAAGAAAGTGTTCAGATGTATAAGGACTCAAAGTGGAACCCCACAAATGGTACAGAAATCACCTCTTCTTTCTCCACACAAGGAGACCACTGAACCAAAGAAGAGAAGAAAGTTGAAGTTGGATAAAGAAGGTGAGGAATCAGAAGAGAGTGAGCATGCATATCCTACCCCACTCGAGTAAGAAGACAAGCCACAGAACAAGGAAGAGTAGAAAGATGAAGAGATGAAGGATGGAGAAGAAGAAAAGGAAATCTACAGATCTGTGCATGTGAGTTCTCAAGATAAAATAGGACAGGCTCCTAACCTTAAAGCTACAATTCCCAAGGGTCCTAGGTCGAAGAGGATTAGTGGAGATCACATTCCACTAGCCATGGGGTATGCAAAGGATGCAGGTAAAATTATCTGTGCCCGCTTCCAGAGCATGATAGCACAAAAGGATTTATTCGGCTAGGAGCTAATGGATGAGGATATGGTGATTGTGTGCACTCGAAAGAAAATATCATGGTCAATGCACACCCACATGGATGACCCTGAATTTTATGTATGTGAAGATTCATGCATTTCAAGATAGCTCAAGAAGGCACCCCAAGCTAGACACATCACAGTAAAGCCTACTGTCATGACAGATGAGTAGGTTAATAACACATTGGTGAAGGTTTTCTACCAAAGTTGCAAGGAGAAACATGGATGAAACTTTAACAATAAGAGCGTTACATGAAGAGCGAAAAACAAAGGATGTCAGAGATAGCGCACATCACGCTAGAGAGGGGCTTCAGTGAAAAAAAAGAATGAAGTATTTATTAGCATCGCAGAGGAAATCGTGGACAATGTCATTAGAGAAAGACCACACTTGGAGACCAAGGGTACCATAAACGTTCCCTTTAGCAATACATTATGTAGGAAAGTTTGTGGAATTGGTGCTTGATAGATGAATCTCTATGTGTATGACAGCACCAAGGAAATCAAAAAAAAGAGATAGAACAAGACAAAGCATTTGTGATGTGAAAGATTACATCATATGAAGAGCTGATGTAAGCACTACAAAGCAAGTATTCAAGAAAGCAGACTAGGATTTGAACATCTGCATAGCTCTAGAGGCGCTTATCGACATAAATACCTTGGAAGAAAGTAATGAGGTCCAAAGAGAGCAATGAAGGAAGAAACATTCATCCATGTAGATAATATGTTATCGATGGTTAAACAAAAGCGTGAGGTCTTGGCAACAACACAAAAGCCACACAAGACTCGGATGGAAGAGCTTGGGAAGCTAATTTTGTGCAAAAGATGGATCTACTCGAAGGAAGAATGACATCAATTTCCAGTGTTTTTTTAGTTTTTTAGACTAGAAAAGGAGTAGATTGCGAGAGATGAATTGAATTCCATTGCTGTGGACATTCTAGAAAAAGCAGCACAAGCACTTGTTGAATGGTAGACCTTGGAGGCCAGAAGAAAAGAGGAGTATCTAGAGTTGCTCCTTTAAACTAATACAAAAGAGGCTGCCTCATAGCCTCTTAAAATATTATTTATTCATCTACATTCTTTCCTTATTATTCTTTCCATTATTCTATTCTTTACTTTAATTTTTGGAGATACCCATTGTCGAGATGAGAATTGTGATTAGTATGGGGTAATTTTGATTAGAGAACACTTAACAGAAACTCACATAAGAATTTTGCGCATGGGAGAGATCAGGACATGTTCAAGGGCGCGAATGGACAAGAAGAAAACTTATGTGTGTGGAGGGAAACTTTAAAATTAAGGATTTATCCTATTTTGATCCTGAAGACCTATGTTTAGAAGATGGTCATGCGGAACACACCAATGATTCAGGGATGTGCACGCCACACATTATCTATCTTTAGAGGATCAGATCGAAATAATTTTTCATGGAGATGAGACTAAGAATAGGATTGTCAATTCAGTTAACTATAAGAAGTTTATAGATAGCACACTTGCATGTGTGGTTATGCCTGTAAACGGTGTGTGGCTATCAATAGCATGTGGCCTATTTTTGGAATAGATAAGCGGTGAAGGGAAAGTCCCCACCCTATATATATGATGTGAAGTACATAGTAAGATATATAGATATACATATACATAGAGGGAGATGGATGTATGAAGGTATAGAGATATACACATATGACTGATTACTGTATCAGATCCATGTGTGCATTGGTATAGATTGACATTATTGTAAGGAGCTTCTGTGTTTATTAATAGATGGAAGATATTGGCTGAATCTAAGTGTCATTCATGTGTGTAATTGAGTAGTGCATGTTATTGATTCAATCATGATTACTATTTAAACTTGTTCTTTTCATAAGATCTGAATGTAGCATGCATTGTAGAATGATGGATTAGTTATGGATCTATATGTTTCTTCCTTCATCACGCTAACATCCTGCTACAGTAACCCTAAAGAGGGACCTGGTACCTTTGCGTGCTTCGGGTGAGCACTTAGTCTAGGCTAAGTGATGTGTCAGTGCGACTAGGGTATTATCTGGTAAATTCTAGGTTGCATCATGGTCACAACATTTACATGCAGGATGGAGCTACTCAGGAAGTTTTAAACCAATAGATTTAAGATGAATGGCTACCAGGATGTGGGCCATAGTATAGATGTTTGGATGGACTACACAGGAGGTTTCACTATTAGACTAAAGTTTAACAGCTTCTAGGACCAGGCTCAATTTCAATAGAACAGGCTGGGCTACTCAGAGATGATCCACATTTCCAGTATACAAAAGGCTACTAGGATGTGGCCCTACACTCAAAGGTACCTAGACTCCTCAGGAGGTGACCACACAAAATAGATCTATAAGTGCACTCTCTTGGAGGTGGCCCACTTATAGTTTTTACATTTTTTGGGCTAGCAAGTAGTGACCCACTTTGAAAATTCTTATCCTAAGGAATCATGATAGCATAAATAATGATTGAAAGTTAATTAGAAGATAGTTCATGGATCACCTGTCAGACCCAGGAATTTCATCCTTTTTATGAAGAATGTTAAGACGAAAAACATTCTTAAGACCAAGTTCAAGTGTGATGATCGCCTAATTATATTTTCATATTTGGGATTCTCTGATATTTATCTTCAAGCCTCTTCCCCACAATACTTGGATTTAGCATTTATTATTGATCTAAAGTGCCAATCTCTTCTTTTGTTGCTTTCTTCTTATCCTAGGATTTATTATCATTTTTTCTTTCATGGCATATGCTCTATAAATGTCTAAATATCACTTTCTTGAGCTACTACAAAAGCACCCTATATTCGTAGATGTTGTTGGTCGACTATGGGGATTCTGATTGGAATGAACAATTAGGTCCAACAACTGTGGAACCTCTCGAATATGTTTGATTCCCTGTATATAAGATGTATGAATTCGTCATTCATTACATAACTTAACTAGCCGCTCTCCCCTAAGGATGAAACAGCTAGAAGTTAAATTGTGATCTAAGGATTGAATACCTGTGAAGTGAAGGTTCAACAGGTACACATGTGTACGTTGTTGACATTATAATAATGGTTTCGAATTGTAGATGAGCTGATTCTATCCATTGCTAAAAATATATAACTTCATGCATTACATATGATGATTCATTTCAATATGAGACTTGTAAATGATCATAACCTAACATGTTGGAAATGAGTACTTTATCACACATACTTAAACATATTAACATTCAATATAGTTGTTATGGAAAATGTTATAGCTGAATGTAAAATCAAACATTCAGTGCATCAAATGTTCGTGATACTTTTCTTAATACATTATAATGTGGATAATAATAGTGTTCCCCAAGAAAGGATACTTTCTCAAGGGGATTACAAGGAGGACATAAGTAGTCCCATGAAAATGATTCACTGCACTACTTGCATTCATGGTCTATAGAAACTTATTGTTGCACGGTTATTATTGATGATAGTATTTATAGATCCTAGCATGTGGTGTTATAACCCTTAGCTCGTAGATATTATATCCCTTCATACCTCTAGTCATTCCCATTGAGGATACAAGCAAGATCCTACATTAATCATTTCATCTTGCATGTTTATACCTACTGTAGTTTCTGATATATCTGGGGGTAATACATATTCCCATTCAGGCATGTTAGCTACTTTCCATGGATGTTTACACAATCTAACTTTGAACAAGCTTGAAGTATGCATCTTAAGCTCATAATATGTCTACCTCTGAATGAAAAAGTAAGTCCAAATTATAATAGAAAATTAAATTAAACAAAATTGATACATTTAATGTGGATTTCTCAACCTACAAAGCTTCACTTACCAAGTGTAATCCTTAGATTAAATTCGCAAGAGTACCCTCCTCCGCCTCAATTTGCACACTTTTTAATTTCTAGAGTTTACACCTTGTATGGATTTATCTTGAATTTCAACTTTCCGATACAAAAAATGACTCGTAGTAACTCCTTTGAAAATGTCATGCCTATTGTGACATCTATAAATATACGTTAGACAATTTATAAATAATATGCTCCCATATTTTTCATGATAGTACAAGAGTCTTATTAGTGTTAATGCAAATTCATGAACCTAGCGTAGCAATTGAATGATGTGAAATAACGTCTTTTGTTATTTCTTATATTGACAATGACACACGTCGTGACCACTACTAGAAGTTACTAGAATAATATTACATGATACTAGTCGCATTTAAGGTACCTATTCATATTTCTTCACGTAGGTGATAGTGTTAGGCACACATGTTCATTTCAAGAGCCTAAGCACTCATCTCCCTCTTGATCCTATCATAGGGTAGCTCTTGCTTTGATTTTGTTTTTTATGCAAAGAATATTATGTAAATGCTAAAAGATATTCAAATAAACACAAAAACACTCAAATGATTTTCAAAATTACCAAAATGTTTTAGGACCTATATGTAACTTTGATTGTTCTAGATTTTTTTCACTTTATATATGTTGATTATTTTTAGATTATGGGTCAAAAGTGGGTATAAGAATTTTTTTCATGCGTATCAATAATTTAGATGAAAGATATATACAATGAGGAATGAGAGAAGCAGCCTCTTCCTAAGCTATGTATAGAAAAACAAAGAAACGTAGATGCCCCCAGTGTTAAATGGGAATATACAAAGGAAAACTCTTCACGCATAGAATTTGGATCAGGACCAAGATAGATAGGTTCAACATGATGATGAACACAAGTTAATAAAGTGCTAGGAAGGAGAAAGCATGCCCCTAGTGTAAGATGGCCAAGAAACACATGATAGAAAGTAAGTAGAAGATAGTTTTTGTGAAAGGGGACAAGGTTCCCGCAAACATGGAAAAAAGGAAATCTTATACACATGGATGTTCTGAATGAATCAAAAGAACAATGTGAATGTCATGTAAGGACATGGAAAATGTAGCTAGAAGCTTCACAATGAATAAGTGATTAGCTAAACGCACAAATCGTGAGACAAGATATGGACTAAAGTAAGAGTCTGAACAAGGTCCAAAAAAATACACTTGGTAACATACTAATATTGTTTTCTCATGGAGATCTAGTGTGTGCACGAGAAAATTTATTACCTCTTAGAGGGAAGATTTGAGAGACAACAAGTGAAGACACCCTAGCCAATGTGTAGAAATGATTTATTTTCAAATTTGATTTATGAATGGATGGTGGAAGGAGATTCATACATTACTCCATTTCCAGTTAGGCATCCATAGCCCCGATGGAGATATATTTGATTCTAGTCACAGCAGTGCTCTACTTCTAGTCAGGCGTCCATAGCCCCGATAGAGATACTAGAAATACCCCAACCGAGAGTTATATATAAGTTTGCTTTTTGCTTTTGATTTTTTATTTCTTTTTTGCGTTATGAAAATTTATTTCAGCTCTTTTGATTGTTTTGATAAGGGGTTAATAATCACTTATGGTTTGATGGAAGGATGTGGAAGTGATTACAATGACGACATTGGCCAGTGTCAAAAAATACATCCAAATTTTGTTCACAACAAGTTTATTAGATGTTGATTGTGATAAGATCTCTACGAGGTCAGACGTTGTTTAATTTACTAAGGTGATGAAAGACAAAGGTCAAATGGATACCAAAGAGATAAATGTCACAAAATGTGTGTGAATAGACTAACCAAAATACCATCGAAGGGATGAAAATGGTGGATGAATTGCAGAGGGATGGCAAGAAAGGAAAGAAATTACCTCCATGTGTATATAATACCTAATTGCAATGTTTGATCTTTGTACCTTTGATTTTTTGTATGGTTTTAATGTTTTCTCAATTTTGGTATTTTTGAAAGAAAAAATAGATTTTGGGAAATTAGGACCAGTAAATTTCAATCTGAGTGATAATATCGAACAACAATCTTAGTGATTTCCTTACTAAGGGAGATTAAGCATGTTTGTTTATCAAGAGTCATATTATCTTTGATCTTGATAATCATGGTGAGCTCATACTCAACAAATGACTGTGATTTATCTTGGAACATGGATCTCATATGTGGGAGCTTGAGCTCCCTATCTAGAGGTTTATACACTTTGTGCCATACTTGATGGTTGCATTTATGTGCATTCTTGAATCGTGCTTGATTCTAAACTCTATGATTGTTTAAATTGTTGGGAGCTTTGGAGCTCTTGGAATTTTGTATCTTAGCTTGATAAAGAAATTGTTTGGGTTTCCTATAAGTTAATATGTGACTTGTCTGATCTTGAGAAATGGGAGAAGAAAGTGGATGTTTAGAATTGATGTGACAAATTATGATGGGCTTACCATAATCATTTTTAAAATGATAATGTGATGGATGAAAAGGATATGGTCCAATAATTGAAGAGGATGGGATACTATGAGGTGTCCCATAGATTGAAAGTGAATGGTCACTATGATTTGGGCCAACTATAGAAGAGGATGGGCTACCAGGAGGTGTCCCACAGACTGAAGATGAAGGGCTACAAGGATGTGGCCCAAGTATAGAAGAGGATGGGCTACTTGGAGGTGATCCACAAATAGAATGTAAAGGGCTACTAGGATGTGGCCCAAGAATAGAAGGTAAGAAGATACTAGGAGGTGACTCCAAAATAGATGATGACGGGATTCTTAGAGGTGGCCCACATATAGAAGAAAATGATGGGCTATCAGGTGATGACCCAAGGTGATATTATGATTGAGGAATCATGATATAGAAAGAATTATTGGGTACTGAGAAGATAGGTCATGGATCAATGCCAAAGCCAAGAATTTCATTGCACAATGAAGAATGTGAAGACAAAAGAATAAGAGGAAGTTCAAGTACAATTATCCTAGGGTCTTCCTTTGTTTTTTGATAAAAAGAATCAACCTCTTCCCCACAATACATGAACGTATCAAGGTATAAAGATAATTCTTTCTCGTAACCCTCTAGAGTAATATCTTCTTGTACCCTTATAAATTCTCCAATCACTTCTTCATTCTGAAATGAATCAATTGGTATGTGTTGTTGGTCAACCATAAAAGGTTAATTAGAAGAAATAGGTCCAACAAGTGTGGAAGATTTAGAGGATATTTGAAGATGTAGATGAGGGGAAGGCATGTCACCAAAAAAATTTATGCTTCCTAGGATGAAACAGATAGAGGGTAAATGGTTAAGGAGGAATGCCTATGAAGTGAATGTGGAAAGTAGAATGCACACGTTATCGATGTTATTTAAGTTGAATGTAGAGAGATCATTTTTCTGTGGGAAAGACTACCTGTAAATGCAAAGCAAGAGCACAAAAGGAGTATTAAATAGCACTGGACAGTGGACTTCCTAGCGTATGCTAGACCTAGGAAGCATGTTGCTTCCTAGAAAGGTTATCAATCCATTGTTTAATAAAAATTTAATGTAAACATGAAACTGAAATAAATAGGTCCTATTGTAATGTAATGATTTAGGTTTCTCATACACACAATAAACTAGATTTATGCTAGATATCAAAATAACACTAAATCTAGTTAGAATCGGGGTTTTGTTCAGGTCAGGCAGGTCTAGTAAGGGTCTGGGGCTGATTGGTTGAGGTTTGGATTAGTTCTGGGTGAGTGGGAAACTTTCCAATCTGAGAATATGAAATGACACAAAGACCTGTGTCAGTCGGGTGACCGATGCTGGTATGGGGACAAAACTGATGGCGGACTAGGTAGTGACCTTATTAAAAATAGGTTTTTAGGCTCTCTTTGATTGCACAAAGAGGGAGGGTAGTGTGGTTTGGGTCATAATATGGCTGAGAAGACTCAAGAATACTAAGAAGGAGGTTAAGAGGGGTGAGAAGGCTTGAGGTGGTTGAATAGTGAGTTGTTGGGAAGAAGGTGATATATAGGTAACAGGAGAAATGAAATACTAAAAGAAGCAAGAGATCTACAATGGAATAAGCATAAATGATTAAAATCATAGTACTTGGTATTTTACAGATCTTATGAGTGGAGATGGTTGAATATTGATCAAAGAAGAGATTGACGGGTCCAGTGCTGTAGCAGTGCAACCTGTGTGCTCCCATAAGTATTCCAATTCTCTAGAAGAAGAATCATATGCTTGTCTTGCACTTTGGTTTTGTGTGTTCGTTGTCTAGATGCAGGAGAGCTTTGTTGTCCACTCAAAACTCCCTGCTCTGATGAAAGTAAAAATTTCAAAATTTTGAGTTTAAATGTTTTTCTCTGAAGTGCCTAAGTCATGAAATTGAGAAAATCTGTGTTTTTGGGTCATTTTGTGTGTATTTCGGGCCTGTCGGACATTTTTGTCCCGCGTGTCCCAAGTTCCGAAGTGCGTTATGTTCCCCGATCGGCCGAAATCCCCGAAGTTGTTCCATTTTCGGGCCCATCAGAACTTTTCGTCCCAAGTGTCCCAAATGGAATTGTGCAAGTCGTTCCATTTTCGGCCGAAACTCCTGAACCGCGTACTCCGAAACTTTTTTTCTCAAATGTCCCAAGTTCAAACGGGCCTTTTGTTCCAATTTCGGCCGAATTACCCAAACCGCGTACTTCACGCGTTTTCGTCTCAAATGTCCCAGAATGCATTTGTGCGTCTTCTCCCTGTTTCACCCGAATCGGCCGAGCTGCGTGTTTCACACATTCACGTCTCACATGTCCCAAGCATACCAAGTGTCATTCGTGCTTATTTTTCCCACTCTACCCAAATATCATGCTTATTCAAATTGGTGGGTATGTATTAAATGCACATTTATGACCTTTCTCTCTCCTAAACGGCTATATAACGAGCATTTCCCCTTTGCATTTTTCGCACTACTTCCATGCTATCTTTTGCTTGAACCCTTGTAATTTGAAAACCTACGCGTGTACCCCTTCCCTCTGTAATTCCTTTCCGAGTTTAGGTTGCAGCTCTGAGACTATCAATATGAAGATCAAATTTCAGGGACAGGAACAAATTTCTCCACTTGAGTCTGCCGTTTGCAATATCGGGGACAGCGAAGCTCGTCATCTTAATTTCAGTGATTTTTGGGCAAGAATGGTGGATGCAAACCTTACACCAATGGCGCAGATGATTCACGATAGTGGTTTGGCTTTTGTTGGAGGTTTCCCAATCTCAGTACAGTGTGCTGATACCGTGCTTTCATGCGGAGCTCACTTCGACCCCGCTTCGAGCAAATTGACTAATATACATGGGGAACTCATCGCCAAATTGGATGTTGCCACCATTAGCACTGCTCTGAGGATTCCAGAGATGGATAATGCCATAGTCGTTTCCCGGGATCAAGCACAGGCCCTGTTCGACCAAGACAGTGACAAATATAAGGCACGAGTGGCGAAGTCCTGGCTTAAAAACCTAAGGAAGGGAGCTTCTCATCTAACCAAAACCCTTTTCTGAGAAGATTTCAATGAAGAGTTGTCAGAATTCATAATCTTGCTGGCTCGGGTTATGGGTTTGCCCTCTACCAATGAATTTCACTTCTGGATGTGCCCGCTCATTAGCATGGTGTGCGAAGGAACGCAAAATATCAATTGGGCGGAAATCATAAGCATGAATTTGACGGAGCAGCTGTCCAATGTGCAGCAAACGAAGAAGTTCTATATGACTTCCTACCTGATGTATACTCTGGCAGCATCAAGGCAGTGGTTTGGTTTTTCTTACATCGACGCTCACAAAGATGATCCAGTATATGCTTACTGTCCGCAGTTCACCCTGGAGACTAGCAATCGTAATTTCAGAAGGGTCAATGATGCTTTCACCATGTACTTGGTCAGACTGCTTGAAGGTGATACTGCTAAAAGGTTTTCAGATGAAGCCATGAACCTGATATCGCAATATGGTGCTTATTTCATCCAATTCAGGAAATTTTCTTATATCAGGCTTGCTGGCTATGAGAGCACCCCTCTGAGACTGCCCATGTTCTGCAATGATAAAATGGCCTTGATAGAAATATGCAGGCAACTAGACAAGTTGCATAGAACTTTCAGAGATAAGAAGATTTCTGGCTTGCACTTTCCCATCTCTCTGGGAAACTACACTTGCAAAACAGCCCTGGATGCTCAGAACATAGAGAGAGCCCTGGTTCCTATCACTGTTCATTTCTTCAAACCAAGAACCTGCTTTGACTTGAAGAAGTTTATTGAACAGAACATCAAGATAATCTACCATCACAAGGCTGATACAGAAGACTACTAGACTGATTGTGCAGATGATTTTGAAGCCAGGAGAAGGCATTGTGGCAGGTTCTCCCTGCAATTGATCCAAGAACTCAGTCTGTACCAAGTTCCTGAAGGTCTCCAGGATGACAATTCTGATCTATACTCGTATGAGTATGAAAATGTGGTTAAGCACACTCCTTTGGAAGACCTGGATTGGAACAGGAAAGAGAGGGATGATCTGGCTGAGATCCTTGCTCCAGTCTTAGTCAGGACTAAGGTCTGGTTTGATAGGATGGTTCGAGAATTCAGGAGGCATTTAGGAGAATCCTCTTCTAAGGATGCTTCAACTCCAAGAAGAGAAGCATCTATTCCAAGGTTAGAAACACCAGTGAAGACCCCCCTGCCTCATCAATACAAGGACCTGCAGCTTCTACTCCTTCTTCATCCACTCAAGTGTACCAGAAGAAGCTCAAGGAGGTTAAGAAGGAGCCTGTGGAAAGTGACCCTCAAAGAAAGCAGGCAGAGTTGCCTATGGGACCAGAGAACATCATTGTTCTCAGTGAAAGTGAAGAAAGTGAAATACCAACTCTTGCAAGTGCTCCTGAAGATCCAGCTGATAAAGATAAAGAAATCCAGAGCACTGAGCTTTCAGGTGATGTTGACTCTTCTACCGCAATTGCCCCAAGTGCCCCACTCACCTCTCAACTTGAGTCAACAGCTGCGCAGACCTTGAGCATCATGAGCTCTCTGTCTCTTGGTCCCCTTGCCCCTCCGGCTGATTCCTCTTCCTCTTTTGCATGGGTGCAACCTTTGGTTGACAAAAGGAAGAGGAAATTTTCCTCCCGAAGCTCAGGACCAAATTTTGATGCTGTTGCAGCCTTGTTGGGCACCACTCCTTCTCGTGCCAAGAGAGCCAAGGTTACCTCTAGAATAGTATCTGATGCTCAAGGTCAATAATTCCTGGAGATTTCCAGGCCTTCAACGGATAAATCAGAGCAGGATTTGCAGGTATCTGACTTAGAGCTCTCGAGAATCCCAATGGGAGAGTCTACCCCTGAAGGTGAAATTCACAACCTCCAGGAAACAGTCACAAGAGTCATTGGGAGGGTAGAGAAAGGGAAACAAACTATTGAACAGTTAGAAGAACAGGCCAGGGTTCTCACAGGTTTCATCAAGTCTCTTTTGTCTAAGGACAAAGTTTTAGACCCTACCCCATTGACTACTCTCCCACCTCCTGTAATTCTAAGCCAAGATGAAATGCAGAGTATCAAAGATATGCACAAGTATTCTATCTATGGCAGAGCTATTGAAGCCCTGGTGGATGACATGCTTGTTGCTGGATTAAACTTCATCGATGAAGCTTTCAAACTCCACGAAAAGGTGAGCAATGTGTAACTGAAGCTCTCCTCCACTATCAATATCATGGATAAAGAACTCAAACTCTGGAGCAGTTGCATAGTAGACCTCCGACTCATGGGACAGGTAGATGAGAACGTTCTGTTGGTGAGTAAAGCATTTGATGATGCAAAGGATAATCTGTCAAAGTCCTGGGTCTACAGCGTGAAGTGGAAGATCAGAGTCCTGGAGGAGGCTTTGGGAGAACTGAAGAACATTTGGTAAAAGGGTGAAGCTTTCAAGGCACTGGTTATCTCTGCTTTCAAAGACATACACTGTCATCTTCAGGATGAGACTTCTGGTACTTCCCTTTCCTTGCAAGAAATCAAATCTCAATTCAGAGCTTTTGTCAAAGATAACTTATTCAAGGAAAGTTCCATCTCCAAGGAAAAAATGAAGGAGATTTTCTCTCTTCAATCTGCCATTGAAGAAGCAAACAAAGATTATCATACTCATGTCGAGTTTGATAAAGAGATGGAGAAGTGTCTAGGATTTTGGACTCAGTCTATGACTAACACGTCAGTCCCTCATGGCAGAGATATAGCTGAGGCGTTGAAGAGATTTAGGCAGCGAATTCTGAAGTCAGTGGGTCCCTCTTAGTGACCGACCACCTGTCTTCTCCTCCTTTTTCTTCTCTTCTTTTCTATTTCTTTTTCTCGGATTCATTGTAATAGGTTGAGGTATTGCGATTGGCAATCCTTAACTAATCTTTAGTTAAAAGAAGTAGTTACAAAGAGTAACTGACTTGTAAGCTATATAATGGCCTTTCCACGCCATTTTGAAGAAGGAAGAACTTGGCATATTTTCTGAAAGTGTAAATAGATTATAAAGAAATCAATACAGAAGGACTTTTCCATTCTTTGTCTATCTAATCTCTATTATTCCTAAGCTTTCATTTATTTTCTTTGTGAAGATCATTTGTCTCAAGTTCATTAGTCTTACCGATTGCATACTCTTCAACTTTGCAAGCACGGTGATCTTGTATAACCAAGAAGGAACTTTGTGTCCTTGATTAATGAATCTGTGTTATGTTAAGAAACTTTGCGTTCTAAGCAGATGTTATTTACAGAACTTTGTGTCTTTAAATTCCATCTTATTTATTCGATACAAATGATCTTGTTTCAATTCACTGTGACTTTCGCATACATAAAGAATTACTCTGATATCTAGAATTCTGCATGTTGCCTTTCTGCTATTTCCCGCACTCTCATTTCCTCAGTCCTTTTGTAATTGATGATCTTCATAGAAAACACTTTCGTGATATCCAAGTTTAACCAACAAAATCATGTTTTGTACATTTGTAAATAAGTTCGTTTCTGAATAAGGGAACCTCTCCCATTAAAGAGGAGGGACTTCTTGTCCCATGACTGTTGCTCTTCGTAAAGTCCTATCTGACGACCAACAAGCTTGAATATTTGAGCTTGAATGCAATAAGGCTCCAATAACTGAATAACCAACCTGGGTGAAGAGTTGTGAAAGTGTTTATAAAGTAACCGATGGCGATTAGGTAACTAGCGCCAGCCAAGGATAAACTAGCATCGGTTAGGGTGAAATAGTCCTTTTTATCAAAAATAGGTAGATCTTCCTAGATTTGGCATGTTCTTTGGCTTATTCCAAGTCTGGAGTGTTGAATGGCATTAATTAGAGCATGGAATTAGTTAGAGGAATGATAGGTCTTGATTAGTTAAGGTTGCAAAGGGTATTAGATAATTAGGATAAGTGTGGAATAGGTATATAGTCATTAATAGGCTTGAATAGGTCCTAAGGTGAGGTGGAGGGTTGATGTGGCCTAATGGGATAGCAAGGTGAGTTATAAATGTGAGGTGGAATTAATTTAATAAAGGTAATTAAATTAATTAATGATGTGGGGAGGGGTCATGGGGTTAGGATTATTTCAATTAGGGGTTGGGTAAATTAATACTAATATGTAGAAGAGGTCAGTAATTAGGTGTGAGGCTAGGTGAAGGGTACTTTGCAAGTTGTGACACTTTTTGGGTGTTTAAATTTTCCCATTTTGGTGCATAGCTTGTATTGATAAGAAACACTGAAAAAAAATAGGAAGTTGTTGTCTCAGGTATGAGTGAAGATTAGGTTTCCCCAAGTATGGGTGGAGGTGATCCCCCTCAAACCAGGAGCTGATGAGCTGATAGATGGAGTCGGTGAGTAGTTTGATAAATGTGTAAGTGATGAAAAATTAGGTATAGGTGGGGTATAGGTAATAGTAATATTAGTGTGGGTAAATTGGCAGGGGCATTCAAACACACACTCGCATTATAAAATGTGATAAGCTACTACGTTGAAAAGCTCACAAACTCTACTTAATCAAAGGTTGGTTGGTTTATCCAAACAAGGTTGATGTGACCCATGTATCTAAGGTAGAGGATACGGTCCTAAAACACAACTAGCCTAGGTGTAGGAATGGGCATTAGGTGTGTTCAAAAACACCAAAAGGTTTCATTGGGATAAACTGCATGACATTAGGCAAGGTAAGGTCATTAGGTTGGTTAAGAAAAGTAGCATCATCACAAGGTATAGCAAGTAAGTGAATTTGAGTGTCAAATAGGTGTAGGTAGGTTGGATAATAGGTATGGTTTTAGGCAAGGTAGTGGTATAGGCAACAACATGCCCCAAATGACTAGGCAATTGGATGATAGGTAATTTAGGCAATTACATTGATTGATAAGGCTAGGTGTAGACTTGGGTAAGACGAAAAGGGTTTCAAGCAATCAAATGTGATGATAAGGGGTATATTAGGCTCAAACAAGCTAAACGATACCAGTTGAGGGGAACTGGCCACGGTGTGCTAGGGCACTTGACCGATACCAAATGATCCATAAATTTCTACTTTGGAAATCTACAAAATCACACAATTATGTGGTTTTAATTTCAACTTTGGAAAATGACAGATTGATTGAAGATTAGAGCTTTAGTAATTGATTATCTAGTGTTATAGAGAGGAAATTGTAGAGAATAGGAAAGAATTCAAACTCCTAACACCAATAATTTTATCCTAGAAACCCCCAATGGACGAAAACCAGTTGGGAAGGGAAAAATGCTCTTTCTTCCAACTTTTATTGGTTTATTATAGACAATTGTATATTATAAGACATAGAAAATGGAGACAACAATGTAAACCTCTACTTGCTTGCTATGTTTCTACACCTTGCTACTACAATTCCACTCTAGCATTTAATATCTTGCTCACTGGCGCTCATATAATTAATACTTTGCTTGCTGATCTCTCTGGATATTCAAATGATCAATTCTTTTGTTCTTCCTTGTATTTATAGCCTTCTCCCATGTCCTCCCGTGCACTGAAGAATGGGAAAGGTCGGGGAGGGAAGAGACACAGTTAGGCGCTTCAAATTTGCATCCATTCATACTCCATTTCTCTTTTATTTTTAAAAGTGTCAGGACCACCACCCTGAGTAGACTAGTTATTTCAATACTGTCACCTTGGGTGGGTGGTGGTTACAGGACCGCCACCCTACAAGGTAATGGTTCTGAAATTGTTGCTTTGCACAGAGTGACGGTTCTGTCTAGAACCTTTGCTTACCTCATTTTTCTTTATTTTTTTAAATTATCCTTCTTAGTGTTGATGGAACTGATGAAGTGGTGTGTTTTTTTGGATCCCTATGGATCATACCTCCCCTACTTAGGAGGATTTTGGACCTACAAAATCTTAGTGGGGGAGCGGTAGAGGGATCAACTCCCTCTCTTGCTCCTTCGAGTACCACTGGGTCTACCATGGTGTCTTCTCTCGTCCAACTTGTCAAGAATCATGTGGATCTCTGGTTTTCAACTCTAGTGCTCCATCCTCCTCTGAGTTGCCTTGAGTATAATCCTCTGTGGAAGGTAGATTTTGTATGTTTCCTTATTTTCCATGTATAGATGGCATTAGTAGGTGTGAGCTCTTGAAACTTGTTATCACGTGTATCTGCATGAAGTATGGCCTAAAGGTTTCATTTCCAACCTACTCAAGTATGGCGAAGGTCCCATACTATAGTGGTTTAGTCCTTCTTGTTTGTCTTTTTCTCTTGAGATAAATTGACTGAATCCTCTCCATGTACGTTGCTACTATAGTCACCATTGTTTCTTGTATCTCTTCTTCTCCTTGCTACACCATGGTTAGGTTCAATGAATCATTAGGTGGATATGGTGAATGCATAGTGGAAGTTTGTTTTTTTCCTTGAATGAATAGTTATTATGGTGGCTTCTTCGGTAAAACCTGACAAGTGTTATCCAAAATATTATTGTTCTCAAGTCCATTTTGCTTTTCTTCCAATGAAAGTAAACAAAACTAATGATTTGCCTAAATAATTCTTTATGCTTGGTTGGCACTTACCATAGCCTTCTTTGATTTGCTCTGGTGTGCCCGAATATTGAAACTGACTCCGTCCTTGACCCATTTGTACCACTTCTCCCTCCTTGTGAACACAGCATCCCTGGCATATAAGTAATGACTTCTAGACATTGTCAAATGCATCAAGTGGAATGATATCAGCCTCTAATACATTTATGTATTTAGAATTTATCCCAAACTAAAACTTACACTTTCTTGTAACTTATATTTCTACACCCTTCTTCACCCATCCCAATGGGTGATGTGGATGCGAGTAAGTTTCTAAACCAAGTTTTTCTACAACCACATCAGAAATCAGATTTGACTAAGAACTAGAATCTTCTAAAGCGTTGACCTTGGTCTTCTTAATTTGGATTATGATTTCAAAAAGCTTACTCATCTCTTATTCTTCTGCTCCCCCATACATGTTAGTGGCCATGCATCCCAGCCTTTCATCTACATCTGAATCCTCCTCAATCTCCACCTCTCCTTCTGTTTTCACAGTGGCCCATTGATTTCTTAGAATCCTTGGTTCGATGCTTTAGAAGTAATTCTAGATGCAACTTCCAACATGTGGCGTCAGTATGTTCATTTATATCACAATTCTTACAGAAATTCTTATGATATTTACAAGTATGCAAAGCAATAGCAACATGTTTATCTTTCTATTTACCTCTAGTACTTGTCTTCCCTTATTCTTTTTCCTTTTGATCTATTGATTGGTCTCCCTTTGGCTCTCTTTCTCCTTCCTTTTTCTCACCATCAATGTAGTATGCTTGTATACAAGCTTCATTGAGATCCTTGGGCTTCATGGAGATAACCTTCCTCCAAAAGTGAGTGTGAAGTCCTCCCAAATACTTGGTCAGAATCTCCTCATCCTCCAGGTCCATATTTAGCAACATGGCTTGTCTCTGAAACATTGTAGTGTAGTCTTGTATGCTTTTACTATCATATTGTCTAAATTATTGTCACTTAATCATCATGTCAGTCATATTTTTAATAGGATCGAAGTTATCTCTAAGCAGTTCTTTAAAACCTTTCCAAATATTGATAATCTGTCGGGTGGGCAGATCTATGGATAGATAGGCCAACAGTGTGCAGGGCATAGCCCCTCTTTGAGACAGCAAAGCAAAACTGGTTTATTGCTATTCTACCAGCAGGAATCTATGCAAGTCTTATAGTATTCTACCTTTAGGGGGGTTTGGGATCTCATCCCAGTAGAGTTAGTTCCGACGAAGAACAAAAAGGAATGAAGGAAGGAATAGAAGAAAGGTGGATCTAAAGGGAGAAAAGAAATGAATTCCAAAGTAGAAAGGTCAGAGGGTTTATGTTTTGGGCCGGTAGTAAATAGAGCCAAACTTACTCACATAAACAAACAAAGAAATATTGATAAACAAATGACAAAAGCATATGTGAATCCAACAGAATAAGCATGCAGATCTAACTTAAGAAAGATCTAACACATAACACAGGAATTCAGCACAAAGTCTCAATTTTTTGTATTAATAATTGTTCTGTTACAAGAAAGCTCAAAGTCTTTCTCTCCTCACTCTATTTTTCATACAAATTTTCTCACCCTTGAATACTACAAGTATCCAAGTATTTATAGAAGGAGAAGGAGAAAGAAGACAAAAAGGAGCCAACAACTATTTATAAAATATCTACAAAATATCTAAAAGTCAAATGTTGACTTTGGGGCAATTTTGTGGATGACAACATCCCATGGTGCAACATGGATGATGTCATCATTTGTGCCAACATACGTTTAAATATTTTTACAAAAATGGGATTAATCCCAGGAGGAAGGAGCCTATTCGTCGTCATCCCTTGGCTTGAAAGGAGTGTCTTGCTTCTGCTCAGGGGAGGTAATGTGAAATTGAGCTCGATACTCCATGAACTTGCTTACCATCGCTTGAAGTTGATCCTGAGCGGGACCCTTGGTGTGATCCCCAATGACTTCGCAAGTTTCCCGTTCATCTCTAAGTCTTTCTAGGAGTTTGAAATATTCATTTCCTACCTCCATCAGGTATCCAACAAAGTTGCGGCAGGCCAGAAGGTTGTTGATAGATTCTATATCAAAAGTGGCCTCTGACGCTAAACCCTACGACGTGATTTCCTTGAAAAGCCAAATAGTATCATCTACCTTCCTCAAGGCGTACGATGCACCGAGTAACCCTGGAGACATTCTTAAGATGATCTGCTCCATTTGATGCATTGCATCCAGGGCTTCCTCCTTGATTTTGTCTATCTTTTCCAAGACAAACTCCATTTGGTCAACCCGATAGTCTAAAGCAGCAAGGACTTTGTTGGGTGCTCGCGGGTGATCAAAAATGCCAAATTTCACCAAGTCATCGACTGGGTAGTTGAGCATCTTCTGGAATGTCTCATGTTGCAACCTGGCATGGTCCAACTCTTTGGAGATAGGTCCTGCTATTGCCTGGAGTTCCTTGTTAGCTTGATCTATATTTTGATAGAGCTCTGTGAACTTTGTAATCACTTCCTCACTATCTTTGAGGATCTTCTCTCTCCAGGTGGACACTGCTATACCTTGCTCACCGATCTTGGCATACTCATTTATCTTCTCCTGACTAAGAACTTCAGGAGGGTCGGTGACAGTCATAGGAGGGGAATTTCCCATCTTTTGCAGGGCTTGGAGAAGATGCTTGTTTTTCTCTTTTAATATTCTCTTCTCTTCCTTTGCTTCTTGAAGATTTTTGCAAAGGGCATCCACTATAGATAAGGCCTCTCCTTGCAGGCTCTCTAATGATGTTCCCATCGTGACATGAGTCACTGTAAAATTTGTAGGAGATAGATCTTCTTTCTTCTTTGTGAGATCAGGGTATGCGATCTCCATAACCCTTTCACCTGAAGCACTTTGAGAGAAGCGGGTTATAGCTTTTTGCTTCTTAGGCCCTTTAGCCAGAATAATGGAGAAGTCCATAGGTGTAATAGGGACTTTCCTCTTGTGCTAGCTCAGGTGTTTGGAGATCCATTCTGGACTTAAGGGAGTGGGACCAGAGGAAGAGGAGGAAACGAGGGTGGAAGAAGGAGAAACTATCAGTGGACACGGGGAAATGTGTCGAGACACTTGGTGGTGGCATTGAGAAAGAAGCCAACACTCCAATGCTCACGGGGTTAGGAGTGACTGCAGGAGAGGAAACCATGGGGGTGGAAGGGATCTGTGAGATGAGGGAAGAAATGTTGGGGGACAGATCCGTGAGGGAAGAGAAGATGGAGGAAGAGGGAGGGGGAATGGTAGAAGACGGGGGAGAAGACACAACCAAAGGAGTGGTTGGTTGAGTGACATGAGGAGGGGAAGGAGGAGCGAGAGAGGGAATGGTTGGGACCTCACCAGTTGTAGATGTGACAACATCCTGAGTGGATGTGTCCATTGGAGCACTGGCCGCTTCTTCTCTTCTTGGGGACACTAAGTCCACAACTTGCTCCTCGGCGGTGGAAGGAGGGCTCTCAGGAACTTCTTTCTGAGCAGTGCTTGCCTCCCCTTCTATATCTTTTCCTTTGCCTTTAGGCAAGTGTTTCGGCCTGGTGGGTGCATCACCCAAGGGAGACGTGGTAAAGTCTACCCCAAGGTAGATGATACCATTTTTCTTGCACCAATGCTCGGTGCGTTGTAGAGTGCCTTTGACCCTTTCCTCAATAGTCTGAGGGGCCTTGTTTCTATCAATTTCAGCAAATGGCCAATTTTCCCCATCCATGTCTAGATAAACCTGATCAACTTCTTGATCAGTTGCTTGGAAACCCTTTGGGATGATGGCCACACCATATTGAATGATCTCTGCTAGGGCCAGGCGGGAGTGATCCTTTCGTCTGAGCTCGACTTCGTGATATAGATCGATGTAGATATCTTCGATCTGAGGGACGTGAATTGGATCAATTTTTTCCCTTGGAAGGTAATCACGAGGATCAAAGGTTGGCCTCACCGGGAAATTATGCTTCAAGTTGAGCAATTCAAGCTCTACAAACATCTCCTGGGCTTTTCCCTATGAAGTGCAGGTGTACCTGCCCACTGTGAGGGGGAATGGAGTTCCACCCTTCTTCCTTTTTAAACACTTCTCATGGTATGTGATAAGCTGTCTAGACAGCTCCAATAGGATCAGCTTGGGTCCCACATACCTTGGCAATTTGGTGGGCTCTCCCAAGAAGTTAGCGGCTCTGAGATATGTGAAAGTGGGGAATTGCATGAATAACGCTCCCCACTTCTCTGTGGTGGTGACCACGCTTTTGGTCGTCTGACCGTAAGTCATGTTGGGCCTCAAGAGGCAGATGACGCCATAGAAGAAGACATCGTTGACTTTACTGAATTGGGCTATGTTGTTCTCAAGTTTTAATTCTGGATAGTACTCATATATTTTGACCTGGGGCCATACCCCATACCGATTCAATGCTGGGTAGTCCCTCTCTGAGGTAGCAGCATATACCACATAGGAGTTCATATAGAACCTCCCAGTTGTTGAAAGTTGTTGAAGCTGCTCTGAGATTGTGCTGCTGATAATCTCTCCCCATTCAAAACGTTGATCAGGAACATTTTTACTCATTGTTTCTAAATACCTGAGCATCCACTTGTGAAAGTAATGGGCATCAGGAAGCCCAAACACCCTGCTCAGGAAGGTGATGGTGTAACTCAGCTCCTCTGAAAAGTCACTGCGATGAATGACTTGTGGCCACCTACTTGTCACCTTCTTATTCTTGAGGTACACCTCATTCATTAGCTACATACATTTGTCTTCATTTTCGTTCCATGTCTTCATGCAGTCCTCTTGGCTTACTGCTACAAAATGTTGGTGGTGAGGGATACCCAACATGATCTCAAAATTTCGGGCCGTGAGGTTGATTATTACCTCGCCCTTCTCATTTTCGACACATCTTGTGTCCTTATTGTAACAACGGCCCACCAACATCATGAACTCATTGTTGATTGTGCTCACGGGGATCCCTGCAGCAAAGTGCAGACCACTGCCAACCAATTTATCCATCCATGGGCTACCTATGACCTTCTTGGTTCTGGCCCAGAAGTCCTCCATGTCAATGTGCCTGAGTTCTGAATCTCTGATATCCAGATCACACTCTGCAAGAGATTCAGGCATCCTGACCCTTTGGTATTTATATTTCATTTCTTCTTCTGTTAGCCTGGCTTTACCCTTGGACTTAGTTGGCTTCTTACTCGATGAAGACATGTGTGGATCTGAGTTCAGCTATTGATCTGCAAGAAGAATCAGGGAAGTCCATCGTAGAAGAGCCATGTTAGCTGTTAAGTCATCCATCAAAGCTTATAGAATGAAAAGTTAGCAATTTATGAGCCTCTGGGTGCAAGGCGTAGCTCTACTGTAGGCTGCAGGGTCTTAGAAAAGCAAGGTGCACTTTGGGAAAGTGTTGCATGGGAGAAAACAGTGCCAAAAGGGGCACAGGTGCATGGAAAGGCTACACACAACATTCAGATGTTGGTGTCGAGGGATGTGTGCTTGCGCCATTAGAAGTCCTTTTAAGTGGGGCACAGATATGGTTGGTGTTGCAAGGTCCCAGGATGCGCCATTGGCACAGATGTGGTAGATGTTGCATGAGAGTGAGGTGTGCCAAGTGGTTTAGTTTACACAGCGCGGGAAAGGTTTGCACAACATTCAGATGTTGTTGTAGTTGTTTTGGTGTCGGTGCTTGTACCTAGGGAAATTTTCAATTTTTATAAGGCACGGAGAAGGCTTATGGTGCATACAAGGATAGTGCACATGTGGCGTGACTGTGTTTGATGTAACAAGGATGAATTTTGTGCCAAAGGAAAAAGAGTGGGTTGATTTGCAAATTTTTTATGATTTTCACTCTTTTGGCTCTGATTTTGATGCTTAGGAGGGAAAACTTAGCAAAGCAAGGGGCAAATGAGTTTGAGTGGTTTTGTGGCCTAGTCTTCCAGTTTTACAGATCTTGAAGGAGGAGAAGGGGTTTTGGAGTTGAGTACTTGGGTTCATTGTTTATTATCAATCCTAATCACCTAAACCATTATAAAAACCACAACAAATCCACAAGAAGGGCAAGGGCCACTTACCAGGAATATATATAACGATAAAGGGGACGATGTGGGGTCCACAAACGTGACAAATGGCAACACGCGGGGCTGATAGGAATGCTGACAAGTACAGAGGAATAACTTTTTCACATTTTTTGAATTGTGAAAATGACAGGTCAGACGCACCTATATATAGCAAAAAGTGCAATAAATGTGCCACCAACTTTTTCTATGGTGCACTTAGGTAGATGTCGACACGAAGAGATTTGTGCCATGGTGCAGCTTTGGGAGTGTCGACACTACATTTTTCAGTGCCATAGTGCACTTTAGAGAGGTGCAACATTTCGAGTGTTGACAAGTTGGCGCATGCGCCTTGGCGCACCTTTGAGAGGTGAGAGGCGTAACATTGAGAGGTGCAACATTTAGAGTGTTGACACTCAATAGAATGCACCAAAGGAAAGGAGGGGTGCAGTTTTGGTTGATGTTACATGAATGAAAACTGTGCCCAACCCAAAAAGGTTGAAAATGACCAAGTTCTAAAAACTAGATTTTCCGGAAAGGGATTTTATGCCATTCCGAATGCTAAGAGACCTCAACGGGGGACCAAAATAGAAATTTTGGTATGGTTACCTGCAAAATTTCCCTTGTCAATTTTACAGGATAACAGCTGGCTCTTTCTGGGGACTAACTTTGAGTGAAGCTTAAGGGTAGAGAATCCCAGATCCACATGTGCCTATCCATTGGGTTACAGAGTCAAAAACAAGGGTGATGAAAAAGAAAGGAAAACACACAACCAACAGAAAGCAAACACACGACAAAAACAAACACACAACTAAAGAAAACTGTACAAAGAAGAGAGCAAGCTCTACTTCCTGAATATTTTGAGATGTTGCCCGCTATAGGGGAGCGGGAGCTCAGTTCCATCCAGATATGAGAGATAGAAGCTATTCTCTCCATTGAGCTGCTTGATCTTGAAAGGCCCTCTCCAAAGAGAGTCAAATTTCCCGTGCATGCCCTTTGGCTCTCTTCGCTTGTCCCATAGAAGGACGAGATCTCCCACCTAGAAATCCCTCTGCTTAGCCTTTTTATCGAACAGTCTCTTGACTTGATTCTGATGCTCGGTGATCCTGTCGACCACTCTTACTCTCTTTTCTTCAAGTTCTGTTAGATACATGATCCTCTTTTCTAGAGAATTCTGGAAAGTCTCATCCTCGATCACTCGTGCCAAGCGTAGAGCAGGGAGTTCCACGGAAATGGGGAGTTCAGCGTTGATTCCATATAACACTTGAAAAGGTGACATACCGAGAGACCTCTTCGGAGTAATACGGTCTGCCCACAAAGCATCATATACTGACTTGTGCCAGGACCACTGATTCTCGTCGACCCGTATGATGGTTACTAGGTTCTTATTACTGGATTCTGCCTGACCATTTCCCTGGGGGTAATAATCTGAGGCGTGGGCCAAGGTTATCCCATATTCATAGCAAAAACTGATAACTTCCCATGAGGAGAAGTTGGAAGCATTATCAGCAATGATCTTGTGTGGGATGCCAAATCTCATGATGATATTTTCTTTGATGAAGTTGCAAACAACTTCAGAGGTGGCATTTTTGACAGGTATGGCCTCCACCCATTTGGTGAAGTAATCTGTTGCTGTTAGGACATAACTATGTCCAGCACTTGATTGGGGATGTAGTGCTCTGATAAATTCAATTCCCCATTGCCTGAATGGTTCGTCAATAATGACGGGCCTGAGGGGAAAAGTAGCCAATTTTGGTTTGCCAACAAACTGTTGGCAGAGCTCACATTTTGCTACCCAGGTGGCTGTATCCTGAAATAGTGTTGGCCAGTAGTACCTGGCCTGAATGATCTTATGTGTTGTTACGGATGAGGAGAAGTGACCACCGTAGGCCGAGTCATGAAAACTTTCAAGCAATTTGATCTGTTGTGGTTTGTCAACGCATCGCAAGAAGATCCCATCAATCCCGCGCTTGTATAAACCGTCATCCCATATGACATATCTAGCTTCCCTGAGCTTTACAGTTCACTTTTCCTTTGAAGTTAGATGAGCTGGGCACTCACCATAAGTGAGAAAGAAAGTGATGTCTGAATACCATTCGTCCTTGGTCGCAACAAATAGAACCATAGGTAGAGAATCAGCTTTCCTCAACTGACCTTGTGCTCCGTCGGTGCAATCAACTTTCTCTTTAGGGACCTCTGAATCTTTGTTTTCAGCCATAAGCTGACATAGGCCCTTGCCTCTTACCAACTTGGTTGGTTTTATGTCTAGATCATACTCTTGGACCTTTGCGATCCAATTCCCTCATAAGCTTCCTAACTCCTGTTGAGTTAGGATAGACTTAACTGTCGTGTCAGGAACCAGCACTACCGTATGAGAGTTTAGGATGTAGTACTAGAAGTTCTTGACTGCTTTGACAATGGAAAAGGTGTGCTTCTCTAACTGAGACATCTTCAATTCATGAGGCTTGAGAGGGGAGCTCATGAAAGTGATTGGGGATTCAACATCCTTAGAGTTCTTCTGCATTAAGATGGCTGATACAGTATGCACAGATGCATAACTGTACATGATAAAATCCTTGGAGAAGTCGGGACATACCAGGACGGGTGCATGAGCAATGGAGGCTTTTATATCCTCGAATGACGCCTTTCCTTCTTCACTCCACCGGAAATTTTGTGACCCTTTCATCATATTTGATATGTGACGAGTCTTTTCAGCAAAGTCGGGAACAAAGCGTCTGAGAAAATTCACCTTTCTGAAGAAGGAGTGAACACCGGTCTTGCTTGTGGGTAAGGTAAGGCTCTGAATAGCCTTAACCCTTTCGACATCTATCTTTGTTCCTTCCTTGCTGACAATGTGTCCCAGCAACTTTCCTTCAGTGACCCCGAAAATAGACTTTTTTGGATTTAGGGAAATCCCGTGTTCTCGGCATCTAATCAATACTTGCTCCAAATGATCACAATGATCACTTCACTTTTTTGAGAACACAGTTAAGTCATCCAAATAAACTACGATGACCTTTCCCATCATACCTTTGAATGTGAAGTCCATCACTCGCTGAAAGGTGGCACCAGCATTGGTCAAGCCAAAAGGCATCCTGCTGTAGGTGAATGTGCCCCAGGGAGTAGTGAATGTTGTTTTGAATTGGTCTTCAGGTGAGACTTCAATCTGATTATAGCCTGAAAAACCATCAAGCATGGACAACATCTCTGAACTGGTTACTACCTGCAGAACCTGATCCATTATGGGGAGTGGGTAATTGTCCTTCAAGGATGCCTGATTCAGATTGTGAAAATCTATGCATATGTGTATCTCACCATTCTTCTTTTGTATGGGCATGATGTTTGTGACCCAGGTACTGTGATGGATAGGAAAGATGATTCTCGCATCCAACATTTTCTGTATTTCCACCTGGATGGTACCTGAGATCTTAGGATTGTAATGCCTCTGTTTATGGTGAAAGGGTTTGACATCATCTTTTAACGGGATGTCATGTTGAACGTCCTTAGGCTTAAAAGACTTTAGATCAGCATAAGACCATGCCAATACGTCCATATATTTCTTCAGCAATTTGACAAACTTCCACTTTTCCTCGGGTGTACAACATTTCCCGATGTTCACAAACTGCGGATATTCTACAATACCCAGGTTGACTGATTCGGTCTCTGGAGAGGAGTTAGGGTCATCTTGTCACTTCTTCTTGACAAAATGATCATGTTTGTCAAACAATCATTCCAGAGAGACTAAACCCTTCAGAATTTTATTTCCCTTGAGCTGACATATGCCATCGCCTTCTTTTGATTCGTTTGCTTGACCAGTGACAGATTCACGGCATGTAGAAGTGGATCCCTCAAAATGAAGCTCTTTGAAGTTATCAGCTTTTTCTAGAAAAGCAACAAGTTGATTGTCATCGTTGAATACCTGCCAGTGCTGAGAATTGTCTGGCACACTTGGGTGAAAGACTACCTCAATGGTATACGTGTCTGTTTTCAACCCTGGGTGAGGGAGCATAAGAGACGCTGAGATGGCCAATGAATCGGCCATGTCATTTTGAGCTCTTGGAATGGATTTTATTGAGAAAGTGTCAAATTCCTCAATGTTGTCCCATACTGTGTTGCGGTAGTGCCTGAGTCTGTCATTTTTCACTTGGTACACCCCTTTTACCTGGTTGACAATCAGTTCGGCGTCACCTTGTACTTTTAGGTTCTTGATTCCTCTTTCCTTTGCAGCTTGCATGCCGAGTAACAAAGATTCATACTCAGCAGTATTGTTTGTATTGAAAAACTACAATTTGAAAGAAAGAGGGAAAATCTCTTCTTCAGGAGATATCAGGATGGCTCCAGTGCCACATCCACTTGTTGCACAACTGCCATCAAACTGCAGTGTCCATATCTTGTTAAGGTCCTCCTCCTGGATGAGAACATCCATTTTATCAGACTCAGTGGATAAGAAGTAGTTCCCCATCCCTGATGATTCGAAGAGAATTTGGGCTTTGGGGTCATCAGAGTTGGTGACCAGGTACTTCTTTTGTGATTCAGGCTCCAATGTCTGCATTACACCCTTGACGGGGATTCTGGCTTTGGACCAGTCCATATGAATCTCTCCACCAACTTCTCTACAAAAGCTTCTTCCTAGTAGAATTCCATATGCTGTTGGGATATCAGCAACGAGGATGGTCATCTTTACCCTTTTCTCTGGGAACGCTACAAATGTGAACTGTGCATCTTTGATCTGACCAATTAATGGAACCTGTTTGGTTTCCATGGAGTAACATCTGCCGAAAGGCTTGGTAAGGGTGAGGCCTAAAGCATGAGTGACCTTTGCCAGCATTACATTATCGGAAGCCCCAGAATCAATTATGCAGTTGCTTAGTTTGTGACCATTGATTAGGAGGGAGAGATAAAAAGGTTCAATTTTTCCTGATGCGGAAGTCGAGGCAACATTTATGTGAGATGCAGGAGGAGTGGAAAGGATTCCTTTCGGGGAGACAGGAGAGGGGACGACAGCTTGGCTTTGGATATATTCGGTCAATCTTACAAGTTGCTCAGGGTTAGACTGAAGATACTCAGCTTCAGACATTTGAATCTTAGTCTTTTTAGCGTGATCGACTATGTCGAATGCGACCAAGGGTTGCGTTGATGAAGGAATGAGTCCCTCATTTCGTGATGGTAGGGTAGGGTTACTGGTCTTTATGGAAACAGAAGAAGGCTGATTTGGAGGAGAGATGGGAGGAAAAGACTTCTTCGTAAAAGGTTTAATAGGAGGTTGAGTAGGAAGAGGATTACCTCTTTTAGCAATGGTTGGAGACGTGTTCGACATAGCCTTCTCCTTTTGTATCTTGGCAGCAACTTCCACTTCTTTTCCTTGTGATTGGGTGAAAAAAACATATGACTGTCCACTTACATACCCTTGAGTACCTTCCTCCTCATTAGACTCCTCATCTTCAAATTCCATATACCTGATTGTAGAGTCATCAGTCGGTTCACCGACATCTTGATCATCTTCACCTTGCGATGAAGGTTCTTCATAAATTTTCTCCTCTTCTTCGATCTCGACTAGGGCATTAACCGGAGGGGCCTCAAGTGCTAACCTTGGAGCAGCAACAGGAAAACGTGGCCTTTGTGGGGTGTTGTTGGGAGTGAAGTTCCTCCGTGGGATATCTCGGTACGGAGTGGTAGATGAAGCTTGAGCTAATTGCTTTTTTAATGCGAGCAAGTCATTTGCCATCTTCTGGAATGCCAGATCTGATGAAGTGGCTTGAGAAGGAGTTGAAGCCTTAGGTTTGGATGGCTCTCATTTTAACTCACCAGATATAAGCAGGTTGTCTTCTATCCGAATGGCCGCAGCTTGAGTGAGGACCAAGGTGGTGATTTGTTCTTGTAAGAGTAAGAAACTCACTCTTGAGCTCATGGCGTTCACAAAGAAACACTTTTGATTTTCTGGTGTTGGCAACATGGCAGGTGGCACACGGTTAATCAGTGAATTGAAATGGGTGATAAAATCATGCATGGTTTCATTGGCCTCCTTCTTCAAGTGAGTAATCTTTGACAGTAATGCAAATGCGTCTTCTGAAGGCTTATACCTGTCTTCAAATGCAGTTTGTAATGTGGCCCAACTGGTGATAGATCCGGCCGGCAAGTGTTGGAACCACTCTGCTGTAGGTCCTTGCAAGGTTTCTAGAAAGAGGCGTACCGACACATCTTCATGGGTCACATCTAGGATACTGCATGACATGATGAATGTAGATATATGTGAATCCATGCTTTGATTTCCACTTCCATCAAATCTTGGGAAATTCTTGCGATTTCCATGAGGGAGTGCGTGAACTGGATGCGGCAATGCAAGAGGGCCCATAGTGTTTCCCCATGGTACTACCATTTGAAAAGATGGAAAGAGGACGCGAGTCGGGAGGGCAGTTCCTCTTAGCAACAGGGCACTACAAATTGATGTGGAGGCTCCTTGTGAAAACTGGTTCTTTCATGGAGGCGAGGCACTTCTGGCTGACCGATCAGCTGAACTCAGTGATGAGAAGCGTGCTGGTGTAATACTGAAGTTGTGCCTTTGAAGTAGATCAAAAATAGGATCAACTTCTCCATGAGCTCTCCTGCTATGGGTAAATGGCTCACCCGCCAGTGTATCTGTTCAGATCTGCAGTGATTTTAGAGTAGATTTATAAAAACTCTTTTTGTTTGTACTTGCTGATTTTCTGATTTTTCTGACAAAAATCAGCAGCATGTACTTTTCTAAATATTTAAATTTATCCCTCTTTTGAAAACCGATTGCGGTTTAATGACAAAGATTAACGGGGATAAAATGATGGTTAACTTAGTAAGCTGATTTTCAGATCTTAGATTTGACTTTTTTGCAAGGGTTTGAAAATATTTGTAAAACTATCAGAATCTCAGATCTATGAAAATACAGAGATTTTTATAAAAACTCAGCGAACTAAAGGTTTCTAACTGGTCCAGATCTATGGATCTCTTAAGAAAATTTTCAATTTGGATCACTTTTTGCAAAAAATTTGGATTTTAAACAAAGAGTTAAGATTTGCAAACAGGTAGTGATTTTTTATAATTTTAGCTATTTTCTTAGTCTTCCCGGCAGCTTTTAAAAACTGTTGGTGTCTTTTAGCTGACATAACACTCACATAGATCTGGTTCTTTCCCCAGTAGAGTCACCAAAAACTGTTGGTCTGAAAATCTGTCGGGTGGGCAGATCTATGGATAGACAGGCCAACAGTGTGCAGGGCATAGCCCCTCTTTGAGATAGCAAAGTGAAACTGGTTTATTGCTATTCTACTAGTAGGAATCTGTGCAAGTCTTACAGTATTCTACCTTTAGGGGGGGTTTTGGATCTCATCCTAGTAGAGTTAGTTCCGACGAAGAACAGAAAGGAATGAAGGAAGGAATAGAAGAAAGGTGGATCTGAAGGGAGAAAAGAAATGAATTCCAAAGTAGAAAGGTCAGAGGGTTTATGTTTTGGGCTGGTAGTAAACAGAGCCAAACTTACTCACATAAACAAACAAAGCAATACTGATAAACAAATGACAAAAGCATATGTGAATCCAACAGAATAAGCATGTAGATCTAACTTAAGAAAGATCTAACACATAACACAGGAATTCAGCACAAAGTCTCAATTTTTTGTATTAATAATTGTTCTGTTACAAGAAAGCTCAAAGTCTTTCTCTCCTCACTCTATTTTTCATACAAATTTGCTCACCCTTGAATACTACAAGTATCCAAGTATTTATAGAAGGAGAAGGAGAAAGAAGACAAAAAGGAGCCAACAACTATTTACAAAATATTACAAAATATCTAAAAGTCAAATGTTGACTTTGGGGCAATTTTGTGGATGACAACATCCCATGGTGCAACATGGATGATGTCATCATTTGTGCCAACATACTTTTAAATATTTTTACAAAAATGGGATTAATCCCAGGAGGAAGGAGCCTATTCGTCATCATCCCTTGGCTTGAAAGGAGTGTCTTGCTTCTGCTCAGGGGAGGTAATGTGAAATTGAGCTCGATACTCCATGAACTTGCTTACCATCGCTTGAAGTTGATCCTGAGCGGGACCCTTGGTGTGATCCCCGATGACTTCGCAAGTTTCCCGTTCATCTCTGAGTCTTTCTAGGAGTTTGAAATATTCATTTCCTACCTCCATCAGGTATCCAACAAAGTCGCGGCAGGCCAGAAGGTTGTTGATAGATTCTATATCAAAAGTGGCCTCTGACGCTAAACCCTGCGACGTGATTTCCTTGAAAAGCTGAATAGTATCATCTACCTTCCTCAAGGCATACGATGCACCGAGCAACCCTGGAGACATTCTTAAGATGATCTGCTCCATTTGATGCATTGCATCCAGGGCTTCCTCCTTGATTTTGTCTATCTTTTCCAAGACAAACTCCATTTGGTCAACCCGATAGTCTAAAGCAGCAAGGACTTTGTTGGGTGCTCGCGGATGATCAAAAACACTGAATTTCACCGAGTCATCGACTGGGCAGTCGAGCATCTTCTGGAATGTCTCGTGTTGCAACCTGGCATGGTCCAACTCTTCGAAGATAGGTCCTGCTATTGCCTGGAGTTCCTTGTTAGCTTGATCTATATTTTGATAGAGCTCTGTGAACTTTGTAATCACTTCCTCACTATCTTTGAGGATCTGCTCTCTCCAGGCAGACACTGCTATACCTTGCTCACCGATCTTGGCATACTCATTTATCTTCTCCTGACTAAGAACTTCAGGAGGGTCGGTGACAGTCATAGGAGGGGCATTGCCCATCTTTTGCAGGGCTTGGAGAAGATGCTTGTTTTTCTCTTTTAATATTCTCTTCTCTTCCTTTGCTTCTTGAAGCTTTTTGCAAAGGGCATCCACTACAGATAAGGCCTCTCCTTGCAGGCTCTCTGATGATGTTCCCATTGTGACCTGAGTCACTGTAAAATCTGTAGGAGACAGATCTTCTTTCTTCTTTGTGAGATCAGGGTATGCGATCTCCATAACCCTTTCACCTGAAGTGCTTTGAGAGAAGTGGGTTATAGCTTTTTGCTTCTTAGGCCCTTTAGCCAGAATAACAGAGAAGTCCATAGGTGTAATAGGGACTTTCCTCTTGTGTTGGCTCAGGTGTTTGGAGATCCATTCTGGACTTAAGGGAGTGGGACTAGAGGAAGAGGAGGAAACGGGGGTGGAAGAAGGAGCAACTACAGTGGACACGGGGAAATGTGTCGAGACACTTGGTGGTGGCATTGAGAAAGAAGCCAACACTCCAATGCTCACGGGGTTAGGAG
This sequence comes from Taxus chinensis, assembly GCA_019776745.2. NCBI lineage: Eukaryota > Viridiplantae > Streptophyta > Pinopsida > Cupressales > Taxaceae > Taxus > Taxus chinensis. The sequence continues at coordinate 97,409,357 of CM034155.1, forward strand.
TGACTGCAGGAGAGGAAACTGTGGGGGTGGAAGGGATCTGTGAGATGAGGGAAGAAATGTTGGGGGACAGATCCATGAGGGAAGAGAAGATGGAGGAAGAGGGAGGGGGAATGGTAGAAGATGGGGGAGAAGACACAACCAAAGGAGTGGTTGGTTGAGTGACATGAGGAGGGGAAGGAGGAGCGAGAGAGGGAATGGTTGGGACCTCACCAGTTGTAGCAGTGATGACATCCTGAGTGGATGTGTCTGTTGGAGCACTGGCTGCTTCTTCTCTTCTTGGGGACACTAAGTCCACAACTTGCTCCTCGGCAGTGGAAGGAGGGCTCTCAGGAACTTCTTTCTGAGCAGTGCTTGCCTCCCCTTCTATATCTTTTCCTTTTCCTTTAGGCAAGTGTTTCGGCCTGGTGGGTGCATCACCCAAGGGAGACATGGTGAAGTCTACCCCAAGGTAGATGATACCATTTTTCTTGCACCAATGCTCGGTGTGCTGCAGAGTGCCTTTGACCCTTTCCTCAATAGTCTGAGGGGCCTTGTTTCTATCAATTTCAGCAAATGGCCAATTGTCCCCATCTGTGTCTAGATAAACCTGATCAACTTCTTGATCAGTTGCTTGGAAACCCTTTGGGATGATGGCCACACCATATTGAATGATCTCTGCCAGGGCCAGCGTAGGAGTGATCCTTTCATCTGAGCTTGACTTCGTGATATAGATCGATGTAGATGTCTTTGATCTGAGGGACGTGAATTGGATCAATTTTTTCCCTTGGGAGGCAATCACGAGGATCAAAGGTTGGCCTCGCTAGGAAATTATGCTTTAAGTTGAGCAATTCAAGCTCTGCAAACATCTCCTGGGCTTTTCCCTATGAAGTGCAGGTGTACCTACCCACTGTGAGGGGGAATGGAGTTCCACCCTTCTTCCTTTTTAAACACTTCTCATGGTATGTGATAAGCTGTCTAGACAGCTCCAATAGGATCAGTTTGGGTCCCGCATACCTTGGCAATTTGGTGGGCTCTCCCAAGAAGTTAGCGGCTCTGAGATATGTGAAAGTGGGGAATTGTGTGAATAATGCTCCCCACTTCTCTGTGGTGGTGACCATGCTTTTGGTCATCCGACCGTAAGTCATGTTGGGCCTCAAGAGGCAGATGACGCCATAGAAGAAGACGTCGTTGACTTTACTGAATTGGGCTATGTTGTTCTCCAGTTTTAATTCTGGATAGTACTCGTATATTTTGACCTGGGGCCATACCCCATACCGATTCAATGCTGGGTAGTCCCTCTCTGAGGCAGCAGCATATACCACATAGGAGTTCATATAGAACCTCCCAGTTGTTGAAAGTTGTTGAAGCTGCTCTGAGATCGTGCTGCTGATAATCTCTCCCCATTCAAAACGCTGATCAGGAACATTTTTACTCATTGTTTCTAAATACCTGAGCATCCACTTGTGAAAGTAATGGGCATCGGGGAGCCCAAACACCCTGCTCAGGAAGGTGATGGTGTCACTCAGCTCCTCTGAAAAGTCACTATGATGAATGACTTGTGGCCACCTACTTGTCACCTTCTTGTTCTTGAGGTACACCTCATTCATCAGCTGCATACATTTGTCTTCGTTTTCATTCCATGTCTTCATGCAGTCCTCTTGGCTTACCACTACAAAATGTCGGTGGTGAGGGATACCCAACATGATCTCAAAATGTCAGGCCGTGAGGTTGATTATTACCTCGCCCTTCTCATTTTCGACACATCTTGTGTCCTTATTGTAACAACGGCCTACCAACATCATGAACTCATTGTTGATTGTGCTCACGGGGATCCTTGCAGCAAAGTGCAGACCACTGCCAACCAATTTATCCATCCATGGGCTTCCTGTGACCTTCTTGGTTCTGGCCCAGAAGTCCTCCATGTCAATGTGCCTGAGCTCTGAATCTTTGATATCCAGATCACACTCTGCAAGAGATTCAGGCATCCTGACCCTTTGGTATTTATATTTCATTTCTTCTTCTGTTAGCCTTGGCTTTACCCTTGGACTTAGTTGGCTTCTTACTCGATGAAGACATGTGTGGATCTGAGTTCAGCTGTTGATCTGCAAGAAGAATCAGGGAAGTCCATCGCAGAAGAGCCATGTTAGCTGTTAAGTCATCCATCAAAGCTTACAGAATGAAAAGTTAGCAATTTACGAGCCTCTGGGTGCAAGGCGCAGCTCTACTGCAGGCTGCAGGGTCTTAGAAAAGCAAGGCACACTTTGGGAAAGTGTTGCATGGGAGAAAACAATGCCAAAAGGGGCGCAGGGTGCATAAAGGCTACACACAACATTCAGATGTTGGTGTCGAGGGATGTGCACTTGCGCCATTAGAAGTCCTTTTAAGTGGGGCATAGATATGGTTGGTGTTGCAAGGTCCCAGGATGTGCCATTGGCGCAGATGTGGTAGATGTTGCATGAGAGTGAGGTGCGCCAAGTGGTTTAGTTTGCACGGCACGGGAAAGGTTTGCACAACATTCAGATGTTGTTGTAGTTGTTTTGGCACCGGCACTTGTGCCTAGGGAAATTTGTTACAATTTTTATAAGGCGCGGAGAAGGCTTATGCCGCATGCAGGGATAGTGCACCTGTGGCACGACTGTGTTTGATGTAACAAGGATGAAGTTTGCGCCGAAGGAAAAATAGTGGGTTGATTTGCAAAAAATTTATGATTTTCACTCTTTTGGCTCAAATTTTGATGTCTAGGAGGGAAAACCTAGCAAAAGGGAATAAGGGACAAATGAGTTTGAGTTGGTTTGTGGCAGAATCTTCCAGTTTTACAGATCTGGAAGGAGGAGAAGGGGTTTTGGAGTTGAGTACTTGGGTTCATTTGTTTATTATCAATCCTAATCACCTAAACCATTATAAAAACCACAAAAAATCCACAAGAAGGGCAAGGGCCACTTACCAGGAATATATATAATGATAAAGGGGATGATGCGGGGTCCATGAACGTGACAAATGGCAACACACGGGGCTGACAGGAATGCTGACAAGTACAGAGGAATAAATTTTTCATGTTTTTTGAATTGTGAAAAAATTAGGTCAGATGCGCCTATATATAGCAAAAAGTGTAATAAATGTGCCACCAACTTTTTCTATGGCACACTTAGGTAGATGTCGACATGAAGAGATTTGTGCCATGGCGCAGCTTTGGGAGTGTCGACACTACGTTTTCAGTGCCATAGCACACTTTAGAGAGGCGCAACATTTGGAATGTTGACAAGTTGGTGCATGCGCCTTGGCACACCTTTGATAGGGTGCAACATTGAGAGGTGCAACATTTGGAGTGTTGAAACTCAATAGAATGTGCCAAAGGAAAGGAGGGGCACAGTTTTGGTTGATGTTACATGAATGAAAACTGCGCCCAACCCAAAAAGGTTGAAAATGACCAAGTTCTAAAAACTAGATTTTCCGGAAAGGGATTTTATGCCATTCCGAATGCTAAGAGACCTCAACGGGGGACCAAAATGGAAATTTTGGTATGGTTACCTACAAAATTTCCCTTGTCAATTTTACAGGATAAATTGAGTATTAGAGCTTTAGTGACTGATTATGTAGTGCTATAGAGAGGAAATTATAGAGAATAGGAAATAATTCAAACTCCAAACACCAACAATTTTATCCTAGAAATCCCCAATGGAGGAAAACCAGTCGAGAAGGGCAAAACGCTCTTTCTTCCCACTTTTATTGGTAAATTATAGACAATTATAGATTACAAGAAGTACAAAATGGAGACAATAATGTAAACCTCTCCTTTCATATGCTTACTTGCTCTATTTCTACACCTTATTCCTACAATTCCACTCCATCACTGAAGATCTTGCTCACTAGCTCTCATATAATTAATATGTTGCTTCTTGATCTCTCTGGATCTTCAAATGATCGATTCTCTTGCTCCTCATATTTATAGCCTTCTCCCATGTCCTCTCATGCACTAGAGGATGGGAAAGGTTAGGGAGGGAAAAGACACAGTTGGGCTCTTCAAATTCACGTCCATTCATGCTCCATTTCTCTTTTCTGTTCAAAAGTGTCTGCCGCCATGAGCAGACCAGAAATTTCAGGACCACTGCCCTAGCTGGGCAGCAGTTACAGGACTGCTTCCTACAGGGTAGCAGTTCTAAAACCACTACTCTACACAGAGTAGTGGTTCTACAACCAACACTCTGCACAGAATGATGGTTCTATTCAGAACCTCCATTTATCTCATTTTTCTTCATTTTCTTTAATTCTCCTTCATGGTGCTAATGGAGCTAATGAAGTGGTGTGTTTTTCTGGATCCTTATGGATCACCAGATGAGGGTACAAGAGAGATGATGGGTGGGTGGAGGACAGGGCGTGAGGAGGATACAAGTGAGAGCAGAGGTGAGGGCCCTATATGGGGGTGATGCAGGATGATAGGTGATACGACATTTTAATTTTTGATATATATATATCAGCCTGTGTGCCAAAGATGTGAGATTGTACATGAGATTTTTCTAAGATACTTATTTATATATGTGTGTATATGTAGTGATACATAGACACTCCCATTATATAATTGATGATGATTTGGACTGATGATGTATTTAGTTTCATTTCCATTGTATTGTTATATTTATGGAAACTAGGTGATTGAGGCATGGTTTAATCAGGTCATTTAGGCATGATGGAGTCTAGGTTGTTGAGGCAAGATAGAGTCTACATTTTTTAGGCGTGGTGAAGTCTAGGTCAATGAGGTATGGTTGAGTCTTGGTTGATTAGGTATTATGGGGTCAGGTATAGGCATGATTGAGTTATAGTTAGGCATGGTTAAGTCATAGCTAGGCATGGTTGAGTCATAGCTAGGCATGGTTGAGTCATACTTAGGTAGGGTTGAGTTGAAAATTTCCAAGTTACTATTTTTATGGAAATTATGTGTTGTAGATGTGGTTTGGTTAAATGTTATAAGTAATTGATAGTTATGGAAATATATATGACTTTGGTATGATGTGATGGATGTTTTTATTATGGTAAGTATGATGAAATTATGTATGTGTAAAAAGGGGGGGGAAATGGGTAGGAAAAAGAGTGGTTGAGCTAACCTCCAAGGGCCCCATGCCCTTAGAGTGTTTCCTACATAGCCCCATCAAAAAGGGGCCTTAGGCTGATGTAGTTCTCCCATAAGATAGGGAAGAATATGATGAGGTAGGTGAATGGGTTGGTCTGTTTTAGGCATGATTGAGTCTAGGTCATTAGGTATGGTTAAGTCTAGGCATTTTGGAGTCTAAGTTGTTTATGAAAGGTGGATTTTTTAAAGTGGGTTGATGAAAATAGATGAGGAATGTTGAGGTCGGTGAAAGGAGAAGAAATCCCAAAAATTAAGTGTCGAAGGTCTAGTCATATATAGGAGAAGCAATAAGTAAGAGAAGAGGTGAAATGCTCCATAAGTTACAAGGACCATAATGAGCATACTGAGGATGGGTTTATGAACTTAAACCACTAAAGGCAATACATGATTGACTGTTCTAAGGGTGAAAGAAGTTACATGATCACGAATTATCACATTTACGTCAAGTCCCTTGAGTCAGTAGAAGAAAAGAAAGGAAGGAAGGTGAGGTGGAGTGATTTATTTAGCGTATCCTTGTTGTGAGATAGCATGCCCCTTTTGCAAGATACCCAAAATCAGAATACGCAAGTCCATGATGAAAAATTTGTACTTTTCTTGATTTATTTTTGTTTTTATTTTCTTTTTGCTTTTGTTACATGTTGATTTTCCTTCAGGATAAGATCACCAACCTTGAAGGTTTTTTCATGGACATGTTTTTCATAGGCATGTTTGATACATTTTTGATAGATTTGAAGGTGATCGAGATCATTTAAACAACGTTCGTCTAGAAGCTCAAGTTGGGCTAAATGGTATTGGCGAAAGTTGTCATCATTGAGAATTTATATGATTGAGATACGAAGAGATGGAATTTTGACTTTGAGAGGCAAGACAGCCTCTATACCATAGACCAAAGAGAAATGTGTAGCAGTGATTAAGGTGTGAGTACTAGTGCGATAAGCCCATAAAGTGAAAGGAATGTGCATGTGTCAATACTTAACAGTATCATCAACCACTTTCATAAGAATTTTTTTAAGAGTCTTGTTAGTTGATTTGGCTCTGCCATTTATCTAAGGATAATAAGGGGAGGAAAAATTGAGTTGACTGCCAAAGGTGTAACAGAGTTTGTGTAGGGTTTTATTTTTGAATTGTTTTCTGTTATCAGTTATGAGGCTAGTGAGGAACACCAAAGAAAAAAAATGATGTGATGGTTGATGAAATCATAAATTTTCTCAACTTTTTTAGAAATGAGAGGTACGAATTCCACCCATTTAGTGTAATATTTGGTTGCGGTGATGATCCATTGGTGACGTTGAGAAGAATGAGGGTTAATCTCTCTGATGAGATCTAAACCCCATTGGGAGAAAGGCCAAAGGTCTCTAGCAACCTGTAAGGCGTGACTAGGGGTGTGGTGAAGATTAGTGTGTTGCTGAAATTTCACACAACATTTGACATAGTCACAATAGTCTTGGTTTAGGGTTGGCTAATAGTACCTGAGGTGAAGGATATGCTTAGTGACAGTGATGCCACTGAAATGACCACTGCAAATCCCATCATGAACTTCCTTAATGGTGTATGGGATTTCAGAACTTGTAAGGCATCGTAGGAGGATATCATCAAAGCCACGTCTGTAGAGAAGACCCCCCATGATAAAATAGTGAGAGACACTTTTGAGGAAGGCTCATTGTCCATTACAAGTGAGTTCTAGAGGCAGAATTGAGAGGGAAAGGTAATTGATGAACTGCTTATACCAAATTTTGTGTGGATCGGTTTCAATTCTTCCTACAAAATTGATGTCATGGAATAGACAATATGATGATTGCAACCATTGTACTGTGACAAATATTTTTGAGTCAGAAAGGTGAAAAGCAGGTATTTGAGAGGTAAGGAAGTCCATGGTATCTATGAATTTGTTAATGGAGTGTGGATTGGTTTGAATTTCATAATGATCAAAGGTATTCAAAAGTATGTCGATGTGATGTTTATACTTTTGAAGTATCTCATTACAACACTGGTATAAACCATTGACTTGGTTCACAACTAGTTGGGAGTCACAAAAGATATTAATGGATTTAACATCTAAGGCTATGGTGGTCTAAAGACCTAACATGAGTGCTTCATATTTGGAAATTTTATTAGTATAGTCAAAATCTAGTTTGAAAGGTAAAGGCATAGGCTCATTGTCAAGAGTAATAAGGATGACCCCTACACCACCCCTACATTGACATTTAGAAGCATCTAAAAATAAGGTCATTTGATAAACGGTGTCGTCAAGGGAGAGGGTAATGATGGATTCATCAAGGAAATCGAAGTTAGAAGATTGATTTCCGAAAGAGGTGTGTCTACAAGTTAGTCAGCAATGGTTTGTCCTTTAATAGACTTTTGATGGATGAATTCAATATCTAGGTCTATAAGAAGAATAAGCCAACATGCAGTACGTTGGTGTTGGTAAGTCTTATCATACATGTAATGTAAGGGGTAAATATTAGTGACAACGAAGGTTTTTAGGTTGAGTAGGTAATGGCGAAGTTTGGTGGCGACGAAGACTAGGGCTAAGCATAGTTTTTTGGCCTGAGTATATCTAGTCTCATAGTCTAAAATCATACGAATTATGTAATAAATTGTTTGCTCCCTGTGTTGCTCGTCACGATGAGCGAGCATGGCACCCAAGGAATGGTCTGTGGAATAAATATAGAGGTAAAAGGGTTTCTTGTCTTTAGGTGGAATGAGCACAGGTGGTTGGAGGAGGTATTGTTTTAAGGCATCAAAGTATTTGTGGCATTCATCATCCCATTTGAAGGAGACATCCTTTTTGAGAAGATGATGAAATGGATGGTAGCGGTCAGAAAGATGAGAAATAAAGTGACAAATAGATTGCAACTTGCCTTGCAAACTACGAAGTTAACGAAGGTTAGTAGGTGGAGGCATCTTGAGAAAAGACTTGATTTTATAAGGATTAACTTCAATTCCACACAAATAAATGATAAAACCAAGGAGCTTTTCGAAGATAAAAATAAAGACACACTTCTTAGGTTTAAGGTGAATGCAATAATTGATGAGACAGTCAAAGACAACCTTAAAAACTGTAAGGTGTTCGTCTCAATTTTTGGATTTGGAAAGAATATTTTCAACGTAATTTTTAAATATGTTATGCATGATATCATGAAAGATATAAGTCATAGCCCATTGATATGTGGCACCAACATTTTTAAGACCAAAGGGCATGACACGATAGCAGAAGGTCCCCCAAGGAGTGATGAAGGTGGTTTTGTGTTGATCTTCCGGGGTGAGTAATATTTGGTTATAACCTGAGAAACCATCCATGAGTGATTTCATCTCATGGCCGATGGTGAGATTAACTAGTTGGTCAATACTAGGTAGAGGAAAGTCATCTTTGGGGAAATCCAGGTTAAGATTGCATAAATCCGTGTAAATGCAGAGTCCCCCTATCACTTTGGTGACAGGAATGATGTTAGTTGGGGATAATTAGTGGGTGAAATTAAGGAAATAGAAAAGAGGTATTAGAGTTCTTCTTTCACAAGAAGGGCAATGCAAGGATGCATTTTTCTTAGCTTTTGTTTCATGTGTTTGGCATCAGGAGTGGTTATGATCTAGTGAACCATGATATTTGGGTCAATAACGAGCATATTGGCATAGGACCAAGAAAAATTGTTGTTATGATCCTGGAGGAAAGAAGTGAAAGCTTCATGTTCAACAACATCTAAATATTGGCCTATCTTTAGAATGTGTGGGTCATCCTAAGTATGAATGTTGATTTTGATGGTGGATTCATTCAACATGGTTTGTGTCTAAGAAGGCAACGATCAATGAATATAAGAATTTTCTCACACCAAGGTAGGTGAGAATAGACTCATAATCTTGACATTAAATGACATTGATAGAAGGTGTGTCGTCGTCGATCATGTCAAGATATAGGAAGGGAAGGGAAGAGGGAGCCTTGTCATTGCATTGATAGGTCAGAGGTTCTAGGGAAATGATGTTTACAAAAAAAAGTTAGGAGGAATGGATTATGGATCCATAGACTCCATCAGTGAATGTGGTGAAGTAGGTGAATGAGGTGGAAATGGTTTATCATCCTCAATGAGTTCAACTCGGGCCTTCTTGGAAGGTGGTTTCAGAAAATCTGATACCACTATGGTCTTTATGCTTACATGTGGTGTAAGGAATGATAATATGGTGGCCTTGTTCATAGAAGGCAAAGTGAAATCCCTTCCAAGCACGAATGATGGAGGAAGGTGGGGGAGAAGCGACAGTTGGTGAAAGATTGGAGATTGGATGAAAATGGTCGAGTTTGGGAAGGTGGATCAGGTGAGTAGGTAGAAATATCAAGTCCCCCATACGTTAGGATAGTGTGAAGGTGGGGAGGACCATAGGGAAAAACTTTGCCTACTCGGTGATTATAGTGTGGGTGTTGATGAAGGTTACCATACTCTTGAGGAGTAAGGAATGTGTCAATGTTATAAAGGTGGTACTCCCCTAGAGTGAGGTGTTGAAAAACACCTTCTAAGGGATCGGTGGTTGGTATGTGGGTACTTAGAATAGTTGAATCACTAGACAGTTGGGAAGAAGATGCATCAGATGTTTGAGAAGTAGATGGGTTGGCTGATGGGCCAGCTACATAAGCTACAATAAAAATGGGAATTGAGGAGTTAGTTGTGGAAGATGTAGCAGCAGAAGTGGTGGATGAGGAAATGGTTGAAGAAGAAGTGGTAGTGGTGGTAGATTCCTTAACTAGTATAAGGACATCATTAGGTCGATACAACATGTTACAGGTCTTGAATGGTGAAGGGTCGGCTAGAATGGTAAAGTTGTGCCCCTCATGTTCAAATTTTAAACAGCAATGTAAGGTTGAACGAAGACAACCCATGGTGCAAATCCAAGGTCAACCAAGCAGCAAATTGTATTGGAATTCCCCCTCTAAGACATAGAATAATTTAGGAATGACACGGGGGCCCACACAATTATGGAGAATGACTGTGCCGAGGGTAGAATTCATGGTGTTGTTAAATGAACACAGCATAACCGGGTTATTATACATGCATTTTGTAGGGATGCACATTTTTTGTACGCATGGGAGGAAATGATATTGATACTGGCACCTCCATCAATCATAACACGTTAAACACATATATTATCAATGTAGACATAAATGAATAGGGTGGGGTTAGGATCATCTAATTGGAGAGGGACAATCTCTTCATCAGAGAAACTAAGAGCAGAGACTTGATGAATGGTAGTGGGAGTAGAAGATGGAGGCAAAGTGGTGAGAGTGGCCACATGATGAGGAGTGATAATGGTGGTGACAGGTGTGGGGTCATTAGGTAGAACCTCAATAGATTACAGGACCTCGATGAGGGCCTGATGATGAGACTCGGAGGTTTAGACGAGGTCATACAAAGACATTTTAAGAGGAGATTGGTATAATTGCTTGATCATTGTATGATGGGTAACCCCGTCAGAAATAGGGTATGCGGGTCCACAGATGGTGATTTTGGGTGCAGGTGCAGATGGAATGTTGGGTAAAGGTGTAGTGGATGAGATGTAGTTGTTTTCTCCTTTCCTTTTTCCTTCTGAGCTCAAGTGGAAACTTGAACCATATTGATCTGAGGTGAAGAAGGTGTGTCGTGAAAGGTGTAGTGACAAGATGGGCAAAAAAGTGGTGAAGGAAAAGAGTCTTGTGAAAGGAGTATGGTGCACTGGCATTTTGGAGGAGTTTGGGCTAGTTCTCTAATGTGGACCATGTTGATCTCAAATGTTGGAGGAGGGTAAAAGGGTTGTGGAGGTGGAGATGGAGGTCGCTAAATAGGTATGGGGCGAGGTTGTGTGGTGATATGAAAAGGAGGAATAGGGTCCTCATCTAAAAGATCATCATCATCAAATTTTTCTTTAAGAGGACATAGTTGGAGAATAATAGTCTTAAGAGCCTTACAGTTCTCTACATCATGCCCTGGCACATGATGGTAAGCACAAATTTTGGTATCATCAAACCCTTCTGGTTTAGGTTTGAGTGGGTCATAAGGTCTAAGCTGGTGGCAATGTGATGACAGAGGTTTCCAAAAGGTTAGCTAAGATGTTGGCGTAAGGCCCTGCCAATGGATCACAATGTGAAGTGAGTGTGGGTCTGTATGGAAGTTTGGGTGACTTTGGTGGGAGAGGCATCACTGGAGGTGGAATTGGAGGTTGAGTAAGTTTGACTACCTATTTGGTAGATAGTACGGTTTTGGGTTTGGGTTACACCTTCTTGGGTAAAGGTGTAGCTGGTGAGCTGGTTATAGGAGGTGGTGCAGGTTTAACTACATGTTTGGAAGGTTGTGGTGCTTTGGGATTGGGTTGCACCTTCTTGGGTAAAGGTGTAGAAGGATTGTGTGATGTAGAAGGGAATGCAGATGGTGGAAGGGGACGGGTTAGCTAAGGCAATAATGGAGTTGTGGTGAAGAGGGTGGTAGGAGGAAATGTGGAAAGAACTGGTTGAGGAAAATAGAATAGCATGGGTAATGATGAGGATACCAAAAGTGGTGTAGGTATGGGAGGTGGAAAGGATGTAGGTAACGGCGAAAGAATAGGTTGTGTAGGTAATTTGGGTGGAACAGAAGATCATGATGAGGAGGTGGGTTGTTGTGTTTTTGGTTTACCTTGGGTAGGAGGCTACTTGACCAAGGTTGATGGGTGCATACCTAGGATAAATGGAAGTGGTGAAGGTGATAGAGGGGTAGTGGGAAAAGCCAGTGTATGTGGCCTAAGAGGTTGGGTATTCCTCTTAGGTGGGGGGAATAGTCTTTGAGATGGCTTGCAAGGATGTGGCTAAATCCATGTTTGACATGGGGATGGACTAGGATTGATGTCAGCATGAATCCCAATGTGGTAATGGGTTTGATGCGGGTGAAGGTATGGTGTAGGTAGGGTTTTAGGCATAGGTGAAAAATTTTGGTTGATGGTAACAGTTTAGGTGTGGGTGAGGGTGATGAAGAAGAGGTGACTATAACTATGGGCATGGTGGGTTTGATTGTATTAAACACCTTTGGATAGATCATGGAACTATCGGTAGACAACATCTGCATTTGAGTTGAGACAGGAAGCCAAAGGCATCCCCAAAGCATGGAATTGTCAACATAATCCAAGCGGTTGGCCAAACATGTGAGAATGGCACAAATGGAGGGGGATGATGTTGATTTGGTAGTAATCCTTGTAAAGAATGTCTGTGAGATAGGGAAATGGTTGGCTTCAGACTCTATGGGTAGAAGAGATGATAGTAAATTGACAGGGTCTTTAAAATCTAGTGGGGAATTGTTGCCAATAGGAAGAGATGCCACTAGTGGGTCCTCTATGGGAAGAGGAGGAGGAAAGGTTGATTGTATAGGCTCTTCCTTTGGTAAAGAAGAGAGTACGCTAGGATCTTCCATAGGTAGAAGAATGGGTAATGCGGGTTGCTCGACAGGTGGCAAGATGAGTGGGATAGATGCATCCAAAGATAAGGAAGACTCCTCCATGGGTAAAGAAGAAGGTAAGGTAGACTCCTCCATGGGTAGAGAAGAAGAGTAATGTAGAAGTGGATAGAGAAGTGGATGAAATAGGTGCCTTTGTGGGTGGAGGGGCTTGTGCAATAATTTCCTCAATAGATGGGATGGGAAGAAACTGAGCATAAGGAGTTGGTATGATATCAAAAAATCAGTAAAGACCTCTCAAACATTAGTATCATTAGTTGAGGTTTCATCAGCTTGGTTAGATGATGGGGTGTGATTTGGAAATGGTTTCTTGAAGATGTGGAGGTTTTGGTTAGCTGGTGCATTGGGGTTATCTAAGACGAGATCTCCATTATCTAACAATTCTTGGACAATGTTTTTGAAAGTTATACAATTACCGTCACTATGACCTCTAACACAATTATAATTGTAGTAATAGTTCTCCTTGTACCATGCAGGTATAGGATGGGAAGGTTTAAAACCAATATGTGTTTTGATGGGTGGAAGGGTGATTGCTCCAACTTTTAGAATTTTTTCCAAAACATAAGAATAAGGTTCTCCAATGGGAGTATATTTTCGTTGTTCCCGCTTGAACTGGAAAGTTTGAATAGGGGAAAGATTAGAATAAGGTTTTGATTGGTTGGATGGATGAGAAGGGCCGAATTTTAAAACCACTACGTTGGTAGATCCTTTTGCTTTAGAATAATTATTTTGTGGTTTGGATGAAGAAGAAGAATCATTGGTTTTGAAGGGAGCATTTTTGTTACATAATTGCAACTTCTTCTCCTCAATAGCATGAATTTCAAGTTTTTGGGCCATTGTGAATGCCTCGTCAAATGTGTGGAAATTTTTGACTTGGAGAGTTGGAAAGATGTGTCTAGCACAAGCTCAGGTAAACAACTCTATTAACTCGGTTTGAGGCAGTTGGAATGTGAGTTGATTAATCAGGTCATGCCAGTGAGCAACAAAGTCTACAATAGACTTGTCCTCATACTAGTGTGTTGAGTACAAGTTGGTCATTGTGACCTTCTTAAAAATGTTGATATAAAAAGTGGTCTAGAAAATCCTGAGCTACCTGATTAAATGAAAAGATGGAGTGCCTGGGTAGAGAACTATACCAATCTAAAGCGGGTCCCATCAAGGACATTGGGAATGTTTGCAAGAGCAAAGTGTCATCGTGAGCGATGAGATAACACACATGTTTAAAAGACAAATTTTTTTGTGGGTCTTCTTTGCTATTAAATTGGTTGAATTTTGGCATTTCCCAATGCACAGGGCATGGATGAATCAGAATGGAAAATTGAATAGGCTCATTGCAAATCTCGTCGTATGTCAGAGAGTTACTCGAGCTAGAGATAAATGCTTCTAATGTCTGCATCTTGTCCATCATCATTTTGATAAGATCATTTATGGGTTGTGATGATGGAGCACCCCCTGTAGTATAAGGGGGAGATAAGATGGGTATGACGTGGACAAAACTCCAGTATGTGGTGGTGTCGAGTACGAAAAAATTTGATGGAGGGAATATAGGATGGGATGGACGTCACAGGAAAATACCTAAGATAAGTGGTAGATGAAATAGGTGGTTGTTGATGATAGGTGTAGGTAGGTGGGATGGACATAAAGACTCTCGTGGCAATCGGTGGAAGAGACTACGGGATGGAGAGGAAAAGGTTTTGGAAGGGAGTGTGGGATATTGACACCAGAGGTGGCTACGATGCAAAAGGTACATGGGAAGCGGATGATGTAGGTATGCCTACACTAAGGGTAGTGGATGATGATATGGTAAATGTTGTAGGGGTGACAGATGTTGAGTGCATGGTAGTTGTCATTGTAGGTGCAACAAATACTGATAATGTGGGGTCAAGTTGAGAAACCATGGGATGATGAGGTAGAAGAAGGTAATGATGTGCTAGTAGTGGTTGATGCGGAAGTGGGGGCAACGTGGGGAGGAACAGATATAGGCATGTCATATATAAGTTGTCCAGATGAGTCACAGGTGGATGAGTGAGAGAGGTAATATTGTAGTGTAGCGGGGTTTTGATCAAGGAGTCTTGTGAACTCCTCGTCACTGGTATGTATGGTAATAGGTTGGTTGGGGTCCATAGGTGATGAAATGGAAGGTGGCAATGGGCTAGGTGGGAGTGGCCTGGTAGCTAGCATGAAACATGAGAGTGTTGGCTTGTCTATGAGTCAAAACCATGTGACTGATAGTAGAACTGGTAATCTGAGCTCTGTTGATGATACAAAAACACAGAAAAATGGAACATAATGGATCTGGAAGGTGGAAATTTTAGTCACGTTGTTTTGATTGAAAAAACAAAACACAGAGACCAACGTCAAGTTAGGTAACTGATGCCGGTATATATGATGGGTAACCGATGTCAATGATGAACCAATATCTGGTTACTGTGGAAAATTGAAAGATTTGTAAAACTTGGCTATAAATGGTGAATATCAAGTGAAACTGGGTTTTGAAGGTGATATCAAAGACCCAGAAATGTAGTGGAGTGACAGAGGAAGTCACAGCAAGTGATGGAAATGTGATTTGAACATTATTTTAGTTAAGTGACCAAAATAGAAAGTAACCGACAATGGTCAGTAAACTGATGTAGTATGATTGATTAACCAATGGCAGTCATTGGACCGATACTTGAGCTACTATGAATGAATAAAAAATTAAAATCTAGAGATGAAAAGGTATCAATGAGATGGATCTGAACTATGTATGTGATAACAGAACACGGAAAAGAATGATAAGTTGATAGAACAAGTCACAGAAAGAATAGAAATGTAGATTGAATGCTATTTTGGCATAAATGACCAAAAAAGCACATGAACCAATGGTGGATGCCAGGTGATGATGTAACTGATGGTGGTTGCGGGACCGATACTAGCTACTGTGAAATCTGTGAATAGATGAAAAGAGTGAATTTTGGTGATTTAGATCAAATAAAAGGCTAACCCAAAATTCTGAGTATAGCAATGATAGATCCTAACACACTCAGAAGCAATCATAATACACCAACTATGCTTGTGGAGTGTATAGGGAGAGAAAAATGGAGAAATACAAACTCACACCTCAAAACACAAATCAAGAAAAATCTAACAGAAATGAAATCCTATGCCATAGATTTTATGTTGTGGCTTATTACATTTAGGAATGACTTGTGAATAGAATAGATGTTTTGGTTAACGAAGGTGCCCTACGGAAACTGACAACTATGGCTAGTTTCAGGTAAATTTTGGCTTGGGGTCCCCAATATATACTTCACAGTATGTGAGGCCCTACTTTAATATGATGACTGACCAGAACACCAACTGGATCCATTGGTAATCCGATTATTAGCTGTTAACGGTAAATACCCGGAGGGAAGATGTTTAAGCAGTGAGTTGTTTGTTTCAGTGATTTGGTTTGGGAGCGTGTGCACAAAGTGAACTACAATTCAATTTGTCAACCATCAGCTGGTCATGACTTCCAGCATATAGGTTGCCCACAATTTAAATGATCTAAAATGTAACATACAAGGATGAAATCCAACAAATTTTAGAACACAAATCGACAATTACATTCGATGTACCAAATGATGAATAGGCCAAGAATGTGATCTCTCACTATTATGCAAATGCAAGAAGAAAGAAATGATTTTTTTAAGCAACCAAATCACAATTGTCATTTAGACAATTAGAAGAAGAGAATGTTACTAGGGAGAAGATTAAATGTGTATTTTTCAGAAAGAAAGTGACCCACGCAATATTTTCCTATATGAAGAAAATGTAATGAACCCAAGAGACTCATCCAGTCCACTTTACAAGTTGGAAAATACCTTGCACATTATGTCGAAAACATGGAGGTGTTTTTCAACATTGTCATATAATATTTGACTTTCAAAGAAAAATAATAATATATTTTTAATATATAGACCATGTATAATCTGGGATAAATATTGTATGAAGCTTCTAGAATGATATTTCAAGAGATTTTACTCAAAGCCCTCAAACATAGACCCAGTTGTAGTTTGCACGAGCTAACTCAAACTCTGTCATTCAAAAATCTGCAAATATTTGACCAAATTACACAATTCATTTTTCAAATGAAATGTATCCTCCATACAGAGATTTCTACAAAAAATATTGAATTTTTGTCACATAAAAAAGGAGATTCGAGAAAAAAATATTTCAAAAATCCTAGAATTAGGATTAGACCATTGTAGCATGTCCAAGAACACACAAAAATGGCTTGTTGGCTCAATTCTTGATGGAATTGGATAATTCCAACTTCTTAGAATCTTTTGGAAGAATCTCCACCTCTACAAATCACCTATAAATTATGAAAAATTCCTATTTTCTCTCAGCAATCAAAAGTTACATAGTACAGTGATATGAAGCATGCCATTGTTGTAGCAGTCAACCTATAACTTGACTTTTGTTCCAGGAAAACCTCTCAAATAAATTTTTGAAAGTGACATGATCATTTTGGAGCATTTTTAAGTGTTCAAGGAACCTGTTACTTCAACATTCTCAGCCCAATTGGTTAAACTTGTACCAGAATAGAGAAAAGCACTCATGCTTAAGCACTTGCTTTACCATCTTTGTACCAACCTTCTATACAAGCCCTAGAAAATATAAAATGAGAATTTCATTATGTTCAAGTGGAACCATGAAACCTATAAACTATCCTTGCAGTGCTCTTAGTACATCTTTAAACAAGATTACTTAATTGGATTTCCAAAAGTGCTTGCACATGAAGAATGTTTCAACTTAAGGCCTGAGACTGAGCTTGACATGCATTTTCAGGGCTCTCAACCTGTTTCAACACCTTATAAACCTTGGAAGCATCATTAATAACCCATGGGACGATTTAGGAGTGATCACACTGAATAGTTGAGGTCAAACACATTTTTTTTCTTCTATCGATTGAAGAGCATGTTTGAAAACAAGAAAAACAACTTAGAAAAATGGTGATAACTTCTCTAACACATAATGAATTGCCAAAAAAAAATTTCCACCCTATTTCTAGGTGAATTTACTCTAAAAATTCATCCTATGATTTATCTAAACACTTATGTATATATTTTTTGACACCTAAGAATTCCATGTGGTCTGAATAAAGCCTTCTCAAAACCCGGTCTTACAAAAACTTTGATATCTTTCTCAAATGACCTCCTTAAGACCTAATATTTTACATGGAGCTCAAGGAAAACTTTCTCCACCATCTCCCATGATTTTTTTTAAAAAAAAATTGTTAAATTTTTTTATCCGATCTAATTTTGTTGCAAGAACAACTTAAGTTCGCAAGGGCACTTTAGGCTAGGATTTGCATTTTGCCTTAAAAGTGTGCTTTTGATATTCTAAACCTTAAATTGGTTTTTTCCACTAAAATACACATGTTCCAAGTTTTATATTCATTTTAGCTCCTTTACTACTCCATTTTTCTAGACTCCCTGAGAATTAGGCTTTTGCAATGAAGTGACATTTGTTTGTTTCCTTGCTTGATCAATTGGGTGAACTGAGTTGCTTGGGTAGAGCCTTCTTCCACCTACTGAGACTCCTTGCGATAAAGAAGGATGAATAATTCCTTTAATTTATTCTTTAGTAAGTGATATGAGCATTCAACCTTGAAGATATGGAATATTGGATTACAAACACACAATGCTCTAGACCTGATCATAGGCCTGCAAGACCATTAGAAGCATTTGATAGATATGGGGGCATACAAAACATGACATAGAGACCTGATACAATCCACAAAGATGATACAATCCACAAAGATGATACAAATCACAAAGAACCAACCTACATGACTCACATGAATCATATGTACCTTGAGAACATCATCAATTAGACTTAGCACTCTATGACACTATGAACACACCATTTCCATAACAAAGATGACCCAAGATTACATGACAAGATGCACTAGGACATCAATGAAAAATGACACATGGTGGGCAACAAACTCCCCCGTTGTCATTGATGTCAACACTCACAAATTCCGAGACAAATTTATGACAAAACTCAAATGGTTACAATTCACATGACTAACCAGTAATATATTCTTCTAGGATCATATTCTCCCCCTTTGACATCCATGAAAAATATGGGGTAAATAAGGAAATGAAAAGAAACAACATGAAATATCACTTACCTCTTAAATTTCTCCCCCTGAGCTTTAGGCATACTTGAGACCATAGAAACACCATTCAAGACTCATGAGTACATAGTAGAAGATATATTTCCATTCATATCTGAAGTGAGCATATATCTGTAGACAACTATTTTGTGTGAAGGAATACTATGGATAACATCAAACAAGATTTTAAACACAAATCAACACACTAAGTTAGTGAACTAGCTCCCCCTCACTTGAAGCCATTTTTGCACATTACAAGAGTTAGTTTTACAAGATAGAAGCTCCCTTGAGGTGTCCAAATCTTCTTAGTTTCTAGTGGGATTAGGAATGACTCATAGCTCATCTTTGAGATGCTCAAATGTTGCTTTAGGAAGTGGTTTATTCATGATATTGGCAATTTCCTCTTTTATGATTACATATTTAAGATTGCTCTTATTATCATTGACTTTCTCTCTTAAGAAGTGAAATCTGATTGGAATATCTTTGTTCTTTGAGTGGAACACTGAATTTTTGGAGACACTAATGGCACTAGACCTATCACAAAGCAAAGGAGTTGGGCTATCAAACCTTACCTTATAGTCTTCCAACATTTTTCTCATCTATAGAACCTAAGCGCAACACATGGAAACAACTATATACTCAATATTCACAGGTTGATAATGTCACTGAAGATTGTTTCTTGCTCAAACAGGATACTAGACACTTGTCAACAAAGAAGGCACCACCACTTTTTCTCTTCCTATCATCAATGTTTCCATCCCAATCAACATCATTGTAAGACCTTATGTTGAAGTCCTTGCTTGCAGGATACAAAAGACCATACTCTAATGTTCCCATGATATATCTCAAAATTCTTTTGACTACCTTGAGGTGTGTTTCTCTTGGATTTTCTTGAAATATGCCAGCTAGAACCACATCTTACATAATGTCAGGTTTTGATGTAGTAGAGTAGAGAAGGTTGCCTATCATAGACCTATACAACATTTTGTCCACTTTTGATGAGTTTTCCTCTTTGTTCAACTTACATCCCACCTCCATTTGTGTGTTTATAGGCTTGAACTCTTCCATTTTGAACCTTTTAAGCATTTCCTTGATGTATTTAGCTTGAGATATGAAGATACCTTGATCTGATTGGCTTATTTGAAGGCCTAAAAAGAATGAGAGGTCACCAAGCATAGACATTTCAAACTCTTTTCTCATCACTTCAGAAAATTCATGAGTCATCATTTCATTACCCCCTCCAAATATGATGTCATCCACATAAACTATGACAATTAGTAGTTAGTATTCTTCTTCTTCGATGTAGAGATTACTATCGGCCACTCCCTTTCTAAAACTTTTCTCAATTAGATATGCATCTAACCTGTTATACCAACCCCTAGGAGCTTGTTTGAGTCCATATAAGGCCTTTTTCAGCTTACAAACATAATCTTTGTCTCCAATTAGATAATCCTTTGGGTTGTTCAATATATACCTTCTCATTTAAGTTTCCATTTAGAAAACATACTTGACATCCATTTGAAAAATTCTTATTTTCTTGTTAGCAACATATGTCCAGAACAATCTGATTGCTTCCATCCTCGCCATTGGTGCAAATGTTTCATCAAAATCAATTCCTTCCATTTGTGCACAGCCCTTGCATACAAGTTTTTATTTTTTTCTTTTCACTTTACCTTTTTCATTCATCTTGTTTTTGAACACCCATTTGGTTCCTATAATATTCTTGTCTTTTGGCCTAAGCACGAGCTCACATGTTTTATTTTTCTCAATTTGGTCTAGATCTTCATTCATGGCATCTACCCAATGTTGGTCATTACTAGCTTCACTCACATCATTGGGTTCTATCATGGATAAGAGGGCTATGTCTTCATTATTTTATTGACTTCTTAGATTTATTCTTGTGAGCACACCTCCTTCTTTACTTCCTATAATATAATTTGATGGATGGTCCCTCCTAATTTGTCTTGATGGTGTCTTGGTGTCTTTCCTTTCTTATACTTCTTCATGTGTGCTTTCTATTTCATCATCATCTTGATTATCAATGCAAGGTGCATCATCTTCTTGGTTATCCTTGGGCTGATTTCTTATTTTTGAAGGATGAGTCTCATCTATCTTCACATTTATTCTTTTAACCACCTTTTGAAGCCGTTTGTTGTAGCATCTATAAACAGCACTAACTAATGAATACCCAAGAATTATGCCCTCATCACACCTAGGGTCAAATTTTCCCAAGTTGTCTTCATCTCTCTTAATATAAAACTTGCTTCCAAAGACTCTTATGTGCTTCATGGTTGTTGGCATTCCTTTCTAGAGTTCATAAGGTGTTTTGATTTTATTCACTCTTAATTGAGATCTATTTAGAATGTAGATAGTAGTACAAATTTTCTCACTCCAATAGCTATCAGGAAGTTTTGATTCATTCAAAATAGTTTTACTCATTTCTTGCACAATTTTGTTCTTCCTTTCAACCACCCCATTTTTTTTAGGCTTCCTAGCAACTGAGAATTATCTTTGTATTCCATGTTCTTTACAATAATCATCAAACTCATTAGACCAAAATTCTCCACCCCTACCTTATCTTAAGCATTTTATTTTTGTGTTCTTTTCATTCTCCACAAGTGATTTGAAGGCTTTGAACAAGGATTCTAATTTTTGTCTTAAGAAACCTACCCATGTCATCCTGGTAAAATCATCTATTAGGAGTATGAAATACTAATCACCTTGCATACTTGCAGTCCTTGTAGGCCCACACAAATCTGTATGAATCAGGTCCAAAGGTTGAGTAGTGGAGTACTCTTTTGACTTGAAATACATTCTTGTTTGTTTACCATGTAGACAAGCATTACACATAGAATATGTTGGTTTTACAATATTTGGCATGTTTATAATTCCATATTTAGCACTTAACTTCAGAATATTTTTAAAGCTGATATGTCCTAATCTTCTGTGCCACAACCAATTGTCATCAAGTTTACTTGTGAAGCATTTTTCTATATTCGCTTCTTTGATCACATACATGTTAGTTTTTGTTGTTTTTTCTCTTGCAACTCTTTTTCCTTATTTTCCATCAACTATTTCACACCTTTTATAATTGAAGATCAGATTGTAGCCTTGTTTACACATTTGACTAACACTAAGAAGATTTTGTTTGAGCCCTTCAACATATAGAACATTCTCAATGATTGTTTTTCCATTGTCAAGACTAAGAGTTCCCTTTCCCACAATATTTTATGAATTATTATCACCAAATCTAACAACACCTGATGCATTATTTGATAGAGAAATTAATTTGCTTTTGTCACAAGTCATGTGACTAGAGCAGACACTATCCAAGTACCAAATCATTCCCTCATCTTGCACATGGAATGTAGTTTATGCTATCAAACCAAGTTCTCCTTTCTTGTTGGATTCATCTTTAACAACATATATCCACTTGTCTTGTTTGGGTGTTTGTGGGTTGCACATGCTAGTTATGTGACCCTCCTTTTGGCATTTGTAGAACACATGGTTATGACTCATTCTTCTATGCTACAAGTTATAGTTTCTCCTATTTCCTCTAGCATTTCTTCTACATTTTACAGCTTTGTGTCCAAACATGTTGTGATCACCCCAAACTTTTGCAATATGACTAACTAATAAAAGGCTAACACCATAATATCCTAGAGCCAAACTTAAGTTTAAGAATGAAATATCATGATCAAAGCTTAAAAGAATGCATTAATGGAAACTAAATGAAATCAAACATCTAATCTACAAGCATCCTTACTATGTGAGATGATTACTAATTAACATAGACCTAATTAGATCTAAGGGCAATCAAATTATGGTTGTTGTTACTCCACAAATGGTGAGAGGATCTCTCTAACAATTGCTACAAGGCCATATTAGATATCCCTCTACTAACTAACATGAGGATGGGATGCAAATATTGAGCAAGCTAATCCAAGAAGGAAGTAAGGCTCTTAATCATATTGTTATATGATATACTAATAAAAGTATAGTGTAAAGTTTTAAGGTTGGAGCTTAGTCTTTTTTATAGTTTTCTATTTGAGGAAAACTTACATCTTGGTGCATGTGGGACTAAAAAGGATAAAGCATATTAAGGGTTGTTAATCATAATTAGTGAATTAACAATTGATTAGCATTTGAGAAGCTTTAATTAACCACTTAGGGTCAATTAAGAGGCTATGATAATATTTTGAAGCCTTTTGAGATGTCTTGGAGGGTAAAGGGGTGATTTTGAATGGTTGGAAGAGGGGTTTGTGCCAATAATAGGGTTTATTGATTAAAATAAGGGTAAATAGGCTTAATTAGCTAATAATTGCTATTTTTTTGTTCGGAAGAGGATTATGGCTTACGTTGTGTCGTAAATTGGCATCTTGAGTGTGAAATAGGTTAGTTAATCAACAAAGCATCATTAATTAACCAAATTAGAGGGAAAAGTTAGTTAATCAGAGGAAATCACTAATTATAACAAAAATGGTACAAGAATGAGGATAATTAGTGTGCTTTGATCAATAATACTGTGAAAGCATATTTTAGGTGTCTAAATAATAAAACTTTTGCAATATGACTAACTAATAAAAGGCTAACACCATAGTAGCCTAGAGCCAGGCTTAAGTTTAAGAATAAAACATCATGATCAAAGCTTAAAGCATGCATTAATGGAAACTAAATGAAATCAAGCATCTAATCTACAAGCATCCTTACTATGTGAGATGATTACTAATTAACATAGACCTAATTAAATCTAAGGGAAATAAAATTATGGTTGTTGCTACTCCCCAAATGGTGAGAGGATCTCTCTAACAATGGCTACAAGGCCATATTAGATATCCCTCTACTAACCAACATGAAGATGGGATGCAAAGATTGAGCAAGCTAATCCAAGAAGGAAGTAAGGCTCTTAATCATATTTGTTATATGATATACTAATAAAAATATAGTGTAAAGTTTTAAGGTTGGAGATTCATCATTTTTATAGGTTTATATTTGAGGAAAACTTGCATCTTGGTGCATGTGGGACTAAAAAGGATAAAGTAGATTAAGGTTTGTTAATCATGATTAGTGAATTAACAAGTGATTAGTATGCGAGGAGCCTTAATTAACCACTTTGGGTAAATTAAGAGGATAGGATAAGCTTTTGAATCCTTTTGAGATGTCTTAGAGGGAAAGGGGGTGATTTTGAATGGTTAGAAGAGGTGTTTGAGCCAATAATAGGGTTTATTGATCAAAACAAGGGTAAATAGGCTTAATTAGCTAATAATCGCTAATTGTTTATTCGGAAGAGGATTATGACTTACAATGTGTCATAAATTGGCATCTTGAGTGTGAAAGAGGTTAAGTTAATCAACAAAGCATTGTTAATTAACCAAAATAGAGGGAAACGTTAGTTAATTAGCAAAAATCACTAATTATAATGGAAATGGTAAGAATGAGGGTAATTAGTGTGCTTTCAGTAATAAGACTGTGAAAGTGGATTTTAGGTATCTACACATGTTACATGAAAAATAATAACCATAGAAGGAATGAGAATAACCATAGAGGGAAACGTCAGTTAATTAGCAGAAATTGCTAATTATTATAGAAATGGTAAGAACGAGGGTAATTAGTGTGCTTTGAGTAATAAGACTGCAAAAGTGGATTTTAGGTGTCTACACATGTTACATGAAAAATAATAACCATAGGTGTCTAATTGTTTATTCGGAAGAGGATTATGACTTACAATGTGTCATAAATTGGCATCTTGAGTGTGAAAGAGGTTAGTTAATCAACAAAGCATCATTAATTAACCAAAATAGAGGGAAACATTAGTTAATTAGCAGAAATCACTAATTATAATGGAAATGATAAGAATGGGGGTGATTAGTGTGCTTTGAGTAATAAGACTGTGAAAGTGGATTTTAGGTGTCTACACATGTTACATGAAAAATAATAACCATAGAAGGAATGAGAGTACCTCATAGCATAGGATATTCTAGGAGAGTTTGTCCTCCTTTTTACATATTTGGTAGCCTCCATATTTTTGGTATGAGAGATGATTGGTATAGACTTGTTCTTCTTCTGCTTGGCTAGTTCAACTTCCTTATTTTCATCCTTGAAACCAATTCCTGGTTTTTCATTTACATCCCTTTGAGTGCTTAGAATGTTGGCTAGGACATTTGAGCTCTTTTCTATCTTCTCATACACCTTTATTTTTCTATTCACTTGTTCCAATTCAACCTTGTGGAGTTCTGAATCAAACTTTAAGATTAAGAATTCTTCTTCCTTTGCCTTGTAGGATTGAGAAATATTTTCAAGCTGAGATTCAAGTTCCTTGAGTTCATTTATTTCCTCTTCTTCCTTTTGGCTTTGCCTCCTTTCAAATATGTGAATTTTTTCTTCACAATCCTTTAAGGTGCATCTTATCTTTTGGTTCCTTCTACATATTTGGAGTTCTTTAAGAGAACTTACAATTTTAGACTCTAGATTTACTCTTGCCTCTTCTTCATCAGAATATTCAGAATTAATCATGTTCTTTCCTTTGGTGATGCATTCATGAGGAATTTCCAAGGCCATGAACAAATTTTCACAATGAGTTCCACCATCATTCTCACTCTTTGAACTACTTGTGTAACTTGATGCAGAGTCACTTGACTTATCTTTTGAGTAAAAGTTTCTCTTTTTCTTGAAAAACTTCTTGTAGTTCATATTTTTCTTGCCATGTTTATGACCTTGTTCACCATATTCAAATTTAACTTCCTTGTTTTTGTTTGGGCATTTAGTAGTAAAGTTTCCTACTTTTCCACAATTGAAGCACTTGAAAGGGATTTTACCTTTATATTTTCTTGAGCCTCTTCCTAGTCTTTTTACAAACATTGCTTCAATCTTCTCAACATCTTCTTCATTCTCCAGATTTGATTCTTATTTTTCTTGCTTAGATTGAGTCTCTTTATTGGATTTGAAAGCAACTTCCTTCTTGGCAGATTTGGATCCTATTATTCTCATTTCATATACTGATAAAATGATTTGTAATTCTTCCAATGTCAAAGTTTTCATATATTTTTCTTTCTCAACAGCTGAGATCATTGCATCATACTTAGAGGTTAATGACCTTAGGACTTTTTGAACTATGGTAGTCTCTTCCATATTTTCACCTGAACCTCTGATTATGTTGATCACTTCATCCACCTTCTGCATGTAGGATGCAATGCTATCATCTTCTTTCATCTTTAAGCTTTCAAATTGAGCTCTAAAGGTCTACAGCTTGGCAATTTTTACTTTGTCATCCCCTTCATAAATGCTTTGGTTCTTATCCCACATACTCTTGGTTGTGGTATAATGCATTACTTTTACAAATTTAGTTTCAGTCATACTACAAAGAATGGCATTCATGGCTCTTAAGTTGCTCTCATATGTTGCCTTGTCTGTTGCTAATTAACTAAAATTTACTATTTTAGGCTAGTGCAAGGTAGTTAATCTAATCTAGGAGGACATATAAACATAGCAAATAAACACCCTAAGATAACATAAAAATTAAATAAATAAATGAAACTAATGAAATACTAAACCTTAGCATACAAGAAGGCAAAAGAAAGAAATCAATTGATAACTAGTGATTGTTGGACTATGTCGCAGTGGTGCACAGAAAATTAGAAAGCAAGAACGACTATGCTGCAATGCCAAAAATGACAGATCTAGATGACGTGTCTAGACTGGGGCACCTGTAGTAGGACAGAGGTGCCCACGGGCACTCTGGTATGAGATCTGAGTGCCCTAGTTTAGAAAAAATACCCAGAACTAGTCTTTATAGGGTTGGAAGGTGATTTGGAGCTCTACATACCTGTTTCATCAATTTCTCTGTACTACGCTGAATGCTCTAAATACTCCAAGGAGAAGAAATAACATGTAAGATACCAAAAGGAAGTATCAAAACCCCTAAAAATAAAGATTCAGAATGAATGGGTTGGACTGACCTTAGCTTCCACAATAGTGGGCTTACTAAACTAAGCGTTGTACTACATTTCGGACCCAAATGTAGTTTTGGGGTGTGTGTGTGTGTGTGTGTGTGCATGTCATGCCCTAAGTACTCTTGTGTCACTCACACTTTGTGAAATAGAGAGCAATAGCTAAATGTATAAAATTTAATATTATGTGTGCATGGAATAGAATAAAATCCCTCCCCCTATGAAATATGATGTGGATGTCCTAGTTTATGCCTTGATGATGGAGCTATATGGATCCTAATGCAATAGATGGATACAACTCTAGATGGAGTGATAGTAGTGTATGATGCTATGTCCCTCATTATGGTCTCATAACTTTATATTTATAGGGTTCTCTTGGTCTAATTTCTTAATTAACCTCAAAAATGCCGACCAAAAGAAAGATAATTATGAGAAACAGCTAGAAAAGACCCAAAAAATGGCGGGAAAGTGGAAAAGAGACTAGGGTGCCCCTAAGTGGGACAAGGGCACCCATGGGTGCCTAAGTCAGGGCTAAGAAAACACATGATCTTTATAAATGACTGAGTAAATGGGTGCAATAGGTCAAAGAATACAAAATAAAATAAATAAAATGGCTAAAATAATGGGGGTTAATTAGTACTATCTTCCCTTGAGAACCTTCTAAATAGTAGTATGATACCAAGATAAATAAATGTCTAAAATGCATGATTTTATGACTACATTTTTCCCCCACTTTATGTCTATGAGCAGAAATCTCGGTAATATAAAGTAGATACACAAATGGTAAATGTAAACTATAAATGGAAATGTAAATGTAAATGGAACATGTGCACCTGATCCATGTCAATAAAGAGTGTAAAAGGATATCCTATACTGTGAGTTTTTTGGGTGATCTCACACCACCCTGGCTGAAGAAGTGTAGGGAGGAAATGCTTTGTGTCCTCTAATCTCTAACCACTTCTACTAAAATGTTTGTGAAGATATCTTTGTATTGTCCTAGTTTTTTGGGCGATCCGATGTCATTGGCCGAAGTAGTGTAGAGAGACATACCCACTGTAACCCCCAAGCCTATAACCACTTCCTAGAAATGCTAAGGACACCATGTCCTATAAAATCTATTGTGTATGGGGTTCATAGACTAGTTTTAACCCACTCACTGTAGAAAATTCAACTATGCTGGTGTAGAATCTTTGTGTTAGTATGTAAAACCCCCAAATGATGCCCCCCTCATTGGGGGTGGATGCAACATCGCTGATAGGAAACATGCAACCGCAAAAGAGGACCAACTACATGTATTTTGGAAATTTCTTGGTAAAAACAAAGGAACACACAAACAAGAATGCTAGCCAAAGCCAAGTGTAAACATGAATGTATATAGATAACAATAAGTAATCGACGCAAATAGTGTAATAGCTACCAAACAATGTATTAAACACTCAAGAAGACAATTAGGACACACAAAGTGGGTTGTAAACATGGGACATCACTCATGATGTCACAAGACACGTAAGTCCGTCATGGCCACAAACAAGCAAACAAGTGTGTACACCAAACATAGGGAAAGGCCTGCATACAATAACAAACAAAAGCAGACAATAACAGAAAAGGTAAACAAACAAGTATGGAAACCAATATCCTTGTATAAAAAATGTTTCTTATGAAGCACCCATTAGCATGTTAGAAAGATAGCTAGTATTTCAAAAACATGTGTAAGTAAGTGATGTAAAATTCTAAGTATGAAATGTAACAATAGCACCTGGAGGAGACAAATGTGGATGGCCCCAACAACCAGTATAATAAGGGTAGAAGGTGATCATCTGTGTTGCATGTAGGAGACTTGTATCTGCAATAATAACCAGAAGAATGCGTGAATGTGTATGTGTGTATGATATAGATAAATGTCATATAAGTAATCAAACTAGCATGTGTAACAAAGTAGACATAAACAAGAAAAAGCAAGCAAGAATAAAAGCAACCATAGTATGCAGTATGTTATGGATGGATGTGATCGAATGCAATATGGAATGATAAGAGCCACGTTCCCCCCAAGTGGATGGAAATGTATGTAGTGAGGTTCATTTTCTTTGTCCCTCAGTAGTCAAGAATGAACCATAAACGAGAGTGCGTCATAAGGAAATTATCGAGTGGTGTGTTTTTTGTTTAGTGTAATGTGATGAATGTATATATGTGCAGTGGTGATGAAATGCGACATGTAGAAAATATGTGTCTGGACCTTATAGCCTAAGTGTTTACCATAATGAAATGTAATGGTGGGTGATGATTTATCCCTAAGCGTATATCACTATAGAATGAAAAGAGGGAGTGGTGATGTAACCTAAGGTGTATACCACTACAAAATGATAGATTAGGTGATGATTTAGCCTAAAGCGTATGTCACTAAAAGATGATTGGATGGGTGATGATTTATCCCTAAGCGTATATTACTAAAAAATGACCAAAGGGAGTGGAGATCTAACCTAAGGTGTATACCACTACAAAATGATAGAATATGTGAGGATTTAGCCTAAAGCGTATGTCATTAGCCTAGAAATGTTGCATGATATAATGTGGAGTGGTGATCGCATGATGAGTGTAAGGTCCATTTAATTTGTAAACCCTTAGTAGTTGAGTATGGATCGATGAACTAAAGTGCGTCATTGAGTAGTGAGTGTAGTGCATAAAAGATAATGTAGTATATGTAAAGATAAAAGACAACCATGTAATGAGTAGAATGTGCAAAGATGTGATGTGTAGAATTCAATGTGACAAGTGTAAAATGTGTAAAAATGTAATGTGTAGAATGTATGTATATAGACTAGAAATGTAATGCTAGACTCATATGTGATAAGACTAGGATGAGATATGAAGTATAAATGCGCAAATGTCAAAATGTTGTGGATTGAATGTAGAATGTATTGTGTATAACATGTAATGTGTGGTAAAATGCCATGTGTAATGCCTATAGTGCGGTGTGTAGGGTTTAGTGTAGTAGTAATCCCTCAACATTCAAGTGTGAACTGAAGCACAAGAGTGTGTCATTGGGTAATGACACTACTAGAATGTAAGTGGATTATGACTAATGATTGTGTGTAAATGTGGCAATGGTGCTTAAAACAAGGTGGGGGGAATCTGAAGTGTTGTGCTTCCCAAGCGTGTGTAAATGAATGAGTTATCTGATGATGGTGAAGCACTTAGGTCCTCCATCTGATGTATGGGAGGAAAGCGTATAAGTAGGATCTAAGGGTAGTGGTATAGTAGGCATATGATGTATGGGTGAATGAATTCCATCTGCATGTGAAGGATGAATATATGAAGAAGGTTGTGGCATCACAACATGTGTCGGTGATGGATACCTATGTGATGTGTAATGTGAAGGTGAAGAAGATCTGCATGGAATGAATCGAGGTGGTGATCTGTGCCAAGATGCAGTAACTGTCTGCGGAATAGGCATATACCTATGTGTGGGACTAGTGGAATGATGTTGGCATGTAGTGGATGTTTGAGTAGGTGAGCAAGGGGTAGATTGTGCTTTGGGAAACATAGAGTTTGATGGGGTGGAAGAAGTAGGTAACATGTTAGCTACTATACGAGAAGATGAAAACCATGGAGTAGAAGGAGGGACATCATCAATAGAAATGACCTAATTGTTGTAAATGAATTTGAGCCATAAGTGGTTCATAGAAATGATAGATTGTGAACGACGAATCCAATTCAGACCAAGGAGTATGTCACATTCCTCAACTGTGTTCCCAATGAGGAATGGTATGAGCATAGTAATAATACTGACTATAACATGTAGTTAAACAATCCAAAGGGATTTTTGAAAGGATAGTCAATTTCTGAGGGGGGTACCTGATAGCCTTAAGAAGTGACATAGAGCATGTGCTAATGGGCCATGATGGGTCAACCTTAGTATTATTAATAGAGGTTGAGTCAATGGAGGCCTGAATGTGTAAATTATTAGATGTCAACGTAGCATGAAAATTAATGTTGGAAAAGGAGTTGATAGGTGGTGAAACATCAGTATTAGCAACTAAGAAATCAAGAACTTGCGAGTCAGAAGAAGACATGGTGTGTGAAATATGATTATTGGTTGAATCTGTTGCTTGTGTGTTATGCTTTGGCAATGGGTTATTAAATATTTTAAGTTTATGATTTTCATTGATAGAAGGGGTTGTTTCAGATTCTGAAAGCTCAATATGACCATTGTCAAGAAAGTCCTGAATGAGATGTCGTAACTGGAAACAATGATCAATGGGATGTCCTATGCATTGATGATAATCGCAATAAGATTTTTCATCAAAATTTCATCCTTTGGGTCATGATGGATAAAGTTGTAGAGGAGTAGGTAAGGTGATAAGAATACTATCGATGAGTTGGGGTAGCAAGACACTTGAAGGTGTAGTAAACTTAGTAAAAGTGTGTCTATATGGTTGCATTCAAAGTTCCTTTGGATTAGAGATTGTGTTTACGGTGGTTTTTGTGTCCATGGATTTAGTTGTGGAAGATTTAAAGGTTTGCTTACTTTGAAAATGGGAAGATGTCGACGCTTGCTCATGATATTTGGGTTTGCCTATGGTTAAGATTTTTATCTCGCGAAGCTTGAGAGTATGGAAAAGTTGATAAAATGAAGGAGATGTCTCAAAGAGAACACTCTCTTATAAAGGTGGTAATAAACTTTGAATAAATAAATCCTAGATTTTAGAATCTGCTAGTACATTAGACATCTTAGCTTCGTTATTCTTATATCTCAAGACATTATCAGATAAATGTTCATTAGGCCCTTTCTTGAGTTTTGTCAGCTGAGCATAAGAGATCTTAGAGCTGATGTTGATAAAAAATTGAGTGAGAAAGGCATTGGCCAAATGGATGAAAGAGACTACTGAGTGGACAGGTAGATCATACAACCAGCGTATTGCATAGTCTTGTAGACTTCAAGGAAAAAGCTTAACTAGTACAATGTGATCGTCCACATTCTTATGGGTCCTCACAAAATTTAAATATTGGTATTTTAGGAGAGATTAAATTGGGTGGTAATGGGTATGTTGAAATGGTAGGTGCAAAAGGAGTATGCAACAAGATTGTGGAATATGAAGATGGAGATGCGCATGAATTAGCTAGGTGGAGATGATGAATTTGGGTTTGTAAGTTCTGATATAAAGAATTCAAATCCATGGAAAATTTCAAGAGGATTCTAAGATGTAAAGGAGAAGTGCCATGGTGAATAGTGGGAGCAGAGGTGGTGCCAATAGGAGCAGTAACATATGTAAGTGAGAGTGGAGATGATAGGAGTTGAGACATGAGTAGGTGGGATAGAAACCATTGAAGCAAAAAACATGGATAGGTGAAGTAGAGACCATAGGAGTAGAAGAAGTAATGATGGAGGTGGAAGCATCATGAGCTCTCTTAGCGGCGATTAAAGCATGTAAAACATGAGGGAGATGGGTAGTATTTTGATGTAATGCTTCAAAAAAAATAATGTGATGACATTAAGTTGATCTTGGTCATCATTAGTGTCTTCATCATAGGATTTTTTTCTATAAAACACTTCGATATCATGGAGAGGAACGTGATTGGAATCATCTAAAAGGTTGTCATCCATAGATGTGGTTGTATCAGCCGTTGACTTAGAAGTATGATGAGTAGATAAGGGGAGTTCACAATATTGAAGAGATCCAAAATGACCACTACGGGTGATGGGCATAAAATAAAATAAATTAAAATAATTCCTAGAATGAGAATGTAAAAAGGAAGATCTTAGAAGCATGAAGGATCAGGTTCACCAAAATGATCAACTAAAATTGACTATTTTAGGCTAATGCAATATAGTTAATCTAATCTAGGAGGACATATAAATACAACAAATAAACACCCTAAAATAACATGTAAATTAATAAATAAATGAAACTAATGAAATACTAAAGCCTAGAATGTAAGAAGGGAAAGGAAAGAACTCAGTTGATAATCGGTGACTGTTGGACTCTGTTGCAGTGGTGCACAAAAAACTAGAAAGCGAGAATGACTGTGCCGCAATGTTAGAAATGACATATTTGGATGATGTGGCTAGACTAGGGCACCTGGAGCAGGACTAGGGCACCCACGGGTGCTCTGGTATGAGACTTGGGCACCTTGGTTTAGGAAAAATACCTAGAACTAGTCTTTACATGGTCGAAAGGTGATCTGGAGCTCTGCATGCCTGTCGCATCAATTTCTTTGTATTACGTTGAATGCTTCATATTAGGATTATAATAGTTGTACAAATAAACAAGCATGCAATGAATAATGTAGAAAATGTAAAACAGAAATGAATGTAATAAAACAGAGACACATATTTAACGTGGTTCACCTAAAATGGGCTACGTCCACCAGAAATAACCAATTCCTTTTATTCAGTCCATCCAAACTCTCTCACATAGTGCTGCCACTAATACAATGAGCCTCATACATAACGACCCTTTAAAGATATTAGGGTTTTTATCATTTTGGGGAAACATAGAAAACCACCCATTAGATATGTGACCTAATAAGGAACGGTCCAAATTTCACAATGTATAAATACATATAAAATGTGGCTTTTGGGGGCACTTCCTCCAAACCCCCACTGGGGGAGCCATCCCCCCTAAACCCCGCAAGGGGAACGAAGCCCCCCTTGTAACCCCTGTCACTATCAGGCTCCACAACCAACAATCTCCCACTTGGAGACTGATTGTTGTAACTCCACCACTACAACTCTTGCTTGGACTTTTCTTCTTGGCTTGTTTCTTCCACTTCAAGATCAATCTTGAAGACCCACATAAGTTGAATGCAAATCCAACTTCTCCTTTATCATTGGCATAGTAAACATATCAGCATGATTATCATCTATATGAATCTTCACCAACTCAAGTTGCCCATCCTCCAACACCTTTCATATGAAGTGATATCTTAGCTAAATATGTTTAGTTCTAGAATAGAAGGATGAGTTCTTTTTCGGGTGAATTACACTTTGACTATCACTGTGTAACTTAAAATCCCCTTGTTCCTTACCCAACTCCTCCATGAACATGCTCATCCATAACATTTCCTTACTTTCCTCAGTCGCTGCAATATATTCTACCTCTGTAGTAGATAGGGCAGACTAGCTTCTACAACTTTGAGATCCAACTCACTATTGCACCACCAACTATAAACACATATCCAATAGTGCTCCTTCTACTATCCACATCTTTTGTCATATATGAATCCAAAAATCCATGTAAATTATAATCTAACCCTCCAAAGCACAAGTTCCTACTACTGATCCCTCTCAAATACCTGAGAATCCACTTGGATTTCCTTCCAGTGTGCTTTACTCAGATTTTCCATATACCTGCTAACAACTCCCACTGCTTAGGAAATGTCTAGCCTAGTACAAACCATGGCATACATGAGGATCCCAACTACTGAAGAATAAGGAACCAATGCCATATAATATTTTTCCTCTTGTATTGTTGGGCATTGTTCTTTACTTAATCTAAAATGCCCAGCCAATGGTGTACTAACTGGTTTCACATTCTGCATCTAAAACCTCTCTAACACATTTTCTACATAGTCCTCCTGAGACAACACCAATTTCTTATTTTTCCTATCCCTCTTGATTTACATACTGAGGGTTTTCTTTTTTACACCCAAATCCTTCATTGCAAATGTTTGTGCAAGCTTTTCCTTAAGCTTTGCGATTTCCTACATATTAGACCCTGCTACAAGCATATCTTCTATATATAACAAAATAATAATGTAGATCCCACTATCCAACCATTTAAATTACACACAATGATCTGATTGACATCTAGTAAAACCCTTCTTATGCATAAAACTATCAAACCTTAGATACTATTGTCGGGGAGCTTGCTTGAGCCCGTATAAGCTCTTCTTCAACCTGCAAACAAATTTCTCCTTACCCTTCACCTCATACCTAAGTGGTTGTTGCATATAAATATCCTCCTCCAAGTCACCATGGAGAAATGTCGTCTTGACATCAAGTTGCTCTCAGTGTAAATATTCAATAACAACTAAACTTAATACAGTACAAATGGAAGACATCTTTACAACAGGGGAGAAAATTTCATCAAAATTGATAACTTTCTTTTGTTCATACCCCTTCACTACAAACCTTACTTTATACCTTTTTTGTCCACATTCTTCTTTCACACAGTAGACCCATTTGTTTTGTAGTAATCTCTTCCCAGTCAGAAATTTGACTAACTCCCATATTTGGTTCTTCTCCAGGGAGTCCATCTCCTCATTCATGCCACACTCCCACTCCTTAGTGGACTTCACATGCATTGCCTCATCAAATCTCTCTGGCTCACCACTATCTGTTAGTAACAAATAATACAAATTAGGGGAAAATCTTTCTAGAGGTCTAATAATACGTTGTGACCTTCTTACCAAAGATGGGGGTGTCAATGGATCATTATTTTCTTATTGCTCATTTTCTTGAATTTCTGACAGAGGTGTCGATGCCAACACTGGTTGTCATGCTCGGCCTACAGAACTGTCAACCTTGGTACCTGTAGGTGGATATTTTCCACCTGAGAGTTCATTTTTAGGAGCTATATCCTCAACCAATTCTTCCTTGGGATTTTTTTCATCCTGTACCTGATCCCTGTACATTTTATTTTCACGCCAAACAACATCATGACTCCTAATTATCTTAAATTCATATATATCCCAAAATCTGAAATCCATAATCACCATTGGAGCCATAGCCTATAAATGTGAAATGTTTGGATTTTGAATCCAATTTCTTCCTTTTTTCTTTATTAACATGCACAAATGCCTCTGAACCAAATACTCTTAAAAATGAAAGGTCTACCTCTTTCCCGGTCCAAAATTCTTCAGGAATTCCTCCATCTAGTGCACTTGAAGGCCCACGGTTGATTAAGTACACAATAGTATCTATGGCCTCTACCCAAAACTGAAGAGGCATCCCCACGTGCAATCTCATTGACCATGCATGATCCATTATTGTTCTATTCATCCTCTCACTAACACCATTTTGTTGTGGAGTCCTGGGAACTATTTTCTCTCTATGAATCCCATTCAAGGAACAATATTCATCAAATTTCTTACTGCAATACTCACCGCCATTATCAGATCTCAAACATTTCAATTTAAAACCACATTGATTCTCAGCAAGTGCTTTCCATTTCTTAAATGTATCAAAGACTTCAGACTTACGATTAATGCAATATACCCATACCTTCCTTGTGGCATCATCTATGAATGTGACACAGTACAGAGAATGACCATGAGATGTAACATGGGCTGGCCCCCACGCATCTGTATGAACTAGCTCCAATTTTTTCTCTTTCTTGGTATTCCCTGCCTTGAGAAATCTAACTCTTTTTTGTTTCCTAAAAATGTAATGCTCACAAAACTCTAAGTCTAATTGCTTAAAACTTGAAAGCTTACCTTTTTCCTGTAGAATTTTCATGCCCTTCTCACTCATATGTCCCAATCTATTGTGCCACATGTTGGCATCCTCATCTGAAGTAGACAATATGGTAGAAGAATTATATATACAGGTAAACAAATTAAGAGTGCCTACTTTCTTACCATGTGCCACTACCAGGGCACCCTTGGAAACCTTCCAAGCATTTGAAGTGAATGTGACTGTGCAACCTTCACCACCCAACTGTCTTATAGAGATGAGATTTCTCCTGAGGCTAGGTACATGCCTCACGTCTCTCAATATCCATGTAGTTAGGTTCTATAATTTCAAGTGTACATTTCCCTTCCCGACAATGTTACACGGCTCATCATTTCCCAAATAAACATGCCCAAAATTTCCCTGGACATACTCTTTAAAATAGCCCTTATCAAGGGTTGCATGGAAAGAGGCACCTGAATCTATTACCCAAGATTCTACTCTAGTATCAAGAGAAAGTATAAGAGCATCCTGAACAATATTACCTATCAGATTTTCCTCTTTAATACCTTTAGGTTGGTTTTCTTTGTTTCCTTTGAACCAACAATCCTTTTTAGCATGTTCTCTCTTTCCATAATTCCATCAAGTAATGCATCTACTCCTAGATTTGGATCTCCCCATATTCGATTTAGATCTCCCGTGAGCCTTACTCTTTGATTTCTCCTTGCTCCTCCCTCTACTCTCCATATTCAACGCATTTCCAGAAGAAGAATTTTCCCATGTACTTTTCCTGTGCATTTCCTCATTTAAAATGACACTAACTACATCTTCAAATTTAAGAGAAGTAGATGATGTATATTACTAACTGTCATTACTAAGTTGTCCCAACTTTATAGCAAAGAACATAGGAATAATAATGTTCTAACCTCCTCATCAAATGGGATATTAACTGAATCTAACTGATTTACAATAGTGTGGAAACCATTAAGATGGTTAGATACAGATCCACATTCTTGCATTTGTAGATTAAACAATCTTTTCATCAAATAAACTTTATTGGATGCACTAGGTGTTTCATATAAATTAGCTAGGGTTTTCATCAACTCTACCATACTCTTCACCTGTGAGATATTTGAATCTACGGATGATGCCAGACTCAATCGAATCACATCGAGAGCCTTCCTTTCTAGAACCTTCCACTCCTCATTAGACATGATTGAGGGTTTCACTTCTTCACCTCCCAATGGTAGGTATAGATCCTTTTGATACAGGTAATCTTCCACCTACATTTTCCATAGTTGGTAATTTTGGCCATCAAATTTCTCAACTCTGAACTTATTCTCCTCTACCATTACTTCATCTCCCACTCAAAAAAAAATCCCTCTATGAGTATACTGCCAACAAATAAATCTCAAACATTCTCTAATACCAATTGTTAGGATTATACCAGTTGTACAGATAAACAAGCATGCAATGAATAATGCAGAAAATGTAAAACAAAAATGAATGCATTAAAATAGAGACACAGATTTAACATGGTTCACGCAAAATGGGCTACGTCCACCAAAAATAGCCAATCCTTTTATTCAGTATAGCAAAACTCTCTCATAGTGCCACCACTAAAATAATGAGCCTCATACATAAGGACCCTTAAAAGATATTAGGGCTTTTATCATTTTGGGGAAACATAGAAAACCACCCGTTAGATATATGACCTAATAAGGAACAGTCCAGATTTCACAATGCATAAATACATATAAAATGTGGCTTTCAGGGGCACTGCCCCCAAACCCCCACCTGAGCGTGTGGCCCCTAGACCCTGCAAAGGAGGGAAGCCCCCCTCGAGACCCCCATCACTATTAGGCTCCACAACCAACACTCCAAATATTCCAAGAAGAAGAAATAACATGTAAGATACCAAAAGGAAGTATCAAAACCCTAAAAAAGAAAGATGCATAATGAATGGGTCAGAATGACCTCAGTTGTCATAATAGTGGGCTTACTAAACTGAGTGTTGCACTACATTTCAGACCCTGATGTAGTTTATGGTGTGTATGTACATGTCATTCCCTAGATGCTCTTGTGCCAGTCACACTTTGTGAAATAGCAAGCAATAGCTAAATGTAGAAAATGTAATAGTATGTGTGCATGGAATATAATAGAATACATCCCCCTATGAAGTGTGATGTAGATTTCCTAGTTTGTGCTTTGATGATGGCGTTATGTGGATGCCAATGCAATAGATGGATGTAACTCTAGATGAAGTGATAGTAGTGTATGATGTTAGGTCTCTCATTATAGTCTTATAACTTTATATTTATAGGGTTCTCTTGGTCTAATTTTGTAATTAACCCCGAAAAGGCCGACCACAAGAAAGATAATTATTAAAAACAGCTAGAAAAGACCCAAAAAATGGTGGGAAAGTGGAAAAGAGACCAGGGCGCCCCCAGGTGGGACCAGGGCACCTATGGGTGCCCCAGTTAGGGCTAAGATGACGTGGGATCTTCATAAATGATTGGGTAAATGGGTGTAATAGGTCACAGAATATGAAATAAAATAAATAAAATGGCCAAAAGAATGGGGGTTAATTAGTACTTTCTTCCCTTAAGAACCTTCTAAATAGTAGTATGAGACCAGAATAAATAAATGTCTAAAGTGCATGATTTTGTGACTACAGTTGTAGATGTAATTAGAGTACTTAGGGTAGTATAACCTTTATCCATGCTTTCCCATATTTCAAATCCAAGTGACATGAGACAAGTCCTCATTCTTATCCTCCAAAATGCATAGTTTGTCCCATTAAAGAGAGGTGATCTTGACATTGATAATCCACCTTGTGCTTAAGTATCTGCCATGCTTGTGAATAGAGGATCACCTTGAATATGTTAAGCTTCCAAAAAAAAGGCCCTGGTCTGATACCAATTGTTGGGTATCACAAGCACTAAGGAGGCGTGAATCAATGTTTAGCAAACTTATATGATAATTCAAAAATCTAAACTTCTCAACTAGAGTTATCCATCAATAAATGAATTCAAATTAAATTATATGCAAGAAATCAAATGCACATGACACCAGAATTATAGTGGGAAACCCATGGAGGGAAAAAACCCACTTGAAATTAAAGCCTTTTATTAGGAACACAAATACCTAGCTTACATTGATATTCGCTTGATTAAGCACCCACTTAATCTCTGAAACACCAACTTCAAAAAACACTATCAAGCACCTACTTGATGAAGAATGAGCACCCACTCAATTGGTTGTACAATATTCAATCTTGCAAGAAGCACCTACTTCTTCAATTTAAGCACATACTTAGATAACTACAACATATAATTGATCATCTAGCTCCTTTATTGCTTTATCAACAAATCATGATCACTTTACTAGAACACAATTCATTTATAACTTCATATATCACTTTTTCCCTAGATTCTAGTTCAGCACCCTTCACACAATTGATTTCTATTGCTTATGCTCCTAAAACTATAGGCATCATGAATAATTTTTTAGTTATTCAAGAACATCAAGAGACTTTATAGGTTATCAAGGGTCATGCAGCATGTTTTAGAACTCCCAACAGCTTCTTATATTAGTTATCTTCTTAAAATATTCATGTCATCATAGTTATATGCCTGACACTTTACTAAATGTTTTCATTGATTCCTTGCAGGTCAGAGTAGTTACATCTGAAGGCAAAATGTTACAATTCCTTCATGAGTGTTTTCCTTGTTCATTTCAACTTCAACCTCGATGTCATAGCTATATACCAAGACCAATATAAGTTGAAGAAGTAAAATTTTATTCATAACCTGAAACATAGTCACAGTGCATGAAGAAAACATTTGACCACCCTATCAAGGCTCCTCTTGATGTAAGAAGTGATAAAGTTTCAATGTCTAAGAGACTCATCTAGTCCACTTTGCAAGTTGGAAGATACCTTGCATAG
This sequence comes from Taxus chinensis, assembly GCA_019776745.2. Lineage (NCBI taxonomy): Eukaryota > Viridiplantae > Streptophyta > Pinopsida > Cupressales > Taxaceae > Taxus > Taxus chinensis. The sequence goes on from CM034155.1 coordinate 97,449,337, forward strand.
TATATAACAAGCATGGAGGTGTTATTCACCACTGTCACAAAAGATTTGACTTTCAAATCAAAACAATAACATATTTTGAATATGTGGACCATGAATAAGCTGAGATGAAGATTGTATGAAGCTTCTAGAACAAGATTTCAAGATATTTCACTCAAAGCCCTCAAACACAGACCCAGTTGTAGTTTGCACGAGCTAGCTCAAACTCTGTCATCCAAAACTCTTCAAATTCTTGACCAAATCACAATTCCTTTTTCAAATGAAACATATCCTCCATATAAATATTTATACAAAAAATCTTGAATTGTGGTTGGATAAAAAAGGAAATTCGAGCAAAAATATTTTGAAAACCATAGAATCAGGGTTAGATCACTGTAGCATGTTCGAGAGCACAAAAAAATGGATTTCTTGCTTAATTCTTGATGGAATTATATAATTCCAACTTTTGAGTCTTAGTTGGAAGAATATCCACCTTTTCAAATCACCTAGAAACCATGAAAATCTCCTATTTACTCACACCAATCAAAAGTTACAGTTTGTAGTGATATGAAGCATGTCAGTTTTATAGCAGTCAACCTACAACTTGACTTATGTGCCTATAAAACCTCTTCAATCCATTTTGGAAAATGACAAGATCATTATGGAGCATTTATAAGCATTTATGGAGCCTGTTACTTCAACATTCTAAGCCCAATTAGCTAAGCTTGTACTAGAATAGAGAAAAACACTCATGTTTAAGAACTTGCTTCACCATCTTCATACCAACCTTCTATATAAGCCCCGATAAATTGAAAAAAAGAATTCCAAGATGTTCAATTGGAACCATGAAACCTATAAACTCTCCTTGTAGTGCTCCCAAGACATCTTCAAACAAGAGTACTCAATTTGATTTCCAACAGTGCTTGCACATGAAGAATGTTTCAACTTAAGGCCTAAGACTGAGCTTGGCATGCATCTTCAAGTATCTCAACCTATTTCAACACCTTGTGACCCTTGGAAGAATCATTAATAACCCACTAAAGGATTTAGGAGTGATCACACAAAATATTTGATGTCAAACACAATTTTTTGCTTCTATCGATTCAAGAGCATGTTTGAAAACCAGAAAAACAAGCTTTAAAAATAGTGATAACTTCTCTAAAACACAATGAATTGCCAAACCACTTTTTGCACCCTATTTCTAGGTGAATTTAATCCAATTTTTTCTCTTATGATTTATCTAAACACTTGTATATTTTTTTTTGACACCTAAGAAGTCCAGGTGGTCTGAATGAAGCCTTCTCAAAACCCAGTCTTACAAAAACTTGGATATCTTTCTCAAATGACCTCCTTGAGACCTGAAATTTTGCATAGAGCTCAAGGACACCTGTCTCAACCATCTCCCATGATTTTTTTATCAAAAATATCCCTAATTTTTTCTATCCCATCTCATTTGGGTATAATAACAACTCAAGTTCTCAAGGGTAGCTTAGGTTAGGATTTGCATTTTACCTCCAAAGAATGTTTTTGATCTCCTAAACCTTGAATTTTGTTTTTCCACTACAAATAAACATGTTCCAAATGTTTAGCTTCATTTTATCTCCTTTAATATTCCATTTTTCCAGACTCCCTGAGAATTAGGCTTGTGCAAAGAAGTCAGATTTTCTTGTTTCCTTGCTTGATCAATTGGGTGACCTGAGTTGCTTTGGTAGAGCCTTATTTCACCTCCTGAGAATCCTTGTGACTAAGAAGGATGACCAATTTATTTAATTTTTTCTTTAGTAAGTGATATGAGCATTCAACCTTGAAGATATGGAGTACCGGATTATAGACACACAATGCTCTAGACTTGATCATAGGCCTGTAAGACACTTATAAGCATTTGACAGACATGGGAGCATACTAAACATGACATAAAGACCTAATAAAATACACAAAGATGATACAAATCACAAATAACCAGCCTACATGACTCACATGACTCATATGCACCTTGAGAGCATCATCAATTAGACTCAACACCCTATGACACTATGAACACACCATTCCCATGACAAAGATGACCTAAGATGACATGACAAGATGCACTAGGACATCAATGACAACATGACACAAGGTGGGAAACAATGTTTAGTGTTTGGTCCTTTATTTATGATTGCATAACTTTGTATTTATATCATTCCCTTGCTTGAATTTAGTAGTTAACCCCGAAAATTCCAGCTACCAAAGAGAGAAGATGTTCAAATGGCTAGAAAGGACCCAAAATATGTGTGTAAAGTATAAATAGGTCAGAATATCCCAGAGGGGATGGGGGCACCTAGCGTTGGCATCCTAGCTGGGCACTAGTGTCTAGACTTAGAGAAACTGAAGGGTCAAAGGTTAGACTGGGCAACAAGGTGTGCAAGACCAAAAGTGGCAGTAGAAAGAAAGAAAAGATGTCCAAAGACATGGGTTAGTTAATAATTTTCTTACTTAGGAATCATATGAATAGTAGTATATAATCATGACTAGATAATTACCCAAAGTGTGTGATTTTGTGTCTACATGGTGTGGGACATACATGTTTATTATGATGCTCCGTCATACTTATTATGGTACATTTTGTAAAGAGGATAGGCAATGTCCTAGTTTAGACCAATAAACAAAATCACCCCCCAAAAATAATAAAATTTGATTCAATTCGAAGACCAATAAGGGGCCATTTTGAGGTGTTATGAAAATCATTACGTTGAAAGGTGTTTTCACATATGGGCAGGACTGGAGGGTGTTTGACACAGGAAGAGCACTGAACAGAGGAAAGGGAGGGGTGGAGGACATTTAAACACAACTCAATTGGAGCCGTGAAAATGAGAGAAATAATAAAACTCAAAACCCTAAATGTAAAAACTCTAGTGAGAAGAAACCCTAAAACCGCTTTGGTATTTGTTACAGGATTTTTGGTAGATAAGGACATTGGTCGTAGTGAAAAATTGCAGGAAACATGTATTAAAGGAGAAGTAAGGACAAACAAATGTAGGTAAAGCACACCATACTCACAATCTACCAACTATAAAAAGTACAAATAAAGATTTCTTGTGTTGATTTTGTAAGTTTTAACAAGTTTTTTAAAGATATTTATGTATTTGTTGCAGGGTTATTCTAAGGATGTGGACGCTAGACATGGGGTGATTGAAAAAAATTGTTCATGTTCGGTGTATGGGGAAGCGATGTCAAAGCTTGCAAAGTAGAGACCTCTGTTGCGTGTTAGGTTAGATAGTGGAATAAGGGTAAAGTGAGGGTTTTAGAAGGTCCCACAACCTTGTACAAAAAGCCTAGCTGGCTAGATCAAGCGATGAGGATTACATTTATAGAAACACAAGATAATTCCATAAAAAAATGAACAACCAAACATAACAAAAAGAAAAATTACAAAACATCAAAGGAGCTTCCTCAACTCTTTAACAATATACTTAACATGGATGGAGCCTAAATCTTCAGCTAGCTGATCAGCAAGAGTGATTAGTTCAGAGCAATCTTTGGTGATGGCAGCCCTGGTGTTATCTGTGAAAATTTCCCAAGCTTTAAGGATAGAGAAGGAACGTTGGAGCTTAGCCAGGATGGAAGACACCAATTTAACTTGTCGGTCTTCAAGTTGTTACTAATGTCAGCAGCAGTTCCATCATCGTCCCTTGTAATGTTCCTAGTCGCGGTGTCTTCCACTTTTGAAGGAGCTTCCATCTGGATATCTTGGGGGATGATCCTGCTATCAACCATGATAAAAATTTTGGTACCACTCTGTAGATTTAGCCCCTCCTCATTTGGCTCCTCATCCATGTCAACCGGACTCGATTTAGGGGAGTCATGATACAAATTAGCTAAACCCAATAGTGCGTCTGAAAGACGGAGCTCCGAGCTTGAGACTGGGGAAGAAGAAGTAACCACAACATCAACATCAAGAAGGTTGAGGCAAGTCTAGCCAGGAGAATGAGGAGGACTTGCGGGGGAAATAAGGGAAGCAAAACCCATGAAGGAGGAACCCATGATTTCCACCTCAAAATCAGAGTCAGAGGAGACTTGCAGATGGCGGGCGGCACTGGCTTGAAGTGGGACGAGAAGCAGGGGATGGAAGGGGAGAAGAGATGGGGGTACGGCGGGACTGACCAGACTTGGAAGGGAAATGAGCAATCTCAGCAGGAGAAGTAACACATTTGAAGAGGAGGTAAAGAAGGCCTTGATGAAGAAAAGGGCCTTCTCCCTCCCTAGAAAGATTTAAAGAATGCTTGAGAGACGAAATAGAAAGGCAATGAGATTGATTTTATTCCCCCAATGTAGGTAAGAAAGAATGAAGAAATGGGGCCCAAAGACCAACCTGTATTACCCATCGATGGTGAAATATCTCATAATTACTTCTGCGACCCTATCCCAAAGGGGGAGCAGGGAAAAATACTTGGCTAGCTTCTCACCTATTTCAATGAAGTCTTGGAGCTCCGCTTGCAAGGACCTCTTGAAGTAAACTGCCCCAGAGGCTGGAAGGCCAGTCACCGAGGCAATGGTATTGGTGGAGATGGTGAAAGAAGTATTTCCAATTTGAACTCTGCCACATGACCAGGTAGCCAAGGCACCATAAGAAACCATGGCCTGAGTACCCAGTCATTCTTTCCAGGAAAGTAGTTACACCATTGTCCTTGAGAATATTCTAGACTTCCTGGTCCTCCATCAGTTCAGTGCAAGAAGCTGGTTCGATCCTTTTGAGCTACCCACCCATGGTGATGATCCCGTGGCAATGAATAGAGGTGAGGGGACATTAGTTGGCTTTAAAAAGCTCACATAAATTATGGGATTCGTTCACGTCAGCAACCCTCCTGAACCTGTTATGATTGTGATGTGAAAGTCTACATCTCAAAACCAAATCTGCCTGAGTGAAATAACTCTCATCCCACATGCTCGGCTCCATAGACTGTCGATTCTTCATTATGAGATAATCATGACCGCACCCCTTGTTAAGAGTGGGGTTCTTTTTGTTTAGCTTGCTCACATAAGGAACAAAAACTCACCACCATGGTAAGTTAGCTAGAAAAGGAGCAGTCATTCTGAGTAATTTGAAGGAGATCAATAGGAAAATTTCCTTACCAAATTCGCTGAGCGTCAAGGAGGACACCAATGTTGGCCATACAATCAGCCACCTTGTTCCCTTCATGGAAGATATGTTGGAATTTGATCTGCTGGAAGTTCCTTTGAAGAAGAAGGATATCAACAATAATGTTTTTAATAGACCATTGTCCAGGGCCATCCGAATTAAGGAGATTTATGATATTGAGAGAGTCACTTTCCACAATTAAAGGCTCATTGCCAATTTGGAGAGTCAGACTCCAGCCCCTTAAGGATCGCTAAGGCTTCAGTGTGATGGTTGGTCCCCGTGCTAAAATTAGCTGTAATAGCAGCAAGAGGGAAACCAAAATAATTACAGAGAATCGCACCCCCCAGACTTCCCTGGGTTACCTTTAGAAGCACCATCTGTGTTAAGTTTCATCCAGCCAGGGGGGGAGGGAGCCACTGAATAGCAGAGTGAGCCAGGGTTGAGGGTTTAGCTGTGGAAAGGATCGCAATCTGCTGACACCACTCCTTGCTATTACAGAACTGGATTTTTTGCTGATATTTCTTCCATAAACAAACTATTTAGATTATCTTGGAAGAGTATAGCAATATGGTTGGCCACCCTATCAAGTTCTAAACATTGGTCTTTGAAGATTCTCCTATTTCTTTCCTTCTAGATACCCCAGAGGTCATGAGGGAGGATAAGTTTCCAAGTGAGGGAGAGGGTCAGGTGTGAGAAGGGGGAACACCATTGATTGAGGGTATCATGAATGGATTCAGGGAAAGTCCAGACAACACCAAAATGTGACAGAAGCCAATTCTAGATAACCTGAGAAAAGGGACAGTGAAGAAGGAGATGAGAGGAGGACTCCAAAGCTTTACAGCAAAGAACACAGTGAGTGGGAAGGGAGAAGCCTCTCCTTTTTAAGTTCTCTCTTGAGAGGAAAGCTTTCTTGAAGGAGAGCCAAGAAAAGAAACCAATTTTGGGAATAGTCTCTTTGGGCCAAATTTTGTAGAGAGGATGAATCATAGGCAACTTTAACAGAGAAGGAGCCAGAAGGGGAGAGGGGCCAAATACGATCATCAGAAGGAAAGGAGAAAGGAATATAGAGAGAGGATAGTGCAATTCTCAATTGCTTCAAACACTGACTCTGATGCTCACTGATACCCAAAGAATCTGGGATATCCCAAGAGGGAATTGAATTCGTCAATCTCCAGTAACCAAAAACTATCTTGCCATGGTGATTGATGAGGGTTCTTTTGATAGAGTCCCAAATAGGGTTTAGGTATAAAGGTTTTTCCCCAATCCACCAATCGGACCAGAAATCTATTAATGTTCCATTCCCCAGCCTCCACTTGGTGCCAGTACGCAAAAGAGGAAGAGAGCTAGTGACTGAGTTCCAAATAGCCGAGCCACAGGGCAGGGAGGAGAGAAGGAAATATTCCGCTTGAGACAAATATTTGGTTCTCAATAGTTGAGCCCAGTGAGAGTTACCATGAGCCACTTCCCAACCAATTTTAGCTAGCAGGGAAACATTCATATCAGTAATCTGTCTAATCCCAAGACCTCCCAGATTGGTCGGCTTACAAACTTCATTCCAAGAGACAAGGTGTATCTTCTTCTTGTCCTCCACACCTGACCAGAGAAATTTCTTTTGGATTCTCTCAAATAGCTGATATCATTGAGGAAGGAATTTTGAGTAAAGACATAAAATAGATAGGTAAACTCTGAAGAGTAGCTTTAACCAATTGAAGTTTGCCTGCCTGACTTAGAAGGGCACCTTTCTAAGTGGCCAGTTTTTTTTGGTATCTCTTAATGACTAGATTCCATATATTTTTAGTTTGCTTTCCCTTGAAAAGGGGAATGCCAAGATAGGAGGAGGGTAAATCCACAATTTTGCAACCAAAGATGTCAGCAATCCTCCTTTGAGTTTGAGGAGGGGTGTTTAAGAAGGATATACTACTTTTGGTGAAGTTAATCAGTTATTGAGAGGTAAATTGGTAGTTTTCTAAAATTTCCTTGAGGGTGTGAGCTTCGATCACCGAGGTGGAACTCAAGAGAAGGTTATTATCCATAAAGTTGGCTATGAGTGGCCACATGGGAGCTAGAGGTGATTTTTATACCAAAAATGGTAGACTAACTCTTGGCAGCCTCTAAGGCTCTGCTGAGGGTGTCCACCATTAACAAGAAGAGGAAAGGAGACAGAGGGTCCCCTTGCCTAATACCTCTGCTATTTTTGAAGAATTCGGCTGGGATGCCATTTATGAGGATCAAGAAACAAGGGGTAGCAATGCAAGAAAAAATCCAGTTACACCATCTGTTGTCAAAACTGTAACTTTTCAGCACCCGGATCAGGAAAGTCCAGCTGACTCTGTCGAATGCTTTTTACATGTCTAATTTGAGGATCATTCCTATAGACTTTGAATGCTGGGTAGAGTGAATGGCTTCATGAACTGTGATGATACCCCTTTGGATAAAGTGACCGCTGATGAAACCATTCTGATGCGGTGTGATGAGGTCATTCATCAGGGGTTTAAGTCTAGTAGCCAACATCTTGGTGATGATTTTGTAGGAGGTGTTGCATAGGCTGATCGGTTTGAAGTTGGCAATAGACTTAGAGTCAAGGGATTTTGGGTAAGAGTGATGAAAGTAGTATTCCATTCTTTCAGAAGGGATTTTCTTAGCTGGAATTCATTCACGCGTTAAAGAGATCTTGCTTGATGATCTCCCAGAAAATTTGGAAGAAGGCAGCAGGGAAGCCATCGGGGCCTGGAGCTTTGTCACCTTTCATGGTGAAGACCGCTTTGTGAATTTCCTCCATAGAGAAGGGCTTCGTTAAATTTCCATTCATATCATCAGAGACTAATTTAGGAATGTGATGAAGCATCTTGGACATAGCTTGCTCATTGGGGGGATTCTCAGCCTGAAGGAGATTAGAATAAAAGGAGACTAATTCATTAGAGATATCAATGTCAGAGGTTAATAAATTACCTACCAGGGTTAGCAATTCTCTGATTTTGTCTCTGATTTTATGTTTAGAAGTTGTAATGTGGAAGAATTTAGTGTTATGTTCTCCCTGATCTAGATAAATCACTCGTGATCTCTGCTTCTAATAGGTCTCTTCTTCTTTTAGGATGTTATGGAATTCACTGAGAAGAGAGTTTTCTTGTTTATGGAGATGTTCTGATATTCCTTCTTCCTCCACAAGGGCTGAAATGTTAGCTATTTCCTAAGTCATCTTTTGTTTACGCAGTTTGATGCTACCGAACACCTTGCCCTTCCAAATCTTAAGTTGCTTTTTGATTTCCTTGAGCTTACTGGAGAACTTGAACATATCAGAGCCCTTAATTTTGATGTCCCACCAGCTCTTAATAAGAGGGTCTAAATGATTGTTTTCAAGCTAGGAAAGCTCAAATATGAAGGGAGGATTCTTTATGTTCATCTTTTTGTTGGCACATAAAAGCAAGGGGCTATGGTCAGATGTCGACACGAGACAAGGAACTGAGGAAAAAATTGGGGTAAAGAGAGATCCAATCCAAAGATCCCATAGCCCTATCTAGTCTGCTTTGAATATGATTTCTACCCACTATGCGGTTGGACTAGGTAAAAGAGGCACCATGCAGGTCCATATCTAAGAGTGTCTCCTCACGTATGAAGTCAACCAGAGCTTCCATGCTGGAGGGGTTAGCTAGGGATCCTCCTTGTTTTTTAGATGGGTAGAGAGTGCTGTTGAAGTCTCCCATAATGAGAACAGGAAAATTGCCACAATTTTTTATGAAATTTGAAATGTCCTGCCAGAGTCTTTCACGCTGGGTTTCCAAATTAGGGGCATAAACATTGATTGCTATCCAAGTAGAGTCAGAGCCTACCTCTTGGAAGAGCATGCACAAAAAAATTGGGGTGCTGTAGAAGGCAACCTTTGAGAATTTTCAGATCCCAGAGAGTGCATAAGCCTCCCGAATTTCCTATAGAAAGCTGGGACGCAAAGGAAGCTGCATGCCAAATTTTCAAGAGACTGTCATCCTTTTTAAGTTTGGTTTCCTGAAGCATAATAATATCAGGAGAGTGGTTAAATTTCATATCCTTGAGGACCCTCTATTTTTGCAGAGAGTTAAGACCTCTTATGTTCCATGAGATCACCTTCATTTCTTGGATTTGGGTTTACTCCCCACAACCATGGGGATGGTGCTCTGGGTTCCTTGGGCCACATTCAGGGCTGATTCTTGCTAAAGCTTGACATTTCTAGGGGTACGCCCACGAACTTTCTCCATTCCAATATCAGGTTTCTTGCAGCTGCTTCGGGTCATGCGGAGGTTAAAGCTGTCCTCAGAGGTTTGAGTGGAGGGGGAGATCTGGGAGTCAGAGAGGGGGAAGAAAGGAGGACCAAGGGGGTGGTGCCAGCAGGAGGAAGCTCCAAGGAAAGGTTGGGGAGAGGAGGGAGGGAGAGAAGAAAGTTGGAGGGGGGGAAGGTGAAGGCGGAGAAGGGGGAGCAGAAGCAACCACTGAGGGGGGAACAACCACCAAGGAGGGGGGAGGGGAAGTAAGGGGAACCTCCGTGGGAATAGAGATCATAGTGGAAAGAGGCTGGGGGGTGAGAGGGGTTACCATGTTAGAGTCGTTACTGATCTTGCCTTCCTCTAGGAGAGCAAAGGGGTTGGAAGTAGGGATGATCGGAGCCTCTTCGGGAATCATCTTCGGAATATATTTCCCTTTTTTCTTGGGAGAGGCTACATGGGATTTGGGCTTAGGCTGAGGCTTAGTGGGGCATCCAGATGCTCTGTGGCCGATGCTTTTGTAGATGGAGCATGCTTATGGAATATATTCGAATTCAATGGGTTGGGTCCATGTTCCAAAATCCGATAAGAGCTCAATCGATTTTGGGAGTGGGTAACTGACATTAGCGTTGACACAGAAATGAGCACGAATGAATCTAGTTTTAGCCTTGGTGGCTTGGTCTATTGCTATTAGAGAACCCATAGAAAGAGCAATACCTTCGATAACCGCAGGATGCCAGAACTCCAGGGGAAGACCTGGTAGACGAACCCATATTGGGGCCTGAGTCATGGTTTCAGTGAGCGGGTTGAAGCCAGGTGACCATTTCCTAATGTAGAACCCTCTTCTGCCGAAAAACCAAGGACCACCCAGAAGAGCTTGAGTGAAGTCTTCCTTCAAGCTAAATGAGAAAAGGATGAATCCATTTGGCATTGTAGCTATTTCCAGAGCGCCACAAGGGTTCCATTTCATGCGGGCCCATTTTTTGATATCTTCGAGGGGGGTTCTATGACCCATCAGCTTACCCACTAGGGACATATCTCTAGAGGTAGCAGCCTCCTCTGTGATGTGAGAGGGGATATGAAGAGAGAAGGACCCATCAGAGAGTATTGGAGACAACTTGTCCGTATGGGTTGCAGAAGTGGACCCTTCCACTACTTTTTTCCATGCCTCGGGGGGAGGCTTAGGAGACAGGGCCCCAGAGTTAGCAGGGCGATACTCCTGATCTAGACCAGAAGGGTCTGGCATCAGAGCCAGCACCAGAGGATGCAGGGATTTCAAAAAATCAATAGGCAGCAAAAAAGCTAGTTGCAAGAGTCATAAGAATTTGAGAAATGTACCAATAAAATCTAATTTTAATCACTCTTCAACAAATATGCAAACTAAAATCAAGAGCCATAAAATGGAGACTTAGGTTAGACATTGAAAAATAAAAATCAATGATGTGAATTCTACAAGAGGTATTAGTTTAAAACCAACATAAATTTGCAGACAACTTATCTCCTTTTATAGATTCCTTATAATCAATGCTTATCATAGTTTCTTGCCTTATAATCAATGTCTTGCATAATTTTTGCCTTTCATTCAATATCTAAATAGTCAGAATATTTTTCAATAGTTCTTAAATATCTAAACAGTGAGCATTGAGAATATATAATCAATGCTTCTCATAGTTTCTTGCCTTATAATCAATGCCTTGAAAATTTTCTTTCCTTTCATTCATAGTTTATTGCCTTTCCTTTTCTGAATAAATTTAATGTTTCCATCGTTAATATGTAGTTATTGGCAAAGAAAATTCTCTATAGCCTAAAATCACCAGTTTAGAAAACATGTGCATATAGAGTTTCCTAAGTGCATATTTGTTTCTTCAGGTTTATGTAAAAAATTCTTTAATTTAATAAAAAAGGTTGACACAAAGCACAGTCTCCAGTTAATCCAGGTTCAAGGATAGGAACCCATGTTATCCATGTATTGAGACTCTGACTCATCTTAGACTTGAAAGGCCCAATTTGTCCATAATGAGTTGGCGTGTTCATTAGGTTGTGGCCTAATAAGTCACCTTTTTCACCCCCGAGTCTACTTAGGTGTTCTATCTTGTCTGGTCTACATTATTTTTGCCACCATATTTTATTCCATCCACGATCTTCTCTACGCCTCAAACATAACACCGTATGTACATATCTAATGATTGTAAGTTTGTTTATCTAGAAGCACATTCATTTCCTTAACATGATTAATTGCTAAAATAACCTTGATTGCTTGACCAGTAGCCATATTGAGGGTTGTTATCTCATTATAGGGACGTTCATTTATAACAAAGTTCATCTCCATCTTTTTCATTTGTTGCTTTTCTTTTTAAATTGGTTACTTTTGGAAATAACCATGTATCTATTGATTATGTATGTTCACATTATTAAGGATTCTAAAAATTTACTTTTCATCAATAGAAATGGCATTTAGTTTAGCTAGTAAATCTGTGTGGATAGTATAGTCACATGCTATAAACACAATCCTCTTGCAATTTTGTATTTGACCACAAATCTATAAAGCATGCAAGTTCCACTTTTCAATGTGTGTCCTTCTTGTTTTCATTTCTCTTTCTCTGCCACTTCCATATTTGTGTCCTCTACCGGTATCTAGAAATCTTATAAAGCATTATATGTTTAGACTGAAAACTTCTCCAAAGTCCTTGTAGTAGGCTGCAAATTCATAACTGCAGTCAGCTATAAAATAACTATATGAACCATTAAAGAACATTGACAACATCAAATTTTATTTCTGATTTAGAATGTTTTTTCGTTAAAGTATAATTTTTTTTGAAATATATATGTTAGATTTATTCTTATTCATTTATTTTTATTGAATCTGAAATTGCAGAGATTTGCTACATATTTATATTTGGCCAATTTGATTTGGAATATTTAGCCTTCAGATTGTACCCCCAGTCAAGTTCATAACTACGATAAAAAAATACTATCAATATATATATATATATATATATATATATATATATATATATATATATATATATATATATATATATATATATATATATTAACCCTCACCATTTTTACACTTAATTGATTTAATATTGAATAACTTATCCTTACATTCGGGTTTCCCTGACAATAAAGAATTTGTATCCTATCAAATAAGTGGGCAACAACTAACAAAAAACAGAGCATGTAAGGACATTTCCATCAGAGGATTGTCCACGTAGATTTCTTAAGTATAATTATGTAGGCAATAAAGAGACAAATATCCTTGAAATCACTTATTCAAATTATGTCATAGATGTAGGTGCCATTACAATTATGTTATTTACAATTTTAGATTTTGTGTTTGATGTCTTTGTGACAGTGTCCATGTTGTTCTGCAGTATGATTACAGTTGATCTTTTCCGCCAAAATAATATGTTTTTCCATTTTATAGAGAAACTTTAGCCTATTTTTGTAAGATCTTTCTAATGTTGGATTTATGTTTAAGGTTCAGAGTATGTATTGCATTCTTTGTTGGTGCGGAATCATTTAATTGTCTATCACATTTTTCTGTCTTACTAATATCTTTGTTAAAAGACAAAAAACCAAAGTGTAATATCTAGTGAATTCCCTCTTTCACTTTGGTACGTATGGGCACGTGCCTTAAACATTGATAGCATTTGTTGTGTGCTAAGGGGTTTTAACCCCTATGAGGCTACATCGAAAGGTCCCAAGTTGGATGTCAGACTACTCATCGACAAGGTTTTCGAAGCTGCCTGCCAAATAGAAAACCACTTTCGTCAATTGTCCTCTTTAGTTCATCTCCCAAATATATTTTAATCTACTCCTTCCCTTCTAGGAAAAAATATAACCATTGGTTATTTGTTATAAAGATTGTTTCGTTTATTGTTTGACCAATTTTTTGTTTGTTTTCCTTTTCAACTTGAAGATATAAAGATTAGACACAAAATTGACCCCCCTAAATAGTGTGACCATCATTGTGTCCTACTTAAAAAGAGAAGAAGAGTTTAAAAGGATTTAATTTGTTGTTAATGTATTACATTGTAGGCATCCAAAACCATTGAAACAAGTGATCGCAAAACTGGTTAGAGAACACCTTAACTTGATGTCAACTAACCCTTCGTACTTTTCCAAGTTTCATATTGTTGGTCCCCATTCGTGAGGCTTTAGCTTAGCTTACGATTGTAATGAAGATGTAGTGAAATATGAACCTCGACAAAAAATGAAAAAAAATGGGTGCTTCAACCATGAAAATGCATTCAGAAAGGAAATTCAAGCATAGCGCCAAAAAAATTACAAATGCAAGCAACAAAAAATTAAAAAGAAAAAAAATGAATGCCTCTTTGATTAAGTCTTCAGAAACAGATGTGTAGTTATACAAAATTGAAAACTATGAAGTTGTCAAATGTTTATCACCCCAAGTTTGCAATTGGTTATATTTTGAGAAGTTGTATTTAGATTAGATTATGAAACTTGTTTTTTTGTACATTTCTCTTTATTTGATGCTAAGAAATATGAAATAATTTGGGAAAACAAATTAGTGGCTTCATGTTCATATTTTTGTATTATTGGTTTATACATCTAAATTTGGATAAGGAAAATTTACAACTATTTACTTATGAGTTCAAATTAAAAAAACTATTGTGATACATTGGTATCAAAGTATATTATTTCAAGAAACTTTCAGTTAAAACTTTAAACACGACAAAGTGCTCGAATTAGGTGGTTTTCCTTATCATGAAATGTACAAGTCATATTTTTTAGTGCATAGCTTGCATGGTGAAGACTATTATGGAAAAAAAAAATCTTAATGAATTATTGTGGTTATAGATTTTAAATTTATATATTTTTCCCTTTCATATGCGTGATGTGAAATTATTTGTCTAGATATGGCATACTAAAACAAAGATGACCCTCTTAATTCTTTTGTTATTTCACATGCATAGATTTAATTTTAATGCTTGACTTACTCCTGAAATAAAATGTTGTGTGCCTCATAATATTAAAAAATTAATTACCTTTAAATTATTTCACTCGGACATATCCATGTGTTTTTTGTAGTTGTTTCATTCCCTTGTAACTTTTCGATTCCTTTGATCTTTGCTTGCTTATGCCTTGTGTTTATATACATCGAAAGTAACCTATGTGGTTGAAATTGTGCTTGTGATGGATTTAAGATGCTTACCTTTTTGTGACAAAAAAATATGCAACATAAAATTGTATTTTTAGTTTCCCCTTAGATAATTACGAACATCACATGTTCATGCATGTTTCTTTTTAGCTTGCAATTGCATCATAATTATGTAATTGAAGTTAATGTGCAAAACTCCAAGGTTTTTCACATGATATCCCTGTCATGGACACAACTTTGACATCTGGGGGCATCACTCTCTTGATTGACAGTTGTTCTGATATTGAACCAAAAATCCAACTTCTAAATGTTTTCCCCCTTCAATATGTGTTGAACGTTGAGCTCCAACATCATGTGGACCTTGTAGATAGCATACACTTTCAAACAACACTGCTGCCCTCTAAATTTTCAAGTCAAGTTTTAGATGGAACGTTGAAAGAAGGCACCATTGTCATCTTGAGAAAAACCTTCTACAAAATGATCAAACATGAGTTGCACATCTCTCACCTTTTGCCATTAATAATGTGTTTTTAATCCCTCTTTATTATTACTAATTTTTTTCCCTTTTCACTTTTTTATTTTCTACAGGACCATTCTTGTTACTGACATGGATATTGTGTCAGAAACACATACCAAAGTTGGTGCTCTAAATCAACTTTCTACCCATGTCATTCATGGTAAGCATTCAAGTCTCGAGGCAACTCATGGTCTTGACAATGTTTTGCTTAAGCAAAATGCTTCCTCAAAAATATATTTAGTTAAATTGTGCAAGTATGTCTATTTATATTAGTGCATTGAATACAACCATACATGCATGGTCTATTGATGGTTGTGCCCTAGGAAAAACAAACCTATGAGAATATAACAATACAAAGGGTAGTGATTCCTTTTTTGGGTTTGATTTTATGGATAACAAAGGAGGTAAACTTTGTGTCACTTTTTTCAACAAGATTACAGAAATGTTCTATGGGAAAATTGAAAGTGGAAAGATGTACACCATCATAAATGACAAGATAGGAAATTCAAAACCATATTACAACCATTTGAACAACCCTTTCAAGATTTTTTTACAAGAATCCTTGTTTGTCATTCCTCTTATAATGAATGAGGACATAATACCTTTTTTTTATTATTGGTAAATAGTTTTGAAGGGACTATACCTTGTTACAAAAAGGGATAAGAAGCTAGATAAAGTAGATAATGTAGTCAATAGTTTTGAAGGGACTATACCCTGTTACAAAAAGGCTTAAAAGCTAAATAATGCAGTTAATACAGTTATTATGGATCAACATCCAGATAATACATGAGTAGCCAACTATAGTTTTTTGAGAAACTATACAAAAAGGATCAAATAGGAACAAAACTGCAACAAAGCAGCAAGAAAATTGCATCCTACCAGCAACAAAATAGTAAACCAGAAGTAAGAACAACCTTCATTTGTCATCTCTGTCAATATTTTTCCTCGCCTTTTGTAGAGAGGTGAAGAGTGCTAGAGTTGTGATGTGGGAGGGATCATTTTTGTCCAACTAGGAGAGAATCAAGTCACGTTCTGGTCCTGCCTCCCAAATGACCATTAGAATGTCACTGAACGTGTAATCACTTTTGACATGTAGCTCCATGAAGTTATAAATACCCTTGATAGTAGAAATGGTGCAGTCATGTCAGCATTTTACATTTCCCAGTTTCTAATCCATTGAATTGAGCTTTTTGTAAACTTCCAGAATCTGACCATCATGATCTTGCATATTCCTTTTACCTTCCCTCTTAGAAACCTATTTGAGCTCTTTTTGCAAAGCCTCTAACTCCTTTTCATTTTTTCAATTCTATTTGTTAGGTCTCCCTTCTTCTTCGTAGCAGAGGCTCCTTCAGGGTTGTTTATATGCAATAGATTTTTAGTTGTCTTAATGTATTTTCTGCTACAAATATTCCTGTGGGAGGGGAAAAGATGATTTAGAGGGTACAAAGGGTTCTTCGACCTGATATTCCTTTGGTTGAAAGGAATGGTGGGGGAAGTGGAAGAACCAGGGTTAGAGGAGGTAGGGGAGGCAGAAATGTGAGCATATTTGGAAAGGTAGTGGCAGTGAAGCAACAGAATGAGGCCTTGATGGAGGGGGATAGCATGGGTATGATTATGGAATTCAAGAACAAAGTGTTCCAAGGAGTTGAGAAGATAATGAGGAAAATAAATTTGCATATTCCATCTAAAGTGGTTCAAAAAACAAGATGTTTAAGAGGTACTGTGACATATCATCCTTCCACTGTAACATACCTGACAATCATCCTTGTAATTTCATTGAAAGTCTTAGGAATGGAAGTTACTTTTATGTCTGTAGTAACAAACTCAAGGTCTTCACCTTCATCAAGGAATTTCTTGGCTTTGGTATTCTTATCAATCCTTTTGCTGAAGAACCTAGCACCTTCCAAGCTCAGGCCCGTCACTTCAGTAATTAGCTCCTCAGTGATCTCCATATTGTGCTCACCATATTCAACCATCCTCTTCTTCCAACCAACCATAAATTGAAGGGAAATATCTAGATCATGGCCCTGCATTTTTTCAATGAGGTTTGAGACCCCACTCATTTGTAAATAATTCCATAGAGCCTCGTCTTCTTTCCAAGCAAGATCATAGGTGGGTTCAATTTGAAATGGAGCTCCACCCATTTTGACTTTGTTTCTGCTAAACCTGTTTCTTCTATTCCAAATGGTAATGTTGCTTCAACAAAAATGCTTCTTAACGATGCCTTTGCAGACCCAAAAAGCGTGTGAAGGTTGATGATAATTATTAACCCTTCCTGAGATGGTAATCATCCCCAAAATGGTGAAGGACTTCTTAATGATGGTTTTGGATTTCATACTTATCATTGATGATGTCATTTTATACCTTACTAGGAATTATGTCATCACTAAACCAAGTTTGCATGTTATTTCTAACCCCATAATTAGCAAGACTATCTGCCACTTTGTTACCTTCTCTATAGGAGTGAATAATTTGACAATTTGTAAAGGATTTACAAATATTAATAGATTCATAAATGAAATCTCTAATGGTCCAACTAGGGGGTTGTGCTTGATTTAGAAGATTTACTATATTCATAGAGTCCTCCTCAATTATAATATTTGAAATATTGTAATATTTTGCTAGCTTGATCCCCCATAATGTTGCTAAGGCTTCAGCATAGTGATTTGTCTGATGACCCATTTTCCTAGAAAAAGTAGCAACTACCAAGTTAATGTACCAAACTAAACACAAAAACTCTAAAAAACTCAAATGAAATCGATACCTGATAGATAAGACAAGATGTAGATGGAAAAGAAGGCCGATGTAGACAAGATGGGCGCACACGAGCGATCCTGTAAGGTAGATCCAAGAAACCTGTGAGACACAGATACTTGACAGAAAAAGACAACGTTAAAAGATATTTGGGTGGACTACCTGAAAAACAGGTCCGAGAAGCGATAAGCTCCCTCGGTGGATGTCAGTCCATGTTTTCAATTAAAGGAAGAAGCATACATGATAAGAGAATGTAAATAAATGTCTAGATTTTCTGATCAAAAGTGACAGATAGAATGTAAACAGTGGACAGAAAGCAACAGAAAATAGGAAACTGTGAAAAAAATGTTAGATTTCTGTTACCTGAATTCTTTTACCTGTCCGTAGGCTGATCAACGTCGATTAGGAAAATCGGCATTGATTAGGAAAAATCAGCGTCGACTGAGATAGGTCAGCGTCGACTAGGGAAAATCGGCGTCGACTGGGACCGGTCGGCATCGACTAGGGGAAAATTGTAGGAAGATTGAGAAACAGACAATGAAAGCTAGATCGTCAATGTCTGCTGGATCTGCAGGAGCCTTTGGGATGCTAACAAAGCTCCACCTTCGCTAGACGCAGGAGTAGAGTCACCAAGAGATTAATGGAGGCTTGCGATGTCGATGTGGTAAGAGCAGAGTAATGGTACTCCTCTCAGGGATTGATTTGGATGGAATTAGCTTTCACTTGATAGATAATGCTCAGGCTTGATGTCCAGTACTCTCTGTCATTCTTTCTATCTCACCAGAACTGAATTCTGGCCCTGTATATGTAATCGGCGCTGAATGTGTATAGTCAGTGCCGTTCCAAAAAAAATCGGCGTCAACCGAGTACCAGTCGGCACCGATCAGGGAACTGACTCCCAAAATGGCTAAAAAGAACCATTTGGAAAGATGCAAGTGATCCCTCCGACTCAAATATGGGAAATATCCCACTGCACGGTTTTGGGGGAGGAGAAATAGGGGGGATAGATGGATAGAATTGATATGGGAGGTTAGGAATTGATATGGGGTAGATAAGTGGTTAAAAAAGTGTAATTAAATAGTTAATATTTAATTATCTATGGGTAAAACATAATGGGGTGAAATAAATTTAGGATAGATGTTTAAATCAAATATTTAAATAATACCCTAAGGGGGAAGTGGTGATATAAATGTGCCCCAGGTTACCCGAGAAGGTAAACGAATGTGGGGGACACTAAATTGGGTAACCAATTTTAGGTGTCTACATTTTGCCCCTTTTTGTCGAGTAACTTGCGATAAGCAAAGTTGCAAGACAAAAACAAGGAGTTGGGAGAAAGGAAGAAAAAGTGATGATGTGATCCCCCTCAAACTAGGGATGGGATGGGTCCCGAAAGAACAACCGATCCCAAGTTTGAAAAAGGTAGATGAAAATGCAGGATGCCCCAGCTAGATGCCTAGAGTAGATCTAATCATTAATGAGGCAAAAAAATAATAAAAAGGCAACAACCTAAGGAACTCACATTGGTAGGGCAGATTAGACGGTCTTCACATGAGACGACGTTAATACCTACAGACCTGTGAGTGTAAAGAGGGCTGCAAAATAGTAGCACCTAAAGAATGACACAGTGGTAGGGACAACCAGACAGTCTGCAAAGCAGACGACGTTAGTGCCTACAGACCTGTTATCTTTAAGCTGCCACAAATGTGAGTGCCCCATGTACAGGGAAAAGACTCAAAATGGGTGATAATACCAAAAGTATGTGCCAAAAGGCAATACTCAGGTCATAATAATGACCAGATAAATAAGCCAAGCATCAACACTATGGCAAAAAGAGTAGGAGATGGAAGAAAGTGATGTGGAGAACCAAAATTGCAACCACCTAAATCGGCGTCAACTAAACCAATCAGTGCCGACCATAAAAATTGGCGCCAACCATACCAAACACATATAAATATGAGAAAGGAAAACGTGAATGATTTATTTAGACCATGACGATTGATTTAGAGAGAGTCAAAAATTGATTTTGAGCAACATGGAAGCCTCTGGGAGCAATCAGAAGTGGAAGAGGACACGACCTGGGGTAAGTGGATCTACCCAAACTTGCTATATAGTTTTATCATGAAATAGCATATTAGGATGCTAGTTTTTAGGAAAAAAACTAGCTAAATGAGAGGCCAGAGCATTTTTGGGCATTTGGCCTTTCAATCGGCGTCGATTGGTTTCAATCGTCGTCGACTGGTTTCAATCGTCGTCGACTAAAGCAGATCGACATCGATTTGACGCAATCGACACCAATTGGAGTGTTTAGACTTAAGAAAGTGATAGAATGTGTTTTTTGATGTTTGGATTTGGATAAATAAGTAGCTAACACTGTCCATGATGTCATGTGATACAGGCATGAGAGGCTTTACATATGCGGGATGCTATTCCTGAGCTTCTAGAGACCATTCTCCCCGATGTGACTGACGTGGATTGGCATCACCTAGAGCTAGCCAGGCTCGGGGGCTTCCGGTACTACCGATGGGTGCCTCGAGATGTAGAGTTGTTGCGAGCACTAGTACGGTGATGGGATAGCAGGACATGCACTTTCTGGTTCAGGATGGGTGAGATGACCATCACCCATGAGGATATATATAGGATCCTGAGGCTGTTGATCACCGGGGACCCGATTGAGATTACTCCATGAGAGCAGCAGTAGAGGGCCCTAGGACGATTGTATGGAGACAGGGAAGATGATTCAGAGATAGTGTCCGGGGTGGTGAGGATAGCCTCACATTATAGACAGGATGATGCCAGGAGCTGACGGATAGCGCTGATTCAGATGGTGATCTCCTATTTTTCTCTACCAGATTCAGGAGGTGGGAGATTTCCATTGCTATTACTAGACTGTGTTTGTGACATCCTGCAGTTCAGATAGGTGTTCACATTTTCGATGCCCTGATAGCTCAGATATACTATGAGTTATGGATGTACACCACCGGTAGGTGGACAGGTATTGATGTTAGCTTTGTGCTCCATTGTTGGGCATATGAGCACATAGCAATGATCAGGCCATCCGGGCTTCCATGGATGCCAACAGTAGAGGGGGCCCTTGATTATGGATTCTGGTGATGGTGGGCCGACATGGCCCTGGGAGATACAGGGAGATCTGCGGAGTGGTATGTTGAGCACTTCAGGATGCTGACACCAGAGCAGGTCATTTGGAGACCATATTGGGTCTACCCGACATGGGCCGGTCAGGAGGCTCACCTGGTGGAGCTGAGACGGAGTAGGGTGGTTAGGGGCCACAGGCCAGATATGTGGGAGCACATCCCATTTATACGGGTACTGAGGTAGTTTGGCTTGGTACAGACAGTTTTGACCACCTACAGGCCATACATGCGGGATAGCAGAGAGACCGATCTACCAATTTTGATCCCGGTAGATCCATTGAGGGAGGCCCCACCTTCCACAGATAGTGATGACGACGTAGGAGTAGATGATGGCTATGTGGCATGGTATTCTATAGAGCTACCATGACACCTGCCAGCATCCATAGATGCAGATGAGGAGGACATAGCTGCAGTGCTAGAGAGGCTGGAGGGAGAGCATGCTACCCTGACGCAGACACACCAGGCTTCCCTTGAGGAGATTAGAGCTCTGACGGAGGAGAGGGATGCATTGATACTAGAGAGAGACACAGCTTGTCAGGAGTGAGATACAGTGATCCAGTAGAGGGATCGCTACCATCGGCATAGAGAGGCCCTCAGGGCCAAATACGGTGATACAGGCACTATTTCAGAGTCTGAGTCACAGGGTGCGATAGTAGGAGGGCCACCACCACCACCAGCACAACACCATTACGAGCACCTGGTATGGTGAGTCTGAGCACTTATCAGGCTCTCCTCGCCGAGGTGAGATACTATGAGGATGCCCTAGCACAGCATGCCCCTGATGTGCCTCGTTACGGTGTGAGGAGGAGATCAGCGACAGCCGCAGCTAGTGGTGCATCAGAGGGAGGGAGCACCAGGAGAGATCAAGGTGGCGGCAGGCCCCCAATAGCAGGTGCTTCTAGCTCGATAGGCGGTGGCCAGGAGAGACAGCCTGGACTAGAGGAGGGTGGAGGAGATAGTGTCTTCCACCTATCAGATTTTATGATATAGATATGTTATTTTTTTGTATCGATATATTGATGTAGCCTTGATTTGAAGGAATTTTTGATGTATGATATAGATGGCTTGATTGAAGCCATCCATTCTTTGTTGTACAGACACTCATGTATATATATAGATTCATCATTTTCTGTGTTATGTGATTGTACTCATGCATTTAATTTTGATAGTTATGGATAGATGTAGCTAATGTGATGGAGATAGACATATGCTGATAGAGGATAAATATGGGATTTAGACATGAGGATAGCGTAATTGTGATGTGATTGATATGTTTAAGATGTTAATTTAATTTTGATAAATAGATATAGATAGATGTAGTGTAAGTTTGATGGTCATAGCCAGGTGCTGATAGAGGATAGATAGATGTGATGTGGTTTGATGTGATTGATTAGATTTGATATGTTTAAGATGTTAATTTAATTTTGATGAAAATAGATATAGATAGATGTGTATTTAGACAAAGTAGATAAGATGAGTATAGATAGATGATAGATTTTGACTAAATTAACATGTTAAGTGGAAATGCTCTTTGTGACAGCAAAGGATGTAATGATATTATCTTAGTTTAGAAGATAAAAAGTGATACACCTAGATAGGAAAAAGAATGATAAGTTAGGCCCCTAACTGACCACAAATAGAGACTTTGGTAGGAAACTGAAAGACGATGCATATAAGGCCATAGATACAGATAAAATGAACCTGACACTAGTCAGTCACAAACCAGATCTAAGAGACAGATGGAACGAGAAGTAAGTATGTATCTTGTCGAAATATACGAAGGATAGAATACGTGCTCATATTGGAAAATAGGGTCTCCATATGATCGAAAAAGGTCTTATATCTCAGCTTCATGATTTTTGTTTTGATAGAAGAGAAAACTGATCAATGCGGGAAGTTTTCCAAACATAGAAAGACTGATCGATACGGGAAGTCTTTCAATGATGTTAACAAGTGAACAAACTTGCCGAAGAGGAAGTCTGTTACTGCAAAGGCTGATCAATGTGAGAAGCCTTGAAAATTCCATGAAATAAACAGCTGTCCTTCAAGGTCTGTATTTTGATGATAGCCATCCTTCAAGGGAATGGTCTATACTTTTTGATTTATTTGATAAGGCATGGATAGTTGTCCTTCGAGGGATCAGTCTATCTTTTGGAATTTTAGGATAGCATGTTTTTTTTTTTGAAAGAAGCTGAGTTTAGACCTAGATAGATCAGATAGAGGGGAAGAAAATGTATACAAACACGTACTCATGCCCCGAGTAGATTCGATTAAGATAGACACTTAGGATAGATGAAGTAGTGATTAAGGTGTTCCTACCATGAGGAGGAACATATCCATAAAAAATTCCATGAGTAGAGTCGTGGTACTCATATTTAAGGTAGAAATGACACAACGCGGAGAACCACATAATTCCAAATCACTTACAAAAATACATGACTGGTTATAGATGGATGAAAGATCTGTTTTGTGACCAAGATCGTGTAAGATAGATATTAACAATAGAAGGGCCTTAGATGCAAAGCATTAAGAGGTTCCATTTCAGGTACACCATCCATGGAAGATAGATGATAAGCCCCAGACCCATATTTATGAGTGACTACGTACAAACCCATCCAGTTAGGAGCGAACTTACCATGCTAACTTTGTTCTAGTGTAGTGGCATTTTGGTTTTCTGTAAGAACAAGATCACCAACTTTGAAGATACGGTGTTGAAAGTGCTTCTTATAATCACATTTGACACACTCAAGATAGACCTGATGATGCTCGAGAGCATTGAGATGTCACTCATCGAGCAATTCAAGCTGCGCTAGATGATTTTGATGATAGTCCTCATCAGAGACAAATTCTCTGAGAGAGACATGAAGAGATGGGATCTGGACTTCTAAAGGAAGGACAACCTCAGATCCATAGATGAGAGAGAAGGGAGTAGCACTAGTAGGAGTATGAATGCTAGTCCGATAAGCCCAGAGAGAAAAAGGGATATGTAAATGCCAATCCCTACCAGCTCGACTAGTTACCTTTGCGAGGATATTACACAAAGTTTTATTGGAAGCCTTAGCCTGGCCGTTAGCTTGGGGATAGTATGGAGAAGAAAATATGAGTTTGATATTGAACGCATTGCAAAGGTTCTGTAAATCAATGTTTTTGAAAGATTTACCATTGTCTGTGATGAGTTTGTGTGGGACACCAAAGTGACAAATGATGTGTTGATAGACAAAATCAACAATGGGTTTAGCTTTAGTCGATGAAAGAGGAATAGCTTCTACCCACTTAGTGAAGTATTATGTGGTAGTAATGATAGAATGATGACACTGTGAGGAGTGGGGATTGATGAGACTGATGAGATCAAGACCCCATTGTGAAAAAGGCCACAAATATGCTGCAGGTTACAAAGCCTGACTAGGGATATGTGTAAGATTGGAATGTTGCTGACACTTGACACATTTCTTAGTGTATTCACAACAGTCTCGATTAAGAGAAGGCCAATAATAACCTAAACGTAAGATGCGTTTAGCTATGGCCAAGCCACTAAAATGTCCACCACAGATACCGTCATGGACCTCTTGGATAGCTTTAGATGATTCAGGGGTTTTGAGGCACCGAAACAAAATACCATCAAAACCACGTTTGTAGAGGATTCCACCCAGAATAGTATAGTGATTAGCGCGTAGGATAAAAGATCTTCTACCATTGGATGTTAGATCAGGAGGGAGCACTGAATGAGATAGATAATCAAAAATATGCCTGATACCACTCATCTTGAGTGTTGGTTGTGACGGCATTGATTGAAGTCAACTGCCCGAGATGAGAGGGTTGGTCTAAACACTGCACAACCACAGAAAGTCATGAGTCTTCGGTAAAAGGTGGAATAAGTGAGGCTAAAGAAGCCATTGTATCCATGAATCAGTTCGCAGTGCGAGGGATAGCTTGGATAGTAAATTTATCAAAAGCTTGAAGTTGAAAGAGAACGATATCACGATATTTTTGAAGAATATCATTTTTGCATTGATAGACACCCGTGACTTGATTAATGATGAGCTCAGAATCACCAAAGATGTCGATATGGTGAGCGCCAAGATTAATGGAATTCTGAAGACCTAAAACAAGAGCTTCATATTCAGCCATATTATTGGTACACTCAAAGTTAAGTTTGTGTGTGACAGGGATAGGTGCACCCCAAGGAGGAATCATGAAAAAACCTGCACCTCCCCCTTGCTAACATTTGGACCCGTCAAAGAAGAGTTTCATTTTAAATGGAGAAAGACCGAAATCAATTTGTTGAATGCATTCATCTAGGAATTGAGCAAGGGGAATTTGAGTGTCTGGAAGAGGAGTATCAGCTAATTGATCTGCAATGACCTGACCCTTGATAGATTTTTGTGAGATGAACTCGAGATCAAACTCTGTCATGAGCATGAGCCAACGAGTGATACGATCATTGTGATATGGTTTCGCATGCATTGTCTTGAGTGGATTGATACTTGTAACAATATAAGTCTTGTGATTAAGGAGGTAGTGACGAAGCTTAGAGGTTGCGAAGAAGAGAGCACAACACAATTTTTCAGTCTTCAGAATAACGTGTTTCATACTCATGAAGAGTGCGACTGATGTAATATATGGCTTGTTCTTTACCGTTAGCATCCCGATGTGAGATCATGGCTCCCAGAGCATGGTCAGTCACAGAAATATAAAGATAGAATGGCTCCCCCTCGCGTGGAGGTGTAAGCACAGGTGGAGAAAGAAGATAGGCTTTGAGATCATCAAAGGCCTTTTGGTAATGCTCATCCCATTCAAAATGCACATTCTTACGGAGGAGATGATGAAAAGGTTGACAATGGTCTGATAGTTGCGAGATAAAACGACGTACTGATTGAAGATGTCCTTGAAGACCGCAGAGCTGTTTTAAGTTAGAAGGGGGAGGCATCTCAAGGATAGCCTTTATTTTTGTGGGATCGACTTCAATGCCCCTAATAGAAATGATAAAACCTAAGAGTTTACCAGTGAGAATGCCAAACACGCATTTAGATGGATTTAGGTGAAGACAAAAATGAATGAGCCTCTCGAAGAGAGGTGTAAGAATGAAAAGATGATCCTAATGGCATTTGGATTTACCGAGGAGATCATCGACATAATCCTCCACAGTTTTGTGTAAGAGATCATGGAAGATGTAGGTCATTTCTCGTTGGTAGGTTGCTCCTGCATTCTTAAGACCGAAAGGCATGACACGATAACAAAAAGTCCCCCAAGGGGTTATGAAAGAAGTCTTATGCTGGTCCTCTGGTGTGATGAGAATTTGATTATATCCAGAGAAGCCATCCATAAGAGAAAGCATCTCGTGACCTGCGGTTAAATCCACGAGTTGATCGATATTAGGTAGAGGGAAATCATCTTTCAGACAAGTGAGATTAAGATCCTGGAAGTCGGTACAAATTCAAATTTTCCCAGTAGCTTTAGTTACTGGTACTACATTCGAAACCCATTGTGGATAATCAATGGGTTGGATGAAGTTAGCAGAAAGCAAGCACTGCAACTCTTCTTTGACAAGAAGGGCTATACGAGGGTGCATTTTACACAATTTCTGTTTAACCGGTTTGATGTCTGGAAGAGTAACGATATTATGGACCACAATATCAGGATCTAGTCCTGGCATATCTTCGTATGACCAAGCAAAAGCTTGGCGATGGTTGGAAAGAAATGTGGTAAAGTCTCCTAACTCCTGTGGATTAAGAGATTGGCCGACCTTAATGATGCGAGGGTCTTCAGAAGTCCCTATATTAAGGTCGACAGTGGCTTCATTGAGAAGCATAGACGTATCAGAAGGAATGGTTTTAGGAAGATAGGAATCCTCTACCCCCATATAGGTGAGGACCAAGTCATCATCCACACAGTGGATAGTGTTGATAGTAGGAGAGTCATCTCCAACTATTTCAGGGAAGACTAATGGTATGGAAGTGGATTCGCCATTAGCTTTATAGGTCAATGGACCTATGGAAATGGTATTGACTAAAAAAAAGTTAGGCGGGATGGAAATGGCATCATCCACATCAAGTGATGCTTCTGACCTGGCGGGAGAAGATGGTTCTTCAATGGAGAGAGGCTCATTGAGAATGGTGATGGTGGCTTTTGAGAGAGGTTTAAATCCTAAACCAAATTTTTGATGTGGTTTAAGAGTTGGAATGGACGCAAGGTCATGTATACCTTGTTCATATTTTCCCAAGCCAAATCCCTTCCATGTGCATCGATATAAATAAGTTTTTACGAATGCGGGATTCTGTAAACAATCAAACCCTGCTAAATAGGGTTTGGCCCTTGGGGGAGAATCTGGGTGATAGTGAGGTGTATCAAGACCATCGTAAATGAAATTAGTTTGTTGACTGGGCAGACCAATGGTGACGATGTGGCCAAGACCTGGCTGATATTCAGGTTGTTTATCTAGTCTACCATACTCATTAGGTTTGAGATGGGCGTCAAAAGAAAGAAGAGGAAGCTCTCCTAGTGAAAAATGCTGCAATGTTTCTTCCAGATTTTGTAAATTTGGTAGTTTTGTTGCAGGTATGGAAGAAGGATGAAGCCTCATCAGGAGAACCAGCATTCTCCTTTAGAGGGGTAGATCTTGTGGTCATGTCGCACTGTGCGGAAGGAAAAGGATCTCCTGGATGAGTATAGATTTTTCCCTCATACTGATATTTTAAGCATCGATGGAGGGTTGATGGGACACAATGCATTGTACGAATCCAGGAACATCCAAGGATCATTTTGTAGTGGAATTTTCCTTCAACAATGTAAAAAATCTCGTGAAGCAGTTTCTTACCCACCTGAATGGGTAGGACCACAGTTCCTAAAGTCACCGCCAGCTGATCGTTAAATGATCAAAGGGCGAAAGGCGGTGGTGACACTACATTCTTTGGTAACTTAAGTTGCTCGAATGTGTGAGAGGAAATGATGTTGAGTGCAGCACCACTATCGATCATAGTGTGCTTTAACGTAGTATTGTTGATTTGAACTGTGATAAAGAGGGGAGCCTCTAAATCCTCAGAAGAAAGGGGAGGAATTTCAGAATCCTCAAAGGAAATGGAGGTTGATGGTCTATTCAACCCAACAACCATCTCAAAAGGCTGGGGCTCATCTAAATTCACTGCGATATAGCACAGATTATCAATCAGAGCCTGGCGATGTTGTGGAGATGATTGAATGAGGTCAAAAAGAGACATTTTGACCGGAGCATGGGTGAGTTGTTTCATAACACTCTCCTCAACTAACACAGGAATCTGAGTCCGGGGTGAAGCATGAATAGAGACCTGAGGCCTCGGGGCTAATGAGGAAGGATGAACTCCTTCAGGGGCCACAGAAATGACAACCCGTGGTCGACAAGTTGTAGAAGATGATGGATTATCATACCGTTGTGCTCTAGTGGTGATATGAATTGTGTCGATTTGAGAAGGTGGAAGACCATCCAGAGTGGAATTAATAGAACTAGAGGCCTGAGTACATCGTTGAGGCTCAGATGACAGGAGATACTTGTTCCTCCTCCTCTTCCAGTAGAAGATCACTTTCTTCCAAAAGACTACTCATGACAGATTGGAGGGCTTTACATCCCTCGGTGTCATGTCCTGGAGTGCGGTGGTAAGCACAAATCAAATCAGAGTTGAACCAGGAAGGTTTTACTCCTTTAGGATTATAGGGTTTGATTGGAGGAAGAGATATGGATGAAGATTGGATAAGTTGGTGAAGAATTTTAGTATAGAATCTGGTAGACAAAGATGAGGACAGAGATGACGAAGGCACCTCTTTTGCCTCAACAGACTGCCGAGGTAAAAGAATCTGCATGTCTGGTTTGACAGTATTTTTAGGGATCATTTTTCTTTTCTGGATATTGGGAGAAGCAGCCTTGGGTGCCTAAGATGGAAGTAAGTGTGGTAAGATTGATTTTGGTGGAGGAGGAGCTCCTAAGATAGATTTTGAAGAAGGTGAAGATGTGACAAGTGTTGTGGTCTTTAGAGATGAAGAATGCTGCTTGGTTGAAACAAATGATGATTTAGATAAGACTGACTTAGATGAGGGATGAGCTCCCAAAAGAGGAACAAAGGGTGCCTTGGCTTTTGGTGATGAAGATGATGGTCCTGATAAAAGAGGTGATGCCTTTCTAGTGGGTAAATCCACTTTACGAGGCACCGGTGAAGAAGGTGTTGTAGAAGAAGATGATGGTTTTGATGGTGTTGTAGAAGAAGATGCCTTCTCAGTGGATAAATCCAATCTTCTATGAGGTGTGGAGAGAGATTTTTGAGGAAAAGCACCAAGAGTTTTAATAGTCTGAAATATTGGTTTTCCTTTTTCGGGGATGGTGACAACTTCAACCGCATAAGGTGATTGTAACCTTTTCAGGGGAAGGAGATGGTGCGGTACTGATGATACCACGTTAGACTTTAGTTGTCTCAGTTTAAGTTCAGGAACCGAAAGTGTAGGTGTCAGCGCTATTTCTTTAGATTTTTCCGTAATGGTCAAGGCAGCATCGGTGATGGAAGAAGTGGATGACGAAGAAGTGATTCCCTGTGAGGGAGATACTTCTGGTACAGTAGTTGTGGGTGTAACTACTGTAGGAAAGGAAATGGGAAGAGTCAGAATCAAAGATGCTTCCATTGGTAGAGAAGTTGGTACGACTATAGGTATATTTACCAATGGCATAGTCGCGGCGAAAATGGGAGAAACAGAAGTAGATGTATTTGTTGTGGAAATTCGAAGGGATGTAAATGTTTCCAGCATCGAAAGAATGTCTGACGATGAGACAGATGAGGATGACACTGTCTCCGGCATAGATGGAAGATCAGACAAAGAGGCAGGGAGAGATGAATCCATCTCTAACAATGGAGAAATATTCAAAGACAAATTGTCTGAAGATGGTGGAATTTCAGAATTTAACGGAGTGGGAGGAAGTTCCGATTCGGTCGACGTGTTCATAGATGGCTTAGTTTTAGAGGAAGATTCTTCAGTAGAGATGAAGCTGATAGTATGAGTGTTTGGTTTTTGAGACCCCGAAATGTCATTGTTTGGGGAATGATTGGGAAAAGGTTGTTTAAAGACATCAAGTGCCTGATTTGGGGGAGCATTTGGGTTATCCAGAATGAGCTCGCCTTTATCAATGAATTTTTGGACAAGATTTTTGAAGGTCTGACATCGTTTAATGTCATGGCCTTTGGTTCTATGATAATGACAGAAGTCATTTTCCCTATACCAGAATGGACGTTCTTGGCTTTCATCAAAATTTCTAATAGGGGGAAGTTCGATCATGTGAACTTCCAACATTTTTTCTAAGATGGACGCATATGATTCTCCCAACGAAGTAAAAGATCGAGATGACGAGGGTCCTTTTCTAGAAGATGAAAAGTCTCTCTGTGGTGTTTGATTAGAAGTGTTATCAGCTCGTGGTGTTTTTAATACGATAGCGTTGGTGGATCCCTGATTCTTGTCTTTGTTAGAAGCAGAAGGGTTTGATTTTGTAAACCAAGAAAAATCTGGTTTAGATTTAGAGTGAAGTTTTAACTTCCCTTGTTCAATGGCGCGGGACTCAAGTTTGTGTGCCATCGTGAAGGCTTCTTCAAATGTGTGAAAGGTTTGGATCCTTAAAGTGGAAGAAATATGATTAGCACAAGATCGAGTAAACAACTTGATCTGTTGAGATTGAGGGAGGGAAAAAGACAATTGATTTATTATACCTCTCCACCGAGTGACAAAGTCTGCAATAGACTCGTCATCAAATTGACGAATGTTATAAAGATCTGTAATTGAGATCTTATGTGTGATATTTATTGAAAAGTTTTCAACAAACATCTGAGCTAATTGAGAGAAAGAAAATAGGGAGTGTTGAGGAATGTTATTGTACCAGTCTAAAGCAGGCCCTGCTAGAGACATAGGGAAAGTGCGGAGCATAAGCTCCTGATCCTGGACTATAAGGTAGCAAGCATGTTTGAATGCTCGTAGGTGCTGTTGAGGATCCTCCCGACTATGAAATTTTGAGAACTTAGGAAGTTCCCATTGGGGAGGATAGGGCTTAAAAGCCACTGATGGATGAATTGGTTCATTACACACTTCTTCAAAAGAGTATGAAGGGTGAGCCCCTTTGGTGGAGGCTTCTAGGTCTGTGATTTTCTTGAAAATAATTTGGATGACATCAGATTGAGGGGGAAGCATGTTGGTATGTCCCGCATAAGAAGCGAGTGGTATATTTTGTTGAGGTGTTAACGGGGGATTTATTTGTTGATTAACAGGATGATAAGAGGAATAACCAGGCGTTCTAGGTGATGCCTGGTGAGGCACTTGTTGTGAAGGAGCCTGGGTATGAGTAGGCTGTGAGATGACAAGTGGTTGAGAGAAAGGTGGTTGAATGAAAGACGGAGCCTGTGGTTGGTGGGATCCTACACTTGTCGACTGAATCGGAATGGATTGAGGAGCATGGGTGTTGATTTGATTGGACCTGGTGGGGAACAAAGTCTGAATGAGGCTCTTGACTTCCGGATTGGTTATTAAGGGCACCGATGCCAGAGGATGGGTAAAGGTCACCGTCGCTGGAGCATTGGAAGAAAGACCAACTAGAGGACGAGAAGAAGGAACCAACTGAATCGTAGAAGGAGGTTGATTCATAAAGAGGTACTGACCCTGAGATGCAATGGATGGCATAGAAGAATTAACAGCAATCCGTGAGAGTGCGGATGCACCCATCATAGCTAAAGAAGAGGACCTCTCAAAAATAGGTTGCGGGGTAGCTGAGGTAGCCGCGGCACTAGGGATAGGCATGACCATTTGGGAACCAGTCGACATGGTTGGTGGCAGAGAAAAAGGAGGCATAGATGTGCCACCCTCTTCCATGGTTCGAGGTGAGAAAAATTATGCTAACTGTTCTATAAAATCCTGAGATGGTTCATGAGAATAATCATAAACTTGCTGGATTGGTGGTCCCTGATCAGATATTCGAACAGACTTATGCACTAGATAGTCCATAAGGGCTACTGGATTGCGATCAAGGAGCACCTTGAAATTTAGGATCTCCATGAGGAACATACTCTATATCAGAAGCAGATGATACCTCTGAAGGACTGGGGGAAGCTGGACGTGATGGGATTGCTTTAGGATGATAGAAAGGATTATATGACCAAGATGGGGAACCAACTAACAGTGGTCCCGAGGAAGACCCAAGGGGTGCCGAAACATCCACATTAGTGGTGGTCTCGGATGAAGAAGGGGCCAGTTGAGCCATTTTTCTAGATTGTAACTGGGTGATGACCGTCATAAACAAACAGAAATATAGAAAAAAGGAGATTGTCCTAACTAATGCATAGACAATTCAAGTAGCGTAGGTGATTATCTCTTTTAATTTTTCATGCTTTTAAGAAAGAAAATATTAGGGAAGGCTTTTTAGAACAGGAACTACTTAGATAGTGAAACTAAGGATGGTTTGGGGAATGTTTTGGTGAGGAGTCCCGAAGGCACTTCAGTAAAAGACCAGGTACATGGCTTGATATAGGGTCCTACCCCTGCACTTCACACACCGCTGTGATAAGGGATTCGGGTGCTTTGCCAATATATACTAGAACTTCCATGAATTTATAGCGTGGCCTGAGTACCACGTAGGCTCTTCCTCTTGGATGTCACTTCCAAGTAGGTGAGGCTAGGGAAGGAATTTTTGTTTAAATGCTTGATACCTAGTGATTTTGGCTTTGTGTGCAAGGGTGAAAAATAAAAATCAAATAGTGTCACTACCGATTTTGATCAATTTTCCATCCTATTTAGAAAACTAGATGAAGAACATATAGCAGAAATGACAAAGAAAAAGTTCTTTTTAAGCACTAAAGATGAAGTGTTTGATTTCGATGAAGACAAGTCAAACAAGTTCTTTCCCAAATGTGATTAAATTATTTTTAAGCACCAAAATTGAAATGTTTGAATGTGATAGAAAACAAACAAACAAGTTCTTTTTAAGTTCCTAAAAAGGAGAAAACACCGTAAAAGAGGAATACCTGTAGATTTAGCTCTCCAAGGTGTGTGGACTTCAAAAAGCGCGTTGTTGAGCTCTTCCCCTCGAACAATCCCATGAACAAGCAAAGTGCTCTGCAAGAAAAGGTTAAGCAAACACACAAACAAATCCAGAAAGATATATCCAGATAATAGTAGAATGAAAATTTCTATTTTAAGGAACTAAAAAAACTTTCAAGAAAATAACAATTTTGCATAAAGAGATGGATCAAAAATGCAATCTTGAAATCAAATGAAATATTTATTAATCTTTGAAATAGGAATTGGAATTTAGTTTTGCAAGAAAGAAGAAACTTTAACTTTGCAAATTATAAATGAAAGAAGCAAGACCAAAATGAAGGAAGGAAATGCTTAAGGAGAACTGACGAAAAAGCAGTGAAGAAACAGAACAAAAGCTCAAAACTGGAAAAGAAATGAACTTACCAATAAGGGACTTTGGTTGGTCCCACCGGGCGTGCCAGAATGTAGATCAAGAATTTCCATGCTTGTTACCTGTCCAAGTTAATGTACCAAACTAAACACAAAAACCCTGAAAAACTCAAATGAAATTGATACCTGATAGATAAGACAAGATCCAAAGATGTAGATGGAAAAGAAAGCCGATGTAGACAAGACGGGTGCACACGAGCAATCCTGTAAGGTAGATCCGAGAAACCTGTGAGACACAGATACTTGACAGAAAAAGACAATGTTAAAAGATATTTGGGTGGACTTCCCGAAAAG
The DNA here is from genome assembly GCA_019776745.2 of Taxus chinensis. NCBI lineage: Eukaryota > Viridiplantae > Streptophyta > Pinopsida > Cupressales > Taxaceae > Taxus > Taxus chinensis. The sequence continues at coordinate 97,482,962 of CM034155.1, forward strand.
TGGGTCCGGGAAGCGATAAGCTCCCTCAGTGGATGTCAGTCCACGTTTTCAATTAAAGGAAGAAGCATACATGATAAATGAATGTAAATAAATGTCTATATTTTCTGATTAAAAGTGACAGACAGAATGTAAACAGTGGACAGAAAGCAACAGAAAATAGGAAACTGTGAAAACAATGTTGGATTTGTGTTACCTGAATTCTTTTACCTGTCTGCAGGCCGATCGGCGTCGATTAGGAAAATCGGCGTCAACTAAGATAGGTCAGCGTCGACTAAGGAAAATTGGCGTCGACTGCGATCAGTTGACATCGACTAGGGGAAAATTGTAGGAAGATTGAGAAATGAAGAATAAAAGCTAGATCGTCAATATCCGCTAGATCTGTAGGATCCTTTGGGATGCTAACAAAGCTCCACCCTTACTAGACGTAGGAGCAGAGTCACCAAGAGAGTAGTGGAGGCTTACGATGTCGATGTGGTAGGAGTAGAGTAACGGTACTCCTCTCAGGGATTGATTTGGATGGAATTATCTTTTGCTTGATAGATAATGCTCAGGCTTGATGTCCAAAACTCTCTGTCATTCTTTCTATCTCTAACCAGAACTAAATTCTGGCCCTATATTTGTAATCGCGCGTCGACTGGTGTATAGTCGTGCCGTCAAAAAAATTGGCATCGACCAAGTACCAGTCGACGCCGATCAGTGAACCGACTCCCTAAATGGCTAAAAAGAACCTTTTTGGAAGGATGCAAGTGATCCCTCTGACTCAAATACGGGAAATATCCCATTGCACGGTTTAGGGGGAGGATAAATAGGGGGGATATATGGATAGAATTGATATGGGGTAGATAAGCGGTTAAGATACATGTAAAAAGTGTAATTAAATAGTTAATATTTAATTATCCATGGGTAAAACATAATGGGGTGAAATAAAATTAGGATAGATGTTTAAATCAAATATTTAAATAATACCCTAAGGGGGAAGTGGTGATATAAACGTGCCCCAGGTTACCCAAGAAGGTAAACTAACATGGGGGAAACTAAATTGGGTAACCAATTTTAGGTGTCTACACTTGTCTATTATCCCTGAAGATTATTCCATTTCTTGTTTTCCATAGTTTCCAAATGGTGTGAGGTAAGACCAAATTTCATAGTCTTCTTACCATGCAATGTTTATATGGTGGATCCCATTGTTCCCATGTCTACAAGAAGGTATTAGGAAGAGCCTAATGTAGATTAAAATTAGAAAAAATGAGGCTACATACCTTAGAGGCATAATCACAATGCAAAAGAAGATGTTTGATATTCTCAGCCCCCTTTTTACACATACAATGCATATTAGGAATAATGAAACCCTTTTTGATTAAGTTATCATTAGTAAGATTCTTTCCTTTTAGGACCAGCCACAAAAAGAAATTTACTTTTGGGGTTAACTCAAAAGTCCAAATTTTTCTCCAGTTCATATCACATTGAACATTATCAAAGAATGCATTGTAGCCTGATTTGACAGTATAGTTCCCATCAAAATCATTAACCTAAATGAGCTCATCCTTTGAAATTTGTTTGATTTAGAGGAATGAGTGCAATTTTTTGTTGTAGAGGAGACAACATATTCTAAATGTAAAATATCCACTTTGAGTTGCTTCCAAGTTCTCTTGTTTCCATCTAAGTCAATGTAGTATTTCACTTTATTCTCATATTTCTAACTTAGAATGTCTTTGATGCATCCAAATTTGTCACTCAGGGTAAAATCAGTCCAATTGTCATGTCAAAAGTGTATATCCTAACCATTACCCACTTTCCATCTACAACCTTTAGTAATAGTGTGCCTGATTCAAGAAGTAAGTTGTTCCAAAATATAAACCCATTGGGAAGCTGCTCTTCAAAAAGAAAAGAATTTATACTTTGTTGAGCCAAGTACTTGACCCTAATTGGCTCTATCCAAGGTTGTTTTTCCTTAAGTAATCTCTAGCCCACTTTAGAAATCAAAGCAACATTCATTTTCCTAATATCCTTGATACCCAAGCCACTAACTTTCTTAGGAGTACATACCTAATCCCAAGCAACAAAATGATACATGAATCTTTCTTCAATTCCATGCCATAGAAAATTCTTTTGAATTCTTTCAATGTTGTGAATAACTACTGAAGGGATGTGAAACATAAACATTATATATATATGGGCAAGTTTTGCAACGTGCTTTTAATTAACAAGCATTTTCTAGCACTAGAGAGAACACCACCTTTCCATCCAGCCAATTTCTTGTGAAATTTGTCTAACAAGGCATTCCAAACAGTATTAGAGACTTTACTAGTACCCAAGGGTAGACCAAGATAGGTAGTGGGTAAAGAGCATATTTTACACCCCAAAATGAGTGCAAATGTTTTTTGGTCTATCCAAAGGATTATTGAAAAAATAAATCGAACTTTTGTCAAAATTTACTTGTTATGTAGACATTGATTCATAGAATATGAGAATAGTCTTTATAGCTCTAGCCTCAAGAATGGAAGTCATCAACAACAAAATTATTTCATCAGAAAATTGTTGATGTGAAGTTGTCTGATTAGTGGAAGTAGGTCTGAACCCTTTTAACATTCCAGCATTGACAACCTTATTTGTGGATCTACTAAGGTTATCAGTCATTATAGGACACAATACCTTCACATCACTTCACATAAATCAAAGATATACCTGAAATACTCGTTGGTTCTTATGTTGACGTCTTTAGCATTGTGTTAGAACAATAATATTAAGTGAATCATAATATTTAGTTTATATTTAAATAATATAGAATAACTTATATTCTTATTATTTAAATATAAACTTTATATTAGGTGGTTAGTTATTTGATTAACTATTATTAAATCAGGGAGGTGTGCCCCGTCACTTAAGAAGGTCATAACCCTTCGGCTTATTTAAATATGACCATGGGTCATATTCAAAATATATCAAATATATCTGGTGATCTTGGTAAAAATATGGAGTAGAAGTGAGGAGGGAGTTTTTACTGGACTGGTTGTAATAGTTTCTCATATAGTGGAAATAGTTCTTTTCATGGTTTTTTTTTGTGGTTTTCCACGTTACATGTTGTGTCAATGTGTTATTTACTTTATGTTTTATTTATTTACTTATATGTGCACATTTATATTTTAATGTTTATTAATTAATGTTAATAAATGTTTTTATCCCCTCGTCCTGACATGGTACCAGAGTGGGATTAAATAATTTAATTTAATTCTAATGTTGCAATGGTTGGGAAGTTAGGTGGTTAGTTGGTTTGTATCCTATTTAACCCTCACCTTCCCTCCCCGTATGGTTGGAATGAATGTGGTGTGCACAAGTGGAAATTCAATTAGAGATTTCAATCGTGCGTGAAAACTTGGAACTCAAGAATCACCAGGGCCTGAAACAAAGGTAAGGTTTGAATAAATTTTTTGAAATATTTTATATATTTCTAGTTTGTAAAAGTGTGTAGGTTAATTCAAGATATTAAAAGAGAGAGTAAAAAAATTCAAGTGAAACCTAGTTCACAGAGGAGACAAGAATCCAGAAAATAGGGTTTTCAAATTTTCTTATTGGTCGGTTAATCATCTTGTCCCTTGGTAATGTAAAATAATTACTTTCACTTTGAATTTCAAAAATTATCTCATGTCCTTTATGGACCTCGGTAAAAATTTGCACCTATAGTTTATAGTCAATATAAACTATATGTTTTATATTCTATAGTGTTTTCCTTGTGTTACAAATTATGTTTTATACAAATAATATATATAGATATATAAATATATATATATAGTATATATAAAACTAAACTATATATATATAGTTTATATAAATAAACTAAAGTTTAAATTTATATATATATATATATATACTAGGTATATATATATATATATATAATAAACAAACATATAATATATATATATATTATAAACAAACTTTATAAGGGGCGGCCCCCTCCAACCCCCCCATCCACCTTAGTGCCACTTGGCATGCTCTGTGCAGCCCTGCAACCACTTCCTACCAGTGGATGCCACGTGTCTATGTGGTCCCCACACCATTGACCACCCTCCTGCGTGGGCCCCCCTTCCTACACCATGCAATTTTTTGTCCCACATGGGGATGACATGGGTAAACTAAAGGATTTAAAATCCTTTACCACCGGTGTATGGTGGTGTGACTTTGGTCACACCACCACATTTTGTTTGAAATCCCTTAAGGGCATGGCTCGCCCAAGTGGCTCACCCTTTGGGTTGTGTTGTGTGGTCTCTGTGTGGCTCGGCTCATGGATGCATGTGTGGCTCGGATTGGTTGATAAATAAGGCAGTTGGATAATATTTGATTAATTTGCATAGTTTGAAATATTGGCAAGTTGGTTATACATATGGTTTGGAATTTATATTTAGTTGCAAATAATATATGGAATACGGTATATCATTGAAATTATAACTTGGTGATAAAATCACCGAGTTGGCTAGCCCAACTCGGTCGAGTTGATAGAGATTTATACCCAATAAGGAGCAAGAGCTCCCTTTTTTCTATAAACCATTATTTTTTCAAAAAATATATATAAATTATTGTTTCTTTTTTTTTTGAAAATATAAGCTAATCATAAAAATTATTTCTTTTTTTTGGAAAAATAGTAAAACAATATAATTGTTTTTGTTTAAAAATGATATATTCTTACGACACGATGACTAAATTGTCATCGTCATTTTGTTAGAAAACTAAAAAAATCACTTACATTTCAATTTATTTTTTGATATCATACTAACGTATTCGTGTATAGAATATCCAATTAACAAGACCTCATTTTTTGGCGTAAATTGATCAATGTTCGATTTCGAGGATTAAATATGACAGGGGGACTTCTATTAAACTCTTATTTTAATCCTAGTTTATTATTTATTTCCATTTATGCAAAAATGGGGTCTAATCAATTTTCAATTGATAAATCTCAGATGTTGAATGGGAACAATTACAACATTTGGAAGATTCGATTGAAGGCAGAATTCATGGCTCACAAATTATGGGCAGTTGTGAATGGAACTGAGAGAGCTCCGACCGGAAGACAAGCAACTGTAGACAATGTCGTTGCGTATCAAAAAAAGTACAAGAGGTGATGTCCATCATTTTTCAAAGTGTACAAGATGATTTTATGCTTCATATCGAGAATCAAGAAAGTCTGAGTGAGGCTTGAGCTTAATTGGAATCGATTCACGAAGGTACGTGTCTGTCAAAAATCATTAAATTGATTTTAGAGGTTATGACAACTCCCATGAAGGGAGATGAAAAAGTGATAAATTATTTAGCAAAAATAAAAAATATTAAGTCACAGTTAGATGGATGTGGTAGTAATTTAATTCAGGATAAATTGCTTTATTTCATTATTTAGTTGAATATTCATGAGAAATTTAGAAATTTCATTTCAATTTTGAATTCAAAATATCAAACAGAACAAGACATTCCAGATTTGCAAACCCTTAGTGCTCTCCTCATTCAGGAAGAACAAGTAATGTCAAATTTTGATTCTAAGGAGAATGCCACTCAGGCACTTCTCACTCAGAAATCAAAATGTAAAACCTCTAGATTCAACAAAAACCAAAAGCCAACTTTTAAACCTCCTGACAAAGATAAGAAACTTGGAAATCTAAGAGTTAGATTTGATGGTAAATGTCATTACTATGGTAAATTTGGCCATAAGAAAGAGGATTGTAAATTTAAAAATAATAATTCAAATTTCAAAAATCAAAAGGGTAACAAATCTGACCAAAATCAAAATCAAAACCAAAACAAGAATAAAAAAATAGTCAAAAATCAAATGTAATTGCTTTGTATGTCACCCTTGTCACTGCAAAATAAAATGAGTGGATATTGGACAGTGGTGCCTCTAGGCACATGACCTTTAGATCTGATATCCTATCTGAACTTAGTGAGTGTAATGATTAGATCTACTTGGGTGATCATTCCATTCTCGATGTTCAGGGTCAGGGTAAAGCAAAAGTTTCAAATGGTTTTATTAACAATGTTTTGTTAGTTCCTAAACTTAAAATGAAATTGCTTTCTTATTCTCAGTTGAATCAAAATAACTATAGTGTAACACTATTAAAAGATAAATGGTTTATTAAAAATGAACATAATGTTACTATAGTTGAAGGCATTCAAAGAGATGGTTTGTATGTGTTTAATGGATTTCCTTCTGCTTCTTGTTTAACATCTCAAAGAAGTGACATGCAATTATGGCATGAGAGACTAGGTCATGTCAACTTCAGGAGCATGTACGACATGTCTCGACTAAACCTAGTGAATGATTCTGCCACCTATTTCCCAAAATCATGAAACATGTGAAGGATGCTTACGTGGTAAGCAATCTGTTAATCCCTTTCACAGTCATCATGATGATAATTCTTCTGAACCTTTAGAACTTGTCCATAGTGATGTTTGAGGACCCCTAGAAGTTCCATCTCTTAATGGTTCTTTGTATGTTGTCATGTTCATTGATGATTTCACTCGTATGATTTGGTCTTATTTCATTAAAAAAGAAATCTGATGTCTTGTCAAAATTTAAGGAATTTAAAGCTTTAGTTGAAAACTCTTCTAGTTATAAAATTAAGAGGCTTAGGAATGATAATGGGGGAGAATATGTCAGTAAATCATTTGACTCATTTTGTGTCGAATGTGGCATTCAAAGGGAACTGACTACTCCCTATTCCCCTCAGTACAGAATGGGATTGCGGAAAGGAAAAATTGCACCATTCTGGAAATGGCTAGAACCATGATGCATTCAGCTCAGGTTCCTAAATTCCTCTGGGCTGAAGCAATGAACATTGTTGTTCATATCTTGAACAGAGTTCCCACTAAAGCCTTAGTAAATTCCACTCCTCTGGAAAAGTGGTCAAATCAAAAACCAAGTGTGTCTCATTTGAGAATCTTTGGTAGCCCAACTTCCCTCTTCATTCTGAAATCAAAATGGAATAAACTTGATCAAACCTCTTTTCCTTGTATCTTTGTAGGATATGGTGTCAAAACTAAAGGTCATATGATCTTTGATCCATCAAAAAGAGAATTCATAGAAAATAGGAATGTTAAAATTTTGAAAATAAAACTTTTTGTTCTTCTTCTTCATCTTTTGTTTCTATTATTCATGATGATTCTAATGAAAATGAAATTGAAATTGAAAATTGTGAAAATGATGTATGTGATGAAGAAACTAGTATTGAACCTATAATTGAAAATGAGATTGTTCCTAGTTCCTCTATAATTAAAATACCTAGATGGGCTGAGTCTATTATTCAAGACTCTAATCCTGGAAACCTTCAGAAAATGACTAGAAGTCATCATACATATCATGCCTTAATGACATTGTATGAACCTGAACCCCAATCTTTCGAAGAAGCTTCTTCTGATGAAATATGGATAGATGTTATGAAATATGAATATACTGCCTTGATTAAAAATCAAACTTGGGAGTTAGTCCCTCCTCCTGAAAAATGAAGTATAGTCGGATCTAGATGGCTATACAAGATTAAATATAAAGTAGATGGCAGTGTAGATAAATTCAAAGCCAGATTAGTAGCTCGAGGGTTTACTCAAAAACCTGGTATCGACTACGTGGAAACATTTGCACCTGTTGCAAAAATGAGCACAGTAAGGATTTTGATTGCCTTAGCTGCTCAGTATGGTTGGGAAATCCATCAGATGGATGTCAAAAATGCCTTTTTGAATGGTGATTTAAAAGAAGAAATCTATATGACCCAACCTAAAGGATTTGAAGAACCAGGTAAAGAAATGTATGTTTGTAAATTGAAAAAATATTTATATGGTTTAAAACAAGCTCCTAGAGCTTGGTATGCAAAGATTAACAATTTTTTTAATGAAGTTGGTTTTTCTAACTGTTCATCTGACAATGATTTATTTGTTAAAATTGAAGAAAATGATATCATTCTCATTGTATTGTATGTTGATGATTTACTTATCACTAGTAATTCTAACAGTTTAATTATGAAAATTAAAAAAATTAATGCAATATTTTGAGATGACAGACTTAGGATTATTGCATCATTTTTTGGGCATGGCTATATTTCAGGATAAAAATTCTATTGTAGTATCTCAATCACAATATGCAACTAATTTACTTAAAATATTTAATATGCTTGATTGTAAACTAGTTGTTATTCCTATAGAAGTTGGATGTAAACTTGATCCTAAACCTGCATGTGAAAAATCTAATCATACTTTGTACAAACAACTTGTAGGTAGTTTGATTTATCTAACTATTACTAGACCTGACATTTCTTATGCAGTAGGGATTGCTTCAAGATTTATGCAGGAGCCTTATCAGGATCACTGGAAGTTAGCAAAAAGAATTTTGCATTATATTAAGGGCACAATTAATTTTGGTTTACATTATATTTCTTCTAACAATGCATATTTATATGGATATTGTGATTCTGACCATGTTGGTGATGTGATAGATCACAAGTCTACAACTGGATATGTATTCAAGTTTGGTGCAGGTGTCATTACTTGGAGCAGTAAAAAGAAGCCAACAGTTTCCATTTCTTCTACTGAGGCAGAATATAGAAGTGCAATGGAAGCAACAAAAGAAGCCATGTGGCTGAAGTGGTTGTTGGAAGAGATGCACATGGAAGCTAAAGGAAGTACTCCTCTTCTGTGTGATAGCCAGAGTTGCATTTCTCTTGCTAAAAATCTAGTTCAACATCAAAGGACAAAGCATATCGAGATACATATGCACTTTATCCAAGAGAAGGTTCTCTATGGTGATATAGATCTCTAATATTACCCAACTGAAGATCAAGTTGCAGACATGTTTACGAAGCCATTGTGTGTTGTAAAGTTCTGCAAGTTCCATGAAATGCTTGGCCTTTCAGAGTTTCCATTGAGGGGGAGTGTGCATGGCAATGCCACCTCCTAATGGTCGGCTTGGTTGTTGACTCCTTCTCCTCTATACTTCTATTATAGTATAAAACATTGTAAAAAGATCTTGTATGATCTATGTAAACTAGTAGAGTTTACAGTAAACTAATAGAGTTTACAGAAAATGTAGTCCAATGTATGCATCTATTTGTAAATGAGGTCCTTGTGTTATAAAAGGTTCCTAGAGATGCGGTTGCATTTTTCCATGTAATGGGATTTAGTCTCACAAATCATGCTTAGCCTAAATCATATCCTTGAGATATGGATTCCAAATCCTTTTGTACCAAATGGTAAGTTGAGCATGATGGAGTTTTAATTCTTCAAAAATACATATGCTAGCCTAAACCTTTAGGGTTTATGGATTTGTAAATCCTGTTGTACAAATAGGTAATGTTGGCATATGGATCCCCACTTAATATTAAGGGGGAGTGTTAGAACTATAATATTAAGTGAATCATAATATTTAGTTTATATTTAAATAATATAGAATAACTTATATTCTTATTATTTAAATATAAACTTTATATTAGGTGGTTAGTTATTTAATTAACTAACATTAAATCGGGGAGGTGTGCCCCGTCACTTAAGAAGGTCATAACCCTTTGGGTTATTTAAATATGACCATAGGTCATATTCAGAATATATCAAATATATCGGATGATCCTGGTAAAAATATGGAGTAGAAGTGAGGAGGGAGTTTTTACTGGACTGGTTGTAATAGTTTCTCATATAGTGGAAATAATTCTTTCCGTGGTTTTTTACCCCATTGGGGTTTTCCACATTACATGTTGTGTCAATGTGTTATTTACTTTGCCTTGTTATTTATTTACTCTTATGTGCACATTTATGTTTATGTTTATTAATTAATGTTAATAAATGTTTTTGTAGGCATGTCTAGAGTGAAAATGTAAAAAGAACACTGCAGATGAAGGATGTGTCTGGATTTAGTGTCTCTATTACTTTATGCAGTCAACATTTAGATGGTCTTGGGAAAGAACTTAAAGACATTCTTTCTATTCCACAACTCTCAGTGTTGGCAATAAAAGATGTGCATGTCTCCAGTTTCAATGGAACATCCATAGACATTATCTCCAATATCAAATGGTTTGTTAACCCTCAAGTTCCTTAAACTAATACACTTTATGAGTGGGTTGCCTCTGACAATTATTCTATTGTAACACCCTCTATCACAAACAAATTTCTTGGACCTCTAGCAAACTTGAGATCTGCAGCAACAATCTCACATGTCATTCAGATGGGAAATACTAAAAACAATGAGTATGCTACACTTATAGTTGTACTCACAAACACTGCCATGAAAAATTTCTTTTACATGGATTTCCCTCTCATAAAAGGTGAAAAAAAATGCAAAAAGAAAGTTTGGAAGTAAGAAAATAGATTTTGGTTATGCACAAATTGCAAAATAGATGTTAAACCATGTGATTATAGGTACGCACTCTGCCTAGATTTAAAAGATTCCACTGGGAACTGCAATCAGTTACAACATTCAATGAATAAGATGAGTCAATCAGGGGTGTCACAACTAAAAACTTCTAATTGTTATGCATATATGATAAAGCAACAACCAAGATTGCAAGCCACATTATCGGCCATGAATTCAAATTCACTCTCTCCCTAAAAAAATAAACATAATTTGGAAATAAACAGTTGAAATGCATCATTCTTACTTCACAGAAATTGGAGTCTCCTACATCTCCTTCCTGAATCATGTTATTATAAACACAAAAAAACTTTCCTTTGTTATGGTTTTTTCACTCTTTCCTCCTCTTTTTTTTCTTCTACAAGGGATACCGAATATGAAAGTTTTACACATAGCTTTTACTTTTTGATATAACGGTTCTTAATAGAGGTTCAAATGAATATATATGTTTTCCACTTGTATGGAATTTTCCTTAAACAAAGAAGCACAATAGCCATCCTCCTGCAATAGTTCAACAATATATATGTGTTTCCCTGTGCTCTTTTATTTTAAAAATGTATAAGCATCTGTTGCGACTATGTTAACATGATGCAATGTTTTATAGAATTTTGTATGGTTTCCATTTGCAACATATCTACCTCGTATTTCTTTCCATTTTGTTCCTTCATAATACCATTGGAAAAAAGAGTTTATTTTTGCAATATTAAGCCTTTGGCTATAGGAAAAAATAACAATGGGAAAAATCACACCTGTGTCAAAGAATATATACATACCTTTTTTCCTTCTCTCTATACATATGTAATCGATTTATGAGTGTTTTCTTATGCCACCTTACTTGTGGGGGTTTTATAGGGCGCTTCCTTCTTCCTGGTGTTAACTCCTCATAAACGAACCCAAAGAAGACAAATGCCCAACAAAAAAAATATTAATGTCACTCAACCTCGACATTACCACAACTATAAACAATGTCAAGAGATGCTTCCCTTCAACCTGTAGTTTCATCTAGCCTGCCCTCTCTTGTTTTCCTTATACTTTAGTTGATGCCCATTTGGATGGAAATAATACACATGATACTTATTTATAACTTAGTTTTCATAACCCCATGCACACCTTCCTTCATTCCGCCTCTTTACCATAACACCTTTCATCTACTTTTCCTCATAACAATGTACTAAACTATCATTTACCTAACACCTTTCAACCTGATGTCATGCCGACATTACGAATGGATCCCTCCCCTTCTCGCTCCTTTGATGCATCCCAAAATTTTCGTCAACCTTTTGAATTTGGTTGTATTTATCATCCACAACCAATTGATTCAACTTCTTCAGAACACTTATTTCCTTGTTTCCATACAGACATGCTAAATGCTAGAGGAAACATCGCTCCCCTTGTGTTGCAAAACCCCTCTTATCTGGCATTGGTCTCCTCATTTGAATCCCAGCGATGTTACCAAAAAAGAATTGATATTTTTCCCAACATCCACACTTACTCAATTTGTTTGGAGAATTTCCCAGGCATACAAAAAACCTTCCATGAAAGGCTACACACTTGCACCAGATGCAATTCTAAAGAACATGGGGATCAGTTTTCCTCCTGGAACAATATGGACCTTGGCCTTCAACCTTCCATCCTCAAATCTTTAACCCAAGTGGAAGAAATGTCGATCACTTGAATTAATCCAATTCTATAGGTAACCCAAACGCTTGGTGGGCAGTACAAATACTTTGGGCACACTATAAGTTTCCCATAAAACATTTCATATATAGCCAAATACCTACCCTGCCACCTTTAGAGATTTGGACCTCTCTGTTTTTATAAAAGACATGATTACAACAAACAAAGTATGACTTCTACGTAAGTGGGTCCCATGTGTTTGGGAAGCCCTTCAATCTAAAATTTCCCACGATCCATACTATAAAGATGCTTTGATCGAAAATGGTGCCCTTTCCTCTCTACCAGCCGAATCAATGAATATCTCCTCCTCTCTTAACATAATTACAATGGACCTTCCAATTTCATAACACAATTGTATCAACAAAATGGTGATTGACCCTCCTTTCACCTCTGATGACACAACTCTAAAAACCTCCTCCTTTGTACCATCCATGTTCGTAACACTAGGAACCAAAGAAAGACATGATTGAACAGTTACTTACTTTCACGTGACCATGACATGCCCTTCACTTTTCCTTGGCCTGAAGTTGGCCTTTCACCGATAAATGAATACACCATCAAGATTATGTTCTCGATGGCTTTTAGAATTTTGTTTCGAACAAGTAAAACTATGGTCATGCAACCACACATGGAAGAATTTTATATGCATGAATATGCCCTCCATTTGATGCGCTACCATGATGGCTACTTTGGTTCTCACGCACAAGTTTTTGTTACTACTTTCTTAACCTTGTTATGTGACATATGAGACTATTCTATAGGCGTAGTCTTCACGAAGAGAAGACATTGAGTATGGAATCCCCCCCATTATAGGATAAGTCCTAAAAAAGGCTTTAAGACTTCCCCAAGGATTATCTTCCTAAAAGTTTCATGTAGCTATGAAAGTAACCTTCCAAGGAACACACACATTTTAGTCTAAAAGTAGAGGTGAGGGTCTTAGATACATGGTTGAGACAATTGGGGGCACCTACACTATTTTTTAATCTAAGTACAAAAGACACAAAATGATCAAACCTCCATAATGTCATGCATGGTACTCCCCCTAATGATGTTTGTAGTGCACAATGCTTCAGGACCCTCAACATTATTGCACCATCCTCGTCGTGTTGTTACTTACTTAAATCAAAGATTCATCTATATTTCGTTAAGAGGTGTTACAAAAACACCTTGGTGCCACAGACTAGTGGTACATGTAGCAATCTTCTTTGCCTTCTACTTTGATTAACTTCAATGTGGCTTTTTTACCCTTTATCTTTCTCATAGGTATGAATGATAACATAGAGGTTCTGCATATGTTCGTAGTTTTTTGTGGCCTCAAGGATAATCCCAATATCGATGTAATTGACTGGGAAGACTATGCACGTCTATAGACACGTAGCCAAACAATACTTTGATAGATATGTATCAACGTGGAATCCGTTGTCCTGCCACAAGTCTAGACAAAATTTATTCACCGGTCAATCCAATATGACACGTGTCTATTATCATCATTACAAGTACTTGATTCCTATCCGCTACAACACCTATGGAAGAACTTATTAATCATTTTTAATGTCACACAAAGTGCTTTGAACATACTTGTATGTGGGCAAAAAAAAATCTTGCCTCTAATGTCATGGTACAATGCGCCCTAGGAAACTAGACCCAACTTCTTCCTTGTTCATTGATGAGAATTGTGCAATTACATACCCCCTTTAAGGAATGATTGTAGATTAAACACCTACAACCTAACAATGTTGTTTATATGGAGAGCTAACATCAACTGTCAACCTGTGCTTTCTCGACATGTAGTCCTAAAGTACATTACAAAGTATGCTTCTAAAATGGAGCAAAATTCACAAACATACCACTAGATGCTTTCCATATTTTCAAGATATGTCAGCTTCGATTTTCCTATATATATCGCCATTCAAAAAATGATTAAAGATAGTGTTATTGAACATGACATTAGAGCCCAAGAAACATGCCACATGCTTCAAAAATTGTTGTTTGTTATGTGTATATGATCTTTTGTTTCACTGAATGTAGGGAAAAAAAAAATTAGGTGACTAACTGAAACAAAGTTTGACGCACATGAAATAACCCTTCTTTTAGATGTATATAAGGTCCGCCCTACAAATATGGATTCCCTTCCTCTCATCAAAGTTTCATGCGATTGGAGTTACAGTAAATACCACATTGGAAATAAGTGGAAGATTTTCTTGTGCCCTACAATTGTTCATGCCTGCCCTAAATTTTCCCTCATTCTTGCACATGATTCAACATCGTTTGAACTCTTTTGTTAGTACAAACTCCTATTATACTGTTAAGCAAAGTACACTTGACAGAGAAAACACACAAGAATTCTGCACAGGAAAGCAAGTCCTACATAAAGGCCTGAATGGATAGGAAGAACACATGCGCATAATAGAAGTTCAGTTTCAGGACTTAGCCATTCTTGGGCATGAAGATCTATTTTTAGAAGATGGTGTGCAGAACACACCAACGATGCAAAGATGTGCGTGCCACACATTGTCTATTTCTAGAGGATCAGATTTAGAGCACTTTTGCATGGAGACAATCTAAGGATAGGATTGTCACCTTAATTAACTATCAGTAGAATATAGATAGCACACTTGCATGTGTGGCTATGCATGAAAAAAGCACGTAGCTATTAATAGCATGTGGCCTATTTTTGGAATAGATAAGCGATGAAGGGCAAGTCACCACCCTATATATATGTAGTGAATTATTTGGTAGGGAGATGATGGACATAGAGATAGATAATATTGTGTGTGTGTGTGTCTGAGAGAGGGATAAGTATACAAAGACATGTACTTATTTCCGGATTACCATACCAGATCCATGTGCGCATCGGCATAGATTGCCAATTTTGTAAGAAGCTTCTATGTTATTATGATAATTAAGAGATGGAAGATATTGACTGAACCTAAATGTTATTCTTGTGTATAATTGGGCAGTGCATATTCTTATTTCTATTATGATTATTGTTTAAACTTATTCTTTCCTAGATCTAGATCTGTCATGCACTGCATAATGATGTATTAGTTATGGATCTATATGCTTTAATTATTCATCATGTTTACATTCTGCTATAGCAACAATAAAGAGGGACCTAGTACCTTTGCACACTTCGAGTGAGTGCTCAGTCTAGACCAAGTGATGTGTTAGTGTGTCTAGGGTGTCATCTGGAAAATTCTAGGCTACTTCACTAGTTCCGTTGTTGAGACCTATTTTCAGTTATTTTCAAGATGGTTTGCGATGAAGACGTACTGGTTAACTCTAGCAAGTATTGAGGAGTGGATACACGATTTGGAGGAAGAATATGCATGGCAGTTCAACATTGGATCTGAGTTCAATGCACGCATTTGGGTAGAACAAAGTCTGTATAACAGCTTATATGAGAGCTTTTTTCCATCTTTCCAGTAGAATTATACGAGTGGTTGATTGCTTATGCATCTAAGTGGAATTGGAGGTATCACACACTTCTCTAGACACATGATGAATTTTAGGCCCTTTATGATGTTGATCTGATTTGGACTCAAGCTGTGGACACGTGGTTTCATGGTGTCCTGAATAGTTATATCTTAGAGTATTCAATTTCGATGTATTCATGTCCAGAAGTAGCTGAATTCCAGTTCTTACTATATCCAAGAGGAGCTTATCTGCAAGGCATTCCTCTAGCGATCAAGATTTTGATGATAACTTTGAACCTTGAGAGTAAACCGATGGCTAACTAAACCTCGCCATGCGCAAGGGAAGGAACGGGTTTGGTGAAAGATGGTAGACCTAGTAGCAGAAAGGTAGAGAGAGGAAAGGTAGCTTTGATACCTATTTTGATACTATGATTACATTATGGACATTACTATGTTTTGACTTAGTATGATGTTAGACATTTTATCATCGATTATTATTGATCTTGATTTGTTTATGATGCATGATGATCATTCTAGAGACACTCATATGTGGATGATGATATATTATTTGACATGGATGTTTTATGGATGTTTTTTGGACATGTGATTTTGGATATTATGAGTAGATCTAGAAAATGGATATTATATGATGATGATATCGTTGTTGATATAAATTGTATGTGATAATGTTAAATTGCCTTGATGTTGTTGTGATTCACATATTTAGATGATTTTGTGATTATATTTATATTCATTTTGGATGTTCTAATATGGCCACGAGGCCGAAGGAGGTATTTTTGTTTTGCAGGTTAAAATATCACAACAAACATTGGGGGATTGGAGACCAACCACAATGGAATTCTAGGTGAATTCGACAAGGTCACCATGACAACTTGTTTTGTTGTGTTGTGTTGTTGTTGTTAGGGATTCC
This sequence comes from Taxus chinensis, assembly GCA_019776745.2. Classification (NCBI taxonomy): domain Eukaryota; kingdom Viridiplantae; phylum Streptophyta; class Pinopsida; order Cupressales; family Taxaceae; genus Taxus; species Taxus chinensis. The sequence continues at coordinate 97,499,358 of CM034155.1, forward strand.
CATGGGGGGGGGGGAATCACCTTTATATGTGACCATGGGTTTTGTGTATTTTATTAATGTGGTCTCTTTTAATTATTGTTGTATGTATTTTATTAGTGATGTGTCCCTCTCTTTTATTTAATTAAAATTGTTGATAGATTAATGTGAGAAATCATATGGTTAAAACTTAAATAAATCAAATTGGGATATGGGAAAGTAATAATGGAAGTTGTTGGCTCTTTGTATTAAATATGTAAGGGATGTGTAAGTTTGTGTAAGAGTTGTGTAAGTCAGATTTTGGAGTATGAAATACTCCACCTCCTTGGAAATTCGAATTTGTCTTTGGGGGCTTTTTTTTGGAGGCTTGTGGGACAAGTAAAACTTGTCCCATAGCCTCTAAATTTAATTTACCAACCATACTTATGGTTGGAGGGGTGATTTTAGACTTTTATAATGCATTCTATTAATCATGTTACAAGTTTTGATTGCACTCTCTTACATATTATTTATTTTGTAGTCCTTTGGGATGTGGGCTATTGGAGTGTGCAAGTATATTTGTCATATTTTCACCCACCTCTTTATTGTGCTTTGGAGAATGAAATTTTTTCTTTTGTGTTTGAATTTGAGGATGTGTGATGTGGCATCCTATATGGATCCACATCATCCTCTTCTCTTCCCTCTTCTATAAAATTCAAACTCTTTGCTTGTTTTGGGTTGTTGAATCATTTTGCAAACTTCCTTGGGGGTCACATTTTCTGTGTTGGGAGCTCTTGATTTTTGGAAGGAGTTTGGAGAAACTTTGCATGCTTGGATATTACTGTTTTGGGACTATATTTTGGGCATTGAAGCTTGTTGTTTGGAAACAAAAGCTACCATGGAGAGGTAGGAGTTTAACTCTTCTTTTATGTTATTATTTTTCTTTTTGTGTTGTGTGAATGGTGCATGTTTTGATTTAATTGTTGGCTGGTTGGGTAGACTGCCATAGGAATGGTGTAGGAGAAGGCTATGGGGAATCCATATGGGGGGGGGCATAAGGGAATGCCATTGGCATCAGAATTTTGTGGAGGGAGTTTGGGTTTGGGATCCACCATGGAAAAGAAATAGCTTGCATTTCTTACTTTGTGGGGGGCATAAGGAAATATGTGGGGGGCATAAGGAGGGATTGTGGGGGGCATAAGGATATGTTTGGTGAAATTTTATTGGCAGTTTGTTACTAGGTGGATGCCCAATTCCCATTTGGGAGGCATAAGTAGCTTCCCCCATAGTCCTTTCTCCTTTGGCTTGCATGATCAAGCCTGATTTCTGTTTTGAATGTTTTCAAATGTAGTTGTAAACTATTGTTTTTGTGAATTGGATTATGTTTTATACTTGTAATTATGCATGTTGAAAAAATGTTGTGTGTTTGTGGAATCCAATTGTTGCCATGGGTTGAATTACACCATGTTATTCTATTGTGGTTGGGGCTTCGAGGGCCAATGATGAAGGATGGATTCTCCTTTCATTGGATTTCTTGGTTGGGTGGAGAGTGTTTCCTTTCCCCCACTTTTGTTGTGATCAGCTTGGAGAAAAAAGAAAACTTGCATGTTGTTAAATTCTGGAGCAAAGGAAAATGGAATTTGACAGTCCTTTTAAGACAAATTCATTTGTAACCTTTCCCACTTGATGTGGATGAAATTGTAAAATTTATTTTGTGAAGCCCCGAAATTATGTTTTAATTGGTTATGAAAGTTGTAAATTTGAAATGTGAAAGACATTCTATAATTTGTTCTATTTCATTTGAAAGAAAGGCATGTGAATTATGTTAATTTGCTATTCAAGTCCATGGATAAAGATGTAAAGAAGTTTTTATTATTGAAATCAATAAAGGATTGTAAATGTTATTCTCTCAATTTACATATGGTTGATTCAAATTAGAATATGTCAGATTGTGATTAAATCTTCATACTTTTAGAAAATGGAAAAAAAGAAGGAATACGTATGAAGGAATTATATTGCTTTGTCTCCTTTTGAAATATATTAAATTGGAAATCAGACTTTACAATTTAGCTTTAAAATGAATTTCATTTATAAACAACTAAATGTATTGGATTTGAATTAGAAATAAAATATCACACTTAAATGATTAAAATTGATATACAAATTTTCCTAAAAATGAATCTCTAGTTGTAAATATAAAACTGGCAATATTTAATCAAAATGTACAGTTCGGGCCTGCACATTATAATCAACTTGAAAACGATTATAGTTTGGCATTCTTGACATCAATGAACTCAAATTGACAAAGAAAATTTAAGAAAACAATTTAAAACATTGCAATTTCGAGCCCAATCCCTTTCACAACCATTTTCTGTCAATTGTTGGACACAATTCAAATTAGAATCAATTGATAAAATTTAGCTTCCTAAACCATTCTAAATCCTTCCTAGAATAATCCTCCATGTCTTTTTGGTATGTTAAGCAAAGAAGGAGATCAAATTGAACAAAAATTTATAAGTCAAAATTACCAGTTTGCTATTTAAAATCCTGGAGATCATTTTTGTAAAATTGACACCTTAAAATTTATCAAAATGTATAATTTATGATTCCTGTGCAAAGAGGGCATCTGAAGATATTCCAGAAAGTCCCCATTTTCCCAAACCTGAGATTTCTAGAAAAATTTATGGCCCCTCTGAAGTTTTCCTACCTTGGCGGGAAAATTTGGGAAAATTTTCCTTGGCGGGCACGTGGCCCAAAAATTTCCCGTCGTTAAATATCCTTAGAAATTTTTTGAAAAATTTGCTTGGGAAAAAATTTTGAACTTTTCTCTCCACCAAAGCCCGCAGCCAATTAGAGGCTTGCCACATGTCCTCACGGGGCAATGGCATGTAAGTGTGCATGGCATTCATTTTCACCCTTGGGCCTTTTAAAAGTTTTGGGAAAATTTTATCTTTTTCCCCGTTGGCCTGCAGCCAATCATCAGGAACTGCCACGTGGGTAGCATGGGGTGTTGGCAGAGGGGACCTAAACCCTCATGATATTTTTTCCTTTGAAATTTTGTTTGGGAAAAATTTGTTTGAAACCTGTTAGTGGCACCCGGCACTCCCACCCTGACGCCTCAGGTGTCATCTCCTCCGTGGATGCGCACTGGTGGACCTCCCAACGCATGACCACCTTTCCATCCTTTTTCTCTGCCCTTGGGTGAATTTTCCACCTCAAACCCATGGGTTGCCCTAGGATTCCCTTCCCTTTCACTTTTCCTGCCTTCCCTGGCTAGTGGAGCGACACGTGTCCATGGCGGAGGACCCATGGAGGTGTGGGAGAGATTTTGACTTTCTTACCCATGCAAGGAAAATTTTCCAACACCGCCCCATGACCCACTGAACCTATGAAAATGGTCTTTCTTCCCCACTCGAAGAGTGTCCCCTTGGGGGAAAATTTGATCCCTAAAGTCCGTGGCCCATATCTGGAGTTTTACAAGGAGTTAGGAGGACTTCTTTATATCATTGGAAAGGTGAGAAAATTTCCTATCAAATGGGAATGATTTAGGGGAAATTTTGTAAGTGTTAAGTGTGAGAAAAATCAAGTTAAAACTCTGAGCCTGTTAGAGAATGGGTGTGGTGATAATGTTTACCCCCTGAACCTAACTAAAACTTCTAACCCTAAAATTTGGACCTTGTGACCTCTGAAATTGTAATAAATGCAAAAGTATGTTCTAGTAATTTTAGATGCTTGTTCCAAAACCTGATAGTGTCAACTATGTGTCTTGCAACCTAGTTGTGGACACTTCTAATAAAAAAATTATTCCATAAACATCCTAACTAATCCAAAAACATTGGCAAATTCTTAGAAAATTAAAAACATTGGCGAAATCTTAGAAAAACCTAAACATTCAAAACATCTTAAAGAATACCAAAACATTCACAAATCTTAGAAAGCTCAAAAAATCACAAGATCTCAAAACCTAAACTTTGAAAAACTCAAAAACATTAAAAATTGGAAACAAGTACATCAATGGCAGGACATATGGCTTCAATGTTTTTTGGAGGAATATTTTTAGGCACATCATCTGCACAGAATGTAAGCACGTCAAATGTTGGATTCACCTCTGGAAGTGGAACTACCACACATAATGTAGGGATTGATTATAGTACCACTGTCAAAGCATAGGGGAGTACATCTACAGGTCCTATTCCAGCTACAGGTGGAGGATCATAAGGAATAGGTGGTTCTAGTTCTGGTGGATTTGGTGGTTCTGGAGGCAGGGGAAACACAAGAGGTTTTGGATCAGGTGGGTAAGGTCCACACCAACCCCTGAGTATTTATATGGATATGTCTCTTCACCTTCCAGAGTATAGAGGCATAGAGGATACTGTTGAGTATGTGCACATGTGTGAAATATTGTGGTACGTGAAAGGGATCACAGCTTCTGAGTGTAAGGCAAGTCAATTTGCTACTACATTATAGGGACGTGCACACATCTAGTATCAGAAGTTTGACCCTAATCAAACTTACATGGATTATGTAGCACTGAAGGATGTGTTCTTGAAAGAGTTCTATAGCCCATGATTTGAGCAGAACAGTATAAGTGTGCTCAAGGATATTAAGCAAGGCACTACTAACAGTGTACATGAGTATGATGCCCATTTTAAAACACTCCTATCTAAGCTTTCTTATGATATTCATGCAAGTCAGCATGCAAAATGGTTCGTTGGCAGATTGATTACACCATTCAGAAGAGAACTGTCACATAAGACATACATTGATCCACATGAAGCACTAGAAGGAGCTTTGTGTGCTGAGGCAGTTGGGAGCATTGACACTGGCGTTATTCCATTCTTAGAGGCCTAGATTCGAGTTATGGAAAAATAGTTCAAGAAGTTATTAGCCAATTCAGCTCATGAAACGTGCTCAAGAATTTGGTGTATAGATTGTGAATTGGAAGGTCACACCAAGGATAGTTGTCCTTGTAGAACAGTACACTCAATATTGTTGGACTGTGAGATCTGTCATTTGAATCATGATTCTAGTCACTGTCCTTTGTTACAGTGCACGATAAGAAAGAATGTATCTTATTACTGTAAAAAAATTTGGTTCACGACCCATGATACTGAAGATTGACAGCTGATTGGTCAAATCTAGGATGCTATAAACATTGGGGTATGACAGAAAAGTGTAACAGATAATTCTAAGGGTAAGAATGAGCACAAGGATTAGGATCATAATCAAACATGCTATGACAGGAATGAGGGGTGTTTTGAAGGAGATTGTGGAAGAGGATGTGGATATCACGGTGGATATGGAGGATGAGGCCATGGTGGAGGAAGAGGTGAGTTCCCTCATGGAACATGTTATACTTGTAGATCTCTTGACCACTATAGGCATGAATGTCCTCATAATATTGCATGTTCTTTCTGTAGAAAGAACCATAGTTATGAAGAGTGCCCAAACTTATATGAGCATCTGAGTAAGCAACATAAGTAAGAAAACAAAGGTGTCAGGATGGTTAGAATCCAGTGCACGGTATAAGATCAGTGGATCCTCAAGATAGCACCAGAACTTGAGGCATTAACATTGAATATTACTACATGAGCTGAAGTGGCGTGCACAAGAGAGGCATTACACCATAAGCCTACGATCGCCAAGGAGGAGGTTTTACATGCAAGGTACCTAGATCCTACTCATCAGAAGGAATTTTATCAGGATACCATGGAAATGCTAAGGAATCATTAGGGTGAGATACATTACTTAAAGGAGTAGAAGAAAGCATCGGAGATAGTCCAAATTATTATTGATGATCTGAGAGAAGTGTGAAAATTTTTTTGCTAGGATAAAATCATTCCACTATTAGGAAGTTGGTTAAAAAGGAACACTCCACGCGTAAGTATTGAGACTGGATGATAGATCTTACATGTAAATCTTCCCCCAATAGCATTGACTATGACAAGGAAATTACTCTAAATGCTATTGTGGATGGATGACTACTGAGCAACATATTGATTGATACATGTGCGGAAGTAAATGTGCTTACATTTGATGCATGGGTATTAATGGGGAGGCCCCCATTACAACCATCATCTAATGTGTTGTTTATGGCAAACCAGATGATGAAGCCTATAATTTACTAGATAACATCCTAGTCGCACTGGCACATCACTCAGCTTATACTGAACGCTCACCTAAAATGTGCAAAGGTACCAAGTCCCTCTTTATTTTTTCTCTACCAGAGTGTTAACATGATGAAGGAAGAAACATATAGATTCATAACTAATCCATCATTCTACAATTCATGTTACACATAGATCTATGAAATAACAAGCTTAAACAGTAATCATGATTTTACCATTAACATACACTACTCAATTACAAAGAATGATAGTTAGATTAAGCTAATATCTTCCATCTATTAGTAAATACATAAGCTCCTTACAATATTTTCAATCTATACCAATGCACGTATGGATCTGTTGGTTGGATATTTTTTCAAACCAAAATATGAGGTTCAACCACAGTATATGAGATTAAATCCCTCCTCAAAGACAGGTGAGGCTGCCTGCTTATTACTAATCTAAAACACAGTAAAGACAATATCTATACAGTATTCACACTAATCTAACCATTGGGGGTTGGGATGGAATCCCGAAATCCACATTCACATGATTCAAGGGTATTTCTTTCGTAAATGAACTGGGTTAGAAACTGTTACAATGAAAGAAGCACAATATAAAGGAAATGGGAGAAACGTATTTTCTTTCGAGTAAACACAGAGCACGAAATAATCATACGAGTTTTAGATCACAAATATAATGTCCGAAATAATCAGAAACACTAAGATGTTATGCAAAGAATAGCTTAAGATCATGAACATAAGAACACTGTCTTAAGTAAGATATATTCCACAACACAAAGTCTGTAAAATAATATCAACTCCTATTCTTCAAAATGATTGAACGAAAACACAAAGTTTTTCTTCTTTCCAATAGCCCCTAAATATTCCAAAAAATCTCGACCCTTTGGAATGCATAAGCATTCCTTATTGATAACAAAAGAAGTAGAGATAAAATAGGGAAGATCCTAAAAAATAGCATTTTTAACAAGAGTTCTGTTTTGCTTGATTCTCACACAGGAGATCAAGTCAAAATATGATTCAAAAATGTGACGAAACAGAAATGAAAAAGACATGTCAATTTCAAGATTGAAATGACATGAAACATTGGGACTTAATCTGAATCATCATCCTTTGCTCCTTCCTCTTTTTCTTCCTCCAGCTGAGAATGTTTGCTCTGAAATTCCTGGAACTTCCGGATTATGCCTTGCATTTCGTTTTCATCAGGCGTAGTGGAATGATCATTCCAAATTTCGCAGGTTTCATGAGTATCGCTAGCATTACCGGGAAGCTTTTTCAATCCTTTGCTGAGCTTTCTTAAGGCCTCCAAAGAATTTTCAACCCTTACCAACCGATCAATGATCTCAAGGCCAAATCCGCTTATTGGTTCATGCTGAACAGACTCTTGGATTTGCTTGAAGAAATCATCTGCTGATAGGATACCTGAGTTCCCAACTGACACATTTGGACAAATCTTCAGCAATTCTTCTTCCAGATCACTTTTCCCATCAATCAATTTATCCCTTGATTCTCTCAACTTACTGCAGGCTTCATTGAGAATCTTTATTCTGAACCTGATGGCCTTGGTCAGCTGGAAATTCTTATCTATATGTGGGATAATACCTTCTTCTACCAAGAGATGTGCTGGTATTTGCTTTAACACCTGGAGAGCTTCAAAAGTCAAATCAAGATGTCCAATTTCCTGAGAGAATTCATCATCCATCTTCTCTCCCTCCTTCTGAATGTCCCCCAAAGACTGATGAACTTGCACCATGTCTTAAATTACTTCCTTCCCCTGTTGGAGCAACCTTTGGATCCACTCATCAACCATCCTCCCTTTTTTAGCAATTTTTTCAATTATAGGCACTGATGAGAAATCGAATCCGACAGAGACAGAAGAAGGTGGTATGGATTAAGGGGTTTTGAGAGTTTAAGAAAAACCTCTGTCAACTGCTCCACTTTTCTTTTAAGCTCATCTCTGTTGTCTTTTGTTTCTTTTAACTTTTGGCACAGCATGTTTGTGGCATCCCGTGCATCTTGTTCTACCCCTTATGTTGTCACTTTCCCTAGAGCCACCCTGGTTATCTGATAATTAGAGGTTGTTATATCCTTCCTAGTTTTGTCAGTCGAGGGAGTGGCAATATCTGCGAACTTATCTCCTGAAGCATCCACCAAAACCCTTGAAACTGTTTTGGGCTTCTTGGCTGACTTTGCAGTAGGAGCCTTGAGTGAGCTGAAATCAAAGGCTGGTAGGGGTACAATTACCTTCCTCTTCCTCGCAGTTTTCTTGAGTAGCCATTACGGCATATTAGAGGAAGTTGCACATGTTGTAGAAACTAGTATTCTACTCTCAAGAGGAGAAGATTCTACTATTGGAGGAGGAATAGTTACCAATGTGGTAGTAGATCCAATAAAAAGAGGCACAGGAGGGGGTGTGTTGGTAATCACTTGGGTTCCAGCAGAGAGGGGTGAGAGTCCGGAGAAAATACTGGCCATGACTGAGGAAGTGGATGGAGAATGAGGAGGTAGAGGTGGTTATGAGGGGGGAGGCACAGATTCAGACTCTAAAGCCTGGGATGCAAGAGACAAGGTCTCTTCAGTTTGATAATCAACAAATGATGAAGCCAGAAGCTGGCTTCCTCCTTCTTCCAAATTAATTTCTCCTATTTCTAGTGGTGTTGGTGATTCTGGCACATCCACTGTTTTAGCTGGAGAAATAATTGAAGAGATTTATCTTTCTTTCCTCTTCTTGACAATCTTGACTTTTATAGGCGCCCTAGAAGACTTTCTGTCCTTTTCCTTTTTGGAGGGCCCTGCCTCTGAAGTAGCCAACTTTGAAAACTCATCATCTTTAAAATTCATTCCCCAAGAGGAGATCCATGCTTTGGTGTGAGCAAGGATTAGAGCCGACCTACCTGTAATAGAGGCTTTTTCGCTGGCTAACCAATCAATAGGTGGGAAAACATATTGATCCTCATTTAGTCCATCATAGGAAAGATCCAAAACAATTTCATCGTCACTCGTACCTTCTGGTAAATCAGCAAGCTCCAGTGTTTGAATCTCAGCAATAGTCAATCTGCTATTATCCTTTCTGCGAACAGCAACCTCTTTACGCAGATCAACCCAAATATCCTCTATGTTTGGTCTGTGCAGATTTTGGGTTCCATATGCTCTGAGCACTCCTTGGATGTCAAAACCGTCTTGAGGCTTCATATGCTTCTTCAATTTGTCCTGAAGTTCATGGACAACATTTTTGGCCTTCACTACTATTGAGCAAGTGTATCTCCCAATAGAAATTGGGAAGGATACAACAGCCTTTTGTTTGCTTTGTTGGAATTTATGGAAATCCAACAGCTTCCTAACCAACTCCATCAATATCAGTCTATCCCCTGGATATCGGGGCAGGCGAAAAGGATCTCCCGAGTACATGACCACCCGAAGATACGTAAACTTCTTGAATTGTAAGAAGATACATCCCCATTTAGAAACTTCAGCCCAAGCCTCATCTGAGACTCTTGTCTTCCTCAGCTTAGGGTTTATCCTGCAGATATTTTCATAGAAGAAGGCATCATTCACCCTCCTGAAATGGTATTTGGACCCCTTCTTTGTCAATTGAGGGAAGTATTGATAAACCTGGTTCGCTGTTCTGCTTCCCTTGGTATCCAGCCTGGGATAGTTCCTCATCCCGGCTGCTACGTATGTGACATATGAAGACATATAAAATTTCCCAGTTGACAAGACCGTTGTCATTTGGGAATCAATCTCATTGCTGATGAGAGTACCCCAGTCAATCCACTGCTGATTCTTCTTGATGGTGATCATAAATTGATACATCCACCCTTGAAATACATTCGATTCGGGCAAACCAAAAACCCAACTCAGTAGGGTGATGATGTCATTGATTTCTTGGATGAAATCACTCCTGGGGATAATCCTTGGAAATCTACACACAGCTGGTTTGGCCTTGTTCAAGAACTTCTTGTTCACATGCTTGATGCAGTCTTCCTGATCGTTGTCCCAAGATTTCTGAGCTGACTTCATGTCCAACTCTCCATACTCATCAAAATTAGGCAATTTGAGGAGGTCATCAAAATAACCCCCATCCAATTTGATCGCTACTTCACCTGTCTGAATTCTCACAGAACGAGACGCCGAGTCATAACCGGACGCACAAGCCAAGATGAATTCTGGACACTGAGCGTACATGGGAAGACCCGCTGTGAGAGGCAAGCCACTATCGGCTATAGTTTTCATCCATGGAGTTTGGGAGGAACTCCTCACCCTACTCCAGAAATCTTCAATGTCTATATTTCTGAGTTTGGTGTCTCGTATGTCGTAGTTGCAATCAACATACAACGGAGATTCCAACTTTTTAAACTTGTATTTCATTATGCCTGACTTTTCAGTCTTTTCTTGCGATGGACCAGGGTCCGACATGAGGGATTTCAAAGGAGGAGAGTTTCGGAGATCAGGAGATGTTGCACACTGTGAAAACCTCAACCTACTGGAGATGTCGGAAGGGTGGAAAAGCCCGACACACTGAGGATGATGTCGGGGAGTCCAGAAAACCTGACACACTAAGGATGTCAAAGACTTGAGAAAACCCGGCACTTTGAAGATGTCGGAGTTTTTGGAAAGCCCGACACGTCAAATTTTTTGATATACTGCGGGTTTTTGATACTGCACAGCACCCTGCGAAACCCGAGAAGAGGGAATAGGTTTTTTGTTGATTTTAAAACATGCAAGTTCTTTCTTCATCATTTATATCCAAAACATATTTTAATTACAACAACATTCCGAGAAATAACACAAAGTGATAATTCCAAAGAGATAAACCCTAAAACTTAAACCTGGTTTTAGAAAACAACCCTTAAAATGGAAAAGAGAAAATCCCAAACCCAGATGAGAAACTTGGATGAATTGCTCACATAATTAATCCATAAAACCCACAAAGAAAGACTGAAGAAAAATACCTTCAACTAGGACAACGAATGATCAAAAACGAGTAATGCAATCGAGTACAGAGGTGAATTTCAGGTTTCGGGGTCGAAGAAGCATGTGCGAAAATCCACAAGGTAAAAAGTACGTCTGGTAAAAATGACGTGGAAATCCGCATATATATATGAAAATTTGTAATTAATACACTTCAGCTGGCACGTGCCAATCCACCTGACAACTCGGCATTAATGCCATGTCAGCATGCTCGGGAGATCCGGAAACCCGACACAAAGGTGTTTAGAGCAATTCGGGTTTCAGGTTGCGGGAAACAATTGACATGAAGCATGATGCTTAGATGCTTAAAAGTTCTGAAAACCCAACATGAAGGACTTAGGCAATTCAGGTTTCGGGTTGCGGGAAACGATCGACATAAAGCATGATGCTTAGACGAAGGCACGCTCCGATGCTCAGAAGGTCCACAAACCCGACTCGCCTTACTCGATGCAGGTTTCAGGTTTCGGGGAACACAAGACATGAAACATCTAAAACACATGTTGTCCTATTTGTGAAACCCGAAAACCCAATTATCTCTCATAAAGGCAATTTTGCAAAATCAGCTTAAAAATTTCGTAGGGTTATCTGATAGTTTTGGCGTAAACTCAAAACTGAGATAACACTTACGCAGGATGGCAGTGCGCTAATGGGTAGTCCATAGAGATAATCTTATAAAATGGGAGGAGATTGAAATCAGCCTATCTACTTGATTTTTAAGGAACAATCCACCTACATAGATCTACACTTATAATGGTGATCAACATGTTCAACATCACATTTAGCAGTGTGAGAGAATCTGGTCAGTGGGATAGGAAGCATTACCACCTTCACTTTGGGTGCATATATTGTACTCTACTCTACAAGGATGTGCACGCACCTGGTATGTATACGCAAAACTACACCAAGAGATTGGGAATTGGAAGAATTTTACTGCAGGAATGCACCAGACCTTTGACTACTTCTCGACTAAACCTCTAGTAGAAGAAGCATTAAAAAAATTCAAACGCTTAACTATGGGAGATAGTGCAAAAGAAGAAGATCATATTCAGGAATTATTTGGTGAGACAGAGTCCGAAGCGCGTTTTGAAAAGGAAGAAGAAATGGACTCCATACTACTTGAATGTGCTTGCCTTGAGGAAGAGAAAGGAAAGATGGTTTACATCGTGGATGATGAGGAAGTTGAGAACCTGGATATTGAACATTCATAAGGTGTGTGCGAGGTCTTGGACAGTGTAGACAAGGATACACACACCTATCACAAACCCATGAAGAAAAAGAAGGTGAATATAGGTTCGGAGGTTGAGCCAAAGGAGGTCATGATTGGAGATTATTGGTCAGAATCGGAAGTGGTGAAGATCATTGAGTTACTCGGGGATTATCATGACTTATTCCCTCAAGGGTATCATGAACTTAAAGGCGTGCATGAATCACTTGGGGAAATGAAGATAAAGCTTAAGGACAATGCACACCTAGTTAAAAAGAGGCCTTATAGAATGAACCCCAATTTGCACGAAAAGGTCAAAGAGCAGATGGATAACATGTTGAAATCTAGAATTATCAAGCCCCTTGATGAGTCGTAATGGGTTAGTCCAATGGTGATCATTATCAAGAAGGATGGATGAATTAGAATATGTGTGGACTACAGGGAGCTGAATGTTGCATGTGTAACAAATCCATTCCCTACACCATTTACTGAGGAAATACTAGAAGTTGTAGGATGCAAAATAATTCTTTTACAGAAGGGTTCTCTGGGTATCACTAGGTTAGAATTTCACAGGAGGATTAGGAAAAGACTACATTTACTACTGAATGGGGTAGATTTACCTATATTGTCATGCCTTTTTGACTGAAAAATGTGCTTGATGTATTCTTGCAGATAGTTGTTCAGGCATTCAAATATTTTATTCATAACTTTTTATAGGTTTATCTAGATGATTAGACAATATATGGGCTTATTGAAAGATCATTGTGATAATATGCGTTTAATGTTTAAATGGTGCAAACAATTTAGTATCTCTTTGAACATCAAGAAGTCACATATTTTATACACCTTTTGGAAATACTTTTAGGACATATAATTTGTAAGGAAGGTTTGTCTGGTTGATCTAGCTAAGGTTACGGTTCATTCTAGGCATGGAAATCAGCTACTAGTCAAAGTGAGGTGCATGGATTTTTGTGGTCACACAGGATATCATCGAGAAGTTCATCAAAGGGTATGCCAAAGTTTCTACACCCTTAGAAGAGTTACTAAAGGGGAAAGGTGCATTCTATTGGGGAGAACCACAACAGTGCACATTTGAAATATTAAAGGAAAAACTTACTACCGCACCCATTATGCACTTTCCCTCATGTGGATAAACCATTTCATGTGTACGTGGATGCCTCTGACATGACCATTGGTGTTGTGTTAGCTCAACCTAGCGAAGGTATCTATAGATCATACAATTTTCTTTACTATTAGGAAGCTGATTCCTTGCTGAACATAATTATACAACTACAGAGCGCGAAGCTTTGTCAATGATCTATACATTTCACAAGTTCCGATAGTACTTGTTAACAACACCATTTTTGTTTTATACAAATCACATGACATTAAAGTATTTGGTGAAAAAACCTATTTTACAAGGACACATATACAGATGTGTACTCCTATTTTAAGAGTTTGACTTCACAGTTGTGGTGAAGCCAGGGAAAAGTAAACTCTGGACTAGACCACTTGTCTAGAATTCACTTAGAAGAAGAAGCACAAACAATTGAAGAAACCATGCTAGATGCACAGTTATATAGGTTACACTGCGAAACATTATAATTAGAAGACATTGTTGTATTTCTATAGACTAGTGTGGCACTAGAAGGAATGAAGGCATTAGAAAAGAAACAACTTGCTATACACGTAGACACTGTTTATGTTAATCAGTGGTGACCTCTACAAGTTAGGCATAGATGAATTATTACCACCGTTGTGTATTAGAGCATGAGTGCAAGGATATAATGGAGGAAGCATATGGTGGTATTACAGGTGGCCACTATGCAGGTGATGCAAATACCCAAAAAAAATTCTACTTACTCTGGATTATGGTGGGAGACACTATATAAAGATTGTAAAGCATATTACAAAGTGTGTGACCTTTGTTAACATCTAGGTAAAACTGGTGGTAAAGAGATGAGATGCCTTTAAGACCTATTACTAGTGCCGAACCATTTGAGAACTAGGCCATGAATTTTGTAGGACCTATTTCACCAGCTGCGTGTAGGAATGGGTTACACTATATCATTACTTGTACAAATTATCGCACAAGGTGGGTAGAAGAAACACCTATGAAGGACTGTATAACGGCTACATCAGTTATGTTTCTATGGTAGAATGTTCTTACAAGATATGGATGTCCTTTAAGATTGAACAAGTGATAGGGGTACACACTTTTTGAATGAAACAATCATGATCCTACTAGATTATTTTAGGGTTGAACACCATAAGACTACACCTTATCATCCTCTGGAAAATGGAACTACTGAGGATTTCAACAAGATTTTGAGCCATCCATTGACAAAAAATTATGATGTTGGAAGAAAGGATTGGGATGATAAAGTGTCAGTTGTTCTTTGGGCATATTGAACAACTTATAACAGATTGAACAAAGCCACACCATTTTAGTCAGTGTTTAGTGCATCTAAGTCCGTTATCCCTATAGAATTTATGTTACCCTTCTTTACGCATTGTGTGCATGCTAGAGGTCTAGCTGATGAACAAGCTTTAGAAGAGCGTATTGAGAAGATGATTCAACTGGATGAGTGATGAGCCATAACACGATGGGTTTAGAAGCAATAAAAGGCTAGGAAGAAAGCATGACATGACAGAAACATATAGGCATAAGAGGTTTGAGATTGGAAAAATGGTACTTCTCTATGACTATAAGTTCTTGCGTCTTCCAGGAAAACTTAAGGTACATTGGTTAGGGCTGTATGTTATTACTTACATCCTTGAAACATGTGCTTGCCAGTTAGAAGCACTAGATGGAACACGGCTACCCAGTTACTTCAACGGGAGTAGGCGGGGTGCATATGTTGAAAGACTCATTTCAGATGTATTGAGCATCAAACCAATAATTTTGGCGATTGTAGACATTGGAGCAGCGTTGGTGTATCTCCAACTAAAGCTAAAGATTAGGAGAATAACAAGTATGTGGATGATGATTTCACACTTCTAGCACCACCAAAGGGAAAACATACAATGGAGAACATATCGATGCCTAAGCCTATGGAGTTAATTGAAGTGGAGGATGAGAAGGATGAGCACAAATATAGTGGTGGTTTGGAGCATAGAGGTATAAGACATCCTACGAATAAGGATGAAGCTGTGAGAGCGCCACTTACACCACCCGCAACCATAGAGGGGGATGCTGAGGAATTAAATGATGTCCAAGGGTGAGCACAAATTTAAGAGGGTGTCCAAAAGAATAAGGACCCAAGGTGCTACTCCACAAAAAGTGTGCAGATCACCCAGACTCTCTCCGCAGAAGGAGGCAACCGTGTAAAGAAGGAGGAAACTGAGGTTGAATGAGAAGGCAGAAGAGTCAGAGGAAAGCGTGCCTAATTCTCCTACACTTCCAGAGAACATAGAAGTACAATATTAAGGGAACTAAAAGGTTGAAAGGAATAAGCTGCTACGGGTGTTTTTCAAAGTAAAAAAATTGCTTCTCAAAAGTGACTAACGATGGAGATGAATGAAGGAATAGTCATAACGCAAGGTAAGAAGAGGCCATGATAACTACCAAGATAAGGTATAATGACGAGGTACTTGGGTGCAAGGGACACACATTGAAGATAATTATATGACTAGAGTGTAGGAAGGCATGCACTAGAAGGTTATAACTGGGGTGTGAGGATGTAACGCACGCAAATGATGGAATTGGTCAATTAATGAGAGCATATTTGGTAGGTGAAGGAGCAATGAATGTATCAAAATTTTGAAAATCTATATATAGGAAGGAATGTGAATTCATTTTTACCGTTGTGATTAAGAGTATTTGAAAGAAGCCAAGTGTGAAGAGTTGAGTGATCATTTTAAGGTTGAGAGAGGTGTGTAACCTGTCAGTGATGAAGAGATCTATGTGCATAGAAGGAGCTTATGTCCCTGGTGGTGAAGGGTTTGAGTGAAGCGAGGCAACAAAGAGGATCTAGGGCATGTAATTTCACCTAGGGCACATGATGAATCTACACTAGGGTTTTCTTCACACCTTGTAGAATTTGAGTGGCAAGGATCTACAAAGGATTGCAAGGTAGAAATGGTACCCAAGAAAGTAGTTAGAGAAAGAGTGAAGGGAAAGAAGAAGGTGGTAGAAGAAGAAGAAGCAATGGCTCTAGAAAACAATTTTTCTAAAATGTAATATCCAGAGGGCATCATAGTTAGCCAAGAGTGGGATTCACATATAAGAAAAATAAAAGTGAGTGAGTACAATCACTGTACCATAGAGAATAAGAAGGAGCTTGACGTGTTATTAAACATGAAGATAAATAAATTGGACATGATGGAAGACATGCCAGTATATGATGATGCTGGTGAGAATCTCTTATAGAAGATAGGATTTTACCGACTATATGAGCTCCCTTATTATGGGAAATATGAGCCCTTGTACCAATGGCTCATGAGCAGAGTGCACAAGGACTTTTTCTACTTTTCAAGTTGTAGAGTCATAATTTTAGCTGCGCTCATCTCCATAGTAATGGGGTTGAAAGGCACAAGAGACGATTTACGAGATGGTCTGATGGAAAAAACCACAATATTGGAGATTAAAAAGAAGTTAGGGTATGCAAAGGGTTTCCGCATGGTATGAACATCGAACAAAATGAAGAAGTATCCAGTTGTGCAAGCGGTTCACACATCTTGTTATAAAGGTAAATGACCAGGAAAGGTGGTCACAAGTGAACACCATGTGGATGCACATTTCCAAAAAGATGTTTGAAGGAGTAGTCTACAAAAATTCACGTCTTATATTGCAGAGGCGATCATTGAGGAAGTGCGCGTAGGAGGAAAGATCAACTTTGGAGCTATTCTATTATCACTGGTGTTCACGGAGATTGGAGCACCTTATGGACCGAAGGAGAAGGTATGGGAGTATCCAGTGGAAAAAAAATCACATGTAAAACACCTCAAGAAGTACTTGTGTGAGGGATCCATGATAGAGTAGGTTAAGTAACTGGCTGAGAAGTGGTATCATAGGCTCTATGTGGCTTTTGAGGAAGAATGGTGCATCCCCAAGGACTTGCCTTCGGTAGTTGGAAAGGAAGTTTAGTTCGTTGTATACCAACATTTATGTATAGCGCAGTTTGCCATAAAAGATAGAGAATGGAGCCCTTGGTTTAAGTTTCCCTATCGATTCACAACAAGGTACTTCCAGGTGTCAGTACATAGGTTTACAGGCACACAAAAACTGACATTCAATGTGGATAAGGTAGATTGCAACTACCACATAGTAAGGAATAAATATGTGTATCCAAGGTGGGCTGCATATGTTGAAATACTCATTTTAGATGAATTGAGCATTAAACCAATAAGTTTGGTGGTGGGAGATATTGGAGCAGCATTGGTGTATCTCCAACTAAAGCCAAAGATGGAGGATTAAAAGTATGTGGAAGATGAGTTTGCACTTCCAGCACCACCAAAGGGAAAGCATATAATGGAGAACATCTTAACACCTAAGCCCACATAGCCAATTGAAGTGGAGGATGAGGAGGATGATTGCAAAGATAGTGGTGGTTTGGAGCATAGAAGTAGAAGACATTGTATGAATAAGGATGAAGCTAAGTGTACCACCACACCACCTCAGCAACAAGAGGGGGATGATGAGGACTTGAATGTAGTCTAAGGGGAGTAAAGATTTAAGGGGGTGTTCAGGAGAACAAGGACCCAAGGTGCTACTCCACAAACAGTGCGTAGATCACCCAGACTCTCTCCACATAAGGAGGCAATCATGTAAAGGAGGAAACTGAATTTGAATGAGGAGTCAGAAGAGTCATAAGAAAGCATGCATAATTATCTTACACTTCCAAAGAACATAGAGGAACAAAAGGATAAGGAATCAAGGGAAAGAGGATAGTAAGAAAAGGGAATAGAGGATATAGCTGCAGAGGCTACTCAGGACATGGAGACACAAGTCCCAAATTTGGAAGCTAAAGTTCCTAAGTAGCAAATGTCTAGAAGAACGAGTGGAGAGAAGATTCCACCAACTATGGGATATGCAGAGGACACAGGTAAAATTTTCCACACCCATTTCCAGAGCATGCTGACACAAAAATAATTATATGGCTAGGAGCTCATGGATGAAGATATGGCCATAGTACGCATGAGGAAGTAGTTGTCATGGTCCATGCACACACACATGGATGAGCTAGTTTTTGATGTATGTAACGATTCATGCATATCATGGAGGTTGACGAAGATGCCTCAGGCTAGACACATGAGAGTAAAGCCTACTATCATGTCAGATGAACAAGTGAGTAATGCATTGGTTAAAGTCTCAACAGAGGTGGCAAGGTGAAACATGGACAAAGCTGCAACAATAAGAGCATTGCGTGAGAAGCTAAAGAAAAAGGATGCAGAGATAGCGCGCCTAACGCAAGAGAGGGACTTAGCACATAAGAAGAATGTTGTATTTATCAGCATCGCAGAGGAGATTGGGGACAATGTCATAAGAGCTAGGCCACACTTGGAGACCAAGGTACCACAAATGTTTCCGTCAGCAATACATTATGTAGGAAAGTTGGTGGACCTTGTACTTGAACATGAACCTATGTGCCTGTTAGCGCCAAGGGATCCAAAACAAGAGGTAGAATGAGAGAAAGCTTTAGTGATGTGAAAGATTACATCCTATGAAGGGCTGCTAAAAGCGCTATAAGAAGAATTGAAGAAAGCAGACCAGGATTTAAACATTTACACATATCTAGAGGTGTTTATCAACATAAAGACCTTGGAAGAAAATAATGAGGTCCAAAGAGCAATGAAGGATGAAACATTGGGGTGCGCAGAAAGATTGTAAATGGCTAAGCAGAAGCGCGAGGCCCTAACAGTAGCACAAGAGCCACACAAGACTCGACTGGAAGAGCTTGAGAAGCTCATTGCGCAAAAGATGGATTTTCTAGAGGGAAGAATGACCTCAATGTCCAGAATTGTGTTAGTCTTGCAAAATGAAAAAGGGGAGATTGCGAGGGATGAATTGGAGTCCATTGCTATGGACATTCCATAAAAAGTAGAACAAGCACTCGCTGAATGGCAAACCTTGGAGGCTGAAATAAAACAGGAATATCCTGAATTAGTTATTCAAGTTGAAGAAGAGACTACAGGATAAAACATTCTTTCATACATTCATTCATTCTTTCCATTCTTGTATTCTTTACTTCAATTTTTGGAGATACCCATTGTCGGGGCGACAATGAAATTAGTGTGGTGTAATGTTGAGCAAAGGACACTTGACAGAGAAAGCACACAAGAATTATGCATGGGAAATCAAGTCATACACAAAGGCACGAATGGATAGGAAGAACGCACATGCGGAACAGAAGTTCAGTTTCAGGACTTAGCCGTTCTTGGGCATGAAGATCTATTTTTAGAATATGACATGCAAAACACACCAATGATGCAGAGATGTGCGCATCATGCATTGTCTATTTCTAGAGGATCGGATTCAGAGCGCTTTTTCATGGAGACAATCTAAGGATATGATTGTCACATTAGTTAACTATTCGTAGAATATAGATAGCACACTTGCACGTGTGGCTATGCATGAAAATGACACGTAGTTATTAATAGCATACGACCTATTTTTGGAATAGATAAGCAGTGAAGGGCAAGTCCCCACCCTATATATATATGTAGTGAACTACTTGGTAGGGAGATGATGGATATAGAGAAATGGATAATATAGTGTGTGTGTGAGGGATAAGTATACAGATACATGTACTTGTTTATGGATTACCGTACCAGATCCATGTGCGCATCGGCATAGATTGCCAGTTTTGTCAGAAGCTTTTGTGTTATTATGATAATTAAGAGATGGAAGATATTGAGTGAACCTAAGTGTTATTCTTGTGTGTAATTAGGCAGTGCATGTTCTTATTTCTATTATGATTATTGTTTAAACCTATTTTTTCCTAGATCTAGATATGTAATGCATTACATAATGATGTATTAGTTATGGATATATATGCTTTAATTCTTCATCATGTTAACATTCTGCTACAACAACCCTAAAGAGTGACCTGATACCTTTGCGTGCTTCAGGTGAGTGCTCAGTTTAGGCTGAGTGATGTTCCAGCACGTCTAGGGTGTCATTTGGTGAATTCTAGGTTGCATCATATACAAGCCTTTCTGAAATATTTCTTCAGATATGGGTTCTACCCCTCATGAAATCATTTCTAGCTGGAACCTTTTTAAGAATAGTTACCTGGCATGGCATGTTACTCGGTCTCAATCAATTGCAACACAAAGTTTAGACACTGAACTTAACTCTAACACTGACACCACTTTAGCTCCTGAGCAGCTGAATGAATGACATTTTTGGCCCGTCTCCGTCCCAAACACACAACAGGTCTTGATAGTCTGATATGTTGGGTCACCAAGAATTTGACACCCAATACAATTGGTGTAGACACAAAATCACGCACTTGGGTACATTTTTAAGTCCTAAAAACATACTTGCATTCATATGATTCCTAAGCGAGAAAAATAGTAATTGACATTTATCTTTGGCCTATTTGCTTTGTTTCTAGGCTTATTTATGGTCTTACATACCCTACAACCCAATCAATATTTCAATTTCTTATCTTTTATGACTCTGGACACCAACACCCAGACATTACGCCAATGCTCAGACACCCTCATCGTTTTGGGAGCCCCTGACCCTTTTCTGTCTTACTCACTTCTTTTGGGTCTCTTTTATCTTTTGGGCATCTTATTTTCTTATTGGTCAATCTTCTAGTTGTCAATTACAAAATTCAACTCTACGCATATAAATACAAAGTTATGTGACCAAAATAAAGGACCAAGCTCTAAGCATCTATTATCATCACCTAAGGTTGCATTCAAAGGCATCAAATACATCCATCTAGCACTCATACAATGAACAGGGGACTACATTTTTTTTATACACTTCATAGGAAGGGGAAGTTCATTTTGCCATCCACACATCTATTTACATTGGTACATCTAGCTATCACCCGATATCATGTGCACTTACACAAGGGCTTCCGAGGGCACGATTCTATCACACACACACAAGAACTACATGGATTCTGAGATGTAGTGCAACGCTCGGTCATAAGTTCACTCAATCAGTTGACCGTTGAGGTCACTCTGACTCCCCATATTGCATCTTTTCTTTTTGGGATGTGATGTAGTTTGAGGGTTTTATAGATCATCATCTCTTTGCAGGTTACAAGTGAATTTTGCAATTATAGTGCAACCAACAACGACTACTAGTGACCATCTTGTGATGCCAAGAAAACCATGTTCTAAGCTCTTATGTAGTCACATGCACGTAACAGAGGTCTCTAATGCCTAGGCGCCTTAGTCCAGCTTCATTTGATAGTTCCATAATTCACTATGCTCAGTTATGACATCATGCCCTTCATGCTCATCAGTTTTCCAATCCATATTAGTTATAGGGATAACGTGAATAAGATAAGTCATTCTTTCCCTCTCTTACACTGAGGGTTTCATATTTCATCATCTTATTTCTTGTGTTAATTATGTACTTTAACATTTGTTTACCATAGGTGACTCTGCAATATTAGGGTTTATATAAAATTCTATTTTTGGTAAATCATTTGGTGAACCCATCTGTTTCGATCCAACCTTGCTTCTAGATATTTTTGTAATATTTTTATCATGGCTCAATATTATGGAACCCTTTACTGAGGACCACCTTTAAGAGCTCAATGTTCATCTTGTTGAATATCCCCAAGATCTAGATTTGCTCTTCTTCCCTGCCTGTGAGGAGGTCACATGATTAACTAAAATAAGATTATTCTAGTGTAATCTAATGTTATAGGAGCAGTAAAATGAATGAATAAATGGAACAATAAAATACTGAAATACACCCAAGCAAACTAAGCTAGAAAATGTGAAACCCTAATGTACAAGAAGGGTTAAGAAAATCCTTAGCTGATTCACATATGGTGGGGAGCTGTGTTGTAGTGTAGACCAGGTGAACAAGAGGTGGAAATGACCACACCGAAGCTTGAGAAAACACATATATGAGCTATTTGACTAGACAAGGGCTCCTGGAAGAGGATAGGGGCATCTAGGGTGCCCTGGTCTGAGGTTTGGGTGCCTTGGTCTACAGAAATAAATAGGGAACCTCCTGTGGAGTGTCGTCGGACCTTCGCCTGTGTTCATTTCCTATCGCACTAATGTCCTTGAACTGTGTCGGATGTCACTATGAATAGGATATGGAAGAATTACCTGAAAAACCCTAGACAAAGCATCAAAACCCTAAAAAAAGAAAGATGCATATGAAGGGGTTGGACTATCCTTAGTGGCCACAATGGTGGACTTACTAACTGAGTGTTGCACTAAATCTCATACCCAATGTAGTTATAGGTGTGTGTGCAAATCGTGCCCTAGGTTGTTCTTGTGTCAGTTGCATTTTGTGAAGTAGCCAACAAATAACTAAATGTAGAATGTAGTAGATGTGTGCATGGAAACAATAGACTCCCCTCCTATGAAGTGTGATGTAGATGAGCCAACCTTGTGGGCCTTATGATGGAGCTAGATGGATGCAAATGTAGCTTCAGATGTCTTTGATGAATGCAATTCTAGATGGTGATAGTAGATGCTTAGTGATTGGTCCCTCATCATGGTCACATAACTTTATATTTATATGGTTCTCTTGTTCTAATTTCATAATTAACCCCGAAAAGGCGCTGACCACCAAAAAGATAGAAAGCCCAAACAGCTAGAAAGTTCCCAAAAGATGAGAGTAAGGTGTAAAGAGGATCAGGGCGCCCTAGAGGGGACTAGGGTGCCCCAGTCTTGGTTGGGTGCCCCAATTAGAAATAGGAAAAATGCGGAATGACAATACAGACTGGGCAAGTGCAGGTGTAAGATTGAAAATACGACAAGTAATGTAAAAATGGCCAAAGACGTGTGTTGTCCACTCAAAATTCCCTACTCTTGAAGAAAGTGAACTTTCGAAATTTTGAGTTTTAGTGTCTTATCTGTTATGCTGAAATTGTTAGAGGTTGTGAAATTGAGAAAAGTCTGCAGTTTTGGGTCATTTTGTATGTATTTCGGGCCTGTCGGACATTTTTGTCCCGCGTGTCCCAAGTTCTGAAGTGCGTCCTGTTCCGCGATCGGCTGATTTCCCCGAAGTTGTCCCGATTTCGGGCCCGTCGGAACTTTTCATCCCAAATGTCCCAAGTCAAATTGTGTGAGTTGTTCCATTTTCGGCCGAAACACCCGAACCGCGTACTTCACACTTTCGTGTTCCAAATGTCCCAAATCAAATTATGCAAGTTGTTCCATTTTCGACCGATTCACCCGAACCGCGCCCTTCACGCGTTTTCGTCCTGAATGTCCCAAAGTTCAAACGGGCCTTTTTGTTCCATTTTCGGCCGAAACACCCAAACCGCATCCTTCACGCATTCTCGTCCCAAATGTCCCAAAATGCATTTGTGCGTCCTTCTCCCTGCTTCGCCCGAATCGGCCGAGGCCACGTGTTTCGCGCATTCGCGTCTCACATGTCCCAAGCGAACCAAGTGCCATTCATACTTAGTTTTCCCCGCTCTACCTGAATATGTTGCTTGTTAAATTGGTAGATATGAATTTAATGCGCATTGATTTCCTTTCTCTCTCCAAAACGGCTATATAACAAGCAGACCCCCCTTTTGCATTTTTCACACTGCTTCCTTGATATCTTTTGCCCGAACCCCCCGCAATCTAATTTCCTGCGCACATACCCGTTCCCTACTGCAATTCCTTCTCAAGTTTAGATTACAATTCTCTCTCTCTGATAATACCAATATGAAGATCAAATTCCAGGGACAGGAACAAATTTCGTCACTAGAGTTTGTCGTTCCCAACATTGGGGACAGTGAAGCTCGACTTCGGCAATTTTTTGGGTGAGGATGGCAGACGCAAACCCTACACCAATGGCACAAATGATTCATGATAGCGGTTTGGCTTTCGCCGGAGGTTTCCCGATCTCGGTACAGTGCGCTGATACCGTGCTTTCGTGCGAAGCTCACTTTGACCCTGCTTCAAGTGAATTAACCAATATACATGGGGAACTCATCGCCAAACTGGATGCTACCCACCATTAGCACTGCTCTGAGGATTCCAGAGATGGATAATGCCATAGTCATTTCCCGGGATCAAGCACAGGCCCTGTTCAACCAAGACAGTGACAAATATAAGGCACGAGTGGCGAAGTCTTGGTTGAAGAACCCTAAGAAGGGAGCTTCTCGTCTGTCCAAAACCCTTTTACGGGTAGATTTCAATGAAGAGTTGTCTGATTTCATAATTCTGTTGGCTCGGGTTATGGGTTTGCCCACTACCAACGAATTTCACTTCTGGATGTGCCCGCTCATCAGCATGGTGTGCGAGGGAACACAGAATATCAACTGGGTGGAGATCATTAGCATGAATTTGGAAAAGTAGCTGTCCAACGTGTAGCAAATGAAGAAATTCTATATGACTTCGTACCTGATGTACACTCTGGTAGCATCAAGGCAGTGGTTCGGTTTTTCTTATATAGATGCACACAAAGACGATCCAGTATATGCCTACTACCCGCAGTTCACCTTGGAGACCAGTAATCGTAATTTCAGAAGGGTCAATGACGCTTTTACCATGTACGTGGTTAGATTGCTCAAAGGTGACACTGCCAGGAGATTTTCAAATGAAGCTATGACTCTAATATCGCACTACGGTGCTTACTTCATCCAGTTCAGGAAATTCTCTTATATCAGGCTCGCCGGCTATGAGGGCACCCCTCTGAGACTGCCCATGTTCTGCAATGATAAAATGGCCTTGATAGAAATATGCAGGCAACTAGACAAGTTGCATAGAACTTGCAGAGATAAGAAGATTTCTGGCTTTGCACTTTCCCATCTCTCTGGGAAACTACACTTGCAAAACAATCCTGGATGCTCAGAACATAGAGAGAACCCTGGTCCCTATCACCATTCATTTCTTCAAGCCAAGGACCTGCTTCGACTTGAAAAATTTCATTGAACAGAACATCAAGATAATCTACCATCATAGGGCAGATACAGAAGACTACTGGGCTGACTGTGCAGATGATTTTGAGGCCAGGAGAAGACATTGTGGCAGGTTCTCTCTGCCATTGATCCAAGAACTCGGTCTGTATCAAGTTCCTGAAGGTCTCCAGGATGACAACTCTGATCTATACTCGTGATGAGTATGAAAATGTGGTTAAGCACACTCCTTTGGAGGACCTAGATTGGAACAGGAAAGAGAGGGATGATCTGGCTGAGATCCTTGCTCCAGTCTTAGTCAGGACTAAGGTCTGGTTTGACAGGATAGTTTGAGAATTCAGGAGGCATTCAGGAGAATCCTCTTCTAAGGATGCTTCAACACCAAGAAGAGAAGCATCTATTCCAAGGTCGGAAACACCAGTGAAAGAAGGAGCCTGCAGAAAGTGACCCTCAAAGAAAGCAGGCAGAGTTGCCTATGGGACTAGAGAACATCATTGTTCTCAGTGAAAGTGAAGAAATTGAAATGCCAACCCCTGAAATGCTCCTAAAGACCCAGCTGATAAAGATAAAGAAATCCAGAGCACTGAGCTTTCAGGTGATGTTGACTCTTCTGCCGCAATTGCCCCAAGTGCCCCACTCACCTCTCAACTCGAGTCAACAGCTGCGCAGACCTTGAGCGTCATGAGCTCTCTTTCTCTCGGCCCTCTTGCCCCTCCTGCTGATTCCTCTTCCTCTTTTGCGTGGGTGCAACCTTTGGTTGACAATAGGAAGAGAAAATTTTCCTCTCGGAGTTCAGGGTCAAATTTTGATGCTGTCACATCCTTGTTGGGCACCACTCCTTCTCGTGCCAAGAAAGCTAGAACTACTTCCAGAATAGTGTCTGATGCTCAAGGTCAGCAATTCTTGGAGATTGCTAAGCCTACAAGTGGACAAATCAGAGCAAGAATTGCTGGCATCTGACTTGGAGATTTCAAGAATTCCAATGGGAGAGTCTACTCCTGAAGGTGAGATCCATAACCTCCAGGAAACAGTCACAAGAGTCATTGGGAGGGTGAGAAAGGGCAGCAAACTATTGAACAATTAGAAGAACAGGCCCAAATTCTCACAGGTTTCATCAAGTCTCTTTTGTCTAAGGACAAAGTTGTAGACCCTACTCCATTGACCACTCTTCCACCACCTGTAATTTTGAGCCAAGATGAAGTACAGAGTATCAAAGACATGCACAAGTATTCCGTCTATGGCAGAGCTATGGAAGCCATGGTGGATGATATGCTTGTTGCAGGGTTGAACTTCATCGATGAAGCTTTCAAACTCCATGGAAAAGTGAACAATTTGCAACAGAAGCTCTCCTCTACTATTGGAATCATGGATAAAGAGCTCAAACTCTGGAGCAGTTGCATAGTAGACCTCCGCCTTATGGGACAGACAAATGAGAATATCTTACTGGAAAATAAGGTTTTTGATGATGCAAAGGATAATCTATCAAAATCCTGGGTTTACAGCGTGGAGTGGAAGATCAAAGTCTTGGAGGAGGCTTTGGGAGAACTGAAGAACTGCTGGCAGAAGGGTAAAGCTTTCAAGACACTGGTTGTCTCTGCTTTCAAAGATATACACTGCCATCTTCAAGATGAAACTTCTGGTGTACTCCTTTCCTTGCAAGAAATCAAAGCTCAATTCAAAGCTTTTGTCAAAGATAACTTATTCAAGGAAAGTTCCATCTCCAAGGAGAAAATGAAGGAGATTTGCTCTCTTTAATCTGCCATTGAAGAAGCAAACAAAGATTATCATACTCATGTCGAGTTTGATAAAGAGATAGAGAAGTGTCTTGAATTTTGGACTCAGTCTACGACCAACACGTCAGTCCCTCGTGGCAGAGACATAGCTGAGGCGTTAAAGAAGTTCAGGCAGCAGATTTTGAAGTCAGTGGGTCCCTCTCAGTAACTGTCCACCTGTCTTCTTCTCCTTATTCTTTTCTCTTCTTCCCTTTCTTTTTCCGTTTTCTTTGTAAAAGGTTGAGGTATTGCGGTTGGCAGTCCTTAACTATTCTTGGTTAAAAGAAGCGGTTACGAAGAGTAACTGATTTGTAAGCTATATAATGGCCTTTCCACGCCATTTTTGAAGGAGGAAGAACTTGGCTTATTTTCTGAAAAGTGTAAATAGATTATAAAGAAATCAATACAGAAGGGCTTTCAATTCTTTGTCTATCTGATCTCTGTTATTCCTAAGCTTTCATTTATTCTCTTTGTGAAGATCATTTGTCTCAAGTTTGTTAGTCTTACCGATTGCATACTCTTCAATTTTGCAATACATGGTGATCTTGTACGACCAAGAAGGAACTTTGTGTCCTTGATTAATGAATCTGTGATAAGTTAAGAAACTTTGTGTTCCTGCAGATGTTATTTATAGAACTTTGTGTCTTTAAATTCCATCTTATTTATACGATACAAATGATCTTGTTCTAAATTCACTGTAACTTCGCATACATAAAGAATTACTCTGCTATCTATAATTCTGCATGTTGCCTTTCTGCTCATTCTCGCACTCTCATTCCTCAGTCCTTTTGTGATTGATAATCCTTACGAAAGACACTTTCGTAATATCCAAGTTTAACCAAAAAATGATATTTTGTATATTTGTAAATAGGTTTGTTTTCTGAATAAGGGAACCTCTCCCATTAAAGAGGAGGGACTTCTTGTCCCCTGACTGTTGCTCTTCGTAAAGTCCTATCTGACTGACCAACAACGTGTTAATTATTACTCTTTTCACTTAAGAACCATATGAATAGTAGTATAGACCGAGACTAAATAATGACTCAAAGTGCATGATTTTATGTCTACCCCACCAATCTTACTGAGCTTAATGTTCCTACATCCACTACCGCTTCTATGCCTATTGCTACTCAACCCACTAATTCCACTCTTCCACCTACTTCTATTGTTCTTATATTTGTTCCTACTCACACCAACCACTTCACTATGCCTCTTATTTCTCACACATGGCAAGTCTCTTCCATTAGCACTCAAGACATAGCCTCTCTCTATCAGGATCTCCAAGTTCAAATCCGTCAACTTCAGCAAACTATTTCTCGTGCCTCTTCGTATCTTGATTCCCCCTTACTCCTTCATACTCCTTTTGCACCCGCCATTTCCACTTATGCACTTCCTCCAAACTTTGTCACCCCTAAGTTTTCTACCTTTAATGGCCATGGTGACCTTCAAGAGAACCTCTGAGATTTTCATGTGGCATGTCTAGACTATGTGGATGATCATACTTTATTAGCAAAGCTCTTTCCTAGAAGCCTCTAAGATTATGTTATGCATTGGTTTTACGATCTACCTAGTCATTTAGTAACATCATTCACGTATTTATCTGATGCTTCTCTCTCTCTCATTTTTCAATCAATATCGGTTCTAATATATCATATGATCAACTTGTACGAATTAAAAAATGATCTAATGAGAATCTAGCAGATTATGTGTTACGATATAAGAACAACTTAGCTAAGATGTCTAATGTACTCACAGATTTTGAATTGCAAGATCTTTTTGTCCAAAGTCTTTTATCTCCATTACAAGAGAGTTTCATCTTTGAGACCTCTCCATCATTTGATCAGCTATGTCATACTCTTAAGTTACGTGAAAGCAAACTCTTATCTATGGGCAAGCTCAAATATCATGATTAGGCTTCATCTTCTAATTGATTTTAAAGAAAATATACTTTCAAGCCATCTCCTAAGCCCACTGAAGTAAAATCTATTGTTAACGTTGTTTTTACTCTTGAAAATATTCATTGGCAACCTACAAAAAATGATAGATGTAACTATCATCAATGTGTTGGGAATTCAACTAATTGATGTTTCAAACTTAGGCATCTCATTCAAGATCTCATCGATAATGATGCAATCAAGATCCCCGAGCCTTCGTCATCCAAGCCAGTCAATGACACCAAAAATTCAAAAATATTCAATGATCCATTTCCCAAGCATGACAAGCAAACTATTGATTCTTCAACTAATCATACATATCACGATGTGCCTCCTCCTTCATCGAGGGCTCTTAGTTTTCTAGTTGCTCATATTGAGGCATCTCCATCACTCATCACATTCTCTGGTCATGATATTCATGCTACATTTTCTTCTAATACACTACACATCAATGCTTCTATCAGATCTTATACTGTCAATAACACCATGATCGATCCATCGGCTCCTATTAGTGTGTGCTCTATTGCACTCCTTGTTGCTATCAACTATCCACTATCTCAAATTTCATATCTAATTCCACAATCTTATGGATTCATCAAGCTTTCAGTTACATTTGGGCCTCTCACCATGCTTGTTGCATTCATTTTGGCACCTTTAGTCGAATATTGTGACATGCTCTTAGGTCTTCCTTAGCTCTGTACCGCTAAGGCTATATTTTTCGTGACCTCTTATGTCTTAAATTCATTCACAATAAGTAAGTTATCACTCTCAAAGGCATTCCACCATCCACACCATTGCCTCTGCCTCCTCTTGAGGATTTCCTCTCACTAATTGCAGGATATAGGCCCCATGGGCATCTCAAATATAAGGCATCTCATGCACCTAGCTCATCTATTTGTACACGACTTATTCGTCCTCATCGATTTGCTAGTCCATCTTCTCGACTTAAGTCCCCTACTTAGGTAGCCCTTTCACATAGGAGTTTCACCACATCCTTCACCTCCTTGGTCTCCTTCACATAGGTGTTCATCACCTCCTCAGTCTCCTTCACATAGATGTTCATCGCCTACTCAGTCTCCTTCACATAGGTGCTCATCACCTCCTAGGTATCCTTCATATAGGTGCTCGTGACCTCCTAGGTCTCCTTCATATAGGTGTTATTCACCTCCTATGTCTCCTTCACATAGGTGTTTACCTCTTAGGCTTTCTTCGTACATCCATTATTAGCTTCATACTCCACCGACCTTAGAGCATGGTCACATATCTTTATCTCCTTAGACATCGGGTAGAGCACCCTTTCCTTTCACCTTTATTGGATAGCTTCCTCATCATCATACACTTCGGGTGCATCATGCTTACTTCCCCCCTTCCTAACACGATAAGTTATCTATTATTTATATTATTATGCTTTGTGCTTCATATTGCATATTTCTAAGCGTCATTACACAACTTGATACAATTTGTATCATCACCACCCTATGATACAATATTGTGCTAAGGTTCACATTTGACTGGTGAGGGCATACTAAATTCATGAACCTCGCACACTATACGTTTCATGCTCTGTGATTCACGACAAATCTTTCTAGCATTCAATTTTCACACATCATTCTACCTGATGACGCACTCTAGTTCCATAGTTCATACTCAACTGTTAAGGGTGTAAACCTGAAATGAACCTCACCTATTCTACACTCTAGACTTTGCACTTCGTGTTACATATCTATAGCACATTTATCAAACCATTTTCCAATGACGCACTCTTGTTCTGTGGTTCATTCTTGACTGTCGAGCAGTCTTTTTATAAATGAACCTCATCTCATATAAATTCATTCACATTCATTGGGGGGCGCACTGTTCCTATCACATTCACACTACATACCATTCCATTACATTCATACACATCATACTACATATCTTGGTTACATCTATTCTTGTTTACTTATTCTCACATGCTACACTTTGCTTGCTATGTTAGCCAGATATCTAATATGTCATTATATTTTTTTATATACACATGTTCGTTCACTTGTTCTTTAGTTGTGAATGTAGACTTTCTACATATCCTTACACGCACCAATGATGCTTAGCACTATACCTCTTACCAGTCCCACTGAGGCTTCTAGGGGCATCTACATTTCTACTTTTACACATCACATGTGCTATTGTTTCATTTTATACTACTTCCTATTCTTCCTAACACACTATTTCACATTGATCTATACATGCTTTGACATACTCTTTATCTTTATAACATGTTAATGGGTGCTTCATGTGCAACATTTTCTTTCCAGGAACTATTTGTAACCACGGTTATCTGTTACATCTTGTTTTCCATTGATTAATATTATATGATATTGTTTGTGGGCTTTTCCCTATGTCTTGCTTGATCACTGCTTGTTTGCTTTTGGTCGATTCGGCCCTGATTGTCTTCTGACATTGTGAGCGATGTCATATGTCTGAAACCCACTTTTTGGGGTCTCTTTTATATGCACATTTGTTTGTTTCATTATTTTTCTATGTCATGTTTGATTCTTTTTTCTACTAACACATGTATCTAGCCATCTTGTTTGCATGTGCCTTGGTTTCCACCATGTACATTCCCTTCCCCTTACAGGGTACACAGTTCAGATCAACATCATGTCCTCTATTTGGGTTGCATTCTCCTAGTGATGTCACGTGCATCCCAAACTAGGGGGCACACATTAGGTGAATCAGTCACCCCATACAACAACTTAGAGCTATAACATAATACAATCAACACATGAACAAAACATGCTACAGTTACAAAAACAACACAAAACCTGATTGGGGTCCTCAATTTAACACAAAAACCAATGCCCAACTGTAGACACTAGTGCATGGGGACTTTTGAACTCCCCTGGGTGCTTATGTCCTGGGGATAAATACAACTACTTTCTTAGATCAACACATTTTTTAATAGTTCATAGATTAGTTTTCATAGTATAGGCCCAATCCTCCAACAATGAGAATGCATTATTTCTCCATCTTCTACACGGAACTAAATATGGTACAACTCGGAACAAAACACAAATCACACCATTTGTAGTGGTGTATAAATTCGGGAAGCAGTCATGTAAGGAGAGTAACACTAAACTTCTCTCCCTAAAACTCTTCTGATGTGGTGTGAGATCACCCAAAAAACTCGCACTTGGCGTGAGATCGCCCAAAAAAATCGTTCTTGGTGTGAGATCACCTAAAAAACTCACTCTTCTACAATAGTTTAGGACATTTTCTATCCTTTTCACTCTTCATCAATCAGGTGCACACTTTCCTTTTTACACATTTTCACATACTTTCACATACTTATCCAATAAAAATCATATACACATATTTGACTACTCTTTAAGTCTTCTTTTGCAGGTCCATCCTTAATACGCAACAAAAAACAACCCTACATCAAGCACAACAATAGGCACAACACGGTATAACACAATACGCTTCACCCCTAGGGTCACTTCATTTTTTTTAGCTTCCACACTTCATTTTCATCACTCCACGCTTTCATTTGTCTCCTCGACAAGCTATCGCCATCACATTCTACATAGTTATTAGGTATGCATCTCTTATCTACTTTATGTTATCAAGTATTCACTCAACAACATAAAGTGGGGGAAAACGTAGACACAAAGTCACACACTTGGGTACATTTCTAAGTCCTAAAAGCATACTTGCATTCATATGATTCCTAAG
The DNA here is from genome assembly GCA_019776745.2 of Taxus chinensis. Taxonomy (NCBI): domain Eukaryota; kingdom Viridiplantae; phylum Streptophyta; class Pinopsida; order Cupressales; family Taxaceae; genus Taxus; species Taxus chinensis. The sequence goes on from CM034155.1 coordinate 97,532,042, forward strand.
CAAGAAAACTAGTAACTGAAATCTATCTTTGGCCTCTTTACTTTATTTCTAGTTTTTTTTCTGGTCTTACACACCCTACAACCCAGTCAATATTTCACTTGCTTATCTTTTATGACTCTAAACACTAGCACCCAGACAAAACACCAACGCCCTCGTCTTTCTGGGTGCCCCTGACCCTTTTATGTCTTACTTGCTTCTTTTGGGTCTCTTTTATCTTTTGGGCATCTTATTTTCTTATGGGTCAACCTTCTAGTTGTCAATTACGAAATTTAACCAAGGGAATCATATAAATACAAAGCTATGTGACCAAAATAAAGGACCAAACACTAAGCATCTATTATCATCACTTGAGGTTGTATCCTAAGGCATCTAAGAGCGTCAAAGGCATCCATCCAGCACTCATACATGAGACTACATTTTCTGCATACACTTCATAGGAAGGGGAAGTTCATTTTTTCATCCACAAATCTATTTATATTGGTACATCTAGCTATCTCCCGCTATTACGTGCACTTGCATAAGGGCTTCCTAGGGAACGATTATATCACACTTACTTACACACAAGAACTACAAGGAGTCTGAGATGTAGTACAACGCTCGGTTGTAAGTTCACTCAGTTAGGTGACCGTTGGGGTTAGTATGACTCCCCATATTGCATCTTTTTTTGGATTTGATGTAGTTTGAGGGTTTTGCATGCCATCATCTCTTTCCAGGTTATAAGTGAATTCTGCGATCATAGTGCGACATATATACGACCAATAATGATCATATTCTGACACTAGGAAAATCAGGTTCTGAGCTCGTGCATAGTCACATGCGCCTAGTAGAGATCTTTAGCACCTAGATGCCCCTGCCCTAGTCCAGGCACCCTAGTCCGGCTTCATTCAACAATTATAAAATTCACTATGCTCAGTTGTAACAACCTACCCTTTCTGTTCACCAGTTTTCCAATTCAAATCAGTTCCAGGGATAACGTGAATCAGTTAAGTCATTATTTACCTCTATTGCACTTAAGGTTCCATATTTCATTAGCTTATTGCTTGTGTCAATTCAGTACTTTAGCATTTGTTTATCATACATGACTCTGCAATATTAGGTTTTATACAAAATTATATTAGTTTAAACCAATTGGAACACTCATAATGTTACCCCTCCTTTATAGGCTCTTGGTCCGACTTTCATCAAGGTTAATGTAGACACTAAATCATGCACTTGGGTGCATTTCTAGGTCTTAATCACATACCACTATTCATATGATTCCTGAGCAATAAAACTAGTAATTGACATCTACCTTTCGCCTCTTTTTTTGTCTTTCTTGTTTCCTCTTTGGTCTTACACAACTTACAACCCATTTCGATCTTCATTACTTTATCTTTCTTGACTCTAAACAACAGCGCCCCGCCAAGACCAAGCACCCAGGTGCCCCTGACCTCTTTGTATCTTGCTCGCCTCTTTTGGGCCTCTTTTATCTTTTAGGCATCTTGTTTTCTTATGGGTTGGCCTCTTAGTTGTTAATTATGAAATTCAAACAAGGGAATCATATAAATACAAAGGTATGTGACCATAATAAGAAACCAAACTCTAAACATCTGCTATCATCACCTAAGGTTGCATCCAAAGGCATTCCAAGAGCATCAAAACATCCATCTAGCTATCATTCAAGGGACAAGGGACTACATTTTCTGCATATAGTTCATAGGAGGGGAAGTTCATTTTGTCATCCACACATCGACTTTCATTACTACATCGAGTTATTGTTCGTTATCTGGTGTATCTTGCACAAGAGCTTCCTAGGGCATGATTCTACACACACACACATAAAACTACATGGAGTCTGAGATGTAGTGTAGTGCTCAGTCGTAAGTTCACTCTTTTGGGTGACCGTCGGGGTCAGTCCAACTCCCCATTTGCATCTTTTTCTTTTTAGGATTTGACGCATTTTGGTGTTTTGCAAGATATCATTTGTTTTGCAGGTTATAAGTGAACTCTATGATCATCCAATGATATACATGTGAAAAACATCAAAGATTAGTGACATTGGTACGACACAAGAAAAATTAGTTTATGAGGTTTTACGCAGACACAAGTGCCCAGAAGAAGAATTTAGTGCCTAAGTGCCCCTAACCCAATCCAGATACCTTAGTCCTTGTATATTCGACAGTTACAGAATTTATCAAGCACAATTGCGACTGTTTCCTCCTCCTGTTCATCAGTTCTCCAATCCTCAACATTTCAGGATTAATTGTGAAATCAACCAAGTCTTTTATTCCCTCTCTTGTACCTAGGGTTCCATATCTCTTTAGCTTATTGTTCATGTTGAGTATGTACTTCATTGATTATTGTATGTGACTCTGCAATATCTTAGGGTTTAATATTAATTCTATATTTCTTAAATCATTTGGTGAACCCCACTCATGATCGATCATTCTGATCCTTCTTAGGCACATCATCTTTTCCATCATGGCTCCTAAGGTTCGTTAAATCTCTTTGTATGAATTACTTCAAATGCATTCACCTTGCAAAGAGATTCTTTAAAAATCCCTAGACACCATGTTTCTTTGTAAAGATACACCACCCGCTCAAGTAAGCGCCATTTTCGATTGTCACTTTTACGACCCTAGCCTTCGTGATCCTCCATCCAATAAGCCTATCTTAGAGTCAATTCAAGCCTTGCATTCTTTATTTCAAGAAAAAATTCAGGCTATGGAATCAATGATTACAACTCTCAAATATGAAATTCAACATCTCAAGAATTCTTCTCAAGCCCATGCTCATTCTTCTTCTTTTACATCTCACCCTACTTTTATGTCTTCTTCTACATGTCTCATATCAATGAACCTCAAGTCTTACCACTACGAAAACCTCTCAAGTTTGATCACAGTACTAAACAACATGATATTCTTCCTCAACCCCTTACTCATAAATTGATCAACTTGCCATCTACTCATTTTTATCCTCCTTATTGACTTGTAAAAAATCAAGGTCATCCATATTACAATTATCATCAAATTAATAGACATAATGACAATGATTGCTATGCTCTAAAACCAAAAAAAACTGGCCACCTTAAGCATTATGGTCTTATCTCATTTGCTAGTCAACATGTTGATACATATTCATCTCCAATTGCTACATCCCAGTGGGTTCCTAAATATGATATAATGAGCATCATGCCATCGTTACTCAAGTTCCTTCTACAATAAGTCAAGTGCCTCCTAAACAACTTCCTCTCAAAATCAGTCTAACTCCTCCTACTAAGTCATCTACAACATCACCAACTTCAACTACGAAAAATCCTCTAAAATTCAGTGCAACACCTTGTCCTCTCAAGTCTTCCACAACATCATCAAATAAGCAACCACTCACTAAACAAGACTAACAAACTCTAGAAGGCTTCTTTCGATCTCTGTCATTCAAAATCCCTCCCCATCCTACTCCACTTCCATTTCCAATTCATTTTGTCAAACAAAAAAATACTGACGTCCAAGACACATTTCAAACTCCTTCACCACGACATGGTCCTACTATTGCTTTTGCCCACCATTGTGTCGATTGTCTCTATTCTCATTACACGAATAACACTCTCCCATAATGACATGGTATCTCTCATGTTATCACATAACTCTTCATCATTGGCACACTCGGGGGGCATTGCACTCCCCCCCTTTCTAACACTATCAATTGCTTCTAACAATCTACTGTCAAGCTCAACGCTTCGTGTTTCATGATGTATTTTTCTAAGCACTTTCAAACCACTTGATACACTTGTATTGTCATTACCCTATGGCGCACTTTTGTGCTATCGTTCACACTGGACTCTTAAGGGTATTCTACATCCATGAACCTCACATCATACACACGACACATTTCACACTTTGGCATTCACGACACATCTCTCTAGCATCCGATTCTCACACATCATACTACCCTATGATGCACTCTAGTTCCATGGTTCACACTCAATCGTTTAGGGTCAAAATTTGACTTGAACCTCACATTACTCACCGCATGCACATTATTTACGCTCTATGCTTCATTGATCTATCTATCTAACACACACATGTTCAAACCATTTCCTGTTGATGCACTCTTGTTTTATGGTTCATTCTTGACTATCGATGGGTCTTTTATATCTCATACACATTTATACACATTCTCTCAAGGGGCACACTGCTCCTATCACACTCATGTTGCATATCACTCCATCTCACTCATAAACAACATACTGCATATCTTGGTTGCATCTATTCTTGTTTGCTTATACTAGTTACATTTACACTTTGTTTCACATGCTAGACAAATATCTTGTATGTCATTATGTTTATCATATACACATGCACGTTAAATTGTTCTCTAGTTGTGAATGCAACCTTTATACAAATATTTACGTGTAATATGGATGCTTAACATTGTACCTCTTACCAGTCATACTGAGGCTCATGGGGGCATCTACTTTCATACACATTACATGCGCTATTGTTTTGTTACTTAGTATTTCATATTCTTACTACAATAATACTTTATATTGGACCATACACATCTTCACATATTTTTTATCTTTCTAACATGCTAATGGGTGCTTCATATGTAGCATTTGCTTTGCACAAACTATTTGCTCCCATGGTTGTCTGATATTTTGTTTGATATTGTTTGCCATTGTATGTCATTGTTTGCGGGCTTTACCCTATGTCTTGCTTATTCATTGTTTGTATGATTTTGGCCGCTTTGGCCCCAATTGTTTTGTGACATTGTGAGTGATGTGCCCTGTTTGAAACCTATTTTTCGCGGTCTACATTGTCTTCTTGCTTGCTAGCTTACACATTGTCTTCCATATGCGTATTTGTCTTGATTTCACTAAGACATGTTTCTGACCACTTTGTTTATATGTGCCTTGGTTTCTACCATGCACATTCCCTACCCCCTGCAGGGTTACAATTTCAAACCAACATTTGGTCCTCTCCTTTGGCCCCCATCCTCTTAGCAACGTCGCATGCACCCCAAATGAGGGGGCATACATTGGGTGAATCAGTCACCCCATACAACAGCTCAGAGCTTAAGTATAAACATGCATAACACATGAATAAAACAGAGTTACAGACACAAAACAACCTAAAATTTGACTTAGATCCTTGATTTAGCACAGACACTAGCGCCCAGCTACATACACTAGCGCTTGGGTGCTCCTGACCTTTCCTGAGTGCCTATGACCATGGGGCAGTTACAGTTACTTTCTCATATCAACGTAGTTTTTAGCATGTCATATATCAGTTTACACAGTGTAGGCACATTCCTCCAACAATTAGAATGCATTATATCACCTTTTTCTACTTGGATTGAACACGAAACAAAACATGATCACACCATTTGCAGTGGTGTATAAATTCGAGAAGCAGTTAGGGATGGAGAATAACACTAAACCTTTCTCCCCAACACTCTTTTGTCATGGCATGAGATCGTATAAAAAACTCACACATGGCTTGAGATCACCCGAAAAACTCACTCTTGGCGTGAGATCGCCTGAAAAACTCACTCTTCTACAACATTTAGGACATGGACATTTTTTGTCCTTTTTCACTTGTCACGGATCCGGTGCACATGTTCTTTTTCAGTACTTTTTTTTGCATTTTTACATACTTTTATAGAGTTTTCATATACACATATTTGACTACTCTTCTTTTGCAGGCCCATCCTTAATACACAACAAGAAACAACCCTTCATCAAGCGATGACAACAACAACTATAAACATGACACAATACATACACTTCACCCTTAGGGTCAGGTCCTCTTCTTTAGCTTCCACACTTCATTCTTATCACTCCACACTTTTTCTTGTCTCTTCGGCACACTTTCGCCATTGATCTACATGGTTATCAGGTACGCATCTCTTATCTACTTTAGGTTATCAAGTATTCAATCAACAACATAGAGTGGGGGAAAATGTAGACACTAAATCACGCACTTGGGTACATTTTTAGATCCTAATCACATACCACTATTCATATGATTCCTAAGTGAGAAAACTAGTAATTGACATCTATCTTTGGCCTCTTTTTTTGTCTTTCTTGTTTCCTCTTTGGTCTTACACACCTTACAGCCTAGTCTGATCTTCATTGCTTTATCTTTCTTGACTCTAGACACCAGCGCCTAGCCAAGACGCCAACACCTAGGCACCCTCATCCCCTCTGGGCACCCCCGACCTCTTTGTATCTTGCTTATCTCTTTTGGGCATCTTGTTTTCTTATGGGTCGACCTTTTTGTTGTTAATTACAAAATTCAAACAAGGAAAGAATATAAATAAAAAGCTATATGGCCATAATAAGGGACCAAGCCCTAAACATCTACTATCATCACCTAAGGCTACATCCAAAGGCATTCCAAGAGCATCAAAGAATCCATCTAGCTATCATTCAAGAGATAAGGGACTGCATTTTCTGCATACACTTCATAGGAGGGGAAGTTCATTTTGCCATCCACACATCTACTTACATTGCTACATCTAACTATTGGTTGCTATCCGGTGCATCTTGCACAAGAGCTTCCTAGGGCACAATTATACACACACACACACACATAACTACATGGAGTTAATTACAAAATTCAAACAAGGGAAGAATATAAATAAAAAGCTATATGACCATAATAAGGGACCAAGCTCTAAACATCTACTATCATCACCTAAGGCTGCATCCAAAGGCATTCCAAGAGCATCAAAGAATCCATCTAGCTATCATTCAAGAGATAAGGGACTACATTTTTTGCATGCACTTCATAGGAGGGGAAGTTCATTTTTTCATCCACACGTCTACTTACATTGCTACATCTAACTATTGGTCGCTATCCAGTGCATCTTGCACAAGAGCTTCCTAGGGCACGATTATACACACACATAACACATAACTACATGGAGTCGGTCGTAAGTTCACTTTGTCGGGTGACTTTCGGGTTCAGTCTGACTCTCCATTTACATATTTTTCTTTATAGGATTTGATGTGTTTTGGGGTTTTGTAGGATATCATTTTTTTTAGGTTACAGGTGAACTCTATGATCATCCAGTGACATACATGCAACAAACAATGAAGATTAACAACATTGGTGCGACATAAGAAAAATCAGTTTATGAGGTTCTGCGCAGATACAAGCGTCCAGAAGCAGACTCTAATGCCTAGGCGCCCCTAACCCAGTCCATGTGCCCTAGTCCCGACATATTTGACAGTTGCAAAATTTATCAGTCACGGTTGTGACAATTTCCTCCTCATGTTCCTTAGTTCTCCAGTCCACAACACTTCGAGATTAATCACGAAATTAACAAAGTCTTTTATTCCCTCTCTCACACCTTGGGTTTCATATCTCTCTAGCTTTTTGTTTATGTTAGATCTGTACTTCATTTATTATTATATTTGACTCTGTAATATCGTAGGATTTATCATTAATTCTATATTTGTTAAATCAATTAATAAGGCAACAAATATTGTTGCCTCAATACAAACAACATCCGCAACGACTACATCTCCTTTATCTCTAGACCAATAAGAGGTTTTCAATACAATTCTTCACCACCTCTCATGCAAAAACCACCTTCCTCTTTTAAAGTTGATTATTCAAGGTACTGCAAGGACAAGAAAATCATACCTCGTTAATACTATCAAGTCTCATTTGCTGCCACGTTGCCCGCTAATCTATCACGTATCCTTTTACTCACCCCAACTGGAGTTGCCACTTTCAACATTTCCACATCTACTATACACGCCAGCCTCCACATTCCCATTAGAGAACTCAAACCCTTGGAAGGTCAAGCTTTGTCATCTTTCAGGACACCCTTAAACATATCAAGTATATTCTAACTGATGAAATGAGTTTCATTGGTATGAAGTTGCTCAGTAAAATGGACTTCTGCCTTTGTGAAGCTTTTCCACATTTCAAAACATCTAAATTTGAAAACAAATCTATCATCCTTGTTGGATACTTCGGCCAACTACCACTTGTCATAGACATTCATCTTTATGCCAATAGTTCCTTTGGCATTAGCCTGTGGAAAGATTTTCAGAATTCCATCTCCTTGCATTCTATCTTTAGCTAACAAGGTTCCACTTCTACACAGGTTTCTTTTCGCCGACTGCTTCTCAACATTCACAATGCTGTCCCTATATTTGAGGATTGGGAGCTCCTGATGCCTTGAACTAATTCTTTCCTTTCTAAACAAGAAATCATTGACTTCCAAGAGGCCTCCCATCTTTTTGCAAAAAATGACTAGGTCAACAACCGCAACCTTCAAATGTTGAAAGGACTAAACTCTCTGGTTGCCTGTTCCGTTGCTCAGAACACTAGGCGTATTGACTTAGGAGAACCTTATGATGATGAACTGCAACACAAAGTTCTTCTTTGTATTAACCAGAAAGTCATACTTTTCACAAATTTATGGGTTGAGATAGGTTTTGTAAATGATGCAGCTGGCTCTATCGTGGACATTGTTTACGACACTTCCTTCGCACCACCATAATTACCTTTATTTGTCATCATCAAATTCGATTGTTATATTGCCCCTTTCTAGGATCCCAACAACCCTTTCCATGTTCCAATCCCGCCTATTTCCATAGGTAATCGCAAGCAATTACCACTTAAAATGGCTTGGGCTTTATCTATCCACAAATCTTAAGGGCTTACTTTGCGCAAATCCATTATGGACATTGGCAGCACTGAAAGACATGGCCTTACCTTCACAACAATATTTAGAGTTCCCTCCTTATCTGACCTTCGGATTTCCCCTCCTTTTTCCTTAAGCCATTATTTAAAAATGTCGAAAACCCCTCTATTACTATCTTCAAAAAAGGAGAAATCTCGTCTTCATTCCCTTAACATCATCTCCCCCTCTTAATCCCCTATGCAACTCCCAACCCCTCCCCTCCTTCCACACACCCCCCTCTTCTTCTTCAACATCCCGAGCTTATGTACTATACCATTTTCCAATGCCACGGTGTTATGTTCAACCTGTCCTATGTAGATATTCCTCAATGCAAACTTCTAATTATATTGGTTCCTAAAACCAGTTCTTTTTGTAACAATCTTTACTTTCAATTTCGCTTTCCTCTCACCCATATATCACTGTCGATGTTCACATCGCACTCCTCGCGTGCGATTGCTCGTCTTTTTAACGTTTCCAAGTCGCCCAAACCTTTCATATTCACGGGAGTCCTTAAAATTTCTAATCAAGCAAAAAGGACCAAAGGTCCAAAGGGACCAACAAACGAATCGCATGTATCCAGCCCCAATAAACCCTCCCTCGATCGCCACGTCAACAATCTTATGACGTGGCTCACTTCTATTGGACAAGCTTCGTGTCCCGGCTTTCTTGTTTATTTCTAACTCTCCCTTCCGTTTTTCCCTGCAATTACCTACCCGAACCCGCGTATGATAAATTCTCGTTTTGCACATTTTCCCTCGCATTTTCTCGAGAGGTCGTATGTTGGATGCTCAACTCCGGTCTGAATTTAGCACAATCAAAACAGTTAGTTAGATTGGTAGCCCGAGCTGCATTCAACAAATAAACCAGTTGAAAACAGACTCGGATGTAGGTACTAAATACCACGAGTCAGCTCTTGCAGATTAGGCTTTAGATCGGGCTTGTAGATGTGATTGTTTTTTCTTTTACGAAAACTCACGTTGCTCCATTCTAATTTGGCGATTGAGATTGCTGTAAGGCTGGTTTTCATAGTTTGCCGATTAGGGCTTGAGCATCAAAATTTAACAGTCTATGCCTTCAATTTCTCCAAAACCTTCTCAGATATTTTGCGTTAAGAGTTTGAAGACCCCCATTTACGGGTCATTTGGTCCGTGTTCTTCAATTCTGCATTTAAGAATTTTATCAGGCAGAGACCAGGTCACAATTCACGCTTTAGGGTTTGCGGATTAAACATTAGCAGCCTGAGATTTTTTTTTTTCGGGGAAATTCAAGTCAAATCCGGGATTTCAAAGCAACCGTTCCAGGAAAAGCGTAAGAGGGCTTATACACAGAGTTTTGCGAATCTAAGAGGTGTACATTTTCCCGGTTTACTAAAACCCTGCAAAAATTGTAAAAGGGCTTATGGATCGACCTTTGCAGCTCTAAAAGTTGTATATTTTTCCAGTTTATTAAATCCATATAAACCCTAGCTCTGACATTGTTTGTCGAGATGGGGAAATTGTTTTCTCCTAGAGGAATCCTGTTGGTGTTATTTACTTTTTTGCTGGCAGCTGTACCTGCATTATGCGCGGTATGTAGTATAGATTTAGGGTCAGAATGGATGAAGGTTGCCGTGGTAAACCTGAAGCCCGGGCAGAGCCCTATTTCCATAGCAATAAACGAAATTTCGAAGCGGAAAAGCTCTGCCCTCGTTGCATTCAACGGAGGAAACCGTCTGATCGCGGAAGAAGCCGTTGTAATTTCTGCCCGTTATCCAAATAAAGTTTTTATGCAAACCAGAGACATGCTGGGAAAATCTCACGAGCAGGTTAAAAAGCTCGCAGAATCGCGTTACCTTCCATATGACATAGTTGAGGACTCCAGAGGAGCTGCTGACATTAAAACAGACGACGGTCGTACCATTTATTGTGCAGAGGAGTTGGTTTCAATGATTTTGCTCTATGGTAGACATTTAGCGGAATCACATGCCAAATCCCAAATTAAGGACGCTGTAATTTGTGTGCCGCCTTTCTTTGGCCAAGCGGAAAGGAATGGCATTATTCAGGCAGCTCAGCTTGCTGGTATCAATGTATTGTCTCTGATTAATGAACATTCTGGTGCAGCTCTTCAGTATGGGATTGATAAGGACTTTTCAAATGAGTCACGGCATGTTGTGTTTTATGACATGGGTGCTAACAGTGTTTATGCTGCTCTGGTTTATTTCTCTGCATATACAACCAAGGAGTATGGCAAGACTGTCTCGGTGAATCAATTTCAGGTATGCTATGATTCTGAACGCCAGCATTTTTAAGCAACGGAATATCTTATAGGTATTTATTTATTTTGGATTTTTTGCATCATGTATAGTATTTATTACTGGAGTCATTTGTTTTTTTGAGATTGATTAATGAATGGATAAGGCAATTCCCTAGATGCCTTATATATTTGGGAGCCAACTTTGTGACTCGAACCTGTGATCCAGCTTTAATGAGTCCTTTGCTCCACCGATGAGCCACAGCCCTCAGGCAATAGTAGGCTTAATCTTCATTGAGGATAGTCTCATGATTAGCGATCTAATTCGAATGATTAGTCATTTCTTCTAAGGCAAGCGGGACCCTCAAAGCACACAAGCACTTCTGAGCTATTTAAGTACTGGAGGGGAGGAGGCTGTAAAATACAGTCTTTTACCCATTACAGAATCTACAGACAGCTGGGTCAGCTTGTGCGACATGTCCTGAATATTATTCTGTAAACAAGTCTAACATAGCAGACTTGTAGGCTTCTCTTTCTTGTTTTGTCTTCTTGTCTGTAATACCTTGACTCTGCAGTTGTTCAAATAGGGAAAACAGAAGATTTTTGAGATAATGAAAACAAGAAACATTAACCATCATTAACGGTGCATAGACAAAAACGAACAGAGACAGGAATTTGATAGACAATAGAATTCGCATATTATTGTTGTCCATTCATACATGTTGAAATTGATATTGTTATTTTCTGCCTGTGTATGTGTTAAACATGTGAATGTTTCTCCTTTCACTTGCCCCTCTCTGTTTGACTGTAATAGAAAGACATCTTTCTCCTAACTTCTCTCAGTAGATGACTCAGATAAGTATATAACAATGCTGTTGTGGATCTCATTAGCCATAACAGGCCAACATATTTATATTACAATTGATTTTATCTATGGCTACATTGTTTTGGCAACTGGATTGTGATGTAGTCCTAACTCTAGCCTCTGTTTCCTTTTTGTTAAAGTTTTGCTGTCAAAGTTTATTTACCAATGTGTGATTAAAACATTATTTAAGCTGGTACTGCCACCAGACATGTTCATTGATTTGTCTTACTTTTGATATCAGTGAATGTAGCTTGCTCTACTGTTAGGCGAGTCTTTTAGTTTGAAGTCTAAGATAGTGTAGGATAGAAGTGCTTTTACTAGTTTAACGAGTTTTTTTTAAAACTGTGGCATTTATCAAATAAATCATGGCACAAACTAGATTCACTTTTTTTGTAAATTACCGACATTTATAATCTTTGATGTATAGTTCCTCCTTTTCTTTTTATGACCATTCCAGATGTAAGGATCTAGCTAATTTTGATATGATTGCAGGTTAAAGATGTGAGATGGAATGCAAATCTGGGTGGGCAAACTATGGAATTGCGTCTAGTTGAGCATTTTGCAGATGAATTTAATAAGAAACTTGGCGATGGGGTTGACATAAGAAAGTCTCCGAAGGCAATGGCAAAGTTGAAGAAGCAAGTAAAGCGTACAAAGGAGATTCTTAGTGCCAATACTGCGGCTCCTCTCTCTGTGGAGTCACTTTATGATGATCGTGATTTCAGGTTGGTTCATACTATATAATTGCTCTATTTTCCTTTTAATCTTTTATCTGTCTTTCCTTTGAAGTTGGAAATGACCGTTAAGCTCTAAGTTTGATTGCGCATTTTTGGCATTGGGTCAAGTTGTCATAGTCAGCATTGTCCATAGTGAACGCAATAGAAATTTGTACCATACATCGTCCGAATAGAAGATACATGGAATCAAACTGCAATCTCCCTATGTTGCTTATACAATGGACAGGCTATTGAGTTCCCTCCCAATTATATGTATTCCCTATGTTGCTTATACAATGGACAGGCTATTGAGTTCTCTCCCAATTATATGTATTAGTATTTGTACACCTGAGTTGGCCTAATGGTGAAGAACATGTGCTCTTGAAATAGAGGTCACAAGTTCAAATCCTGCAGGGGGTAGGGTATGTACGCCTTGTTTGTAGCAAAGTTAGTTGCCTCCCGCACGTGAGTACAAGGTAGTCCCATATGCTATAAGCCGCTTGTAGACCCAAAAACAGGCCGTCCGGCATCGTGGACTGTAAAAACCATTATTATTATTATATTTTGTTTGTTGAGTCAGAATTGGGGCCAAGCAGCCTGGCCCTACTCGCTAGGTCATTTACTAATTTTAAGTGTGTAGGTGTAAATATTGGGCACCTCTCTAAATTTACATCTACCATGCTAACTGGAGTATATCAAGGACCATTGGAAATAAATAGGTTCATTACACTAGTTATCTCAAATCCTTATTACTGAAGATGTTCAAAAATATTGATGCTATTATGTCAAGTATTCAATATTACTATTCCACTTGAAGCAGATTCTACACATTCTATTCTCGTTAATTTGTTAATTCAATTTTTGAATTTTTATATAAAAATATTGATATCAAGATTGAATACTTAAAATTGCACACCTTTTGTCAAAATTGTACAAGGAATCTTTAAGGGAATATGAGTATAGTTTATTTGCTCCCCTTTTTATGATTATATGTAACCCAACAATGTTTTAGTTTGTGATATTCAGTTAATAATTATTTTTTTCACATTGGATTTTAATAGCACTTTGTTTTATTCTTTTCTTTTTTGTTTGAAAAATACCCCTTTGGCTTGGATGTTGCATTTGACGTGTATCTGCTTGATCATAAATAACAACACCAAGGCTTTACTTGGTCCTATTTGTTTTACTTTTTTGTTTTTCGTAACTATATTTTTTTGCGTGGAATCCAAAGATTGCAAAGCAGTATAATGGAGACTAAAAATCACCTTTTCCACCTATCGAGATTTTATTTCTCTTACTTCATCACTGTGAACAAAGTTGCGTGGATCTCTTTCTTTGAGAAGGAAAGACAAATTACTTTAATGTCTTGGATGATTGAGATAGGGCAATGGGACTGTAGTGCAACTTGTAGAAATAACAAAAGGGAGTGAAAGGAAGCTCCATAAAGAGGCTGCAAGCCAAAACTTAAAGATAAACTATAAGTTGATCAATAAAAGAGTATAGCTGAATAATGAGGGGAGCTTAAAGTGGGTTAACCCTAAACATGTCAAAAAAAATGCCATGTACTACAAACATCACAAATAACCACAAGAACAAAAGATCTATTGGTGGAGAATATGTGGCCAATGAAGGCTAAGGGCGAAAGATCCAACACAAGCTCTAATGAAATGCATGGGAGAATAGCCATGTTTGATTGGCCTTGCATAATTAGTCTTGGGGGGTGTGGAGAATGTCTCTCGTAAACTCTTGTAACATTTATGGTCCGTGATCCTCTAGCAATAAAGAAAGCTCACAATATACATGTGGCCAAGTCTCTTGGAATGTGGATGAGACAAAACTGATCCTTTATAGAAAGGGAAACACTAAACCTACCATGTTGCAAATGAGAAAAGAAGGAAGGTAACTTAGTAGCTGCATGCGGAGGACAGTCTCACATAGTTATCACCATATGCATTGTAGATATACTTGAATCCCTTGAACTCATTGAAATAGGCCAGACAAAGATTCAATCTGGAATCCTTCAACGTAAAAAATCTAACACATTAGACTACTTTACTTTTCAAAAGTGAAGAGGCAAGCCCCTTTGATTGAGTTGGCGGGAAAATTTAACGAGTGACACTCTTGAATCTTTATACAAGCAAATAATCACGTAATAAACATGACACTTGATAACAAAGTGTTGATCCTTCTCAACCTCATAGAGGAACAAGTGCAAAAATTTCTATCTCATTGGAGAATGTAGTAATAAATCTCAACTTGTAGCTTGCGAGAACACACCCTCAATTGACCAAAATGAATCTTGAGGTGATGAGTTTAATGGTGTTGAATATAAGTTTGAGTAGGTGATGGTGCCATTTGCAATCCCTAGAACATGCCCTATACAGAATACCACTTTAGGGCTGAGAGGTTGCGATGGAGAGATTTAAGGGACTTGGATTTATTGTTAATGTGACCGCTTTATTAATAACCTCATTTTTCAGAATGAGACGAGGTGTATCTAAAGAGTGATTGGAGGGGATTTGGTCTATAAAAATGCCAATAGACCAAAGAAGCATGCTAGTCTCTAAAATAGAACATTGTTGTCATCCAAGGAGAATTGAGGAGGTGGTTTGCTCTTTCGAACAAGGGGTTGAGTATGGATATTTATGTTGGGTAGAGGCAATATCTTCCATGAATCTACATCTATTGGGAGGTGCTCTTAAGATGAAGTGCCTGATAAACTGATGCAACTTGGACATTGAGGGATTGTCTATTTCATATATATCATGCATGAGAGTGATAATTATTTGTAATTGATAGGGCTAAAAGTGAAAGATCCAACTCGAGCTCTAATGATATGCATGTGAGAATGGCCATGGTTGATTTGCCTTATATGGTTAATCTTGGGGGTGTAGAGAATGTTCCTTATACACTCTCTTGACATCCATGGTTTATGATCCCATAGCAGTAAAGGAAGCTCACAACATTCATGTGGTCGAGACTCTTGTATTATGGATGAGGAATAACTGATACTTTATACACAGGGGAACACTGAACATACCATGTCGTGAATGAGAAAAGGAAGGTACCCTAGTAGCAACATGTGGAGGACATTATCATCGAGTTATCACCATATGTGTGAGAAACTGTAGCATTGAGAATATGCTTTTAACCCCTCCAACTCATTGAAATAGGCTGGATGAAGATACAATCTAACAACCTTCAATGTGAAAAATCTAATACATGAAAGTGACTACTTCTCAGAGGTAAACAACCAAGCATCTTTGATCGAGTTAGGGAAAAAAGTTAACGAGTGACACTCTTGAATCTTTGTACAAGCAATAGTAACTCCTAATAATCACTGAATACATGGGACACTTGAAAACAAATATTGCTCCTTATTGACCTTGTAGAGGAACATGAGCAAAAACTTCTATCACATTGGAGAATGTGGTGATCCATCCCAACTTTTGCAACCTGCAAGAATGCACCCTCAAGTGGCCAAGATAAATCTTGAGGTGACAAGTTCAATGGTGTTGAATATAGTTTGAGCAGGTGATGGTGCCATTTGCAATCCCTAGAACATACTCGATATAGAATACCATCTTACCACCAAGAGGTTGAGATGGAGAGATTTAAGGGACCTCAATATGATGTGACCACTTTATCAATAACCCCATTTTTAAGAATGAGTGGTTGAAGGCGATCTTGTTTATAGAAATGCTGATAGACTGAAGAAGCATGCTGGTCTCTAAATACCAAGATTGTTGTCATCCAGGGAGAATTACAGAGGTGGCTTGCTCTAAAGAACAAGGGGTTGAATATGTCATGCCTAATGTTTTAAACCCAAATTTATAGCTAAAACCAGGGCTATAATTTTTTTTACATGACAACTCTTGGTCTGCGTACACAACATTCCACAATACAATTTGCATCATAACACAGGCCACACAGATTTCAAATTTAGTTTATCTTGTACAATTTCAATCACTTGTTTATTCTTTTGATTTGCATAACATTAAGGTACATAAGGATGTGGATTGTAAGATGAGGTGTCCATTCCCTAGATCATACACATTACCCTCTAGGGGGCACCATGCTTCACTTTTGTCAATCCTTCTAATAGTAATAACATGGATTCAAGGAGGTAGCATCTCCAGCTCCTAGGTCAACACTCACCAAGTTCTTACTAGGTATTCACACTATTAAAACGTTATGAGAACCCACCCACAAGTATTATACTAAGACACTAATAGGGCTAGGCTTATCTCACTCTCATTAGGAGTGAACATTTACGCCATGGGAACATCGTTAGCTTTGTATATGTAGACACAACGGGGAAAACATTACCCTCGTATTGATCACGACACGGATTTAAAGGTCACGATTGTTCCTTTTTACACATGTGCCAAGTTAGCCGATACACAAAGACATGAATAAGTCATTTCATACGAGATTTAGGGTTTAGCTTTGTAGTCAAGTTTTTAACCAAATGGAAACAACATATGGATAAGTTCTAGGGGAAACTAATTAAATTTCAATCATTTCAATACTTCAGACAATACAATGTCTTTTCAGCATAAGAACTACAATTAAAAACCATGCATTCACCTAAATATAGCTCAACTCAACAAGTACATAATATGCACAAGTTTCATTCTTTTTTTTTTTTTGCAAATGGAAATACACGAATAAATATTGAATGGAATAATTATCTTTGAGTTACATCATCACCTGCATTCTTGCCTCGACACTTGCAAGTCTGTAACATCATGGGACAACACTGGTTTGGAGTACACCTCCCCTATAACAAATGCATATCACATTCATTTTTTTTGAGGGAAAGAGAGATTGAAAATAACATTACAATAGTTCATTCAATGATAAGAAAAGTGGAATCACGACTACCAACAATGTTTAGGACGATAAGGTTGATATACGCTCACAAGTGCAAGTCAAACACCACATCTAAACACAACACATCATGAATGTCTCAACAACACCATTTACCATGCAAACATGAAGTACATTCAAGTATGCCAAAGTTTACGGAGGCTTTGATGTACGTCTAAAACCAATGGTGTGTTGTGGACCTCTCCCACAACTCCACCCACGTTTTCAGCGAGGGTTGAGTCGAAGTGATAAGGGACTGGTTCTATTCATTTGGGGAAACACACTTTAAATGTTTAAATGAAATAACTATGGAATGACTCTCAAAATAGGCCACTAACTAACATTTCCATCGAGTTTTTTTTTGCTAGGGAGATTGCAGGGAAGTCTACACAAGGGTTTTCCGCTAAGGTGCACTTGTTTTGGCAAAGCCATTCTAGGGGAATTTCATAAATCTTGAAACCCAGTTAGTTTAAAACAATAACGAAGTGAGTTCAAGATTGGCCTTCATATCTATCATTAGTACAGGGGTAAACTATTGGTTGTTTCATCAATTTAAAGCTAGGGATGACACCCCAGAGTCATTAGATTTCTAACACGACGATCATAGATGCCTTTGATACATCGAGTCTAGATGGGTTTTACAAAGTTACCAAGGCTGTTTTCTCCAGATAGCCAAAGTGGCTCCTAGATGGGGCCCAAACAAATGGCTGCCCTTGAGATGGATTTATTTTAACTACTGATTCATCAATTTAAAGTGGAGGGTTAGGTGATCAAGTCACTATGTCGTGAGACAAACGATCGTAGGTTACTTTTACGTGTTGAATCCAAAAGGGTTTTGCAAGGGTAAAAAGTTTTATTTTTCTCATTTCTTTCTTTTTCAATTCACGCACTCTAGTTTCCAAGTAGCACAAAACCAATGTTGTGCTGAAATGCACTTCAAGGCGAAGTGGAGACTCCTTAAGACACTCCTAATTGTCACGAGGTGAAACAAGGTACATACCTCTTATCACTACAAACTTAGAACCTAGTCACACATCCATACAACACAGACACCTTAACCATGAAATTTTAGTTTGCTTAAACTAAACTGAGACAAATAAAGGCTTATAAGTTATAATGGAGTAGGGTGAGAAGAGGGAGTCTGTGCCCGTTAGATGAAGAGGCAGGCCATGTCTCGGGTGCTCTCTTCTGCACTCAAAACTTGCTACCAAAGACAATCCATTGCTACTCTCCATATGACAACATTAGGAAGAGAGGTCAATTTGAAGAATTTGTTACACATTTTGCTTGTTTGTTTATTTGAGAGTTTGTAGGCACAACAACATGACTAAAACTGCTATGGGGAATGTACATACTCTGATCCAAAGCTCCCATTTTTACGCAAGCTAGGAGGATGCAGGTAGAGGATGTAGTGTTACACTTCACATTTGTAAATAACATTTGTGTGATAGTTCCAAGGTTTTACAACAAATACGTTTTGTGCACTCTTGCGTCCAAGGCAATCTATGCGGCCACCCTTTTGAGGCCTTTTGTCAAACAAATCGTTGCCTTTGATATGCTTCGTGCACTTTCCTTTGCATCTATCGTTTCACTTTCTATAATTTCCATTGTTCCACGAGCACGCGTCCCCTCTTGAAACTGCCGTTTTGGAGACTCTGGGCATCTCTGAGACTTGGGGATGCCAGGGGGATGCCCCCCTTTGTCTTGCCATTGTTACCAACTCCACGGGGACGTCCCCGAAACATTTTCCTCAAAGAGGGGATGTTTTTTAGTCGTCCCCAATTTTTGGGGACTTTGGGACATCCCAAAGACTTTTAGAAGTCTCTCAACCCGTCTTGAAGACTCCCAGACATCCTTGAGACTCCCAGCGTTCCCTAGAGGCATAAGGTTGTCAAAAAGTTTTTTGTTTAAATCATTTTGTTTTATAGGTTTTAGGTCCCTGAGAAAATCCTTCAGCTCGTCCATGTATATGCTTAACAAAGTAGGCGATAAAGGGCAACCTTGCTTGACCCCAATTGTACTCCTTATGAAGTTAAAAAGCCTAGAAGCAGTGTGGAGACGGCCCAAAACCTCCTCATAAAGACGGATGATGACAACTAAAAGATTCTCGGAAATACCAATCTCTCTGAGCCTTTGGAAGAGAGAGCTTCCCGCGGAACAGAGGCAAAGGCTTTCCGAAGGTCGACAGAGCAATAGAGGACTTTGGAAGAGCGATGCCGTGCCTCCTCGATAATGGTCTGAAGAGTGAGAATATGGTTAATGGTCTGGTAGGTTGGACCGAAATCCCGCACTGTCATCTAGCTCTGCATTGATTCTGGTCCCAAAAACTCTGAAAGTCGCATGTGAAGTAGTGTAGCATAAAGCTTGGCGAAAGTGTGACCCACCATAATCGTTCGCTACTTGTTGGGATCAGAAGTAGGGCCCGCCTTGTGGATGGGGTGAATAATGAGGTGGGACCAGGGCTCTGGAAAACTAGTGCAAACCACTTGTTGAAGAGATCCACTAAGTAGCTGTTGAGGATGCTAAGACCCTGCTTGAAGAGTTTTGCCTGGAAATCCTCCTCATACCGTTGCTTTGCTGCTATTCATGGTAAGGATGGCCTTTTTGACATTCGTGTGGGTGAAAATGTGACAGTTAGAAGGTAGGGATACCACCCGGATCTAAAGCTCGCCAGGGACATTGTAAAGAGTGGAGGTATGAGCGAACATAGAGTTGGGATCCAGGTCGTGTGGAAGAGGGGACTCCCGGGGGAGAATGGTACGTCAGAAGTGCCTGGGAGAGTGTGAAAGGGACACATGGAGCTCCTGCCTTTGTCGGGATATGAAGATACACTTCTTGTGACGGAGGAGGTGGCGATAGGTAGACTTGAGAGAGGGGATAGGATGGGAGAGCATACACTAAAGCAAAGCGAAGCTGCCGGTGAAGGGCTTTACAATCCTCATCATACCATTGGTTCATGGGGCAAGTATTCCTGCTATGATGGGTGAGAGTGATGTGGGGGTAGGAATACGAGGCAACCTCATGGATAATGGACAAGAGTAGGTTGTACTTTGCGTTCGTGGGGAGCGAGGAGAACTGAGGCTTGGGGGGAAGAAGTTGACGAAGGTGGGAAGAGAAGGTTTCAGGGTCAACTTCACCAAGCTTCCGAATAGTACGTGGAGGGCAGTGGGAGTGGTGCAAGACTTGGGGGGAATCAATCTGTAAGATGAAGGAGAGGGTAGCATGATCAACAAGGGGAATGGGGGAGATAGAAAGGTGGTGGATGTGAGGAATGAGGTTGGGGGTGGTTAGAATATAGTCCACAACGCTAGCCCCGCCACCATGGGGAGTACAAGTGAAAGACTTAGAGTCGGGGAAGCACGAAAGCCCATTTAGAATCAATAGCTCATAAGACTCCCCATCAGTAAGAGATGTCGGCCATACGATGTCAACGGTCCCGCCATAGTCATCTGACTCTCTCTGAGTACCCTTGGAATCAATCTCATATGTACAAAGCACATCACTACGCCTGTTGTGAAGAGGGACTTGGAGGTTTTTGGTTTGCGTATTGAAGTCCCCCAAGATGATAACCTCCCCAATAGTAGAGAACTGTGAGATACCTCTGTAAAGGTCGAAGAAGGGATCCCCATCAGGGCGATTATGAATGGCATAAGGAGAGGAAGGTGGTGGAAAGTAGCAAAACCGCTATATAAAAGTCTCTAAGGTGTGGCGACGTTCGTCTGACCTTGACCCAAAAGAAGCAGGCAAACTCATCCGCTGCGACCATTGAGACGCTGTTCTGGAAAGTATATTTGATCAAGCAATGACCCCTCCCGAACTTCGAGTCTCTTGCTTCCAAATAGAGATCCAGTGATAATCCTAAACCTCAGGGAGAGGACGAACAGGGCTGTCATGGGTCTCAGTGACAAAAAGAATGCTGGAAAAGCTCAGGGCATCAAAGAGTACACCAGGAGAAGACCAGAATAATCCATTGCCATTCCAACAAGCAATGGAAATACCCTTGCTTCGTAGCCTCCCCCACGAGATTGTCATTTGGAACCGGACCCAGGAGCCCAATCGGGGGGGGGGAAAGAGTCTTGAATGACAGGTCTGAGGTTACGAATTACTGCCCACTTGCCCGCTTTTCTGGCAGCCATCACTTCTTTCATAATGCAAACCATTAAGGAAGAGGCATAACCAAACTTGAGACATTATACAAATTTCCATAAACTGAAACTTCAATTTCCTTGAAACCAAATACTCGTTTATACATCACAACTTTTCCATTCTCAAGACCATACATTTCAACTTTTATTAACATTTAGAATACATTGAAATGATCAAATGCACTTTCAATACATAACCACAATCGGATTACAACTTGCTTTTAAATGCCACTTTGATTTCAAGTAACAAATACTACAAATAAATAAGATTTCCCCTTTTTCAACCCTTCTTCCATCAACCAACAATGTGTCTCAAAACACCAAAAAGGAGGTGGAGACGACATTCATCTTGTAGCCACGCAATGGGAAAATCTCATCCCATTGCCCCACGAAACCTCTAACTCGCGAGAAGACTCTGTAGCCAACACCGAGACTAGGATCACAAATTTTCCCAACAATCCCAACACACAACAATGTCAAGAAAATTAGACAAATACATGCATAAGAGGACTCATGAGGACAAGGGGATACATTTCAAATTAAGTACGCACTATCAAGATTTATCAGCTTGCAAGGGGAACTAGAGGCACTCTCATACCACTTATTGCTCCAGTAAAGGGTTGGACATAATTTTTGGTTCCGCTAAAGAAATAACATGCATGCCACTTATCCCTCCACCTGGTTTATATTAAAACTCAGTTATCTCTCCACTAGAACTAAGCCCAAACCCCTTTGGTTCCTAAAAGAAAACAAGTTTATTTCGGTTTAAAAATTTCTTATGCCTCCCTAATGACTCTACCTTCCCCCATACGTACAACACACTTGATAGCTCCACAATGGGTGCATATCAAATACACAACACATTGAAAATGCACATATTACTCGAGGGTGCATCAAAACCACAACATTCCATTGAAAGATGGTATAACAATAAAAAATTGCAAGATTAAAAAAAACATAGAGAAGTACCCACCTCTAGCTCATCTTGTCCTCTCTTCAACATCAAGTTTTAATTACTCCACAATTAATCCAACATAATCCCAAGACAAAGATTCCCTCCCAAAATGGTAAAATAAGCCCACTTTAATAAAAAAAAGATTCAAAGAGCACCCCCCTTAGGATGATGTCAAGTAGCAACATCATAAGTTTCCAAGACAAGTCAAATCCCCAAAAAAGTCGGTAAATCAAAATCCATGCCCCCCACATGAGTCAAATCAAACTCAAAATCCAAATTCAACCACAAAATTTAAACGCTCTTACAAAAAAGACGAGAATAAAAATGGACAAAAATCTAACTCAAAAATAAATATCCCTCAACCCACAAGTCAATTCCAAAAGCAACTCACATCAAAAATTTAGTAAGGGTAGGTGAAAAGTTTTCCAAGGCACCTTTATGGGGTTTATATGAGATCTAAATGACCTAAAACTCTAAAACAAGTACACCTACCCCATGGGTAGGTGTAAGGATGAGTTTTGGGAGTGTGGGACAATGTTTACTTGTTCCACACTTCAGTCAAACATGGCCCCAAAGAGCAAATCCGAATTTACCAAAAAAAGAAAGTTCCAACCATTCCAAACAAGGTAAAAATCAATCACAAATAAAAATCATTCATCCCCATAAACAATAATAAAAATAAATAATAAAAGAGATTAATTAAACAATTGAAAATTTGCCGAGGGTCGTGAAAATGGTCAAGCAACAAGCCAAAATATCTTAAATAAATAAATCAAGAACTTGTCACCTTAGGGAGTTAGTCCCTCTCCATCCTCTTTGGTGTTTTTAGTATATATTTAGATTGTGTTTTTTGTGCGTAGCCTTCAATACCTGTTCGTCATCTACAATGCACGCGTCATATCCACTCAATTAGATTAACCAAATCACTACTATTAAATTCATAATAAAATACACAAGTCACAATACATTTCATTGTTTTATTATAATTTAAACATACTCAAATATAACCATCATCATCATTATAGTCAAAATATGTGTAAATCACAATCCTGCAACATCAATCATATACATTTATAAAAAACAACAATATATCAACGTGTCATGCCATAATCATGCTAGTCAGGACATAAGATTGGCACCCTGTGCCAACTCAATGTCACAAAAGAAACATAGTCCATGTAAAGTGCAAGTCCAGGCACCTCGTGCCAATGCAACATATACAATGAGCCATATGATGCAAACTATAATATGGAAGGGAAAATCTATCTAAACAGTGTCCGAGGGAAGCGGGTACTACATGATGTAACAGGTTTCAATGTCATTGTACCTGATGGTTTTACCATACCTTGTTGGAAAGAGGCTGAACAACTTAGCTTCTCATAGGATGACCATTAGATGAGTGATGATTTTTATGTTGTTGGTTTGAAAGAGACTAACTTGGTTCTAGGAGTGTAATGGTTGCATTTGTTGGGGGAATTCATCCAAAATTTTTATAATACGTAGCCGAAGTTTAAGTTAGATGGGAAAGAGGTGGTAATCCATGGGATCACTAATAGAGTTACATCAGTTTCAGCCAACGTAATGGAGGGTATTACTGCTGTTAACACACTTTCTAGATCCTAGTTGATGCATGATTCCACTACTCTGGACTCTTTTATTGAGTTTATTGAAAGAGCTTCAACTAGTGCATGGATTCTTAATCATATCAGAGAGGTGCAACAGAAGCCAACAACTTGAAGGTTTGGGAATTGCAAATCTCCAAGATGGATTTGGGATCTTGGTATTTGCAAGGCAGTTTAGAATGAGAGAATTGGAATGACATTGCTTGAGGGCAAATAACTTTGGGAATGGCGGACTGTAATGACCCCTTTTCATAATTCATTAATTTTGAATACTTGAAGCCTAATTTTTACTATTTTTTGTAGGCTAAGGGGAAATTAAAAGAAGAAAATAAATTAATTTAAGTGGTCCAAAGATATTTTTATATAATAATAGGAAAATGACACTTAAATTATATTTTAATCCAAAAAGCATTATAGTATAAAATTATAATAGAAGGTTGACTTCTATTATTGGGCACCAAAGTTAGAATTAATAAATAAATAAAGGGGGGGCCAAAGTTAGGGAAGGCTGCATGAAGTTTTAATTTTAGGATGGGAGGTGGATAAAATGTTTTTTAATTTGTTTAATCATAGTTTTAGGATGAGCGGCCAACATGGAGGAGGAATTATATTACTTTTAATTGCTTATGGAGCATGCATGTAGTTCAAGAAGGGAGCGCCCACTTTGGAGAAGGATTGAAGCTTATAAAGGCAGATTTGGGGTTTATTGTTTAGACATTGTGGAAATTCATCAATCATTATATTTGTTTGCAATTAGCTTTAGCTTCTGCAACAACAACTAAGGACAAAATCCTCATTTGCATACAAATTTTGGGACGAAATCCCTCACTTGTCAAATGAGCAATTCCATTTCAGGGGTTGCGGTGACAATCCAGGGTGCAAGTGTTCTGCCCGTTCAGCTCCAAACAATTGTATTCAGACACTGATATTTTTGTTGTAGCTGGGATATTACACCATTTTATTTCCATAACCAAATCAATTGAGATATGATGTAATGAAATGAATGAGATTATTGCACTATGTAAGTGCTTTTGTGAATCAAATGGGTGATGAAGATTGACTTGGTTGGAAATCCAAATTAATGATGATTTATGTTGACAAGTGTCAAGAGACACTTGACTGTTGGACGTAATTTGGTGATGGTAGTCAGGTAATTGATATCGTGAAACCGATGAAAGCCAATGATAACTTGTTGATTTTGCAGTTAACCATTTCACAAGCCAAATCAAGTAAAATATGATGAAATTACATGAATGAATGAATTTTACTTTATGAGATTATTGCTCTTTTTTAAATGCTATATTAATTTATAGAAAAAAATATTGGATCTAGTTGGCCCCAGTAGAGTGCATCATTGAAGCATGCCTACAATAACTACTACATTCCATCATGCAAATGATAGTCAACAATTAACTTGTAAATGGAAAGAATAGAGAAAGGAAGAGGATAGAAGTTGTTCAAGATTTGGTGGTGTTAAAGACCCCAAAGCAATTGAATAGTTGGTGATGTAATATAAGAAGACACGAGGCCATATATTTGTAGACCTTTTAGTTACATGCACGATTAGCATAATGTTTGACCCATACCTAAGAAGGGTGTAAATGCACCTTAACTGCAGTATAAGGTACAAGTGTCATGCCTCCACTAAGGGGTAAGCGTTTTATACCTAGGAATGTGACATTGATGCATAGCAGTAAGCATTTGCCCCTAGATTACTAGGACTGTTCCGAGGTACATGGGATGATGATGTACCTTACCATACATATATTCCTGCATGATAAACATGTCTTCTAAGGGATTTCCAAGAGGGCCCTTAGACAATACACCTGATTACATAAGCAAATAGCATTTTTGATCCAACCACCACTTAATATTGACTTGTAGCGGCGTATAGTGCCACGAAATATCATTGCCTCACCGAATTGTCACTTCTTGTCACTGTAGATAACTTCTTTGCTTGCGGAAGAATGTGGTGAATTGGTAGGCATCGCTCAATCTGAAATGTATAAATGTAGACTGTCACCCCGATCTAGAAATCTGATATAGGATCCTAGGAGCTTTTGCTCAATCTCAAAATATGATAATGGGTGTCACTGTCACCTAATCTGAAAATTGGTACAAGGGCTGTTGCCTGATATGAAACCCAAGCGAGGGTTGTATATTGAATGTTATGAACATTGATCGTACTATATTTATTCAAGTTTTGTATTTCTTATGGACTAAAAAATGTATATGTAAAACATATATATATATATATATATATATCTATATTTATATGATTTTTTAATCTATATGTACAAACCTATCCAAGATGTATCGTATCCAAGGGTTTTTTAAAATTGACGTATCCGCGTATCGCTCAATCTGTTCTTGTACCTAACCTGGCAACATAGTACTGTCTCCCACTTTGGAAATGTGACCACACAGTTGGCTTTCACCTGAGTCTCCTCATATAAGGGTCGTCACAGAACCATTCTGACTCAATTGTTTGCCAAATTCGCTCACCTAAAACTTCTGAATAAGGCTCAACTGCCGTGCTATCTGGCCAGGTTTATTGTCAGGAGTGTAAAATGATCACTTGGTCTTCCTGTAAGGGGACTTGATGAATCATTCTTTTGAAGAGCTCTTGCTCAACTTGATGGTCTGCATCCCAGTCCATTGTATCTCCAATGTTGGATGTCTTATATGGTCACATTGAAGCATACCAATGATAAAACAATGCTTTCCAGGCTGAGTCATTCTATCATAGGTAATGTGATCTACAAGACGTGTGAAACAATGTTGTTGGACTTTAGTCTGCAATCATTCAATGCTTGTATGGTCATGTTCAAAACTAGGATTTAACCGTACCTTGCAAATTTGAAGTACCCATGTCAAGAACAAGAAAAGGGAGAATTATCCCAACTGTGCTATCCCCCATCAAACCATGCTTTCCTTAGAGAATACCGAAGAAGCATATAATTAGAGACGTTCTTGTTTTGGACAATTGCCATCTCTGTGGTCCTTGTAGAGGAAAATGAACCTATCTTGAAGTCTAGGTCAACATTTAGCAATCATCTTGTAGAACCATTGCTCACTTATTCCACTCACAACACTGTACAATCGGCTGTTGATCAAAGTTGTGACTTAACTTGGTTGCTCGTTAACTATTAAATTTTATGTCGGTACTTTAAGCAAGGTGGGTCAATATGATGGCTCCTTGTGTAACAATACTTGGTTAGCTTGTGAACAATCAGAAATATGAATCAAGGAGGCTATTGACCAACACCGATAGCTAAGAACAATTCCTTGCCTTCAATTCCAGTATTGTGTCCCTTTAGACACTCATCATTAACATATTTAGGAACACAACATCATTTGTGGACAAATGGATCACATACACATGTCCTAGTCAAAGAACAAGATCCCCCCCCTAGAATTTGAGAGCATAAAAATATCTACTGCGACAGACTTCTTGTTGAAGATATCATCTACATGCAAGGATCTGCCCAATAGAATAGGTGACCACCTTCATCATCCTTCACAATGAGGGTGACCAATTCAATGAACCATCGATCAATTCTAATTGTCAACATGTTCTTTAAACTAATATTTCCCAATCAGTTCTTCATATAAACCATTTGTCAAAACGCATTTACATTTCATGTTTACATGTCTCGAGTATTATACCATTATCCAACGACTATTTCATCTGTCCCAATCCCTAGGTTCTTATGAAAATCATTTTTCCTAGCAAGATCTAGTCTTGATCAATGTTCCTTCCATATCATTAGTGCTTTCTCCGAGCTCAATAAAGAATATTACTCATATGAGTCAATTCATTACCAGGTTCACAAATTCATCAATGGCCAGATAGGAAACCAAGTTTAAGAGACAGACATAGTTTCAGTAGTGAAATATGTTTTCCAAGAATTCCACCTTATGGGCCCCAAATGCATTATTGCAATAGTATTATAGGATAGCCTGTATGATCCAACACCATGCAAAAAGAACTACTAGGAGCTATTATTCACCAAAATCTCCCCATTCCTCATAATGGTAAAAATGGCTCTGGTTACATGTTACTTATCCCCATTCCTTCATGCGAAATGGGTCTCCTTAGTAGGCACCAAAATTGCATTGGATTCCTTTGCTCTCTTAGCACTAAAGGACACTCCCTAGGCACGTAATCTCCCCATTCCTTCGGGACGGGAAAAGGACACTATCTTGCATGTTGTCAAGTTGCCAAATGTGCGACTTCCATTCAACCTATCGTTTGGCATATTCTTATTGAATTTTCGAGTATGATTCTCTTGAATGCAAAGAAAAACGTGACTTGGTTTATTGCTCTTGACATCCTGTCCTCATTTTGATGTATGGATCCTCATTTGATTCCTTGGCCTGAATGCATCGGCCTTGGCTTTACTTTGGCTTCAATATTTGCTATCCAATGCTTCATTTCAAGTTCGTTGATCATGATGCTCTACTAATGTTATTTCCTCTACAAGCCTTTTTTCTTTTTTGGTTACTATCATGCCAATCATATTGGTTGTTTCAAATGTTTGGGTAACTCTCCTTTCATGATCACTTGTCTCATTTCCTGCCATGTCTCCCAACGTGTGCTTATTTGCCACAATTGTAAACAATTTCTGGGTTCTTATTGTGGTTGTGCAATTATAACTTTTGTCTTGGCTCAAGCTCTGTTCAAGCATTTACAATGATTGCCTTGCAATGCTTCTTTTTGATACCCATTTAACTTTCATCGATGTTCTTATAAAGCGTCAACAACACCATAAATGTATGTTGATTGAATGTAGCACTTGAGATACAAGGCTTTGATTGGAACAAAGTACCAAAACCTAATTGTGCAACATACCATATCTAAAGGTGCTTGAACATAAAACAATAACTTGTATTTATAAAATATTTATCAATACAATTTGTACAATGCTCTCAAGACCAAAGAGATCCTTGTTGTCTGGTTGCACATCCTTCATTTATATAGACACAATGATAACTGGTACAAATTCTTCTCAAACCTAACCGTCCACCTAGAAATCTTACAAAGAGGGTCTTGGTGATATATGTTGATAAGTGAGATAATACTGACATCATGTCGCCCAAGTTATCAGAATGAGTCGAAGATTGCTTGATAGAATCCTGATAATTGCAAAAATGAACCTGAAATTATTATGTCATTGATCTGATTGCAACAATTGACGCATATTAATTCTCTGCTTTGAATTTTCATCTTGATGATTTACCTCACATATAATAAAGTGAGTCTAAATGTTATTTTAAGATTTCTACAGCCAATCCTAAGGAAGCCACTTGCGTGCTTGATTTTTAGAGTCTATTTTTTATTGACATCAAAACTTGTATAGTCCAATGCAACCCATGAGAAGCTGGTACATGCTTCACTGATGAATTGAGCTATAAGGGAGATATTAATAAAGAGTCAGGTAAGGATCTTCCCAAGTGTCTCATGTACCAACTGTAAGGTAGGTCATACCCAAGCTTGCTTCATTGTTACCCTAAGAAAATGTTCAGTGGGATCCTTCAAGTTACTGAAGGTATTCCATCAAATTGCCTATGCAATTTGTAGAACAAAAGCATACAAGTACTCACCGCATAAGGACAGAACAATCAACACCATCCTCGGTGGTAGGTTAAAGGCCAAATGGGCTAACTGACATTAGAATAATAGTGGTGGTGGTCCATCAGATTAGTACGATTTGCCATACAAGCGATGTAGAGAAAGGGTGTTACGAGTGAGGATGCCTTTCAAGAGATTCGCCCCACCTTATTTAAATGTAGTGACTTTCTCTGTAGAAGGTGTGGGCAACTCTGCACCATGGTGCCATGTAATGTCCCCAAATGGACATTTTTCAACCTTGGATGGATTTCCTGCAAATCTCGACCATGTAACCGAGGAGTAAAAATTATGGCAATCACTCAAGCACAAATGAAGAAGTGACATTGTGAGCTAGTAAATAGCTATGTTGCCAGGAAATGAAAATGGAAACAGAAACGGGTACGAAACGCGGAAACGAACGACAATTTTCAAAAAACCTTGGATACGAAACGTCGACGGAAATGTCCGTACAATATATTATTAAAAAATAAATAAATATATATATATATTTGCATAGTACTCATTTTATAATTGTAGATCATAAGAGATAATTGATAAAGCACTCAAAATATTGTGTATTCATTGAAGTTTGAACTTCTAAAGAGTTATCATTCAACATGGTTACAATTTCAATGATTCACATATACATGATAATAATCTAGATTCTAAAATATATCATCCAAATTTTCCTCATAATCATCTCCATGAACATCACTGACAGCTCCACTCCCACTAGCTCCACTCTCCATCCCTTGTGTAAAAGATCCCAATTCTTCTTCATCAATACCAAGTAGTGAAAGTTGGCTAAGAGTAGCAGTAGAAGCATCAAAGTCACTACTCTCAGGATCAATATCCCAAAGTTTGTTGGGACCTCTAATATAGCCTTCAATCTTGTGTGAGAGGATGTGCAAATTGGAATGTACATACGCTAAATTCTCAGCCTTCTTAGATCCTAACTTGTTCCGTTTGGCTGAGTGGATGAAGTTATATGTACTCCAATTCCACTCTGCTGAAGAATTGCTAGTCACCTGTTACAAAAAAGAAGTTAGAAATTTTCAATTAGTAATAAAATATTAATTTACTAAGTAAGAACATACATTTTAAATTTTAATTAATAAACAAACTTTTGATTTCATTTTAATATTTTATACCTGTGAAAGGATTTTAATGGCAACAGGTCGTATGTACTTGGCATCATGGCCATGTGCATACCACCACATGAATGGGGTCAGGTTGTACTCGTCACTTAATGCATCTAATTCACCCATGCTACCATTAGATGAAGAGACAAAGCATGCCATTTCATAGCGAACTGCAGTAGCTATAGCTGGATCAGGAAAAAGCCTCCGGAATGCTGTCTTAGTTCTAGTTGCAACTTCATGGTCATTGTATGGTGCTTTCCTACCAAGTAGCCTAAGTATTTCATTGCTATAATATTTGGGGTTCAGGGCATAGGCAAGGAGATGCAATGGGTGGTCGTTTTATTCCACCTTCTAATGATCATAGTCTTAACTTCAATGTAGAAGTTCTCTTCAGGATCCTGCTTTTTTTTTGTATGATGTCTCTAATTTTTTCAAGCATAGAGTCAATGCCATCATAGATCTCCCTTATGCAAGCATCATTTGTGTCTGCATATCTAATCATAGATAAAATAGGCTCAGTAAAACCGGGCAAGTATGCAACCTTTTCCCACCAATCATCATCAAGTATCAATGATTTTATTTTCATGGCTCGTTCTGTGTTTGCTTGCCTCCACACAGACCAAACATCATCAATCACCATAAGCCTTAAGGCTTGTCTTACCTTCACAAGTTGTCTCAAGACGAGTGTGTGAGAGGCAAATTTTGTTTCTACAACTTATTAAAATAAATTAATAAAATATAAAATTAAATTTAAAAGAAATTCAAATGATAATTTGATATTCATAGAAAGTTAGCAAATAAAAATTAGAAATTAGTAAATTTTTTCGTTACCTTCAGCAAGTCCAACTTTGAAAACCTCTTAAAGATAGCATGGGACATGATGATTTGTGACAAACATTTGAATCTCATTTGCCTCTGTATACACTTCCTCTATCCATGGTATTTTTCCAATCTTCTGCAACATCAAATTCAAGGAGTGTACTACACAAGGTGTCCAAAAAATGTGCTCATATTTCCCCTCAACAATCAATTGTGCCGCTCTACAATTTTTGGCATTGTCCGTGATGACGTGGACAACATGTTGAGGGCCCACTGACTCAATAGCCTCAATCAAAATATTAACTATAAATTGAGCATCTTTCACTTCACCCTCACAATCAACAACCCTTAAGAACATTGCCCCTTTAGGGCACTCTACAACAATGTTGATTAGGGGTTTATTTCAGGCATCTTTCCATCCATCTGAAATGATAGATACCCTTGATTCCTTCCATGAATCCCTAATTGGCTGTGAAGAAGTATGTACATGGGCCACTTCTTTCGCCAACAATGATGGTATCACCTTCTCATAACTAGGGCTTTTATACCCTGGTGGTGCATCATTAATTCCTCTCACCATTTGTTGTCAATATGGTGACCGCAACACATCGAAAGGCAACCCACACGCATAAACACATCGAGCAACCAACTCATCAACTATTTCTCTCTTCTCATTTGCAAATGCTTGCTTTAATAGACCTTTGGAGGTTCTCTTTTGTGCCAAGCTCTCTTCCTCTATGGGAGTTTCAACTTCAATTTGAATAAAAGGATGGTTTGATGGGATGGGTGGTTTTCATGAACCCCTATTTTGCAAATGATCGGTTTTAAATCTAGCTTTTGAAGCTTGTAAATCAGCCTCCTCTTGCTCTTTCACATATACCAAAATATGTTTCGTTTTAACCTTGACACATTTTCTAATCCCCGTTCCTGATTGCCCCATTAAATGAGCTTTGAGCCGGGTATATGAGGATTTGTATTGTATATTGCAATGATGGCATACCCAAACCCGAGAGCCACCGCCAACAAGGTTCTCCACAATTTGCACATGTCTCCAAAGAGGAGCTCTAGGATCTACACCCCCACTTTGGCTTTCTTCCCCTTCCCCATGCCCTCCCACTGAAGCTGAACTAGATGCCATTGAATCAAACCTTCATTGAAAAATAAAAACATAAACTTAGATAACAATATTGAATAAATTATTAAATAGAACCACACCCTACATATCCTATTCTGCTTTTGATCACCAAGTTCACCGTTTAGGCGCGAGGTGAGAGCATACACAGAGTTCGGATTTTTTAATTTAAAAAAAACAAAATAAACTTTTTTTAAAAAACAAAAAAGAATTAAATTAAAAATCCCTGCACATCCTATTCTGCTTTTGATCACCAAGGTCACCGTTCAGGCGCGAGGTGAGAGCATACACAGAGTTCGGATTTTTTAATTTAAAAAAAACAAAATAATTTTTTTTTAAAAAACAAAAAAGAATTAAATTAAAAATCCCTACACATCCTATTCTGCTTTTGATCACCAAGGTCACCGTTCAGGCGCGAGGTGAGAGCATACAAAGAGTTCGGATTTTTTAATTTAAAAAAACAAAAACTTTTTTAAAAAAACAAAAAAGAATTAAATTTAAAAACCCTACACATCCTATTCTGTTTTTGATCACCAAGGTCACCGTATAGGTGCGAGGTGAGAGCATACACAGAGTTTGGATGATATTTATAATTTAAAAAAAGAATATATGTTTTTTATTTTAACACGCAAAGAAAATGTTACATTTTTTTAATTTTTTAAGCATAGAGTTTTAAAATTATTAAATTAAATATACATATTGACATCATGATCAATGATCACGAATGATGTGTGCATAATGCACACATCATTCGTGATCATTGATCACATTAACATTTTCTTTAGCCAAATAAAAAAAAAATTTAAAAATACCTGGTTTTTCCTCCTTGAAGTCAATCCCACCTTCCAAATCTGATTCGAAATTCCTCCTTGAAGCTGCTCCTTGATGTCTCTTTGCTCTTAACAATGCTAAACTCCTCCTTCAAGCTGCTCTTTGATGTCTCTTTGCTCTTCACAATGCTAAATGTTAGTTTACTAAAAACTGTATTCAGCAAGAGAAAAATGAGAGTGTGATTTAGAATGGACCCAAGAGGTCATTATATAACTTTTTGGAAGTGTGTTTAGCAAGCTGCAGCCGCGTTAGGGTTTCAAGGCATTTAATGCAAAGTATTTTTACCTTTTTGAACCGTATTTTCGTTTTTTTAAACTGTATTTTCGTTTTTTAAAACTGTATTTTCGTTTTTTTTTTAAGCCAGGCGCCGGAAACGCGGAAAACGTTTCCGGAAACGCTTTCCGCGTTTCCGGCGCGTTTCCCCCCTCCGAAACGTTTCTGAAACGTTTCTAGGCCGAAACGCAGACCCTACCCGCGTTTCCTGGTAACGTAGACTTAAAAGAAAATTTGAACCTTTTTGGGGATGTTTGGACGCCCCTGTAAAAGGGGACATTTCTAAGACATTGCCTTTTTTTCTATTGTTTGGGAGCATGGAGGAAATTGTGGAATGCCTCTTGGTGTGATTATGGGTCTTAATGACAAGCACTAATGTATTTCCATGTAAGTCTAAGATTTTAATCATGCAAAATCATTTTCATATAATTTAAAGTTTTTAACATAGAAAGAATCATCATGTTTTTATATCTTGCAGAAATAATATTAATTATATGAATGATTGGAGTTGGTGATGGCAAAATAAGAGCGTTGGGAACCTAATTGAATGTATTAATTTCTGAGATGGGTCACATAACTTGGCCTGGATCCTATTGCAAGCATCATGGATGCTAGGTTGAGGTGGAAGGTCTAATTGAAAATCATTGGCCCTGATTGCTTGGAGAATAATGTAAGGTCTGTATTTGATGGGTTTCAACATGTGATGTTTGTTGTGAAGCCTATGCTTATTTTATTGTTGTCATGCAAAATAGCTAGCATGAAAAATTGAAAATTTTAAGCATAACTAAGCCCCTAATTGAAAATTAGGCTTCCCATTCACTGTGCATCCTTCCTCTGGCCATCTTGCCTTCAGTCCCACCCATCACCCAGCTCACAGTAAAGTCCTAACAAGATTATTAAGTGTGTTTCAGTGTGTAGAGAAGAGTACCAAAGGTGATTGATCAACTCATTCAATTTTGATGAAAGACCACTCCCTCCAGAGGCCTAAAAAGGCCATTTTGGCCATTGTGCAACTAATTGAACACCCTTCAAAACATTCAGGGAAAATCTAAAGCATCTAAGGGTGATGTCAGAGGATATTGAAGGTGTCCAAGGCAATTTAGGAAAGTTTAGGAACAAAAATATGATCCAGGAGCAATTTGTTCAATATCGGGTAATTCAGGGTGTAGGAAATGAAAGCTCCTTGATGAAAGCTGACTTCTCTAGATGATTCTGGGAGCTCCCTTACGGGTTAAGAAGAAAACACATGGGCATTAGAAAGCTATTGAAATCCTCTACAAGGTGGAAACATCAAATTTGCTACAAGGCTTAAAGATTTTCTGAGGTATTTTAAAACTCTGCAGTTGCCCCACTTAGTTCAAAATGAAATAGATCCTAAATTTGGAATTGCAAGAAAAATTGGCTTTTGAGAATGGTTCCATTGACCTTAAAATGTGTTTTGGAGTCAAAATCATTTAAGATTTGACTCCAAAACATTTTCCTAAGATTTCGTGGTGAAAAAATCAAGTCTGGTGTCCAAATTTGGACATCCAAGGCAAAATCTGCTTTCCCAGAATGGCAAAGTCGCACTTTGGACACCTAGGTGACCCTCTGCCTCCCAGGGGACAAGGGGGATAAGGGGAACACCAAAGTGCTACCTCACTCTGCTCCCCAAGTTGCACTTTGGACTCATAAGTGTCCCAAATGTCCCCATGGTGCAAGGGGACACCAAAGTGCGACCTCCCTCCTCCCATGTTGCACTTTGGTGTCCCTGGTGTTCCCTTTGTCGTCCAAGGGACAAGGGGGCACAAAAGTGTGACCCAGCTCATGCATGTAACTCTTGGACCCCATGTGACCACTTCCAGCTCCCGAAGTGCCATTTCCCAGCCCCTGGATCTCATTCACTACACACTACAAACTACCACTTGTCAGCATCTGGTGCAAGTTACACTTTGGTGTCCCTGGTGTCCCTAGTGTCCCCTCTCTCCCCCTTGCACCACGTGCAACCTCACATTCACTACACCCAAACCCTAATTAAGCAGTGGAGTTAGCAGGTGAGTTAAGATTCATAATAAAACTTCACTAACTCTCTTTTATCATACAATTAGCCATTTTTTGTGCAAATTGTTGCTACAACACCCTTCAGACTCCATTTTTGCCTAGACATGTTACCAATTTTTTGCCAGACATCCATAGCCATCAAAACGGACACCCGTTTACCTTGAAATTTTGTCAGTGATTTCCTCTCCAAAACACCTTTGGGAAGACTGTCAAAGCAAATCCATTGATGCCCTTGATTTTTTACCATAGCAAATTAAAATTTCCAAACCCTAAACCTATTTTTTCAATTTTACGGAGATCTAGCGGATGGAAAACCATGAAATTCGGAGTAAAATGTCTTGGTGCAAAATTTAGAAAATTGACGGCAGTTTCATTACAACCCGACACATTTGAGTGCATTTTTTAAAAAATAGTAGGTATTCAGAACAGTGGGTGGCTAAAAATAGTAAGTTTCTCAAAATTGTGAATCATCAACATTTGCAATATCCCGAATAAGGAAGAAATATCAGAAAGTGAAAATTGTGCAAATTTGCTAAAATAACAGTCCTAGATAGGACATGTTAAAAATAATAAGTCTTGTATTTAAGCTCAGGAAGTTGTCTTGTGGTCCAAAAAGAAAATAAAACCCTCCGTCAGCTCCTGATTTAATATAAATTGAATTAAATCTAATTGTAGAGTAATTGCTATAATTAATGATATATAAAATGATAAAATACAGTAAATGGACAAACCACAAGCATGCAATAATATGAAACCCTAAGCAAGAGAGAGAGGAGGTGACTTAGCTGATTTTTGCACAATCTAGAAGTGATCTGGGCAGGGGAATAGCTGGAATAAACTGACACAACATCGTCAGGGCTCGCTAGAGGTTATGAGACACGAAACTGTGCAGGGCAGAAGCGCCCACAAGCGGGCAAGAGTGCCTGTGCGCTGGTGACTAGATTTGGGCGCTAACGTCTATTTAGATACTTGGATTTAGATCTTTTTCGTGCGGGAGGAGTTTCGCTGTTAGTCGCTCTGATTTCGCTCGTTGATCACCGAATTTACCTGTAATTGGCAAAATAACTTGTCTACTTGCATATGTCCATAAACTACATCAAATCTAATAAAAAAGATGCAGAATGTGGAGTCAAACTGACCCCGACGGTCACCCAAAGAGTGAACTAACAACCGAGCGTTGCACTACATTTCAGACTCCATGTAGTTCTTCGTGTTTGTGTGTAATGATGCCCTAGGATGCCCTTGTGCAAGTTGCACAAATGATAGCGGGCTAGATCTAGAATGTAGCAATGTATAAAATGTGTGGGATGAAATAGAATAAACTTCCCTTTCCTATGCTGTGTGTGCAGAAGAATGCAACCCTTGTCCCTTGAGTGAATGTGCTAGATGGATGCTTTATGATTCTCTTGTGCCTTTGAATGCAAGCTTAGGTGATGATAGATAATGCTAGTGCATGGCCCCTTATTTTGAAAGCATAACTATTTATTTATATGATTCCCTTGTTTGAATTTCGTAATTGACAATTGGAAGGCCGACCCAAAGTAGTAAAAAGTAATCAGGAAGCGAAAGGGGCCCAATGGGATAAGAAAAAGGTAAAGGACAAGAGCGCCCAGGAGGATAGAAGCACCTAGGAGGATAAAAGCGCCTGATGTTATTGTCCCAACTGGGCACTAGTGTGCGAGGCCATAGAAAAATAAACCTGTCAAATGCCGGCAAGAGTGCATGATGTATAAGGCCAATGAAAGTGCAGAAGTCAAAGCAAAAAGGCCAAAGGGAATTGCCAATCACTAGTTTTCTCGCTTAGGAATCATGTAAATGATAGCATGTTTTTAGGACCTAGAAATGTACCCAAGTGCATAGATTTGTGTCTACAACTCCTAAAACATCAGTTTTGAAGTGATCCTGCATGGCACAATTTGATGCAAGAAGTTGGATGGCTCACTTATCCCAATTGTGGCAAGAGGGAGTCATCATGATTGAATTCATTTGTGAAGGAGACCTCTTTGTCACAAAAGTGTGATTTTAAGGCCAAATGAGCCACGAGAAGACACGTGAAGATCTCATTCCAACTCCTATCTCGCTATTAGCTCTCTTTCCTAGGGACAGGTTAGAGTGAATCAATGTGTGTGAAAGCAATCATTTGAACAATGGGTGCAATCAAGAACATCATGAGGTTTGTGAAGGATTTGAAACATCAAGAACTTCATCGAAGTCCAAGACATCAAGGGAATGATCATCATGAGCATGATGAAAGAAGATCACCATGAGTGATGCTGGCAATCACCTCAAGCTCACAAATAAGGCATCTCTCATGAAAGTGTTTTTAAACACTTAACCAATGCTTTGCA
The DNA here is from genome assembly GCA_019776745.2 of Taxus chinensis. Classification (NCBI taxonomy): domain Eukaryota; kingdom Viridiplantae; phylum Streptophyta; class Pinopsida; order Cupressales; family Taxaceae; genus Taxus; species Taxus chinensis. Next base: position 97,570,327 of record CM034155.1, read on the forward strand.
ATGTCCTCACATCTTGCAATTCAGGGAAGTGGCATTTGTAGTGTTTTAATGCAGTTCAGAGGTCAATAACATGGAGCTCTTTCTCAGATATTCCATTCAGATATCAATCCTTCTATCTAGAGGAGGCAACCTATCTCACTCTTGGTTAAGAGGGTCAATTGTGAGGATCTATGTTGCCAGGATACGAGTACGAGTATTGGTACGGGTACGGGTTCGATACATGGATACGTCAATTTAAAAAAACCCTTGGGTACGATACGTCTTGGATACGTCCGTACATATATATTAAAAAAATTAAAAATAAAAATAAAAATATTTAATATTTATATTCATTCGTACATATATATTAAAAAATTAATATATATATTATATATACGTCCGTACATATATATTAAAAATACGTCCATACATATATATTAAAAAATTTATATATATATATATATATATTTTATGTACATCTACTCATTTTACTCATTTTTTAGTCCATAAAAAACTGAAATAGTAATACAAAACTTGAATCAATGTTCAAAACATTCAATACACTTAAGACTTTGCATTTTTATCGATCATGTGGCTGCCATACATATGATATATGAATCTCCTGTCAACATGAATACGAATAAAACTTGAAATTTGAAAAATATACTAGGATCCATGTTCAAATTTTCAAAACATACAATATACTATAGATTTTACATTTCATTGATCATGTGGCTGCCATACATATGATATTGGAATATCATGTCAACATGAATACAAACAAATCTAGAATATGTCATCTAGATTTTCCTCAAAATCAAGTTCTTGTGTGCCACTTGCTCTAGCTCCACTCTCATTAACTCCACTCTCCACTCCTTGAGAACTCCCTTGAACGTCATCTTCACCATCAAATAATGAAAGTTGGGCAAGCGTTGCTACGGAGGCATCCAAGTCTATGGTCTCTGGAAGAAGATCCCAAAGTTTGTGAGGCCCTTTAGCATAGTCCTTAGATTTGTGTGACAAGAGGCGCAAATTGGAGTGCATGGTCTCTGGAAGAAGATCCCAAAGTTTGTGAGGCCCTTTAGCATAGTCCTCAGATTTGTGTGACAAGAGGCGCAAATTGGAGTGCACATATACCAAATCCTCAGCTTTTTTAGATGCTGACTTGTTTCTTTTAACTAAGTGGATAACGGTATAAGTACTCCAATTCCGCTTTGCGGAAGAATTACTAGCCACCTATTACAACAAAGTTAGAAAATTGAAATTCAAAGACAAATTAGTAACATACTAAGAATGTGTGAAAAATAAATTAAAATTTAAAATTTACTTAATAAAATTTAAAATATTCAAAATGATTATAAATTTTAAAATTTATAAATGTTATACCTGTGAAAGAACTTTTATAACAATAGGATGTAAGTACTTGGCATCATGGCCATGTACTGTAATGTCCCCTTTTCCTGTGCCAAAGGCCTAAGGATCAAGTGTGTCCAAGCCGTGGTCATATCCAAAGGGCGGGGGACGTTGGGGGCTACTGAGAAGGGGCCGCATGGTACTAATAGTCGTGTTTGGCGTTTGAGGGTCACTTTGGACCTTGGCGACTTAAACGAGAAAGAGTGACTTTAGTGACTTTTATTTTATTGACCCCTCCATGGAAAGCAATGCCGTGAGAAGATTATAAGGAGCGGCGAGAGTAAGGAAAGACACTTTGGAACATACATTTTATTGACCCCTTCACGTGCAGCTGCTGTTGTTGCGCATCTACAGCTTGTGGAGTCAAATTCCACAGGGACCCTAGCTTCGATGGTGAGAGACCCGTCCCAAGCTAGCAGGTCATTCTTCGGTAGTGAGAGATCTACCCTAGTCTGTCATTCCGGATCCGTTTCCAGGGTTGCGTGGCAGAGACAATACCAAAGGTCTCAGAGAGAGGGTTTTGAAGATTCTTGGCAGCAGTTGGGGAGGATAATCAGTGGGCTTTCCGATCAGAATCGCGGCAGCAGATCAGATCCACGGCAGCCATTTGGGGCAGAGTGTGGCCGTTCGTTGAAGGCATCTCATGAAGGATCTTGCGGGTTTTGGGGGCGTTTGGGGAAGACAAGCAGAGGTGCCCAGATCAGATTCACGGCAACCTTTTGGGCTGGGTGTGGCAGCACGCTGAGGCGCGTCCATCATCTTCCGACCCCTGTCCCAAGCGTGGCGACCTGCAGCCTTTATTTGAGGATTTTCCAGATGGCCGTTTCCAGATCCGAAGGTGCAACCTCTATTTGGAGAGTTACGAGCCTTGTAGTTTTCCCGCTGTCTAGGGCACGTTGTGCTTTTTCTGGCAGCAGTTTAATCTCTGTAAAAGTCCCGAAACAGTCTCCTTATGTCCTTTATAATAATATCAAGCTCTATTTAAATTTTCAAGTATTTCGGGTGGACATTTTGGCAAATATCAAGTTTCTTTAGTTCGCTGTCCCAACTGTAAAAATCTGCATAAATCAGTATTTTACTTTGCTACAAGTTTTCTATATTTTGTGCATTTTTAAGTGGTATCCCACAAGGGATATTTCAGTGGTATCAGAGCAGTCGTTCCTCCAGCCTATGTTGGTTAAGTATGGTAGTTTCGAAAGATCTCAAAGGGGGTTTTATGAAGGAAATGTTCACCAACATGGTGAAACAACAGGAAGCCACTAACTTTATTTGAGTCAGCTCACTCAGTATGTGAATCAAAGCAGACCTAGGGACATTAAGGAACATGGTGAGAACAGTGATAGAGGGCGGCCAATAGAGGTGATTGATGAGGATTCTTGTTGAAGTACCAATCTTTGAGTAGGGGTTTCAGAGATAATATGCCATTTCCAGATTATTGCATGATGAAGATTGGTAGCAAGCCCAAATGAGGTCATCATATGCCGATACTTGAATCACAAAAGAACTCGTTTGTAGAAGAAGCTTCTAAACAAAAGGGTATGATTTCCATTGATCAAAATAAATGCACTAGTGAAACTTTACTTGTTGGAGAAATTATTCCAGCTTAGGAGAAGGAATTTGTATTTGCAAGCAAAGAGGATGCAATGGAAACTCTAAAACGGTGTGAGGAATGGAATAGCGGAGCTAGAGTTGCTAGATTGATAGCTGCCCAAGCGAGACAACACCAACAAGAGTTCAAGGAAAAGATGTGGGTAAATGATGCAAGGAAGCCTACATCCACGAAAGAAGACTCTATGGAGTAGCTGGCACATGAGGAGGAGCCTCACATGGACATTGGTGTAAAATTGTAGCTTGATGTAATTTCCAAACCAACAACTATTGATCAGCTTTTAGATACTTTCAACAGGCACTCAAACAACAATGTTGGGGGCAGCTCAACATATGTCTATCTTGAACATGCGGAGGACATTGATGGCCTTGAAAGGTATGAAGAGCACACTAATGTGTCTTGTTTATGGTGGCCTATTCCCATTTATTTCCATCATGAGATGCATGGTAAGGTAGATGAAGTCTTCATCATGGGGCTTGTTGGACCATTGCTCCAACTATGTGTATATGAGCATCTGGTGGATGATATATGGTGGCAAGTTTTAGCTCACTTAACAGATACAAGGGCTTAGGGGCATTATAAGCTATGGGATCCTGGTAATATGTAGCAGTTATCTAAAACTAACAATTATGATGTTGGAAACTTTGTGACTGATTTCATAAGCCAAAGAAAGAATTCAAATGTGTCTTGTGTTGGCAAGCACATTTACACAAGACACATTTTCTTCATTGGAGACTCTGGTGCAAGAAGGGAGAGTACCTCTCAAGGTAATAGCGTTGGTTCTATGATTGCTAAGACAAAATAGGGAAAAAGTATATTCTTAATGGAGAATTAGAATATGGAGAGAGAAGAAAGAAGAGAGATAGAGAGAGAGAGAAGGGTTGACCAATCTGATGAAGATGAAACTTTTGTTGATGAAGAGCTTGCTGACTAGAAGCATTGTGATCACAATCTCTTTTTTCTGTGAGGTATGAAAACATTCCAAAGCATCTAGTAAGTGTTCAGAAACATTGTTATGAGATCTACATTGTGATGGGAACATGATGATTTCTTTTGATCACAAGGCAGGAGTGAGGATCACTTTTTTACTTTTCTAGGCCTTCACAATCCGCCCTAGTGATCACAAATCAACTCCATGATGTCAAACTTCTTGATGTTTGTCTCTCACTCATTGAAATAGATCCTCACTTTGGGGATAAAGGATTGCTCCCTGAATGAGATTCTCGTCCTATGATTGTCCATTGGGCTGAAATGAGGTGATTGTAAGGTGCTTCCTCCTTAAGGTGTGATGACACTACAAGATGCTGAATGAGTGTTTAAGAACACTACCAAATGAATGGCATCAAGTGAAACTGAGACGATTGCCCATTCTTGCAAACATGGTACTTCACATGGAAATTACCCACTTGCCCTTCCTGGATCCAAAATCCTCCTTGAATGGAATCAACTTTAACATGCTCATGCACCTCCTGTCCACATGTTTCTCGTGGGAGTAGATGGCTTTTTGATCTCTCACACATGATGATCTTGAGTACCTTGATAGCTTGATTAGCTCATTTTGACTTGTTTCTCGAAGAGATTTGGACATAATGGTGGAGTCCAAATATGATGATCCTCAACTTACTCCATGAGCTTCCAATTTCACCTATAAACATGATGATCTCTTTTGATCCTCACCTACATTGCCAGGATACGCCCCTGCCCCCCATAAACCCAGCCTAATACATATCCGGTATGAATATGTACAAGTTTGGGTACAATACGTCTTGGGTTCGTGTGGGTACCTCTTAGGTACGTGTGGATGTACCCGTGATGTACCCAGGAGGTACCCACACAAACCCGTGGCGTATCCCTACCTAAAAACATCTTTTAAAGGTTTTAAAACATTTTTTTTACTTTTCTAATGCATAAAACTGAACCCTAAAAGTAAAATGAATAAAATAATACACCCTAATCACCACAAAAAGTTATAAAAAACACCCACCCTGCTCATTTGAAATCACACAAACAATTTCATTGTCTTTTCGCAAGTGTATAAGCAAAGAGCCAAAGAAGAGTTGAAGAGTTTAGTGGAGACAACGATTGGAAGGAGGTTTTCCAAAGAGCTTAGATTAGAGGAGGCAAAGATTTGAAGGAAGGGCAGCCATTGCTTCTTTTGTTTGGAGTCCACCATTGCAAGGAAGAGAAGGAGAGGAAGCCATTGTTGAGACTTGAGAGGAAGAGATTGTTTTAAATTTATTGTTCATTCAAAACTAAAAGAGTAGACTTCAGAGGAAGAGGTAGCATTTGTTTAGAGGCAACAAAGATCTACACTACAGGTATACCGTATTTTAATTTTTTTTTAATTCATCCTTTTGTTTTATATTTTTACGGTTATTTATTTATTTATTATGTTGCAATTTTTTTAAAAGTTTATAGTTTAAACACATCCTAAATTTGTGTATGCTCTCACCTCGCACCTTTATGACGATCTTGGTGATCAAAAACATATTAAGATGGCATAGTTTAGGGTTATTTAGTTTAATAATTGGTAAAAAATCATTTTTTTAATTTTAAATGCATTGTTCAATGTTAATGTATTTGTTTTTTAATTTTTTAGTTTCCTAAATCTGTGTATGCTCTCACCTCGCGCCTTTATGGCGATCTTGGTGATCAAAAATAGATTAGGATGACATAACTAATTTATTTATGTTAAGGCAAATTGTTTTTTAATTTTTTAAACATCCTAAACTTGTGTATGCTATCACCTCGCGCCTTTATGGCGATCTTGGTGATCAAAAACAGATTGGGATGACATAACTAATTTACTTATGTTAAGGAAAAATGTTTTTAATTTTTTAAACATCCTAACTCTGTGTATGCTCTCACCTCGCATCGTTATGGTGATCTTGGTTATCAAAAACATATTAGGATGGCATCAAGTTCTGCTTTAGGTGGAGTGCAAGGCCAAGACGCTGTTGAAAACATATCAGTTCCTATGAGACATGATCCTAATTCCCCTCTTTGGAGACATGTGACAGTGGTAGACACCATTGTTGGTGGTGTGGGTCGGATTTGGATATGTCATGGTTGCCAAACTCTGTACAAATTCTGATATAGCCGACTGAAAATCCATTTGACTAGTGTTGGAGGTGTGGGGATAAAGAAGTGCCCAAAAATACCAAATGAAAAAATGGCAGAGTACCTAAGAGAGCAAGAGGAGGCTGATAAACAAGCTGAAAGAAATAGAACTATAACAATTCCTTTGCAAAGAAGGCCTTCATCACGACCACCCGCACCTAGACCTACTTCTCATCCTTTAATCCAAACTCAAATTCAACCACATATTCCCCTTTTGGTGAAGAGAGTCTAGAGAGCTCACGAAAAAGGCCAAAATGAGCATTGGAGAAAGCATTTAATACTGAAAAGAGGGAGATTGCTGATGAGATTGTTGCTCGATGCATTTATGCATGTGGGCTGCCCTTTAATGTATTGAGATCTCCATACTGGCATCAAATGGTGAAGGGTATCAATGAAGCTCCACAAGGGTACAAATCCCAAATGTTACAAAAAAGTTTGAACCACACTCTTGGGAAAGGAAGAGGAACACATTCATAAGACTTTGCAGCCAATTAGAGACTTGTGGAAGGAAACAAGGGTTTCCATCATTTCAAATGGATGGAAAGATGCTAGAAATAGACCCCTCATAAATGTTGTTGCAATATGCCCTAAAGGGGTAATGTTCCTTAAAGCCATTGACTGTGAAGGGGAAGTCAAGGATGCACAATTTATTGCCGACATTTTGATAGAGGCAATTGAGTCAGCAGGCCGCCATAATGTTGTCCAAGTCATCACGGACAACGCTAAAAATTGTTAAACAACAAGAATGATCATAGAGGGTAGATATGAGCACATTTTTGAACCCCTTGTGTTGTTCATTCCCTTAATTTGATGCTCCAAAAGATTGGGAAAATCCCATGGATTGACCAAATTTATTCTGAGGCAAATGACATTCAAATGTTTATCACAAACCATCTTCTGTCGAAAGTCATTTTCAGGAAATTCTCAAGGTTGGAGTTGTTGAAGGTTGCAGAAACTAGATTTGCCTTTCACACACTCCTTTTGAGACGGCTTGTGAAGGTGAGAGAGGCTTTAAGTAGTATGGTGATCAACAATGTTTGGTCAGTGTGGAGGTAGTCAAATACAGAGAAAGCTACAAGGTTAAAATCATGGGTCCTTGATGAGGATTGGTGGGCCAAGGTTCAGTACTTGTTGAGTTTTACAGAGCCCATTCTCTCCATGATCCGATATGTAGATATTGATGAAGCATGCTTGGGAGAGATATATGATGGCATAGATTCTATGCTTGAGCGTATCAGAGATGTAATACAAAAAAAAGAGCAAGATCCAGAAGAAACCTTTTACATTGAGATCAAGAGTGTGGTCATGAAGAGGTGGAATAAAATGACCACCTCATTACATCTTCTTGCTTTTGCATTGAACCCAAAGTACTATAGCTTTGATGTACTTGGGCTACCAAATAGGCAACCACCATTCTCTAACTCCGAAGTTAGAAATGGAACCAGGGCAGCATTCAAAAGAATTTTTCCTGATCCATTTATAACCAGTGTGGTCAGAAGTGAAATGGGCATGTTTACTGGTTCAGAAGGTCACATGGGATCGATTGAGGCTCTTTTCGATAAGAGCATCTTGACTCCAACCACATGGTACTGTGTACATGAAATATCCCTTGTGGGATACCACTTAAAAATGCACAAAATATAGAAAACTTGTAGCAAAGTAAAATACGGATTTATGCAAATTTTTACAGTTGGGACAACGAACTAAAAAAACTTAATATTTGCCAAAATGTCCACCCGAAATACTTGAAAATTTAAATAGAGCTTGATATTATTATAAAGGACATAAGGAGACTGTTTCAGGACTTTTACAAAGATTAAACTGCTGCCAGAAAAAGCACAACGTGCCCTAGACAGCGGGAAAACTATAGAGGCTCGTAACTCTCCAAATAAAGGCTGCACCTTCGGATCTGGAAATGGCTGTCTGGAAAATCCCCAAATAAAGGCTATAGGTCGCCACACTTGGGACAGGGGTCGGAAGATGATGGACATGCCTCAGCGTGCTGCCACGCCCAGCCCAAAAGGTTGCCGTGAATCTGATCTGGGCCCCTTTGCTTGTCTTCCCCAAATGCCCCCAAAACCCACGAGATCCTTCACGAGATGCCTTCAACGAGCGGCCACACTCTACCTCAAATGGCTGTCGTGGATCTGATTTGCTACCGTGATTTTGATCGGGAAGCCCATTGATTATCCTCCCCAACTGCCGCCAAGAATCTTCAAAACCCTGTCTCTGAGACCTCTGGTATTGTCTTTGCCACACAACCCTAGAAACGGATCCGGAATGACAGACTAGGGTAGATCTCTCACTACTAAAGAATGCCCTGCTAGCTTGAGACGGGTCTCTCACCACCGAAGCTAGGGTCCCTGTGGGATTTGACTCCACAAGCTGTAGATGCATGACAACAACAGTTGCACGTGAAGGGGTCAATAAAATGTATGTTCCAAAGTGTCTTTCCTTACTCTCCTTGCTCCTTATATACTTCTCACGGCAAAAAAGCCCCAATAGACCCGAGACGCATTGCTTTCCATGGAGGGGTCAATAAAATAAAAGTCACTAAAGTCACTCTTTCCCGTTTAAGTCGCCAAGGTCCAAAGCGACCCCCAAACGCCAAACACGACTATTAGTACCATGCGGCCCCTTCTCAGTAGCCCCCAACGTCCCCCACCCTTTGAATATGACCACGGCTTGGACACGCTTGACCCTTAGGCCTTTGGCGTAGGAAAAGGGGACATTACAGTCCTTCCTTCCCGAGAAATGCTTTACCCCAATCATTAACCTGTCCTGCTGCAGCAACTAGAAACCGCGCTGTAAGTTTCTCCACCTCACCCTGCCGTCCACCAAGGATCCGTGTAATCTGAGGTGACCACGAAACCGTGAAAAAGAATGATACTCGAACCGTCTCTCCACTGGTGTCCGCACCGAAATTTCCAATCGGTCCAATCCCTGCCAATGCAAGGTTGTCATCACGGGATCACTCATGGCCTCTCCAACCAACTCCTGGGTATGAAAGTCTACTCTGAATCCTGTAGAATCCCCAGTATTAGCTTGTGAAACAACTTGTTTATGCACAAATGGTGCTAACTCTCCTACCTGACCTGCACTCGTGTGAGAGCCAAGCTCCTCATATTGTATCTCGATGTGTCCCGTGGAGGAAAAGTCCCAAGACTCCAGTAGACAGTCAACCGACAATATCAGCTCCATATAGTCCACCTCGTGCGCTATGTGAACCTACGGAATAACCATGGGTCACTTTCGTCTCTCCACTGATTAACACGTGAGTGAGGTGCTCAACGGGCATAGAAGCAGCAAAAAGCATAGGAGCGTTGTCCTGTGTTGATTAAAAAAAAACATGGTTCCGTAAGCTCAGACTTGTCGTAGTGACAAACCAAATATGCCTGTATAAAGTTGAGGAGATCCTCCCTCATCCTCTGCCATATGAACCTCTCAGACATGAGCCTATAGGTCTCATCGAAGCTCAAGCGCCCAGTCACGGAAGAACAATGCACATGTCGCAATATCTCCATCCTCCACCATGAAACTGACACAAGGCTCCATCTTCCCCGAGAGAAGATCATCTCATCCTCCAATCTGCAGCTGTCACCATGTATGTGGCCATCCAAAATCTCACAAGAGTGTCGGTTCTTGGAGTACTCAACAAGCAAATGAGATCTCCAGTCTACCGAAACTTCAGATGACCAACATAATGATAAACTCGAATGGTTTGAACCTGTAATCCCAATCTCTGTAACTGTCTCATGTGCAACATTATTGGTTACACCCACATCCGTGACATCACTCACCCCATCTAGAGTCAAAGTCTCCATCCTATGGAACTCACTCCACAATTCAACATCATCCGACTCACTCTCCACATAAGTCATTATGGTGTGCTTTGTGCCTGCAGCAAACAATCTGTCAGAATAGGAGTCATCCAACATCCCACTTGTCTCATTCCTTGTGATGTCACCATGATCCACAAGACGCTGAGTTCCTTCACAATTCAACCGCTGCAACAACATGCTTCTTTCTTCACCAATCACATCTTTTGCAATCTGCCCTTGCATACCATGAAATCTGATTTCTTTGTTTTCCTTGAAAAATTTCGGTTTATCCACATGAGGGATGCATGCAAATTTCCCAAAAGATGGAAGCCTATATGTCCAATGAATGATTCCCACTTGAAATAACCCAAATGTGCAAACACATTCAAGTACTTCACATCTCTTAATGACACTAAACAAATGAGTTACCTTTTTAGTGAAGGACATGTCTTTCCATGGACATAATTCATCAATCCCTTCTATGTTGGGAATACACGTGGCTGCTCCCTCATCATACTTTATCCTCTTTCCCCAAATTTTCATTTCATCGTAAATGCAAGGGAAAGGGAAGTCAACATTAGAACTCATGCATCCATAAACTTTATCATAAGGAACTTCATACCTCTTGTTGTACCCATTGATTCTCGTCATGAGAGAAGACAACACATCTGAAAAAACATAATTGGGGCTTCTCATCATACCTCTGCAACTCAGAATTTCTGATATAGGATCAGCATCTTCATTCTCCTTTGGTTTTTCAACACATGCATCATCGTCTTCCTTAACAAGATGCAACCATTGCATCCCAAAAATAGTCTTACCTCTAGCAAATTCAACCACAATAAATATACCACATACCTCATGTCCTTTCACTATCATGGGCTCCTGCATTGTTTTCTTTGCCAACATATGTTTATTAGCTGAATCAAGAGCAATGTGAATGGAGGATGTGTTTACCCCATCTAGTATTCCTTGAGACGTGATTATGAAATAGTCTTTCCCAATCATCCAAGCATATAGATGTTGTCCCAAATAATAGAGACATGTCAACAACGTAGGAGAATTCAACAAGCTAGGAAAATGGTAACCATTCTCATACCTTAGGATGCTAAAGTCATGAATGCACCTTGAATTCCACTCATCTTTTCTAATAGCAAATCGCACCTTGATTCTTTGAGCACTTTGAGGACCAAATGCCCCCACTAACCCTTCCAAGGGTTCCACCATGTAGCTGGTATAAAAATCAGTCATGGGCTCTATTAATAAAGCATTTTCTCCTCTCTTGACATCAGGTACCATGACTGGTAATCTCTGAAAATCTGCAATGTACTGATCCAGCGGACCGGTTTGTCTCAAATGAGTCCACTCCCTGAAATACTTGTCAGGGTCCCTCCTATCAAGTCTGCTCACCAGCCTCTGTGTGAACTCTGCACGAGTCGTAATGTGTATGTGTTCCTGTGTAATCAGCCCATGATGCCACCAATCATGAGCGTCTCCCTCAAGATGCGAGCTTACAAACTTAATTGCACCTTCCTTGCGCACAGGATTCAAGTCGGAGTATGTCTTCAGCTTCTGGACCCAAGACGGTGTAGTACACTTCTTAGAACCATCGAAGTGTGGAATGGAGATCTGTCCCAATCTCCTCTGTGATTCTGGTACTTGTTTCTGATGATCTCTCTTGGGTCGACTGCCAATCTTCATTCTGCAATATTCTTGGAATGGCATGTCATTACGAAAGCCCTCACTCCAGATCTAGTTCCTCTCCCAAAAAGATTCCTCATCCAAAATATCTACAGGTTGTATCTGTGAAACTTCCGGATCCTTCAAGAAAGAAGGTTTATGAAGCCCCAAAGGCCTGGCAGAAGAATGAGGAGGCCGCTGCCCTGAATGTCCACTCCCACCTCTTTGACCCCGTTGTCCCATATTGCTATTTTCTCTTCTCCTTATGACTGTTGTTATACACAGTCCAACAAGAATCAAAAGAAATCATCATGTTCCCATCACAATGCAGATCTCATAACAATGTTTCTGAACACTTACTAGATGCTTTGGAATTTTTTCATACCTCACAGAAAAAAGAGATTGTGATCACAATGCTTCTAGTCAACAAGCTCTTCATCAACAAAAGTTTCATCTTCATCAGATTGGTCAACCCTTCTCTCTCTCTATCTCTCTTCTTTCTTCTCTCTCCATATTCTAATTCTCCATTAAGAATGTACTTTTTCCCTATTTTCTCTTATTCACTTACGTGACCTTCAACTTAACATTGTAAGAGTCCTTTTTCATCAATAAGAAAAAGACCCATTTTTATTTCCTAGGAATATGGAAGGTCACAAGTGATGAGGAAAGGTGAAAAGGCATGTGGGGGGAGATGAAAGGACAATTTGTAATGCTATAAATTGGAATGGCTCCTCCATTCCAAAGGGTTGACAATTGTGGATTGTTGTATGTTGTTGAGCTTTGCATCACTACTACATCAAAAAAGCTACAATTTCCTCTATTTTCTTTGTTTATGTTCCTCTACCTTCTATACTCTCCAACTTTGTAAGCATGGTGATCTTGCATAACCAAGAAGGAACTTTGTGTCCTTGATTGATGAATCTCCAGAACTTTGTGTCTATAGTTTGTTAGTCTTACTGATTGCTTGCATTGTTGTGTTCTTCTAATTAAATGTGGACCTACTCTGGTTGATGTATGTGAATTTTGTAAACCCACTCATACATTAATCCTCTTTCTTCTTATTTCTCCAACTCCCCTTTACCTCCCTTCACTGCAAATTCCTCTCTTGTACACTGTACAAGCACTTTGCCATAGGCTTAGTGGAGTATTCTTGTGTGATCCCTGGCCTAACGGCCACCCCACAACTTTAGTTAGTTTGCATTCAATAATGGGAGCCTTCCCATACACAAGAAGGAGGGGCTTAGCCCTGTGATAGTTGGTGAAAACCAATAATTTGCACTGCAGCAAATTATTTCACCAACACTTGTTGAAGCCACCACAACACCCAACTTGAAAAGAATGATTTAATTGATCATGGGAATTGTCTGCCTTGAATTTGGGGAGAATGTCTTAAATTTTTGGCATGAAGATGGGCCAATTTTTGCACAAAGGAAGAAGCTTTGTTTTGCTTCTTTTGTTGGGAAACCCTTTCATGAAAAAACCCAAGACAACAACTTATCTCCTTATTGTATTAACTCAACTAGTTTACCATACAATAATGTACTCTCAATTCTACTCAATCCTACTACGTATCCGACTATATGTAAGAACATCAGTAGGTAACTGTCGCAACATTATTACATAACATTAGGTACCAAAACCATTGGCTAAGAATACAACCCATGAGTGGTCACTGTACAAGTTGATCGAACCAACCATAGCTTTAACATATTCCTAAAATACCTATACATGCTCCACAAAATTAGGGGACTCCAATTGAAAAATGTCGGGTTGCTATAGTTAAGCAGATCCACCACTTTGTTGGGTACATGCCCTAGATCCGTATCAACTAAATGCCAGGTTGTGGTGTCTAGAAGAGTGTAACTCACTGGAAAATATATAACATGTTTCCAATAAATACCTTAGACTGCAGATTCCAAGACTCTACCTAGTGATTGTTCATTGGTACATAGAATGCCAACTACTTTACACAAGAAATAATGGTAATACCTAACAAGCTTGAGTTCTTAGAAAATGCACGGACATCTTTTTGGCATAGCCCATCCCCTTTGATTGAGTTTATATTTGTGATTATAGTATAAGTGAATCAAGGTTTTCTCACGACTATATCGTATCCAGCATAAAGCTCGTAGTGGAAAGGCCCGCCCAATCACTATTCCGGTGTTATATATGTCATATCTTCTTGATGCCCAATGATGACCAGACGAAGAGTGAGATTTCTCAACATTATTGGTGATATGGAACGCCCTGGGTCAAGATCGTACAATGCACGAATGTCCAATTGAAGGTCAATGCAGATAATCTTTCCCTATTGGGAGAGAGGTGGGAAGTCCTTGAAAAAAAAAATCGAAAACATAATTAGTATTCTCCTCAGGTGCAATGATTGTGCAATGGATTGAAAACTAAAAAATTGTTAGAATGACAGACACACATTAGTGTTCACACTACACAAGCACTGACGCAAACGAATTGTTGGCACACGCACTAGGTTTCACACATCACAGTGGCACATGCACATGACACACGCACACCCACAGCACCCGCACACACACGCACACGCATGTGCACTACACACGCACAGTTGCACATGCACACACATGGCATCTAACGGGTGTTGTCATACACACAAGCTTCACACGCACGCACATGCATGCACCCACACACACGCACGTGCGAACACACACATGCACATTCGACTGATCACGCCCACACATGACAGCACCCACGCACACGCTACACAGTACCCAGTGCAATTCCCACACTTTACACTTTGCTACGCACAGTGGTAGGTCACATGCACACACACCCATCGACACACACATTTGGGCTTGTACTGGCACAGGGGTTTTACACAACCACATTGCATCACATCACACACATTTGTGACACACCCACACACACCCATAGTCTTGCGCAAAGACACACACGCACACACATATATGATCTAAAACTATCACTATAGCACAGACACCATTCTTGGACCTAGAAGCTTACTTAAGATGGATCAATCACTGAGCTTGGTATGGTCTGTAAGATTTTTAGGGATATATAAACCTCAAGATTGTTCACCACCTTACTCTGGGTCCATGACAACACAAGCTGGCGATGAACATCGTACTTACTATCTATAGGTATTGAAGATCATCAACACTTTGAGAAAAACTAGGGTGTTGCGTTTCCACTAAAAATGCACCTGTTATATTCTAAAATGTCCCGGGGATTTCTCTGGGGATATAAACGGGATGCATTCCCCGCCGTCAAGCTTTGCTAGGAATAAAAGTTTGGTTGCATCATAGCTCTTAGGACGTCCCCCACAAACAAGGAACACACCTGGGACGTCCCGGGTGCAAGGAGCCATTGGGGATGTTGTGACGTCCCCGGGACATCGCGGGGCATCCCGGAGACGTCACGACATCCCCTACAACCCTGCCACATTTCTAACTTAAAGGTTAAAAACCAAAGCAAATTTCGGTTGTTTGGTTAGGCATGGCCTAATTTTATTGATGGGTATAAGGATCTCCTCACCCTTCAGTGTCTCCTTTAAGTTTCTGCTCCAAAGATGGGTATGAGAAAAACGGGTGTTGCAGCAGACAAGAGGATATGAATTTGTCGAGCAAGTTTGAGTCCATGAATGTGTCCAATTCAGAGTGTGCTGCATTCATAAAGCAAATTCTCTGTGCTGTAAGTTATAATTTTAATATTTCTGTGTCTGTGAAGAGTAAATATCTATTACTTTTGTGTTGTTTGGCTTGTTGGGTTGGGAGTGGAAGTGAGGATTTTGATTGATGAGATGTGAATTTTATGGCTGTGTTTCTTCTATTCGTACTAGAAAAGAGCTGAATATTATTCGATAGACTGGGTACAGTTGACAATTGTAGAAAGCCATATGGGAGAGACTCAATCTGTGCAATGTAGAAATCTTTGTGCTAGGCTTGGGACTAGGGACCAGCAAGATGGAATGCCTACAAGAAATCTGTACAGATAAACGATGTAAACATAATTTGATTTTTTATATCTGATTCAGATATTAGTGTACACTAATGGGCAAGAATGGCCAATGGAACTGAAAAACATGTGTAATCATAAATGTACCAAACACCCTAACACCGGTAGCGTCTTGTGCATCCCTAGTAGAGATGTATAAAATTGAAATAGAGCAAAACAAAAATTAGCTAAAAGCTCTAAAGAAACAAACTGCAGACAAAGCCTGAACTTTCTGAACAAGAACAATTCAGTTTTCTGTGGCTTTCTCCTTGTTATATCACAATTTATACCTATGCTGAGTGACAGGAACAATTTGCTTTTAAGTCTTTCATTGTCATGTTGAAGTTTTGAACATTGAATATAATATATATATATATATATATAATTTTGGGCCTTGGCTTATGTGATGAATAATTGGATTAATCATTAATGGTTTCAATCTTCAAACTTTCAATTTTAAGTCTTAGTTTATTGAATTATTCATGTTATATTTGTAAAATTAATAAATTATATATATTTATATATATATTTTATTAGCTGTCCCCTTGCCGTCCCCCCGCCGTCCCCAAATTTTCAAATTTTTTTGCTGTCCCGGAAACCCTGTCCCTATGTCCCGGAGTCTTGTTTTCCCAAACTCGGTAGAGCTATATGAGGAAATCCCCCCTGCACCCATGAAATGGAGTAAAATTTGAGAAACTATGAATAAACAATGACAATTGTATGAGATGAGGGTTGGAAGTGTTGGGTTTGGACATGTGGATCTTTGAATTGTTAGGTTGTGACTTTTACTGAACTACTCTCTTTTTTGGTCAAAACTTAATCGAAAATATGAACTAGAAAAACATCAATTTCAGTTAAATATTTTTGATAAAATTTATGTATTTTTTTTCAAAATTCAATCAAATGTGTATTCTCTTTGAAGTTACTTTTTAAATTTCTTAACTTGTGTATTGAAAAAAATGTATCCAACTGACGACATAGTAAAGGCAATAATAAAAAAGTCATAAGCAAGCATACAGACTGTAAAACACAAAATCAGGGCCTTCCCTGAAGCATCACTGTGGAAAAACTCATTCTGGACTGAATTATTAATTATTAATCTCAGGCTCTTGTAAAGTATTTTCAGATTTAAGGATCTGCGATTGCTAAATTTTCTATTATAGTGCCTAAAGTCATCGACCGGTAACATAAAATGCAGTTCTACAATGATTAAATTGAATTACTGTCAACCATTATAAACAACAGAAGGAGATTGACTGAGGACTGTGCCGAACAATTTCTTACCTTTTATTTCTTCCATAGTTTTTCTGTGTTTATCACTTATTTCTGAATTTTCTGTTTTGTTCATATTTATTTCATTTTTTTTTCTTATCTATATTTATATAAATTTTTTGGTTATGTTGGGCATTAAAAGTAAACACACTCACGGACAGTACAGCCTTTCAGCACCCCCTCGGATATCCTCATTTTTCAGATAGAAATATTAAGATATCTGTACTTGTTTTGTAAATTTCGTGGTTCTGTTGCACATCTCTCAGCAGATGGCCGCAGCTTATACAAAGGCTACTTTTTTATAGTCTGCATTTATGCTATAGTTTATTTTTTTTAATATAAATTAGGCATTGACTGAGCAAAATGAAAAATGCCAATTATTCCTTTGCAAGATAGTTTTACGAAGTATCTTTTATAATAGAAGAGTGTAAATGCAAAATACTCAAATTTCTATTGCCTCTTTTTCAGATTATGTTACAAGATTTCCTCGGCAAAAAAAATTTAGATAAGCATCTCGATGCTGATGAAGCTGTTGTACTTGGAGCTGCTCTTCATGCTGCAAATATGAGTGATGGAATCAAACTAATGCGCAAGCTAGGGATGATTGATGGTGCAACATATGGCATCATACTGGAATTGAATATTGATGATGAGGAGAATAATAATCAAGTACTTATCCCACGGTTGAAGAAACTTCCTAGTAAGGTAAACATGCCAGTTATTGTGGGTATGGATTTATGTTATTCTCCATTTGTTGTTTTGGCTTCATCTGTAGGAGCTGAATGATTTACTACCCTTCCAAGAGCTTTAATATGTTTAGCAAATTTACTATGTTTCAGGTATTCAAGTCTGTGAGTTATAGCAGGGACTTTGAACTTTCACTTCTATATGATCCATCTGATATACTACCTCCAGGTGTTTCCTCTGGAAAAATAGCAGCATATCAAGTTTCAGGTTTAACGGAAACACATGCAAAGTAAGAAGGCAGTGCTTGACATGATGTCTCTGTTTCATTGTCCATGTCGAAAATTATTCTGTTTATTTCCTTCTCAAGCATATGTTTTTCATTCATATATCTCAAACTATATATATGCTTTGGGACAAGTAAACAATTTTATGGTACCAACTGATGGTAAAAGGATTTTGTCAGATATGCAGCTCGTAACCTCTCTTCCCCCATAAAGACAAACTTACACTTCTCACTGAGCAGAAGTGGCTTGGTGTCATTTGATCGTGCTGAGACTGTCATTGAAGTTTCAGAGTGGATTGAAGTTCCTGCGAAAAATTTAACAGTGGAAAATTCAACGTCAATATCATCAAATGCAACAACTGAATCAAGTTCAAATCCAGGTAGCTCCAGTGAAAAGGGAGAGGGTGACTTCGGTGTTGAGGGAAGTGAGAATAATACTACAATTACAAATCCACAAAAGACAACTGAAGATGTAAAGCCTGCTACTGAAAAGAAATTGAGGAAACGAACATTCAGAGTTCCTCTTAAGGTCAGTGATCTGGAGATCTTGTTTTGTTGTTAAGCTCTGTTTCAAATAATAACTAGCTTACTGTGCTATCATTTATTCTAGTTTTCAGACAGCTTTTAACTAGATTTAGCTTTCAAATGCAGATAATAGATATTACAGAGGGGCCTGTAAGGCCCCTCTCTAGCAAATCATTCACAGAAGCTGGTGTAAGGCTCGCTGATCTGAATCACCAAGATGCAGAGCGTAAAAGGACAGCCGAGCTTAAAAATACCTTGGAGGAATACATCTATTCAACCAAAGAAAAGGTCTGTTTTGGGGGATGTGGAATATAGCCTGTGACAAGTAGTGTTGACTTTAGTCAGAAATTCTCTAACTTTTTGCACGCACAATTTAAATGATTTATTTTGGAATAATATGTTTTGATAGCCTTTGAACTTTCTTGTGAACATTTTGGTGCTGGCAAAGTTTTGAGCCCTGTAGCTTAGATTAAATATCTTTGTTTGGACAGTTAATAGCTTTATACTTTTAATGCATATAAACATTTTTCTTTTAAATCTCACTTTGTGGAAGAAATGATTAGGGTGGATTCCAATGTTCTTTCATGCTTGAGTATTTTATCTCGTTTATCTTTCCTGGGTGGACTCGGATATTATATTACTGCTCACGTGCTATGTTTGTTGGTCGTCGTGACAATTCATATCCCTGACATTCATTTTGTTTTTCCTTTGATATTTTTGTGATGGTTCATATTCTTATGTAATTCTTTGTTCTTACCATTACATACTCTTGCTGTTGGTGCAAGATGGTTAGACTGTCACTCTATCTCCATGGACCATGACTATCTAACATAATCTTTCATATGGTCTTTGGTTTCTACCTTTCATGGTGTCTTTATGAGATGCATGATTTTGTGATATGCTTTTACAAAAACTCTTCATTCTTTAGCGATGTACTTTTAGAATTGAAATTACATCCTAAAATATTTTCATGTGACAGTTGGATTCATCTGAGGACATTGAGAAAGTTTCTACTAAACAGCAGCGCGAATCATTCAAGAGCAAACTTGATGAGGCAAGTTATCCCCCATGAGGTTCTAAATGGAGGAGCTCAATTTTGGACACGAGTCCTCCTTTTCTAATGTTTTCAATATAGGCTCACTGATGAACCAATTTCCTTTCACAGGCTCAAGAATGGCTGTACACTGATGGTGAAGATGCTTCTGCAACTGAATTCCAAGAACACCTTGATTCACTCAAATTGGTTGGGGATCCTGTATTCTTCAGGTTAATTTCTGCACTCAGTAGCTATTTGAAATAGGACTGTTTTTTAATAAGTTTGTAAATGTCCTTATTAGTATCAAAGCTAAATTAATGCTGACAAAGTAGTTTTTTACAGATTGGCTGAACAGAGTGCTCGACCTGTAGCTAGTGATTATTTTCGGCAATATCATAAAGGATTGTTTAAGGTAGTAACATTTATCTTTTATCTGTTTGTGCCTCTGTCATACAAGTGTAAAACAAAGATCTAAATAGCTAAGTGCAGAACTGTTACTCCCGTTATGCCTCTTTAAATTCTTGGATGCCTATTTTAATTACATCAAAGGTTATTTTATGGAACTCTTAAGTAAAGTAATGTTAATGTTTTTTGGAGATTGTAGGACTGATCATATGGGGAAAGATATGACAGACTATCATGTAGGATAGGGATCTATGTGGAATTTTTGATGGTTTATGAGGAAATATTTTGACCCTTCTGATTAAGTGATGCCAAATATACTCCATTAAGTATTTTATGAATCAGCCAATGTAATGTACAAAGATGGGTTCCCACAGTGTAGACATCATAGTTATCTGATGCTATCCCCTTGTAAGTCGTGGCATAACGGTATGCAATCAAAACAACATAAATTGTTACATTAGCAAAAGCTATTTTATTGGGTAGTGCCCTGGAGGTCCTTGTACCCGTACCGATAGAAGTATCTCTTGGGTGTGTTTTGGACTCTCCTAATATCTTGGAACCTATCCGGGTCACACTTGACTATCTCAATGAAAAAAATTAAGAAAACAAAATAAAACAAAATAAATATAATAAAAAACCTATGTTCCACGGGGACGCGTTTCCTGTGTTTTTGGGATCGTCCCCAAGAGGGGACGTTTTGGGGACTCGGGGACAGGTAGGAAACATGCCCTTCCTGTCCCAAGTTCACTCTAAAATTCAGGGATGTCATATTTATGAAGGGGGACGCCCGGACGTCCTCGGTACAGCCGACGGAGTTCTACAAGTCCCTTGACTGTAGTGGGGATGTCTAGGTGTCCCCTACGTCCCAGAAAAGGCAAAGTTTTTAAATAAAATAAATAAACTCACAATTAATACAAATAAAAGAAAAGAAGTCATCAAGAATGGCATGATTGAAGTTGTAATGCCACATCTACTCACAAACAAAATTGGGGATATTTTTCTTTTGGTTGTTTAGAGGAGATGTGTGGCCAACATTCTCGCACATTACACATAGTCACAAGTGTGGAGTTATGCTTTGACCTTGGATGTAAGGGGAATTTTCAAACCATTAAGAGAAATGACAAGATATATTTAATGAGATCATTGCTCGCATTCGAGCTACCAGCCGCATTGTAAAATTAGGTTGTGGGACCATTACACTAATCTTAGAGAGATGAAGAAATACACCTAGTTAACTTGTCTAAGGGTTTGGTTGCATTAAGCTTGATATGGAATTAATTCTAAATTAAACAAAGCCATGACGAAGTTAATATTTTTAAAATTAAATTAAGTATTTTGGAGATTATTTAGTTTATTAATCAATGCATAGTTAAATAATTCATCCTACAATTCGATAATATTATTTTTTATTTAAATAAACCACCTAACCAATTATACATTTATTTTTTAACATTAAGTAGGATTAAAATATCAATATGTTTTTTAATTAATATTTTAGTCAATTAATCACTCTCAATTATAAGTTAAAAACAACTTATTATTAATATTTTAATATCATGTGTAAACCACATCCATTAAATTAAATAATTATTATTGTAATTGAAACTTGAATCTTATGTGAACTCTCAATTCAGCTTCAATGCTATGTATTAAGGTTCTATAATGTGTGTGATAAATGCTTTATCAATGTTATCATATGAATATTTGAAATTTCCTATATTTTTAAAATTTCACTTATTTTTTAATAGCTGTCCCCTACCGGCCCCTAAAAAGAGGCCTCCAAAAAAATCTGCCCCAGAAACACATTCCCCCGTCCCATGTCGTCCCCGTCTTGGAAACTTGGTGAAACATTGTAAAAAACATTAAAAACAAATACCTAACATTCAACCACTAATTTATTTTCAGTTTCCCCACAATTTAACCGAACTGCCTGTCACTTCACTCGCTCTTCCTACATTTTTGAGGCTGAAACTGCACAAGGGTATAATAATATAAAGATAAATCATAAACCCATGTGGTAAATCATGTCATGACTCATTTGATAATGTGGATAATCAATCAATTCTGTTTAATTATTTTTTGTTTATTTTATGCATACAACATTTATTTTTTTCTATTTTTTTCTATGTTTTTTTATGTTTTCTATTATTTTTTGTATAGATGTACCCAAGTTGTGCCAAACCCTGGCCCTTGAAGAATTCGATGAATACATTGTAACTTAGAGGAGTGTAAAGCTTGATTGTGTAGATATGATCTCAAACACTTTTTTACGAATTTGATTGTGGGCTTGTTTCCTGAGGAGACGGTCAAGTTGGTCTGGGTGTATCACGAACATGACGGTTATTTGTTTTTCTCCAGGTTTTGTAAATCTTTGTAATCATTCATACAAATAATTTTATACAGAAAAATTGACATTTGAATCCTATTAAAAACAACATTGGTAACAGGGGAAGTCGCAAGGTTCAAGTTTGAGTTCAACAATGATAAAGTTTGTTTAAAGCCAAGTTTGAACAATAACATATAAAATATTAGTTAAAAATAAAAAATAGGATTTAAATATAAAAAATAAATAAACTTATAAAAGATAAATACAACTTATAAAAGGTAAATAAAAATTTAAAATAATATAAAATATAGAATAATAAACTCATTTAAAACATAAAATAAATTATATCAAAAAATTTATAGTTTACAAGATAATTAATAAACTGAAACAAATCATGGTATTTTTAAAATTACAATAAAATAAAATAAAATAAAACAAAAAACAAAGTTAAATACCTAAATCCTAATAATATATTTTTCTCTCCTGTGCCACCCGATTAGCCACCACACACCATATCTACCTTAGCCACACAGTCCCTCTACCCACACACATATCACACATTGTCGCCGCCCACACTCTGCTCCTCCGTGACTCTCCTTTACAATAGGATCTCATCAAAATTACAGTCCTACAACAAGATCTCAATGAAACAGCAATAGAAGGAGCCTTTGCAAACACGCAACACAAATCCCTCTGCATCTATGTCACACAACCCAATTTTTAATTACATTGCCCGGAAATACCTAGGGGGTCCTGATACAGGGACGTGTACAAAAATGCCCTGGGTATGCTGTCAATTTCAACTTAAATTCGTTAAAAAAAACTAACATAAAAAGAACATAACCTAACCCTAATTTCACCCTAAAAGACACCCCAAAAACCTATTTATACATCCAACCCCTCTTGTTAATTCAGACACTCATATTTTGGCATTTTGCTAATTCAGAGAGAGAGAGATGCTTGTTTGCCTAATGGCATTGATGGCGCATTTCCGGGGAGCCCTTCACATGGGTTTGACAATGGAGCTAGTGGGAGTGGAGCTGCAAGTGCCATCTATGAAGATGATTTCGAGGATCATTTAGATGATATGTTCTAGGATTTTAGCCCTAAGAAATTGAAAGTGAAGCAAGTTGAGAATTTGAATGTCTTAAGTTATTAACTATTATGTTTTGAACTTTATGGATCAATACAAACTCAAGCCTCTGTTCTCAAAGTATTTGAAATCTGCTTTCATGTTCGATGATGGTTGTATGAGTATTAAATTTCACTAAGCATGCAAATGCTTCATTAAAATTATAATATGTACATATGTAAACGTACCGGTAGCGTACCGTACTCTATGTTTTTAAAAGTTTGCCGTTTTAGCTTACTGTACCCGTACCGAAATAGTCTAGGTTTTCAAATGTTCCTTTCAAACATTGTAAGCTCTGTGCCTTAGGCAAGTTTTCTATTCCTTGTTGACGAAATGAACATGCATTTTATTGATATTCTGTAGCTTTTCTGGCGCTTTTTTCGTCATGTATTTTTTCCCAGTTGTTTTATCCATACAACCACATTGTGTTTAACTTTGGTGGTGTTTTGGTGGCCGTATGAAAATTGATGAATTTCAAATTTTACCTACAAAAATGACGGACCTTGTGACACAGATAATGGGTATGGTAAATAAATTCACGATAATAATATGAGGAGGGTATAAAGCATCACTTTCCTCAGCCTTACAAATTTTAGATGGAGATCATTTCCTAAGTAACACAATATAGAATATATATATATACATCAAGAGGTGTTATTGTGAAGTGCATATTAGTTTACCATGTATGTAATAATGGTTGTTGACAATACATGAATACCCCTTTTTTTCGTGTGGATCAAATAAGTGTTGGTGTTTCCTTTGTGACTTTTACCTACCATTTCAAATTTTACCTATAAAAAATGACGATGTTATGCTCCTTGGGATATGATATTATAATATGGTTGATGGCGATGCCGACATGTGGCACACATCCCCCTTATTTATATGTTTATAATATATGGGGTCACATAGGAATTAGTTATATTGGGTAATGAGTTAGCTTACATTAGATTAGGTGTCACCCATCCATTAAGAGTAATGTATGCTTATATAAAGGAGATGTGTGTTATTAAAAGGTGTCATGTATGTGTTGAGTCTTCTACATGGTAGAGATATATTGGAGGTGCCCGTGCCCCCCTCGAAGTGGAGTTCCCATATTGGGAGATTGTGGAATTACTCCTTCCTTAAGGAGCATTGTATGGCGTTGCCCTACTTTAAGGGTATTCTTTTATATTGTGAACATATTGAATACTTTGGCATCTTGGCCCACCAATATCTCTTGTATTGTGTTGATGTGTATTATATGCTTCGTGTTTCTGAATCATTATATGTAAAGATCTTATCAAGTGGTATCAAAGCATTGATTTGGGCAATTTGTGGGATGGAACCCTAGTGTTTCACTATATCTTGAGATTGATTGTGATTTTTTCAAATTTTTTTGTATGAAATGGAGATATCATTTAAGGAAGAAATCCGCAAAATTTCAAATCTTTTGGCTTTGTTTTGAGAAAGATATTTCAGTTGTAGGGTTGAAGCCCAAATTTTAACAGTTCGTTTGTATCTTCCAAATTGTGATGAATTTTTTTTAGTGGTTTTTTTGTGGTGTGGTGACTTTGTTTCAAAGAGAAACTCTCAAAATTTCAATTTTTTTGGTACTATGCAAGAGCTATTGCAGTTTTATGGTTTTTGAAAAATTCGCTACACATGCCACAATGCTCAGAATATGTCTGATTTTTTTACATTATTGGAAATCTCACAAAAATTAATTAGGGTCTATTTAATGATTTTTTTTGATTCGGGGCCAACATCTAGCCGAAATTGGTAGGGCAAAGATTAATTAAAAAGATATGTTCTTGAAACCCTAATTTGTGTGCATCATGGGGATGTAATCTTTCTATGGAAATGGTAAGATTGATGGTAGAGAATGGTGGATCCATTAATTCAATGATTTTTTTTTACAGAGGAAAGGCCATGGTTCTTGTTTCATTCTTGGCTAAGTGGTCCAACATGAACTTGGTGTTCTCAAGTAAAACAAGAGAGTCCAGATTGGTTTTGGGAGGAAATGGAACACATTTCTTTAGATCGATAAAATGAAAAATATGATGAAGAGGATGTAAATAATGAGCATATTGTAGATAAGGATGAAAAAGAAGATGACGAAGAAGAAGACAATGTTGATGATGAGGACGTTATGCATGATTTAGAGGGAGAGACAACGCAACAAGATAATAGTTTAGATAGTGCATATCCAAGAAAAGAAGTTTCAATATTTTAGTTTGAAGGGTGCATTCAAAGGAAAAAGGTAATTGTTTCCATAAACCCTAGGAGCAAGTATAATTTCATCAACACAGATGTAGCTCAACATTCTCATGTTCAATCAAAGAATATCAAGGAAACTCAAGTGGATGGTAAACAATTTCAAGTTTTTGAAGATTTAAAGCTCTCTATGGATAAATATGTTTTGTATTCAGATTTTTATGCTTTAGATATAAATGGTATGGATATTGTTCTTGGATACCCTTGGTTCTATTCATTGGGATCAATATTAACGTGCAAAATAAATTCATGAAGATATTGTGCAAGGAAAAGAAGGCTAACTTGTAGTATATCACACTTAGTAAGGAACAAAGAAATGTCAAGATGGAGCACGATGATGACTTTGAAGATGGTGAAGAAGGGAATAAGGATGATTCAGAAGGAGAACATGAGATGATGAAAATAATTATTCATCTACACAAGAGAAAAATATTAACGTGCAAAATAAATTCATGAAGATATTGTGCAAGAAAAAGAAGGTTAACTTGTAGGATATCACACTTAGTAAGGAACAAAGAAATGTCAATATGGAGCACGAGGATGACTTTGAAGATGGTGAAGAAGGGAATAAGGATGCTTTAGAAGGAGAACATGAGAAAATGATGAAAATAATTATTCATCTACACAAGAGAAAAAAAAAATATCAAACAAGGTGGTGGAAGAAGAAAAGAAAGTTGAGGAAAAGGTTGATAAGGTTGAGGATACTAAGATTGCAGCATATAGACACCTTCATCATCATGAGATGCAACAATCATGGAGGGGTGTTAGGGCACATGAGGGCAACAACCTATATGGACATACAAAGAATTGGAGCAACAATCACTATGGTTATACATGAAATCAATGGAGCACCATCAATTATATGATATAGAATAACAATAATAATTACTATGGCTATGCATGGATGTCGAGGAGGAACAAATATGGACATGGATGGAATCAAAGTAGTGCAATAAATTATAGAACCATGTTTAGCATTGTATCACCCACTAAGATCACGTATGGGTGGTTGGATAATCAAGTGCGACGACAAGTGTGTAATGATTTAAAGCACACTCATTACATTGTTTCTTCTCATGTTTCGGGGACGAAACATGTCAAGGAAGGAGGGCATGTTATGTACCTTGGGATAATAATATTAGTGTATATGGTTGATAGAGATGCCGACATGTGGCACACATTCCTCTTAGTTAATCATATGTTTATAATATATGGGGTCACATAGGAATTAGCTATATTGGATAATGAGTCGCCCTAGATTGAGATTAGGTGTTACTTATCCATTAAGAGTAATGTATGCTTATATAAAGGAGATGAGTATCATTATGAGGTGTCATGTATGCATTGAATCTTCTACTTGGTAGAGGTATATTGGAGGCATCCCCTTCGAAGTGGAGTTCCCATATCGGGAGTTTTTGGAGTTAACTCCTTCCTTAAGGAGCATTGTATTAAGGGTATTCTTTTATATTTTGAATATATTGATTATTAGGGCATCTTGGCCCCACCAATATCTCTTGCATTGTGTTAATGCTTCATATTTTTGAATTATTATATGCAAAGATCTTATTAGACGAACCTTGTGACATAGGTAATTTATATGGTAGAGAAATTCATGATAATAATATGAGAACGATATAAAACATCACTTCCCTCAGCCTTATAGATTTTAGAATGGAGACCATTTCCTAAATATCACAAGATAGGGTATTACTTTAACGTATAATAATGGTCGTCGAGAATATATGAATCCCTCTTTCTTTTTCATGTGGGTCAAATCAGTCTTGGTGTTTCCTTTGTGACTTTTACCTACCATATGCATTTTTCCTTCTAGCTAGAGAATGCTTTGTGCCTTAGAAAGATAAACACAAAATACTTGCATGTTTTATTTGGGCAAAGCATCACAAGAGTCGCTTATCAAAGAACTCGTGGACTACTGAGTTGCAACCACTCAATAGATTTTCACAACCAGTAGAAAGATAAACACGAAACACTTACATGTATTATTTTTGGAAAAATATGTAGGAGTTGCTTTCAAACAACCAGGAGTATACCGAATTGCAATTACTCAACAAATTTTCACCACTTATTTTACATTCAGTATAAAAACATTTATGTTTTGATAATGTCTTGGTTAAACCATCCCTAGTTTTGGAGTGCATGTACTATGTATCCCTTTTGCTAATGTATTGGTTAAACCATCCCTAGTTTTGTAGTGCATATACTATGTATCCCTTTTGCTAAATAAAAACTCTTTTCAAGAGCTATTGCAAAATGAGTACTGGCAGCTAGGTAGAACACGGGTCTTGAAATAAAGGTGTCAACTGAGAAGTGAAACTGGAAGAAACCACATTAAAAAAACTGAAACAAGAAGAGCCATAAGAAATTCTAGGGCCCTTGTTTATTGGCAAAGGCATTAAGTACAAGAAGGGAGAGAGAGGCCATTCCCCATCATAACCTCGTGTCCTTATTACCGTTGATGACTGCGGGAACCAAATTCATCGAAGGAGCATGATTGAGATGGAAAATCCAATGTTGCACATGGTTACATTGGGTATTGAGATTATTCACAACATGTATCATATTGTTGTTGATATTATCCAGCTCACTAGTATTATTTTTGATGACCTTTAGTGTGATCTTGAAAGGCATGTCTGCACAGACCGACATCTTGATGACATTGATACAAATGATTGTTGATACTTTCAAGAAGATTGTATAGAGCCATGAAAGACTCTACCTCCATAGTAGTGGCTCAACACGTGCCGGTGGCTGGTGGACATTTCCTCATATGGGATTGGAAGTTCTTTCTACTCTGTTCTATCTCTCGACACACGTCTTTAGAGTCATTATTCATATCAACCATGGAATTATATCTACTGATATCTCAACATACTCTTGACAGTTTATTGCAAAGAGTGGCATTAGATCTGTTAGCTTGCTTACCATTATTATTCCCTGTGGACTCACTCCCATTCCGGTTGTTCACAACTGGAGTCTTCTCATTCCTTCCACTATTAGCAGTTGTAAGGCTATCCTTAGAGATCACATTGGGTCTATTCTTTCAAATGATTCTGGAAGTTCATTAATTCAAATCTGAAAAGGTAAACGATTCCAAAAATTCATCAACTCCAATCTGAGTAGGAAAACAATTCCAAAAGTAACAATAAATCAGACACAAGCAGAAGTCTTCATGTACGTGTATCTCAATAATGTGCATCTGTTGAAGGGGAAAAGCATCGTTGGAGCGTTTTACTACCAGCTGTAGACCACGAAGAATCCCCCTTCAACTCCTTAATTGGGTGGTAACCCTGGCTTTCAATGCAGGAAGCAGATTTGAACTACGAAATAATTAAGATAACCATGTGTAACTACCCCAACTTTATGTTAGTCAAATCACAAGAATCCAGCAGTAGCCACACCTTCTAATGATTTTCTGACCACACAGATCTAGATGGACGTGGACAACGCATCCAACAATACATTACTTCAATCAAAGCATTCTAAGTTGCAAAAAACTCAGTTCCCCTTGCTTTGCACAAAATTCAAGAGACTGGGTCCTAATATCATACACACAACTATCTCTGTATATGACTTCACAATCAACTGAAAATTGACAAACAAAAACTAAATCAATCTTGTCAAGCAAGAAGAATACCTTATCGAGCTGAAGTAGCCTCAAATATTTACTACAATTTATTCCACTCAAACAAGAGCTCAAAGAAAGCCATAAATCAGTTCAAATAGTAAATATTAATCTGCATTATTGTTTTCAGAAGCTCAAAGTTTTCATTCACAAGTTTGTTTCTCATTCGAGGAATTTTCTTGGCAATGACAGTTAGTAGACCCATTAGGTCCAGTACTGCAAATCTGGCTCTGATATCAAGATGCAGCGACCCCTCTTTTGATCTTCGGAAATACATCTGATATTTTTTGCTTATATAATAATCCAATAGAGGAGAAGTACTGCTTTGTTTAACTTTCAGTTGACTTCTCTTAATAACTTTGTTACAGGATTGCATTGCTCAAGTCTTTAACAACTTGTGAACTAATTTGATCACCCATTAATTAGTCTTTACCATACTAGGTGTCCTACAGGCTGGACCCACATTACAGCATTGCGTAGTTGCTCCGCTGCTTGGCAGCTTAGTACTAACAAGGTATTTCTTGGTTTGACGGTTGATATATTCAAGGCACATTTTTAATGATTTCCCCGAGTCTTATGCGTATCAATCAATTTCTTGGTTAATAATTCACACTTCTAGTCTTGCAAACCTTTTGCCATTACATGAATGGTGGTGTTTGGTGATTTAACAACACTCACTCATCCATTGAGGCAACAATATTACTCATTTATTGTAATCCACCACACAAGGTTCCTTTCAACTCGCATCTTATCTCTTATTAATTTACAATTGGGTTTTTTATGCTAATGAACCACATCCAACCAGACCAATTCAAATTTAGCAATCTTTATCATAAGAGATCATAGTTAACAACTCAACTTTACTTGCCCAATATACACAATAAATATCATAATGCCACGCGCAATACCTAAGAACAAGTTCCAATCCATTAAGAGGTAATAAAACATAAAGACGCGACCACAAGCCCTAGCAAACATACAAATGCAAACTAACTTAGAACCATGATATTTATATTGCCTTTGTACAAAAATATCGTGGCAGAGCATTATAAAATTACAATCCTTCAGTTGATGATGTTACTGCAAGCTAAGACTCTCGACTAACTCATCAACAACAGTGGACTTGCACCTTTAACTTGTGTTTAGACTCTAAATAGGACAAGGGATATTATACTCAACATATTATGTCATCCTCATTGCTCCGAGGGATTCTAAACTCCATGAGAATTTTATTCAACTTGTTTTGGACGTTCTCCTCGTTATCATTCAAATTGTTATAAATATTTTCAAATTTGCATCACTCTCCTCTAATTGGTGTTTGATACCCTTTCCTCCGCCATTCATGACACTGCTCTATGTTCTTTCCCCCACTTCACTCCCACCCTCCCTTATAAGAGGACCTGCCCTATGAACCAGTGGTACGATGAAGACTACAAAGCCCTTCACCGTCAGCTTCGCTTTGCTTTCACACACGCTCTCCCCTCCTTCCCATCTCTCAAGACCGATTACCATTGTCTCCTTCGCCACAAGAAGCGCACCTTTATCTCTCGCCACTGCTTTGAGCTCCGTGCATCCCATATACACTCCCCTAAAGGTTTCCGGTGTATCATTCTTCCCCGTCACTCCTCTTTACCCCAGGACTTACATCCCAACTCCATGTTTACTCACGCTTCCACCCTTTACAACATTCCTGGCCAGTCCCAGATCTAGGTTGTGTCCCCTCCCTCTACTTGTCATATTTTTACTTACATGAATGTGAAGAAAGCCATTTCAGCCATGAATAGCAGTAAGGCTACAGATGAGGAGGGCTTCTAGGCGGAGTTCTTCAAGCACGGTTTGGACACTCTAAAGTTAAACAACTATATTGTGGACCTCTTTAATTAGGTGGTTTGTATAGGTTTTCCGAAGTTGTGGTCCCACCATATCATTCATCCCATCCACAAGTTGGGTCCCACTTCCGACCCGAACAAGTACAGGACGATCATGGTGGGCCACACGTTCTCCAAGCTTTACCAATTACCATTGTCTCCTTCGCCACAAGAAGTACACCTTTATCTCTCGCCGCCGCTTTGAGCTCTATGTATCCCTTATACACTCCCCTAAAGGTTTCCGGCGTATCATTCTTCCCCGTCACTCCTCTTTACCCCAGGACTTACATCCCAACTCCATGTTTACTCACACTTCCACCCTTTACAACATTCTTGGCCAGTCCCAGATCCAGGTTGTGTCCCCTCCCTCTACCTGTCATATTTTTACTTATATGAATGTGAAGAAAGCCATTTCAGCCATGAATAGCAGTAGGGCTACAGATGAGGAGGGCTTCTAGGCGGAATTCTCCAAGCACGGTTTGGACACTCTAAAGTTAAACAACTATATTGTGGACCTCTTTAATCAGGTGGTTTGTATAGGTTTTCCGAAGTTGTGGTCCCACCATATCATTCATTCCATCTAGAAGTCGGGTCCCACTTCCGACCCGAACAACTATAAGACAATCATGGTGGCCACACGTTCTCCAAGCTTTATGCCATGGTCCTCCACATGCCGCTTTCTAAGTTTCTGGAGCAGTACCATTGTAGAGCCAGTGGTAGGCAGGGTTCCAACTTGCTTACTAGACTATCGACCACATCCTCACCCTTCAAGCCATTATTGAGGAGGCACGCCACCGCTCCTCCAGGGTTTTCTGCTACTTTGTGGATTTTCGGAAAGCCTTTGACTCAGTGCCACAGGAAGCTCTTTTCCGTAGACTTGGAAAAATCAGTATTTCTGAAACTCTTCTTGTCGCCATTATGTGCCTGTAAGAGGAGGTTTTGGGTCGCCTTCACACTGTTGCCGGTATTTATGATTTCATCATGAGCAACATCGGGGTTAAATAGGGCTTGCCCCCTCTCGCCTACCTTGTTTGGTATTTATATTGATTAATTGGAGAAATTTCTCAGGGATTGTATCCAGGAGGGGGATGGTTGCCTTCTTCGCCATGTGTTGATCTAAATTCTTCTTTTCGCAGATGATGTAGTCGTCCTTGCCTCTTCTGTGGAGGGATTTCGTTGACAGTTGGACGCCTTAGCCCTCTTTTGCGACCACAGACAATTGACAATTGATTTTGGTAAAACCAAGGTCATGATCTTCAGTGGGCGGAAGACTTCTGACTTTCATTTCTTTGTAATGTCCCCTTTTCCAACGCCCAAGGCCTAAGGGCCAGCTCGAGTCCAAACCGTGGTCATACGCAAGGGGTTGTGGATGATGGGAGCTATTGGGAAGGGATATTACAGTCCACGTGGTTCTAATATCCACGTTTTGCGTTTGGGGGTCACTTTTGGACCATGGAGACTTAAAAGGGAAAAAGTAACTTTAGTTACTTTTATTTTATTGGCCCCTCTATGGAATGAAATGCGCCTAGGGTTATTGGGGCTCGTTTGCCGAGGAGAAGTATATAAGGAGCAGGGAGAGTAAGGAAAGGAACTTTTGGCATACATTTTATCGACCCTTTACGTGTAACTGCTGTTTGCGCACTTGTGGAGTAAAATCCCATAGGGACCCTAGCTTCGGTGGTGAGAGACCCGTCCCTAGCTAGCATGGCATTCTTCAGTAGTGAGAGATCTACCCTAGTCTGTCATTTTGGAGCTGCTTTCAGGGCTGTGTTACAGAGATATTATCAGAGGGTTCAGAGGAAGGGTTTGAGGATTTTTGGGGGGCATTTGGGGAAGATAATCAGAGGGCTTCCAGATCAGATTCACGATAGCCATTTGGGCAGGGCGTGGCAGCACGTTGAAAGCGTCTTCATCAATTTCCAACCCTTTTCCCAGCTAGGCGACTTGCAGCGTTTATTTGGAGGGTTTCCAGTCGGCCATTTTCAGATCTGAAGGTGGAAATATTATTTCCTATATTTGTTAATGTTATTTCCAAAGACCCTTAATTTTTGCTCTTGTATTTGGAGAGTTATGAACCTCTGAAGTTTTCCAGCTGTCTAGGGCACGCTGTGCATTTTTTGGCAGCATTTTACTTTCTGTAAAACTCCAAAAATAGTGTTATTATGTTCTTTATAAT
Organism: Taxus chinensis; assembly: GCA_019776745.2. Classification (NCBI taxonomy): domain Eukaryota; kingdom Viridiplantae; phylum Streptophyta; class Pinopsida; order Cupressales; family Taxaceae; genus Taxus; species Taxus chinensis. Next base: position 97,603,542 of record CM034155.1, read on the forward strand.
AATATCGAGCTATCTTTAAATTTTCATGTAATTCGAGTGGATATTTTGGGAGATTTTAATTTTCTTTAGTCTGCTGTCCTTATTTTAAAAATCTGCAAAAATCAGTATTTTATTTGGCTGTAAATTTTCAATATTTGGTGCATTTTTAAGTGGTATCCCATAAGGGATATTACAGTGGTATCAGAGTTGTTGTTCCTCCAGCTTGTGTGGTTTAAATATGATAGTTTGGAAATATCTCAATGTGGGTTTTATGAAGGAAATGTTCACCAACATGGTGAACCAACAGGAAACCACTAACCTTTATTTGAGTCAGCTCACTCAGAATTTGAATTAAAGAAGATCCAGGAACACCAAGGAACACGGTGAGAATAGTGATAAAGGGCGGCCAATAGAGGTGATTGATGAGGATTCTTATTGGAGGAAATACCAATCTTTGAGTAAGGGTTTCAGAGATAATATGTCATTTCCAGATTATTGCATGATGAAGATTGGTAGCAAGCCCAAGCGAGGTCATCATATGCCGGTGCTTGAATTACAAAAGAACTCATTTGAAGAAGAAGCTTCTAGAAAAAAAGGTATGATTTCCATTGAGCAAAATAATTCCAGCTCAGGAGAAGAAATTTGTATATGCAAGCAAGGAGGATGTAATGGAAACTCTTAAAAAGTGTGAGGAATAGAATAGTAGAGCTAGAGCTGCTAGGTTGATAGTGACTCAAGCAAGACAATACTTACAAGAGTTCAAAGAAATGATGAGGGCAATTGATGCAAGGAAGTCTACACCCACGAAAGAAGACTCTAGGGAGACGCTGGCACATGAGGAGCCTCACATGGACACTTGTGTGGAATTGCACGCTGTTGCAATTTCCAAACTAACAACTCATGATAAGCTGATTTATGAAGAATTTCAGCCCATTGTAGACCAGAATGCTCAGGATTTGTGGCGGAAAAGTCAAGTCATTTTGGAGACCAAGCTTGACAAGGATACTCCAAGGGATGGTGTTTTGGAGGGTTCTAAATCAACAATAGAAGGTGAACCTTTTGATGATATTCTTTATAAGGATAGTCAATTCATCATGAAGACAAAGAGTGATGATCTTCTTTATGAGGAGATACAAGAGAAGCAAAGATGGAAGACCTTACACGATACAAGGGTTCATGGGCATTATAAGGTATGGGATCCTAGTATTATGTGGCAATCATCCAAAACTATCAATTCTGATTTTAAAAACTTTGTGACTGATTTCATAAGCAAAAGAAGGAATTCAAATGTGTCTTGTGGGATAACAAGTGTTGGCAAGCGTGATTTCTTCATTGGAGACTCCGGTGCAAAAAGGGAGAGTATCTCTCAAGGTACTAGTGTTGGTTTTATGATTGCTAAAAAGGGTAAGAGAATATTTTTTAATCATCTTCAGCTTGCTGGACTGTGTATAACAACAATCATAATGAGAGGAGAAAATAGCAATATGGGACAACATGGGCAAAGAGGTGAGAGTGGACATTCAGGGCAGCGGCCTCCCCATTCTTTTGCTAGGCCTTTGGGGCTTCACGAACCCTCTTTCTTGAAGGACCCGAAAGTTTCATAGGTACAGCAACCCATAGATATGTTGGATGAGGAGTCTTGTTGGGAGAGGTACCAGACTTTGAGTGAAGGCCTTCGTAACAACATGCCATTCCAAGAATATTGCAAAATGAAGATTGGCAGTAGACCCAAGAGAGATCATCAGAAATAGGTACCAGAGTTACAGAGGAGATTGGGACAAATCTCCATTCCGCACTTCGTTGGTTCTAAGAAGAGTACTGCACCGTCTTGGGTCCAGAAGTTGAAGACATACTCTGACTTGAATCCTATGCGCGAGGAAGATGCAATTAAGTTTGCAAGCTTGCATCTTGAGGGAGACGCTCATGATTGGTGGCATCATGGGTTGATTACACAGGGACACATACACATTACTACTTATGCAGAGTTCGCGCAGAGGCTGGTGAGCAGACTTGATAGGAGGGACCCTGATAGGTATTTCAGGGAGTGGACTCATTTGAGACAAATTGGTCCCCTGGATCAGTACATCGCATATTTTCAGAGATTATTAGTCATGGTACCTGAAGTCACGGAGATGAGGTTGATTTCACTGTTCATAGCAGGTTTGACAGATGCTCTCGCTATGTTTGTGAAGGCATTTGAACCTTCTTCTTTGCACAAGGTAGTTAGGAGAGCTCGGGACTTGGAGTTATCCACTCCAAAGTCGAGGGTTCCACCTTGCGTTTAGCAAAGGGAACCTCCATCTGGATTAGACGAACTTCAGCAGAGGGAGCCTCCACCGAGGCAGGGGGTGGCTAAGAAGCCAATCATTTCCCGAGAGGACAGAGATGAGTTGAGGCGGAAGAAACTATGTTTCGATTGCCACACACCTTGGGTTCCAGGACATGATTGCAGAGGTAGAGGGAAGGCCCAATTCATCGAGGTCTTCGAGGAGAGTGAGGGTGACAGAGGTGAGGAGTTAGAGACTCACGAGATGGACGATGGAGATGGGGTTGCGTTGGATAGTGCTGATGCGGGGCAGGAGGAGAGTTTTTCTCGTGAGATTATAGCCACATTGTCTAGTACTCTAATGTATAAGGCATGTAGGATTATAGGAGTTATGCAGGGTCAACGAGTTGGGGTACTCACTGACAGTGGGGTAACCCACAACTGTATTGATGCCTCATTGGTTGAGAGGCGAGGATTACAGATGGAGGATTCGGAGGGCCTCAACGGGGTTGTAGCCAATGGAGAGTCTATGAGGTGCATATGGCAGGTTCCCCAAGTGAGCATCATGATGGGTAACTATACAGTTACTAATGATTTCCACATCGTTGGTATGGGAGTGACCAACATTGTGCTGGGAGTGCAGTGGCTTCACTCTCTTGGTGAGTTTCGGACTAACTTTTAGACAATGGAGTTGAAGTTTAAATCTGAGGGTAGGAATGTGATTTTGAGGGGATTATCTACAAGAGCACCTAGGGTGGTTACAACCGAGGGGATGGAGAGGACGTTTCGACATGTTGAGGAGTTTTATTACTGCGGATCGAGGCGGAGTATGATGGATGTGGATGTGACCAGCAATGTTGCACATGAGATACTTACAGAGATTGGGGTTACAGGTTCAGATCATCTGAGTTTATCATTATGTTGGTTATCTAAGGGGTCGGTAGGTTGGAGATCTCATTTGTTTGTTAAGTACTCCAAGAACCGACACACTTGTGAGATTCTGGATGGTCACATACAGGATGACACCTAGAGATTGGAGGATGAGATGATATTCTATCATGGCAGATTATACCTTGTGTTAGACTCAGGATTGAGGATGGAGATATTGCGACATGTGCATTGTTCTTTCGTGACCAGACACCTGAGCTGCGATGAGACCTACATGCTCATATCAAAGAGGTTCAAATGGCATGGGTTGAGGGAGGATATCCCCAACTTCATATAGGGATGTACGGTTTGTCGTTATAACAAATCGGAGCTTACAGGTTCATCATGTTCTGAGTCAACATGGGATAGCACTCCTATGTATTTTACTGCTTCTAGGCACGGTGGGCATTTCACCCATGTGCTAGTCAGTGGAGGGATGGAGTTGACTTAGTTACTTGGGTATTCAGTAGGTTATCACTCATCACAGGAGGTGAACTATGTGGAGTTGACATTGTCGGTTGACCATGTATTGGAATCTTGGGATTTTTCCCCCATGGGACACATTGAGATACATTATGAGGAGTTGTACTCTCACACCAATGCGGGTCATGTGGGAGAGTTGGCACACTTTGTGCGTATACAGGTTATTTCATAGGTTGATCCAGGGAATTCTACAGGATTCAGAGTGGACTTTTGTACCCAGGAGTTGATTGGAGAGATAGTGACGAGTCCCAGGATGTGGGCATCAGAGTGGCAGGGATTGGACAGATTGGCAATCCCGATGTGGGTACCAGTGGAGAGTCGGTTTGGGTATCATTTTACTTCACGGACAACATTGCTCTCGATACAATATGGAGGTCGTGATGACTACATGGGGTTTCCTGGTTACTTTGGATTACACTGATCCTTGGTTGACGACAGGGGAGATGGAGAAACGGCGTGGTTTAGCTTCTGCAGCATGACAGGATAATGCTTGGGGTCAAGCATTTCTCGGGAAGGGAGGATTGTAATGTCCCCTTTTACAATGCCCAAGGCCTAAGGGCCAGGTCGAGTCCAAACCGTGGTCATACCCAAGGGGTTGTGGACGCTGGGAGCTATTGGGAAGGGATATTACAGTCCACGTGGTTCTAATATCCATGTTTTGCGTTTGGGGGTCACTTTTGGACCATGGAGACCTAAAAGGGAAAAAATAACTTTAGTTACTTTTATTTTATTGGCCCCTCCATCGAATGAAATGTGCCTAGGGTTATTGGGGCTCGTTTGTCGAGGAGAAGTATATAAGGAGCGGGGAGAGTAAGGAAAGGAACTTTTGGCATACGTTTTATCGACCCTTCACGTGCAACTGCTGTTTGCGCATCTACAACTTGTGGAGTAAAATTCCATAGGGACCCTAGCTTCGGTGGTGAGAGACCCGTCCCTAGCTAGTAGGGCATTCTTCGGTAGTGAGAGATCTACCCTAGTCTGTTATTTTGGAGCCGCTTTCAGGGCTGTGTTACAGAGATATTATCAAAGGGTTCAGAGGAAGGGTTTGAGGATTTTTGGAGGCATTTGGGGAAGATAATCAGAGGGCTTCCAGATCAGATTCACGATAGCCATTTGGGCAGGGCGTGGCAGCACGTTGAAGGCGTCTTCATCAATTTCCAACCCTTTTCCTAGCTAGGCGACTTGCAGCCTTTATTTGGAGGGTTTCAGTCGGCCATTTTCAGATTTGAAGGTGGAAATATTATTTCCTATATTTGTTAATGTTATTTCCAAAGACCCTTAATTTTTGCTCTTGTATTTGAAGAGTTATGAACCTCTGAAGTTTCCCAGTTGTCTAGGGCACGCTGTGTTTTTTTTTGGCAGCATTTTACTTTCTGTAAATCTCCAAAAACAGTGTTATTATGTCCTTTATAATAATATCAATCTATCTTTAAATTTTCATGTAATTCGAGTGGATATTTTGGGAGATTTTAATTTTCTTTAGTCCGCTGTCCTTATTGTAAAAATCTGCAAAAATCAGTATTTTATTTGGCTGTAAATTTTCAATATTTGGTGCATTTTTAAGTGGTATCCCACAAGGGATAATCCATTCTTCTATAGAGGGGAAGAGATTGAGATCTCCAACTCATACACTTACTTGGGAGTTTTATTTACCGGGCCCCGTTTCAGTCTTCAGCCTGCTCTTCAGCCTCGCATCAACAAGGGTTATGGCTCTTTGCGATCTTGGATAGACAATGCTTCCGCCACCACTTCCAGGACATCTTGTCGAAGATGTTTCTCTCAGATTCTCTTGTTAGACCCACAATCCTCTATGGCTCCGAGGTTTGGGGGCCATGCTTGCTTGACTTTGATTGGGCTAGTGTTGAGCGAGTCCAAATCCTCATGCTTAGACGCATCATCAGGTGCAAAGATACAGTTCCACACAATATCCTCTTGGCTGAGTTTGGTGCTCGCCCGTTTAGACTGGAGACTATATTTGGCCTTGTTTTGCTTTTGCATCGTTTCTGGGGACTTTTAGATTCTTCTGCAGGCAGGGACATGTATCTCTACCTCGCCTACTGTTCCTCTGAGGCCATTGCTCTTTCTGACCACAATGGCCATTCCCGCTGCTAGTACGGTGAAGTCTCATATCTTCTTGGCTCCTTCGGAATTCAGATGGACCGCCTCCCACCATACAGATACTCCTTGGACGCTCTTGCCCATCTCCTACCGAGTAAGTAGGATTTGCACAAAATTATAAGAGACAACATTTATAGGTAGTTCATCTAGCACACTTGGATCAGCCCTTCGGGTGGATTACGTCCTAAGATGACTTTCTATGCTGCACATTTCCTTGCGGTCAATGATGGGCATATTAGCCGGCGTATATCTCCCGACACTGGTAGCAGGTACTCCACATATCCTTAGGCCAGTTCAGAGTGGGCTCTCATAGACTTCGTGTGGAGGACCACTAGGTGGATTGTTTGGAGAGGATTTGCCATCATTGTTCCCTGCAGGAGGTCGAAACAGAGGAACACTTCATTTTCAGGTGCCCCATCTACCATGAGATTAGAGGGAGATTCCATTGCCTATTCCGGGAGCATCCGTCATTTGCGGCTTTCTTCAGGTATTGTGATCAATGATGTCTTGCTCTCTACCTACAGGAGGCTCTCAGGCTTTGGAATGAGACCCTTTAGTCTTCTCCCAGACAAGCTGTTACTCCATAGATCACATCTTTCTTTATGGTGCTCCCACTAGAGAGGGGCACCAAACGACATCTTAACACCAACATGGATTCCCAGACCAGATCCGTCAAGACCTGAGATGCCACCTCCTAGTCCAGAGGCTTTCATGATTGCACTCGGTTAGGGGTCCTCCCCCATGGATCATGGTCAACCAAGAGGATATAGAGGGCTCGTCTTGCTCGTCCTTCTCCCAGACACCGACATTCTAGACTCTTCACAGTTTCAACTACAGGACACATGCATATCGCCAACTACTTCCAGTCGGCCTCGGATACTAGGTGATAGTGTCGGAGATGGGGACGTCATTCCACCCCCCTCTTCTTTGGCTCCATCTATCTGCACTCTTGTGGCCATTGTGGCCCTTTGCTTTTCCTTCTTCTTTCCTTTCTCTTCTCTCCTCTCTTGTGGTTCGGATGACCCTTTCGAGTCTTCCTGTTGGTTCTTTTGGCATTGTATTGTGTAGTCCCATTGACCTATTTTGTGGTCATTCGCTAGACATTAATATAATTAGCTTATCTTATCTTAAACCTTTTAGACTCTTATATTTTTTTCCAAATTGGGTAGATCCAACCAGAGTTATCATGCTCAACCTAATAATCACTAGCTTTATTGCACCATTTTTTTGTAGCTTTCATTTGGATATTTTTGAAATTAGGGTCCATATTCCGTGATCCATGCATTGCTCTAGAAAGTGTGATTTAGGTTAAAATCTTGAGCCTCCTCTATGCTTATTCCAAATAACCGAACCTCTAGGAAGGTTTTTAGTTATGAAGATCTTTTTAGTTTCATCACTTCCCAAATATTTGCCCTAGATCATGATGCTCCAATCCTTTGCATTTTTCTATTGATTCAATAGACCAGTTTCATTGAGAGGGCCCAATTAGTGAAACTGATATCTCTAACACCCCCTTCTAAGTAGGTGAGCATACCCTCTATATCCAAAGATAGTAGGGGAAATCTGAATTTCTCACTTGTTCCTTTGCCTAAAGAAAAAGCTTATGATAATTTTAACTTGTGAAATGATACCTTTAGGGACAAACAATAGAGACTAGTTAAATGAAGTCATCGGAAGCAACAATTGAAGAGAGTGAGACTACTTGCAGAAGATAACTGCTTAATAGCTTATCATTACAAGCAGACAATTTCCTCTGAAGTTTATCAAGCTTAGGATTGTAGGTATGCTTTTTGTCCTTGCCTTTGAAGAGTGGAAAACCCTCACAGGAGTCTGGAAGTGGTGCAACTTCAAAATTCAATAGATTCACTATACAATTTTGTCAGTAGGGCCGATTAGTCAAATTGATGCCTCTTAACACCCATCTCCTAAGCAGGTGGGCATACACTCCTTATCCCAAGATGGTAAGAGGAAATCTGAAATTTTCACTTCGTTCTTGCAAGAAGAAAGAGTGCATGATAATTTCAACTTGTGAAACAATACCTTTAGGAGCAAGTAGTAGATAAAACCAGTAAATTGAGGTTGTCGGAGGCATAAATTTTAGGAGAGCAGGCCTACTTGCAGAAGATAACCATTTACTTGCCCACCAATAAGCCAAATATCCTTAGTGTTGGCTTGGATGCACTGAGTGATTTGATTCCAACAATCTTCCTTCTCTAATCCTGAGGGCCGTACACGTTAACTAAAAAGATGATTAGTTTTCAAACAATCCACCTTGCATATAATCCACGAGCAGTCTTCTGATAGGCATGAACCCCTACCTTATTAGGGTTCCAAAGTATAGCAAGATCTCTGTTGTTGTAGTAGCTTCCATCCCTATCAGTTCCATCTTCAAGCTTCTATAGAAAATCAAAGGTTGGTCCTTGATTTTCTTCAACTTGTTTTTAGATGATTGAAACATTTGACATCTTTTAACAATTAATTTTTAAATCAATTTCCTTTTGGAGGGTGCATCTAGACCCCTGATATTTCAAGAGACAATCTTCATTACATCAGATTAGCTTTATTGGTGGCCCCCAAAATATCATTAGTTTGACCTGGCTTCCTACCATCTCTTTTATCGTCGTTTCATTTTGGATTTTGTTGTGGATGTTTCCTCTGCCTCTTCTCTTCTGATTGTTGTCAGCTCTCGACACAAGATTGTATCTCATATTCCCCATGTATTTTCCATGTTCTGCCTACCCATTAAACTGAGGTTTCAAAAGAGAGTTGAGCACCTAGAAATCTACATATCAGGCTCCTCTTGGACAAGTCTGTGACATTCCTCTTGATCTGATTCACACTAGGGATGTGGATCAGATTTCCCTCCATTGCTGGCATGCTTGGATTTTCAACCCTTTGTTCTGTTGCACCTCCTGCTTCACAACCACCACCATTTACCTCTTTCTTAGAAGTAGTCGCCTTAGAGCCCACACCATATGTTTTTTAACTTTTACATGCCGGTGCATGGAGGTCTTCCAAAGAGAGTCAAACACACAGAAAGCTAAATATCAGGGTCCTATTATAGAAGTTTGTGACATTGCTCTTGATCTCATTCACATCAGGCATATGATTGGGTTTTACATTGCTGGCATGCAAACTTTTAGCCCTTGTGTTCTATTTCACCCTTGGTTACCAAGCCGCAACCATAACCACATTTACCTCCTCAGAAGTAGTTATTTTGGAGCCTGTTGACGGTCTAAACGTCTGATTTGCTGCTTCCCTCAGCAAGATCATAACATGGGATGTTCGGGTCTTTTATTTAGAACAACCTCTAGAGTAGGCTGGTTTCCTTCTATTCTACTACTGAATCGAAATGTGCTTGTGGGTTGAAAGGTAAGAGAAATGACAGAAGATAAAGAGGCGATACACTAAGATAGATTGGTCTAATTCCTAATTAGAGTTTGACACAACTACTGCAATATGTCTGAATATTCTTAAGGCACAATACATCAACCAAAACACTAGGTAAGAACTAACAACAAAATTGAAGAGTAAACACCATAACACCTTTATTGATTGCTTCAAAGATGCACAATTGTTGATTGCTGTAGAAAGATTAAGATGAAAACTCTCTGCATAAATAACAATAGCTAAGGCTGAAATATTGTGAGATAAAATAGGGATCTAAGCAGATCCAAAGAAGATCTAGAAACTAGAGAGACTCTATTTTATAAAATAGAAGAATATAAGATTCAAACCACTTGATCCCATTTAACAACTTGCATGAGTTGCATTCAGAAATTATGGAAATCCCATATTATCTTCTTAATATAGTATTCATTCTCATCCATATAATGATATTCTAATTCTTTAACAATAATTTTCTTGAATTTTAAAATATAAAAGCTTTAAAAACTTTTAAATTCCCCAAATTGTAATTATAGTCGATTCTTTTATTTCTCCTTAATTCTCATCCATTTGTGGATATCCAAGTATAAGCTAAAACTACCGGAGTGTTCAATGCATCTAAGTAACCACATGATCACTCTTGCACACCATTACCGCAACAAATCCATAGCAAACAAACTATGCACAATAGTCTCAAAATGTATTCACATCATCTGCATCATCTATCTCATATAATACAATAGGGAGATGCACAGTAGTCTAAAAATGTATTCACATCATCTGCATCATCTATCTCATATAATACAATAGGGAGAGCCTAATATAAAGGCATATGAGTTGGTTTTACAACAACCAAGTGGTTGTTGTGATCAGCTCAAATGCAAGAGAATCCACTATATTTGTGCGCTTAATAAATGGTACGTGCACAATTAGTTTATCAACCAACAATATAAACTACTCCTCGAATCAACTAAAAAAGATGGACCTGGTGGCATGAGAGTAGCTCTGCAACTACCAAAGACAATGGCTATAACAATAAGGAACATTACACTATAGAAGGAGCAATGAGCGGATCAAGAAACGGAATGGAGGAGCCATGCTTGTAGTGCCCTCTCAATAAATGCTTATGTTTTCGCCACAAGTGATTAGAGATCCATTCCAAATGAACACGGATGGTTGAGGAAGATGCTTGCATGTGATTGAGTGTAAAATGCACAATTAGAGCATGCAAAGGAACATCAAAGTGTGTGTCAGGTTGATTACATTTGACAACTGAAATCTTAGGTTTCCCATCTTGAGTGAAGGTACAATAGAACTCATGTGTGGCTCATGATCCTCATGAAGAGTTGAGCGAACAAAAATAGGAGCTTTGTCAACAAGTGATCCCAATGAATTATCTGCTGTGTAACCATTGCCATGGCATGAAGTGCACTTAACATGCTGAATAAGTGTAACAATTCCTTGAAGGTGTTTGCCAATGCTTACAAGTCTAGTAGTGTGACCCATGGAATGAAGCATGTGGGAGCCAAAACCAGTGGTATGTTTCTCAAAAGAGGCAGGGAGATAAGCAAGTTGAATTGGAGTGAGATTCGCAGAGTTTGCTGAATTAGTAGGCATAAAAGTAGGAGCAGGCTCAAGCACTAACAATATAAGAGCAATAGGTGTAGGTGAACCATGCTTAGTAAAATATTCAATTTTGCACTTTCGAGAGGTAATAAGAGAATCCTTGCTAAGGATTAGTGAGTGCAAAAAGGCATTTTGCTTCATCAACTTCCTATTTTCTTCCTTGTAATGCTGCAAAAGAAGCCAATGTAATAACTATGGGATCAAGGGGTTTCCCAATATCTAGTAGGTCACATTGCAAAAGTGCATCAAGTGGATGTGTACCAGAAACATGAATAGGAGTAACGAGCACAATATCAAAATGTGTAGTAGTATGAGTAGTAGAGGAAGGTGCAAGTTTCTTTTTTGTGTCATTACAAAGGATGGTGTAAGTGCTTCATTTTGTAAAATCAAGTCCTCACTAACAAATGAAGAAGAATCAAAAGGAGGGATAGTCTCATCTGTATCACCATTAAAAAAAGCAGGGATAGTTTCATTTGTATCACTATTAAAACGCGTGTCCTCATCAATAACGGAAAGATGACAAGAATTGATAGGAGTAGGGGATCCCAAAGGTTCCTCATGCATATCATCGTCAAGACTCACATCCTCACAAATAGTAGAAGACAATGAATGAACATCAATAATGTCACTAACAAAGATATCCTCACTAAGAGAGGGAGGAGAAATAAGAGCAACAATTGGAGGTGAAGTGACCTCCCTAAACAATGTTGCAATAGCGTTCTAAGCTTCCTTTGACAACGTGGCATGTACAATGTGAGACTGTAGACTGTCTGAAACGTGAAGGCTGCAAGGATGCAATCCACACAATATGTTCCTTCTCTGTAAACTTTGGAAAGTCGCTAAACACAACTCTCGATAAGCCTTCCATTTGCAAATGCATCTTGATCTTTGTTTTCTAAACGGTGTGATTGGAGGTGTTGAGGGTTCAAAGAATTGTTTGTCCATTTCCACAAACAAGGACCATTTCCACAAACAAGGAAGAAAAATACAAAAACCAGGCGTTGGTACACTTGATAATGCATCCAATAATATAATGAAGTGATGCAAAATTACAATGCACACTAAAAGTCAGACGTCAAACTTAGCTGAAAATTCGTTTGATTAAGTACAATGAGAGTGGTACAAAAGGTACAAGTACAAGTACAAGGTGCAAGAGGTATGAGCTAGAAAGCGAAAGATAGTCAAAAAGTCCTTTTGGAATAAATTGGTCACTCTACAAATTTTCTTTTGCTTCACAAATAGGCACCTCAAATTTTACATCTCTCTCATAATATTTATTACCACAGAAGTGGCCTCAATCGAGTTGCCCCTCTTTGCAACTTGCCTCTAATCTTATGAAAAATGCCACCACTTAAAATTCAACTGTAAAAAAAACCCCTTTTTTGAAGGTTTGAAACACCACTTTAATGGTATACAACCTCTTTAAAACAACTCTTGTAAAAGAAAATCCCCATAATTTTTTTTAAAAAGAATTCTCCCTAAAAAATGTAGGGTCAAAGCTTTAACATTTATCAAAGTGGAGAATCTTCAAAAAACATTAACTCGCCTATATGGCAAGCTGGGTTACCTCTGGACGATTGGCGAGTTAGGGCTTCATTGCATTTGACTTCAACTTTGTTTAAGCAAATTAATATTTGAATACTTATTATTCATGATTAGGTGTTTAAAAAGAAATGAATCACAATGGAATTTGAACCACTTCGCCGTCACCAAAGCCGTTATTAGTAGAGCAGGTTGGGAGTTTGCATGACCGGTTGGAGAAGACTTTTCTGGCGTGGAGATAAGTTGAGACTAGCGGTGCAAGCTTAAGGTGTTTGAAGCTGCCATTGATAAGGCCGAGTGCCAGAAAACAATGCAAGAGTTCTTTGTTGTCTTTGAAATCTATCACTTGCAATGTAAAATTGTGGGTGAGGTAATAGTGAAGTGTTTTTTTGGAACTTGCCAACGTTTGAAGCCATGGTGAGGGCTTAGATCCAATAATTCTTGTTTACATTTCTTCTAGTTTTGTAGCTTCTAGATCCACTCGCAGAAATGAAGATCGACGAAGAGGAAGACCAATTTGGACGGATTTTCCAGCCTCGAGTCACAGGTGGTGCGAGTAGGGAAACCGTCGTTTGGATCTTGCAGGACTATGCTAGGTACACTGAGTTTGGAAGGAAAGCTGAGATCCGAAAAAGTGAACAACACAACTCGTTGAGGCAAGACCTCAAAGTAGCTCAAGTTAATATAGAAGCAATTTGCTGAGATCACAGAGAACAAGGAGCCCACCTTGGCTAGATGTGTCGAGTCGGGGCAACTACTCACCCAAATATAGTCGTATAACCCAGATAATTATCTTGAAGGCAAACTCTTTGAATCATATGTATAGCCTTCATAGGACCCTTTACGACAACAAGAGAAAGTAAATCCTCATGTATGACCTATGTAGGGCACATAAATATTGTACCATATTGGATGAATGTTGGGCAAAAGATAAAAAATATCAAATTTTTTTCACCAAGTAATGGGTGCATGGATTTGGCTCTGATACCGTATCAAAGTGCTCAATGCACTCATGCAATCGAAGATCACTCCTGTACACCATTACCACAACAAATTCATAGCAAACAAACTATGCACAATAGTCTCAAAATGTATTCACATCATCTGCATCATCTGTCTCATATAATACAATAGGGAGAGCCTAATAAATAGGCATATGAGTTGGTTTCACAACAACCAAGTGGCTGTTGTGATCAACTCAAATATAGGAGAATCTATATTTGTGCACTTAACAAATGGTACTTGAACAATTAGTTTATCTCCCAACAATATAAACTACTCCGTAAATCAAGCTTAAATCACATAGGTAGTGTGAACATGACTAGAGCTAAGCTGGTTAGAATATATCCCGAACCACTAGCTAGTGTGAACACAACCACCCCAACAAATCATCTTTTGAGTTCTCTTTTATGAATAAGGTCAAGAGCCTTTATTTAATTCTTCTCCATACACATGTAATATTTTAAATGCTTTTTCTTTTGTATGTAATGAGAGATTATATCTCCTTTTAGATGCACGAACATATATTAATATTTTGTGGGTGAGCCCACCGAATAAAACAAAACATTTAGTTTGAAGATTAGGCTCTTAGCTTTAATAGTTAATATACATGGTTTTTAGTCTGAGAACTAAACAAGACTTCTTAGCCTTAAGAAGTATTATGTAAGCCTTTAGCCTACATAACTAATTTTTTCGAAAGGGAGAGGACTAATGATGATAAATCTTTTAGAAAAGAGAAGATAATGAAATTTGATTGAAATGTGGAATTTGTCAACATAGCCCATAACCATTTGTTTGAAAGAAAATTTGGGAGGGGGTGAAGGGCGTGGTTGATGAGGATACCCCCTACCTCTTTACTCATCTCTTGAACTAGGGCTAAACTCCCTACCTACTGGAAGCTTTATCTAAAAACCTATGAACAAACTAGTCACCCAATTTTCCAAACCCTAGAAAAACTCTTTCTTTTCTTTTTCTAAAATGTTTGGGAAAATATTTAGGGCCGAGCTCACTATTATGCACCCCATTTGATCTATGTTGACTATAACTAAATTAAAAAGCCAATTGTAATTACATCACTGAAGTTGGTTGTGGATCTCATTAGGTGCAATCAATGTCTTTCTTAAGGCAATTGACTTGATTTATCTCATGTAATGCCCAAACTTTTTAACCAAAAAGGTTTTTTTTTTGAATTAAAGGTTTGCAATCCTACAAACGTAGGCCAACACACCAAATAACAAGCAAAGTTCCAAAAATAGGTTCAATTTACAAGAAGAGTTGCTGTCTATCAAAGTTTTATTTTGTTTGCACAAGTTTTTAAGAGAGCTCATGGTTCACAATAAGACCCAAACCTAGATCATGACCTTCTGGGTTGACATAGCTTACTTGCGTTATTGCACACACCTACATGGGTTTTCCAAGGACCCCCCTCCCCCCACATTTTACCCCAAATACTGAGTTGTCTTAGAACTTACATGTCTAGTGTGAGACCCATTAGGGTCTTTCTCGACTCATCCGACTATACTTACAAACTCCTTGTGGTTCATGCTTCCACACCTTGTGAAACCACAACACACTCAAGAAAGATGCTAAACTTCATCTAAGTGTCAAGCCATCCCCAAGTGGGTGCTTAGTCTTAGGGCCTACTTGGAAAACTTTCCTTGTTCGGTAATTAGCTTCTTGAGCTCCTTGAGCTCCTTGTCTAATTCAAACAATAACTCTGGCTCTTCTAACGGTGAACTCAAGGAAGATCCCAAACTTCATCTCCTTAAGAGACAAGCCATCCCCAAATTGGTGCTTACTTTCCTTGTTTGGTAATTGGCTCCTCAAACTCCTTGCCCAACTCAAACTCCAAGTTTGGCTCTTCAAACATCTAAACTTAACCATTGGCCAAGGCAACCTCTATAGCTTCGTGAGTGCACAAGGAATTTTTAGGGCCAACATAGTCTAAATGCACCTCAAATGACCCACCTTGAGCTCGCTAAGCTCTAGGGTCTCATCTAGGCCAATGTGCTCTCTAATGGAACTATAGAGGTCGAAAAGCTTCCCCGTGGCCAATTTAGCCTTTTAAAAAACCCATCGAACTCACATGACCTCACCAACACTCATCGAGCTCTCTCAATCTTACCTAATTCTACTGAATTGCTGCCCGCCTAACTCTCCATTGGCGCACTGTCAAACTCAACCTCCTAAGCACCTTGTTGAGCTTGCTCCATCTGTATTATTATTGCTTGATTGCTTGTCCTTGGAGTCTCACCCCCTTCAAATTTCAAACTCTTGACTTGGCCTTCAAGGTCAACCATGTCCATCGAGTCTTGGTCGACAAGCTCTTTGAGCTATACCTCAACAGACTCATCGTGTAAGTTGCCTTGACACACCTTTGGTGGCATCACCCATTGATCCCATCGCCGAGTCCCAACAATTCGTTGTTGAGCCCCTTATTGTCATCGAGTCAAGTTCCTCTTGATTCGCAGTCAAGCCCTCCCACCCCTCCAGATTCTTCATGAAGTCGCTTGGCTCACCCTAACCTTCGGTGAGCTTCTACAAACTAGAACCAACTTGTGAAATTTCAAGCCAAAATGATTAATCCCTATCCTCTCATTGTTCAACAAGTTCACATTGACAAGTCCCACTTTGGTTGGTGAGCTCAACTCGCCAACCTACAATAATCCTTTGGACTTGCCTCATAAGTTGGTCCCCAGACATTGAACACTCCAAGCCTATCAATTACTCATGCTCCTTTGAAACGAACTTGACTTGGTCGAACTCATTGAGTTTGGACTCTTTTATTTGGCACAATGCCCTACACACCTTTTAACTCTGAAGTCATTTGTAGACTCGCTCAACCTAGTCTTACACCCACATGGAACACACTACTCGGCAAGTTTGAGCTCATTCAACATTGACTCCAATGGTGTAACATCCATGTTATGATCATCCAAATTAAGGGGATTTTTTTTTTAACATACCCTTAACATACAATTAATGCTATTAATGATTAACATTATTATTTAACTTATTGCTAAATAATCCAACATAATTAAATATTCATAATCTATCTGATAACATATGATAACCATGTGCAACTGTAAGGGTATATCAAGATCTCCACGATCTCCCTTAAATCACTCTACCCAAGTGTGTATACTTTGTATACTTGGTTAAACCTTTTACAGGTTATGAGAACTATGTGCATCTCCTAAGTGCCTACCTGGAAGACATTCATGCTGCATTCCATCTGGTATCCGACACAAATAAAATAGGGGATTGGTGAATAGACAATGTAGTCAACTAATACATCACGTTGGCCAAAGATTCAAGCATTGCTTTGCAAGCTTCGTTTCAAGACCGCACACAAGCCTACGAAACTTGTCTTTCGTCACCGCTTAACCATCTCAACACAATTATTTGGATTCATTTTCGGTTGTTTAAGAAGGTGATTTAGCTATGGAGGGGAGACCATTATTGGCTCATTTCCCTAATCGATAAAATTCCCATTTGTTCCATCTCAGGATACCTATGGGAAAGATAGGGACCGCATAATGATTACCCATCATTACGTTCTCTCTACCCTTCCCGTAGCCATCCCTAGTTGGTACGAGCTAAGATTATAGCGAAAAGACGTAGGATCATTAATACCCATAGGTTACCTTAGTTAGATAAAGTAACTAAGTCTTTCTTATCAACTTGTTTTAGAAGTATTGTTTTCAGAATACTAATAGGTTCTTATAAGAGGTCATAGTGACTCATCGGGTTGCTATATTGCACTTCTTGTTGTACTTTCATAATTTAGTATTTATCGGTAGTTGTGGGTTTATCATTCATTTTCTCTATCTAACCATTTAAATACATTGCTCGTCAAGATTAGTCCATTTAATACCTAAGGTACAAGAATTTCTTTATTTTGTTTTCGTTGTTATCCTTTTCGTTAATATGTCATTATTCAGTTTGCTTTGATTACTCAATCTGAATTTATGCAATCGAATTAATCACATGACTTAAAAACAATCAACTTATTAAATCAATTGTATAAGCAACATATCCATAATTTCAATTCAACAAGATAAGTCATAAACCAGGTAAGTCACATAATCCGATTTCAAATAAGGATAAACCTTAATCTTCATTAATAATGATTTTCATCAATAAGCAAGAATAATACATTGGGCCATAATGCACTTGATGAGATGTGATGACATTTCAATCACATCATCAATTGATTACAATAATCCTTTTCGGATTTATATCAAAAGACTTTAAGGCGTAATACAATCACAAATCAAATCCAAACAGTCACTTCAAGTATGTCGGCCTTTCTTGCAAAACTGTAGGTGAGATAGATATGGGTCAATTCATATGAACTGACATAAGTCCGCATACTTTTAGTCTATGTTGTAACTATAATGAAATAACATAATAAGATATGGCTAAGATCATTCCTAATTACGAGTTTGCCTTAAGAGATCTATCTCATTAACAATTAAAAATGTACTTTAGAACATTATGTTTACTATCACAGTATGCATTCAGCCTATTATAACTTGGTCATTAGACAATAATGAAAACATATACTACATCACTAATCCTCATTTGCAAATGTAATAGCTCACAATGTTTACCAACTGACTTCAAACAACCATACTTGGCAATTACAAAGCCAAACTATTGTGCATATATGTAAACGGTGGTAATCCAAGGACTGTCCCAACCTAATTATAATCATATTGTATGAAAAAGTCGTTTTCAATACTAATGCAACAAGTATTTGAACGCTGTCCTTTATTTCCATATTCAAAAAATTTAAGCGTTATTCAGCTTAAAAAGGAGACAATTCATGTTTACTAGAACCTTCTTTCTTTCCAAGTTTCCAAACAACCAACAAATCAGACCTTTCTTTCTATAAACTCAACAAGCAGAATGGTAACAACAAACATCCAAGCAGGAGCTTAAGACTCATATTTCTTTTTCAAAACCAAGCAAAACAAAACGTATTCTATGAAAGAATAATAACAACAATTTGTTTCAAGAATGTGCCATTAACCAAATGATAGCAGCTATGCTGAAAAAGGAGCTATGAACTATATAATGACAACATTCTCGGAAGGAGCTTAAATAATAAATATTAACTGCAATGCCCAAGAAGGAGCTCTGAACTAATACTTATTCCATTTTACAATCATAAAAACCTTATCCCGAAAACGAGTTCTGAGCAGGTATGACAATAGCTATGCTCCAAAAAGGAGATTATAAAACAAATTAAAACAGCAATGCTCTTAGAAAGAGTTTTTAACTCAACCAATTTGTTTTCCCTTTTCTATGCTTTCCAAAATCATAATCACCAAAATCCAACAATGTATGCAGATAAAGAATGATAACAATTGTGCTCTATAAAGCATTGTATATTGATCCTATATTTCTTTTTGCACATTATGTGTAATAAACCCAAAATAGACAAACGTATTCAGAGATAGAACAAAAACAAAAATGCTCTTAAATGAGCTACAAAATTTAAAATAGATTTGTTTTTTACTTCCCGCAACCTCCTACTATCATTTTACAAGTATCTTATAATGGTCAAAACCGAATGTATTTTTTTAACAGATTCCTCTTAACATTCCAATACCCAAAACTGTATTCCAAATGATAACAATAAAGCTTTAATAAGAGCTTTAGATGTCTTATCATATTTCCCAGATTTTGAAGAGAAACCCCAAACCCAAAACGTATCGACTTTCGTATAATAAACCAGACCCAAAATGCTTCCAAATTCCTCATTTATTTCCAGATTTCACAATAAACAAAAGAGAAGTATTCAAATTTCAACACAATAATCTAAAAACTCAAAATCCATACTGTTGTTTCCCCACTCTTTTTCCAGGTTTCGTATAAAGATCAAAACCCAAAACACATGCAGTTGCCAAATCTTGAATATCAAACAAAACCCCAAATGTATTTGGTACAAGATCTCAAAAAACCAGAACATAACCATTTCATCTCCCTTTTATTTACCAGATTTCTCAAAACCAAAACGCATTTGTTATTCAGATTCCAAACAAAATCACAAAACCAAAAGCATTCATTTTCCAGATTTCAAACAAAATCACAAAACTGAAACGTATTCGAGTATTTCATAATAATGAGTATGATTAGGGACACATACCTATATTTTGCTTGCCTCCACTCTTCCTTGAAATCTATTTCCAAGTCGGATGCTTCCCAAAACCATCAAACCTTCTAACAACATATTTAAATAACAAAAATGCCATGTTTAACGGAGATTAACAGTCATAAATTGCATGCACAGTCATCCAACAGATTTTCCTTCAAAAATGCCATGCCCAACTCCATGCAAAGCTCCAAAAATCAAATGAAAATACAAACAATGCGTTCACTTTGCATGTCTTAGCTTCTCCAAGAAGCTAACGGTCTCCGAGGTGACTGCCACAATAAATTCGCAACAGTCCTCATTAATCTGCCATGCCACGTCGTGGCCTTAAACCTTACCTTTAAACTCATAAACCTCAATTACCGGCCTATCAACATAATTCTAACCCAAGTTTATTAAAACTTTCGAAAACCATATTAACTTGCATGGTGGGCATTACAATGACACGGACCATACTTAACTCCAATTTTTATGCCTTAGTGGTCCAAGCTAAACATATATATGTATGTATGTATGTATGTATATATATGTACACACACACACACACACACACACACACACACACACACATATATATAAGTTAATAGATCATTAACAAACACACACACACACACACACACACACATATGTTAATAACTTATTACATCATCAACAAAACACTTCGTTATTTGACGAGTATCTATGCAATCGGATAAAACAATCACCCCTTAGTCAAGTAATAATGATCTTACATGAATGTATTAAGTCGGGATGTTACAAATGCCCCAACTTGGGACACCGACCGGACAGAAATGCACCTCGCATCTAGTGCTGCCCAACATATTCCTTCCACAAGCTTGTCGAGCTCATTGTACCTGCCTACACTCCTGTCTTCTCTTGTTGGAATCCGTTGAGCCCTTAAAGGTCAAGTCACCACCCCCTACCCCAACCCCACTTTTTAGAGAGCAATGCCCTCTACTTCAACTTGCTCTGCTCAGGTGAGCTCCTCTCCCACTTGACACTAGGAAAATCTTCAACTCATTGAGCTGTTAACTTGGCTCAGTCTCGATTGGCTGCACATTCAAACCCCTGGGACTCTCACCTTGCACCTACCAACAAGATGTGTCCAATCTGGTTTGGGACGAGCTCAATTGACTTCCAAAACCTCAATGCGAGACATAACTTGCCCAGACATGTTACATATGCTTAGTTCATTGTGCAAAGACTCAATTTTCACTAGCTCGTCCACTACCAAGTTCAATCAACTGGACGATCTCTCCATTGTCTGTAGTGTTCAATGTAGCTGACTTTAAATGCATCGAGCTAGCTAGACTTTCCCTCAATCCTTGAACTAACCCACCCTTCAAACCTAAACAAATCCTTCACACCCAAATTGAATTGAGTTGAGCCCGTGTCACTTCTTGATCACTGACTCATCGCAAAGCTCCCAACTCTCCCACAGGGGCTGATCAGGATCCCAACTTGTTGCCGTTACAAGTCTTCCATCCAACTTGCTCACCTAGCTTGCCGAGTTGGGAGGGAGAGCTATATGGACGCATAAGACCAACAAGCGAACTTTGTAGGGAAAAATGAAATTCAAATGGCTATAACTCTTAAACCACAAACCATATTGAGATTATCCAGAAGGAAAACTTGCATTAAATTTCGAGGGGGATCTATTGCAACCATCAAAATTGAAGCTTGAAAACATTTAATGACATCTTTTCAGCTTCCTTTTGAGAAAACTATGGAAAGAGAATGAAAACCCTTTTCACATTTGTTATTTAAACCCCATTCCCATTCTCTCTTACATTACAATGTGAATGTAACTCAAAATTATATTCTTTTGCCCACTCACAACCATTGCCATTCATTCCAATCAAACACGAGTGAATTCCATAATAGGAGAATGTATCCATAGCAATGAAAACACAAAATTCCTGCAAGATATCCATGTCTCATTATTACAAACTGGGCTCAAGGCCACTTCAATGAATGTAAAGAAAATTGGCAAATGAATGAATCAAGATGGAATCCAAGGAATTTAGGGTCACCACTACACTAAATGCAAGCTCCTTTGAGACCAACCAAGAAATGGGATGCTCACCTCCCAACTTGATCAACGAAATCTTCTAACCAACCCCCTAGCACAAGGATCCAAACACATACCTGCCATTATTTGTTCACGTCAGTTTAGGATTTTCACGTGGGTAGTATCAAATTTGTCTTAAGGTGATATGGGAAGGATCATAAGGGTAAGTTACTCTATTTTTGGCACAAAACACACAAGCAAACAATAATCACAACAATGGGCACGGTTTTGGCGACTCTAAGTTACCTCAAAAGGGATGAGAGACTTGCATCTATTTTCTTCAAGAACAAAGCCAAAACCATTAAAAGGTTTGGAGCAAGAAATAGTCCTCTATCTCCAAGGTAGGTATGAATGTAACCATCCACCTTCAAGGTGAGAATGCAAGTAAATTTTCACCTCCAAGGTTGGGATAAAATGGGGGGAGGAACGTTCGTGGCTTGCCGAGTAAGCTCTTTCGTCCAACCCATTGAGGCGTGTTTAGCAAGTATATAAAAACATGGAACATTGGTGTGCTTCAATCCTTTTCACATTCACTTGTTAGCCAAATTTTGCTTGCTAGCATAACAACATACAAAAAATTCATCTCAAAAATACGTAAGTAGTAGTAAGCTAAATAAACTAAAAAAGGCTCAAAGGTTATTGATCAAGTGATCAAAACCAAAAATGAAAACCTGTAACTGACCCATAAAATGAAGATATAAGAAAATGGTCAAACTTGACTAAGATTCCATAGACAAACAAGAAACTATTTGCAATTTTTTTTAAAATTATAACAAAAGGTTAACAAAGATTCCGTAGATGGATGAATACCTTAACTTCTCCCGTTGAATCTCCAGGTTCTTTATTCCTAAGCTCCTAAGCTTCTCCTTCCAAATTTTGCCAAAAATACCCCTCACAACTCAGAGGGAAACATTATAAAGGAAAGTTTTTAAATCAAGGGATAACATGTGTCCCAAGGGTCTCCCTTCTTTGTTTGTACTCTAAACTTCCAACTTCTATCCCTCTTCTAGAGCTTTCTAAACCCTAGAGAGCTAAAAAATACTTCAAAATTAAGCCTACATATGTACTTACAGGTCTCATGAATTCTAACATGTTGAATCATGTTTACTTGCTCTCTAAGCCGCTTCAAACTTCACTTTAAGTTCAAATTCGACCCCAACTTCTTGGAGAGTCAAGTGGAGTCAAGAAATAGCTCAAAGGCATATTCAAAACATTTCTCATTCGCCTTTTAGTGGAAAGGCTCACAAGAGAAGGATGAGGAAGCGCGGCATATTCCTATTTCGACTTCTACTATAAAGGTTTGCATGTCTAAGAAAGGGAATGGGACATGTTATTAGAGTGCACATTTTAATTTAAGGGTTGGGATAAATGGTTTCTTTTTTAAGTTAGGAGTGGGAGAATTAATTATGCCGATTTGCCGAGAGGCGTTCCTTCAATGACAGTGAGGGCTGTAATGGAGTGAGTTGCTCACTTTTATTCTCAAGATTAAATTTGACGTCCATTTGACCGTCATGCGACAATTCATCCAAAAATTTGACTTCTATTGGAATGTCACTTAAATGTTTTTTCTGTTCCTTTTTTGTTGGAGAAGTCAATAAAAATATTAATATGTTGGCCACATAGTAATGTTTGGGCCCTTTTTTCTTGAATATATATTTTTTGAGAAAGACACAATGGCACAACTAAATCGATTCCATTTGCCACAAATTAATGGGAAATCGATTGAGAATTCAATAAAGTTATTGATTATTGTGGTATATGAAAAATCTAAGATGTTAACCTTGAAATTGATGTGTATTAATGTATTTCATATAGATACATTTATTATACTATAATCGCTTTTTAAATATTATTTTTGGTATACTTATACTACACTAATATAGCTAGATAGGTGCCTTAAGATTCATATCTCTCGACGTATTTTAGATAGATGTATTTAAGATATCTATGCTAGTTAAAGGGAATCATAATAAATCTAGGTAGTGACATTTAATTTAGAGCTCTCACTTAATTTTAGGGTGACGATTTAAAAGAGTTTTGTTTAATTCATAGGTTAATATTTAATCAATGAGGTCACTAGCAATTTTATTAATTAAGTGTGCTTTCTCGTGGAACTGTGAGTTGGGCCAACTATGGTGAAGTCATAAGGTGTGCATTTGGACCCTTTGGTATCCACATCTCTTGTTTGGACCTGTTCCCTGCGCACTCATTTCACCCATCAAAATGCCCAATACAAATACTGCATATGGGTTAAACAATCATTTAAAAGGGTATAGTTACAGAGGATATAGATCACATTTGTTCCAATAAGGAATGCTACACACTTTGCATGCCTTGTGATCACAAACATACCATCAAGGGTACAAATAATAATTCATCTCATAAGCA
Source organism: Taxus chinensis (assembly GCA_019776745.2). Classification (NCBI taxonomy): domain Eukaryota; kingdom Viridiplantae; phylum Streptophyta; class Pinopsida; order Cupressales; family Taxaceae; genus Taxus; species Taxus chinensis. Next base: position 97,627,491 of record CM034155.1, read on the forward strand.
CCGCATGCCAATACAATAATCACGTATGTATTTAGGTTCCATAATCAATTTGCCAACAATTCCATTAAAAATTCTGATTCATGAGGACAACATATATAAGCTTGTCTCATTTGCAAGTGTAAAATATGAAATCAATTCATTTCATTTATATTCTTAAACCTGAAAGACCAAATATATGAGCAATATGTGAACATGATAATCTAAAAAGAGCCTCAACTGTATATACATCATAAAAGCATAATCACTAGGTCCATCGAAATACTACATTGCATATAAGATAAAGAAATTCCGTTGCTGAACAGTGTAAACCAAGACAAGTATGTGGAGTGCAAAACAAAAGTGGGCTTACATCCCTCACTACCACATGCGGTAGTAGTGTCAGTTACATCATCACATCATGGAAAAATTGTCGGCTGCAAATGACACTTCAGTTGCAGTTTGCCAACTTTGTCCACTGTGCTAATGTCGTACATAAAGAACCACTTATGAAGTTTTTTGTTGGTAATCCATAACTGTAAGGTTTCCTGCTTGTCTAGAAGTATATAATCTTCATGCCCTTATATTATAATCCTTTGTGGTTATGTTTCTGCATTCTTTCAAATTTTAACATTACATTGTTCCTTCATTTATTAAGTTCATTCATCTAACCAACATTTAATCATCTGCAATATTTAGAGCTTTACACAAACATGCGATATAATAGGAAGTCCACATGGTCTGAACTTCTATAAATAAATTTCTGATCACATATAAATAATTGTTACAAATGCTGATGATTAAACCTTTCAGAGAAGATTATACAGGATTTGACAAGTAATTACTGTAATTTAAAATTATAGATAAATGAACAGAGTTCAATCCAGAAGAGTTTAGATAAGTCACCATAATTTCAACTTCACTTGGCATGGAATGATTTCTTACCAGCTTTGTATTTTATGCCAAATATCGTTACAATAGAGAACAATTCTAAATTGCCATTGTATTATATTTTTCTCTTTGCTATGTTATGTTAAGAAAAAAGGGCTTAGTTTAGAGACCAACAAGTTAATGTAAACACATTTTGAAAATTTAGAACATGTGAAGTGGAACAGTATAACAAGCCCTATGAAGTGAAATTACTAGCAACTTAGGCAAGAATAAGTCATGTCAAGATCGTCTTTTATTTTGGCTTTGATAGTTATGAAAGAGTGTCTTATACAGATTATCATAGTGTGATACTTGCCTCAACTTTCAAATCACTAGAAGAAGCCATGATATTTGGTCAGTATAGTGTGAGCTAAGAAGCCCAACTGTTTCTCACTAGCCTAAAAAACATTGGTGGGAGAGATGCCATTGTATTTTATTTTGAAAATTTCTCTTTGCTTTGTAAATCCAAAGTGCAATGTATATTTTAGAGGCCAACAACTGTGAAAATCATATTTTCAATTTGGAAAAAGGCGGAGCAAAACTGTAAAATCAGTTCCTTTTCTGGGCCATACTTTAGAGCCAATTCTCACCGACTAGAAATAAGAGGCAAAGAAATACAATTTGTTTTCTTGGTCAAATTTAATAAGAATTTTAAAACTTTGAATTATTGGTCTTATTTTCTCATACCTTTTCAAAACAGCATTTGTTTCATTTTTTAAGTCTACTATACTGAATATTTCATAATTTTTGATCTTGCTTTTCATTGAATGATTTTCGGAAAAGGAATATCCATTTTAAATGCAGTAAATCCAATTCTCTAGCTCCATTGATAGACATGTGGGGTTGTGCTACATATAATAATACATGTTGTGAACATGTTCAAGTTGAGATCTATGTATTTGTATTCTTGAAGGGTATGTTGCAATGTATACACTCAATAATTAAACAGTGACATGCACTGACATATCCATTATTTATAATATTTGCAGACATTGGATGAATGGGAGAAGAAAAAATCTTGGATCAACCAATCATTGAGAGATGAGGTATGCTTACCTGTTTATGTGGATTAGAGTGCATTTGGTTTATAAAACTGTGTTAATGTTTTCTTCAAACTATGCCTTCAGATATACTTTTTTATTTTTTATTTTTAACTTCTATCGTATGATACGCATGGAACACTCATCAATTGAGAACTTCCATCAGGTTTTGAATGAAGCTGACAAAATAAACAAATGGGTGGAGGAAAGTGAAGCTAAACAGGCCAAGTAAGATTCCCAACTGTTATTGTTGTTAGTGGTTGGTTGTATTTTCTAATTTGTCCACTATACAGAAGTTCATTCTGTTATGCTTGCATACGGTAATGGATGTATTTGGATGAAATGATTCTGGGGACTCATATGATATTATTATTTTAAGAGCAAGCGAACATGAATTGCAAGTCCAGCAATGGTTCTTAGGATCAAAACTATTGACTTAAAGATGTAAGATTTGTAATCTAATAGGCCACCAAATATCAGTGCACTAAACAGCAGTTTTCGGGGGTTTCTTTCTCTTTGCAGAAGAAGCAAAGAAATCCATTGTTCTGATGTAAAAATAACTGGATGAAAATATCTCGTTTCTTATCCTTCAGCTGTTCCGATTGTTAACTTTTTCAATCCTTTGCATTGGATTGTTCTCATCTCTTATAGTTGCTAAATTTACTCTTGCCTTCTTTAATAAGCATTTATGCTAGTTAATGCATTTAGATGGTTTCAGAGCAGATGCTTTGGGTGCATACTTGACACATATTGTGCCTCGTCATTGCCTTAACTACTTTTGAATTAAATTGAAAAAATGTTCTCCTAAGTTTTCCTTCCTAGTTGAGATCATGTATCCCAAATGTCCAACTGATGTTGATTATGATCCTCATTTACCATTGTAAAGCTAAATAGGGGTCATATGCATTTTCTCACAGTAAGAATATACACATTCATAGAATACACATCATGGAATTATCACAGGAAGTGGTAATAAAGTAGAGTGTTTCATTGATGTGGATCTACTGGCTCCTTATGTGTATCAAGGATTGCTATGCTTGGATTGTAACCATTCTGTCTCACTAACTCCATTTATGGAAAGTCAAGGGAAGCCCTTTATTGTCAGCTCGACAGTGCTCCAATGATTGTTACTGGTCATCATGCCCCTTCCTGTTTGCGTTCTTTGTGGTTTTGTTTTTTATGGATTGCTTTCAGCTGCTTTTGTTTTATCAAGGTTCTCTGTTTTTTGCGGGTGTAGTTGCACACCAAAATTTGTACTTCGATGCAATTATACCCCCATGTTGTTTTCCTTGGGAGAAGGTTATGGAAAGTGCATATGCCAAATTTTTCTCGTTCTTCTGACCTTCTATGGTCGATTACAATTTCAATGATTGCATAAGGTTTTTTTTAAGGTCATATCCTGTAAAGTTTGCACAATTATAAATTTGCAGAAATATTTATATACCTAAGCAGTATCTAACTAAAAAATGGTGGTTGTGTCAGAACTCCAGGATATATAGATCCAATTTTCACTTCTGAGGAGTTGTATGGGAAGGTGGAAAAACTTCAAAACAAGGTAATTGCTGCTCAAGTTATTTCATGGATGAGTTATGGAGTAGAATCAAGTAATGTAATTTTTAACTCTGTTCGCCACTATGTATGGTGTAGGTGATCAAAATTAGCAAAACACCCAAGCCAAAGCCAAAGGTTGAAAAACCTGCAACAAATGATTCTGCAACAGCTGACGGCCAAGATGAGACCAAATCCAGCTCCAGCAATAGGGCAGAGGGTGAGGATGGTGGAGAACATATCCATGAACCAAATGACTCTGCACAACACTCACAGGGGTCAAATGGTCAACAAAAATATGATGACGAACCTTTTGATGAATTATGATAGAAGACAACAGCAATGAGAAAATATATACCCAGAAATACGGAAGAGCCGATTTTTTATGACAGAAGACTACAGAAATGGGAATAAAAATACTCAGAAATATGGAAGAGCTGTTTGCTCGAAATTGTTAGTGTACGGGATGTTTGGCTGTGGCTTATGCCACCCACAATTTTGATCAACATTTATCATTTGTCGTTAGATAATTTGCGATTTATTGTGGGGTCCATAATATGCACCTTAGGCACATATTTCATGATATTCAATATGTGCCTATTCAATATGTGCCTTGGTTAGCGGGATCCACATAGCTAGAAACTTTAATAACATTAAATGGTTATATTTTGACCAAAAAACGTAATTATTTTTCATCCCATAGTTGCAAGTCAACCATTGCTGTAATGGTTTAATCAGTGGTTCTCACCAGAGTTTTCCACTGGAAATTGGAACATTAATTGGCACCCCACTCCTTTGAACCCTCCATTGTGTGCTAATCAATATTGATAGCCTACATTGTCTCCCTTCCAATGAATAACATACCTTGAAAGGGTTATGATAAGGCTTTTTGTGTTCACCTTCTTATTGCTAAACAAATTATTTGATGTTGCAATCACGTAAGTTTATCTGTTCTTTGGAGCTGTTATTTTTGAGTGTTAAAACCATATTCGAAAAAAAATGATTTCTGTGCTATTTTAGAGGCTTCAACTTTCAAAGCTCGAACTGTTTACTGTCCAAATTGAAGTACAATGCATGCTCATTATAGCTGCCGTGGATTCTGGAGCTTCATTCAACAGAGCAATATACTAGATATGCTATAGGTTCGTGTAGGTTATTTTAGAGGTCTAATATTAATATTTTGTAGTCAAATGCCAATTCAATTCAATAGTGACGGGTGTCTATTTGTATATAATGTTAGTACAGATATCTTAAAGTTTCAATCTGAAAAATGACAAGATAGATTAATTTTGATGTGCCTATCTTGGATTTGCTACATAGTTTCACTCATTGAAAAGGTTTTGTATTGATCAACTAAAGTCACCTCTGCATGTTTCTCATTTACTAGTGATGGATGATCTCAGTATGGCCGCACCACTGCACATGGCTTGAAAACATATTATGATTTTTCTGAAGGAAAAACTTTTGAGTGGTGGTCAAATGAAGGTCAACAACTGCCATTGTAGAATGCCTGTTGGTGTAACTAGAAATTAATTTACTATAACTTAGGAGACAGGACAAACTAGATGAACTAAGCGCAGGAAAAAAGGAGAATCTTGGGTATGTCTACCCCAATCAATAATTTTTCCTGGGCCTGTGCCTGCATTTGCAAAAATGTTTTAGTAATACATTCATATCTTAACTGGGCATTCCTGAGGCTGTCTTCCCGCTGGATGCGCCATTGTGGAATGTTGAAAGTGAACTACCACTGCTGGCAAGATAATTGTTTCTTTTGCAAATTTTAATATGGTGTAAAACTGTATTTTTATTTTGGAAATTGTTATAACGATTTTTTTTATTGTAGATACTGATTGTTTTTGGTAATTGTTGTGTATAGAACTCGGGTCAATGTACCTGTAAATGTATGTCCACACCAGAACATGGTGGTTGGGAAAGCACTTATAATTTTTTGACTTTCTCAAGGGTAGGTCTAAGTTTGTTTGGCATAGACATGCTGTTTCCCAATGGGACGTGATTTTGGGTCAGTTAACGTACACCAAACTAGGGGACATGAGTTTGGGTCAGTTAACTTGCACCAAACTGGGGTGCTTGGCAAGGCACTTACAACTATATGCAAGTAGACGAAGCACTAGATGCTTCTCACAATTGGAAATTTAATGATGCAAAACTGTTCTATCAGACTAGTTAACTCTTCACCTAATTGAGGCTGTCAATTTGGATATTGAGGTGGTAATATGCCAATAAAAGACGATGTCACCAGTGATAAGCTCCTCACAAATTATGCTTTTTTCAAGAACTGACCTCATCGTTGAGAGTAGCGATTTGAATTCTGCAGCTTTTAGAGAATTTTTTTCAAATCAGAAGCATAGGGGATCTCCTGCATCAACATTTGAATTATACGAGTTTGCCAACTCTAATCTTGCTTTGATTCATGTTGTCTGATAACTAGAACAGAAACACTACCGACCAGTCCTTGCAGAGTGTTTATTACTAGTCAATGTGATTGGCCAGATAATTAACTACAATCCTTTGTATTTTGTGTCTGTCAATTGTTAGAACAGAAACACTACCAATCAGTCCTTACAGATTCTTTAGTACTACTCAATGTGATTTGCCGAATAATTAACTACAATCCTTCATATTTTGTGTCTGCCAATTGTTGTGTTGGCAGGATGTTGTGCTGTCTAAGCACACACTCAAACCAATTGATGGTATCAATGTTTATTATTTTGATTGAAAAATTCCAACCACAAATTTCAACCACCCATTAATTTCAATTCAATGGATGGATCATTTTCCAAGCTTAATCAGCAGCCTACGTTAGATTGGTATGGTTGAATTGGTCAATTCTGTTCTCATTCACTTAAAAGCGTTCAAGGGTTGGATATGAAATACACCCAATCTAAAAATTCTGTTCCACAATATTTACACGGATTCTGATAACCAGGTTAAGTGCCATGGAGGGTTTTGTTCTCGGCTACTATCTAAATAAGTATGTTCACCTTTAGCTACGCATTGGGCTTCTTTTAGAAACACTTTCCAACTAATTGTTCATTATGATTCCTTAGATACAAGTGTCTCCTTCCAATATATTGCCCACTATTTGAAACCTTTTTATTGGCTGCTTTATTCATCTCTCGAAGGAGACATGAGCTCCACAAGTCCCTTTTACACTCTCCCAAGCATTTTTGGCGTACCATTCTCCCCTGACATTCCCCTCTTCAGCAAGACTTGGATCCGAACTCCTTGTTTGCTCACACCTCCACCCTCTACGACGTCCCTGGCCAGCCCCAAATCCAAGTGGTCTCCCCACCTTTTGTTTGTCACATCTTCACCCACACGAATGTTACAAATGCCATCTCAACCATGAATAACAACAAAACAACGGATGAGGAGGGCTTTCCAGGCAGAACTCTTCAAGTAGGGACTTGGCATCTTGAACAACTATTTAGTGGATCTTTTCAACCAAGTGGTTTGTACAAGATTTCTGGGGTCTTGGTCCTACCACATTATTCACCCCATCCACAAATTGGGTCGTACCTATACTCCCAACAACTGCAAAACGATCATGGTGGGTCACACATTCGCCAAGCTATATGCTACCGTACTCCACATGCGACTTTCAAAGTTTCTGGACCAGAATCACTACAGAGCTAGGGGATAGGAGGGGTTTTGACCACATCCTCACTCTTCGGGCCATCATCGAGGAAGCACGTCACCGCTCTAAGGTTTTATGTTGCTTTGTCGACCTTCGGAAAGCCTTTGATTTTGTTCTGTGGGAAGCTTTCTTCCTGAGGCTCATAAAGATTGTCATTTCTGAGACTCTTTTAGCTGCCATCATGCGCTTATATGAGGAGGTTTTGGGTTGTCTTCGTACTGCTATTGGGTTCTCTAACTTCATCAGGGGTACCATTGGGGTCAAACAGTATTGTCCTTTGTCTCCTACATTGTTCAGTATTTATATTGATGAGTTGATTAAAGGTGCCTTGCTCTCTATCTACATGAGGCTCTTAGGCGCGAGGAGACCCTTCAACCTCCTTCTAGGCAGGCGACAACTCAACAAATCACCTCCGTTTTCACAATGCTCTCCCTTGGAAGGGGCACTAAGTGACAGAGTGATGCCAATCATGAGTGTCAGGCGAAATTTGTCCAGACTCGAGGTATTATTTCACAGACTACGGACATCTAGACACATATAAGGTCAAGACCATCCTCTCATAGATGGCCTTTGAGATCCACCAAATGGACACGGAGAGGTCTTCCAGACGCCAAGCATCAACACCCCAGATCCTTCACAACCGTCGATTCCGGACTTCAACACATTACTAGCTTCTTTTAGTAGGCCTTGGACGTTGGTTGAGGGGGTCTCCTTCTTGCCTGCTCTTCCTTTCCTTCCTCTACCTGTTCGGGTTATGTTGATCTTTGCAGGCTTTTTCTGGGTCTCTCTTATTGCCCTTTCTTCTTTCTCTTCTTCTCTTTTTTCTGGTTGTATTCAAGGACCTTTTGGTCCACTGGTTGGTATCTTGTTCACTTTCTTGGTATTGGTGTAGTCCCATTGACCTACTTTTGTGGTCATCGTTGGACATTTAATATATTTATCTTATCTTATTGCCTCAAAATAAGTATTAATCTAATCTATGATTTCTTTTTAAGATGAATTAAGATTGGAATTAAAGTAAATAAAATAAATTATAAATTATGTTATGTTTTCATATGACAAATGTATAAGTTCTTGAAAGTTAAATAAAGTGCATGTTGGTTAGAATTATAAAAGAATGCATTGATTTGTTGGTTGAAACAATGACAATGATATAAATGTGTAGGAAGAATGGGTATGGTATCATTGAGTCGTCTTGAAATTTTGGGAGTGAATATAATAGAATAAATTCGTCTGTTTAGGGCAAAGTCACTCAAACAACTGTTTTTTGTGGACAACTTTGTCTTGTGAAGGGTTCAAATAAATATAACCTTTGGCACTATGATCTTCTATATGTAGCTTCGCTTTACTATATTCACAATTTTGTAATCGTAGTTGTGCAACAAATTAGGGTCTTTTCTTCTTCAAATCCTAGCTCCTCTTTGAAGACCTAAAAAAAGGGTAGTTCGATTGGGTTGAGTTTCTTCCGCAACATTTATGTAGCATAACTCCGAAGAGACATCAAATCCTTGTATTTCTCCACTCGATAAATGTATGTAAGATGTGCATAACAATGTGTTTTTGGTTTCAATAGGGATTTTGACAATAGACAATGGTAGGATGTAGGTTTGAAAAACAAAGTAGGACAACTGTATAAGATGTATGCAGAATGATGTGCTTGAGTGAGTGATTTAACAATCGAGGGATTTGCTGTGATCTCCTAAATAGTCCCCAAAGAAGTGAGATAAGAGGCTCTTTGAATGGGTAGTGTAAATGTGCTTCTATGATTTTTTTTCCCATTTAATTGACATTACAATGTCTAGGCTAATTTGTGAATTTGAAAAAGTGACTTTTAAGACTTTGGAGGACGCAATTGTTGTCTTAGGACAAACTTGCTCAAACGATTTTGTCCATCTAACTGAATGCATCCCGTTAGGGTCCGAATTACATTTTGTTTGTTGGAGATGGTACCTAGATGTTTGAATATGTGCTATATATTCAAAAAGTAGGTTTTGGACTTGTCAAATGAATAACAAGTGTCTTAGTGGTGGGGAGTACTAATTACTCAAGTTGTGTGTAGTGACTAGTCTTTTAACTTTAAAATGATTAATGAACTAGGACATATGTCAAGGACTAATTGCCAAATGCCATTGATCCAAATTTAGGTATTACGGTATTTTTATGTTTTCTTAGTCGGTTAATTGCTTGTGTCTCATGTTCAGTTATTAACTATGTTTGATGGGGGGTTAGAATTTTTTTAGGCCTATAAATCACATACTACAAATATTGGTCCATGAGGAAGCTCATGATTAGTTCACTATAGACTTGTGATTGAGCCACGTGGCCCAATCACATGCCACCATTTCCTTGGTTCATTCACTTGTTTCTTCACTTGTTCTGTTGTGCCAATTCTTAATCAACTGGGATTGGGCCAAGTATCTACCTCTACTTGGTTATAGATTGTGCCTCTTCCTTAAACAATTTTCACCTTCTCAATTTACCAACCTCTAACCTTTAGGGATTGGGCCACGTGTCTTCCTTTTGGGGACTCTTTACTTATACCTTTTCCTCAGCCACTTTCCAACGCTTAATCAAAATAATGGCTAATCTCGTAGAGCCCTCATGTCCACTTATCAAGTGAAGATCTCATACATGAAAATAGTTAATCACTCCACTCCCCTTGAATGTGGGATAAATGTTTTTCAAAGTAGACATGATATACCATGGTCAATCTCGCCGTCGATTCATTTTTAATGGCTGATGGTATTGGCCATTCTTGATCCTTAGGGCTACTACCTCCAAATACTCAGGCTCCATTATTAGAGCCCCAACGTGTCTGTGTTGAACTAGAGGGAAAACAACACAATGTAGAGGCCAAAAATCCACCCAAGGTAAACCGTAAAAATGTAGAGAGCTTAGATCCACCACAAAATGTGTGCATACTACCATTAGAAGCCTTTGAAATATACAATTTTCAACTTCGAGGCCCTTAAATACTGTGGGACAATTTTGAGTGTCAACATTAGCTTCAATTATGAGACGAGTACCCTTCGTGGGTATCTGTAGATCCCATACCTCGATTGAAGCATAACAATGCTTCCAAAAATTAAAAAATAAATCCATCCAACAGTGCAAAGGCACCAAACTTGAAACACTAAAGCTCCACAATTATAATAAAAAAGTTTGTAAGATGCTAGTTGCTTACCTGAGCAAAAACACGTATTCTAAAAAAAAACTATGTACAAATATCTACAAAATGTCCAAGGAAAAGGGCAGTTAATTTCATTCAATAAATTCATTCATAGGAATGGAGACGTAATATCCCTTCTGTCTCAATGTGAAGTATCTTCCCAAAAAACAACAACAGAATATTAGCATTCAACTCCAAAACAAGGCACACAACAAATCATTGAATTTAGACACTTCAAATGTGATGTCAAAGCCAAAACATGGATACTAATTAAAACAAGGAACTTGATGGGAGAAAAACTAATTTAGCCAATCCCAAATCTTTGAATGAATTTGAAACTCAAATGAACAATCAATATCTATGTGCAAAATTGAAGGACCAATGCACAAATCAATATCAAATTCAAAGCTTATGAAGCTTAGTATGAAATTAATTAGGGAATAGAGAATCATGGGTTTGTAAATCTTGAACTACTAAATATCAAACCATCAACAATTCAAATATGTAGGCAAATCAATATCATGCACATATTCAGAGTGCTCCATAAAAAACTTAGTTTCTAACTTCTCATATGGGGGTTTTAATTGTTGCTTTATAACTTCACTTATGCCCAAAAAAAAACTCGTCAACAAGTTAATAATGCAATTGTCAACATGCAAATATTCATTCCACCACAAGGGGACAACTCACTTTTGTGAAAAGTAATTCCAGTGTCAATGTCAGGTATAATATTTGTATTTACATGCTTTTTATCATTTACCACTAGTTTGTTAGCAATACGATTAAATAAATCATACTCTAAATTAAAAAAACAACTATTTCACAACTCATCATCATACTGTTGTAACAAATCACAAACAGGTTCACCCAACATGAAGCCAATAAGTAGGGAATTAGGAAACTCAGAATGAAGATAATCAAATTTATGTGCACCCTTTGGGTCAACAAACACATTATTAAACATATTAAATTTCTCAAAAAGTGGATTAACATATATCTCAAAAGTGTTCTCCTCATCGTTGCTTTCAATAGACTTAGAATTCAAACCACCATCACTTGTAGAGTCACCATGAGCATAAAAACATGGTTTTAAATCATGTGTTTTATTTGAGCTAACTTCATTTATTTCATTTCCATACAACACTTGATCAAAGTTTTCACAAGTAACTTTAGAATAATAATGATAAGAAGGTTCATACCTCTCATCCATACCAGTAAGTAGCGTACTGTACTCATATATGAAATCTAAATTCTCTGATTGAACTACTTCATCACTATATGAACAATCATAAAATGCAAATTGATTACCATTAACAAAACTGATGGATAGTTAAAGAAAACAATAAAACACAGGGTTATCCTCCATGTCAATACCCCTAGTGCTTGAAAAGATGCACATATCAACCATGTTTTCTCCCACAAAATAATCAATAAAGTGAAATTTTTTTTCCTCTTCCACACATGTAGAAGAGTCTTCAACTTTAGTTAAAACATTGTCAACATTTACAAAAATGCTAGGAGAAACTAAACTGTTACTGTTAAGCTTAACAAAAGGCAACCAAACTCTAAATTCAACACCATAATCAAATGTAACAATTTTTTAATGAGAAAATTCAACCATATTAACTGTATAAGAATCAAGTTCACCATAATGAGTGATACAGACCCCATCATAAAGATTAGGCAATAGATCATAAGCTATAATTATGTGATTGTAGATAATTATCAACTCTAGGGTTACTAATATCAGACTCAACATTAACACACAACATCTTTCCTTCATAATTAGAATGATATTCAACAACAAAGGCATCAACATCTCTCCTTCATAATTAGAATGATATTGAACAAAAAAGGCATCAACACAAAAATTAGAGACATAGGAAATAGTTTTAAATTTCAAAGCCAAAGCGAAAGCACGAGTAACTAGCAGTGGATTTTTAACTCTTAAATAATAATTTAAATCACCACTAGTTGCATCGCAATACATAATGGGGGCATAAGCTTCACTTAGTCTTACATGCTTAGGAAATTTATTCCATGCCTTCCTAAATATAATATTAAAATCTAGAATGCTCTCACATGTTCTTATAAACTAAAAATAATACATAAGAGAAGAAGGAAGCTCATAATATCATTCAAGGGAAACACCATTAATACTTAGGATAAAAAAATTAATAGTCACGCCTTCATTATCAATCTCATAATCATTAACCAAATTGATAAATAATTTTGAATGTTTCTCCCCCTTTTCTCTACATCTACCATAAAACTTGGTCAACAATTCTCTAATCACTTTAGGGAAAAGAGCGTGAAAATTAGATAGAAACCCATATAAAAAATATTGAATTTATGAACAAAAAAGGTAGGTTGAGGAACTTGCAAATTCTTAACATGAGAATAATATCTACCACTCTTTTAAGGATGATTCATAAATCCCATAATTTGATTAACATTTGAATGAGAATAATAGTTACTAGAAATTTCAATAGGATGAACAATGGATTCTATTTCCACATTACCACAAATATGACATTCGCAACACTCATTTGTTGTGATCACAATTATGAAAACAAACTATTTGATCCACCATAGATCTCTATTAATATTCCATAAAGTGGAGTTTCTAGGAAAAATTAGGGAACGTTAATTAAAAAACATTTTTCCAAAATTCAAAATGCAAAGCACCAACAATCACAATCATGAAAGTAATTACAAATATTGTAGAATAATGGTCTATAAATGAATAGGGATTTACCACTTCACAATGGAGACTAAAAATCAGAGAAACATTGTGAATCATAACCTCTAATTATAACACAAGATCTTATCTCTCTAAAATAAAACTCGGTGACTAAAACAAAGATAATATAGATCTAAACCAAAATAAAACCAAGAACCTTACCAAAATAAAATCTACACATCCCCGAAAATGATGCTAATTTGTTTGAAAATTTTGTGATCCAAATGTGAATTAACTAGCTTGCAATGCAAAAATTAATGCAAATAGAACATGAACTAAAAATAAAACAAAATTTCTCAAAATGTAAATGAAGCACAAAGAACCTCGGAAATGGACTGTAAAGGAGGGGAATAGAGTGAATAAACATGTGAACAATACTCCCTGACAATGGCACCAATTTATTAGAGCCCAAATTTGCACCCTATGGATTTAGCGAAGATAGATGAAAGTAATTCAATTGTAGCAAGTGGTTCTCTTCACAAATCAGGTCACACTTAAAACCAACTGATATGAGAAGGGGAGTCACCTCTCTACTTCTTTTGGTTCTATAAGGGTAAGGGGAGAGACCCTATAAACTCTAACACAAAATGATGTCAAATGAACTCAAAGCATATGTCTACTCACACATTTGTAGGAAAATATACATATTAGAATTGCTTTAATGCATAAATGTAAGGATATCCATAACTTGATGGCCTTCCAATAGAGATATTTAACAAAGGTTTAAGGTATAGAAAACCTAGAAAGTGTGAAACCAAATCTATCATCGAGGGGCCTCTAAAGGTATGCAAGATGAAACAAAGGTCTCAAAATGGGAAGCGTGGAAAGATTCAATAAAATAGGGTGTTGATAATTCCAACTTCAACATGTTCCTTGTCCACCGGGACAAATCTGTAAATATATGATGAAGGGGTCAAAATAACATAAGAGTGTGACCATTTTACACAATCAATACAACTCCCCACAATTAAGATAAATAACAAATACCATACACAACTTTAATTGTATATCATATTGTTGTAATTCAGAATCTAAAATATAGAAAACACAATGTTAACTAGCACAAATGAAACCAAAAATCCACAAGGATTTCTTAAATCGGTGTTTCAGTGACTACACATAATACCAAGACACCAAATTACCAAATGGAAATTCCCATAATCAAAGTGAATACACTTAAGAATATAATGAGAGTTTCCTTATAAATCCACTATCTCATTTATGACTCAATTATACGTGTAAGCTACTCTCCTATATATAAATCTACAATTCTCCAGAATTGATCAAAATTATTCATTACCCAACACCTAAAAAAGAGATAAATTCAACACCTACAAAGTAAGCAACTAAAGGGACTAGAATTATGAACAAAATGGTAGGCCCAATTTGGAAAACTAGAAGATGGAAAAATTAGAAGATTATTGATGAATCCAACACTTCATCTATTTATATAATTAGTGAGAAATTTCTAGAATTATAGAGAATAAAAATTTAAGAAAGTTGATTTGAGTAGAACTAATAAAAGAGCTAGAAGAAACATGTCACAGATTACTCCACAACCCCACTAGAGATCAAGTAAAAATTGGAAATCCAAATGTAAAATGTAGAAGATCCAAGGGTCTCAATCCATCTCAATAAGAATCAAAGAACAATTAAAGGTCCCTATTTATGTGCAGAAGTAATAAATTTGGATCAAAGGAATGATAGATGGAAAAAAAGGTGTCACAACTCTTTGATGAACTACTTACAAACCAAACACCGATTTTTTCCCAAAATGATACTAAAATATAGTCATTCTGAATAATATTTCCAATGCCACCAACCATTCTCAAAATGGATCTCTCTATCAAAATTTATGAGCAACAAATTAGATCTTTATTCATAGCTTCTCCATTAAAATTGTGACAAGTGACCAGAGTTACGCCACTTGTCTACCTCTAATTGGTTACAAGCTTCAATTCACCCATGCTTTCAGTGTCTTAACCTATTTTTCTTTGACTTACTATGTTACAAGGTACCCATGATTGGTCCATGTGAATCCTGTGATTAGTTCATCATTAACATGTGACTAACCCACATGGCCCAATCACATGCCTCCATTTCCTAGGGCCATTTAATTGTTTCTTCACTTGTTATGCTCTCCAGATTCCCGATCACTTAGGAGTGAGCCATATGTCTACATATGACTGGTTATGGGTTGTGCCTCTACCTTAGTTTATTTTCACCTTCAAGGATTGGGCCATGTGTCTCCCTTCCATGGACTCTTCACTTATGTATTTTACTCATCCAATTTCCAATACTTAGCCGAAATAGTGGCTAACTCCCGCAGAGCTTTCTTGCTCCACTTATCAAGTGAAGAGATCGTATATAAAAATAGTTAAGCCCTTCCACTTCCTTGAAAGGGAGATAAATATTTTTCAAAGTAGACAAGATCGATTATGGTTTATCCCATCTCGATATCCATTTATATTGACCAACAATACCAACCATGGTTGATCTCGTTGGGCTAGGACATCCAAAGACCCAGGATCCATCAATAGAACCCCAATGTGATTGTGTTGAACTAAAGGGAAACTAAAGCATTCCATAAAGCCTTCTCTTGACTAGAGAGCAATGTAGATGCCAAAAATCCACCCAAGGTTAATCATAAAAATGCAGAGAGCTAAGATCCACCATAAAATGCGTGTATACCACCATTAGAAGCCTTTGAACTCCAAAAATTTCAAATCTGAGGCCCTAAAATGCTGTGGGATAATTTTGGGAACCAACACGTTACTTGGTTAAAACTTACTTGATTCACCATTTCCCATAAAGATTGCACAATCCTTCATTCATTTTGCTGTCAAAACTTGTGGATTAGGCAATGAGCATATAATCTAGGAGTATTTAGTGTTTATATGCCACACATAGTTAGGGTTGGGTCCATATTTTTTCCTTCATTCTATGCCCTTGTAAAACTAAGTAGTATATATAAATTGTTTAAATACCAGTTCAATATGGTGTTTCATCTTAATGCTTTCCCTATGTTGCATCCAACCAAAACACTTCTGACTACCATCTTAAAACTCATTAGACTATTATTTAGAATATCTTTAAAATATGAAACACATAAGGAGATTAAGAAGACACAATTCCATTAAAATCATATACTATTCATGTAGAGATGAGTACTCTGTCAGAGAATTACCTTATGATTATCTAATGATCGATGAAGTAGAATTGGCTTGTCTGAAAATGTACATTCACAATGCTTTAATTACTATATCACAACAAAGTTATCTTTATCATTCATGTATTCCACCAGACTTGTTTTTAGACATATTAGTGATTAGATTGCAATATTAAGGTTTAACATCACATATATTACCGAACTAAACAAATTATTCAGGTCATCCATATGCTTAATGTTACTTCGATTTCCTATCACACTGGGAAGAATAACATATATGCCTACATGGTGTAGTCAAGGTAATGTTCTAAAGCTAACAAGAGCCCCACCTTGCAAATTCAGAATAAAAACACCATATTTAAACTCAAACAACACTCTCTTATTAACTCTAACATTGATAGGGTATTACAAAACATTTTATAGTCTCAAAGGGTTGTAGATACTCATGTGTAAACTCTGTGCTTATAAATCAGCTCAACACATAACTTTATTGTCTCTCTACACTCTATGATGTTTGTGAAAACTCACTTACTCTTTTCCTATTTTTCTTAACACCCCCTTTTAACATGTTCTTTAACTATCATGGGAATAAAGGAAAAAACTACCAAAATTTCACTACATTGACATATGCATAAGGCATTAGAATCGTTCATACTCCCAACATTCCTGAAATAGAAGAGAACTGATAACAACTTAATATACATAATATTGAACAATAAATTATGAAGAAGAATCGATCAAGAGTCATGCAAAGTTTTAGCTAATAATAGGATTAGATCTAGAATTAATTATAGATAATCTATTATTAGGAAAAGCTTGCATGCTTCTTTAGTTATCTTTGTAGCAGTGCATGGCTATTTTGAGCATGCAACCTATTTTGAGAGTGCATGGGTGGTGAAGGGAAAGTCCCCACCCCTATATATATGTATTGATTTCCATGGTTTAGGGGACTGAGATCTATATTGTAACAGAGTTATGTTGCTGGTATGTTTGTGTGCATGAATTTTTGATGATACTTATGGTGTATTCAACTTCTGTGTTTTGTGATGAATTAATATGATGGATCATTATGGATGGATATTGATTGTTGATGTCTTTACTCATGGTTATTATATGGTGAATCTAGTATTAATCCTTATGTGATCTGTATGTTTTCCTTATTATGTGTGTTTCAAATTGAGCTCATGGTTATTATTGATGAATGGAATATGCACTTTGATTATGGTTTATTATGGAATATGCATGCTAACACCCTGGTAAGACAGTAACAAAGAGGGACCTGGTACCTTTGTGTGCTTCGGGTGAGTGCTCAAATTCATCTGAGTGAAGTGCCAACATGCCTAGGGTTTTGAGTGGGAAAATAAGACTACATTTTGGTTCTGTTGTCGGGACCTCTTTTTGAACTGTTTACCACGATGTTGCATGATGATGGCATATCAATTGACTCTTGTGGATATTGAAGATTGGGTGATTGAAAGATAAGACCAGTTTGTGCAAAGATATGGTTCTAGACCCGATTTCAATGCACACATGTGGGTTGAAGAACATATTTATCATGAGATTTATGAGACGTTATTTTTTTTCTTTCCAATAGAGTTGTATGAGTGGTTGTCTGTATGCATCAAATAAAATATGGAGTTACAGACCAAGGACTTGGATGCAGGAAGAGTATCAGGATTTATTTGATGTAGATGAACCTTGGACGCATGTTGTAGATCATTGGTGGGTTGGTGTTGTGTGTAGTTATACTTTGGAGTACGTTGTGTCTACGTATTCTTGTCTGGAAGTTGTTGAGTTTGAATTCTTACATGATCCCAGAGGATCTTACATCCATGCTATTCCTTTTTCTATTAAGATCTTGATGGTGGTGTTGAGTTTAGAGCACCTCCCTATGGCTAGCTAAACATCCCACTGCGTGTAGGGGAAGGAGTAGGTGTGGTGAAATATGGTGGACCTTGTGGTAGAAAGGTAGAGAGAAGAAATATGGCTTAAGTATAATGAAGCACGGGAGAGGGAATTGGTGAAGCAACGTGATATTGAGGAGTCTATGGAGTTGCGGAGGATGATGTCTCATGAAGGATTTGAGGCTCACGTGGAAGACGTGGAGCCAGAGCATCAGGCTCTCCCCCACTTAGGAAAGCGAAGTAGAGAATCCCCTTCAATCTTCTGATGAGAGCACGTCAGAGGAGGAAAGAGTAAGGACCACAAGCGTGCATCTGATCCCACCTAGTGACCTAGCCCTTACACCTGGTGTTCCAGTTCCAGAAGTAATCATTAATTAACAAGGCGAGTGTAGGTAATCCAGTAGCTTCAGGTAGATATCATTTTCCTTTGAATACAAAAGTTCATCAGACAACACATTCATCTATGACAATCAAAACATCATCTTTGTTATTTAGAGGCACGATTAGAGGAATATTTTCTGGAGTGCCATCAGGACAGAGTGTGGGTGCACAGAACATTAGGAACACATCTGGAAGTACTACAAATTTGTAGAATGTGGGAGTTTAGTTTAGTACTACTGTTGGGATGCAAGGAAGTACATCCACTAGTCTGGTGCCCACTGTAGGAGGTGGATTAGGTGGATCAGGAGGGTTGGGATCAAGTGGATCAGGTGGTTCTGGTGGTGGAGGAAATACTGGTGGTGGTTCTGGTTCTGGATCTGGAGGACAAGGCCCACATCCCAAAAACCCCCACATCAACCTCAACAAGTTTATTATGAGATGTCCCTCCACTTTCAGAATATAGAGGTATTGAAGATGTTGCAGAGCATGTGCACAAGTGTGAGCTACTATGGCATGCTAAAGGAATCACTACTTCAGATAGGAAGGTGAGTCAGTTTGCTACTACTCTTCAAGGGGTGCACACATAGCTGGTATAGAAAGTATGACCCGCACTAGACTGTGGTGGATTATGATGCTTTGCACTCTACATTTTTGGATGAGTTCCATATCCTTGAGTTTGAATAGAAAAGTATCATCATGCTTAAGGACATTAAGTAGGGCTTATCAGAAAGCGTTCAGGAGTATGACATGCATTTTAAAACTTTGTTGTCAAAGTTTTCTTATGACATACACCCTAGTCAGCATGCACAGTGGTTTTTTGGTGGGTTGTTGACTCCGTTCAAAAGGGTGCTATCTCATAAGACCTTTATAGATCTAGGTGATGCTTTTGAGGAAACTCTGCGTGCTGAGGTAGTTGGGAGTGTGGACACCAGAGTGATTCTATTTTTAGAGGCACAGATTGTAGCTATGGTGAAAAATAGTTGGAAAATCTCTCTACTAATTCAGCTCATGAGATGTGCAATGGGATATGGTGTATGGAATGTGAGGTTGAAGGACATACTAAGGATAGTTTTCCTCACAAGTTGGTGCATGCCATGTTGTTGGATTGTGATATTTTTCATCTAGACCATGATGTGAGTAGATGTCCTCTTTTACAGTGTGATCCAAAAGAATGTATCTATGTATTGTAAAATTTGTAAAACTCATACTCATGATATTGTTAACTACAGAGTGATTGATCATATTCATGAATCTATTGAAATTGGTGTGCACCAGACTAGTGTAGCAGGTGGATCTAAGGAACAAGGAGAACAACATAATGAAGGGCACAATAATGGGGATAACAAGAATAGAGGCTTCCATGGAGGATATAGAGGTCAAGGTTGTGGTGGTGGAAGAGGAGGATTTCCTAGAGGAACTTGTTTTACTTGTGGATCTCATGATCATTATCAACTTGAATGCCCTCAGAATGTAGTTTTCTCGTGGTGTGGAAAAACACAAATTTGAAGAATTCCTGACTTGTATGAGCATATGAGAAAGCAACACAAGAAAGACAAGGGAGCAGCTATGATTAAGATACAATGTGGATGGAGATCAATGGATGCCAAAGGTTGGGCTTAATTCTAAATTACAACCAATGTTAGTTACCACACACACTGAGGCTGCACGCGCTCGTGAACCTTCGAAGTATAAGACAACTATAACAAAGAAAGAAGTGATTAATGCCAAGTACCCTGATGTTGAACATCAGAAAGAAGTTTACCTAGAAACTATGGATGTTATCAGGAATCTACAAGGAGAGATTCAAAGCTTGAAGGAATAGGCGCACGTGATGGAAAAAGAAAAGAAGGTTGAAACTCCCACAAGAAGGATGTAGATGATTTAAAGGAGGTATGTCAATGTTGACTTAGGAGAACATAATCCCCTTGTTAGGAGAGTGGTTGAGAGAAAAATTACCATGCATAGGTAATGAGTGCGAGAGGCAGATACTCCATGCAAATCTGCCTCCCCATAATCATGAGTATGATAAGGAGATTACATTGAATGTGGTTATTGATGGATGGATTCTGAGAAACATTCTGATAGATACAGGTGTAGAAGTTAATGTACTCATGTTGGATGCTTGGAATCAGATGGGTAGACCACCATTACAGCCTTCTTCGAATGTGTTGTATATGGAAAATAGAACTAGGGATAATCCTATTGGGGTATTAAAATATGTGACTATTATGATTCAGGGAGCCAAGTTTACTAGGGACTTTGAAGTATTGGAGCTCACAGAGGAAGATAGTTTCCCAACATTACTTGGGCACCCTTGGTGTTATGTGAATAATGCAGATTTGTGCTTCAACAAGGGGTACATTAGCTTTGAGAACAAAGAAGAGTGCATCATTATACCTTTGACATATGCAAAGGATGCCTTGTATGTTGAGCCTTTGAGTGAAGAAGACTTGAACATGATATACGTGCGCACAATCAGAGACCCTGAGGTAGTTGAGCCATCTAAGGAAGGAGTGATATAGTGGGATGATGCTCATTCAGTTAGTGATACTACAAGTATTTCTTGTGACAACTGGGCACATGGAATGTATGAAGTAGTTGGGTGAGAGATCAAGAATATTGTTACTTGTGTGATCAAGCCATGCGCCATTTGACATTTGAATCATAACCAGGTACCTTGGTACACTGGTGAAGGGAACCCTGATGTATTTTTTGTGCACCATGGAATCCCAGTGGAAGGATGAGGGTGACAGAAGAAATATGTTGGTTTATACCCTACATGGGACAACAATGCATTGGTGGACTACACATAGAGACAACCTATTGGAATGGAGAGAGGTGAGAATCACCTTTTCTACTAGGTTTCTAAGGAGAAATGTACCTTCATAGATATGTGAATTCCATGGGAAGTCCCTTGCTTCACACCACGTCTGGGAATGTGAGAGACTTTGGACAGAGGGGCAGGAGGCCTTACCACCATCACTCTGGGTACATAAGTTCTATGCCACCCTAAGTGGCTGCATGCGTGCATGGTATGTCCATGTAGAATTGACACATGGGAGACAATTAATTGGAAAGAGATGACCTCAGGTATGATCCATACTTTTGATTACTTTTCTACTAAACCTCCAGTCAATGAAGCACTACAGATTATGAAGTGCCTTACTTTGGGAGATAGCATGAAGGCTGAGGAACTTCTGTTAGATATGTTTGGAGAGTTGGATTTAGAGGCATGCCTTGACCTTGAAGAGACTGAAGAAGAAGAAATGGTCCACTGCCTGGGAAGAAAAGGAAAAGGGTAAACTGGTATGCATAATAGATGATGATGATGAGGACAATAACCTGGATGTTAACCACATTGAAGGTACACGTGAGGTGATGGACATAAGAAGATGAGAAAGGCACACATATCATGAGCCTATGAAAATAAAGAAGGTTAATATTGGGATAGATGCAGAGCCTAAAGAGGCCATTATTGGTGATTATTGGTCTGACCAAGAGGTGGCTAAGATTACTGAGCTCATGCACAATTTCCAGGACTTATTTTTGTGAGGCTATCACACATTAAAAGGAGAGCACCCTTCTTTAGGTGAGATGAGAATCAAACTTAAAGAAGGCACGTGATCAATTAGGAAGAGGCCTTATAAGATGATTCATAATTTGCGTGTCAAGGTGAAGGAAGAAATTGATAAGATGCTCAATTCTGGAATAATTGAGCCCATTGAGGAATTTGAGTGGGTGAGTCCCATGGTCATCAGTATTAAAAAGGATAGGAGGATAAGGATCTATGTGGATTACAGGGAGTTTGAATGATTTATGTGTTATTGATCCTTTTCCCACCCCATTTACCCAGGAGATATCTTGAAGGAGTTGCAGGGCATGAGATCTATTATTTTATAGATGGATTTTTCAGGTTATCATCAAGTGCACATAGTGAAGGAAGATCAGGAAAAGACAACTTTCACCACTGAATGGGGAAGTTTTACATACACAGTTATGCCCTTTGGATTGAAGAATGTGCCACAGTGTTCTTGTGCATTGTTGTGCAGGATTTTCAGGACTTCATTCATAAGTTTTTACAGGTGTATCTCGATGATTGGACCATGTATGGTTTGGTTAAGGATCATTGTGAAAATTTGAGGCTTATGTTTGAGAGGTGCAGGAAGTTGAGCATCTCTCTGAATATTAAGAAATGTATCTTTGCGACACCTTTTGGCACTTTTCTTGGGCATATTATTTGTAAGGAAGGATTGTTGGTAGATCCAGCCAAGGTCATTGTGATCTTGGGATTAGAAGAACCTAACAATCAAAGTGAAGTGCATGGATTTCTTGGTCATACAGGGTATTACAGGAAATTCATTAAGGGCTATGAAAATATTTCTGTGCCCTTGGAGGAAATTTTGAAGGCTAAGGGAAAATTCTATTGGGATGAGGTGCAACAATAGGCATTTGAAACACTGAAGGAAAGGTTGACCACTGCACCTATTTTACACTTTCCTTCATGGGAAAACCATTTCATGTTCATGTGGATGCTTTTGGGATGGAAATTGGTGTAGTGTTAGCACAATCAGGAGAAGGAATTATAGACCACCCTATTTTTTTTGCAAGTAGGAAGTTGACACTAGCTAAACAGAACTATACAACTACTGAGTGCGAATCTTTTTCCATGATTTACATGTTGCACAAGTTCAAACAATACTTATTGGCTACACCATTTATTTTCTTCACAGATCATATGGCACTTAAGTATTTGGTCAACAAGCTTGTTTTACAAGGGCACATTTGCAAGTGGATACTACTATTTCAGGAGTTTCAATTTACAGTGATTGTGAAACCAGGAAAAAGTAACTCAGGGCCTGATCATTTGTCAAGAATCAATTCTAGTGAGGATACATAGAGCATTCAAGGCACAATGCTGGATGCACAACTCTTTAGATTGAATTGTCATGCCCACTGAATTGGAAAGGATATTACAGTATTTTTGCACACTAGACAGGAGCCTGAGGGAATGAATACTTTAGAAAAGAAACAACTTGCAATATGCATGGAACCTTACCAGTTGATAGGTGGAGATTTATATAAGCTAGGTTGTGATGAAGTTTTACGTCGGTGTGTACTAGAGCATGAGCATGAGGAAATAATGGAAGAAGCTCATGGTGGAATTGTAGGAGGTCATTATGCAAGAGATGCCACCGTGTGCAAGATTTTGATGGCTGGCCTTTGGTGGGAAACCTTATACAAGGATATTAAAGAATATGTCAAGGTATGTGATCATTTTCAGTGCCTTGGGAAGCCTGGATCTAGAGATGAGATGCCTTTGAGGCCTATTGCAAGTGTTGAACCTTTTGAGAAATGGGTGATTGAATTTGTGGGTCCTATTTCCCCACCCGCATGTACGAATAGTGCACGCTATATTATAACTTGTACAAACTATCTGACAAGGTGGGTAGAAGCATTCCTACAAAGGATTGCACATAAGCTACAATCAGCAATATTTCTATGGGAAAACATTATCAGTAGGTAAAGATTTCTGTTGAGCTTGAAAAGTGATAGGGGAACTCATTTTATTAATGAGACCATTAGAATTATTTTGGCTTAGTTTATGGTGGCACATCACAAGACAACCCCTTATCACCCATATGCCAATGGTACTGCTGAGGCTTTCAACAAGATATTGGGACATACATTGAAAAAAATATGTGATGTTGGAAGGAAAGATTGGGATGATAAAGTATTTGTTGTACTTTGGGCATATAGGAAAACTTATAAAATATTGAATAATTCCACACCCTTTCAGTTGGTGTTTGACGAATAGGCTATATTTCCCGTGGAGTTCATGTTTCCATCCCTATATATTACATGTGGTAGGAGTGGATTGGATGATGAAAAGCATTGAAGAGCACATAGAAAAACTGATGTAGTTGGATGAGTGATGTGTTATCACCTGGTGGAGCCAGAAGACAAAAAAATTGAGACATAAGGCATGGCATGATAGGCATATCAAGAATAAGGAATTTGAGGTTGGAAAGATGGTTCTTCTGTATGATTCAAGTTTATGTGCCACCCTGGGAAGTTGAAATTTCATTGGTTGGGACCATTTGTAGTAACGAATATATTGGATTCAGTGCACTTTCCAGTTACAGGCACTGGATGGCACTTTATTTCTCGGTTACTTCAATGGAACTAGGATAAAGCCCTACTATAAATAAGTCTTTTTGGTTTTTGTAATAAGGTAGTATTGCCACTTAGATTAGATTTACCTATCATGAATTTTCTTTTCATGTGTTTCCTTTCATCGTTGCTATGTTTTGTCAATTTAGTTCAGTGTTTTGTTGTAATAAGCACGCTTGTGCACAAGTCACTGATTACTATCTATTGGATTCATGCACAGAGGACCATGCATAATTTTAGTGTGGGGTAGATCAAGTAAAGAGATGAGAATTGTTGGCTTCCATCTTATTACAGGTTGGCTCGTTCGAAGGTGTCTCCTGGAAGGCTGGTGCAAAAGAAAATTAGTTTTAAAGATACGGTGGATAGGGGTGCTCTAAAGGAAATTTATTTGATTAAAGACCATGTGGGAAATATGATCATGCAGTATAATGTGAGGTAGGAAGTGACATGAGGAGCTACTTGGGATATGACGTAGTGGTTATGTACTTTGGTGCAGGTAGGCACATGGAGGAGGTCTGTGGCCAAGAAGTAGTATAGCATGCCAGAAGGTTATGATTGCAGAGTGCAAAAGGAAGTCACAGAAGTGAAGAACGATAGAAAAGGTACTTTATTTAAAAAATTAATTAAAATCTTGGGTTGAAAGGACAATGTGGGTCATTTAAAAATTATAAATAGGGGTAAGGGATAGTATTTTTTCTACAATTTCCTTTGATGAGAACGTTGAGCAAAGAAGCTATCGAGTGTTTGAGTGCGAAGAAGATTGAAGTGAAGCACAAACTAGGTTAGTGTGTGGAGCTATGTGTAGATCCTTTCAGAAGGGAAAGTTGGAACCAATAACATGGCACAGAGAGAAGGTTTTGTGTATAATTTAAGTAGTTAGGGTTCGTAGCACTCGGGTAGAAAGAGAAGCTTATGTATCAGAGCACCTAGGGCATGTTAATTCATAGAAATATGGCCTCAAAAGGAAGAAACTTCAAGATGAAAAAGGATGGAAGTGGTAACGAAGGAACCCCTAGAGGAAATTTATTCAGAAATGCAGTATCCCTCTAGTGTGCATAGGGTGGAATATGGAAGTCAAAGCTCCCGAAGTGTAAGATAAGTGAGTATAACCATAGAACAAATGAGCATGAGAAGAGTTTGAAGGAAGATTTAGAAAAGGTTCTCCTAGGAACAAATGCAGAAGGAAATCCCTTGATTGACGACTCTATGAGAAGGCAACTGGAGAAGACTGGATTTTTACAGTTATATGAGCTTCCCTTCTTCGCGAAACCCGTGCATATGTATCAATGGTTGATGTTGAGGGTACACGAAGATTTCTTCTACTTTGCTGGAAGAAGGATGAGGATTACTTCTCAGTTGATTGAGCGAGTTATAGGTCTCTGGAGTACAGGTGAAGATATGGGATTGAATATTTGCACAAACATAAAGATAGATGAGCTGGCCACATAATTGAGCTATGAGAAGGGTAGAAAGGCAATGTCAATTATAGACTTGGATGACACTATGCAACTAGGGTTTCCTCCAGACTTGAGCTGCAAATTGGGTGCTTCTAAGTGGTGGATGAATGTGAATAAAATATTTCTGTATGTGGCACATAGAATGACACACAGGGTACACTATAATATCACATAATTTGTTGCAAACATGATTTTAGACTAAGTGCGAGTACAAAATGAGGAGGGTGCCAAAATAACGCGGGGGTCAATTTTACTCCTCATAGTGTTTTGGGAGATTGGAGTGCCAGATGGACCAGAGGACAATATGTGGGTTTACCCACCCTTGCATCCATCTCCCGTAGTATAATTCACAGAATACACTTGTGATGGGGTTATCACAAGTACATACAAGGCATGAATAAATAAATGGTATGACAGGTTAAGAGGGGAATTTGAGAATGAATGTCACATTCCACGTGAATTTCCCACTGTGGTTGGGCAGCAAATGAAATTTGTAGTGATGCAACACTACAATCTTACATGCTTCAAGATGGTAAAGGGGGAGATGAGACCCTGGTGCAAGATGCCATTTTCCTTCCCTGCATGATACCTCAAGTATTCAGTAAATAAGATAAAATACATGCAGAAGCTAACCTTTGATGTAGATAAGGTCAAATTATATTTGCACAACTTACGTGTGACTTATAGGTATGACTCAAGGCCCACATACTTGGAGGTATTAGAGCCTGATAAGTTGGACTTGCATCCCCAACTCAATGTCACCATCAATGGTTATATATGTAGATTTTTTGTACAAATAAGACCTAAAAATCAAGGAGGAGTTGAGGTGGATGTTATAGATTCCCCCTTCCCACAACCCGGAAGAATAGTTGTGCCACCATTGAAAAGAGCACGTGAAGAGGACCCTGAAGAAGAAGGAGATGAAGATGAGGGAAAGTTGGACCACTTGTAGAAGAAGATGTATTATTCTCGATGACATAATAGTGGTGCAGGAACCTCATAATAGGGGAGAATGGAGTAGGAAAAATAATGAGTGTGTAAAATCCATAGTTATCTCTAGCATAGAGGCAAGCGAAGAATCAAATCTAGAGAAGAACAGAGCATCTTTGAGAGAAGAGTTAGAACAAGAATTTGTAGAGAAATTAGAGAGGGAGAAAAAAGCCAGAGAGAAATAAAAAATGCTCATACAAGAGGAAGAAGGGAGTAAGATACTGGTGAAAGAGAGTACACCTATATAGAAGGAAGGGCTTATAAAAATGAGACTGGTGATAATTTTATCATCAAGGAGGATACAGGCTTAGTTGAAGGCACGAGCACACCCACTCCTAAGAAGTAAAAGAAAAAGAGAAATGCGTAGAGGAAGCATTGGAAACCTCAGTCACCTCACATGGACTATGTGGACAACCCTAAGAAGGTCTTACGGGGTCAGTTTCAGAGTACAATGGAAACAAACAAGTTGTATGCCTAGGAATTGATGAATATGAATGGAGGGGTGTCACAAACAAGGAACATGATAAGTTAGAGTCTTCATAGCCATAAATAGGAGCTAGAATTTGAAGTAAGAGAACACTCTATCAATACTATGACACTTAGGAAACAACCCGAGAAGAAGTATAAGGTGATAGATCCCAACCATTTGACTAATGAGCAGGCATGTAACACCCTGCATAAAAAGGGAGTAGAGGTAGTACACCAGAATTTGGACGCTAGCGCCATTGTTAAAAATTTGGTTTCTGATAAAAAGCAAAATGAGTGCGAGGTGGATAAATTGAGGAAGGTCTTGCAAGGGGAGCAAAAGAGAAGAAAGAAGGCATATGACAGAGCTAATGTGTTAGTGAAGAAAATTTTGGGACAATACCCATCATTGGTTAGCTAAGCCAGATGTGATTATGTTGATGAAATGGAGTATCTAGAGGACTTGGTGGGGATGCTTTTGGTGAACATAAAGAGTAGCATTGGGCCTACATAATAAGAAATTGCTGAGGAAAAAGCAGAGAAATTTGAGGCATGGATCACTGAGATGGAGGACTTGTTCTTTAGGCTCAAGGAAGAAAATGCAAAATCTGATATGGCCTTCAACAGATGTCAGAAGTGCGAGCCTTTTATTGATGCTAGGTTGGTGGATGAAGAAGCAATATTGCAGAAAATTCTAGAGAGGACACCTAATAACAAGGCTGAGTGCATCCAGGTGATAGAAGAAATTATTGCGCAGAAGTAAAAGATAAATAAAAAGAGGGAGAAGTTAGAGCTATGAATAGGCAAATTTCAGAATATGATACTAGACCATATGGATGAGATTGAGGGTGTGTGTGTCACATTGTCAGTGGTAATTCACGAGCTCAAAGGAAAAGTTGAAGAAAGCTCTCCTGATCGAGTGCCAGGGATTGCAGGGTCTGTGCCTAGGAAGGTCTTGCATGAGCTAGCGGAATGGAGAAAGGTGGTAAGTGAGATAGATTTAGTATTTCTAGATCTCCTTTGCTCGACCCTTGAATAGGTAGTTTTTGTGTATAATGATTCTTTTTGGGCCTTGAAATTTTGTTATCTCCTTCATAAATTGTGTGCTTAAGATGATCAAAGAATTGTTGGGGATGACAATACCATTAGTGTGGGGTAATGTTGCACCCCCGAAGTGTGCTATGTATAAGTAGTGCACATGAGTTTTAGACGCGTGATAGGTAGGCACAAAGGAACACGTGAGAGGTAGGCACAAAGGAATGCACAAAATAAGGACATCACGTGGGGGTTCACGATCGGTCAGAATATACTCTGAAATTAGCCTACTTTTGAGCGACAAGATAAAAATAGACAGTGGACAGTTGGAGTGGTATTCAAGCAACGTTTTGAGAATATGTTAATGCATGGAGTCTTGTGAATGAAGCAAATGATATTTTGGGAAAGATCACATGTAAGTGGAAGATCAAGAGTCATGTAGAGTTTGAAGCTAATAATAGGATTAGATCTAGAGTTAATTATAGATAATCTATTATTAGGCAAAGCTTGCATGCTTCTTTAGTTATCTTTGTAGTGGTGCATGAATATTTTGAGCATGCAGCCTGTTTTGAGAGTGAATGGGTGGTGAAGGGAAAGTCCCCACCCCCTATATATGTATTGATTTACACAATTTAGGGGGTTCTGAGTTGAGATCTGGATTGTAACAAAGTTATGCTGCTGGTATGTTTTCACACATGGTTTTGTGATGATGCTTAGGGTGTATTCAACTTCTGTGTTTGGTGATGAATTAATATGATGGATCTTTGTGGATGGATATTATTTTTTGATGTTTGTAGTCATGATTATTGTATGGTAAATATGATCTTGATCCTTGTTTGATTCATTACGCACTGTGCTTGTGATATGAATTTTGTTATACTTTGCATTCAATTACTTGTTATGGATATGGAATACATGAATGTTCATGCTAACATCTTGACAAAGCTTCCATAAAAGAGGGACCTGACACCTTCGCATGCTTCGAGTGAGCGTTCAGATTCATTTGGATGAAGTGCTAGCGCACCTAAGGTTTTGAGTGGGACTATAAGACTACAATAAACAATATTAATTTTTTTGTTTGATGTAGGATTGTATAATCCCCACGGATTCTCGTGCATCACTATAAAAAATCAACAAGTTTGTTTTATACTCTTACAAAAATTCTATTCTTGACTCTAGATCATGGTATCACTATGATAGACATACCAATATGACCCATGCTTGACTCTGGATTAGGATATCACAATGTAGTGTCTAATTAGGTGATCCAAGATGACAAATTATAACCTCTATATTCGACCAAGTATACATGTATCAGGACCTTAAAGGATGCATAATAGATAATTAATCATTTAATAGACACATGATGAGAATATATACATTTCCAAATACTAACAATATTTGCATTTGAGGGATTATCTTGAATATAGCTTATAAAAGACATGAATTCCTTAAGGGGAGTTTAAAAAATATTTCATTAATTTCTGCCCTAGATGCTTAGTTTACCATTACTTCCTGACTGATCAATTCTAAGATTTCATCTGAGAATATAATTTCTTCGCACTTTGTCCAGAAAGGTCATATTAGGGTAGCTACCACATATTTCATAGTATCAATTTAAGGAGTTTCTATTTCATTTATCAAACAATGTAGCATGGTGAACTCTCCTAACAAAGAACTTTGAATTAGCTATGCATACTTCTAAAACTTCAAGTTCAACACAAAGTCATCCTAATTACTTACCTCCTTAATAATGTTTCCTAGAAAAATAGTTCATACCTATAACATTTATCATTGCTAGTTCTAAAAACATATAATAATCATACTAGAAAAACCAATTTAAATAAAAACTCCTTTGAGAAAGAATTTCCACAACTTAGATATAGTGCATCTATTTAAGGACAAAGTACGATTCAATAGTAACATGCATAAATTGTATCAAATACCTTTCAATTGAATACATTATTGCAACAAAATTAATAAATATCCTTGTATAACATCATTCATTTCTTTCACTAAAGAATTCATATTATATATCATTTTACATTCCTAAACATAAAGGAAAGGGAGGTAAATTTTGAACACTTAAATTTAAATTCCTCAACACAAGAAACCCTTAAAGGGAATAAGGTACATTTAAGAAATGACCCAAACTACACCAAAAACTTATTACAACTTTTTTATCAAAAAATTAAAAATATTAAGATTTTTTTTCATCTTTCAGAATGCAACATAAACTAGTACTTACAGTAATTCTGGATCTATTGAAATAAATTCCTCTTCCTACATAATAAATGTTAAAAATGATGTCAGTGAAAAAAATTGGCAAGTTCCTTTTTCGAATATCATCACATTGTTAGAACATTCAAATATATTCAAGAAGCCTATGTAATCAATTCCAAATCCGAGAGGGAGATAAATTTCATTAAATTTGTGCATTCTAAAATACTAAAATAGCCATCACATTAAAATTTCATTAAAACTACATTGCATTTGAACATCATTACCCTGCCATACATGAAACTCATAGAATCTTGGAACCGGAAGGCACATGCCAAAAAATCCACAAGGATACAAATAATGATATGCATATGCGTATGTGCATGCATCAAATGACATAAACATAAGGAAGTATGATCGAAGGTTTTCGTATACATACTTAAAATTAGAAATATTGTTGATTGGTCGTTGGTTCATTGGTGAAGTAGTTTGGATCATAAAGAACCTAGGGACCAAATCTTACTAAATGCAAAAGTCAGGATAATGAAAATGGGATAAAGATAAAATCATGCCCCTTACCATGTGAATTGAAACCTGAAAAGACTGGAAAAATTTTGACCTTCAACATTTTTGTAGAAACATTAGATCTAGGAATAACACTAAACTAGTCTCCCCTATACTATGGTTCTCAAGAGAAAACAAATATTTCTAGTAGCTAAGTATAGAAAATACGGAGAAACATGTTTAAGAAAAATAAAGCAATCAAAATGCTCGAATCCATAACTTTCCATGTGCCTCTTATCTATACTAGAACTAGGGTTTCCTGGAAGTTTCCTAGAACCCGACCACAATCTTTCACCATTTTCTCCACCATGTAGTTCTCAGCAGTTCAAGGTATACATGTGTGTATGGAAACATACAATATATAAAACCCATTGGAGTGTGAAGTGATGTGTTTTGAACAAGGTAAGTTTATCTGTACCTAAAGCTTATTTATATTATTTTTCATTCCTAATTAAGACCGTGATCCTATTTTCTATCATGGTTGATATTTTCTTCTAATGTTATATCAAATCTCAAGAGAATTCAAATGATAATATTAAGGTGTTATTATTATCCTGTCAAAAGTAAGTATATTGTCTTCGTCTTTCATATTAATCCTTTTTCCTTTCCAACTACTTTCTACCATGTACTTTGTATGCACATTATAATTTTTATTTGATCATAAGTCATATTTATCTTTCTTTTCATTGATGGCTAGCGCCTTACTTTGTTCAAGTCCTAAAAATGTAGAGATGAAGGTGACATGTATTTGAACTTTTATTAAGGAGACACTTTTTTTAACATTGGAAGACGTGTAACATTTTGTTTCACTCTAGATGACATGTATAAAAGAGTAGACAATCTATGTCTGATATGGAAGCTTCCTCACCACCGATCTTTCCAGATTTAGGGTGAGATTTCTGTCAGGTTCAGTTGTAATATAGCAAACAAGGTTATTCGTTTCTCTTTGTGTGATAGAGTTCCATTTGCATTTCCCTTTATTAGTTCATATTATCATTATAGTGTCGATGTTTATAAAAAAACCTTCTCTAATTGAGTGAAAAATATACTTTATAAAAATGTAGTTTGCAATTATATTGAAAAATACATCTTTTATTAACTATGATTGGAACCAATCACCTGTGATATTACAAGCCCTCTATTGACCAACTCAACTACCACCAAAAAATAACAATTTGCAATGAAATATATTTATTTTAAAAAAATCATTTTTTATTGACCCAACAACTATGACTTACTGTCAGCTGTGGCGTCAATCCCATACATGCATATAGTCTGTTATGGGTATGGTGTAATTTGTATAGAGTATAGCCGATGGCCTCAAACTGTTTATTCAATTTTTCTACATTACCTATTTTCATTGATTTGGGCCTTTGTAATGCTCTACATAGAAGATTCCCTCGAGATCAACTTGGGAGAAAAGTGAGTTTTTCATAGAAGACAACATCGTTCTTTTCTGCCGAGATTAAGAAGTGACTAGTTAGTTATTGTCTGCTGATTGGAATTTTATCTTTCTTTTTTTTGTGTGAGGGCATGAGATGTCTATCGATTATTCATATGGAGATGGTTTTTATCTTTGTTTTTCATCATACCCAATGTGTTATATAGGGTTTAACATTAGTTGTATTCAAGAATTTATAGCCTCATATGAAAGTGAATCTCCATTGGATAACAAGACATGCATGCAACACATAGGACTCGTTTATGACGATTTTGGTTAATTTTTGGGTGATTTCAAATGAGTGTTGACTAATTTAAATTGCTAAGTTTTATTGGTTGATTTGTATTTAAAGCCAACATGGACCTCGCCTTGTCCAAGCTCTGTCCTATTGTTCCAATGCAAGTATTGATGTCCTTGATTTTTACATTTTTTTTGGGATTTCATAAGTATCATATTTTCATAATTTGTTTTGGTTGGGGGGCACCAGGGTGAAAATTTCAGTATATTTCTAAATATATTGTCAAACAACCAACTTTGAGACGTGTCGTCATTCAATTTGTTATAACAAGTACTAATTGATTGATTCACCAATATGAAATGTAGAAACTCCCAATCTTGAATAAAATATATGACACATTTTATGTTCTATTATCAAGTTGCAAATATGATTATATGGATAATTTTTTTATATAGATTTAAAAGACTTGCAACCTCTAGTATTATGCTACAATTCATTGATTTTTTTTTTTGCATAACTTATTCTCATATCATAAAATATGGGAAACCCCCACTGCTTCCCACCTATAATCTATTTGTTTACTACTATTACAGACTTTGTATATTCTATTACATGTGTTGATTCTATATCCTACTAAGCAAGGTGCCTTTTAACTGGCCACAACATAGAATTCAATGCACTCAAAACTTCTTACATTATAACAAAAGTTAGGAAAAATTTGATTTAAGGGGTTATAAATACCAAGCCAAGTTTTGTCAAGACCACACATATCTTGAATCAAACGTATGAAAAACTAGTGTAATATAATAGTGGAGAGATCAACAACATAAAGTTTAATCATATAATTTTATTGTCCCCAATTTTAAACTCAAGAATTTTTTGAGTCCACTACAGAAATTTGGTTATAGTTGTCTAAATTCCATAAAAATTGCTCATGTGTGTAAAAACTCATTTCTAAATTAAAAACTTAGACTTTCCTTCCACTTTTACAAATTGCATCTTAAATAAGGCCAAAAGTATGTTAGTGTCAATCAAACTTTCAACCCTACTCGACAAGGAAAAAAGCTTGATTAGTCTTGATCAAATTTTTGATCTTGCTCAATAAGGCCAAAATATCGATCAATCTTGATTGCACTTTTGACGTTGTTCGACAAAGACAAAAAATTAATTAGTCTTGATTGGCTGTTTGACCTTGCTTGACAAGCCAAAAACCCGATCAATTTTGATCAAACTTTTGACCTTGCTTGACAAGGCCAAAATTCCAACCACTCTTGATAAAAATTTTGATCTTGCTCGATAAGGCCAAAATCTCAATCAATGTTCATCATAATTTTGACCTCGGTCGACAAGGCTGAATTTCTGCTTGCAAGCATGTCTCAAAAATCAGATTATCTGATTTATACAAGAACATTAGCTTAGATTCTTTCATGATGCAAATATTTACATGTAAATTGCACTTCGATCTTTGAATCTTGAAATGCCAATTTTTTACATGAATATGCAAAAATCAAGATGTTTTGAAGGCCATGAGAAGCTCAAATCATGCCTAACTTTAGGGGTACATGGAGCACACCAAAGGTTTTGCTCCCGAACACTGTGAGGGTGCTGCCCCTCGACACCATTGGGGGCTACCGTCCCCATACCCCAACTTCCAAAACCAAGAAGGAAAAATACAGTTATTCAAGGGAACTACACCATTGTAAAATGTCACCAATGTGATTAAACGGATCCTCATAAAAAAAAGGATGCTGTTGATGTGGATGAAGATTATGGGAAATATTTACAAAGAAGAGGACAGATGATTTACAAAAAGTTAGATCAAGAATGTGCACCTACAATATCTTGTATTTTTATCATTTAAAATCGCACGTTCCATTTTATATGTTGCAATTTGTAAAGTCCTATGAGAATTCAACTCTTATCTCTATAAATGTGCAAATGAACTTTGGTCAAAGTAAAAGTTTTTTTTATTAGGCAACTTGACTCTTTCTTCCACGTATGTTTTTGTAAGATAGGGAGAATTTACCTATAAAAATTTACCATCAAGATATTGTAAAAACACTTTTACCATTTGGATATTTTATAGGGATAAACTACTTTGCAATACTTTCAAAGGATATTTCTTTAGGGATATGTGGAGAGAATTTGTGTTGTTCAAGTGATTGCAAAAGGACATTTTATCATTTCTAGAGGGGATTCAAATTACTAGAGACTTGGAGAGATTGTTGGTTATAATTTGTGGTACCCATGATTTTTGTACAATATCTTGTATGAGAGGAAAGGGTATGAGACTTTGTGTTCATCCGTGTGAAGAAATAATACAAGATCTACCAAAATTTGTGTCAGGATTTTTATGGTAATAATGTGTCATGTGTTTATATTTCGTCATTTATTTCATGCATGAAAGTCCTTCTTAGAAATTTTTATCATTTCAAGTAATTTGCTTATAGATTAGAATCTAATAAGTGTTTTCTTATTTAAAATGAAAGTTCTCCCTTCCTTTCTAAATTCTCCATTCCTTTTCTCTCTCTTTCCATATTATATTCCTTTCATGGGATTAACATTCCACCTGTGCAAGTTAATTAGTGTTTAAAGAGCAATCTAGATTAAATACTGAAATCAGCTATATTGGTTTTCTTATACCAAATATTGGAATTTGATTTGGCTATTATTGGAATCCAAAAAGGGGCTTTTTGGAATTTGATTTGGCTATTATTGGAATCCAAAAAGGACTTTTTTTGGAATTATATATCATGTATGAGGGATTTCCATTTTAGGGGTTTACAATTTTTTAGTACGAATAGGAAATACTTATTGGAATAATTAATACATTTATAGCTTTACAAAGCATAGAAAATACTTATATTGTCCATTCTCATACAAACAAACATTTTTTATCTTCTATTGAATGGGCATATGCCAATTCTCATATAAGAATCATAGAAGAAAAATAGAGGTAATATTTAATTTGTTTTAGAATGGACAAGTTCCCATTCTCACATCCTTTATAGTGATATTAA
Organism: Taxus chinensis; assembly: GCA_019776745.2. Classification (NCBI taxonomy): domain Eukaryota; kingdom Viridiplantae; phylum Streptophyta; class Pinopsida; order Cupressales; family Taxaceae; genus Taxus; species Taxus chinensis. Next base: position 97,663,610 of record CM034155.1, read on the forward strand.
AATTATTAAGTTCAATATTGCTTCAATGAGTTAGAATGGTTAGAAAAGGCATATGCCCATTCTCATACAAACAAAGAGTTTTATTATTGTGATGAGAATTTTTATCATTGTGATGAGAATCGACATATGCCATTTCTCATACTAACAAATATTTTTATCATTGTGATGAGAATGGGCATATGCCCATTCTCATAAGCTTAATATAGAAAGAAAGAAAAATTTGGATGTGATTTATTTTAACTATGGGGTCGTGCACATTTGCATGTTGTATATTTTACATATTTTGATCATATATATTTGTATCTAATATTGCTTCTAATTTATGATATCAATAAAAATTGACAAATGTTTAACTATAACGTGGATTTATTTGCATAGAATGAAGGTAGGAAATGTGTTGTTATGAGATAAATACAACATAAAATGATGGTAATAAATGAATTGTTAAGAGATAGTCTACAAAAATAAACCAATATTTATATATTTTTATGAGATAGACTAAAAAACAAACCAATTATTTTATATTTATTAATCAACACAATAGTAACAAGTAAACTCAATCAAGCTCAGTATTCGTGGAAATGTGTTGTTATGATAAAAATACAAGTCACAATTCTTTTTGTATAAAATGATGGTAATAAATCCATTGTTATGAAATAGACTAAAAAAACCAATATGAATGAATTTTTATGAGAAAGACTACAAAAATAAACTAAAATTTATCTATATATATTTATCAACATAATAGTATCAAATACACTCAATCAAGCTCAGTAATTGATTTTTTAAATGTTTCCAAAGACCGACGTAAATTTGGGTGTGGACCCACATGATTTAACCATGTACATAAGTGTGTGAAATTTTTTCTATCAGAATGCATTGTGCCATCAAATTTCTAGCTAGAAGGAAATCCAAATAAAAGTGCCTCAGTTCTGTCATGAACAAAACATTTTGTTTCACCTATGAACAATATGTTTTCTACTCCATATATTTGGGTGTACTTGTCGAGAACCTTTTGCATATTTTTTTGTAAACTGGCACAATATTCCCCTTCTTTGATCTTAAAAATTTGTTGCTAATTTCACACTCTGATATGCCCCAGCAAAAAATGAATTCAATATTTCTTAGCCAATCAAATTTTTGAATGAAGGCATGTCATTCTCTTGAATGCAGGTATGTAAACCACAATCCAATATCAAAATGTTGTCATGCTATCCTTAACAATTCAGGGCTAAAAGTATGACTGAAGTATCAGTAGCATGCATATGTAAATTCTGGTTGTATGGTCAGTGATCTAAATTCAGAAAGCCCTGGAACTCCAAAGAGAAATTCTTCTACCCCCAAAACCAATAACTTCTTTCCATGGAAAACGAGATCTGAAAAACCAACCAATAACAAAACTCTTTTTCAATAAATTAAATCATAGATTATATTATCTGATTTTATTGATAATTACTTTCTTTTTGTATAATCCTATCAAAGCTAGTTTTGAGCATTAAATGGTAAACTATCAATAACATCCTAATTTATCATTATCTACTAATCACATCATTTGGATGAAATGTGAACAAAAACTAAAAAATTGTAATAAACACATTTTGAGCATTACATACTAATAACCATCAATAACATCTTATTAAAGAGTATATAATAATCACTTCAAATGGAAAATGGGAAAAAGAACTACAAAAATGTAATAAACACAATTTTATATATTCATTTGTTCCACTCTTGTTTTAAATAGAGCACATCCCTTTAAGATGTCTCTTACATCATCTGCAACCCGTGCCATTGATAGTTGAGAAAACAAGTCAGACATAAGCCACCTATTATTTTTAAAGTCTTTCTCAGAAACCTTTGGAGACACCAAAAAGTTTTCTTCAGGAACCCCTTTGTTGTCTATGTTAACTACAACCATAGTTTCACATTTGTATGGAAACTTTGGTGTCTTCCAAATTGTTTCCAAATTTTTAATAAATTTGTCTCCCTCTTTTTTGCAATGCTTTGTACCCCAACAAAAAAAAGGTTTCACGTGTCCACTTTAGCTGAGAGTAACAATTTTGTTGCTAGTTTTTCTACACTGGCATTTGTATCCAACATAGATGACCAAAATGCTATTTGATGAAACTCTTTAAACACAGAAGTTAGAAATTGGGTAATAGAAATTCGTGGTAGGAGGTGCTCATTGTTCAATTGAAATGTATTTTCCTTTTTAGAAGTACACTTTTGAACTAACAATTCTTCTAATTCAAGAACAAGCAAATGTTTCTTTTGAGGCACTGCAAAAAAAGTAATATTAAACTTCATTATTAACTTGTATGTATTTCAAATACGATAATAATATTTCACAAAATATTTTTACCTATTTCTTTACATCTATTTGTTTGTTGTAGATTTTCTAGATTTTCTCCAGCTGTATCTTCACATAAAAATTGAAATTAGGATATATTTATCAAATTGATTCCAACTAATATTGACAAATAAAAAAGATTAATATTTTTACCTATTTCTTTACATATATTTGTTGAATTCTCTCCAATTGCATCTGCACATAAAAATTGCAATTAGGATATATTTATCAAATTGACTCAAACTAATATTGAAAAGTAAAAAATATTATTAAATTTTAAATAATACTTGATACCTATTCATGAACAACCTGTCATAATTGATGGTGAAGGGTTTGATGTAGCTTCAGTATTAATCACCATCAGTTGTGTGTTTTGTTGTGTTTTGTTGGGTAAATTTTTTTTCTTGTCTGGCCAACATCATGCTATTGTTAGGAATAATATCTTTTTCTTGGTTGCCAACATCGTGTTATTAGGAATCATGGATTGTAATGGATTAACCTCATGGCTTACACTTTGTTCTCCACTCATAATAATGCTATTAATAGGAATAGTATCTTCCTGTAATGGATTAACCTCATGGCTTGCACTTTGTTCTCCACTCATGATCATTTGTAAGGGCTCAACAGTTGCTTCCAATGAACATAAATACTTATAATATAAAGTAAAAATTGTAAACAATGAACTGTTGTCCATTCTCACTTAATTACTGTAATACCATGTTTTATCTTGTATTCATTAGGTGGATACATGTTCACTGTAATACCTATTCAATCTTGTATTCACTTGGTGGATACCTGTTCTCAATTAGGAATCATAGAAGAAGAATAAAATGTTGCATAAATTTGTTTGTTTGTATGAAAGAGATGTTACATAATCTGGTTGTCTGATGCAGAGCCTAAATCACTTGCAATCTATCACCAAGGTTAGAATGACCCAAGACTTCAAAGAATACCTTTTACTTGGCCAGTAAATACTTTTCTCTAGGTCTCCACTCTTCAAAACTTGCAATTTTTTCCTTATGATAATTATTCATAATTGTCTTATATTGGCTGGACTATCCTTGGCAGAGCCGAGTGCTGCACTACATACCATCGATGAGAGGGATCAAGCCTTATGTAGTTCACCTTTTTTATAAGGTAGAGGGGCCATTCCCCATGATTTCTAATATACTTTATAGAGGTATTAAAAAATAATTAAGTTCAATCATTGTATTGAATGTGTGGATGCCTGTTCTTCTATAGGAATCATTGAGGAAGAATATATGATTGATATATGAGAATGGACATATGCCCATTCAATACATGCAATATTGAACTTAATCATTATAAAACCTCTATAAAGGAAGTGGTTAAAAAATTTAGAATATTTCTAACTCTAATATAAAATGTTCACAGGAATGATTGTTTCTAACTCAACCCATGATTCAAATTATCATTTGGTTTCCTTTCCCGTTTAGGTCAGGACAATTTCCCATTGTAAAAAACCTATAATTTTAACTCCTCATTAGTTCTCCTTTTTTATAAGGTATAAGGGCCATTCCCCATGATTTCTAACATACTTTATAGAGGTATTAAAATGATTAAGTTCAATCATTGTATTGAATGTGTGGATGCATGTTCTTCTCTAGGAATCATTGAGGAAGAATATATGATTGATATATGAGAATGGACATATGCCCATTCAATACATGCAATATTGAACTTAATCATTATAAAACCTCTATAAAGGAAGTGGTTAAAAAATTTAGAATATTTCTAACTCTAATATGGAATATGACATATGCCCATTCAATACATGCAATATTGAACTCTACCCATGATTCAAATTATCATCTGGTTTCCTTTCCCTATAGCTGGACAATTGCCCATTGTAAAAAAAGTAACTTTTAAATCATGTCAAGAATATTCTCTAACTAATAATAAAAAAAATTTTTCTTAAATGGAATGATTGCATTTCTACCTCTAAGTTTATAAGTGGTTATAAAATGTTCAAACAGGAATTATTGTTTCTAAATCTACCCATGATTAGAATGTTTTTCATCAAGAGATATCATACAAACAAACTTTTTTTGTCTTGTATATAATTGTAATTATGAGAATATATGTAAAAACTTAAATTGAAAGAATGGTTAAGAATGGTGCCAATTGTACATATGCCCGTTCAATACATATCAATTTAAAAACCTCTATAAAAAAGGTGAACTAATATAACTATGAATAATATTTTACCTTTCTCTGTCTATTCCCATTCTGGGATTTAATTCTCTCTGAGTAGATTTACAAAGATTCTCTATTACTTCCTAGTGCCCATTCAAAGAAAGTGAATTTATTATTCTGAAACAATTCCCTCTAAAAGTATGTGAATTTTAATTCTAAAACAAATTTTCAGTTTTTGTGATACATATTTTATGTACTTGCTCAATTCAATACAAAGTGCCCAAAAACAAAAATACAAACAATTAAACTTAATCATTTTAATACCTCTAAAATGAAACAAATATGCCCATTCATCTTCTAAACATTCAACTATATAGCAAGCAATATTGAACTTAATCATTTTAATACCTCTAAATATTCTGAGAAAGAAATTTTTAATCTATTCTTATAATTAAACTTCTAACTTTTTTTTACATATATTCTATAATATGAAAATAACTTAGGAGAAAACTATATGAAGGATGTACATCTTAATATTAGAACAAAGTAAACATTGTTAAGAATTAATGTATACATATAATGACTATAATGAAAAGAACACAAAAATCGTAGAGGCTATTTACCTAGAGGTGTAGTTAGACATTTATAATAGTGTTGGATCATGATCTCCTGCTTGTGATTCTCCACCATAAAGATAAGTGAGGACCTCTTTGTATTATGTGTTTCCTTTAATGCATTTTTCCCACCATATAATGTTAATATTGCATTAGTGTTGCATCTCTCAATCATGTGCTCCCAAAAATGCACTGATCTCTCACATTTGAAAGGATGTTCAGGGATGACAACTCCAATTTCATTCGGGTTGATAATATCCAAGGGCTCTGAATGTTTCCAATCTAGGTCCACTGTAACATCTTCCACCTCCATAGTGGTTGAATTATGAACACCATATATGGTAAAAATCACTGACATCCCTTGAAATGCATGTTCTGCATTCAAAATTTTGTAACATCCTTATGAAATTATTGCTTTTTTACTTTTTTCATGTATATTTTTACAGCAGTATCAAATAAGCTAGCTTGTACTACTGGAAGTATAAAGACACAGAAACAACTCATTTTACTACACCCAATGACACAAAGAAGCTCAACAATATCATTTTGTGAGACAATACTCACAAGATTACAAAAATCAGCAATTACGACTTCTACAGTGAGTGGCGGTAAATGGAATTCCAAACCTCTCAATGTTCTACTAAGAAAAAAAGGATAAGAACATTGACAAGTGAATTCATATGTATCTGACATCCTTGGTTGAGAATTTTTATTAGCCGCAGTCACATACAATTCAAGTAGTTCAATAGCATTTTTTGAATAATTTGGTAAATTTATTTCCCCTAATGGTGTTTTTTTCCTTTTCAATTTTTTCTTTTCTTCTCTAAGATCTTGACATAGTTGAGAAAAATGTGACTCATGGATGGAAAATTTTTCAATCACATTTAATACATTGCATCCTATAAGAGCAACATATTCTGGAACTCTTGCCAGCATATAAGACATAACTTTGGCTCTTGTTTCTCTACCCTGCTTTACTCTTTTGTAGTAATCTTTTAGAAACATTGCATTAACACCATACTCATCTCTGAACCAAACTTCACCACTAATGCATTTATCTGTAAGGACATCTAATTCTTCATCTGTCATACCTTTCATGCATCTGAATAGTCCTGTTGTAAGCAGATCTAATGAATTTGGCTTGAAATCTGGGTCTGTAGATTTTTTTGGGCTATAAGGCAACCCACCATTGGTATAAAAATCAAAAACTAAAACCCACTTATCCCAAATTTCATCTGGGAGTACAAGAAATGAAATTTTATCATTCAAACTTTCCAATTTTCCCTTCTAAAAAAGAAACAAAATTTTCCTTTCGAATGACTGCATGTGAACATTAAAATAAATTTTATTAGTTTAGCATTCTATGAGAAATAATGTAAGTTAATTTCTATGTGCAAAAAAACTTAATACAATTTATAAATACCTTCCAGCCCTCTGACTTTTCGTGACCAGAACCAGGATGTTGTGGTCTCTTCTCTAAGATCCACCTTGACCTGGCTTTGTACAACGAGTCAATAAATATTGTTTTCACCCATGTTTTGTTTTCCATATTTTGTTGCTTGCAAATACTGATTATTTGTTCTATTGTTGCTTTGGAAGATAGAATACATGGGAAGACCTTTGTTTGATTCTATCATGAATAGATGAAAAATCAGGATTTGCAAGGATTTGTTTTTGGGCTTCAATTGTATGTTGCCCATCAATAATATAGAAATGAGTTTCTATGTCATGAATTTCATGCTCAAACTCCATGTCAAAAATATCACCAGTAGATTTTTTGAAAGGAAGAAAAATTGCATCCTGCTGAAGAGGTACAGGGTTGCACAACATAGAGTGCACAAGGAGACTGACACTTGCTAAATCAAGTGATTTGTATTGGTATTTTGTAGGAGCTACATGGAAACGACCAATATCAATTTTGAATGAATTTTCTTCAAATAAAAAAAGATGAATCTCTTTAGATAATGTAGATTGAATTTTTTTAAATTCAGTTTGAGCTTGTTTTAATAATGTTTTCTCTTTTGCAGATTGCTTCACCTCTTGAAAGTGTGATTCTGAAATGTCTTTTTCCAGCTTAGATAATTTTTGTCTTTTGAGCATGGTAAACATTTTTTAATGTAATTTTCATTGGCCCACTTCCTTATCCATATTCAGGTGGTGGGAAACAAGATGAAGTGAATGCATACTGATATAGCATTTTGAATACGGTGACAATTCCTGCACAAATAGCTTCACTATTATGCACACCACTCTTGTCCCCTTCAGTGTATGGCTCAATTTTCCAACCATAACTATAACATGAATCTTTGTATTTTTTTGTTGACCTTTCCATGCCATATTTTTTGTAAAGAGAAACCTGTAATTCCATTTTATGTAGTGAGCATGTTCTCGATGCATTGTCCACTTTTTCCACTTGAAGAGATACAATTGTATCTGTTATACACTTTATGCTCACAAGAATGCCAATTGGTGTGTGTTGGTCTCCCAAGGAATGAAACAACCACAAATCATTGTAATAATTATCAGGGGTGTGAAATTCAATGAACCATGCTTCATCCCTTCTTCCATAGTCATCTGCACCATCAATAAATGGAATTTCCTTATATGGGGTCATGGTAATAAGAGCCATTTTTTGTTGTTACAAATTTTGTTAGTGTAATATATATCAAAATCTTCACAGACTTAACATTTTTTATAAAAGTAACAAGTTGTGATAACGTTCAACTTCCCATTTTAAACTCTATTCTTTTTCTATGATTGCATCTACCCATGATAAGTTTGTTTGTTTGTATTGAATGGGAAGATGCCTATTCTCATGTGATATAATTGTTTGTTTATATTAGTGTAATACATATCAAAATATTCAAAAACTTTACATTTTTTATAAAAGTAACAAGTTGTGATAACATTCAACTTCCCATTTTAAACTCTATTCTTTTTCTATGATTGCATCTACCCATGATAAGTTTGTTTGTTTGTATTGAATGGGAAGATGCCCATTCTCATGTGATATAATTTTTTGTTTATATTGAATGGGTCGATGCCCATTCTCATGTAACATAACTATTAGAAGAAGAATAGAGATAAATTTAAGTTAACTTCAATTCGTAATTTTTTAGAGTTATTAGAATGGGCAAGTGGAGTGAAAAATTTAACTTTGTTTTAGAATGGGAAGATGCCCATTCCCATATAGGAATCATGGAAAAAGAAGAATAGAGATTAGAGATATTAAAATGATCTGCCCATTCCCATATAGGAATCATGGAAGAAGAAGAATATAGATTAGAGGTATTAAAATGAATGTAATTAATTTATTATAGAAGGAAAGATGTCGTTTATGTTACTTTTACTCTATCTAATTTGCAAGTTTCAGAGTTTCAAAAATATTTGAAGAAAATGTTTATGCTACTTTTACTCTCTCCACTTTATTTTTTCATCCTTTCCACTTTAAAAGGGAAGATGCCCATTCTCACATATAACTAATAGAAAAAGAATAGAGATAAATATGCTCATTCTCATGTATAACTAATAGAAATATCTTATATATCTAATTTAATACAAGAAGAATAGAGATAATTTTAAGCTCAACATATTATATTTACATTCTTTTAACATGGGAAGGTTATTCTCATACAAACAAACATTGTTTGTTTTTTTAATAATTTGTGAATCATCTCCATATATATATATATATCTGTATTTTATACGGTTAATATGATCATAGTAAATTTTATCTATATTCTTCTTATGTGATTCAAATTATTTGTATGTCTATTCTTCTTTTGTGATTCAAATTATTTTATCTCTACTCTATTTAAGTGTTTATAACTGTATCATATTGGCTGGACTATCCCTGGCCGAGCCAAGTGTTGCACTACATACCCTCTAGAGGGATCAAGCCTTATGTAGTTCTCATCATATTAAAGACCGTAGTAATAGAAGTGAAGCATTTCATTTCTGAAGATGAAGTGAAGCATCAAGATATTAATAGAAGTGATGCATTTCATCCTGAAGATGTGATTCAAGAACATAATGGTCTTGCATTACCAAACATCAACATGAATCACATAATTAGGATTAAATGATAAAATTTCATTGTGACTGCTAGTTGAATATTCCTTGTTGAAGAAATGATTAGGTGCTCATGTTTTCCTACACCCCATCCTGAAACTTGCACAAAATGGGAAATCATTCAATGCATAGCTCAAGTTCTTGTTTATAATTATATCATTTTGGCTGGGGTAATAGATTCAGATATATTAGATGTTTAGAATGGGCATATTATGCTCTACATACCCTCGAGAGGGATCAAACCTTATGTAGTTCTCATCTTACAATATATATAGATATATATCCATTCACATTTGGGAAGCATAAAATAAGAATAAATATTTTGAATGGGAGTATGCCCATTCTCATATAAGAATTATAGAATAGAATTGGAAGATGTGCCTTGTGACAGTTTCAACAAGATTTGAAGAAAATGTTTATGCTACTTTTACTCTCTCTACTTTATTTGTTCATCCTTTCAGCTTTAAAAGGGAAGATGCCCATTCTCATACATAACTAATAGAAGAAGAATAGAGACAAGTTTTCTCATTCTCATGTATAACTAATAGAAATCTCTTATATATCTAATATAAGAAGATTATAGATAACTTTAAGTTCAACATATTATATTTACTTTATTTTAACATGGGAAGGAATGGGAAGCAGTGCATTGTGATAACCTTTATAGAAGATGTGTACATTTATAATGGGCACAAGCCCATTCTGATACAAAAAAACATTGTTTGTTTTGAAGTAATTAGTATTATTGTATTACACTAGCTGGACTATCCCTATAGAGTGATGTGTTGCACTACATACCCGTGAGAGGGATCAAGCCTTATGTAGTTCTATTATTTTGTTTATAATTGTATCATTTTGGCTGGACTAACCTTGGTGGAGCCAAGTACAGGCACACACACCAAGTGTTGCACTACATACTTGAGAGGGATCAAGCCTTATGTAGTTCTATTATTTTGTTTATAATTGTATCATTTTGGCTGGACTAACCTTGGTGGAGCCAAGTACAGGCACCACCAAGTGCTGCACTACATACCCGCAAGAGGGATCAAGCCTTATGTAGTTCTATTATTTTTTTATAATTGTATCATTTTGGCTGGACTAACCTTGGTGGAGCCAAGTACAGGCACCGCCAAGTGTTGCACTACATACCCGTGAGAGGGATCAAGCCTTATGTAGTTCTATTATTTTGTTTATAAGTATCATGGACTAACCTTGGTGGAGCCAAATATTGAACGCCAAGTCATTACACTACATACCCGTGAGAGGGATAAGCCTTATGTAGTTCTATTATTTTTTTATAATTGTCTCATTTTGGCTGGACTAACCTTTGTTTAGAATCAGGCACCACCAAGTGCTACACTACATCTCATCAAGCCTTATGTAGTTCTATTATTTTGTTTTAGAATGGGTCATGCCTATTTCTGGACCCATTGGTCATATAGGAATCATTAAAATATATTTTTTTACCACCATTGACATATATCCCATCCTCATATTATGTAGTTCTATTATTTTTTTAGAATAGGTAGATGCCCATTTCATTTATCATTAAAATAAATTGTTTCTCATATTATATATATTTAACACTGTTTATTTATTAATTAAAAGGTAATTCTTTTTAAAACATGTCCTCGATACTCATTGGAGGGAATTATTTACCACTATTTATTTATTAATTAAAGGTAATTGTTTTAAAACACATCTTTGACCACTCAGTGGAGGGAAAATGAGATAGAATTTTTTGATTTGTAATTATTATTAATTGTATTATACTAGGTGGACTATCCCTGGCAGAGCCAAGTTTGCACTACATACCCTGGAGAGGGATCAAGCCTTATGTAGTTCTCAGTTATCATCTCGTATTATGTATATATATAGAATATATCCATTCACATTTAGAAAACATAGAAGAATAATAGATATTTTGAATTGGCATATGACCATTCTCATATAAGAATTACAGAAGATAGAATGGGAATTTGTGCATTGTAAGTAACATATACATGATGTCAAGTTGTCATTCACATTGAGGGTAGAAGAAATTAATTTACCACTATTAAGAATTTATTATAAAAGAATTTGTAATTGTAGAAAACATATCTTTGACCACTCATTTGAGGGAAAGTGAGATTAGCCTTAATGTTTTGTAATTATTAATAATTGTATTATACTATAGAGCCAAGACTATCCCTGGCAGAGCCAAGTGTTGCACTACATACCCTTGAGTGGGATCAATAGCAAACATTATGAGTAATAGTATCTGAATTGTCATATGACCATATATATATATATACAGAAGATATAATGGGAACTGTATAGTAATATATATATATGTTTTGATAATGGTTAATATGTTGATGTTTATTAATAATTTATATTTGTCCCTGACAGACCATTTTGTATCAAAATGTAGACCACCATGCTATATTATATATATATATTCTTACAACTAGACTATATATAGAATATATATATATATAATTCTTACAACTAGGTTTTGAGAATAGGTTAAATGTTTAAATTTATATTTGTTCTTGACCATGACATAGTGAGACCACCATGCAAATATATCATTTACCACCATTTACTTATAAATGAAAATAACCTAAAACATGGTTATGCTTAAATAGAGATGATGATTATTTATACATGTGATTGGAATACAACAAGAACAATAATTTAGCTAATTTAACAGAACATAGAAACTTAAGTTAAGTAATTGTAGGGATAAAAAGTAGCAGTGACCAAAAAAGGAAACACGTAGAGAGAAAAATACAAAATGCATATTTAATTTACCCAAAAAGACGCTAGAAGAACTAATAGTCCAAGATTAGTGGCCATCAGAAATATCGATTGGCTCTTCTTTGACATTAGCGAATGAGAAGGAAGAACTCACAGAGCTACCCCTGAGTAGCCATACGATGGTGACCACCACTAGTAGTGGAAATATTTAACAAGAATGTGTAGGTGGGATGCATACAATCTCCTGCAACGTAAAAAAAAGCACCAAAGACTCACAGATGATAGGAGCATGAATCTATGTTAAATCAAATGTTCTAGGAAGATGGAGAGGCGGTCGGTCTAGGTCCTTAGATGTACAATGGTCTAAGATAGCCTGCACGAATTGGGTGAGGCCTTGGCCCTCTCCACTAAAGGTTCCACCAAAGAATGATGGATCCAACCAGCTTCCACATCAGGACTGATGAACATGGACAGAGTGTTGAGATTACAATGCTCGAGTTCTTCATCCAAACCAACCCTATGTGAGGGAAAGATAAAAAATGGGCAATAGTAAAAATTTCCAATTTGTTATGGCTAACCAGAAGTAGATTTGAAACAAACACTGAGGAAATTTTTGAGTTGACTCGAGCTCTTTTTGAAGAACAACGATAGGCCTCACCCAGAACATGTTCAATGGCTTCACAGATAGATGAAGAATCAATCCTAAAAACCTGATTGAGACATGACCGAGAAATGGAATTGAAGAAGGCCATTTTTTTTATGTTGCTTCACAGAAAAATAGAAGGAAGAGAGGGAATAACCATGACCTAAAGACAAACACATTAGCCAATGTCATTGACCACTTAATAGATAGATGCCCATATACATTTTTGCCTTACGACCTATTTTTCTCAGTGATTCCTATATTAGAATGGGCATATGCTCATGTCCTAAACATTCTAATGCAAGATGCTAGTGGAGAGATAAAATTTACTTACTCTGTCTTTATTTAAGAATGGGCAGTTTCCCATTCTCCCATATAAACAAACAAAAATTTTTTTCAACTTATCTTGAATACAATGTAAATTTTCTAATACGTCAATAAATTGATACGAATTGAATGGGCATATGCTCATTCAATTATAATATGAGGAATAGAATAAATTTATTGTCATTTTAGCGCTTATATGGTAATCATATCTAACTCTACAATACATGATGTTATTTGAGAGATAAAATTTACTTTGTCTTTGTTTAAGAATGGGCAGTTTCCCTTTCTCTCATACAAACAAACAAACATTTTTTCATTTTTTCTTGAATACAATTGTATCATTTTGGCTGGACTAACCCTGGCAGAGCCAATTTCTGGCTCGGCCAGGTGCTCCACTACATACCCTTGAGGGGGATCAAGCCTTATGTAGTTATATTATTTTGTTTTAGGAATGGGCATCTTGGCTCTGCAAAGTGTTGCACTACATTCCCTTGGGCAGATGCCCATTCTCGTATTATGTAGTTCTATTAATTTGTTTTAGAAATGGAAGATGCCCATTCCCTACCCATTCTCATATAGGAGTAATAATGAGAATAGACATTAGCTCATTCTCTAGACATTTTAACATTTGTTTTGGCCATATTTTTGGTCAGTTGTGTTGGACTATTTAGAAATATGGGTATTTTTCCATCCTTGAACAAACAAACATTTATTATTGGGTTGTCCCACATTTTTCATGGAAGGAGGACCATTGCAATGTAAGGAGGACCATATTAGAAGAATAATTATAGTGTAAAAACATTTTAACAACCTTTAAAGAGTTAATAATTGTATCATATTGGTTGGACTATCCCTGGTGGAGCCTAGTGCTGCACTGCATACCCTTAAAGGGGGATCAAACCTCTATCTCTAATTGTTGTTTATTCTTTCACTTTTGGGATCTCTCTCTTTTCATGAAGAATATGAAGGAAATTTCTTTAGAAACAAAAATGAATATTTCCAACTCTTCTCAATGTGAAGAATAACATCTGGTTTTCCTTCCATAGAAAAATGGGGGATGACACACTTCATCTTCATGTCATGCCAATTCAAGTAGACAGATGCCCATATATAGTTCTCCTTATGCCTATTTTTCTTAGTGATTCCTATATTAGAGTGGGAATATGCCCATTATCAATGGGCATATGCTCATGTCCTAAACATTCTAATACAAGAAATGTTGAAATATAATGTCTTATGCTAATTCTAAACATTCTAATACTTGCAATATTAAACTTAGTATGTTTAGTACTTCTATATTACTCATAGCTTGTCCACAATGCAAGATGCTAGTGGAGAGATAAAATTTACTTACTCTGTCTTTATTTAAGAATGGGCAGTTGTCCATTCTCTCATACAAACAAACAAACATTTTTTTCAACTTATATTGAATACAATGTAAATTTTCTAATACGTAAAAAATAATAAATTGATATGAATTGAATGGGCATATGCCCATTCAATTATAATATGAGTAATAGAAGAAATTTATTGTCATTTTAGCACTTCTATGGTAATCATATCTAACTCTACAATACATGATGTTATTGGAGAGATAAAATATACTTTGTCTTTGTTTAAGAATGGGTAGTTTCCCTTTCTCTCATACAAACAAATTTCAAACATTTTTTTTCAATTTTTATGGAATACAATGGTATCGTTTTGGTTGGACTAACCCTAATGGAGCTAGTTTCTGGCTCAGCCAGGTGCTGCACTACATACCCTCAAGGGGGATCAAGCCTTATGTAGTTCTATTATTTTGTTTTAGAAATGGGCATCTTGGCTCCGCAAAGTGTTGCACTACATTCCCATGGGTAGATGCCCATTCTCGTATTATGTAGTTCTATTAATTTGTTTTAGAAATGGTAGATGCCCATTCTCTTCCCATTCTCATATTGGAGTAATAATGAGTATAGGCATTAGCTCATTCTCTAGACATTCTAACATTTTTTTTTGGCCATATTTTTGGTCAGTTGTGTTGGACTATTTAGAAATATGGGCATTTTTCCATCCTTGAACAAACAAACATTTTTGTTGGGTTGTCCCACATTTTGTATGGAAGGAGGACCATATTAGAAGAAGAATTATAGTGTAAAAACATTATGACAACCTTTATGGAATAATAGATTTAGAATAATATATGTTTAGAATGGGCATATTATGCTCTACATACCCTCGAGAGGGATCAAACCTTATGTAGTTCTCATATTATAATATATATATGAAGAAGAATATATATTTTAGGAATCATAGAATCAGAAGAATAATATATATTTTGAATGGGCATATGCCCATTCTCATATAAGAATTATAGAAGAGAGAATTGGAAGATGTGCAGGGTATGTTTTTTAATAATTTTGAATCATTCCTTATATATATATATAGTTAATTGAATCATCTCCTTATATATATATTATATATATTTTTATACAGTTAATATGATCATAGTAAATTTTATCTATATTCTTCTTATGTGATTCAAATTATTTGTATGTCTATTCTTCTTCTGTGATTCAAATTATTTTATCTCTACTCTATTTCAGTGTTTATAATTATACATGTGATTGGAATAAAACAAGATCAATAATTTAGCTAATTTTATAGAACATGGAAACTTAAGATAAGTAATTGTAGGGCTAAAAAGAAATTTGACGTTCAGTGATAAAAAGTAGCAGTGACCAAAAAAGGTAACACGAAGAAAGAAAACTACAAAATGCATATTTAATTTACTGAAAAAGACCGCAGAAGAACTAACAGTCCATCTTAGTTGCCATCAGTAATCTCGATTGACTCTTCTTTGACATTAGCCAATGAGAAGGAAGAACCCTCATAGGTATTAAAATGATTATGTTCAATCTTGTATCCAATGAAAACTACCCAATCCCATATAGGAATCATAAAATAAGAATATAAGAATACAGATAAAATCTAAGTCGTTTTCACTCTTATATTCTCACAGCCTTCATATAGTTTTTAAATTGATTAAGTTAAATATTTCTTGTATTAGATTGACAATTCCTTTTCACTCTTATATCCTATTACTTTTCCCATAGTAATGATCAAGTTCAATATTGCTTGTATTGCAATGATAAGAATGGGCATACACCCTTTCTCATACAAACAATTTTTTTATCTTGAATGGGCAGATGACCAGTCTCTTATAGGAATCATAGAAGAAGAATTTAGGTTGAATTTATAAGATGAGAAATTAATAAATAGAGGTTAAATAGAAGTTAATTAGAAACTTGATTGCTAACCGCGTCATCCAAATATCTTCATCATATTAACATAACATATATTACTTTTACAAGAATTCCTCATATTTCCGATATTCCCTGATTATGAGAATGGGCATCTGTCCATTTTAAACATTCTCATAAAAGGATGTAATTGCATATATTACTTTTGCAAGAATTCCTCATACTTCCCATATTCCCTGACTATGAGAATGGGCATCTATCCATTTTAAACATTCTCATAAAAGGATGTAATTGTCATTCATTCTTTATGTTTCACATAGGAGAATATTTCTTTCTTTCTATATTGAGTTTATGAGAATGGGCATATGTCCATTCTCATCACAATGATAAAAATATTTGTTTATATGAGAAATGGTATATGCCCATTCTCATCACAATCATAAAACTCTTTGTTTGTATGAGAATGGGCATATGCCTATTCTAACCATTCTACCTCATTGAAGCAATATTGAACTTAATAATTTTTATATCACTATAAAGGATGTGGGAATGGGCAACTGTCCATTCTAAAAAAAATTAAATATTACCTCTATTTCTCTTCTATGATTCTTAAATGAGAATGGGCATATGCCCATTCAATACAAGATAAAAATGTTTGTTTGTATGAGAATGAACATATGCCCATTTTGTCTATGTGTATTTTTCTTCTATGATTCTTATATGAGAATGGGCATATGCCCTTTCAATACAAGATAAAAAAATGTTTGTTTGTATGAGAATGGACATATGCCCATTTTGTCTATGTGTATTGCCTCATTTTCATTGTTCTTGTTACTCACTTTTTCAGCCATAATAATTTTTTTTCTCAAAAAGGAATAAAATCTAATTGCTCTAAATGTTCTTCCAAGGTACCATCTCATTATTTAGAACATCTAATATAAACCTCTGATGTGAGTACTATAAGTTATATAATTTTTATCATTTTCACATCCATATTATAGTATGAGTAATAGAAGAAAGTTCTTGTCATTTTAGCGCTTCTATAGTAATCATATCTAACTCGGTGTTTGTTTAAGAATGGGTAGTTGCCCATTCTCTCATACAAACATACATTTTTTTTTTCATCTTATCTTGAATACAACGTAATTTTTTTCTCTCAGAATAAAGTTTACTTCATTCTCACAACAAACATCATATAAGAATGATAGAATAAGGGATGTTCACTCTCATTGCCTTAGGGCAGATTGTAATGATATATTTTTAGAATTGTCATATGCCTATTCTAATATAGGAATCATAGTCAAAGAATAGAGAAAACACATTCTAACTTCCTTTATAGAGGTATTAAAATGGGTTCAAGCCCATTCACATACAACAATCATTTTATTTTTTGTAATGTAAAATATTATTTGAAATTTATAGGTATTATTAAATGATACAATATTATTTCTTGTATTTAATTATTAGTATTATTAATTAATGTTGTTAATTAATTAATTTTGATTAGTCCTAATATGATATGTTAAATACATATTCTGTGATTTCTAATTTTTTGATGATTAAAGTTTAAATATTTTTATTGGCCCATTCTAAGCATTATAATTAATGAAGCATTATAAGTAAAGAAACATTATAAATATTAATGGAGTTTATGTTGTTAATTAGTTTTATAAAGTTTTACTATATTTTTAATAATTTTATAAAATTATTTTTAAAATGCACTATAATTAATTAAGCATTATAAATAATGGCGATTAAGTTGTTAATTACATTTATAAAGTTTAATTATATTTTTATAATATTATTTAATTATTTTAAAATTATTTTTTATTCGTTTGATAATATAATTAGATGTCATTTTTTAATATAATAATTGAGGTTTATTAGTAATATTAATTCTTGTAGTTAATATTAATTGATAGGATATTTTTTGAAATTAATTATAATATTACTAATTAATTATTTAAATTAGCACTAATACTAATTAATTATAATATTATTAATTTATTAATTTATAATAATACTATATAATCACAATGATTTCTATTACTAATCAATGTTATTGATGATGTGTTAATTACTAATATCACATCTTGATTAGAAACACTTTGATTTCTATTGTTTCAAATTTCAAATATTTAGCGCTTTATTATAGGGAGGCAATTTGTACTGGTCATTTATTATGGTAGGTTTGATTCAAATTTTGAATTTTTGGCATTTTTAAAAAAATTATATAGTTTAATTTTTGGGAGGCAATTTGTAATTGTCATTTAATATGTCAGGTTTCATTCAAAATTTGAATTTTCGGTGCTCTTTTTTTACGAGCCAATTTATTTTGGCCAAGTACATTATAAAAATATTGATTTTGAATGAATCGGGTTTTGGTTTTCTCTCTATTGGGACCGATATTTTTTCATTCAGAGATTTAGTTGGGGAAAGACAAAGAACGTAGATGTGGCCAGAAAAATACAAAGATACAAAGATTTTGCAAAAGAAAGAAGAATATATAGCTACCGATAGCAGGAAAGATACAAAGATACAAAGATTTTATAGAAGAAAGAAGAAGAAACAACTTCCAAAATAATGATTTTGCAAGGGAGACTATTGAAGATTTCTCAAATGGAATACAACAATGGAAGAGTAGGCTATTCAAGGTTTTTATATCTCATTTTTTCCAAGTTTACTTCTAAAGCATAAAAAATGTATACTAACAAAGATATTTTAATTCACAATCAACTATTTGAACCATTTTTACATATATCTTGTTTATTTTAATGTCTGAAAAATGTATCGATTTGTTTCCTTGCATAAAAGTAACAAAAAAAAATACAGAAATCAATTTTTTACATTCCTAAACATAACAGCTACCAAATATACTAATCAAAATTGTTTCGTTCCTTTTTTAATGTCGTAAGGTCTAAAATGTGTACTTGTTTATGGTGCAAAAAAATGATTAGATGGACTCAGTAATGCTTGTCTCTCTATGTATTTTTTATGACCTCCCCAACAAGTTTTATCACCTCTGCAACAAGTTTCTTTTTCACTAATATTTGTATCCAATAAGTGCAAATCCTTTCGCATACCTTCGTCTTTCTCCTACAAAATCTCTGAATGAAAAAACCCAACCATAAGAGAGAAAAAAATAAAAACTCGGTCGTAAGAGAACAAACAATCAAAACCCGAGCCATTCAAATTCAATATTTTTATAAAGTATTTGACCAAGGAAAATATCCTCTAAAGGAAAGCGCTGAAAATTTAAAATATGAATTTATGGTACCATAATAAATCACCACCCTTTAATGATTAAATGTCTTTAATATCATAATATCCTAAGTCTCAAAATTTGAATATATCCTACTCTAATAAATCACCAACCTATAATGCTTAAATTCCTTTAATATACTAAGTCTATCGTAAATACTTAACCACGAAAGGGTACATATTTAAATGCTTTAATATGCTATTATCCCAATGTAATGCTTAAATGCTTTAATACACTTTAATATGCTTAGATATTTGAATTGATTTTAAATAGAAATTTAAATAATGAAAAATATATAGTAGAATTTATTGTCATACCAATTTAGACACATGTAATGTTTTAAAAATGTCCACATTTACCAAAAATATGTTTTAATTATGAAATCATGAAATTTTAAATATTTTTTTAAAATATTGATTAAATACTTTGTCCTATTTATGTATTTACTGTGTTTTAGAATGGTCACCCATTCTCAGGGCTTGTATAAAGTTATAAAAAATTGAATATATCCTACAATAATAAATCAACACCTTTTAATGCTAAAATGCTTAAATGCTTTAATATCCTAAGTCTATCGTAAATATTTTAAAAAGATATTTGAATTGATTGGACCCATTTTATGTTTTAATTAGATATTTGAATAATGAAAAATATATAGTAGAATTTATTGTCATACCTAATTAGACACTTGTAATATTTACTATTTTTGTATATACTGTCGTTAGAATGGGCACCCATTCTCACGGCTTGTATAAAGTTAAGAAATTGATTGAGCTTTTTACATTGTCTTGTATTGAATGGATAGATTCCCATTCTCATATAGGAATAATAAAATACTTTCTTGGGTAGATAGGAATCATAAAAGAAGAGTATGGATTAAATATGCTCACAGTTTTTAAATAGGTATTTAAATGACTAAGTATTGAGTAAGTATTGACGAATGTGCACATACCCTCCCTCATAAAATCTATATTTCTTGTATGAGAATTTTTGGAATGGGCACATGCCAATTCTCATAAAAAAATATGTTTCAATCATGAATGTGCACATTCCAATTCTCAAAAAAATAGATATTACTTATATTATAAAGTTTAGAATGGGCATATGACCTTTATGATAGGAATAATCAAATTTAATTTCTGTTAGAATGGGCACCCATTCTTCACATATTGTTAAAAGAGTTATGAAATTGATGGAGCTTTTCGACATTGTCTTGTATTGAATGGGAAGATGACCCTTCTCATTTAGGAATCATAGAAGAAGAATAAGAAGAGTATGGATAAAATAGTCTCATAGTATTTAAATAGATAAAAGTAGGAATAATAGAGGCATACTCATAAAATCAGTATTGCTTGTATTACAATGTTTAGAATTGGGCATATGCCCATTCTCATGAAAACAAAATTGTTTCATCTTGTTTTGAATAGGTATTTCATTTTTAATCTTCCTATTCTCATATAGGAATCTAACCGAATTTCTCATATAGGAGATAAAAAATTCTGAGTTCTCATATAGGAATAAAAAAGAGTTCATATCTATAAGAGTTATGCCTGGATTAGATATGCTCACATCTTTTAAATAGGTAATCAAATGACTATGTATTTAAGTATTGATGAATGTGCACATGCCCACTCTCCAAGAATCAAAATTGTTTGTATGAGAATGTTTAGAATGGGTACATTCCATTTTTCATATAATAAATATGTTTCAATCATGAATGTGCACATTCCCATTCTCAAAAAGTAAATATTACTTGTATTATAAAGTTTAGAATGGGAATATGCCCTTTATGATAGGAATAATCAAATTTACTTTGTTTTATAATGGGCACCCATTCTCACATATTGTTAAAGAGTTATGAAATTAATGGAGATTTTTGGCATTGTCTTGTATTGAATGGGCAGATGCCCCTTCTCATTTAGGAATCATACAAGAAGAATAGGAAGAGTATGGATAAAATAGTCTCACAATTTTTAAATAGATATAAATAGGAATATGATAGGAAATCTCATAAAATCAGTATTTCTTGTATTACAATGTTTAGAATGGGCATATTTCTATTCTCATGCAAACAAAATTATTTCATATTGTTTTGAATGGGCATCATATTTCTAATCTAAATATTCTCATTTAGGAGTCATAAAAGACTTGTTTGGGCAGATAAGAATCATAAAATAAGAGTATGCACAACTTTTATATAGGTATAAAATTGATTGATCATGTTTACATTGTCTTGTCTCATATATAAATGTCTATTCTCATATAGGAATCAAAAAAGAGTTCTTGGCAAAGATAGCAATCATAAAAGAAGAGTATGGATTAAATATGCTCACAACTTTTAAATAGGTATTCAAATGACTAAGTATTGAGTAAGTATTGATGAATGTTTGGAATGGGCACATGCCAATTCTCATAAATTAAATATGTTTCAATCACGAATTTGCACATGCCCATTGTCAAAAAAATAAATATTACTTGTATTATAAAGTTTAGAATGGGCATATGCCCTTTATGATAGGAATAATCAAATTTACTTTGTTTTAGAATGGGCACCCATTCTCACATCTTGTTAAAAGAGTTATGAAATTGATGGAGCTTTTTGCATTGTCTTGTATTGAATGGGTAGATGCCCCTTCTCATTTAGGAATCATAGAAGAAGAATAAGAAGAGTATGGATAAAACAGTCTCACAGTTTTTAAATAGATATAAATAGGAATAATAGAGGCATACTCATAAAATCAGTATTGCTTGTATTACAATGTTAAGAATGGGTATATGCCCATTCTCATGCAAAAAAAATTGTTTCATCTTGTTTTGAATGGGAATTGCATTTTTAATCTGCCTATTCTCATATAGGATTCATAAAAGAATTTCTTTGGAAGATAGGAATCATAAAAGAAGAGTATGATTTATAAATGCTCATAAATTTTAAATAGGTAAAATATTGATCGATCATGTTTACATTGTCTTATATCAAATGGGCATATGCCTGTTCTCATATAGGAATCTGCCTATTCTCATATAGGAATAAAAAAGAGTTCTTAGGGAAGATAAAAATCATAAAATAAGAGTATGGATTAGATAAGCTCACAACTTTTAAATAGGTATTCAAATGACTAAGTATTGAGTAAGTATTGATGAGTGTGCACATGCCCACTCTCATAGAATCAAAATTGTTTGTATGAGAATGTTTGTATGAAGAATGGGCATATGCCTATTCTTTTTAATTTCAATCATAATAGAAAGTCCATTATTGTTCATGGAGATATGTGAATAAGATACAGATAACATTTACTTTGTTTAGAGTGGGCACTTACCCAATCTAAGCCTTTGTAGGTGTTTCAAATCCAATGTGTCACTTCGTAATGATTACTCTGATTCCTGCATACCAGACGAAAATAATAAATTGTATGCATGTCAGTTCAAAGAAATGACATGAATTTTCAACTTGTAATCATGTTGAATTATTAAAGAATGAAGATTACAAAATGATTAACTATCCTTTATATCTATATAGTACATATTATCAATAAATAAGGTAATAATGCAATCTTTGTTGGAAAAAAATTTTTGCTAACTAATTTTATAATCATATAGACAACTACAAATCTTATTAGCAAGAAACAAAGGTCATTCATCATCACAATAATCAATATATAAAACAAGGTAATAGTAGTGCCTAATAATGATTCAAACATCAACATTAAATAAGATGATTTCACAGTCAATATTTTACATAAACAAAATTCATACATCATCATAGGAATTAATAGAGATATAATTTAATTTGTTTCGGAATGGAAAATTCCCCATTATCGCAACCTTTATATAGATCTCAAAATGATTGACTTCAATAATATAGATGAAATTTAATTTTCTATTATTCTTATATGATTCCTATGTGAGAATGGGCATATGACCATTCTCATATATGGATCACAGAAGTAAACTTGATCTATTTTTGTTATATGATTCTTATATGTCAATGGGAAACTTCCCATTCTAAAAAAAATTAATTTATCTATATTATTCATATATGATTCCTATATGACAATGGGCATCTGCTCCTTCTTTATCTCATAATAATTCAAGAAAAGAATAGTTAGAATAATTCATGCCTGAAATTGTCTTCAAATATTGTGCTTCACAAGCCGAAATGGTCTTAGAAAACAGAAGGATCCCAAAGAAAAAACTTGAAGGGTCAACAAAAATTTAGCGGAGAGAAAAAATAATATCTCAAAAATATTCTTCAAATCTTCTACTTCAAAGGAAAAAATGGTCTAACGAGATACATGCAACCCAAAGCTGAAGGACAAATAAAAAAAGTGGAAAATGGATGAAAAATAAAGTGGAAAGGATGAACAATAAAGAGATAGCTTTGTTTTACCATAGTTAACCTTGTAATTCCCAAGATCTCTACCATCATAGAAAATAGAAACTGTTGTCATTCTCTCTACAATTCCATGGAAGAATTAATTGCCATTAACTTCACCAATTTCCCTCCAACAGGTGCTCGAAGACCTGTTTGACATACAAGTACCTTCAATTAATAAATGGTGGTAAAAAAATTATTAACAAATTAATGGTTTCTCTATGTCATGGAAAAAAACAAATGTAAATATTAAACAATATCATAGTCATGTTTTAAGTTTAATTAGTGCACTTAGAATAAAATTTAAATTATCAAAAAAATTCATAGCCATGTTTGAGGTTCTTTTTGATGGATAAATGATTTTGACCAGAGCTTTGGACTAGGTGGTAAATGGCCACGTGTCCCCTCCCTTGTAAAACATTGTATCCAATATCGAAAAGCAGACAAGCCAAAAAGTAGAAAAGAAGGTTAAACATGGATTCTGTTAAAAAAATGACAAAAAACAAAACCAAGAAAAAATACTATATTTAACTAAGATACACAGGGGCATTATTATCCTAATAATTCATAAACTTCAGCATTGACTTTGACCTCCTGAGCTTTAGATGGAGTAGGAACCTTCAGTTTGGATCTACTCTTATTTTCTTGATAGCTAGCCTACACATCCCTTAGAAAAGAAGTATATGAAGCCATCCTGCCCCTCCTGAGTTTGATAATTCAAGATGTAACAGGGCCAATTGGAAATGATAAAGGTTCCATATTTAGGGGGACTATGTAGGCAGAACCTTCCTTGAGTTTTTCAAGTGACTTATGGAAAATTAGGGCAGATTTTGGGGAGGATAAGTAGGCAAGTCCTTTCTCCTTTAACTGATATTCTTTATGAACTCAAATAGAAAATTCCAGAAGAGTCTATACCTCCATTCTAATTTGTTAACATGTCCCTGAGAAACCAAATCCCCATCAATTGTCATTCAAAATTTTGAAAAATATGTGCAAAAACTAAAATTATCCATCACTTCCACATGGCCAACCATGTGTCTAAGTTGAATAAAATGTCGAGAAATATGTAGTTCCTCCTCTTTCAATACTCCAAGAATTAGCAGGTGGTTACAAAAAAGAAGTGACCTCAACATTTACCCGAGGTCGATCACAACCTTTCATGTAATCCTCCCAAATAATAATTTCTATGGTTTTCTCCACTGACTCAAAATCAATCCAGAAGTTTGTTCGAATCCTGATAGAGGAGATAGGGCCATAAACTACCATCTCCATTAATTAACCCTTAAGAAAGAGCCCTAAAAGTGGAGGGATCACCATGGAAGCACTAAGAATGACCAAGAAAGTAGCTTAGAGAATCAACAAAATTAATTGATATTAATTTATACTAGAGAGAGGGAGATATGGAATCATGGATAATTAGTAAAATAGTTTCAAATTTTAATAGTATTATATTATTCATGATATGTCATATATGTTATGAATATTATTAGTTACATTCCTATTATGATTGGATATAGGATTTATGAATATATTTAAATATTTATAATGTAACCTTCTCCATGTATTTAAATTTTTATCTTGTATTGAATGGGAATATGCCCATTCTCATATAGAATCATATAAGAAAAATAGAGGTAATATTTAATTTGTTTTAGATTAGACACTTGCCCATTCCCCCTTCCTTTGTAGTGATATTAAAATGATTAATTTCAATATTGCTTCATTGAAGTAGAATGGTTGGAATAAGTATATGCCCATTCTAATACAAATAAATAGTTTGGGGGTATTGTGATGAGAATTGGCATTTGTAATTTCTCATATAAACAAATATTTTTATGATTTTGATGGAATAGGCATATGCCCATTCTCATAAACTCAATAAAGAAAGAAATAAAAATTCTCCTGCGTGAAACATAAAGAATGAATGACAATTACATCTTTTTATGAAAATGTTTAAAATGGATAAATGGCCATTCTCATAGTCAAGGAATATTATAAGTATGCGTAGACACTAAAATTAGGTCACACTCCCCTTTGGTCCCTCGAAAAATAAGCACCCTTCATCATATCAACCTAGCCATGACCCCTTTCACCTCACTAATATTAATTTAAATAATTAATTATCCTCACTATATTTATTATTTAAATATCTTAATTTAAATAATATCCACAATACACCTCACTTAGACACCTCATCAAGCCAACTTAACCTAAAACCTATTCTTAGTAAGTTGCCATAACTAACTAAGACTTACCCAAACCCTAAAAATCAATGCCTACATTCCCTCTAACCACATTTTCCGCATGCTTACAAGAAGCTCCCAGTATAATCTGTGGGTTAATGACATAAGATATGAGGAAATCAAGAGGATCTCCCTAGTTTAGTAAACCTAGGAAATCCTACCTTGACGAATGCCAGTTACCCCTAACCATCACCGGTTAAGCTAGAACAACCGTTGGTTACCCTTTTAACCCCAAAACAACCTTATTCTCAAGGTTGGAATAAGGTTGGAAAATGATTTGGAAAATTTGGCAAACTGTAGTGAATTGGACAACAAGAACACAGATGCAAGGAAGGAGAGCAAGCATCTTTTCCTACATAGAAATCCCAACAATGATCTGATCTAACCAAGGAAAGAGGAATGTACATGCAGCACATGCAGAAGCTTTCCTTCAGTTGGTGATCACCTGTAGCCTTCAAAACCTCTCATCAACACCTCCATCCCTCACTCATAGGCATTTAGGACCTGAATCCAACTAAGTAAAGATTATACTTATCTAGTTTATTCCATTTCATCATTATATTATCATATTTTCTTTACCTAGTCACCCATTGACCTCCCCCAACACTCACCCCTCCATATACCCATTAAAACCCCACCAAATCCTACCTAAATCACCCAATACCTCATCCTGACCAACAACAAAATCCATTGTGCAATCACAAAGGAGACCTAAATCTTGTTCTGTGGCATTCCCAGAACTTCACAGTAACCAACACCAGTTACACCCAACCACCACCGGTCACCATTAACTGACATCGGTTACTATATTTTCCCATCCAACCCAGAACAGTGACCTATCGACCTACTTCCCTTTCACCCTCATTCACCTGTGATCTACCTGAGACCTCTGTCAGACCTACAGAGACCCAAAACCAGTTCCTTGACCTATCGGATCCTATTCTAACCTAGCCTGTTAGATTAGATCTATTTCTTATTGTGTTTTAAGTGAGATACCTAAATCATTTTGAATTACAATAGGATTTACTTTATTTACTGGATTAAATTTTTTAAAATAGTGGACTCACAACCATCTAGGAAGTATCACACTTCCTGGATCCTAGCATACGCTAGGTAGTTCACTACATATATTGTTTAACTTATTTTGGTGGTCTTGCTTTATATTACAGGTAGTTCCTCCTAGCCAAAAGGAATCTTTGACAATCAGTTGTGGATTCATAAGTCATATGCGTGAAATAACCCATCAACCAACATTTGAACATGTATTCCTCTTACGCTCGATACCTTGTTTGTTTTGTCAATACTTCAAAGAAATGATCTAGAAAATCGGTGAAATAGTATGAGTAATTATTATAAAATTAATATATGTTATGTTAATATGATGAAGATATCTGTATGACGTGGTTAACAATCAAGTTTCTAATTAACTTCTATTTAACCTCTATTTATTAATTTATTAATTTCATCTTATAAATTCAACCTAAAGTCTTCTTCTATGATTCCTATAAGAGACCAAGCATCTACCCTTTCAAGATAAAAATGTTTGTTTGTGTGAGAATGAGTGTATTCCCATTATTATCATTCCAATGTAATAAATATTTAACTTGAACATTACTATGGGAAAAGTAATAGGATATGAGAGTGAAAAGGAATTGTCAATATAATACAAGAAATATTTAACTTAATCAATTTAAAAACTATATGAAAGTTGTGAGAGAGGGAAATTTACTATTATAAAACAAATTAGACATTATCTATTTTCTTATTTTATGATTCCTATATGGTATTGGAAAGTTTTAATTCGATACAAGATTGAACATTATCATTTTAATACCTATAAAGGTTTGATATTATGAGGAATTTTCCATTCAAATATAAATTTAATTTTCTCTACTTTTCTTCTATGATTCTTATTTTATAAAGGGAAACTTCCCATTCTGAAAAAAATTAAATTTTATCTAAGTTATTCATATGTGATTCTTATATGTCAATGGGCATCTCCCCATTCAATATCAGAAATAAATGCTTGTTTGTATGTAAATGGGTAAAGGATCCTTCTAAACATTCTAATACAAGCAATATTGAGCTTAAACATTTTAATACCTCTATAGAAATGGATACCTAACCATTCCACGCAAGATAAAATAGTTTTTTTGTATGAGAATGGGCATATGCCAATTTTAATCATTATAATACAAGCAATATTGAACTTATTATTTTCAATAAATCTATGAAGGCTATGAGAATGGACAACTGTGAATTATAAAACAAGCTAGATTTTATCTATGTTCTTATTTTCATGATTTCAATTATGAGACCAGGAATTTGCTCATTAGATACAACATTGAAATTAATAATTTTAATTCATATATGAAAAATATTAAGTTCAATATTGCTTAGCTCAGTAGGTGAGCTCGCCCACCCAGATCGACAAGTCAACTAGTTAGCCCAGCTCGGCAGGTCAACTCTCATACCCAGCATGGTAGTTCATCCACCCAGCCCAAATTGGGAAGTGAGATCACTCACGTAGCTTGGAAAGTAAAATTTTCTTGCTTAGCTTAGCAGGTCAACTTGCCCACCCATCTTTTATGACCATCTCAAACCACCAGCTTGACAGGCCAGCTAGCTAAACCGCCAACTCGACCGTCAGCTCAAAAAATCAGCTCACCCACCAAGCTTGGAATTTCAACTCACCCACCAAGCTCAGTCAGCGCAACATGCCCTCCCATTTAGACATGCGTATCTATGCCACCTAACTCAAAAACTAATAAACGTTTCCTAAGTGGTAACCCCATACTTTACTTTGGTAATAATAAAATAGTTAACCCCCTTCTTAGCAAGAAATATTGGAAGTGGATTTATTAGAATCATATACATTTTTTACAAGGGAATGTGATCATGTTGAGACTCTAAAACATGCAATAAACGTTCATTTTAGATGCATCCTTTTATAACTATGGATGATAACAACTATGCAAGTCTTACAATGAAAATATTTGAGTGATATTCTTAAAACCCATATCAAAAATATAAAAAATCTAAAATGCAACATTATTTAATACCCATAAATTTGGAATACAACAAAGAAGCGTCTGAAACATGTATGAAATGGTCATTTTTAGATGCACAGTTTTATAACTATAGAGGATAACAACTATGTAAGTCTTACAATGAAAATATTGAAGTGATATTCTTATAACCCATATCAAAAATACAAATATTTAAAATATGACATTATTTTATACCCATAAATTTAGAATACAACAAAGAAGAGTTAGAAGTATCTCTGAAACTTATATTCAATTTAGAAAAAAGTAAAAATTTTCTTCACTATAAAAGAGTAAATTCTTCTTCTAGTAATGAGTCATTCTTGGCCTGTAGAACTCAACCACACAGCTCGGAAAATAAAGAATGCTTGTTATGCCGCCTAGGTGGTAATACCACTCTGTTCTTTGGTAAAATCATAAAAGACAACTCTTCTAATTATCAACTACGATTAGGCTAACAACTACGCACGTCTTTCAAAACATTGAAGTGATATTCTTAATACCCAAATAAAAAATAAAAAGATAAAAAATAGGGCATTATCATTAAACCTAGAATAGAATAGAAGGGAAAGAAAACCAAATGATATTCTTTATCTATAATAATTCAACAAAGAAGAGTTAGAATAATTCATGCATGAAATTTTCTTCAAATCTCATGCTTCGAAATCTGAAACAGTCTTACGAAATAGAGGGAGCCTAAAGTGGAAAGGGCAAACAAAAATTTATCCAAGAGAACAAACGATATCTCTAAATATTCTTCAAATATTCTACTTAATAGGACGAAACAGTGTAGCGAAACACAAATATTTTGCTTCTCGGATGAAATGGTATAATGAAATATAGGCATTGCAAAGCGGAAGGACAAAAAAATTCTGAAATTGGATGAAAAAGAAAGCGGGAAGGACAAACAAGAAAGATATAGCTTCATCGACCATGGTTAACCTTGTAATTCCCAAGATCTCTACCATCATCAAAAACAATAATCGCTGTCATTCTCTTTACCATGTCACAGAAGAATTAATTTCCATTAATTTCACCAATTTCCCTCCAACGTTTTCTCGAAGACGTGTTTGACAAACAAGTACCGTCATTTAATAAAAGGTGGTAAACAATTTATTTACAAATTAATGGGTCTCGTTATGCCATGGAAAAATTAATAGTAATAACATTAATAAATTAATATTGATTAATAAAATTAATAAATTAATAATTTTTTCTGATTGATAAGGCGGGTTGAAGGGACCCGTTCCCTATTTACAAAAAAGGTGGCTTAACCTAAGATGTTTCAAGAACAACCACAACTAGGTCACACTAGCATATATAACAAAAAACCAGAATTTATTCCATATACTAATACTAGGACCTTGAAAAAAAGATAACTAATTAACATCATCCACTAATATATTGAGCCCCCCCCGCAGGAATGGCCCCGATCCATCTCGAGATCCATTTCAGAGTCCACGTTAGTGGAGATATCTTTGAGCCAACACCGCCAAAGGTGTTTGAAGGCATCACCCGTTAGAAGCTCAGAGCTCCATCCACCAGCACAACACCAGCTCCAAAGGCAAACCTAGAGCCCTCACATTCAGAAGATTAATGCGGGCACGCTTGGAATTCTTATCCTGCACAAAAACCACCAAGGACTCGATAAAATCCAACAGTATCTAAAAATGCTTCTCCAAGTCCACCATTCCCAAATCGTTACTAACCAGTGAACACAGAGCCCCCCCACAGACACATGCCAAGACACTAGATTAAATTTAGCGACCTCCGAGGCTAGGTTTCCGCAGAAAGAGGGTACCAACCAATAAGCAACAAGTTTAACCACCTCCGCCTTTGAGGGACGAAGAACTAACAAATTTTCAACAAAGATGGAAGAAATTCCACTGTTAATCCTCAGACACCCTTCAACATTCAGAAAACCAGCCCCAAAACCAATTTAACAGCCTCCAAATCCTCAGAGTAAGAGATACAAATCATTTTCTTCAACCTACATTGAGAAACCTTGTTACAAAAATCCATTTCCCACATATCACAAAAATGAGCCAATAGGGGAGCCCAAGGCGGATCCATAATAGAAACAAGCAGAAAATGAATGAAAAGGAGCCCCCCCTACTGCCTTAAGTAGAAATCCTTCCCTTCACATGCGGGGAATAACTGCCGTTGAATCCATAATTGGGCGACTCCTTTGAGACCATCATATTAAGGCCCTCCCATGCAGAGTAATTACTATCTACCCTCTCCTAAAGATTTTTCTCTATACCTTTATTTTCCAGCCAGTCGACACATTGATTACCCTCTCTATACATGTGCATGATGCTCTAATTATTGAATTTGGAGAGTTTCCATAATACTTTTTGAATCCCTAAGTCTAGTTTCCATGAAAGGGCTCTTTTTTTGATAATGGCATTAATGATTACCAAGGAATCACCCTCAATTTCCAGGTTCTTTATTTTAAGTGAGGACGCCAAGAACAATCCCTTTCTAAGTGCTTGAAGCTCAGCGGAATTACAAGTACCCACTTTAAGCTTATAGGAAGCAACTCCCACCATCCTACCCATAGAATTTCAAATTAAGCACCCCGTGCCAGAAACTCCCTGGTTCCCCCGGGCAGCCCCATCAAAATTCAGTTTGAAAAAACCAGGGGAAGTGGGGGACCATTTAACATTTTTCCTGGCCAAGGAGGAAGGCAATGAAGATTTCAGGGCTCTATCTCTAAGTTTGATAATCAGAAGCCAATTCCTTTCAAGCATCATGTCTTGAGAAATAAAAGGACAAGATCGCAACCAGTTTTAGGACACCACTTTCAAAATGGCACCTTCTAGCTTGCAAAGAACCACTTCCATAGAACTAAACTCCTATTGAAAGATCTGTTTATACCTTTCCCACCATATATTCCAAAGGAGAAGCACAAGACTGTATATCTAAATGGAGGACAGGGCCCTCGAGTAGGAATAAACCAGCCAAGCCAAGATGGTTGCAGTAAGGGAGAATAGTTGAACCTAAGGGAGATTAAGCTTGGCACACAAACAATTCCAACACTCCACTGCAAAGGGGAAATGCAATAATAAATGATCCCTATCTTTCTCTTCTTTTTCACATAAAATACATCTAGTGGGGCCCTGAAAACCAAAATTTTTCCTTCTCTCTTGAGTAAGTATTTTTCCCTAGAAAGCAATCCAGGCAAACAGACCAGCCTTTAGGGGGCAGGGTGGTTCCAAACTGTCTTTCTATATGTTAGTCTTTGCAACTACGTCTTCATGAAGCAAAATATAACCAAGATGAGAGGAATATGACCCTGAGGAAGCAACAGTCCAGAAAATTTCATCTTGCTTGCAAGAGATCAGTACTTGCCTCTCTTGTAAAGAAGAATTAAAATTCTTCATTACAACATCCGAGAGACCCAGATGATCAATCTCATTCCAAAGAAAAAATGAGGGAGGAGGTTCAGCCATTTGCCCATAGTTTGAGACAAATGAACCCCAATCTTCAAGCAACCTCTCTTTAATTTCAATAAAATCCGGGATGTCCCCTAAAGCAGGGAAGCCACTCAAGGGATCATAAAAAAAAATGGATTTTTCACCATTCCCCAATTTATAGCTCACATTGTATAAGAATAAAGACCTGCATTCCAACATGAAATTCCCAAATATGGGAACCCTTGGGCAGGTTCACAATACGGAGAATAGATTCTGGTAGAGGGGCTCTCAGGTGTTTCTTTTGAAAAACCTGACTGAGAAGACTATTGGGTTTTGAAATTAAAGTCCACACCATCTTAGCACCTAGTACCAAATTTTGTAGGCCTAGATTAAGAATCCTCGCACCACCAAGTGCCTTGGGTTTAGTTAGAGAATCCCATCTGATCAGTGGAATTTTATTTTCTCCCGAGAGACCTTGCCATAAAAAATTTCTCATCATCACCTTCAGTTTTTCCAACACACTATTGGGAGTTTTTGAGAACATAAAGAAAATACATAGGAGAGGCATTGAGAACCAATTTGATGAGCTGTATTCTCCTAGCTAAGGAAATCCATTTACCTTTCCAAGAGTTTAATTTAACATCCAACGAGGAGAGAAAATATTTCCATAAAGAGACCTTACCTGCACCTTTAAACAAGGGAATACCAAGATATTTGACTGGTAGGTGACCCTTTCTAAAATTGAAAATATTCATAATATGAGCTTCAAGTTGAGGGGAGACATTGAAGAAGAAAATGCAAGATTTGAGAAGACTAACATCTTACCCTGCTACTTTTGAGTATTCGTCCAAAATCACCTTTAGCTCTTTATCTTCCCGAATGCTGGCCTTGCCAAATAAATAATTATCATCTGTGAATTCCTGGTGGGAGAGAGGAGGGACACCGTCAACAATTTTCAAACCCTTGAGGCTACCTTCCACCATTTTCTTCTTAAAAGACCTGCCTAGAGTTTCAACAACCAAAATATAGAGAAAATAGGATAGAGGGTCACCTTTCCTAATGCCTCTATTATTAACAAAAAAACCTTCAGTACTCCCGTTAATCAACACCGAGAAGGAAGGGCCAGAGACAGAACTGAAGATCCAATCACACAACCCCTTAGAGAAGCCAAATTTTCTAAGAGTTCTTATGAGAAATATTCAGTTGATCTTATCATAGGATTTACTAATATCAAGCTTCAAGAGCATATCAGGGGAATTCGAAGAAGAAAGGGAGTGAGTCAACTCATGATACAAAATAATGCCTTCTAATATTGATCTGCCCAGCATAAACCCAGTTTTCTCTTGGGAGAAAAGAGGATCCAAAACAACTTTCAAGCGAAGGGAAATGGCCTTAGAAATAATTTTATAGGAGGTATTACAAAGAGAGACATGCCTAAAGTACGCAAAGGAGGAAGGCTGAGGAAATTTAGGTAAGAGGAAGATGAAGGTGTTATTTAACATTTTGAGCAGTGAATGGGACCTCCTCGAATCTTCCACAACCGCCCACACATCATAACCCACAATTTTCCAAAAAATCTGAAAAAAATCAGCAGGGAAGCCATCCGGACACAAAGCTCTATTGTTTTCCATGGAGAAGACAACTTTTTAAATTTTAGAGAAGGATAAAGGCTTTAAAAGAGAAGCATTCTAAATCTCTGAGATAAGGGAAGGAACACACTCCAAAAGGGAAGATTGAGCCTCATCAAAGGAGGCCACATCACCAACAAGCAAGGAGGAAGAAGAAATTAATACCTTCATTGATAATATCCTTCTAATCAACCAAAAAAATCCCCCTCACTATTCTTAATTTCTGAAATAAAGCTCGAATTCCTTTTGGATTTAACAGAGGCATAGAAAATTTTTATATTCTTGTCCCCATCCTTGAGCCAAAGTTCCCTTGATTTCTACTTTCAATAGATTTCCTATCTGAGCAACAGTTACCCTAGTTCTCTTAGAAGATACTTCTCGAAAGAAAAATCCTCTTGATCCATCCTCGCATTGAACACTTTCAAATTAAGAGCCTTCAGATCATCTTCAATCCTCAATTTTTCTTGAAAAATATTTTTGAAACACTTACCATTCCATTCCAGCAAATATTTTGTCAGCCTTTTCAAATTTTGAGCCAGCAAAAACATCTTATCACCCACCACTTGGTAAGAGTTCCACCAGAGTGCAATCCACCCTTCCAAGGAAGCATATCTGAGCCACATTAACTCAAACTTGAAGGGGTATTTGTGAGGGGTATCATCAAAGATGACCACCAGGGGTACCGGAAAATGATCTGACCCAGACCAAGGAAGAACAAATCTTTCCAAAACTATGGCTTTTAGAGACCAATTAGGACAAACTAGAAATCTATCAAGTCTTTTAGAAATATTACTAAAACCCTTTCTCCTATTACTCTAGGTGAACCATCCCTACTTGGGCTCCAGATCCAAAAAATTGCTATCCCTAATAAAGGAACAAAAGTCCAATTACAACTGAAATTTTTTGACAATCCCCCCCTTCTTATCCTTACCATTGGTGATGGCATTAAAATTGCCACCTAGAATGAACAAATGATCCCCCAAAGAAGAAGAAGATTGAAGTAGATCCACCCATATTTTTTTTCCCAAGACTATTAGGGGCATACACATTAAATAAAAGCTCCAGATGATCCCGAGAAGACCCCTTTCTAACCTCTACCTAAATTACTCCACATAAGTTCTGCTTCAACGACTGACAACTTTGTTTCCTACAAAAGAACCAACCAAGCCTCCGAGGAGAGGATATAATGCTTAAGCAAGCATTGCTTGTCAGAGGAGTTGAGGCCTCTGACATTCCAGGAAAAAATCTTCATTGAAAACAGGGAAGGATTTTCACCTTCCCGGATTCAACAATGTCAAATTTTAGGGTGCTTTGCTTCCCTAACTCAACCTCCATTAGCGCAAGCTTATGTTTAGACTTTCTACCTCTCTTACTAGTGGAACTGCAAAGGGAAAAATCCAATCCTTCCTAGCTGAAGCATAAATTAGAGGGATTTAGATCAAGAGCTAAGCCATTAGGAGCAATTTCCCCGTCCTCCTTATCACCGACTGAGATAACGGGAAAATCCAAAGCCAGAATCTCATTATTCGAAATCCACCCATTAAGAGTTTTCATCGAAGAGGCTTCCCCTTCACCATACCTTCCTTGATTAGGGAGACAAGCACCCCAGAATCCCTATGAACCTCCTTGGTTTCTTTTAAAAGAGCGAGGTGTCAAATTCATTGAAGGGCCAGAGATGGCCAAACTTGACAAGGATTACCCCACCGGCATGCCATCTTTCACATCGAGGTGAGGAACATATGGATTAGAGGACTTATCCAGAAATAACAATGCATTCTCTAGTTGGGATGAAGGTATAGAAATTGATTTTTTTTAAATTATCCGCGAAATCCTTCCTTAGATGACCTAATAAACCACAAGAGAAACATTTCAAATGTAACCATTCATAGTCAATCAACTACGGTCTGGAACCCCTAACAGTAGAAAGATTGATAGAGCTCGGGAGAGGGGAGGACAAATCCATCTTGACACAAATCTGAGTTGAAGAATTTCTTCAAGCCAATAAAGAAGGGTTAAAAATAGGAACCCACGAGCTGAGGGAATTAGCAATAGCCTTTAAGACAACCTACTTTCTGAAATCGGAAGGCAGATTATGGAAACTCAACTAGAGTGGGGCACTTAGAATATTTTCCTCTCACAGATTAAACTTAGGGGACCAAGGGCACAAATACATGCTTGAGGAATTAAGAAACCAAGGTCCCCCTTTAAAAACTTTCTCCAACAGGGCCTCCGAATGGAACAAAACTTAGAAGAAGCCATTCGGGAGAAAGAAAACTTTAGGCTTCCGCTCCTTTCCCTAAAACCAGTAAACCCAATTCAAAATTTTCCTTCTGGAAAACATAGCCCCCACAAATTTGCAACAGATTTCCCTTTTAACACGAACATCCACAAAGTCCCACCTTGAGCCTGAAGGGAGATTAACACGCACCATATATGCGGAAAATTTGAAACCAATCGCCCCTACCTTGATTTCCTCCACTTCCTGCGAACTGTTAACCTCGAGCTCAATTAGAATTGAAGGTACCTCCTGCCCCGCTACCAAGGTGGACGAAACATTCCTTTGGTAGGAATCGGCTTCCTCAATCAAAATTTTTAGAGCCAAATTCCCTAATAACAAAGCCAGGGAATTGATCAATGTGTCGGGGCCAAACTTTAACAACAAAGCAGATACTTCTTCCTTCACCAGAGCCTCAGGATATTTCCCGGTCCACTCCACACTACTGTCGGAACCCATCGAGATTCTATTCGCACCAGAGGAAAAAAACCGCGGGAAAGACACATCAACCGAAGCCTCCTTTCCTGCAACGAATACTTCCTCCAGTGCAGAATTCAAAACTTCACGAGATTTGCTAACTCGCCGCTTTATCCTCCCTCCAGTTTGATTAATAAACTAATAAATTAATATTAATACATTAATAAATTAATAACATTAATTAATAATAATATTATAATTAATTTCAAAAAAATATCCTATCAATTAATATTAACTACAAGAATTAATATTACTAATAAACTTCAATTATTGTATTAAAAATGACATCTAATTATATTATCAAATGAATAAAAAATAATTTTAAAATAATTAAATAATATTATAAAAATATAATTAAACTTTATAAACGTAATTAACAACTTAATCATCATTATTTTTAATGCTTAATTAATTATTGTGTATTTTAAAAATAATTCTATAAAATATAGTAAAATTTATAAAACTAATTATCGACATAAACTCCATTAATATTTATAATGCTTCATTACTTATAATGCTTAGAATGTGCCAATAACAATATTTAAACTTTAATCATCAAAAAATTAGAAATCAAAGAATATGTATTTAACATATCATATTAGGACTAATCAAAATTAATTAATTAACAACATTAATTAATAATACTAATAAGTAAATACAAGAAATAATATTGTAACATTTAATAATACCTATAAATTTCAAATAATATTTCACATTATGAAAAATAAAATGATTGTTGCAATACACATAGACAGAACAAGCATATGCCCATTCTCATACAAACAAACATTTTTTATGTTGTATTGAAAGAACATATGCCCATTCTCATATAAGAATCATAGAAGAAAAATATACATAGACAGATTGGGCATATGTTCATTCTCATACAAACAAATATTTTTATCCTATATTGAATAGACATATGTACATTCTCATATAAGAATCATAAAAGAGAAATTGAGGTAATATATATTTTTTAGAATGGAAAGTTGCCCATTCCCACATCCTTTATAGTGATATAAAAATGATTAAGTTCAACATTTGTTCAATAAGGAAGAATGGTTAGAATAGACATATGCCCATTCTCATACAAACAAAGAGTTTTATGATTGAAATGAGAATGGGCATATGCCATTTCTCATATAAAAAAATATTTTTATCATTGTGATGAGAATGGACATATGCACATTCTCACAAACTAAATATAGAAATAAAGAAAAATTCTCCTACGCGAAAAATAAAGAATGAATGACGGGTAAGTGCACGAAGTTGAGGGGCCAAAAAGTGGACAAAAATCTAAAATAAAAAGTAAAATGCGTACGCATTCTATTATAATGCGATCACGTTTTAAATTGTCAGGTTTGGGATTTACCGAGGCATAATGCATACGCGTTATGCCTACTATAAAGAAAAAAAAGAGGCCCGAGCCTCTATCATTTTATCTCCCTCAAACGCGAGTTTCAGAACTTAACCATGCCCTCATGTTTTTTCATTCAGATGGATCTCAAGCTCAAAGGATCATTTCTAGATCACCAGGAAGATCTGAATCGACGATGGTGCCACGGAGAAGAGTTAAGCACAATTCTTTTCTCAAAATTGCATTGAAATATGATAATTATAGATTAAAATTTGAATTGAATACATATTTTTTATTGTTAAAGTTAGAGGTCGAGGGAATCAACCACAACCAAACCTTGCTATTCCTCTCATCCCTCATGACACTCCCACAATTGCTCAACATCCCCTGGGTAGTCAAGAAGATTTAGCGGCCCACATAGTTGAAAATGAGATTGAAATTGATGATTTAATCAAAACAATGAGGGATTCAGAATCTACGAACCCCCACTGCACCTCTCTTGCAAACACATTGGAGGCATTACTTGTTCAAGTTAATGCAACAAAGGGGAAAATTGATCATTGGACAACTTACAAAGAGGGTTGTAGGGTTTATTATTCCAACAAATTATCATATGTGGATGTAAAGAAAAAATAAATTTCAAAAGACCTCATATGCACCTTATTCACGGACCCCCGCACTAATTTTCCTATTCCGTTGACATGTAAATGGTTTCCCATCCATTGGTGCAATAATAATTTGATTAAAAATAATTTTTGGGACCGATGGTGGATGGTGTTTGATTTTCCACCTTGTAATAACAACGAGGTGCCATTATAATTTCTGAGGAAACTCTATTGTGAGTTTATCCTCAACCAGATCCAAAATTATTTTGATTTTTGAGATTTCCAGGGCCGTGCAAAAGGACCTACACAGGATTGAATACGTGCACCTATTCAATAGGGTAGATTCTTTGCATAGAAGCCCCCTCACCTTGAGATTGTCCCTCAAGCAGTGAAGGAGACAGTAGAGATTGATACACTCCATGCGCTTTAGGGGCTATCTGCGACCCTTGTTCGACATACGAGGGAGAATTCTGAGCTAGATACTCACGGAGGTACACAGATTATTCCCTCAGGGAGTACTAGCATGAGGCCACATCTTTTGTCATCATGTGGTAGCATATGTTTGGGGCCCGAGGAGGATGCTACTTTCATGCATACTGATTTTGGTGCACTTGGTGCTAGGGGTGTACACGATAATGTCACTATGTCAGATGTCTTTTTGAGTGAGACATTTGGTTTACATTGATCGGCATCACCTTCGCA
The DNA here is from genome assembly GCA_019776745.2 of Taxus chinensis. Classification (NCBI taxonomy): domain Eukaryota; kingdom Viridiplantae; phylum Streptophyta; class Pinopsida; order Cupressales; family Taxaceae; genus Taxus; species Taxus chinensis. Next base: position 97,703,140 of record CM034155.1, read on the forward strand.
GGTAAATTTTTTATGTTTTGTTATGTGTGTTACAAAAAGTTTGGAGTACTTGATTTACTTATATATGTTAAATTTTTGAAATAATTGTATTTGTACATGTATATGCATTGATATTATAGCAAGTGGGAGGCACATCTTAATCTTGACCATAGGCGGCGAGCACCATGCATACACATACATTCGCAGAGGTAATTTAGAATGTTAATTATGCAAAATTTTCACATACATGTGTGTGTGTGTGTGGTCGTGTGTGTGTGTGTGTGTGTGTGTGTGTGTGTGTATTAGTTTTGAAGTCAAATATATGTATGTTCTTGTATGTCCATCTAACTCATGTGATATACATGCTTGATAAAGATGTTGACTTCACTAGACACCCCACCATCTCTGCGACAAGTAGATAAAGGTGTTGCCACTGCGATTTCATCTGCGCAGCAACTCACCGAGGTATTCAAACAACACATAAATTTTGTGAAATTTCTCGTGTAATTCATATTATGTTAAATTACATGTTAGTAATGTATTTCATTGTAGAATTATTAAATTATGTTAATAATGTCCTTCATTGTGTATAAACAGGAGTTACTTGCGATAGGTAGCAGCCCTGTTCATTTGATTCATAGGCGTGGTAGGGTAAAAGCAATAGTTCTATATTGATAAAATTAGTTAAAATGTTTTCATTATGTACATACATGTACTTAGTTCTATTTTCGCTAATTCTAATGTTATATTTTCTGATCTTATGTGTATGTAGGGAACTTCACCCCCCTCCATTTTGACTTTGAGGGCACATAATCCTCCATCTCGTCATTTTCGTACCCCCATTCGTACTACAGGAGCTCCCGATGACTCATCTGAGCATGAGATGTAAATTCGACATGATGGAAAACTTGCAGTAAGTTTGTGTATTTATGTAAATACTTTCATTCTAGCATGGTCTTAAATACATGTTGAAAACATATATAAATTAATTTTTGACAAAAAATATTGTTTGCATTTACAGGCTCATCTACAGGTGAGTATTCAGCGGAAGAGGACTCGAAGCATGGGCTCAAACGATCCAAATTCATCTCATGGATCTCCATCTTCATCTAAGGGAGGGCCTTCTTCGAGCAAGGCCAAGAGAGGGATAGATTTTGATGAGTAGGAAATATATATGTCTTACATGACATTGTTTTTGTATGCCTATGTGCATGACATTGTATGTACGCCTATATGGCATTTGAACTTGATGGTATATGACCTATTTGGGAATTTTTGTATTTATTATGCACATTAAAATACTATTTGGAACTTGATAATTTTGTATGAGACCTTACATTTTTGAGATTATTTTTGCATGAAACTAATATGATGTGCACTTGACAATATTTAAGACATTATGGATTATTTTTTCATTTATTGGTGATGTACATGTACTAGCATTTTCAATGTATAATATGCATCAAACTTTAGAAATCAATATTTATATAATGTATGTATATAAAGAGTTACCTAATTTGAGTAATTATTCATTCAATTTATCAATGTGTATATGTGTATTTACCTTACTTGTGCTTCTTCTTGCTCATGGTCTCTTTGTACTGGTTCCTATATTATCATGCACTTACTACATTCTTCTATGCTTCTTAGTCTTCTCCCCTATTAAAAAACCCGAGAGTCGTCACAATTTGATGCCTTTCATCTGTTGATATTTTGAGAATGTCTCTCCAAATACATTACTCCAATGCTTGAGAATGTCTCCAGATGCAATGACATTCTGATTCAGACACTCAATGATTCTTGATTGTCTAATCCTGTCCAATTTGTGTTATTACCTTTAAATGTGTACGCATTTCAAGTTATTTGAAAATCACATCACACCCTTCACTAGGCTTGATGACTACCCCTATCCTTTTGAAGGCACTTTTGAAAGCATCCATGGGTTTATCATAGCATAAATTATCAATGAATGGAAGGTCATTAAGCCATAGGATAGTTGACTCCCCTTCAAAACTAAACAAGAAATATTTACTACGCGATTGATAACTCCGGTGTGTTCTTAGACATACCCCTATCAAATTCATTCTTAAGCCAATGTAGTCATTCAGGGCTCTTAAGGGACTACGCCCGGACGAGGTAGCCCGAAAGCACGGGGAGTGTAGGGAACCAAAAAGAAGACTCCACTAGCGTTCACCTAGCCACCCCAATGTGTTGGCGTAGTTGGTTTAGTCCCACGAGCTTCCGTTTGAAAACTACAACATCTGGGAGCCCTACACTAACTCAAACATCAGTATTTCTTGCCTTTGTAAAAAATAGGACAACGAGAGAACCAAATGGAAATGGATAAAACTGTAAAAGGATTTTGTAGAGGGCCCCAACATGGAGGTCTTGGATCTGACGAGACATCTCTAAGTGAGACAGAGTCTGAGAAATCACCCGTCACAGATATGGCGTGTTTGGGCCTCAGGGCTCTTATGGAACTATGCCCAGACGAGGTAGCCCAAAAGCATGGGGAGCATAGGGAACCAAAAAAAATCCTCCACTAGCATTCACCTAGCCACCCCGACGTGTTGACGTAGTTGGTTCGGTCCCACAAGCTACCGTTTACAAAATACAACATCTAACAGCCTTACACTGACTCAGACTACACTATTTCATGTGTTTGCAAACAATAGGAAAACGAGAGAACCGAATGGAGATGGATAAAAATGTGATAGGATTTTGTATTTGGCCCTGACATGGAGGTCTTAGATCTAACGAGACGTCTCTAGGTTCCAAGGAGTCCGAGAAATCACCCGTCGAAGATATAGCGTGTTTTGGCCTCAAGGCTCTTAAGGGACTACGCCTAGATGAGGTAGCCTGAAAGCACGGGGAGCGTAGGGAACCAAAAAGAAGACTCCAATAGTGCTCACCTAGTGACCCCGATGTGTTGGCATAGTTTTTTTGGTCCCATGAGATTTTGTTTGCAAACTACAGCATCTGGGAGCCCTACACTGACTCAAACTGCAATATTTCACGCATTTGCAAAAAATAAGACAATGAGAGAACTGAATAGATATGGAGAAAACTGTGAGAGGATTTCATAGAGGGCCCCAATGTGGAGGTCTCAGATCTGACGATATGTCTCTAGGTGCTACAGAGTCCGAGAAATCACCCGTCGAAGATATAACGTGTTTTGGCCTCAGGGCTCTTAAGGGACTACTCCCGGACGAGGTAGCCCGAAAGCACAGGGAGTGTAGGGAACCAAAAAAAAGAATCCACTAGCATTCATCTAGCCACCCCAATGTGTTGTCATAGTTGGTTCGGTCCCATGAACTTTCGTTTGCAAACTACAACGTCTAGGAGCCCTACACTGACTCAGATTGCAGTATTTCGCATGTTTACAAACAATGGGACAACGAGAGAACCGAATGGAGATGGATAAAACCATGAGAGGATTTCATAGAGGGACCCAATAGGAGGTCTCAAATCTAAAGAGATGTCTCTAAGCTCCATGGAGTCCGATAAATCACCAATCGAAGATATGACGTGTTTGGGCCTCAAGGCTCTTAAGGGACTACGCCTGGATGAGGTAGCCTGAAAGCACGGGGAGCGTAGGGAACCAAAATGAAGACTCCACTAGCATTCAACAAGAAATATGGACATGTTGGCCCAGAATGTTTGGTCCCATGAGCTACTATTTGTAAAATATAGTGTATGACAGCCTTACACTGACTCAGACTACACTATTTCACGTTTGTAAACAATAGGACAACGAGAGAACCAGATGGATATGGACTCCATGGCACCTAGATATGTTTCATCAGATCTAATACCTCCATGTTGGGGCCTTCTATGAAAGCCTCTCATGGTTTTCTCCATCTCCATTCGGTTCTCTCGTTGTCCTATTGTTTGCAAAGACGTAAAATACTGGAGTTTGAGTTAGTGTAGGGCTCCCAAACACTGTAGTTTACAAACGAAAGCTCGTGGGACCAAACCAACTACGCCAACACATCGGGGTAGCCAGGTGAAAACTAGTGGAGTATTATTTTTTGTTCCCTATGCTACATGTGCTTTCGGGCTACCTCGTATGGGTGTAGTCCCTTAAGAGCCCTGAGGCCAAAGCACGCTATATCTTTGACATGTGATTTATCAGACTCTGTGGCACCTAGAGATGTCTCGTCAGATATGAAATCTCCATGTTGAGGCCCTCTAAAAAACCCTCTCCCAGTTTTCTCCCTCTCCATTCGGTTCTCTTGCTGTCCTATTGTTTACAAAGGCACGAAATATTGGAGTCTGAGTCAGTGTAAGGCTGCTAGATGCTGTATTTTGCAAACAGAAGCTCGTGGGACCAAACCAACTATGCCAACATGTCAGGGTGGCTAGGTGAATGCTAGTGGAGGTTTTTTTTTGGTTCCATACACTCCCCGTGCTTTTGGGCTACCTCGTCTGAGCATAGTCCCTTAAGAGCCATGAGGCCCAAACATGCCATATCTTCGATGGGTGATTTCTCGGAATCCGTGGCACTTAGAGACATCTCGTTAGATCTAAGACCTCTAATTTGGGGCCCTCTACGAAATCCTCTCACAGTTTTCTCCATATCCATTTGGTTCTCTCGTTGTCTTATTGTTTGCAAAGATGCAAAATACTGCAATCTGAGTCAGTGTAGGGTTCCCAAACGCTGTAGTTTGAAAACAAAAGCTCGTGGGACCGAACCAACTACGCCAACACGTTGGGGTGGCCAAGTGAATGCTATTGGAGTCTTTGTTTTGGTTCCCTACGCCGCTTGTGCTTTCAGGCTACCTCGTCCAAGAGTAGTCCCTTAAGAGCCTTAAGGCTAAAACACGCTATATCTTCGACATGTGATTTCTCAGACTCCATGGCACCTAGAGATGTCTCATCAGATTCGAGACCTCCACATCGGGGCCCTATATGAAATCCTATCATGGTTTTATCCATCTCTATTCGGTTCTCTCTATCCTATTGTTTGCAAATCCACGAAATAATGTACTCTGAGTAAATGTAAGGCTAATAGATGTTATATTTTGCAAACGGTAGCTTGTGGGACCAAACCAACTACGCCAACACATCGAGGTGGACAGGTGAATGCTAGTGGAGGATTTTTTTTGGTTCCATACGCTCTCCATGCTTTCAGGCTACCTCGTCCGGGCGTAGTCCCTTAAGAGCCCTGAGACCCAAACACGCCATATATTTGACAGGTGATTTCTTGGACTCCATGGCACCAAGAGACATTTTGTCAAATCCAATACCTCCACATTGGGGCCCTCTACGAAAGCCTCTCATGGTTTTATCCATCTCCATTCGGTTCTCTCACTGTCCTATTGTTTGTAAAGGCACGAAATACTACTGTCTGAGTCAGTGTAGGGCTCGTGGGAATGAACCAACTACACCAACATGTCGGGGTGGCTAGGTGAACGCTAGTGGAGTCTTCATTTTAGTTCCCTATGCTACCCATTATTTTAGGCTACCTCATCTGGGTGTAGTCCCTTAAGAGCCCTTATGCCAAAACATGTTATATCTTTGACATGTGATTTATCAGACTCCGTGGAACCTAGAGATGTCTCGTTAGATCCGAAACCTCCATGTTGAAGCCCTCTACGAAATCCTCTCCAGTTTTCTCCATCTCCATTTGGTTCTCTCGTTGTCCTATTGTTTGCAAAGGCACAAAATACTAGAGTCTGAGTTAGTGTAAGGCTGTTAGATGCTGTATTTTACAAATGAAAGCTCGTGGGACCAAACCAACTACACCAACATGTCAGGATGGCCAGGTGAATACTAGTGGAGGATTTATTTTGGTTCCCTATGCTCCCCGTGCTTTCGGGCTACCTCATCTGGGCGTAGTCCCTTAAGAGCCATGAGGCCCAAACATGCCATATCTTCGATGGGTGATTTCTCAGACTCCGTGGCACCTAGAGACGTCTCGTCAGATCCAAGACCTCCATGTTGGGGCCCTCTATGAAATCCTCTCACAGTTTTCTCCATCTCCATTCAGACTGAGTCAGTGTAAGGTTGTCCATTGCCAATCACCTGAATAATATAGGTGGTTCATACAATATAGGTGGTGAAATGAGAATTTTAATAAGATATTTTTACAATATAGGTGGTGAAATGAGAATTTCTTTTTGTTTTTACTTTCTAATATTTAATTTCTCTTAGCTTCACTTGGCTTCGAGTATAATAAATTCTTTACTGATAATGTCAACCATGTGAAGGTGGAAGCTTTTTTGGCACCAGTAACCTACATAAACATGTTAGTAAGAAATTAAATAGAATTTTAAATCATACAAAATTTAAAAAAAAATCATTTAAGTAAATATTCAAATTAAATTCATGAAGAACATACCTTTGTAAATTCAATCCAATGAACCACAAGGATCAACTCTATTCTTGACAGTAGCAAGAATTGCTTCATGATCTGATTCACGAACCTTCCACAAATTCTTGTTTGATGGCCGACATCGATATTTGATCAATTTAATATTTGTTGCAAGGACCAAATGTGAATAGTGAAGTATCTTCCGATGTACTTCATAGTCTTCAAACAACCAAATGTTTGATTTTTTGATAGGATATTGTCGAAGCCAAGTTGCAGTGACTACCACTGATCCAGTGGGATACTCAAGGTCTTCACCATCAATGACTGTGGAATTCTGATTTTTTCCCCTCTACACAACGAGACAAGAAGTAGTATGTTCCCTCTTCGTTAAATTCCGTCGCAATAACTGCAAAAACGTGCCCTATGTATCATAAAGTAAAATTTTTAAGTTAATTTAAAAATACATTAAGAGTTGACCATTTAATAATTTATAAATTTAAAACATGGCATGTACATATATGTATGTACCTTATTGCACTAAATCAGAGACTTGGTCAAATTCAGGTGATGTTGTCATTTGATCTGAAGACCTTGCAAGTTGTAATGCTCATGGAACTTGATGTGTGTTGATTGGAATTAGAGGTCTACAAGTCCATTCATCCACCCATTGTTGTGACTCACATTCATTCCATGCAAAATCAATGCATGATATATAAAAACATGTCATGCACCTAGTATAAATAGTCCAAGCATTTGCATCTGAACTATGGAATGAGTGCATATCACTTGATCCTGCAACTGTCATACAATCTTCAAAGTTTTCCAGATGTTGTTCCTCTATCAACCAAAAATATCTACAAACTGTTGATCTCTCTTGAGATTCATGGCCCATATTCTTGACACACGAATCAACAATGTTTTTTACATCTGTAAATTTAGCACCATCCTTGAAATTTAACTCTTCTCTTACAAGTGCTCTTTTCACACATGCTCCTGCACCATCATGATCTCCTTTTCTATGCCCCGCCTCAGTAAAAATCTAGATATGTTGTACATTTGTTTCTTTGTGCATCCTTCTTAGCCAATAAAACATCTGTGCATTTTTGAATTGTGATGTGTAGTTGTCCGACTAAATGTAATGTTGATCAAAACTAATGTTCCACTCATTCAAGTTTGCATAAAACACCTGGAAACACCCTTGTACATATTATGTAGAATGTGTATGATCATCACTGATGTAGAAATGATACTCTCTTAATATTTTTCGATCTTGCTCACTACTTTCAAGAGAGTGCATGAATGTTATATGCACAAAAATAGAAACTTGCACTGAGTTATAATATTGAGACTGAACCTCCATTTGTGGTTGCAATGTGTAATTCTCTGCGAAGTCAACTACTGAAACAATAGTACCAAGTGGGAATGTGTCCTTTCTTAACTTGAATTGTTCATCCAACCATCGAGCTCTATGTGTGTGCCTTGCATACTCATAAAAAATTTCCTCTATGAATTTGACCATATATTCTGATATAGGTAATTGTTTTCTAACAAGCTCACACCTCTTAAATTATTTTTCCATTTTTTTATTGATATGTCACTGATTTATATTTAGTAAAACCAACTAATTCTTGTTCCTATTGAATTTTTACTCTTCTCATGGATAAGACTTTTCAATTTTGGAAATCCACCACATAAGTTGCACGTTCCATCCAAAAATGCTTTATTATAAAAAAAATACCCAGTTGATTTTTCACAAAGTATCATAGGAATAAAATCCTTTGTAGATTTTTTTGGAACATTTATTTCACACTCCTGCAACATTATTTCAGAATGGAAACCACAACGTATTTGACAAAAAATGTCATAATGCATTGAAAATTGAACATGATGCCTACAACAAGAAGTTGTATGTGAGTGATTGATTTTCACATAAAAGGGTTTTTTTATTTCAAAAAATATTTAGGCTTTTGTTAATTTGTGGATTTTCATTCTTAAACTTAGAGAACAATTGTATTTGAGTCATATCCAAGAAACGTTTTGCACATGATTCACGATTATGATAACCTATTCTTCTTTTTTATTGAATCTATTCTATTCGGTTACACCCTTGTGTTCTCATTCCAATAATTTTACAAGTAATTCTTTTAGAATATCAGACATATGCTTATATTTCTCGTGGGAGTCTACTAGAGAATAGCCCAATAGTTAGTGTTATTGACTTGACCAGAAAATTTTATGTCCCCCTATTGATTTCGTTTAGTATTTTTCTATTTAGCTTCAAAGCATGTGCTTGTTTTTCTAATTAAGCGTTCATTAACTAATTTATCACTCACTATACAATTAGTAAGTTCATGTCATGTAGCATTACTATCTTTGGTACATCTGTTGACACCTACAATTTGGTATGCTTTATGTATATTTTCAAAAATTGACACATTTCGATCAACAACATTAGATGTTCTTAACCCAAAGGTCTTAATTGTAGGTTTCATCTTAATTAATTCCATCAATGTAACAAAAAATTGACATATTTGTGTGTCATTTAAATTCTCGAAGTAATTATCCCAAATTCCCCTAGCTTTTCTTCTTGCATTTCTTTCAGACATTTTTTAGGCAATGGTTTTATAATTTCTTTCATCAATTTCAATTAAGTGAATTGGTTTTCTTTGCAAAATGGAAAGAAGGTGTTCTTAGAAGTGAAGATTCATTAACAAAGTTACTTTCTTCATTCAGTAGTTTTCATACAAATTTCAGGATTAACATTTGGATTCTTAGGTAAGGGTTCAATATTTGGATTCATATCAATTTCTTCATCCATACCAACATTATCATTCAATTCAATATCATTATTCATTGCAAAATCATTATTCTCTACATTTTCATTATGTATTTCATCCCCATTTTCTAATATATTAGCTACATTTGATATAGCAAATGTACCTTGCCATGCTTGAAGTTTTTGCATTCTCTTCAATTTCTTTATTCTCTTCTCTTCCAATTGCTCCGGTGTCTTGTTCTTGACTTTCCTCTTGTCCTTAGTTTTACGTTTATCGCTCATCATTAAAAAAAAATCAATTAGTGGGGTAGGGGACAAAACGAACTACTAAAAAATTGTGTAAGAATGTAGAGAAAATTGCAGAAAAATAGAATGTTTGAATAATTCCTGTGAAAGAGATGAAAGGTACGTTAGGGGCCAAAATATATAAACAAATAAAAATGTGTACGCATTATAACGCATACATGTTTTGTATTTTCTCTTTTTTCAAGCCATGCCTCAAGGCTTGGGATCCGGTTTGGATCCCCAAGCCTGACACATGGACCTGTACAAACACAACAAACAACGTATTTTTGCAAGAAAATGTAAAAATACCACTTCCTCTATGATAAATCAAAATAAAAAAATTGATCCATTTAAAAAAATTATACCACGACGTAGAACAGAGTTTCTTCTTTCTAAAAATATAATTTTTCAAATTTTCTAACTAATATAAGGTTTCCATATTATTTGTTTTCTAACTATGCCTTTTTATAGCTATTTTTTGAAGTGTAAATATGTCTATCTTTCATGGTGTATCTTTGTTTTGGGTGATCGAAATTGTAAAAAAATTATACTAGCCCAAACTAGGCAAAATTCTATACATATTAAAAAAAAAAAAATTCGATATTTTTTGAGGTAGTTAGCAGGGGGGGGGGCATGGTCAGAGCTCCGTTATTTTTCAAAACATAAAATTTATATATTAGAAAAATAATAAATAAAAAAATATTCACTAAAAAAACTAAAAAAATAGAGCCCAAACTAGATACTCCTAGTTATCTTTCTACCAAAGGGTTTTCAAAAATTACTAAATGGTGCTCAAAAAATGGTGGGGGCATGAAAGTCACTCTATTATGTTTTTTTAACAAAAACAGGAGCATTTGTTGGTATTTAAGTTGTTTGACCCACTTAAACTTATCCGTTTTCAATAAAATTTAGTAGCTTAGAAACTAGACTCAAAATACTACGATTCATATTTGTACAACATCTTCCAATTTTGAGTGTAAATATTTCGAAAAACTCGTACAAGTTGAAGTTTTTTTTCAAAAAAATGTGTCCACTTAAGACTCCCTTTTGGCCCCCCAACTTGGTGCACTTACCTTGACAATTACATCATTTTATGAGAATGTTTAAAATGGACAGATGCCCATTCTCATAGTCAAGGAATATGAGAAGTATGAAGAATTCTTGCAAAAATAATATATGCTATGTTAATATGATGAAGATATCTGGATGAAGCGGTTAGTAATCAAGTTTCTAATTAACTTCTATTTTACCACTATTTATTTATTTCTCATCGTTTAAATTCAACCTCATCTATTTAACCTCTATTTGGATGAAGTGGTTAGCAAATTGAAATGTAACCTCTATTTATTTCTCATCATTTAAATTCCATTGAGTTAAGTTCACTCATAGTTTAGAAATCATGTTATAAATATTTCCAAATTATATACATAATTTTGAAGTATTTCCAAACCTTACTGAATTATAGAAGTTCACAACTCATGTTCTATGTGTATTCAATATACTTATGGTTGTACATACATGATGATTTTTAATTTATTTTATGCAATGCTTTATGATATTTTCCATCATCTCATAAAATTTGTATTTTATTTTGTTACATCAGCGGAGTCTTTTGCATTTGTAGAGGATGATCATGTGGACTTGTTTTCAAAAGGAACCAAAGATGCAAAGGGAAGAGTATATCCAAGTAGGAAGACACTACATTACAAAGATGTGGGAAGAGGATTTTTTTTGTTGTGTTAACATAGTATTGGATGGAAGAGTAAAATTACCTTTCTCAGTTGATGAATTTCAAACCTTGGCAGATGTCGGGAATAGAGGATACGACATTGCTTGGGAAGAGAGTGAAGTGTCAAAGCGTGCAGATGCATCCATTCCCACTAATTTGGGAAGTGAAAACATTTTTAGTGGTTCATAGGATTATAATGCAGAGAGTGACGAAGATTGTAGTGATGACACTGAAAGCACCATCAATACAAGTCCTAAAGATAGAAGATATTTTGTCATAGAAAATTTCATTCTCAAACACAAATCTTGTAGCAGAGATGATGCCATAGCCATGGGTTATATAACTCATGCGCTAAAAGTCCATGAAATTGATGGAGAGAGGTTGGGTCCTTTGAATTTTGGTGTAAGGATAGAAAATGTGGTAAATATGTGTTCTGATTGCACATACTTTCTACACATAATAAATCAATAGTTTGGACAATAAAACATTTGATTTTCAGTGAAATAAGAAGTTCCCTTATGATTAAGCAAGGGAGTGCTCAACTGGATGGTCTGTACCTTGTACATAGTGATCAACTAGATATTTATGTTGGGCCTGTTTGTGGAAGATCTAACCAATAATTCAATCTGTTGAAGGATGTGTTCAAGGGAAAAGTGTGACTTATATGACCATGAAATGATAATGAAAAGATATGGATGGGAAGAGCAGATGGGGATATTTTCCTTCAACAAGAAGGTAATGATGTAAATAAAAAGCTGAGAGTTCAATATTGGAAACATGTAGGGAGAGGAAAATGTTCGACATTGTATCAGGATTGTTTAAAGCTAAATCAAACATGGACCATCTCAGACGAACATAAAACAAATATGGATGTGGATAGCATTATCTAGGCATGGACACCAAAAAAAAGGAAAATTGGATACATAAATATACCCGATAAAGGACACGTGGCCATTAAATCATACCTTGAACTACTTGAACATGATGAGAAAATATTAAAGTTTATAAATTTATGTGTGAAATCATCTTGGCCTGGGATGTGGGTTTTTTTAAAAAAAATATTCCAAACCTTGGTCCTATAAAATTGTATAGTTGTACTATTATTTGATAATTAAATGAAAGACTGGGTATTATATTACTTTGGAAGATTTTTCCATAATATAATTCTATATAACATTGTGTTGCGTATGGAACTCTTGTATCTTATTAATGTATTATTAATAATATAAATTCCACCATGTAAGTAATATAATTTGAAAAAAATCCTTAATTATGCTCTAAGTTTACAAGGAGTTGTATCTTGTGATTTAAAGGAACATGAATGTGATTTATAAGGAAATCTTTCAAAAATTAATTCTATGTAATGAATTGATTTATATATTCATTACAACCACAAAATTATATGGTCTTTTCCTAAATCTATGTGCATAAGTCTAGATAACTTATTGTTTAATTGTTCTAAAACTTTATAAAATGCAAACCTTTCTGAAGTGTAGATACTAAATTATATGCCTAGAATCCCCTAATTCTTAAATTCAAAACTATAGTATTTAGAGTGCTAAGTTATATTATTTAATGATCTCAACAAGAGTGTCTGACAATGCTCCATGACTTAACCTACTCTCTGCCAAGATATAATTTTTCAAAATACATCAAAATCCCTTATATATGAATTATAGAAGAAGAATAAATATAAAGTTAATACACATAAAAATAATTAGGAACATTCTTGTATCATGAGTGTGATGAGAATGGGCATAGGTCCATTCTCATAGACTCAATAGTTGCTTTTTATTTCAGACAACATGTACCCATATCACATGTAAATTTCCAATCTTGTCAAGTCATTGACTAAAAAGAATTCTATGCTAAAGAAAAACATGCCTTTCAAATGGACTATGGAAGGGAAGGGTAGTTTTAAGGCCATAAAACAAGCAATAACACAAGCTCCCACCCTTGTCAATCTTGATTTCTCAAAGGAATCCACCTTGTATGCTTTTGGAGGAAAAAATACAATATTTTCCATGGTAGTACAGTTGAATGAAGAAATTTATGCCAAAGTAAATAAGATTATGAGGTAAGAAATTTATTTTTTAAGAAACATGCATTGGCTATCATAAGGAGTTAGAAGAAATTTAAAGACATTTGGTATCCAACAACAAGATCCACCTAATGGTATCACATTCTGGTGTGAAATATTTCCTTTTAAACAAGGATTTAAATGAGAAAGGGGCTAGTTGGATATCCAAAGTGATGGAGTATGATGTTGATGTCAAGATAACCAAGCTAGTAAGGGGAAAATTTTTGTGTGAACAACTAGTTTCAAATCTGCATATTGAAAAGGAGGTTGTCATAATGCTCCAACATGACCAAAAACCAGTTGATGCTTCACTCATTGTTTGTTAGACCCATGATATGGCACGATTTCTTCAAACAGACCAATTTCTTCAACATTTGAGAAATGCCAAAAGAAGGTATTTTAGGTTCCAATCCATTCTCTATGTGCTTATTGATGGGATTTTGTTTAGAAAGGATGTAAATGGTGTTCTCTTGAGGTGTATTAAGGAAAAATAGATTGAGAAAGTTTTGCATGAGTTTAACAATGGAGAAGTTGGAGGGAAATTTCCTCCAATGACAACAACTCTCAAGATCATGAAGGGTGGTTATTATGGCCCAATCTCTTCAAAGGTCATCATGCATGGGTTAGAAAATGTAAAAGGCATGCCTTCTTCACAAGAAAAGAGATACTAACAACCCCACCCCTTCATCCCATCTCATTGGATCGGTCATTCATGCAATGGGGGATGGATTTCATTGGAGTGATCAATCCACATCCTAGTTTAGGACATAAGTGGATTTTGATAGCCATAGACTACTTCACTAAATGGACAAAGGCAGTTGCATTGAAGGGAAGCAAATGAGACCAGCATCCTATACTTCTATGAAGGCATTGTGACCAGGTTTGGTGTTCCTCCCACAACAATATTTGAAAATGCTTTGGCATTCCTTAGTGCTAAAATCTCTTATTGATCCTTGAATAATGGAATATACTTAAGCACCTCTTTAAACTACTATCCACAAGGCAATGGGAAGGATGATTCAATAAACAAGAACCTTTTAAGGATCATAAGGACATTAGAGGGAAACCAAATAATATGGCACACAAGACTGGAATCAGCCTTATGGGTTGATAGGATCACCCCCAAAAGGTCAACTAGAAGCTCACCCTAGAAGTTGGTTTATGGTAAGGAATAAAGGTTGTCATTGTCTCTTGAGTTACAATCCTTAGAGTTTAATAATTAGCTTCAGATGTTTGAGGTTGGGGCCATGGGAATCACATATGCAGAGCTCATAGAGATGGAAGAATTAAGAGATCAATCTATGGAAAAAATGGAAAAGGATCAAGCTCGAATTAAGAAGTGTTTTGATAAGAAAGTAGTGGCTAGGAGCTTTCAAGAAGGATACCTTATGCTTAAATGGGACTAAGACAGGGCTAAACCAGGAAGACACTACGGAGTGGCCCTTATGTAATCTCTAGCTACAAATCAAACAATTATTTCTAACTGTAAAAATTGGATGGAGAAGAGCTCATGATCTCAATAAATGGTATCTATCTTAAATATTACTTTTGAAGTAATGGATCTACCTTGTACATATTATATTAGTTTTACTTCCTCCAAATGCTCTTCAACACGTTGTTCTTGTTCTCCTCGTGTGGAATTTTTCAGTTTCAAAGTTATTTTTTGGTGTTCTCCTTGTGTGGAATTTTTCAGTTTCAAAGTTATTTGTCGAAGTACAATAGGGTTCAAATCAGTTTACAAGCATCCATCATGATGAGGGAAGTTCTTCTAACAACTCCATTCGTGGAATTTTATGCAAAAGAAGATGGGTAAATCATGCAAACCAGCCAAACATTTCATATGAAGGTTACCCAATCAGATATCTGGCTAGTTTAGAGCCAAAAAGGGAGTTTCCAACTGTCATGCTTGCTCTAGAGCATGAGGAAGAGATTCAAAGTGTCAAAGGTTAGCTTCATCACCTCCAAAAACCAATTGCAAAACAACTTAAGGAGGTATTCATTCTCTTTTCAATTGGAACTTTAAGTAATGGGAAGGGAAATCCATTTCTAAAAAGTTTTCCACTCTCATTAAAAACCATATCAAATGCAAATAAAAATTCTCCATGCTCCTTCCCTGGAAAAAATTAGAATTTTGGAATAGTTAATAGGACATATTCAGGAATTTCAAGAAATCAGCTTTTAAGAGCAAGAATATACAAGTTCAGGGACCTAAGATTTTCAAGTTTTAGATCATTTTTCAAGTATTTTTGGCTTGAATCCATTCCCAATGGATTTTTTAAGGCCATTGATCTTCTATCTATTAGGAATATAGCCCTATTGAGTCACCAATTTGTTATCCCAAAACCACCCCAGGTAATTTTGGTGCTTTGATAGGACAGGGGGTAATATTTTTAGTGTTAAAAAGGAAGGAGAGAAAGGACTTTGTCATTTTCCTTCCATAAGCACCCTTTGGTCGGCAAAATTGGGCTTTATAGGAACAAGTAGAAATGTTCCTATGTTCTCTGAGTTCACTGATTGACTGCCTTCTCTACAAAACAATTGCAAATTGGGTAAGTCGGGTCTTCAAGGCAGTTTTGGAAATGTTCCAATGTTCAATTACTTCCCTGTAACCCTGCACTAAGTGCAACAAAGGTATCAGTTATGTCAGACAAATCAGGAACTTCTTACACTTGCGGAACAATTTCGTTGTTCCCTGACTTTACCGCATAATCGTGAAAACTGACCTAAGGGGGAGATAGGGTTCATTGGGTGAATTAGGTTTCATATGCACATATAGAATAGTTCATACCTTTTACCACTTCCCCGCAAACCCACGAACACCACATCGAAGTAAGAAATCATTTAAGGAAGAAAATTTTGGTACATATAGTATAAGTGGAACGGTGTCGGGGTTCCCAAGGTTTCCCACAACACCAAAAACACTGCCAACAAAAGAAAAAGACAATGTAATCGGGTATATCGGGCTTGTCAAGCACAAATATAAAATTTTTAAGGTTCTCCCAGTACCCTAATAAACTATTAAATCAGTAAATTTGGGCACGCAAGGAATAATTCCAGAGTTCTCCCAGTTCATTGAAACATTGTAAAAATTGACCATTATGTTGTTTCAAGGGGAAATCATGAAAAACACGGGTTTTGGGGAAGAAAACGCAATTGTTTTGCATTACAAACATTCAACCACTCCATATACCTAAATTTATTGTTGGAGGGCACCCATATTGTATCCAGTTGTTCTAATGGCGTGTATAAGAGGATGAAAATGATGTCCATGCTTTGTATTGCAAAAATGATGGCCTTTGGTCTTGGGGTAGGTGGAAGGGAATTTATAGTTTTTGATCGTGCCCTTGTATCTCTCACTCTCATTTCCTATATATGTAAGTATTTTACACATTTTTTGGGTTCTTATTTGTAGGATTTGGAGCTTTCGTTGGGAGTTTTGCATTTCCATGCATTTAGACCTCTATAACTATGTTTTTAGAGGTTTTATAAACCTTTTCTTGTAAATATAAATGGAAATGCGCTTAAATGATAAGAAATTATGCTTCATCCCTTTGAATGTTATGTATTTGATGTGAATCTTTGCCCTTTTTCTCTATTTTGAATATACTCCTTCTATCTTGCAAAACTCCATGTTTCCCTTTGAATTCTTGCATAAATGGTTGCATTTGTGTCTCTACAGGTCAGATTTGAACCCTGTTTTAGGCTTTGGTGCATCACCCCCTTTCATTTTGCAACAAAATTTTCCTTCTTAGTTGCAAATTTGTAATTTATATTTAGTTTAGTTGCATTTTGAAGTTGTAGGTTAGTTTGTAGTGGGCTAAAACAGAAGGAGTAGGCCTTCTCTAGAGGTTTGTCTTTTCACACTTGGAGACAATTCAATATAACATGATATTTTGTATAAAAATGTAATTTAAATTGTAATGTCCTCTTATTAATTGCTAATGCACACATAAATATCGTTACAACAAATAACTACAACCTTTTTTGTAAATCACTTCAATTCCTTATAAGTGGCACAAAAATAAATTTGTTTGGATGTCCTTATGATGGTTACATAATTTTTTTTAGATTGCTAATTTACATATTATTTAACATTTTTCATGGTATATATTAAGTAGTACTAAGTGAAAATTAATCTCTAATTTTTTTCCATCTCTTCATTTCATATTTGATTCATTTGTTAATTTATTTATAACATTGACCCAAAAAAAAGTTTTTAAGATTATAAATGACACTTATATTAATCTCAAATCAATTTAATTATGTGAATGTAGAAATAGTAAAAAACTATAAATAATTCATGATTTTTAAAAACAAAATTCATTTTAAATTAAAAAATATTTCAAAAAAAAATGAAATGTTTTTGTGTACATTAATATTAATATTTTTTCCTTATAATATTAAATTAAATAATAACAAAATATTATCTTATCTTCTTCAAAGTTTTCATTTTTTATTAAGAATTCATGTTGTATTTATTATCATGGTTAACAATTTTCTTTATCTATTATCATCACAAAATAATAATAAATTGTGATGGAATTGACTTTTGAAATATTAAAAAATGACCATGTTTATGTGTGACATGTCGAAAAAAACCCAAAATAATGACTTTGAAATAAGATTGCAAAAAATCTTGATTTTGGGTTTAGACGATTTTATGATCCATTTCATACAAACTATTCGAAGTATACATATTTGATAATTTCTTTATAAAAAATAATTTGTACTGACTTGGTAACCCAAGTCAATTAAAGATGAACACTCATGCTAGATTGAAGCTAGTAGATTGCACACAGTGTATGAGCTGTGCCTAAGGCACAGACAAATTAAAAAAAAAACCAAACAAAGAATGTTTTAAAGTTGAGTTGCAATCATTTGCACATGTTAATTTTTAGTTGAAAATAAATGACAATCATTTGAGAATGCTTTTCAAAGATGTGAAATATACACAATCTTTTTTCTTGGTCATTTTGAGAAAAACATACATTGTAACTTTAACAAAAACATAATAAAATTGAAAGAGACTATTTGTAATGGAACCTTTGGAGATGAGTTCTCTCTTGCCAATAATGTGTTTAATAATTGTAGTTCCCATAGTTGTGCAAATATGTTGTGGTTATCCATTAAAATATATAGGAAATGAAATTCAAAAAGGTAAAATGGATTAGAGAATCAATATAAGTAAGTTTGTCGCATTCTTGGGTGCAAACATAAAATATATGGTAACTGATGTGAATTAGTGTTTCACAAGTTTACTTGCAATTTTATTTGAATGCATATTTATATTTCATTCATTTTTATACATATATTATGATTTCAATATCATTCTTGCCTGAGTAGGATCATTGCATTTTTACAGATTTTTCATAGAATTACATTGTGAACTTGACATTTTGAGGGAGTGTACACTCGATTCTCTATATTATCCGGCGATGTCATTGAGTAAAGATAAATCATAATATCAATATAATTTATTCAAATATTTATGATAAATAAATTTATTAAAAACTATATATTTATCTATTTTACAAAATAACAACAAAAATAAATTATAATTAAAAATTATTATTTTCTATTTATTAATAATTCAATTTCGAATTATAAATTTGTTTAAAATCCAAAATCTCACTTTAAACATAATTTATTTGATTTTTTTTTAAAAATTATTTACTTGAAATATTTAATCACGATTTTTGAAATGTTTTTAAAATTATATTAGGTGGGTTCATTTAATTTGAAATGAGTAGACCTTCAAGTGTACCTAATTTAAGAGTGAATATACCAAAAGTATGTGAGAGTAGTTGATGTCACAAAATACTTAAGCCCACCCGCACACCATAATTATTTTTCTATTATTAGTATATGTATCCAAACCTTCCAAGAATAAATAGTATAAAATTATCAACGGTCTCACTAACTTGTAACTTGTAAGTTGTAGAGCATTTGGAAGTAAGTAGACCTACTTACCTATACAATTCCAATTTAGAAAACCAGAAATATTCTGTTAAACCAAAAAACAAGAAGTAGGTCACATACCTAGGTATTGAGCCTGTAAACACGTGACACACCAACGCAAGTTGTGCATGCAGCTGCAACGTTGTACAGTACAGGCGTTCCACGTGTCAAGTTGTTCAGTTGGGATTGGGCCATATGAAATGAATGTCTATCTAACCCCGCTAGTTTTATAAGCCCCAACCATCCAATGTTTTCGGCAACTCATATTCTTCACTAATGGCGGGTTTGGCAGCAACAAAGGCAGTGTCGGGCATCACAAAATCCGCCTTCCAAACCACTTCATTGGCTTTCTTTGCCACCACTTCACCAGTCACAAAAAAGGTGCTCTTCCTCTTCCTCTTCCTCTTCCATATATAATCTGGATTAGGTTTCTGTTTCTTATCCTAAAAACTCTCATTTTTCTCTGAGAAAGTTGGATGCATTGGTTGCAGCGTGCAGATGAGGAGGTAGAGAGAGAGAGAGAGATCGGCAAAGAAAAGGTGAAGGATGCGGGCGAAAATGTCCGATCCAAAGCTCAGGAAATTGGGGAAAGAGCGAGGTCTACAGCTGATGAATTTTCCAGACAAGCCAAAGAGAAAATGGAGCGGTCCGCGGGAGCGGGAGAGAATGAGAATTAAACTGTATGAAAAATGAAAATGAAAAGAGAGGTCAATCTGTTGCTGGTTATTCTTTTTATCGGGAAAGAACAAAAGAGTATATATAAATGTTTGGAGAAAATGGATGTATAAGAAGGAGAGAAGCATAATAAATTTCTTTTTTGAGCTAGTTAATAGTCTTTCTGCGAAAAGAACAAGCGCCGCGTGGTTGCTTATTCATAAAAAAAAAATGCTGTAATTGATATTATATTAACAAATTGTATTTTTATTAATTTTATAGTAGGAAATTGGAATGATCCCCATTTTTATTGATGTGAAAGTAATGTTATATTTGGATTTTTTAATATAGATTTTATTACGCGAAGAGTCGAGATCTGTTCCTAAAATGTTTTTTTTTTTTTCGTTAAAATTTTTAGACACGTCAATAAAAAATATTTATATATTAATTATATAATAATGTTTGGATTTTATTTCAATAATTTTTTTTTTTCAAGAACATCACAAGTGTGACTAACTAAATTAATTCTATTTATCACAAATCAATGGGAAATTCATAATTTTTAAAAAAATTGAAGTTATTTATTGATTAATTTTGATTAGCAATCGTATGTGAAATGTATGATGTGAACGTTGAAACATTGGGGGAGATTTCTTGTAATTCATACTACAATGACCACTTTTTGAAGAACTTAATGAGACAAATAGCTCTCTAAGTGCTCATAAATAGAAAATTAAACTTGATTATTTTGTCACCACTACAATGCTAATAGTTGTTCCAAGGGGTGTGTTTATCAATCCGCATATAATGCTAATAATTGTTCTTGGGGATGTGAATTGAACAACTCAAACCCAATTGCCAACCTCTCACTATAGTAGTAGAGTAATTCCTTCTCCTCCACATCAGCGAATACAACTTAGCTAGAATATAACCTGTTGCCTTCATCTCCAAAGATGATTTCTCTAACTTCGCATAAATCTCTTATCTTTGTGGGTTTGATTTGTTTTCTGCACAAAAAGCATGTTCAATTTTATGGACTTCAATCTAGCAGATGAAAAGGGAAGATAGGTATGGGATAATCCTCAAGAAGTAAGGTCACCAGGCAATAAATTAAAAATAG
Source organism: Taxus chinensis (assembly GCA_019776745.2). Lineage (NCBI taxonomy): Eukaryota > Viridiplantae > Streptophyta > Pinopsida > Cupressales > Taxaceae > Taxus > Taxus chinensis. The sequence continues at coordinate 97,724,037 of CM034155.1, forward strand.
TAAATAATGTGAAGCATCAACAACTCATAATAAAAAGACTCTGGAGATGGCATCACCACAATATGGCAATATCAATTTAGAGAATAAACTTCTAAATATCTACATCACTAATAATTACTTACATGTTCTATAAAAACTAAAGCAAGATCCTTCAAAACATCACCATTAGGGTAATGCACTGAACCAATTAAGTTACTAAATTTATCAACGCTTTCTAAAACAATCTGAATCTGCATATCCTCATTGTATCAGAAAAATTCACATATAAAAACAAAAAGAAAGGAACAAGAAAAGGGAGAATATTCAAAGTAGGGAAAAACAAAGAGACAAAAACGTTCTCCCCATCACCATATTCTTGGCCACTAAAAAGTTCAATTTAAAATTTAATATTGAATGAAGTTAAAACTTAATCAAATCTCACAACGTATCAGAATGGTACAAATCCTTGCATTTTCTCCCAAATCAAGAAGATTTTTGGTGCAACTTACCACACCAGAGCACTTGATCATAATTAAGAAAAGTGGTAAAGAAGATTTTAAAGTACAGGACTTTCAATTGCAGAATTTGAAAGTGTCATTAATTTTATCAAAATGACATAGAGACTGAGGGAGAAAAAAGAACAGGAAAAAGAAGAGGCTTTGTCAAATAATGGAAATGATTCTAAAATTGTTTTGAAATAAATGTTGACGAAGGGAAAAAGAGCAACTTCAAGGTGGAATCAAAGGATCCCAGCTCCACTATTGCCTTATAGAAATGCACTCACTACGTAAAGACGTGAAACCAAGATGATCCTAGCAGGGATTGCTGCAATATGGGTGGTAATGGATCACTACAAAACATAGAGGATAGGGACTTTTATCAGCAATACATGGCAAAAATACTTCAAGAGATGAGGGCATGCAGGGAATTAAATCTGTCGAAAAGATGCAATAAATAATCCACTGCAAGTCTAGACAATTCGTAAAGAGAAATCCAAGGAATCAAAGCAATTTGGGTTTAACTTATAGTCTATATGCACCAATGTATCTCTATTTGTATACCTTCCTAAAGTTAGAGTGAAATAAATTTAACTAAATTGTTATTAAACCGCTGGAACAAAGATACTCATGCTAAAAAAAAACTTATAAGCAAACAAATTATGTGAGGTGGATTTCTATGTTGATGAGGATTTACACATGTCTGACAAATAGTTCAAAAGTTTGTTTGGTTTTGAAGTTAAAAGTGGACAAAATGTACCTTTTCCCAGCCTTCAACATTAACCATGTAGGCAACATTTTTGTCACCAATATAAACTGATCCAAACTCTCTGTTGATTGTGGACTGATTGAGAAATGTCATGGTAGCATATGAAGATAATTCTTTTTCTAATGGTTCATAGTTTAGCATTTATATATGCCCATAGGTAGTTCATACTTCAACTTTTATATATATATATATATATATATATATATATATATATATATATATATATATATATATATATATATGTATGTATGTATGTATATGCATAATGGAATTAGCCATACCATAAATTAATAGAATCTTGAAACTCACAAATCCATAGCCACACAAGCTTGAATGTCAAATATAGTTTGGAAAAGAAGAAGAAAGGTAATATATATCTTCAAACTTATTCAACAACATTATTGTTGGAGGATAATATGTTTGGTAACAAACTGCAATGCTGAGAAGCCCAAGAAGTGTTTTTCAAGAGAGAATTGACCAGATGCCCCACCTGGTGGAAGCAAAGCTACCATCACCCTGTTCTCAACCCCTTCTGCAACAATAATGTTGTTGAATAAGTTTGAATATATATATTAAAATCGAAAAAATGATATATATTAAAATGTTAAAATCGAATAAAATATTGAATTTGGGATTAATTTTGATTGAATAGATAACCCTCAATTTTGGCATAATTCAACAATGGAAATATACCCTACATTACAAAGTGAGGGTTTTAGAGTTATATAAGCATTTCATGCAAATCATGTGTACATTTCATCAGATTGTAAAGATAATTTTAAAAGTTAGTTGTTAAGCGGCACCACAAAATAGGAGAGAGGAAGCAGAGCAAGCAAATATATTTATCTATAACCTATTAATCATAGTTCATGAAAAAATACTCTAGCAGATCAAAAACCTTTCATAACCTTTTTCAGGTTGATCCCCACATAACCTTCTGGGGCCATCTCTATCATGACTCCTACATGTCAGTGACGCTGCAAAAAGAACATGGTTTAAAGAACACACAATATTACCACATATGTAAATCACATAATGACAAAAGAAGAAGAAGAAAAAAGAATAAATTCAGACTATAAACATACTTTATGCAAGCAAATTTCATTAACATACCTTATTCATGATAACAACTATGCTCGGATCACTAACAAGTCTGTGCATAATTGCTAGTGCCTTTATTGCATGAGAGTTTAACTGCAAAGCAAAAATCATTAATTAAATGAATAGCAAAGCTAGTTACATAAGGCCTTTTCTCATTGTCAGGAGTATCCATCTGAATAGCAAGATTCATTTAAACATCTCATTTGATCATTTTCAACAATCCCTAAAAAACATAAATAAATGGCACTCCAATTTTTTTTTTATCGATTCTCTTTATTAAACATGCACGTTATGTCACCATACATATAGACAACCTTGGTTAAAGAGCTAAAACATAGCCCAACTTGGGTGGGGAATAAAATGTTTAATTATCGAGAGGAAAAATTCATACAATGACAAAGTAATATGCTTGCTTAAGATTTGGATTCAAGAGAGGTAAATTTAAGTAAATGACAACATGGTTTATTTTCATGTGCTAATGTTATCAATAGGTTGTAAAGCATAAGTGTTCCAAAGTGATTCTCACAAACATGATGTAAATGCTTAGATGAACAACAAGAAAAAATAACAAATTTTATATAGATCGTACCCACCTCAATTCTAGGAAGTTGAAGGGTATGAAAATCACAGAAAATATAAGGCCCTTTCGGTAATTCCCTTGGAATCTTGGGTCTATTTTCCCGAAGTTGCTTTACTCTCCTCTCTTCCTCAAGAAAACCTGCTATCCTCTAGTCAAACTTTGTAGAGCGAGAAATCTCCTCAATTTTTATTGAAAACACTTCCATCATTATGATAGTTCAACCTTGCAGTTATGATAAGAAGCCTTGAGTTAATTTTAAGTCCACCAAATGCATAACTGGGAAGTGTTAGAAATAATACTATAAATTGAACCTGGTTGTGGGATAATCTTTTTTAATGATGTGTAGTATATAGCTATATGGGATAGCCAATGGGGTGGGAGTGGTGTGGTCAAGGCACATGGTTGTGTGCTTGCCCACCCGGTTTCAAATCCCCCCGAGGCACGATCCTCCTCGGAGGTGGTTTCGCCGCTAGAGGCGGCATCTCTGCTTATGCTGACACTGGTGATTACTCCTCACTGCTGACGCTGGTGGCTGCTCCTCTTGTTGTCGACGCTGGTGGCTCCTTCTCCTCTCGCTATTGACGCTGGTGGCTACTCTGCTCACTGTTGTTGCTCCTCTCGCTGTGGTCGTGGCTACTCCTCTCGCTGCTAAACGACTTGTGGCTGCTCCGCTTGCTGCTGATACTGGTGGCTGCTCCTCTCGCTGCCTGACGCTGGTAGCTATTCTAAGTTGTCCCACTCACTGTGGTTGTTGTCGACGGTCGCTTGCATCTTCTCTTCGGTTTCATGGTTGCTTCAATTGGGTTCCTAATAAGTGGTCCCCTTCATTGTAACCAGATTGTGGATCCTCTCAAAAATCCTCAAGTGTACAAGGATGTGGGTCCTTTCAAACACCCTCAATTTACCCTCAATCCAAAAAAAATATAGCTATATGGGATAAATCTTGTGATATACCCCAAGAAATACTAAATAACATGTTTTTACGAGATTTTGATAAATTATGAAGCATGAGGTTAACTTACATAAATATGTATTTCACGGGCATGTTTAATTATTTACACTACTACAACAAGCTTTTGGTTTGATTATTAATATTATAGTGTCTCGTTTTTCCTCCACAATATTTTAACAAATATTAGCTTTGTTCTTGCTCTCTTTTGGGTGAATCACTTGCCTTTATTTTTCTAACAAAAAGTATATGCAAAAACTACAAACACCTATCAATTTTAGAATTGTAGTTCAAACAACCCACGAGACTATATAACCTAGCCCCATAGCTAAATAGAAATTTAGGACCAAAATAGTTTCCACTGATGTTGCCTACACCAAATCACTAGCCTACAGAGTACTCGACAGATCAATCAGACAATGGAAATGTGGACAACTAACCCCTAGAACTATAAACCTCGTTTCACTAACACGACTGTGCTTACTTTAACGACTTATGGCTATCTTAGATTTAGATTTTGTAGTTGCTCTCTGATGAGAGACTGCCAACTTTTTATTCTCCCCAATTAAAATTTTCATTGGGAGCGAGCCAGGACCAAGGGCAAGGTGAAGGAAATTTCCATGATGACGACCTAAAAGCAGACTACCATCAAATGAGTATAAGTCCCAAAATTCAATATGAAAAAAAGATGCGGACATTTCTCAACTTATAAAATTGAGTGATTCCTTTTTCCTTTTCTTAAGTAATCCAAGAAAAATGATAAATCATATTTTATAAGAAAGCGATTCCTCCTTATTCGTCAAAACCAAGCACATACAATTTCCCTTAAAAAAAAGAGCACATGAATTTCCCCCTGAAAAAAATAAAGTTGAATAAACTCCAGCTTGCGATCGGGAATGAATTTATTTAAAATTGAGCTATACCATTACCAAAATTTCAATCAACACAATTTCTCAAATAATATGGTGAAAATATGGAAATAAGACTGAAAATATACTCGGTCGTTGTGATAATCTTTGACTAACGATATAAAAAAATCATATTGCACGTGTGTGGTGTTTTTTCTATGTTTTCTACAGCTCAATGCGAGGGAGGTGAGGGCCGCCAATTAATAGATCCTCTCATGAATTTTTTCAAAAGTGCTCGTTCAAAGCATGCAACTGAACGACGAGAGCCTTTAGCATAGCATGGCACCAATGCACGATGCAAATGGCGACATTATCGCGACTGCATTGAAAACGGAAGTCTTTATGTATCTAGCTGTATTTTACGACTAAAAACTAGAAAAATGTCAAAACCCCTGTCAAACTGTCAAATTTAACCTAATGTCATGAATGACTGGAGAGTCATTTCCTATAGGAGGAACGCCTTCGGCATAAATATGAAACATCTAAACTATAAACCTTGAAATTGATATCTATAATAATTATTTCTTAAATATATTTTTTGGTATATTTATAATATATTAATATAATTAAATATGATATCTCTCAATCTATTTTAGATAGATGTATTTAAGATATCTATGTTAATTATTATATTTAATGATCTTTAATAGATGTCATAAGGGTGTACATTAATATAACTCTTTTAAATAATTTTTTTGTTAGATATTATTTTTTGACGCATTTCTTCAAGGAAAAATGAATATATATATATATATATAAACTTTGATGCCAAACGTAATAATTTAATGAAAGTTATATTTATAAATGAATTATTACGTTTGGCATCAAAGTCAATATAAAAAAATGTGAATAACTCATTCTATAAGTCTTCTTGGCATAAAGAAAAACCTCTCATCATAATAATATATTAGGGTGTAATAGCTAGATTTATAAATGAATTATTACATTTGACATCAAAATTAATATAAAAAAACGTGAACAACTCATTCTATAAGTCTTCTTGGCATAAAGAAACACCTCTCATCATAATAATATACTAGCAATCACATGTGTACAATACAATGTGAACGCTGAATGGTATATGTTATTTGATTAAGAGGGATAGTTATTACTTTTGTAGTTGATATTGTTAAGGGGTTTGATTGATTTTGTAAGTGTAGATATCACTTCATTTAAAGGCTCCATCTCTACATTCCAAATTTGTTACAAATTCATACATATACATTTGCAAATCTTATATCATGAGTAGTAGCGTTATGTGGAGTAGTTTATTTGAACTAAACATGAATACATGAAGACTTCAGTACACTCGATAAGGTGTTTGATTGATAGTGGTAGTGTAGAAATATAGATGAAACATTACATTGAAATGTTGTATGTGTACATTTAAATTTGTTACAGATTCATACATATGTAGATGCAAATCTTATATCATGACATCTGAACTAAACATGTATACATGAATACCTCTGTACATTTGCATAATTTATATCATGAATGGTAGCATTTTATGGCCAATCTTATTTTTAGTAAACATGAATACATTTGATACCCCTTGAACGACAATGTCGCTTTGGATATAAGAAATGTTGAGTAAAGTAGTAGTGGAGGTGGTATCAAAGTAGAGGGTAGTATTTACGACGGGTTGAGTGATAATAGTCTTGACTCCTCCTTTCTTCTTGCTCTAAGTGTTGGTATGTGCACCATTTTTGAGTACCTTTTGAATGAAAAAGGAGGTGAAATGCGTAGATTTGAAAGTGAGGGAACTCTGGAGAAAGTTGTGAATGTCAGACCCTACCTTTTAGTGGTTCCAATGTCGACAATTTATCTATGCAAAGTAAGTCCCTAGGACTTGTGGATAGTTAATCCCCATGCCATTTTAATCAGAAATTGTCTTCGATTCCCTCTCAAAATAGGGGGTATTAGAATATGTAACGAGTTGGAGGGATCCCAATATGGTTTGTTGTATCTATAAAATTTGACAACAACAAATAAAGGTAATGTTGGTGGTGGAATTGATGCGTTGTAGACAATGTCATTGATTATTCTTGTAGCACCATTTACAAGGCCTGCATTAACCCATAAATTTGTAATAAGCATGATCTTTTTTTGTTTGCACACTAAAAATTTGTGTTCCAACTGATCATCATCAGAATCTCCTTGTCCAGCCTGCATGTTACTTTCAGCAATGGATTGGGTGATCAAAATTTTCAATGCCTTCAAATGTTGTGGGAGTCCATAAGACCATTTTTTTGCAAACAAATGTGGTGTGTCCTTAAAAATGTTGAGCTCCTGTTGAGTTAGGTGTGTGTTTGTGCGAGACATTAGGAGTTCCTAGTCCTCAATAAAAGGAGTTGAATCTCGCATGCGGAGCAGTAAATTTTGGAATGAAACTTGTGCATTGGTTGTTCCTTCTTTCCGAAATATTGTTTGTGATGTAAAGGAAGAATGGAATCCCTTCCAAATGTTGGCTCCATAGGAATTACTTGCATAAAGAGGACTGTCCAAAACTGGTGGTAATTGGCCGAGGTCGATAAGGAGGATGACTGATCTGTTCCCAAATTCATATGTTTTTAAGTGTGGGAAAGCTTAGCGTAGCCTGCTGTCAATTTTGCTTAGCAACTTTGGGCCAATGAAACTCATTTCATCAATAAGAATATATTCTATATGTTTCAGCGACTCTTGAAAAGACGATAATGCATGGCTTTCAAGGGGTTTCAGTTCTTTGATTGGAATATAGAGGGCTGCATGGATTGTGTATGTGGATATGTTAAATGTTGAAACACCGATAGGGGCAAGCAGAAGGAGAGGTGATGTAGATGTGGTTGATGCTGTTGTGAATGAATTCTAGATTTTATTTATCAGAAATGATTTTCCTATGCCAGTTGTTCCTTGAATTATCAATCTTAGTGGAGGTAGAAGGGTTTTGTTTGTTGAATGGTATAGTATGGTATTAAGAGCTAGTTATTGTTCGAAAGACAAAGGAAGTGTGGAAGATGGTGGTGTGTCATGTATGTTGGTGTTAATTGTGTCTGCCTTTTCTCTCTCGATGAATGATGAACCAATTATCTGAAAATCAAGTGGAACTTCATATATGTTCCAATTATTGTGTATGTCAAAATCTTGTTTCCCTAACATTTCAAGACTGTCAAGACCTATGTTATTTCCCAGATGAAGTTGTGCAAAGATCTACCATTTTTGCAATGGTTCATGTTGAATATTGTATTTGATCTCAGAGTCACAACCAACATCTGTAGCATGTCATATGTTTGCGGTAGTGTGTAAAACATGCCATGGTCTATAGTTGTGCTTGTACATGTCCCAAGTGTCATTGATGCCATGTGGGGTTGATCCAAATTCGGAGGTAAATAGGTCATAGGATGTTGAATCTTGAGCTGGGACATCAACAAATCTCGGGTGGACCCGAGCAATTGATTGAGTTGATCACAATTCCCATTTATCACCTTTACAGTTCTTGTTGTAGATCTAATCTCGAGAAACCTGAATAAGTGGTAGGTGTTCCATGGTTGCAGGGAAAAATCGATATGCATCCAAGAAAGAGGTTGTTTCTTGTACATTGGCATCACTTTAAACGACATGTCTCAAGATTTTTTTGCCAACATTTAATGATACAAATGAACGACTGCACATGACAAGTGAAAATTTTTACAGCATGTGGCATGTTTCTTGTGTGCTTATGTCATGTTCAACGATGATTTTTGTGAGCATTTTATAGATCAAAATAGGTGCTAGTGAATCTGCGTTAGCATCTCTTGAAAATCTAAATAGCATTTAGTGATAGGTTTCTTAACATTGCTACGCTTTTGAAGCATATTTTGCAATATACTTAAGAACTGAATGGTGGGAAAGTACCAGTTGGCAATCGACATTTGCTCTCCATATGGATAACATCGTTTAATTGTGGATGTTCAATCTGTCATCATTTCTTGAAGGGAGGTACTTAATTTTCCCACCAATTTCAATGAGCAAGGATGAAGTAGGTTGTTTGGCCCAGGGTGTGTTGTACATGCACTGCAGTTGTGATTGCTTTCTAAGTAGGCATGTCTGCTCTAAACATTTTGTGTGGCATTGAACATGATTAAGCAGTTCTTCCAGGTCCACATGTGGGGAGGAGGATATAATTTGTGTTGTATCTAGAAAAAAAGGGTCATCTAGGAGTGACCTATTAACAAAATCCAGGTTGTTGCAAGTCGAGTGGGGGTTCCATGTAGACATGAACTTATCAAAGTATTGTTTTGTTTCCTCAATAATTGTTGTATCTTCCCAATCCATTGGGTTAACTTTAGGTACATTCTCAAGCCACAATAAACTATGGACATGTGTGGAGCATGTATGTTTCCATTCATACCTACAAGACAAGGGAACATAAATATTAGCTATATAGTTTAGAACAAACTTATTAAAAAGTAGATTTTATTACTTGTACCAAAAGTCTACTACTCCAAGTTCCTTCTGCAATATTTCTTCATGAAATATTGTGAATCTATGATGCAGGTATGTTGATACTCGATGAGGGTTTGAGAAAATGTTAAGTGTTCTCCAACTTTGTGTAGCTTGAGGATCAGTAGGGCATTCACCAAACATAATACCATGGAGATCTGGCCATTTAGTGTCTACAACACTTACAGTGAAGAATAAGGTTGGTGTCCTCAATTGTTCCACCATATCTGAAAGATCGCTTCTACTTTTTTCCCAGAATGAATGTGTCCCTCAAAGGCTCAATCCAAAGCGCATTAAACTATCTGGGAGGTTATCTTTGGGACATTCCAGTAGTTGTCTTCACATATCTCCAATTGTTGGAGGGATTCTAGATTCGATGTTTTGTTTCATGAAAACAACTGCTATAGACTGGATCCAGTGCCGCATTATGAGGTTTAGAAGGAAGTATAAAAATATTGGGTGGGAACTGAAATGCCCATCATGGTAGCGCATCAAATGAAGAGTGTATTCATGCATATGAAATTATTTATGTGGGGTTGTTGCCACATTGCTTTTCCTGCCAGAAATAAAGTTGGGAAAGCCATTACAAAAAGGCCCTATGTATTGTATTAATCTATTAGTGAGAGCCCAAGCTTTGGCCATGACATAGTAAATGGTTTGTTACCATCTTGGTTGAGCAAGAACTATTCGATTTACTCTTTTTTTTCCTATATTGTGGGTTGTTAGCACGAAAGACGATGAGTGTTCATATGTTTCGTCAGAGTTAGTGGAAACATCAATACCATGAGTTGTAGTAACAGTTTGCATTTGGGGCAGTTCCACCGTGGTTGTGTTAAGATCGTGCACAGGAAACATTTGATGAGTCAGATGGTACTGAGGAAAGGGCATCATGTTTGATTAAGACATGAAAAGGGAATAATAGGGATCATACTGGATTATTATATCGCAAGGTTTCCCAAATATCGAGATCTACTGACATAGAAATCATAATTTTTAAAATTAGATCCTTCCCTTTTTATGAGTACAATATCCAAATCCAAGGTGATGTGGTGGGTACTTTTTTATTGAAGTAATGTTTTGCGGGAAAATTATGGTGTGTCTTGAGTATTTGTATTGTCCTCCACATACTTGGGTGAATTGCAGGAAAGGATTCAACTCATGTGATAAACATCTCCTCGATTTGGGTTAAAGATTTGCAATAACGGTAGACTACTCTTTAGGGTCCTATGTTGTTCCACGAAGAGAAGTGGTGGCCATTTTTTCAGTTTTTACATTTTTTACAAGAAGGAAAACCTTAAAATAAAATTGTTTTAATTCCAGATTAGGGTAAGTGCACGAAGTTGGTGGACAATTCCGTGGACATAAAAACCTGAAATAAAGGTACCACGATCGCGGTCGTAAAACCATGATCGCGGCGATCGCGGTTCTTGAATTCTAGGTTCGGTAATTTGAACCTAACCACGGTTTATAAACCGCGATCGCGGAACTCTGAGACAAAATTTAACAGTCCCGCGACTCGTTATTTTCCTCATTTTTCATTTCGAACCGTGACTTTTCCTAAACATTTTTCACTCGCGCTTTCAATACTATCTCAAAATTGCTCATCGGACTTCTGGATAGCGATAGATTCAACCATGCCGCCAAGACGAGGAGGTAAGTCCCCGATTGTAATCATTTTTTTGCATTTTAGGTTTTTTTTTTGCATTTTCATGGGTTTTTTGAAATGTTTGTTTATGTATACAATTTTCTTGTTTTATCAGTTGGTCGGCAAGCTCGAAATCGTGCAAACTGTCAAAACATTCCTCAAAACCCACCAAACATTCCTCAAAACCCTCCGAACATTCCTCAAAACCCTCCTCCAAACATAGATCCGCCTCCTGTGGCTCCTTCTGTCCCCACTGAGCCAGCAGGAACGCAAGATGATATCATTGGAAGAATCCAAGAAAATAAAATTGTCATTGAGAACCTAATTCAAACTATAAGACAAAATCATGCTACAAATCCATCCCGCATGACTTTAGCCAATACATTGCAAACATTGATTGGCGAAGTCGAGTCTGCAACCAACCAAATACATAGATGGAACACCTTTAGAAGTGACTGTAGGCGGTGGTATGTGGATAAACTATCCCATGCGGCCGTCAAAGACAAAAAAATTGGAAAAGACCTCATTTGTGCATTATTTACCGACCCTAGAACCAATGCCCCCCTGCAGTTACTTGCAAACGGTTCCCAATCCATTGGTGCCATGATGATAGAATCAAAAACAATTTTTGGGACCGATGGTGGATGGTTTTTGATTATCCACCATGCAACAACAATGAGGTTCCTCTTTATTTTTTGAAGAAATTATATTGTGAGTTCATGCTCAATGAGGTCCCGAATTATTTTGACTTTTCAGACTTTTTTGGTCGAGGAGGTGGCTCTGCACAGAGCAGACCTGGTGCACGCGTAGGTCAGCCTAGGATCCCCCATGCCCCAAAACCCCCACTGCCTTCAGTTATCCCTCCTACAGTGAAGGAGGTTGTGGAGATTGATACATTGCATGCATTGAGGGAGCTCACTGACACTCTCACCTAGCATAGCACCCAGATTGCATCCGGTGATGTTGGTGGAGGTGCCAGTTCTAGTGCACCACACCACTGTGGATCATGTGGTGCCGTATGCACTGCAGGCGAGACATCATTTGCTGGTTCACAGGATTTCTTTTCTATAGATGAGATGCTGGGGAATGTTTTTGGAACTGGAGCCACTGATATTGGTCTTTCACAGGTAAATTTTAAATAAATTTAAATAATATATATATGTATAATAGTTTAATTCACATGTTTGAGATATATATATATATATATATATATATATATATATATATATATATATATATATATATATATATTTGATTGTACGTCATGTACATACATGTAAAAAACTAATTTTTTATTTTATTTTAAATAGCAAGAGCCGGTGAAGGAAACATCCGGTGTCGACATGCTAGCTACTGCGGCTGGGCGTGTTTCAAACGTAAGTTTCAAGTTGTACAAACTTACATTTTTAATAAATCATTTAATTGCACTAGATTATTATTATAATTTGTTTCACGTGTATGTTGTACATGTATTAATATTTTTCTCTTTTATACACAGGAGCCTGGCGGGTCATCATCTGCTCAGGGAACTGAGGCTACTGGCACGCCTCACATGAGTTTTACGCAGGTTAGTTACAAATCTCTTTACACTTTGTTTCTAATTCTTGGACCTCTGTACATGAGTTTCACTTTCTTATACTCAACCTATATATTATTTCTAGTAGGAAATGCCAATTCATTTGATATAACTAGCCATGTATGTAATCATATATTGGTTTTACATGTCTCGGAGTACCACCACACAAATAACTCCTAAAAAGTCAAGTAACTCCTATGAAACAAAGAACATATAAGCAAGATGAGTCACGATATATCTACACGAAATATTCTAAGAAATAAATAATTACAAGGAAAATCTATACCTACACGAAAACACCCTGAAGTGTAGCTTAGGTTGGTAAAAATGAGGGTCCTTGAAATAAGACCATATGAGCTACCCAAATTACAATGAAACTCTCCAAAAGTAGAGAACATGAGAAAAACCAATGGGAAAAACTCCTTTAATTTAGAGAAAAGAAGAAAGGATGGATAAAATGCTCCCTCAGAAGATGATGTTGATATAGACCACACCCTTAAAATAGATCATAAGTGAATAATATTTCTGTCGGTGAATGGTTTGGTCAAGATGTTTGCAATATAATCCAATGTCTAGCAATATATGAGATAAATGACCTATCCATGGATCAACTCCTTGATGAAATTCTGTGAATCTATATGTGTTTGGTCTGGTGATGTTAGATAAAAGTCCTTCAAATTTGAATGATGCTCTAATTGTCATAGAAGATGACTATGGGTTACCTTGATTAAATACAAAACTTTGTCAAAATCTTATGAAGATAGATGGCCTTCGTGCTAACATTTATAGATCCTATGTATTTAGCCTAAATAGAAGATAAAATAATAACATTTTTATTCTTTCTTGACTAACTAAATATTGATTTGTACATGTTTTTTGTATAGCTCTTAAGTAGATTTTAATATTGATTTGTACATGTTTTTTGTATAGCTTATGACTGCTAGAGAGACTCCTCCATATATGCAGACTGTGGAGGCTGCTGTAGATACTGCCATAGCATCTGCAGATCCACTAACTGAGGTACACAATTTTTTAAATTTGTTAAATTTTGGAGGTTCATTATTTCTTATTAAACTTAAATCTACAATATCAAATTTTGTAGGTATATATGTGAAATATTTAATTTGAAAATTAATTATTTGTATGTACAGCTTACCCCTCGTGAGTCTATTGTTGTCCCTACGACGCGTCAACAACAAATTGATAGGGATCATGACATTGCGGTAAGATTTCACATGCATTTTAACTAAATTGTACAAGTTTCTAAATTTTGAATGTATTTTAAAATTTTGGGTGTTAAAAACTTGTTGTTTATGAATGTGCAGGTTAGGTTGCAGGCATGCTTAGAGACACCTAGGACCACACAGATGAAATCCGTAGTGGCATCTCCCTCCACTACATCCCCAGGTCGTGGACGTGCTACTTCTAGCAGGGCGAAGAGAGGGAAGATGTTTCATGAGTAGATTTATAGTCCACCTGGATGACACATATGTGGTCATGAGTAGATTCACAGTCCATTGTATATATATATAGCCTTTTGCGACCGCATGTGGTCCCATATGTACATTATGACACGTGCTTAGTTTGAGATGTATACATACATTATGAACTTATGTACATATATATTTTCAGAGACGTGCGCGTCTGGAGCACACTTTGTTTGATTCTTATATATATATATATATATATATATATATATATATATATATATATATATATATATATATATCCATGTGTGTTGGTTAAATCATATTTATTTTGGTTATTTTGGTATTATTGCTAACTCTGAGAAAGTGGGTTTTGATCTCTGTTCGGTGGATTTAGTGTATTACTTCTAGTTATATATTTTCTAGTATCTTTCTGATTATTATTTGTGGTATATTTCACCATGGGCATTTTGAATTTTTATTTTTCAAACTAAAACAATATTGTTAGCTCTATTGCCAACTTAAGTATTAGTAACTAAAGCTTATTTGAGTTATGGTTCACATCCCTCCATCTTTTAACAACTCCCAAAATAATAATTCCATAACCTATGGATTTAATGGAATTCATCAATATCATCCTGTTGTATTTGGAAAAGTGTACTTGAAACTCTGGTGTATTTGACTGTATCTTGATAATATTACAGGTATACCCTTGTAAGTTTTGTGTGTACATATGAGTTAATCCTTGAAGTAACTGTATTGATTTTCCAATCCTGTTCTTTTGTAACTCATAATAATCCTAAAATATTGTTAAATCTGAATGATATGTGGAGCTGTATCTTTATATTATTTTTATTTGCATCATAAGCTTGTACTGTTAGATGTGCATTACTGAAACATGCCATTATAGTTGCAATCTTCTTCTTCCATATGAAACTAATACCATGAAACTACATTCTTTCAATTGCTAAAAGGATTTGAGATAAGGTTGATACAGTGACAAGAAGAGAGACAAAGAGATAGATGAAAATGATGGGTGAAGTAAAGAGTGACCATGGTTACAAAATGCCACATTGGATGGAGAAGTTAGTATCAGAGAGATAAGATGCTAGACTAAAGAAATTACAAGAAAGGATAAGAGAACAAGAACATATGTGAAAAATAGAAAAGATGATGGAAACAAGGAAGAAACGTAGAGAAAGATAATTTTGAAGGTTATTAGGCCTCATGAATAAGACTTGATATATATGGTGAAGAAGAAGAAGAACTAGTAGGAGATGTGATTCAAAGGTTGATAGAGCTTTAATGAGGTACAAAAGTAGAGAGAGAGAGAGAGAGAGAAGAGAGAGAGAGAGAGAGAGAGAGAGAGAGAGAGAGAGAGAGAGAGAGAGAGAGAAGATAATTATGGTTTCACAGGAGGTCAGAGAGTTGAATCAAGAGAGTTGGGAAAAGAAAACCGTAGAACAATTTACTACCCATAATATTATAACAAAACCAAGTGTTAAGGAGAAGGCAGAAAATAAGATTCATGAGCCCTGGATGTATATCATCCTACCAAGGACAAGATGACAACAAGAGATAACATAACAACCAAGTCATTGTAATTTAATTTAAATAAATAAGGAAACGCTATATTTTGCAAACGGTGGGTCGTGGCACCAAACTGACTGCGCCAGCATGTCTGGGTGGCCAGGTGAACGCTAGAGGAGGTGGTGTTTCAGTGCGTGAAAGGGTCGTTGCTTCCGGGCTACTTCGTTCGGGCATAGTCCCTTAAGAGCCCTGAGACCAAAATATCGTTCAACTTTGACGGGTGACTACTCGGACTCCATGGCACCTAGAGAGGCCTCGTCTGATCTGGAACCTCAACGTACGGACCCTCTACAATAGCCTCTCTCAGTTTTTTCCTTCTCATTTCGGTGCTCTCGTTGTCCTACTGTTTGTAAACGCGCGAAATAGTGCAGTTGGAGCCAGTGTAAGGTTGTCAAATGCTATATTTTGTAAACGGTGGGTCGTGGCACCGAACTGACTGTGCCGGCATGTCTGAGTGGCCAGGTGAACGCTAGAGGAGGTAGTGTTTCGGTGCGTGAAAGGGTCGTTGTTTTCGGGCTACTTCGTTCGGGCGTAGTCCCTTAAGAGCCCTGAGACCAAAATATTGTTCAACTTTGACGGGTGACTACTCAGACTACGTGGCACCTAGAGAGGCCTCGTCTGATCCGAGAACCTTGGCGTATCGACCCTATACAATAGCCTCTCTCAGTTTTTTCCTTCTCATTTCGGTGCTCTTGCTGTCCTACTGTTTGCAAACACGCGAAATAGTGTAATTGGAGCTAGTGTAAGGTTGTCAAACGCTATATTTTGTAAACGGTGGGTCGTGGCACCGAACCGACTATGCCGGCACATCCAAGTGGCCAGGTGAATGCTAGAGGAGGTGGTGTTTTGGTGTGCGAAAGGGTCATTGCTTCCGGGTTACTTTGTTCAGGCGTAGTCCCTTAAGAGCCTTGAGACCAAAATATCGTTTCAACTTTCACGGGTGACTACTCAGACTGTGTGGCACCTAGAGAGGCCTCGTTTGATCCAAAACCTTGGTGTATGGACCCTATACAATAGCCTCTCTCATTTTTTTCCTTCTCATTTCGGTGCTCTCGCTGTCCTACTGTTTGCAAACGCGTGAAATAGTGCAGTTGGAGCCAGTGTAAGGTTGTCAAATGCTATATTTTGCAAACGGTGGGTCGTGGCACTGAACCGCCTGCGCCGGCATGTCTGAGTGGCTAGGTGAATGCTAGAGGAGGTAGTGTTTTGGTGCGCGAAAGGGTCGTTGCTTCCGGGCTACTTCGTTCGGGCGTAGTCCCTTAAGAGCCCTGAGAATCGTTCAACTTTGACGGGTGACTACTCGGACTCCATGGCACCTAGAGAGGCCTTGTCTAATCCAGCACCTCGGTGTACAGACACTCTACAATAGCCTCTCTCATTTTTTTCCTTCTCATTTCGGTGCTCTCCCTGTCCTACTGTTTACAAACGAAATAGTGCAGTTGGAGCCAGTGTAAGGTTGTCAAATGCTATATTTTGCAAACGGTGGGTCATGGAGAACCGAGGCAGGCCAGGTGGATGCTAGAGGAGGTGGTTTTTTCGGTGCGCGAAAGGGTCGTTGCTTCTGGGCTACTTCGTTCGGGCGTAGTCCCTTAAGATCCATAAGACCAAAATATCGTTCAACTTTAACGGGTGACTACTCAGACTCCGTGGCACCTAGAGAGGCATCGTATGATCTGGAACCTCAGAATATGGACCCTCTACAATATTCTCTCTCAATTTTTTCCTTCTCATTTCGGTGCTCTCGTTGTCCTACTGTTTACAAATGCACGAAATAGTGCAGTTGGAGCTAGTGTAAGGTTGTCAAACGCTATATTTTGCAAACGGTGGGTCGTGGCACCGAAACCGACTATGTCGGAACGTCCGGGTGGCCAGGTGAACACTAGAGGAGGTGGTGTTTTGGTGCGCGAAAGGGTCGTTGCTTCCGGGCTACTTCGTTCGGGCGTAGTCCCTTAAGAGCCCTGAGACCAAAATATCGTTCAACTTTGACGGGTGACTACTCGGACTCCGTGGCACCTAGAGAGGCCTCGTCTAATCCAAAACCTCGGCGTATGGACCCTCTACAATAGCCTCTCTCATTTTTTTCCTTCTCATTTCGGTGCTCTCGCTGTCCTACTGTTTGCAAATGCGTGAAATAGTGCAGTTGGAGCCAGTGTAAGGTTGTCAAATGCTATATTTTCCAAACGGTGGGTCGTGGCACCGAACCACCTACGCCGGCACATTCTGGGTGGCCAGGTGAATGCTAGAGGAGGTGGTGTTTCGGTGCGCGAAAGGGTCGTTGCTTCTGGGCTACTTCGTTCGGGCGTAGTCCCTTAAGAGCCCTGAGACCAAAATATCGTTCAACTTTGACGGGTGACTACTCAAACTCCGTGGCACCTAGAGAGGCCTCGTCTGATCTGGAACCTCGGCATACGGACCCTCTACAATAGCCTCTCTCATTTTTTTCCTTCTCATTTCGGTGCTCTCGCTGTCCTACTATTTACAAACGCGCGAAATAGTGCAGTTGGAGCCAGTGTAAGGTTGTCAAACGCTATATTTTGCAAACGGTGGGTCGTGGCACCGAACCGACTGCGCCGGTACGTCCGGGTGGCTAGGTGAATGCTAGAAGAGGTGGTGTTTTGGTGCGCGAAAGGGTCGTTGCTTCCGGGCTACTTCGTTCGGGCGTAGTCCCTTAAGAGCCCTGAGACCAAAATATCGTTCAACTTCGACGGGTGACTACTCGGACTCCGTGGCACCTAGAGGAGTCATTTTCAAAATTTACAACAACTTTTTCAAAATTTATAATATTTCAAAATTTACAAGTGACTTTTTCAAAATTTACAATTTTTTCAAACAATGTTCAAGCTTCTCTTAGCTTCGAGAATTTAAAATTCTCTACTAACAATGCCAACCACGTGAAGGTGGAAGCTTTTCTGGCACCACTAACCTAAACATAAAATTTTTAGTCAAAAAAATTTAAGTTTCAAATCAAAACCATATACTATCTATATACATGACACACAAAATACACAAATTTAAAATAAAATATATTCAAACTTAAATCTAGATCTTTAAACTAAAATTTTTTTATATATATATATATATATATATAAATTGAAACTTGAAATTAAATATATACCAGACATGAGCATTGTAAATTCATTCCAATGAACCATCAAGATCGGATCTACTCTGAATAGCAGACAAGATTGCTTCATGATCTGACTCTCGAACCTTCCAAAGAATCTTGTTATTAGGTCTTCCTTGATATCTATACAACTGAATATTTGTCGCTAGAACTAGATGTGAATATAAGAGTATTTTCCTGTGTGTCTCAAAGTCTTCAAACACCCAAACAGAGGAGTTTTTTAATGGATACCATTGAAGCCAAGTTCCAGTAACTACCACTGACCCTGTAGGATACTCAATCTCTTCGCCATCTATAATAGGAGAAGTCAACTTCTTTCTTTCCTCGATGCAACGACATAAGAAATAGTCTGTTCCTTCTTCATTGTCTTCTGTCGCAATTACTGCAAACACATGTCCTACAAAAAAATAACCAAGGTTGAACAACTCAAATTTAAATTACATATTAAAATTTCAATGGACATAACTCAATACAAAAATTAAATAAATAACCATAAATACCTTGTCGCACCAAAATCAAAATTTCGTCAAAGTCCTTGGATGTTGTAACTTCATCTGCAGAAACAAGTTGTAATGCTTGTGGAGGTTGATAACTAGGAAGCGGAGTTAGAGGCCTACAAATCCATCCTTCCACCCATTCTTGTGAATCACACTCAGCAGTGACAAATTCGATACAAGATGCACAAAAACATGTCAACTTTCTTGTCCATATGGCCCACGAAGTAGCGTCTGAGCTACAAAATGAGTGCATATCACTGGACCCAGTGAGTGTCATACAATCCTCGTAGTTAGCAATATGTTTTTCCTCTATCAACCAAAAATATCTGCAAACTGTGGAATTTTCTTGAGAACCTCGGGCCATGTTGTCAGTACACCATTCCACTATGCTCTTTGCATCTTTTAATTTAGCACCATCTTTGTACTTCAACTCTTCTCTTGCAAGAGCTCTTTTCACACATGCCCCTACACCATCATGCTCTCCTTTTCCATGTCTAGCCTCAGTGAAACTCCAAATATGTTGCACACCCATCTTGACATGCATTCTGCTCATCCAATAAAACATTCGTGCATTCTTAAACTGAGACGTGCAATTATCTGACCATATATAATGTTGTTTGAAGTGGATGTCCCTATCAGACAAGTTTTCATAAAATAACTGGAAACACCCTTGCACAAATTCAGTAGAATGAGTACGATCATCACTGATATAAAAGTGGTACTCTCTTAAATTTTTTTGATCATTCTCTGTACTGTCAGGAGAATGTAGAAATGCTATATGCACAAAAATGGCAACTTGTACTGAGTTGTAATATTGCGATTGAACCTCCATTTGTGGTTGCAATGTGTAATTCTCTACAAAATTGACCACTGAAACAATAGTACCAATAGGAAATGTGTCTTTGCATAGCTTGAATTGTTCATCCAACCATCGAGCTCTATGTGTATGCCTCACATACTCATAAACAATTTCATCCTTAAATTTTCTCATAAATTGAAAAATGGGCATTTGTTCTGTAACTAGCTCACACCGTTTCAACTCTTTTCCATCTTTCAACTGGTATGCAACTGATTTATATTTATCAAATTCAACTAAATTATGTCCTATTGTACCTTCAATTTTCTCATGGATGCAACTTTCCAATTTAGGTAATCCGCCGCATGTACTACAACTTCCATCTAAACAATCTTGACTATAAAAAAATTGTCCAACTTCTTTTTCACAAAATATAGTAGGAATGAAATCCCTGGAAGATATTGGTGGAACTTGAACACCACATTCAGATAACATAGTTTCAGAATGAAAAATAGAATGAATACGTAAAAATTTAGCATAATGCATCGCAAATTCAACATGTTGCCTACAACAACAAGTGGTGCGAGCATGGTTGATTTTCACATAGAATGGTTTCAACATTTCAAAAAAACGTTGACTAATTTTAATTTCCAGATTCTCTTGTTCAAACTTACGAAAAAATTGAGTTTGAGTCATATCTAAGAAATGCTTTGGATGTGGTTCACGATTAGTAGAACCAACTCTCTATTTTATAACATCTCTTGTATTAGGTGAAACTCTAGTGTTATCATGCCAAAATTTAATAACAAATTCTCTTATAGCATCAAAATTATTTTTGTCCTTACGTGGTGCTCTAGCAGAAAATGCCCAAAAATCGACATTATTGAGTGATTGAAGGATATTACGTCTTTCAATTGCTTTCATTAGAGTTTTTTGATTAACTTGCATCATTCGACTTGTTTGCGTAATCAAACGTTGTTTTTTTATTGATTCACTTACAACACTAGTAGCAAGTACATGACACACAATATTACTATCCCTAGTGCATCTCTTGACACCAACAGTGTGATATGCATCATGAAGGTTTTCAACAATTGTAGAGGTTTGACCACGTATGTTAGATGTTGTCAATCCTAAGGTGCTTAATGTAGGTCTCATTTTAATCAATTTCATCAAACTAACCAACAACTGACATCTTTGGAAATCATTTAAAATTTCAAAATGATTATCCCAAATTTCAGTGGTTTTTCTTCTGATTTTTCGTTCAGAAAGTTTGTCAGACATTGGTTTCAAAATGTTTTCATCAATTTCAATAAAAAAATTAGCTTTCTTATGTAAAATCCTAGGAGGTGTTTTTGTCAAATTTTGCTTGTCTACAGTTTCAACATGAATTTCCTTATTCACATTTTCATTGTCTCCTTCAATTTCAACATTTTCTACATCATGAGTATTTAATTCTTCTTCAACATTGACAGTAAAAAGCTTCTTCATCACGAGTATTTAATTCAACTTCAACATTGACAGTAGAAACATTACCTAGTTCTTCATTGCTTACAATAGTTGGGATTGAAGATGAACCTCTTCTAGATTCACGAAGTTTCCGCATTCGCTTAGCATTTTCAATTTTGTTGGCCTCTAATTCATTTGGTGTTTTTTTACTTAATGAATTCCTTTTTTGACTTCGTTTTATGTCTCCCATGATGTTTTGCTTCCAGTGATAAGAAAAACGTGCCTGCAAAAAGATAGAATTTCACAGTAATTCGTACAATAAGGTCAAAGAGTAAAAATCACATGGTAATTCAGACATTGGGATGTGTGTAAATATGATTTATGAACCGCGAGCGCGCTTTATAAACCATGAGCGTGGTTTATCTCTTCGTAAAGCGGTTTATAAAGCACGCTCGTTGTATTGTTAAAAAAAATGCGATCGCGGATCTATCTGCCGAACCTAAGCCTCGGAAAATCTTTGTTTTTCCCTAACCAAAGCTATGGAAGGTTATTATGAAGTGCAAAGGGTCAAAAAACCTCAAATCTGCTCTTCCAAAGACTTAAACCATGCTAAAAAACTGAAAACATTTCACAAAAATGGTGCCATCACGTAGGGTAGACTCTTAGCTTTGTATAAATATTGTTTTTAAAGTGAATAGAATAAGATAAATATCATTTTATAATTTCTTACTAACAATAGGTCTTTAAGACATTTTTTCCCGTGAATGTTCATGTCTACGTTTAAGAGTGTAACTTTTGTTTCGCTTATCAAAATATGATAAAAATTATACCATCCCAAGCGTGGACAAATTCTATACACCTTAAAAATAAAATGATTTCAATATTTTTTGATATAGTTATGGCGGGCAAACAGAAAGCGCTCCATTTTCTAAATATTTTCAGACCACTTTCACGGAAAAAATCATAAAAAAAAATATTGCTAAAAAAAATAAAAAATAAAATCCATCCCAAGATAGACAACTACATCTAATGTTTCACCAAAGGAAAAAAAAAAAAAAAACAATATTTGGTCATCCAAAATGCGGGCAAACGGACTACAATCTTATAAGTTTTTTCAAAAAAAAAAAAAAAAAGTCATATAATTTTAAGTGTTTAATATAGCTAAACTTGTCCGTTTTTTACAAAAATTAGTATTTTAGAAACTAGATTCCGAATGCTACGATTCATATTTATATAAATTTTTCTAATTTAGAGTCCATGTATAGCTAATAATCCCTACAAGTTGAGATTTCGCTGTTTTTTACAATATGACGTCCACAAATGACCCTATATTCAACTTCCTGCACTTACCCATTAATTTTCCAAATAGATTAAGCAAGTTTGGATGTTCACCAACAAATCTATTATTTTGCAAAACCAGCGTTGGGCTTCAATAGTCTGCGACGAGGGAAGGAATATGGGAAATATCTGTGTATGGGAAGGGGCAGGGTGTGATGTTTGGGTCAATTGTGGATTGCAAGGTGGAAATCAGTCAAAAGGAGAGGAGGAAATGGTTGTACATGTGCGTGGAATTGAAGCAAGGTCGGTACATGAGATAGTTTCATATGGATTCCCAAGCAAATTGGGAGACATGGTAGTAGTTAGCAAAGATGAGTTCATACGGAAGGAATTGGTATGGTCGTGCAAAAGAGTTTCCATTGAAGTTACTTACAGAATGTTGGTTGGTAATCCTTCAGTAGTTGTATTTTATGGAAAGATTGGAATGTCAGATAATGGTAGGTTTTTATTCAATGTAAGTTGACAGATATTAGATATTGTCGTTGTTCTACACTGGTGACAACATTGTTGCTCAACAGTTATGTGAACTTTATTTTTTTCATAGTTCTCTCTTCGTTGGGCTCGTTTTGCAGGAGTCGACATGATTGCGAAGTCATAGACCTATGGAGTACCACCTGTTGGAAAAAAGTTGTGCGGGTCAACAGGGAATGATGCATTTTTTGATGACATACAAATGCAAAAATAAGTCAAAATCAATAAATTATATACAATTGTAATGCATGTGGAGTTCCAATGGGAACTATGCATAAGAGGTGACATTTTGAGGATAAAAAACTGCATTTGTTGCATAAGGAAAAGAATATTAGTTATATGGAAAGATACAATATGTTCTAATAGTATAAAAGGATGCAAATATGTATATAACAAAAGTGAAAGTAATATTCATTTATTTTCTTAAAAGAAATTTCAATCCACATATTAGTATGAGGCAATAATATGTCTGCGTAAAAGGAAATACAATAGTTTTATTTTGAAGTAGGGAAAAAGAGTGAAACATAGATGTGAAATAACTAACATAGCGGTGATGGTTTAAAGTATAGAAAGGGATGGGTGAGGGTGTAAAGTTTGAAGGGAAAAGTGCGTTAGAAATATTTGCATAAAGAAGGTTATGGTGGAGATGCACTGTTATCTAATTTCTTTGAACTGAGGATGACACATTTCAATATTTTGTTTCCGCAGTATGTCTCTTTTTTCAGGGAAAGTGTGAAGCATTATTTGTTGCCAATGACATTTCTTATAATTTCACTAGTCGTGTCTGCATCTATAGACAATAGGCGGAGGTTGCTAGTTGCAATACCCATGATTGACTCTGCTATCTCATCAAAGTGGTAACTGATTTGAGTTCTCCTTTTAGGTCCTTTAGATCGATATTGAGTGCATATATATAAGCATAGTTTTGAACTTGTATGTTGTAACTTGAACAGAACCATGAACCATTTCCATTCTCTTGCACTTTTTTCTTGCATTTTTTGTCACCTTTTTGAAGAGGGCATGCTTTGTAAAAAAATTTATCCATGTTGATATTTGTGATTTCTGCAGTAACCATGGCCCATTCATTTCTCTAAGTATTCCCCATTTATAGGACCTGCGAAATCGTTGTTACAGAGGTCACATTTTTTGGAGGGCCCAAAAAATTTCTTGTGATAGAGGGCACCAAAAGGGAGTAGTCATGAGAATCAACCCAACCATGAAGTCTATTAGTTTATGAAATTAGAGGGTTGATGTAACATTTGGCACTTGAAACAATGTCAATTGAGGTCCCATTGAAACCAGAGATGCAAGAAACTTTCAAGGAAAGGACTTGAAGATGTGGTATAGAAATAATTTCCTCAAATTATTTGTTTATCTCATCTAAGTGTTGTCCCTGCAAAGTGACATTGACACTGAATCCCGACATGTATTTTAATAGTAGAGTTCTTCTCTTTGTTTCAAACTTTTCATGCCTATGAATAGTTGAGCATGTTGAGAACATAAAAATAATGCCAATCAAATCAACAGAAGAAATGACAACGCTTGCAGGTATATCCTTGATTTTGGTGAAGTGAAAGTGATGGGAAGGTATTGTATCCTCATTTTCTATGAGAGGTTTTATGGTTGAAGATGGTTGTAGTAAAACCTCCAAAGCAGTGCTCAAATGGTTGTAACATATCTTTGCATCAGCAATCCTCCCAATCCCTCCATTGGAAATTGTATATAGCTTCCCATTTTCAATCTACTCATAGAATTCTTCGGTGGCCTCATTGAAATAGGTGATTTGGATTTCCCCTCCTTCCTGATCCACAAAATCAAACCCAAACATGAAACCATCTCCCCTTGGATTGTGATATTCACAAAGGGTTGTTTTTGCTAGGGCATGACCCTCTACAGACCACATGTGCATATATGTATTCAATTGACTTATTTGAGTTGATGTTCTCGTAAAATATTTGTTAACTTGGTTTGCACTTGTATCTGTTTACAGAAATTGACTATCTTGGAGAGCATTTGTTGGTAGTTGGGTTGGAGCACCAATTACCAAATGTGTTTCGACAACAACATTCATTTCAATGATAAGAATAGTTCTGCAATAGGGAAAAAATTAGAACTAAGCAACAAATGGAAAAATCAAATGGAAAGAAATTAGAATTACTATAGGGGAATTATATACATTGGTAATTGAGCAAGGGATGAAGCTTACAGTTCATTTTTTATCATTCTAACATGGGATTTGTGTAAGTAGACAATGGAGCCTTCTTGTATTGATTTTTCGGTTACACGACTTACAAATTTGGAGGATAGAAGTGATGTCTGAAAATGTAGCCCATCTGAAAGGTCTACACAATGTTGGACACCCGTGTTGAGAACAAAGCGTAGGGAGGACAAGTGAAATATCTGAAATATAGGTTCAACATTGGAACTACCCTCAATTAATTGAAAAATGCCTTCATGTGTCAAATTTATTTCCATGACAAGTAAAAGATACTCGAGAAAGTGGGAGTTCTACAAATATATGGTGGAAAATGTAAACTTGTAGTGCAGTCAAACATGAAATGAAGGATGCGTTCACATATCATGCATTTGTAAATAATGCTCAAACCTTTAAAATTTACTTCCTTATTCATTTATATTTTCTAAAAAGTGCAAACATGAAGTCTAACCCTTAAAACAATTCAATATGCAAAAAAGGTGATATAATGTACAAATATTTGGATGAAAACAACTATAAATTGTGTGGTTATTTCTTGACATTTTAAAACTATAGCTATTTGTATGTAGATATAATGAAGAACACATTAAAAATGCATTGTTGTTGGTTTACATAAAGAAACGAGCAATTTTAAAAAGGAAAAATTGAACACATATGTTGAAAAGTTAGATTTTGTGTTCCATATGTACTGCCACAATATATACATGCATTTATTTGAAATGAATTACAAATTATTATGTTAAGAAAATATAATGGAAAACAATAAGAATAATATGTACACTTGAACTAAAAAAACTATACGTATTTGTAGGGAGATATAATGATAAAGAAATTAGAAAAGCATAGTTGGTGGTTTATAAAAAACTGAACATGTATTTTAAAAAGTTTGATTCTATGTCTGATATATACTGCCACAATACATACATGGAATTATTTGGCATGAGTTATAGTTTGTTTCAAAAACACTTATAAATAAACGAGTACAAGGGACTTTTTAAAGCAAATTTCTTGCTTTTTGCTTGTGTAATTTTCTTTACATGTTTCTTGCAGTTTTGTCTAGTTGCAAATACCTCGATTATTATTCCCATTTTCCTCAATTTTTGGGGTGGTTCATATTTCAGTGCATATTTGTTAGAATCATAAATCGAGCAGAAGCCTCACGAATGTGATCCAATTTTTCGTAATTTGGAGAGAAAAATTAGGGATGTTGGTAACAGGTGAAGGTGATCTCTAATCATTTCGGCTATCACTATTTTAGGTGGTTTCGGTTGCCTACAATGAAAAAAATTAAAAACACATTAAATAAGTTTAAAATCTTCCTCCCTTTGCAAGAAAGGCATAGTTAATGTCAAGCCCATTATGATGAGGCTAAAATATGCCTCATTAGTGTGCAATGAATACTCTCATTTTACTACCCTTTTAATCAAGTTTGTTTGCATTTCATAACTTTTGTTTGATCTAAATATAAGTTTAAGATGTAATTGTCCATCTTTTGTTTGATTTAGTTCAAATGTCTAAAAACTCTATAATTCCTAACAAATTGTGTGGAAATTTAGTTTTTGGAATAAACATGTCATATTTGGTCAGGATAAGCGAATTGTGAATTAACCAACATCTTTTTGAGGAAAGTTGGCTAAAATGTGGCTTAGCTCTGGAACTCCAACACTTAGCTACAGAAATTTGGTAGTTAGTTCAGGAAGTTTTCCCTTTGGTTTCGGAACTCCTCCAAAGTTCTAGAACCAATGGGGATATTCTTACTCCATCAAAATACGGTTATGGAGAAAAGAATGGACCTTCCAATAAAAACTAGACCAACAATTTTCTAGTTCTTCACACTCCAAATATATATATGTAAGACCAACAACTGTATATCCAACTAGTTTTCTAAATTTCATATCAACTCTAGGCACTATTCAGTTTAACTAGAATCTATAGGTAGAAGGATAGCTATGAAACACTCATGATTGAAAAGGCATCTTCAGATGGAAACATATATATAGAGAATTGAAGATAGATGTAGGGGATCCCTCAGTTAAATTTTTGTAAGACTGAATAATTCAATAATAAATAGCCATTTAATTTTGAGAGAAACATATTGTGTTAACTCCTAATTGAAGGTGGAGCAAGGGCCCACTCCAAGAAAAATTATCTTTTATTTCATTAGTATTTATATTTTCAAGTAATTTGTATAAATCTACTATTTTTTAATTCTGTAGTACTTTTGATTCATCAATTAAATTTTGTTACGTGGAGTTATCTATTGTCCCTGCAGGTGTTATAGTTTACATTCTTATTTCCTTATAGACATTTTAAACAACATTTTCAAAGTGTGTTCAATTCAGTAACGTGTGTTTATTTCCAGCAATGTGTTCAATTATGTAAAGTGTGTTTATTTCAATTGGCGTGTTAAATTTTGCAAAGTTTATTCATTTATGTAACGTGTGTTTATTTCAACAAGTTTCTTATAGTTTAACTTTAATAAGGATTTGGCCAAGAGATCTTAAGACACTATAAAACCCTAGAAAAATAAAAATAATAATAACTACAATCAATTACTAGTTCACCTGAGACTTCACTTGTTGCATATAGCTTCAGACACACCCCTAGTTTTAATATGACATCAACTACGAGTTGAACAAATGAAGGGAATAACGACACCCGTTATTTTTGGAACCATTTTTGGGGAATCAATAGTTAGAATTGTCTAATTAGGTGTAAAAAAAAACAATCACACATCTAGTAATTGAAACATATTCCATACATTATCATAAAATTTATGAGTAGACCAAGAGACTCAAAGGGTAGATTTCTCCCAAAGATATCTCAACAAGAATTATCAGCATCCTCTAGTTCAAATAAGGAAGTTGATAAAAAATTAGAAGCACCATTGTCCCATGTTAGATAGGAAGCAAAACTTCCGCCTTTGGAATTTATGGATCAATCACCAGAAGGGGGTGAAACTTTTAGAAGAA
Source organism: Taxus chinensis (assembly GCA_019776745.2). Classification (NCBI taxonomy): domain Eukaryota; kingdom Viridiplantae; phylum Streptophyta; class Pinopsida; order Cupressales; family Taxaceae; genus Taxus; species Taxus chinensis. The sequence continues at coordinate 97,752,381 of CM034155.1, forward strand.
GTGTTATATCCCAAGACCCATTTAGAAAAACTTTCAATTCTCAATTGAGTAGTTAACCTCCTACCCCTGACTTCTCACCTTCTCCAAAGTGGATCACATACCACATTGATTGGGAAAAATATCTAGAATATATTGCAGATATGGCTTGAGAAGCTGAAAGAGAACCTGATAGGACTTTTACTTATCCAATTCAGTTAGAGGATGATGATACATCTATGAATAATATTTCACCTAGGCACACTTTCCCACATTTAGAGGAATGTCGTCTGAGGAGCCTGGCCAATTTTTGTTTGAATTTAAAGTATTGTGTCAATCCTATGACTACAAAACAGATAATCAAAAACTCAAGTTGTTCCCATCTACTCTGAAAGATGCAACAATAAGGTGGTTTATGGGATTAACATCCAATTCCATTACCACTTGGGGGAAAATCGAAGCTGGCTTCTTAGACAAATATCAAGACTATTGTAGAGGGAGAAACATGAAGGAATATTTTTTTAGGATCAAACAAGAAGAAGATGAAAATTTGGAAGATTATTTAGATAGATTCCTCTTCATAGGTAAAAGGTGCGGATTTGTACTTCAAGAAGATATAAGAAAAACTATTTTTCTTAAAGGTTTGGATGACAAATCTAGGGAAGCCCTTAATTTAATGGGAGGTGAAAATATCAATAAATTGAGAATGAATGATATTAAATGCCTTTGTAGAAGTTATTTAAGAACGAGGGGTGGACCCAGGAAAGGAAAAAATGTAAAAGGTATGAATCCAAACATGAACAAACTTATGGATGAACTATCAAACTTCAAAACATATATCCTAGTTCAATTAACTTCCACCATGGATGGATACAAGCCAAATAAAATGCTAATATTGAATTGTTAGCTATGTACTATCCTAGATGCAGAAAGAAGAATGCAATAAGAGATTTTCCTCTAGATAAAATAGAAATATGTCTTATTTTTGAATCTAGGGAACATGAAGTTAATGCTTGTTCTCTTCTTCCATTCATAAAAAAAGTATATTAAAAAACCAACACTTCATCCACAACAGAAGAAGTAAACTTTGTCCAGAGACAAGCTAGCCAGGGGAAGTTCAGACCAAGATCTATTTCTAATCCCTGTATGATGCCATGGGCAGCTCAGACAGTACCAAAAAATTGGGTACAACCCCCTTGGGCCCCTCAACCAACATGGAATCCCCAGGATTGGGCATGACAAGCTTGGTATGCTCAAGGACACCAACAACTTTGGTCTAGTCAAGGTAACACTTATGCTTGGTCACAACCTAGGTGGAACCCCAATAACTATGCTCAAGGGAAGACATATCCCAACCAGCAACAACAATCCATAATGGGTTCCTCAGCACAAGGTTCACAAACTGAAAATGCGGTACAAACACAAATACCAGCACAACCAGTGGCTAATCCCAAAAACAAACAAACAACCCCTGTTTATGGAGTAGAGCAAGAAAAACTAGTTGATCTTAAATCCATGGACTGTAAAGATATTTAAACCAAATCAGGAAAAATAATTAATAGTCCACCTGTTATAATTATCGAGATGTCAGATGAGGCTGAAACCCCTAGTTCAGTCATCCCTAAGGTTGGTGAAAAAAAAGAGTGAAACAAATAGATAATAATTCTATAGAAACCCATTTTTCATAAAGACTTAAGGAAGTTATTGAGACCAAGGAATCTGGATTGGTTTAGGAGTTGAGGAAATTAAATATTGAAATGCCATTTTTGCAAGCAATCAAGGACATTCCTGAATTAAACAAATTAATCAGAATCTTATGCTTAAAAATACTTGGAAGGAAGTAGTAGTACCTTAGGACTATTAAGATAGACGGGAAACTTGTGGATTTATTAGCAGGAAGAATCTCACTTCCCAAATATGGGGATCCAGGAAGTTTTTTTTATTTCTATCACTATAGGGAACAAACATATAAATAATGTTTTGGTTGATCTAGGAGGAGCTATAAATGTTATGAAAATAGACACTTTGAAAACGTTACCATTGACAGGTATACAACCTATTAGCAACATATTGTAGATGGAAAATCAGTCAGTAGCTAAACCATAAGGGATAATTGAAGATGTTGCAGTCATGGGAGTATCCAGTGGACTTTCTTATATTAAGGCCAAAAAGTAAAACACTTGGTTATCCCATCATTTTGGGAAGACCATGGTTAGCTACAGTTGTTGCCTTAATTGATTGCAGATCATGTGATATAACCATCTCTAATGGTAAGAGTTCTAAAAAAAATTCCTTATATCCTTCTGCAAGACCTTTTATGGATAATTAGGAATAATTATGGGTTGATGATCCTGATACTAATAAACAAAACTTGTCTTCTTTGGCTATGATAACATTACAGGATCATGTACGAGAGGTGGATAATATTATTAATCACCCATCGAATGATCACCAATTGTCTTTGGAACAATCAATGATAGTTCCAGAACCTTCAGACTTAGTTCCGGAACATTCATACTTATCTCCAGAACCACAACAATCCCATGCAGATATAAATAATTTCACTCTAGAGGAACTAAATTCTCTTCGGGAGGGGCGGAAATAGCTATAGAATCAAAATCATTAGTCTTGCAGATATTAGGAAACAATAAGGAATCTTTGGAAAGTGTTAGTGATGAGGAGCTTGACCAACGTCAAGATAAGTATCATAACTCTACTTACTGTCCTTTATCTAGTATTATTTCTCAAGGGAAATTTAGAGACATTACTACATATCATATGTTGTTACCTCATTCATGTCCACTAAACACCCTAATGGAACCTTTTCAAAAAATCAGTCTCATCACACATTGGAACCAAACAAATTGAGATTCAACTAGGTAAGATTTTGAACATTAACAACTAGTTGGAAAATGATCAAGAAGCTAAATTGTTTGATGTTTTGATATGTCATACTAGAGATTTTTCTTGGGAATATAAATACATGAAAGGAATCCACCCAAGTATTTTCACCCATCACATTTATACTGAAAATGTTAAACCAGTTAGGCAACCTTAGAGAAGGATCAATCCATCCTTAAGGGACATAATCAAGCAGGAAATTGAAAAGCTATTACAAGTAGGCTTTATCTACCCCATCTCAAATAGTTCGTGGGTGTCTCATCTTATAATTCTACCTAAAAAGAATGGAAAACGGAGAATTTTTGTTGATTATAGGGAATTGAACAAAGCTACACTTAGAGATTATTTTCCCTTACCATTCATAGATCAAGTTTTAGACAGCCTCTTAGGTAAACAATACTTTTCCTTCCTAGATGGCTTTAGTGGATATAACCAAATCAGGGTGGCTGCTGATGACCAGGATAAAAATAACGTTACTTGTCCATGGGGTACCTTTTCCTACAGGGTACCACCATTTGTATTATGTAATGCTCCAATAACCTTCCAAAGGGTTGTACTAGCAATTTTTGTAGATCTAACTAATGATTGTGTAGAGGTATACATGGATGATTTTACTATGCATGGAGACACATTTGATGATGCCTTGAAAAATTTGGATAGAGTATTAACAAGATGTGAGCAACACCATTTGTCTCTTAGTCATGAGAAATGTTTGATGATGGTTGATGAGGGAATTGTTCTAGGACATCATATTTCAAAAAGAGGAATTCAAGTTGACCAAGAAAAAATTAGGATTATTTCAGACTTACCCATTCCTCAAACCCCCATGGATATCAAGTCATTCTTAGGACATGCTGGGTACTATAGACGTTTTATCAAATATTTTAGTAAAATTTTTTCCCCCATGTTTGGTTTGCTTACCAAGGATTGTGAATTTCTTTGGGATGAAAAATTTCAACATGCTTTTGAAGAGATTAAGGAAAAATTAATCAATGCCCCAATACTAAGAGGACCTGATTGGGAGAAACCTTTTCACATCGAAACATATGCCTCAAATAACTTAATTGGTGCAGTTTTGGGACAAAAAGATGAAGAGGGAAAAATGTATGATATTTACTATCTTAGTAAAAATCTTACTTCCACTAAAAGAAATTACACCACCACTGAAAAAGAATTTCTTGTTGTGATCTATTCAATTAATAAGTTCAGACATTATATTACAAGGTACAAAATATTTTTACATACAAATCACTCAATAATTAGATAATTAATGAAAAAACTAGTGGTTGGAGGTAGGATAATCAGATGGTTATTACTTTTACAAGAATTTGATATTACTATTGTGGATACTCTAGGAAAATATAATGTGGTAGCTGATTTCTTGTCAAGATTAACCACTACATGGGAACAAGATCAAGTTGAGGAAAACTTTCCATATGAAAAATTATTTGCTATTTGCTGATACACCATGGTTTACTGACATGACAAATTATCTTGCAATAGGGAAGTTTTCTCCTTCTTTTACTAAGAAAAAATGACAAGATTAATCAAAACAAGTGCATAATTTAAATGGTTAAAGAGAATGTTATTTAAATGTGGCCCTGATTTGGTTTTATGCAGGTATGTGAGAGAGGATGAAATTTTTGACATACTTAGGGCATGTCATGATGAACCAAGTGGAGGACACTTTTAAGTGAAAAGAACAGCCCACAAAATACTTGGCACTAGCTATTATTGTCCATCTCTGTATAAATATGTGAAGAAATACATCAAGCAGTGTGATCCTTGTCAGAGGATGGGACAACCAAACTTTTACTAGTGAAATTCCTCTACAACCTCAAGTGGCTGATTAAACCATTTGAAAGGTCGGGGAGTGGATTTCATTAGTCCTTTTAGTCCTTCTTCATAAAGAAAGGACAACATTTCTTATATGTACTTGACTATGTAACAAAGCGCGTAGAGGTACATGATTTAACAAATGCTAATGAAGATGTAGTTGTTGATTTCCTTTGGCATAGAATCATGATGAATTTTTGTGTACCAAGAAGTATAGTTTCATATCAAGGCCCACATTTCATGTTTGATATGATCAGATGCCTTTACAATGTACTATCAGATCAATCATAGGAAGTCGTATCTCTCTATAACCCAAAATACAATGGACAAGAAAAAGTGACAAATAGGGAATTGGAAAACGTTCTCACAAAAATAGTTGAAGCAAGTAGAAAATATTTTATGAAAAGGCTACCTAAGGATTTCTGGGCTTATAACACAACTTGGAAGACTACAACAAAATTCTCACCATATGAGTTATTCTATGGGAAGAATTCCTTTTTACCCATTTAATTTTAACTAACAAACATTGAGGAGAACAACTAAATTGGGTATTGAATTGGATACAACACCAAAGGAAATACTTGGCTACTAGCTCAATGAATTGTCCATGAGCTATGTAAATATGTGAAGAACTACATCAAGTAGTGATGATCCTTGACCAAAGGAAGTAGGGACAACCATAGTTTTACTCAATTAAATGAAATCTACAACCTCATAGTGGTGATTAAGACATTATGAAAGGAATGGGGGATGGATATCTAATTCGAAGTCCTTCCTCAGAATCACTTCTTCATAGAGAAAGGATGCACATTTTTGTATTTACAAAAATGAAATATGTAACAACAGTGGGTAGAGACAATAGGCTTTAACAAATGCTAATGAAGATGCAATATGGGCTGACATACCTTTGGCATATACACTTATGATGAAGATTTGGTGTACAAGCCAGTACAGTCTTCACAGTTATGAAGGCCCACATTTCATGTCTGGAGCTATGATCTACAAACCTTTACGAATTCGCACTATCAAATCAATGCATAGGAAGTCATATCACCTATCACCCAAACCACAATGGACATAGCGAAAGTGACAAACAGGTAATTGGAAAACTATTTATCACAGTACATCAATAGTTGAAGCCGAAGTAGAAAAGATTTGGTGACAAAGGCTACTTGAGGATGTCTGAACTTATAACACAACTTGGAAGAGTACAACAAAATTCAGCACCATAATGAGTTACCCATTACCTATGGGTTAAGAATTCATTTTCACACATGAAAATTTGAACTTCGGGGGCATTGAGGACAACAACTAAATTGGGTATTGAATTTGATACAACACAAAAGGCGAGAATTCTACCGCTCGTAATGAATTGGATTCGAGCTAAGACTAGAAGCACTTCAATGGACAAAGATGAATCTAAGACTCTAACAGGAAACACATGGCGTCCATACACATATCAAGGAAATACTAATTGAATATCCAGGAGTACCAACAATTAAAAGGCAAGTTGAGAACCAGGTGGTTAGGACCTTATCAGATTAAGTAGATATATGATAATGGATCTATTCAGGTACTTCCCATTGATGGTAGTAAAAGGACACTTTTGGTCAACGGACACAATGCCAAAACTCTACAAGGGAGCCTCCTACCAGGGATGAATTCTTGAAGCAAATTTAAGTAGAAAAGGAATTTGATCATATAGAAGAACCTAGTTCTTCCAAGATGATCAAGTAATCAGATAAAGGATCTAAATAAAGGGAATGGAATGAAAACCAACAAATGGCATTGTCTTCCCCCAAAAAAAAAGAAAGAAAGAAAAAGGGAAGGGAATGAAAACTAGTAAATGTCGTTTTCTTCCCCAAAAAAATTGCTCTCAAAAGGCCAATTGAAAACCAGAAATGGTGTTGGGTCTCATTAATATTTGGTTAATTCAAATAAATAAGGAACTAAATCTTTGGAATTCTAACTATCTTTTCTAACCATTTTTTCATCAATTTTTTAGGAATGAAAGATTAAAAAAGGTGGCTAGATTACATAAGACAAGGATGGTAATTATATGTTGATCTTATTAAGGGTTAAATTAAAAGTTTACATGTGTGATTAGACTTGATTTAAGTCAATGGTATAATTAGTTATTTATTGCACATCATGATTAAAGGGAAATAATCATCAGGTGATGCTAACTAAATAAATGATAGTTGTGGCACTATTTATAAAGAACTGTCATTTTTAGGTGGAATAACAAGAAAATTGATAATAGTGGAAAATAAATTCAAGGAGGTAACAGTAAATTCATATTTGGAGTTCCGCAGCTAAGTCCAACTAGTTCCACAAATAAGTCTAGTAGTCCTGGGATCTAAAGAAGGGGTTTGAAAGAAGAAAAGAATTAAAATTGTCCTCTTGGCCATGGGTATTAGAAATAAATCATAACCAAAAGTTGATACACAACTCCTTGCAGATGCAGAAGTAACGACCACTATTGAATAGACATGTTTTTTGGAGTTTCTGAAGAAATTATCAAAATACAATGATGAACTGGTAAGAGAATTTGTTGTGAATTTAGAAACATATTAGGACCAATGTTAGGGGCATTATAGTTACCTTTACTGTTAATATAATGAGCAATGTATATAGTTTACCAATTGTAAATGTACCAAACCCTATAAGGGGAACTCTAAAAGAATTAATAGAAAACTCAAGGACAAAAAGGTGAACTTGAATCCCAAGTACATTTATACCACTAATAAATTCATAATAAGGGTTTAAAAGAGCTAGCCTAACCTAAACCCTTTCGACAGAGTAGCATTTTGGGTAGTAAAATACTTGACATGCAATGACCAATATGGGACTATTAGAAGGGAAGTCCTTAAAATACTGATATATCTTAGGTATGGGGCAACAAAGTAGGAGAATATAGTGAACCTTCTTGGTTTCCTCTTCGATTCCATCCATAAAATGGCACAAATATATTTTTAGGGAGTAGGGACAATTAGGCACCATGGATTAATTCATCTGGTCTATCAACATCATTTTCTCTCAAAGAAAAATGGGGAGGAAGCATAGGAAAAATTCCTCCACAAATTCAGATAAACTTATGATATTATTAGAAGGGGAATACCAACCCCTTTCTCTCCTAAAAGTAACTTAGAAATTAATCCCTCTAATGAGAATAAGAAGGACATAAGTGGGGTTAAAATACCAGAAAAGGAGGAGATCTGAGAGGTTGATTGAAGACTACAAAATCTATCCATTTATCGTTAAAATAAACTCCTTCCCCTTTAATAATAATAGATTAACTAATACCTATTTCTGATAGTGATAGTTCACCCAAGATGGACTTTAGAGATAAGAATCATAATAAGTTTAAAGAGAAGAAGCCCACTTCAGAAAATTTTGAAGCACCTAAAAGAAAAAGAACTTATGAAAATTTTAGGGAAACTCAGGCTAAGTAATATTGAAGTACATGAGGATTTAGAGAAAGAAGCTATTGATATTCTTGGTAGCATGTCAATTTCTCCTCCTCTACAAAGTCAAACTGAGGAGTTGGAGAGAGAAGCTAAAATATTAGAAGAGCAAGATTTTTAGGAAATGGATGACTCAACAATACTGTCACATGAGGAAGAACAATTGGCATCTTGGAGATTAAAAGGAAAATTCCCTTTAGTGGAGGAAGAATGTTCATCGCATGAGGAACTCCCAGTAAAATAAGAAAAAAAACAATTGAGGTAGGATCTCTATTGGAATGTGTGTGTAGAGCTCCCTATGAGTTTCGTGACATGGACTAACCATCTCTCGTAGATCCTAACTGTAGCGATTATAGCAGACATTAGCACCTATAGGTTTTGGTCTAATGAAAATTATAGTCCAACAAATAGTATCAGAGTGACAGGTCTCGAGTTAGAAACTCACTTGGGTAATATTGAGGGGGAGATTGTTAGCATGTGTATAAAGTGCTCCATATGAGTTTCATGACATGGACTAACTGCCTCTCATAGATCCTAACTCTGGCGATTGTAGCAGAAATTAACACCTGTGGGTTTTGGTCTAATGACAATAGTGGTCCAACACTTTGTTCTTGTTTAATAAAAAACTTATAATTAGGGAGAAAGATGAGGAATTGAACTTCCTCAAACACAAATTGGAGCATAGAGAAATGCTTATTGAAAAATTGAAAACTTAGCTAACAGATAAGAATGAAGAATTGGCATTAGTAAAACAACAAATGGCTGAAAAAGAAAAAGAATTACAATTGGCTACTGAAAAAAGTACTATGACGAAAGTATATTCAATGGATCAAATTTTACAAATAGAGATGTCTTACTTGTCCTTTCAAAGAATTATGGGATGATACCTGCATAGGATGTTAAATGAGTTAAAAGTATCAAATCGGGAACTAAAAAAGTCAAACGGAAAAAGAGAAAAAGGCAAGGGCAGAATAGGAAGAAAAATTCTATAAAAGTGAGGAAGAAAAGTTTAAGTGTTTGGCAAAAGATATAGATGGTCTGTATGATGAGTGAAAAATTACTAACATTATAGAAGAAATTCTCCTACATACAATGTCTTCCTAGAAGAATAATTTATCCAAGTTAACAATTATTAAGAATTTCAAGTGGCCTTCTACACGAATTGAAGGATGAAGCAAAATTCATGGCAACATATTCATTAGTCTAGTCCAGAGAAGAAGAATCTTCTTTGTGAATTTTATCTTTGCAACTTTATGCTAGAAAATAACACGATGATTTAAGATTAATCTATATATGGGGGAAAGCCAACTTCAGGAATTTGTTTCTATACTCCAGCATTAGATAGCCTGGAAAGCAAGGAATAATGAACATTTAATAAAGGCAAGTTCATTATGGCCTATGTATGAGAGATCAATATAGAAAAACATCTGCATTTGTTATGCATTTCAAGGCTCATGCCTTTGACATCCAATTTAAGGAACATTACCTTTCTAGCCTACATAGAAGATTATTGATGCATTCACCTCATATGAAGAGGAATAATTTGAGGAAATTTATGATGGATGCCTAAAGAGATGTGAACTCCTTAATTTAGCATTAAGAAGAAGAGAATTTATCTCTCCCAACAAATCTAATATGGACTCTGGAAAGGGCTAAAACTTTATGTACACTTATTCCTCAAATTTGTAAAAAACATAGAGGTATGTGGATGGGTATGAGAAGAAGGTATCCTCTCTTTGTTACACCCATGTCTCCATGGAATAATAGAGAACCTCGAGGATCCCCACTCATTTTAAGGATTGGTAGAAAAATCTAGAGGAAGGATTAAGATACATCAGTTCTTATCAAAAGCACTGGAACATTCAATTTCAGCCATTTGACCATAGCAGTCAATTGGAATGCAGAATTCATGATCCCAATTTTTGAGAATAGAGCTTGTAAGAGGACTTACAAATAAGTAAGTGTGTGGGAGATGATTATGCTAAAATATGCCTCATCAATATGTAGTAAATACTCCCATTTGACTTCACTTTTAATCAAGTTTGTCTGCATTTCATAACTTTTGTTTGATCTAAATATAAGTTTAGGATGTAGTTGTCCATCTTTTCTTTTATTTAGTTCAAATGTTCTATAAAATTTATAATTCCTAACAAATTGTGTGGAAATTCAGTTTTTGGAATAAACAGGTCATATTTGGTCATGGATAAGTGAATTGTGGAGTAACCAACACCTTTTTGAGGAAGTTGGTTAAATGCGGCTTATCTCTGTAACTCCATCACTTAGCTCCAGAACTCCATAATTTAGCTCCAGAACTCCATAATTAAGCTCTAGAACTCCAGCACTTAGCTCCGAAACTTTAGCAATTAGTTCTGGAAGGTTATCCTTTGGTTTTCAAATCTTCTCAAAAGTTCCAGAATCAATGGGAATCTACTTATTCCATCAAAAATATGGTTATGGATCAAAGAATGGGCGTTATGATCAGAAATAGACAAAGAATTTTCCGGTTCTTCATACTCCAAATATATACATATGTAAGACAAACAACTATATATCTAACTAGTTTTCTAAATTTCATATCTACTTTGTGGCACTATTCAATTTCACTAAAATTTGTACGTGGAAACACAACTATGCAACATTCATGATTGTAAATGAATATTCACATGGAAAAACATATATAGAGAACTGAAGATAAATGTAGGAGATCTCTAAGTTAAAGTTTTATAACACTGAATAATTCAATAATAAATAGCCATTTAATTTTGAGAGCAACATATTGTGTTAACTCCTAAATCAATGGTGAAGAAAGGGTTCACTCCTCCAAGAAAAAGGCTCTTCTTCTTTCGTTGGTATTTATATTTTCAAGTAATTTCATATAAATATGTTATTTAACAATTATGTAAGTACTTTTGATTCATCAATTAAAATATGTTACGTGGAGTTATCTATTGTCCCTACAGGTGTTGTAGTTTATATTCTTATTTCTTTAAAAATAATTTTAAACAACATTTCCAAAGTGTGTTCAATTCAGTAACACATGTTTATTTCCAACATTGTGTTCAATCATGTAAAGTGTGTTTATTCCCAAGTGGTGTGTTCAATTCTACGAGATTTGTTCATTTCAGCAATGTGTGTTTATTTTAGCAAAGTTTCTTATAGTTTAGATTTAATAAGGCTTTGGCAAAGAAATCTTAAGACAATTAAACCCCCCCCCCCCCAAAAACCCCTAGAATAAATAAAAATAATAAGTATACTACAATTAATTACTAGTTCACCTGAGACTTCACTTGTTGCATATAGCTACAGACACACCCCTATTTTTGATATGACATCAACTACGAGTTGATCAAATGAAGGTAATAACGACACCCATCATGTTGTAGGGAGGGTAATTATGTTTCTAGTCTGCATCATATTAAACATGAGAGGGAAAAGAAGTGTGTTAGTCCAAGAAGATATTCTTAAGTATGATGAGAAGCTTTAAAATCATTGTCGTTGATCAATCTAACGTCCAACTTGGGACGCTTCAAAATGGCCTCATTGGGGAGTGAGCCTCTCAGCATGTAATGAATCTTGTCATTGACGAAGGCACATGCCCCCACATGTCACTTCGGAAAAAGGATTAGAGCCAACTATAAATATAAATGAAACAATAAAAAACAAATAACATGAAAGCACTCTACAATATTTTTTTAGTCCATAACATGCAATAAACAAAACAAATGAATAAATACTTCAATCAATATTCAAGCCCACCTGAAGTTCATTTAAAGACAACACTATCTTCTTTACTACAAGAGAATGAGAATAAAAAATATCCTGCAAAAAAGCGAAAGACGAAGTTAAAGATTTGTCATAAACGATAAAAAGAGAAATCCATCCAAACCACTATATAGAGAGAGTTTCACATATGAGTGGGAGTAATATTTTAAAACTATCAAAGTGCATATTAAATAATCCATAGTTCTTGTTATTGGTAACTCTAATATAAATTCTCCCTATTTAGTCAACTTAAATTAAATAATCAATAATCGAAATATGCATACATACTTATATATTTCAGTGTGCTTATACCCAAATTTCCATATATAACAATTTTTTATCCTATACGACTTCAATAATTAATATTTAAAAAAAGGTTGTGTATTTTTTACAAAACAAAAAAACCGAAAAAGCAAATGTGAAAAAATAGTAGGGAAAAACTAACCGTCACAACGCATGTCAGACCGAAATTAATCTCCTTGAAAAAACGTCCAAACGGCCATCAAATTTGTCATAGTCATGTGAACGACCACAAATCCCTTTCCCATAGGGGGAACGCCTTTGACGTAATTAGGGTGTACTTTTTTTAATAAAAAATTAAAAAAAATACTATAACTTCTATTATTATATTTAATCACCTTCAATAAAACGAGTACATAATTGACCATACTCTGATTTTTTTTCAAAAATACTAATACACATGAATATGGAAAATGTCTACGGTGGTTATTTTAAATTTATAATCACACCATCATATCCTATTCATTTTTATATTGTAAACCCTACGTTTATAAGTATGGTGAAGTATATAATATTAAAAAATGTTAAATTTAATCACTCTCACTAAAATTAAGATTTATTGGAATTAAAAAAATAAACTAGCAATCGTATGTGAAATGTGCAATGTAAATGTCGAAGGGGATGCGTCGAGGAAGCTAAATTCTAGGAAGAGAAACATTTGAGGAGGAAGATGGATGAAATAGAAGTATGAGGGAGGAGAAGTTAAGGAGTGGGGAATATGCTCGGGGGAGCCAATGAAGATCTAATCTATCTTACAAGCAGGCATATATGGAACAATGTGTCATTTGTGACAATTGTTTGAAGGATAAAGGGGGTGTGTTGTGCAAATTGTTGGGGAAATGTACTATGGATAAATCTTAGAAACAATACTTCCTAGGGAAACCTAAATATGTTTGAATCCTGAAAATTACATATGCTAGATATGGAAATTTTGAAAACTCTAGGTTGAAGCAGTTGATTTAGCTGCCAAACTTTGGAAGTATACTCATGCAAAAATACACAAATTATATGAGAAATACCTTTTGGTTATCTAAAATTTACTCAGCAATCTTTTTCCAATTTTGATAAAGTTTCATAGGGATGGGACCTAAATGTCCAAAAAAAAAACCCTCAACCTATGGAAATTCAACCTAATCCTATAATCCTATAATGACCATGTGTATAGTAATACCCCATTCCTGGCAAACCCATTAAGGCACAAAAGAGTTGTTAGTAAGAGTGTAAAAAATTAGGTGTATACACTATGTACCGTATTAGTTTGTAAGGTTTTTGATAGAGTTGATATCACACAAGAGATAATAGATTACTTGATTTTTTTTTTTTGTTGAAGAGAGTACTCTACTTTATTGCATTCACATATATAACATAAAACATATCCTAAACTAACTCCTCTTTATCCATAATCCTCAACATCCCAATATCCATATTCTAGCTCTCTCTTACTTTTCAATTACATATATGCAAGACGTCTTGCATATATGTAATTGAAAAGTAAGAGAGAGCTAGAATATGGATATTGCATATATGCCTACATCTTGCATATATGTAATTGCAAAGTAAGAGAGAGCTAGAATATGGATATTGCATTACGTTGTCATGGATGTGCATACCATGTTCCAAAGTTCTAATTTTGATGCAAGTTGGTAGTATGGTCATAAAAGTGAATTGGTTGGGTTAGACAATTGATTGCTACATTTGATGAAATGATAATAATGCTTTGTGATGATGCTTGTGTCTTTTATACCCTGCTTCATTGGCAATATTTGTTCAAACAAGGTTGATAAGAAAACTAAAAAGCATATACCCAACTGTCCCTATTACTCCCCCACCCAATAGTGAAAAGTACAATTCTTTAAATAAAAATTAACATAAGTCATTATTTATCTGATGAAATTATCTTTTAATGAAGGCATTAAGAAAATATGTCAAATCCAATTACTTTTCTATTTAAACATAATATTGTAAAGTTGAATTACATTTTCTATAAACCTTAACATAGATAATTACTTATCTTTAATAAAAAAAAGTACAGATAATTTTTTTTTTTTTTTAATGAAAGTATTAAAAAAACATATCAAACCAATTATTTTTCTATTTAATCAAAATATTAAATTCCAAAATCGAGTTACATTTTTATTTAATCAAATCATTATAAAAAACTACATGCGAAATCTGAATATGGAGACATTTATTCATTGCCCAAGATTTTATTTGATAAACGCCGAAGGCGTTCCCCCTATGGTAAAGGACCTCCGGACGTTTCTGCGACTGTATTAAAATTAACGATTTGACGGCTGTCTGGACGTTTTCACATTTTTAACCGTTTTTTTTTACCTGCGTTGTCAATGGAAGCTGTGCAAGAAAGAAATCGGTTACAGAAGCGTGCGCCACCACCATTGAAAGTGAGCAGTCCACCTGCAGATTTGTTTATTAAGAGGAGTCCCATTCCTCTGTTATCACCGCTATTCTGGCCAATTGGACTAGACACAGCAAAACCCCATATTGCAGCTGCACAGGAAGAACATGAAGTAATAGCAGGAGCAGGAAAAACGCGTAGTGTTTGTTTGTTGGAGAATTTGGGCGCAAAGGGTTGGCAGCATCCAGCAGTGCCAAGCTTCTTCACTGAAATGCTCACGCCTCTGTTTCCGGTGAAATTCATGTTATAAGTGGTCTTGCCAGAGATCGAAACCCTTTGACTGGGCACTCGATCTTCATCCATTGTGGACATATCACAACCATCAGAGGAGTTCTGCAGAGCTTCCCACCCCGCACAAAATGAGACTGCTATTTCACCCAATTGTGGGGTTTCAGTTCCGATATATGCAAAGCTTTTGGCTACTGGAATATCACTGTATTTTTCCCCCAAAAGCATATTTACAAGTGTTTCGGATATCTTTTATACATCTTGAGAATGCGTTTTAAAGAGCTTAATAACTAGCAATTGCACCGTTAGTTTGCAATGGAAACACCGATAAATGAAATGGCAAGGATCAATAGATAGATTTGTTATCAATGATGGAAGTAGTATATTTCAATACTTGGAAAAAGGGGATTCAATTTTGCAAGTTTAGATCTAGAATATAATTGTAGATTGTAACTAAAATTACAATCAATTAAAATTCGCAACACATATACAATTTTAGATGGTGTAGTTCATATGAATTATGATCTATAATCTACTTGACAAATCATACAACTCAACAAAATCAATCAGATACCGCAATAGTGATTGTAGTATCCAAAACCATCTATATTAAGGCCACACAGTATTGAGAAGAGAGTGCTCCTTGTATAATTGAAATTACACTCCCAATGAAACCTTTAAAGTTTCAAGAACCCTTCTCCAAAGATAAAAAAACAAATAGCTTCTCCGAATAATTACGCCGAAGGCGTTCCCCCTATGGGAAAGGCTCTTGCGGACATTTCTCCGACTATCTTAAATTTGACGGCCTCTCGGACGTTTTTTCTAATACAAGGCGTTCATTCTCAAGAGGGGTCTTCTGCTCACTTTGAGTAACGTATTGTAGAGTTGCAGAGTCCCGAGAGACTTGCGCAACCAAGGAACTAGACCGGGTCATTGTTGCTGCTTCGGACAGTGAAGCAGAGATGAAAATGAAAAGAAAGAGCAATGAAACTAAGCGCGGTGACATGATAATCAAGTTTGGTTAATGTTCGAAGTTATATAGGATTCTGCAGGGTATTCTAAAATCCCGGTGCAACTTATGCGTCGCAGAGTTATATCGCCGTCAAATTTGAATAAGATTTTGAGTTGAGCGAGCACATCAGGACAGGTGAGTCGCGAGTCATCACTATTCACTAAATATCAGGGAATGTTGCAGTCAACTACTTTTTCTAACCTTATCCTCATTCCAAAGTTTTGAGAATCATGACCGCCAAACCCACGACTCTTTCCTGATGGAATTTAGACGTGGTAGTGGGCGTGGACGTGGCCGTGGAAGAGGCAGAGGCCGAGGAGGCCGAGGTCGCAGAAACCAAGCACCAGAGAATTCTGTGGAGGAGCTTGATAAAGAACCGGAAACCTATCATGCTGAAGCCATGCAAACATCGTAGAAAGTGTTATTTCTACTGATGAGTAGCTGCATTTGAGCCTGTGGGAGTGAGGTTCCATTTCTTTTGTTGTGAATTTTTTCCAGACTTTATGATCAGTTATTACACATATACATGAAAGGCCCATGCTGCATTCTACACATTGTATGTGCGGTATGGGAACTTGCCTTGTGAGTCTTGATGGATGTACTTTCAACATAATCATGTTCTACGATAAGGTATTTCAGTCTCTTATAGGGAGGAAGAATAGAACAGAAAATCCAAAGTTTGTTCAAAATGCCTGATATCAGTATTAGAAAGTGAAGAATATTTGATGCATTTCCCGCTCAAAAAAATATTGATAAATATATGTAACTAGATCTAATGGTCAGTTATCAATTAGACATTGCAATTCTAATTACACCTAGAGGTGTTTAACAATGGCAGGCAGGGTGGTGGTGGTGTGTTGTAATATGTGAGTGTGTTCATTTTGAATTTTGACCTTGAACTTCACATCTATTTGACAGTCAATAAGAAGTTTTTTTTTTCCTTCCTGAAGTCGATCAAAAATTGTAATATCATCGGTCATATGGTGGAGTTTAGAGTCATTTTCTTTCCCACACATTAGTACAATGTAAGATTATTTAGGGTTTTTATGTTAGTGTGTCTGTGGATCTGATCTATTTATTAAAATCCAATGCATCTGTGTTTTTTTTGTTTGAGGCAGAGGGTATACTGCGCCAGAGTATGCAACTCATGGTCAATTGACAGATAAGGCAGATGTGTACAGCTATGGCATGCTGGTTCTGGAGATTGTGAGCCGCAGAAAGGTCAGGGATCCTAAACTTCCGCCCGAGATGGAGCTCCTTCTACAATGGGTAAGACTCGAAACTTCATTTAAGATCTTTCCTAGATTACTTGTTCTGAGGGGCATCTTGAAGAATCCTGTGTTTATGTACAGGCGTGGAGTTTACACGAGAAAAATGAGGCATTTGAGCTGGTAGACAGAAGAATTGCAAAAGGAGAATCTGAAATCGATAAGGAAGAGATAGTAAGGGTAATCCACATTGCTCATTTGTGCACGCAAAGCGCTCCAGAGATGAGACCATCAATATCGAATGTTGTGTCGATGTTAACTAGCAGTACAAAGATTTTGGTTCAACCCACTCCACCACCTTTTATTGATTTCGGCTCCAATTTGGACTCCATTAATATTGGGTGGATGGATTCTTCGATGGTTGCATCAATGGAACCCCCCCTTTCCATTTCTCTTGAGGTGCGTTAGGGGAAAAGTGGTTTTACATATTATTCTCACGGGACATTTAGCGCATGGTTTTAGTAATTTTATGGAGGCATCACTTTATACATGCGTTATTAAGTAGATGTAACTTTTTAAGCTCTTGACTCTCTGTCAATATATACTGAAAATATTGTAATATTCGAACTAATTAGCCAATAAGATGATATCTGATTTATTATTGATAGGTTTTAAGGTTGTTAAAGACTAAGTTTTTTTATCTGATTTGACATGTGTTTAATAGTTAATTATGTTTCAGATCATCTCATTTCAAAATGTTGTAACTATCGTTGTGAGCATTGTTTCTCACTAATCCATTGCATGTTTATGATTATGTACATGTTTTAACATCTGACTAAAAAATGCAGTTCATGCCTGGCATTGTGCATCTTATGTTTTACATTTATGTTCTTCTAAGGTTTTGTCTGCAAATTCCAATGGAGCTTAAGGGGTCTGGTCCAGTCGAGAACTAATTGGATTATATGCCTTGCATGGCAATAAATTTCCCATGTTTTGTGGATGGATATTCAATGACATTAAAGGATTTGTACTATATTTAATGATTTTCAAGATACTTATGAGATCCAGGCTCAATTTTTTTCGTAAATATAAGTTTTTTTGGATGGGTTCAATTTTCAAGTGTAAAGTGTCAGTATTTTTAAAACTAAAAAAGAATTGTTTTTAATTAACATTCAGGGAGACGGGATGCCCATTTCAAGTTGTCCCCCATCCCCAAATTGCTCAGGATGTCACTAAATTCTTGGGGAATTGTTTCCATGTGAGACCGGTTTAACTCTTATCATTTATGCCTTTGTTTGGGTTACATTTGCTTATTTTTACTCTAATCAAATTTTAATTTCGAATGCCTCCTACACACTTGGTAGTTATTTGAACTAAATTATTATTCATATAGTTCCAATGGTTCGAGATGAACATATGAAACTCTTGGTAGCAGCCTAAAACTTGTGTTGTAGTTTAATGATTTAGAATATTTATAGTGTCACTTTCAATCATTCTATATAATGGTTAGGTGTGCATATTGTATATGCAACATAGATTGTAGGATCCTTTTAAAGAGATTTTTTTCCTAGATTTATGAAATGGAGGTAGTGAAAAATGATATATGTTTGAAATGTAATTATAGAAGCTCACAAAGTCTGTATTCAAGGAATAGGGCACTCATATTTTTATAGCTTGCCTTGAATAATGTATTAATAATTGTTTTATAAATATAAAGAACCAAATCTTTTAGGAAATCATGGCTATTTTTATGTGAAATATCGAGTACTAAGCTTGCATGTTCACAATCTTTAGTTTCTATTCCTGTGGGTTTGACATTTTAAGGTCCCTTTACTCTTACAATGACGTCTAGTTTTAGGACTTGTGCAAATGTCGGATTTGACCCCGGACCTAGTGTTGCAGGTTCTACTTTTCTCCCTTCAAAGATTTAAATGGTTCTGTAAAGTAGTTGTGCAACAACCTAGCACTATTTCTCTAGAGGGTTGATCAAACTCTTTCTTTAGTAGATTTTATTCCAAGTACATCTCCTCGGCCAAAACCCACACCTCTACCTATGTTATGGGTATTATTCGTTACATTGACCCTGACTATGCAAGAACATCGAGGCTTAATGAGAAATCTGGTGTATACAGTTATGGAATTGTTCTTCTGGAGTTGCTGATAGGAAGGAAAGTTGGGGACAATGACTCAAATTTGCTTTAGATGGTAAGATTTTTGTTTGTTAATTTTCTTTCAGAGCTTACATTAAACACTGATTAATTACTTTTAAGGTTTGTTGTCTGGAGCATGAAGCAATCAAATGTGGATGGAGTTATCTTTGACATTGGCATGTGAACACAGATTCTATCAAAAGCAGACAACAACACAGTCATAGAAACTATTGATACAGAAGTTGTAGCAACCTGCAGGGATCTTGGGATTGTAAGAAAAATCTTCTAGGTGGCTCGGTAGTTTGTGTTGGAATAAGAAAAATGATTTCTTTTGTATTGCACATTACTTTTCTTTGATGGGTAGTGTTTGATTTGCTTGATGTCATGCTTGGATTAGTTAGGTATTTCTTGTTTTGCGTCATGAGATGTCTGGACTTCATGAGTATTGTTTATTTAACATGGAGATTTACATTCATACATGAAAGCCTTGTGGGAATTGAATTTTGAAAATAAAATTTCAAAGCTTGTGTCCTGCTCAGTTGTCTCGAGTGTCTTTGGTCTAGATGATTCAGGCTTATTTGATTGATTTAAGGACGATATTCCTTGGATCATATGTTAAATGCCTTCTATGTTTTTCCGAGTGCTTGTCGAAGTTTTTATTATTTGAGGTGGCATGTAGGGATCCTGGGATTATAAGAAAAAACTTCCAGTTGGCCTTGCTTTGCACCGAGAAACAACTCTCTAATCGACACCCCTTATCAACATCAACTATAAAAGTAATGACTAACCCTATAAATCAAATAACATATACCGTTCGGCGTTCACATTGCATTGTGCACATGCGATTGCTAGTTTATTTTTTTATTATTTTTATTTTTTGGTGTATAGATGACTCTTTTTACATATCGTTTGAAATATTAAAATATACTAGAACATTATTACTAATAATATTTCCATACAAATTTTGTATGTCATGGTTTTTTTTTCTCCTCTTTACCTAGTAGTTCTGTGTTGGAAAGGTTTAATTTTTAGGAAACTAGAAATTATAGAATAATTTCATATAATCATATGATTTATCATAAACATATCATATGATCATATATAATGAGGTAACTATATATAAATAGTTTATTGAGGAGAAAGAACACCTTCCCTCTTGGCCACCTACCTATTAGGCCCACGTGAATGACTTATTTAGAGGTGTAATTTATTAATGGTGTTGGTAATTAATGTTTTCATCTAATTAATTACAAACATTTCCCTATTCTAATCTTATGGATGTGGAAAATCCACACCAAACATAGCTAAGATATTTTTAATTGACATAATATTAGTGCATATAAACATTGTACCAACACCTCCTTAAGTGAAAACTTGGAAGGAATATGCAAAACAAGAAGGACTATAATTCTATTATAAATGATCTCATTAGATAATCTTGATGATTTACCGATTGTGCAATGAAGTGTAACAATAATTAGTGACTATAACATTTCTCAAAATACCATAAATTTTGCATGAGTGTATTGAGGTGATGAAATATGCCATAAGGCATTACAAGAAGCAATAAAACACATGCATAAAACATTTTAATTCTAAAGAACTACAAAAAAATATTGGTTGGAGAACATCATCACAAGTAAATGTGTTAATAAATGGCTCAAAAAGGTGTAAAATATAAGGTTGTATGAGTGGAAATCTTATATCTAATTCTCAATCAATACAAAATGATATATGTTGGAGATGCAAGTTAGATACACAATTTCATGTTAAAAAAACAAAAAAGGTTTCAATAAATGATCATCATAAATTAACTAAATTATCTACAGTAGATGTTGAAATAAGCCAAGGATGACAAAGGAACACACCCCACTCTAAGATAGTAGTATCATATCACACCCCGACCCCGACATAATGCATAATGTATGAAGTGGATAAAAATATATGTATTATTATATCCCGTGGATCCACTTCTTGGTAATTGAATACGTTGGGATAATCATCGATTACAATGTCTCGTTTCATAAATATATCAAAATATGTCACAAATTGCTAAAATATATATCATGGACTAAATGGAGATCAAATAAAAAAATGACATAACATTATAGAAATGTTTTTTTTTTTTAATACACACTTGTATGAAGGTACATGTAGGTATACAAACAAACCCCCATAGAATTTTTTAAATCAATGTGAGTATAATAAATAACCATAAAACCAAAGAAAATATTAACATTTAAGTGAATTTTTCTTCATTAAAGAAACATTAGTACACGTGAAAAGTGTGTGATGACATGGATGAATGGTAGAAGAACCATGCCTATAGAGTTTATTTAAATGAAATTTAATGATGTTAGGTACACAATTAATCTAAAATACACCCCAAATGAATTCATATGGTGGAATATGATTCCTTCATATGATGTGGTGATGTGTACACAAAGTTTACTTCTAAATAATCATTTGATGAAGTATAAGTAAATAATGCATGAATAGTGAAATCCATTCTCTATGCCTTATTGTATATGTTGATCAACCCTTTTATTTCCAATTTTCTCTCAAAGAGTAGATTCTACAAAAACAAGACAAATAGAAAAACATGATCCAAATGATAGTGACACAAAAACTCCATAGCCAACTTTATGGCAAGAAATCCAATAAATGGAGTGGATAGGAGAGGAAATACTCTATAATTACATGCAAATAACTCCACCTATTTATCCATATAATATAGAAACCAAAAAGAGTTATTTTCATTTGAAATAAGACAAGAAAACTTGTATATTGATATGACATGGGGTTAAAATTAGGTGCAATAGAAAGTGCATTAGACATAACATGTAACTTAGAATATGTTGAATCATAAATTATAAATATGTAGAATTTGTTGAACAAAAGGTTTTCTATACTCAATGGATGGTGTGTCCAATGATTTAATATGATGTTGCAAGTGTGCAAATGTTGAATATAATGAATTAATTATAAAATATTTTATAGGAATGGGTGATAGAAATAGGAAATTTTGTTTCTCAATTTGTTTATTCTCTTGAAAAATAAATTATGTCTTCTTGAAGAGCACAAATTTGGAAAATAAAATTTAATTTTTATACTTTAATGGATTTTTAATTTTTTTTGGATTGAGGGTAAATTGAGGGTGTTTGAAAGGACCCACATCCTTGTACAATTGAGTATTTTTCTTGAGAGGAACCACAACCTGGTTACAATGAAAGGGACCACTATTTAGGAACCCAATTGGAGCAACCATGAAACCATAGTGAAGATGCAGCGACCAACGACAACGGTAGCAGTGAGTGGGACAACTATCAGTGAATGAAGTGAGAGGAACAGCCACCAGTGTCAGCAATGAGAGGAGCAGCCGCCAGAATCAGCAGCAAGTAGAACCACCACCAGTGACAGCAGCGAGAGCATCAACAGTGAGCAGAGTAGCCACCAGCGTCAGCAGCGAGAGGAGAAGCAAGCGTCAACAGTGAGAGGAGAAACCACCAGCATCAAGAGTGAGAGGAGAGCCACCAGCGTCAGTAGCGAGGAGTAACCACCAGTGTCAGCACGAGTAGAGAAGCCGCCTCCAGCGGGGAAGCCGCCTCCAGCGGGGAAACCACCTCCGAGGAGGATCGTGCCTCGGGGGGATTTGAACCTAGGTGGGTAAACACACAACCATGTGACTTGACAACCACCAACGTCAACACAAGTAGAGATGTCACATCTAGTGGTGAACCATCTCCAAGGAGGATCGTGCCTCGGGGGGATTTGATCACAGGTGGGAAAACACACAACCATGTGACTTGACCACACCACTCCCACCCCATCGATGGTCTAGATTCCCCATTTTAAAACACCAGAACAACGGAAAAAAAATTTTTTTTTGTTTGACGTTTAATAACGTTCTCTGTTATGAATTATAAAATTCAAACACACGTTCGAGATTTATAATTGTTCTCTGCCCAAACCACACAGTTTGGATCATACAATTTCTTTTAAAAACGAATGTTCCCTGTTCACATATTTTACAATATGGAACACACATTCAATGCCATTCAATCTCATAACAGATTCTATATGCTGCTGTAAATGACTCGATGAACTGCCGATCTTCCATTTTCATGGCTTCAGAGTTTCAACGATCCTTCATTTCATGACTCGGCAACAATCGATCCTTCATGTACATGACTCGGCAACAACCGATCCTTCATGTTTGTTTATGCATAGTATATTTTATATACTTGTTCTCATAACCTTCCCCGGTTATCGAAGTGATCCATTTAAGAAGCCTATCTGAATATCTGTTACTGATATTCATCTGACATCCCTGCATCTTAAATTAAGTGATAAGGACAACGCAACCAGCAATTGTGATACTTTGGCCAAAGATTTTCACATGCTTTGCATGATCATATTCCTGAATGTGATACACATCTACGGAATACATCCTTCACTTCACTTCACCTGTTATCTAGAATGGTCTTTTCTGGTTCCTACCAGTCCTCATCGTTTAAGTTCCGTTTTAAACTTTCGATTCCAGCCAGTAATATTGAGCGGGTATAGGAAGGCACTCCAAAGTAACTAAAGATACGCAGACATACGGTGTCGATTACCCCACGACTCCGTGTGTCTGATTATCTTTAGTATTCCGGAGTCACTCCGTATACCATAATCATACCCTATCTCCACCCCAGCTAAGATCTACACATTCAGCCTATGTATTCTCAATGTTTTAATTCGGGATGGCATTGCTATATGTCAGCTGCAACACTATGTGTTGTTATGAAGACCCCGTCTTCATGAAGACACCTTGCTGTAGCTGGCGTATGCCAATGTCCTGCAGAATTCTCCCAACGAGAATACACATCCTACCCAAGTGACTTAGCCACGAGTTAATAGTTTAAGCAATTTTCAACGTCCACGCTGATCCCTTGATCCTCGTTTCCGTTGCAGTTGTATATAACTAAGAGGGACTAAACTAGTCCATTAGTTCGTTATGTATCGTCTCCTTCGTATCGAAGAGCTACATTTCCTTACTTGAAAATTTATTTCTTAATCATTAGATTAAGCAGTCCGTACCAACGGACATAATAAGTTTAACCTATTAAACTTAACCAAGATGTTTCCAACTGCAACTTATTTCAGAATATTAACTTATTAGACGTCATTCAAACGAGGTCTAAACTTCAAGAAATGAACTCATTTGTTCCCCTTAACATTATATAGTTAAGGATCATTAGTTATGGATATATGTATCCTATATCCTTTAATCTGAATTTTTATCAAACGGGATCAATGATGGAGTTCGAAAACGAAGTTCGAAAACGAAGTTCGAATACTCCAAATTTAAATTGATATTCCTTAGCTCCTAAGCTAATCCTGAATACCCTCTGATTATAAAATCATATTCTTCTTAATCCTTTTTAATGTCAATTCAAAATTCATCTTTACCCAAGTATGAATTAATTGCATTGAATTTCAACTTAAAGGTTTGTATTTAAGTAAGAATAGATATCAGTTTCAATTCAGCATCCATCCAAGGATTACGAAACAATTCCAAATCGAGAAGTAACATTTTATTCCCAATTTATATAACAATATCAAACTGATATAATTATTGAAAATATCACACTTGTAACTGTATTCAATATTTCAAGTCATAATTTGTACATTTGCCAATCCAACTGATTGGGTATAGTTTTTACAAAGCATCTATACAACTCATGGACAGAAGAATATATTTTCTTCTTTCACAATTCCTCACAGAGGAATAAAAGCAACAGTTACAATTTAATTTATATTTTATCAAGAGGCATCAGAAGACAGCCAAGTCTTCATTCTAATCAAATTCCATTTGCAAAATGAATTGCACGGGTCAGTTCAATGAACTGAGCACATTAAGCACTTATCCTTAAAATAAGATGCTTCAACTAACTGTTTCAATAAAAGAACCCTGCTTTTACGAAACAACAGCAAAACATCAATCTCGAAAAGCACAAAAGAGAGATCAGCATAACCACTAAATCATCATAATATCATCACAACCAGCCAAGGGACTGCTGTCCCGTTTTCACATAATCATTGCAAGTATCAATTTACAAAATTTGTAAAGTTAGGAATTCAAGTAGATTGCTGCCTATACAGCATACAGTTATCTTTTCCACGCCTTTCATTAATAACAAATGCAAAGGATGAAACTAACTGAATATAAATCCATTACTTCCCTTTCCGTTCATGAAGCACATTAAGTTTTAAAGCATTCAAGTACAAACAAGAAAGCGAACAGCAATGCATATAGTAGCTCTCATCTAAGCTCCATAAAATTCTTCATTCACGAATTCCAGGTTCCTAACTGAATGAAAGAAGAAAGATCATCTTTCTAAAACATTAATTCATATCTCTATCTCTTTCCACATGACTGTCCTAACAGTGGAATCCAGACGAAAGACAAATCAATATAACAGTTCAGAGTGAAACTTACAAAATCCACTCGGAATTCACTTTCTGGCAGCAAGAATAATTTCATTCATTTCCAGTTCATATAAATGCCAAACAGGTTAGTAAGACATTATAATTATCGTGGAGCAAGCCATATCAATATGTATACTAGGTATTTGCTATACTAGAAGATTCCTTACTTCTTACACTGTATAGCTAACCAACAACAAATTTGCAACCACGCAAGTATATATATTCATATAATCTTTTATGCCTCTGAACACATATAGTTCTTAATAACAAATGGTACATGGCTGTTACCTACAGCAAGACCGAGTCTTAGACACTATAATTCCAATGTCACTTTCAGAGTCCCAAATAGCAAAAAGAGAAGAATTCATTCTCTACTATTTCATTAAGAACAATCATTGTTTTCAGAATGAAGTAAAAACATTCAATCACGTTTTTCTAAGCAAGACAACTCAACTTAGACAGATAACAGCGTAAACGTTCTCATTGATAAGCATCTCACATAGCCAGTACAGCTACAATCCAACAAGCTACAGCAATGAACATTCCAGCCAAATTTGCATTCTCAAGATAGTAAAAACAAAATAATATCAGAAGGTCAAACTTCGACTGCCAGACGCAATGGGGTCATCCTTCATTACAGCAAGAAGAAATTATAATCATTCATTGCACAGAATACAAAACTAGTTTATAATTGCGTCAATAGTCTGATTAAGAAGACCGAACAGTATCAAGAAAACACAATAAAACCATCCTATTTTCACAGCAAGGAGAAAATATAATCCATCAATAACTTCAGAAGGAAAAACAGTCTACTTTTCCTATTTTCACGGATACCAAAACGTAATTGCTCATTTCCTATACAAGAAAAGGCACAGCCATGGAAATGTTGCTAATACTTGAATTCAATTCGAGTTCAATTACTCGTAGAGAACCCGAATGCCACTTTCATCAGAATCCAAGACAGTAGAAGGAAGAGAATCTATTTCCTTTAAAAAAATTTCAATATGAAACAACTTCAACAACCATCGCTTCTTTCATTCCAGTTCATCAGCAAAAGAACTTATGGTTTCAAAAGAGAAATAACTCAATTAACACGTACAGACCCGTGATACATATGACAATTTTTCCCAATACTGTTAAACAACCAGCACAACAGGAAAGCATTTCATTCCAGAAATACAAGGACAGCTGAACTCAGCGACCAATAACAGTATTTTGTATCATTTCCAAAATGACAACAAGATTCAACAGAACCCAAATTACAGCAATATATGCGACTGTATTTCCATTTCCTCTTTTCTTGCAAAGACAGTTCCACATACACAGTAAAGAAACGATTACACTAAATGGAAAACCTTTACACCATAAGGAACGATTACACACCTGTTCCACTTTCAAACAACACGAACAGTGAAAGAATTATATCTATTTCAAACACCATACTGTCAACAAACCAGCACGTCGTGGAAGTGTTTCCAACCAATCAAATGCAAGGACGGATTAACCACAACAGCAAGGGGACGACTGTACCCCATTATTTCCAAAAATGACAGCAAGAAAGGAAGGAAACCCATATCATAGCAACATAACATGACTGAAATTCCATTTTTCTCTTCACATGTAATAGCAGTTCCAAGCACAACATCAAGGAGAACGATTACATTATAAGAAAAAGTTTAAACAGCCTGTCCACTCCATACCACATGTACAGAGGAAGAAAATGTTTATTTCTTTCTACAACACTGTCAGCAACCACAACGGTAATTCCTATTCCAACCAAATTTAAGCAACAACAAATCAAGGCCGAGCAACCAGAGCCGTTTCATATCATTTTCCAAGGAAAAGAAGGCAAGAATCAACAAATCCATTTCCAAATCAACTCAAAAACAATCAAGCAATCCCAACCCAAGAGCAGGGTTGTTTTAATGAAACATTTAAATCAAGCAAAGATTTTAAAGAGAAGGGCTTAACATGCCTGTAATCTCTTTTCCAGAACTCGAAGAAAGCTTCGTTTTGCCGCGTTTTTCTTCCACAACGGCAACACAATATTCCCAGCACTTTCTTCCTTCTTCTTGGCTGATCAACAGCCTCAAAACTTCCAAGAAAATGTCGAATGCAAGAGCTGGTTCGACTGAACCAGACCAAGAAACCAAATGCAGAGCAACTTTGCAAAAGCTCGAATCAACAAAAAAATGAAAATCAAAATTCCCTCATACACTTCCCAAGGCGAGCTGGTCGCGAGGACCAAGAACCATTAATGCAATAAAGGCTCGCCCTTTTTCCTTATTTTCTACGCCACCTCCACTTGGGTTGGCAAGTCTCCAATTTTCAAATTTTTCCATGCAAATGAATTTAGCCAAGCTTCCAAATGGATACCTCTATCTCCTACCTGTCCCGCCCAAAACTAGCGCCGTCCACGAAGGGACAGTTCATAAATGCCAATGAATGCCTCCTATCCATCCTTATCCTTTTCTTCCCAAGGGTCTGCGTACCCCTTTTTGCTTAGGATTAGTTTTAGGTTACATAAAGTTCATTCGACCTAGGTCCTTAGTTAGACCTTAGGTTTTAGGATTTAGATTTATTTTTCCCCTTTTTTTTTTATAATTTAAAAATCCACTAGGATAGTAGTGTAGGATGTATGTTAGGTCTTAGGGTTAGTTTAGGTTTAATTCACACTAACCACTAACACTAACAACTTCCTTCCAGCCCCTTGCTAACATCCACGTTAACGCAGAGCAGGACGTTCCGTCCTTCCGATTACATGCCAAGGCCACCCGTGTCCAGGCGTTTCTCGCCCCACGAGGTCCCGAATTCGACAGTACAGGGTTCAAGAATCGAACCCCTGTCGTTGGCATTTTCGTGCTAGCTATTCACACCTGTAATCAGACGCTGCACGCTTATAATAATCCTAGTCCAGTTCAAGTGTGAATTAACATAGAAAACACAAGAGGACCTCAGCATACTTGAATCAATGGAATTGATTCAGGGTATGCTGTCAATCAGCACAAGAGCAAGCAATTATACGACAATCTGTCGTCACATCAGCAAACATACAAGTACAATATTTGCTGTCCATGCAATAAGCCACAGTATGCAAGAATCCAAATTAGCAACACATTCTCTTAAGATCAAAACATATCTTAACATGTTTGCTTTCATTTCAAGAGCTATAACAGTATGTAAAACATTCACCAAGTTAGCATACAAAATCAGAGTGTTACAACACCGAGCCGGCTTGGCACCACGTCGAGAGACCACCTCCGCCACCGAAGCAGCTGACCCGCCTGGAACTGCCTAGCCAAGTAATGACGAGCTATAGAGGTGGCCAGCCTGGGGGAATGGACCCTGAGACCTCCCACATATAGCCCACATTCCCCATCGCTAGGGTAAACCGGACGGGCTTTTTTCAATATTTCTTATTACAAAGCTTATACCTTGGACAATCCCTTCCGAACATATCCTTATGGATCTTCTTGGGAAATTCATTAGAGGAAGAGTGAAGAAATCTCCATATCCTCATTTATTTATCATTTATTTTAATTAAATTAGAAGGATTTCTACTAGGAAAGTTTTTGCAGAAGAAAGGAAATAACTTCTAAGAAGTAGTCTTTCCTAATAAATAGGATGCAGAAGTTCTACTACAAAAATATTTTCTTATGTGGCATCAATAATATTCTTATTGTTTCCTCATTATAATTATTATTTAAAGCCCCCCCATTTGGTTATTCAATGTTCTTGTTTATTTTAATAAGAAGAAACAATCAATTCTATTTTGATTTTATTTATTTGCTTATGTAAATTCTAAATGTTATTTTTTTTAGTTGTGGCTTCTTTTCTACTTCTATTGTACATTTAGTTTTTAATATCCAAGTTTATAATTACAAATAAATCTTAATTTACATATTAGTGTGCATATAAGACTAAGAATAGCCAATTGTAACTAAAATAAATGAAAATATAAATGTTCTAACGAAAATAAAAACATAATGTTGCAGAGTCCGTCACTATCTAGACATGTTTCCAATTTGTTATTATAATTTTTCATCATTTAATAATTTTTAATGTAAAACTCATGCACATAATTCCATGACTATTAAAATAGAATTTATATTTAATTTAATTATAAGACAAAATTAAGACGATGAAGCCTATAGTTTTATACAATGGCGGAGCTTGAAACCCACTAGAGCCCGAGGTCTCTCTTCTGCCCGAGGTTTAGTGTTTTACTTTGTTTTTGTTGACAAATTTCTTGTTATATATATATATATTTAAAAGGTTTATGTTTTCGTGAAGGTACAAATAATTTACATTTTCCTGTATACACGTGGGTATTTAAAATTATGTCTTTTTAGATTTAATTTGTTGCTAGGTTAACACTATTATGTTATTTTAGATTAAATTTACAATTGGGTTTATTAAGATTACATATCATGTTGGTTTTAATTCTGTTATTTTTTATTAAATTTAGTCTCAGTTTTTTTGTTTGTTAGTTTTTAGCTTTAATGGGTAGTAGGATCATGTTCTTTTAGATTAAATTCCTTATCATTGTTTAATCATTTTACTATTGAGTTTACACCATTATGTTTTTTTATTACAATTGGTATTGGGCATCCAACATTATGCTAATTTACATTGAAAAGATTACTGGGTGATGTTAACATAACATTAATTTTATGATTATGTTCATTTAGATTATTTTTACCATGATTCTTTTTTGTTTAGTCTATGATTGATCATTTAAAAATAGTTGGTTGTCTAGAAATTAGCCACGTTAAAGTGGAGGAATTGGAAGGGAAAATAGTGGGTGTGTATTTTTTTGGATGTCGGTGCCCTCCACCCTTGTTCTGGTTGAAGCTTATACAAAGTTATTTGAGACAGGGCTTTGAGGTCATCTTCATGTCTCAAGATGAAGATGAGAAATCATTTGAAGAGTATCACAACACCATGCCGTGGCTTGCATTGCAATTATTAGATACAAAGGCCAAAGTGAAACTTTACGAGGTCTTAGATGTCGATGGCTTTCCCACTCTTGTCCTTTTGGACCAGGAGTGAAAAACAATTATTGTTGATGTTGTAGACATCTTCAAAGCTTATGGTATTGAGGCATATCCATTTAGCAAAGAGAGGCTCGGTGAGCTTAAATCCGAGAAGGACGTTGTCTCTACTATTAACCAAATTTCTAATTGTCATTAATTTAAAGCATTTCCATATGTTTGTTATGGGTGTGATTTCAAATGCATAACTGTTAATATTTCATATGCTTGTAAACTTAATTCAAGAATGTATTTGACATCCATTTATGTGCCATGCAGTAATTTACTTTACAATTTAAAATTTCTTTTAGTATATGGTCATATTTTGTTTATGGATTTGTTTTGGTGGACATCTATTTACAGTCTGACTATTGATTTAGTAATGAAATTGTCTTATACAATAATGTTTTTGTTAGATATTAATTATATATATTCAATAGTATTTATTTTTTAAAATTATATTATATTATGCAAATACCCCAAATACGGTACTGGAATTATAGTGACACTATTTTGGTATATTACAATGGTGTTATTACTCCGAAAGGAATATCCCAGTTGGATATGGGGCAGTTGACTATTACATGAGTCAAAAATTGAATGATGGGCAATGAAGGAGGTTGTGCATTGAAAATCCAACGACGGATGATGCGGCAGAGGAGGATTGTGGATCTCAAAATGGGGACCAATGAGGGGAAGACACATGGATTGTGTTTGTGTATGGAAAAAATCAGCCATAGATGTGAGGGAATATTAGTAGTTGTTGATTCAACAACAAATAAGAAGGATGCGGTGTAAAGGAAACCCTTTAAAAAATCATTTCTGCGAGGAAATGGCTTGAAACGGTAAGGCTACAGGCAATCGTTACCTTTTGATGTTACACCCACTACACATCTTCATATCTATGTCTTGTGTCATTAGACTGCACTTGATTTCCCATTAAATTTATGTATGTTGTGACTAACAAATAGATGAAACAATTGGAATTGTAAAATATTTTGTGTTTCTTCAGTATTGTTTGTCCAAACATTACATTTTCATATATCTCCACAAGCATTTGCATCCATGTCTTACACGAAACACCTTTTCTACTTTGAATGCTTAACAAAAACTCATGTGGTTGTTATAGTGTGGAGTTCTGGATTGATTCCTCATTCCGATTTCCCCACCCTTGCACTCATCCACCCTCAAACCCCTTCTTCTTAACCCCTCGTGACCTCACATTGTTCTCTCCCTCCTCTTTCGCTTCTTCACAAGATACCTTTCAGCGTTTCTATCGTACATTTCACGTATGATTGCTAGTTTTATGAATATCATTTAAACATGATTTTATGAATATCAATCACAATATATTAGTCATATATACAATACATAATATAGTGTTCATAGTGAATTTTCAGGTTTTTTAAAATTATTTTTACCCACTAATAAATTATATGATAAATATATCTCTCTTATAAGAATATATTGTCTTTATCTATATTAAAAATATACTCCTTTAATCATTTTTCTTATTCTTATAAATATATTCCCTTATAGTAACAATTAAATATATTCTTTTATAATTGTAAATATTTATAATTTATATTAAAAGGTTTATTTCTTTTATGATTGTTATGTTTTTTTAACTAATTTATTTTATTAATACAAATATATTAAATATATTTATTTGAAACATGTTAATAGATATCGATTTTAAAGATTTTATTTTGACAAAAAAGGTCTCAAATTTTATGGTATGACTAAGATATTATTATTTTTATTGAATTTTTAAAGTTAAAAAGAAATAAAATTTTAAGCGACATTTGAGTAGATATAAATTTAATGGTCAATTTAATTGCCTTGTGACTTAAATACACAAAAGTAAGAGAAAATTAGCTATACACCATTGTACGAGAAGAATATGGGATAATAGATTGAAAATTTTGGGAGTGCAAAGCCTAGAGAAGCTTCACTATTGAAACTATGACTTGAAAATACCTTAGTAAAGGACCATACGGTCTAGTTGGGATGTATAATCTGCTCCTTCCCATCTTATGTTATCTTGGACTCCTTCAGAATTAGGTTCTGCAACTTTTTGGGTCCTTCGATAGTCTAGAAATGCACTTCACTATCAAACCCTAGTTGTAGCACAATATTAATATCATTAGTAATTAGTTGAATCAATAAAAAACCCTAGCCATGAGTAGAAGACATTGCAAGAAGGTTAGTGTTTGGGTTGGGCACGTGCGTAAAGTTGGTGGACCAAAAAGTGGACATGAAAACCTGAAATTCATGTATTGCGATTGTGGTTTATAAAACCACGATCGCAGACTGTTTTATATAGGTTTGGGAATTTCTTAACCTAAAACTGAGATCACGGTCCTCTGAGACAAATAACAGATCACGACCCCTCATTTTCCCCCATTTTCCCCTGCAAACCGTGATTTCTCCTCCACTTTTGGCATTCAAGCTTTGAATACATCCTGTAAATTAATCTTTGGAATTTTGGATCGCAAAATTTTCAACTATGCTGCCAAGATGAAGAGGTAAGTGTTTCACCTGATTCTTAGATGTTTCTTTGAATATTGACGAAACAGATAGGGTAATGGGCATAGGAGGAATACCTGTTGAAATGATGGTTGATAGGTTGTTGTGTGTGTGTTGACTCCTTGATCCACAGCTGATCGTGAGAGATTCCTTTTGGCTAGGAGGAACTGCCTGAAATGGAAAACAAGAACACTAGAAATAGGTAAACAATATATGTAGTGGACTGCCTAGTGTGTGCTAGATCCGAGAAGTGTGATACTTATTAGATGGCTGTCAATCCACTGTTTAGAAACAATTTAATGCTGGTAATAGAAATAAATCCTATTGTAATTAAAATTATTTAGTTATCTCATTCAAAACATAATAAGAAATATCTAATCTAACGAGGCTAGATTAAAATAAGATCCTAGGGTCAAGTAACTAGTTCTGGGTCTCTACAGGTCTGACAAAGGTCTTTGACGCAGGTCACAGGTGATTAAGGGTGAAGTAGGGAATAGGTGGGTAGGTCAGTATTATGAGATTAGTATTGGTAAATACAGAGACTGATACTAGTTAAGGGTGATCGACGCCGGTTGGGGAGATCTAGTGCTCGGTTACTGTGGAAAACTAGGAATGCCATAGAATGAGCTTCGGATCTCCCTTATGATTGCACAAAGGACTAGGTTGTTCAGAAATGAGGTATTAGGCTATTTGGGTGAGATTTGGTGAGGTTTTAATAGGGATATATGGATGGGTGAGAATTGATGGAGGTCAATGGGTGGCTAGGAGAAGGAAGAATGAAAATAAAATGATGAGAAGAATGAAAATAAAATGATGAAATGAATGAACCAGAGGAGTAAAATGGTTTACTTACTTGGAATCTGGTTTTGGATGTCATGTGAGTGAGGAATGAAGGTGTTGGTAAGAGGTTGAAGGCTAAGTTGAGGATCAAAAAATGCATTGAGAAAGCTCTTACATGGGCTGCATGTGCATCTCCTTCTTTACCTGATTGGATCAAATATGTGTTGGAGTGAATGTACTGGATGGTTGTTGGGTGAATGTTGGATGTCTATGCAAGAGAAAATGCTTGATCTCCTTCCTTGCATGCGTGTTCTCACTGAAAATGGTTCTCAAAAGATGTGATATATCTCATGAATCTACCAACTTTTACCAACCCTGAAAATAAGGTTGTTTTAGGAGTTTAAAGGTGACTGACAATGGTTCTGGCTTAACCGGTGATGATTAAGGGTAACTAGCATAGGTCAAGGCGGGGTTTACCTAGGTTTACTAAACTATGGAGATCCTCTTGATTTTCTGGGATCTTGTGTCATTAACCCATGGATTAGGACTGGAATATTCCTCGTAAGCTTGTGGGAATGTGGTTAGAGGGAATGTAGGCATTGATTTTTAGGGTTTAGGTAAGACTTAGTTAGTTATGACAACTTACTAAGAATAGGTCTTAGGGAGAGGTGGCTTGATGAGGTGTCTAGGTGAGGTGTATGTGTGGACATTATCTAAATTAAGGTATTTAAATAATAAATATTATGAGGATAATGACATTAATTTAATTAAATTAATATTGGTGGGGTAAAGGGGTCCATGGCTAGGTGAATGTGATGAAGGTGTTTATTTTTTGAGGGACCAAAGGGGAGTATGACCTAATTTGGGTGTCTACATTTTTCCCCTTTTGTGTTGTGTAGCTTGTATTGGTAAGCGACGCTAACAAAAATAAGATGTGGTTGCCCCAAGTGTGGGTGAAGGTGATCCCCCTCAAACTAGGAACTGATGAGGTAGAAGGCAGAAGCGGTGAATGGTTTGATAAAAGGTAAATGTGATGAAAGAGGAAAGGTGGGGAATGGGGAAAGAGAAAAAAAAGAAAAGAAAAAGGTCTACTCAAGCAATCGAGGTAATGGGTCAGGGTCAAAAGTAGCAATAGTCAAATGCACGTGCATATGTATAAACTGCATCATGCTACCTTGTTGAAGAGTGGGAAAAATATACATCGTCTAAGGTTGATACGTTTATCCAAACAAGGTTGAAGTGATTCTGTTATCCAAGGAATAGGATATGGTTAAGAAGCATGATGTAGGTTAGGTGCAGGAACGTTTAGGTATGTTTTGGTACACCAAAGGTATGGTTAGGATAAACGATTCATGGCAAGAGGAAAGGTAATTTCATCATGTCAATCAACAAAGGTAACAGTTCCACAAGTTATAGTGAACACATGAGTTTAAAGGTCACTAGTGATGGTCTAGGTCCAAATATCGAGGTCACGGCGCGGGTAAGGCCAAGGTATGGGTAAAATAATGAGTCCCCAAAAGAGGACGAGGGTAGGTGGTAAATGACGAGGTATGGAGGGTGAGGTAAATGGTTAGGGTAAAAGGTCAAGTGAGGTAAATGGTCAGGGTTAAGGTTGGGTGCAGTAAAAAAAAGGTGACGGGCAGGGTAATAGGGTAAAATTTAGGGAAATGTGTAAGAGAGGGTTACCGATTCCGGTCGAGGGCAACCGATGCCGGTAGAGGATAACTGACCTCAGTAAGGTAGGGCACACGACTGATGCCGGTAAAGGTAAAACCAGTGTCAGTTAGGTCGGGTTTATTATAAAAAAAATCTGTGTTTTTTGTTATTCATTTATCATTTAGCGAAGTGAGAAAACGACAAAAGAGAGAAAAAAGAGAGAAAAGTGCCCAGACGGAATGGAGTACTGAGTTAGTGCTCTGAGTAGTAGGTAATTGGTTATAGAGAGGCCGGTCCACAGGATCGGTGGGTGTGATTTGATTGGGTTGAGCGTTAGGGTAGCGATTTGGTGATGGCAGAGGTTGGAGAGAGATCGGGCAGGCCATCGGTGCAGCGGCCAGATGTGCCGCCACGATGATGGTAGCATAATGAGGTAAGCATCCAACCCTTGTAATTTGTTAGATAGATTAGGTGATTTACAAATTGGGTTTTTGTTTTGTTTGTTTTTTTATTTTGGGTGGGGTACAGGTGATGGGTGCCTGCTATTGGAGAGTGGAGATCAGACAGGCCCACACATGATGTGGCCTATTTCCGGTGTTTATTGGAGGGGTTTTCTAGAGTGGACATCATATAGAGGCCATATGTGGGATTCCCATCATATAGGCATATGCATGAGGAGCTAGCTGAGCTCTAGCTATTGAGATGGATACAGGGTCGGCGTGCTGGGGAGCATGAGATGATCCTGGT
Source organism: Taxus chinensis (assembly GCA_019776745.2). Lineage (NCBI taxonomy): Eukaryota > Viridiplantae > Streptophyta > Pinopsida > Cupressales > Taxaceae > Taxus > Taxus chinensis. The sequence continues at coordinate 97,788,856 of CM034155.1, forward strand.
TGATAGAGTTAGGTGGCAGTTTGGGCTACTACAGGACATACCTCTGCCCTTGCCGTAGTATAGGAGAGACGAAGTGGAGAGGCCCTTACCTCTACCACAGTCAATAGTGCCCACAAGGTAGGAGGAGTAGGAAGTGGACCGGCGGATTGATGATGTCGGGATCACAGACAAGTATAGATAGTGGTGGGTAGCTCATTTACAAGCCATACCACCCAGACTGGGGCAGCTAGATCTAGTCACCATCAAGGTGCAGAGAGATTCCCTATAGGGGTAGGTAGATACTCTAATTACCCAGTTGGGTACAGTGCAGACACAACTGGTGAGCTGAGAGGTGGAGGTGGCTAGAGTTACATATTCAAGTGGCCAATCTTCAAGCCCAGATGGCCAGGGGTGGGGATGGAGATAGAGATGAGGATGATGGTTAGGTGGCAGCCTTACAGGCATAGGTGATAGGGTTACAGGGCCAGCTGGCCATAGCTCAGGTACAGATTGGGGCCTTACAGGCCCATATACAGGTAGAGGGCAAAGGGCCTATGGTACCACCACAGGCACTGGGAAAGGGTCCCAGTTCACAGGAAGGGGTGGGACAGGGTCCCGCAAGATAGGTACATGAGATGAGGCCTATGGGGCCACCACATACCATGCCCATATACAGGTTACGGGATGCCCTAGGTGACGCCAGATACTACCAGGATCATTTGATGGTAGCCAGGATAGATTTTGTGTCTGATGGAGAGTACAAGGCACAACAGGCCTCTAGCAAGAGGACCAGATCAAACACCCATAGCATGTAGAGAGTATACGGGGGCATCGAGGTCCTGAGACAGGATTAAGAAGAGGCCACCAGCTCATGGATACTAGCTCCAGGTGATGTGTCACCAGCAGGTGTAACCACTACCTATGATGGGTGGGGGGATGTTAATAGGTCACCAGACTGGGGCCAAGGAGGACGAGGAGGAGACTGGAGAGACCGATATGGAGGATGTCTGACAGGGTGAGGCCTGATGCCTATGGCTCCTATATTATTGATGTATTATAGTGATTTTTTGATATATACCAGCCTGTGTGCCAAATATAGTGAGGATGTATGATATTTTTTGTATATTTTGAGCATATACCAGCTTATGTGCCAAAGATATTTTGTATTGGTTTATTATTTTTATTGTATATGAGACTGGCCTGCGTGCCGATGATATTTTGTATTGAGTATTGGCCTATGTGCAGATGATTTTGAGATGATGGACATGACTAGATATCCATGTATATTATATGGAGACACACATATTTATTTACATGATGAGATACATGAGATGTTTGATTTGTTTTTGTGATATGGACATAAATTAAGTGAGTTAGGCATGATGGAGTTAGGTTTGGTTAGGCATGGCTCAATTCAGGTCTGAGGCATGGATCGAGTCAGGTTATAGGCATGGATCGAGTCAGGTCGGTTTAGGAATGGTTGAGTCAGGTTGGTTTAGGAATGAATTGAGTCAGGTCTTAGGCATGGATCAAGTTGGGTTAGTTTAGCCATGGTGGAGTCTGAATTAGTTGAAGTGGTGAGTAATTTATGCAATGAATGATGATATGGGTCATGTTTAAGATGATTTGTAATACATGTATGAGGATGGTAGAGAAATGGTAGTCATAATAAATGTATGGTGCGATGATGATAAAAATGTTTAGCAACGTGTTGTTGGGTTGGTTTATTTTCCAATTTTGGATATAAAAAGGAAACTAAGTAGGGTAGAGAGTGGCCAAGCTAACCTCTAAGGGCCCCATGCCATTAGAGTGCTGCCTACATAGTCCTGGCGAAAAGGGACCTCAGGCCGATGTAGTTCTCCCATAATCTAGGGAAGAATATGAGGAGGTATGAAAATGAGTTAGTAGGCTATAGGCATGATGGGTTTAGGTATGTTAGGTGTGGGTGGGTTATAGGTAAATTGGTATAGGTGATGTCGATTGTCGAAAAAGAAGAAGATTACCCCAAAGGTAAGCATTGAGGACCAAGTCCTATATAAGGTAATCAAAACGTAAAAAAAAATAGTTAAAATATAAGAGGGGGTAATAAAGCCACCTAATTGGTTAGGATCATACCGAGTAGATCATACCTTGGAGGAGGTGATGAAAGTAAAAGCCTAAAGACATTGCATGATTGATTGTTCTAAAGGTGAAAAGTAATCACATGATCACCAAATGTCTTAGTTTCCAAGAGGTCCCTTGAGGTGGTAGGATATGGGAATGGGAATGGTGAGAAAGGTGAAAGGTGGTTAATTTTTTATATGGTATGAGGTAGCATGCTCTTGGGGCAATAGATCTGAGGTCACAGTGGGCATGTTCATGACTAAATTTTTTTTTGTTTTTACTTGTATTTGAGACAGACTGATCGATTCAAGAATTCTATATGGGATGAAGAAATTAACTCCTTAAGGTCTTCATGAAGTTGATCGATGTAGGAAGCTTCAGTTTCTCTCATTTTTTCTTGAAAGGGATTTATATAGTTGTCCTTCGAGGTAGTAGTCTATTTATAGTAGTGATTGCAAAGAGGAAGATGTCCTTTTGAGGGATTCATCATTTGTTAGAAGTTTAACTCAAGAAGTTGTGTCCCAAGTGAGGGCTTTGAAGTCATGGACAAGACCAAGGTGAAGAATAGGATTCTTGTTCAGAAAGTAGGGTGAAATGACCATGGGATATCATCTAAAGGTAGAAAAAAAGTATCCATGAGAATCATGCTATGTGTTATCTCATGGTACATGCATTCAAGAAGAAGATAACAAGTGAAGGGTACTTGCATGATTCTTGTTTAATTGTTGGTGAGGTGTAAGAAGTGGATAGCGCTCAAGGGATGAGCATGGAAAGAGATAAAAAGTGATGTAAGACTAGAATTCAATAGTAGAATGGTTGAGGATGCAAGGCATTAAGGGTCTCAAGTTTGGGTTTACCATCGAGTGAAGATAAACGATAAGCACCTGATCTGTAAGTATGGATCACAATGTATGGTCCCAGCCAATTAGAAGCAAATTTTCCCCATTTAATTTTTTCTGCTTTGGTTACATGTTGATTTTCTTTCAGGACAAGGTCACTGACTTGGAAGGTTAGTTCACGGACACATTTGTCATATGCACGTTTGATACGTTTTTGGTAAACTTGAAGGTGATCAAGAGCATTAAGATGGTGTTCGTCTAATAACTCTAGTTGTACTAAATGGTCTTGACGAAATTCGTCATCATTGAGCATGTCATGGAGAGAAATAAAGAGTGAAGGGATCTAGACTTCAAGAGGCAAAACAACCTCTGTACCGTAGACCAGATAAAAAGGTGTAGTGTCAGTGGAAGTGTGAATACTAGTGTGGTATTCCCATAGGGAAAAAGGAATGTGCGTATTCCAATCCTTCCCAGTATCGTTAACCACTTTCATGAGAATTTTGTTTAGGGTTTTGTTAATGGATTCAGCTTGGCCATTAGTTTGTGGGTAATAAGGTGATGAGAAACTTAGTTGAATGCCGAAGGCGTCGTAAATTTTTTGTAGGGTTTTGTTTTTGCATTATTTTCCATTGTCAGTGATGAGGTGATGAGGAACACCAAAGTGACAATTGATGTGATGATTGATGAACTCACATATTTTCTCATCTTTCATGGAGATGAGTGGTATGACTTCCACCCATTTTGTGTAGTATTCGGTAGCGGTGATGATCCATTGATGTCACTACGAAGAATGGGGGTTAATCTCTCTGAAAAGATCCTAACCCCATTGAGAGAAGGGCCAAAGGTCACGGGCAACCTGTAAGGCATGACTAGGGTGTATGATGAAGGTTGGCATGTTGTTGGCATTTTACACAATGTTTAATGTAGTTGCAACAATCAAGGTTAAGGTTCGGCCATTAATAGCCCAGACAAAGAATACGCTTAGCAACAGCTAAGGCCACTGAAGTGACCTCCACATATTCCATCATGAACTTCCTTAATGGTATAAGGAATTTTAGAACTTGTGAGGCATCGTAAGAGAATACCATCAAAGTTGTGCTTACAAAGGAGGCCCCCCATGATGATGTAGGGTAGAGAGCACTTTTTTAAGTAAGGCGTGTTGTCCACTTTTTGGTGATGTTTTGTAGGTATTATGGAAACATGAATTTTCAGTTGGAGTCATTGATTTATACTAAAGGTCAATCAGCCATCAGGGGCAACCGTACACGATTCATGTAAACTTCCACAAACTAAATGAAGATGTTGTGTTTAGAGTCGTAGAATACATGAAAAAAAATTTAGAATCGCAAGGCGGAGCGGGTATTTGCAGAAGCCAAGAATGGTCTTTTTCGTAATTTTATTCATACATTTGATTGGTTGAATGGGGGACGGTTCTAAAAGAGGAATGACAGTCAAAGGTGGTCAAAGTTATGTCTTGACATGAAAATTTATACTTTTCAGCATGAAATCTCATTACGATATATGGTATCATACCATTTGAATTGGTTGAGGTGACCTATTGGGAATTTTCATATTTTTTCGACTTGATTTTTTTTTACATCCAGGGTGTAGGTGGCTTGGAGACCTAATACGATATTTTCAAATAAATCAGCGTACATAATGTTTATGCCAATAAAATTTTAAGATTTGATATAGACAATTGAATTTTTTTTTCACCAGGTCAAGTGGAATGAAGACTTCAATACCAGCCCCACCCCCACGTTGACACTTTTATTTTTTTCAAAGAAGAGTGTCATTTTTTATAGGGGGTTACTATCTTTTCAAATTGGTAGCAATGGACTCATCTGGAAAGTCACAATCAGAGGGTTGATCCCTGAAAATACCATGCATTAGCAAAATATAAAAAATAAATAGCTTAAAACTTGATGGATTTTTAAAAAATGAAAATTATGATTTTTAGGAAAGATAATAATTATATTCTATATTTTGTGTTAAAATTTTGTAATTTTGATTCAGGTTTGTTAACCCTAATTACGTTGCACCTGTAGTGGCACAGTTTTGGTCATAACATAGTATCAAGTCCTCCAAATGTAAGACTGGCGCCAAAGATGAGGAGGACCATACAGGAGGCATGCTCACATAAGGGGGGTTCGCGAGAAGGGGGGGTGTTGCGTGAAGGCTTCTGTACCCTTCGTCCCGTAAGGACCCCCCTAACACTATATAGGAAATACTACCGCCCAGAGTGAGGCGTATGATATATTCCTATATAAGGGATCAGTGGTAACTCTGTTGCCAGCTAAAATGGGTGATTTGAATTCAGTGGTTGATATGGGGGTGCGAAGGTAATAGATTGGGAGGCTAATGGACTAGCCATGGAGATTGTGGCGACGGTAGGAATGGAGGTTTCTTTGTGCGGTTGACGTGGCGAGTGTACAGGTGAAGTGGAGGTGTCACACGAAGCAGGGGTGATTGTGTACGTAGACACCCTCGATTTCTAATCCCGCTCATCATTAGGTTGGTTACTCACGTTGCATGTTGGGACACAAGGTGATGGGACACATGGACATTGTATAGCTTTGACCCTTGTGTTCAAACTTTACAGAGACCTTTTTAAAGTGGAAGGTGCGTTGTCTATTACGGGTGAGATCCAGGGGGTAAGATGCCAGAGCAGACATGTTATAGTTAGAGTATTATCCCCATACCAAGACGTAGAATCAGCTCTGGAACCATGCGGGGGAACACGCGAATGTGGAGGATAATGGTGCCTAATGTAGAGGTGATATCATCATTGAATAATTGTAAGTAAGACGGGATGATTATGCATGTCATTGTATGGGTATGATAAATGTTTTAGTGAATGCAATGGGATGAAATGCAGGTTTTTGGTAGTGCCCCCATCAAGCAGGCACATGGTCATACCGCAAATGTTATCGATGTGGATTGAGATGAAGAGAGATGGTTTATAGGGTCATCAGTTTGGTGAAAGGTGGTAAAAATCTATGTCTACATGATGTTTATACTTTTAAGGTAGGCTCACTTGGCGAGTAGGGTGGTATGATACCATTGAACTTGGCTTACAACCAATGGTGATAGAGGCATAAAAGATGTTGATTGATTTGATAATCTAGGGGGGTATAGGTGGCTTGGAGACCTAATACGAGTGCTTCGTATTTTGCGATCATTGTTGGTACAACTTCAATAGATCATAGTACCTCCATGAAAAACTTGAGGAATGGGATTCACCAGGTCAAGAAGAATGAGGATCATATACCAGCCCCATTTTGAGGGGAGATTGCTGTAATTACTTGGAACCATGGTGAACGAAGAGTGCCTCCATTTGAAATAGGGTATGTGGTTAACCGTGGATAGTGATTTTTGGTAAGGGTAGCAGATTGACTCATGTTAGGTATAGTCAAAATTAGTTGGCGAGTCAGTTTCCTTTTCCTAGAAATAGGTCTTGTTGAGCACAGGTATTGGTGTCACGATCAGGTTAGCCCTTGAGGGGAATTAGTTAATGAATGAAGGTGTCAAGGATCGAGGTCAGTGTAACAAGCATGACAGAAAAAAACCTACCGTGAGCACGAAAAACCTTTTGAGGTAAGGCTTGGCATTAATGACATTTGGGTGCAAGGTATGGTCAAGGTGTCTGATGTCATAACATAGGTTAATTTCAAATGGTTGAGTAGGTAATGGTTCTAGGAGCTGTGGTGGTGGTCGTGAAAACTGAGTGGCTAGTGAGGGAAAAAATATGAGAATGGGTGTTAGTGAAGCAGGGTCCTCATCGAGAAGGTCGTCATCATCAAGAGTATGGCTTCTGGAGGACATAATTAGATAACCATGGTTTTTAACTCCTTGCAGTTCTGTTCATCGTGCCCTGGCACATGATGCATAGGCTCCCAAGGAGTGATTAGTAGTCATGAGACCCTGTATAGGCTAGAAAGGTTTGAGGGGGTCATAAGTTCTGAGCGATTGTAATGAGATAATGGATGGTCTCAAGGAGGAAGGTTATTATTTTGGCATAGGGCCTCAAAAGTGGATCACAATGGGTAGTCATCAGTCCCATTGGGTAAAGGTCCATCTTGAGTAGATGATGAAATGGTCCTGGCACCAGGGGGAATGGGTTGTGCCATGGTTAAACGGTGAATAGACTGCAGTCTTACCTTGTAGGCTACAGAGTTTATCTAAGGTTAGTTGGTGAAGGCATTTCGATGAACGGCCTTGAATTTAGCAGGGTGTATGGTTTCTATGACCACATAGGAAAATGATAGAAGCCCACGGATTTTTGTTTGAGAGGACCGCGAAGACGCACTTTTTAGGATGAAGGCAAATGTAATATGGGTGTAATGAGACATCTAGAGGGAAAAGTGGTTGCGAGGATGACAGAGGTGCTCAGTTACCCACAGGCATTTACGGAGGTTCTGGCGAAGGTAGATCATCCATGGGTTGAGCAGGGGTTCTGAGATATAGAGATTGCAGTGTAGTGGGTCATGAAGAATATGCTGAGGGTCATATCCCACTGATATGGGTGGTACACCAGATGTTGCATGTGTAAGGTGTAAGTTGTGTCGGGGCACTTAGGTAGGTTAAAAGTTTGCCCCCAAGGAGTGTGATGAATGTAGTTTTATGGTTGATCCTGATGGGTGGAAAGTAGGATTGATGGTGTATGGGACGTTGAAGTCCTAATCCATGAGTGGATAGCATGAAGGTGACCAGCAGGTATGATTGGCGTCAACCAATTGGTTAGTACCAGGTATATGAGTTTGGTTCATCTTTTTCGGTTCTGGAGTAGGTTAAGGTCATGGAAATCTATGCAGGATGCGGAGTCCCCCTAGTTTCACCTTAGTGGATTAATAGGGACTGGTAGTTAGAAATGACCAAAAATGATAATCAATGGGTAATAGTTGAAGGAAGATGTTGAAAGAATGCACTAAATTGGATCTTTGACGTATGAAGGGAAATGGGCAAGGGTGCATGTCTTGAGCTCATGATGAGTGTCATGGGATGAAGTTGTGGTATCAAGAATGGTTACGATTCGGTTCGTTTGGTTGACCACTATGGTGGGGTCAGATACTGGAGCATGTCTGCATAGTGACCAAGCAAAAACATTGGCTATTAATATTGGAAGCAGAAGACGCCCCCACATTGATGGCTTTGTCCACATAATCTAGGCGAACATCCAAACGTGATAATGGCACGTCTCTTTAGGATGTGCGGGTCATCCTGAGTACCTGAATGTTGATTACTATATAGTCGATGTCATTCAGACATGGGGAATTGGCTAGCTTCAACTTTTAGAGGGTAATGACTGATGACAATAGTATGAGTCTTCAACATCCAAGGTAGTTGAGTATAGAATTCATCATCCTAGACATTGAATGTATGTCTACTGGATCCTGGATAGGTGTAGGAGAAAATCGATGCATCCTCAAGATACAGGATGGGAAGAGAGGAAGGGGCATCACCCTCACATTGAATGAAGTCAAAGGCCCCAAGGAAATCGGCTTTTTAGGTGGAGAAAAAAAAGTTAGAAATGGGATAGATGTCTAGATCCAGGCTCGACTCCATTTGGTGAAGGCAGGATGATGAAAGGTGGAGCGAGTGAAGAAGGTGGATGAATAGGATGAGGTGTCCTTCGATGCAAAAGTTCAGGATTTGTGGATAGAATCTCCTATTTGGTAGGAATATGGGGTAATTAGGAAAGCTGATACCACTATGCGTCAATATGTTTTTGGGTGGTACCTGTGGAATAACGGTATGGCTATCATGAGTTGAGGTCTCACCGATTTGATCAGATAAAGGGGCATGATTGGGAAAGGGTTTCTTGAAGATATGTAGGTTTTGATTGGCAGGTGTGCATTAGGATTATCCACAATTAACTCACCTTTCTCGAGTATTCCTTGGAAAATATTTTTGAAAGTGATGCAATTGCCATCACTAGGACCCTTTACTCGATGATAGTTATAGAAGTCGTGTTATTTATACCATGTGGGCATGGGGTGAGCAGGGGTCAAAACTAGTGTGTGGTTTTATAGGCATGGAAGGGTGATGGCCCCATAGCTTTGATAAGATCTTTTCTAAGACAAAAGAGTAGGGATTCCCTAATTGGGGTGTATTTCTGTTGTTCTCTTCTGAATTAAAAAGTCTAGATGGGTGAGAGATTAGATGATGGGGTAGCCTGATTTGACAAATGAGCTGGGCCCAACTTTGAGGACCACTGCATTAGCAGGTGCCCTTAGCCTTTGAATAATTGTTCTATGGCTTGGAAGTAGAAGAGGTAGCATTCAACTTGAATTCTAAATTCTTATTACGTAACTAGATTTTCTTGTCTTTGATGGCCCGAATGTCTATATTTCTTGTCATGGTGAATGCTTCATCAAGTGTTTAGAAATTCTGGAACTGACAGCGTTGGTGAGATATGTCTAGCACAAGCCCGTGTAAAGAGCTCGATGAGTTCTATTTGTGGCAGTTAGAAAGTGAGTTGATTGATCAGGCTATGTCAGCGAGCAACAAAATCTATGCAATAGATTCATCATCATACTGACATGTGGAGTATAGGTCAGTCATGGTAACCTTCTTGATGATATTGATGGAGAAATGATCCAAGAAGGCTTGGGCTACCTGATTAAATGAAAATATTTTGTCTAGGTAACCCACTATACCAATCTAATGTAGGTCCAGTCAAAGACATGGCAAAGGTCCTGAAGAGTAAAGCATCATCGTGAGTGATTAGGTAGCACCCATGTTTGAATGACTACAAATGCTATTGTGGGTATTCCTTGCTATTGAAAGTAGTTGAATTTAGGCATCTCCCAATGCACATGGGATATGGACGAGATAGGAATGAATGGGTGGATGGGCTCATTGTAAATTTCTTCATAGGTGAGAGTATTGTAGGAGCCATATTACTGATGCCTCTAATGTTTACATCTTATCCATCATCAATTTGGTTAGGTCTTTGGTAGGTTGCGATGATTGGGTGCCTCATGTAGCATGAGAGGGTTGGTTTTGAGCATATAACGGGGGTGGACATTCTAATATATGGTGCTATCGTGTAGGTAGATTGAGAAGGAGGCAGTGAAATAGGGGGTACATACCCAGAGTGAATAATAGATGAAACGGGAGTCTTCTGATAGTATGTATATGGAGGTGAAAGAGTCGTGGTAACCCTAGTGGAAATGGGGGGCCAATGAATATGGAATGGAAAGGACCACGTTTTGAAAGGGGGTAGGGTGTCACTCGACACAGGAGATGGTTGTGTAGATATGGGTATATGTGAGATAATAGGAGTACATGAGGTTATGTTTTGAGTGGTTCTCGAAGGTTTAGTGGATATGACAAGTGCAACGGATGTAGCAAGATGACACAGTCACATATGCAGGTATAGGACCTAACTACAAAACAAATGGGGGTAAAGTAGATGAAGAAAACACGAGAGTTAGATGGGGCTGATGTAGGAGTGGGAGTGAGAGTCAAGGGGATAGATATGAGAATGTTGTATATCAACTAACTCAGAGGCATCTCGAGTGGATGAATGGGAAAGGTAAAATTACAAGGCAATAAGGTTTTGGTCAAGGAGTCGTGCGAACTTCTCGTGTCCGGTAGCGATAGTGATAGGTTGGATAGGATCCATGGCTAGGTGATAAAATGGAAGGTGACGTGAAGGGCTAGGTGGGAGCGTTTGAAAAATGGAATGGAATACGAGGGTGCTAGCTTGTCGACATGCATCACTACCATGTGAACATGTACTAATCAGTTTGGGCTACTGTTTCTGTAAATGATGTCGAAATACAGAGGGAATAGGAAGAACAGGCAGTAATAAAGTGGATTAAGTACCAATTACTTAGTTAGAAAGTAGACACAGGATAACCGATGTCGGTCAAGGGTAAACCGACGCTGGTTACAGGTAACCACTGGCTGGGCACTATGGGAAAGGGGAAAGTTGGTCAGAAACAAGGTATAAGGCCAAATTTGATAGGTATACCAAATCTAATGAGTTTTACAAGGTCAATGGGAATGATAATAGTGACAGGGATTTTGAAAATTTGAAGAAGGTGAAAAAATGTCCTTTTGGGCAGGTTAACCAAAATGACAGTGAACCTAACGCTGGTTGTGTATAACCATTGATGGTCAGGTGGGTAACCTGATGATGGGCACTGGACTGACACTGGTCACTGTGAAATTGAAACAATAATGAAATAAAATTGGTTGTGAATTAAAATTTGATGTGGAATCAAACCCAAAATTATGAGAATGATGAGAATATTGTCTAGGCACACTTAGATGAAGAAAAAATACACCAACTATGATGAGGAGCATGCAAGGATAAACAAGAAGAATGAAGAACGTGACCTCTCACCTCAAAATGCAAGACAAGTAGAAACACTAAGAAAAATGTGATCCTAAGAGTGGTCTTTTCGATTTTCTATCTGTTTAGCTTATGTTATTTAAGGACTAACTCATGAACTATAAAATAGATTTTTTTGGTGATCATGGCTTCCTACAAAGAAGGATATCTAAAAGATGAGGTTTCAGGTATGCTATGGCAGGGAAGGGCTTTACTCTGAAGTATGACTTCAACAAGAGCAACGAGCTGGGGAGTTCCTGTTAATCCTCAGATCAATGTGATCTTTGACAGGAATTCCTAGGAAAGATGTTATTTGAGAATATGTATTTGTTTTGAATTTTTGCAATGTGGGAAGACTCAGAGAGAGAGAGAGATGTGCTTTCTACGATTTGTTTGTGAAACCATCGGCTGAGAATGACTTCCAACATGTATAGGTTTCCCTTAATTAATGTGAGCTAATGTGATAAATCAGAATGCAGATGCACTTATTTTTAAGCCCAAATCAAAATATGAAGTTTGATGACACAAATGGATGAATAGGAAGAGGGATGCTCTTTCACTAAAATGTAGAAAAGACCAGAAGAAATGATTCTTTTTAAGTACACTAAAAGAAAGGTTTCTTTTAGAAAAAATAGAAAGAAAAAGAGGGTTACCAAGGAAGAAAATTAATGTGTATGCTTTTCAGAAGGGAAATAAACACACAACTTTTCCCAGGAATGAATAAAAGTGCAAGGAACCCCGGATGGGTCCCACTCGGGCATGCCAAAAAATTTCACCTGATTCTTAGACGTTTCTTTGAAATATTGACAAAACAGATAGGGTAACGGGTGTAGGAGGAATACCTATTGAAATGTTGATTGATGGGTTGTTTCACACGTGTTGACTTCTTGAATCCATAACTAATCATGACAACTTCCTTTTAGATAGGAGGAACTACCTGATATTGGAACAGTAAGACCACCAAATAAGTGTTAAACAATATGTGCAGTGAACTTCTTAGCGTGTGCTAGATCTGGGAAGTGTGATACTTCTTAGACAGACTATCAGTCCACTATTTAAAACAATTTAATGCTAGTAATGAAGTAAATCCTTTTGTAATTCAAATGATTTACATATCTCACTAAAAATAAAATAAGAAAGATATAATCTAATAGGCTAGGTTAAAATAAGATCCGAATGTCAAGTAGTTCATTCTGGTTATCTGTAGGTCTGATAGAGGTCTCAGGCAGGTCACATGTGAGTAAGGGTTATGTGGTAATAGGTGGGTAGGTCATTGTTATGAATTGTATTGGTAAATACAGAGACCAATTTCAATTAAGGGTGACCGATGCTGGTTGGGAAGCACCAGTGCCGGTTACTGTGGAAAACTGGGAATTCCACAGAATGAGCTCTTGGGTCTCCCTTGTGATTGCACAAAGGACTTGGTTGGCCGGAATGAGGTATTAGGCTGTTTGGATGGGGTGCGGCGGGGTTTTAATGGGTATGTAGAGGGTGTGAGTATTAAATGAGGTCAATGGGTGGCTAGGAGAACAAAGGATGAAGATACAATAATGAAATGAATGAACCAGAGGAGTACAATGTTCTACTTACTTGGAATCTGGTTCTGGATGTCTGTTAGTGAGGAATGAAGGTGCTGGTAAGAGGTTAAAGGCTGCATGAGGATCACCAAACGTTGGGGAGATCTTACATGTGCTATGCATGTGCATCTCCTTCTTTCCTGATTGGATAAAATATTTACTGGGGTGAGTGTTGGATGGTTGCTGGGTGAATGTTGGATGTTTATGCAAGTGAAAATGCTTGATCTCCTTCCTTGCATGTGTGTTCTCGCTAGAAACTTGTTCTCAAAAGATGTGATATTTCTCAGGAATCTATCAATGTTTTCCAACCTTGAAAATAATTTTTTTTTGTGGAGTTAAAAGGTGACCGATGATAGTGGTTCTGACTTAACCAGTGATGGTTATGGTGTAACCAACGTCAGTCAGGGTGGGATTTCCTAGGTTTTCTAAACTAGGTAGATCCCCTTGATTTTTTGGGATTTAGTGTCGTCAACCCATGCGAATTAGGACTAGAAGATTCTTGTAAGCATGTGGGAGTGTGGTTAGAGGGAATGTAGGCTTTGATTTTTTAGGGCTTGAGTAAGTCTTAGTTCAGTTATGGCAGCTTAATAAGAATAGGTCTTAGGGTGAGTTGGCTTGGTGAGGTGTCTAGGTGAGGTGTATGTTATGGGCATTATCTAAATTAAGATATTTAAATAATAAATATTGTGCAAGGATAATGAATGAATTTAATTAAATTAATATTAGTGGGGAGAAGGGGGCCATGGCTAGGTGAATGTGATGAAGGTATTTATTTGTCGAGGGACCAAAAGGGAGTGTGGCCTAATTTTAGTGTCTACAGTAAGCCCTCGATTTTGATCAAATTTCTTACATTTTAGGTTTTTTTTGTGATTTTCATGGGTTTCAATTTTTTGTTATGTCTACAATTTCTTTGTTTTTTCAGTTGTTTGGCAAGCTCATAATCCTACAAACCATCCAAATATTCTTCAAAACCCTCCAAACATTCCTCAAAACCCTCCTCTAAATGTAGATCCGCCTCATGTGGCTCCTACTGTCCCCATATAACTAGCAGGAACACAAGCTGATATCGTTGGAAGAATTTGACAGAATAAAATTGCCATTGAGAACCTTATTCAGACAATAAGACAAAATCATGCCACAAATATGTCCTGCATGACTTTAGCCAACACATTTCAAACATTGATTGGTGAAGTCGACTTCGCAACCAACCAAATAGATAGATGGAATACCTTTAGAGGTGATTGTAGGCGGTGATATGTAGATAAATTATCCCATGCAACAGTAAAAGAATAAAAAATTACTAAAGACCACATTTGTGCATTATTTACTGACCTGGAGCCAATTCCCCCCCCCCCCCTACCACTACTTGCAAACAGTTCCCAATCCATTAGTGCCATGATGACCAAATCAAGAACAATGTTTTAGACCGATGGTGGATGGTTTTTTATTATATACCACGCAACAACAATGAGGTTCCTCTCTATTTTTTGAAGAAATTATATTGTGAGTTTGTGTTTAATGAGGTCCCAAATTATTTTGAATTTTTTGAGTTTTATGGGCGAGGATGTGGCTCTGCACAGAGTAGACCTGGTGCATGTGTTGGTCAACAAAGGATCCTCCATGCCCCAAAACCAGCACTACCTTCAGTTATCCATCCTAAAGTGAAGGAGGTTGTGGAGATTGACACACTACATGCATTAAGGAAGCTCACTGACACTCTGACCCAACCTAGTGACTAGTTTACATTTGGTGATATTGGTGGAGGTGTCAGTTCTAGTGCACCACACCATTGTGAATCATGTGGTGTTGTATGCATTGCAGGTGAGACATTGTTTGTTGGATCACATGATTTATTTTCTTAAGATGAGATGATGGCAGATGTTTTTGGAACTGGTGTAAATGATCTTGGTCTTTCACAGGTAAATGTCAAATATATATATATATACATACAATAGTTTATTTCATTTGAGATTTTAATATATATGTATTTGATTACGTCATATACATACATGTAAAAAATAATTTTTTATATTTTAAACAACAAAATCTAGTGAAAGACACATTTGACGTCGACATGCTAGCTAATGCAGTTGGGCATGTTACAGACATAAGTTTCAAGTTACTTACATTTCAAATTTCATTTGATTGCACTTTTATTATTAAATACACATTTTTAATGTTCGTGTATAATTTTTCATGTGTACATGTACATATTAATATGTTTGTCTTTTATATGCAGGATGCTGATGGGTCATCATCTGCTCTGGGAATTGAGGCTACTGGCATGCCTCACATGACTTTTACGCAGGTTAGTTTCTCTTTATACTTTGTTTTTTATTGTGGAATTTTCTAATTGTGGAATTTTGTAGTAGTTTCCAATCCCATAAATCTATCCAGTATAATTTGATTATAACATTAAGCTCTTATGATGCAAGGGTTAAGCTTAACACTCTCCTAGATATACAAACTCACCTTTTATCATGATCGTGGACACTTACCTCTATGCTAGAAATGTTTCTAGAGAACTCCATCTCTAATGCTTTCTCCATCATCCCTTGCCTCTGAGGATCTCTTTTAGCTTCTTAGGATGTATGCATAACTGACCTTGCTAACATTGTTAGTTCTATGCATTCTTTATTAACCCTCTTCTCTCTAAACAACAAAGAGATGACAATATGGGATAAGTTACCTACACTTCTAAATATATAATGGGTCCCTTGGTTCATGTTTATCACCAATATTCCCTATGCAATTCTATACACCTGATCTCATATTATATATCTATTATTCATCAAGTTTCTCTATATTTGCATTCTCATGTACACAATGGATATAACTTGGCGACATGCCTAGAACCAAGTTATACATATTGGAAATACATTTCACATCTTTAATGAATTACTTCTTGAATATCTCCAATAACCCTTTTTGTGACTTACTATTGTCCTGTATAGTCAGATTTCATTCAACTGATGACCTTTTCTTTATTCCTACACCCCTAAGATCATTCAAACATATCATTCATACCTGATATCACCTTCATACCTTGTCTAAGATCATGATTTATCAAATTATAGTGAGAATCCTAACTTTTTCCTTCATTTTTGTACACTGTACTTTACCAAGTTGCTCAAAATAATTGTTATCTAGATAACTTTCACTACACTGTATCAATCACCATGAAATCTTGGGGTCTTTTAATTCATACACAAACAAAGATAATTTGAAATTTCTAGAAAGATTCACCTATACAATCAAAATTTACACAAATTCCTAGATAGAGCCTGAGAGCCTACAATTTGCTCTAAATATCAAATCATGCAATTTCAAGACACATACAAATTATGACTATGATCTAATTCCATATTAATAGTCAAGAGAGATTATGGAAGTAAATAGGACTAATTATCCTTCTCTACTTTATCATAAGGTTTTTAGACTATTGGTTCGGTCATGTACACTTACAATGTTACATAACTCTTTCTTTTAGGCCTTATTGCTACTAGTCATCTTCTCATGCTAATACGCATTGCTAGATAATTTTCAAATCATATTGATCTACATGTTTTTTATAGCTTATGACTACCAGAGAGACTCCTCCCTATATGCAGACTATGGAGGTTGTTGTACATGCTGCCATAACATCTGCAGATCCACTAACTCAAGTACAATTTTTCAAATTTGTTAAATTTTGGAGATTTTTTTTCTTGTTACTTATCTACAATATCAAATTTTGTACATGAAATATTTAATTTGAACTATTTATTTGTATGTAGCCTACCCCTTGCAAGTCTACCATTGACCCTGCAACACATTGACGAAAAATTGATAGGGATCATTAGATTGCGGTAAGATTTCACATGCATTATAAATTTTAAGTTTCTAAATTTTGAATGTATTTTAAAATTTTGGGTGTTACAAACTTGATGTTTATGAATGTGTAGGCTAGGTTGTAGGCCTGCTTAGATATTCCTAGGACCACATGGATGAAATCCGTAGTGGCATCTCTCTCCACTACATCCACAGGTCATGGACATGATTCTTCTAGTAGGGTGAAGAGAGGGAAGATGTTTCATAATTAGATTCATAGGATATGGATATATATATATATATATGCCATCTGGTTCTAGTTCATGATTTTTCATAGGCCATGTATATAACCTTATGTGACTGCATGTGGTCTTATATGTATGACACACTTAGTTTGATATATTATGAACTTATATTTTCAGAGACATGTGGCACACTTAGTTTGATACATTATATCCATTTTGGTTTTCATAACGATATTACTTCTATGTTTGATTTGATTTCATTGCACATGATATACTTATATGTATGTTTTCATCACCATATTAGTTCTATGTTTGATTTGATTTGATGACCTCGATTATGTGACCATTATCCATATGATATATATGATATATGATGTTATGTTATATAATGGTTTTGAAGGTTCTTGGGTGCAAGATCATTTTTTTTCAAGAGATTCACGTGTGGACTTATATCAATTTTCTTATTTAGAGCATGTGGTTAACACACTCCAAAATGGGGCAAAATATACACAATTAAAAATGGTTTTGAGGGATTTATTACAAGTCATTTTATATATTTTTAGTGTAATTACAAATTATTTGTTAAGTATTAGTCCAAATTAAGTGTTATTGATGTGTGTAACAATAAGGTCCTAATTTAAATTCACGTGTTTAAAAAAAAATAGAAACATTGTAGTTTAGTTGGCACAAGATATGCAAAAAATATTTTTAACTCTCTATTGTGTATTAGCATGCTTTAAAAAGAGATCAAAAAATCATTAGTGTTTACATGGTAATGTGTTTACCTTGTTGCAATCTCATTGTTGCGAGTTGAGTAGTGAGAAGTCACACCCCGAGACGTAGTGGGAGAAAATTGTCACCATTAATGTGTCCGATTGGGGGGGTATATGCCTTCGGGTGCTATGGCGGACTCTAGGGAGGCCCGGTTTAGAGTTAGACCACCTGATCCAGAGCCAAGAGCCCCTTCCCTATTAATCGCGCTTCATGTTTTCAGCGGAAACTTATGACGATCACAACTTAGGACGATCACAAGTTGTTTCTATTTCTAGTTACATGATTGTGATTGGTAAAATAGTGTTGCAGGTTCTTCACATCTGGTAATGGAGCACTTTCCACGGACACTTTTTTTCTTCTCTGCAGATATGGCGATCTAATCATGAGGCATTAGAAATTTAGTATTTTATCCATATCTTTCATATACTAGTTTTGTTTTCCCTGAAACTTTCCTGTAACACTTGAAATCACCGTCCCCGTATTTCATGCATTGAGGATCCGAGACTAAATTCCACTTGTATCACTCAAAAATTGCCATTTAATATTTTTTAGGGTTTGCTATAACCTCTTCATTTTTTCCTCGTTTGCCCCAAAAGTCACTCACATTCTTCCTTTCACTATTCCACTCCTTTTTTCCCCAAGGAAAAAAATTCCATTTCTTATCATTACAGCCCCCAAATTGTATTTTTCCTCCATTAAAGTTGCCTAGAAAGCACCAAAAACCCCGTTCAAGTCCATTATCCTCATTTTCTTGATCTCAAATCCCAAATTTCCATTACTAAACATGTTTTAGAAAGTGTTTTTCTATCCATCACAAAATAATGAAAAAATCTAAAAACCCTTGGTTATGGTTGTCACCCGTAATCACACGCAAGTTGGGGGAGTGTGATGCGATCTTGGAGGTGAGCTCGGTGCCAGATCGAATGCAAGCTCCGAGGAAAGCTCGGAGCGAGCTCAGAGGTACTTGGTAAAATCCAAAAAGGGTGTGACACCGAGACTTCTCGAGAGGTCACCCATCCCAGTACTACTCTGGCCCAAGTGCACTTAACTACGAAGTTCTGATGGGATCCAGTGTAAAAACGCTGGTATGATCGCACCCATTATGAGTTGTTTGTCATGCTATCCTTATGGGAGATGGGTGTAAGCCACTTCAACCATCCACATAGCCACAAAAAAAGATTGAGTTTCTAAGGGGGTTTCAAGATGGGCCTTGTGCAAGTCTAAGGTAAAAGTTCTCTCTATGGTCGTGCCAAGTTCTAAGAAAGAGGTTAAGGATGGTGTTTCCTCTACATGGTTCTTTCTTAAACTTATGCTTTGTGTAGAAAAAATGTTTTCTTCTCCTCTCGAGGTTTGGTTTTCATTTGTAGATGTTAGGAACCCATGTTCCTACCCTTCTATTTTATTTATAGTAGATTAGTTACTTTAGATGCATATGCTTTATAAGTCGTCCCTTCGGCATATTTTAATAATCCAAAGTGTGTGGGAAGTAGTAGCTTCTTCAATAGGAATTAGTATATAAGAAGGTGTTAAGGCTCAATCAAGCATCCACAAATATATTGTATTGAGCTTGCTCAAAGAAGGTTTCCCCCTCGAAGAGGTCTGCGATTTAATATCATTTCAAATTCTTTTACTTTAGTGATTTGTTGCAAGTTGTTTCCATTTCTAGTTACATTATTGTGATTGGTAAAATAGTTTTGCAGGGTCTTCACATCTGGTACTAGAGCACTTTCCATAGCTAATTTTTTTCTTCTCTTTGCAGATACTCATGACGATTTAATTCTACCCATTGTATGCTCTCACCTCGCCCAACCGGGATCTTGGTTATGAGAAAGTGGTCCAGATCTTGTTGCATTCTATTTTACAGCTCTAGGTAGAAGTGAGTTGTTTCATTTCTAGAATCTTTGCATTCTGTTCACATTCTGTTACCATGCCAGTCAGTTTTGGGTAGAAACTAGATGACCAGTTTATAGTTTAGAACAAGGATTACAAACATCTAGTGTCAGAAGAAGAAAAATCATAAGCACTCCTAAACTCTCACACAAAAACCTTGCACGGGCATTAGCTAGAGTCAGGAAACCTTGAAAGTTCAAGGTGGTTGTCTCCATATCCAAACCAGAAGCTTGAGAAATCATCCTTCATCTTTTTCTCGTGACATTTCTTCTGTTGTTATCGCGTGAAGTATCTGTAAATATGCGGATGCTTGACCATGCTCATTTTTGCCGACTGGGACAGTTATTGGAGATTAGTCAGAATAGTCAATGGGTCGAATGAGAACTTCAATCGTCAAGCCAGATCTTTGCATATTCTAGTTCCATTTTAACTGAAACAATGCTAGAACTCTTTGGATGCATCTTGTCCCCGCATTTCATGTGTTGAGGATCTGAGACCCGATTGCATCTTCTACGCACTACAGAAATCACCATTTACTATTTTTTAGGGTTTTTTGTAACCTCTTCATTTTTTACCAGGTATATTCGCACTAAGATTCACATGCGACATACGTCCTTTCACTAATTCACTCCTTAGGAGTACCTTATAATAGATGGTTTGCTCAGTTCTTATAATTACAGGCCCTAAACTACATTTTTCCTCCAGTTTGAGTTATCTTGAAAGTCTTCGTTTATGCCGATGTTTATGTCAATAGTCTCCTCGATTAATGACTTTGATCCCAAATCCTGTATCGTTTCTGTAGCCGAAAGAAGTTGATCCATGACCGGATCTTATTCGGGGTCCATTGGGGAATCTTGGAAGAAACTAAAAACTGCAAGGGGATCCTTTTCACCCGTAGATGGCAAGTAGGAGTTGGGATGCAGTGTGATGATTGCGATCTTGGAGATTAGCTCAGTGCCAGATCAGACTCCTAGTTGCCAAAGTAGACCTTGGTGTGAGCATTTAAACATACTTGGTAGAAAGCCTTTCTTACGATCGCTGAAACTCGGTAATATTATCTGGGAGGTCACCCATCCCAATGACTACTCTGAGCCCAATTGCTTCATCATTTTGAAATGCGAAGTTCTGAAGAGACACAGTGCTCCAACGCTTGTATGATCGCACCCATTGGATGAGTTGTGGGTAAGTGACAGCGACATTGATGGAAAAACCAGTGGTAAGTCACTGGAACCATTGATATAGCCATGGCAGCAAATTGAGTCTTCGTAAGGGGGTTTCAAGATGGAACTTGTTTCGATGGTGTCTATGGTACAAGTTCTCTCAGTTATGGTCATGCCGAAGCTACCGAGAAAGATGTCATCGCGAGAGTGCTTTCCACTAGGTGGTTGATATCCTAAACTTACTGCGGCCATGCAAAGTTGGGGATGAGAGTTAGGGGTTCAGGTATCGAGCCTTGGTTTGTGGCATTCCTAGATCCTCCTCCAGAATAACCCATGTGAGTACCATTATTCATTTAGGGATATAGCATATTTGTTACTTAGTAGCAGCATATGACGATATAGAGTCGTCCCCTATGAGCCATGTGGTTTTAGATACCAGGTGTGCGAGGTACTCGTCAGTTTCTTAAGTACCAATTAACGGATAAGAAGGTGTTGAGGAGCCCAGTGAATATTTTTTCCAATATATTGTTTTGAGCTTACATGTCAAAGCCTGTCGCGTTGTTTGGGTGAAGGAGACAATTGTTCAATGCTAATATCAGTTTCGATATTCCCCGCACCTTAGTGGATTTGTTGCAACTTGATTTCGACGGAATAGTTAAAAGAGGAGCGGATTGTGGATGAAGTGGGTAAAAGAGTGTTGCAGATGGTGATGACAGCGTTGCACCGGAGCACTTGGATGGACCAGACTGTTTGGGCGAGACATATGAAGATACTCGTAGTGATGATGATTGGACCCATAGCAATGCTTTGACCTCGCCCAATCGAGATCTTCGGTGATCAGAACAATATGGTTCCCAGATAACCTTGTTGCATTCTAGCGCTTCTGCAATATCTAGATAGATGGTTGAGGGTCATCGTATATGGTAACTTCTATGCCAACATGCTCGAACTTTGAGGCATTCCATATCGCATGTAGATGGTACAACATGCATTTCATGAATCCTTCAGGTCGAAACTAGATGCAACAAATAATACGAAAAGAACTGAATGATCCACAGACATCCAGTGCCAGAAGAGAGTGGAAAAGCACAAGCATGCTCCGACATTGATAGGCAGATATAAAGTGTTGCACGAGCAATGTCTAGAGCTCAGTATTATCATATGCTTTAACGGTCCAATGATGTCTTGTTTTAGATTGAATTCATTGTACCATAATCATTGGATGAGGGATCATGGTACATCAGATTAATTGTCAACATTTCTTCGTTGTTCTGCGTGTAGGATACTTCTATTCACAAATGCAAGTTAGGGTTTGATATGCACCTCAATACATAGAGGAAGATTGTAGTCTTGGGTTAGCCATAGTGGTAGGTCATATGCTGAGTGAAGATGATCCTGCAACTGTCCTGAAATGGGGATAAATCCATGGTGCCTGCAGTTTTGGAACATGCGTTGAGGATCCAATACCCGATTCGGAACACGTGTCTATAACTTAAAGGGCATCGATAGAGGATATTCTTTGTGTACGGAAGATGTTTTGAGCTAGATCCATCTATGTTTTTTACCCGTTTGTGCGGGGGTCTTCTCACACCTTGTTCCGATCAATATTCCTACTGGGCTTGGGGTGGTGGATTTAAGGAGGATAATTTTCTAGCTCCTTGGACCACTACATGGCTCCAAATTTCGAGCGGTAACTGCACACTAAGGGTTTGGTAGAAGGGCACAAAAAACCCCGCTCAATTCCAGTATCCTACATTGGTGTGGGGAATGATCAGATGTGGCCACTAAAGGATGCCATACTGGAATGGTACACATTGGTAGTTGATGTGCTTAGAATGTTGGTTGGGTGATCCATTGCAAAAGGATAAAAAAACAAAAGACCCTTATGTTGACTTTGGTTGTGAAGCATGAGTCTAGTCATGCAAGTTGGGGGAGAGTGGATTTTGATCTTGGAGATCCCAAGCTTTTGCATTTTTAGAACGGATGGAAGGTACATTGAAACCTCGGCGCGATTTCGGAATTTCACCTTGGTAAAAGCCAAATCTTGGATGTGACACTGGGACTTCCTGGGAGGTCACCCATCCCAATACTACTCTGGCCTAAGCATGACTTAACTGCGGAGTTCTTATGAAATCTGGTGCACATACTCTGGTATTACCTTGCAACCATGATGGGTTATGGGCCGATGACTCATCAATTATGCTGAGTTTGAGGGGAAAACGACCATATTAACAGCAACTAGTTTGTCAAGGATTGCTTCGATAGATTCACCAAGGAGGGGTGTCATGTTTTTTGCCTTTTGCAAGTCTTGGGTGGCCCAAGGTTGACTCTTTAGGGACATGATCGAGCTACGTAGAAAGAGGTTGTGGATGGTGTTGGATATGCTTGGTTCTTTCTGTAAACTTCCACTGTGCCGAACAAAAGATTTTGTTCTCCTATTGATGTACTTGGGATTCTCGAATGTGATAGACGTTAGGAACCTGTGATCCTACCCTTGTATTTGATTTCTAGCGGGAATAGTTACTTTGGACGCATAGGCCTTGTAAGTCGACAAGGACTTCGATCATAATTTGCATTCCTTTCTCACATGATGTCATCAAGTAGTAGTTGGTGTCAATCAGGACTTAGGAGATAATAAGGTGCTAAGCTCTTGATGGAGCATTGGCGACGAAAATGGTGACTAGTTGTTTTTTAGGGATAGGCTATGGAATGCGGCTAGCAAGGAGCTTGCCATCGTTCGAGGAAGGACTATGAAGCTATGGTCATTGCGTTGTTCTAGTGTTACTTTAGATCAATCATGCTGACATCGTTGTTTCCACATTATAGGAGAAGTCGTTTCCATGAACTTTGCATTCCAGATCATAGTTGGCGAATGTACCATGACGAAACAGTTTCAGGTAGGAGAACCAGATGACCAGTTTCAGGTGTGGGACCACCTAGACTTCTTGACGATCCAGTGCTTAGATAGGTAGGAGTTATCATAGGCTACTTCTTGACTCTAACATATAAAACTTGGCACTTAACATGTAGCATAGAGCTAGGATCACCCTGAAAGTTCCAGGTAAATTGTTTCTAATCTAAGCAATTCAGAAGTATGGCAGAAAAGAGATCCTGTCATTGTTTTGTCACGGTCAAATGGATAGGGACTGCGTTCCTCAGTAACTTATATTGTCGTGCCCTATAATGCTCGATGTTGCAACAAATCGTAGTTAGGTTTCCTTCAAAATTAGACATTGGAACTTCAATCTTGTTAGCCAAGGTTAATCTCTTGACTATTGGTGGGTGGTGGATTTGAAGTTAAACTTGTCCTGAGAATATCGTGAAATCCCCATCCCCGTCATTTGATGTGTTGTGGGATCCAAGTTGTGAGGCTAATTGCGCTATCTGGTTACTCATTTGTTGTAGTTGTGATAACACGACTTCTTTGGACATAAGTGGATTATTGGTGTTACCTCTTTGTTTTTACCTATTTGTCCCCGCAATGCACACAGGTTATTCCTAGATTCACGATGGTGTGAAGATGGTGGTGGTTATCCCAATGAAAAAAATTCCATTTTCGTTATGGAGGAGAGCTTTGGAGTTGGTCATTGAGTATAATCCAGGGGGAAAGTTTCGCTCCCATATGCACTATAATATGCCCCGGTAAGAGAGCATCTATCCTCGTTTTCTGGATCTCAAATCCCATAGTGGAATTAAGCATTTCATCGTCTTCTTCCTCCCATGAAATCATGTGCTTGAATCGTCATCCACTACTGAAAGTATTAAACCATTCTTTCCCCGTCTTGGTCCTCGAGTTGTCGCCCGTAATTTCATTCAACGTTGGGGCAGTCGTAATAGTTATGATTGGAGGCATATGCTCAGTGTCTTATGTTATCGGAAGGGTTATTTTCATCATCGTTTCAAAAAAGGGTGCATCGACCGTAGGCATTCGTCCTTGGTGTCATGAGTCACTGTACGCACACAAAATTAAACGTGCTACATTGTCGAGAAAACAGTTACAAAAAGTCCCCAATGATGATTCAGGTCCTTTCAAGAAGGTGTTCGAGCTCCTAAACCCATTCGCAGTATATATTTGTAGCCTACACATCCTTACTTAGCCTTTTGCATACACTTTCTTCTAGTTTCCTACCTCTTTCTGTATGCATGTTTTGGCCTTCAGTGCCAGGATCGACGCCCTACCTAGGTGGTGGTTCTAAAACCACAACCCAAAACAGGGCAGTGGTCCTGAAACCGCTAGCCTACGTAGGGCGACGGTTCTGCTCGTTTTTTCCATATTCTTCACGCATGTTTTAACATGCGATGGTTCACTTAATTTCACTTTTTACATGCATCCGTGATCCAAATTGTCTAAAATTAGCTTGATTGCATGGTATCTCCTTCCTCTCTCTATTTTTAAATAGATTTAATTAGTTTGAACTACCTCTTCACCCAATGATTTCTTGCCTTGTGCATGAAGGCACATCCCATCCTTAATTCCTATATATTCCATGCTTGTATTCAAGCAAAAGGGCCTAAGAATTTTGTGTATCTTGCATTGTATTGCTGCTACGATCTTGCTAGGAATTGCATAGCCAAGCTTTGATCTCTTGTGCTATCTCTCTTCTACCTGCATTACATCTAGATTGCCATCAAACTGCCATTGCTCAAGCATCATCCTCCTGTTGCTGTTATTGCATTCCTAATCCCTTGGACTCATATGGACACACAGAGAAAGAAAGGACAAACTGAGGGGGAAAATTACTACACACCTGGATTTACCTCTGTTCTGTGAATTCCAGGTTGGATTTGTTGTTTGATTTCCTTCATTCTTACAATTTATCATGTTGTTACATCATATGAAATAGAAGTAGAAATCAATTTCCTTTCATTTACAAGTAATTAGTTAATTTCTAAGAGGGTTTGAATCTTTCATAGATCAACCCCATGGTGACAGATCCTCTTCTTCCCATCCCTGTGGATCTGAAGGAGAGAATATATGTAGGAGGTTGTCTACATATCATAGATCATTTGGAAAATTTCTTGTTCTAAGCATTATTTAGTTTCAATACACTCAGCACATGTGAATAACCACACCGGAGTTATTTTGCTTGTTTAGTTTTAGTGTAGAAGTAGATTTGATTATTTAGAATAAAAGTAAATTGTTGTTTGTGATTGTAATATTTCAGTTTTGTGATTTTTATTTAGATTAGTTTCCTTTCACCAGTACCATAGATTGTTGGTTTCATCTTAGTTAATTCAGACACTTCAAACTAGATTAACACTTAGATCCAAGTAAGGTAAGCAAACCATAGGGAATTTACACTACCCATTCATAGCCTCTAAATCTCCCCATTACCAACTCAGCTACCAGGAGATCACACTACGAGATCTTAGTCACTGATCCTCCTATAGTTAGCCACACACATTCAACATTGGCTACTCCATCACGACCTCAAGGGGTTGAGTGCGGTTGAATTGCATGTTAATTTTCATCTGTACAAATTGGTGAACCCAACATGAAGGATTAATTCTTTCTTGTTTCCTTTCTTTCATTGTTATTACCTCATATTTTCCATTTCTTCCCATATTTTGGTAAGTATTTTATACCTTTTAAAATATGTCTGGAAATAGAGTTTGGTGGTCCATTTGGCTCTGATAGATATTACACCAACGTGCAACCACAATAGTCCCCTTCTCTTTCAAGATGGGGTGACAATTACACAAGCAACATCCAAACCTCCCCTAGTTACACTTCAAACCCCATTAGCTATGTAAGGATGGAGGAGGTTGATCAACTGTTAGACATGCAATATGGTCAACCCAATGCAAACCACGTTCTTATCACAAATGGAACAGGTTCTTACCGTATATGGTATTGTCAAGACCTCACATTGCCATGCAATCAACAGAGGATGATCTATTTGCACGAATAGCTAATCCTCTTCGTCAGATAGATGAGTATTTGGATAGAATGAAGGCTTCAGCCTTTGAGATTTTGAATACCTATCCTAAGATTCTTACTTCTGAGGAAGACAAGAATTATAACACTGAAAAATTCATGACAGGGTATCATGAGCCTGCTCAATCAAACCCTACGCCACATGCACCCCAACAAGGGACTCAATCCTCTCCCAACGATCTCATTTCTACTTTAGTGGGGAGGATTAGAGAACTAGAAAGTGCCCAGACTTCACAACCAACACATGCAGTAGGGCATAACATGGGGTATCTAGTTGACAACAAAGGATACATCCCTTCTAATGAACAACCAACACAATATCCTATACAACAAGGTTATCGGGTTCATTCAAATCCAGTTTATCTTCTCACGGGGTTAGACACACTAGGGATGGGTCCTCATCCTTCTCAAGATTATCCTACACAAGGCCTTTATGGAAGTACATTCTTGAATGCCACCACAACAAGCAAAGCGACGTTCCCTATTTTTACACCCACTAGTCCATATCCTAGAACTATCCCACCTTACATACATATGTATTCAAAATCTCCCCAGATGGACCCATATACCATTCCTGATCCCTACATGCCTTATCAAGGGACCCCATATGTTCCCGTCAACACTTATAATGTAATTTATCTAGCTCCTCCTCCTCCACCTCCTCATCAAGGATCTTGAATGGTGGAATATTATGCAATGGGTACATACGTTGAGTACTTAAAGGAGCCTCTTGACTTCACCATACGTGGTGTCATTCTTCCGCGCCCATTGTCTGGATCTTCCAAAATTTAAGGGGAGAAGGAGACCCAAACGCTCATATCAAGGCCTAAGCTACTGCTATCAGGGAATTACTTCCTTGGGATGCTATAATGGCTAAGATATTTCCAAAGAATCTCAAAGGAATTGCATTAGATTGGTATCACCATATTCCATAATCTTCTATACATTCCTTTAAACGACTTGTTTCTGAATTCATCAAAGCATTTGACATGAATAATTTGTTGCGTACATGGATTAGGGAGTTTTTGCACATTAGACAGGAGCAAAATGAATTTGATCACCCATTTCACCAAGAGATGGCACCAAGTTCTCTATTCCTTTGCAAGTGCACCCAACATGGACTAAATAGAACTTTGCGATCTTTTCATTCACTCGCTCAATCGAGAGACTAGGGAGGAAGTCCATAAGTTTCCTTTCTGCATAGTTACGTGAGGAAGTATTAGAAGGTGCACTTTGGATTGACCAAACCGCTATAGACAGTGGACGTGTAAGATCTACAGTCCCAATCGGAAATTGGTATCCCCAAATCAAAATAATGCAAATTATCAAAACAATGGTGCAAACAACCATGGACCTAAAGGTGTGAATCATAATCATCGTGCTACCATGAATAGTGCTACTGATCAAGCCAAGAATGATGGTATTCTAAAAAATGGCAAAAACAACAATAAAAACAACATGGGAAATCAAAGAGGCCCTAAAACTTTATCTTCTGTCAATACGGTCGATGTAAATTATCCACCGCAAAAAAAAAATCAAACCCAAGGCCCTTGTAGACACCTATTTTTGGGTGTAACCCCTCTCCGTCATCCCGCATTTACATCTCCTCCCGCTTTTCTTTTGTTCTAAATCCCATCCATCTACATTTTAATTAATTCATGGTTTTAATTAATTAATGGGTTCTACATAACCCATTTAATAATCCAAATATTGTCACATCTCAAAAATAATGCAAAACATGGGCAATAATGCACCCATCTGACATCCCACTCTTAAAATTCAAAAAGAGAATACATTATTTCACCTAATACCCCCCACCTCATATCACATCCATCTCATAAGTCAAATTGTGAGCCCCGTTGAATCACATCACCTCTTTTAATCAGGGTTACTTTACTTAACCCTGAGTATCTTTTAACCTGTAATCTAACCTCACCATTAGGCTATAAATATGGGCTTTCCCCCCTTCAAGAGGAAATAAGTTAGAAAATTTGGGAAAATGCTATTTTGAATTCTTAGCTTTTTGTTTATCATTTATATCCTCATGATGTCCTCATAACGACACTGTAATCCCCATGATACTCTGCTCATGATTCGTTAGTTCACGTAGCGTGGTTCTTGTTGCACGTTGTGTTCGAATCAGATCAATAGCACCATCTACACACCTGCAGTGTCAGGTTCCTTTGTTTATTAGCTTGCATGTTATTTGTTTATCTTGTATTTTATCATTATTTCTTATCACACGGGGGTTGACAGCCACCGAGGAAGTTAACGCTTCCCGGATCTACTTTGTCAGGCAGCCCCCACATAAAATCTCTAATCAATATTTCTCTAGTGTATGTGAGCTGCAGGTTTGTTGGGATCACACGGAGGAGTTCGACATCAACTTTGTGCCCGTATCATCCATCACCATCTCCAAGGTATTAAGCCCTTGCATACTTGACGTTGTTTTGTGTTTGTTGATTTCTTGTACACTAATCTAAACAGGAAGCAAGAAACTCTGATCAACATTTGGCATGCCCAGTGGGACCATACTCTAGATCTGGTCATTTTTTTGGTTACTTGACTTTTTTTGTGTAGGTTTCATGAGTATCGCAGTTATAGAAGTTGGTTTTCAATATATCTTACGAGTATTTCATTTTCAACTGACTTGTTTACAGGTTGTTGGCATGGTCTCCATTAATTTAATACGTCACTTAGATTTCTTAGTTTATATCCTCCACGAAGTATGTGGTTTTCTTGTTTTCAACCGGTTTGTTATCTAGTTATTAATAATGGGTACAAATTTTTATTGTTATTATTATTAAAATAAAACAAAAAAATTAATTAAAAATAAATTAATAATAAATAAATAAATAGGATCCTAACTATCTAAATTAACCATCCCCCTATCTATCACCCCATTCCACTCTCTACCTACCTAACTTGTCACTCCCTATCACCCCCTACCTACATTCTACTCTACTCCTCCTAACACCACTACATTCCCCATTTCCCACTCATTTCCACCTCACACCCAATTCACTCCCACACATATCCAACTCAAATCCCACTCCACTAGCCACCCTACTCTCTTTCCTATTCAAGTCATTTGGCTCACTCCATCCCCAATCCGACTCCTACGACTTCACCCACCATCCACCTTGCTCCACCTTCTATCCCCACGTAGGCTGACTCTAGTTTCCACATATCTCTCCCCCCACTCAACCATCTCCCATCTCCCTCTCCCATCGCATCACTCTATCCCCATGCAGACCAACATCTTCGAGCTTCCCTCTCCATTCTCCTCATCCACCACTTCTCTCCACCTGCTTATAGACACACCCAATCCTCCAAATCTTCTCATCTCCCCTCATCCAACAAAGACATATCTTCTCCACTTGCCACACAGTCCTCTCACGTCACCTCTTCCACGGGAATTTCCCTTGACCCAATTCCAACAATGTTCTTCATTCCAATGCTTGATCCATTCACCCGTCTCCAGTCTCATTTCAAAATCATGCAAGATTTGGAAATAGTGATCGTCTAAAAATCCATTCACCATTATTTACAAGTAGTTCTCATAGCACCGTAGCCACCCATGTTGAACTCCCATCCATTTCTCCCCCTAACTACTTCCTTCCTCTTCACCGAGCCATTTTCTTCCTCTCCTCACCGTGCCCTCCCCAACCACTCAGCTCCATTGCCCTCTCCACCGATCCTAGCTCAGTTCATCCTAACAACCTTCCACTTCACCCCCCTCTCAACACAGACATCCTCCGACTTGCCACACATCCTACACCGCTCCCTTTCTTCCTTTTGATTCAACTCCCTTTCTACGACCTATCCAACTCCTTTACTCTGAGATTCATCCATTTCCCACATCGACTACCTTTAACCTCTCATGTCTCAATCCACAATGCATTTCCTTTCACATCTCCCTTTGACGTGCACCGACTTCCACATAGCTCAACCACACACCACACGTAGGTTGACTTTCGACACAAGCCTCTTCTATCAAAACATCATCTTTTCAACCCATCACATCCATACATCATTCTATTAGTAATTACTTAGTTAGGTTTTATATCCATAATTATGTTATTGTTAGTTAAATCATTACTGGTTATGTTAATGTTCATAGGTCAATTGTTTCATTTACTAGTTAATGAAATATAATTTGTTAACTAGAATTCCTAGGATCATTGTGTTATTGTTCATTAAATAATCACGATTTGTTCATATCCATAGATAGTTGTTTTCTTTACTAGTTAGTTCGTTACAATTTGTTAATTAAAATTCCTAAGATAATTGTTCATAGGATAATCATTTTATTTCTTAGTTAATTAGTTACGATTTGTTACTTAGTTCCTAGGATAATCATTTTATTTCCTAGTTAATTAGTTACGATTTGTTACTTAGTACTCCTAGGATAATTGTTTTATTACGAGTTCATTAGTTACGACTTGATAATTAGAATTCATATGCTAATTACATGAGGCTACTTTATTAGTTTAGTTAAGCTTTGTTAATTAAAATTCCTAGGTGGTACAATTATATTAGGATTATTATTTTGTTATTCTTTATTTTTGTTATGGATATTAACCAGAATAATTGCTTGTTATTTCCATCAGTAAACTTTTATTATTAACATCTAAATGACAAGGCTTAGAATTTGTTTTTTTATTTTGTCAACTACGTCCACTGATTGTCTTCTTCGCTTTTGCAAGTACATAATAACACTCTCAAAGACAATTACTAAACTAATTGAACACGCCTGAAATCTCATCCACCGATATCAATCAAAATTGTGTATGGTGTAATTCAAGGGTACTCAGACGTTCCTTGACCACTGACTAGCGATCACTTCCAAAACCTATCATTATCAACATCCACCTTGTTTGCCTCAACTTGCTGTCAGATAAAAAGAAAAAGTGATATACATGTATTCTTCAGTTTTCCCTATTTCCTCTTTTCTGCATGGTACTGTCATTTTTTGGGTGATTGTCAGCATCAAATTTCATCTTTCGAATTTGGAGTAAAAGGAACCCCGTGCATTCTACTTGCTCACATAGTGTAAATAGGGGGTTAACTTTTTGCATTACACCTATCATCACACACTGCCTAAAACTCCACAAAATAATCAACACACTGAAACATTCCTTGCACCTGGTTCACTGATTGGGATTTGATCACCCAACAAAAAATTGTTTCAGACATTTCCCAGCCATAACTTACCCAAAACCAAACATAGTTCACCTCCTTCTAGGTCCTCTTGCAACCATTTTTAATTTTTTCTTTTTAATCATAATAAAAACAAAACAAAACAAAACAAAATTTTTTGTGTGCCTCACTTGTTTGGTTCATATAATAACAACTATCATTTCTTCCAGTAAGCACTTGCTTTAGTACAAAGAAAATGGAACACAACCCCACTTCACATAATGTTTCATCTCAGCCGATAACCATCCCAATGGCTTCCTCATCCATGTCTCTCCCCACGGTCCCCATAAATACCCATTCTCTTACCGATATATCTCACCCAGTACCAGTCGGTCACACTTTGATGTTAGACCATTCCATCTCATCCAGGCCTGCCACTCCACCCTCTGTCAGATCAAAGCCTAGTGGTACTTTTGTCTTCCCTCTTGGGGACCCAAAATTCAGACAAATTCTTGATGCCAACCCTGTGGCCCTTCAAGATTATCTCTTGAGAAGATACATACACCTTCCTCTGGATGGCCCACCACTTCAACAGGTCTATCCTTATAGTACTAGTTCTGAAATTCCTCAGTCCTGTGGCCTTACATGATTTTTCTTCATCCTCCACCAACCCATCGGCACACCAGACCACCTAGGTAGTCATGCCCATTCTACCCAATCTTCCTCACATCAACACGACCATCGTGACTGCCATCCCTATCACCACTATAGCCCCGATTGTCACTGGTACTCTCATTCAACCATCCAGTGTGTCAAATCCCTTATCTAAACAACAAATTCCTTTTACATCATAATTATATGCCATTACTTCTCAACCTCCTCCAACGATACCTTTGCAACATGTAGTGTCACTTCCAGTCTATCAACCCATCTATACCCATATCCCCACTCAGTAGTTACCTCAACAACCTGCACAATCTCAACAATCATACCATGCCCCTGTTTCTCACCAACATACATTCTATCAACCTCCACCTCAATCACAACCCATAATATACACCAATCCATAGCAAGTTCCTCAAACACCCACGCATATGCAAGTTCAACCACCACCTTTCATTTCTCAACAAGTAATTCCTAATGACCCCATGCAAAATTTAGTAAATCGGTTAGCCAACCTAGAGGCTGCTACGTTAGGGTCTAAAGTTACATTGTCTTATGAAAAAATATGTAATGAACCCATTCATCCATCCATGCCCATGAAACCATATCCTCCACACTGGGAATCACCAAAGTTTTCCAAATTTAATAGTAAGGAGGACCCTCAACAACATCTCTGAGCATTTAAACATGTGTGTTATCTCATTGCACATGACAAATATTTGATGCTCCGTACATTCCCCATGTATTTGGTAGGCTTTGCTCTAGATTGGTATAATAATATTCCCCAATACTCCATATTTTCTTTTTCTCAGCTTGCGTAATTATTTCTTGAGCACTTCTCCATTAATATTATGCGTAAGGTAACCATCAACGATTTGTATACCATCCGCCAATTTGAAGATGAATCCATCACGGATTTCATCACATGATGGCACAATATTATAAACCAATTATCTTTTCCACTTCCTCAAACTAACCTCATCGAGCTCTTTGCACGCTCTTGCGTGAAGCATATTTCATCAACTTTGCAAATCCAATCATTTCACACTTTTGAAGAATCCTTCACCATGGCTCGCAAGCTTGAGACACGTGCCATAGAACAAGCACATTTAAAATTAAAGTCAAATAATCCCAAAACAGAATTTGTCAGACCATCCACATCAAATGATAAG
This sequence comes from Taxus chinensis, assembly GCA_019776745.2. NCBI lineage: Eukaryota > Viridiplantae > Streptophyta > Pinopsida > Cupressales > Taxaceae > Taxus > Taxus chinensis. The sequence goes on from CM034155.1 coordinate 97,822,492, forward strand.
TCAAAGACAATTGCCAATGCTGTCATTGTCAAATCATCTCCTACACTGACATCTACTACAATGGCCCAACAATGATTCACATGACCAATGCCCACCTATACTCCTCTGGGAGAATCATACAACACCATCTTTGACAAATTAATAACAACACATTTGATCAAGCTTCCACCTATCCAACCAGTTGATGAATCTAGACCGAGACCTACGTGGTATCATGAGGACCATTACTGCAAATACCATCAAGTCCAAGGACATGACATAGAGAGATGTTGGAATTTCAAGGATTAAGCCCAAAGACTCATCAATCAAGGAGATCTTCAAGTAGATAATCCAAATGCTTCGCCTAATCAACCACTAGATATTTTTAAACAACCATTTCCAAACCATACACCCACATCAATAAGTCAAACCACCACTGCTTCTACATCACAAGTTCCCAATGCCCACACCATAAATACTATACATACTGTGGGTATAAATTCAGTTCCATCCACAGATATACCTTCTTCATCAATCACCATACCTACCTCACTAGAAGCTCCCCCTTTCTTCAATCCATTAACCCTCACCCCCACACTAACCTCGGTCCTATCTACATTCACCTCAACACTTCTTCCCACATCCACCATTGATTCCACATCTGAATATACCTCATACACTACATCATCTACATCTATTCCATCTTTACCCATAATGCCAACCATAGACCCAATCCCAGTTCTGGGACTTACTACATCAGTCATTGAGACCACACCCACATTTTCCTCCCCTCCTACATCATTTGAAGAACCTTTGAAAGAACTTCAAATGGATTCAATTGTAAATAATATTTCTACCTCATCAGTGCAACCAAATCAATTTCCACCTTCCTTAGATTCCAACGAATAAATATTCCTTCTTATGCCTCTATCAGTACCACCTCTGGATCCTCTAGTAGAAATTATTGTCATTCCTCCCAAGGACAGAACCTCTCAAATATTTCCTCAAAATTCCCTTATACAGGAAAATAATATTCCTTCTTCTAAACAATCCAACCCCAAATCCCTTCAACTAAAATCATCCAACACTATGAAAATCACAACTGGATTCCAATCATCAAGACATGAACATACTCAAACTCTTTCCTCAACATCTGAATTATCTCAAACATCCACTCCTTCTCCAAAAACCAAGAGATTTTGCACAGACACAACACCTCCGAATGTTTCAGTTGAATCATATACAGAGGTCTTCCGACATTTGTTACAAATTTCTACAATCACACTTCCGCCTATTAGGGCCTTTGACCCCGGTAGTAAGAAGCCACTGTGGTTTAATTCCAGCCTTGTTTGCACATATCATCGTACCCCTGGACATGATATCGGACATTACAGAGCATTTCAAGCCATTTTTCAAGACTTCATTAAGGAAGGATGCATCCTTCCCAAACCAAACCAGTCTATTCCCTCCACTTCAACATCTGCACTGTTGACCTCATCTATTCAAATGCAAATGTCCCCTCATTCTTCACACACTTCCACAACCATGTCACCTCCAAGTGAAGAATATTTTAAAGAGGATCCTTCATTCTCCATCAAAGTTATTCAAGTACCTCCTCAGTCTGGTTCACGTGACCCTGAATCATCAACTAACACTAAAACTGAAACCAAAACATTAAAACTGCAACGCAATCCATCCCCATCCTCAACATCTATACTGGTTTATACATTGACATCCCATATTTCCATGTCTAAATCCAAGCCAAAACATCATCTTAAAAATCATAAGAATTACCTTCTTTTTGACACCTCGATTAGATCCTACGTAGACATCCTTCAACATCTAATTCAAACTTCTACGATCCATGCTTCCTCCTATTAGACATCGGGATCCTTATAGTAGTAAACCTCCATGGTTCAATCCCAATTGCATTTGCACCTATCATCGTGTTCTGGGCCATGACATTGAGCAATGTAGGGCCTTTCAGACCATCGTCCATGACCTCATTCAGGAAGATGATTTCCTCACTCAGGGGAAACATACTTCCCCATCCACAATGAATATAACTCATCTTTCTACATCCTCATCCATTGGGTTTCCTAACACTCCCCCATCCACATCTATTCCCTCTTTACCTATCATACCATCTATTGATTCTCTCTCAGTTCCTCTTTCCACCCTTCTAATCATGTCAAACACACCATCCTCTTCTTCCACATCATTTGCAAGAATCTTGGACAGAACTCAACTTACAACAACTTCATACAACCCTCTCATCTCATCTGTAGATGCTTTCACAACAAACCAACCTTCATCGGACATCACCATGAAAACACTAAGATTGTTACCCATATCAACTACGACACAACCTTTAGACCCTCTGACTGAAATTAGTATCATCCCTTCCAAGAATGCTCCTTCACCATCCAAATCTAAGATCCTTGGTACCCTTCCACAATGATCTCTTGTGTGTCCCCAAAAGAAGATAGACATTTCACCAACAAATACCAAATATGCATCATCTATTTTGGGGCAACATCAATCTCCATCTAAGGCATCACAATCACTCCACCAAACAAAATAAAAAACATCCAACATTCCCTCGAGATTCGAATCAAAATTGTGGAACGATATGAAGCAATCCTCCAAGACAGCTCATACAACCACACCCCAAGCAATTTCATCAAGATCTATGTTAAAGGATTCCCAAGAAAATACATATACTAATGTATCAATTGAATCGTATGCAGAAACCCTTCAACACTTAATACAAATTTCTTCCATTACACTTCCACCTATCAAGGAATTTAACCCACATATTAAGAAGTCATCATGGTTTAATCCCCACCTTTGTTGTGCCTACCATCGTACCCCGGGTCATAGCACTGAGTGTTGTAAGGCTCTTCAAACTGTCATCCATGATCTCATTGAAAGAGAAGACCTTTTTTAGGATTGTCCCTCTACCATTTTATCCGCAACTAATTCCACGTCTATCGAAGTCTCTAAGTCTTCTCCTCCATCCTTCATTAACATCTCTCCTTCACATGTTATTACTCATACAGAAGGTCCTCCCTTATTCATCAACACTGTTTTCATATGATCCCCAATGCATCTACCTAATCCAAATCTAAGGTTATCATCATCCAATCTCTTTCACCTATCCACATCTAATTTGTCTACAGTGATATCATCTCTTTTTCTGGGGGGATTAGCCTCCCCTCGTCCTTAAGCATATCATCCAATTAACGTATTTCCTATCTAAACAATTCCCCTTTTACACTGAGAGACTTTAATCCTTGACATGGTTTTATTTACCTCATCCAAATACATCCAATCTAAACTAACCCCATCTAAATATTCATCTCATTTGAAGCCCACTTTTGTGGCCATTTGCATCAATCCCTTAGAGGACCATTTATTTTCATCTTAAGCCCACTATGGTGGCCATGTTTGTCTCTTCGTTAAGAGACTATATTTATCTTTTTCATTGAAGTCCACCTTTGTGGCCATGATTGTGTCATCAAAGTCCTCCTTTGAGGCCATGTTTTTCCTTCTAATAAGGACCATATTTTTCACTAAAGTCCACCCTTTTGGCCATATTTCGTCTCGATGGGACACATATATTTCTCTTGTTTATTCACTTTTAAAAGCAACACATAGATTCCATCTCATCTATCTCACGATTTTCTATTTAATCCATTCCATCTTATTCAAAATCCACCATTGTAGTCATAATTACCCCTCCTTCGGAGCCCCATCTCTTCGTCTCATTAGGGACACATATTTTCACTTCCTGAAAGGGTAGTGCATAGTTCTACCTTCACTCATCCTCCCAAAATTCTTATCTTATCTCAAACACAGTGTTAATCAACGAGTCAGTAGGAAAAAATTTCTCCCAACTAGATCGGACCATATATTATCACACATAAGTATGGGTCTGGGGCTTATCACTTAGCTTCTCTTGATGGTAAACTAGATATTGAACCCCTTAACGCATTGCACTTATGACCATTCTATTGTTAGTACACACACTTATGAGCATAGTCCTATCTTTAGACCATGTCTCCACCATTATCTACTTCCATCTATCATGGTAATGATATGAATTATGTGGTCTACCATCACTACTTTGATATGACCTTGAATATGAGTACCATGACTCTACTTATAACATATTCATTATGGATAAGTTCTCCCATTTGGTGAGAACCCCATAATCATTACATCCATCACCCTCTCATTCTCCTATGACAGTCATGTAAAGGGTATAGGGGTGTCTCTTGTACCATCATTATCCCCTCCTAAGTGGTCTAATTTTCTATCCCCAACTCTCCCCCATGTGAAGCTAACATCCATCCATGCAAAAAGAGGTCAAATTTATCCAAAAATAGACTGATCCCTCGAAGGACAGCTATGCATACAAAATGTAAAAGGAAGAATAAAAATAAAATCATAGAAATTAAAATCAAAATCAAAGAAAAAAAGAAATAGAATGATCCATCAAAGGATGGCTATCATTCTCTCCATTTTTGTTATATATAGTATAACGTACCCTCGAAGGATGGTTACTCTTTTGTTATGGCATTCAGAAAGCTTCCTACATTGATCAACTTTCTTCTATTATTGTTCTTGCCCTTTCCCAGAGTTGGGGCATAAAATTAAGGAACACCACCTTTAGAGAACCTTCTTCCCGCATATAGGATAGATCTCAAATCCCTCGTCATGTCTATATTAAGATTATGAGAATCTTTCATCCTTATCTCCCTCTTGGTCTTTTGGAATAATCAAATCATTAGTTATGTATTAACACCTGCTATCAGCTGCAAGTGCAATGCTTTGAGTAGTGCCTTTTCTTATTTACTTCTTATCTGGTTAAGAGCATATCTTTCTTACATGGCCCTTGTTATGATTATGTGACACCCATCTCATCAAAATCATATTTTATTACAATCATGTTTTTAGAAATCAAATTTCATATAATCAAATATGCATCTATATTTTTACTCTTAAGGATGTTCCCTATTAACATCATCCATAAATCCATGAATTTTTTAATTGTTTCTACACACTCTCTTTAATACACTATTCGGTTTGGGAATTCTACTTGATCTTCGTTGTATTTTGGGAATTCTACTTGAGATTATCTCTCAAGTAGCATTCATTATCCGACAACTTCTCATTCCCCACCATGACCAATGTTATCTTTCTCCATCCATTCTCTCACATCATCCTTCTCTTTTCTACAATCATCCACCCATTATCTTTCTCTTCGCTCTTATTTTTATTTGTCATCTAGCACAAACATCATCTTCTTCATCATCACAGCTTGGAATGTCCATGTAATTCCCCATGTAGCATGGAAATCCTACTTGAGGTAGACTTGTCATTCTGGATAAGGTCTCATTCATAATCATGTCTGTTGACCATTCCTTCCTCCTAGTCCCCTGTGTTAACCCAATTTTCTCCTAAAATTCACCCCACCTCATTCTCCTCTACTCTTCTCACCCACTTCGTCCTTCTCCGTTGTTTCTTCGATACTTCACATGTCCTCCACCCGGGCCATTAATTTTGTGTTTTTCTCTTAATGTCCTTTTACTGGCATCTATTCTATCATTTTGTTTCCCTTTCATTCTTCTTTCGGCTTGAAGATCTTACTTAACCACCCATTTCATGTAGGCTTCTTAATCACAATGCATCTCTTTCTTAAGATCCTGCCACTGTAGAAACTCCTCCACTGTTTTCTATTCCATTCAACACTAGAAACATCTTCCTACTCCATAACTTTTGCTTAACACTCTGGCATCATCACTCGCACAACATAGGCATCCTAATTAAGAATTCCCCTTACACTCTCCATCCTACACCACATACATTCCTCCATCCACTCATGTCACACTCCTTTGTTTCCTTGTTATCACCTCCTTTCATCTCTTGTTCCATTTTGGTATACACCGCTCAGTCTTTTCATCATTCTTCTTCTTCTTTGGCTTGGTGATCCTACTTAACCATTCCTATGGCATGGTGATCTTACTTAAGAGTCTCTCTTAAGAATGATCTGTCTCCTTTCCTTTCCCCTTTACTCCACATTCCCACCATCCACATTTTCTCTTCATTCCCCATAAACACATCCTCTTCCCTCCTCTTTTTTCCTCGCACAAAATATCTCAAACTTCCTCAAATATCATCTCCATCATCCCTCATTCAGAAATCTAACTTAACCACTTCATACCATTTCTTACTATGTCTTGTTCCTTCATCTTTACCTCCTTCATCTTCATCCACATCCTCTCCTCATCATCATCTCCACACCAATCATTATCCCTCCTTTCTTTACTCTTTCCACTCCATTTTCCAAGAGTACTCCCACATATCTACCACCATACTTACTCATCATTATCATCAGTCATCTTCTAACATTATGTCAATGTCATCTTCCATTTTTGAGCTAAAAATTATCGGTGGACTTCTCCTAAAAATTCATTTTTCCCCTTTCTACACATACCGGTTCACTCCTTTTTACCTCCTCCATTTTCTCTTCCGTCCTTTTTTCTTTTGTGCCCTCTGATAATTATCAGAGGATTTATCCTACCATCCCTCTGCAGGTATTGCCTTTCCATATTCCCTTCACCTTCTTCAATATCTATACTCTCTTCATCACATAATGCCTTTGCAACATTTTCTCTGTTTTCCTCTCCTCCTTTCTACCCCTGGTTTTCTCTCATTTCCTCTGTATCATCTTCATCCCCTCTTCTCCTTACACTTTCGTCCTACTTCTCCATTGATAACCTGACTCACCAGTGTTGTCCCATATTTTTAATCATCCCACCATCCACATGCATTTCCATGCATTCTGTTTCATATTCTTTACCTGGGTCTTACCCCTAACACTGAGATTCAATTCCCTTCCTGTTTCGGCTCTATCATCTCTTCTCTCCCTGTTATTTACATTTCCCCATTACTCAAACTATCTTTCTCTACCACCCCTATCTTATTCCATCTCTATACATCAGTTCTTTTCCATTCTTTCATCTCCTCTACAGTCCTCCTATGAGCTCCTCATGGTTCCTTTCTTTCTCTTTTCTATTCTACTTCCTCTCCCATCTTCTTTAACTTCTTCATCTTCTTCATCTTCCTTCATCTTTCTTCACCCTGCTATTCCTATTAATCTCTCCTATCATCCTTCTCTCATATTCTTCACATCTTCTCCTTCTCAACTCTGTCATCTCTTTCATGATCCATTCTTTCTCTCCCTTTGTTTTCGATCTTCATTTCCCTTTCATCCCTTCTTCTATCATTTTCTTGTCTTCTTCTTTTTCCTTCATCATTTCTTTCTTCCACAATTTCTCCTCTTTATTATCTATGTTGCTTCTTTACTATGATACATCTATGCACATTCACCTTCCCTTCTAATCTACTTTCCCTTCTCATCTTGTCTTCTTCTTGTTTAAACTTATTCCTTCCCTTCTTCTCCTGCTCTCTTTCTCTATTTTATTTTTCTCCAAGTCCCTCGTACCTTACCTATTTATTTCCCCTTATCTTTTTCCACTACCTTCATATTAACTATCATTCTCTCTCTTTTGTGCTTTCATCTATCTTCTCACCTCTCTTATCGTCCTTCTCTACTATTTGATTCCTCTTCCTCCACCACATCTACTCTACTCCAACCATGATCTAAGCTACTTCTTCATATGTTGTAGTCATCTTTCTATCATCATGGTCTACATCTTTCATCCGTCATCTTGTTTGCAGGAAACATTTTTGTCTTGGAAGATACCGCTAACAACCAACACCAAAATTCTGGAATCTTGGATTCTCTTCTCACCAAATATTTCAATTTTATTGCGACAAGTGGAAAATTTGTGTGACGCTAAAATTATTTTGGGAACACCAGTCTTGGATCCTACGTTATCAGACAAATGGACCCCGCTATTTACTGGCTGGGGGCCCTCGGCCAAGTTTCTCGATTATGGAGGGGTGTCTTGGCCTCCTTCTATTTTCACTATACCAACTTTGGTATATATTTCCTGTGAAACATGATTATGCATGTGGGACTATTTGATCATGCCTTTTTAAAGTATGCAACTACTATTTTCCACGCATTTTTATTTAATTCCATATTCCACTCATTGCATGTGCAAATTTATTACCTATTCCACCCTATATTTGGCATTATACACATCAAAATACCATTATCCATCTTTCAAGTGTCATCATTATACAACCAACTAATGTGCCACTTCCCACGGCTAAGGTGGCTCTTAAGCCACTTAAACAATGCACCAACCTACCTTTTAAAACCGCCTCCTATCTCCTTCATGCTCCTTCATCTCCTCATGCGCCAAATGTGGGATTTTGTTCCCTTGGTGATAAGACAAATGTGCTAGATGAGAATGGAACCCGGGGTGGGCCATGTAAAAGGATAAGCACCCAGCCAATATGCTAGGAGGCTTAGAAAACAATATAAAAGGAGTGTCATTTTATTTGAAGGGCATTCGGGTCTGTGCTAAAATATTGAAATGCTCATAACTTGAGCTAGGAGTGTAATTTTGAGGAGATGTAAAAAGCAACCCCCTGTTATTTTTGACAGAGGAAGACTGTGAGAAGGTCATAATTTTTTAGAATTCTTTGTAAAGAATCATTTTCAAGATTTTAATTGATTGGTCCCATTCAACCGGACCCAGAGACGTAGGCCTCAAGCGCCGAACTCCATTATCAATTCTTGTGTCAAATTGCTGGTGAATTATCTTCATTTATTTAAATATTTGCACGGTAATTTCAGTTGTAATTCTTTTATTAAAAAATAAAATGATAGAATGCTCAATTTTTACATCAAAAATCAATACAAAGCAAAGAAATGTGTGTGCACAATTGCTAGTTAAATTTGATTTTCAGATCATCCTTCCATCACAATCAAGCACAATTCTCACTCCTCATTATCTGCGAACGATGGTTCTCCATCCTATTACACCTCATCTCCTTTATTCTCTTTAATTTTGTTTCCTCTCCTCCACCACGTCTGCTCTACACAAACCATTTCCTCTTCCTCTTATCTCTGTCATAATATCCTCTACATCCCTCATCCCATATTCCGTTAAAATTATTGTCTTGGAGGATACCATAACGGCCATCACCTATCTGATCATGTTCTTTTCCATGAATATGTTCTGTTTTATTGTTTCACAAAAGTATCTTGACTCGTCTTATCCTATTTGTCAAAGAAGCGGGATTACTTTCCTTTTTTCTTCGCCCCATTATTCATCTAATACTTCAATTGCAAATCTTTCTATAAGAAACATGTATTACAAAATCCTATTTAAAACCCTCTTGGGGAATTTTATCTCAATATTCTATCTATCATATCTCATCATTCGTGCACATTCATGATTCTTTCCCCCTTAGGATATTTCATTTCAACATCCATCTCCCATTATGTTATTTTTGTGTCCTATGTTAGGGAACATTTTCATCCTTGTACTTGTGGACTGCATATAACTCACTTTTTGTCCTTCTTGTGCCTTATGTTGGGGCATCATTATTTTCATCCTTGTCCTATTTTTGCATACACATGATTTTTCACTTGATTCCTTACATACAAAAGATTGCACACATACCTTTCACATTCAGTTGTGCATATTTTGATGTTTTCCTATGACCCATTGGTCATCTTAGTTTACATCCATACTACTGTGGTCTTCACCCACTCACCGGTCCATAGAACATTGTCGTCTGTCTCCATTGAGAACGCAATTGTCCTCTACCGATGTGATATTGGAGTCACCGCCATATTTTTTGTTCATTTTCATTGTGATCCTTTTTCACTTATGGCATATTTTCTTTGGTCATGTTTTTATTCATCATAATCCCTTTTACAGACACACATTTCATCTAACCCTTTTTATTTTTGTCTTGTGGCTTGCTATTGCAAACTACTCAACAAAAAGGGGAAAATGTAGACACCCATTTTTGGTATAATGCCCCTTCCGTCATCTCACATTCGTTCATTTTCCCTCTCTCTTTTCTTTTTCCCAAATTTGAATGAATTCCATCCATTTTACTCACCCAAATTTTAATTAATTAATGGGCTCCATATAAACCCATCTAATAATTAAAATTTGGCATTATCTCACATATCTCAAAATTATTCAATCCATGGGCAATAATATACCCATCCGACATCCCACTCTTAAATTTCAAAAATGGAATACTATTATTTCACCTAACAAAGTCAATCATACTCCCCACTCTCTTATCACATCCTTATCTTTTTAACCTTTACTTTAAGTCAAATTGTGAGCCCCATTGAATCACATCACCTCTTTTAATAAGGGTTACTTTACCGAACCTTGATTACCTAATAACCTGCAGTCTAATCTCACCCTTAGGCTATAAATATGGGCCTTCCCCCTCGAAATGATAAGTTGAAAATTTTGGGAAAATACTATTTTGAATTTTAAGCTTCTTGTTTATCATAATATCCTCATGATGTCCTTGTAATGACATTGTAATCCCCACAATACTCTACTCATGATTTTTTGGTTCATGTAGCATGTAGTTGTTGCATGTTTGAATCAGATCAGTAGCACCATCTACATACTATAACATCGTCAGGTTCCTTTGATCATATCAACTTGCATGTTATCTGTTTGATTCTTATATTTTATCATTATTCTTTATCACACGGGGGATGACAGCCACCGATGGAGTTAACACTTCTCGTATCTACTTTTTTAGGCAACCCCCGCATAAAATATCTAAGTAGTATTCCTCTAGTGTCTTGTGAGATATAGGTTTTTTGAGATCACTATCGAGGATCTCGTCATCTACTTTGTGCCTATATAATTCATCGCCATCTCCAAGGTACTAAGCCCTTTCATATTCGACGTTGTTTTGTGTTTATTGATTTCTCGTACACTAATCCGAGAATGAAGTTTCCTTTACAACAGTGGGGTGAGTGTAGGCGGTGATAATAGGAAACATTTTACTGACTCGAATGCCTCGTCACACTCAGTCGTCCAATCCTTACAAGAAATAGATTATGACCCTAACCTATATTGTGGTTTTCATAAGGTTTGAGGTCATGATGATAGGAATTACCACGATTGCAACAAGTTTTTGCAAAGACTTCCTGAAAACCAAAGGTAACTCTTTGTAGACATGTTCCTAGAAAATACCAAAACAAACTCGCAATTTGATTATACAGGACCTATAGCTCCTCAGAACACTAATGTGAGCATATTCAAGATCTTCTCCCTACACACCCTAAAATTTTTAAGGTGAATTCTCAAAACACAAACAAGGGAATTCCTATAGGAAACAATGACCATAAAGCCTCAACTTCCAATAACTCTCGGGTCACTCCTAACCTTGGCTCAAACGATAACACAAAAATCTTGGGATTAGTTGAGCTATAGGTTGAGTGTGAAGTTAATGCAACAACTTAGATGAGGGAGTACATTTCACAACCCCTACCCAATATTTCCTTCCCACAGGATGTCATTCCTACAATCATAAAAATAGTAGGAGCCTATGATTTAATATCATATTTGAACAAGACGTTTTCTCACATTTTATTCCTAGATTTGCTGAAGAATTCACATGCACATCACTCTATGTTAATCAATGCACTAGGTATTGGTCATCTAATCCATGCTACGCCACCTCCTAATGCTCAAATAAATCATATCGACTTTGACATACATCCTCCGGGACAAAATGATAGGTATACTGGGTTTTTTTTTCAATATAGACAAGATGCCATTTGGCACTGAAATTACCCGAAAAGGGGTTCCTGCCTTATTTTTACAAGTTTGGGTTTATAACAATTGCATTAAGAGAGACATGATTGATGACGGGGCTGTTGTAAATGTGGTTCCCTTCTCTTTCTTGCAGAAGTTGGGATATGGAGAGATAAATTTCTCCTCTACAAGAAACACGTTACAGGTGTACGATAGTCTTAAAGTGACCTCAATTGGAACCATAGTTCTTCCAGTCACGCTTGGTCTAAAAACCATCTTGATGGAGTTTTTCATTATCGACAAGGAAACAAGTTATAACATGATCCTTGTGAGACCTTGGATTCATCGAATGAAGGCTATCCCCTCTACCCTATTCTAGGAGATTAGATTCCTCCATTTGGGGAAGGTCTTCATCACTCAAGGGGATCCTAAGCCCTTCGATATACACTTATAAAACCTTAAGAAGAAGAAAGGAGTCCATACTAAGTATGAACTTCCTATGAGTCAATTGAAAAAAAACCCTCCAACAAAAGAGTTAGTCCTGGTCACCCCAGACATTCCAAAGGTTGAAGTCGTTGACCCAAAAAAATTTGAGGTGGCAAAAATAGACAAGGGTAAACCAATATCTATGGAAATGGTGTCCACTAAGACCACATCATAAATTATGAAACTCTTAAAGAGTGACAATCCAATTTTCCTTCTGTTCGAACCATAGGGGATGGGTAGTATTCTCGGTTTAGCATCTCTTCCTTCCAATGACCTAGGTATAGGTGTAAACATATTCGAATTAACAAATGAAGAAGGGAAATTTGAGATTGAAACAATGCCCATAAAAACCATCTCTGAGGGTTTTTCTATTCTAAACCCTGATTTCAACCCACGTGTGTTTGAAATTAAGCTTACCATATCCATGGGGCAAGGCCTCATCATTCAACAAGTGTCACAAATAAAAACAACGCTCCACATAGGAAACAAGGATGAGAAACATAGTCATGCTCACCCAGATGCCATGTCTCAAGAATGTGACAAAGAGGTGCATGAACACCTCTTTCAAACAGATGATTCTAATGATTGGACATATACACTTTTGGGAAACAGTTGTAATTTTAAACCCAGAATGGTTGGCCCTTATCAAGAGAATGGAAATTTTGAGGATCATGGTTCTTCGTTGTGTACTCTTAGGGGCAAAGAATTCGATATTTGTCAACTTTCTTCACCTTAGCTATCATGACATGTAGTTTCACCTGCATTTCCACATGTACATTATTGCATCTACATTTCATTTTCATCTTCCAGTCCATTTCGTAAATTTGTGATCAAGGGACTTATTGTTATAACAATTCCTAAAAACTTTTGAAACCATTGGCAAAGCATTCAAATCATATCTCTTGAAATTATCATTGTCTCATTAATTATTTCTGAATCATTTCATCAGTCCAAACAAGATAAGACAAATTTTTGATAGTAACCATACCAAGGCCTATATACTTGGTTCTACTTTTGGTCTCTTTCTAGATTAGGTGTCTTTGCCCATGGTCTGTTCTAGAAGCTTCATGGTGTCGCATCTATCCCATATACATATCTTTGGAAATAAGAACATTCTAAGCATTTCCCCCAGATAAATAAGTTAAATGTAAATCCACAGAAAATTTTTATTTTACACATTTCTTTTCCTTACCAACCTTCGGTGTTGAACCTTCATATCTTACTAGTGATGAAGGGTTGGGAAATGAGAGAAATTCCCTTACTCACCTATCCTTTTCCATGGTGATGATCCCATGCTTCCTACTGGTAGCATGGGGCAAGGTATAGAGGGTCTCTTTGAAAAACTTGAAAGTTACAAAAAATTCATTCAAATTTTGTGAAATCATAAATCAAAACAAAGTGAGTTACATGTCCAAAATTCTAAAAGAGCTTAAAACCTCAAAACTAGATTTTTTCAACCAAGCGGCCATCTATGGATCTAAGTCTAGATAAACTAGAAAGTAATTCACATTCTACACTATGAAGCAAACTTGAGTAGAGTGAGGTTATAGTGTCTAAATTTGGTCATGCCAAATCCTTGTCTTTATCTCGTCATTACCATTCAACAAATTTCATAACTTGTGCCCTTTCTATCTCTTGGTGTTGAGCCCTCACATCCTACTGGTTGCGTGGAGTTAGGAGTGGGGCAAGTTCATTCACTTATCATATCACTCTTTCACCATGTTTTTCCAAAACAATACGAAGTATCAAATATTGCTTAAAGAAACTAAAGTTCAAACATCACATTGTGTTCGCATTATCATATATCAGCATTATAAAAAAATTCATTCTATTAGCATTCATATCCACTACATACATTTTGAAAAGCATATAAAATCTGAAATTTTAAACATCTAAGAGTACACACGTGAATCAAATCATCAATTTAAGCCAACTTTATGCAAGGAATAAATGATCCAAAAAGATATATATGTACATATCATAGTGTGTCATAGTTTTATACAATGCCATCACACACTAAGTACGGTCAAAATGCTCGCAATGAGAAAAAAATACCAAAAACATCATATATGCCTCACAAAATGGAGACTAAACAATAAAGACACTCTATCTATCTGCCTCTTTGAGGCCCCTTATGACCACTTTAGTAACAAATTTCTTAGGAGTTCTTCTAAAAAACAATCAAACAATAAAGGGCCATGCCTAACACAAAATACCATTCCCAAATCCATTCTAGTTCAACCATACTCAAAAATGAAAAAACAATCACCGTGGGTCCAGAACTCCAAATTCACCAAATCAAATAGCACAAATGAATTGGAAAATGATTTGTTTCGATGTGTGTGTGTGTGTGTGTGTGTGTGTGTGTGTGTGTGTGTGTGTGTGTGTGTGTGTGTGTGTGTGTGTGTGTGTGTGTGTGTGTGTGTGTGTGTGTGTGTGTGTGTTGTTTTAACCTTGTTTTGAGTGTATGTGTTCAAAGGGCTGGAGCGTTGGTGCAGGTATATTTCTATATCCCTACACATATGGTAATTCCTCTTGTCATTTTGATTTAGTGTTTATTTTTCGATATTTTATCTATCTGCACTTGAGTCTTATTTTCCTCTTACATGTAGCAGGAGTTTGGGAAACGAGATTTTGACACACGGGTGTGTCAGGTATAGCTTCTAACTCCCCATTTTAGGAATGCCATACTCAGACTCTACGTTTTACACCTTTTCATGGCTAAGACGCTTCTCTGAGGGGGTAATATGTACACACCCAAAATTACGTGTGCTACATTGTTAGAAAACAGTTACAAAAGTCCCTAATGATGATTCAGGTCTTTTCAAGAAGGTGTTTGTGCTCTAAAACCCATTTGCAGTGTATATTTATAGCCTAGACATCCTTAGCTTTTCTTCCACCTTGTCACTCATTTTGCTTAATTTTTGGCCTTCAGTTCTGGGACCGTCGTCCTTCCTAGGTGGCTTTTCTGAAACCACCGCCCAAAACAGGGCGGCGATTCTGCCCGCTTTTTCCATATTCTTCACACATGTTTTAACATGCGACGGTTCACTTAATTTCACTTTTCGCATGCATCCGTGAGCCAAATTGTCTAAAATTAGCTTTGATTGCTTGGTTCTCCTTCCTCCTATTTTTAAATAGATTTAATTAGTTTTAACTTCCTCTTCTTGCCTTGTGCATGAAGGCACATCACATCCTTTATTCCTATATATTCCATGCTTGTATTCAAGAAAAAGGGCAGGTCAATTTTGTGTATCTTGCATTATATTACTACTACAATCTTGCTAGGAATTGCATAGCCAAGCTCTGATCTCTTGTGTTATCTCTCTTCTACTTACATTGCATCTGGACTACCATCAAGCTACCATTACTCAAGTGCCATCCTCCTATTGTTGTTCTTTCATTCCCAATCCCTTGGACTCATATGGATGCACAGAGAAAGAAAGGACAAACTGAGGGGAAAAATTACTACACAACTGGATTTACCTCTATTCTATGAATTCTAGGTTGGATTTGTTGTTTGATTTATTTCATTCTTACAATTTATCATTTTTATATCATATCAAATAGAGTAGAAATCAATTTCCTCTCATTCGCAAGTAATTAGTTAATTTCCAAGAGGGTTTGAATCTTTCATAGCAACCTCTGGTGACGGATCCTCTTCTTCCCATCCATGTGGATCTGAAGGAGAGAATATATGTAGGAGGTTGTCTACATATCATAGATCATTTGGAAAAGCTCTTGTTTCAAGTTATTTTAGATTCAATACACTTAGCACATGTGAATAACCACACCGGGTTATCTCGCTTGTTTATTTTTAGTGTAGAAGTAGATTTGATTATTTAGAATAGAAGTAAATTGTTGTTTGTGATTGTAATATTTCAGTCTTTGTGATTTGTTTAGATTAGTTTCCCTTTCAACAATAACATTGATTGTTAGTTTCATCTTAGTTAATTTGGACACTTCAAACTAGATCAACACTTAGATCCAAGTTAGGAAAGCAAACCATATGGAATTTATGCTACTCGTTCATATCCTTTAAATCTCCCCATTGCCAACTCAGCTACCAGGAGATCACACTACCAGATCTTAGTCACTGATCCTCCTATAGTTAGCCACACCCATTCAACATCAGCTTCTCTAGCACAACCTCGGGGATTTGAGTGTAGTTGAAGATCACGTGTTCATTTTCATCCATACACTCACCCATCCCAGTAATACTCTATCCCAAACGTGCTTAACTGCAGAGTTCTAATGGGATCCGGTGCACAAATGTTGGTATGATTGCACCCATTATGAATTATTTGTAATGTTATCCTTATGGGAGATGGGTGTAATCCACCGCAACCATCCACATAGCCACAAACGTAAGATTGATTTTCTAAGGGGGTTTCAAGATAGGCTTTGAGTAAGTCTAATGTACAAGTTCTCTCTATGGTCGTGCTGAGTTCTGAGAAAGAGGTTAAGGATGGTGTTTCCTCTACATGGTTCTTTCTTAAAATTACACTTTGTGTAAAACAAAAGAGTTTCTTCTCCTCTATAGATTTGGTTTTCATTTGTAGATTTTAGGAACATGTGTTCATACTCTTCTATTTACTTTATAATATATTAGTTACTTTGGACGCATATGCTTTGTAAGTCATCCCTTCGGCATATTTTAATAATCCCATGTGTGCAGGGAGTAGTAGTTTCTTTAATAGGAATTAGTATATAAGAAGGTGTTGAGGCTCAATGAAGCATCCACGAATATATTGTATTCAGGTTGCTAAAAGGAGGTTTCTTCCTCGAAGAGGCCTGCGATTTAATATCATTTTGAGTTCTTTCACTTTAGAAATTTGTTGCAAGTTATTTCCATTTCTAGTTACATTATTGTGAGTGATAAAATAGTGTTTTAGGGTCTTCACATCTAGTACTGGAGCACTTTTCATGGCTAATTTTTTCTTCTCTTTGTAGATACTCACGTCAATCTAATTCTACCCATCGTATGCTCTCACCTCACCCAACCAGGATCTTGGTGATCAGAAAGTTGTCCAGATCTTGTTGCATTCCATTTTGCAGTTCTCGGTAGAATTTGTAAGCTATGTCATTTCCAACAACTTCGCATTCCATTCACATTCTGTTACCCTGTCATTCAGTTTCAGGTAGAAACTAGATGATCAGTTTATAAAAAAGAACAAAGATTGTAGACATCCAGCACCAGAAAAAGGAAAATCACAAGCACTCCTAAACACTCACATGTAAACTTTACATGGGCATTAGCTAGAGCCAAGCAACATCGACAGTTCTAGGTGCACAAATGTTGGTATGATCGTACCCATTATGAGTAGTTTGTCATTTTATCCTTATAGCAGATGCATGTAAGCCACTGCAACCATCCACATAGCCACGACAAAAGATTGAGTTTCTAAGGGGGAAGATGGACTTTTTGCAAGTCTAAGGTACAAGTTCTCTCTATGGTCATGCCGAGTTCCGAGAAAGAGGTTAAGGATGGTGTTTTATCTACATGGTTCTTTCTTAAACTTACGCTTTGTGTAGAATAAAATATTTTCTTCTCCTCTCAAGGTTTGGTTTTCATTCGTAGATGTTATGAACCCGTGTTCCTACCCTTCTATTTGATTTATAGTAGATTAGTTACTTTGGATGCATATGATTTGTAAGTTATCCCTTCGGCATATTTTAATAATCCCAGGTGTGCGGAAGTAGTAGTTTCTTCAATAGGAATTAGTATATAAGAAGGTGTTGAGGCTCAATGAAGCCTCCAAAAATATATTTTATTGAGCTTTCTCAAAGGAGGTTCCTCCTCGAAGAGGCCTACGATTTAATATCATTTCGAGTTCTTTTAATTTAGTGATTTGTTGCAAGTTGTTTCCGTTTCTAGTTACATTATTGTGATTGTTAAAATAGTGTTGTAGGGTCTTCACATCTTGTACCGGAGAACTTTCCATGGCTAATTTTGTTTTCTTATCTGTAGACACTGGTGACGATCTAATTCTGCCCATCGTATGCTCTCACCTTGGCTAACAGGGATCTTGGTGATAAGAAAGTTGTCCAGATGTTGTTGCATTCTGTTTTGCAAATCTACATAGAAGTTGTGAGCTATGTTGTTTCCAGTAACTTTGCATTCTATTTGCATTTTGTTACCATGTCTGTCAGTTTTGAGTAGAAACCAGATGACCGGTTTACAGAAAAATAAAAAATATTTTAGACATCCAGCACTAGAAGAAGGAAAATCACAAGCACTCCTAAACGTTCACACAGAAACTTGGCATGGGCATTATCTAGACCCAAGCAACCTTAAAATTTCCAGGTGGTTATTTCATCTCTAAACCAGAAGCTTCAGAAAACATCCTTTATCATTTTCTCGCGACCTTTCTTCTTTGTTCTTCCTATAGGATCTTCGGTGGGTGCTTGATAATGCTCCTGTTCACAGATGCAATCAGGGTTTAAAAATCACACAAGGCATTGGAAATTTAGTCTTTTAGCCATATATTTCATATACTAGTTCTGTTTTCCCTAAAACTTTCCTAGAACACCCAAAATCTCCATCCCCAAATTTCATGCGTTGAGGATCTGAGACCCAATTCCAATTCTATCACTCAAAAAATCTCCATTTCCTATTTTTTTAGGGTTTTCTATAACCTCTTCATTTTTTACCCGTTTGCCCCAAAATTCATGCACATTCTTATTTTCACTATTCCGCTCCTTTTTGCCTCAATGAAAAATATTCTAGTTCTTATCATTACATCCCCACAATTACATTTTTCCTCCATTAAAGTTTCCTATAAAACACCAAAAACCCTGTTCAAGTCCATTATCCTTGTTTTCTTGATCTCAAATCCCAAATTTCCATTACTAAATGTGTTTTAGAAATCATTTTTATATTCATTACAAAAAAAAAAAAAACCCCTGGTTATGGTTGTTACCTGTAATTGCACGCAAGTTGGGGGAGTGATGCGATCTTGGAGGTGAGCTCGGTGCCATATTGGAGGCAAGCTCAGAGGAAAGCTCGGCTTGAGCTCGGAGGTACTTGGTAAAATCCAAAAAGGGTGTGATACCAGGAGTTCACCCATCCTAGTACTACTTTGGCCCATGCGCAATTAAATACAAAGTTGTGATGGGATCCGGTGCACAAATGCTGATGTGGTTGCATCCATTATGAATTATTTTTCATGTTATCCTTATGGGAGATGGGTGTAAACCACTGCAACCATCCACATAGCCATGAAAGAATATTGAGTTTCTAAGGTGGTTTCAAGATATGCGTTGTGCAAGTCTAAGGTACAAGTTCTCTCTATGGCTGTGCTGAGTTCCGAGAAAAAGGTTAAGGATGTTGTTTCCTCTACATGATTCTTTCTTAAACTTACGCTTTGTACAGAACAATATATTTTCTTCTCTTCTCAAGGTTTGGTTTTCTTTCATAGATGTTACGAACCCGTGTTCCTACCCTTTTATTTGTTTTATAGAAAATTAGTTACTTTGGACGCATATGCTTTGTAATTCGTCCCTTCGGCATATTTCAATAATCCCACGTGTGCGGGAAGT
The DNA here is from genome assembly GCA_019776745.2 of Taxus chinensis. NCBI lineage: Eukaryota > Viridiplantae > Streptophyta > Pinopsida > Cupressales > Taxaceae > Taxus > Taxus chinensis. Next base: position 97,842,234 of record CM034155.1, read on the forward strand.
AGTAGATTCTTCAATAGGAATTAGTATATAAGAAGTTGTTGAGGCTCAATGAAGCATCCACGAATATATTGTATTGGGCTTGCTCAAAGGAGGTTGGCCCCTTGAAGAGGCCTATAATTTAATATCATTTTGAGTTCTTTCACTTTAGTGAATTATTGTAAGTTGTTTTCATTTCTAGTTACATTATTGTGATTTGTAAAATAGTGTTGCAAGGTCTTCACGTCTGGTACTAGAGCACTTTCCACGACCAATTTTTTTCTTCTCTTCAGATACTCATGGAGATCTAATTCTACCCATCGTATGCTCTCACCTCACCCAACCGGGATCTTGGTGATCAGAAAGTGGTCTAGATCTTGTTGCATTATCTTCTACAAGTCTGGGTAGAAGTTGTGAGTTGTGTCGTTTCTAGTAACTTTGCATTCCATTCGCATTTTGTTACCATGCCAGTCAGTTTCAGATAGAAACCAGATGACCGGTTTACAGGAAAAGAACAAATATTACAAACATCCAAAGCCAAAAGAAGGAAAATCACAACCCCTTGTGCCCCGCATCTCATTTCGCAACCTAACCTCATCACCTAAACCTTACACAATTATTTATTAATTACCTTATAATTAATAAATCCACATCGCCATCCCTGCCACCCTCCCTCATTTTTCCACCTCATGATGACCTAGTCTTAACCCTAAATTAACCTAATTAAGACCTATAACTTGGTCCACATTCACACCCATGACTAATTACTCCTCATCCCGCACCCAAAAACAACCTCATAATAACTTGACCAAGCCCGCAACTAATCTCTCGGGAGAAAAAAGAGGAAAAGCTGGCTGTTTTACTAAAAATAGCCTGCTTTGACCTGACCGATACAGGTTCCTATTCGATCACCGTCAGTTACGTAACCACCATTGGTTCCATGTAAATGACCACTCCAAACCAAAAATAAGTGTGGTGGGATTTTTAGGGGATCCGAAGGAGAAATCATTAGAAGAATCTGAGAATTTACTTGGCGGAACAGAGATAAGTGAAAGAAAAGGAAGAAGAGTTTACAGAGAAGGAGATCAAGCCCAAAAACTGCAACTGAGTAACCAGAGCCTTGTGACACTCATCGGAGTATCAGGAGAGGAGATATCTCATCTTGGGTTGTCAGATCATCCTACTTGAGCCTTGTCTTCATCATCACAGTCCCAGAACCTGCATTTTCCATCAATAACTAGTAGTCCTTCCCAGACAAAAAGGAGTTCTTCGCAGTCGATCTGATCTTTCTCTACGGTACGCACACACCCTCTCGACATTCAACAGGTATTCCTCCTAACCCTAACCTTATCTGTTTCTTAAAGGAATGAAAGGATAGAAGCAACTCTATTCCCAAAAGTTGAAACATTCTGTGCGAAACATTTTGGCACGCCCCGGTGGGACCCATTTCGGGTTTCTGTTTCTCTTGCTTGCTTTCATATAGGGAGCATACTTGCTGTTTTCTTCTTCTAAAGATATTCACAAGGTATTTTGTTATTTTGGTAAAAGAACTTGCTTTTCTTTTACATCTTTGCATTAGTGAAAGTCATCTCTTTTGCTTCATCGAATATCATTTTTGATTTGGGTTTAAAACACGTGCATTACATTCTTGCTTGTTGTTTTCAATTCTAGTGAACATAAACTAAGTAATAGGTCGTACACGTGGGGGTGATTTCCACGGTATTGACCAGGAAATTAATCCTACTTTCACTGCCCAACACATACCGAATCACTTCATAATTAACACAACAACTCAAAACATCCCCCCTTCTCCGCGGTATTCCTCCGCCCAATTGAGGTAACCTTATAAGCCAAAACGAACTTGACATTTCCCCTAGGTCTTTTGTTTAGGATTGACATCATTCTGCATCTAAAGGCATAAGCCCAAATTGATTAAAATTAACCCTAGGGTTAGTCTGTTAATTTGTTTGTGTATCTTGTTTGTTTTCAGTTCTATTTCTCTGTCATACACTGTTTCAGTTATCACTTCAGAACAATTGGATAGATGTACTAAACATTGTTAAAAACTCAAATCAACAGCTTCTTATATTTTCTTATACCAGTCCTATTACACCGACATCGATTAATTGACCGACGTCGGCTATAGTCTGACCGATATCGGTTAGCAGACCGATATCGGCTACTATCTTTTACAGTTCCTGACAAACCAGCAACTTACCAATTTCAACATTCTGAGGCTGTTTCTGTTCCTGATAGATTGAAACCCTATTGTGTACTCTTGTCCATGGTTGTTATCACTCGAAAGCAAGCTGCCGTCATGGTTTCACATGCCTGCTCTGTGCCTTTTCCTGAATCACCCCCTTCACATTCTATAGGGAATCCTACAGATACCAGCGAGGTTCCTAAAATTCCTGTAGGAGATAAGGAATTTGCCAAATTTCTGGATGCTAATCCTAGCACTGTACAATACTATTTGTCTCATGCCCCTGACCGTACGCCTGATGGTCAACTCCTTGTTGGCATGGCTATTAGTATAGCTACTCATTTAGCTCCTTCTCCGCCTGATAACTCCGCTTTCCCTTCTACATCCTTAGTCCCGTCTCCTAACTCAGCAGCTTCAGCGGTTCATATGGCACAAATTGGCTTTCCTTTGGTTAATCTTGGGCCCAACATGTCATTACCGCCGACTGCTCCTACCTCGTCTCTCTTGCAGACTGTTCCGTTCATGACTTGCTCTCTGCCACCTATCCACACGAGCTTTCCTTCTCAAGCTTCGCCCACCTTTTCATTTCCACACACATATCCGGTAACCTCAACGTCTTATATAGGACATCCCTATTCGGTCGCCTCAACACATTCATCCTCCATACCTTATCAACATTTAACCCCACCATTGTCTAGCGGTGGCCCTTGGCCCAATTTGCCTCCGTTTACCACAACCACACCATCATCTTATCCAACTACTGATTTAATTAAACAAATGATGGACAAAATGCAAAATCTGGAGGCTTCTGTTTCAGGAAGTCGTAGTGCCTTGACATACGAGCAAGTTTGTCGGGAGCCTATCCACCCTTCAGTCCCCCTTCATTCATATCCTCCTCAATGGGAATTACCAAAATTTACCCGTTTTAATAGTAAGGAGGACCCTCAACAACACTTGCGATCATTTAGACATGCCTGCTATCTGATTGCTCACGACGACGCTTTACTACTCCGCACCTTTCCCATGTCCTTATCAGGACCTGCCTTGGAGTGGTACAGTGCTTTGACCCAGCACTCAATCTTCTCTTTTAACCAGCTAGCCCAATCTTTCTTGGATCATTTCTCCATTAACATTGCCAAGAAAGTATCTATCACCGACCTTTATGCCATCCGACAATTTGAAGACGAATCTATCGCAGATTTCGTTGGACGATGGTGGGGCCTTATCAACCAACTTACGTATGCCTTGCCTCAGGCCAAACTTATTGAACTCTTTACGTGGGCCTGCGCTAAGCACATCTCTCCTACCCTCCAAATTCAAACTTTCCGTACATTTGACGAGGCCTTTACTATGGCTCGAAAACTAGAGATTCGAGCCTTAGAGGAAGAGAAATTATGGTTGCGCAACAAAAACCCTAGTTTCCGAACCCAAGATTCTACCAACAAACCTAACACCACCAATCCTCACCCATCGACTGCTTCGAAATCAAAAGGAGCCGTGCACGCGGTGATGGTCAAATCCCAACCACCGTCTAATACCCCGCCAAAAACCACCTATAAGTATAAAGCAGAGCCCATCAACTACACTCCCTTGGGAGAAACATATGGTGTGATATTGGAAAAATTGCTTAAAGCAGGAGCTATTACCTTACCTCCTGTTAAACCTCATTCCGGGTTTGATTCCACTCGCGCCATACCTTCTTGGTACAAATAAAATGACTTCTGTAACTTCCACCGTGTGAAGGGACACAGTCATGAAAACTGCAAGATGTTGAAAAACATAGTGCAGGAAATGGTTGATGCGGGGGATATAGCCCTCGATAATCCTAACGCCCCTGCTAACCGAAATTTGAAAATATTCAACAAACCATTCCTGAACCACTCTTCTAACAGTAACCTAAACCAAGATATCTTAGTCGAGGAGAGCGTTCACGAGATCCATGCAGTCTTCGACTCCCAGCCAAAAACCTTTATCGAACAAATTTTGAATCAAGCCTCTTCACTAACGCAGGAACCAGAACCCCCTTCATCACCATCAAGACAAGACGAAATCCTGGCCGTTCCTTTACCCATTAAGGAATTAACTGCCCAGAGTTCCCTTCTCACAAATGAGCCTTCTTACACCACATCCTTACAAGACTGTGAGTGGATGTTATCTAATTTATCTATTTCCCAAACGTCTCCTTCTACCATTCTTGTTGTACAAGAGGAAGGCTCGCCAATTCTTTTGTCATCCTTAGATGAGAAACCTCTTGAACCGACATCACCACATTCTTTAAACATGACGAATCCTCTCAAACATGCCCTCCTACCTATTAGTTCTTCATCGCCTATATCTTTTCAGCGACCGGTTGACCTCTTAACGCCCATTGATACAGTGCCTCATCTACCCCCTATATCACACCCACAATGGACCGGAATCACAACCCACCTTTCTTCCATACAAAAGTTCCTATTCACACGTGAGGACTGTCTTTTCCCAGAAGATAGACGAGTCCTATGGGAACGTTTGAGTACGCCATATTCTACTCAAATGCAGATGACCGATACGGATGCCTCTACCATATACCCGAAGTGTTTACAGAAGCTTAAAATGCCTATGTCCTCATCTTCACCCCCCTCATTTCTACCAAATACCTCATCCACTTCTATTAACCTAACCAAATCTTCCCCTACGCTTGGGACCTCACCAATACCCAGTCTAACACACCCACCTAAGCGGCTTGATTTATCTAAAAATAAAGCCGTCCATCCCAGTAGGAGACAGACTCAATCTCCTCAACCTATGCCTCTATCACAACTAAAACCCTCGTCGTCACACCTACCTTCCATATTGGGACCCCATCCCTCTACCTTGCATCAATATATCATACCTCCTGCATTTTCTTTAAAGCAACCTACGCCTTCTGCACCCATACAGAAATCCAAGGGTATAGCAACACCATCACCCCGCGTATCCTGTCCACCTACCAACCCTAAACAAATTCCATCATCAAAAGAATTGTTTGCTGCCACTCCTATTTCTCCGTGGTTGTTTTCTGATACCACATCATCTGTGGCCTCATCATCTAACCAGCTAAACATAGCTTCTACGCTAAAGAAGCCACGTTTAGTTAAAACCCATTATCAAAACCCCTTGGCTAAACCACCACCCATACAAACCAACCATACCCCGTCATTACCACAAACTACCCAGTCAATAGCCTCATTTTCCTCTGACTTTGACCCACTCAAAGGGTCTTACGCCAAAATCCTTGCTATGTTGGTGGAGAATGCGACCATTTCCCTACCCCCACTTAGACCTTATGATCCATCTAAACCTCGACCTATAGGTTATGATGAGTCTAAAATATGTGCTTACCACCACACACCTGGACATGACGTAAAGGGATGCAAAGCGTTGAAATCCATACTTCGTCAGTCACCTCTCTCAGATAAAAAAGTTAAGAAAGACAACTTACGAAGAGAGAGACCTTTAGCTTCAATTCCCTCTCCTATACCACCTGTCCCCGCCTCACCAAGATCTATCATTATTACAGCCCCACCTCTCGAAGACCATGACCTATCCCTACCGTCTTCCTCCTCTCGTATTCACGAGATCAATATGATTAGTGTTGCTACTCGAGGGCAGAAAAATAATGAGAAAGCGAAAGAAAGCACACCTGTGTCCTCTCTTTCTCCGTCCACCATCCCGATCGCACCACCACCTAAAGTGGTTATTCAAGGACCCGCTTACCCCATCTCTAATGGAGTTGCCCACCGAACCATGATCAAACAGCTTCACCAATCGCCTGTAAAAATGACACTGTATGATCTCATTCAGACTTCTGAATCTCATCGACAGGCTCTCGTTGAAATCCTTCAAGGGATAGAGGTCTTACCTAACGAAACCTTTCCTGTTACCTCTATTCTAACACCCAATCATGTTGCTTCGCTCACCAAACAACCTATCTCCCCAACTACTTCTGTCTCTGTTCAGCAAGCCGCTGCTGTCAGTTTCTCCGAAGATGAAATTATCGACTTTGGTGCTGAAGATCCTGACCCTGCTCTTTTCATCTCAGCTTATGTCCGGGACATTTGGGTACGTCGTGTTATGATTGACGGGGGCGCTAGCCTAAACATCATCTCTTCAAAAGCCTTCCAACAAATGAATATCCCTTCTAGCTGCATGTGTGCCAACCCCATCATGTTGCGGTCATTCAATGATGCTATTACTTCTACCTTAGGCACCGTGATCCTTAACATTTGTGTAGGACCACGTACTTTACCCGAACTCTTCTATGTCCTTGAGGGAGAGTTCCAATACAATATGCTGTTAGGCCGCCCTTGGATCCGGGCTATGGGATGCGTTCCCTCCACCTTACATAGGTGCATAAAATTTGAGTACGAGGGGAAGTCCTACACCGTAAAAGCTGATCCTCCCCCCTTCAAAACCTGCAATATGTTGTACCACCCTAATGATGTGCTTGTACCAGTCACGACACCCATTCATCCAACCCAACCATCCACTTCAACCGCACTTCAACCATCTACCTCAACCGCACCCACACCTTCAACCAATGAAACCACCGTCGCAAATACCACTTCCTTTCCCGCAAATAACATCCCAACCTCCGACCCCTTAGTAGATGTTTTTCAATGCCTTACGCTGGGGGAATACCACCTATATAACGTTAGTTCTTTCCATACCCCACAGGAGTACGGACAGTTACATGCACATCCTACCTACGACCGTCGCGTGGGGGAGGTAATCCCCTACGGACCACCTCATTGCCGCACCAACCTAACGTATGGGGGTGTCGACGCATCCTCTGTTACCCCTGAACCTCCTTTTGAGGTGGTTCCCTTCCAATCTGATTTTCAATACCTGACAAATCGTCATTTCACCCTCACCTTCTTGACTCGCTGTGCTTGGAAAGGCTTTGGTTTTGGTCTTTATGAACAAGGCCGACATACACTCATTCCCGTGACTACACGCAAACACAATGATCGTAGTGGTCTCGGTTTTCCTGAAACACTTACACCAGAGAAACCTCATGTCAGTTGTATCCTGGAAGATGACGACGTCACCCCTACCAAACCATCATCACCCATTTTGCCATCGTCACCCATAGAGTCGATAGACCCTGAATCTATCCCTCCTAACTTTTTTTTTCATAAATGCTATCTTCCTAGGTCCTCTCACTTATCAACGCGATAATGAGAACCCATCTTCTCTTCCCCTTCTGTATCCCGACATGATTGAAGAGGATTCACCTTCGATTAATGTTGTTGAGTGCTAGGATGACGACTCCATACTCACTTACCTTGGTGCAGACGACTCCTATATTCAACGCGCCTTACCGTCTGAAACTCAAACCATGTTGAACGAGTCAACTATAGAAATCAACATCCACACAGAGGAGGATCCTCACATTGTGAAGATCGGAAAATCCCTTAGCGCATCAGAACAAGTCACCTTTACTACCTTTCTCCATACCCGCAACCAAGCTTTCGCTTGGTCCTACGCTGACATGCCAGGAATTGATCCTGACATTGCCGTCCATAACATCACCCTAAATCCTGATTCCAAACCAGTCAAACAAAAACTGAGAAAAATGCATCCACGCATTGCCCTCTTGGTCAAAGAAGAGCTTCAATGACTTCTTTCTGTTTCCTTCATCTTGCCTATTGACTATCCTCAATGGATTTCTAACATCGTACCTGTCACTAAAGCGACGGGGGGACTTCGGATATGCACAGATTTCCGAGACCTTAACCTCGCTTGCCCCAAGGATGACTTCCCCCTCCCAAGTATTGATCAACTTGTTGATCTCACTGTGGGCCATGAAATGCTTTCTCTCATGGATGGATTTTTGGGATACAACCAAATTTTGGTTGCCCCTGCCGATCAACATAAAACTACCTTCATAACTCCTTGGGGAACCTTCTGTTATCGTGTCATGCCGTTTGGCCTTAAGAATGCTGGTGCGACCTATCAGCGGGCTATGACTTACATTTTTCATGACATTATGCACACTATCCTTGAGGATTATGTCGATGATCTTCTTGGCAAATCTAAACATTGCAGTGAACATCTCGATGTTTTAACCATTATTTTCGGTCGCCTGTTACAATATTCGGTCCAGCTTCAACCAAAGAAATGTGTCTTTGGTGTTCTTTCGGGAAAACTTCTTGGCTTTATCATCTCTTTGTGTGGCATTGAGGTCGATCCATCTAAAGTCAAAGCTATCCTAGAAATGCCCCCACCCAAAAACCTCAAACAATTACGTAGTTTGCAGGGTAAACTTCAATCTATCCGGCGTTTCATTTCCCAACTCTCGGATCGATGTCAGCCTTTTCATCACCTTCTTAAAAAGGACATTGCCTTTCAATGGAGCGAAGAGTGTCACCAAGCCTTTGAAGCTCTCAAAGCCTATCTCTTGCAACCACCCGTGCTTATCCCACCACAGGACGATCGCCCTTTCTACCTTTACCTTTCCGCCACCGACCACGCCGTAGGAGCCATGCTCACACATCGTGACTCTGAGCATCGAGAACAAGCCGTTTATTATATAAGTCGAACTCTCGTGGATTACGAGACTAGGTATACACATGTAGAAAAATTGTGCCTAGCCCTATCATTCGTAGCCACCAAACTCCGACACTACCTCCTGAATCACAAAACTTTTGTCATCACCAACGCGGACCCCATTCATTATATGTATGCCAAACCTCATCTAAACCAACGCATCACCTAATGGCTTATGCTCCTTGCTAACCTTGATCTTGAATTTATACACCAGAAGTCAATCAAAGGACAAACCATTGCCGATCAACTCGCGGAAGCCCCTGTACCAGGGGCACAATTTACCAATTTTAATTTCCCTGACGAACTCATCGCCACTCTTTCACTCAGGGAAGAGTCGTATCCAATGACCCTCTTCTTCGATGGATCCAAATGCCAGCGTGGTGGAGGAGCCGGCGTTGTTCTCATTCCTCTCGACGCTGAGCCTATGCCTCTTTCATTCCGACTCGATTTCCCCTGCACTAATAATACAGCGGAATACGAGGCCCTTGTTTTGGGTCTCCAGGTTGCGTTACACTTAGGTGTCAAATCTATTAATATTTTTGGTGACTCTCAATTGGTAGTCAATCAAGTTATGGGCATCTACCAATGTAAAAATGAGGAACTTCAAAAGTACAAACATTACGTGGATTCACTTTTGACCTCATTTACTCGTTATTCTATCCAGACCATTCCCCGCTCCACTAACAAATTTGCGGATACTATGGCTTGCTTAGCCTCGCAAATTCCTGCCTCACTAACTGACTCTGACATATTCGTCTTGGTCCAACAACTCTTTGCCCCATCCTACTCAGCCCCGGTTGTTTGTATGATAAATAATGTGTCTGCTAATTCGCAGGATACCTGGTACCACCAATTTCACGACTACCTTACAACCTCCATTCTCCCACCTGACCTTACTAGTACTGGAAAACGTGCTTTTCTTAAACGTGTTTCTCGTTATGTTGTCATGGGGGGACTCCTTTATAAACGTGGCTTTGATGGCATCCTCCTTCGATGTCTAACCGGTGCGGAGGTCACCTATACCATCCAACAAATCCACGACGGTATTTGTGGCAGACATTTTAGTGGCCTTGCCATGGCTAAACGAATCCTTCGCCTAGGTTATTATTGGCCTACTCTTAATAACGACTGCTACGAATATATTAAGTGTTGTGTTATGTGTCAACAACATGCCAACCTTCAACATACTCCTAGCCATCCGCTATCTTTGGCCTTTCTCACAATGGGGTTTAGACCTTATTGGTGAGATTCACCCGCCCTCTTCACAACGTCACCATTGGATAATCATAGCAACCGAATATTACAAAAAATGGGTGGAGGCCATTCCACTCATTTCAATCAAAAAAGAAAAAATCGTTGAATTCGTTAACCATCACATTATCTGTCATTTTGGTATTCATCATCGTCTAATAACAGATAATGGTAAATCTTTCAAAAATAAGTTGTTACAAGACCTTTGTGACAACTTTGGTATCAAACTTAGTTTCTCATCACCTTACTATCCACAGGCCAATGGTCAAGCTGAATCTTCTAATAAAACCCTAACCAAAATCCTCATGAAAGTTGTCAATGAGTCCGGAAGAAATTGGCATGATCACATTCCCTTTGCCCTTTAGGCTTATCGTACTAGCATTCGTACCTCCACTAATGCCACACCTTTTTCTTTGGTATATGGTACTGAGGCTATCTTGCCTCTCGAAATACAAATACCTTCCCTCCGAATATCTCTTCAGGATATTCTCACCAACGACGATTTCCGCCAAGAGCGGTTAGCCCAATTGGAGCTTCTCGACGAGTGTCGTCTTACAGCTCTTGATCACCTTCAAATCTACCAAAAACGCATCAAGTGTGCTTATGATAAGTGACTTCATGAGCGTACCTTTAAGGTTGGTGATCTTGTCCTAAAAGAGAATCAACATGTAACCAAACTAGAAAAGAGCAAACGTGGAAAATTTGCTCCTAATTGGATTGGGCCTTACATTATCACTCACACTTATGGATCAGGCACTTATCGTTTAGCTTCGCTTAATGGTAAACCTGAGCCTGAGCCCCTTAATGCCTTGCATCTTCGACCATTCTACTGTTGAAATTAGTGTTATATCACTTCTTATCTACCTTACGCTCGTCCCTTGAGCTCATTTACCACCGCATACACTTTGTTTCTTACATCTCAAAATCAAATCAGGCTCACATAGTTTGATTATCACCTCCCCTTAAAAGATGCCTTCCCCTTTTTAGTCTAGTCCATGACTTCAAAGTATCAAAATGACACATTCTTAATTAAACACTTATGGGATTTTCTTGAGTCAAACTTCGTACAAAACTAGATGCTTTATGCCCAACGGACATCTAGACCTCTAAATTATACAATAGACTGCTCCCTTGAAGGACAGCTATATGCCAAACTATTGCTACTATTATATATAGACTGCTCCCCCAAAGGACAGCTATACATAAACACCGCATCTGCTACTATAAATAGACTGCTCCCTTGAAGGACAGCTATACACAGTCAGCCTTTATCAGAAGCTTCTCACATTGATCCGCTTCGTGAAGACCTCAAGAACAAAAAAATATATATCCCATGTAGACTTCCCGCATCGATCAGTCTATGTCCAAAAACATAAAAAGCAGTATTCCAAAAAAGCACTTTTGAGTCATGGACTTGTCTATTTAGGTTTTGGTCCTCTTTCGTCAGAATAATCACCTTGTAACACGCTCTCAGCACCCTCACCCATATCTACCACCTCACCTCACCATCTGTCAAAGCAACAAAACTCAAGGGACGTGACGTAATACCCGATATGTTGTGATTATACAACTCTTTTCACCTATCGACTTCTCGTCTATGCAAGGTACCTAGAGGTTCAAGCTCATTCTACGTTAATATGTGGTTTGTTTGGCTCTTCTCAACTATGAGACACTTTCGCCTCTTTTGCTCGACTCTAGGATTGTGTGTTGACCTTAATCAGGACACGATTCCCTACTACTCGGGTATGCTAACTTCCGCTTCACCTATACCTACACCAACAACATTACCCTACCAACACCAACAACATTACCCTACCAACATCAAATTTTTACCAACCAACAAATTGCCTAACCACAACCAAATTGCCTGAATTCACCTCTCCCTGGTTCTAAGGGAGAACTACATCGGTCTGAGGCCCTTCCTTGCTTTGTGCAATGGGCTATGTAGGCAGCACTTAGGAGACACGGGGTCTCCCAAGGTTAGCTCGACCATCCCCTACCATACCCTATCAGGTGTTGTAAATATAGATATTTTTTGTGTATTTCTATTTGCCAACATTCATCTTTATCCTTTTTCAAACAAAACAAAAACAACATTAAAAAAAAAAAAAAAAACAACCATTCTTATTATTCTCATCACTCAAAACCACATACATCTTTAGTTTTATTTTAGATGTTAAACAAATACATCTTCTCTATCATCGACTCGCAGGTCGGCATCCTTATTTATTCTTATATTCCTATGAAATTCACTTAGATCCTTGCACCTCCTCCCGAATCAGGTGGTGATCGTGATCGTCAATGCCCCTCAGTTGGCCTCTCCATCCTCAAAGGTGCCACTGCCATTGGTTCCTCCCACTGATCTGCCAACATCTCCTGTAACATACGAATATGTCCTCTCGCGTGGAGGAATCTTGCCTCTAGTCTCTCCACTCGTAATTGTGAACCCTCTAACAATCCCATTGTCTCATTCACCTGTGTTTGAAGCTGGTGAGCCAAATCCCGCAGACGATCTCTCTCCGCTGTAATCACAGCTATGTCTGGGCGCTCACGTGCACCTCGCAGCTCTGCTACCCACCATACTCTATAGGCCTCTGTCGTTCCCGCATCCATTACCCTACGATCGGCTGCTATCTCTTCTGGCCCTTCTGGAGGTGTAGGCCGGGGAGGTGAGAATGCTGCCCCGTCATCAATCCTCATGTATTGTCTATATGTCATAGGTATATCTTGAACGAACCCAAATTGTCACCGCACGCGATCTAGAGGAATCCTCTCGTACTCACCCGGCATGTGCCCTGCGATCCACCTCAATCGCTCTACACCCCTCAACTCCTCAGCTATGTTCTTTGTCACCATATAGTTCCCGTAAGGCCTCCAACAAATATCCGCAATCGTCACCATCTCCCATACCTGTCTATAATACTCGATGTCATCTATCACGGCCTGGGATCTCGCTTCTTATTCTGTCTGGACCCATCGTCTGAATCCCAACCTTTGCACTCCTGCCTCTCCCGACTCAATGGGTCGGCCTATTGGACGCACACAAACAATATGCTCATAGGCCCAACAATGTAATAAGTATGAACAATCCAGTGTCGTCCTGTGTTTTCGCTTGCAGGCCCATAAACCCCTATATAACTCTGCCAGATATGCGGGTGCCCATGCGAAAGTCACGCTCATTTCTATCATTTCCCAAATAACACTCATCAATCCTTTGGGAAATCTTCCACCTTCCACCCTCGGTAATGCATAATACCCCACTGCTATCATTAATAACACGACCAACCTTGTCTCCTCATGGTGTGTTGCATACATTGTACCATACGTAAATGTTAAACTTCGCTGTGTCAAATCTCATGCAGCTAACCCAAATACTGCTGTTATCGCTGCCCGCCCCGCACTAGGCAATGCCTGATACACTATTTTTCCTATCATTGGGAGTCTCAAAATATGGAACACATCTTCCAAAGTCACTGTCATCTCCCCTGTTGGCAGATAGAAGGTATTCTTTTCTAGATTCCATCTCTCAATCAACGCCTGCAACATAGCATGGTTACGTGTGATTCTTGAATAATAGCGGATTCCACTTAACCCTAAACGATTTATCAATGCCCATTCAGCTGGTGTTACATCCGCTCGGATTCGTGACAATAACACTGGTACTGTACCATTCATCCTTAACCCTGCTTCCGCCTGCATACATCAAAACGACACATAATTATTCAATAAAACAAATCTCCACGGGTTTTTTCTCAAAATTCTGGAAACTCCTACAGTAACCGATATCGGTTATAGATAACCAGTACTAGTTTGCTAACCGATACCAGTTATCTCTTAACAATACCGGTAACTGTCAAAAATGTACCTACCCTGCTTAAAACATACACCTACGATAATTATTTTGCCCGTTTACTCCTATTTATACCTAAAAACATACGTGACCACCCTATTTACCTACCCCATAGCACTCACCCCATCCCCAACCCTTGCCTATCACCTTTTCTTTCTCCTCTTTACCCACTTACACTTCTCTCATCCTATTCACAAAACATGCAAGAATCAAATTACAACCAAACAGTTTACCTCTCGGGATGCAGCAGCTTGGGGCGGAACATGTCTTCCCCCCTCGTCCCTGCCTGCTGGATGCTTCTCCTCGTTCAGCCATGTTCACCACCCTCTTCAAATATAACTTGTCTTTCTGCCTTCTGAATCTCAGCCCACACTCACTTCACCTGTCTCTTTCCTCCTTATCACTCAAATTCTTTCATGCAATTACCTGTATCAGTCGTCAAACAGCGTCGTATTCGCATATTTAACTTGTTACATGCATCTAAAAATAAGAATGCTAAAAATAAGAACTTAAGTTGCCAACCAAGCAATTCTATTTTTAGGAAAATAATTCTGGAATAACCGATATCGGTTACATAACCGCTATCGGTCATCTAACTACTGACATCGGTTACATAACCGATATTGGTCATGTGTCCCCTTTTTTGCTTAAACCTAAGCCGTTTCTTCATTTTTGCAAATTTTTGTGGCGCCCGTCCCTTTTTCCTGCATAAACAACACCATTATCTATAATTTTTCATCAAATCCATATCTCATCACAATTTCATCAATATCATCTTTCTCTATTACAAAAACAAAAAAGCCATCAACAAACGATATAAAAAAAAAACCATGAATCTATACACTATTTTGATCCAACTCAGCAGCTACATACATTCAATTTCACAAACCAGCGACAAAACACATACAACATTTCATAACACAACATGTCAATTAAACTCATCATCTATATATACATACATCCCATCAACAAAAGACATCAACACCATCAATATATAAACCATGTGGATAAAACTCATCATACATTAAATATCACAAACCATCGACAAAACACTTAAAACATTTTAAAGACGGTATGTGGGTCAAAATCATCATATCTATATATCAAAAGTTTCAAATATACAATGTGCCCTGCATAGGGGCCTCTGTGATCTCATAATAATACAAAGCCGGCACGCAAGCCGCAATAACTGTCAATAATCTCGACTCGGCTCGCAGGCCGGTCTCTCCTATCAAAAATATACTCAGCTCGCAGGCCAGTATCACCTATACAACCTATACTTGGCTCGCAGGCCGGTATATAGAATAAATAAATGAATACATCATATGTAGGCACGCAGGCCTCTATAAACATAACCGGTTCGTAGACCGGTACCCATATCCACTGTACAAACACAAACTATCTCCTCTGCAGGGATCCCTCATCTCTCCCCACCGCCCTCCGCCTGTCTCCCTGCTAGTCCCTGTGCTGCCTCTCGCCTCCTCCCTGTAACGGACCCACTGGCTGTGGCTGCACCCCCTGGGATCTCTAGTTACGTGATGTCTCAGCTCTGTGTGCCGCATATGGCTGATAGTCAGCCCCAGTACCATCAAGAACATCCTGATAATATTAGGCCTCCGCTCTCGCCTCCATATAGCAGGCCCATGCCACCATGACTACTGGGGCTGGTCCCCCGACTCCTAATAATAGTGCCCCCTGTGCTGGTGCCTGTGGCTGTATGGGTTCCTGTGCTGGTGCCGCTGGTGGTGCCACTGGTGGTGCCTGTGGTGGGGCCTGTGGCTGTACCTGTGCCTGGGCTAGCTGCCCCTGTAAGACACCTATCTGTGCCTGTGCAGTCGTAAGCTGCCCCTGTAATAACTGTACCTGGCCCCTGAGCTGGTCCCTCTCTACTCTAATAGCCGCTAAGTCTAGCTATGCGGGATGTGCTCTCCTCGTGGCTCTCTCCCCTGCCCACCATACCAAAAATGCTCCTATGCAGCCGGCATCACCTACAGTATCATCTGCTGGTCTCTCAGCTACCCAATCTAGGTCCATAGGCTGTGGTGCAGGCAGTGGAGCCTCTACATCATCCCTCCGGTACTGAGGGAAGGGAGGTGGCTCATCCTGTCGTAGCCCTAACTGTCGTCATACCCTCTCCAGGGGTATCCGCTCATACTCTCTCGGCCTCTGTCCCGCTATCCAGAATGTATACATGATCCACCACAACTGTGATCGGGCTCCTCCGCGGGGCTGATGACCTCCGTAAGGCCTCCATACAATATCCAGGGTAGTCACACCCTATAATACATGCCGGTAATACGCTACATCCTGTCTGGTGAGAACTACTCGTGGCTAGCCCACGACCCCCAGCCACCTTTGAAAGCCATATCTATAAATCACCTGTGGCCCTGGCTGTTGGGGTAGCCCTATTGGTCGAATGCATATGATATTCTCATATGCCTAGCAGTGTAACAAAAATGTAGAGCAAATCCCGAATCACCTCATCCGGCGGTAGCCCCACAGCTCTCGGTATAACTGCACCAGGTATACTGGTGCCCAAGAATAACATGTATGCTCCTCAGCCATCTCGTGTAATACCCCCATCAGCGCCCGTGGAAAGCAGCCTCCCTTTGAGTTCAGGAGGGTGAAGCATGTAATGCCGATCATCATCAACATGGCAAGCCGTGTCTCATGTCAGTGGGCACGATACATATCCCCATAGGCGATGCTTGCGCTGTGATAAGTCAATAGCGCGGCCGCATCCCCGAATACCTATAGGATGTTGTCCATAGCTGTCTCTGCATCCACCTGGAAGACTACCTCTCCATCAATCAGTAATCTAAGGATGTGATACACATCCTCCAATGTAATGGTCATCTCTCCAGTTGGGAGATGGAACACATTGGTCACCGGATCCCATCTCTCGATGAGGGCGACCATAAGACTGTGATCCCTCTCTATTGCCCTATAATGTTGGACTCCGCCGAGTCCCACCTCGCGCATGATGGCCCACATCGCTACGGACACGTGTGGCCGCATCCGTCTCAACAACGGGGGCATCCTATCCCACATCGTCAGCTGCTGACGTGCCTGCAAAACCAACTCACTTCATTAGACCTACCCTTTCAAACAACAACTCCTTTAACCTTTTATACCCCCTTTTACCCACCCGACCACACAACCGCCCCATTTCCCCCCCCAACCTACTAGCCACCCTTCCTCTCCACCTCTACCCCTTCCCTCTTCAACCCCAACAATAAACACAAAACCCCAACCATTAATACCAACACTACCAAAACAACCCAAACACTACCAACACACCCAAACAACAACCCAAACACTACCAAAACACCTACACAACAACCCAAACACTACCAACACACCCAAACAACAACCCAAACACCCACACAGTAACCCCAACAACGACCACACATTCAAAATAACAACCAAACCCAACCAACCAAATAAATAATCCTAGCTACGGACCGGTACCGATCACCCATGACCACCACCGGTCCCCTCTCCACCGACACCGGTCGACGTACGACTGACACCGGTCACCCACGAACCCACCCTGCCCCAAAACTTCTTGACCGATGTTGGTCGCTTAGTGACCGTCATCGGTCACTGAAAAATTGCCGGGCCGAACCCGGCGCGCCCCTCCCAAATCCATTTTCCCCCTATTTATCCCTATTTACCCACCCAAACACCCTAAAAATCTACCCACCCTACCGCCTTGCCCTATTTAACTCATCTATCCTCTTCATTTTTCAAATAACTTCAATTTATTCATTATTTTACCAAAACATGGATTCCTACCCAAACCCCCAAAAATAGCTTAACAACATCAAATTCACACAATGAGAGGTTTCGAACCTACCGGTACGACGACACGTCATCGTGGTGGGATGGGTGGTGGTGGTCCAGCTGGTCCAGCACCTCCAGCTCCTCCTGGCTGTGCCATGGCTCTAACTCTCCTCTCCTGGGTCCACTAATCAAATGCTGCCTCCTCCTCGCTAGGGCCTACCAATCACTCACTTCTCCACTCAAATAGTGCCACCTCAGCCGACAAACTCAACAATCTCGCCACAACACCTCAGACAACTAAAATTAGTTTTTAAATTAACAATATGACAATGACAGGCCGTATTTTTCTTTTTATAGGTTTTTCGACCTATAACCGATATCGGTTCTATTATGCCCTAAAGAACCGGTATCGGTCACTTAACCGATATCGGTCATAGATAATCGATATCGGTTTTATCCCACCTCTTCCCCAATTTCTGACCTTATTTACTAATCGCCCTTTCTCACAACATCGCCTATATCCACCTTGGCTGAAAACCCTTTGTTAACTTCATTGGCCTGACCCAAGGCCGCACCCAACCATTTGGCCCGACCCAAGGCCGCACCCAACCATTTGGCCCAACCCAAGGCCGCAACCATCCATTTGGCCCGACCCAAGGCCGCAACCATCCATTTGGCCCAACCCAAGGCCGTAACCAACCATCTGGCCCGACCCAAGGCCACAACCAACCATTTGGCCCAATCCAAGGCCGCACCCAACCATTTGGCCCGACCCAAGGCCACACCAATTAAATACCTCGCCCAACATCAACAAAATACAATTTTATCCACCCATCATGTAGCTTTTTGTTCAATCGAGCTCACATGTTCGTGTTTTAGCATGATTAGGGTCCTTGACTTGATCAGTCGACCAACTTTGCCGAGACCAAGACCGTGACGTTTATCTCAACCAAACCAACCATTTGGTACTTGCCGAACATGCCTAAATGTTTCTGTACCTTACCCGTTATATCCCCTGGAGCTACTTCCTATGCCTTGGATACTAGGATTATATCACCCTTGTTTGGATAAACTATCGACCTTTGCCTATGAATTGCTTGTTTGCTCTTCAAATCATGTACCCTAGTCACACTACTCTGCATTTCAACGTGCGTCTGCTTCCTTGAACCTACCCCACCATCTTACCATCATCTCCACACCATTTCTCTTTATCAACCCTATCCCTGATTTCACGCTACCTCAATCTGTGATAGATTTGAGGGGGATTACCTATACCCTTAACAGGGGTAACCACTTCTTATTATTGTCTGTGCAGCTTTAAAAAAGACAAGCTACACGACAACAAGGGGCTAATGTAGACACCAAATTTGTGTCTTACAACCCCCTGTGCCCCGCATCTCATTTCGCAACCTAACCTCATCACCTAAACCTTACACAATTATTTATTAATTACCTTATAATTAATAAATCCACATCGCCATACCTGCCCACCTCATTTCGCCACCTCATCATGACCTAGTCTTAACCCTAAATTAACCTAATTAAGACCTATAACTTGGTCCACATCCACACCCATGACTAATTACTCCTCATCCGCACCTAAAAAACAACCTCATAATGACTTGACCAAGCCCGCAACTAATCCCTCGGGAGAAAAAAGAGGAAAAAGCTGGCTATTTTACTAAAAATAGCCCACTTTGACCTGACCGATACCAGTTCCTACTCGACCGCCGTCAGTTACGTAACCGCCATCGGTTCCCTGTAAATCACCACTCCCAACCAAAAATAAGGGTGGGATTTTTAGGGGATCCGAAGGACAAATCATTGGAAGAATCTGGAATTTACTTGGCTGAACAGAGACAAGTGAAAGAAAAGGAAGAAGAGTTTGCAGAGAAGGAGATCAAGCCCAAAAACTACAACTGAGTAACCAGAGCCTTGTGACACTCATCGGAGTATCAGGAGAGGAGATAGCTCATCTTGGGTTGTCAGATCATCCTACTTGAGCCCTGTCTTCGTCATCACAGTCCCAAAACCTGCATTTTCCATCAATAACTAGTAGTCCTTCCCAGACAAAAAGGAGTTCTTCGCAGTCGATCTGATCTTTCTCTACGGTACGCGCACACCCTCTCGACATTCAACAGGTATTCCTCCTAACCCTAACCTTATCTGTTTCTTAAAGGAATGAAAGGATAGAAGCAACTCTATTCCCAAAATTTGAAACATTCCGTGCGAAACAGTTTCCTATACATGGTTCTTTCTTAAAATTATGCTTTGTGCAGAAAAAAAGATTTTCTTCTCCTCTCAAGGTTTGTTTTTCTTTCGTAGATGTTAGGAACCCGTGTTCTTACCCTTCTATTTGTTTTATAGTAGATTATTTATTTTGAACGCATATGCTTTGTAAGTCATCCCTTTGGCATATTTCAATAATCCCACATGTGTGGGAAGTAGTAGTTTCTTCAATAAGAATTAATATATAAGAAGGTGTTGAGGCTCAATGAAGCATCCATGAATATATTGTATTGGAATAGGTAAAATAGTGTTGTAGGGTCTTCACGTCTAGTAACAGAGCACTTTACACGGCCAAATTTTTTGTCTTCTCTGTTCAAATACTCACGGCGATCTAATTCTGCCCATTGTATACTCTCACCTCACCCAACCAGGATCTTGGTGATCAGAAAGTGGTCCAGATCTTGTTACATTTTGTTCCACAGATTTGGGTAGAAGTTGTTAGTTGTGTCGTTTCCAGCAACTTTGCATTCTATTCGAATTCTGTTACCATACTAGTCAGTTTCGATTAGAAACCAGATGATTGGTTTATAGGAAAAGAACAAAGATTACAGACATCCAATGCTAGAAAAAGGAAAATCATAAGCACTCCTAAACTTTCACACAAAAACTTGGCATGGGAATTAGCTAGAGCCAAGCAACCTTGAAAGTTCTAGGTGGTTATATCCATCTCCAAACTAGAAACTTCAGAAATCATCCTTCATCATTTTCTCATGATATTTCTTCTTTTTTCTACATGTAGGATATTCAGAGGGTGCTTGACAATGCTCTTGTTCACAAATGCAGTTAGGAATTAAAAATCAGGCATTGTAAATTCATTCTTTTAGCCATATCTTTCATATTCTAGTTATGTTTTCCCTGAAACTTTCCCAGAACATTCAAAATCCCTGTCCCTGAATTTCATGCATTGAGGATCTGAGACCCAATTCCATTTATATCACTCATAAAAAAACTAAAAACCATTGGTTATGGTTTTCATCCATGATTACACGCAAGTTGGGGGATTGTGATGCGATCTTGGAAGCGAGCTCGGCGCCAGATCGGAGGTAAGCTCCGGTGAAATCTCTGCACAAGCTCTGAGGTACTTAGTAAAATCCAAAAAGGGTGTGACACATGGACTTCCTTGGAGGTCACCCATCCCAGTACTACTCTGGCCCAAGCACACTACACTGTAGAGTTCTGATGGGATCTGGTGCACAAACGCTGATAAGATCACACCCATTAGGAATTTTTTGTCATGTTATCCTTATGGGAGATGGGTGTAAGCCACCACAACCATCCACATAGCCACTACACAAGATTGAATTTCTAAGGGGGTTTCAAGACGGGATTTGTGCAAGTCTAAGGTACAAGTTCTCTCTATGGTCATGCCGAGCTCCGAGAAAGAGGTTAAGGACGGTGCTTCCTCTACATGGTTCTTTCTTAAAATTACGCTTTGTGTAGAATCAAAGATTTTCTTCTCCTCTCAAGGTTTGGTTTCCATTCGTAGATGTTAGGAACCTGTGTTCCTACCCTTCTATTTGCTTCATAGTAGATTAGTTACTTTGGACGCATATGCTTTGTAAGTCGTCCCTCCAGCATATTTTAATAATCCCACGTGTGTGGCAAGGAGTAGTTTCTTCAATAGGAATTAGTATATAAGAAGGTGTTGAGGCTCAATGAAGCATCCACAAATATATTGTATTACGCTTGCTCAAAGGAGGTTTCCCCCTCGAAGAGGTCTGCGATTTAATATCATTTTGAGTTCTTTTACTTTAGCAATTTGTTACAAGTAGTTTCCATTTCTACTTACATTATTGTGATTGGTAAAATAGTGTTATAGGGTCTTCATGTCTGGTACCGGAGCACTTCCATGACCAATTTTTCTTCTTCTCTCTTATGATACTTGCAGTAATCTAATTCTTCCCATTGTATGCTCTCACCTCACCTAACCAGGATCTTGGTGATCAGAAATTGGTCTAGATCTTGTTGCATTATGTTCTATAGATCTGAGTAGAAGTTTTGATTTGTGCCATATCTAACAATTTTGCACTATGTTCACATATTGTTACGATGCCAGCTAGTTTTGGGTAGAAACCAGATGACCGGTTTATAGGAAAAGAACAAAGATTGTAGACATGCAGTGCCAAAAGAAGGAAAATCAAAAGTAGACCTAAAATTTCACATGGAAACTTGGTATGGGCATTAGCTAGAGCCAATAAACCTTGAAAGTTCCAGGTGGTTGTCTCCATCTCCAAACGAGAAGCTTCAAAAATCATCCTTCATCTTTTTCTCGTGGCATTTATTCTTTGTACTGTGTGTAGGATCTTTAGAGGGTGCTTGACAATGCTCTTGTTCACAAATGCAGTTAGGTTTTAAAAATCAAGCATTGGAAATTAAGTCTTTTAGCCATATCTTTCAAATTCTATATATGTTTTCCCTTAAAATTTCCCGGAACACCCGAAATCCTCGTCCCCTCATTTCATGCGTTGAGGATCTGAGACCTGATTCCACTTTTATCACTAAGAAATCACCATTTTCTATTTTTTTAGGGTTTGTTATAACCTCTTCGTTTTTACCCATTTGTCTTGAAATTCGCACACATTCTTCCTTTCACTATTCTTCTCCTTTTTTCCTCAAGGAAACAATTTCCAGTTCTTATCATTATAGCCCCCAAATCAAAATTTTCCTCCATTAAAGTTTCCTAGAAAGCGCCAAAAACCCCATTCAAGTTAATTATCCTCATTTTCTTGATCTCAAATCCCAAATTGCAATTACTAAACGTGTTTTAGAAAAAAAAAATTCTATCAATTGTAAAAGAATAATAAAAACTAAAAAACCCCTGGTTATGGTTGTCACCCGTGATTGCTTGCAGGTTGGTGGCATGTGATGCGATCTTGGAGTCGAGCTCGATGCCAGATCAGAGGCAAGATTTGAGGAAAGCTCATCACGAGCTCAGAGGTACATCGTAAAATCCAAAAATGGTGCGACACCCGTACTTCCTGGGAGTTCACCCATCCTATTACTACTCTAGCCCAAGCATAATTAACCACAGAGTTTTGATGGGATCTGTTACACAAATGTTGGTATGATCACACCCATTATGAATTGTTTGTCATGTTATCCTTATGTGAGATGGGTGTAAGCCACCGTAACCATCCATATAGCCATGACATAAGATTGAGTTTCTAAGGGGGTTTCAAGATGGGCTTTATGCAAGTATAAGGTACAAGTTCTCTCTATGGTCGTGCCGAGTTCCGAGAAAGAGGTTAAGGATGGTGTTTCCTCTACATGGTTCTTTCTTAAAATTACACTTTGTGGAGAACAAAATATTTTCTTCTCCTCTCAAGGTTTGGTTTTCATTCGTAGATTTTAGGAGCCCGTGTTCCTACCCTTCTATTTTCTTTATAGTAGATTAGTTACTTTGGACGTATACACTTTGTAAGTCATCCCTTTGGCATATTTCAATAATCTCACGTGTGCGGGAAGTAGTAGTTTCTTCAATAGGAAATAGTGTATAAGAAGGTGTTGAGGCTCAATGAAGCATCCATGAATATATTGTATTGCACTTGTGCAAAGGAGGTTGCCCCCTTGAAGAGGCCTATGATTTAATATCATTCTGAGTTCTTTTACTTTAGCGACTTGTTGCAAGTTGTCTCAATTTCTAGTTACATTATTGTGATTTGTAAAATAGTGTTGCAGGGTCTTCACGTCTGGTACTGGAGAAATTTCCACAGCCAATTTTTTTTCTTCTCTCTTCATATACTCACCGGCGATCTAATTCTGCCCATTGTATACTCTCACCTCACCCAACCAGGATCTTGGTGATCAGAAAGTGGTCTAGATCTTGTTACATTTTGTTCCATAGATTTGGGTAGAAGTTGTTAGTTGTGTCAGTTTCCAGCAACTTTGCATTTCATGTCTCAAATTCTGTTACCATACTAGTCAGTTTCAGATTAGAAACCAGATGATTGGTTTATAGGAAAAGAACAAAGATTACAGACATCTAGACGCCAGAAAAAGGAAAATCATAATCACTCCTAAACTTTCACACAAAAACTTGGCACGGGAATTAGCTAGAGCCAGGCAACCTTGAAAGTTCCAGGTGGTTTATATCCATCTCCATTTTACATGTAGGATCTTCGGTGGGTGCTTGACAATGCTCCTATTCATAGATGCTGTCAGGGTTTAAAAATTAGGCATTGGAAATTTGGTCTTTTAGCCATATATTTTTGTATGCTAGTTATATTTTCCCTAAAACTTTCTCGAAACACTCGAAATCCTAGTCCCCGCATTTCATGCATTGAGGATCCGCGACCCGATTCCACTTTTATCACTCAGAAATTGCCATTTTCTATGTTTTAAGGGTTTTCTATAACCTCTTCGTTTTTTACCTGTTTGCCCCAAAATTCACACATGTTTTTCCTTTCACTATTTCGCTCCTTTTTGGCTCAAGGAAACAATTTCCAGTTCTTATCATTACAGCCCCCAAATTACATTTTTCCTCCATTAAAGTTGTATAAAAATCGCCAAAACCCCTGTTCAAGTCTATCATCCTCATTTTCTTGATCTCAAATCCTAAATTGCCATTACTAAACATGTTTTAGAAAGTGTTTTTCTATAAATTGCAAAAGAATTTAAAAAAAAACTAAAAACCATTGGTTATGGTTTTCATCCATGATTGCACGCAAGTTGGGGGATTGTGATGCGATCTTGGAAGCGAGCTCGGCGCCAGATCGAGAGGTAAGCTCCGAGTGAAATCTCAGTGCACAAGCTCTAGAGGTACTTTGTAAAATCCAAAAGGGGTATGACACCAGGACTTCCCAGGAGGTCACCCATCCCAATACTACTCTAGCTGAAGCACGCCTAACTGCAAAGTTCTGATGGGATCTGGTGCACAAACGCTGATAAGATCACACACCATTAGGAATTTGTTTGTCATGTTATCCTTAAGGGAGATGGGTGTAAGCCACCACAACCATCCACATAATCACTACACAAGATTGAATTTCTAAGGGGGTTTCAAGATGGGATTTGTGCAAGTCTAAGGTACAAGTTCTCTCGATGGTCATGCCGAGCTCCGAGAAAGAGGTTAAGGACGGTGCTTCCTCTACATGGTTCTTTCTTAAACATACGCTTTGTGTAGAATCGGAATATTTTCTTCTCCTCTCAAGGTTTTGGGTTTCCATTCGTAGATGTTAGGAACCCGTGTTCCTACCCTTCTATTTGCTTCATAGCAGATTAGTTACTTTGGATGCATATGCTTTGTAAGTCGTCCCTCCAACATATTTTAATAATCCCACGGTGTGGCAAGGAGTAGTTTTCTTCAATAGGAATTAGTATATAAGAAGGTGTTGAGGCTCAATGAAGCATCCACAAATATATTGTATTACGCTTGCTCAACAGGAGGTTTCCCCCTCGAAGAGGTCTGCGATTTAATATCATTTCTGAGTTCTTTTACTTTAGCAATTTGTTACAAGTAGTTTCCATTTCTACTTACATTATTGTGATTGGTAAAATAGTGTTATCAGGGTCTTCATGTCTGGTACCCGAAGCACTTTCCATGACCAATTTTTCTTCTTCTCTCTTCATGAATACCTTGCAGTAATCTAATTATTCCCATTGTATGCTCTCACCGCACCTAACCCAGGATCTTGGTGATCAGAAATTGGTCTAGATCTTGTTGCATTATGTTCTGTATATCTGAGTAGAAAGTTGTGAGCTTTGTGCCACTATCTAGCAATTTTGCACTATGTTCACATATCTGTTAGCAATGCCAGCTCAGTTTTGGGTAGAAACCAGATGACCGGTTTATAGGAAAAGAACAAAGATTGTAGACATGTAGTGCCAAAAGAAGGAAAATCAAAAGTAGACCTAAAATTTCACATGGAAACTTGGTATGGGGCATTAGCTAGAGCCAAGAAACCTTGAAAGTTCCAGGTGGTTGTCTCCATCTCCAAACGAGAAGCTTCAAAAATCATCCTTCATCTTTTTCTCATGGCATTTATTCTTTGTACTGTGTGTAGGATCTTTAGAGAGGGTGCTTGACAATGCTCTTGTTCACAAATGCAGTTAGGGTTTTAAAAATCAAGCATTGGAAAATTAAATCTTTTAGCCATATCTTTCAAATTCTAGATATCCGTTTTCCCTTAAAACTTTCCCGGAAACACCCGAAATCCCTGTCCCCCTCATTTCATGCGTTGAGGATCTGAGACCCGATTCCACTTTTATCACTCAGAAATCGCCATTTTCTATTTTTTTAGGGGTTTGTTATAACCTCTTCATTTTTTACCCATTTGTCCCAAAATTCGCACACATTCTTCCTTTCACTATTCTTCGCTCCTTTTTTCCTCAAGGAAACAATTTCCAGTTCTTATCATTATAGCCCCCAAATTGCAAATTTTTCCTCCATTAAAGTTTGCCTAGAAAGTGCCAAAAACCCCTGTTCAAGTTAATTATCCTCGTTTTCTTGATCTCAAATCCCAAATTGCAATTGATAAACGTGTTTTAGAAAAAAATTTCTCTATCAATTAATAGAAAAAAGAATAATTAAAAACTAAAAACTAAAAACCCCTGGTTATGGTTGTCACCCGTGATTGCTTGCAGGTTGGTGGCATTGTGATGCGATCTTGGAGGTCGAGCTCGATGCCAGATCGGAGGCAAGATTTGAGGAAAGCTCATGGCACGAGCTTCAGAGGTACATCGTAAAATCCAACAAAGGGTGCGACACCCGAGACTTCCTGAGAGTTCACCCATCCTAGTACTACTCTAGCCCAAGCATGCAATTAACCACAGAGTTCTGATGGGATCCTGTTGCACAAATGTTGGTATGATCACACCCCTTATGAATTGTTTGTCATGTTATCCTTATGTGAGATGGGTGTAAGCCACCGCAACCATCCATATAGCCATGACATAAGATTGAGTTTCTAAGGGGGTTTTCAAGATGGGATTTATGCAAGTATAACGTACAAGCTCTCTCTATGGTCGTGTCAAGTTCTGAGAAAGAGGTTAAGGATGGTGTTTCCTCTACATGGTTCTTTCTTAAACTTACACTTTGTGCAGAACAGAATATTTTCTTCTCCTCTCAAGTTTTGGTTTTCATTTGTAGATGTTAGGAGCCCGTGTTCCTACCATTCTATTTGCTTTATAGTAGATTAGTTACTTTGGACGCATACGCTTTGTAAGTCGTCCCTTCGGCATATTTTAGTAATCTCATGTGTGCAAGAAGTAGTAGTTTCTTCAATAGGAATTAGTGTATAAGAAGGTGTTGAGGCTCAATGAAGCATCCACAAATATATTGTATTGCGCTTGCGTAAAGGAGGTTGCCCCCTCAAAGAGGCATGCGATTTAATATCATTTCGAGTTCTTTTACTTTAGCGACTTGTTGCAAGTTGTTTCCATTTCTACTTACATTATTGTGATTGGTAAAATAGTGTTGCAAGGTCTTCACGTCTGGTACTGGAGCAATTTCCACGACCCATTTTTTTTCTTATCTCTTCATATACTGGTGGAGATCTAATTCTTCCCATTGTATGCTCTCACCTCACCCAACCAGGATCTTGGTATAAAGAATGTGATCTAGATCTTGTTGCATTTTGTTCTACAGATCTGGGTAGAAGTTGTGAGTTGTACCGTTTCTAACAACTTTACATTCCGTTTTCATTCTATTAGCATGCCAGTTAGTTTTGGGTAGACACCAGATGACTGGTTTATAGGAAAAGAACAAATATTTCAAACATCCAGTGCCAGAAGAAGTAAAATCACAAGCACTCTTAAAATTTCACACAGAAACTTGGCATGTGCATTAGCTAAAACCAGGAAACCTTGAAAGTTCCAGGCGGTTGTCTCCATCTCCAAAACCAGAAGCTTCAGAAATCATCCTTCATCGTTTTCCTCATGACCTTTTTCTTTTCTTTGTTCTGTGTTAGGATCTTGTGGGTGCTTGACAATGCTCCTGGTCACATATGATTCATTGTTTAAAAAAATCAGGCAATTAGAAATTGGTCTTTTAGCATATCTTTTCATATCGATTCCCCGTTTTCCCTAAAACTTTTTTGGATCACCCGAAATCCCCGTCCCCACATTTCATGCATTGAGGATCCGAGTCTCGATTCCACTTTTATCACTCAGAAATCACCATTTTCTATGTTTTAAGGGTTTGCTATAACCTCTTCATTTTTTACCCGTTTGCCCCGAAAAAAATCAAAACCCTTTCTTCCTTCACTATTCCGTCTCCTATTTGCCTCGAAATAATTTCCGTTTCTATCATTGGCATAGTCCCCCAAATTGCATTTTTTCCTTTCCTCCAATTAAATTGTATGAACAGTGCCAAAACCCCTGTTTCAAGTCCATTAGCCTCATTTTCTTGATCTAAAATCCAAAATTACCATTAATACCTACGGTTTTACAAAGCATTTTTCTATCCATGAAAGAAAAAAAACTAAAAACTAAAACTTAAAAAACCCTTATTTCGGGTTCACCGTAATTCCAATGCAAGTTTGGGGATTGTGGTGTTTATTCTTGGAGGTGAGCTCGGTGCAAGATCGGAGGCAACCTCCAGAAAGTTTGCAGAGCTTCGAGGTACTTGGTAAAATCCGAAAGGTGCAACACCGAGACTTCCCAGGAGGTCCACCCCTCCCATTACTACTCTAGCCCAAGTGCGCTAGCTACAGAGTTTTGATGGGATCCAGTGCACAAAGCTGTTGATCAAGAAGCCCATTATGAGTTGTTTTGTTCATGCTATCCTTATGGGAGATGGGTGTAAAGCACCACACCATCCACATAGCCACGACAGAAGATTGAAGTTTCAGGGGGTTTTTCAAGAATGAAGTTTTGCAAGTCTAAAGGACAAGCTCTCGCTAATGGTCGTGGCAAGTTCTGAGAAAGAGGTTAAGGATGGGTTTCCTCTACATGGTTCTTTCTTAAACTTACACTTTGTGCAGACAGAAATATTTTCTTCTCCTCTCAAGTTTTGGTTTTCATTTGTAGATGTTAGGAGCCCGTGTTCCTACCATTCTATTTGCTTTAATAGTGAATTAGGTTTTACTTTGGACGCATCGCTTTGGTAATCGTCCCTTCGGCATATTTTAGTAATCTCATTGTGCAGAAGTAGTAGTTTCTTCAATAGGAATTATTTGTATAAGAAGGTGTTGAGGTGCTCATGAAGCATCCACAAATATATTGTATTGCGCTTGCGTAAAG
Source organism: Taxus chinensis (assembly GCA_019776745.2). Classification (NCBI taxonomy): domain Eukaryota; kingdom Viridiplantae; phylum Streptophyta; class Pinopsida; order Cupressales; family Taxaceae; genus Taxus; species Taxus chinensis. Next base: position 97,871,339 of record CM034155.1, read on the forward strand.
GAGGTTGCCCCCTCAAAGAGGCATGCATTATATCATTTCGAGTTCTTTTACTTTAGCGACTTGTTGGTCAAGTTGTTTCCATTTCTACTTACATTATTGTGATTGGTAAAATAGTGGTTTTCACATAGTTCTTCACTCTGTTATCAGGGCAATTTCCACGACCATTTTTTTTTTTTTTCTCTTCGCTTTCAGTCTCTCGCGATCTAATTCTGCCCATCGTATGCTCTCACCTCACCCAACTGGGATCTTGATGATTAGAAAGTGGTCCAAATCTTGTTGCATTATGTTTTGCAAATCTGGGTAGAAGTTGTGAGCTATGTCACTTCCAACAACTTTACATTCTGTTCGCATTCTATTAGCATGTCTGTCAGTTTCGGGTAGAAACTAGATGACCGGTTTACATGAAAAGAACAAAGATTGTAGTCATCCAAAACCGAAAGAAGGAAGATCACAAGCACTCCTAAACTTTCACATGGAAACTTGGCATGGGCATTAGCTAGAGCCAAGCAACCTTGAAAGTTCCAGGCGGTTGTCTCCATCTCCAAACCAGAAGCTTCAGAAATCATCCTTCATCGTTTTCTCATGACCTTTTTTCTTTGTTCTGTGTTTAGGATCTGTGGTGGGTGCTTGACAATGCTCCTGTTCACATATGCAGTCAGGGTTTAAAAATCAGGCATTAGAAATTTGGTCTTTTAGCCATATCTTTCATATACTAGTTCCGTTTTCCCTAAAACTTTTTTGGATCACCCGAAATCCCCGTCCCCACATTTCATGCATTGAGGATCCGAGTCTCGATTCCACTTTTATCACTCAGAAATCACCATTTTCTATGTTTTAAGGGTTTGCTATAACCTCTTCATTTTTTACCCGTTTGCCCCGAAAATCAAACCCGTTCTTCCTTTCACTATTCCGCTCCTATTTGCCTCAAGGAAATAATTTCCTTTTCTTATCATTGCAGCCCCCAAATTGCATTTTTCCTCCATTAAATTTGTATAGAAAGTGCCAAAACCCCTGTTCAAGTCCATTAGCCTCATTTTCTTGATCTAAAATCCAAAATTACCATTAATAAACGTGTTTTACAAAGCATTTTTCTATCCATTAATAGAAAAAAAAAACTAAAAACTAAAAACTAAAAACCCTTATTTCTGGTTCACCCGTAATTACATGCAAGTTGGGGGATTGTGGTGTGATCTTGGAGGTGAGCTCGGTGCAAGATCGGAGGCAACCTCCAAAGAAATCTTGGCATGAGCTTCGAGGTACTTGGTAAAATCCGAAAAGGGTGCAACACCGAGACTTCCCAGGAGGTCACCCATCCCATTACTACTCTAGCCCAAGTGCGCTTAGCTACAGAGTTTTGATGGGATCCAGTGCACAAACGCTGGTATGATCACACCCATTATGAGTTGTTTGTCATGCTATCCTTATGGGAGATGGGTGTAAGCCACCACAACCATCCACATAGCCACGACAGAAGATTGAGTTTCTAAGGGGGTTTCAAGATGAGATTTTTGCAAGTCTAAAGTACAAGCTCTCTCTATGGTCGTGTCAAGTTCTGAGAAAGAGGTTAAGGATGGTGTTTCCTCTACATGGTTCTTTCTTAAACTTACACTTTGTGCAGAACAGAATATTTTCTTCTCCTCTCAAGTTTTGGTTTTCATTTGTAAATGTTAGCGAGCCCGTGTTCCTACCATTCTATTTGCTTTATAGTAGATTAGTTACTTTGGATGCATACGCTTTGTAAGTCGTCCCTTCGGCATATTTTAGTAATCTCATGTGTGCAAGAAGTAGTAGTTTCTTCAATAGGAATTAGTGTATAAGAAGGTGTTGAGGCTCAATGAAGCCATCCACAAATATTTTGTATTGCACTTGCGTAAAGGAGGTTGCCCCCCTCAAAGAGGCATGCGATTTAATATCATTTCGAGTTCTTTTACTTTAGCGACTTGTTGCAAGTTGTTTCCATTTCTACTTACATTATTGTGATTGGTAAAATAGTGTTGCAAGGTCTTCACGTCTGGTACTGGAGCAATTTCCACGACCCATTTTTTTTCTTATCTCTTCATATACTGGTGGAGATCTAATTCTTCCCATTGTATGCTCTCACCTCACCCAACCAGGATCTTGGTATAAAGAATGTGATCTAGATCTTGTTGCATTCTGTTCTACCAGATCTAGGTAGAAGTTGTGAGTTGTACCGTTTCTAACAACTTTACATTCCGTTTTCATTCTATTAGCATGCCAGTTAGTTTTGGGTAGACACCAGATGACTGGTTTATAGGAAAAGAACAAAGATTTCAAACATCCAGTGCCAGAAGAAGTAAAATCACAAGCACTCTTAAAATTTCACACAGAAACTTGGCATGTGCATTAGCTAGAACCAGGAAACCTTGAAAGTTTCAAGCAGTTGTCTCCATATCCAAACCAGAAGCCTCATAAATCATCCTTCGTCATTTTCTCGCGACCTTTCTTCTTTGTTTTGCGTGTAGGATCTTCGGTGGGTGCTTGACAATGCTCCTGTTCACAGATGTAGTCAAGTTTTAAAAATCACACGAGGCACTAAAAATTTGGTCTTTTAGCCATATCTTTCGTATGCTAGTTCCATTTTCCCTGAAACTTTCCCGAAACACTCGAAATCTCTGACACCGCATTTCATGCTTTGAGGATTCAAGACCTGATTCAACTTCTATCACTCAGAAATCACCATTTTCTATGTTTAAAGAGTTTTTTATAACCTCTTTGTGTTTTACTTGTTTGCCCCGAAATTTGCACACATTCTTCCTTTCACTATTTCACTTCTTTTTGCCTCAAGGAAACAATTTCCAATTCTTATCATTACAGCCCCCAAATTGCATTTTTCCTCCACTAAGGTTGCCTAGAAAGTGCCGAAATTCCCGTTAAAGTCCATTATCCTCGTTTTATTGATCTCAAATCCCAAATTACCATTACTAAATGTGTTTTAGAAAGTGTTTTCCTATCCATTGCAAAAGAATAAGAAAAAACTAAAAACCCATGATTATGGTTGTCACCCGTAATTACACGCAAGTTAGGGGAGTGTGGTGCAATATTGGAGGCAACCTCGACACCAGATCAGAGGGAATCTCCAAGGAAAGCTCGGCATGAGCTCGGAGGTACTTGGTAAAATCCAAAAAGGGTGCGACACCAGGACTTTCTAGGAGTTCACCCATCCCAGTACTACTCTGGCCCAAGCGCGCTTAACTGCAAAGTGCTAATGGGATCCAGTACACAAACAATGGTATGATCACACCCATTATGAGTTGTTTGTCATGTTATCCTTATGGGAGTTGGGTGTAAGCCACCGCAACCATCCACATATCCATGACAGAAGATTGAGTTTCTAAGGGCGTTTAAAGATGGGATTTGTGCAAGTCTAAGGTACAAGTTTTGTCTACGGTCGCGCCGAGTTCCGAGAAAGAGGTTAAGGATGGTGTTTCCTCTACATGGTTTTTTTGAAACTTACGCTTTGTGCAGAACAGAAGATTTTCTTCTCCTCTCAAGGTTTGGTTTTCATTTGTAGATATTAGGAGCTCGTGTTCCTACCCTTCTATTGATTAAAAGATATGCAATCTATAGCATTCATTACATGCAAATTTATTTCCTTTTTGTATGTAAAATTTATTTCTAAATCAATTAAGTCGACATGCAAGGAATATCTTAACAAAATTTGACTAATTCATTAAATAAAAGAGATAAAATAGGAATGCATGTTATTTGAATATTTCTAACCGCATGAGTCATTGCATGCAAAAAGGAATGTCTTACTTCATTAAATGTAAGATTTAAAAATAGAATTCTCTTGTTGCATGCTTGAACTTTTCAACCAAATGAGTTGTTATATGAGAGAATAATGCATACCTTTTTGCATTTGTCTACCATGTTCTAATAACTTTCATTTTTGTTGTAGATTCATTTTTGATTGCAGGAATTTGAGGTGTAGAGATGGATTTTTTCCTTCAACATGACGTTTCCTTCTTCCGTGTCAGAAGCAACTCAGCTTTTCCTTCAACTCCCAATTTGTTTACACAAATATTCCACATAAATATGTCTCGGTTAACCTGCACAAAGTTAGTTTTTTTCTTTTCTTTTTACATTTCTTGTATGCATGAACTGGTATTGAATCTAATACATGCAAACAAGAAATATTTAGAATAGGAAACCCAAATCAATTTACACCCTACAAAAATATATTATGTTACAATTTTTATAAAGATTAAGAAAACTTATCATCAAATTCCTATTGTATCCATTCCATCACACCAAAATACATGGGTAACTAGCCCGTTGTAATTGTTGTGTATATAGGAAATAGAACTAGGTACAAGTTTTATTTGATGATAATACATATTTCTATTATGAATTTTTCATTCATATGCTGATTAAGGTAGTCAATCTTATCAACATTCTATAATATCATATTGAAATTCTCAATATGAATATAATAGAAATATTTCTTAACAGAATAAATAATTGTATAAACACATGTCTGATGGACTAATATGAAATGGTGTTTCCATGTTATTGAGGAGGGGGTTTCTTCTGGCAATCTCCATCAAGTTTCTAAATCTAATTGCAGAAAAAATTAATCTATTTGCAAAAAAAAAAAATTGCAGGAAATGAAATTGCTAGAAATTAAATTATAGGAAAAGAAATTATAGAAAATGAAAAACTTGAAAGAAAATTCTAATCTAGGTGCATGAAAATAAATTCTAAAGAAGCTATTGAATAAGAATCTCCTGTCAAAAATCTTGTTAAGAGGTATTCTACTGTCACTAGAATACTCTTTTAGAAAAATTTGAGTCTCCTAATAACACCATGATCCCTGGCAACGGTGCCAAAAATGATGGGTCGTTGTATTACCAGTCATTTAACCAACTCATAGACAAGTTGGTGTCATTATAACCAAGGCAGTGTCTAAAGTTGTATGCAAAAGGAGAAAGGAAAATCTTATTCAACAATACTTCTTCCTAAGAAAACATACAGAAATTAAACATGCATGAAAAAGAAACACACAACAACTAAACTACTGAAATAAATCTACAGTAAATAAACTATGCTAAGAAATAACAGAAAAATCCTCCTCCTTGGGGAAGAGCAACTTTTGGCCATTCTCTTCCCTTTGGATTTGGAGAAACTACAATTAACTTTTAAAACTGCACTTGTATTGATTCAAAACTGATTTACAAAATATGCCCCCTTTCTAAATATATGGAAGAGGTATTTATAGACATTACTCCTAGTTTACTTGGTCCACACTCCAAGAACTAACTACCTATTCTTGGGTGGATTTATTCAAAGCAATAAATACTAAACAAATTTGACTACAACAACCCACTTATCGTGGAGAATATTTCTACAACTCATCCCTTTAATCTAAGAACACAAAGTGGGAGAGTACTTATTCAACATCCCTAATATTATTCCACCATTTGCTCATCCTTGAAACATGGAGAGAAAAAGGAGGAGTGCTAAGTCCATGACTTTGAATTCTTCTTGGAATGCCACATGCATTCATGACTTTGGATTGCCACATGTTTGGATCTATATTCTTGGTTGATGACGTGGAAGCAAAGAGTAGGCTGAATAGTTCGGTACTCCTTTACATTATTTTGGAACAAACTAAAATACTTTCACTAGCTGGGCATTTCCATAGCTACGCAAAGAATTTCCATAGCTGGGCATTTCCGTAGCTGTGTGAAGAATTTCCGTAGCTGCGTGAAGAATTTCCGTAGCTGTGTGAAGAATTTCCATAGCTGCGTGAAGAATTTCCGTAGCTACAATCTATGAACTTGGAGTATAGTTGTTTATGACCTGTTTTCTACACACTATTGCATTCCAACTTTAGAAGAAATATCAAGAAATAACAACAATTAGATTATAAATAGATTTCTAAAGAGATGATTAGATAAATCCTATATTCTACCTTAAATATGATATCTGTTATTAAAACTACATCTAAATTCACTTGAAAGCTTTATTTTGAGAGAGAGAATAAGAATGTTATTTGGTGATATAATGAGACATATTTTGGTCTCATCACGGTGTGCTAATCCCAACAACTAGTTTCAGAGCTTTTTTTGAGGGTTTTGTGTGTTAAAAGATTTACTCACAGAGGGTTTTCTGATTGAGTGGGAGCTACAACAATAGCAGAAGAAAATAAATACAATGTAGAGAAATTTGACGACCGAAATTATCAATTATAGAAGATGCAGATTGAGGATTATTTATATCAAAGAGATTTGTACTTACCGTTGGATGAGAAGTCTAGACCTATAAAGATGACTGATGAAGAATGGAAGATTCTTGACAGAAATGCTTTGGGATCTATAAGATTGAGCATGGGAGCATCTGTGGCTTCCAATATTACAGAAGCGGCTTCTACGGTAGAGTTAATGAAATCTCTTGCTAATTTATATAAAAAACTGAGTGCTTTAAATAAAGTTTATTTGATGAAGAAACTATTTAGTTCTAAGATGCATGAAAGTGAATCTGCCTCTAGTCATTTGAATGATTTCTGATCTATTGTAAATCAGTTAAAATCAATTGCAATACCATTTGATGATGAAGTAAAAGTACTTTTATTCTTATGTTCTTTACCTGATAGTTGAGACAATTTGGTAATGGTTGTTAGTAATACAACATCTGCTAATAATATTTTGAAGTTTGATGATATGGTTAGTATAATCTTGAATGAAGAAATTCACAGGAAGAGTACAGAGGAAACATCATTTAGAAATTCTTTGAATGTAGAAAGCAGGGGCAGACAAAAGGAGAGATCAAAGAGTAAGAGTAATGGGAAATCAAAGTCAAGGGATATCAGATCTAAATCTAGAAGTAAGGGAATTACTTGTTAGAAATGTGGAAAGAAAGGACATACAAAGAAATATTGTTGGTCAAAGGATAAAGAGAACCAACAACTAGACAAAGGTAAATAGGTGAATCTTGTTGCATCAGAGGTAATGCAAGATGATCTTATTCTTTCTTTAGATAGTAGAATTGAATTATGGGTTTTAGATTCAGGAGCTTCTTTCCATACAACCCCTAATAAGGGTTATTTCAGAAACTATATTCAGGGAAATTTGGGGCATGTTTACTTGGGTGATGATGAACCTTGCAGTATTACTAGTAAAGGGGAAGTTCATCTAAAATTGTAGAATGGAAATACATGGGTATTGAAAGATGTGAGGCATGTGCCAAGCCTCAGGAGGAATCTTATTTCTGCAGGGCAACTAGGTGAATCTAGTTGCATGGTTACTTTTACAGGAGACTCTTGGAATTTCACCAAGGATGATTTTGTTGTGGCAAGAGGTAAGAAGGTAAGAACGTTATATATATCTACCTGTATTACTAATTCCTTTTCTACATTATCTACTTTAGATTCAGATGCATGCATGTGGCATAATTGGTTGGGTCATATGAGTCAAAAATGAATGTAGACGTTAAAGGCTTAGGGTAAGTTATCATATTTGAAAGATTTAGATCTTGATTTCTGTGAGCATTGTATCTTTGGAAAGTAAAAGAGAGTGAGATTTCTCAAAGTTGGGGTAACTAAGAAGGAACATAAATTGGAGCTTGTACACTCAGATGTGTGAGGACCAGCTCAGGTAGCTTCTCATGGAGGATCCCAGTATTACGTTACTTTCAATGATGATGCTACAAGAAAGGTATGGGTTTATTGTATTAAACGTAAATCTAATGTTTTTGAGACTTTTAAAAGATGGAAAGCCCTTGTTGAGAATGAATCAAATTCTAAGTTAAAGTGTCTTAGATCTGAAAATGGTGGTGAATATTGTAGCAAGGCTTTCAATGATTATTTTTCAGTGAATGGGATACATAGAGAAATAAAGGTTCCAAGAACACCACAAGAGAATGGTGTTGCAGAAATAATGAATAGGACAATCATGGAACATTCTAGAAGCATGAGGATACATTCTTGATTACCATTGCAGTTTTGGGCAAAAGCAGTTAATACAATGGTTTATTTGATTAACCGTAGCCCTTCAAGTTCACTAGATGGAGGAATACCAGAGGAAGCATGGACTAGAAAAGAGGTAGATCTTTCTTTTCTTAAAGTTTTTGGTTCAGAAACTTTTGTGTATGTTGATAAGGAAAATAGAAAAAAATTGGATGCAAAATCCAAGAGATGCACTTTCATTGGTTATGGATCTGGTGATTTCGGTTTCCACTTTTGGGAATTGTAGAATTCTAAAATTATTAGGAGTCGTGATATTGAATAGAATGAAAAGATAATGTACAGGGATCAAATTTTAGTACCTAAGGATGAGAAAATTGAGAAGTTTATTGATGAAAATGAACTCTCAAGTTTTAAATAAACACCTATAGAAATACACAGTAACCACAGTCAGTTAGTCCCTGACCGACATCGGTCAGATGAACTGCCAACGGTTATAGAGGATCCAAACTAGCATCGGTTAGCAGAATTGATGTTGGTTAGAGGTGACCAGTGTCATTCACTATCAGAAGTTGATAATAATGTTTAGGAGGCCCAGATAGAGTCTCCGGTACCCCAAACTCCTGTGAGAAGGTACAAAGGGTAAGTAAACTTCCAAAAATATTTACACCTCTATTTTATTAACTGATAGTGGTGAACCAGAGAGCTTTGAAGAAGAAATGCAGGATAAGACTCGCATTCAGTGGGAGCATGACATGGATGAGGAGATGGACTCCTTGAAACAAAATCAAACTTGGGATTTGGTTAAGTTACCATCAGGTAAGAGAACATTTCAAAACAAGTGTAGGATTAAGGAAGAAGAGGGTGGACAAAAGAGGTACAAGGTAAGGCTTGTAGTAAATGGATTTACATAGAAAGCAGGAATTGAATTTGGTGAAATATTTTCTCCTGTTGTTAAGATGACTTTTATTTGTATTGTATTGAGTTTAGTTGCAGTAGAATATTTGCATTTAGAGAAACTAGATGTGGAGATGGATTTCCTTCATGGTGATTTGGATGAAGATATTTATGTGCAGCAGCCACTTGGGTATGAAGTCAAGGGTAAGGAGAAATTAGTGTGTAGGTTGAAAAAGAGCCAATATGGGTTCAAGCAAGCTCCAAGGAAATGGTACATGAGGTTTAATAGTTTTATGCATGAGAATGGTTACTTGAGATGTGAATCTGACCATTGTGTTTATTTCAAGAAGCTTGAAAATGGGAGTTATATTATTTTGTTATTGTATGTGGATGATATGCTTATTGCACGATCTAGTATGTAGGACATTGGTGAGCTTAAGAGAAAGCTAGCTCACTCATTTTCTATGAAGGATTTAGGAGCTGAAAAAAGAATCCTTGGCATGCAAATACATAGAGACAGGAAAAACAAGAAGTTGTATTTGTCTCAGGAGGATTATATCTACAAGGTGTTAGAAAGGTTTAACATGCAGAATGTAAAACTTGTTAGCACACCTATGGCTAGACACTTCAAATTGAGTAAAGATAAGTGTCCTTCATCACATGAGGAGGTAAAATACATGACACAAGTTTCATATGCTTCAGCAGTTGGGAGTCTCATGTACGCTATGGTTTTTACCAGACCAGACATTGCACAGGTAGTGGGAGTTGTGAGTAGATATATGGCTAATCCAGGTAAAGAGCATTGAAAATCAGTCCAATGGATACTCAGATATTTGAAATAGACATCTAGCATGCAGTTATGCTATGGATGTTTGGATATTTCATTACATGGCTATGTTGATTCGGATATGGCTGGATATCTGGATGGTAGGAGGAGCACTATTAGATATATTTTCACAGTAGGTGGAACGGTAGTTAGCTGGATTTCAAGATTGCAGAAGGTTATGGCTTTGTCTACTACAGAGGCAGAGTATGTTGCAGCTACAAAGGCTAGCATGGAGATGATATGGATGATTAGGTTAATGGAAGAGTTGGGAAAGGAGCAAGGTGATTATAAATTGTTCAGTGATAGGCAGAGTGTAATTCATTTGGTAAAGAACTCAGTGTTTCATTCGAGAACGAAACACATTCAGTTGAGGTATCACTTCATACGACAGGTATTGGAGGATGGACAGTTGAATCTGGAAAATATTCATAGGAGCAAGAACCTTGCGGATATGCTAACGAAGTCATTAGCAAAGGAGAAGTTGGAGCTACACTCTACTTCTGTTGGTCTTCGAGTTTGAGACTTGAAGAGGAAGAAACAAAGCCAAGGAAGTATCCAAGAATGACGTTGTATAGGTATAGTCCAGTAATTAAACTCCAAGTGGGAGATTGTTGAGTTGTGAAGCTTAATTACTTCATTTTAGCATGCAATTGGAACTTACTGGAAAATACAGTAACCAACATCAGTCAGGGCAAATCGGCATCGGTCAATGGGTAAGTAGGAACAACGACGGTTAGGAAGAACCGGCTTCGGTTACCTGTGTGACGAAGTTTTAATTAACTCTTCGGAATTATATCTATTTTTAGCATTAAAATAGATTTATTAATTCTAATTGCATGGCTAAGTGCCCTAAGTCTATAAACGACTATATAAGCATAAAATCTAGGGTTTAGAAAAAAGTTCATGGATCATAATTACAAGGTAATTATGTGAGAGAGAATTCTTGGTAAAGAAGCAAAAGCTTGATGGAAAGAAAGTACTAAAAATCTGAGAGGTGTGGAATATTGTAAATCTTCATTGTATATCTTGTCAAAGCTTTGGCTAATAGATTGGATTATTTTTTGGTGGACGTAGCACACACTAGGTGAACCACGTTAAATCTGGTGTTGATTTATGTCTCTTGTTTTGTATTTTTTTTGGTAGAATATCCACTTTTATTTGCATGTATGTTTAGATCTAACATATTGTCTGTACAACCGGTGTGCTAATCCCAACACCGCAACCATCCACATAGCCACAACAAAAGATTGAGTTTCTAAGGGAGTTTCAAGATGGGATTTTTTCAAGTCTAAGGTACAAGTTCTCTCTATGGTCATGCTGAGTTCTGAGAAAGAGGTTAAAGATGGTGTTTCCCTACATGGTTATTTCTTAAACTTACGCTATTTTGCAGAACAGAAGATTTTATTCTCCTCTCAAGGTTTGGTTTTCATTCGTAGATGTTAGGAGCATGTGTTCCTAACCTTCTATTTTCATTATAGTAGATTAGTTACTTTGGGTGCATATGCTTTGTAAGTCATCCCTTCGGCATATTTTAATAATCCCATGTGTGCGGGAAATAGTAGTTTCTTCAATAGGAATCAATATATAAGAAGGTGTTGAGGCTCAATGAAGCATCCATGAATATATTGTATTGCGCTTGCTCAAAGGAGTTTTCCCCCTCGAAGAGGCCTGTGATTTAATATCATTTCGAGTTCTTTTCCTTTAGTGACTTGTTGTAAGTTGTTTCCATTTCTAGTTATATTATTGTGATTGGTAAAATAGTGTTGCAGGGTCTTCATGTCTAGTACTGGAGCAATTTCCATGGCCAATTTTATTTATTCTCTCTTCAGATACTCACGGTGATCTAATTATTCCCATCCTATGCTCTCACCTCACCTAACCAAGATCTTGGTGATCAAAAAGTGGTCCAGATCTTGTTGCATTATGTTCTGCAAATCTAGGTAGAAGTTGTGAGCTATGTCGTTTCCAGAAACTTTACATTCTGTTAGCATGCCAGTCAGTTTCGTGTAGAAACCAGATGACCGGTTTACAGGAAAAGAACAAAGATTACAGACATCTAACGCCAGAAGAAGGAAAATCACAAGCACTCCTAAACTTTCACATGGAAACTTGGCACAGGCATTAGCTAGAGCCAGGAAACCTTAAAAGTTCCAGGTGGTTGTCTCCATCTCTAAACCAGAAGCTTCATAAATCATCCTTCATCGTTTTCTTGCGACCTTTCTTCTTTTTTCTACGTGTAGGATCTTCGGTGGGTGCTTGACAATGCTCCTGTTCATAGATGTGGTCAGGGTTTAAAAATTAGGCATTTGAAATTTGGTCTTTTAGGCATATCTTTCATATAATAGTTATGTTTTCCCAGAAACTTTCTCAGAACACCTGAAATCCTCGTCCCCGCATTTCATGTGTTGATGATCCGAGACCCGATTCCACTTCTATCACTTAGAAATAGCCATTTTCTATGTTTTAAGGGTTTTCTACAACCTCTTTTTTTTACTCATTTGCCCCAAAATTCGCAGACACTCTTCATTTTAGTATTTTGCTCCTTTTTTCCTCAAGGAAACAATTTCTAGTTCTTATCATTACAGCCCCCAAATTGCATTTTTCCTCCATTAAAGTTGCCTAGAAAGTATCAAAATCCCCATTCAAATCCATTATCCTTATTTTTTTTTATCTCAAATCCCAAATTTCCATTACATAACATGTTTTAGAAAGCGTTTTCCTATCCATTGCAAAAGAATAAGAAAAAACTAAAAACCCCTAGTTATCGTTGTCACCCGTAATTTCACGTAAGTTGGGGGAGTGTGGTGTGATCTTGGAGGCGAGCTCGGTGCCAGATCGGAGAAAATATCCAAGGAAATCTCTGTGTGAGCTCCAATGTAATTGGTAAAAGCCAAAAAGGGTGCGACACCGGGACTTCTCGGGAGATCACCCATCATAGTACTACTCTGGCCCAAGCACGCTAAATTGTGGAGTTCTAATGGGATCCGGTGCACAAACGCTGGTATGATCACACCCATTATGAATTGTTTTTCATGATATCCTTATGGGAGATAGGTGTAAGCCACCACAACCATCCACATAGCCACGAAAGAAGATTTTTTTTATAAGGGGGTTTCAAGAGGGGATTTTTTCAAGTCTAAGCTACAAGTTCTCTCTATGGTCATGTCCGAGTTCTGAGAAAGAGGTTAAAGATGGTGTTTCCTCTACATGGTTATTTCTTAAACTTACGCTATTTTGCAGAACAGAAGATTTTATTCTCCTCTCAAGGTTTGGTTTTCATTCGTAGATGTTAGGAGCATGTGTTCCTAACCTTCTATTTTCATTATAGTAGATTAGTTACTTTGGGTGCATATGCTTTGTAAGTCATCCCTTCGGCATATTTTAATAATCCCATGTGTGCGGGAAATAGTAGTTTCTTCAATAGGAATCAATATATAAGAAGGTGTTGAGGCTCAATGAAGCATCCATGAATATATTGTATTGCGCTTGCTCAAAGGAGTTTTCCCCCTCGAAGAGGCCTGTGATTTAATATCATTTCGAGTTCTTTTCCTTTAGTGACTTGTTGTAAGTTGTTTCCATTTCTAGTTATATTATTGTGATTGGTAAAATAGTGTTGCAGGGTCTTCATGTCTAGTACTGGAGCAATTTCCATGGCCAATTTTATTTATTCTCTCTTCAGATACTCACGGTGATCTAATTATTCCCATCCTATGCTCTCACCTCACCTAACCAAGATCTTGGTGATCAAAAAGTGGTCCAGATCTTGTTGCATTATGTTCTGCAAATCTAGGTAGAAGTTGTGAGCTATGTCGTTTCCAGAAACTTTACATTCTGTTAGCATGCCAGTCAGTTTCGTGTAGAAACCAGATGACCGGTTTACAGGAAAAGAACAAAGATTACAGACATCTAACGCCAGAAGAAGGAAAATCACAAGCACTCCTAAACTTTCACACGGAAACTTGGCACAGGCATTAGCTAGAGCCAGGAAACCTTAAAAGTTCCAGGTGGTTGTCTCCATCTCTAAACCAGAAGCTTCATAAATCATCCTTCATCGTTTTCTTGCGACCTTTCTTCTTTTTTCTACGTGTAGGATCTTCGGTGGGTGCTTGACAATGCTCCTGTTCATAGATGTGGTCAGGGTTTAAAAATTAGGCATTTGAAATTTGGTCTTTTAGGCATATCTTTCATATAATAGTTATGTTTTCCCAGAAACTTTCTCAGAACACCTGAAATCCTCGTCCCCGCATTTCATGTGTTGATGATCCGAGACCCGATTCCACTTCTATCACTTAGAAATAGCCATTTTCTATGTTTTAAGGGTTTTCTACAACCTCTTTTTTTTACTCATTTGCCCCAAAATTCGCAGACACTCTTCATTTCAGTATTCTGCTCCTTTTTTCCTCAAGGAAACAATTTCTAGTTCTTATCATTACAGCCCCCAAATTGCATTTTTCCTCCATTAAAGTTGCCTAGAAAGTATCAAAATCCCCATTCAAATCCATTATCCTTATTTTTTTTTATCTCAAATCCCAAATTTCCATTACATAACATGTTTTAGAAAGCGTTTTCCTATCCATTGCAAAAGAATAAGAAAAAACTAAAAACCCCTAGTTATCGTTGTCACCCGTAATTTCACGTAAGTTGGGGGAGTGTGGTGTGATCTTGGAGGCGAGCTCGGTGCCAGATCGGAGAAAATATCCAAGGAAATCTCTGTGTGAGCTCCAATGTAATTGGTAAAAGCCAAAAAGGGTGCGACACCGGGACTTCTCGGGAGATCACCCATCATAGTACTACTCTGGCCCAAGCACGCTAAATTGTGGAGTTCTAATGGGATCCGGTGCACAAACGCTGGTATGATCACACCCATTATGAATTGTTTTTCATGATATCCTTATGGGAGATAGGTGTAAGCCACCACAACCATCCACATAGCCACGAAAGAAGATTTTTTTTATAAGGGGGTTTCAAGATGGGATTTGTGCAAGTCTAAGGTACAAGTTCTCTCTATGGTCGTTCTGAGTTTCGAGAAAGAGGTTAAGGATAGTGTTTCCTCTACATGGTTCTTTCTTAAACCTACGCTTTGTGTAGAATAGAAGATTTTCTTCTCCTCTCAAGGTTTGGTTTCCATTCGTAGATGTTAGGAACCCGTGTTCCTACCCTTCTATTTGCTTCATAACAGATTAGCTACTTTGGATGCATATGCTTTGTAAGTCATCCCTTCGGTAAATTTTAACAATCCCACATGTGTGGGAAAGCAGTAGTTTCTTCAATAGGAATTAGCATATAAGAAGGTGTTGAGGCTCAATGAAGCATCCACAAATATATTGTATTGTGCTTGCTCAAAAGAGGTTGCCCCCTCGAAGAGGCCTGCGATTTAATATCATTTCGAGTTCTTTTAATTTAGCGACTTGTTACAAGTTGTTTCCATTTCTAGTTACATTATTGTGATTGGTAAAATAGTGTTGAAGGGTCTTCACGTTTGCTACCGGAGCAATTTCCATGGCCATTTTTTTTTTCTTATCTCTTCATATACTCGTGGCGATCATATTCTACCCATCGTATGCTCCCACCTCACGCAACCGAGATCTTGGTGATCAGAAAGTGGTCCAGATCTTGTTGCATTCTGTTCTGCAGATCTGGGTAGAAGTTATGAGTTGAGTCATTTCCAGCAACTTTGTAATCCGTTCGCATTCTATTACCATGCCAGTTAGTTTCAGGTAGAAATTAGATGAACGTTTTACAGGAAAAGAATAAATACTGCAGACATCCAGTGCCAGAAGAAGGAAAATCACAAGCACTCCTAAACTTTCACATGGAAACTTGGAACGGGAATTAGCTAGAGCCAAACAACCTTGAAAGTTCCAGGCAGTTGTCTCCATCTCCAAACCAGAAGCTTCAGAAATCATCCTTCGTCATTTTCTCACGACCTTTCTTCTTTGTACTACATGTAGGATCTTCGGTGGGTGCTTGACAATGCTCATGTTCACAGATGTGGTCAGGGTTTAAAAATCACAAGTCATTGGAAATTCATTCTTTTAGCCATATATTTCGTATACTAGTTCCATTTTCCCTGAAACTTTCCCGGAAGACCTGAAATACCCATCCCTGTATTTCATGCTCTAAGCATCCGAGACCTTATTCCACTTCTATCGCTAAAAAATCACCATTTTCTATGTTTTAAGGGTTTGCTATAACCTCTTCATTTTTTACCCGTTTGCCTTGAAATTCACACACATTCTTCCTTTCACTATTCCGCTCATTTTTGCTTCAAGGAAATAATTTCCATTTCTTATCATTACAGCCCCCAAATTACATTTTTCCTCCATTCAAATTGACTAGAACGTGCCAAAACCCTCGTTCAAGTGCATTATCCTTGTTTTCTTGATCTCAAATCCCAAATTTTCTTTACTAAATGTGTTTTAGAAAGCCTTTTCCTAACCATTGCAAAAGAACATAAAAAAACTAAAAACCCCCGGTTATGGTTGTCACCCGTAATTGCACGTAACTTGGGGGAGTGTGATGCGATCTTGGAGGCGAGCTCGGCACCAGATTGGAGGCACACTCCGAGGAAAGCTTGACACGACCTCGAAGGTACTTGGTAAAAGCAAAAAAGGGTGTGACACCGGGAGGTCCCGGGAGGTCAACCATCCCAATACTACTCTAGCCCAAGCATGCATAACTACGGAGTTCTAATGGGATCCGGTGCACAAACGCTGGTATGATCTCACCCGTTATGAGTTGTTTGTCATGCTATTCTTTTGGGAGATGGGTGTGAGCCGTCGTAACCATCCACATAGCGACAACAGAAGATTGAGTTTCTAAGGGGGTTTCAAGATGGGATTTGTGCAAGTCTAAGGTACAAGTTCTCTCTATGGTCATGTCAAGCTCCGATAAAGAGGTTAAGGATGGTGCTTCCTCTACTTGGTTCTTTCTTACACTTACGCTTTGTGCAAAACAGAAGATTTTCTTCTCCTCTCAAGGTTTGGTTTCCATTTGTAGATGTTAGGAACCCGTGTCCCTACCCTTCTATTTGTTTCATAATAGATTAGTTACTTTGGATGCATATGCTTTGTAAGTCGTCCCTCTGGAATATTTTAATAATCTCACGTGTGAAGGAAGCAGTAGTTTCTTCAATAAGAATTAGTATATAAGAAGGTGTTGAGGCTTAATGAAGCATCCACTAATATATTGTATTATGCTTGCTGAAAGGAGGTTACCCCCTCGAAGAGGCCTACGATTTAATATCATTCCGAGTTCTTTTACTTTAGCAACTTGTTGCAAGTTGTTTCCATTTCTAGTTTCATTATTGTGATTGGTGAAATAGTGTTGCAGGGTCTCCACGTCTGGTACTGGAGCAATTTCCATGGAAATTTTTTTTTCTTCTCTCTTCAGATCCTCACGGCAATCCAATTCTGCCCATCGTATGCTCCCACCTCATCCAATGGGGATCTTGGTTTTCAGAAAGTGGTCCAGATCTTATTACATTTTGTTCTACAGATCTGGGCATAAGTTGTGAGTTGTGTCGTTTCCAGCAACTTTGCAATCCATTCGCATTCTGTCACCATGCCAGTTGGTTTCAGTTAGAAACCAGATGAACGTTTTACAGGAAAAGAACAAAGATTGCAAACATCCAGTGCTAGAAGAAGGAAAATCACAAGCACTCCTAAACTTTCACGCGGTTGTCTCCATCTCCAAACCTTGAAAGTTCTAGGTGGTTGTCTCCATCTCCAAACTAGAAGCTTAAGAAATCATCCTTCGTTGTTTGTTCGTGACCTTTCTTCTTTGTTCTACATGTAGGATCTTTGGTGGGTGCTTGACAATGCTCCTGTTCACAGATGCGGTCAAGGTTTAAAAATCACGTCATTGGAAATTCCTTCATTTAGTCATATCTTTCGTATACTGGTTCTGTTTTCCCTGAAACTTTCCAGGAAGACCCAAAATCCCCGTCCCCGCATTTCATGCACTAAGGATCCGAGACTCGATTCCACTTCTATCACTTAGAAATCACCATTTTCTATTTTTTAAGGGTTTGTTATAACCTCTTCATTTTTTACCCATTTGCCCTGAAATTCACACACGTTCTTCCTTTCACTATTTCGCTCCTTTTATCCTCAAGGAAACAGTTTCCAGTTCTTATCATTACAGCCCCCAAATTACATTTCTCCTCCATTCAAGTTGCCTAGAAAGCACCAAAAACCTCGTTCAAGACCATTATCCTCATTTTCTTTGTGCAAAATAGAAGATTTTCTTCCCCTCTCAAGGTTTGGTTTCCATTCATAGATGTTAGGAACCCGTGTTCCTACCCTTCTGTTTGCTTCGTAGCAGATTAGTTAATTTGGAGGCGAGGTCAAAGCCTTATCAGAGGCAAGCTCCGAGGAAAGCTCAAAGGTACTTTGTGAAAGCCAAAAAGGGTGCGACATTGGGACTTCCCAGGAGGTCACCCATCACAGTACTACTTTGGCCCAAGTGCACTTAGCTGCGGAGTTCTGATGGGATCCAGTGCACAAACGTTGGTATGATTGCACCCGTTATGAGTTGTTTTTCATGTTGTCCTTATGGGAGATGGGTGTAAGTGTAAGGTAAAAGTTCTCTCCATGGTTGTACCGAGCTCCGAGAAAGAGTTTAAGGATGGTGTTTCCTCTACATGGTTCTTTCTTAAACCTACTCTTTGTGCAGAAAAGAAGATTTTCTTCCCCTCTCAAGGATTGGTTTCCATTCGTAGATGTTAGGAACCCATGTTCCCACCCCTCTATTTGCTTCGTAACAGATTAGTTACTTTGGATGCATGTGCTTTGTAAGTCATCCCTTCGGCATATTTTAACAATCCCACGTGTGCGGGAAGCAGTAGTTTCTTCAATAGGAATCAATATGTAAGAAGGTGTTGAGGCTCAGTGAAGCATCCGTGAATATATTGTGTTGTGCTTGCTCAAAGGAGGTTGCCCCCTCGAAGAGGCCTACGATTTAATATCATTTCGAGTTCTTTTGCTTTAGCGACTTGTTGCAAGTTGTTTCCATTTCTAGTTGCATTACTGTGATTGGTGAAATAGTGTCGCAGGGCTTCCATGTCTGGTACCAAAGAAATTTCCACGGCTAATTTTTTTCTACACTCTTCAGATACTCGCGGCGATCCAATTCTGCACATCCCATGCTCTCACCTCGCCCAACCAGGATCTTTTTGATCAGAAAGTGGTCCAGATCTTGTTGCATTCTGTTCTGCAAGTCTAGGCAGAAGTTGTGGGTTGTGTCGTTTCCAGCAACTTTGCATTCCGTTCGCATTCTGTTACCGTGCCAGCCAATTTCGAGTAGAAACCAGATGATCGTTTTATAGGAAAATAACAAAGATTGCAGACATGCAGCACCGGGAGAAGGAAAATCACAAGCACTCCTAAACCTGGCACTGGAATTAGCCAGAGCTAGGAAACCTTGAAAGTTGTAGGCGGTTGTCTTCATCTCATAACTAGAAGCTTCAGAAATCATCTTCATCATTTTCTCACGACCTTTCCTCCTTGTTCTCCGTGTAGGATCTTCGGTGGGTGCTTGATAGTGCCCCTGTTCACGGATGCGGCTAGGGTTCAAAAATCACGTTATAGGAAATTCAGTATTTTAGCCATATCTTTCATATACTGGTTCCATTTTATCTGAAACTTTTTCAGAACACCCGAAATCCCTGCCCCCGTGTTTCATGCGTTGAGGATCCGAGACCCGATTCCACTTCTATCACTCAGAAATCACCATTTTCGATGTTTTAAGGGTTTGCTATAACCTCTTCATTTTTTACCCATTTGCCTCGAAACTCGCACATGTTCTTCCTCTCACTATTCCGCCCCTTTTTTCCTCAAGGAAACAATTTCTAGTTCTTATCGTTACAGCCCCCAAATTACATTTTTCCTCCATTCAAGTTGCTTAGAAAGCGCCAAAAACCCCGTTCAAGTCCATTATCCTCGTTTTCTTCATCTCAAATCCCAAATTGCCATTACTAAATGTGTTTTAGAAAGCGTTTTCCTATCCATTGCAAAAGAATTGTTTTGAAATAAATAACACTAAAACCCCCGGCTATAGTTGTAGCCCGTAATTACACGCAAGTTGGGGGAGTGTGATGCGAACTTGGAGGCGAGGTCGGCACAAGCTCTGAGGAAAGCTCAGAGGTACTTGGTGAAAGCCAAAAAAGGTGTAACAATAGGACTTCCCGGGAGGTCACCCATCCCAGTACTACTCTAGCACAAGCGCGCTTAATTGCGTAGTTCATCGTTTGCTCGCGACCTTTCCTATCCATTGCAAAAGAATAGTTGTAAAAAAAAGAACACTAAAAACCCCTGGCTATGGTTGTCGCTCGTAATTGCACGCAAGTTGGGGGAGTGATGCGATCTAGGAGGTGAGGTCGACGCCAAATCGGAGGCAAGCTCCGAAGAAAGCTCGAAGGTACTTGGTGAAAGCCAAAAAGGGTGCGACACCGGGACTTCTCGGGAGGTCACCCATCCCATTACTACTCTTGCCCAAATGCATTTAACTATAGAGTTCTGATGGATCTGGTGCATAAACGCTTATATGATCGCACCCATTATGAGTTGTTTGTCATGCTGTCCTTATGGGAGATGGGTGTAAGCCGCCGCAACCATCCACATAGCCACGACAGAAGATTGAGTTTCTAAGGGGGTTTCAAGATGGGACTTGTGCAAGTCTAAGGTACAAGTTCTCTCTATGGTCGTGTCGAGCTCCAAGAAAGAGGTTAAGGACGGTGTTTCCTCTACATGGTTCTTTCTTAAACCTACTCTTTGCGTAGAGCAGAAGATTTTCTTCCCCTCTCAAGGTTTGGTTTCCATTTGTAGATGTTAGGAACCCATGTTCCTACCCCTCTATTTGCTTCGTTGCAGATTAGTTACTTTGGATGCATGTGCTTTGTAAGTTTTCCCTTCGGCATATTTTAACAATCCCACGTGTGCATGAAGCAGTAGTTTCTTCAATAGGAATCAGTATGTAAGAAGGTGTTGAGGCTCAGTTAAGCATCTACGAATATATTGTGTTGCGCTTGCTCAAACGAGGTTTCCCCCTCGAAGAGGCCTGCGATTTAATGTCATTTTGAGTTCTTTTGCTTTAGCGACTTGTTGCAAGTTGTTTCCATTTCTAGTTGCATTACTGTGATTGGTGAAATAGTGTTGCAGAGCCTCCACATCTGGTACCAAAGCAATTTCCACAGCCAATTTTTTTTTATTCTCTTCAGATACTTGTGGCAATCCAATTCTGCACATCGCATGATCTCACCTTGCCCAACCGGGATCTTGGTGATTAGAAAGTGGTCAAGATCTTGTTGCATTTTGTTCTGCAGGTCTGGGCAGAAGTTGTGGGCTGTGCCATTTCCAGCAACTTTGCATTCCGTTCACATTCTGTTACCGTGCCAGCCGATTTTGGGTAGAAACCAGATGACCGTTTTACAGGAAAATAACAAAGATTGCAGACATGCAGCGCCAGAAGAAGGAAAATCACAAGCACTCCTAAACTTGGCACGGGCATTAGCTAGAGCAAGGAAACCTTGAAAGTTGCAGGTGGTTGTCTCCATCTCAGAACCAGAAGCTTAAGAAATCATCCTTCATCGTTTGCTCTTGACCTTTCCTCCTTGTTATGCATGTAGGATCTTCGGTGGGTGCTTGACAGTGCCCCTGTTCACGGATGCGGCCAGGGTTCAAAAATCGCACGTCATAGGAAATTCGGTATTTTAGCCGTATCTTTTGTATACTGGTTCCGTTTTCCATGAAACTTTCCCGGAACAACCGAAATCCCCGCCCCCGCGTTTCATGCGTTGAGGATCCAAGACCCGATTCCACTTCTATCACTCAGAAATCACCATTTTCGATGTTTTAAGGGTTTGCTATAACCTCTTCATTTTTTACCTGTTTTCCCGAAACTCGAACATGTTCTTCCTCTCACTATTCCGACCCTTTTTGCCTGAAGGAAACAATTTCCAGTTCTTATCGTTACAGTCCCCAAATTGTATTTTTCCTCCATTCAAGTTGCCTAGAAAGCGCCAAAAACCCTGTTCAAGTCCATTATCCTCGTTTTCTTCATCTCAAATCCCAAATTGCCATTACTAAACATGTTTTAGAAAGCATTTTCCTATCCATTGCAAAAGAATTGTTTTAAAAAAAAACACTAAAAACCCCCGGCTATGGTTTTCGCCAGTAATTACACGGAAGTTGGGGGAGTGTGATGCAATCCTGGAGGCAAGGTCGGCACCAGATCGGAGGCAAGATCCGAGGAAAGCTCAGAGGTACTCGGTGAAAGCCAAAAATGGTGTGACACCGGGACTTCCTGAGAGGTCACCCATTCCAGTACTATGCTAGCCCAAGTGCGCTTAACTGCGAAGTTCTGAAGGGATCCAGTGCACAAACACTAGTATGATCACACCCGTTATGAGTTGTTTGTCATGCTGTCCTTATGGGAGATGGGTGTAAGCCACCGCAACCATCCACATAGCCACGGCAGAAGATTGAGTTTCTAAGGGGGTTTCAAGACGGGATTTGTGCAAGTCTAAGGTACAAGTTCTCTCTATGGTTGTGCCGAGCTCTGAGAAAGAGGTTAAGGACGGTGTTTCCACTACATGGATCTTTCTTAAACCTACTCTTTGCGCATAACAGAATATTTTCTTCCCCTCTGAAGGTTTGGTTTCCATTTGTAGATGTTAGGAACCCGTGTTCCTACCCCTCTGTTTGCTTTGTAGCAGATTAGTTACTTTGGACGCATGTTCTTTGTAAGTCATCCGTTCGGCATATTTTAAAAATCCCACGCATGCGGGAAACAGTAGTTTCTTCAATAGGAATCAATATGTAAGAAGGTGTTGAGGCTCAATGAAGCATCCATGAATATATTGTGTTACGCTTGCTCAAAGGAGGTTGCCCCGTCGAAGAGGCCTGCGATTTAATATCATTTCAAGTTCTTTTGCTTTAGCAACTTGTTGCAAGTTGTTTCCATTTCTAGTTACATTACGGTGATTGGTGAAATAGTGTTGCAGGGCCTCCACGTCTGGTACCAAAGCAGTTTCCATAGCCAATTTTTTTCTTCTCTCTTCAAATACTCGCGGCGATCCAATTCTGCACATCACATGCTCTCACCTCGCCCAACCGGGATCTTGGTGATCAGAAAGTGGTCTAGATCTTGTTGCATTCTGTTCTATAGGTCTAGGTAGAAGTTGTGGGCTGTACCGTTTCTAGCAACTTTGCATTCCTTTCGCATTCTGTTACTGTGCCAGCCGATTTCAGGTAGAAACCAGATGATCATTTTATAGGAAAATAACAAAGATTGCAGACATGCAGCACCAGGAGAAGGAAAATCACAAGCACTCCTAAACTTGGCACGGGCATAATCTAGAGCAAGGCAACCTTGAAAGTTGCAGGCAGTTGTCGCAATTTCAGAACCAAAAGCTTCAAAAATCATCCTTCATCGTTTGCTCGCGACATTTCCTCCTTGTTCTGTGTTTAGGATCTTCGGTGGGTGCTTGACAGTGCCCTTGTTCACGGATGCAGCCAGGGTTCAAAAATCACGTCATAAGAAATTCAGTATTTTAGCCGTATCTTTCATATATTGGTTCTGTTTTCCCTGAAACTTTCCCGGAACACCCGAAATCCCTGTCCCCGCATTTCATGCGTTGAGGATCCGAGACCCGATTCCACTTCTATCACTCGGAAATCGTCATTTTCGATGTTTTAAGGGTTTCCTATAATCTCTTCATTTTTTACCCATTTGCCTTGAAACTCGCACACGGTCGTCCTCTCACTACTTCGCCCCTTTTTGCCTTAAGGAAACAATTTCAAGTTCTTATCGTTACATCCCCCAAATTGCATTTTTCCTCCATTCAAGTTGCCTAGAAAACGCCAAAAACCCCGTTCAAGTCCATTATCCTCGTTTTCTTCATCTCAAATCCCAAATTTCCATTACTAAACGTGTTTTAGAAAGCGTTTTCCTATCCATTGCAAAAAAAAATTGTTTAAAAAAAAAAACACTAAAAACCCCCGGCTATGGTTGTCACCCGTAATTGCACACAAGTTGGGGGAGTGTGATGCGATCTTGGAGGCGAGGTCAACGCCAGATCGGAGGCAAGCTCCGAGGAAAGCTCAGAGATACTTGGTGAAAGCCAAAAAGGGTGCGACACCAGAACTTCCCAGGAGGTCACCCATCCCAATACTACTCTGGCCCAAGCGCGCTTAATTGCGCAGTTCTGATCGGATCCGGTGCACAAACGCTGGTATGATTGCACCCGTTATGAGTTGTTTGTTATGATGTCCTTATGAGAGATGGGTGTAAGCCACCGCAACCATCCACATAGCCACGACAGAAGATTGAGTTTCTAAGGGGGTTTCAAGACGGGACTTGTGCAAGTCTAAGGTACAAGTTCTCTCTATGGTCGTGCTTCGTAGCAGATTAGTTACTTTGGACGCATATGCTTTGTGAGTTGTCCCTACGACATATTTTAACAATCCCACGTGTGTGGGAAGCAGTAGTTTCTTCAATAGGAATCAGTATGTAAGAAGGTGTTGAGGCTCAGTGAAGCATCCGTGAATATATTGTGTTGTGCTTGCTCAAAGGAGGTTGCCCCCTCGAAGAGGCCTGCGATTTAATATCATTTCAAGTTCTTTTGCTTTAGCGACTTGTTGCAAGTTGTTTCCATTTCTAGTTGCATTACTGTGATTGGTGAAATAGTGTCGCAGGGCTTCCATGTCTGGTACCAAAGAAATTTCCACGGCTAGTTTTTTTCTTCTCTCTTCAGATACTCACGGCGATCGAATTCTGCACATCGCATGCTCTCACCTTGCCCAACCGGGATCTTGGTGATTAGAAAGTGGTCCAGATCTTGTTGCATTATGTTCTGCAGGTCTGGGCAGAAGTTGTGGGTTGTGTCGTTTCCAGCAACTTTTCATTCCGTTCGTATTTTGTTACCATGCCAGCCGATTTCGGGTAGAAACCAAATGACCGGTCTACAGGAAAATAACAAAGATTGCAGAGATGCAGCGCCAGGAGAAGGAAAATCACAAGCACTCCTAAACTTGGCACGAGCATTAGCTAGAGCCAGGCAACCTTGAAAGTTGCAGGTAGTTGTCTCCATCTCAGAACCAGAAGCTTCAGAATTCATCCTTCATTGTTTGCTCGTGACTTTTCCTCCTTGTTCTATGTGTAGGATCTTCGGTGGGTGCTTGACAGTGCCCCTGTTCACGGATGCGGCCAGTGTTCAAAAATCGTTATAAGAAATTCAGTATTTTAGCCGTATCTTTCTTATACTAGTTCCGTTTTCCCTGAAACTTTCTCGGAACACCCGAAATCACCGTCCATTGCAAAAGAATTGTTTAAAAAAAGAACACTAAAAATCCCCAGCTATGTTGGTCACCCGTAATTACACGCAAGTTGGGGGAGTGTGATGCGATCTTGGAGGCGAGGTCGGCGCCAGATCGGAGGCAAGCTTTAAGAAAAGCTCGGAGGTACTTGGCGAAAGCCAAAAAGGGTGCGACACCGGGACTTCCCAGGAGGTCACCCATCCCAGTACTACTCTGGCCCAAGTGCACTTAACTGCGAAGTTCTGATGGGATCCGGTGCACTAACGCTTGTATGATCGCACCTGTTATGAGTTGTTTGTCAAGCTGTCCTTATGGGAAATGGGTGTAAACCACCGCAACCATCCACATAGCCACGACAGAAGATTGAGTTTCTAAGCGGGTTTCAAGACGGGACTTGTGCAAGTCTAAGGTACAAGTTCTCTCTATGGTAGTACCGAGCTTCGAGAAAGAGGTTAAGGATGGTGTTTCCTCTACATGGTTCTTTCTTAAGCCTACTCTTTGCGCAGAACAGAAAATTTTCTTCACTTCTCAAGGTTTGGTTTCCATTTGTAGATGTTAGAAACCTGTGTTCCTACCGCTCTGTTTGCTTCGTAGCAGATTAGTTACTTTGGACGCATGTGCTTTATAAGTCATCCCTTCGGCATATTTTAACAATCCCACGTGTGCGGGAAGCAGTAGTTTCTTCAATAGGAATCAGTATGTAAGAAGGTGTTGAGGCTCAGTGAAGCACCCGAGAATATATTGTGTTGTGCTTGCTCAAACGAGGTTGCCCCCTCGAAGAGGCCTACGATTTAATATCATTTTGAGTTATTTTGCTTTAGCGACTTGTTGCAAGTTGTTTCCATTTCTAGTTGCATTACTGTTATTGGTGAAATATTGTTGCACAGCCTCCAGGTCTGGTACCAAAGCAATTTCCACGGCCAATTTTATTTCTTCTCTCTTTAAATACTCGCGGCGATCCAATTCAGCACATCGCATGCTCTCACCTCGTCCAACCGAGATCTTGGTGATCAGAAAGTGGTCCAGATCTTGTTGCATTCTGTTCTATAGGTCTAGGAAGAAGTTTTGGGTTGTGCCGTTTCCAGCAACTTTGCATTCCGTTTGCATTCTGTTACCGTGCCAGCTGATTTTGGGTAGAAACCAGATGACCGTTTTACAGGAAAATGAAAAAGATTACAGACATGCAGCGCTAGGAGAAGGAAAATCCCAAGCACTCCTAAACTTGGCACGGGCATTAGCTAGAGCCAGGAAACCTTTAATGTTGTAGGTGGTTGTCTCCATCTCAGAGCCAGAAGCTTCAGAAATCATCCTTCATCATTTGCTCGCGACCTTTCCTCCTTGTTCTGCGTGTAGGATCTTCGGTGGGTGCTTGACAGTGCCCCTATTCACAGATGCGGCTAGGGTTCAAAAATCACGTCATAGGAAATTCAGTATTTTAGCCGTATCTTTTATATACTGGTTACGTTTTCCATGAAACTTTCGCTGAAAATCCGAAATCCCCGTCCTCGCGTTTCATGCGTTGAGGATCCGAGACCCGATTCCACTTCTATCACTCAAAAATCACCATTTTCGATGTTTTAAGGGTTTGCTATAACCTCTTCGTTTTTTACCCGTTTGCCCCAAAACTCGCACATGTTCTTCCTCTCACTATTCTGCCCCTTTTTGCCTCAAGGAAACAATTTCTAGTTCTTATCGTTACAGCCCCCAATTTACATTTTTCCTCTATTCAAGTTGCCTAGAAAGCACCAAAAACCACGTTCAAATCCATAATCCTCGTTTTCTTCATCTCAAATCCCAAATTGCCATTACTAAATGTGTTTTAGAAAGCGTTTTCCTGTCCATTGCAAAAGAATTGTTTTAAAAAAAACACTAAAAACCAACAGCTATGGTTGTCGCCCATAATTACACGCAAGTTGGGGGAGTGTGATGCGATCTTGGAGGCGAGGTCGGCGCTAGATCGGAGGCAAGCTCCGAGGAAAGCTCAGAGGTATTTGGTGAAAGCCAAAAAGGGTACAACACCGAGACTTCCCAGGAGGTTACCCATCCCAGTACTACTCTAGCCCAAGCGCGCTTAACTACGGAGTTCTGATGGGATCTGGTGCACAAACACTGGTATGATCGCACCCGTTATGAGTTATTTGTCATGTTGTCCTTATGGGAGATGGGTGTAAGCCACCGCAACCATCCACATAGCCACGAAAGAAGATTGAGTTTCTAAGGGGGTTTCAAGACAGTATTTGAGCAAGTCTAATGTACAAGTTCTCTCTATGGTCATGCCAAGCTCCGAGAAAGAGGTTAAGGATGGTGTTTCCTCTACATGGTTCTTTCTTAAACCTACTCTTTGCGCAGGACAGAAGATTTTCTTCCCCTCTCAAGGTTTGGTTTCCATTCGTAGATGTTAGGAACCCATGTTCCTACCCCTCTGTTTGCTTCGTAGCAGATTAGTTACTTTGGACGCATGTGCTTTGTAAGTCGTCCCTTCGGCATATTTTAACAATCACACGTGTGCGGGAAGCAGTAGTTTCTTCAATAGGAATCAGTATATAAGAAGGTGTTGAGGCTCAGTGAAGCATCCGCGAATATATTGTGTTGCACTTGCTCAAAGGAGGTTGCCCCCTCGAAGAGGCCTGTGATTTAATATCATTTCAAGTTCTTTTTCTTTAGTGACTTGTAGCAAGTTGTTTCAATTTCTAGTTGCATTATTGTGATTGGTGAAATAGTGTTGCACGACCTCCACGTCTGGTACCAAAGAAATTTCCACGGCCAAAAATTTTTTCTTCTTTCTTCAGATACTTGCGAAAATCCAATTATGCACATCGCATGCTCTAACCTCGCCTAACAGGGATCTTGGTGATCAGAAAGTGGTCCAGGTCTTTTTGCATTCTGTTCTGCAGGTCTGGGCAGAAGTTGTGGGCTGTGCCGTTTCCAGCAACTTTACATTCCGTTCGCACTCTGTTACCGTGCCAACCGATTTTGGGTAGAAACCAAATGACCGTTTTACAGGAAAATAACAAAGATTCCAGACATGCAGCGCCAGAAGAAGGAAAATCACAAGCACTTCTTAACTTGGCATGGGCATTAGCTAGATCCAGGTAACCTTTAAAGTTGCAGGTGGTTGTCTCCATCTTAGAACAAGAAGCTTAAGAAATCATCCTTCATCATTTGCTCACGACCTTTTTTCCTTGTTCTGCGTGTAGGATCTTCGGTGGGTGCTTGACAGTGCCCCTGTTGACGGATGCGGCCAGGGTTCAAAAATAACGTCATAGGAAATTTAGTATTTTATCTGTATCTTTCATTCACTGGTTCCGTTTTCCCTGAAACTTTCCTGCAACACCCGAAATCCCCGTCCCCGCGTTTCATGCGTTGAGGATCCGAGACCCGATTCCACTTCTATCACTCAGAAATCACCATTTTCGATGTTTTAAGGGTTTGCTATAACCTCTTCATTTTTTACCCGTTTGCCCCGAAACTCGCACACGTTCTTCCTCTCACTATTTTGCCCCTTTTTGCCTTAAGGAAACAATTTCCAGTTCTTATCGTTACAGTCCCCAAATTACATTTTTCCTCCATTCAAGTTGCCCAAAAAGTGCCAAAAACCCTGTTCAAGTCCATTATCCTCATTTTCTTCATCTCAAATCCCAAATTTCCATTACTAAACGTGTTTTAGAAAGCATTGTCCTATCCATTACAAAAGAATTGTTTAAAAAAAAAAAACATTAAAAACCCCCAGCTATGGTTGTCGCCCGTAATTGCACACAAGTTTGGGGAGTGTGATGCGATCTTGGAGGCGAGGTCGGCGCCAGATCGGAGGCAAGCTCTGAGGAAAGCTCGGAGGTACTTGGTGAAATCCAAAAAGGGTGCAACACCGGGACTTCCCAGGAGCTCACCCATCCCAGTACTACTCTGGCCCAAGCGCAATTAACTGCGGAGTTCTGATGGGATCCAGTGCACAAACGCTAGTATGATCGCACCAGTTACGAGTTGTTTGTTATGCTGTCCTTATGAGAGATGGGTGTAAGCCACCACAACCATCCACATAGCCACGGCAGAAGATTGAGTTTCTAAGGGGGTTTCAAGACGGGATTTGTGTAAGTCCAAGGTACAAGTTCTCTCTATGGTCATGCCGAGCTCCGAGAAAGAGGTTAAGGATGGTGTTTCCTCTACATGGTTCTTTCTTAAACCTAGTCTTTGCGCAGAACAGAAGATTTTCTTCCCCTCTAAAGGTTTGGTTTCCATTCGTAGATGTTAGGAACCCGTGTTCCTACCCCTCTATTTTCTTCGTAGCAGATTAGTTACTTTGGACACATGTTCTTTGTATGTCATCCCTTCGGCATATTTTAACAATCCCACATGTGCGGGAAGCAATAGTTTCTTCAATAGGAATTAGTATGTAAGAAGGTGTTGAGGCTCAGTGAAGCATCCGCGAATATATTGTGTTGCACTTGCTCAAAGGAGGTTTCACCCTCTAAGAGGCCTGCGATTTAATATCATTTCGACTTCTTTTGGTTTAGCGACTTGTTGCAAGTTGTTTCCATTTCTAGTTGCATTACTGTGATTGGTGAAATAGTGTTGCAGGGCCTCCACGTTTGGTACGAAAGTAATTTCCACGGCCAATTTTTTTTTCTTCTCTCTTCAAATACTCGTGGCGATCCAATTCTACACATCGCATGCTCTCACCTCAGCTAACCGGGATCTTGGTGATCAGAAAGTGGTCTAGATCTTGTTGCATTCTGTTCTGCAGGTCTGGGCAGAAGTTGTGGGCTATGCCATTTCCAACAACTTTACATTCTGTTCGCATTTTGTTTCCGTGCCAGCCGATTTCAGGTAGAAACCAGATGACCGTTTTATATGGAAATAACAAGGATTGCAGACATCCAGCACTAGGAGAAGGAAAATCACAAGCACTCCTAAACTTGGCATGGGCATTAGCTAGAGCCAGGCAACCTTGAAAGTTGCAGGTGGTTGTCCCCATCTCCAAACTAGAAGCTTCAGAAATCATCCTTCATCGTTTTCTCGTAACCTTTCCTCCTTGTTCTGCGTATAGAATCTTTGGTGGGTGCTTGATAGTGCCCTCATTCACGGATGCGGACAGGGTTCAAAAATCTCGCGTCATAGGAAATTCAGTATTTTAGCTGTATCTTTCGTACACCGGTTCCATTTTCCCTGAAAATTTCCTGGAACACCCGAAATCCCCATCCCCGTGTTTCATGCGGTGAGGATCCGAGACCCGATTCCACTTCTATCACTCAGAAATCGCCATTTTCGACGTTTTAAGGGTTTGCTATAACCTCTTCGTTTTTTACCCGTTTGCCCCGAAACTCGCACACGTTCATCCTCTCACTATTCCGCCGCTTTTTGCCTCAAGGAAAAAATTTCAAGTTGTTATCGTTAAAGCCCCCAAATTGTATTTTTCCTCCATTCAAGTTGCCTAGAAAGTGCCAAAAACCCCGTTCAAGTCCATTATCCTCGTTTTCTTCATCTCAAATCCCAAATTGCCATTACTAAACGTGTTTTACAAAGCGTTTTCCTATCCATTGCAAAATAATCGTATAAAAAAAAATAACACTAAAAACCCCCGGCTATGGTTGTCACCCATAATTGCACGCAAGTTGGGGGAGTGTGATGTGATCTCGGAGGTGAGGTCAGCGCCAGATTAGAGGCAAGCTTTGAGGAAAGTTCGGAGGTACATGGTGAAAGCCAAAAAGGGTGTGACACCAGGACTTCCCGAGAGGTCACCCATCCCAGTACTACTCTGGCCCAAGTGCGCTTCACTGTGAAGTTCTGATGGGATTCGGTGCACAAACGCTAGTATGATCGCACCAGTTACGAGTTATTTGTCATTATGTCATTATGGGAGATGGGTGTAAGCCACCACAACCATCCACATAGCCACGACAGAAGATTGAGTTTCTAAGGGGGTTTCAAGATGGGATTTGTGTAAATCAAAGGTACAAGTTCTCTCTATGGTCATGCCGAGCTCTAAGAAAGAGGTTAAGGATGGTGTTTCCTCTACATGGTTCTTTCTTAAACCTAGTCTTTGCGCAAAACATAAGATTTTCTTCCCCTCGAAAGGTTTGGTTTCCATTCGTAGATGTTAGGAACCCGTGTTCCTACCCCTCTATTTTCTTCGTAGCAGATTAGTTACTTTGGACGCATGTGCTTTGTATGTCATCCCTTCGGCATATTTTAACAATCCCACATGTGCGGGAAGCAATAGTTTCTTCAATAGGAATCAGTATATAAGAAGGTGTTGAGGCTCAGTGAAGCATCCGTGAATATATTGTGTTATGCTTGCTCAAAGGTGGTTGCCCCCTTGAACAGGCCTACGATTTAATATCATTTCGAGTTCTTTTGCTTTAGCGACTTGTTGCAAGTTGTTTCGATTTCTATTTGCTTTACTGTGATTGGTGAAATAGTGTTGTAGGGCCTCCACGTCTGGTACTAAAGCAATTTCCACTGCCAATTTTTTTTCTTCTCTCTTCAGATACTCGCGGCGATCCAATTCTACACATCGCATGCTCTCACCTCGCCCAACCGGGATCTTGGTGATCAAAAAGTGGTCTAGGTCTTGTTGCATTCCGTTTTGCAGGTCTGGGCAAAAGTTGTGGGTTGTGCCGTTTCCAGCAACTTTACATTCCGTTTGCATTCTGTTACCATGCCAGCCGATTTCGGGTAGAAACCAGATGACCGTTTTACACGAAAATAACAAAGATTGTAGACATGCAACACCAGGAGAAGGAAAATCAAAAGCACTCCTAAACTTGGCACGGGCATTAGCTAGAGCCAGGCAACCTTGAAAGTTGCAGGTGGTTGTCTCCATCTCAGAATGAGAAGCTTCAGAAATCATCCTTCATCGTTTGCTCGCGACCTTTCCTCCTTCTTCTGCGTGTAGGATCTTCAGTGGGTGCTTGATAGTGCCCCTGTTCACAGATGCGGCCAATGTTCAAAAATCACACAGGTCATAGCAAATTCAGTATTTTAGCCATATCTTTCGTATACTGGTTCCGTTTTCCCTAAAACTTTCCCGGAACACCTGAAATCCCCATCCCGTGTTTCATGCGTTGAGGGTCCGAGACCCGATTCCACTTCTATCACTCAAAAATTGTCATTTTCGATGTTTTAAGGGTTTGCTATAACCTCTTCGTTTTTTACCCGTTTGCCCTGAAACTCGCACACGTTCTTCCTCTCACTATTCCACCCCTTTTTGCCTCAAGGAAACAATTTCCAGTTCTTATCGTTACAGCCCCCAAATTGCATTTTTCCTCCATTCAAGTTGCCAAGAAAGAAAAAAAAACCCCGTTCAAGTCCACTATCCTCGTTTTCTTCATCTCAAATCCCAAATTGCCATTACTAAATGTATTTTAGAAAGCGTTTTCCTATCCATTGCAAAAGAATTACTTTTACAAAAAAACACTAAAAACCCCTGGCTATGGTTGTAGCCTGTAATTGCACGCAAGTTTAAGGAGTGTGATACGATCTTGGAGGCGAGGTCGGCGCCAAATCGGAGGCAAGCTCTGAGGAAATCTCGGAGGTACTTGGTGAAAGCGAAAAAGGGTGTGACACGGGGACTTCCCGGAGGTCACCCATCCCAGTACTACTCTGGCCTAAGCGCGCTTAACTGCAGAGTTCTGATGGGATCCAATGCACAAACGCTGGTATGATTGCACCCGTTATGAGTTGTTTGTCATGTTGTCCTTATGGGAGATGCATGTATGCCACCGCAACCATCCACATAGCCACGAAAGAAGATTGAGTTTCTAAGGGGGTTTCAAGATGGGATTTGTGCAAGTCTAAGGTACAAGTTCTCTCTATGGTCGTGCCGAGCTCCGAGAAAGAGGTTAAGGACGGTGTTTCCTCTACATGGTTCTTTCTTAAACCTACTCTTTGCGCAGAACAGAAGATTTTCTTCCCCTCTCAAGGTTTGGTTTCCATTCGTAGATGTTAGGAACTCGTGTTCCTACCCCTCTGTTTCCTTCGTAGAAGACTAGTTACTTTGGACGCATGTGCTTTGTAAGTCGTCCCTTCGGCATTTTTTAACAATCCCACGTGTGCGGGAAGCAGTAGTTTCTTCAATAGGAATCAGTATATGAGAAGGTGTTGAGGCTCAGTGAAGCATTCGCGAATATATTGTGTTATGCTTTCTCAAAGGAGGCTACCCCCTCGAACAGGCCTTTGATTTAATATCATTTCGAGTTCTTTTGCTTTAGCAACTTGTTGCAAGTTGTTTCCATTTCTAGTTGCATTACTGTGATTGGTGAAATAGTGTTGCAGGGCCTCCACGTCTAGTACCAAAGCAATTTCCACGGCCAATTTTTTTTTCTTCTCTCTTCAGATACTCACGGCGATCCAATTCTGCACATCGCATGCTCTCACCTCGCCCAACCGGGATCTTGGTGATCAGAAAGTGGTCTAGGTCTTGTTGCATTCTGTTCTACATGTCTGGGCAAAACTTTTGGGCTATGCCATTTTCAGAAACTTTACATTCCGTTCACATTCTGTTACCGTGCAAGCTGATTTCGGGTAGAAACCAGATGACCATTTTACAGGAAGATAACAAAGATTGCAAACATGCAGCGCTAGGAGAAGGAAAATCACAAGCACTCCTAAATTTGTCATGGGCATTAACTAGAGCCAGGCAACCTTGAAAGTTGCAGGCGATTGTCTCCATCTCAGAACGAGAAGCTTAAGAAATCATCCTTCATCATTTGCTCGCGACCTTTCCTCCTCGTTCTGCGTGTAGATCTTCGGTGGGTGCTTGATAGTGCCCCTGTTCATGGATGCGGCCAGGGTTCAAAAATCACGTCATAGGAAATTAAGTATTTTAGCCGTATCTTTCGTACACTGGTTATGTTTTCCCTGAAACATTCCCAGAACACCCGAAATCCCTGCCCCCACGTATCATGGGTTGAGGATCCAAGACCCGATTCCACTTCTATCACTCAGAAATCGCCATTTTCGATGTTTTGAGGGTTTGCTATAACCTCTTCGTTTTTTACCCATTTGCCCCAAAACTCGCACACGTTCTTCCTCTCACTATTCCGCCCCTTTTTGCCTCAAGGAAACAATTTCCAGTTCTTATCGTTACAGCCCCCAAATTGCATTTTTCCTCCATTCAAGTTTCCTAGAAAGCGCCAAAAACCCTGTTCAAGTCCATTATCCTCATTTTCTTCATCTCAAATCCCAAATTTCCATTACTAAACGTGTTTTAAAATGTGTTTTCCTATCCATTGAAAAAGATTTGTTTAAAAAAAAAAACACTAACAACCCCTGGCTATGGTTGTCACCCGTAATTACACACAAGTTGGGGGAATGTGATGCAATCTTGGAGGCGAGGTCGGCGCCAGATCGGAGGCAAGCTCCAAGAAAAGCTCAGAGGTACTTGGTGAAAGCCAAAAAGCATGCAACACCGGGACTTCCCGGGAGGTCACCCATCCTAGTACTACTCTGGCCTAAGCGCGATTAACTGCGGAGTTCTGATGGGATCTGCTGCACAAATGCTGGTATGATCACAACCGTTATGAGTTTTTTGTCACGATGTTCTTATGTGAGATGGGTGTAAGCCACCGCAGCCATCCACATAGCCACGACAGAAGATTGAGTTTCTAAGGGGGTCTCAAGACGGGATTTGCGCAAGTCTAAGGTACAAGTTCTCTCTATGCTTGTGTCGAGCTCTGAGAAAAAGGTTAAGGATGGTGTTTCCTCTACATGGTTCTTTCTTAAACCTACTCTTTGTGCAGAACAGAATATTTTCTTCCCCTCTCAAGGTTTGGTTTCCATTCGTAAATGTCAGGAACCCGTGTTCCTACCCCTCTGTTTGCTTCATAGCAGATTAGTTACTTTGGACGCATGAGCTTTGTAAGTCATCCCTTCGCCATATTTTAACAATCCCACATGTGCGGGACGCAGTAGTTTCTTCAATAGGAATCAGTATATAAGAAGGTGTTGAGGCTCAGTGAAACATCCGCGAATATATTGTGTTGCGCTTGCTCAAAGGAGGTTGCCCCCTTGAAGAGGCCTGCGATTTAATATCATTTCGAGTTCTTTTGCTTTAGCGACTTGTTGCAAGTTTTTTCCATTTCTAGTTGCATTATTGTGAGTGGTGAAATAGTGTTGCAGGGCCTCCACGTCTGGTACCAAAGCAATTTCCACAGCCAATTTTTTTCTTCTCTCTTCAGATACTCACGGCGATCCAATTATGCACATCACATGCTCTCTCACCTTGCCCAACTGGGATCTTGGTGATCAAAAAGTGGTCCAGGTCTTGTTGCATTCTATTCTGCAGGTTTGGGCAGAAGTTGTGAGCTGTGCCGTTTCCAGCAACTTTGCATTCCGTTCGCATTCTGTTACCGTGCCAGCCTATTTTGGGTAGAAACCAGATGATCGTTTTACAGAAAAATAACAAAGATTGCAAACATGCAGTGCTAGGAGAAGGAAAATCACAAGCACTCCTAAACATGGCACGAGCATTAGCTAGAGTCAGGTAACCTTGAAAGTTACAGGCAGTTGTCTCCATCTCAGAACCAAAAGCTTTAGAAATCATCCTTCATCATTTTCTCGTGACCTTTCCTCCTTGTTATGCGTGTAGGATCTTCGGTGGGTCCTTGACAGTGCCCCTGTTCACGGATGCGGCCAGGGTTCAAAAACCACGTCATAGGAAATTCAGTATTTTAGCCGTATCTTTTGTACACTGGTTTTGTTTTCCATGAACATTTCCCAGAACACCCAAAATCCCCACCCCCACGTTTCATGCGTTGAGGATCCGAGACCCGATTCCACTTCTATCACTCAGAAATCACAATTTTTGATGTTTTGAGGGTTTGCTATAACCTCTTCGTTTTTTACCCGTATGCCCCGAAACTCGCACATGTTCTTCCTCTCACTATTCCGCCCCTTTTTGCCTAAAGGAAACAATTTCCAGGTTCTTAGTCAATTACGTGCTCCCAAGTGCATTTTCCTCCAATCCACAGCCTGCCTAGACGAAGCGCCAAAAGACCCCGTTCAAGTCCGTTATCCTCGTTTCCTTCAGTCGTCAAATTCCAGAATGCCATTACTACACCTAAACGTGTTTTAGAAGGGCGTTTTCCTATCCACTCGCAACAACATTTTTTTTATAAAAAAACACACTAAAAACCCCCCGCAATGGCTGTCACCCGTAATTGCAACGCAAGTTGGGGGGATGCGCGATGCGATCTTGGAGGCGAGGTCGGCGCCAGATCGGAGGCGAGGTCCGAGGAAGCTCGGCGCGAGCTCGGAGTTACTCGGTAAAGGCCAAAAAAGGTGCGACACCGGGACTTCCCGAGAGGTCACCCATCCCAGTACTACTCTGGCCAAGCGCGCTTATTCGGAGTTCTGATGGGATCCGGTGCACAAACGCTGGTATGATCGCACCCGTTATGAGTGTTTGTCATGATGTTCTTATGTGAGATGGGTGTAAGCCACCGCAGCCATCCACATAGCCACGACAGAAGATTGAGTTTCTAAGGGGGTCTCAAGACGGGATTTGCGCAAGTCTAAGGTACAAGTTCTCTCTATGCTTGTGTCGAGCTCTGAGAAAAAGGTTAAGGATGGTGTTTCCTCTACATGGTTCTTTCTTAAACCTACTCTTTGTGCAGAACAGAATATTTTCTTCCCCTCTCAAGGTTTGGTTTCCATTCGTAATGTCAGGAACCCGTGTTCCTACCCCTCTGTTTGCTTCATAGCAGATTAGTTACTTTGGACGCATGAGCTTTGTAAGTCATCCCTTCGCCATATTTTAACAATCCCACATGTGCGGGACGCAGTAGTTTTCTTCAATAGGAATCAGTATATAAGAAGGTGTTGAGGCTCAGTGAAACATCCGCGAATATATTGTGTTGCGCTTGCTCAAAGGAGGTTGCCCCCTTGAAGAGGCCTGCGATTTAATATCATTTCGAGTTCTTTTGCTTTAGCGACTTGTTTGGCAAGTTTTTTTCTCATTTCTAGTTGCATTATTGTGAGTGGGTGAAATAGTGTTGCAGGGCCTCCACGTCTGGTACCAAAGCAATTTCCACAGCCAATTTTTTTCTTCTCTCTTCAGATACTCACGGGCGATCCAATTATGCACATCACATGCTCTCTCACCTTGCCCAACTGGGATCTTGGTGATCAAAAAGTGGTCCAGGTCTTGTTGCATTCTATTCTGCAGGTTTGGGCAGAAGTTGTGAGCTGTGCCGTTTTCCAGCAACTTGCATTCCGTTCGCATTCTGTTACAGTGCCAGCCTATTTGGGTAGAAACCAGATGATCGTTTTACAGAAAAATAACAAAGATTGCAAACATGCAGTGCTAGGAGAAGGAAATCACAAGCACTCCTAAACATGGCACGAGCATTAGCTAGAGTCAGGTAACCTTGAAAGTTACAGGCAGTTGTCTCCATCTCAGAACCAAAAGCTTTAGAAATCATCCTTCATCATTTTCTCGTGACCTTTCCTCCTTGTTATGCGTGTAGGAATCTTCGGTGGGTCCTTGACAGTGCCCCTGTTCACGGATGCGGCCAGGGTTCAAAAACCACGTCATAGGAAATTCAGTATTTTAGCCGTATCTTTTGTACACTGGTTTTGTTTTCCATGAACATTTCCCAGAACACCCAAAATCCCCACCCCCACGTTTCATGCGTTGAGGATCCGAGACCCGATTCCACTTCTATCACTCAGAAATCACAATTTTTGATGTTTTGAGGGTTTGCTATAACCTCTTCGTTTTTTACCCGTATGCCCCGAAACTCGCACATGTTCTTCCTCTCACTATTCCGCCCCTTTTTGCCTAAAGGAAACAATTTCCAGTTCTTATCGTTACAGCCCCTAAATTGGATTTTTACTCCATTCAAGTTGCTTAGAAAGCGTCAAAAACACCGTTCAAGTCCATTATCCTCGTTTTCTTCATCTCAAATCCCAAATTGCCATTACTAAATGTGTTTTAGAAAGCGTTTTCTTGTCCATTGCAAAAGAATTGTTTTAAAAAAAACAACAAAAAACCCACGGCTATTGTTGTCACCTGTAATTGCACGCAAGTTGGGGGAGTGTGATGCGATCTTGGAGGCGAGGTCGGTGCCAGATCGGAGGCAAGCTCCAAGGAAAGCTCAGAGGTATTCGGTGAAAGCCAAAAAGGGTGTGACACGGAGACTTCCAAGGAGGTTACCCATCCCAGTACTACTCTGGCCCAAGCGTGCTTAACTGTGGAGTTCTGATGGGATCTGGTGCACAAACACTGGTATGATCGCACCCGTTATGAGTTGTTTGTCATGTTGTCCTTATGGGAGATGGGTGTAAGCCACCGCAACCATCCACATAGCCACGGCAAAAGATTGAGTTTCTAAGGGGGTTTCAAGACGGGATTTGTGCAAGTCTAAGGTACAAGTTCTCTCTATGGTCGTGCCGAGCTCCGAGAAAGAGGTTAAGGACGGTGTTTCCTCTACATGGTTCTTTCTTAAACCTACTCTTTGCGCAGAACAGAAGATTTTCTTCCCCTCTCAAGGTTTGGTTTCCATTCGTAGATGTTAGGAACCTGTGTTCCTACCCCTCTGTTTGATTCGTAGCAAATTAGTTACTTTGGACGCATGTGCTTTGTAAGTCGTCCCTTTGGCATATTTTAACAATCCCACGTGTGCGGGAAGCAGTAGTTTCTTCAATAGGAATCAGTATATAAGAAGGTGTTGAGGCTCAGTGAAGCATCTGTGAATATATTGTGTTGTGCTTGCTCAAAGGAGGTTGCCCCTTCGAAGAGGCATGTGATTTAATATCATTTCGAGTTCTTTTTCTTTAGCGACTTGTTGCAAGTTGTTTCCATTTGTAGTTGCATTACTGTGATTAGTGAAATAGTGTTGCAGGGCCTCCACGTTTAGTACCAAAGCAATTTCCACGGCCAATTTTTTTTTCTTCTCTCTTCAGATACTCGCGGCAATCCAATTCTGCACATCGCATGCTCTCACCTCGCCCAACCGGGATCTTGGTGATCAGAAAGTTGTCTAGGTCTTGTTGCATTCTGTTCTGCAGGTCTGGGCAGAAGTTGTGCGCTGTGCCATTTCTAGCAAATTTGCATTCCATTCGCATTCTATTACCGTGCCAGCCGATTTCGGGTAGAAACCAGATGACCGTTTTACAGGAAAATAACAAAGATTGCAGACATGCAGCGCCAGAAGAAGGAAAATCACAAGCACTCCTAAACTTGGCATGGGCATTAGCTAGAGCCAGGAAACCTTGAAAGTTGCAGGTGGTTGTCTCCATCTCAGAACAAGAAGCTTAAGAAATCATCATTCATCATTTGCTCGTGACCTTTCCTCCTTGTTCAACGTGTAGGATCTTCGGTGGGTGCTTGACAGTGCCCTTGTTCATGGATGCCGCCAGGGTTCAAAAATCGCGTCATAGGAAATTCAGAATTTTAGTCGTATCTTTCGTACACTGGTTGCGTTTTCCCTGAAACTTTCCCGGAACACCCAAAATCCCCACCCCCGCGTTTCATGCATTAAGGATCCGAGACCCGATTCCACTTCTATCACTCAGAAATCACCATTTTTGATGTTTTGAGGGTTTGCTATAACCTCTTCATTTTTTACCCGTTTTCCCCGAAAATCGTACACGTTCTTCCTCTCAATATTCCGCCCCTTTTTTACTCAAGGAAACAATTTCCAGTTCTTATCATTACATCCCCCAAATTGGATTTTTCCTCCATTCAAGTTGCTTAGAGAGCGTCAAAAACCCCGTTCAAGTCCATTATCCTCATTTTCTTCATCTCAAATCCCAAATTGCCATTACTAAATGTGTTTGAGAAAGCGTTTTCCTATCCATTGCAAAAGAATTGTTTTTAAAAAAAAAACACTAAAAACCCCAGGCTATGGTTGTCGCCCGTAATTGCACACAAGTTGGGGGAATGTGATGCGATCTTGGAGGCGAGGTCAGTGCCAAATCGGAGGCAAGCTCCGAGGAAAGCTCGGAGATACTTGCTGAAAGCCAAAAAGGGTAAGACACCGAGACTTCCCTAGAGGTCACCGATCCCAGTACTACTCTAGCCCAAGCGCACTTAACTGCGGAGTTCTGATGGGATCCGGTGCAAAAACGCTGGTATGATCGCACCCGTCATGAGTTGTTTGTCATGTTGTCCTTATGGGAAATGGGTGTAAGCCACTGCAACCATCCACATAGCCACGGCAGAAGATTGAGTTTCTAAGGGGGTTTCAAGATGGGATTTGTGCAAGTCTAAGGTACAAGTTCTCTCTATGGT
Organism: Taxus chinensis; assembly: GCA_019776745.2. Lineage (NCBI taxonomy): Eukaryota > Viridiplantae > Streptophyta > Pinopsida > Cupressales > Taxaceae > Taxus > Taxus chinensis. Next base: position 97,911,535 of record CM034155.1, read on the forward strand.
TGTGCCGAGCTCCGAGAAAGAGGTTAAGGACGGTGTTTCCAATACATGGTTCTTTCTTAAACCTACTCTTTGGGCAGAACAAAAGATTTTCTTCCCCTCTCAAGGATTGGTTTCCATTCGTAGATGTTAGGAACCTGTGTTCCTACCCTTCTGTTTGCTTCGTAACAGATTAGTTACTTTGGCTGCATGTGCTTTGTATGTCGTCCTTTCGGCATATTTTAACAATCCCACGTGTGCGGGAAGAAGTAGTTTCTTCAATAGCAATCAGTATATAAGAAGGTGTTGAGGCTCAGTGAAGCATCTGTGAATATATTGTGTTGTGCTTGCTCAAAGGAGGTTGCCCCCTCGAAGAGGCCTGTGATTTAATATCATTTCGAGTTCTTTTGCTTTAGCGACTTGTTGCAAGTTGTTGCCATTTATAGTTGCATTACTATGATTGGTGAAATAGTGTTGCAGGGCCTCCACATCTGGTACCAAAGCAATTTTCACAGAAATTTTTTTTCTTCTCTCTTCAGATACTTGCGGCGATCCAATTCTGCACATTGCATGCTCTCACCTCGCCCAACCGGGATCGTGGTGATCAGAAAGTGGTCCAGATCTTGTTGCATTCTATTCTGTAGGTCTGGGCAAAAGTTGTGGGCTGTTCCTTTTCCAGCAACTTTCTTAATCTGTTCACATTCTGTTACCGTGCCAGCCGATTTCGGGTAGAAACTAGATGACCGTTTTACAGGAAAATAAGAAAGATTGTAGACATGCAGCGCCAGAAGAAGGAAAATCACAAGCACTCCTAAACTTGGCACGTGCATTAGCTAGAGCCAGGCAACCTTGAAAGTTGCATGCGGTTGTCTCCATCTCAGAGCCAGAAGCTTCAGAAATCATCCTTCATCATTTGCTCGTGACCTTTCCTCCTTGTTCTGCGTGTAGGATCTTCGGTGGGTGCTTGACAGTGCCCCTGTTCACGGATGTGGCCAGTGTTCAAAAATCACACGGGTCATAGCAAATTCAGTATTTTAGCCATATCTTTTGTATACTGGTTCCGTTTTCCCTAAAACTTTCCCGGAACACCCGAAATCCCCATCCCGCGTTTCATGCGTTGACAGTTCGAGACCCGATTCCACTTCTATCACTCAAAAATTGTCATTTTCGATGTTTTAAGGGTTTTGCTATAACCTCTTCATTTTTTACCCGTTTGCTCCGAAACTCGCACATGTTCTTCCTCTCACTATTCCGACCCTTTTTTCCTCAAGCAAACAATTTCCAGTTCTTATCGTTACAACCCCCAAATTACAATTTTCCTCCCTTCAAGTTGCCTAGAAAGCATCAAAAACCCCGTTCAAGTCCATTATCCTCGTTTTCTTCATCTCAAATCCCAAATTGCCATTACTAAACGTGTTTTAGAAAGTGTTTTCCTATCCATTGCAAAATAACTGTTCTAAAAAAAAACACTAAAAACCCCCGGCTATGGTTGTCGCCCATAATTGCACGAAAGTTGGGGGAGTGTGATGCGATCTTGGAGGCGAGGTCGGCACCAGATCGGAGGCAAGCTCCGAGGAAAGCTCGGCGGTACTTGGTGAAAGCTTAAAAGGGTGTAACACCGGGACTTCCCGGGAGGTCATCCATCCCAGTACTACTCTAGCCCAAGCGCACTTAACTGTGGAGTTCTGATGGGATCCAGTGCACAAACTCTGGTATGATCACACCCGTTATGAGTTGTTTGTCATGTTGTCCATATGGGAGATGGGTGTAAGCCACCGCAACCATCCACATAGCCACAACAAAAGATTGAGTTTCTAAGGGGATTTCAAGAAGGGATTTGTGCAAGTCTAAGGTACAAGTTCTCTCTATGGTCGTGCCGAGCTCCAAGAAAGAGGTTAAGGATGGTGTTTCCTCTACATGGTTCTTTCTTAAACCTACTCTTTGTGCAGAACAGAAGATTTTCTTCCCCTCTCTAGGTTTGGTTTCCATTTGTAGATGTTAGGATCCCGTGTTCCTACCCTTCTGTTTGCTTCGTAGCAGATTAGTTACTTTGGACGCATGTGCTTTGTAAGTCATCCCTTCGGCATATTTTAACAATCCCACGTGTGCGGGAAGCAGTAGTTTCTTCAATAGGAATCAGTATATAAGGTGTTGAGGCTCAGTGAAGCATCCGCGAATATATTGTGTTGCGTTTGCTTAAAGGAGGTTGCCCCCTCGAAGAGGCCTGCGATTTAATATCATTTCGAGTTCATTTGCTTTAGCAACTTGTTGAGAGTTGTTTCCATTTCTAGTTGCATTACTGTGATTGGTGAAATAGTGTTGTAGGGCCTCCACAGCTAGTACCAAAGCAATTTCCACGGTAATTTTTTTTTCTTCTCTCCTCAGATACTCGCGGCGATCCAATTCTGCACATTGCATGCTCTCACCTCACCGAATCGGGATCTTGGTGATCAGACAGTGGTCCAGATCTTGTTGCATTATGTTTTGAAAGGTCTGGGTAGAAGTTGTGGGTTGTGCCATTTCCAGCAACTTTGCATTCTTTTCGCATTCTCTTACCATGCCAGCCGATTTCGGGTAGAAACCAAAGGACCGTTTTACAGGAAAATAACAAAGATTGCAGACATGCAGCGCTAGAAGAAGGAAAATCACAAGCACTCCTAAACTTGGCATGGGCATTAGCTAGAGCCAGGCAACCTTGAAAGTTGCAGGTGGTTGTCTCCATCTCAGAGCCAAAAGTTTCAAAAATCATCCTTCATTGTTTGCTTGCGACCTTTCCTCCTTGTTCTGCGTGTAGGATCTTCTGTGGGTGCTTGACAGTGCCCCTCTTCACGGATGCTGCCAGGGTTAAAAAATCACACGGGTCATAGGAAATTCAATATTTTAGCCGTATCTTTCGTATACTAGTTCCGTTTTCCCTGAAACTTTCTCGGAACACCCAAAATCCCCGTTCCTGCGTTTCATGCGTTGAGGGTCTGAGACCCTATTCCACTTCTGTCACTCAGAAATCATCATTTTCGATGTTTTAAGGGTTTGTTATAACCTCTTCGTTTTTTACCCGTTTGCCCCAAAACTCGCGCACGTTCTTCCTCTCACTATTCCCCCCCTTTTTGCCTCAAGGAAACAATTTCCAGTTCTTATCGTTACAACCCCCAAATTTCATTTTTCATCCATTCAAGTTTCCTAGAAAGCGCTGAAAACCCTGTTCAAGTCCATTATCCTCGTTTTCTTCATCCCAAATCCCAAATTGCCATCACTAAACGTGTTTTAGAAAGCATTTTCCTATCCATTGCAAAAGAATTCTTTTAAAAATAAAAACACTAAAAACCCCCGGCTATCGTTGTCGCCCATAATTGCATGTAATTTGGGGGAGTATGATGCTATCTTGGAGGTGAGGTCGGCGCCAGATCGGAGGAAAGCTCCGAGGAAAGCTTGGAGGTACTTGGTGAAAGCCAAAAAGGGTATGACATTGGGACTTCCCGGGAGGTCACCCATCCTAGTACTACTCTAGCCCAAGCGTGCTTAACAACAGAGTTTTGATGGGATCCGATGCACAAACGTTGGTATGATTGCACCCGTTATGAGTTGTTTGTCATGCTGTCCTTATGGGAGGTGGGTGTAAGCCAGCGCAACCATCCACGTAGCCACGGTAGAAGATTGAGTTTCTAAGGGGGTTTCAAGACAAGATTTGTGCAAGTCTAAGGTACAAGTTCTCTCTATGGTCATGCCGACCTCCGAGAAAGAGGTTAAGGACAGTGTTTCCTCTACATCGTTCTTTCTTAAACCTACTCTTTGCGAAGAACAGAAGATTTTCTTCCCCTCTCAAGCTTTGGTTTCCATTCGTAGATGTTAGGAACCCGTGTTCCTACCCTTCTATTTGCTTCGTGGAAGAGTAGTTACTTTGGACGCATGTGCTTTGTAAGTCGTCCTTTCAGCATATTTTAACAATCCCACATGTGCAGGAAGCAGTAGTTTCTTCAATAGGAATCAGTATATACGAAGGTGTTGAGGCTCAGTGAAGCATCCGCGAATATATTGTGTTGCGCTTGCTCAAAGGAGGTTGCCCCCTCGAAGAGGCCTGCGATTTAATATCATTTCGAGTTGTTTTGCTTTAGCGACTTGTTGCAAGTTGTTTCCATTTCTAGTTGCATTACTGTGATTGGTGAAATAGTGTTGCAGGGCCTCCACGTTTGGTAACAAAGCAATTTCCACAGCCAATTTTTTTTCTTCTCTCTTCAGATACTCGCAGCGATCCAATTATACACATCGCATGCTCTCACCTCACCCAACCGGGATCTTTGTGATCAGAAAGTGATCCAAATCTTGTTGCATTCTGTTCTGCAGGTCTGGGCAGATGTTGTAGGTTGTGCCGTTTCCAGCAACTTTGCATTCCGTTCGCATTCTGTTATCGTGCCAGCCGATTTCGGGTAGAAACCAGATGACCGTTTTACAGGAAAATAACAAAGATTGCAGACATGCAGTGCCAGAAGAAGGAAAATCACAAGCACTCCTAAACTTGGCACGGGCATTAGCTAGAGCCAGGCAACCTTGAAAGTTGTAGGCAGTTGTCTCCATCTCGGAGCTAGAAGCTTCAGAAATCATCCTTCATCATTTGCTCGTGACCTTTCCTCCTTGTTCTGCGTGTAGGATCTTCGGTGGGTGCTTGACAGTGCCCCTGTTCACGGATGCGGCCAGGGTTCAAAAATCGCATGTCATAGGAAATTAAGTATTTTAGCCGTATCTTTTGTATACTGGTTCTGTTTTCCCTGAAACTTTCTCGAAACACCCGAAATCCCCGTCCCTGCGTTTCATGCGTTGAGGATCAAATACCCGATTCCACTTCTTTCACTTAGAAATCTCCATTTTCGATGTTTTAAGGGTTTGCTATAACCTCTTCGTTTTTTACCCGTTTGCCCCGAACCTCGCACACGTTCTTCCTCTCACTATTCCACCCCTTTTTGCCTCGAGGAAACAATTTCCAGTTCTTATCGTTACAGCCCCCAAATTGCATTTTTCCTCCATTCAAGTTGACTAGAAAGCGTTTTCCTATCCATTGCAAAAGAATTGTTTTAAAAAAAAACACTAAAAACCCTCGGCTATGGTTATCGCCCGTAATTGCACGCAAGTTTGGGGAGTGTGATGCGATCTTGGAGGCGAGGTTGGTGCTAGATCAGAGGCAAGCTCCGAGGAAACCTCGAAAGTATTTGGCGACACAGGCACTTCTTGGGAGTTCACCCATCCCAGTACTACTCTGGCCCAAGTGGGCTTAACTGCGGAGTTTTGATGGGATCCAATGCACAAACGCTGGTATGATTGCACTCGTTATGAGTTGTTTGTCACGCTGTCCTTATTGGAGATGGGTGTAAGCCACTAAAACCATCCACGTAGCCATGACAGAAGATTGAGTTTCTAAGGGGGTTTCAAGATGGGATTTGTGCAAGTCTAAGGTACAAGTTCTCTCTATGGTTGTGCCGAGCTCCGACAAAGAGGTTAAGGACGGTGTTTCCTCTACATGGTTCTTTCTTAAACCTACTCTTCACGCAGAACAGAATATTTTCTTCTCCTCTCAAGGTTTGGTTTCCATTCGTAGATGTTAGGAACCCGTGTTCCTACCCTTCTATTTGCTTCGTAGCAGATTAGTTAATTTGGACACATGTACTTTGTAAGTCGTCCCTTCGGCATATTTTAACAATCCCACATGTGTGGGAAGCAGTAGTTTCTTCAATAGCTATCAGTATATAAGAAGGTGTTGAGGCTCAGTGAAGCATCCGCGAATATATTGTGTTGTGCTTGCTCAAAGGAGGTTGCCCCCTCGAAGAGGCCTGTGATTTAATATCATTTCGAGTTCTTTTGCTTTAGCGACTTATTGAGAGTTGTTTCCTTTTCTAGTTGCATTACTGTGATTGGTGAAATAGTGTTGCAAGGCCTCCACGTCTTGTACCAAAGAAATTTTCATATCCATTTTTTTTCTTCTCTCTTCAGATACTCGTGGCGATCCAATTCTGCACATTGCATGCTCTCACCTTGCCCAATCGGGATCTTGGTGATCAGAAAGTGGTCCAGATCTTGTTGCATTCTTTTCTGCAGGTCTGGGTAGAGTTTGTGGGCTGTGCCGTTTCTAGCAACTTTGCATTCCGTTCGCATTCTGTTACCATGCCAGCCGATTTCAGGTAGAAACCATATGATCCTTTTATAGGAAAATAACAAAGATTACAGACATGCAGCGTAAGGAGAAGGAAAATCACAAGCACTCCTAAACATGGCATGGGCATTAGCTAGAGCCAGGAAACCTTGAAAGTTGCAGGTGGTTGTCTCCATCTCAGAGCCAGAAGCTTCAGAAATCATCCTTCATTGTTTGCTCGTGACCTTTCCTCTTTGTTCTACGTGTAGGGTCTTCGGTGGGTGCTTGACAGTGCCCCTGTTCACGGATGCGGCCAGGGTTCAAAAATCACACGGGTCATAGGAAATTCAGTATTTTAACCGTATCTTTCGTATATTGGTTCCATTTTCCCTGAAACTTTCCTAGAACACCCGAAATCCCCGTCCCAGCGTTTCATGCGTTGAGGGTCCGAGACCCGATTCCACTTCTATCACTCAAAAATCACCATTTTCGATGTTTTAAGGGTTTGTTATAACCTCTTCAGTTTTTTTACCCGTTTGCCCCGAACCTCGCACACGTTCTTCCTCTCACTATTCCGCCCCTTTTTGCCTCAAGGAAACAATTTCCAGTTCTTATCGTTACAGCCCCCCAAATTGCATTTTTCCTCCATTCAAGTTGCCTAGAAAGCGCAAAAAACCCCGTTCAAGTCTATTATCCTCATTTTCTTTATCTCAAATCCCAAATTGTCATTACTAAACGTGTTTTAGAAAGTGTTTTCCTATCCATTGCAAAAGAATTGTTTAAACAAAAAAAACACTAAAAACCCGCGACTATGGTTGTCGCCCATAATTACACGCAAGTTGGGGGAGTGTGATGCGATCTTGGAGGCGAGGTCGATGCTAAATCAGAGGCAAGCTCCGAGGAAACCTCGGAGGTACTTGGCGAAAGCCAAAAAGGATGCGACACCAGGACTTCTCGGGAGTTCACCCATCCCAATACTACTCTGGCTCAAATGCGCTTAACTGCGGAGTTCTGATGGGATCCAATGCACAAATGCTGGTATGATTGCAAACTCGTTATGAGTTGTTTGTCACGCTGTCCTTATTGGAGATGGGTGTAAGCCACTGAAACCATCCACGTAGCCACGATAGAAGATTGAGTTTCTAAGGGGGTTTCAAGACGGGATTTGTGCAAGTCTAAGGTACAAGTTCTCTTTATGGTTGTGCCGAGCTCTGACAAAGAGGTTAAGGACGGTGTTTCCTATACATGGTTCTTTCTTAAACCTACTCTTCGCGCAGAACAGAAGATTTTCTTCTCCTCTCAAGGTTTGGTTTCCATTCGTAGATGTTAGGAAACCGTGTTCCTACCCTTCTATTTGCTTCGTAGCAGATTAGTTACTTTGGACGCATGTACTTTGTAAGTCGTCCCTTCGGCATATTTTAACAATCCCACATGTGTGGGAAGCAGTAGTTTCTTCAATAGCTATCAGTATATAAGAAGGTGTTGAGGCTCAGTGAAGCATCCGCGAATATATTGTGTTGTGCTTGCTCAAAGGAGGTTGCCCCCTCGAAGAGGCCTGTGATTTAATATCATTTCGAGTTCTTTTTCTTTAGCGACTTATTGCAGAGTTGTTTCCATTTTCTAGTTGCATTACTGTGATTGGTGAAATAGTGTTGCAGGGCCTCCACGTCTTGTACCAAAGAAATTTTTCACTAGCCATTTTTTTTCTTCTCTCTTCAGATACTCATGCGGCGATCCAATTCTGCACATCGCATGCTCTCACCTCGCCCAATCGGGATCTTGGTGATCAGAAATTGATCCAGATCTTGTTGCATTCCTGTTCTGCAGGTCTGGGTAGAAGTTTGTGCGCTGTGCCGTTTCCAGCAACTTTGCATTCCGTTCGCATTCTGTTACCGTGCAAGCCGATTTTCAGGTAGAAACTAGATGATCGTTTTATAGGAAAATAACAAAGATTGTAAACATGCAACGCCATAAGGAGAAGGAAAATCACAAGAACTCCTAAACTTGGCATGGGGATTAGCTAGAGCCAGGCAAACTTGAAAGTTGCAGGCGGTTGTCTCCATCTCAGAGGCAGAAGCTTCAGAAATCATCCTTCATCGTTTGCTCACGATCTTTCCTCCTTGTTCTGCATGTAGGGTCTTCGGTGGGTGCTTGACAGTGCCCCTATTCACGGATGCGGCCAGGGTTCAAAAATCACACGGGTAATAGGAAAATTCAGTATTTTAACCGTATCTTTCGTATATTGGTTCCATTTTCCCGTGAAACTTTCCTAGAACACCTTAAATCCCCGTCCCAGCGTTTCATGCGTTGAGGGTCCGAGACCCGATTCCACTTCTATCACTCAAAAATCACCATTTTCGATGTTTTAAGGGTTTGTTATAACCTCTTCAGTTTTTTCCCAATTGCCACGAACCTCGCACACGTTCTTCCTCTCACTATTCTGCCTCTTTTTTCCTCAAGGAAACAATTTCTAGTTCTTATCGTTACAGCCCCCAAATTGCATTTTTCCTCCATTCAAGTTGCCTAGAAAGCGCAAAAAACCCCGTTCAAGTCTATTATCCTCATTTTCTTTATCTCAAATCCCAAATTGTCATTACTAAACGTGTTTTAGAAAGTGTTTTCCTATCCATTGCAAAAGAATTGTTTAAACAAAAAAAACACTAAAAACCCGCGACTATGGTTGTCGCCCATAATTACACGCAAGTTGGGGGAGTGTGATGCGATCTTGGAGGCGAGGTCGATGCTAAATCAGAGGCAAGCTCCGAGGAAAGCTCAGACGTGCTTGGTGAAAGCCAAAAAGGGTGCGACACTAGGACTTCCCGGGAGGTCACCCATCTCAATACTACTCTAGCCCGAGCGCGCTTAATTAAGGAGCTCTGTTGGGATCCGGTGCACAAACGCTGGTATGATCAAACCCATTATGAGTTGTTTGTCACGTTGTCCTTATGGGAGATGGGTGTAAGCCACCGCAACCATCAACGTAGCCATGACAGAAGATTGAGTTTCTAAGGGGGTTTCAAGATGAAATTTGTGCAAGTCTAAGGTATAAGTTCTCTCTATGGTCGTGCCGAGCTCCGAGAAAGAGGTTAAGGACGATGTTTCCTCTACATGGTTCTTTGTTAAACCTACTCTTTGCGCAGAAAAGAATATTTTCTTCCCCTTTCAAGGTTTGGATTCCATTCGTAGATGTTAGGAAACCGAGTTCCTACCCTTCTGTTTGCTTCGTAGCAGATTAGTTACTTTGGACGCATGTGCTTTATAAGTCGTTCCCTTCGGCATATTTTAACAATCACACGTGTGCGGGAAGCAGTAGTTTCTTCAATAGGAATCAGTATATAAGAAGGTGTTGAGGCTCAGTGAAGCATCCGCAAATATATTGTGTTGCGCTTGCTCAAAGGAGGTTGCCTCATCGAAGAGGCCTGCGATTTAATATCATTTTGAGTTCTTATGCTTTAGCGACTTGTTGCAAGTGGTTTCCATTTTCAGTTGCATTACTGTGATTGGTGAAATAGTGTTGCAGGGCCTCCACGTCTGGTACCAAAGCAATTTCCACTGCCAATTTTTTTCTTCTCTCTTCAGATACTTGCGGCAATCCAATTCTGCACATCGCATGCTCTCACCTTGCCCAACCGGGATCTTGGTGATCAGAAAGTGGTCCAGATCTTGTTGCATTTTGTTCTGTAGGTCTGGGCAGAAGTTGTGGGCTGTGCCATTTCCAGCAACTTTGCATTCTGTTACCGTGCAAGCCGATTTCGTGTAGAAACCAAATGACCGTTTTACAGGAAAATAACAAAGATTGCAGACATGCAGCGCCAGAAGAAGGAAAATCACAAGCACTCCTAAACTTGGCACGGGCATTATCTAGAGCCAGGGATCCTTGAAAGTTGTAGGCGGTTGTCTAAATCTCATAGCCAGAAGCTTCAGAAATCATCCTTCATCGTTTGCTCGCGACCTTTCCTCCTTGTTCTGCGTGTAGGATCTTCGGTGGGTGCTTGACAGTGCCCCTGTTATCGGATGCGGCGAGGGTTCAAAAATTGTCATAGGAAATTCAGTATTTTAGCCCTATCTTTCGTATACTGGTTCTGTTTTCCCTGAAACTTTCTCGGAACACCCGAAATCCCCTTCCGCACGTTTTATGTGTTGAGGGTCCGAGACCCGATTCCACTTCTATCACTCAGAAATCGTCATTTTCGATGTTTTAAGGGTTTGCTATAACGTCTTCATTTTTTACACGTTTACCCCGAACCTCGCACACATTCTTCCTCTCACTATTCCGCCCCTTTTTGCCTCAAGGAAACAATTTCCAGTTCTTATCGTTACAGCCCCCAAATTGCATTTTTCCTCCATTCAAGTTGCCTAGAAAGCGCCAAAAACCCCGTTCAAGTCCATTATCCTCGTTTTCTTCATCTCGAATCCCAAATTGCCATTACTAAACGTGTTTTAGAAAGCATTTTCCTATCCATTGCAAAAGAATTATTTAAAAAAAAACACTAAAAACCCCCGGCTATGGTTGTCGCCCGTAATTGCAAGCAAGTTGGGGGAGTGTGATGCGATCTTGGAGGCGAGGTCGGCGCCAGATCGGAGGCAAGCTCCGAGGAAAGCTCGGAGGTACTTGGTGAAAGCCAAAAAGGGTGCTACACCGGGACTTCCCGGGAGGTCACCCATCCTAGTATTACTCTGGCCCAAGTGTGCTTAACTACGGAGTTATGATGGGATAGGGTGGATAAACACTGATATGATCGCACCCGTTATGAGTCATTTGTCACGCTGTCCTTATGGGAGATGGGTGTAAGCCACCGCAACCATCCACCTAGCCATGTCAGAATATTGAGTTTCTAAGGGGGTTTCAAGACGGGATTTGTGCAAGCCTAAGGTACAAGTTCTCTCTATGGTCGTGTCGAACTCCGAGAAAGATGTTAAGGACGGTGTTTCCTCTACATGGTTCTTTCTTAAACCTACTCTTTGCGCAGAAGAGAAGATTTTCTTCCCCTCTCAAGGTTTGGTTTCCATTCATAGATGTTAGGAACCCGTGTTCCTACCCTTCTATTTGCTTCGTAGCAGATTAGTTAATTTGGACACATGTGCTTTGTATGTCATCCCTTCGGCATATTTTAACAATCCCACGTGTGTGGGAAGCAGTAGTTTCTTCAATAGGAATCAGTATATAAGAAGGTGTTGAGGATCAGTGAAGCATCCGCGAATATATTGTGTTGCGCTTGCTCAAAGGAGGTTGCTCCCTCGAAGAGGCCTACGATTTAATATCATTTCGAGTTCTTTTGCTTTAGTGACTTGTTGCAAGTTATTTCCATTTCTAGTTGCATTACTGTGATTGATGAAATAGTGTTGCAGGGTCTCCACGTCTGGTACCAAAGCAATTTCCACGGCCAATTTTTTTTTCTTCTCTCTTTAGATACTCACGGCGATCCAATTCTTCACATCGCATGCTCTCACCTCACCCAACCGGGATCTTGGTGATCAGAAAGTGGTCAAGATCTTGTTGCATTCTATTCTGCATGTCTGGGCAGAAGTTGTGGGCTGTGCCATTTCCAGCAACTTTGCATTCCGTTCGCATTTTGTTACCGTGCCAGCCGATTTTGGGTAAAAACCAGATGACCGTTTTACAGGAAAATAACAAATATTGCAGACATGCAATGCCAGAAGAAGGAAAATCACAAGCACTCCTAAACTTAGCACGGGCATTAGCTAGAGCCAGGCAACCTTGAAAGTTGCAGGCGGTTGTCTCCATCTCAGAGCCAGAAGCTTCAGAAATCATCCTTCATCGTTTGCTCATGACCTTTCCTCCTTGTTCTGCGTGTAGGATCTTCGGTGGGTGCTTGACAGTGCCCCTGTTCATGGATGCAGCCAGGGTTCAAAAATCACGTCATAGTAAATTCAGTATTTTAGCTATATATTTCGTATACTGGTTCCGTTTTCCCTGATACTTTCCCGGAACACCCGAAATCCCCGTTCCCGTGTTTCATGCATTGAGGGTCTAAGACCCGATTCCACTTCTATCACTCAGAAATTGCCATTTTAGGTGTTTTAAGGGTTTGTTATAACCTCTTCGTTTTTTACCCGTTTGCCCCGAACCTCGCACACGTTCTTCCTCTCACTATTCCGCCCCTTTTTGCCTCAAGGAAACAATTTCCAGTTCTTATCGTTACATCCCCCAAATTGCATTTTTCCTCTATTCAAGTTGACTAGAAAGCGCTAAAAACCCCGTTCAAGTCCATTATCCTCATTTTCTTCATCTCAAATCCCAAATTGCCATTAGTAAACGTGTTTTAGAAAGCGTTTTCCTATCCATTGCAAAAGAATTGTTTTTAAACAAAACACTAAAAAACCCGGCTATGGTTGTCGCCCTTAATTGCACGCAAGTTTGGGGAGTGTGATGCGATCTTGGAGGCAAGGTTGGCGCCAAATCGGAGGCAAGCTCTGAGGAAACCTCGGAGGTACTTGGTGAAAGCCAAAAAGGGTACGACACCGGGACTTCCCAGGAGGTCACCCATCCCAGTACTACTCTGGCCTAAGCGCACTTAACCACAGAGTTTTGATGTGACCATATGCATAAACGATGGTATGATCACACCCGTTATGAGTTTTTTGTCACGCTGTCCTTATGGGAGATGGGTGTAAACCACCGCAACCATCCACATAGCCACGACAGAAGATTGAGTTTCTAAGGGGGTTTGAAGACGGGATTTGTGCAAGTCTAAGGTACAAGTTCTCTCTATGGTCGTGTCGAGCTCCGAGAAAGATGTTAAGGACGGTGTTTCCTCTACATGGTTCTTTCTTAAACCTACTCTTTGCGCAGAAGAGAAGATTTTCTTCCCCTCTCAAGGTTTGGTTTCCATTCATAGATGTTAGGAACCCGTGTTCCTACCCTTCTATTTGCTTCGTAGCAGATTAGTTAATTTGGACACATGTGCTTTGTAAGTCATCCCTTCGGCATATTTTAACAATCCCACGTGTGCGGTAAGCTGTAGTTTCTTCAATAGGAATCAGTATATAAGAAGGTGTTGAGGCTCAGTGAAGCATCCGCGAATATATTGTGTTGTGCTTGCTCAAAGGAGGTTGACCCCTCGAAGAGGCCTGCGATTTAATATCATTTCGAGTTCTTTTGTTTTAGCGACTCGTTGCAAGTTGTTTCCATTTCTAGTTGCATTACTGTGATTGGTGAAATAGTGTTGCAGGGTCTCCACGTCTGGTACCAAATCGATTTCCATGGCCAATTTTTTGTTCTTTTCTCTTCAGATACTCGCGGAGATCCAATTCTGCACACCGCATGCTCTCACCTCGCCCAACCGGGATGTTGGTGATCAGAAAGTGGTCCAAATCTTGATGCATTTTGTTCTGCAGATCTGGGCAGAAGTTGTGGGCTGTGCTGTTTCCAGCAACTTTGCATTCCGTGCGCATTATGTTACCATGCCAACCAATTTAAGGTAGAAACCAGATGACCATTTTACAGGGAAATAACAAAGATTGCAGACATCCAACGCCAGGAGAAGGAAAATCACAAGCACTCCTAAACTTGCCACGGGCATTAGCTAGAGCCAAGGAACCTTGAAAGTTGCAGGCGGTTGTCCCCATCTCCAAACCAAAAGCTTCAGAAATCATCCTTCATCATTTACTCATGACCTTTCCTCCTTGTTCTGCGTGGAGGATCTTTGGTGGGTGCTTGACAATGCCCCTGTTCACAGATGCGACCAGGGATTAAAAATCATGTCGTAGGAAATTCGGTATTTTAGCCATATCTTTCGTACACTAGTTGCGTTTTCCCTGAAACTTTCCCAGAACACCCGAAATCCCCATCCCCGCGTTTCATGCGTTGAGGATCCGAGACCCGGTTCCGCTCCTGTCACTTAGAAATTGCCATTTTTTATGTTTTGAGGGTTTGTTATGACCTCTTCGTTTTTACCCGTTCGCCCCGAAATTCGCACACACTCTTCCTCTCACTATTCCGCCCCTTTTACCCTCAAGGAAACAATTTCCAGTTCTTATCGTTACAGCCCCCGAATCACATTTTTCCTCCATTCAAGCTGCCTAGAAAGCGCCAAAAACCTCATTCAAGTCCATTATCCTCATTTTCTTCATCTCAAATCCCGAATTGCCATTACTAAACATGTTTTAGAAATCGTTTTCCTATCCATTGCAAAAGACTTTTTATTTTAGAAAAAAAAACACTAAAAACCCCCGGCTATGGTTGTCACCCGTAATTACACGCAAGTTGGGGGAGTGCGATGCGATCTTGGAGGCGACGTCGGTGCCAGATCGGAGGCAAGGTCCAAGGAAAGATCGGCGCGAGCTCGAAGGTACTTGGTAAAAGCCAAAAATGGTGCGACACTGGGACTTCCCGGGAGGTCACCGATCCCAGTACTACTCTGGCCCAAGCGCGCTTAACTGCGGAGTTCTGATGGGATCCGGTGAACAAACGCTGGTATGATCGCACCCTTTATGAGTTGTTTGTCATGTTGTCCTTATGGGAGATGGGTGTAAGCCACTGCGACCATCCATGTAGCCACGACAGAAGATTGGGTTTCAAGATGGGATTTGTGAGAGTCTAAGGTACAAGTTCTCTCTATGGTCGTGCCGAGCTCCGAGAAAGAGGTTAAGGACGGTGTTTCCTCTACATGGTTCTTTCTTAAACCTACTTTTTGTGCAGAATAGAAGATTTCCTTCACCTCTAAAGATTTAGTTTCCATCCGTAGATGTTAGGAACCCGTGTTCCTACCATTCTGTTTGCTTCATAGCAGATTAGTTACTTTGGACGCATGTGCTTTGTAAGTCACCCCTTCGGCATATTTTAACAATCCCACGTGTGCGGGAAGCATTAGTTTCTTCAGTAGGAATCAGTATATAAGAAGGTGTTGAGGCTCAGTGAAGCATCCATGAATATATTGTGTTGTGTTTACTCAAAGGAGGTTGCCCCCTCGAAGAGGCCTGTGACTTAATATCATTTTGAGTTCTTTTGTTTTAGCGACTCATTGCAAGTTGTTACCATTTCTAGTTGCATTAATGTGATTGATGAAATAGTGTTGCAGGGTCTCCATGTCTGGTACCAAAGCAATTTCCACAGCCAATTTTTTTCTTCTCTCTTCTGTAGATCTTGTTGCATTCTGTTCTGCAGATCTGGGCAGAAGTTGTGGGCTGTGCCGTTTCCAGCAACTTTGCATTCCGTGCGCATTCATTTACCGTGCCAGCCGATTTCGGGTAAAAACCAGATGACTATTTTACAGGGAAATAACAAAGATTGCAAACATCCAGTGCTAGGAGAAGGAAAATCACAAGCACTCCTAAACTTGGCACGGGCATTAGTTAGAGCCAGGCAACCTTGAAAGTTGCAGGCGGTTGTCCCCATCTCCAAACCAGAAGCTTCAGAAATCATCCTTCATCGTTTGCTCGCGACCTTTCCTCCTTGTTCTACGTGGAGGATCTTCAATGGGTGCTTGACAATGCCCCTATTCACGGATGCGGCCAGGGATTAAAAATCACACGAGTCGTAGGAAATTCGGTATTTTAGCCATATCTTTCGTACACTAGTTGCGTTTTCCCTGAAACTTTCCTGTAACACCCGAAATCCCCGTCCCCACGTTTCATGCATCGAGGATCCGAGACCTGGTTCCGCTTCTATCACTCAGGAATCACCATTTTCTATGTTTTAAGGGTTTGCTATGACCTCTTTTTTTTTTACCCATTTGCCCCGAAATTCACACACGTTCTTCCTCTCACTATTCTGTCCCTTTTGCCCTCAAGGAAACACTTTCCAGTTCTTATCGTTACAGCCCCCAATTGCATTTTTCCTCCATTCAACTTTCCTAGAAAGCGCTAAAAACCCCGTTCAAGTCCATTATCCTCATTTTCTTCATCTCAAATCCCAAGTTGCCATTACTTAACGTGTTTTAGAAAGTGTTTTCCTATCCATTGCAAAAGACTTAAAAAAAAAACACTAAAAACCCCCGGCTGTGGTTGCCAGCCGTAATGACACGCATGTTGGGGGAGTGCGATGCGATCTTAGAGGCGAGGTCAGTGCCAAATCGGAGGCAAGGTCCGAGGAAAGCTCGGCGCGAGCTCGGAGGTACTTGGTAAAAGCCAAAAAGGGTGTGATACTGGGACTTCCTGGGATGTCACCCATCCCAGTACTACTCTGGCTAGGGTTTCAAAATCGCATGTCATAGGAAATTCGGTATTTTAGCCATATCTTTCATACAATAGTTCTGTTTTCCCTGAAACTTTCCTGGAACACCCGAAATCCCCGTCCCCGTGTTTCATACATTGAGGATCCGAGACCCGGTTCCACGCCTGTCACTCAGAAATCGTAATTTTCTATGTTTTAAGGTTTTGCTATGACCTCTTCGTTTTTTACCCGTTTTCCCCAAAATTCGCACACGTTCTTCCTCTCACTATTCTGCCTGTTTTACCCTCAAGGAAATAATTTCTAGTTCTTATCGTTACAGCCCCCGAATTACATTTTTCCTCCATTTGAGTTGCCTAGAAAGCACCAAAAACCCCATTCAAGTCCATTATCCTCGTTTTCTTCATCTCAAATCCTAAATTACCATTACTAAACGTGTTTTAGAAAGTGTTTTCCTATCCATTGCAAAAGACTTTAAAAAAAAAACACTAAAAACCCCAGGCTATGGTTGTCACCCGTAATTGCACGCAAGCTGGGGAGTGCGATGCGATCTTGGACGCGAGGTCGGCGCCAGATCGGAAGCAAGGTCCGAGGAAAGCTCGGCGTGAGCTCGGATGTACTTGGTAAAAGCCAAAAAGGGTGTGACACCGCGACTTCCCCGAAGGTCACCCATCCCAGTACTACTCTGGCCCAAGTGCGCTTAACTGCGGAGTTCTGATGCGATCCGGTGCACAAACGATGGTATGATCGCACCCATTATGAGTTGTTTGTCATGCTGTCCTTATGGGAGATGGGTGTAAGGCACTGCGACCATCCACGTAGCCACGACAGAAGATTGGGTTTCAAGACGGGATTTGTGCAAGTCTAAGGTACAAGTTTTCTCTATGGTCGTGCCGAGCTCCGAGAAAGAGGTTAAGGACGGTGTTTCCTCTACATGGTTCTTTCTTAAACCTACTCTTTGTGCAGAACAGAAGATTTCCTTCCCCTCTCAAGATTTGGTTTCCATCCGTAGATGTTAGGAACCCGTGTTCCTACCCTTCTGTTTGCTTCATAGCAAATTAGTTACTTTGGATGCATGTGCTTTGTAAGTCGCCCCTTCGACATATTTTAACAATCCCATGTGTGCGGGAAGCAGTATTTTCTTCAG
The DNA here is from genome assembly GCA_019776745.2 of Taxus chinensis. Taxonomy (NCBI): domain Eukaryota; kingdom Viridiplantae; phylum Streptophyta; class Pinopsida; order Cupressales; family Taxaceae; genus Taxus; species Taxus chinensis. The sequence goes on from CM034155.1 coordinate 97,928,908, forward strand.
TAGGAATCAGTATATAAGAAGGTGTTGAGGCTCAGTGAAGCATCCATGAATATATTGTGTTGCGCTTGCTCAAAGGAGGTTGCCCCCTCGAAGAGGCCTGCAATTTAATATCATTTCGAGTTCTTTCATTTTAACGACTCGTTGCAAGTTTTTTCCATTTCTATTTGCATTACTGTGATTGGTGAAATAGTGTTGCAGGGTCTCCACGTCTGGTACCAAAGTGATTTCCACGGCCAATTTTTTGTTCTTCTCTCTTCAGATACTCACGGCGATCCAATTCTGCACACCACATGCTCTCAGCTCGCCCAACCGGGATCTTGGTGATCAGAAAGTGGTCCAGATCTTGTTGCATTCTGTTACCGTACTGACCGATTTCGGGTAGAAACCAGATGACCGTTTTGTAGGGAAATAACAAAGATTGCAGACATCCAGCGCCAGGAGAAGGAATATCACAAGCACTCCTAAACTTGGCATGGGCATTAGCTAGAGCCAGGCAACCTTGAAAGTTGTAGGCGACTGTCCCCATCTCCAAACCAGAAGCTTCAGAAATCATCCTTCATCGTTTGCTCGTAACCTTTCCTCATTGTTCTGCAGGATCTTCGGTGGGTGCTTGACAATGCCCCTATTGACGGATGCGGCCAGGGTTTCAAAATCACACGAGTCATAGGAAATTTGGTATTTTAGCCATATCTTTTGTACACTAGTTCTTTTTTCCTTGAAACTTTCCCAGAACACCCGAAATCCTCGTCCTCGCGTTTCATGCGTCGAGGATCCGAGACCCGGTTCCGCTTCTATCACTCAGAAATCGCCGTTTTTTATGTTTTGAAGGTTTTCTATGACCTCTTCGTTTTTTACCCGTTTGCCCCAAAATTCACACACGTTTTTCCTCTCACTATTCCGCCCCTTTCACCCTCAAGGAAACAATTTCAAGTTCTTATCCTTATAGCCCCCTAATTGCATTTTTCCTCCATTCAAGTTGCCTAGAAAGCGCCAAAAACCCCGTTCAAGTCCATTATCCTCATTTTCTTCATCTCAAATCCCAAATTGCCATTACTAAACATGTTTTAGAAAGCGTTTTCCTATCCATTGCAAAAGAATTGTTTTAAAAAAAAAACACTAAAAACTCCCGGCTATGGTTGTCGCCCATAATTGCATGCAAGTTGGGGGAGTGCGATGTGATCTTGGAGGCGAGGTCGGTGCCAGATTGGAGGCAAGGTCTGAGGAAAGCTCGGCGCGAGATCGGAGGTACTTGGTAAAAGCCAAAAAGGGTACGACACCGGGATTTCTCGGGAGGTCACCCATCCTAATACTACTCTGGCCCAAGCGCGCTTAACTGCAGAGTTCTGATGGGATCCGGTGCACAAACGCTAGTATGATCGCACCCATTATGAGTTGTTTGTCATGCTGTCCTTATGGGAGATGGGTGTAAGCCACCGCAACCATCCACGTAGCCACGGTAGAAGATTGGGTTTCAAGACGAGATTTGTGTAAGTCTAAGGTACAAGTTCTCTCTATGGTCGTGTCGAGCTACGAGAAAGAGCTTAAGGATGGTGTTTTCTCTACATGGTTCTTTCTTAAACTTACTCTTTGTGCAGAACAGAAGATTTCCTTCCCCTCTCAAGATTTGCTTTCCATTCGTAGATGTTAGGAACCCGTGTTCCTACCCTTCTATTTGCTTCATAGCAGATTAGTTACTTTGGACGCATGTGCTTTGTAAGTCACCCCTTCGGCATATTTTAACAATCCCACGTGTGCGGGAAGCAATAGTTTCTTCAGTAGGAATCAGTATATAAGAAGGTGTTGAGGCTCAGTGAAGCATCCACGAATATATTGTGTTGCACTTGCTCAAAGGAGGTTGCCCCCTCAAAGAGGCCTGCGATTTAATATCATTTCGAGTTCTTTTGTTATAGCGACTCATTTCAAGTTGTTTCCATTTCTAGTTGCATTACTGTGATTGGTGAAATAGTGTTGAAGGGTCTCCACTTCTGGTACCAAAGTGATTTCCACGACCAATTTTTTTCTTCTCTCTTCAGATACTCGCGGCGATCCAATTCTGCACACCGCATGCTCTCACCTCACCCAACCGAGATCTTGGTGATCAGAAAGTGGTCCAGATCTTGTTGCATTTTGTTCTGCAGATCTGGACAGAAGTTGTGGGTTGTGCCGTTTCAAGCAACTTTACATTTCGTTCACATTCTGTTACTGTGCCAGTTGATTTCGGGTAGAAACCAGATAACCGTTTTACAAGGAAATAACAAAGATTTTAGACATCCAGCACGAGGAGAAGGAAAATCACAAGCACTCGTAAACTTGGCACGGGCATTAGCTTGAGCCAGGTAACTTGGTTTTCCCCATATGCAAACTAGAAGCTTCATAAATCATCCTTCATCGTTTTCTCGCAACATTTCCTCCTTGTTTTGCGTGTAGGATCTTCGGTGGGTGCTTGATGATCCGAAATCCCCAAACACCTGAAATCCCCATCCCCGCGTTTCATGCGTTGATGATCCGAGACCCAGTTCCGCTTCTATCACTCAGAAATCATCATTTTCTATGTTTTAAGGGTTTGCTATGACCTCTTCGTTTTTTACCCGTTCGCCCTGAAATTCGCACACGTTCTTCCTCTCACTATTCCGTCCCTGTCACCCTCAAGGAAATAATTTCTAGTTCTTATCGTTACAGCCCCCAAATTGCTTTTTTCCTCTATTCAAGTTGCCTAGAAAGTGCCAAAAACCCCGTTCAAGTCCATTATCCTCATCTCATATCCCAAATTGCCATTACCAAATGTGTTTTAGAAAGCGTTTTCCTATCCATTGCAAAAGACCTTTAAAAAAAAAAACACTAAAAACTCCCGTCTATGGTTGTCACCCGTAATTGCACGCAAGTTGGGGGAGTAATATGTGATCTTGGAGGCGAGGTCAGCGCCAAATCAGAGGCAAGGTCCGAGGAAACCTCGGCACAAGCTCGGAGGTACTTGGTAAAAGCCAAAAAGGGTGCGACACCGGGACTTCCCGAGAGGTCACCCATCACAGTACTACTCTAGCCAAAGCGCGCTTAACTGTAGAGTTCTGATGGGATCCGGTGCATAAACACTGGTGTGATCACACCCGTTATGAGTTGCTTGTCATGGTGTCCTTATGGGAGATGGGTGTAAGCCACCGCGACCATCCACGTAGCCACGACAGAAGATTGGGTTTCAAGACGGGATTTGTGCAAGTCTGAGGTACAAGTTCTCTCTATGGTCGTGCCGAACTCCAAGAAAGAGGTTAAGGATGGTGTTTCCTCTGCATGGTTCTTTCTTAAACCTACTCTTTGTGCAGAAAAGAAGATTTCCTTCCCCTATCAAGATTTGGTTTCCATTCGTAGATGTTAGGAACCCGTGTTCCCACCCTTCTGTTTGCTTCATAGCAGATTAGTTACTTTGGACGCATGTGCTTTGTGAGTCGCCCCTTCGGCATATTTTAACAATCTCACGTGTGTGGGAAGCAGTAGTTTCTTCAGTAGGAATCAGTATATAAGAAGGTGTTGAGGCTCAGTGAAACATCCACGAATATATTGTGTTGCGCTTGCTCAAAGGAGGTTGCCCCCTCGAAGAGGCCTGCGATTCAATATCATTTCGAGTTCTTTTGTTTTAGCAACTCGTTGCAAGTTGTTTCCATTTCTAGTTGCATTACTATGATTGGTGAAATAGTGTTGCAGGGTCTCCACGTCTGGTACCAAAGCGATTTCCACGGCCAATTTTTTGTTCCTCTCTCTTCAGATACTCGCGGCGATCCAATTCTGCACATCGCATGCTCTCACCTCACCCAATCGGGATCTTTGTGATCAGAAAGTGGTCTAGATCTTGTTGCATTCTATTCTGCAGGTCTGGGCATATGTTGTAGGTTGTGCCGTTTCTAGCAACTTTGCATTCCATTCGCATTCTGTTACCGTGCCAGCCGATTTCGTGTAGAAACCAAATGACCTTTTTACAGGGAAATAACAAAGATTGCAGACATGCAGCTCTAGGAGAAGGAAAATCACAAGCACCCCTAAACTTGGCATGGGCATTAGCTAGAGCTAGGCAACCTTAAAAGTTGCAGGCGGTTGTCCCCATCTCCAAACCAGAAGCTTCAGAAATCATCCTTCATCGTTTGCTCACGACCTTTCCTACTTGTTTTGCGTGCAGGATCTTTGGTGGGTGCTTGACAATGCCCCTGTTCATGGATGTGGCTAGGGTTTCAAAATCGCACGAGTCATAGGAAATTCGGTATTTTAGCCATATCTTTCATACACTAGTTCTGTTTTCCCTAAATCTTTCCCGGAACACACAAAATCCCTGTCCCCGCATTTCATGCGTTGAGGATCTGATACCCGGTTCCGCTCCTGTCACTCAGAAATCACCATTTTCTATGTTTTAAGGGTTTGCTATGACCTCTTCATTTTTTACCCGTTTGCCCTGAAATTTGCACACGTTCTTCCTCTCACTATTTTGCCCCTTTTACCCTCAAGGAAACAATTTCCAGTTCTTCTCGTTACAGGCCCCGAATTACATTTTTAATCCATTCAAGTTGCCTAGAAAGCACCAAAAACCCCATTCAAGTCCATTATCCTTGTTTCTTCACCTCAAAACCCAAATTTCCACTACTAAACGTGTTTTCAAAAGCGTTTTCCTATCCATTGCAAAAGACTTTTTATTTTAGAAAAAAAAGACTAATAACCCCTGGCTATGTTTGTCACCCGTAATTACATGCAAGTTGGGGGAGTACGATGTGATCTTGAGGCGAGGTCGGCGCCAAATCGGAGGAAAGGTCTGAGGAAAGCTCAAAGGTACTTGGTAAAAGCCAAAAAGGGTGCGACACCGGGAGGTCACCCATCCCAGTACTACTCTGGCCCAAGCGCTTAACTGCGGAGTTCTGATGGGATCCGGTGCAAAAATGCTGGTGTGATCACACACGTTATGAGTTGTTTGTCATGTTGTCCTTATGGGAGATGGGTGTAAGCCACCGCGACCATCCACGTAGCCACGGCAATAGATTGGGTTTCAAGACAGGATTTGTGCAAGTCTGAGGTACAAGTTCTCTCTATGGTCGTGCCGAGCTCCGAGAAAGAGGTTAAGGATGGTGTTTCCTCTACATGGTTCTTTCTTAAACCTACTCTTTATGCAGAACAGAAGATTTCCTTCCCCTATCAAGATTTGGTTTCCATTTGTAGATGTTAGGAACCCATGTTCCTACCCTTCTGTTTGCTTCATAGCAGATTAGTTACTTTGGATGCATGTGCTTTGTGAGTCGCCCCTTCGGCATATTTTAACAATCCCACGTGTGCGGGAAGCAACACTTTCTTCAATAGGAATAAGTATATAAAAAGGTGTTGAGGCTTAGTGATGCATCCACGAATATATTTTGTTGCGCTTTCTCAAAGGAGGTTGCCCCCTCGAAGAGGCCTGCGATTCAATATCATTTCAAGTTCTTTTGTTTTAACAACTCATTGCAAGTTGTTTCCATTTCTAGTTGTATTACTGTGATTGGTGAAATAGTGTTACAGGGTCTCCACGTCTGGTACCAAAGCGATTTCCACGGCCAATTTTTTGTTCCTCTCTCTTCAGATACTCACGGCGATCCAATTCTGCACATCATATGCTCTCACCTCGCCCAACTTGGATCTTGGTGATCAAAAAGTGGTCCAGATCTTGTTGCATTCTGTTCTGTAGATCTGGGTAGAAGTTGTGGGCTGTGCCGTTCCCAGCAACTTTGCATTCCATTCACATTCTGTTACTGTGCCAGCCGATTTCAGGTAGAAACCAGAGGACCGTTTTACAAGGAAATAACAAAGATTGCAGACATGCAGCGCCAGGAGAAGGAATATCACAAGCACTCCTAAACTTGGCACGGGCATTACTTAGAGCCATGCAACCTTGAAAGCTGCAGGCGGTTGTCCCCATCTCCAAACCAGAAGCTTCAGAAATCATCCTTCATCATTTGCTCACGACCTTTCCTCCTTGTTCTACGTGCAGGATCTTCAGTTGGGTGATTGATAATGCCCCTGTTCACGGATGCGGCCAGGGTTTAAAAATCGCACGAGCCATAGGAAATTCGGTATTTTAGCCATATCTTTCGTACACTAGTTCCGTTTTCCCTGGAAATTTCCCAGAACACCCGAAATCCCCATCCCCGCGTTTCATGCGTTGAGGATCCGAGAACCGGTTCCGCTCCTGTCACTTAGAAATCGCCATTTTCTATGTTTTAAGGGTCTGTTATGACCTCTTCGTTTTTTACCCATTCGCACCAAAATTCGCACAGGTTCTTCCTCTTAGTATTCCGCCCCTCTTAACCTCAAGGAAACAATTTCCAATTCTTATCGTTACAGCCCCCAAATCACATTTTTCCTCCATTCAAGTTGCCTATAAAGCACCAAAAACCCCGTTCAAGTGCATTATCCTCATTTTCTTCATCTCAAATCCCAAATTTCCATTACTAAACGTGTTTTAGAAAGCGTTTTCCTATCCATTGCAAAAGACTTTTTATTTTAGAAAAAAAACACTAAAAACCCCTGACTATGGTTGTCACCCGTAATTGCACACAAGTTAGGGGAGTGCGATGCGATCTTGGAGGCGAGGTCGGCACTAGATTGAAGGCAAGGTTCGAGGAAAGCTCAGAGGTACTTGGTAAAAGCCAAAAAGGGTGCGACACCGGGACTTCTCGGGAGGTCACCCATCCCAGTACTACTCTGGCCCAAGTGCGCTTGACTACGGAGTTCTAAAGGGATCCGGTGCACAAACGCTCGTGTGATCGCACCCGTTATGAGTTGTTTGTCATGTTGTCCTTATGGGAGATGGGTGTAAGGCACCGTCACCATCCACGTAGGCACGACAGAAGATTGGGTTTCAAGACAGGATTTGTGCAAGTCTAAGCTACAAGTTCTCTCTATGGTTGTGCCGAGCTCCGAGAAAGAGGTTAAGGATGGTGTTTCCTCTGCATGGTTCTTTCTTAAACCTACTCTTTGTGTAGAACAGAAGATTTCCTTCCCCTATCAAGATTTGGTTTCCATTCATAGATGTTAGGAACCCGTGTTCTTACCCTTCTGTTTGCTTCATCGCAGATTAGTTACTTTGCATGCGTGTGCTTTCTGAGTCGCCCCTTCGGCATATTTTAACAATCCCACGTGTGTGGGAAGCAGAAGTTTCTTCAGTAGGAATCAGTATATAAGAAGGTGTTGAGGCTCAGTGAAGGATCCACGAATATATTGTGTTGCGCTTGCTCAAAGGAGGTTACCCCCTCGAAGAGGCCTGCGATTCAATATCATTTTGAGTTCTTTTGTTTTAGTGATGTGTTGCAAGTTGTTTCCATTTCTAGTTACATTACTATGATTGGTGAAATAGTGTTGCAGGGTCTCCACGTCTGGTACCAAAGTGATTTCCACGGAAAAATTTTTGTTCCTCTCTCTTCAGATACTCGCAGCGATCCAATTCTGCACATCGCATGCTCTCACCTCGCCCAACAAGGATCTTGGTGATCAGAAAGTGGTCCAGATCTTGTTGCATTCTGTTCTGCAGATGTGGGCAGAAGTTGTGGGCTGTGCCGTTTCCAGCAACTTTGCATTCCATTCGCATTCTCTTAACGTGCCAGCCGATTTCGGGTAGAAACCAAATGACCATTTTACAGGGAAATAACAAAGATTGTAGACACGCAGCGTCAGGAGAAGGAAAATCACAAGCACTCCTAAACTTGGCACGGGCATTAGGTAGAGCCAGGCAACCTTGAAAGTTGCAGGCGGTTGTCCCCATCTCCAAACGAGAAGCTTCAGAAATCATCCTTCATCGTTTACTCGCGACCTTTCCTCCTTGTTCTGCGTGCGGGATCTTCGTTGGGTGCTTGACAATGCCCCTGTTCACGGATGCGGCCAAGGTTTAAAAATCACGTCATAGGAAATTCAGTATTTTAGCCATATATTTCTTACACTAGTTCCGTTTTCCCTTGAAATTTCTCGGAACACCCGAAATCCCCGTCCCCGCATTTCATGCATTGAGGATCCGAGACCCGATTCCACTCCCGTCACTGAGAAATCACCATTTTCTATGTTTTGAGGGTCTGCTATGACCTCTTCGTTTTTTACCCGTTCGCCCCGAAATTCGCACACGTTCTTCCTCTCACTATTCCGCCCCTTTTACCCTCAAGGAAACAATTTCCAGTTCTTATCGTTATAGCCCCCAAATCACATTTTTCCTCCATTCAAGTTGCCTAGAAAGCGACAAAAACCCCGTTCAAGTCCATTATCCTCATTTTCTTCATCTCAAATCCCAAATTGCCATTACTAAACGTGTTTTAGAAAGCATTTTCCTATCCATTGCAAAAGACTTTTTATTTTAGAAAAAAAACACTAAAAACCCTTAGCTATGATTGTCACCCGTAATTGCACACAAGTTGGGGGAGTGCCATGTGATCTTGGAGGGGAGGTCGGCGCCAGATCGGAGGAAAGGACCGAGGAAAGCTCGGAGGTACTTTGTAAAAGCAAAAAAGGGTGCGACACCGCGACTTCCCGGGAGGTCACCCATCCCAGTACTACTCTGGCCCAAGCGCGCTTGACTGTGGAGTTCTGATGGGATCCGTTGCACAAATGCTGGTGTGATCCCAACCGTTATGAGTTGTTTGTCATGCTGTCCTTATGGGAGATGGGTGTAAGGCACCGCGACCATCCACGTAGCCACGATAGAAGATTGGGTTTTAAGATGGGATTTGTGCAAGTCTAAGGTACAAGTTCTCTCTATGGTCGTGCCGAGCTCCTAGAAAGAGGTTAAGGATGGTGTTTCCTCTGCATAGTTCTTTCTTAAACCTACTCTTTGTGCAGAACAAAAGATTTCCTTCCCCTATCAAGATTTGGTTTCCATTCATAGATGTTAGGAACCCGTGTTCCTACCCTTCTATTTGCTTCATAGTAGATTAGTTACTTTGGACGCATGTGCTTTGTGAGTCGCGCCTTCGGCATATTTTAACAATCCCACGTGTGCGGGAAGTAGCAGTTTCTTCAGTAGGAATCAGTATATAAGAAGGTGTTGAGGCTCAGTGAAGCATCCACGAATATATTGTGTTGCACTTGCTCAAAGGAGGTTGCCCCCTCGAAGAGGCCTGCGATTCAATATCATTTCGAGTTCTTTTGTTTTAACGACTTGTTGCAAGTTGTTTCCATTTCTAGTTACATTACTATGACTGGTGAAATGGTGTTGTAGGGTCTCCACGTCTGGTACCAAAGCAATTTCCACGGCCAATTTTTTGTTCCTCTCTTTTCAGATACTCGTGGCAATCCAATTCTGCACATCGCATGCTCTCACCTCGCCCAACCAGGATCTTGGTGATCAGAAAGTGGTCCAGATGTTGTTGCATTATGTTCTACAGATCTGGGCAGAAGTTGTGGGCTGTGCCGTTTCCAGCAACTTTGCATTCCGTTCACATTCTATTACCATGCCAGCCGATTTTGGGTAGAAACCAGATGACCGTTTTACAGCGAAATAACAAAGATTGTAGACATGCAGCGCCAGGAGAAGGAAAATCACAAGCACTCCTAAACTTGGCACGGGCATTAGCTAGAGCCAAGCAACCTTGAAAGTTGCAGGCAGTTGTCCTCATCTCCAAACCAGAAGCTTCAGAAATCATCGTTCATCGTTTACTCGCGACCTTTCCTCCTTGATTTGCGTGTAAGATCTTCGGTGGGTGTTTGACAATGCCCCTATTCACGGATGCAGCTAGGGTTTAAAAATCACACGAGTCATAGGAAATTAGGTATTTTATCCATATCTATCATACACTAGTTCCGTTTTCCCTGAAACTTTCCCGGAACACCCGAAATCCCCGTCCCCGCGTTTCATGCGTTGAGGATCCGAGACCCAGTTCCGCTCCTGTCACTCAGAAATCTCCATTTTCTATGTTTTAAGGATCTGCTATGACCTCTTCGTTTTTTACCCATTCACCCCAAAATTCGCACACGTTCTTCCTCTCACTATTCCGCCCCTTTTACCCTCAAGAAAACAATTTCTAGTTCTTATCGTTACATCCCCTGAATCAAATTTTTCCTCCATTCAAGTTGCCTAGAAAGCGCTAAAAACCCCGTTGAAGTCCATTATTCTTGTTTTCTTCATCTCAAATCCCAAATTGCCATTACTAAACGTGTTTTAGAAAGCGTTTTCCTATCCATTGTAAAAGACTTTTTATTTTAGAAAAAAAATACTAAAAACCCCTATCTATGGTTGTCACCCGTAATTGCACGCAAGTTGGGGGAGTGCGATGCGATCTTGGAGGCGAGGTAGGCGCTAGATCAGAGGAAAGGTCCAAGGAATGCTCGGAGGTACTTGGTAAAAGCAACAAAGGGTGCAACATCGGGACTTCTCGGGAGGTCACCCATCCCAGTACTACTCTAGACCAAGCGCACTTGACTGCGGAGTTCTGATGGGATCCGGTGCACAAACGCTGGTGTGATCACATCCGTTATGAGTTGTTTGTCATGCTGTCCTTATGGGAGATGGGTCTAAGCTACCACGACCATCCACGTAGCCACGACAAAAGATTGGGTTTCAAGACGGGATTTGTGCAAGTCTAAGGTACAAGTTCTCTCTATGGTCATGCCGAGCTCCAAGAAAGAGGTTAAGGATGGTGTTTCCTCTGCATGGTTCTTTCTTAAACCTACTCTTTGTGGAGAACAGTAGATTTACTTCCCCTATCATGATTCGGTTTCCATTCGTAGATTTTAGGAACCCGTGTTCCTACCCTTCTATTTTCTTCATAGCAGATTAGTTACTTTGGACGCATGTGCTTTGTGAGTCGCCCCTTCGGCCTATTTTAACAATCCCGTGTGCGAGAAGCAGCAGTTTCTTCAGTAGGAATGAGTATATAAGAAGGTGTTGAGGCTCAGTGAAGCATCCACGAATATATTGTGTTGTGCTTGCTCAAAGGAGGTTGCCCCTCGAAGAGGCCTGCGATTCAATATCATTTCGAGTTCTTTTGTTTTAACGACTCGTTGCAAGTTGTTTCCATTTCTAGTTGTATTAATGTGATAGGTGAAATAGTGTTGCATGGTCTCCACGTCTGGTACCAAATCGATTTCCATGGCCAATTTTTTGTTCCTCTCTCTTCAGATACTCGTGGCGATCCAATTCTGCACATCGCATGCTCTCAGCTCGCCCAACCGGGATCTTGGTGATTAGAAAGTGGTCCAGATCTTGTTCAATTCTATTCTGCAGATCTGGGCAGAAGTTGTGGGCTGTGCCATTTCCACCAACTTTGCATTCCGTTCGCATTCTGTTACCGTGCCAGCCGATTTCGGGTAGAAACCAGATGACCATTTTACATGGAAATAACAAAGATTGCAGACATGTAGCTCCAGAAGAAGGAAAATCACAAGCACTCCTAAACTTGGCACGGGCATTAGCTAGAGCCAGGCAACCTTGAAAGTTGCAGGCGGTTGTCCCCATCTCCAAACTAGAAGCTTCAGAAATCATCCTTCATCGTTTGCTCGTGACCTTTCCTTCTTGTTCTGTGTGCAGGATCTTCGGTGGGTGCTTGACAATGCCCCTGTTCACGGATGCGGCCAGGGTTTCAAAATAGCATGTCGTAGGAAATTCGGTATTTTAGCCATATCTTTCGTACACTAGTTCTGTTTTTCCTAGAAATTTCCCGAAACACCTGAAATCCCCATCCACGCATTTCATGCGTTGAGGATCCGAGACCCGGTTCTGCTCCTGTCACTCAGAAATCGCCATTTTCTATGTTTTAAGGGTATGCTATGACCTCTTCGTTTTTTACCCGTTCGCCCCGAAATTCGCACACGTTCTTCCTCTCACTATTCCACCCCTTTTACCCTTAAGGAAACAATTTCCAGTTCTTATCGTTACAGCCCCAGAATCACATTTTTCCTCCATTCAAGTTGCCTAGAAAGCGCCAAAAACCCCATTCAAGCCCATTATCCTTGTTTTCTTCATCTCAAATCCCAAATTTCTATTACTAAACGTGTTTTAGAAAGCGTTTTCCTATCCATTGCAAAAGACTTTTTATTTAAAAAAAAAAACTAAAAACCCCTTGCTATTGTTGTCACCCATAATTGCACGCAAGTTGGGGGAGTGCGATGCAATCTTGGAAGCAAGGTCGGCGCCAGATCGGAGGCAAGGTCCGAGGAAAGCTCGGAGGTATTTGGTAAAAGCCAAAAAGGGTTCGACATCGGGACTTCCCGGGAGGTCACCCATCCCAGTACTACTCTGGCCCAAGCGCACTTGACTGCGGAGTTCTGATGGGATCCGGTGCACAAACACTTGTTTGATCGCACCCGTTATGAGTTGTTTGTCATGTTGTCCTTATCGAAGATGGGTGTAAGGCACCGCGACCATCCACGTAGCCACGATAGAAGATTGGGTTTCAAGACGGGATTTGTGCAAGTCTAAGGTACAAGTTCTCTCTATGGTCATGCTGAGCTCCGAGAAAGAGGTTAAGGATGGTGTTTCCTCTGCATGGTTCTTTCTTAAACCTACTCTTTGTGCAGAAAAGAAGATTTCCTTCCCCTATCAAGATTTGGTTTCCATTCGTAGATGTTAGGAACCCGTGTTCCTACCCTTCTGTTTGCTTCATAGCAGATTAGTTACTTTGGACACATGTGCTTTGTGAGTCGCCCCTTCAGCATATTTTAACAATCCCACGTGTGCGAGAAGCAGCAGTTTCTTCAGTAGGAATCAGTATATAAGAAGTTGTTGAGGCTCAGTGAAGCATCCACGAATATATTGTGTTGCACTTGCTCAAAGGAGGTTGCCCCCTCAAAGAGGCCTACGATTCAATATCATTTCGATTTCTTTTGTTTTATCGACTCGTTGCAAGTTTTTTCCATTTCTAGTTGCATTACTGTGATTGGTGAAATAGTGTTGCAGGGTGTCCACATCTGGTACCAAAGTGATTTCCACGTCCAATTTTTTGTTCCTCTCTCTTCAAATACTCGCGGCGATCCCATTCTGCACATCGCATGCTCTCAGCTCGCCCAACCGGGATCTTGGTGATCAGAAAGTGGTCCAGATCTTGTTGCATTATGTTCTGCCGATCTGGGCAGAAGTTGTGGGCTGTGCCGTTTCCAGCAACTTTACATTCCATTCGCATTCTGTTACCGTGCCAGCCGATTTCGGGTAGAAACCAGATGACCGTTTTACAGGGAAATAACAAAGATTGCAGACATGAAGCGCCAAGAGAAGGAAAGTCACAAGCACTCCTAAACATGGCATGGGCATTAGCTAGAGCCAGGAAACCTTGAAAGTTGCAGGCGGTTGTCCCCATCTCCAAACCAGAAGCTTCAGAAATCATCCTTCATCATTTTCTCGCGACCTTTCCTCCTTGTTCTGCGTGCAGGATCTTCAGTGGGTGCTTGACAATGCCCCTATTCACGGATGCGGCCAGGGTTTAAAAATCGCACGAGTCATAGGAAATTTGGTATTTTAGCCATATTTTCGTAAACTAGTTCCATTTTCCTTGGAACTTTTCCGGAACACCCAAAATCCCCGTCCCCACGTTTCATGCATTGAGGATCTGAGACCCGGTTCCACTCCTGTCACTCAAAAATCACCATTGTTGCAAATTAGCAGCACCCCTGGATGCAAATCAGGTTTTTAAATTGATGTTTTAGGCATCCAGTGTGATTGCACAACATTGAAACCTCTCTCCAAGTGTGGGACTTGTAAAAATGAGAGAGGAATCTCTAGATTAGAGGCTGGTTCCTCAAACTCCTCTGATTAGATCTATTATTTGCACAACTGCAGAGGTTCAAATCCTAATTTTATCCTAGATTGCAAGGAGACAGGGATAAGAAATGTAAAAATTGAAACTAAACTGATAAGGGTGATACACCAAAGGAGTGGTGAGCACTTCTTGTTCATGCAAATTGACACAAATCAGAAATTGCAACATAAAACATCATGCACAGGTTGATAAGCTGTAATCAAGAGTTTGAAATGAAGCAAACAACACATACAAAGGACTGAAAGCATTCACAGAGCCTGCATTGTGATTTTCAACATCAAAATCCTTGTATTCCAACACCAAAGAGGCAGAAAAACCTATTACAATCCCTGGAAGGTCTGATACTTCCAAAATCACTTGTTGAAGGTGAAAATAGAAGCTTGCTGTGCAAAAAAAGTGTTCCATCCCTTTGAAAAATGAGCCAAATCTGGCTTTTACAGTGCATGGGTCGAGCCCAGGAGAGAGAAAACGTGAAAAAACGTGGGAGCCATTCCCCATTGACCAAAATGCATTAAAAACAGCATGGAGGTCCTTACAAACCCATGCCCTGACATTTTTGACCATGTTGGAGAAGAATGCGACCCATTTTGCATTAAAATTGGTTGTTGAAACGTCAGTTCTGTCCATGGGCGCGTACCAGAAGCATTTTTTGATTTTCTCCCTCCAAACTAAACCAAAATTCAAAATTGACCATGGAATCTTGTAGATAATTTCACCAGCTTTCCATTGATATAAAGAACGTGAAAATCTGAGCTTTGGATCGAAAGTTATGGCGATTTGAAGTTTTAGGGGCAAAAACAGGCAAAATCGGATCGGCGGGCAAAAAGTTTGAATTTTTACCCGTTTGGTCTTTGGAACATTTTTCAAATTTTCCCCGCGCTCCGCCACTCCAGGTGCCACATGGCACGTTCTGATTGGGCGCGGGCCCTTCCTGACCATTTTTTCCTTCAGGTCGCTTGGTGTTTTTTCGCCCTTGGACACGTGGCAGCTCCTGATTGGCTGCGGGCCTTCTAGGGAAAAATTTCCCACCAAAACTCCGCTGAGCCATAACTTGAAAAATACGTGGAGTTAGGAGGAAAAATTTACCTTTCTGGAAAGCTGAGAAAGAGTTCTATCCAATGGTGCCATTTCCAGAAGGTTTTGAGTTCCTAGAAAACAAAATATTCTGACTGAGGCACAAGAGAAGGAAAGATGTAAAGGAGTTAGCCACAAAATGAGTAGGGGGCACATTTGGGATAACAATTTTGGTGACTCAGAGGGGTCATCTGCCTGCTGGATGAATGATCAGTAGCCTGAAGCAATCCATTGGGCAATGATTCATGAGTAGTAGCCTGAAAACTGATCTGAACTTTGAAAACTTCCCTCTGAATGGCTTGAATCCCACTGGACATGGAGTTGTTCCCACCAAAATGCCATCAAAACGAACTGTGCAAGAGCGAAACCAGCAGCACCAAAACTATGTACAAACTAAAAATCATACATGCTCCAAATGGAACATGCAGAGTGTGCACAAGCACTTCTTCTACTGAAAGCAAACCTACCTACTCTACTCTAACTGGAAGCAAAGGTGAGCTAAACGAACCCTGCAACTGGTTGTGCAAAATAGCTTCCTTTCTTCAAAATTGGCAGCCATGCAAATGATTTGGAGCTAAGTATGGCTGATTGGATGAGTGGAAAATCAACAAGAAGCTGGTCTTCTACCCAAATTAGCAAGGTGTCAACTAAAAACAAATCCAATACCTCTTTTAGTTGCTCTGCATTTGGATTGGAGAGGTATGACAGCTGATCCTTGGAACTTTGCAGCTCATCCTCATGCTTAGAAGCAAGCATGACTGGTTGTGGCTTCTCCTTTGGCTCTAATGAAGCCAAATACCTGATTGGGCAAGGTTTGATCCATTGAGTATGCCCATAATTCTGATTTTCAATTCCAAGAATGGAGTTCTCTTGTAGACCTTGAATGGATGGTGTGGAAGCAATGGTAGAACCCTTCTGCCCTTTCTCTTCCTCCAATGAAGGACATGAAAGATTAAAATATTCCAATCTTGGTTCTAAAGAGCTTCTATAAGATGCAGGCTGCTGCAAATGAATACTCTCCTCCATGACAGCAGGCTCTTGTGTTTGGAAGATGGATGATGAAAGAGAGAATGGTGGAAACTCAACCGGTTCTTCTTCATCAAAACAATCCTCCAAATCAGACAGGTAAACTACCTCATTGCTGTCCTACTGCAAATGTTCAACCTCTCCCATGGCGTTCTCTTGATCTGAAACTTGATCACCATGGTTTCTTTCATCCTCCAGCATTGAGTTTGAGGGATCAAACTCTTCTTCAGTACTAGAACTTGAGAGAGATGAAGTAGAGAGAAGAACTGAAGGTTCTTCTATAACATGCTTTGTGCTCAAAGCCTTTGGATCTGCACTTTTCTCCCCCATAGCTGGAATGTGCTCCTCTTCTTTTGGATTTGGAGCAGCTTCTCCTTCCTCTTGCTGTCCCTCATGATTGATTTTTATAATTTGAATTGGATCAGCATTTCCTTTAAATAAGGTGCCAACATGGACACTATATTCTAAACAAATTGATTGCTGATCTACAACTCCTTTTTGCTCTTCTTTTGCTGTAACAAAATCAGTCCTGACCACCATTTGTTCTTTAACTCCAACCTCTTCTGAAGGTTTCATCAACAAAGGGATCTTCTTCATCCCAAATTTAAGAGCCCAACTCTTCAAAATTTGAATTTCTTCATCCTTGTTTGGCTTCTCTTTTTGTTGTCCTTCATGACTGATTTTTGCAATTTTTTGTGGTGGTGGAGGAGGTAAAACCTCTTGTTTTTTTGGAGGAGAGGGTGTTTCATTTAGCTCTTGTGGAGGGGATGACTGTTTGGAAGGGAAAAGGACAGAAGAATTGAGATGAGGTGGAAGACTAGGGGGTGGAGAAATGGATTCAACACTTAGGGCAGCAGATGGGGAGTTTAAAACTTGACACTGCTGAGATAAAACAGATTGGGAAAGAGGAAAAGAAAAGGCATGAGATGGTGTGCTTACCCATTGACAAGGTTGCTGAATACTCCTCTCATACACCTCTATTCCTTCATCCACTTTGCAAGCAATGGCAGCATTGCAATCATGAAGTCAAGCTTCTCTTGAGGGCTGTAATGCCTTGGGAAAGGTCCCACCCATGGACAGGGTGCTCCACAACCGATTCCAAATGCTTTCATTTGTGCTTGAGCCCTGGATTGCACCATGTTTACCTCCATCTTTTGGATTTTCTCCAACATACCAGCATCTTGCATCTGATTGTCTTCATTGTATGCACACCCTTGCTCTTGGAAAGCTCCATAGCCAAACTAATTTTGGCATTGCTGCTCTGATTTTGAATTTGTTCAAAATGCTGATTTGGAGGATTTAAAAAACATGTTGGAGGTGGGAAACATTGCTGCTGTTGTAAATGTGAGTTCCATGATGGAAATGAAGTCATGATTGCACAACTTCATGGAATGGAAAAGAATGAAAGAGATGGAAAGAATAATGGATGGAAATGGATGAAAAACAAGTCTGCAACTTCAGAAATGGGTTGCTGATCAGATGGAGTCGCCAGATGTGTTTGCAAGTGCCTCCAAAGGCCGAAATCTTCACAAAAACACACCAACCTACAAAAGATGAAGTGGAAGACCTCTAAGGTCCCACTAGGCATGCTAAAAATGTTGTTGCAAATCAGCAGCAGCCCTGGATGCAAATCAGGTTTCTAAATTGATGTTTTAGGCATCCAGTGTGATTGCACAACATTGAAACCTCTCTCCAAGTGTGGGACTTGTAAAAATGAGAGAGGAATCTCTAGATTAGAGGCTGGTTCCTCAAACTCCTCTGATTAGATCTATTATTTGCACAACTGTAGAGGTTCAGATCCTAATTTATCCTAGATTGCAAGGAGACAGGGATAAGAGATGCAAAAATTGAAAATAAACTGATAAGGGTGATACACCAAAGGAGTGGTGAGCACTTCTTGTTCATGAAAATTGACACAAATCAGAAATTGCAACATAAAACATCATGCACAGGTTGATAATCTGTAATCAAGAGTTTGAAATGAAGCAAACAACACATACAAAGGACTGAAAGCATTCACAGAGCCTGCATTGTGATTTTCAACATCAAAATCCTTGTATTCCAACACCAAAGAGGTAGAAAAACCTGTTACAATCCCTGGAAGGTCTGATACTTCCAAAATCACTTGCTGAAGGTGAAAACAGAAGCTTGTTATGCAAAAAAGTGTTCCACCCTTTGAAAAATGAGCCAAATCTGGCTTTTACAGTGCATGGGTCGAGCCCAGGAGAGAGAAAACGTGAAAAAATGTGGGAGCCATTCCCCATTGACCAAAATGCATTAAAAACAGCATGGAGGTCCTTACAAACCCATGCCCTGACATTTTTGACCATGCTGGAGAAGAATGCGACCCATTTTGCATTAAAATTGGTTGTTGAAACATCAGTTCTGTCCATGGGCGCGTACCAGAAGCGTTTTTTTGATTTTCTCCCTCCAAAATGAACCAAAATTCAAAATTGACCATGGAATCTTGTAGAGAATTTCACCAACTTTCCATTTATATAAAGAACGCAAAAATCCGAGCTCTGGATCGAAAGTTATGGCGATTTGAAGTTTTAGGGCAAAAACAGGCCAAAATCGGATCGGCGGGCAAAAAGTTTGAATTTTTACCCGTTTGGTCTTTGGAACATTTTTCAAATTTTCCCCACGCTCCACCACTCCAGGTGCCACATGGCACGTTCTGATTGGACATGGGCCCTTCCTGACCACTTTTTCCTTCGGGTCGCTTGGTGTTTTTTCGCCCTTGGACACGTGGCAGCTCCTGATTGGCTGCGGGCCTTCTAGGGAAAAATTTCCCACCAAAACTCCGCTAAGCCATAACTTGAGAAATACGTGGAGTTAGGAGGAAAATTTTACCTTTCTGAAAAGATGAGAAAGAGCTCTATCCAATGGTGCCATTTCCAAAAGGTTTTGAGTTCCTGGAAAACAAAATATTTTGACTGAGGCACAAGAGAAGGAAAGATGTAAAGGAGTTATCCACAAAATGAGCAGGGGGCACATTTGGATAACAATTGCCATTTTCTATGTTTTAAGGGTCTACTATGACCTCTTCATTTTTTACCCGTTCACTCCGAAATTCACACACATTCTTCCTCTCACTATTTCACCCCTTTTATCCTCAAGGAAACAATTTCCAGTTCTTATCGTTACAGCCCCCGAATCGCATTTTTCCTCCATTCAAGTTGCCTAGAAAGCGCCAAAAACCCCATTCAAGTCCATTATCCTCGTTTTCTTCATCTCAAATCCCAAATTTCCATTACTAAACGTGTTTTAGAAAGCACTTTCCTATCCATTGCAAAAGAATTTTTATTTTAGGAAAAAAACACTAAAAACCCCCGGCTATGGTTGTCACCCGTAATTGCACGCAAGTTGGGGGAGTGCGATGCGATCTTGGAGGTGAGGTTGGTGCCAGATCGGAGGTAAAGTCCGAGGAAAGCTCAGAGGTACTTGGTAAAAGCCAAAAAGAGTGTGACACCGGGACTTCCCGGGAGGTCACCCATCCCAGTACTACTCTGGCCCAAGCACACTTGACTGCGGAGTTCTAATGGGATCCGGTGCACAAACGCTAGTGTGATCGCACCCGTTATGAGTTGTTTGTCATGCTGTCCTTATGGGAGATGGGTGTAAGGCACCGCGATCATCCACGTAGCCACGACAGAAGATTGGGTTTTCAGACGGGATTTGTGCAAGTCTAAGGTACAAGTTCTCTCTATGGTCGTGCCGAGCTCCGAGAAAGAGGTTAAGGATGGTGTTTACTCTGTAGGGTTCTTTCTTAAACCTACTCTTTGTGTAGAAAAGAAGATTTCCTTCCCCTATCAAGATTTGGTTTCCATTCGTAGATGTTAGGATCCCGTGTTCCTACCCTTCTGTTTGCTCCATAGAAAATTAGTTACTTTGGACGCATGTGCTTTGTGAGTCGCCCCTTCGGCATATTTTAACAATCCCACGTGTGCAGGAAGTAGCATTTTCTTTAGTAGGAATCAATATATAAGAAGGTGTTGAGGCTCAGTGAAGCATCCACGAATATATTGTGTTGCACTTTCTCAAAGGAGGTTTCCCCCTCGAAGAGGCCTGCGATTCAATATCATTTCGAGTTCTTTTGTTTTAACGGCTCGTTACAAGTTGTTTCCATTTCTAGTTGCATTATTGTGATTGGTGAAATAGTGTTGCAGGGTGTCCATGTCTGGTACCAAAGTGATTTCCACGGCCAATATTTTTTTTCCTCTCTCTTCAGATACTCGTGGCGATCCAATTCTACACATCGCATGCTCTCACCTCGCCCAACCGGGATCTTGGTGATCAGAAAGTGGTCCAGATCTTTTTGCATTCTGTTCTGCATATCAGGGTAGAAGTTGTGGGCTATGCCGTTTCCAGCAACTTTGCATTCCGTTCGCATTCTGTTACCGTGCCACCTGATTTCAGGTAGAAACCAAATGACCGTTGTACAGGGAAATAACAAAGATTGCAGACATGTAGCGCCAGGAGAAGGAAAATCACAAGCACTCCTAAACTTGGCACGGGCATTAGCTAGAGCCATGCAACCTTGAAAGTTGCAGGCGGTTGTCCCCATCTCCAAACCAGAAGCTTCAGAAATCATCCTTCATCGTTTGCTCGTGACCTTTCCCCCTTGTTCTGCGTGTAGGATCTTCGGTGGGTGCTTGAAAATGCCCCTGTTCATGGATGCAGCCAGGGTTTAAATATCGCACGTCATAGGAAATTCGGTATTTTAACCATATCTTTCGTACACTAGTACCGTTTTCCCTAGAACCTTCCCAGAACACCCGAAATCCCCATTCCCGCGTTTCATGCGTTGAGGATCCGAGACCCGGTTCCACTCCTGTCACTCAGAAATCACCATTTTCTATGTTTTAAGGTCTTCTCTGACCTCTTCGTTTTTTACCTGTTTGCCCCGAAATTCACACACGTTCTTCCTCTCACTATTCCGCCCCTTTTACCCTCAAGGAAATAATTTCCAGTTCTTATCGTTACAACCCCCGAATCACATTTTTCCTCCATTCAAGTTGCCTAGAAAGCACCAAAAAACCCCGTTCAAGTCCATTATCCTCGTTTTCTTCATCTCAAATCCCAAATTGCCATAACTAAACGTGTCTTAGAAAGTGTTTTCCTATCCATTGCAAAAGAATTTTTATTTTAGAAAAAAAACACTAAAAACCCCCAGCTATGGTTGTCACCCGTAATTACATGCAAGTTGGGGGAGTGCGATGCGATCTTGGAGGTGACGTCGGCGCCAGATCAGAGGTAAGGTCCGAGGAAAGCTCAAAGTAAATTGGTAAAAGCCAAAAAGGGTGCGACACCGGGACTTCCCTGGAGGTCACCCATCCCCGTACTACTCTGGCCCAAACGCACTTGACTGTGGAGTTCTGATGGGATCTGGTGCACAAACGCTGGTGTGATTGCACCCATTATGAGTTGTTTGTCATGCTGTCCTTATGGGAGATGGGTGTAAGGGACCACAACAATCCACGTAGCCACGGCAGCAGATTGGGTTTCAAGACGAGATTTGTGCAAGTCTAAGGTACAAATTATCTCTATGGTTGTGCCGAGCTCCGAGAAAAAAGTTAAGGATGGTGTTTCCTCTGCATGGTTCTTTCTTAAACCTACTCTTTGTGGAGAACAGAAGATTTCCTTCCCCTATCAAGATTTGGTTTCCATTCGTAGATGTTAGGAACCTGTGTTCCTACCCTTCTGTTCGATTCATAGCAGATTAGTTACTTTGGACGCATGTGCTTTGTGAATCGCCCCTTCAGCATATTTTAACAATCCCACCTGTGCAGGAAGCAACAGTTTCTTCAGTAGGAATTAGTATATAAGAAGGTGTTGAGGCTTAGTGAAGCATCCACGAATATATTGTGTTGCGCTTGCTCAAAGGAGGTTGCCCCCTCGAAGAGGCCTGCGATTCAATATCATTTCGAGTTCTTTTTTTTAGTGACTCGTTGCAAGTTTTTTCCATTTCTAGTTGCATTACTGTGATAGGTGAAATAGTGTTGTAGGGTCTCCACGTCTGGTACCAAAGTGATTTCCATGGCCAATTTTTTGTTCCTCTCTCTTCAGATACTCACGGCAATCCAATTCTGCACATCGCATGCTCTCAGCTCGCCCAACCGGGATCTTGGTGATCAGAAAGTGGTCCAGATCTTGTTGCATTATGTTCTGCCGATCTGGGCAGAAGTTGTGGGTTGTGTCGTTTCCAGCAACTTTGCATTCCATTCTCATTCTGTTACCTTGCCATCCGATTTCGGGTAGAAACCAGATGACCGTTTTACAGGGAAATAACAAAGATTGCAGACATGAAGCGCCAAGAGAAGGAAAGTCACAAGCACTCCTAAACATGGCATGGGCATTAGCTAGAGCCAAGAAACCTTGAAAGTTGCAGGCGGTTGTCCCCATCTCCAAACCAGAAGCTTCAGAAATCATCCTTCATCATTTTCTCGCGACCTTTCCTCCTTGTTCTGCGTGCAGGATCTTCAGTGGGTGCTTGACAATGCCCCTATTCACGGATGCGGCCAGGGTTTAAAAATTGCACGAGTCATAGGAAATTTGGTATTTTAGCCATATTTTGGTACACTAGTTCCATTTTCCTTGGAACTTTGTCGGAACACCCGAAATCCCCGTCCCCGCGTTTCATGCGTTGAGGATCCGAGACCCGGTTCTGCTCCTGTCACTCAGAAATCACCATTTTTTATGTTTTAAGGGTTTGCTATGACCTCTTCGCTTTTTACCCGTTTGCCCTGAATTTCGCACACGCTCTTCCTCTCACTATTCCGCCCCTTTTACCCTCAAGGAAACAATTTCCAGTTCTTATCGTTACAGGCCCCGAATCGCATTTTTCCTCCATTCAAGTTGCCTAGAAAGCGCCAAAAACCCCGTTCAAGTCCATTATCCTCATTTTTTTCATATCAAATCCCAAATTGCCATCACTAAACGTGTTTTAGAAAGCGTTTTCCTATCCATTGCAAAATACTTTTTATTTTAGGAAAAAAACACTAAAAACCCCCGGCTATGATTGTCACCCGTAATTGCACGCAAGTTGGGGGAGTGCGATGCGATCTTGGAGGCGAGATCGGCGCCAAGGTCCAAGGAAAGCTCGGAGGTACTTGGTAAAAGCCAAAAAGGGTGCGACACCGGGACTTCCCGGGAGGTCACCCATCCCAGTACTACTCTGGCCCAAGCGCGCTTGACTGCAAATTTCTGATGGGATCCGGTGCACAAACGATGGTGTGATCGCACCCGTTATGAGTTGTTTGTCATGATGTCCTTATGGGAGATGGTTGTAAGCCACCGTGACCATCCATGTAGCCGCGGCAGATGATTGGGTTTCAAGACGGGATTTGTGCAAGTCTAAGGTACAAGTTCTCTCTATGGTCATGCCGAGTTCCGAGAAAGAGGTTAAGGATGGTGTTTCCTCTGTATGGTTCTTTCTTAAACCTACTCTTTGTGCAGAACAGAAGATTTCATTCCCCTATCAAGATTTGGTTTCCATTCATAGATATTAGGAACCCGTGTTCCTACCCTTCTGTTTGCTTCATAGCAGATTAGTTACTTTGGATGCATGTGCTTTGTGAGTCACCCCTTCGGCATATTTTAACAATCCCACATGTGTAGGAAGAAGCAGTTTCTTCATTAGGAATCAATATATAAGAAGGTGTTGAGGCTCAGTGAAGCATCCACGAATATATTGTGTTGCGCTTGCTCAAAGGAGGTTACCCCCTCGAAGAGGCCTGCAATTCAATATCATTTCGAGTTCTTTTGTTTTAGCAACTCGTTGCAAGTTGTTTCCATTTCTAGTTGCATTACTGTGATTGGTGAAATAGTGTTGCAGGGTCTCCACGTCTAGTAACAAAGTGATTTCCATGGCCAATTTTTTGTTCATCTCTCTTCAGATACTCGCGGCAATCCCATTCTGCACATCGCATGCTCTCACCTCCCCCAACCGGTATCTTGGTGATCAGAAAGTGGTCCAGATCTTGTTGCATTCTGTTCTGCAGATGTGGGCAGAAGTTGTGGGCTATGTCGTTTCTAGCAACTTTGCATTCCGTTCGCATTCTGTTACCGTGCCAGCCGATTTCGAGTAGAAACCAGATGACCATTTTACAGGGAAATAACAAAGATTGCAGACATCCAGCGCTAGGAGATGGAAAATCACAAGCACTCCTAAACTTGGCACGGGCATTAGCTAGAGCCAGGCAACCTTGAAAGTTGCAGGCGGTTGTCCCCACCTCCAAATCAGAAGCTTCAGAAATCATCCTTCATTGTTTGCTCACGACCTTTCATCCTTGTTCTGCGTGCAGGATCTTCTTTGGGTGCTTGACAATGCCCCTGTTCACAGATGTGGCCAGGGTTTAAAAATCCCACGGGTCATAGGAAATTCAGTATTTTAGCCATATCTTTCGTACACTAGTTTCGTTTTCCCTGGAACTTTCCCAGAACACCCGAAATCCCCGTCCCCACGTTTCATGCGTTGAGGATCCGAGACTCGGTTCCGCTCCTGTCACTCAGAAATCACCATTTTCTATGTTTTTAGGGTCTGCTATGACCTCTTCGTTTTTTACCCGTTCGCCCCGAAATTCGCACACGTTATTCCTCTCACTATTCCGCCCCTTTTACCCTCAAGGTAACAATTTCTAGTTCTTATCGTTACAGCCCCCGAATCGCATTTTTCCTCCATTTAAGGTGCCTAGAAAGTGCCAAAAACCCCGTTCATGTCCATTATCCTCATTTTCTTCATCTCAAATCCCAAATTGCCATTACTAAACGTGTTTTAGAAAGCGTTTTCCTATCCATTGCAAAAGACTTTTTATTTTAGAAAAAAAACACTAAAAACCCCTGGCTATGATTGTCACCCGTAATTGCACGCAAGTTGGGGGAGTGTGATGCGATCTTGGAGGCGAGGTCGGTGCCAGATCGGAGGCAAGGTCCGAGGAAAGCTCGGAGTTACTTGGTAAAAGCCAAAAAGGGTGCGACACCGGGAGGTCACCCATCCTAGTAATACTCTGGCCCAAGCGCGCTTGACTGCAGAGTTCTGATGGGATCCCATGCACAAACGCTGGTGTGATCGCACCCTTTATGAGTTATTTGTCATGTTGTCCTTATGGGAGATGAGAGTAAGCCACCGCGACCATCAAGGTAGCCAAGACAGAAGATTGGGTTTCAAGACATGATTTGTGCAAGTCTAAGGTAAAAGTTCTCTCTATGGTCGTGCCGAGCTCCGAGAAAGAGGTTAAGGATGGTGTTTCCTCTACATTGTTCTTTCTTAAACCTACTCTTTGTGTAGAACAGAAGATTTCCTTCCCTTATCAAGATTTGGCTTCCATTCGTAGATGTTAGGAACCCGTGTTCCTACCCTTCTATTTGCTTCGTAGCAGATTAGCTACTTTGGACGCATGTGCTTTGTGAGTCTCCCCTTCGGCATATTTTAACAATCCTACGTGTGTCGGATGCAGTAGTTTCTTTAGTGGGAATCAGGATATAAGAAGGTGTTGAGGCGTAGTGAAGCATCCACGAACATATTGTGTTGCACTTGCTCAAAGGAGGTTGCCCCCTCGAAGAGGCCTGCGATTCAATATCATTTCGAGTTCTTTTGTTTTAGCGGCTCGTTGTAAGATGCTTCCATTTCTATTTGCATTACTGTGATTGGTGAAATAGTGTTGCAGGGTCTCCACGTCTGGTACCAAAGTGATGTCCATGGCCAATTTTGTGTTCCTCTCTTTTCAGATACTCGCGGCCATCCAATTCTACACATCGCATGCTCTTACCTTGCCCAACCGGGATCTTGGTGATCAGAAAGTGGTCCAGATCTTGTTGCATTCTGTTCTGTAGATCTGGGCAGAAGCTGTGGGCTGTGCCGTTTCCAGCAACTTTGCATTCCGTTCGGATTCTGTTACAGTGCCAGCTGATTTCAGGTAGAAATCAGATGACCGTTTTACAGGGAAATAACAAGGATTGCAGACATCCAACGCTAGGAGAAGGAAAATCACAAGCACGCCTAAACTTGGCACAGGCATTAGCTAGAGCCAGGCAACCTTGAAAGTTGCAAGCAGTTGTCCCCATCTCTAAACCAGAAGCTTCAGAAATCATCCTTCATCATTTTCTCGTGACCTTTCCTCCTAGTTCTGTGTGCAGGATCTTCGGTGGGTGCTTGACAATGCCTCTATTCACGGATGTGGCTAGCATTTAAAAATTGTACGAGCCATAAGAAATTCGGTATTTTAGCCATATCTTTCGTACACTAGTTCCGTTTTCCCTGGAACTTTCCCGGAACACCAAAAATCCCCATCCCCGTGTTTCATGCGTTGAGGATCCGAGACCTGGTTCTGCTCCTGTCAATCAAAATTCACCATTTTGTATGTTTTAAGGGTTTGCTATGACCTCTTCGCTTTTTACCCGTTCGCCCCGAAATTCACACACGTTCTTCCTCTCACTATTCTGTCCCTTCTACCCTCAAGGAAACAATTTCCAGTTCTTATCGTTACAGCCCCCGAATCGCATTTTTCCCCCATTCAAGTTGGCTAGAAAGCGCCAAAAACCCCGTTCAAGTCCATCATCCTCGTTTTCTTCATCTCAAATCCCAAATTGCCATTACTAAACGTGTTTTAGAAAGTTTTTTCCTATCCATTGCAAAAGACTTTTTATTTTAGAAAAAAAACACTAAAAATTCCCGGCTATGGTTGTCACCCATAATTGCACGCAAGTTGGGGGAGTGCGATACGATCTTGGAGGCAACGTCGGCGCCAGATCGGAGGTAAGGTCCGAGGAAAGATCGGAGGTACTTGGTAAAAGCCAAAAAGGGTGCGACACCGGGACTATCCGGGAGGTCACCCATCCCAGTACTACTCTAGCCCAAGCGTGCTTGACTGCGGAGTTCTGATGGGATCTGGTGCACAAACGCTGGTGTGATTGCACCCGTTATGAGTTGTTTGTCATGTTGTCCTTATGGGAGATGGGTGTAAGCCACCGCGACCATACACGTAGCCACGACAGAAGATTGGGTTTCAAGAAGGGATTTGTGCAAGTCTAGGGTACAAGTTCTCTCCATGGTCGTGCCAAGCTCCGAGAAATAGGTTAAGGATGGTGTTTCCTCTACATGGTTCTTTCTTAAACCTACTCTTTGTGCAGAAAAGAAGATTTCCTTCCCCTATCAAGATTTGGTTTCCATTCGTAGATGTTAGGAACCCGTGTTCCTACCCTTCTGTTTGCTTCGTAGCAGATTAGCTACTTTGGACGCATGTGCTTTTTGAGTAGCCCCTTTGGCATATTTTAACAAACCCACTTGTGCGGGAAGCAGTAGTTTCTTCAGTTGGAATTGGTATATAAGTAGGTGTTGAGGCGCAGTGAAGCATCCACGAATATATTGTGTTGCGCTTGCTCAAAGGAGGTTTCCCCCTTGAAGAGGGCTGCGATTCAATATCATTTCGAGTTCTTTTGTTTTTGCGGCTCGTTGCAAGTTGTTTCCATTTCTAGTTGCGTTACTGTGATTGGTGAAATAGTGTTGCAGGGTCTCCACATCTGGTACCAAAGCGATTTCCATGGCCAATTTTTTGTTCCTCTCTCTTCAGATACTCACGGCGATCCCATTCTGCACATCGCATGCTCTCACCTCACCCAACCGGGATCTTGGTGATCAGAAAGTGGTCCAGATCTTGTTGCATTATATTCTGCAAATCTGGGCAGAAGCTGTGGGCTGTGCCGTTTCCAGCAACTTTGCATTCCGTTCGTATTTTGTTAATGTGCTAGCCAATTTCGTGTAGAAACCAGATGACCATTTTACAATGAAATAACAAGGATTACAGACATCCAGTGCCAAGAGAAGGAAAATCACAAGCACGCCTTAACTTGGCACGAGCATTAGCTAGAGCCAGGAAACCTTTAAAGTTGCAAGCGGTTGTCCCCATCTCCAAACCAGAAGCTTCAGAAGTCATCCTTCATCATTTTCTCGTGACCTTTCCTCCTTGTTCTATGTGCAGGATCTTCGGTCGGTGCTTGACAATGCCCCTGTTCATGGATGCGGCCAGGGTTTAAAAATCACACTAGCCGTAGGAAATTCAGTATTTTAGCCATATCATTCGTACACTAGTTCCATTTTCCCTGAAAATTTACCGGAACACCCGAAATCCCCGTCCCCGCATTTCATGCGTTGAGGATCCAAGACCTGGTTCCACTCCTGTCACTCAGAAATCACCATTTTCTATTCTTTAAGGGTTTGTTATGACCTCTTCACTTTTTACCCGTTCGCCCTGAAATTCGCACACGTTCTTCCTCTCACTATTCCGCTCCTTCTACCCAATTTCCAATTCTTATCGTTACAGCCCCCAAATCACATTTTTCCTCCATTCAAGTTGCCTAGAAAGTGCCAAAAACCCCGTTCAAGTCCATTATCCTACTTTTCTTCATCTCAAATCCCAAATTACCATTACTAAACGTGTTTTAGAAAGCGTTTTCCTATCCATTGCAAAGGATTTTTTACTTTAGAAAAGAAACACTAAAAACCCCCAGCTATGGTTGTCACCCGTAATTACACGCAAGTTGGGGGAGTGCGATGCGATCTTGGAGGCGAGGTCGGTGCTAGATTGGAGGCAAGGTCCGAGGAAAGCTCGGAGGTACTTGGTAAAAGCCAAAAAGAGTTCAACACCGGGACTTCCCGGGAGGTCACCCATCCCAGTACTACTTTGGCCTAAGTGTGCTTAACTGCGGAATTCTGATGGGATCCAGTGCACAAACGCTGGTGTGATTGCACCCGTGATGAGTTATTTGTCATGCTGTCCTTATGGGAGATGGGTGTAAGCCACCACGACCATCCACGTAGCCACGGCAGAAGATTGGGTTTCAAGACGGGATTTGTGCAAGTCTAAGGTACAAGTTCTCTCTGTGGTCGTGCCAAGCTCCGAGAAAGAGGTTAAGGATGGTGTTTCCTGTACATGGTTCTCTCTTAAACCTACTCTTTGTGCAGAACAAAAGATTTCCTTCCCCTATCAAGATTTGGTTTCCATTCGTAGATGTTAGGAACCCGTGTTCCTACCCTTCTGTTTGCTTCGTAGTTTCTTTAGTAGGAATCAGTATATAAGAAGTTGTTGAGGTACAGTGAAGCATCCACGAATATATTGTGTTGCGCTTGCTCAAAGGAGGTTGCCCCCTCGAAGAGGCCTACGATTCAATATCATTTCAAGTTCTTTTGTTTTAGCGGCTCGTTGCAAGTTGTTTCCATTTCTAGTTGCATTACTGTGATTGGTGAAATAGTGTTGCAGGGTCTCCACATCTGGTACCAAAGCGATTTCCATGGCCAATTTTTTGTTCCTCTCTCTTCAGATACGACGATCCATTTCTGCACATCGCATGCTCTCACCTCTCGCAACTGGGATCTTGGTGATCAGAAAGTTTTCTAGATCTTGTTGCATTCTATTCTGTAGATCTAGGCAAAAGCTGTGGGCTGTGCCATTTCCAGCAACTTTTCATTCTGTTCGTATTCTGTTACCATGCTAGCCAATTTCGGGTAGAAACTAGATGACCGTTTTACAGGGAAATAACAAGGATTGCAGAAATCCAGCGCCATGAGAAGGAAAATCACAAGCACGCCTAAACGTGGCACGAGCATTAGCTAGAGCCAGGCAAACTTGAAAGTTGCAAGCGGTTGTCCCCATCTCCAAACCAAAAGCTTCAGAAATCATCCTTCATCGTTTGCTCGCGACCTTTCCTCCTTGTTCTGCATGCAAGATCTTCAATGGGTGCTTGACAATACCCCCTATTCACGGATGTGGCCAGGGTTTAAAATTCGCACGAGCCATAGGAAATTCGGTATTTTAGCCATATCTTTCATACACTAGTTCCGTTTTCCCTGAAACTTTCCCGGAACACCCGAAATCCCCGTCCCCGCATTTCATGCGTTGAGGATCCGAGACCCGGTTCCACTCCTGTCACTCAGAAATCACCATTTTCTATATTTTAAGGGTTTGCTATGACCTCTTCGCTTTTTACCAGTTCACCCCGAAATTCGCACACGTTCTTCCTCTCACTATTTTGCCCCTTCTACCCTCAAGGAAACAATTTCCAGTTCTTATCGTTACAGCCCCCGAATCGCATCTTTCCTCCATTCAAGTTGCCTAAAAAGTGCCAAAAACCCCGTTCAAGTCCATTATCCTCGTTTTCTTCATCTCAAGTCTCAAATTGCCATTACTAAACGTGTTTTAGAAAGCGTTTTCCTATCCATTTCAAAAGACTTTTTATTTTAGAAAAAAAATACTAAAAACCGCCATCTATGGTTGTCACCCGTAATTACAAGCAAGTTGGGGGAGTGCGATGGGATCTTGGACGCGAGGTCGGCACCAGATCGGAGGCAAGGTCCGAGGAAAGCTCGGAGGTACTTGGTAAAAGCCAAAAAGGGTGCGACACCGGGACTTCCCGGGAGGTCACCCATCCCAGTACTACTCTGGCCCAAGCGCGCTTAACTGCAGAGTTCTGATGGGATCGAGTGCACAAACACTGGTGTGATCACACCCGTGATGAGTTGTTTGTCATGCTGTCCTTATGGGAGATGGGTGTAAGCCATCGCGACCATCCACGTAGCCACGACAGAAGATTGGGTTTCAAGACGGGATTTGTTCAAGTCTAAGGTACAAGTTCTCTCTGTGGTCATGCCGAGCTCCGAGAAAGAGGTTAAGGATGGTGTTTCCTCTACATGGTTCTTTCTTAAACCTACTCTTTGTGCAGAACAAAAGATTTCCTTCCCCTATCAAGATTTGGTTTTCATTCGTAGATGTTAGCAACCCGTGTTCCTACCCTTTTGTTTGCTTCGTAGCAGATTATCTACTTTGGACGCATGTGCTTTGTGAGTCGCCCCTTCGGCATATTTTAACAATCCCACATGTGCGGGAAGCAGTATTTTCTTCAGTAGGAGTCAGTATATAAGAAGGTATTTAGGCGCAGTGAAGCATCCACGAATATATTGTGTTGCGCTTGCTCAAAAGAGGGTCCCCCCTCGAAGATGCCTGCGATTCAATATCATTTCAAGTTCTTTTGTTTTAGCGGCTCGTTGCAAGTTGTTTCCATTTCTAGTTGTATTACTGTGATTGGTGAAATAGTGTTGCAGGATCTCCACGTCTGGTACCAAAGCAATTTCCACGGCCAATTTTTTTTTCCTCTCTTCAGATACTCGCGGTGATCCAACTCTGCACATCGCATGCTCTCAGCTCGCCCAACCGGGATCTTGGTGATCAGAAAGTGGTCCAGATCATGTTGCATTCTGTTCTGCAGATCTGGGCAGAAGCTGTGGGTTGTGCCATTTCCAGTAACTTTGCATTCCGTTCACATTCTGTTACCATGCCAACTGATTTCGGGTAGAAACCAGATGACCGTTTTATAGGGAAATAACAAGGATTGGAGACATCCAGCGCCAGAAGAAGGAAAATCACAAGCACACCTAAACTTGGCACGGGCATTAGCTAGAGTCAGGCAACCTTGAAAGTTGCAAGCGGTTGTCCCCATCTCCAAACCCGAAGCTTCAGAAATCATCCTTCATCGTTTGCTCGCGACCTTTCCTCGTTCTACATGAAGGATCTTCGGTGGGTGCTTGACAATGCCCTTGTTCACGGATGCGGCCAGGGTTAGAAAATCGCACGAGCCATAGGAAATTCGGTATTTTAGCCATATATTTCATACACTAGTTCCGTTTTCCCTGAAACTTTCCCGAAACACCCGAAATCCCCGTCCCTGCGTTTCATGCATTGAGGATCCGAGACCTGGTTCCGATCCTATCACTCATAAATCACCATTTTCTATGTTTTAAGGGTTTGCTATGACCTCTTCGCTTTTTACCCGTTCACCCCGAAATTCGCACACGTTCTTCCTCTCACTATTCCACCCCTTCTACCCTCAAGGAAACAATTTCCAATTCTTATTGTTACAGCCCCCGAATCGCATATTTCCTCCTTTCAAGTTGCCTAGAAAGCGCCAAAAACCCCGTTCAAGTCCATTATCCTCGTTTTCTTCATCTCAAATCCCAAATTTCCATTACTAAACGTGTTTTAGAAAGCGTTTTCCTATCCATTGCAAAAAAAAATTGTTTAAAAAAAAAAACACTAAAAACCCCCGGCTATAATTTTCACTCGTAATTGCACACAAGTTGGGGGAGTGCGATGCGATCTTGGAGGCGAGGTCGGCGCCAGATCGGAGGCAAGGTCCGAGGAAATCTCAGAGGTACTTGGTAAAAGCCAAAAAGGGTGCGACATTGGGACTTCCTGGGAGGTTATCCATCCCAGTACTACTCTAGCCC
The DNA here is from genome assembly GCA_019776745.2 of Taxus chinensis. NCBI lineage: Eukaryota > Viridiplantae > Streptophyta > Pinopsida > Cupressales > Taxaceae > Taxus > Taxus chinensis. The sequence goes on from CM034155.1 coordinate 97,961,017, forward strand.
AAGCACGCTTAACTGTGGAGTTCTGATGGGATCCGGTGCACAAACGCTGGTGTGATCGCACCCATTATGAGTTGTTTGTCATTCTGTCCTTATGGGAGATGGGTGTAAGCCACCGCGACCATCCACGTAGCCACGGCAAAAGATTTGGTTTCAAGACGGGATCTGTGCAAGTCTAAGGTACAAGTTCTCTCTGTGGTCGTGCCGAGCTCCGAGAAAGAGGTTAAGGATGGTGTTTCCTCTACATTGTTCTTTCTTAAACCTACTCTTTGTGTAGAACAGAAGATTTCCTTCCCCTATCAAGATTTGGTTTCCATTCGTAGATGTTAGGAACCCGTGTTCCTACCCTTTTGTTTGCTTCGTAGCAGATTAGCTACTTTTGACGCACGTGCTTTGTTAGTCGCCCCTTCGGCACATTTTAACAATCCCACATGTGCGGGAAGCAGTAGTTTCTTCAGTAGGAATCAGTATATAAGAGGTGTTGAGGCTCAGTGAAGCATCCACGAATATATTGTGTTGCACTTGCTCAAAGGAGGTTGCCCCTCGAAGAGGCCTGCGATTCAATATCATTTCGAGTTCTTTTGTTTTAGCGGCTCGTTGCAAGTTGTTTCCATTTCTAGTTGCATTACTGTGACTGGTGAAATAGTGTTGCAGGGTCTCCACATCTGGTACCAAAGTGATTTCCACGGCCAATTTTTTGTTCCTCTCTGTTCAGATACTCGCGGCGATCCAATTCTGCACATCGTATCCTCTCACCTCGCCCAACCGGGATCCTGGTGATCAGAAAGTGGTCCAGATCTTGTTGCATTATGTTTTGCAGATCTGGGCAGAAGCTGTGGGCTGTGGTGTTTCCGGAAACTTTGCATTCCGTTTGCAATCTGTTACCGTGCCAGCCAATTTTGGGTAGAAACCAGATGACTGTTTTACAGGGAAATAACAAGGATTGCAGACATCTAGCGCCAGGAGAGGGAAAATCACAAGCATGCCTAAACTTGGCACAGGCATTAGCTAGAGCCAGGAATCCTTGAAAGTTGTAGGCGTTTGTCCCAATCTCCAAACCAGAAGCTTCAAAAATCATCCTTCATCTTTTGCTCGTGACCTTTCCTCCTTGTTTTGCGTGCAGGATCTTCGGTGGGTGCTTGACAATGCCCCTGTTCACGGATGCGGCCAGGGTTTAAAAATAGCATGAGCCATAGGAAATTCAGTATTTTAGCCATATCTTTCGTACACTAGTTCCATTTTCCCTGAAACTTTCCCGGAACACCCGAAATCCCCGTCCCTGCGTTTCATGCATTGAGGATCTAAGACCCGGTTCCACTCCTGTCACTCAGAAATCACCATTTTCTATGTTTTAAGGGTTTGTTGTGACCTCTTCGCTTTTTACCTATTCACCCCGAAATTTGCACACGTTCTTCCTCTCACTGTTCCGCCCCTTCTACCCTCAAGGAAACAATTTCCAGTTCTTATCGTTACAGCCCCCGAATCACATTTTTCCTCCATTCAAGTTGCCTAAAAAGCGCCAAAAACCCCATTCAAGTCCATTATCCTCGTTTTCTTCATCTCAAATCCCAAATTTCCATTACTAAACGTGTTTTAGAAAGCGTTTTCCTATCCATTGCAAAAGACTTTTTATTTTAGAAAAAAAACACTAAAAACCCGCGGCTATGGTTGTCACCCGTAATTGCACGCAAGTTGGGGGAGTGCGATGGGATCTTGGAGGCGAAGTCGGCGCCAGATCGGAGGCAACGTCTGAGGAAAGCTCGGAGGTACTTGGTAAAAAGCCAAAAAGGGTGTGACACCAGGACTTCCGGGGAGGTCACCCATCCCAGTACTACTCTGGCCCAAGCGAACTTAACTGCGGAGTTCTGATGGGATGCAGTGCACAAACGCTGGTGTGATCACACCCATTATGAGTTGTTTGTTATGTTTTCCGTATGGGAGATGGGTGTAAGCCACCGCGACCATCCACATAGCCACAGAAGAAGATTGGGTTTCAAGACAGGATTTGTGCAAGTCTAAGGTACAAGTTCTCTCTATGGTCGTGCTGAGCTCCGAGAAAGAGGTTAAGGATGGTGTTTCCTCTACATGGTACTTTCTTAAACCTACTCTTTGTGTAGAATAGAAGATTTCCTTCCCCTATAAAGATTTGGTTTCCATTCGTAGATGTTAGGAACCCGTGTTCCTACCCTTCTGTTTGCTTCGTAGCAGATTAGCTACTTTGGACGCATGTGCTTTGTGAGTCGCCCCTTCAGCATATTTCAACAATCCCACATGTGCAGGAAGCAGTAGTTTCTTCAGTAGGAATCAGTACATAAGAAGGTGTTGAGGCGCAGTGAAGCATCCACAAATATATTGTGTTGCGCTTGCTCAAAGGAGGTTGCCCCCTCGAAGAGGGCTGCGATTCAATATCATTTCGAGTTCTTTTGTTGTAGCAGCTCGTTGCAAGTTGTTTCCATTTCTAGTTGCATTACTGTGATTGGTGAAATAGTGTTGCAGGGTCTCCATGTCTAGTACCAAAGCGATTTCCACGGCCAATTTTTTATTCCTCTCTCTTCAGATACTCGCGGCGATCCAATTTTGCACATCGCATGCTCTCACCTCGCCCAATCGGGATCTTGGTGATAAGAAAGTGGTCCAGATCTTGTTACATTCTGTTATGCAGATCTGGGTAGAAGCTGTGGGCTGTGCCGTTTCCAGAAACTTTGCATTCTGTTCCCATTCTGTTACTGTGCTAGCCGATTTCGAGTAGAAACCAGATGACCATTTTATAGGGAAATAACAAGGGTTACAGACATCCAGCGCCAGGAGAAGGAAAATCACAAGCACTCCTAAACTTGGCACAGGCATTAGCTAGAGCCAGGAAAGCTTGAAAGTTGCAGGAGGTTGTCACCATCTCCAAACCAGAAGCTTCAGAAATCATCCTTCATCGTTTGCTCGAGACCTTTCCTCCTTGTTCTGCGTGCAGGATCTTCGGTGGGTGCTTCACAATGCCCCTGTTCACGGATGCAGCCAGGGTTTAAAAATCACACGAGCCATAGGAAATTCTGTATTTTAGCCATATCTTTCATACACTAGTTCCGTTTTCCCTGAAACTTTCCCGGAACACTCGAAATCCCCGTCCCCGCGTTTCATGCGTTGAGGATCTGAGACCCGGTTCCGCTCTTGTCACTGAGAAATCTACCATTTTCTATGTTTTAAGGGTTTGTTATGACCTCTTCGTTTTTTACCCATTCGCCCCAAAATTCACACATGCTCTTCCTCTCACTATTCCGCCCCTTTTACCCTCAAGGAAATAATTCCCAGTTCTTATCGTTACAGCCCCCGAATCGCATTTTTCCTCCATTCAAGTTTCCTAGAAAGCGCCAAAAACCCCGTTCAAGTCCATTATCCTCGTTTTCTTCATCTCAAATCCCAAATTGCCATCAGTGAACGTGTTTTAGAAAGAGTTTTCCTATCCATTGCAAAAGACTTTTTATTTTAGGAAAAAAACACCAAAAACCCCTGGCTATGGTTGTCACCCGTAATTACACGCAAGTTGGGGGAGTGCAATGCGATCTTGGAGGCGAGGTCGGCGCCAGATCGTAGGCAAGGTCTGAGGAAATCTCGGAGCGAGCATGGTAAAAGCCAAAAAGGGTGTGACACCGGGAGGTCACCCATCCCAGTACTACTCTGGCCCAAGCGCGCTTAACTGCGGAGTTCTGATGGGATCTGGTGCACAAACGCTGGTGTAGATAACAAGCACCCGTGATTAGTTTTTTGTCATGTTGTCCTTATGGGAGATGGGTGTAAGCCACTGCGACCATCCACGTAGCCATGGCAGAAGATTGGGTTTCAAGACGGGATTTGTGCAAGTCTAAGGTACAAGTTCTCTCTATGGTCGTGCCGAGCTCCGAGAAAGAGGTTAAGGATGGTGTTTCCTCTACGTGGTTCTTTCTTAAACCTACTCTTTGTGCAGAACAGAAGATTTCCTTCCCCTATCAAGATTTGGTTTCCATTCGTAGATGTTCCTACCATTCTGTTTGCTTCATAGCAGATTAGCTACTTTGGACGCATATGCTTTGTGAGTCCCCCCTTCGCCATATTTTAACAATCCCACGTGTGCGGGAAGCAGTAGTTTCTTCAGTAGGAATCAGTATATAACAAGTTGTTGAGGCTCAGTGAAGCATCCACAAATATATTGTGTTGTGCTTGCTCAAAGGAGGCTGCCCCCTCGAAGAGGCCTGCGATTCAATATCATTTCGAGTTCTTTTGTTTTAGCGGCTCGTTGCAAGTTGTTTCCATTTCTAGTTTCATTACTGTGATTGGTGAAATACTGTTGCATGTTCTCCACGTTTGGTACCAGTAGGAATTAGTGTATAAGAAGGTGTTGAGGCTTAGTGAAGCATCCATGAATATATTGTGTTGCGCTTGCTCAAAGAAGGCTGCCCCCTCAAAGAGGCCTACGATTCAATATCATTTCGAGTTATTTTTATTTAGTGGCTCGTTGCAAGTTGTTTCCATTTCTAGTTGCATTACTGTGGTTGGTGAAATAGTGTTGCAGGGTCTCCACGTCTGCTACCAAAGAGATTTCCACGGCCAATTTTTTGTTCCTCTCTCTTCAGATACTCGCGGCGATCCAATTCTACACATTGCATGCTCTCACCTCGCCCAACCAGGATCTTGGTGATCAGAAAGTGGTCCAGATATTGTTGCATTCTGTTGTACAGATCTAGGCAGAAGCTGTGGGCTCTGCCATTTCCAACAACTTTACATTCCATTCGCATTCTATTACTGTGCCAGCCGATTTTGGGTAGATACCAGATGACAGTTTTATAGGGAAATAACAAGGATTGCAGACATCTAGCGCCAGGAGAAGGAAAATCACAAGCACTCCTAAACTTGGCACGGGCATTAGCTAGAGCCAGGCAACCTTGAAAGTTGCAGGCGGTTATCCCCATCTCTAAACCAGAAGCTTCATAAATCATCCTTCATCATTTTCTCTCGACCTTTCCTCCTTGTTCTGCGTGCAGGATCTTCGGTGGGTTCTTGACAATGCCCCTGTTCACGGATGTGGCTAGGGTTTAAAAATCGCATGAGTCATAGGAAATTTGGTATTTTAGCCATATCTTTCATACACTAGTTCCGTTTTCCTTGAAACTTTCCCGGAACACCTGAAATCCCTGTCCCCGCTGTTTCACACAGAATATTTCTGTTACTAGAATAGAGTTGCTTCTATCCTTTCATTCTCTCAAGAAATAGATAAGGGTTAGGGCTAGGAGGAATACCTGTTGATTGTTGAGAGGGTGTGCGCGTACCGTAGAGAGAGATCAGATCGATTGCGAAGAACTCCTTTTTGTCTAGGAAGGACTACCTGCAAGTAAGAATACAAGACCACCAGAGTTTAGTTAGACAATAAATGAGGGAACTGCCTTGGGCCCAGGAAATATTAGACTTCCTTTCGAAGGTGGTCAGTTCCCCTTTTTAATATGAATTAACACAAATGATAATAAAGAAGCTATTGCGAAATCACGATTTAGGTACCTCGTTACAAAGCAATAGAGACTAAACTACCAATAATAAAACGTCACGTTGTTTGTTTGGTCACTGGTCGTTGATATGTTCAGCTCAAGTTACAGGGATAAACCAGACTGGATCTAAGGTTTTTAGGAGACAAATAGGTGAGAGGAAGGTTTTGGGTATAATTCACAGTGACCGATGCTGGTCACTGGATAATTGACTGCGGTTAGAGAACCGCTGCCAGTAGGGGATAACCGACACCGATAGGGTCAATAACCTAGGCACTTCTGGATAGAGGTTGGTTGCAGGGTGATTGTGGGGTTTTTTCTTTAGACTGGTGGATGGCTGAGGGGAATAGTGAGATGACGGGGAAGACTCAGAGAGTGATAAAATTGTCTTCTGGGCAATACAAGGATGTATGGATGGAGGTTAAGTGCAGGGTGCTGGAAGGTGGTAGATCTAGGAGTGAGCTTATAATTACTATCAATCAAAAGACTCAGGAAATGGTGCTTAGAAACATACAAGACACTACTTACTCGTTCTTGATGAAGATTCAGGTCCAAGGAATGTGGTAGTGACAGTAAGGCTCAATTGGGATGATCTGGTGTTGGAAAATGAGCTGATGAAGCTATCCTCAGTATTTTCCAATGGTTGAACGAGGGTGACAGCGATCTAGTGGCTCAGTTGCAGTCTTTGGCTTGATGCCCTTCTCTGCAACCTCTTCTCTTTTCTTCACTTGTCTCTGTCTTGCAAATGAATTTCCGGATCCTTTTCAAAATGAATTCCCGATCCCTTTGTTTTTGGTTGGGGGAGGTCATTTATAGGGAACCGATGGCGGTTACGTAACCGACGGCGGTCGAGTAGGAACCGATGTCGGTTAAGTCAAAGTGGGCTATTTTTAGTAAAATAGCCAACTTTCCCTCCTTTTCTCCCGAGGGATTAGTTGTGGGCTTGGTCAAGTCATTATTAGGTTGGTTTTGGTGCGGGTGAGGAGTAATTAGTCATGGGTGTGGATGTAGACCAAGTTATAGGTCTTAATTAGGTTAGTTTAGGGTTAGGGCTAGGTCATGATGAGGTGGCAAAATGAGGTGGCAGGTTTGGAGATGTGGATTTATTAATTATAAGGTAATTAATAAATAATTGTGCAAGGTTTAGGTGGTGAGGTTAGGTTGCGAAATGAGATGCGGGGCACAGGGTGTCGTAAGACACAAATTTGGTGTCTACATTAGCCCCTTGTTGTCGTGTAGCTTGTCTTGTAAAGCTGCACTGACAATTAATAAGAAGTGATTGCCCCAGTTAAGGGTATAGGTAATCCCCCTCAAATCTATCACAGATTGAGGCGACGTGAAATCAGGGATAGGGTTGATAAAGGGTGAATGGTGTTGAGATGATGGTAAGATGGTGGGGTAAGTTCAAGGAAGCAAACGCACGTTGAAATGCAATAGTGCGACTAGGGTACACGATTTGAAGAGCAAATAAGCAATACATAGGCAAAGGTCGATAGTTTATCCAAACAAGGTTGATATAATCCTGGTATCCAAGGCATAGGAAGTAGCTCCAGGGGATATAACGGGTAAGGTACCAGAACGTTTAGGCATGTTTGGCAGTACCAAATGGTTGGTTTGGTTGAGATAAACGTCAGGGTCTCGGTCTAGGCAAAGTTGGTTGGCTGATCAATTCAAGTATCCTAATCATGATAGAACACGAACAGGTGAGCTCGATTGAACAAAAAGCTACATGATGGGTGGATAAAATTGTAATTGGTGGGTCTTGGGCGAGGTACGTAATTGGTGCGGCCTTGGGTCGGGCCGATTGATGAGTGAGGGCCGTGGGTCGGGTCTGATTGGTGGGGTGCGGCCTTGGGTCGGGCCGGATCGGGTGGTTGCGGCCTTGGGGCGGGCCAAATGGTTGGTTACGGCCGTGGGTCGGGCCAAATGGCTAGTTGCGGCCTTGGGTTGGGCCAAATGGTTGGTTGCGGCCTTGGGTCGGGCCTGATTGGTTGGTTGCGGCCGTGGGTCGGGCCAAATGGTTGGTTGCGGCCTTGGGTCGGGCCAAATGGTTGGTTGTGGCCGTGGGTCAGGCCAAATGGTTGGTTGCGGCCTTGGGTCAGGCCAAATGGTTGGTTGTGGCCTTGGGTCAGGCCAAATGGTTGGTTGCGGCCTTAGGTCGGGCCAAATGGTTGGTTGCGGCCGTGGGTCGGGCCGATTGAAGTCAAAATAAGGCTAGTCAGCAAAGCCAGGGGTAGGTGATGTAGGAAAAAGTGGAGATTGGTGGATAAGGGTGGGAGTTAAGGGAAGGAAGTTGGTAACCGATATCGGTTATGTGTGGCTAGTTCGGGTAGGATAGGTTATGTGTTGTGTATGAAGTAGGAGGTGTTAAATTGGAGGGGGTATAGGTAAATGGCTAGAGTAGATCGGGGTGGTATGGTAGGGTGTGAGATAAATAAAGGGGATATCGTAGATGTATAGGGTAAGATAGGTGGGTGTAGATGTGTGTTGTAGAGTCGGGTTGTGGTTGGGTGGGTAAGTGGGTATAGAGAGTTAAGGTAGGTTGTTTTTATAGGCACGCCAGTAGCTCACAATGCAGGATCAGATGCCCCCGCTATTGAGGCGGATAAGGCCACATGTGTCCGCAGCGCAGTGGGGCATCATGCGAGAGGTTGGACTCGGCGGAGTCCAGCGGTATAGGGCTGTGGATAGGGACCACAGCCTGATGGTTGCCCTCATTGAGAGATGGGATCTGGCAACCAATGTCTTCCATCTCCCTACTGGAGAGATGACGATTACCTTAGAGGATGTGTATCGCATCCTGAGACTACTAATCGTAGGTGAGGCAGTGTTCCAGGTGGATGCAGAGACAACGATGGACAGCATCCTGCATCTATTCGGGGATGCAGCCCCATTATTGACCTATCACAGCGCGAGCATTGCCTATGGCGACATGTATCGCGCACACCAACAGGAGACATGGCTTGCCGTGTTGATGATGATAGGTATCACCTGCTTCACCCTCCCAAACTCAAGGGAGGCCGCTTCCCATGGGGTTTGATGGGAGTTTTACATGAGATGGTAATAGGAGCATACATGCTATGCCTGGGCACCAGTGTATCTAGTGCAGCTATACAGAGAGTTGTGGGGTTATCACCGTATGAGGTGATTTGGTATTTACTTGACCGATTTTTGTTACACTACTGGGCATACGAGCACATCATTTCAATATACGACCAGTAGGGCTGCCCCAGCAGCCAGGGCCACAGATTAGTATATAGATATGGATTTTAGAGGTGGTTGGGGGTCGTGGGCCAGCCACGATACGGTGCTCGCAGGATGGGATGTGGCCTACTACCGTCATATGTTAGAGGGGTTTGACCGCACTGGACATTATATGGAGGCCCTATAGAGGCCATCAGCCCTGAGGAGGAGCCCGAGCACAGATGCGCTGGATCCAGTATAGTTTCTGGATAGCTGGACGGAGGCCCGAGGAGTATGAGCGGATACCCCTAGAGAGGGTACGACGGCAGTTGGGCTTGCGACAGGATGAGCCACCTCCCTTCCCATAGTATCGGAGGGATGATGTAGAGGCCCCACTACCTACATCATAGCCCGTTGACCCAGATTGGTTAGCAGAGAGACTGGCTGACGATACAGTGGATGATGCCAGAGTGATAGGGGCCTTTTTGGTTTGGTGGGCAGGGGAGAGAGTAGCCAGGAGAGCACAGCCCGCACAACCAGATTTGGCGGCTGTTATAACAGAGAGGGACCGGCTCTTAGGATAGGTGCAGTTATTACAGGGGCAGCTTGCTGCTGCACAGGCACAGATTAGGGTGCTACAGGGGTAATTAGCCCAGGCACAGGCTCAGGCACAGCCGCAGGTACCAGTACAGCCACAGGCACCACCATAGGCACAGGCACCACCGCAGGCACATGCACAGGTACAGGTGCAGGTACAGGCACCCCCACAGGCACAGGGTGTACCGGCAGGGCAGGGGCCACTGCTAGTAGGAGTCGGGGGACTAGCCCCAGTAGCCATGGTGGCACGGGCTCGCTATATGGAGGTGAAAGCGGAGGCCCGATATTATCAGGACGTGCTCGATGGTACCGGGGCTGACTATCAGCCATACGCGGCGCACAGAGCCGAGACATCCCAGAGCTAGAGATCCCAGGGGGCGCAGCCACAGCCGGTGGGTCTGTTACAGGGAGGAGGCAAGAGCCAGCACAGGGACCAACAGGGAGAGGGGCCAAGGGTGGTGGAGAGAGCTGAGACATCCTTGGAGCGGAGATGGGTTTTTGATATTGGATATAAGACACTGGTCTGCGAACCGGATATGTATATAGAGGCCTGCGTGCCCACATATGATTTATTTATTTATTCATTTTTGTTGTATATACCGGCCTGCAAGCCGAGTACATGTTGTATAGTTGATACCGGCCTGCGAGCCGAGTATATTTTTGACATGAGAGACCGGCCTGCGAGCTGAGTCGAGATTTTGACAGGGATAATGGCTTGCATGCTGGCTTTGTATTATTTTTAGATCACAGAGGCCCCCATGCAGGGTAAGTTTTATATTTTGACATTGATATATATAGATGATGATTTTGATCCACATGGTGTGTAAAAAAATGTCTTATGTGTTTTGTCGATGGTTTTTGAAATTTAATGTATATAGATGATGAGTTTGATCCACATGGTGTGTATAATGATGGGTTTGATGTATATATTAAAATGTCGCATGTATTTTGTCGATGGTTTTTGAAATTTAATGTAGATAGATGATGTTGATGAAATTGTGATGATATGTATATGTGTTGATGGGATTTTGATGACAAATATTGATAATGATGTCGTTATGCAGGAAAAAGAGGTGGGCGCCACCAAAAATTTGTAAAAAAAAAAGAAAAGGCCTAGGTTTAAGTAAAGGGAGACATATGACCGATATCAGTTAGCCAACCGATGCCGGTAGATATATGACTGATACCGGTTAGGTAACCGATATCGGTTATGCTAAAACAAACTTTTCTAAAAATAGAAAAGCTTGGGAGACAACTTGAGTTCTTATTTTTAGAGGCATGCAATAAGTTAAATACGAGAATGCGACGCTGTTTGACGACTGATACAGGTAATTGCATGGGAGAATTGAGTGATAAGGAAGAAAGAGATAGGTAAAGTGATTGTGGGCTGAGATTAAGAAGGCATAAAGGCAAGTTATATTGAAGAGGGTGGTGAACATGGCTGAACAAGGAGAAGCATCCAGCGGGCAGAGACGAGAGGGAAGACAGGTTCCACCTCAAGCTGCTGCGTCCCAAGAGGTAAACTGTTTGGTTGTAATTTAATTCTTACATGTTTTATGAATAGGATGAGAGAAGGTAAGTGGATAGAGACGAGAAAGAAAAGGTGATAGGTAAGGGTTTGGGATGGGGTGAGTGTTATGGGGTAGGTAAGCAGGGGTTTCGCGTATGTTTGTAGGTGCAGAGAGGAGTAAACGAGCAAAATAATTATAGTAGGGGATGTTTTTAAGCAGGCTGTATAGGATTAGTGACGGTATCGTTTAGAGATAACCGTTATCGGTTAGGCAACCGGTATCGGTTATCTATAACCGATATTGGTTACTGTATGAAATTCCAGAATGTGAGAAAAAACACTTGGGGATTTGATTTATTGAATGGTTTGTTTGTTGATTTGATGTATGCAGGCAGAGGCAGGGTTGAGGATGAATGATAGTGTGCCAGCTTTGTTGTCACGAGTCCGAGCGGATGTAACACCAGCTGAATGGGCATTGATAAACCATGTGGGGTTAAGTGGAATCCGCTATTATTCACGAATCGCACACAATCATGCTATGTTGCAGGCGTTGATTGAGAGGTGGAATCCGGAAAAGAATACCTTCTATCTACCAACAGGGGAGATGACAGTGACGTTGGAAGATGTGTTTAGAATTTTGAGGCTCCCAATTACAGGAAGACCAGTGTATCAGGCGGGGCCTAGCGTGGCGCGGGGAGTGATAACAGTAGTATTTGGTCTAGCTGCACGAGATTTGACACAGCGAGGTTTGACATTCACTTATGGTATAATGTATGCAGCAAACCCTGAGGCAACAAGGTTGGCAGTAGTATTAATGATAGCGGTGGGGTATTATGCATTACCAAGGGCGGATGGGGGAAGATTTCCAAAAGCATTGATGTGTATTATTTGGGAAATGATAGAAAGGAGCGTGACTTTCGCATGGGCACCCGCATATCTGGCGGAGCTATACAGGGGTTTATGGGCCTGCAGGTGAAATCACAGGATGACACTAGATTGTGCATACTTATTACATTGTTGGGCCTATGAGCACATTGTGTGTGTGCGACCAGTAGGCCGACCAATCCAGGAAAGAGAGACAGGAGTGCAGAGGTTGGGATTCAGACGATGGGTCCAAACAGAACAAGAGGCGAGATCCCAGGCCGTGACAGATGACATCAAGTATTATAGGCAGATGTGGGAGATGGTGACGATTGCGGATATTCGTTGGAGGCCTTACGGGAACTATATGGTGACAGAGAACATAGCTGAGGATTTGAGGGGTGTAGAGCGATTGAGGTGGATCGCGGGGCACAGGCCAGGTGAGTACGAGAGGATTCCTCTAGATCACGTGCGGCGACAATTTGGATTTGTTCAGGATATACCCATGGCTTATAGACCATACATGAGGATCGACGCCGAGGCATCATTCTCACCTCCCTGGCCGACACCTCCAGAAGGACCAGAAGAGATAGCAGCCGATCGCAGGGTAATGGATGCAGGAGCGACAGAGGCTTATAGATTATGGTGGGTAGCAGAGCTGCGAGGTGTACGTGAGAGGGCCAATCATCCTGACATAGCTGTGATTACAGCGGAGAGAGACCACCTGCAGGATTTGGTTCACCAGCTTCAAACACAGGTGAATGAGACAACAGGATTGTTAGAGGTTTCACAGTTACGAGTGGAGAGACTAGAGGCAAGATTCCTCCACGTGAGAGGGCGTATTCGTATGTTACAGGAGATGTTGGTGGATCAGTGGGAGGAACCAATAGCAGTGGCACCTTTGAGGATGGAGAGGCCAGGTGAGTGGCGTCGACGATCACGATCACCACCTGATTCAGGATGAGGCACAAGGGTTTAAATGAATTTCATAGAGGTATAAGAATAAATAAGGATGTCGACCTGCGCGTCGTCGATGATAGAGAAGATGTATTTGTTTAACATCTAAATAAAACTGAATATGTATGTTGATTTGAGTTATGATAATAATAAGAATGGTTGTGTTTTGAATGTTTGTTTGGAAAAAAAGGATAAAGATGAATGTTATCAAATAGAAATACACAAAAATATTTATATTTACAACACATGATAGGTTATGGTAGGGGATGGTCGAGCTAACCTTGGGAGACCCCATGTCTCCTAAGTGCTGCCTACATAGCCCATTGCACAAAGCAAGGAGGGGCCTCAGACCGATGTAGTTCTCCCTTAGGACCAGGGAGAGGTGAATTCAGGCAATGTGGTTGTGGTTAGGCAATTTGTTGGTTGGTAAAAATATTGATATTGGTAGGGTAATGTTGTTGGTGTTGGTAAGGGATTGACGTTGTTGGTGTAGGTATAGGTGAAGTGAAAGTTTGCTTACCCAAGTAGTAGGGAACCGTGTCCTGATTAAGGTCAACACATAATCCTAGATTCGAGTAAAAAGAGGCAAAAGGGTCCCGTAGTTGAGAAGAGCTAAACAAACCACATATTAACGTAGGATGAGCTTGAATCCCTAGGTACCTTGCATATGCGAGAAGTCAATAGGTGAAAAGAGTTGTATAATCACAATATATCGGATATACGTCACGTCCCTTGAGTTTTGTTGCGTTGACGAATGGTGAGGTGAGGTGGCTGGTAGAGCTGGGACGCAGAGAATTTGTTATAAGGTGATTATGCTGACAAAAGAAAACCAAACCTAAATAGACAAGTCCATGACTCAAAAGTGCTTTTGAATACTGCTTTTATTTTTCTGGATATAGACTGATCGATGCGGGAAGTCTACATGGGATATGTATTTTGTTGTTCTTGAGGTCTTCACGAAGCTGATCAATGCGAGAAGCTTCTGATAAAGGCTGACTTTGTATAGCTGTCCTTCAAGGGAGCAGTCTATTTATAGTAGCAGAAGTGGCTTTGCACATAGCTGTCCTTCGGGGGAGCAGTCTATTTATAATAGCAGAAGTGGCTTTACACATAGCTGTCCTTCGAGGGAGCAGTCTATGTATAACTTAGAGGTCTAGATGTCCGTTTGGCATGAAGCATCTAGTTTTGTAGGAAGTTTGACTCAAGAATATCCCAGAATTGTATAATTGAGAACTTGTTATTTTGATACTTTTAAGTCATGGACCCGACTAAAAAGGAGAAGGCATCTGTAAGAGGAGGTGATGATCAAACCACGTGAGTTTGATTCTACTTTAAGATGCACGAAACAAGGTGTATGAAGTGGTAAATGAGCTCAAGGGACGAGCGTAAGGTAGATAAGAAGTGATATAACACTAAATTCAACAGTAGAATGGATGAAGATGCAAGGCATTAAGGGGTTTAGGCTCAGGTTTACCATTAAGTGAAGCTAAACGGTAAGTGCCTAATCCGTAAGTGTGAGTGATAATGTAAGGCCCAATCCAATTAGGAGAAAATTTTCCACGTTTGCTCTTTTCTAGTTTGGTTACATGTTGATTCTCTTTGAGGACAAGATCACCAACCTTAAAGGTACGCTCATGAAGTCGCTTATCATAAGCATGCTTGATGTGCTTTTGATAGATTTGAAGGTGGTCAAGAGCTGTAAGATGACGCTCGTCAAGAAGCTCCAATTGGGCTAACCGCTCTTGGCGGAAATCATCATTTGTGAGAATATCCTGAAGAGATATTCTTAGGGAGGGTATTTGTATTTCGAGAGGCAAGACAGCCTCGGTACCATATACCAAAGAAAATGGGGTGGCATTAGTGGAGGTACGAATGCTAGTCCGATAAGCCCAAAGGGCAAAGGGGATGTGATCATGCCAGTTTTTTCCAGAATCGTTAACGACTTTCATGAGAATTTTGGTCAGGGTTTTGTTAGAAGATTCGGCTTGACCATTTGCTTGTGGATAGTAAGGTGATGAGAAGCTAAGTTTGATACCAAAGTTGTCACAAAGGTCTTGTAATAACTTGTTTTTGAAATATTTTCCATTATCTGTTATCAGGCGATGAGGAACACCAAAACGACAGATAATGTGATGGTTAATGAATTCTACAATTTTTTCTTTTTTGGTTGAAATGAGTGGAATGGCCTCCACCCATTTAGTGTAATATTCGGTTGCTGTGATTATCCAATGGTGACGTTGCGAAGAGGGCGGGTGAATCTCACCAATAAGGTCTAAACCCCATTGTGAGAAAGGCCAAAGATCTCGTGCGACCTGTAGCGGATGGCTAGGAGTATGTTGAAGGTTGGCATGTTGTTGACACATAACACAACGCTTAACATATTCGTAGTAGTCGTTATTAAGAGTAGGCCAATAATAGCCTAGGCGAAGGATCCGTTTGGCCACGGCAAGGCCACTAAAATGTCCACCACAAATACCGTCATGGACTTGTTGGATGGTATAGGTAACCTCCGCGCCGGTTAGACATCGAAGGAGGATGCCATCAAAGCCACGTTTATAGAGGAGTCCCCCCATGATGACGTAACGAGAAACACTTTTAAGAAAAGCATGTTTTCCGTTACTCGTAAGGTCAGATGGGAGAACAGAGGTTGTAAGGTAATTGTGAAATTGGTGATACCAAGTATCCTGCGAATCAGCGGAGACATTATTTATCATACCAACATCCGGGGCTGAGTAAGATGGGGCAAAGAGTTGTTGGACCAAGACAAATATGTCAGAGTTAGTTGGTGAGGCAGGAATTTGTGAGGCTAAGCAAGCCATAGTATCCGCAAATTTATTAGTTGAGCGGGGAATGGTTTGGATAGAATAATGAGTAAATAAGGTCAAAAGTGAATCCACGTAATGTTTGTACTTTTGAAGTTCCTCATTTTTACATTGGTAGATGCCCGTAACTTGATTGACGACCAGTTGAGAGTCACCGAAAATGTTAATAGATTTTACACCTAAGTGTAACGCAACCTGGAGACCCAAAACAAGGGCCTCGTATTCCACTGTATTATTAGTACAGGGGAAATCAAGCCGGAATGAAAGAGGCATAGGTTCAGTGTCCAGAGGAATGAGAACAACGCCGGCCCCTCCGCCGCGCTGGCATTTGGATCCATCGAAGAAGAGGGTCATTGGATACGACTCATCACTGAGTGAAAGAGTGGCAATGAGTTCGTCAGGGAAAGTAAAATTGGTAAATTGTTCCCCAGGTAAAGGGGCTTCTGCGAGTTGGTCTGCGATAGTTTGTCCTTTGATTGATTTCTGGTGTACAAACTCAAGGTCGAGGTCAGTGAGGAGCATAAGCCATCGGGCGATGCATTGGTTTAGATGAGGTTTGGCGTACATATAATGGATGGGGTCCTGCGTTGGTGATGACAAAAGTTTTGTGATTCAGGAGGTAGTGTCAGAGTTTGGTGGCCACGAATGATAGGGCTAGGCACAACTTTTCTACATGTGTATACCTAGTCTCGTAATCCACCAGAGTATGACTTATGTAATAAATGGCTTGTTCTCGATGCTCGGAGTTATGATGTGCGAGCATGGCTCCTACAACATGGTCGGTGGCGGAAAGGTAAAGGTAGAAAGGGCGATCGTCCTGAGGTGGGATAAGCACGGGTGGCTGCAAGAGATAGGCTTTAAGAGCCTCAAAGGCTTGGTGGCACTCTTCACTCCATTGAAAGACAATGTCCTTTTTAAGGAGATGATGGAAAGGTTGACATCGATCTGAGAGTTGTGAGATGAAACGCCGGATAGATTGGAGTTTTCCCTGCAAACTACGTAATTGTTTGAGGTTAGTGGGTGGGGGAATTTCTAGGATAGCTTTGACTTTAGCTGGATCGACCTCGATGCCACGCAAAGAGACAATAAAACCAAGGAGTTTTCCCGAAAGGACACCAAAGACACATTTCTTTGGTTGAAGATGAACACAGTATTGTAACAGGTGATCGAAAATAATGGTTAAAACATCGAGATGTTCACTGCGATGTTTAGATTTGCCAAGAAGATCATCGACATAATCCTCAAGGATAGTGTGCATAATGTCATGAAAAATGTAAGTCATAGCCCGCTGATAGGTCGCACCAGCATTCTTAAGGCCGAACGGCATGACACGATAGCAGAAGGTTCCCCAAGGAGTTATGAAGGTGGTTTTATGTTGATCGGCCGGGGCTACCAAAATTTGATTGTATCCCGAGAAGCCATCCATGAGAGAAAGCATCTCATGGCCCGCAGTGAGATCAACAAGTTGATCAATACTTGGTAGGGGGAAGTCATCCTTTGGGCAAGCAAGGTTAAGGTCCCAGAAATCCGTACATATCCGAAGTCCCCCCGTTGCTTTAGTAACAGGTACGATGTTAGAAATCCATTGAGGATAGTCAATAGGTAAGATGAAGGAAACAGAAAGGAGTCATTGAAGCTCTTCTTTGACCAAGAGGGCAATGCGTGGATGCATTTTTCTCAGTTTCTATTTAACTGGTTTGGAATCAGGTTTCAGGGTAATGTTATGGACAGCAATGTCAGGATCAATTCCTGGCATGTCAGCGTAGGACCAAGCGAAAGCTTGGTTGCGGGCATGGAGAAAGGTAGTAAAGGCAGTTTGTTCTGATGCGTTAAGAGATTGTCTGATCTTCACAATGTGAGGATCATCCTCTGTGTGGATGTTGATTTCTATAGTCGACTCATTCAACATGGTTTGAGTTTCAGATGGTAAGGCGCGTTGAATATAAGAGTCATCCGCACCAAGGTAAGTGAGGATGGAGTCGTCATCCTGGCACTCAACAACATTAATTGAAGGTGAGTCCTCTTCGATCATGTCTGGATATAGAAGGGGAAGAGAAGATGGGTCTTCATTATCACGTTGATAAGTGAGAGGACCCAGGAAGATAGCGTTTATGAAAAAAAAAAGTTAGGAGGGATGGATTCAGGGTCTATCGACTCTGTGGGTGACGATGGCAAAATGGGTGATGATGGTTCAGAAGGAGTGACTTCGTCATATTCCTAGATACAATGGATATGCGGTGTCTTTGGTGTAGGTGGTTCAGAGAATCCAAGACCATGACGATCTTTGTGTTTGCGTGTAGTTACAGGAATGATCGTATGTCGGCCTTGTTCATAAAGACCGAAACCGAAGCCCTTCCAAGCACAGCGCGTCAAGAAGGTGAGGGTGAAGCGACGATTAGTTAGATATTGAAAATCAGATTGGAAGGGAACCACACCAAGGGGAGGTTCAGGGGTGACAGAGGATGTATCGACACCCCCATATGTTAGGTTGGTGCGGCAATTAGGTGGTCCGTAGGAGATTACCTCCCCCACACGACGGTCGTAGGTAGGATGCGCATGTAACTGTCTGTACTCCTGTGGGGTATGGAAAGAGCTAACGTTATATAGGTGATACTCCCCCAGCGTAAGGCGTTGAAAAACATCTACTAAGGGATCTGAGGTCGGGATGTTGTCCGCGGGGAAGGAAGCGGTATTTGCGGTGGCGGTTTCATTGGTTGAAGGTGTAGGTGCGGTTGAGGTGGATGGTTGAGGTGTGGTCAAAATAGATGGTTGGGTTGGATGAATGGGTGTCTTGACTGGTACAAGCACATCATTAGGGTGATATAACATATTGCAGGTTTTGAAGGGGAGGGTCAGCTTTTACGGTGTAGGACTTCCCCTCATACTCGAATTTTATGCATCTATGTAAGGTGGAGGGAACGCATCCCATAGCCCGGATCCAAGGGCGGCCTAACAACATGTTGTATTGGAATTCTCCCTCAAGGACATAGAAGAGTTCAGGTAAAGTATGTGGCCCTACACGAATGTTAAGGATCACGGTGCCTAAGGTAGAAGTAATAGCATCATTGAATGAACGCAACATGGTGGGGTTGGCACACATGCAGCTAGAAGGGATATTCATTTGTTGGAAGGCTTTGGAAGAGATGATGTGTACACTAGCACCCTCATCGATCATAACATGATGTACTCGGATGTCCCAGACGTAAGCCGAGATGAAAAGAGCGGGGTCAGGATCTTCTGCACCAAAGTCGACAATTTCATCTTCAGAGAAACTGACAGCAGCGGCTTGCTGTACAGGGACGGAAGTGGTAGTTTGTTTGGTGAGAGAAGCAACATGGTTGGGTGTTAAAATGGAGGCAACGGGCAAGGTTTCGTTAGGTAGGACCTCTATCCCTTGAAGGATTTCAACGAGAGCTTGTCGATGAGATTCAGAGGTTTGAATGAGATCATACAATGTCATTTTTACAGGTGATTGGTGAAGCTGTTTGATCATGGTACGGTGGGCCACTCCATCAGAGACAGGGTAGGCAGGTCCACGAATAACCACTTTAGGTGGTGGTGCGATCGGGATGGCGGACGGAGAAAGAGAGGCCGCAGGTGTGCTTTCTTTAGCCTTCCCATTGTTTTTCTGCCCTCGAGTAGCAATACTAATCATGTTGATTTCGTGAACACGAGAGGAGGAAGATGGTAGGGATAAGTCATTGTTTTCGAGAGGCGGGGTTGCAATGATGATAGATTTTGACGAGGTGGGGATAGGTGGTATAGGAGAAGGAATCGAAGCTAGGGGCTTCTCCCTTCATAAGTTGTCCTTCTTAGGCTGTCTATCCGAGATAGGTGACTGACGAAGGATGGCTTTCAAAGCTTTGCATCCCTCTACATCATGTCCTGGTGTGCGGTGGTAAGCGCAGATTTTAGACTCATCATAACCTATAGGTCGAGGCTTAGATGGATCATAGGGTCTAAGTGGGGGTAGGGAAATGGTCGCATTCTCCACCAACATATCAAGGATTTTGGCGTAAGATCCTTTGAGCGGGTCAAAGTCAGAGGAAAATGAGGCTATTGACTGGGTGGGTTTTGGTAATGATTGGGTATGGTTGATTCGTATGGGTGGTGGTTTGGACAAGGGGTTTTTATAATTGGATTTAACTAAACTTGGCTTTTTCGACGCAGAAGTTATGTTTAGCTGGTCAGATGACGTGGTAGCAGAAAACAACCATAGAGAAAGAGGAGTGAAAGCAAACAAATCCTTTGATGATGGAGTTTGTTTAGGGTTGATAGGTGGACAGGATACTTGGGGTGACGGTGTTGATACACCCATGGATCTCTGTATGGGTGTAGAAGGCGCAGGTCATTTTAAAGAAAACGTAGGAGGTATGATGTATTGAGGCAAGGTGGAGGGGTGAGGTCCCAATATAGAAGGTAGGTGTGACGGCGAGGGTTTTAGTTGTGACAGAGGCATAGATTGGACTTGAGGAGATTGGGTCTGTCTCCTAGGTGGATTGACGGCTTTATTTTTGGATAAGTCTAACCGTTTAGGTGGGTGTGTCAAGCTGGGTATTGGTGACGTCCCAAGCATAGGGGAAGGTTTGGTTAGGTTAATAGAGGTGGATGAGGTATTTGGTAGAGATGAGGGGGGTGAAGATGAGGACATAGGCATTTTGAGCTTTTGTAAACACCTCGGGTATATGGTAGAGATGTCTAGATCGGTCATCTGCATTTGAGTAGAGCATGGTGTACTCAAATGCTCCCATAGGACTCGTCTATCTTCTGAGGGGTGACAATCCTCATGTGTGAATAGGAACTTTTGTATGGAAGAGAGGTGGGTTGTGATTCTGGTCCACTGTGGGTGTGATACAGGGGGTAAATGAGGCACTGTATCAATGGGCGTTAAGAGGTCAACCGGTCGCTGAAAAGATTTAGGTGATGAAGAACTAATAGGTAGGAGGGCATGTTTGAGAGGATCCGTCATGATTAAAGAATTTGGTGATGTTGGTTCGAGGGGTTTCTCATCTAAGGATGATAGAAAAAGTGGCGAGCCTTCCTCTTGTATAGCAAGAGTGGTAGAAGGAGATTTTTGGGAAATAGATAAGTTAGATAACATCCGCTCACAGTCTTGCAGGGATGTGGTGTAAGAAGGCTCATTTGTGAGAAGAGAACTCTGGGCGGTTAATTCCTTTATGGGTAAAGGAATGGTAAGGTTATCGTTTTGTCTTGATGGGGGTGGAGGGGGTTCGGATCCCTGCGTTAGTGAAGAGGCTTGATTCAGAATTTCCTCGATAGGAGCTTTTGGTTGGGAGTCGAAGACCGCATGGATTTCATGAACACTCTCCTCGGCTAAGATATCTTGGTTTATGTTACTGTTAGATGAGTGGTTTGGGAATGGTTTGTTGAAGATTTTCAAATTTCGGTTAGCAGGGGCATTAGGATTATCGAGGGTTATATCCCCTGCATCAACCATTTCCTGCACTATGTTTTTCAACATCTTACAGTTTTCGTGACTGTGTCCCTTCACGCGGTGGAAGTTACAGAAGTCATTTTCTTTGTACCAAGAAGGTATAGCGCGGGTGGAATCAAACCCGGAGTGAGGTTTAACAGGAGGTAAGGTGATAGCTCCTGCTTTGAGCAATTTTTCCAATATCACACCATAAGTTTCTCCCAAGGGAGTGTAATTGATGGGCTCGGCTTTATACTTATAGGTGGTTTTTGGTGGGGTATTAGACGGTGCTTGGGATTTGACCATCACTGCGTGTACAGCTCCTTTTGATTTCGAAGCAGTCGATGCATGAGAATTGGTGGTGTTGGGTTTGTTGGTGGAGTCTTGGGTTCAGAAATTAGGGTTTTTGTTGCGCAACCGCAATTTCTCGTCCTCTAAGGCTTGAATCTCTAGTTTTCGAGCCATAGTAAAGGCCTCATCAAAGGTGTGGAAAGTTTGAATTTGGAGGGTAGGAGAAATGTGCTTAGCGCAGGCCCACGTAAAGAGTTTGATAAGTTCGGCCTGAGGCAAGGCATAAGTAAGTTGGTTGATAAGGCCCCGCCATCGTCCAACGAAATCTGCGATAGATTCATCTTCAAATTGTCGGATGGCATAGAGGTCGGTGATAGATACTTTCTTGGCAATGTTAATGGAGAAATGATCCAAGAAAGATTGGGCTAATTGGTTAAAAGAGAAGATTGAGTGCTGGGTTAAAGCACTGTACCACTCCAAGGCGGGTCCTGATAAGGACATGGGAAAGGTGCGGAGTAGTAAGGCATCATCATGAGCAATCAGATAGCAGGCATGTCTAAATGATCGCAAGTGTTGTTGAGGATCCTCCTTACTATTAAAATGAGTAAATTTTGGTAATTCCCATTGAGGAGGATATGAATGAAGGGGGACAAAAGGATGAATAGGCTCCCAACAAACTTGCTCGTATGTCAGGGTGCTACGGCTTCCTGAAACAGAAGCCTCCAGATTTTGCATCTTGTCCATCATTTGTTTGATTAAATCAGTGGTTGGGTAAGATGATGGTGCGGTTGTTGTAAACGGAGGAGGATTGGGCCAAGAGCCACTACTAGACAATGGTGGGGTTAAATGTTGATAAGGTATTGACGACAAATATGTTGAGGCGGCCGAATAGGGATGTCCTATATAAGATGTTGAAGCCACCGGATACGTGTGTGGAAATGAAAAGGTGGGCGGAGCTTGAGAAGGAAAGCTTGTGTGGATAGGTGGTAGAGAGAAAGTTATGAAAGGAGCAGTCTGCGAGAGAGACGAGGTAGGAGCAGTCGGTGGTAATGATATATGGGGCCCCAGGTTAACCAAAGGAAAGCCAATCTGTGCCGTATGAACCCCTGAAGCCACTGAGTTGGGAGACGGGGCTAAGGATGAAGAAGGCAAGGTGGAGTTATCAGGTGGGGAAGGAGCTAAGTGAGTAGCTATACTAATAGGCATACCAACAAGGAGTTGACCATCGGGTGTACGGTCAGGGGTATGAGACAAATAGTACTGTACAGCGCTAGGATTAGCATCAAAAATTTCACAAATTCCTTATCTCCTACAGGGATTTTGGGAACTTCACTGGTGTCCGTAGGATTCCCCATAGAATGTGAAGGGGGTGATTCAGGAAAAGGCACGGAACAGGCATGTGAAACCATGGCTGCAGCTTGTTTCCGAGTGATAACAACCATGGACAAGAGTAGACAGTAGGGATTCAATCTATCAGGAACAGAAGCAGCAACAAAATGTTGGAATTGGTAGGTTGCTGGTTTCGGGAACTGTGAAAGACAGTAACCGATATCGGTCTGGTAACCGATGTCGGTCAGAATGTAGCTGGCGTCGGTAAGTTAACCGATGTCGGTAGAATATGATTGGTGTAAGAAGTTGTAAGAATTTGCTGATTTGGGGTTAACGATGCTTAGTATACCGAACAAACTGTTCTGAAGTGATTACTGAAACAGTGTATGAAAGAGAAACAGAACTAAACACAAGCAAGATGCACAGGCAAATCAAGAGACTAACCCTAGGATTAGTTTTAATTATTGTGGGCTTATGCCTTAGACGCAAGATGATGTCAATCCTAAACAAAATACCTAAGGGAGATGTCAAGTTTGTTTTGGCTTATAAGGTTACCTCAATCGGGCGGAGGAATACCGCGGAAAAGGGGGGATGTTTGAGCTGTTGTGTTGATTATGATGTGATTTGGGATGTGTTGTGTAGTGAAAGTAAGATTAATTTCTTGTCAATACCATGGATATCACCCCCACGTGTACGACCTGTTACTTAATCTACGTTCACTAGAATTGAAAACAGCAAGCAAGAATGTGATGCACGTGTTTTAAACCCAAATCGAAAATGATATTCGATGAAGCAAAGAAGATGACTTTCCCTAATGCAAAGATGTGAAAGCAAGACAAATTATTTTACCAAAATAACAAAATATCTTGTGAATATTTTAGAAGAAACAAACAAGCAAGTATGCTCCCTATATGAAAGCAAGCAAGAAAGAAAGAAACCCAAAAAAGGGTCCCACCGGGCATGCCAAAATGTTTCACACAGAATGTTTCCGTTACTAGAATAGAGTTGCTTCTATCCTTTCATTCTCTTGAGAAACAGATAAGGGTTAGGGCTAGGAGGAATACCTGTTGATTGTTGAGAGGGTGTGCGCGTACCGTAGAGAGAGATCAGATCGATTGCGAAGAACTCCTTTTTGTCTAGGAAGGACTACCTGCAAGTAAGAATACAAGACCACCAGATTTTAGTTAGACAATAAATGAGGGAACTGCCTTGGGCCCAGGAAATATTAGACTTCCTTTCGAAGGTGGTCAGTTCCCCTTTTTAATACGAATTAACACAAATGATAATAAAGAAGCTATTGCGAAATCATGATTTAGGTACCTCGTTACAAAGCAATAGAGACTAAACTACCAATAATAAAATGTCACATTGTTTGTTTGGTCACTGGTCGTTGATACGTTCAGCTCGAGTTACAGGGATAAACCAGACTGGATCTGAGGTTGTTAGGAGACAAATAGGTGAGAGGAAGGTTTTGGGTATAAGTCACAGTGACCGATGCCGGTCACTGGATAACCGACCACGGTTAGAGAACCGTTGCCGGTAGGGGATAACCGACATCGGTAGGGTCAGTAATCTAGGCACTTCTGGATAGAGGTTGGTTGCAGGGTGATTGTGTGGTTTTTTCTTTAGACTGGTGGATGGCTGAGGGGAATAGTGAGATGACGGGGAAGACTCAGAGAGTGATAAAACTATCTTCTGGGCAATACAAGGATGTATGGATGGAGGTTAAGTGCAGGGTGCTGGTAGGTGGTAGATCTAGGAGTGAGCTTATAATTACTATCAATCAAAAGACTCAGGAAATGGTGCTTAGAAACATACAAGACACTACTTACTCGTTCTTGATGAAGATTCAGGTCCAAGGAATGTGGTAGTGACAGTAAGGCTCAGTTGGGATGATCTGACATTGGAAAAATGAGTTGATGAAGCTATCCTCAGTCTTTTCCAATGCTTGAATGGGGGTGACAGTGATCCAGTGGCTCAGTTGCAGTCTTCGGCTCGATGCCCTTCTCTGCAACCTCTTCTCTTTTCTTCACTTGTCTCTGTCTTGCAAATGAATTTCTGGATCCTTTTCAAAATGAATTCCCGATCCTTTGTTTTTGGTTGGGGGAGGCCATTTACAGGGAACCGATGGCGGTTACGTAACCGATGGCGGTCGAGTAGGAACCGATGTCGGTTAAGTCAAAGTGGGCTATTTTTAGTAAAATAGCCAACTTTCCCTCCTTTTCTCCCGAGGGATTAGTTGTGGGCTTGGTCAAGTCATTATTAGGTTGGTTTTGGTGCGGGTGAGGAGTAATTAGTCATGGGTGTGGATGTAGACCAAGTTATAGGTCTTAATTAGGTTAGTTTAGGGTTAGGGCTAGGTCATGATGAGGTGGCGAAATGAGGTGGCAGGTTTGGAGATGTGGATTTATTAATTATAAGGTAATTAATAAATAATTGTGCAAGGTTTAGGTGGTGAGGTTAGGTTGCGAAATGAGATGCGGGGCACAGGGTGTCGTCACACTCTTCCTCTCGCTATTCCGCCCCTTTTACCCTCAAGGAAACAATTTCCAGTTCTTATCGTTATAGCCCCCGAATCACATTTTTCATCCATTCAAGTTGCCTAGAAAGTGCCAAAAACCCCGTTCAAGTCCATTATCCTTGTTTTCTTCATCTCAAATCCCAAATTGCCATTACTAAACGTGTTTTACAAAGCGTTTTCCTATCCATTGCAAAAGACTTTTTATTTTAGAAAAAAAACACTAAAAACCCCCGGCTATGGTTGTCACCCGTGATTGCAAGCAAGTTGGGGGAGTGCGATGTGATCTTGGAGGCGAGGTCGGCGCCAGATTGGAGGCAAGGTCCGATGAAAGCTCGGAGGTACTTGATATAAGCCAAAAAGGGTGCGACACCGGGACTTCCCGGGAGGTCACCCATCCTAGTACTACTCTGGCCCAAGCGCTTAACTGCGTAGTTGTGATGGGATCCAGTAAACAAATGCTGGTGTGATCACACCCGTTATGAGTTGTTTGTCATGTTGTCCTTATGGGAGATGGGTGTAAGCCACCGCGACCATCCACGTAGCCACGGCAGAAGATTGGGTTTCAAGACGGGATTTGTGCAACTCTAAGGCACAAGTTCTATCTATGGTCGTGCCGAGCTCCGAGAAAGAGGTTAAGGATGGTGTTTCCTCTACGTGGTTCTTTCTTAAACCTACTCTTTGTGTAGAACAAAATATTTCCTTCCCTTACCAAGATTTGGTTTCCATTCGTAGATGTTAGGAACCCGTGTTCCTACCCTTCTATTTGCTTCGTAGCAGATTAGCTACTTTGGATGCATGTGCTTTGTGAGTCGCCCCTTCGGCATATTTTAACAATCCCACGTGTGCGGGAAGCAGTAGTTTCTTCAGTAGGAATCAATAGATAAGAAGGTGTTGAGGCTCAGTGAAACTTCCACGAATATATTGTGTTGCGCTTGCTCAACGGAGGTTGCCCCCTCAAACAGGCCTACGATTCAATATCATTTCGAGTTCTTTTGTTTTAACGGCTCGTTGCAAGTTGTTTCCATTTCTAGTTGCATTACTATGATTGGTGAAATAGTGTTGCAGGGTCTCCACGTTTGGTACCAAAGTGATTTCCACGGTCAATTTTTTGTTCCTCTCTCTTCAGATACTCGTGGCGATCCAATTCTGCACATCGCATGCTCTCACCTCGCCCAACTGGGATAGTGGTGATCAGAAAGTGGTCCAGATCTTGTTGCATTCTGTTCTACAAATGTGGGCAGAAGCTGTGGGCTGTGCCGTTTCCAGCAACTTTACATTCCGTTCGCATTCTGTTACCGTGCCAGCCGATTTCAGGTAAAAACCATATGACCGTTTTACAGGTAAATAACAAGGATTGCAGACATCCAGCGCCAGGAGAAGGAAAATCACAAGCACTCCTAAACTTGGCACGGACATTAGCTAGAGCCAGGCAACCTTGAAAGTTACAGGCGGTTGTCCCCATCTCCAAACTAGAAGCTTCAGAAATCATCCTTCATAGTTTGCTTACGGCCTTTCCTCCTTGTTCTGCGTGCAGGATCTTCAATGGGTGCTTGACAATGCCCCTGTTCACGGATGTGGCAAGGGTTTCAAAATCACACGAGCCATAGGAAATTTGGTATTTTAGCCATATCTTTCATACACTAGTTCTGTTTTCCCTGAAACTTTCCCGAAACACCCGAAATCCCCGTCCCCGCGTTTCATGCATTGAGGATCCGAAACCCGGTTCCGCTCCTGTCACTCAGAAATCACCATTTTCTATGTTTTCAGGGTTTGCTATGACCTCTTCGTTTTTTACCCGTTGGCCCCGAAATTCGCACACGCTCTTCCTCTTACTATTCTGCCCCTTTTACCCTCAAGGAAACAATTTCAAGTTCTTATCGTTACAACCCCTGAATCGCATTTTTCCTCCATTCAAGTTGCCTAAAAAGCGACAAAAACCCCATTCAAGTCCGTTATTCTCATTTTCTTCATCTCAAATCCCAAATTGCCATTAGTAAACGTGTTTTAGAAAGCGTTTTCCTATCCATTGCAAAAGACTTTTTATTTTAGAAAAAAAATACTAAAAACCCCCGGCTATGGTTGTCACCCGTAATTGCACGCAAGCTGGGGGAGTGCGATGCGATCTTGGAGGCGAGGTCGGTGCCAGATCGGAGGCAAGGTCCGAGCAAAGCTCGGAGGTACTTGGTAAAAGCCAAAAAGGGTGTGACACCGGGAGGTCACCCATCCCAGTACTACTCTGGCCCAAGCGCGCTTAACTGCGGAGTTCTGATGGGATCCGGCGCACAAACGCTGGTGTGATCGCACCCGTTATGAGTTGTTTGTCATGTTGTCTTTATGGGAGATGGGTGTAAGCCACCGGGACCATCCACGTAGCCACTGCAGAAGATTGGGTTTCAAGACTGGATTTGTGCAAGTCTAAGGCACAAGTTCTCTCTATGGTCGTGCCGAGCTCCGAGAAAGAGGTTAAGGATGGTGTTTCCTCTACATGGTTCTTTCTTAAAGCTACTCTTTGTGCAGAATAGAAGATTTCCTACCCCTATCAAGATTTGGTTTCCATTCGTAGATGTTAGGAACCCGTGTTCCTACCCTTTTGTTGCTTCATAGTAGATTAGCTACTTTGGACGCATGTGCTATGTGAGTCGCCCCTTCGGCATATTTTAACAATCCCACGTGTGCGGGAAGCAATAGTTTCTTCAGTAGGAATCAGTATATAAGAAGGTGTTGAGGCGCAGTGAAGCATCCATGAATATATTGTGTTGCGCTTGCTCAAAGGAGGTTGCCCCATCAAAGAGGCCTACGATTCAATATCATTTCGAATTCTTTTGTTTTAGCGGCTCGTTGCAAGTTGTTTCCATTTCTAGTTGCATTACTATGATTGGTGAAATAGTGTTGCAGGGTCTCCACGTCTGGTACCAAAGCGATTTCCACGGCCAATTTTTTGTTCCTCTCTCTTCAGATACTCGTGGCGATCCAATTCTGCACATCGCATGCTCTCACCTCGCCCAACCGGGATCTTGGTGATCAGAAAGCGGTCCAGATCTTATTGCATTCTGTTCTGCGGATGTGGGCAAAAGCTGTCGGCTGTGCCGTTTCCAGCAACTTTGCATTCCATTCGCATTCTGTTACCATGCCAGCAGATTTCGGGTAGAAACCAGATGACCATTTTACAGGGAAATAACAAGGATTGCAGACATCCAGCGCCAGGAGAAGGAAAATCACAAGCATGCCTAAACTTGGCACAGGCATTAGCTAGAGCCAGCCAACTTTGAAAGTTGCAGGCGGTTGTCCCCATCTACAAACCAGAAGCTTCAGAAATCATCCTTCATCGTTTGCTCGTGACCTTTCCTCCTTGTTCTGCGTGCAGGATCTTCGGTGAGTGCTTGACAATGCCCCTGTTCACGGATGCGGCCAGGGTTTAAAAATCACACGAGCCATAGGAAATTCGGTATTTTAGCGATATATTTTGTACACTAGTTCTGTTTTCCCTGAAACTTTCCTGGAACACCCGAAATCCCCGTCCCCGCGTTTCATGCGTTGAGGATCCGAGACCCGGTTCCGCTCCTATCACTCAGAAATCGCCATTTTCAATGTTTTGAGGGTTTGCTATGACCTCTTCATTTTTTACCCGTTCGCGCCGAAATTCACACACGCTCTTCCTCTCACTATTCCGCCCCTTTTACCCTCAAGGAAACAATTTCTAGTTCTTATCGTTACAGCCCCCGAATCAAATTTTTCCTCTATTCAAGTTGCCTAGAAAGTGCCAAAAACCCCGTTCAAGTCCATTATCCTCGTTTTCTTCATCTCAAATCCCAAATTGCCATTACTAAACGTGTTTTAGAATGTGTTTTCCTATCCATTGCAAAAGACTTTTTATTTTAGAAAATAAACGCTAAAAACACCCGGCTATGGTTGTCACCCGTAATTACACGCAAGTTGGGGGAGTGCGATGCGATCTTGGAGGCGAGGTTGGCGCCAGATCAGAGGCAAGCTCTGACGAAAGCTCGGAGGTACTTGGTAAAAGCAAAAAAGGGTGCGACACCGGGAGGTCACCCATCCCAGTACTACTCTGGCCCAAGCGCGCTTAACTGCGAAGTTGTGATGGGATCCGGTGCACAAATGTTGGTGTGATCGCACCCGTTCTGAGTTGTTTGTCATGATGTCTTTATGGGAGATGGGTGTAAGCCACCGCGACCATCCACGTAGCCACGGTAGAAGATTGGGTTTCAAGACGGGATTTGTGCAAGTCTAAGGCACAAGTTGTCTCTATGGTCGTGCCGAGCTCCGAGAAAGAGGTTAAGGATGGTGTTTCCTCTACGTGGTTCTTTCTTAAACCTACTCTTTGTGCAGAATAGAAGATTTCCTTCCACTATCAAGATTTGTTTTCCATT
Organism: Taxus chinensis; assembly: GCA_019776745.2. NCBI lineage: Eukaryota > Viridiplantae > Streptophyta > Pinopsida > Cupressales > Taxaceae > Taxus > Taxus chinensis. The sequence goes on from CM034155.1 coordinate 97,990,411, forward strand.
CGTAGATGTTAGGAACCCATGTTCCTACTGTTCTGTTTGCTTCATAGCAGATTAGCTACTTTGGACGCATGTGCTTTGTGAGTCACCCCTTCGGCATATTTTAACAATCCCACGTGTGCAGGAAGCAGTATTTTCTTCAGTAGGAATTAGTATATAAGAAGGTGTTGAGGCTCAGTGAAGCATCCACGAATATATTGTGTTGCGCTTGCTCAAAGGAGGTTTCCCCCTCGAAGAGGCCTACGATTCAATATCATTTCGAGTTCTTTTGCTTTAGCGGTGCGTTTCAAGTTGTTTCCATTACTAGTTGCATTAGTGTGATTGGTGAAATAGTGTTGCAGGGTCTCCACGTCTGGTACCAAAGTGATTTCCACGGCCAATTTTTTCTTCCTCTCTCTCCAGATACTCGCGGCGATCTAATTCTGCACATCGCATGCTCTCACCTTGCCCAACAAGGATCTTGGTGATCAAAAAGTGGTCAAGATCTTGTTGTATTCTGTTCTGTAGATCTGGGCAGAAGATGTGGGCTGTGTCGTTTCCAGCAACTTTGCATTCCATTCACATTCTGTTACCCTGCCAGCCGATTTCAGGTAGAAACCAGATGACTATTTTACAGGGAAATAACAAGGATTACAGACATCCAGCACCAGGAGAACGAAAATCACAAGCACTCCTAAACTTGGCATGGGCATTAGCTAGAGCCAGGCAACCTTGAAAGTTACAGGCGGTTTTCCTCATCTCCCAACCAGAAGCTTCAGAAATCTTCCTTCATCGTTTGCTCGCAACCTTTCCTCCTTGTTCTACGTGCAGGATCTTCAGTGGGTGCTTGACAATGCCCCTATTCACGGATGCGGCCAGGGTTTAAAAATCACAGGAGCCATAGGAAAGTTAGTATTTTAGCCATATCTTTCGTACACTAGTTCTGTTTTCCCTGAAACTTTCCCGAACACCCGAAATCCCCGTCCCCGCGTTTCATGCGTTGAGGATCCGAGACCCGGTTCCACTCCTGTCACTCAGAAATTGCCATTTTCTATGTTTTAAGGGTTTGCTATGATCTCTTCGTTTTTTACCCGTTTTCCCCGAAATTCACACACACTCTTCCTCTCACTATTCCTCCCCTTTTACCCTCAAGGAAACAATTTCCAGTTCTTATCGTTACAACCCCCGAATCTCATTTTCCTCCATTCAAGTTGCCAAGAAAGTATCAAAAACCCCGTTCAAGTCCATTATCCTCGTTTTCTTCATCTCAAATCCCAAATTGCCATTACTAAACGTGTTTTAGAAAGCGCTTTCCTATCCATTGCAAAATACTTTTTATTTTAGAAAAAAAACACTAAAAACCCCCGTCTATGGTTGTCACACGTAATTGCACGCAAGTTGGGGGAGTGCGATGCGATCTTTGAGGCGAGGTCGGCGCCAGATCGGAGGCAAGGTCCGAGGAAAGCTCGGAGGTACTTGGTAAAATCCAAAAAGGGTGCGACACCGGGAGGTCACCCATCCCAGTAGTACTCTGGCCCAAGCGCGCTTAACTGCGAAGTTGTGATGGGATCCGGTGCACAAACGCTGGTGTGATCACAGCCGGTATGAGTTGTTTGTCATGTTGTCCTTATGGGAGATGGGTGTAAGCCACCGCGACCATCCACGTAGCCACGGTAGAAGATTGGGTTTCAATACGGGATTTGTGCAAGTCTAAGGCACAAGTTCTCTCTATGGTCGTGCCGAGCTCCAAGAAAGAGGTTAAGGATGGTGTTTCCTCTACGTGGTTCTTTCTTAAACCTACTCTTTGTGCAGAACAGAAGATTTCCTTCCCCTAAAATATTTGGTTTCCATTCGTAGATGTTAGGAACCCGTGTTCCTACCCTTCTGTTTGCTTCATAGCAGATTAGTTACTTTGGACGCATGTGCTCTGTGAGTCACCCCTTCGGCATATTTTTACAATCCCACGTGTGCGAGAAGCCGTAGTTTCTTTAGTAGGAATTAGTATATAAGAAGGTGTTGAGGCTCAGTGAAGCATCCACGAATATATTGTGTTGCACTTGCTCAAAGGAGGTTGCCCCCTCAAAGAGGCCTGCGATTCAATATCATTTCGAGTTCTTTTGTTTTAGCGGCTCGTTGCAAGTTGTTTCCATTTCTAGTTGCAGTAATGTGATAGCTGAAATAGTGTTGCAGGGTCTCCACGTCTAGTACCAAAGCAATTTCCACGGTCAATTTTTTGTTCCTCTCTCTTCAGATACTCGCGGCGATCCAATTCTGCACATCGCATGCTCTCACCTCACCTAACTGGGATCTTGGTGATCAGAAAGTGGTCCAGATCTTGTTGCATTATTTTCTGCAGATCTAGGCAAAAGCTGTGGGCTATGCCATTTCCAGTAACTTTGCATTCCATTCACATTTTGTTACCATGCCAGCTGATTTCGGGTAGAAACCAGATGACCGTTTTATAGGGAATTAACAAGGATTGCAGACATCCAGCGCCAGGAGAAGGAAAATCACAAGCACTCCTAAACTTGGCACGGGAATTACCTAGAGCCAGGCAACCTTGAAAGTTGCAGGCGGTTGTCCCCATCTCCAAACCAGAAGCTTCAGAAATCATCCTTCATCGTTTTCTCGCGACCTTTCCTCCTTGTTCTGCATGCAGGATCTTCGGTGGGTGCTTGACAATGCCTCTATTCACGGATGCGGCCAGAGTTTAAAAATCACACGAGCCATAGGAAATTAGGTATTTTAGCCATACCTTTCGTACACTAGTTCCGTTTTCCCTGAAACTTTCCCAGAACACCCGAAATCCCCTTCCCCGCGTTTCATGCATTGAGGATTCGAGACCCGGTTCTGCTCCTGTCACTCAGAAATCGCCATTTTCTATGTTTTGAGGATTTGCTATGACCTCTTCGTTCTTTACCCGTTCGCGCCGAAATTCCCACACGCTCTTCCTCTCACTATTCCGCCCCTTTTACCCTCAAGGAAACAATTTCCAATTCTTATCGTTACATCCCCCGAATCGCATTTTTCCTCCTTTCAAGTTGCCTAGAAAGCGCCAAAAACCCCGTTTAAGTCCATTATCCTCATTTTCTTCATCTCAAATCCCAAATTGCTATTACTGAACGTGTTTTAGAAATCGTTTATCTATCCATTGCAAAAGACTTTTTATCTTAGAAAAAAAACACTAAAAACCCTCGGCTATGGTTGTCATTCGTAATTGCACGCAAGTTGGGGGAGTGCAATGCGATCTTGGAGGCAACGTCGGCGCCAGATCGGAGGCAAGGTCTGAGGAAAGCTCGGAGGTACTTGGTAAAAGCCAAAAAGGGTGCGACACTGGGAGGTCACCCATCCCAGTACTACTCTAGCCCAAACGCGCTTAACTGTGGAGTTATGATGGGATCTGGTGCACAAACGCTGGTGTGATCGCACCCGTTATGAGTTGTTTGTCATGCTGTCCTTATGGGAGATGGGTGTAAGCCACCATGAACATCCACGTAGCCACGGCAGAAGATTGGGTTTCAAGACGGAATTTGTGCAAGTCTAAGGTACAAGTTCTCTCTATGGTCGTGCCGAGCTCCGAGAAAGAGGTTAGGGATGGTGTTTCCTCTACATGGTTCTTTCTTAAACCTACTCTTTGTGCAAAACAAAAGATTTCCTTTCCCTATCAAGATTTGGTTTCCATTCGTATATGTTAGGAACCCGTGTTCCTACCCTTCTGTTTGCTTCATAGCAAATTAGTTACTTTGGACGAATGTGCTTTGTGAGTCGTCCCTTCGGCATATTTTAACAATCCCATGTGTGCGAGAAGCAGTAGTTTCTTCAGTAGGAATCAGTATATAAGAAGGTGTTGAGGCTCAGTGAAGCATCCACAGATATATTGTGTTGCACTTGCTCAAAGGAGGTTGCCCTCTCGAAGAGGCCTGCGATTCATTATCATTTCGAGTTCTTTTGTTTTAGCGGCTCGTTGCAAGTTGTTTCCATTTCTAGTTGCATTACTATGGTTGGTGAAATAGTGTTGCAGGGTCTCCACATCTGTTACCAAAGTGATTTCCACAGCCAATTTTTTGTTCCTCTCTCTTCAGATACTCGAGGCGATCCAATTCTGTACATCACATGCTCTCACCTCGCCCAACCGGGATCTTGGTGATCAAAAAGTGGTCCAGATCTTGTTGCATTCTGTTCTGCAGATCTGGGTTGAAGTTGTGGGCTGTGCCGTTTCCAGCAACTTTGCATTCTGTTCGCATTCTGTTACTGTGCCAACCAATTTCAGGTAGAAACCAAATGACCATTTTACAGGGAAATAACAAGGATTGCAGACATCCAGTGCTAGGAGAAAGAAAATCACAAGCACTCCTAAGCATGGCACGGGCATTAGCTAGAGCTAGGCGACGTTAAAAGTTACAGGCGGTTGTCCCCATCTCCAAACCAGAAGCTTTAGAAATCATCCTTCATCATTTTCTCGCGACCTTTCCTCCTTGTTCTGGGTGCAGGATCTTCGGTGGGTGCTTGACAATGCCCCTGTTCAGGGATGCGGCCAGGGTTTCAAAATCACATGGGTCATAGGAAATTCTGTATTTTAGCCATATCTTTTGTACACTAGTTCCATTTTCCCTGAAAATTTCCCGAAACACCCGAAATCCCCGTCCCCGCGTTTCATTCATTGAGGATTGGAGACCCGGTTCTGCTCCTGTCACTCAGAACTCGCCATTTTCTATGTTTTAAGGGTTTGCTATGACCTCTTCGTTTTTTACCCGTTCGCCATGAAATTCGCACACGCTCTTCCTCTCACTATTCCGCCCCTTTTACCCTCAAGGAAACATTTTCCAGTTCTTATCGTTACAGCCCCCGAATCACATTTTTTCTCCATTCAAGCTGCCTAGAAAGTGCCAAAAACCCCGTTCAAGTCCATTATCCTCGTTTTCTTCATCTCAAATCTCGAATTGCCATTACTAAACGTGTTTTAGAAAGCGTTTTCCTATCCATTGCAAAAGACTTTTTATTTTAGAAAAAAAACACTAAAAACCCCAGTCTATGGTTGTCACCCATAATTGCATGCAAGTTGGGGGAGTACGATGGGATCTTGGAGGCAAGGTCGACGCTAGATCAGAGGCAAGGTCTGAGGAAAGCTCGGAGGTACTTGGTAAATGCCAAAAAGGGTGCGACACCGAGAGGTCACCCATACCAGTACTACTCTGGCCCAAGCACGCTTAACTGCGGATTTCTGATGGGATCCCGTGCACAAACGCTGGTATGATCGGACCCGTTATTAGTTGTTTGTCACGTTGTCCTTATGGGAGATGGGTGTAATCCACCGCGACCATCCACGTAGCCACGGCAGAAGATTGGGTTTCAAGACTGGATTTGTGCAAGTCTAAGGCACAAGTTCTCTCTATGGTCGTGCCGAGCTCCGAGAAAGAGGTTAAGGATGGTGTTTCCTCTACATGGTTCTTTCTTAAAGCTACTCTTTGTGCAGAACAGAAGATTTTCTTCCCCTATCAAGATTTGGTTTCCATTCGTAGATGTTAGGAACCCGTGTTCCTACCCTTTTGTTGCTTCATAGTAGATTAGCTACTTTAGACGCATGTGCTATGTGAGTCGCCCCTTCGGCATATTTTAACAATCCCACGTGTGCGGGAAGCAGTAGTTTCTTCAGTAGGAATCAGTATATAATAAGGTGTTGTGGCTCAGTGAAGCATCCACGAATATATTGTGTTGCGCTTTCTCGAAGGACGTTGCCCCCTCGAAAAGGCCTGTGATTCAATATCATTTCGAGTTCGTTTGTTTTAGCGGCTCGTTGCAAGTTGTTTCCATTTCTAGTTGCATTACTGTGGTTGGTGAAACAGTGTTGCAGGGTCTCCACGTTTGGTACCAAAGCGATTTCCACGGCGAATTTTTTGTTCCTCTCTCCACAGATACTCGCGGCGATCCAATTCTGCACATCGCATCGCACGCTCTCACCTCGCCCAGCTGGGATCTTGGTGATCAGAAAGTGGTCTAGATCTTGTTGCATTCTGTTCTACAGATCTGGGCAGAAGTTGTGGGCAGTGCCGTTCCCAGCAACTTTGCATTCCATTCGCATTCTATTACCTTGCCAGCCGATTTCGGGTAGAAACCAGATGACCGTTTTACAGGGAAATAACAAGGATTGCAGACATCCAGCGCCAGGAGAAGGAAAATCACAAGCACTCCTAAACTTGGCACGGGCATTAGCTAGAGCCAGGAAACCTTGAAAGTTGCAGGCGGTTGTCCCCATCTCCAAACCAGAAGCTTCAGAAATCATCCTTCATCGTTTGCTCGCGACCTTTCCTCCTTGTTCTGTGTGCAGGATCTTTGGTGGGTGCTTGACAATGCCTTTGTTCACAGATGCGGCCAGGGTTTCAAAATCGCATGGGTCATAGGAAATTCAGTATTTTAGACATATCTTTCGTACACTAGTCCCTTTTTCCCTGAAACTTTCCTGGAACAACCGAAATCCCCGTCCCCGTGTTTCATGCGTTGAGGATCCGAGACCCGGTTTCCGCTCCTGTCACTAAGAAATCATCATTTTCTATGTTTTAAGGTCTTGTTATGACCTCTTCATTTTTTACCCATTCGCGCCGAAATTCGCACACGCTCTTCCTCTTCCTATTCCGCCCCTTTTACCCTCAAGGAAACAATTTCCAGTTCTTATCGTTACAGCCCCCGAATCGCATTTTTCCTCCATTCAAGCTTCCTAGAAAGCACCAAAAACCCCATTCAAGTCCATTATCCTCATTTTCTTCATCTCAAATCCCGAATTGCCATTACTAAACGTGTTTTAGAAAGTGTTTTCCTATCCATTGCAAAAGACATTTTATTTTAGAAAAACAACACTAAAAACCCCGGCTATGGTTGTCACCTGTAATTGCACGCAAGTTGGGGGAGTGCGATGCGATCTTGGAGGCGAGGTCGGTGCCATATCAAAGGCAAGGTCTGAGGAAAACTCAGAGGTACTTGGTAAAAGCCAAAAAGGGTGTGACACCGGGACTTCCCGGGAGGTCACAAATCCTAGTACTACTCTGGCCCAAGCGCGCTTAACTGCGGAGTTGTGATGGGATCCAGTGCACAAACTCTGGTGTGATCGCACCCGTTATGAGTTGTTTGTCATGTTGTCCTTATGGGAGATGGGTGTAAGCCACCGCAACCATCCACGTAACCACGGCAGAAGATTGGGTTTCAAGACGGGATTTGTGCAAGTCTAAGGCACAAGTTCTCTCTATGGTGGTGCCGAGCTCCGAGAAAGAGGTTAAGGATGGTGTTTCTTCTACGTGGTTCTTTCTTAAACCTACTCTTTGTGAAGAACAGAATATTTCCTTCCCCTACCAAGATTTGGTTTCCATTCGTAGATGTTAGGAACCCGTGTTCCTACCCTTCTGTTTGCTTCATAGCAGATTAGTTACTTTGGACGCATGTGCTTTGTGAGTCGCCCCTTCGGCATATTTTAACAATCCCACGTGTGCGGGAAGCAATAGTTTCTTTAGTAGGAATCAGTATATAAGAAGGTGTTGAGGCTCAGTGAAGCATCCACAAATATATTGTGTTGTGCTTGCTCAAAGGAGGTTGCCCCCTCGAAGAGGCCTGCGATTCAATATCATTTCGAGTTCTTTTGTTTTAGCGGCTCATTGCAAGTTGTTTACATTTCTAGTTGCATTACTGTGGTTGGTGAAACAGTGTTGCAGGGTCTCCACGTCTGGTACCAAAGTGATTTCCACTGCCAATTTTTTGTTCCTCTCTCTCCAGATACTCGCGGCGATCCAATTCTGCACATCGCATGCTCTCACCTCGCCCAACCGGGATCTTGGTGATCAGAAAGTGGTCCAGATCTTGTTGCATTATATTCTGCAGATCTGGGCGGAAGTTGTGGGCTGTGCCGTTTCCAGCAGCTTTGCATTCCGTTCGCATTCTGTTACCGTGCCAGCCGATTTCGAGTAGAAACCAGATGACTGTTTTACAGGGAAATAACAAGGATTGCAGACATCTAGCGCCAGGAGAAGGAAAATCACAAGCACTCCTAAACTTGGCACACGCATTAGCTAGAGCCAGGCAACCTTGAAAGTTGTAGGTGGTTGTCGCCATCTCCGAGCCAAAAGCTTCAGAAATCATCCTTCATCGTTCGCTTGCAACCTTTCATCCTTTTTCTGCGTGCAGGATCTTCGGTGGGTGCTTGACAATGCCCCTATTCACGGATGCGGCCAGTGTTTCAAAATCGCACGTTATAGGAAATTCGGTATTTGAGCAATATCTTTTGTACACTAGTTCCGTTTTCCCTTAAACTTTCCCGGAACACCCGAAATCCCTGTCCTCGTGTTTCATGCATTGAGATCTGAGACCTAGTTCCGCTCCTGTCACTCAGAAATCACCATTTTCTATGTTTTGAGGGTTTGCTATGACCTCTTCGTTTTTTACCCGTTCACCCTGAAATTCGCACGCGCTCTTCCTCTCTCTATTCCGCCCCTTTTACACACATGGAAACAATTTCCAGTTCTTATCGTTACGTCCCTCGAATCACATTTTCCTCCATTCAGGCTGCTTAGAAAGCGCCAAAAACCCCGTTCAAGTCCATTATCCTCATTTTCTTCATCTCAAATCCTGAATTTCCATTACTAAACGTGTTTTAGAAAGCGTTTTCCTATCCATTGCAAAAGACTTTTTATTTTAGAAAAAAAAAACACTAAAAACCCCTGGCTATAGTTGTCACCCATAATTGCACGCAAGTTGGGGGAGTGCGATGCGATCTTGTAGGCGAGGTCGGCGCCAAGGTCCGAGGAAATCTTGGGGGTACTTGGTAAAAGCCAAAAAAGGTGCGACATCGGGACTTACCGGGAGGTCACCCATCCCAGAACTAGTCTGGCCCAAGCGCGCTTAACTACGGAGTATTAGTTACTTTGGACGGATGTGCTTTGTGAGTCGCCCCTTCGGCATATTTTAACAATCCCACGTGTGCGGGAAGCAGTAGTTTCTTCAGGAGGAATCAGTATATAAGAAGGTGTTGAGGCTCAGTGAAGCATCCACAAATATATTGTGTTGCGCTTGCTTAAAGGAGGTTGCCCCCTCAAAGAGGCCTGCGATTCAATATCATTTTGAGTTCTTTTGTTTTAGCGGCTCATTGCAAGTTGTTTCCATTTCTAGTTGCATTACTATGGTTGGTGAAACAGTGTTGCAGGGTCTCCACGTCTGGTACCAAAGCGATTTCCACGGCCAATTTTTTGTTCCTCTCTCTCCAGATACTCGTGGTGATCCAATTCTGCACATCGCATGCTCTCACCTCGCCCAACCGAGATCTTGGTGATCAGAAAGTGGTCCAAATCTTGTTGCATTCTGTTCTGCAGATCTGGGCAGAAGTTGTGGGTTGTGCCGTTTTCAGCAACTTTGCATTCCGTTCGTATTCTGTTACCGTGCTAGCTGATTTCGTGTAGAAACCAGATGACCATTTTACAGGGAAATAACAAGGATTGCAGACATCCAGCGCTAGGAGAAGGAAAATCAAAAGCACTCCTAAACTTGGCAAGGGCATTAGCTAGAGCCAGGAAACCTCGAAAGTTGCAGGCGGTTGTCCACATCTCCGAGCCAGAAGCTTCAGAAATCATCCTTCATCGTTTGCTCGCGACCTTTCCTCCTTGTTCTGCATGCAGGATCTTCAGTGGGTGCTTGACAATGCCCCTGTTCATGGATGCAGCCAGGGTTTCAAAATCACACGAGTCATAGGAAATTCGGTATTTTAGCCATATCTTTCGTACAATAGTTTCGTTTTCCCTGAAACTTTCCCGGAACACCCGAAATCCCCGTTCCCGTGTTTCATGCGTTGAGGATCCGAGACCCGGTTCCACTCCTGTCACTCAGAAATCGCCATTTTCTATGTTTTGAGGGTTTGCTATGACCTCTTCATTTTTTACCCGTTTGCCCCGAAATTCGCACGCGCTCTTCCTCTCACTATTCCATCCCTTTTACCCAATTCAAGCCCCCGAATCACAGCCCCCGAATCACTATTCCTGTCACTATTTCAATTTCTTATCGTTACAGCCCCCGAATCACATTTTTCCTCCATTCAAGCCCCCTAAAAAGCGCCAAAAACCCCGTTCAAGTCCATTATCCTCGTTTTCTTCATCTCAAATCCCGAATTGCCATTACTAAATGTGTTTTAGAAAGCGTTTTCCTATCCATTGCAAAAGACTTTTTATTTTAGAAAAAAAACACTAAAAACCCCCGGCTATGGTTGTCACCGGTAATTGCACGCAAGTTGGGGGAGTGCGATGCGATCTTGGAGGCGAGGTCGGCACCAAGGTCCGAGGAAAGCTCGGAGGTACTTGGTAAAAGCCAAAAAGGGTGCGACACCGAGACTTCCCGGGAGGTCACCCATCCCAGTACTACTCTGGCCCAAGCATGCTTAACTGCGGAGTTCTGATGGGATCCGGTGCACAAACGCTTGTATGATCGCACCCGTTATGAGTTGTTTGTCACGCTTTCCTTATGGGAGATGGGTGTAAGCCACCGTGACCATCCACGTAGCCTCGGGCCATTGTTAGGGCTGTCGAAATTTCCGTCTAACCCACATCCACCTAGTAACGGACGTGACATGTATTACGTAATTATCCCACCATTCTTGGAGTTTTCTTCGGAACACGTGGGTTTTGCCTCTCATTAGCACGCCTAATTTATTGGGTGTTTTCGGTTGTGCTTGTGTTGATTCCTTGATGGTATATACAGTTCGATGATAATGCGGGCAGCCCTCTATTGGCCAAGATGTCAACGAATGGGTTTTCCTCCTCTAATAGAGTGACAACCGATTCATAGGTGAATGGGAGAATTTTGTCCCATCCTGTGTATCGGTGTCATTGCCGAAGATTATGCGGGCTACGAGTGCATGTTATAAAATTTTTGCCATTGGTATTCTCCCTAGCTCTCCTTGTTCGTTGCGTTGAATTCTCCTTTGAGCTCATGTGATTGCAATGGGAAGGTGACGTTGATTTTCGTACGGATCTCTTTATTGTGCTCGCTTCGTTCTGTTGGCTCTCGATTGGAAGCGTCATGTTCTTCACGGATGTAACCATTCGTGGATGGCCCAAATGATTGTAGGCAGTAGAGCAGAATGTTTCAGATTCTGATCGGATCCGCTTTACCTAGGGTCGTCCGTGCTGGTTATGGAAGTGATTTGCAGGACGTTTCTAGAGAGTAGGGGCAGCAACAGCGCTCGGCAATTTACACATTTCGTTGTGATCCCCCTTCTCTCCTCGAAGCATCTTACGCTTTACGGATGTAACATTCGGTGGGATGTACCCATATGCGTGTAGGCCGCGGAGTGGAACATTTCAGATTCTGATCAGATCCACTTGGCCTAGGGTCCTCCATCGGTGTTATGGAAGTGATTTGCAAGACATTGCTAGAGGCCCCCTGTATATAGCTCGATTCTTTGTGTTCTCTCTTCAAAGCGTGTTTCGCTTTACGGATGTAACCTTTGGTAGTTGACCCATATCCGAGTGGGTGCCGACGAGTGAGTTTATAGGCCGCAGAGTGGAACGTTTCAGAATCTGATCGTATCCACTTGGCCTAGGGTCCACCATCGGGGTTATGGAAGTGATTTGCAAGACATTGCTAGAGGGGAGGCGCTGCGGAATCCCCCTGTATATAGCCCGAATCGTTGTGTTCTCTCCTCGAAGCCTGTCGTGCTTTACGGAAGTAACCTTTGGTGGTAGACCCATTTTCCGAGTGGGCGCCGATGAGCGAGTCTTGTAGACCTTTCCTCCTTATTCTACATGTAGGATCTTCGGTGGGTGCTTGACAATGCCCCTGTTCACGGATGTGGCTAGGGTTTCAAAATCGCACGAGTCATAGGAAATTCGGTATTTTAGCCACATCTTTCGTACACTAGTTCTGTTTTCCCTGAAACTTTCCCGGAACACCCGAAATCCCCGTCCCTGCATTTCATGTGTTGAGGATCCGAGACCCGGTTCCGCTCCTGTCACTCAGAAATCGCCATTTTCTATATTTTGAGGGTTTGCTATGACCTCTTCGTTTTTTACCCGTTCGCCCCGAAATTCGCACGCGCTCTTCCTCTCACTATTCCGCCCCTTTTACCCTCAAGGAAACAATTTCCAGTTCTTATCGTTACAGCCCCCGAATTGCATTTTTCCTCCATTCAAGCCGCCTAGAAAGCTCCAAAAACCCCGTTCAAGTCCATTATCCTCATTTTCTTCATCTCAAATCCTGAATTGCCATTACTAAACGTGTTTTAGAAAGCGTTTTCCTATCCATTGCAAAAGACTTTTTATTTTAGAAAAAAAACACTAAAAACCCCCGGCTATGGTTGTCACCCGTAATTGCACGCAAGTTGGGGGAGTGCGATGCGATCTTGGAGGCGAGGTTGGGGACAAGGTCCGAGGAAAGCTCGGAGGTACTTGGTAAAAGCCAAAAAGGGTGCGACAACGAGACTTCCCGGGAGGTCACCCATCCCAGTAGTACTCTGGCCCAAACGCGCTTAACTGTGGAGTTCTGATGGGATCCGGTGCACAAACGCTAGTATGATCGCACCCGTTATGAGTTGTTTGTCACGCTGTCCTTATGGGAGATGGGTGTAAGCCACCGCGACCATCCACGTAGCCACGGCAGAAGATTGGGTTCCAAGAAGGGGATTTGTGCAAGTCCAAGTTACAAGTTCTCTCTATGGTCGTGCCGAGCTCCGAAAAAGATGTTAGGGATGGTGTTTCCTCTACATGGTTCTTTCTTAAAACTACTCTTTGTGCAGAAAAGAAGATTTCCTTCCCCTACCAAGATTTGGTTTCCATTCGTAGATGTTAGGAACCCGTGTTCCTACCCTTTTGTTTGCTTCATAGCAGATTAGTTACTTTGGACGCATGTGCTTTGTGAGTCGCCCCTTCGACATATTTTAGCAATCCCACGTGTGCGGGAAGCAGTGGTTTCTTCAGTAGGAATCAGTATATAAGAAGGTGTTGAGGCTCAATGAAGCATCCACGAATATATTGTGTTGTGCTTGCTTGAATGAGGTTTCCCCCTCGAAGAGGCCTGCGATTCAATATCATTTTGAGTTCTTTTGTTTTAGCGGCTCTTTGCAAGTTGTTTCCATTTCTAGTTGCATTACTGTGGTCGGTGAAACAGTGTTGCAGGGTCTCCACGTCTGGTACCAAAGTGATTTCCACGGCATATTTTTTGTTCCTCTCTCTCCAGATACTCGCGGTGATCCAATTCTGCACATCGCATCGCACGCTCTCACCTCGCCCAATCGGGATCTTGGTGATCAGAAAGTGGTCCAGATCTTGTTGCATTCCGTTCTGTAGATCTGGGCGGAAGTTGTGGGCTGTACCATTTCCAGCAACTTTGCATTTCGTTCGCATTCTGTTACCGTGCCAGCCGATTTCGGGTAGAAACCAGATGACCGTTTTACAGGGAAATAACAAGGATTGCAGACATCCAGCGCCAGGAGAAGGAAAATCACAAGCACTCCTAAACTTGGCACGGGCATTAGCTAGAGCCAGGCAATCTTGAAAGTTACAAGTGGTTGTCCCCATCTCCGAGCCAGAAGCTTCAGAAATCATCCTTCATCGTTTGCCCGTGACCTTTCCTCCTTGTTCTGCGTGCAGGATTGTAGACACTTAAAATTGGTTACTCAATTTAGTGTCCCTCACATTCGTTTACCTGCTTAGGTAACCTGGGGCACATTTACGTCACCTCTATCCCCTTGGGATATTATCCGATTTGTGACTTAAAAATCTATCCTAAGTTTAATTCACCCCATTGTATCTTACCCGTGAGTAATTAAATATTAAATATTTAATTACACCTCTTCCCATGTATCCTAATCACTTATCTACCCAAAATTTATTCTATCTATGTATCACCCCTATTTTTCCTCTTCCCCAAGCGAGATATTCCCTGTATTTGGGGTAATTCTCATCTTTCTAGAAATCAATCATTTTTGCCATCTCGGGAGTCTGTCCCGCGATCGGCGCCGACCTATACGGTCGGCGCCGATTTTCTAGGATCGGCGCCGATTATAAAAGCAAGTCCAGAACTCAGTTCTAGGACCGAAAAAGATCGAAAAACACACGAACAGAAGGACGCGCACGAACAGAGCGAAACAAAGGGACAGATCGCGAAAGAGACACAGGTTGTAAGAAAGAGAAATCTTTTAGCATCAAGTGTATCGAATGAGGGCAGATCCTGTCCGAATCAATCCCTGAGAGGAGCACCGTTACTCTGCTTCTATCATATCAACATCGCACGTATCCATCGATCCTCTGGTGACTCTGTTCCAGTATCTTACCGACTTTCGTACATCCAACAAACGTCGACTATCTGTCCATCACTTTCCAATTTCCGAATCTTCTTGCACTGTCCCTGATCAACTGATCTGCTTTCAATCGACGCCGATCTGTTTTAGTCGACGCCGATTCTTCATAGTCGACGCCGATCACATCAGTCGACGCCGATCATCCTGCAGACAGGTAAAAAGGACACAGGTAACACAAATCCGGCTTTATTTTACAGTTTCCTGTTTTCTGTAGCTTTCTGTCTGTTGTTTAAATCCGGTTTCATTACTATAATCAAAAAATCTAGTCTTATATGTACATCTTTTATCATGTATGCTTCTCTACTTAATTGAAAACGTGGACTGACATCCGCCGAGGAAGCTTATCGCTTCCCGGACTCGCTTCTCGGGCAGTCCACCCAAATATCTTTTAACGCCATCTTTTTCTGTCAAGCATTGGTGTCTTGCAGGTTACTCGGATCTATTGTGCGAATTGCTCGTGTGCGCCCGTCTTATCTACATCGACCTCCGTATCCGTCTACATCTTCGGATCTTGTCCATCAGGTATCGATTTCATTGGAGTTTTTCAGGGTTTTTTGTGTTTAGTTTGGTGCATTAACTTGGACAGGTAACAAGCGCGAAATCCTTGATCTACATTCTGGCACGCCCAGTGGGACGCAACCAAAGTCCCTTATTGGTAAGTTCATTTCTTTTCTAGTTTTGAGCTTTGATTCTTTTTCTTCACTGATTTTTATCAGTTCTGCTTGAGCATTTCTTTTTGACATTTCAATCTTGCTTTTTAGGTGGAATCGTTATCTTGAAATTTTTCTATTTCCTTAGAATAGAAATTTTTCGTTTCATCATTATCTGGATACATCTTTCCGGATCTTGTTTGCTGTTTGCTTAACCTCTTCTTGCGGAGCACTTTGCTTGATCGTGGGATTGTTCGAGGGGAGGAGCTCAACAACGCGCTTTTTGAAGTCCACACACCTTGGAGAGCTAAATCTACAGGTATTTCTCTTTTACGGTGTTTTCTCATTTTTAGGATTTCTTTGTTTGTTGTCTATCACATCCAAACATTTCAATTTTTGGTGCTTAAAAAAAATTTAATCGCATTTGGGAAAGAATCTGTTTGACTTGTTTTCATCGAAATCAAACACTTTGTTTTTAAGTGCTTAAAAAGAACTTTTTCTTTGTCATTGCTATATGTTTCTCATCTAGTTTTAATTAGGCTGGAAAATTGATCAAAATCGGTAGTGACACTATTTGATTTTTATTTTTCACCCTTGCGCACAAAGCCAAAATCACTAGGTATAAAGCATTTAAACAAAACTCCTTCCCTGGCCTCGCCTACTTGGAAGTGATATCCAAGAGGAAGAGCCTACGCGGTACTCAGGTCGCGCTATAAATTCACGGAAGATCCTGGTATATATTGGCAAAGCACCCAACTCCCTTATCGCAGCGGTGTGTGAAGTGCGGGGGTAGGCCCCTATATCGAGCCACGTACCGGTCTTTTACTGAAGTGCCTTCGGGACTCCTCACCAAACATTCCCCAAACCATCCTTAGTTTGGCTATTTGAGTAGTTCATGTTCTAAAAAGCCTTCCCTAACATTTTCTTTCTTAAAAGCATCAAAACTTAAAGGAGATAATCATCTGCGCTGCTTGAATTGTCTATGCATTAGTTAGGTCATTTTTCTTTTCTGCGTGTTTATGACGGTCATCACTCGGTTACAATCTAGAAGAATGGATCAACTGGCTCCTTCTTCTTCTGAGATTACCACTAGTGTGGATGTTTCGGCACCCCCCAAATCTTCCTCGGGACTGCTGCTAGTCGGTTCCCCATCCTGGTCATATAATCCTTTCTTTCAAGCCAAAGCAACCCCATCACGTCCAGCTTCCCCTAGTCCTTCAGAAATATCATCTACTTCTGACTCAGAGTATGTTCCTCGCGAGGATCCTGAATTTCAGGCGTTCCTCGATCGCAATCTGGTAGCCCTTATGGACTACCTAGTACACAAGTCTATTCAAATATCTGATCAAGGACCACCAATCCAGCAAGTGTACGATTATTCTCGTGAACCATCCCAGGCCTTTGTAGAACAGTTTGCATCATCTCTCTTGCCTCGAGTCACGGAGAAGGGTGGTGCCCCTGTGCCTCCTTTTTCTCTTCCACCAACCATATCGACTAGTTCTTAAATAGTCTTACCTATTCCTAACACCGCAGCGACCTCGAATATTCCACAACCTACTTCTGAGAGGTCCTCTGCCCTGGCTATGATGAATGTGTCTGCGCACCTGCATATTGCTGTTAATTCATCTATGCCCTCCATTGTATCATACCCCTTTATGAGCCAACCCCCTCCGAATAGTCAGTTGGTTCCTGCTTCCCGTCCTCTAGTGGTTTTTTCTTCCAATATTCCAGCAACAGTGACCTTCACCCATCCTTTAGCATCAGCACCCTTAATGCCTAATCCGGCAGTAGAAGGCCCCTTTCAGGTCTTGTTCCCCAATATGTCCAATCAAATTGGCACTCATGTTCCTCAATCTATCCCGATTCAGTCAACAAGCATAGGAGTCCACCAATCACAGGCTCCACCCGTCATCCAACCTTCATTTTCTCAACCACTTATTATCTCACAGCCTGCCTATACACAAGGTACTTCACAGCAAATACCCCACCAAGTGTCACCCAGAACGCCTGGTTACTCCTCTTATCATCCTATCAATCAGCAGATGAATCCTCCGTTGACACCTCAACAACATCCACCATTTGCTTCTTATGTAGGACATGCCAGTGTGCCTCCTCCTCAATCTGACGTGGTTCAAATTCTCTTCAAGAAAATCACAGACTTGGAAGCCTCCACAAAAGGGGCTTGTCCTTCATACTCCTTTGAAGAAGTGTGTAATGAACCCATTCATCCCTCAGTGGCTTTTAAGCCTTATACTCCCCAATGGGAACTTCCTAAATTTTCAAAGTTTCATAGTCGAGAGGACCCTCAACAACATTTGCGAGCATTCAAACATGCTTGCTACCTCATAGTCTAGAATCAGGAGCTTATGCTCCGTACCTTTCCTATGTCTCTAGCAGGTCCTGCTTTAGACTGGTACAATAACATTCCTCAACATTCCTTGTTTTCTTTCTCTCAATTGGCCCAGATGTTTGTTGAAAACTTTTCAATAAATATCGCACATAAGATCTCGATTACAGATCTTTATAACATTCGTCAATTCGATGATGAGTCTATTGCAGACTTTGTCGCTCATTGGAGAGGGATAATTAACCAATTGTCTTTCCCCCTTCCTCAATCCCAACAAATCGAGTTGTTTACTCGATCTTGTGCTAATCATATTTCTTCCACTTTAAGGATCCAAACTTTTCATACCTTTGAAGAAGCCTTTACAATGGCACGCAAACTTGAATCTCGCGCCATTGAACAAGGAAAGCTAAAAGTTCGCTCTAAATCTAAACCCAATTTTTCTCGGTTTACCAAACCAAATTCTTCCCCTTCTAAAGACAAGAATCAGGGATCCACCAATGCCATCGTATTAAAAACATCACGAGCCGATACTACTTCTAATCAAACGCCACGAAGAGACTCCTCATCTTCTCAAAAAGGGACTTCATCATCTCGATCCTTCACTCCATTGGGGGAATCATATGCCTCTATCTTAGATAAAATGTTGGAAGTTCGCATGGTCGAACTTCCCCCTATTAGGAATATCGATGAAAGCCAAGAACGTCCATTCTGGTATAGAGAAAATGATTTCTGTCATTATCATAGAACCAAATGTCACGACATCGAACGATGTCAGACTTTCAAAAATCTTGTCCAAAAATTCATTCATAAAGGCGAGCTCATTCTGGATAACCCAAATGCTCCCCCAAATCAGGCAATGGATGTTTTTAAACAACCCTTTCCTAATCATTCCCCGAACCATAATGCTTTAGAGTCTCAAAAACCAAACACACATACTATCAACTTCATCTCTACTAAAGAATCTTCTTCTGAAACCAAGCCATCTGCGAATACATCAACCGAATCAGAACCTCCTTCCACTTTGCCAATCACTAGAAATTCCACCATCTTCCGATAGCCCGTCTTTGAATATTCCTACATTGCTAGATACGGGTTCATCTCTCTCCACTCCTTTGTCTCACCTTCCATCCATACCCGAGACAGTTTCATCCTCATATGTCTCATCATCGAACATTCTTTCAATGCTCGAGGCAATTACATCCCTTCGAGTTTCCACTACAGATACATCTACTTCTGTTGCTCCCATTCTCGTTGCAACTATGCCCCTGGTGAACGTACCTATAATTGTGCCAACTCCGACGGAAGCGTCTTCGATTTTGACTCTTCCTGTCTCTTTTCCAACAGTAGTTCCACCCATAATTACTGCACCAGAAGTAGTCCCTTCGCAAAGAACTACTTCTTCATCACTCACTTCTTCCACCACTGGTGCTGCTTCGCCCATTAAAGAAAAATCAAAAGAAGTAGCACCAACACCTATACGCTCGGTTCCTGAACTTAAACCGAGACAACCAAAATCTAACATTGCGCCATCAATACCTCCCCACTTGCTTCCTCCGAAAAGGTTACAATCACCTTATGCCGTTGAAGTTGTCACCATCCCTGAAAAAGGAAATCCCATATTCCGAACCATCAAGACCCTTGGTGCTTTCCCACAAAAATCTCTCTCTACGCCCCATAAAAGATTGGATTTATCTGCTGAGAAGGCGTCTTCTTCTACACACTTATCAAAACCATCATCTTCTTCTACAACACATTCTTCACCAACACCCCGAAAAGTGGATTTACCTACTAACAAAACGCCACCTCTTCTATCAGGATCATCATCTTCATTACCAAAAGCCAGGGCGCCCTATGTCCCTCCGATTACACCTACTTTGGGAGCTTCTTCCTCATCTAAATCGACATTATCTAAATCATCAGTAAATTCAACCAAACAACCTCCTTTATCTTTGAAGACCACAACACTTGTCACATCTCCGTCATCTTCAAAATCTATTCTAGGGGCTCCTCCTCCACCAAAATCAATCATGTCTCACTTACTTCCATCTCAAATGCCCAAGCCTGCACCTCCAAGTGTCCAAAAGAATAAGATGATCCCTAAAAAGACTGTCAAACCTAACATGCAGGTTCTTTTGCCTCGGCAGTCTGTTAAGGTAAAAGAGGCACCTTCATCACCTCTATCCTCATCTTCATCTACCGGGTTTTACACCGAAATCCTTCGCCAACTTATCCAATCTTCATCCATATCCCTTCCTCCGATTAAACCCTATAACCCTAAAGGAGTTAAACCTACCTGGTTTAACTCTGATCTAATTTGCGCTTACCACCGTACCCCGGGTCATGATACTGAGGAATGTAAAGCTCTTCAATCTGTCGTCAACAACCTTTTGGAAGAAAGTGATCTTTTGCTGGAGGAGGAGAAACAAGTATCTCCTATCATCTTAGCTCCATCTGAGCCCCAACGATCCACTCAGACCTCTAGTGATTCCACTCCAATTGACCTTCCACCTTCTCAAATTGATACAATCCATATTGCCACTAGAACCCAACACTATGATAATCCATCTTCCTCTACAGCATCTCGACCACGGGTTATCATTTCTGCAGCCCCTGAAGGAGTTCCTTCTTCCTCATTAGCCCCACGACCTCGGGTCTCTATTCGTGCTGCCCCTCGGGCTCAAATTCCCGTGTCAGTTGAGGAGAGTGTTATGAAACAACTCACCCAGGCTCCGGTCAAAATGTCTCTTTTTGACCTCATCCAATCCTCTCCACAACATCGCCAGGCTCTGATTGATAGTCTGCATCGCATCGCAGTAAATTCAGATGAGCCCCAACCCTACGAGTTGGTCGTCGGATTGAATAGACCATCAACCGCCATTTCTTTTGAAGATTCGGAAGTTCCTCCTCTTTCTTCAGAGGATTTGGAGGCTCCCCTCTTTATCACAGTCCAAATCGACAACACCACGTTAAAACGCGTTATGATCGACAGTGGAGCTGCACTCAACGTCATCTCCTTGCACACATTTGAGCAACTTAAATTACCAAAAAACATAGTGTCACCCCCGCCTTTCGCCCTTTGATCATTTAACGATCAGTTAGCAGTTACTTTAGGAACTGTGGTCTTACCCATTCGAGTAGGTAAGAAGCTGCTTCATGAACTCTTCTACATTGTCGAAGGAAAATTCCACTATAATATGATCCTCGGACGCTCCTGGATTCGTGCAATGCATTGTGTCCCATCCACCCTCCATCGATGCTTAAAATATCAATATGAGGGCAAAATATATACTCATCCAGGAGATCCTTTTCCTTCCGCACAATGCGACATGACCACAAGGTCTGCCCCTCTAAAGGAAAATACTTCTTCTCCTGACGGGGCCTCATCTTCTTCCATACCTGCAACCAAACTACCGGATTTACAAAATCTAGAAGAGACATTGTAGCGTTTCTCACTGGGAGAGCTTCCTCTCTTTTCTTTCGACGCCCATCTCAATCCTAGTGAGTATGGTAGACCGGACAAACAACCTGAGTATCAACCAGGTCTCGGTCGCATCTTCACCATTGGTCTGCCCAATCAACAGACTAATTTCATCTATGGTGGTCTTGATACGCCTCATTATCGCCCAGATTCTCCTCCTAGGACCAAACCTTACTTAACAGGGTTCGATTATCTACAAAATCCCACGTTTGCAAAAACTTATCTATATCGATGCGCGTGGAAGGGTTTTGGTCTAGGAAAATATGAGCAAGGTGTGCATGACCTCACATCCATTCCCACTCTCATGCCACATCAAAAATTTGGTTTAGGATTTAAACCTCTTTCAAAAGCCACCGTCACTATTCTCGATGAGCCTCTTCCTATTGAGGAACCATCTTCTCCCGCTAAGTCAGAAGCATCACTCGATGTGGATGACGACATTTCCATCCCACCTAACTTTTTTTTTTGATCAATACCATTTCCTTAGGGCCGCTAGCCTATACGACTAGCAACCGGTCCGCTTCCATACCGTTAATCTTCCCTGAGATAGTTGGAGACGACTCTCCTACTATCAACACTATCCACTGTGCGGATGATGATTCTGTCCTCACCTATCTGGGGGCAGAGCATTCATATCTTCCCAAGACTATTCCTTCTGACACGTCTACGCTTCTCAACGAAGCCACTATCGACCTTAATATAGGGACTTCTGAAGACCCTCGCATCATTAAGGTCGGCCAATCCCTTAATCCACAGGAGTTAGGAGATTTTACCACTTTTCTTTCCAACCATCGTCAAGCCTTTGCTTGGTCATATGAGGATATGCCAGGACTCGATCCCGATATTTTGGTCCACAATATCGTTACCCTTCCCAACATCAAACCAGTTTAAACAGAAATTACGTAAAATGCACCCCAGAGTAGCCCTTCTTGTTAAAAAAGAATTGCAGCACTTACTCTCGGCTAACTTCATCCAACCCATCGATTATCCACAATGGGTTTCCAATGTAGTACCAGTAACTAAGGCTACTGGGAAAATTCGAATTTGTACCGACTTCCGGGATCTTAATCTTGCTTGTCCAAAAGATGATTTTCCTCTACCTAATATCGACCAACTCGTGGATCTAACTGCGGGTCATGAGATGCTTTCTCTTATGGATGGTTTCTCTAGATATAATCAAATTCTCATCGCACCAGAAGACCAACATAAGACTTCTTTCATAACTCCTTGGGGGACCTTCTGCTATCGCGTCATGCCTTTCGGTCTTAAGAACGCAGGGAGCAACCTATCAGCGAGCAATGACCTACATCTTCCATGATCTCTTACACAAAACCATGGAAGATTACGTTGACGATCTCCTCGGTAAGTCCAAACGTTGTCAGGATCATCTTTTCATCCTTGCACCTCTCTTTGAGAGGCTTGTCCGCTTTTGTCTTCGTCTAAATCCATCTAAGTGCGTGTTTGGCATTCTCACTGGTAAACTTTTAGGTTTTATCATTTCCATTAGGAGTATTGAAGTAGACCCCGCAAAAATAAAAGCTATCCTTGAGATGCCTCCCCCTTCTAACTTAAAGCAACTCCGCAGTCTCCAAGGACGTCTTCAATCAGTGCGTCGTTTTATCTCACAATTTTCGGACCGTTGTCAGCCTTTTCATCATCTCCTCCGTAAGAATGTTCATTTTGAATGGGATGAACATTGCCAAAAGGCCTTTGATGATCTCAAAGCTTATCTTCTCTCTCCACCTGTGCTTACACCTCCACGCGAGGGGGAGCCTTTCTATCTTTATATCTTTGTGACTGACCATGCTCTGGGAGCCATGATTTCACATCGGGACACTTGCGGTAAAGAACAAGTTGTCTATTACATCAGTCGCACCCCTCCATGAGTATGAAACACATTACTCCGAAGTTGAAAAGCTATGTTGTGCTCTCTTCTTCGCAACTTCTAAGCTTCGTCATTACCTCCTTAACCACAAAACTTATATTGTCACAAGTGTCAATCCACTCAAGACAATTCATGCAAAGCCTTAACACAATGATCGTATCACTCGTTGGCTCATGCTTATGACAGAATTTGACCTCGAATTTATCCCTCAAAATTCTATCAAGGGTCAGGTTATTGCAGATCAATTAGCTGATGCTCCTCTTCCGGACACTCAAGACCCCCTTGCTCAATTCCCCGATGAGCATATCCAACAAATTGATTTTGGTTTGTCTCCATTTAAAGTAAAGCTCTTCTTTGATGGATCCAAATGTTAGCAAGGGGGAGGTGCGGGTTTCATGATGATTCCTCCTTGGGGTACGCCTATCCCAGTCGCACACAAATTGAACTTTGAGTGCACCAATAATATGGCTGAATACGAAGCTCTTGTCTTGGGTCTTCAAAATGCCATTAATCTCGGCGCTCGTCATATTGACATCTTTGGTGATTCTGAACTCATCGTTAATCAAGTCACGGGTGTCTATCAATGCAAGAATGATATCCTTCAAAAATATCGTGACATCGTTCTTGCTCAACTCCAATCTTTCGATAAATTCACTATCCAAGCTATTCCTCGCACTGCAAATCGATTCGCAGATACAATGGCTTCGTTAGCCTCACTTATCCCACCTTTTACCGAAGACTCGCGACTTTATGTGGCTGTGCAACGATTAGATCAACCATCTCATCTTAGGCAACTAACTTCAATCCATGCTGTCACAACCCATACTCAGGATGAGTGGTATCAACAAATTGTTGATTATCTATCTCATTCGGTGCTTCCTCCATAGCTGACTTCCAATGGTAGAAGATCTTTTATCCAACGCGCTAATCGCTATGCTATTCTAGGCGGGATTCTCTACAAACGTGGCTTTGATGGTATTTTGCTTCCGTGCCTCAAAACCCATGAATCATCTAAAGCCATCCAGGAGGTCCATGACGGTATCTGTGGTGGACATTTTAGTGGCTTGGCTGTGGCTAAACGCATCTTACGTTTGGGATATTATTGGCCTTCTCTTAATCAAGATTGTTGTGAATACACTAAGAAATGCGTCAAGTGCCAACAACATTCCAATCTCACACACATCCTTAGTCAAGTTTTTGCAACCTACGGCGGATTTGTGGCCTTTTTCGCAATGGGGTCTTGATCTTATTGGTCTCATCAATCCCCGTTCTTCACAACGTCATCATTCTATCATTACTGCCACTGAGTACTTTACTAAGTGGGTGGAGGCTATCCCTCTTTCTTCAACAAAGGCTAAGCCCATAGTTGATTTTCGTCTATCAACACCTCATTTGTCGCTTTGGCGTTCCACACAAGCTTATCACAGATAATGGTAAGTCTTTCAAGAACGTTGATTTGCAGAACCTCTGCAACGCTTTCAATATCAAACTCAGTTTTTCTTCTCCATACTATCCTCAAGCTAATGGTCAGGCCGAAGCTTCCAATAAAACTTTGCGTAATATCCTCGCAAAGGTAACTAGTCGAGCTGGTAGGGATTGGCATTTACATATCCCTTTTGCTCTCTGGGCCTATCGGACTAGCATTCGTACTCCTACTGGTGGTACTCCCTTCTCTCTCGTCTATGGGTCTGAAGCTGTTCTTCCTTTGGAAGTCCAAATCCCATCTCTCCGTGTTTCTCTCAGAGAATTTGTCTCCGATGAGGACTATCGTCAAGCTCATCTAGCACAACTTGAATTATTAGATGAGCGGCATCTCAACGCTCTCGAACATCATCAAGTCTATCTTGAGCGTGTCAAACGTGCTTATAACAAGCACTTGCAGCACCGTGACTTCAAAATTGGGGATCTTGTTCTTAAAGAAAATCAAAATGTCACCACACTCGAAAGAAGTCAACGTGGTAAGTTTGCTCCCAACTGGATGGGCCCATACAATATCACTCATAAATATGGGTCTGGGGCTTATCGTCTATCTTCCATGGATGGTATACCTGAAGCGGAACCTCTTAATGCCTTGCATCTACGGCTCTTCTATTGTTAAAATTTATCTTACACAAGTCTAGTCACAACACAGATCTTTCATCCATCTAAACAACCAGTCATATACTTTCATGGTGATTCGAAACTATGTGGTTCTCCGCCTATTGTCTCTTTTACCTTAAAATATGAGTATCGCGGCTCTACTCATTGCATGTTTCTTTTGGATATGTTCCTCCTCATGGTAGGAATACCTTAATCACCACTTCATCTGTCCCAAGTGCTTATCTTAATCGGATCTACTCGGGGCATGAGTGCATGTTCTTCTATGTTCTCTTCCCCTCCATCTGATCTATCTAGGTCTAAACTCAGCTTCTTCCAAAAAGATTTTCAAAAAAAAAAAAAAAAAAAAAAAAAAAGAGAAGAGATGCTATCCAAAAAGATAGACTGATCCCTCGAAGGACAGCTATCCCTACATTATCAAATGAATCAACAAGAAAAAAAATATATATAGACCATACCCTCGAAGGATGGCTATCATTGAAATTCAAAATACAGACCGCTCCCTTGAAGGACGGCTGTTTCTCAAAGATATATTCAAGGCTTCTTGCAATTAATCAGCCTTTCAGTCAGTTTATACACTTTTTATCATCACTGAAAGACTTCCCGTATTGATCAGTCTTTCCATATCAAGCAAACTTCCCGCATTGATCAGTTTGCTTTTCTGCCAAAATCATGAAGCTGAGATTTAAGACCTTTTGTAGATCATATGGAGAATCCTATTTTCCCACTATGGACATGTATTCTGTCCCTTGTAAATTCCGACAAGGTACGTACTTACTGTTCCTTTCGTTTCCCTCCTAGATCTGTTTTGCGGCTAGTTAGTGTCAGATTCATTTTAACCTCATATAGGGCCTTACATGCATGATATTGTGATTTCCTATCTAGATTCTATCTATGGTCGGTTGGGAGTCCAACTTGTCATTTTCTTTCTTATCCGGGTATATTTTCTTTATTCCTAGTCAAGATCATTTTCATTACCTCCTTGGCTCTCGCAAAGAGTATTCCCCATTATTCTTTGTTTTTCATCTAGTCAAATTGACATTTCACATGTTAATTCAATCAAAATTTATCTTCTATCTAATTTCATCTTATCTATCAAAGCATCTATTATCAACACATCTATTTCTGGCTATCTATTTTCATCAAAATTAAATTAACATCTCAACCATGCCGGAGTACATCAATCACATCTATCTATCTATCCATCAAAATATCGAAAAACTGGTGCATCCAAGTTACACTACATCTATCTATATCCATTTTTCATCAAAATAAACTCCATACATCAATCACATCTATCTATCTATCCATCAACATATCGAAATCCAAGTTACATTGCATCTATCTATCTCTATTTTCATCAAAATTATATCCACATATCTATATCCATCAAAACACATCTATTTCTATCCTCTATCAGTCTATATCTATCCAATCACATCTATTCATCATCTATCAGTCTATATCTATATCCATCACAATTATGCCACATCTATACATGTATATCAAAATCAAAAGCATGAGAACAATTATATGACAAATAAAATGATGAATCTATATATACATGTGTGTCTGTACAACAAAAATGGGTTGGCTTTCAATCAAGCCATCTATACAATGCCTTCCCAATCGAGGCTACATTCACTATACAGATACAAAATACATCAATCTCTATATCGTAAAGTCCGATGCATGGAGGACACTATCTCCTCCACCCTCCCTCTGGACCAAGCTGTCTCTCCTGACCACCGCCTATCGAGCTAGATGCACCTGCAGCCGGAGGGTCTCGGGCCCACCTCGGTCTCTCCCGGTGCTCCCTCCGCCTGCGGTCCCCGCTCGCTGTTAGCCGTCGCTGCCCTCCTCCTCGACCTCGTACCGACGGCACATCTGGGGCATGCTGCGCTAAGGCATCCTCATAGTATTCTTCACCTCAGCAAGGAGAGACTGATATGTGCTCAAGCTCATAGTACCAGGTGCTCGTAATGGTGTTGCTGGGGCTGCTGGCGCTGCTAGTGGTGCTCCTCCTAGGGTCGTACCCTGCGTACCAGACTCTGACATGGCACCTGTCTCCCCATATTTAGCCCTGAGGGCCTCCCTATGTCGAAGGTAGCGATCCCTCTGCTGGATCGCTACATCTCGCTCCTGGCAAGCGGTGTCTCTCTCCAAAATTAGGGCATCCCTCTCCTCTGTCAAAGCCCTGATCTCCTCAAGAGCTACCTGATGTGTCTGTGTCAGGGTGGCATGCTCTCCCTCCAGTCTATCCAGCATCGCAGCTATGTCATCCTCGTCGGCATCTATAGATGCCGAGAGATGTCGTGGAAGCTCTGTATCATACCATGCAGCATAACCCTCATCTACCCCTGCGTCATCATCGCTGTCTGTGGAGGGTGGGGCCTCTCTCAGTGGATCTTCCGGGATCAAAATCGGCAGATCAGTCTCCCTGCTATCCCGCCTATAAGGCGTGTAGGTGGTTGGCACTGTCTGCACTAGACCGAACTGTCTCAATACCCGCATAAACGGGACTCGCTCCCACATATCTGGCATGCGGCCCCTAACCACCCTGCTCCGTCTCAGTGCCACCAAGTGGGCATCCTGACCAGCCCATGTCGGAAATGCCCAATATGGCCTCCAAATGACCTAATCCGGTGTCAGCATCCTGAAACGCTCGCTGTACCAATCAGCCGATCTCCCTGTATCCCCAACGGCCATGTCAGCCCGCCATCACCGGAATCCATAATCGATACCTCCCACTGCTGTTGGCATCCAAGGAAGCCCGGATGGCCTGATCACCTCTATATGCTCATAGGCCCAGCAATGGAGCACAAAACTGACATCTATACCCGTCCTCCGACCTGTGGTGTCCATCCATAGCTCATGGTATATCTGAGCTATCAAGACATCAGCAAAAGCAAACACCTACCTGAACTGCAGAATGTCGCAAACACAGTCTAATAACAACAGTGGGAATCTCCCACCTCCTGAATCTGGAAGAGCAAAGTAGGATATAGCCATCTGAATCAGCACTATCCATCTGCTCCGGGGACTATCCTGTTTGTACTGTGAGGCTATCCTCACTGCCCCGGACACTATCTCTGAGTCATCTGCCCTGTCTCCGTATAATCGAACTAGGGCCCTCTGTTGCTGCTCTCATGGGGTAATCTCGATAGGGTCCCCAGTGATCGGCAATCTCAGAATCCTGTATATGTCCTCATGGGTGATGGTCATCTCACCCATCCTAAACCAAAAAGTGCACGTGTGGCCGTCCCACCGTCGCACTAGTGCCCACATCAGCTCTACATCCTGTGGCACTCGTCTGTAATATCTAAAACCCCCGAGCCCGGCTAACTCTAGATGCCGCCAATCTGCATCGGTCACATCTAGGAGAATAGTCTCCAGTAACTCGGGAATAGCATCCCTCATGTGTAGAGCCTCCCGTGCCTGTACCCACGACATCAAGAGCAATATTAGTCTCGCATCAAAACAATAAAATCGGCGTCGTTTATTTCCAGTTGACGCCGATTAATATCAATCGACGCCGATTAACATCAATCGACGCCGATTTTACCAATCGACGCCGATTGCCTGTCCAGACATAAATCGGACTCTGGCCTCCCACAAACAAAAAAAATCACACAAAAAAAAAATTAAGTTCAATGGGTTCAAGAAGAACCACTTACCCCAGGTCGTGTCCTCCTGCGCTTCTGACCGCTCCCAGAGGCTTCCATGGTGCTCAAATCTAAATTATGACTCTCCCTGAATCAATCGTCACGATGAAAATAAATCGTTTACGTTTTCCGTTCGCATATTTATATGCGCTACGTTTGGTCGGCGCCGATTTGTTTGATCGACACTGTTTATCTGGGTCGTCGCCGATTTCTGTGATCGCCGTCGATTTTACATGTATGTTTGCCATAGTGTTGATGCTTGGCTTATTTATCCATCTGATCATTGTTTTGTGTTGAATATTGCCTTTTGGCGCATCTTTTCAATAATCACCATCTATTTCGGGTTTTGTTCCCTTTGCGTGGGACACTCATACTTTTTGGCAACTTAGAGTTAAGCGGGTCTGTAGGCACTAACGTCGTCTCATGATGAGACCGTCTAGTTTTTCCTACCAATGTGAGTTCCTTAGGTTGCTGCCCTTTTTATTTATTTTTATGCGTCATCAATGATCAGATCTACTCCAGACATCCGACTGGGGCATCCTGCATTTTCATCTACCTCTTTCAAACTTGGGATCGTCTATTCTATCACCCATCCCATCCCTAGTTTGAGGGGGGATCACATCATCACTCATTCTTCCCTTCTTTCAGCGCTTTGTTTTTGTCTCATAACCTTGCTTATCGCAAGTTACTTGACAAAAAGGGGCAAAATGTAGACACTTAAAATTGGTTACTCAATTTAGTGTCCCTCACATTCGTTTACCTGCTCAGGTAACCTGGGGCACGTTTACGTCACCACTATCCCCTTGGGATATTATCCGATTTGTGATTTAGACACCTATCTTAAATTTAATTCACCCCATGAGTAGTTAAATATTAAATATTTAATTACACCTCTTCCCATGTATCCTAATCACTTATCTACCCCAAATTTATTCTCTCTATGTATCACCCCTATTTTTCCTTTTCCCCAAGCGGGATATTTCCCGTATTTGGGGTAATTCTCATCTTTCTAGAAATCAATCTTTTTTTGCCATCTCGGGAGTCTGTCCCGCGATCGGCGCCGACCTATACGGTCGGCGCCAATTTTTTAGGAGCGGCGCCGATTATAAAAGCAAGTCCAGAACTCAATTCTAGGGACCGAAGAAGAACACACGATGAAAAAGGACGCGCACAAACAGAGTTAAACAAAGAGACAGATCGCGAAAGAGACACAGGTTGTAAGAAAGAGAAATCTTTTAGCATCAAGTGTATCGAATGAGGGCAGATCCTGTCCGAATCAATCCCTGAGAGGAGCACCGTTACTCTGCTCCTATCACATCAACATCACACGTATCAATCGATCCTCTGGTAACTCTGTTCCAGTATCTTACCGAATTTCGCACATCCAGCAGACGTCGACTATCTGTCCATCACTTTCCAATTTCCGAATCTTCTTGCACTGTCCCTGATCAACTGATCTGCTTTCAGTCGACGCCGATCACATCAGTCGATGCCGATTATACATAATCGGCGCCGATCATCCTGCAGACATGTAAAAAGGACACAGGTAACACAAATACAGCTTTATTTTAAAGTTTCCTGTTTTCTGTAGCCTTCTGTCTGTTGTTTAAATTCGGTTTCATTACCATAATCAGAAAATTTAGTCTTATATGTACATCTTTTATCATGTATGTTTCTCTACTTAATTGAAAACGTGGACTGACATCCGTCGAGGAAGCTTATCGCTTCTCGGACCTGCTTCTCGGGCAGTCCACCCATATATCTTTTAACGCCATCTTTTTCTGTCAAGCATTGGTGTCTTGCAGGTTACTCGGATCTATTGTGCGAATTGCTCGTGTGCGCCCGTCTTATCTACATCAACCTCCTTATCCGTCTACATCTTCGGATCTTGTCCATCAGGTATCGATTTCATTGGAGTTTTTCAGGGTTTTTGTGTTTAGTTTGGTGCATTAACTTGGACAGGTAACAAGCGCGAAATCCTTGATCTACATCGCCCCGAAATTTGCACGCGCTCTTCCTCTCACTATTCCGCCCCTTTTACCCTCAAGGAAACAATTTCCAGTTCTTATTGTTACAGCGCCCGAATCACATTTTTCCTCCATTCAAGCCACCTAGAAAGCGCCAAAAACCCCATTCACGTCCATTATCCTCGTTTTCTTCATCTCAAATCCCGAATTGCCATTACTAAACGTGTTTTAGAAAGCATTTTCCTATCCATTGCAAAAGACTTTTTATTTTAGAAAAAAAACACTAAAAACACCCGGCTATGGTTGTCACCCGTAATTGCACGCAAGTTGGGGGAGTGCGATGCGACCTTGGAGGCGAGGTCAGGGCCAAGGTCCGAGGAAAGCTTGGAGGTACTTGGTAAAAGCCAAAAAGGGTGCGACACAGGGACTTCCCGGGAGGTCACCCATCCCTGTACTACTCTGGCCCAAGCGCGCTTAACTGTAGAGTTCTGATGGGATCCGGTGCACAAACGTTGGTATGATCACACCAGTTATGAGTTGTTTGTCATGCTATCCTTATGGGAGATGGGTGTAAGCCACCGCGACCATCCACGTAGCCACGGTAGAAGATTGGGTTCCAAGACGCGGATTTGTGCAAGTCCAAGGTACAAGTTCTCTCTATGGTCATGCCGAGCTCCAAGACAGAGGTTAGGGAATGTGTTTCCTCTACATGCTTCTTTCTTAAACCTACTCTTTGTGTAAAACAGAAGATTTCCTTCCCCTACCAAGATTTGGTTTCCATTTGTAGATGTTAGGAACCCGTGTTCCTACCCTTCTGTTTGCTTCATAGCAGATTAGTTACTTTGGATGCATGTGCTTTGTGAGTCGCCCCTTCGGCATATTTTAACAATCCCACGTGTGCGGGAAGTAGTGCTTACTTCAGTAGGAATCAATATATAAGAAGGTGTTGAGGCTCAGTGAAGCATCCACGAATATATTGTGTTGCGCTTGCTCAAAGGAGGTTGCCCCCTCGAAGAGGCCTGCGATTCAATATCATTTCGAGTTCTTTTGTTTTACCGGCTCGTTGCAAGTTGTTTCCATTTATAGTTGCATTAATGTGGTCGGTGAAACAGTGTTGCAGGGTCTCCACGTCTGGTACCAAAGCGATTTCCACGGCCAATTTTTTGTTCCTCTCTCTCCAGATACTCGCGGCGATCCAATTCTGCACATCGCATCGCACGCTCTCACCTCACCCAACTGGGATCTTGGTGATCAGAAAGTGGTCCAGATCTTGTTGCATTCTGTTCTGCAGATCTGGGTGGAAGTTGTGGGCTGTGCTGTTTCCAGCAACGTTGCATTCCGTTCGCATTCTTTTACCGTGCCAGCTGATTTCGGGTAGAAACCAGATGACCGTTTTACAGGGAAATAACAAGGATTGCAGACATCCAGCGCCAGGAGAAGGAAAATCACAAGCACTCCTAAACTTGGCATGGGCATTACCTAGAGCCAGGCAACCTTGAAAGTTGTAGGCGATTGTCCCCATCTCCGAGCCAGAAGCTTCAGAAATCATCCTTCATCATTTGCCCGCGACCTTTCCTCCTTGTTCTGTGTGCAGGATCTTCAGTGGGTGCTTGACAATGCCCCTGTTCACGGATGCGGCCAGGGTTTCAAAATCCCACGAGTCATAGGAAATTCGGTATTTTAGCCATATATTTCGTAGACTAGTTCCGTTTTCCCTTAAACTTTCCCGGAACACCCGAAATCCCCGTCCCCGCGTCTCATGCGTTAAGGATCCGAGACCCGGTTCCGCTCCTGTCACTCAGAAATCGCCATTTTCTATGTTTTGAGGGTTTGCTATGACCTCTTCGTTTTTTACCCGTTCACCCCGAAATTCGCACACGCTCTTCCTCTCACTATTCCGCCCCTTTTACCCTCAAGGAAACAATTTCCAGTTCTTATCGTTACAGCCCCCGAATCGCATTTTTCCTCCATTCAAGCTGCCTAGAAAGCGCCGAAAACCCCGTTCAAGTCCATTATCCTCGTTTTCTTCATCTCAAATCCCGAATTGCCATTACTAAACATGTTTTAGGAAGCGTTTTCCTATCCATTGCAAAGGACCATTTATTTTAGAAAAAAAAAACACTAAAAACCCCTGGCGATGGTTGTCACCCGTAATTGAACGAAAGTTGGGGGAGTGCAATGCGACCTTGGAGGCGAGGTCGGGGCCAAGGTCCGAGGAAAGCTCAGAGGTACTTGGTAAAAGCCAAAAAGGGTGCGACAGCGGGACTTCCCGGGAGGTCACCCATCCTGGTACTACTCTGGCCCAAGCGCCCTTAACCGCAGAGTTCTGATGGGATCTGGTGCACAAACGCTGGTATGATCGCACCCGTTATGAGTTGTTTGTCACGATGTCCTTATGGGAGATGGGTGTAAGCCACCGCGACCATCCACGTAGCCACAGCAGAAGATTGGTTTCCAAGACGGGGATTTGTGCAAGTCCAAGGTACAAGTTCTCTCTATGGTCGTGCCGAGCTCCGAGAAAGAGGTTAGGGATGGTGTTTCCTCTACATGGTTCTTTCTTAAACCTACTCTTTGTGCAGAACACAAGATTTCCTTCCCCTACCAAGATTTGGTTTCCATTCATAGATGTTAGGAACCCGTGTTCCTACCCTTCTGTTTGCTTCATAGTAGATTAGTTACTTTGGACGCATGTGCTTTGTGAGTCGCCCCTTCGGCATATTTTAACAATCCCACGTGTGTGGGAAGGAGTAGTTACTTCAGTAGGAATCAGTATATAAGAAGGTGTTGAGGCTCAGTGAAGCATCCACGAATATATTGTGTTGCACTTGCTCGAAGGAGGTTGCCTCCTCGAAGAGGCCTGCGATTCAATATAATTTCGAGTTCTTTTGTTTTAGCGGCTCGTTACAAGTTGTTTCCATTTCTAGTTGCATTACTGTGGTCGATGAAAAAGTGTTGCAGTGGCTCCATGTCTGGTACCAAAGTAATTTCCACGGCCAATTTTTTGTTCCTCTCTCTCCAGATACTCGCGGCGATCCAATTCTGCACATCACATAGCACGCTCTCACCTCGCCCAACCGCGATCTTGGTGATCAGAAAGTGGTCTAGATCTTGTTGCATTCCGTTCTGCAGATCTGGGCGGAAGTTGTGGGTTGTGCCGTTTCCAGCAACTTTGCATTCTGTTCGCATTCTGTTACCGTGCCAGCCGATTTCTGGTAGAAACCAAATGACCGTTTTAAAGGGAAATAACAAGAATTGCAGACATCCAGCGCCAGGAGAAGGAAAATCACAAGCACTCCTAAACTTGGCACGGGCATGAGCTAGAGCCAGGCAACCTTGAAAGTTGCAGGCAGTTGTCCCCATCTCCGAGCCAGAAGCTTCAGAAATCATCCTTCATCATTTGCCCGCGACCTTTCCTCCTTGTTCTGCGTGCAGGATCGTCGGTGGGTGCTTGACAATGCCCCTGTTCACGGATGCAGCTAGGGTTTCAAAATCGCACGTCATAGGAAATTCGGTATTTTAGCCTTATCTTTCGTACACTAGTTCCGTTTTCCCTGAAACTTTCCCGGAACACCCGAAATCCCCGTCCCCGCGTTTCATGCGTTGAGGATCCGAGACCCGGTTCCGCTCCTGTCACTCAGAAATCGCCGTTTTCTATGTTTTCAGGGTTTGCTATGACCTCTTCGTTTTTTACCCGTTCGCCCCGAAATTCACACACGCTCTTCCTCTCACTATTCCGCCCCTTTTACCCTCAAGGAAATAATTTCCAGTTCTTATCGTTATAGCCCCCGAATCGCATTCTTCCTCCATTCAAGCCGCCTAGAAAGCGCCAAAAACCCCGTTCAAGTCCATTATCCTCATTTTCTTCATCTCAAATCCCGAATTGCCATTACTAAACGTGTTTTAGAAAGCGTTTTCCTATCCATTGCAAAAGACTTTTTATTTTAGAAAAAAAAAACACTAAAAACCCCTGGCTATGGTTGTCACCCGTAATTGAACGAAAGTTGGGGGAGTGCGATGCGACCTTGGAGGCGAGGTCGGGGCCAAGGTTCGAGGAAAGCTCGGAGGTACTTGGTAAAAGCCAAAAAGGGTGCGACACCGAGACTTCCCGGGAGGTCACCCATCCCAGTGCTACTCTGGCCCAAACGTGCTTAACTGCAGAGTTTTGATGGGATCTGGTGCACAAACGTTGGTATGATCGAACCCTTTATGAGTTGTTTGTCACGTTGTCCTTATGGGAGATGGGTGTAACCACCGCGACCATCCACGTAGCCACGGCAGAAGATTGGGTTTCAAGACGGGGATTTGTGCAAGTCTAAGGTAAAATTTCTCTCTATGGTCGTGCCGAGCTCCGAGAAAGAGGTTAGGGATGGTGTTTCCTCTACATGGTTCTTTCTTAAACCTACTCTTTGTGCAGAACAGAAGATTTCCTTCCCCGACCAAGATTTGGTTTCCATTCGTAGATGTTAGGAACCCGTGTTCCTACCCTTCTGTTTGCTTCATAGCAGATTAGTTACTTTGGACGCATGTGCTTTGTGAGTCGCCCCTTCGGCATATTTTAACAATCCCACGTGTGCGGGAAGCAGTAGTTTCTTCAGTAGGAATCAGTATATAAGAAGGTGTTGAGGCTCAGTGAAGCATCCACGAATATATTGTGTTGCGCTTGCTCGAAGGAGGTTGCCCCCTCGAAGAGGCCTGCGATTCAATATCATTTCAAGTTTTTTTGTTTTAGCGGCTCGTTGCAAGTTGTTTCCATTTCTAGTTGCATTACTGTGGTTGGTGAAACAGTGGGTCTCCACGTCTGGTACCAAAGCGATTTCCACGGCCAATTTTTTGTTCCTCTCTCTCCAGATACTCACGGCAATCCAATTCTGCACATCGCATCCAATTCTGTTCTGCAGATCTGGGCAGAAGTTGTGGGCTGTGCCGTTTCCGGAAACATTGCATTCCGTTCGCATTCTGTTTCCGTGCCAGCCGATTTCGGGTAGAAACCAGATGACCGTTTTACAGGGAAATAACAAGGATTGCAGACATCCAGCGCCAGGAGAGGGAAAATCACAAGCACTCCTAAACTTGACACGGGCATTAGCTAGAGCCAGGAAACCTTGAAAGTTGCAGGCGGTTGTCCCCATCTCTGAGCCAGAAGCTTCGGAAATCATCCTTCATCGTTTGCTCGCGACCTTTCCTCCTTGTTCTACGTGCAGGATCTTCGGTGGGCGCTTGACGATGCCCCTGTTCACGGATGCGGCCAGGGTTTCAAAATCGCACGAGTCATAGGAAATTCAGTATTTTAGCCATATCTTCCGTACACTAGTTCCATTTTCCCTGAAACTTTCCCAGAACACCCGAAATCCCCGTCCCCGTGTTTGATGCGTTGAGGATCCGAGACCCGGTTCCGCTCCTGTCACTCAGAAATCTCCATTTTCTATGTTTTGAGGGTTTGCTATGACCTCTTTGTTTTTTACCCGTTCGCCCCGAAATTCGCACACGCTCTTCCTCTCACTATTCTGCCCCTTTTACCCTCAAGGAAACAATTTCCAGTTCTTATCGTTACAGCCCCCGAATCGCATTTTTCCTCCATTCAAGCTGCCTAGAAAGCGCCGAAAACCCCGTTTAAGTCCATTATCCTATTTTTCTTCATTTCAAATCCCGAATTGCCATTACTAAACGTGTTTTAGGAAGCGTTTTCCTATCCATTGCAAAGGACCCTTTATTTTAGAAAAAAAAAACACTAAAAACCCCCGGCTATGGTTGTCACCCGTAATTGCATACAAGTTGGGGGAGTGCGATGCGAACTTGGAGGCGAGGTCGGGGCCAAGGTCCGAGGAAAGCTCGGAGGTACTTGGTAAAAGCCAAAAAGGGTGCGACACCGGGACTTCCCTGGAGGTCACCCATCCCTGTACTGCTCTAGCCCAAGCGCGCTTAACTGCGGAGTTCTGATGGGATCTGGTGCACAAACGCTGGTATGATCGCACCCGTTATGAGTTGTTTGTCACGCTGTCCTTATGGGAGATGGGTGTAAGCCACCGCGACCATCCACGTAGCCACGGCAGAAGATTGGGTTCCAAGACGGGGATTTGTGCAAGTCTAAGGTACAAGTTCTCTCTATGGTCGTGCCGAGCTCCGAGAAAGAGGTTAGGGATGGTGTTTCCTCTACATGGTTCTTTCTTAAACCTACTCTTTGTGCAGAACACAAGATTTCCTTCCCCTGCCAAGATTTGGTTTCTATCCATAGATGTTAGGAACCCGTGTTCCTACCCTTCTGTTTGCTTCATAGCAGATTAGTTACTTTGGACGCATGTGCCTTGTGGGTCGCCCCTTCGGCATATTTTAACAATCCCACGTGTGCGGGAAGCAGTAGTTTCTTCAGTAGGAATCAATATATAAGAAGGTGTTGAGGCTCAGTGAAGCATCCACGAATATATTGTGTTGCGCTTGCTCGAAGGAGGTTGCCCCCTCGAAGAGGCCTGCGATTCAATATCATTTCGAGTTCCTTTGTTTTAGCGGCTCGTTGCAAGTTGTTTCCATTTCTAGTTGCATTACTGTGGTTGGTGAAACAGTGTTGCAGGGTCTCCACGTCTGGTACCAAAGCGATTTCCACGGCCAATTTTTTGTTCCTCTCTCTTCAGATACTCACAGCGATCCAATTCCGCACATCGCATCACACGCTCTCACCTCGCCCAGCCGGGATCTTGGTGATCAGAAAGTGGTCCAGATCTTGTTGCATTCCATTCTGCAGATCTGGGCAGAAGTTGTGGGCGGTGCCGTTTCTGGCAACTTTGCATTCCATTCGCATTCTGTTTCCATGCCAGCCGATTTCGGGTAGAAACCAGATGACCGTTTTACAGGGAAATAATAAGGATTGCAGACATCCAGTGCCAGGAGAGGGAAAATCACAAGCACTCCTAAACTTGGCACGGGCATTAGCTAGAGCCAGGCAACCTTGAAAGTTGCAGGCGGTTGTCCCCATCTCTGAGCCAGAAGCTTCGGAAATCATCCTTCATCGTTTGCTCGCGACCTTTCCTCCTTGTTCTGCGTGTAGGATCTTCGGTGGGTGCTTGACGATGCCCCTATTCACGGATGCGGCCAGGGTTTCAAAATTGCACGAGTCATAGGAAATTCAGTATTTTAGCCATATCTTCCGTACACTAGTTCCATTTTCCCTGAAACTTTCCCGGAACACCCGAAATCCCCGTCCCCGCGTTTCATGCGTTGAGGATCCGAGACCCGGTTCCGCTCCTGTCACTCAGAAATCCCCATTTTCTATGTTTTGAGGGTTTGCTATGACCTCTTCGTTTTTTACCCGTTCACCCCGAAATTCGCACACGCTCTTCCTCTCACTATTCCGCCCCTTTTACCCTCAAGGAAACAATTTCTAGTTCTTATCGTTACATCCCCCGAATCACATTTTTCCTCCATTCAAGCTGCCTAGAAAGCGCCGAAAACCCCGTTCAAGTCCATTATCCTCGTTTTCCTCATCTCAAATCCCGAATTGTCATTACTAAACATGTTTTAGGAAGCGTTTTCCTATCCATTGCAAAGGACCCTTTATTTTAGGAAAAAAAACAATAAAAACCCCCGGCTATGGTTGTCACCCGTAATTGCACGCAAGTTGGGGGAGTGCGATTCGATCTTGGAGGCGAGGTCAGGGCCAAGGTCCGAGGAAAGCTCGGAGGTAATTGGCAAAAGCCAAAAAGTGTGCGACAACGGGTCTTCCCGGGAGGTCACCCATCCCAGTACTACTCTGGCCCAAGTGCGCTTAACTGCGGAGTTCTGATGAGATCCGGTGCACAAACGCTGGTATGATCGCACCCGTTATGAGTTGTTTGTCATGTTGTCCTTATGGGAGATGGGTGTAAGCTACCACGACCATCCACGTAGCCACGGCAGAAGATTGGGTTCCAAGACGGGGATTTGTGCAAGTCTAAGGTACAAGTTCTCTCTATGGTCGTGCCGAGCTCCGAGAAAGAGGTTAGGGATGGTGTTTCCTCTACATGGTTCTTTCTTAAACCTACTCTTTGTGCAGAACACAAGATTTGCATTCCGTTCGCATTCTGTTACCGTGCCAGCCGATTTCGGGTAGAAACCAGATGACCGTTTTACAGGGACATAACAAGGTTTAAAGACATACAGCGCCAGGAGAGGGAAAATCACAAGCACTCCTAAACTTGGCACGGGCATTAGCTAGAGCCAGACAACCTTGAAAGTTACAGGCGGTTGTCCCCATCTCCGAGCCAGAAGCTTCGGAAATCATCCTTCATCGTTTGTTCGCAACCTTTCCTCCTTGTTCTGCGTGCAGTGTTACAGGGTCTCCACGTCTGGTACCAAAGCGATTTCCACGACCAATTTTTTGTTCCTCTCTCTCCAAATACTCACGGCGATCCAATTCTGCACATCGCATCGCACGCTCTCACCTCGCCCAGCCGGGATCTTGGTAATCAGAAACTTGTCCAGATCTTGTTGCATTCCGTTCCGCAGATCTGGGCGGAAGTTGTGGGTTGTGCCGTTTCCGGAAACTTTGCATTCTGTTCGCATTCTGTTACCGTGCCAGCTGATTTCGGGTAGAAACCAGATGACCGTTTTACAGGGAAATAACAAGGATTGCAAACATCCAGCGCCAGGAGAGGGAAAATCACAAGCACTCCTAAACTTGGCACGGGCATTAGCTAGAGCCAGGGAACCTTGAAAGTTGCAGGCGGTTGTCCCCATCTCCGAGCCAGAAGCTTCGGAAATCATCTTTCATCGTTTGCTCGCGACCATTCCTCCTTGTTCTGCGTGCAGGATCTTCGGTGGGTGCTTGATGATGCCCCTGTTCACGGATGCGGCCAGGATTTCAAAATCGCACGAGTCATAGGAAATTCAGTATTTTAGCCATATCTTTCGTACACTAGTTCCGTTTTCCCTTAAACTTTCCCGGAACACCCAAAATCCCCGTCCCCGCGTTTCATGCGTTGAGGATCCGAGACCCGGTTCCGCTCCTGTCACTCAGAAATCACCATTTTCTATGTTTTGAGGGTTTGCTATGACCTCTTCATTTTTTACCCGTTCGCCCCGAAATTCGCACATGCTCTTCCTCTCACTATTCCGCCCCTTTTACCCTCAAGGAAACAATTTCCAGTTCTTATCGTTACAGCCCCCGAATCGCATTTTTCCTCCATTCAAGTTGCCTAGAAAGCGCCGAAAACCCCGTTCAAGTCCATTATCCTCGTTTTCTTCATCTCAAATCCCGAATTGCCATTACTAAACGTGTTTTAGGAAGTGTTTTCCTATCCATTGCAAAGGACCATTTATTTTAGAAAAAAAAAACACTAAAAACCCCCAGCTATTGTTGTCACCCGTAATTGCACGCAAGTTGGGGGAGTGCGATGCGATCTTGGAGGCAAGGTTGGGGCCAAGGTCCGAGGAAAGCTCGGAGGTAAAAGCCAAAAAGGGTGTGACACCGAGACTTCCAGGGAGGTCACCCATCCCAGTACTACTCTGGCCCAAGTGCGCTTAACTGCGGAGTTCTGATGGGATCCGGTGCACAAACGCTGGTATGATCGCACCTGTTAAGAGTTGTTTGTCATGCTGTCCTTATGGGAGATGGGTGTAAGCTACCGTGACCATCCACGTAGCCACGACAGAAGATTGGGTTCCAAGACATGGTTCTTTCTTAAACCTACTCTTTGTGCAGAACACAAGATTTCCTTCCCCTACCAAGATTTGGTTTCCATCCGTAGATGTGGTCCTTCCCTTCTGTTTGCTTCATAGCAGATTAGATACTTTGGACACATGTGCCTTGTGAGTCGCCCCTTCAGCATATTTTAACAATCCCACGTGTGCGGAAAGCAGTAGTTTATTCAGTAGGAATCAGTATATAAGAAGGTGTTGAGGCTCAGTGAAGCATCCACGAATATATTGTGTTGCGCTTGCTTGAAGGAGGTTGCCGCCTCGAAGAGGCCTGCGATTCAATATCATTTCGAGTTCCTTTGTTTTAGCGGCTCGTTGCAAGTTTTTTCCATTTCTAGTTGCATTACTGTGGTTGGTGAAACAGTGTTGCAGGGTCTCCACGTCTGGTACCATAGCGATTTCCACGGCCAATTTTTTGTTCCTCTCTCTCCAGATACTCGCGGTGATCCAATTCCGCACATCGCATCGCACGCTCTCACCTCGCCCAGCCGGGATCTTGGTGATCAGAAAGTGGTCCAGATCTTGTTGCATTCCATTCTGCAGATCTGGGCGAAAGTTGTGGGCTGTGCCGTTTCCGGCAACTTTGCATTCCGTTCGCATTCTGTTACCGTGCCAGCCGATTTCGGGTAGAAACCAGATGACCGTTTTACAGGAAAATAACAAGGATTGCAGACATCCAGCGCCAGGAGAGGTAAAATCACAAGCACTCCTAAACTTGGCACGGGCATTAGCTAGAGCCAGGCAACCTTGAAAGTTGCAGGTGGTTGTCCCCATCTCCAAGCCAGAAGCTTCGGAAATCATCCTTCATCATTTGCTCGCGACCTTTCCTCCTTGTTCTATGTGCAGCATCTTCGGTCATAGGAAATTCGGTATTTTAGCCATGTCTTTCGTGCACTAGTTCCGTTTTCCCTGAAACTTTCCCGGAACACCCGAAATCCCCGTCCACACGTTTCATGCGTTGAGGATACGAGACCCGGTTCCGCTCCTGTCACTCAGAAATCGCCATTTTCTATGTTTTGAGGGTTTGCTATGACCTCTTCGTTTTTTACCCGTTCGCCCCGAAATTCGCACACGCTCTTCCTCTCACTATTCCGCCCCTTTTACCCTCAAGGAAACAATTTCCAGTTCTTATCGTTACAGCCCCCGAATCACATTTTTCCTCCATTCAAGCTGCCTAGAAAGCGCCGAAAACCCCGTTCAAGTCCATTATCCTCGTTTTCTTCATCTCAAATCCCGAATTGCCATTACTAAACGTGTTTTAGGAAGCGTTTTCCTATCCAGCAAAGGACCCTTTATTTTAGGAAAAAAAATACTAAAAACCCCCGGCTATGGTTGTCACCCGTAATTGCACGCAAGTTGGGGGAGTGCTATGCGATCTTGGAGGCGAGGTCGGGGCCAAGGTCCGAGGAAAGCTCGGAGGTACTTGGCAAAAGCCTAAAAGGGTGCGACACCGGGACTTCTCGGGAGGTCACCCATCCCAGTACTACTCTGGCCCAAGCGTGCTTAAATGCGGAGTTCTGATGGGATCCGGAGCACAAACGCTGGTATGATCGCACCCGTTATGAGTTGTTTGTCAGGCTGTCCTTATGGGAGATGGGTGTAAGCCACCGCGACCATCCACGTAGCCATGGCAGAAGATTGGGTTCCAAGATGGGGATTTGTGCAAGTCTAAGGTACAAGTTTCCCTCTATGGTCGTGCCGAGCTCCGAGAAAGAGGTTAGGGATGGTGTTTACTCTACACGGTTCTTTCTTAAACCTACTCTTTGTGCAGAACACAAGATTTCCTTCCCCTGCCATGATTTGGTTTCCATCCGTAGATGTGAGGAACCCGTGTTCCTTCCCTTCTGTTTGCTTCATAGCAGATTAGTTACTTTGGACGCATGTGCCTTGTGAGTCGCCCCTTCACATATTTTAACAATCCCACGTGTGCGGGAAGCAGTAGTTTCTTCATTAGGAATCAGTATATAAGAAGGTGTTGAGGCTCAGTGAAGCATCCACGAATATATTGTGTTGCGCTTGCTCGAAGGAGGTTGCCCCCTCGAAGAGGCCTGCGATTCAATATCATTTCGAGTTCTTTTGTTTTAGCGGCTCGTTGCAAGTTGTTTCCATTTCTAGTTGCATTACTGTGGTTGGTGAAACAGTGTTGCAGGGTCTCCATGTCTGGTACCAAAGCAATTTCCACGGCCAATTTTTTGTTCCTCTCTCTCCAGATACTCACGGCGATCCAATTCCGCACATCGCATCGCTCTCTCACCTCGCCCAGCCGGTATCTTGGTGATCAGAAAGTGGTCTAGATCTTGTTGCATTCCGTTCTACAGATCTGGGCGGAAGTTGTGCACTGTGCCGTTTCCGGCAACTTTGCATTCCATTCGCATTCTGTTACCGTGCCAGCCGATTTCGGGTAGAAACCAGATGACCGTTTTACAGGGAAATAACAAGGATTGCAGACATCCAGCGCCAGGAGAGGGAAAATCACAAGCACTCCTAAACATGGCACGGGCATTAGCTAGAGCCAGGCAACCTTGAAAGTTGCAGGCGGTTGTCCCCATCTCCGAGCCAGAAGCTTCGGAAATCATCCTTCATCGTTTGCTCGCGACCTTTCCTAATTGTTCTGCGTGTAGGATCTTCGGTGGGTGCTTGACGATGCCCCTGTTCACGGATGCGGCCAGGGTTTCAAAATCGCACGAGTCATAGGAAATTAAGTATTTTAGCCATGTCTTTCGTACACTAGTTCTGTTTTCCGTGAAACTTTCCCGGAACACCCGAAATCCCCGTCCCTGCATTTCATGCGTTGAGGATCCGAGACCCGGTTCCGCTCATGTCACTCAGAAATCGCCATTTTTTATGTTTTGATGGTTTGCTATGACCTCTTCGTTTTTTACCCGTTCGCCCCAAAATTCGCACACGCTCTTCCTCTCACTATTTCGCCCCTTTTACCCTCAAGGAAACAATTTCCAGTTCTTATCGTTACAGCCCCCGAATCGCATTTTTCCTCCATTCAAGCTGCCTAGAAAGCGCCGAAAACCCGGTTCAAGTCCATTATCCTCGTTTTCTTCATCTCAAATCCCGAATTGCCATTACTAAACGTGTTTTAGGAATCGTTTTCCTATCCATTGCAAAGGACCCTTTATTTTAGAAAAAAAAAAACACTAAAAACCCCCGGCTATGGTTGTCACCCGTAATTGCACGCAAGTTCGGGGAGTGTGATGCGATCTTGGAGGCGAGGTCTGGGCCAAGGTCCGAGGAAAGCTCACAGGTACTTGGTAAAAGCCAAAAATGGTGCGACACCGCGAATTCCCGGGAGGTCACCCATCCCCGTACTACTCTGGCCCAAGGGCGCTTAACTGCGGAGTTCTGATGGGATCCGGTGCACAAACACTGGTATGATCGCACCCGTTATGAGTTGTTTGTCACCCTGTCCTTATGGGAGATGGGTGTAAGCCACCGCGACCATCCATGTAGCCACAACAGAAGATTGGGTTCCAAGACAGGGATTTGTGCAAGTCTAAGGTACAAGTTCTCTCTATGGTCGTGCTGAGCTCCGAGAAAGAGGTTAGGGATGGTGTTTCCTCTACATGGTTCTTTCTTAAACCTATTGTTTGTGCAGAACACAAGATTTCCTTCCCCTGCAAAGATTTGGTATCCATTCGTAGATGTTAGGAACCCGTGTTCCTACCCTTCTGTTTGCTTCATAGCAGATTAGTTACTTTGGACGTATGTGCCTTGTGAGTCGCCCCTTCGGCATATTTTAACAATCCCACGTGTGTGGGAAGCAGTAGTTTCTTTAGTAGGAATCAATATATAAGAAGGTGTTGAGGCTCAGTGAAGCATCCACGAATAAATTGTGTTGCGCTTGCTCGAAGGAGGTTGCCCCCTCGAAGAGGCCTGCGATTCAATATCATTTCGAGTTCCTTTGTTTTAGCGGCTCGTTGCAAGTTGTTTCCATTTCTAGTTGCATTACTGTCGCTGGTGAAATACTGTTGCAAGGTCTCCACATCTGGTACCAAAGCGATTTCCACGGCCAATTTTTTGTTCCTCTCTCTCCAGATACTCGCGGCGATCCAATTCCGCACATAGCATCCCACGCTCTCACCTCGCCCAACCGGGATCTTGTTGCATTCCATTCTGCAGATTTGGGCAGAAGTTGTGGGCTGTGCCGTTTCCGGCAACTTTGCATTCCGTTCGCATTCTGTTACCGTGCCAGCCGATTTCGGGTAGAAACCAGATGACCGTTTTACAGGGAAATAACAAGGATTGCAGACATCCAACGCCAGGAGAGGGAAAATCACAAGCACTC
Source organism: Taxus chinensis (assembly GCA_019776745.2). Lineage (NCBI taxonomy): Eukaryota > Viridiplantae > Streptophyta > Pinopsida > Cupressales > Taxaceae > Taxus > Taxus chinensis. Next base: position 98,034,759 of record CM034155.1, read on the forward strand.
CTAAACTTGGCACGGGCATTAGCTAGAGCCAGGCAACCTTGAAAGTTGCAGGCGGTTGTCCCCATCACCGAGCCAGAAGCTTCGGAAATCATCCTTCATCGTTTGCTCGCGACCTTTCCTCCTTGTTCTGCGTGTAGGATCTTCGGTGGGTGCTTGACGATGCCCCTGTTCACGGATGCGGCCAGGGTTGCAAAATTGCACGAGTCATATGAAATTCGGTATTTTAGCCATATCTTTCGTACACTAGTTTCGTTTTCCCTGAAACTTTCCCGGAACACCCGAAATCCCCGTCCCCGCGTTTCATGCGTTGAGGATCCGAGACCCGGTTCCGCTCCTGTCACTCAGAAATCACCATTTTCTATGTTTTGAGGGTTTGCTATGACCTCTTCGTTTTTTACCCGTTCGCACCGAAATTCGCACACGCTCTTCCTCTCACTATTCCGCCCCTTTTACCCTCAAGGAAACAATTTCTAGTTCTTATCGTTACATCCCCCGAATCGCATTTTTCCTCCATTCAAGCTGCCTAGAAAGTGTCGAAAACCCCGTTCAAGTCCGTTATCCTCGTTTTCTTCATCTCAAATCCCGAATTGCCATTACTAAACGTGTTTTAGGAAGTGTTTTCCTATCCATTGCAAAGGAACATTTATTTTAGAAAAAAAAAACACTAAAAACCCCCGGCTATGGTTGTCACCCGTAATTGCACGCAAGTTGGGGGAGTGCGATTCGATCTTGGAGGCGAGGTCGGGGCCAAGGTCCGATGAAAGCTCGGAGGTACTTGGCAAAAGCCAAAAAGTGTGCGACAACGGGTCTTCCCGGGAGGTCACCCATGCCAGTACTACTCTGTCCCAAGTGCGCTTAACTGCGGAGTTCTGATGAGATCCGGTGCACAAACGCTGGTATGATTGCACCCGTTACGAGTTGTTTGTCACGCCGTCCTTATGGGAGATGGGTGTAAGCCACCACGACCATCCACGTAGCCACGGCAGAAGATTGGGTTCCAAGACGAGGATTTGTGCAAGTCTAAGGTACAAGTTCTCTCTATGGTCGTGCCGAGCTCCGAGAAAGAGGTTAGGGATGGTGTTTCCTCTACATGGTTCTTTCTTAAACCTACTCTTTGTGCAGAACACAAGATTTCCTTCCCCTGCAAAGATTTGGATTCCATTCGTAGATGTTAGGAACCCGTGTTCCTACCCTTCTGTTTGCTTCATAGCAATTTAGTTACTTTGGACGCATGTGCCTTGTGAGTCGCCCCTTCGGCATATTTTAACAATCCCACGTGTGTGGGAAGCAGTAGTTTCTTCAGTAGGAATCAATATATAAGAAGGTGTTGAGGCTCAGTGAAGCATCCACGAATATATTGTGTTGCACTTGCTCGAAGGAGGTTGCCCCCTCGAAGAGGCCTGCGATTCAATATCATTTCGAGTTCCTTTGTTTTAGCGGCTCGTTGCAAGTTGTTTCCATTTCTAGTTGCATTACTGTGGTCGGTGAAACAGTGTTGCAGGGTCTCCACGTCTGGTACAAAAGCAATTTCCACGGCCAATTTTTTGTTCCTCTCTCTCCAGATACTCGCAGCGATCCAATTCCGCACATCACATTGCACGCTCTCACCTCGCCCAGCCGGGATCTTGGTGATCAGAAAGTGGTCCAGATCTTGTTGCATTCCATTCTGCAGATCTGGGCGGAAGTTGTGGGCTGTGCTGTTTCCAGCAACTTTGCATTCCGTTCGCATTCTGTTACCGTGCCAGCCAATTTCGGTTAGAAACCAGATGACCGTTTTACAGGGAAATAACAAGGATTGCAGACATCCAGCGCTAGGAGAGGGAAAATCACAAGCACTCCTAAACTTGGCACGGGCATTAGCTAGACTCAGGCAACCTTGAAAGTTGCAGGTGGTTGTCCCCATCTCCGAGCCAGAAGCTTCGGAAATCATCCTTCATCGTTTGCTCGCAACCTTTCCTCCTTGTTCTGCGTGCAGTGTTGCAGGGTCTCCACGTCTGGTACCAAAGCGATTTCCACGGCCAATTTTATGTTCCTCTCTCTCCAAATACTCGCGGCGATCCAATTCCACACATCGCATCGCACGCTCTCACCTCGCCCAGCCTGGCTCTTGGTGATCAGAAACTTGTCCAGATCTTGTTGCATTCCGTTCTGCAGATCTGGGCGGAAGTTGTGGGCTGTGCCGTTTCCGGAAACTTTGCATTCCATTCGCATTCTGTTACCGTGCCAGCTGATTTCGGGTAGAAACCAGATGACCGTTTTACAGGGAAATAACAAGGATTGCAGACATCCAGCGCCAGGAGAGGGAAAATCACAAGCACTCCTAAACTTGGCACGGGCATTAGCTAGAGCCAGGTAACCTTGAAAGTTGCAGGCGGTTGTCCCCATCTCCGAGCAAGAAGCTTCGGAAATCATCCTTCATCGTTTGCTCGCGACCTTTCCTCCTTGTTCTACGTGCAGGATCTTCGGTGGGTGCTTGATGATGCCCCTGTTCACGGATGCGGCCAGGGTTTCAAAATCGCACGTCATAGGAAATTTAGTATTTTAGCCATATCTTTTGTACACTAGTTCCGTTTTCCCTGAAACTTTCTCGAAACACCCGAAATCCCCGTCCCCGCGTTTCATGCGTTGAGGATCCGAGACCCAGTTCCGCTCCTGTCACTCAGAAATCGCCATTTTCTATGTTTTGAGGGTTTACTATGACCTCTTCGTTTTTTACCCATTCGCCCCGAAATTCGCACACGCTCTTCCTCTCACTATTCTGCCCCTTTTACCCTCAAGGAAACAATTTCCAGTTCTTATCGTTACAGCTCCCGAATCGCATTTTTCCCCCATTCAAGCTGCCTAGAAAGCGCCGAAAACCACGTTCAAGTCCATTATCCTCGTTTTCTTCATCTCAAATCCCGAATTGCCATTACTAAACGTGTTTTAGGAAGCGTTTTCCTATCCATTGCAAAGGACCATTTATTTTAGAAAAAAAAAACACTAAAAACCCCCGTCTATGTTTGTCACCCGTAATTGCACGCAAGTTTGGGGAGTGCGATGCGATCTTGGAGGCAAGGTCGGGCCAAGGTCCGAGGAAAGCTCGGAGGTAAAAGCCAAAAAGGGTGACACACCGAGACTTCCAGGGAGGTCACCCATCCCAATACTACTCTGGCCCAAGCGCACTTAACTGCGGAGTTCTTATGGGATCCGGTGCACAAACGCTGGTATGATCGCACCCGTTATGAGTTGTTTGTCACGCTGTCCTTATGGGAGATGGGTGTAAGCCACCGCGACCATCCACGTAGCCACGGAAAAAGATTGGGTTCCAAGACGGGGATTTGTGCAAGTCTAAGGTACAAGTTCTCTCTATGGTCGTGCCGAGCTCCGAGAAAGAGGTTAGGGATGGTGCTTCCTCTACATGGTTCTTTCTTAAACCTATTCTTTGTGCAGAATAAAGGATTTCCTTCCCCTGCCAAGATTTGGTTTCCATTCGTAGATGTTAGGAACCCGTGTTCCTACCCTTCTGTTTGCTTCATAGCAGATTAGTTACTTTGCACGCATGTGCCTTGTACGTCACCCCTTCGGCATATTTTAACAATCCCACGTGTGCAGGAAGCAGTAGTTTCTTCAATAGGAATCAGTATATAAGAAGGTGTTGAGGCTCAGTGAAGCATCCACGAATATATTGTGTTGCGCTTGCTCGAAGGAGGTTGCCCCCTCAAAGAGGCCTGTGATTCAATATCATTTCGAGTTCTTTTGTGTTAGCGGCTCGTTGCAAGTTGTTTCCATTTCTAGTTGCATTAATGTGGTTGGTGAAACAGTGTTGCAGGGTCTCCACGTCTGGTACCAAAGCGATTTCCATGGCCAATTTTTTGTTCCTCTCTCTCCAGATACTCGCGGCGATCCAATTCCGCACATCGCATCGCACGCTCTCACTTCGCCCAGCCGGGATCTTGGTGATCGGAATGTGGTCTAGATCTTGTTGCATTCCGTTCTGCAGATCTGGGCGGAAGTTGTGGGCTGCGCCGTTTCCGGCAACTTTGCATTCCATTCGCATTCTGTTAACGTGCCAGCCGATTTCGGGTAGAAACCAGATGACCGTTTTACAGGGAAATAACAAGGATTGCAGACATCCAGCGCCAGGAGAGGGAAAATCACAAGCACTCCTAAACTTGGCACGGGCATTAGCTAGAGCCAGGCAACCTTGAAAGTTGCAGGCGGTTGTCCCCATCTCTGAGCCAGAAGCTTCGGAAATCATCCTTCATCGTTTGCTTGCGACCTTTCCTCCTTGTTCTGCGTGCAGGATCTTCGGTGGGTGCTTTACGATGCCCCTGTTCACGGATGCGGCCAGGGTTTCAAAATCGCACGAGTCATAGGAAATTCGGTATTTTAGCCATGTCTTTCGTACACTGGTTCTGTTTTCCCTATAACTTTCCCGGAACACCCGAAATCCCCGTCCCCGCGTTTCATGCGTTGAGGATCCGAGACCCGGGTCCGCTCCTGTCACTCAGAAATCGCCATTTTCTATGTTTTGAGGGTTTGCTATGACCTCTTCATTTTTTACCCGTTCGCCCCGAAATTCGCACACGCTCTTCCTCTCACTATTCCGCCCCTTTTACCCTCAAGGAAACAATTTCCAGTTCTTATCGTTACAGCCCCCGAATCGCATTTTTCCTCCAGTCAAGCTGCGATCTTAGAGGCGAGGTCGGGGCCAAGGTCCGAGGAAAGCTTGGAGGTACTTGGCAAAAGCCAAAAGGGTGCGACACCGAGACTTCCCGGGAGGTCACCCATCCCAGTACTACTCTGGCCCAAGCGCGCTTAACTGCGAAGTTCTGATGGGATCCGGTTCACAAACGCTAGTATGATCACACCCGTTATGAGTTGTTTGTCATGCTGTCCTTATGGGAGATGGGTGTAAGCCACCGTGACCATCCACGTAGCCACGGCAGAAGATTGGGTTCCAAGACGGGGATTTGTGCAAGTCTAGGGTACAAGTTCTCTCCATGGTCGTGCCGAGCTCCGAGAAAGAGGTTAGGGATGGTGTTTCCTCTACATGGTTCTTTCTTAAACCTACTCTTTGTGCAGAACAGAAGATTTCCTTCCGCTCCCAAGATTTGATTTCCATTCGTAGATGTTAGGAACCTGTGCTCCTACCCTTCTGTTTGCTTCATAGCAGATCAGTTACTTTGGACGCATGTGCTTTGTGAGTCGCCCCTTTGGCATATTCTAACAATCCCACGTGTGCGGGAAGCAGTAGTTTCTTTAGTAGGAATCGGTATATAAGAAGGTGTTGAGGCTCAGTGAAGCATCCACGAATATATTGTGTTGCGCTTGCTCGAAGGAGGTTAACCCCTCGAAGAGGCCTGCGATTCAATATCATTTCGAGTTCTTTTGTGTTAGCGGCTCGTTGCAAGTTGTTTCCATTTCTAGTTGCATTACTGTGGTTGGTGAAATAGTGTTGCAGGGTCTCCACGTCTGGTACCAAAGCGATTTCCACGGCTAATTTTTTGTTCCTCTCTCTCCAGATACTCGCGGCGATCCAATTCTGCACATCGCATCGCACGCTCTCACCTCGCCCAGCCGGGATCTTGGTGATCGGAAAGTGGTCCAGATCTTGTTGCATTCCGTTCTGCAGATCTGGGCGGAAGTTGTGGGCTGCGCCGTTTCCAGCAACTTTGCATTCCGTTCGCGTTATGTTACCGTGCCAGCTGATTTCGGGTAGAAACCAGATGACCGTTTTATAGGGAAATAACAAGGATTGCAGACATCCAGCGCCAGGAGAGGGAAAATCACAAGCACTCCTAAACTTGGCACGGGCATTAGCTAGAGCCAGTCAACCTTGAAAGTTGCAGGCGGTTGCCCCCATCTCCGAGCCAGAAGCTTCGGAAATCATCCTTCATCGTTTGCTCGCGACCTTTCCTCCTTGCTCTGCATGCAGGATCTTTGGTGGGTGCTTGATAATGCCCCTGTTCACGGATGCGGCCAGGGTTTCAAAATCGCACGGTTCATAGGAAATTCGGTATTTTAGCCATATCTTTCATACACTAGTTCCGTTTTCCCTTAAACTTTCCCGGAACACCTGAAATCCCCGTCCCTGCGTTTCCTGCGTTGAGGATCCGAGACCCGGTTCCGCTCCTGTCACTCAGACATCACCATTTTCTGTGTTTTGAGGGTTTGCTATGACCTCTTCGTTGTTTACCCGTTCGCCCCAAAATTCGCACACGCTCTTCCTCTCACTATTCCACCCCTTTTACCCTGAAGGAAACAATTTCCAGTTCTTATCGTTACAGCCCCCGAATCGCATTCTCCCAGAACCCACGCTCTTCCTCTCACTATTCCCAATTCCGGCCCCTTGTACCCTCAAGAAACAATGCCAGTGCTTAGCGTTACAACAACAAGCCCCCGAATCGCATTTTTTCCTCCACTCAAGCTGCCCAGAAAGCGCCGAAAAAACCCCGTTCAAAGTCCATTACTCGTTGGGCTTTCCAGTCAAGCTCAAATAACGAATGGCCATTACTAAAACGGTGTTTTAGGAAGCGTTGTCCTATCCATTGCCAGAAGGCCCTTAATTGTAGGAAAAAAAAAAACCCTATAAACCCCCGAGCTAATGGTTGTCACCCGGAATGGCACGCAAGGGGGGGGAGTGCGAAGGCGATATTGGAGAGGCGAGGGTCCGGTGCCAAGGCCCGAAGACAGCTCGGAGGTACTTACTGGGCAAAAGCCAAAAAGGGGGCGACAAGAGCTCTGGACTTCCCGGTAGTTCACCCAGCCCATTACTACTCTGCCCAGCGCACGCTTAACTGCGGAGTTCTGTATGGGATCCGGTGCAACAAACACTGGTATTATCGCACACCGTTGATGAGTTTGGTTTTGTCACGCTGACCTTATGGGAGATGGACGTAAGCCGCACCGCGAACCATTCCACGTAGCCACGGTCATCAGGTTGGGGTTTCCACGACGGGGATTTGATGTGCAATTCTAAGCGGGCCTAGTGCGCTCCAATGGTCGTGCCTAGCTCCGAGGAAAGAGGTTAGGGATGGTGTTTTTTCCTCTGCATGGTCTGGCTTAAACCTACTCTTTTGTGCAGAACGCAATATTTCTGTCCTTCAGCCCTACAAGGAGGGTGGTTTCAACAGTCGAATATGTTCGTAACCCGTGCTCCCTAACCCTGATGTGTTTGCTTCATAGCAGAGCAGTTGTACTTTGGGACGCATGTTGCTCTGGGAGTTCGCCCCTTCGGCAGGTTTTTAAAGGCAATCCCACGGGGGGCAGGGAAACAGTAAGTTTCTTTCAGTCTGAGGAGCGGTATATAAGAAGGTGTTGAGGCGCAGTGAAGCAAGCCACGAATATATTGTGTTGCTCTTGCTCGAAGGAGGTTGCCCCCCTCGAAGAGGAAAGTAAGAGTCAACTCAGGAATTCGACTATCCCCAATTTTGGAGGGGGGGGGGGGGGGGGGTGTTTAGCTGCATCGTTCAAGTGGGTTCCTAGTTCTATGCATGCTTTGTTGGGCATAACCGCGTTGCAGGGGCGCCACGTCTGGTACCAAAGCGAGTTCCTTCCACGTCCAATTTCGTTCCTCTCGCCCTAGTACTGGCGCTGGACGAATCCAGTCTTCTGACAGGCGCATCGGAGAGGGCTCTTGTACCATCTAGTTCCTCGCACAGCCGTTGCTGGGTAAGTTCCCTAAGGTTATCGCCGTGTCCGATTTGGTTGCATCTGACAAAAGAAAAGTAAGGCAGATCTGGAAGCGAGAAAGTTTGGGGGCTTGCTCGCGATTTCCCAAGCAACTTGCATTCCTTTCGCGTGTGTTACCGTCCCTCCAAAAAACGTTTCGCATGTAGAAACCAATGACAGTTTACAGGAAATACAAAGGAGCTGCAGCACATGAGACATCGCACTCCACTTGATTTTTTTTTCAACGGGAACAAGACTTTATTTTTTTGACTGGAATTCTCTTTTCTGCAGATCAGGCACCGTTTTTTTGGCACGGCGGGTTTTTCCATTTCAGAGCCAGAAGCTTTCGTCCTTCTTCTTCGCTACCTTTTTTTTGCTGGGCAGGATTTCGGTGTGCTATGACACAGGCCCCTGTTCATCTGGTGGCGCACCGAGTTTTCAAAATTCGCGCGAGTCATAGGATTTCCGGTATTTTATCCATATCATTATCGCGCTAGCCCTGCTCCGACCATTTTCCCTTACGAACTTTCTTCCCGAACAAAGAACACCGTTCCGATCCAACGTCCATTCGCGGTCCCGCGGTGAGAAGAAGGATGTACAGGAGAACACGGGTAGCTCCTGTAAATTTCGGGGCGGGAATCTTCTAGAGCCAGGCAAACCTTGAAAGCCTTTTTTGTCGGTTTGTCCCGATGTCTCCCAAGTCCCTAATCGTTATTTCTGTAGTCACAGGGGGTGGCCACGGAAGGAGAGAACAACGCTCTTCAGCTCACGAGCACGACCCTTCTTACCCTCTTGCGAAACAAGTCTCCTCTATCGATCTTGTATGGGCTCGGATACTGGGGAAAACCCGAATGCAGCATTCACGGTTTGCCTCCACTCTACGCTAGGGCCCAAAAGCCCCGTTTCAGTAAACCCCGGCATTTTCCAGTAGCCTCGGCGCTGGACATTCAAAGCGCAATCCTTGTTAGTTGCCCAGTCTAAACGGTCATCTGGTTTTGTAAGGGAAGCGGTTTCACGGTAATCCAATGGCAAAAGGCCCGTTAGTTGCTAGTGAAACAAAAAAAAAACGAAAAACCCCCGGCTATGGTCTGTCACTAACGTAGTGCCACGCCGGATTTGGGGGGACTGCGACTTGGCGATACCTGGAGCGCGGTCTGGGGCCAGGTGAGAGCGTCGATGCGAAGCTCGGAGGTACTGGGCATCAAGCCACGAGTATGGGTAGCGAGGACCGGACAAATGTCCCGTGAAATCTCTTTGGTACCAGACGTGGAGACCCCGTACTACTCTGTTTCACCACCACGCGCTTACATCTAGAAATGGAGAGTTCTTGCTGGGAGCCGGTGTCACAAACGAACTCGAAATGATATGGAATGTCAGGTCCTCTTCGAGGGGGCACCTCCTTCGTGTGTGTCAACGCAATATGGTCCTTAGGGGTGATGGGCGTAAGCCTCCGCGACCATCTTATATACGTATTCCTACACGCAGAAGGTTGACTGGTTCCAAGCACACGGGGATGTGAAACATGCCGAAGGGGCGACTCAGTACAAGTTCTCTGCGTCAATGTCAAACTGATCCGACTCCGAAGCAAACAGGAAGGGTTATGGAGCATGGTGTTCCTTCCTCTACGGCTGGACCCAAATCCTCTTAGGGGAACCTACTCTTGCGTTGTGCACAACGCAAGAAGGTCCTTCACGCCTACAAGACCATGCAGAGTTGAAACACCATTGCTAACCTATGTTCTCGGCACCTCTTTAGCACTACCTTGGTCTGAAACTTGTACCTAGACTAGCGATAAGTCCCCCTTGGGACTCCTGTGCTTCTGCGAGGCGCCCCTTGGATGGTCATGGTTGAACTTAAGCCATCTCCCATAAGGACGCGGGACAGACATAGTTTCTTCAGTACGGAATCGTTGATCATACTCAGCTAAGTGTTGACCGGATCGCAGTGAAGCACTCCACGAAATATAAGTGCGCTTGGCCAGCTTAGTATCTGAAGGATGGGTGCCCTCCTCGGAAAGGCCTGCGATGTCGCTATCTGTTTTCGAGTTCTTTGTTTGAGCGCGGCTCAGTTGCAAGTTGTGTCCGATCTTTCTAGTTGCCATGGCTGTGACCTTGCCTCCCAAACATCGGCATTGCACTCCCCAAAAATGGTCTCCACTTACTGGTACCAAGCGATTTCCACGGCCAATTTTTCGTGTCCTCGCCGTCCGCTCCATCGCTCGCGGCGATCTGCAATGGTTCGCACAGCGCATCCTAAAACGCGCTGCTCACCCGTACTCGCAATTCGGCCCGGATTCGAGGTGATCGAAAACGTGGGTCCATGGATCGTAACGGTGGCTGCCGTGCGCAGATCTGGGCGAATGCTTGAGTGGAGGAAAAATCGAGCCGGGGCTTTACGCTAAGACTTTGAAATTCCGTTTCGCGTTGAGGTAAAAGGGGCGAATAGTAGAGTAGGAAGAGCGTGTGCGAATTTCGGGGCAAGGATTGAAAACGAACAAGGCCAGATAGCAAACCCTCAAAACGACTAGAAAGGGGGGTGGGTGGGGTGGGGGGGATGGCACGGGCGATTAGCTAGAGAGTGACAGGAGCGGAACCCGGGTCTCGGATGCTCAACGCGGGAAAACGCGGGGACGGGGATCTCGGGTCCCCTTCCGGGAAAGTTTCAGGGAAAACTGAGGCCAGTGTACGCAAGATATGGCTAAAAATACGAAATTTCCTATGACTAGCGTGCGATTTTGAAACCCGGCCGCATCCGTGAACAGGGTGCAACTTGTCCCAAGCACCCACCGAAAGATCCTGCACGTCAGAGCTAAGGAGAAACAAATCGTCGCGAGCGAACGATGAAGGATGAATATTCCGAAGCTTCTGGCTTCGAGATGGGGACAACCGCCTGCACGCTTTCAAGGTCGCCAATTTGGCTCTAGCTAGTGCCCGTGCATGTTCGTTAGTTCTTTTGTGACCCTTTTCCCTCTCCTGGCGCTGGATTTCTGCAATTCCTTGTTACTTTTCCCTGTAAAACGGTCATCTGGTTTCTACCCGAAATCGGCTGCATCGGTAACAGAACGCGAACGGAATGCGAAGTTGCTGGAAACGGCCTCAGCCCCTCAACGCTCCGCCCAGATTCTGCAGAACGGAATGCAACAAGAATCTGGACCACGTTTTCCCGTCACCAAATCCGAATGGCCTGGGCTAAGGTGAGAGCGTGCGATGCATGTGCAGCAACTGGATCGCCGCGAATATCTGGAGAGAGAGGAACGAAAAAAATTGGCCGGTGGGAAATCGCTTTTGGCTACCAGACGTGGAGACCCTGCACCCTGTTTACACAACCACAGTAATGCCAACTAGATAAATGGAAACAACTTGCAAAACAGAGCCGCTAAACACAAAAGAAACTCGAAATGACCAATTGGCGAAATCGCAGGCCTCTCGCAGGGGGCAACCTCCTTCGAGCAGGCGCACCCACCATATATTCGTGGATGCTTCACTGAGCTTAACTCAGGACGTTCTTATATAACCCGATTCCTACTGAAGAACTACTGGTTGACCGCACACGTGGTGGATTTGTTGAAAATGGGGATGAAACCGAAGGGGCGACTCACAAAAGCCACATGCGTCCAAGTCAACTATACAAGTTTCTCCCCTTATGAGCTCCAAACAGAGGGAGGAGCACGGGTTTCCTCTAACAACTGGGTACGAATGGAAACCTAATCCTTTGTTCGTAGGGGAAGAATCTTGCGTTCTGCACCTAAGATGTAGGATTTAAAAGAAAGAACCATTCGTAGAGGTAGGAACACCATGCCCTAACCTCTTTCTCGGAGCTCGGCACGACCATCGGAGATCAATTTGTACCGCTATGACTTGCACAAATCGCCCCGTCTTGTTTAACATACCCAACGTTCTGCGTGGCTACGTGGATGGTTGCGTGGCTTACAACCATCTCCATAAAGGAAAGCGTGACAAAGAACTCATAACTGTGTTGTGAAAAAAGAAGAAAAGAAAAAGGGGGGGGGGATCATACCAGCGTTTGTGCACCGGATTCCATCAGAACTCCCGCAGTTAAGCGCGCTTGGCCCAGAGTAGTGCTGGGATGGGTGACCTCCCGGAAGGTCCCGGTGGTCGCATCCATTTTGGCTTTTTGCCAAGTACCTCCGAGCTTTCCTCGGCACTTGGCCCGACCTCGCCTGCAAGAATCGCATCGCACTCGCCCAACTTGCGTGCAGGGGTTACTGGTGACAACCATAGCGGGGGTTTTTAGTCCATTTTTTTTTTTTCCTCCAGAATACTAAGGCGAATCAGTTCTGCAATGCGGATAGGAACACGCTTCTAAAACACGGTTTAGTATGGCAGTCGGATTTGAGATCTGAAAGACAAAGAGGATAATGGACTCGAACCGGGGTCTTTTCGGTCGCTTTCTCCGGGCAGCTTGATTGGCGGATAAAATGCGATTCGGGGGCTGGTAACAAATAAGGAACTGGAAAATTGTTTTCCTTGCCAGGGTAAAAGGGGCAGGATAGTTAAGAGGAGAACCAGCTTGTGCCGAATTTTTCGGGGCCAAGGGGACAATCAAAACGAACAGGACCATCAGCAAACCCTCAAAACATAGAAAATGGCGATTTTCTGAGGACAGGAGCGTAACGCGGGTCTCAGGATCCTCAACGAGGGAAACGCGGGGACGGGGATACTCGGGTGTTCCGGGAACTTCCTCTTTCAGGGAAAACGGAGCTAGGTGTAAGCGAAAGATATGCTAAAATACCGAATTTCCTATGATCGTCGCGATTTTTGAAATCCTGGCCGCATAATCCGGTATGTTTAACAGGGGGCATTGTCAAGCACCCACCGAAGATCACTGCACGCGGAGCAAGGAGGAGGTCGCGAGCGAACGATGAAGGCGATTTCCGGAAGGCTTGCTTGGCTTCGGGAGATGGGACACCCGTTCCTGCAGCTTTCAAGGTTGCCTGGCTCTAGCTAGTGCCCCGTGCCATGTTTCAGTAGTGCTTGTGTTTTTCCCTCTCCTGGCGCTGGATTGTCTGCAATCCTTGTTATTTCCCTGTAAAACGGTCATCTAGGTTTCTAACCCGAAATCGGCTGGCACGGTAACACAAGCGAACGGAATGCAAAGTTGCTGGAAACGGCGCAGCCCACACTTCCGCCCAGATCTGCAGAACGGAATGCAACAAGATTCTGCCGACCACTTTCCGATGTCCCAAGATCCCGGCTGGCGAGGTGAGAGCGTGCGATGCGATGTGCAAACTGGATCGCCGCGAGTATCTGGAGAGAGAGGAACGAAAAATTGGCCGTGGAAATCGCTTTGGTCCCACGACGTGGAGGACCCTGCACGCTGTTTCACCAACCACAGCCAATGCAACTAGCAAATTGGAACAAGGCCTTGAAACGAGCCGCTAACACAAAAGCACTCGAAATGATATTGAATCGCGGCCCCTTCGAGGGGGCAACCTCCTTCGAGCAAGCGCAACACAATATATTCGTGGATGCTTCACTGAGCCTCAACCACTTCTTATATCGCCGCTTTCCTACTGAAGAAACTACTGGCTTCCCAGCACACGTGGGATTGTTAAAACATGCCGAAGGGCGACTCGCAAAGCACATGCGTCCAAGGCAGCAACTGATCTGCTATGAAGCAAACAGAAGGGTAGGAGCACGGGTTCCTAACATCTACGAATGGAAACCAAATCTCGTAGGGGGAATGGAAATCTTCGTTCTGCACAAAGAGTAGGTTTAAGAAGACATGCACGTAGAGGAAACACCATCCCTAACCTCTTTCTCGGAGCTCGGCACGAACCATGGAGAGAACTTGTACCCTAGACTTGCACCAATCCCCGTCTTGGAACCCAACCTTCTGCCGTGGGCTACGTGGATGGTCGCATGGTGGCTTACACGCCCATCTCCATAAGGACAGCGTGACACAAACAACTCATAACGGGTGCGATCATACCAGCGTTTGTGCACGGATCCCAATCAGAACTCCGCAGTTAAGCGCGCTTGGGCCAGAGTAGTACTGTGGATGGGTGACCTCCGATAGGGAAGTCCCGGTGTCGCACCCTTTTTTTGGCTTTTCCAAAGTACCTCCGAGCTTTCCTGTTCGGGCCTTGGCCCCGACTCTGTCCTCCAAGATCTCGATCGCACTCCCCAACTTGCGTGCAATTACGGGACCAACACCATAGCCGGGGGTTTTTTAGTGTTTTTTTTTTCCTAAAATAAAGGGCCTTTTGCAATGGATAGGAAAACGCTTCCTAAAACACGTTTAGTAATGGCAATTCGGGATTTGAGATGAAGCGAAAACGAGGATAATGGACTTGCTTCCGAACGGGGGTTTCGGCGCTTCTGGGCAGCTTGAGTGGAGGAAAAATGCGATTCGGGGCTGTAACGATAAGAACTGGAAATTGTTTCCTTGAGGGTAAAAGGGGCGAATAGGAGAGGAAGAGCGTGTGCGAATTTCGGGGCCAAGGGGTAAAACACGAACAGGAGCAAACCCTCAAACATAGAAAATGGCCGATTTCGGAGTGACAGGGAGCGGAACCGGGGTCCTCGGATCCTCAACGCGGAAACGCTGGGACGGGGATCTCGGGTTTCCGGAAAGTTTCAGGGAAAACGGAGCCAGTGTACGAACGTATGGCTAATACCGAATTTCCTATGCTCTCGCGATTTTTGAACCCTGTCCGCATCCTTGAACAATGGGCTTGTCAATCCCCACCGAGATCCTGCACGCAGGCAAGGAGAAGGTCCCGAGCGAACGATGAAGGACGATTTCCGAAGCTTCTGCTCGGAGATGTGACAACCGCCTTCAAGTTTTTTTTGTTTTTTTTTTTTTTTTTTTTTGTGCTTTAGAGAGATTTTTTTTTTTTTTTTTTTTTTTTTTGTTCTTTCCAAGTTGCCCTGGCTTCTAGCTAATGCCGCGTTCCATGTGCAGTAGTGCTTGTGATGTTTCCCTCCCTGGCGCTGGAGTCTGCAACCTGTTATTTACCTGTACAACGGTCATCTGGTTTCTAACCCGAAATCGTTGGCACGGTAACACAACGCGAACGGAATTCAAGTTGTGGAAACGGCGCAGCCCACAACCTCCGCCCAGATCTGCAGAACGGAATGCAACCAGATCGTGGACCACTTTCCGATCACCAAGATCCCGGCTGGGCGAGGTAGAGCGTGCGATGCGATGTGCAACTGGATCGCCGCGAGTATCTGGAGAGGAGGAACGAAAAATTGGCCGTGGAAAGTCCTTTGGTACCAACTGGAGGACCCTGCAACGCTGTTTCACCAACCACAGAATGCAACTAGGAAATGGGAAACAACTTGCAACGAGCCGCTAACACAAAAGAAACTCGAATGATATTGAATCGCAGGCCTCTTCGAGGGGCAAACCTCCTTCGAGGCAAGCGCAACACAATATTTGCGTGGATGCTTCACTGAGCCCTCAACACCTTCTTATATACCGATTCCTACTGAAGAAACTACTGCTTCCCGCACCCGTGGGATTGTTAAAACAATGCCGAAGGGCGACTCGCAGCACATGCGTCCAAAGCAACTGATCTGCTATGAAGCAAACAGAAGGGCAGGAGCCCGGGTTTTCCTAACATCTACGAATGGAAACCCAATCCTTGTAAGGGGAAGGCAGCGTGCGTTTCTGCCAAAGAGTAGGGTTTAGAAAGACCGATGCAGAGGAAACCCATCCCTAACCTCTTTCTCTGAGCTCGTCACGACCATGGAGAGAAACTTGAGGGCCCTAACTTGCACAAATCCCCTCTTGGACCCAACCTTCTGCAGTGGCTACGTGGATGGGTCTCGTGGCTTACACCCACTCCATAATGACAGCGTGACAAACAACTCATAACGGTTGCGATCATACCAGCGTTTGTGCCCGATCCCATCAGAACTCCGCGTTTAAGCGCGCTTGGGGCCCGAGTATTACTTGGATGGGTGACCTCCCGGAATCCCGTTGTCGCACCCTTTTTGTTTTTGGCCAAGTACCTCCGATCTTTCCTCGGGCCTTGCCCCGCCTCGCCTCCAATCGCATTCGCACTCCCCGCAACTTTGCTGTCAATTACCGGGTGACAACCATAGCCGGGGGTTATCTAGTGTTGTTTTTTTCCTAACATAAAGGGCCTTTGCAATGGATAGGAAAACCGTCCTAAAACACGTTGAGTACTGGCAATTTCGGGAGTTGGAGATGAAGAAAACGAGATAAATGTGACTTGAACGGGGTTTTCGGCGCTTTCTGCGCAGCTATTGGAGTCACAATCTATTCGGGGGCTGTTAACGATACGAACTGGAAATTGTTTTCCGTGAGGGTAAAGGGGCGGAATAGCGAGAGGCAGAGCGTGTGCTAATTTCGGGGCCAAGGGGTACAAAACGAACAGGCTCATAGCACACCCTCAAAACATGAAATGGCGATTTCTGAGTGGACAGGAGCGGAACCGGGTCTCGGCTCCTCAACGCGGGAAACGCGGGGACGGGGATCTCGTGTTCCTTGAAAGTTTCAGGGAAAACGGAGCCAAGTGTACCAGAAAGATATGGCTAAACCGAATTTCTATGACTCGCGCGATTTTGAAACCCTGGCCGCATCCGTGAAACAGGCTTTTGTCAAGCACCCACCGCATATCCTGCACGGCAGAGCAAGGAGGAAAGTCGCGAGCGAACGCTGAAGGACATTTACCGAAGCTCTGGCTCGAGATTGGGACAACCGCCTGCAACTTCAAGTTGCCTGGCTCTAGCTAATGCCCGTGCCTATTTTTCAGTAGTGCTTGTGATTTTCCCTCTCCGGCGCTGGATGCTGCAACCTTGTTTATTTCCCCTTAAAACGTCATCTGGTTTTCTACCCGCAATCGGCTGCACGTAACACACGCAACGGAAATGCAAAGTTGCTGGAAACGCGCGCCCACAACTTCCGCCCAATCTTCAGAACGGATGCAACAAGCTCTGGACCATTTCCGATCACAGATCCCGGCTGGGCGAGGTGAGAGCGTGCGATGCGATGTGCAGAACTGGATCGCCGCGAGTCATCTTGAGAGAGAGGACGAAAACTTGGCCGGGAATCTCTTTGGTACAGACGTGGAGACCCTGCAACGCTGTTTACCAACCACATTAATGCAACTGGAACTGAAACAACTGCAACGCGCCGCGAACCAAAAGGACCTCGAATGTAATTGACTCGCAGCCCTCTCGCG
This sequence comes from Taxus chinensis, assembly GCA_019776745.2. Taxonomy (NCBI): domain Eukaryota; kingdom Viridiplantae; phylum Streptophyta; class Pinopsida; order Cupressales; family Taxaceae; genus Taxus; species Taxus chinensis. Next base: position 98,051,593 of record CM034155.1, read on the forward strand.
GGGGCAACCCTTCAAGGCCGCGCAACACAATAGATGCGTGGATCTTCACTGAGCTCAACACCTTCTTATATACCGATTCCTACGAAGAAACTCACTTGCTTTCCCTCAACGTGGGATGTAAAAACCTGCCGAAGGGCGACTCACAAAGCACATGCGATCCAAAGTAACTGATCTGTACTTAAGCAAAAAAGGGCAGGAGCACGGGTTGCCTAACATCTCCGAATGGAAACCAAATCCTGTAGGGGCATGAAATTTGCATTCTGCCCAAGAGTAGGTTTAATCAAGACCCATTAGGCAGAGGAAACCCCTCCTCACCTCTTTCTCGGAGCTCGGCACGACCATGGAGAAACTTGTACCCTAGCTTGTTACACTCCCCGTTTGAACCAACCTTCTGCCGTGGCTGCGTGGATGCGCGGTGGCTTACCCCAATCTCCCATAAGGACAGGCGTGACAAACAACTCATAACGGGTGCGATCAACCGCGCGTTTGTGCACCGGATCCCATCAGAACTCCGCAGTTACGCGCGCTTGGGCCATAGTTAGTATTGGGATGGTGACCATCCCGGAGTCCCGGTGTCTCACCCTTTTTGGCGTTTGCCAGGTACCTCCGACTTTTTCCTCGGGCCTTGGCCCCGAACCTCGCCTCCAAGATCCGCATCGCTTCCCCCAACTTGCGTGCAATTACGGGTGACAACCAGAGCCGGGGTTTCTTAGTGTTTTTTTTTCCTAAATAAAGTGCCTTTTGCCAATGGATAGGAAACGCTTCCTAAACACGTTTAGTAATGGCAATTCGGGATTTGAGATGAATAAAACGAGATAAGGACTTGAATCGGGGTTTTCGGCGCTTTCTGCCAGCTTGAGTTGAGGAAAATGCTATTCGGGGGCTGTAACGATAAGAACTGAAATGTTCCTTGAGGGTAAAGGGGCCGGATGCGAGAGGAGAGCGTGTGCGAATTCGGGGCCAAGGGGAAAAACGAACAGGCCATACAAACCCTCAAAACATAGAAAATGGCGATTTCTGAAGTGACAGTAGCGGACCTGGTCTCGGATCCTCACGCGGGAAACGCGGGGACGGGGATCTCGGGGTTTCCGGAAAGGTTTTCATGGAAACGAGCCCAGTGACGAAAGATATGGCTACAACCGCATTTCCTATGACTCGCGCGAATTTTGAAACCCTGGCCGCATCCGTGAACAGGGCAATTGTCAAGCACCACCGAAGATCCTGCACGCAGATCAAGGAGGCGGTCGCCGAGCGACCGATGAAGGAGGATTCCGAAGCTTCCTTGCTCGGAGATGGGGACAACCGCCTGCAACTTTCAGGTGCCTGGCTCTAGCTACTGCCCGTGCCATGTTCAGTAAGTGCGTGTGATTTCCCTCTCCTGGCGCTGGATGTCTGCAATCCTTGTTATTTCCCTTTAAAACGGTCATCTGGTTTCTACCCGAAATCGGCTGGCACGGTAACAGAATGCGAACGGAATGCAAAGTTGTTGGAAACGGCGCAGCCCACAACTTCCGCCCAGATCTGCAGAACGGAATGCAACAAGATCTGGACCACTTTCCGATCACCAAGATCCCGGCTGGGCGAGGTGAGAGCGTGCGATGCGATGTGCAGAATAGGATCGCCGCGAGTATCTGGAGAGAGAGGAACAAAAAATTGGCCGTGGAAATCACTTTGGTACCGGACGTGGAGACCCTGCAACACTGTTTCACCAACCACATTAATGTAACTAGAAATGGAAACAACTTGCAACTAGCCGCTAACACAAAAGAACTCGAAATTATATTGAATCGCAGGCCTCTTCGAGGGGGCAACCTCCTTCGAGCAAGCGCAACACAATATATTCATGTATGCTTCTATTTCACTCGGAATGTTTCGGCTTCTGGGAATAGAGTTGCTTCTATCCTTTGATTCCTTTTAGAAACAGATAAGGTTAGGGCTAGGAGGAATACCTGTGGAATGTCGAGATGGTGTGCGCGTACCGTAGAGGAAGATTAGGTTGACTATGAAGAACTCCTTTTTGTCTTGGAAGGACTACCTACAAATAAGAACACAAGACCACAAGATTTTGATTAAACAATAAATGAGGGAACTGCCTTGGGCCCAGGAAATATAAAACTTCCTTTCGAAGGTGGTCAGTTCCCCTGTCGATATGAATCAACACAAAAGACTGTAAAATATCAATTAAATTATCTTGTTGAAACGGGTGGGGAAAGGTTGGTTTCTGGTTGTAGTCAGGATAACCGATACCGGTTACTGGTAACCGATGTCGGTAGGGTTTAGGATCTGTAGGTTGGTTGTTTTGTGGGGTGATTGTGCTGTAGGGTAGCTATGTTGTTTGTAAGGCTGGTTTTATGGGTGATATTAGGAAATGAGGTGATGAGATGTAAAAGAATGATAGTTAGATGCAATGGCACGCTGGGTAATGGGATTCAGGAATGGATTTATGAGGACTGTGATTCAAAAGCATAAGAAATGTTATAACAGAGGACATGCAAGATGTGACTTACTGGTTTTTTTGACGAAGATGCAAGTTGATCTCCTTTGCTGCAAACTCTTCTGGTTTCTCCACTCGTCTCTGTGCTCGGTCAAGTGAAGATCTGGACTCTTTTGATCACTACCAAATGATCTCTCTTGATTCAAAAATCCTTCGACCCTCCTCCAAAATGAAATTCCCCTCCCTTATTTTTGGTTTGGGGGGACCATTTACAGGGAACCGATGGTGGTTACGTAACCGACGGCGGTCGAGTAGGAACCGGCATCGGTAAGGAAAAAGTAGGCTATTTTTAGTAAAATAGCCCACCTTCCCTGATTTTCTCCCGAGAGATTAGTTGCGGGCTTGGTCAAGTGACTAGAAGGTCGGTTTTGGGTGTGAGAAAGGGGTCATTAGTCATGGGTGTAGGTGTGGACCAAGTTTATAGGTCTTAATTAGGTTAGTTTAGGGTTAGGACTAGGTCATGATGAGGTGGAAAAATGAGGTGGCAGGTAAGGTGATGTGGATTTATCAATTACAAGGTAATTAATAAATAATTCTGTAAGGTTTAGGTGATGAGGTTAGGCTGCGAAATGAGATGCGGGTCACAAGGGGTCGTAAGACACAAATTTGGTGTCTACATTAGCCCCTTATTGTCGTGTAGCTTGTTTTGTAAAGCTGCACGGACAATAATATGAAGTGGTTTCTCCTGTTAAGGGTATAGGTAATCCCCCTCAAATCTATCACAGATTGAGTGAACTTGAAATCAGGGATAGGGTTGATAAAGGGTAAATGGTTTAGAGATGATGGGGAAAAGGTGGGGTAAGTCCAAGGAAGCAGACACACGTTGAAATGCAATAGTGCGACTAGGGTACATGATTTGACGAGTAAACCAACAATGCATAGGCAAAGGTCGATAGTTTATCCAAACAGGGTGATATAATCTTGGTATCCAAGGCATAGGAAGTAGCTCCAGGGTATATAACAGGTAAGGTACAGGAACGTTTAGGCATGTTCGGCAGTACCAAATGGTTGGTTTGGTTGAGATAAACGTCACGGTCTAGGTCTAGGCAAAGTTGGTCGACAGATCAAGTCAAGGGACCCTAATCATGCTAAAACACGAACAGGTGAGCTCGATGGAACAAAAAGCTACATGATGGGTGGATAAAAGTGTATGTTGTTGATGTTGGGTAAGGTATTGAAGTGATACGGCCGTGGGTCGGGCCAAGTTGTTGGGTTATGGCCTTGGGTCGGGCCGGATGGTTAGGGTGAGGCTTTGGGTCGGGCCGGATGGTTAGGGTGAGGCCTTGGGTCGGGCCGGATAGGTAGGTTAAGGCCTTGGGTCGGGCCAAATGGTTAGGGTGAGGCCTTGGGTCGGGCCGGATAGGTAGGTTGAGGCCTTGGGTGGGCCAGATTGTTGGGTTGTGGCCTTGGGTCGGGCCAAATGGTTAGGGTGAGGCCTTGGGTCGGGCCAGATAGGTAGGTTGAGGCCTTGGGTCGGGCCAGATTGTTGGGTTGCGGCCTTGGGTCGGGCCAAATGGTTAGGGTGAGGCCTTGGGTCGGGCCAGATAGGTAGGTTGAGGCCTTGGGTCGGGCCAAATGGTTAGGGTGAGGCCTTGGGTCGGGCCGGATAGGTGAACAAATGATGTTCAACAAAGGTGGATATAGGCGATGTTGGGAGAAAGGGCGATTAGTAAATAGGAGCAGAAAGTTGGGTGAATAAAGACAAAACCGATATCGGTTAGCTATGACCGCTACCGGTTAGGTAACCGATGCCGGTTCCTTAGGGCACGATTTGACCGGTGTCGGTTCTATGTTAAAAACCTATAAAAAGAAAAATACGGCCTGTCATTGTCACTTTTCTATTTTGAAAACGATTTGGGGTGTCTGAGGTGAATAGTGATATTGGTGCATTTGTTGGTGAGGTGGCACTAGTTGAGTGGAGAAGTGAGTTGATTGGTGGGGGCCCGAGTGAGTAGCAGGCAGCAGTTGATTGGTAGAGGACCCAACAAAGTAGAGTTTGAGCCATGGCACAGCCAGGAGGAGCAAGAGGTGCTGGACCAGCTGGACCACCACCACCTATCCCACCACGACGACGTGTCGTCATACCGGTAGGTAGGTTCGAAACCCTTCATTGTGTGAATTTAATGGTATTATGCTGTATTTGGGATTTGGGTAGGAATCTTATTTTTTGGAGAAAATAATGAAGGAAAATGGAAGTTATTTGAAAAGAGGAAGGGTAGATAGGCTAAATAGGCCAAGGCGGTTGGGTGGGTAGGTTTTTAGGGTTTGGGTGGGTATGTAGGGAGAAATAGGGGAAAAAAAATGAATTGGGTAGCCGCGCGGGTTCGGCTCGGTAATTTTTACAGCGACCGATGTCGGTCACTAAGCGACCGGCATCAGTCCATAAATCTAGGGGCAGGGTTGATCGGTGGTGACCGGTGTCGGTCGGTAGTTGGACGGACCGGCGTCGGTGGAGAGGGGACCGGGGTCGGTTATGGATGACCGGTACCGGTTCGTAGTGATTTGTAGTTTGTTTTTGGTTGGTTTGGGTTTGTTTTGGTGTTGAATTGTTGGTTTGTGGGTTTTTAGGTGTTGTGAGTATGGTTTTGGGTAGGGGTGTTTTTGGTATGATTTAAGTGTGTTGTTGTTTGTTTGGGTTTGGGTATCGTTTTCGGTTTCGTGGTAGTATGATGTGGGTTGTTTGTTTGGGTGTGTGAAGAGGGAGGGGGATATTGTAGAGAATAAGGGTGGGTAGAGGGGTGTTTAGAGTCGGGGTGTGGTCGGGGGGATAAAAGGGGGTATAGAGGGTAAAGTAGATGTTGTGATAAAGAGTAGGGCTAATGTAGTGGGTGGGTTTTGCAGGCACGTCAGCAGCTGACGATGCGGGACAGGATGCCCCCGCTGTTGGTGTGGATACGACCACATGTGTCCGCAACGCATTGGGCTATCATGCGCGAGGTGGGACTCGGCGGAGTCCAGCGATATAGAGCGATCGATAGAGATCATAGCTTGATGGTTGCCCTCATCGAGAGATGGGATCCGCAACCAATGTGTTCCATCTCCCGACTGGGGAGATGACTATCACATTGGAGGATGTGTATCGCATCCTTCGACTGCCGCCGCTCAAGGGAGAGGCAGTCTTCCAGGTAGATTCTGAGACGGCCATGTACATCATCCTACAGTTTTTTGGAGATGCAGCCGCGCTACTTACCTATCACAGCGCGAGTATCGGGTATGGTGATATGTACCGTGCGCACCGACATGAGACACGGCTTGCCATGCTGATGATGATCGGGATCACCTGCTTCGCCCTCCCGGACTCAGAGGGAGGCCGCTTTCCACGTGCATTGATGGGGGTGCTGCTTGAGATGGTGGAGGAGCACACCTGTTACGCTTGGGCACCAGTATACCTGGTGCAGTTATACAGGGAGCTATGGGGCTATCGCCGGATGAGGTGATTTGGGATTTGCTCTACATTTTTTACTTCACTGTTGGGCATATGAGCACATCATATGCATCAGACCAGTAGGGTTACCCTCAGCAGCCAGGGCCACAGGTCATATACAGATACGGCTTTTTCAGAGGTGGTTGGGGGTCGTGGGGCAGCCACGAGCAGTGCTTGCAGGGCGGGATGTCACCTATTATAGACATTTGTTAGAGGGCCTGACAGCGGTAGATATTGTATGGAGACCTTACAGAGGTCATCACCCTCGCAGAGGAGCCCGCTTACAGTTGCGCCTGATCCAGTACACATTCTGGATAGTAGGACGGAGGCCGGGAGAGTACGAGAGGATACCCCCTAGAGAGGGTACGCAGGCAGATGGGGCTGCGACAGGACGAGCCCCCTCCCTTCCCTCAGTATAGGAGGGATGATGTAGAGGCCCCACTGCCTGCACCATAGCCCTTGGACCCAGATTGGGTTGCTGAGAGGCCAGCAGGTGATGGTGTAGATGATGCTGGGTGTACGGGGGCATTCATGGTTTGGTGGGCTGGTCAGAGAGTAGCTAGGATAGCACCGCCGACACAGCCAGACTTGGCTGCAGTGATAGCAGAGCGAGATCAGCTCAGGGGCCAGGTGCAGTTATTACAGGGGCAGCAGTTGGCTACAGGGCAGCTAGCACAGGCACATATAGGTGTCCACCACAGGGGCAGCTAGGGCCCCAGGCAGGCAGGTACAGGCACAGGCACAGGCACCACCACCACCAGCACGGCACCACCAGCCACAGGCATCACCAGCCACAGCCCAGGCACAGGGGGGTACTGGACAGTAGAGGAGTCTGGGGGACCAGCCCTAGTACCTACGGTGGCACGGGACAGATATATGGAGGTGAGAGCGGAGGCTCGGTACTATCAGGATGTTCTTGATAGTACCGGAGCTGAGTATCAGCCATATGCAGCACACTGAGCAAAGACCTCGCATAGTCAGAGATCGCAGGGAGGTGCAGCCATAGCCGGTGTGTCTGTTACAGGTAGGAGGCGGGAGGCAGGACAGGGACTAGCAGGCAGACATGCAGAGGGAGGTGGAGAGAGCTGAGGGGTCCCTGCACATTTGTATATTGGACATGGGCACCGGTCTGCGAACCGGTTATGTTGATAGAGGCCTGCGTGCCTACATTTATTCATTTAGTTGATTGATTCATTATAGATTGGCCTGCTGAGGATCCCGGCATGCATGTTTTTGTTTTGTATACCAAGTATGGGCACCGGTTACGGTTTGTGTACAGTTTGATTGATTCCATTATATGCGAGCCGAGCCGAGTAGATGTTTGATAGGGTTATGCGAGCCGAGTATATTTTTGATATGAGGAGGCGGCCTGCGAGCCGAGTCGAGATTTTGATGTTGCGGCCTGCGTGCCGGCTTTTGTTGGATTATGAGATCACAGAGGCCCCGATGCAGGGCACATTGTATATTTGAAACTTGTATATATATATATAGAGATGATGTTTTGATCCACATGTAGTGTTTAAAATGTTTTTAAGTATTTCGTCAATGGTTTGTGATATAGAATGTATGATGATTTTAGTTGACATGTTGATATATGGATGATGTTGATGTTTTTTTGCACGTATATATGGATGACATGTTATATGATGAAATGTCGCATGTTTTGGTGCTGGTTTTGGGACATTGTTATATATGTATCTGATGAGTTGGATGCAAATGATGTATAGATAGGTAGTTTTTTGTTTTGTTTTTTGGTATCCTTAGTTGATGGCTTGTTTTTTTTTGTAAAATAGATGATGTTAATGAAATTGTAATGATATGTGTGGTGGATGGACAAATATGGATAATGGTGATGAGATGCAGGAAAAGAGGCGGGGCGACACAAAATTAGGTAAAAAATGAAGAAAAGAACCATGTTTCAAAAAGGCAGGTGTGTAACCGATATCGGTTAGGGAACCGATGTCGGTAGCTGATAGACCGATATCGGTCATATAACCGATACCGGTTATTTAGGGATGAGCTTTTCTAAAAATAGAAAAGCTAGGGTGGCAACTTAAGTTCTAATTTTGAGAGCCATGCAAGAAGTTAAATACGTGAACGCGACGCTTTTTGACGACTGGGACAGGTATTTGAATGAGAGATTTGAGTGATAAGGAGAACAAAGACAGGGTATTGCATGAGAGATTTAGGTGATAAGAAAAGAGACAGGGAAAAGTGAATGCGATCTGAGATTCAGACGGTAGAAAGGCGAATTTGAAAAAGAGTGGTGATCATGACAGAACGAGGAGAAGCATCCAGCAGGCAGGGACGAGAGGGAAGACAAGTGCCACCGCAAGCTGCTGCAAACCCAAGAGGTAAACGTTTTGGTTGTGATTTGATTTCTGCATGTTTTGTGAAAGATGGGGAGAGTAGGTGGGTAGATATGAGAAGAAAACATGATAACAAGGGTTATAAATGAGGTGAGTGTTACGGGGTAGGTAATCAGGGGTTTGGGTATGTTTGTATGTACAGAAAGGAATAACACTCAATTTATTGTCGTAGGTGGTGTATTTAGGCAGGCTGTATGAAGGTAACAGTGACCGATATCGGTTAGGGATAACCGGTATCGGTTACTCAACCGGTACCGGTTAGCTGTAAACGATACCAGTTGCTGTAGGAATTTCCAGAATTTTGAGAAAAAACCCGGGGGGATTTGAGGAATTGAATGGTTGTTTGTTATTTGGATGTATGCAGGCAGAGGCAGGGTTGAGGATGAATGATAGTGTACCAACGTTGTTGTCACGAATCCGAGCGGATGTACGCCAGCTGAATGGACATTGATAAATCGTTTGGGGTTAAGTGGAATCCGCTATTATTCACGAATCGCACGTAACCATGCTATGTTATACAGGCGTTGATTGAGAGATGGAATCCTGAGACAAATACCTTCTATCTGCCAACAGGGGAGATGACAGTGACATTGGAAGATGTGTTCCGTATTTTGAGACTCCCGATTATAGGACCACCAGTATATCAGGAAATGCCTAGCGCGGGGCGGGCAGCGATAACAGCAGTATTTGGTCCATACGCACGAGATTTGACACAGCGAGGTTTGACATTTACGTATTGCATAATGTATGCAGCACACCCTGAGGAGACAAGGTTAGCAGTGATATTAATGATAGCGGTAGGGTATTATGCATTACCGAGGGCGGAAGGGGGAAGATTTCCAAAGGCATTGATGTGTGTTATTTGGGAGATGATGCCTGGGGGGTCGGCCCAATATTTGGGTGAGGCTTGGGCAGGCCGAATAGGTAAGTTGAGGCCCTTAGGTTGGGCCAAATGGGTAGGTTTGGGCCTTGGGTCGGGGGCCAAATGGGTAGGGTGTAGGCGCTTGGTTCGGGCAAACTAGGCAGGTTGAGGCCTTGGGTTCGGGCTGAATAGGTAGGGTTTGAGGCCTTGGTTCGGCCAAATGGGTTAGGGCGAGGCGCTTGGGTCGAGCCAAATAGGTAGGTCGAGGCCCTTGGGTTTGGGCCAAATGGGTAGAGGGCGAGGCCTGTTGTGTTGGGCCAAATGGGTAGGGCGAGGCCTTGGTTGGGCCAAATGGGTAGGTTTTGAAGGCCTTATGGGAATTATAATGGTAACCAGAAACATTCTGAGGAGTTTGGGGGTGTGAGCGCTTTGAGGTGGATGGGCGGGGCACAGGCCAGGTGAATATGAGAGGATCCTATCGATCGCGTGCGGTGGACAATTTGGATTCGGTGGCAGGACATACCACAGTCCTTGTATAGACCATATATGAGGATCGACGCGAGGCAATTCCTCACCTCCCCAGCCAACCACCTCCAGAAGGTCCTGAAGAAGTAGCATCCGATGCAAGGTCAATGGTGCAGGAACGACAGAGGCCCTATAGATTATGGTGGGTAGGCAGAGCTGCAAGGTGGTAACGTGATCGTCCTGACATAATTGCGGTGGATTTACCGTAGAGAGAGATCGTCTTCATTGTTTGGTTCAGCAAGCTCAAACGCAGTTGAATGAGACAAGATGATTGTTATGGTGTTGGTCGGATCACAAGGCCAGAGAGACTAGAGACTGGAGTCCTCCAATGCGAGAAGGGCCATATTCATATATGTTATAGGAGAGATTGGTAGTTCCTGGGTGATTCCAATAGCCATGGACCATGAGGACAGGATGCCTGGCGAGTGGGTCGACGGATAACGATATCACCCTAGTTCGGGAGTAGCGCAGGGTCTAAATTCAAATGTTAGCAAGTTAGAAGGATAAATAAGGATGCCGACCTGTGTGTCGATGATAGAGAAGATGTATTTGTTTAACATCTAAATAAAGTTGAAATATGTATGTTGATTGGAGTTACGATAAAAAATAAGAATGTTTGTGTTTTATTTTCGTGTTTTGGAAAAAGGATAAAGAGGAATGTGATTAAATAGAAATACACATAACTATTTATATTTACCACATATGATAGGTGATGGTAGGGGATGGTCGAGCTAACCTTGGGAGAACCTATGTCTCCAAAGTGTTGCCTACATAGCCCATTGCACAAAGCAAGGAGGGGCTTCAGACCGATGTAGTTCTCCCTTAGGATCAGAGAGAGGCGAATTCAGGTAATTTGGTACGGTTTAGGAAATTGGTTGGTTGGTAAGAATATTGATATTAATATTGGTAAGGTAAGGTTGTTGGTGTCGGTAATGAATTGGTGATGTTGTAAAAGGTATAAGGGAAGCGAAGTTAGCCTACCCAAGTAGAAGGGAACCATGTTCCTGATTAAGATCAACACACAATCCTAGATGCAAGGCAAAGAGGAAAGAGTGCTCCGTAGGTGAAAAGAGCTAAAAAAACCACACAACATAGAACAAGCTTGAAGCCCTAGGTACTGTGCATAGACGAGAAGTCCATAGGTGAAAAGAGTTGTATGATCACAATATATCGGGTGTACGTTACGTCCCTTGAGTTGAAAAAAATGGTGAGGTGAGGTGGATGATATAGCTAAGGTACAGAGAACTTATTACAAAGTGAGTGTTCTGACGAAAGAGAACCTACCCTAAATAGACAAGTCCATGACCCAAAAAGTTCTTTTTGAATGAGGCTTTTATTTACTGAATATAGACTGATCGATGCAGGAAGTCTACAAGGGATATTGATTGTGCTATTCTTGAGGTCTTCATGAAGCTGATCAATGCAAGAAGCTTCTGATAAAGGCTAACTGTGTATAGCTGTCCTTCGAGGGAGCAGTCTATTTATAGTAGCAGATATGATTTTAGTGCATAGGCTGTCTTCGGGGGAGCAGTCTATATAGAATAGCAGCAATAATTCGGCATATAGTTGTCCTTTGAGGGAGCAGTCTATATATAATAGCAGCAATAGTTCGGCATATAGCTGTCCTTCGAGGGAGCAGTCTATATTTAATAGCAGCAATAGTTCGACATATAGCTGTCCTTCGAGGGAGCAGTCTATATTTAATTTAGATGACTAGATGTTCTTTGGCGTGAAGCATCTAGTTTGGTAGGAAGTTTTGACTATCAAGAAAATCCATAAGAATACGGCTTATTTTAAAATTTTGCAAGTCAAGCCACGACCTAGACTAAAAAGGAGAAGGCATCGGTTAATAGGAGGTGAGATGTGATCTTGAATTTTATTTGAGATGTAGGAAAACAAGTGTATGTAGCGGTAAATGAGCTCAAGGGACGAGCAGTAGGCAGATAAGAAGTGATATAACACTAATTTCAATAGTAGAATGGTCGAAGATGCAAGGCATTCAGGGGCTCAGGCTCAGGTTTACCATTAAGCGAAGCTAAACGATAAGTGCCTGATCCATAGGTGTGAGTGATTATATAAGGCCCAATCCAATTGGGAGCAAATTTTCCATGTTTTCTCTTTTCTAGTTTGGTGACATGTTGATTCTCTTTGAGGACAAGATCACCAACCTTAAAGGTACGCTCATGAAGTCGCTTATTATAAGCACGTTTGATGCGTTTTTGATAGATTTGAAGGTGATCAAGAGCTGTAAGATGACGTTCGTCAAGGATCTCCAATTGGGCTAACCGCTCTTGGCGGAAATCATCGTTGGTGAGAATATCCTGAAGAGATATTCTAAGGGAGGGTATTTGTATTTCGAGAGGCAAACAGCCTCGGTACCTGTATACCAAAGAAAAAGGTGTGGCATTAGTAGAGGTACGAATGCTAGTACGATAAGCCCAAGGGCAAAGGGAATGTGATCGTGCCAATTTCTTTCGGATTCATTGACAACTTTCATGAGGATTTTGGTTAGGGTTTTATTAGAAGATTCAGCCTGACCATTAGCCTGCAGATAGTAAGGCGATGAGAAACTAAGTTTGATACCAAAGTTGTCACAAAGGTCTTGTAACAACTTGTTTTAAAAGATTTACCATTATCTGTTATTAGGCGATGAGGAATACCAAAACGACAGATAATGTGATGGTTAATGAACTCTACAATTTTTTCTTTTTTAGTTGAAATGAGTGGAATAGCCTCCACCCATTTTGTGTAATATTCGGTTGCTGTGATAATCTATCGGTGACGTTGTGAAGAGGACAGGGTGAATCTCACCAATAAGGTCTAAACCCCATTGTGAGAAGGGCCAAAGATCTTGAGCGACCTGGAGCGGGTGGCTAGGAGTATGTTGAAGGTTGGCATGTTGTTGACACATAACACAACGCTTAACATATTCGTAGCAGTCGTTATTTAGAGTAGGCCAATAATAAACCAAGGTGAAGGATTCGTTGCTAGCCACTGGCAAGGCCACTAAAATGTCCACCACAAATCCCATCATGGACTTGTGTGGATGGTATAGGTGACCTCCGTGCCAGTTAGACAAGCGAAGGAGGATACCATCAAAGCCACGTTATAAAGGAGCTCCCCCCATAACTAAATAAGAGAACACGTTTACAGAAAAGGCACGTTTAGCTAGTACTAGGTAAGGTCAGAAGGGAGAACAGAGGTTTATAAGGTAGTCATGGAATTGGTGATACAAGTATCCTGGAGTTAGCAGACACAGATATTTATCGTACAACAACCGGGGCTGAATAAGATGGGGCAAAGAGTTGTTGGACCAAGACAAAAATGTCAGAGTCAGTTGATGAGGGCTGGAATTTGAGAGGCTAAGCAGCCATAGTATCCGCAAATTTGTTAGTAGAGCATGAATGGTTTGGATAGAATAGTGAGTAAATAAGGCTAGAACGCAAATCCACGTAGTGTTTGTATTTTTGAAGTTCCTCATTTTTGCATTATCATGTTGATAAGATGAGAGGGCCTCAGAAGATAGCATTTATGAAAAAAAAGTTAGGAGGGATAGATTGGTGATTTAATTCGACTAGTGGGTGACGATGGCAAAGTGGGTGATGATGGTTTGTTAGGGGTAACGTCGATTCTCTTCTCAGAAGGAAACGGTCACGAGGTTTCTTGTTCGATGTAGTGGTTTTCCGGAAATCTGAGACCACTACGATCATTGTGTTTGCGTGTGGTATGGGGATGAGCGTATGTCAGCCTTGTTTCATAAAGACCAAAACCAAAAGCCTTTCCAAGCACAGCGAGTCAAGAAGGTGAGGGGAAAAGAGACGATTGGTAAGGTATTGAAAAAATCGGACTGGAAAGGAACCACACCAAGAGGAGGCTCAGGGGCAACGGAAGATGTGTCGACACCCCCATACGTTTAGGTTAGTGCGGCAGTGAGGTGGTCCTAGGAGATTACTTCCCCCCACATGACGGTCATAGTTAGGATGGGCATGTACCTGTCCGTACTCCTGTGGGGTATGGAAAGAACTAACGTTATATAGGTGATACTCCTCCAGCGTAAGGCACTGAAAAACATCTACTAAGGGGTCCGTGGTTGGGATGTTAGCTGCGGGAAGGGAAGTGGTTTTTGTGAGGTGGTTTCAATCAGTTGAAGGCGTAGGTGCATTAAGGTACATGGTTAGGCACAATTGAAGAAGATGGTTGGTTGAATGAATGGGTGTCTTGATTGGTACCAGCACATCATTTGGGCGGTAAACATATTGCAGGTTTTAAAGGGGGGAGGATCAGCTTTTACGGTGTAGGACTTCCCTCATACTCAAATTTTATGCATCTATGTAAGGTTGAGGGAACGCATCCCATGCCTGGATCCAGGAGACCCAACAATATATATATTGGAACTCTCCCTCAGGACATAGAAGAGTTCAGGTAAAGTACGTGGTCCTACCGAATGTTTGAGGATCACGGTGCCTAGGTAGAGGTAATAACATCATTGAATGACCGCAACATGATGGATTGGCACACATGTAGCTAGAAGGATATTCATTTGTTGGAAGGCTTTGAAGAGATGATGTTTAGGCTAACGCCCCCGTCAATCATAACACGACATACCCGAATGTCCCAGATGTAAGCAGAGATGAAAAGGGCAGGGTCAGGGTCTTCTGTACCAAAGTCAACAATTTCATCTTTAGAGAAACTGACTACTGCAGCTTGTGGTACAGAGACAGAAGTGGTTGGGGAAGTGGGTTGTTTGGTGAGAGAGGCAACGTGATTGGGTGTTAGAATGGAGGCAACGGGCAGGGTTTCATTAGGTAAGACCTCGATCCCTTGAAGAATTTCACGAGAGCTTGTCGATGAGATTCAGAGTCTGAATGAGATCATATAGTGTCATTTGACGGTGATTTGTGAAGCTGTTTGATCATGGCTCGATGGGCAACTCCATTAGAGATGGGTAAGGCGGGTCCACTGAATAACCACTTTGGGGTGGTAGTGCAATCGGGATGCTAGACGGAGAAAGAGAGGACGCAGGTGTGCCTTCTTTCGCTTTCTCATTATTTTTTCTGCGCTCGAGTAGCAACATCTAATCATATTAATCTCGTAAACCTGAGATGAGGAGATGGTTGGATAAATTATGGTCTTCAAGAGGTGGGGTTGGTAAAAATGATAGATCGTGGTGAGGCGGGGATAGATGGTATAGGAGAGGGAATTGAAGCTAAAGGTCTCTCCCTTCGTAAGTTGTCTTTCTTAAACCTTTCTATCTGGGAGAGGTGACTGATGAAGGATGGTTTTTAAAGCTTGCATCCCTCCACATCATGTCCTGGTGTGCGGTGATAAGCGCAGATTTAGACTCATCGTAACCTACAGGCCGAGGGTTTAGACGGGTCATAAGGTCTAAGTGGGGGTAGGGAAATGGTCGCATTCTCTACCAACATGGCAAGGATTTTAGCGTAAGATCCTTGAGTGGGGTCAAAATCGGAGGAGGATAGCGGGTATTGGTTGTGGTGGGTTTCGGTAATGTTTGGGGCGTGGCTGGTTTGTATGGGTGGTGGTTTAGCCAAGGGGGTGTTGACACGTGGTTTTCACTAAATGTGGTTTCTTTGGCGCAGGAGCTTACAGTTCGGCTGGTTAGATGATGAGGCTACATATGACATGGTAGCAGGGAAACAACCACGGAGAAAGGGGAGTGACAGAAAATAAATCCTTTGATGATGGAGTTTGTTTAGGGTTGATGGGGTGGACAGGATACGTGGGGTGATAATGTTGATATACCCTTAGATCTTCGTATACGGTGCAGAAGGCAGTATGTCTTTTTAGAGAAAAGCACGGAGGTGTGATATATTGGTGCAAAGGTGGAAGGATGAGGTCCCAATATGGAAGGTAGGTATGACGATGAGGTTTTGATTGTGATAGAGGCAATGGTTGAGTGTGTCTCCTAGGTGGCGGGGGGCGGATTTATTTTTGGATAAATCTAGTCGCCTTAGGCGGTGTGTTAGACTGGGTATTGGTGAGGTCCCAAGTGTAGGGGAAGATTTGGTTAGGTTGATAGAGGTGGATGGATACTGAGTATAGATACGGGGGGTGAGAATGAGGACATAGGATTTTGAGTTTTCTGTAAACACTTTGGGTATATGGTAGATGTGTCAGGGATCGGTCATCTGCATTTGAGTAGAATAAGGGGTAATCAAACGTTCCCATAGGATTTGTCTATCCTCTGGGAGATCAGTCTTCAGGTTTGAATATGTAAATTTGGGTACGGAAGAAAGGTGGGGTTGTGATTCCAGTCCACTGTGGGTGTGATACAGTGAGTAGATGAGGCCTGTATCAATAGATGTTAAGAGGGTCAAACGGGTCCGTTGAAAAGAAGTAGGCGATGAGAACTAATAGGTAAGAGGGCGTGTTCGAGAGGATCCGTCATGGTTAAGAATTTGGTGATGTCGTGGCAAGAGAGTGCTGGAAGGGGGGAATGGATGAGAAAGAGGTGGCTGGCGCTAAGGATTCCAAAGGAGTGGCGTACCTTCCTCTTGTGCAACAAGAGGGGTAGAAGGGGAAATCTGGGAAATAGATAGATTAGATAACACTGTTCGCAGTCTTGTAGGGATGTGGTATAGCAGACTCATCGATGGGAAGAGAAGTCTGGGCAGTTAACTCCTTTATGGGGTAAAGGAATGATTTCGCTTTGGTTCGATGCTGGTAAAGGAGGTTCGGGCTCCTGTGTTAGTGAAGAGGCTTGATTCAAAATTTTCTCGATAGAGGCTTTGGGCTAGGTATCAAAGACTGCATGGATCTCATGAACACTCTCCTCAGCTAAGATATCCTGGTTTACGTTGCTATTGGAAGAGTGATTCGGGAATGGTTTGTTAAATATTTTCAAATCTCAGTTGGTAGGGGCATTAGGATTATCGAGGGTTATATCCCCTGCGTCAACCATTTCCTGCACTATGTTTTTCAACATCTTGTAGTTCTCATGACTGTGTCCCTTCACGCGGTGGAAGTTACAGAAGTCATTTTCTTTGTACCAGGAAGGTATGGCGCGAGTGGAATCAAAACCAGAATGAGGTTTAACAGGAGGTAATGTAATGGCTCCTTCTTTGAGCAATTTTTCCAATATCACACCATATGTTTCTTCTCCCAGGGAGTGTAGTTGATGGGCTCCGGATTTGTACTTATAGGTGGTTTTTGGTGGGGGCATTAGACGGTGTTTGAGATTTAAACCATCACCACGTGGACAGCTCCTTTTGATTTAGAAGAAGTGGACGCGTGAGGAGTGGTGGTATTTGTTTATTGGTAGAATCAGGAGTTTCGGAAATTGGGGTTTTTGTTGCGCAAACCGCAATTTCTCTTCTTCTAAAGGCTCGAATTTCTAGTTTCCGAGCCATGGTAAGGCCTCATACAATGTGCGGAAAAGTTTGAATTTGAAGAGTAGGGAGAAATGTGCTTAGCACATGCCCGTGTAAAAGTTGAACATAAGTTCAGCCTGAGGCAGAGGCATATGTAAGTTGGTTGATAAGCCCGCCATCATCCAACGAAATCTGCGATAGATTCGTCTTCGAATTATCAGATGGCATAAAGGTCGGTGATGGATACTTTCTTAGCAATGTTGATGGAGAAGTGCTCTAAGAAAGATTGGGCTAGTTGGTTAAAAGAGAAGATTGAGTGCTGGGTTAAAGCACTGTACCACTACAAGGCGGGTCTTGATAAGGACATGGGAAATGTGTGGAGTAGCAAGGCATCATCATGGGCAATCAAATAACAAGCATGTCTAAATGATCCAAGTGCTGTTGAGGATCTCTTTACTATTAAAACGAGTAATTCAGTAGTTCCCATTGAGGAGGATATGAGTGAAGGGGAACAGAAGGGTGAATGGGCTCCTGACAAACTTGCTCGTATGTCAAGGTGCTACGACTTCCTGACACAGAAGCCTCTAGATTTTGCATTTTGTCCATCATTTGTTTGATGAAATCTATGGTTGGATGAGATGATGGTGCGGTTGTGGCAAATGGAGGAAAATTGGGCCAAGGGCCTCCACTGGACAATGGTGGGGTTAAGTGTTGATAAGGTATGGAGGATGAATATGTTGAGGCAACAGAATAGGGATGTCCCATAATAGGTGTTGAGGTTACTGGATAGGTGTATGGGAATGAAAAGGTAGGCGATCTTGCAGGAAAGCTCGTTGGATAGGTGAAGAGAGCAAAGTCATCAATGGGTAGTCTGCAAGGAGCTAGGTAGGGGCATCGTTGGTATGAATGTGGGGTTGTGGGGTCCAAGATTAGCCAAAGAAAAGCCAATCTGAGTCGTATGAACCTCTGAAGCTGTCAGATTGGGAGACGGTGCTAGAGATGCAGGAAGCAAGGCGGTATTATCAGGCAGAGTGGGAGCTAAATGAGCAGCTATACTAATAGGCATACCAACAAGGAGCTGACCATCAGGCGTACGGTCAGGGGTATGGGACAAATAGTATTGTACAGCGCTAGAATTAGCATCCAGAAACTTGGCAAAGTCCTTGTCTCCTACAGGAATTTGGGGGATCTCATTGGTGTCTGTAGGATTCCCCACAGAATGTGAAGGGGGTGATTCAGATAAAGAAACAGAGCAAGCATGTGAAACCATGGCGGCGGCTTGCTTTCGAGTGATAACAACCATGGACAGGTGTTCACAGTAGGGTTTCAATCTATCCGGAACAGAAACAGCCTTAGAATGGTGAAATTGGCAGGTTGCTGGTTTTGTCAGGGGTTGTAGAAGACAGTAACCGATATCGGTCTAGTATCCGATGTCGGTTATACTATAGCCGACGACGTCGGTCAGGTAACCGATGTCGGTGTAAGAAGTCTGGTGTTAACAAGATATAAAGGTTGCTAATTTGATTTTTAACAACGTTTAGTATACGTGTCCAATTATTGATCACAGAAGACAGATTATGAGAAAGAAAACAGAACTAAAAACAAGCAAGATGCACACACAAATCCAGAGATTAACCCTAGGGTTAATTTTAATTATCATGGGCTTATGCCTTTAGACGTAGAATGATGTCAGAATCCTAAACAAGAGACTTAGGGGAAATGTCAAGTTGTTTTGGTTATAAGGTTACCTCAATCGGGCGGAGGAATACCGCGGAAAAAAAAGGGGATGTTTGAGCTGTTGTGTTAATTGTGAAGTGATTCGGTATGTGTTGTGCAGTGAATGTAAGATTAATTTCCTATCAATACTGTGGATATCACCCCCACGTGTATGACCAGTTACTTAATCTACGTTCACTAGAATTGAAAAACAACAAGCAGGAATGCAATGCACGTGTTTTAAGTTTTAAACCCAAATCGAAAATTATGTTCGATGAAGCAAGAGAGATGACTTTCACTAATGCGAAACTAGGAAAGCAAGACAAATTCTTTACGAAATATATAACAAAAAGCAACAACAAGTATGCTTCCTGAAAATGAAAATAAGCAAGAGAAACAGAAACCCAAGATGGGTCCCACCGGGCGTGCCAAAATGTTTCACTGGAATGATTCGTTCCTTTTAGAAACAGATAAGGTTAGGGGCTAAGAGGAATACCTGTAGAATGTCGAGATGGTGTGCGCGTACCGTAGAGAAAGATTAGGCTGATTACGAAGAACTCCTTTTTGTCTTAGAAGGACTACCTGCAAATAAGAACACAAGAGCACAAGATTTTGATTAGACAATAAATGAGGAAACAGCCTTGGGCCCAGGAAATATAAAACTTCCTTTCGAAGGTGGTCAGTTTCCCTGCTAATATGAATTAACACAAAAGACTGTAAAATATCAATTAAGTTGCTTCGTTGTACTGGGTAGGGGAAAGGCTGGTTTTCTGGTTTTGATCGGAGGAACCGATGCCGGTTACTGATACCGATGCCGGTTACTGATAACCGATACCGGTGGGTTCTAGGATCTGTAGGTTAGTTGCTTTGTGGGGTAGTTGTGTTGTTTGTAAGGCTGTATATAGGTGGTATTAGGAAATAAGGTGATGAGAGGTAGATGAATGATAGTTAGAGGTAATATGCATGCTGGGTAGTGGATTCAGGGATGGATTTATGAGGACTGTAATTCAAAAGGCATAAGAAATGTTTATAACAGAGGACATGCAAGATGTGACTTACTGGTTTTGACGAAGATGCAAGCTGATCTCCTTTGCTGTAAACACTTCTGGTATTTCCACTCATCTCTGCTCGGTCAAGTGAAGATTTGGACTCTCTTTTTTGCTCCCAATGATCTCTGTTGATTCAAAAATCATTCGACCTGATCCCAAAAATGAAATTCTGATCCTTTGTTTTTGGTTTGGGGAGCCCATTTACAGGGAACCGATGGCGGTTGCGTAATTGATGGTGGTCGAGTAGGAACCGGCGTCGGTAAGGAAAAAGTAGTCTATTTTTAGTAAAATAACCCACCTTCCCTGCTTTTCTCCCGAGAGATCAGTTGCAGGCTTGGTCAAGTGGCTAGAAAGTCAGTTTTGGGTGCGAGTAAGGAGGCATTAGTTATGGATGTGAGTATAGACCAAGCCATAAGTCTTAATTAGGTTAGTTTAGGGTTAGGGCTAGGTCATGATGAGGTGGCAAAAATGAGGTGGCAGGTAAGGTGATGTGGATTTATCAATTACAAGGTAATTAATAAATAATTGTGTAAGGTTTAGGTGATGAGGTTAAGTTGCGAGATGAGATGCGGGTCACAAGGGGTCGTAAGATAGAAATTTGGTGTCTCCAACGTCGTCGTGGTGGGATGGGTGGTGGTGGTCCAGCTGGTCCAGCCCCTCCTGCTCCTCCTGCCTGTGCCATAGCTCCAATTCTGATCTGCTGGGTCCCCGGCCAATCAACTGCTGCCTCCTCCTCACTCGGGCCCCGCAAACAACTCACTCCTCCAGCAAAATAGCTCCACCTCACTCAATAAACCTCCAATCTCAACTCTCCACGTTAGACAAGTCAATTTGGTTTTCAAAATAAAAAAGTGACAATGACAAGCCGTATTTTTCTTTTTATAGGTTTTTCACCCTTAACCAATATCGGTTTCATGTTGCCCTAATGAACCGGTATCGGTCCCTTAACCGATATCGGTCACGTAGAATCGACATCAGTTTTTTCTTCCAACTTTCCCCCAATTTTTTGACCTTATTTACCATTTGCCCCTTTTTAACCACATATCGCCTATATCCACCTTTGCTGAACACCATTTGTTTACAAACCGGCCCGACCCAAGGCCTCGCCCTAACAAACCAGCCTGACCCAAGGCCTCGCCCTACCCTACCGGCCCGACCCAAGGCCTCGCCCTACCCTACCGGCCCAACCCAAGGCCTCGCCCTAACAAACCGGCCCGACCCAAGGCCTTGCCCTACCTTACCAGCCCGACCCAAGGCCTCGCCCTAACAAATCGGCCTGACCCAAGGCCTCGCCCTACCCTACCCAGCCTGACCCAAGGCCTCGCCCTAACCAATCCGCCCGCCCCCCAAAAAAAAATGTAAAGTCTTCATGCCAATCAAATTGATTTTATTTGCAAGCCTCCACTTACACCTCAAGGATAGCCAATTAAATTTTTGTAAGAAAGTACACTTACACAAGCAAGATTGACAAGCAAAAATGCATTTAAGATGCAAAAGTAAACACTCCAATCAAGATAAAGTTGGTATGAATCTTTTAATGGGTGTGGGACAAGTTTATCTTGTCCCACAAGCTTCTAATAATACCCTCCAAGTACAAATTCAGAGTTTCAAGATGGTGAGGTGTTTTATACTCCAAAGATCAACTCTCTTACACACATTAAATGCAAGGATCAGCACATTAATAACTATATTTAAGCAAGTCTCATTTAAATTTATTTTTCACATTCTATTTAAATAAGGAAATGGACACATTCAAAAATAAAACACATGCAAGATAACAATAAAAGAAGGACCACATACTAACTGTAGACACCAAATTTGTGTCTTACGACCCCTTGTGACCCGCATCTCATCTCGCAACTTAACCTCATCACCTAAACCTTACACAATTATTTATTAATTACCTTGTAATTGATAAATCCACATCACCTTACCTGCCACCTCATTTTTCCACCTCATCATGACCTAGCCCTAACCCTAAACTAACCTAATTAAGACCTATGACTTGGTCTAGACTCACATCCATAACTAATGCCTCCTTACTCGCACCCAAAACCGACCTTCTAGCCACTTGACCAAGCCCGCAACTGATCTCTCGGGAGAAAATCAGGGAAGGTGGGCTATTTTACTAAAAATAGCCTACTTTTTCCTTACCGATGCCGGTTCCTACTCGACCGCCGTCGGTTACGTAACCGCCATCGGCTCCCTGTAAATGGGCTCCCTGAACCAAAATCAATGGTCGAATGATTTTTGAATCAACAGAGATCATTGGGAGTGAAAAACAGAGTCCAGATCTTCACTTGACCGAGCAGAGACGAGTGAAGAAACCAGAAGCGTTTGCAGCAAAGGAGATCAACTTGCATCTTTGTCAAAACCAGTAAGTCACATCTTGCATGTCCTCTGTTATAACATTTCTTATGCTCTTTGAATCACAGTCCTCCTAAATCCGTTTCTGAATCCACTACCCAACGTGCCATTGCATCTAACTGTCATTCTTTTACCTCTCATCATCTCATTTCCTAATATCATCCATAAACCAGCCTTACAAACACCATAGCTACCAAGAAGGTCCTAGGCCCAACCGACGTCGGTTACCAGAAACCGGTATCGGTTACCCTGACTATAACCAAAAACCAGCCTTCTCCTACCCGTTTCAACCAAGTAATCTAATTGATATTTTGCAGTCATTTGTGTTAATTCATATTAGCAGGGAACTGACCACCTTCGAAAGGAAGTTTTATATTTCCTGGGCCCAAGGTAGTTTCCTCATTTATTGTCTAATTAAAATCTTGTGGTCTTGTGTTCTTATTTGCAGGTAGTCCTTCCAAGACAAAAAGGAGTTCTTCGCAGTCAGCCTGATCCTTCTCTACGGTACGCGCACATCATCTCGACATTCTACAGGTATTCCTCCTAGCCCTAACCCTTATCTGTTTCTAAAAGGAACGAAACATTCCGAGCGAAACATTTTGGCACGCCCGGTGGGACCCATTTTGGGTTTCTTTCTTTCTTACTTGCTTTCATATAGGGAGCATACCTGCTGTTTTCTTCTTCTAAAGATATTCATAAGGTTTTGTATTATTTTGGTAAAAGAACTTGCTTTGTTTTTGCATCTTGCATTAGTGAAAGTCATCTCTTTTGCTTCATCGAATATCATTTTCGATTTGGGTTTAAAACACGTGCATTGCATCCTTGCTTGTTGTTTTCAATTCTAGTGAACATAGATTAAGTAACAGGTCGTACACGTGGGGGTGATATCCACGGTATTGACAGGAAATTAATCTTACATTCACTGCACGACACATACCGAATCACTTCACAATTAACACAACAGCTCAAACATCCCCCCTTTTTTTTTCCGCGGTATTCCTCCGCCCGATTGAGGTAACCTTATAAGCCAAAACAACTTGACATTTCCCCTAAGTCTCTTGTTTAGGATTCTGACATCATTCTACGTCTAAAGGCATAAGCCCACGATAATTAAAATTAACCCTAGGGTTAATCTCTGGATTTGTGTGTGCATCTTGCTTGTTTTTAGTTCTGTTTTCTTTCTCATACTCTATCTTCTGTGATCAATAATTGGACACGTATACTAAACGTTGTTAAAAATCAAATTAGCAGCCTTTTTATATCTTGTTAGCCCAGACTTCTTACACCGACATCGGTTACCTGACCGACGTCGGCTATAGTGTAACCGACATCGGTTACTAGACCGATATCGGTTACTCTCTTTTCCAATTCCTGACAAACCAGTAACCTACCAATTTTACCAGTCTGAGTTTATTTCTATTCCTGACAGATTGAAACCCTACTGTGAACTCCTGTCCATGGTTGTTATCACTCGAAAGCAAGCCGCCGCAATGGTTTCACATGCTTGCTCTGTTTCATTACCTGAATCACCCCCTTCACATTCTGTGGGGAATCCTACAGACACCAGTGAGATCCCCCAAATTCCTGTAGGAGACAAGGACTTTGCCAAATTTCTGGATGCTAATCCTAGCGCTGTACAATACTATTTGTCTCATACCCCTGACCGTACGCCTGATGGTCAGCTCCTTGTTGGTATGCCTATTAGTATAGCTGCTCATTTAGCTCCCACTCCGCCTGATAACACCGCCTTGCTTCCGGCACCTTTAGCCCCATCTCCCAATCCGACAGCTTTAGAGGTTCATACGACTCAGATTGGCTTTTCTTTGGCTAATCTTGGACCCCACATATCATTACCACCGACTGCCCCTACCTCATCTCTCTTGCAGACTACTCCATTCATGACTTGCTCTCTGCCACCTATCCACACGAGCTTTCCTTCTCAAGCTCCGCCTACCTTTTCATTCCCATACACGTATCCAGTAACCTCAACACCTTATATGGGACATCCCTATTCTGTTGCCTCAACATATTCATCCTCCATACCTTATCAACACTTAACCCCACCATTGTCCAGTGGAGGCCCTTGGCCCAATTTGCCTCCGTTTGCCACAACCGCACCATCATCTCATCCAACCACAGATTTCATCAAACAAATGATGGACAAAATGCAAAATCTGGAGGCTTCTGTGTCGGGAAGTCGTAGCACCTTGACATACGAGCAAGTTTGTCGGGAGCCCATTCACCCTTCTGTTCCCCTTCACTCATATCCTCCTCAATGGGAACTACCGAAATTTACTCGTTTTAATAGTAAAGAGGATCCTCAACAGCACTTGCGATCATTTAGACATGCTTGTTATTTGATTGCCCATGATGATGCCTTGCTACTCCGCACATTTCCCATGTCCTTATCAGGACCCGCCTTGGAGTGGTACAGTGCTTTAACCCAGCACTCAATCTTCTCTTTTAACCAACTAGCCCAATCTTTCTTGGAGCACTTCTCCATTAACATTGCTAAGAAAGTATCCATCACCGACCTTTATGCCATCCGACAATTCGAAGACGAATCTATCGCAGATTTCGTTGGACGATGGCGTGGCCTTATCAACCAACTTACATATGCCTTGCCTCAGGCTGAACTTATCAAAATTTTCACACGAGCATGTGCTAAGCACATTTCTCCTACTCTTCAAATTCAAACTTTCCGCACATTTGATGAGGCCTTTACCATGGCTCGGAAACTAGAAATTCGAGCCTTAGAAGAAGAGAAATTGCGGTTGCGCAACAAAAACCCCAATTTCCGAACTCCTGATTCTACCAATAAACCAAATACCACCACTCCTCACGCGTCCACTTCTTCTAAATCAAAAGGAGCTGTCCACGTGGTGATGGTTAAATCTCAAACACCGTCTAATGCCCCACCAAAAACCACCTATAAGTACAAAGCCGAGCCCATCAACTACACTCCCTTGGGAGAAACATATGGTGTGATATTGGAAAAATTGCTCAAAGCAGGAGCCATTACATTACCTCCTGTTAAACCTCATTCTGGGTTTGATTCCACTCGTGCCATACCTTCCTGGTACAAAGAAAATGACTTCTGTAACTTCCACCGCGTGAAGGGACACAGTCATGAGAACTGCAAGATGTTGAAAAACATAGTGCAGGAAATGGTTGACGCAGGGGATATAACCCTCGATAATCCTAATGCCCCTGCCAACCGAAATTTGAAAATCTTTAACAAACCATTCCCGAATCACTCTTCCAATAGCAACGTAAACCAGGATATCTTAGCTGAGGAGAGTGTTCATGAGATCCATGCAGTCTTTGATACCCAGCCCAAAGCCTCTATCGAGAAAATTTTGAATCAAGCCTCTTCACTAACACAGGAGCCCGAACCTCCTTTACCACCATCGAACCAAAGCGAAATCATTCCTTTACCCATAAAGGAGTTAACTGCCCAGACTTCTCTTCCCATCGATGAGTCTGCTTATACCACATCCCTACAAGACTGCGAACGGATGTTATCTAATCTATCTATTTCCCAGATTTCCCCTTCTACCCCTCTTGTTGCACAAGAGGAAGGTACGCCACTCCTTTTGACATCCTTAGACGAGAAATCTCTTGCACCGACATCACCAAATTCTTTAACCATGACGGATCCTCTCGAACACGCCCTCTTACCTATTAGTTCTTCATCACCTAATTCTTTTTAACGACCAGTTGACCTCTTAACATCTATTGATACAGTGCCTCATCTACTCACTGTATCACACCCACAGTGGACTGGAATCACAACCCACCTTTCTTCCGTACCAAATTTACAATTCAAACCTGAAGACTGTCATTCTCCAGAGGATAGACAAATCCTATGGGAACGTTTGAGTACCCCTTATTCTACTCAAATGCAGATGACCGATCCTGACACATCTACCATATACCCGAAGTGTTTACAGAAACTCAAAATGCCTATGTCCTCATTCTCACCCCCCGTATCTATACTCAGTATCCCATCCACCTCTATCAACCTAACCAAATCTTCCCCTACACTTGGGACCTCACTAATACCCAGTCTAACACACCCGCCTAAGCGACTAGATTTATCCAAAAATAAAGCCGCCCCGCCACCTAGGAGACACACTCAACCCGTGCCTCTATCACAATCAAAACCATCATCGTCATACCTACCTTCCATATTGGGACCTCATCCTTCCACCTTGCACCAATATATCACACCTCCTGTGTTTTCTCTAAAAAGACATACGCCTTCTGCACCTATACCGAGATCTAAGGGTATATCAACATTATCACCCCACGTATCCTGTCCACCCATCAACCCTAAACAAACTCCATCATCAAAGGATTTATTTTCTGTCACTCCCCTTTCTCCGTGGTTGTTTCCCGCTACCATGTCATCTGTAGCCTCATCATCTAACCAGCCGAACGTAGCTCCTGCGCCAAAGAAACCACGTTTAGTGAAAACCACGTGTCAACACCCCTTGGCTAAACCACCACCCATACGAACCAGCCACGCCCAAACATTACCGAAACCCACACAACCAATACCCTCATCCTCCTCCGATTTTGACCCACTCAAAGGATCTTACGCTAAAATCCTTGCCATGTTGGTAGAGAATGCGACCATTTCCCTACCCCCACTTAGACCTTATGACCCGTCTAAACCTCGGCCTGTAGGTTACGATGAGTCTAAAATCTGCGCTTATCACCGCACACCAGGACATGATGTGGAGGGATGCAAAGCTTTAAAAACCATCCTTCGTCAGTCACCTCTCCCAGATAGAAAGGTTAAGAAAGACAACTTACGAAGGGAGAGACCTTTAGCTTCAATTCCCTCTCCTATACCATCTATCCCCGCCTCACCACGATCTATCATTTTTACAACCCCACCTCTTGAAGACCATAATTTATCCCAACCATCTTCCTCATCTCAAGTTTACGAGATTAATATGATTAGTGTTGCTACTCGAGCGCAGAAAAACAATGAGAAAGCGAAAGAAGGCACACCTGCGTCCTCTCTTTCTCCGTCTAGCATCCCGATTGCACTACCACCCAAAGTGGTTATTCGTGGACCCGCTTACCCCGTCTCTAATGGAGTTGCCCATCGAGCCATGATCAAACAGCTTCACCAATCACCCGTCAAAATGACACTATATGATCTCATTCAGACTTCTGAATCTCATCGACAAGCTCTCGTTGAAATTCTTCAAGGGATCGAGGTCTTACCTAATGAAACCCTACCCGTTGCCTCCATTCTAACACCCAATCACGTTGCCTCTCTCACCAAACAACCCGCTGCCCCAACCACTTCTGTCTCTGTACCACAAGCTGCGGCAGTCAGTTTCTCTGAAGATGAAATTGTTGACTTTGGTACAGAAGACCCTGACCCTGCCCTTTTCATCTCCGCTTACATCTGGGACATTCGGGTATGTCGTGTTATGATTGACGGGGGTGCTAGCCTAAACATCATCTCTTCAAAAGCCTTCCAACAAATGAATATCCCTTCTAGCTACATGTGTGCCAATCCCATCATGTTGCGGTCATTCAATGATGCTATTACCTCTACCTTAGGCACCGTGATCCTCAACATTCGGGTAGGACCACGTACTTTACCCGAACTCTTCTATGTCCTTGAGGGAGAGTTCCAATATAATATATTGTTGGGTCGTCCTTGGATCCAGGCCATGGGATGCGTTCCCTCAACCTTACATAGATGCATAAAATTTGAGTACGAGGGGAAGTCCTACACCGTAAAAGCTGATCCTCCCCCCTTTAAAACCTGCAATATGTTATACCACCCAAATGATGTGCTGGTACCAATCAAGACACCCGTTCATTCAACCCAACCATCTTCTTCAACTGTGCCTCAACCATGTACCTCAATCGCACCTACGCCTTCAACTGATGAAACCACCGTCGCAAAAACCACTTCCCTTCCCGCAGCTAACATCCCAACCGCGGACCCCTTAGTAGATGTTTTTCAGCGCCTTACTGGGGGGTATCGCCTATATAACGTTAGTTCTTTCCATACCCCACAGGAGTACGGACAGGTACATGCCCATCCTAACTATGACCGTCGTGTGGGGGAAGTAATCTCCTACGGACCACCTCACTGCCGCACTAACCTAACGTATGGGGGTGTCGACGCATCTTCCGTTGCTCCTGAGCCTCCTCTTGGTGTGGTTCCTTTCCAGTCTGATTTTCAATACCTTACCAATCGTCGCTTTGCCCTCACCTTCTTGACTCGCTGTGCTTAGAAAGGCTTTGGTTTTGGTCTTTATGAACAAGGCCGACATACGCTCATCCCCATCACCACACGCAAACACAATGATCGTAGTGGTCTCGGATTTCCGGAAACACTTACATCGAAAGAACCTCGTGACAGTTGCCTTCTGGAAGAGAACGACGTTACCCCTAACAAACCATCATCACCCACTTTGCCATCGTCACCCACTGAGTCGATAAATCACGAATCTATCCCTCCTAACTTTTTTTTTTCATAAATGCTATCTTCTGAGGCCCTCTCACTTATCAACGTGATAATGCAAAAATGAGGAACTTCAAAAATACAAACACTACGTGGATTCGCTTCTAGCCTTATTTACTCACTATTCTATCCAAACCATTCCACGCTCTACTAACAAATTTGCGGATACTATGGCTTGCTTAGCCTCGCAAATTCCAGCCTCATCAACTGACTCTGACATTTTTGTCTTGGTCCAACAACTCTTTGCCCCATCTTATTCAGCCCCGGTTGTTTGTACGATAAATATTGTGTCTGCTAACTCACAGGATACTTGGTATCACCAATTCCATGACTACCTTACAACCTCTGTTCTCCCTTCTGACCTTACTAGTACTGGTAAACGTGCTTTTCTTAAACGTGTTTCTCGTTATGTAGTTATGGGGGGACTCCTTTATAAACGTGGCTTTGATGGTATCCTCCTTCGCTGTCTAACTGGCGCGGAGGTCACCTATACCATCCAACAAGTCCATGATGGGATTTGTGGTGGACATTTTAGTGGCCTTGCCGTGGCTAAACGAATCCTTCGCCTTGGTTATTATTGGCCTACTCTAAATAACGACTGCTACGAATATGTTAAGCGTTGTGTTATGTGTCAACAACATGCCAACCTTCAACATACTCCTAGCCACCCGCTCCAGGTCGCTCGAGATCTTTGGCCCTTCTCACAATGGGGTTTAGACCTTATTGGTGAGATTCACCCATCCTCTTCACAACGTCACCGATGGATTATCACAGCAACCGAATATTACACAAAATGGGTGGAGGCTATTCCACTCATTTCAACTAAAAAAGAAAAAATTGTAGAGTTCATTAGCCATCACATTATCTGTCATTTTGGTATTCCTCATCGCCTAATAACAGATAATGGTAAATCTTTTAAAAACAAGTTGTTACAAGACCTTTGTGACAACTTTGGTATCAAACTTAGTTTCTCATCGCCTTACTATCTGCAGGCTAATGGTCAGGCTGAATCTTCTAATAAAACCCTAACCAAAATCCTCATGAAAGTTGTCAATGAATCCGAAAGAAATTGGCACGATCACATTCCCTTTGCCCTTTGGGCTTATCGTACTAGCATTCGTACCTCTACTAATGCCACACCTTTTTCTTTGGTATACGGTACCGAGGCTGTTTTGCCTCTCGAAATACAAATACCCTCCCTTAGAATATCTCTTCAGGATATTCTCACCAACGATGATTTCCGCCAAGAGCGGTTAGCCCAATTGGAGATCCTTGACGAACGTCGTCTTACAGCTCTTGATCACCTTCAAATCTATCAAAAACGCATCAAACGTGCTTATAATAAGCGACTTCATGAGCGTACCTTTAAGGTTGGTGATCTTGTCCTCAAAGAGAATCAACATGTCACCAAACTAGAAAAGAGCAAACGTGGAAAATTTGCTCCCAATTGGATTGGGCCTTATATAATCACTCACACCTATGGATCAGGCACTTATCGTTTAGCTTCGCTTAATGGTAAACCTGAGCCTGAGCCCCTTAATGCCTTGCATCTTCGACCATTCTACTGTTGAAATTAGTGTTATATCACTTCTTATCTGCCTACTGCTCGTCCCTTGAGCTCATTTACCGCTACATACACTTTGTTTTCCTACATCTCAAAATAAAATCAAGATCACATCTCACCTCCTCTTAACGATGCCTTCCCCTTTTTAGTCTAGTCCGTGACTTCAAAATTTTAAAATAAGCCGTATTCTTATGGGATTTTCTTGAGTCAAACTTCCTACCAAACTAGATGCTTCACGCCAAAAGAATATCTAGTCATCTAAATTAAATATAGACTACTCCCTCGAAGGACAGCTATATGCCGAACTATTGCTGCTATTAAATATAGACTGCTCCCTCGAAGGACAGCTATATGCAGAACTATTGCTGCTATTAAATATAGACTGCTCCCTCAAAGGACAGCTATATGCCGAATTATTGCTGCTATTCTATATAGACTGCTCCCCCGAAGGACAGCTATGCACTAAAATCATATCTGCTACTATAAATAGACTGCTCCCTCGAAGGACAGCTATACACAGTCAGCCTTTATCAGAAGCTTCTCGCATTGATCAGCTTCGTGAAGACCTCAAGAATAGCACAATCAATATCCCTTGTAGACTTCCCGCATCGATCAGTCTATATTCAGTAAAATAAAAGCCTCATTCAAAAAGAACTTTTTGGGTCATGGACTTGTCTATTTAGGGTAGGTTCTCTTTCGTCAGAACACTCACTTTGTAATAAGTTCTCTGTACCTCAGCTATATCATCCACCTCACCTCACCATTTGTTTCAACTCAAGGGACGTAACGTACACCCGATATATTGTGATCATACAACTCTTTTCACCTATGGACTTCTCGTCTATGCACAGTACCTAGGGCTTCAAGCTCGTTCTACGTTGTGTGGTTTGTTTAGCTCTTTTCACCTACGGAGCACTCTTTCCGCTTTGCCTCGCATCTAGGATTGTGTGTTGATCTTAATCAGGACATGGTTCCCTTCTACTTGGGTAGGCTAACTTTCGCTTCCCTTATACCTTTTACAACATCACCAATTCATTACCGACACCAACAACCTTACCTTACCAATATTAATATCAATATTCTTACCAACCAACCAATTGCCTAAACCGTACCAAATTGCCTGAATTCGCCTCTCCCTGATCCTAAGGGAGAACTACATCGGTCTGAGGCCCCTCCTTGCTTTGTGCAATGGGCTATGTAGGCAGCACTTCGGAGACATAGGGTCTCCCAAGGTTAGCTCGACCATCCCCTACCATCACCTATCATATGTGGTAAATATAAATATTTCTGTGTATTTCTATTTAATCACATTCCTCTTTATCCTTTTTCAAAACACCGAAAATCAAAACACAAACATTCTTATTTTTATCGTAACTCCAATCAACATACATATTCAACTTTATTTAGATGTTAAACAAATACATCTTCTCTATCATCGACACACAGGTCGGCATCCTTATTTATCCTTATAACTTGCTAACATTTATTTAGACCCTTGCGCCTCATCCCGAACTAGGTGATGATCGTGATCGTCGACCCCTCTCGCCAGGCCTCTCTGTCCTCAATGGTACCATGGCTATTGGTACCACCCACTGATCTACCAATCTCTCCTGTAACATATGAATACGCCCTCTCGCATGGAGGACTCCAGCCTCTAGTCTCTCCGCCCGTGACTCCGCAACCACTAACAATCCTCTTGTCTCATTCACCTGCGTTTGGAGCTGCTGAACCAAACGCTGCAGACGATCTCTCTTTGCTATAATCACCGCTATGTCAGGATGATCACGTACACCTTGCAGCTCTGCTACCCACCATAATCTATAGGCCTCTGTCGTTCCTGCGTCCATTACCTTGCGATCGGCTGCTACTTCTTCAGGACCTTCTGGAGGTGTTGGCTGGGGAGGTGAGAATACTGCCTCTGCGTCGATCCTCATATATGGTCTATAAGCCTGTGGTATGTCCTGCACGAATCCAAATTGTCACCGCACGCGATCTATAGGAATCCTCTCATATTCACCTGGCCTGTGCCCCGCGATCCACCTCAATCGCTCTACACCCCTCAACTCCTCAGCTATGTTCTCTGTTACCATATAATTCCCGTAAGGCCTCAACCTACCCATTTGGCCCAACCCAAGGCCTCGCCCTACCCATTTGGCCCAACCCAAGGCCTCGCCCTACCCATTTGGCCCAACCCAAGGCCTCGCCCTACCTATTTGGCCCGACCCAAGGCCTCGCCCTACCCATTTGGCCCGACCCAAGGCCTCAACCTACCTATTCGGCCCGACCCAAGGCCTCAACCTACCTATTTGGCCCGACCCAAGGCCTCGCCCTACCCATTTGGCCCGACCCAAGGCCTCAACCTACCCATTTGGCCCGACCCAAGGCCTCAACCTACCTATTCGGCCCGACCCAAGGCCTCAACCTACCTATTTGGCCCGACCCAAGGCCTCAACCTACCCATTTGGCCCGACCCAAGGCCTCAACCTACCTATTTGGCCCGACCCAAGGCCTCGCCCTAACAAACCGGCCCGACCCAAGGCCTCGCCCTACCCTACCGGCCCGACCCAAATCCATGTTATCCACCATCTGTAGTTTTTTGTTTCAATAGAGCTCACGCGGGTTGTAGTTTTTTAGCATGATGAGGGTCCTTGACGGATGTTGATCTTAATCAGGACATGGTTCCCTACCACTTGGGTAGGCTAACTTTCGCTTCCCCTATACCTTTTACAACATCACCAATTCGTCACCAACACCATCAACCTTACCTTACCAATATTAATATCAATACTTTTACCAACCAACCAATCGCCTAACCACACCTAAATTTCCTGAATTCACCTCTCCCTGGTCCTAATGTAACACTCTGATTTTATATGTTAACTTGGTGAATGTTTTACATACTGTTATACCTGTTGGAATGAAAGCAAACATGTTAAGATATGTTTTGATCTTAAGAGAATGTGTTTCTAATTTGGATTCTTGCATACTGTGATTTATTGCATGGGACAGCAAATATTGTACTTGTGTGTTTGCTGATGTGACGACAGATTGTCGTATACTTGCTTGCTCTTATTGCTGGTTGACAGCATACCCTGAATCAATTCTATTGATTCAAGTATGATGGGGTTCTCTTGTGATTTCTGTGTCGATCCACACTTGAACCGAACCCGAAATTGTTAGGAGCGTGCAGCGCCTGATTGCAGGTGTGAACAGCTAGCACGTAGATGCCAATGACAGGGGTTCGATTCTTGAACCCTGTACTATCGAACTTGGGACCTCGTAAGGTGAGAAACACCTGGACACGGGTGACCTTGGCACGTAATTTGAAGGACGTAACGTCCTGCTCTGCGTTAACACGAATGTTAGTAAGGAGGCTAGATGGAGGGTGTTTAGTGTTAGTGGTTAGTGTGAATTAAACCTAAACTAACCCTAAGGCCTAACATACACCCTACACCACTATCCTAAATGGATTTTTAAATTACAAAAAAAAAAGGGGAAAATTTAACCTAAGTTCTAAAACCTAAGGTTGAACTAAGACCTAGGTCGAATGATTTATGTAACCTAAACTAATCCTAAACTAAGGGGTACGCAGACCCTTGGGAGGAAAGGGATAAGGATGGAAAGGGCATTCATTGGCATTTAAGGAACTGTCCCTTTGTGGACGACGCCAGTTTTGGCGGGGCAGGTAAGGAATTTAGAGGCATCTATTTTGAAATAGAGCCAAATTCAGTTTGCATGGAAATTTTGAAATTTAGAACTCGCCAACCCGAGTGGCGGTGGCGTGGAAAGTAAGGAAAAAGGGGTGAGCCTTAATTGCATTAATTGTTTCGGTCCTCGCAACCAGCTCGCCTTGGAAAAAGCATGAGGTAATTTGATCTTTCATTGTTTCGATTTGGTTTGGCCGAAGTTGCTCTGCATTTGGTTTCTTTAGTCTGGTTCAGTCGAACCAGCTCTTGGCATTTGACATTTTCTTGGAAGTTTCGAGGCTGTTGATAAGCCTGAAGAAGAAAGGAGTGCTGGGAATTTTGTGTTGTCGTTGTGGAAGAAAAACGCGGCAAATAAGGTTTTCATCGAGCTCTGAAAAGAGATTTCAGGCATGTTAAGCCCTTCTCTTTAAAATTCTTGCTTTGATTAAATGTTTCATTAAAACAACCCTGCTCTTGGGTTGGGATTGCATGATTGCTGTTGAGTTGATTTGGAAATGGATTTTGTTGGTTGGTTTGCTTCTTTTCTTTGGGAAATGATAAGGAGATTTGCTTCTGGTTGCTCTGCCTTGATTTGTTCTTGCTCGAATCATGTTGGAAATGATTTTCAGTATTGATTGTTGACTGTATAAATGGTTTGAAATGTGGATATTCCTTTCACTGTTCGTGTTGTTCGAAATTGGAATAGGCTGTGCAATCACCCCTTATGGTGAAATTGTTTCTTTAAGTGCAATATTTTCTTGCTGTTATATGGGGAATTGTCCTTGCATGTAAACAAAAAGAGACAAGTGGAGATACAGCCGTGTATATTTCTATGAATTGGGTTTCATTGAATCTTGCTGTCATTTGGGAAACAATATGGAAATATTGTCTTGACTGCTGAGTTTTATTGTCTTGTAATTCTCGAATGATGTATCTTCCTGTGTGTTGGACGTTTGACAGTAATGGGAAATTCATTGAATATATATATATATATATATATCTTGTGACTGTACACTTTTTTTTTATGAGTTGTTTCCACTATTGAACAATCATTTATTGCTAACGAACTGGAAGGAAGGGAATAATGGTTGATGAAGTAGTTCTTATAGAAATTTTCTTTAAGAAAGTAGACCCTTCTTCTTGTACTATTTGGATTTTGGATGGAAGTGGCATTCGGGTTTACTGTGAGTAATTGAACTCAAACCATAGGAAGTTTAAGCAATAATATCATTACTGTACCTTTTCTTGAGTAGGAACTAAGCGAATACGTATTGGGTATTCGTGAAATAGGGAAAAAGATAACTGTTTTTCCTTCTTAAATTTATCTCTGGATTTCGTTTCTCCTTGTTGAAAGAATAAGGTGGTTTCACTGTGTTATATAAATGCTGTTTGGTCTTCTTATACGGATTGTTGACACAGTTTCCACTTGATTGAATTCTATGCAAAGAATGATTATATTTCTATATACTATAATGGAAAAATGGATTTCATTGCGTCTTATGGTTGAGGTTTTTCATTCTGGTTGAACTATCTGGAGAATGCGAACTTGATTTGGATTTTGTGGAAATAAATGTAAAAAAATTTGGGATCTAATTTGTCTTCTGAGTTTGCTCTGGCTGTACTGAGCTCATGCAATTAACACCTGGTTCGGGTTTGCAATTATAGAAGTATGGACAGTTGAATATGAGTTGTTTGTGGTATTGGATTGAACGGTATAGGCTTTGAGAGTTTGTTTTCGATAAGAACGACTGTTCTGTTATCCTTATAATGAGCTGTCTTGTTTGAGATGAACACGGATTAGGTGTTTGATTTCGTTTTGAACAAATGGTGTTTCATAGTGAAATTAAAAGGGAATGAATTCTTTTTCTGCCTGCTGTTTTAACCTGATGAAATTCATCGTCATGTGAATAATGGATTGTTGTAGGTAACAGTAATGAATAAATGTTATTCTGAATGAGGTACGTTACTAGAATTAGATCATTATGTGATTAATTGACTGCATGGTTGAAATACTGTTTCTGTTTAGCATGCAGCGAAAGAAATATGATTTTCTTTATTCTGGCAAATATATGGTATGTAACCTTATATTGTTTGATCTCGGATGTACCGAATGTTGTACTAATCTATTTTGGATCTTTATATGAGTCTGAATCCAAAAGAAATATGGGTATGGATGATGAATTCTTTCTTGATTTCATGTTTAAAGCTGTTTATAGATGAAACTATTCTCACTGCCAGAGAGTGAATTTCGAGTGGATTTTGTAAGTTTCACTCTGAACTATTATCTTAGAATTGAATTTCGTTTGGATTCCACTTTTAGGACAGTCATGTGGAAGGGAATAGAGATATGAATGAATGTTATAGAAAAATGATCTTTCTTCTTTCATTTAGTTGGAATTCTGGAATTCGTGAATGATGAATTTTGTAGAGCTAAGATGGGAGCTACTATATGCATTGCTCATTCGCCTTCTTGTTTGTACTTGAATGCTCTAAATTTAACATACTTCATGAACGGAAAGGAAAGTAATGGATTTATATTCAGTTAGTTTCATCCTTTGCATTTGTTTTTAATGAAAGGCGTGGAAAAGATAACTGTATGCTGTATAGGCAGCAAGCTACTTGAATTCCTAACTTTACAAATTTTGTAAATTGATACTTGCAATGATTATGTGGAAATGGGACAGCAGTCCCTTGGCTGAGTTGTGATGATATTTTTCTGATAGATTAGTGGTTATGCTGATCTCTCTTTTGTGCTTTTTGAGATCGATGTTTGTGCTGTTGTTTCATAAAAGCAGGGTTCTTTTATTGAAAACAGTTAGTTGAAGCATCTTATTTTAAGGATAAGTGCTTAAGGTGCTCAGTTCATTGAACTGACCCGTGTAATTCATTTTGCAGATGGAATTTGATTAGAATGAAGACTTGGCTGTCTTCTGATGCCTCTTGATAAAATATAAATTAAATTGTAACTGTTTCTTTTTCTTCCTCTTTGAGGAATTGTGAAAGAAGAAAATATATTCTTCTGTCCGTGAGTTGTATGGATTCTTTGTAAAAACTATACCCAATCAGTTGGATTGGCAAATGTACAAATTATGACTTGAAATATTGAATACAGTTACAAGTGTGATATTTTCAATAATTATATCAGTTTGATATTGCTGTTTAAATTGGAAATATGGTGTTAATTTCCTGATTTGGAATTGTTTCATTATCCTTGGATGGATGTTGAATTGAAACTGATAATTATTCTTACTTAAATACAACCTTTAAGTTGAATAAGTGCAATTAATTCATACTTGGGTAAAGATGGATTTTGAATTGACATTAAAAAGAATTAAGAGGAATATGATTTCCATAACCAGAGGGTATTCAGGATTAGCTTAGGAGCTAAGGAATATCAATTTAAACTGGGAGTATTTGAACTTCGTTTTCAAACCTCCATTAATGGTCCCGTTTGATAAAATTCAGAATAAAGGTTAATAGGATGCATATATCCATAACTAATGGATCCTTAACTATATGACGTTGAAGGGAGAATAAATGAATTCATTCTCGAAGGATTAGACCTCGTTTGAATGACGTCTAATAAGTTAATATTCTGAAATAAGTTGCAGTTGGGAAACATCTTGGTTAAGTTTAATAGGTTAAACTTACTCATGTCCGTCGGTACGGACTACTTAATCTAACGATTAAGAAATAAACCAAGTAAGGAAATGTAGCTCTTCGATACGAAGGAAGACAGATACATAACGAACTGATGGACAGTTTAGTCCCTTTTAGTTATATGCAACTGCAACGGAAACGAGGATCAAGGGATCAGCGTGGATGCTGAAAATTGCTTAAACCATTAACTCGTGGCTAAGTCACTTGGGCAGGATGTGTATTCTCGTTGGGAGAATTCTGCAGGACATTGGTATACGCCAGCTACATCAAGGTGTCTTCATGAAGACGGGGTCTTCACGACGACACACTGTTGCAGCTGACATATCGCAATGCCCTTCCGAATTAAAACATTTAGAATACATAGGTTGAATGTGTAGATCTTAACTGGGGTGGAGACAGGGTATGATCTGGTATACGGAGCGACTTCGGAATACTAAAGGATAAGTCAGACACACGGAGTCTTGGGGTAACGACACCGTATGTCTGTGTATCTTTAGTTACCAGGAGTGCCTTCCTATACCTGCTCATATTACTGGCTGGTATCGAAAGTTTAAAACTGGAACTTAAACCATGAGGACTGGTAGGAACCAGGAAAGACCATTCTAGATAACAGGTGAAGTGAAGTGAAGGACGTATTCCGTAGATGTGTATCACATTCAAGGAATATGATCATGCAAAGCATGTGAAAATCTTTGGCCAAAGTATCGCAATTACTGGTTGCATTGTCCTTATCACTTAATTTAAGATGCAGGATGTCAGATGAATATCAGTAACAGATATTCAAGATAGGCTTCTTAAATGGATCACTTCGATAACTGGGGAAGGTTATGAGAACAGTTATATAAAATATACTATGCATAAACAGACATGAAGGATCGGTTGTTGCCGAGTCATGTACATGAAGGATCGGTTGTTGCCGAGTCATGAAATGAAGGATCGTTGAAACTCCGAGCCATGAAAATGGAAGATCGGCAATTCATCGAGTCATTTACAGCAGCATACAGAATCTGTTATGAGATTGAATGGCATTGAATGTGTGTTCCATATTGTAAATATGTGAACAGGGAACATTTCGTTTTTGAAAGAAATTGTATGATCCAAACTGTGTGGTTTGGGCAGAGAACAATTACTAAATCTCGAACGTGTGTTTGAATTTTATAATTCATAACAGAGAATGTTATATACAAAAAAAAAAAAAAAAATTTCCCCTTGTTCTGGTGTTTTAAATTGGGGATGTTACATCTTGGTATCAGAGCTGAAGGTTACAGCTCTTGGACCTAATGAGTCCACGTTATTAATAAAGTTTACATTTTCTTATTGAACAGAAAATGGTCAGGACAAGAGGGAATGCTGCGAATAACCCGTTGCAGGGTGGAGAAGCAGCAACTGCCCAAAAGCTGGATGAAATCCTTGCTGCCCTACTTGATACGAGGGATCGTTTGACTGTACTGGAACAGCAGTCAATGGGCAATGAAGAGGAGGTGAATGAAGCTGAAATAAATGATCAGCTGCCTCCTGTGGACAACATCAACGGAGGGAATCCGGGTGTTGATGATAATAATATAATTGCTCCTAATCCCCCTGAAAATAAAAGGGCAAGATTAGCAGCCGAACTTACAAATGATATAAAGAGAATAAGTCCTCCAAAGTTTGATGGAACAACTCTTGGGGACGGAGCTGAAAACTGGCTCAGTGAAATGGAGAAATACTTTGCAATAAGAAACTTCTCTGAAGAGACTAAAGCGATATGGGGAGCATATCAGCTTTCTCATGAAGCATCATCCTGGTGGGACAACCGTAAGGTTGAGCTGAATATTGTCGAATCAGACATAACTTGGGATCAATTTAAGGGATATTTTAGGCAAAGATGGCTGCCTCAACTCTATTTTGATAGGAAAATGACTGAATTTCAGAACTGGTCGCAAGGAAGGCTGTCGGTGACGGAATACTGGGAAGGGTTTACTAAACTCCTTAAGTATGTGCCGCAGTACCAAGCTGACGAGAAGTTCAGAATACGGAAATTCATAATGGGACTGAATCCCATCATTGGTGGCGAAGTGGATGTCCACGGCCCAACCACCATGGATGGAGTTGTTGAAAAGGCAATCAGACAGGAACAGAAATTGAGAGCAATCTCTGCTCACAGGGAAGAGATAAGGAAGAAGATTCCCAATCCTTCTTCGTCTCTTGCACCAAAAAGGGGACCTTGGAAAAGGTTTGGTGTGAAAAATAAAATTGTTGTAGATAACAACAAGAAACCTGTGATGAACAGACCTGTAAATAGTGTGCGGAATAGCTTTCCAAAAGTTAATGGCATTGGACAGAAGTCCTATGGAAGCCAGAACGATAACTTTAAGGCTGGTAACAAATTTGAACCTAGAAAAGGGCCAGCTGGAGGATGCTTCAACTGTGGAAAGGACCACTATGCGAATCACTGTCCTCTGAAGAAGGATGATCGCGGACAGCAGCATAGGATACATGCTGCAGTGTCTAACCGACAAGCTGAAAAGCAAGTGACGCCCATAGAAGTTACTGGTAAGCTATTCGGTAAACCTGTAGTTGTACTTTTTGATACTGGAGCTACAGAATGTTTTATTTCTGCTAAACTTGCTATGAAATTAAAAAGAAAGGCTGCGAGAATGGATAAAACATGGACAGTGCATTATGGGAATAATGCTGTCCACACAGTTGAAATGTGCCTTTTTGGGGCAATTCTTGACCTGCCTGGGTTCTCCACCGAAGTTGACTTGTATGTCACTCCTCTAGGATCATATGATATCATTATTGGAGTTAACTGGTTGGCTGAACATAAGGCAAAGGTTGACTGTTATGAAAAACAAATCTGTTGCCTTGATGATCTGCAGAAAGCAGCAGTCATTCAAGGTGTAAAACGGGAAGTTGCAGTTAGGAAACTGACGGCTATGCAACTAAAGAGGGCTAAAAACAGAGGCTGCACTTTGTATGCGGTAAAAATGACAGAAAATGAAATAGAAGATAATGATTTCATGGAAAAGTATCCATTGTTGAGGGATTTCCGTGATGTGTTTCCGGAGGAATTGCCGGGTCTTCCGCCCAAACGTGAGTTTGACTTCGCTATAGAGATCAAACCAGGAACGGAACCCATATCTAAGGCACCTTATAGAATGACTACCATTGAGCTGGTAGAACTGAAGGCTCAGTTACAAGAACTTCTGACTAAGGGGCTGATCAGACCGAGCGTCTCACCTTGGGGAGCGCCGGTAATTTTTGTAAAGAAAAAGGATGGCACCTTGAGGCTGTGCATTGATTACAGAATGCTGAATAAAGCAACCATTAAAAATCGATACCCACTTCCAAGAATCGATGATCTGTTTGATCAGATGCGAGGAGCATCAGTCTATTCAAAAATAGATCTGCGGTCAGGGTACCATCAGCTAAGAATAAAAGAGGAAGATATTCATAAAACAGCTTTTAGAACGAGGTATGGGCACTATGAGTTCACGGTGTTGCCTTTTGGGCTGACTAATGCACCTGCCGCCTTCATGAATCTAATGAATAACATTTTTCAAGAATACTTAGACAAGTTTGTGCTTGTATTCTTAGACGACATTCTTATATACTCTAAAAATGTCGAAGAGCACCAAGAACATCTCAGGATAGTGCTGGAAATCTTAAGAAAGAGGAAGTTGTATGGCAAACTGTCCAAATGTTCCTTTTATAATGCAGAGGTGCATTATTTGGGACACGTTATAAGCAAAGACGGGATAGCTGTTGACCCTTCAAAGATCACAGCTATAACTGAGTGGCCTGCACCTAAGAACGTGCACGAAGTAAGGAGCTTCATGGGCTTGGCTGGATATTATAGAAAGTTCGTTAAGGACTTTTCAAAAATTGCTGCCCCAATCACTTCGTTGCAGAAGAAAGAAAAGAAATTTGTCTGGACAGGACAAATGTGAATCTGCCTTTAAAAAGTTAAAGGAGCAGTTAACTACAGCACCTATTTTGACTGTACCTGATCCAAATGGAGATTTTATGGTTGTAACGGACGCCTCAGGAGAAGGCCTTGGGGGTATTTTGTTACAGAATAACCATGTTATCGCTTATGAAAGCAGAAAGCTTAAGTTACATGAACAGAACTATGCTCCACACGATCTTGAGCTCGCTGCCATAGTACATGCGCTTCAAATATGGAGGGCATTACCTTCTTGGCAAGCCCTTTGAATTAAAAACAGACCACCTGGGGCTGAAGTATATTTTTACTCAGCCAAATCTGAATGCAAGGCAACGAAGATGGTTAGAATTTCTGTCTCAGTATGATTTTGATATAAGCTATATTAAGGGCAAGGAAAATAGAGTAGCAGATGCTCTGAGTCGAAGGAAGCATATCTCTGCTCTTATAACGTTAAGAACTCAGTTTAAAGATGAGGTAAAAGATGCCTTAGAATCAGATCCCTATTTTCAGCAAGTCAAATCAGCACTTGCTGCAGACCCGCAGGACAGCAGGTATAAGGGATTTCGTTTTGATAACGAAGGAGTTCTGAGGTTTGAAAACCGGGTATATGTACCTGTGGCCAATGACTTAAGAGGGAAATTGCTCACTGAATTCCATAATTCACCTTTTTCTGGACACCCTGGCATCACAAAAATGCTTGCTGATCTTAAGCAGCAATATTTTTGGAAGGGAATGAAAAAGGATGTGGTAGAGTTTGTAACACACTGCTTGGAATGTCAGCGTGTTAAAGCGGAACATATGCACCCTTCTGGATTATTGTATCCCCACAGCATTCCGCAGTATAAGTGGCAAGTGATAACGATGGATTTCGTTCAAGGATTGCCTATGTCAAGAAATAAACATGACATTATCCTGGTTGTAGTCGACAAATTGACCAAAGTGGCACACTTCATTGCTGGTAATTTAAAGGACGATGCACCAGTTTTAGCAAGAAGATTTGTACATGAAATCTTCAGGTTGCATGGAATACCGGAATTAATCATATCGGACAGAGATCCGAGGATGACATCAAGGTTTTGGCAAACCGCTTAATGCAGCCTTGGGAACTAAATTAAACTTCAGTTCTGCATATCATCCAGAAACGGATGGACAGACTGAGAGAGTTAATCAAGTTTTAGAGGACATGCTGAGGATGTATTGTATGGACCAGCAGTATAAATGGGAGGAATACCTTCCAGCTGGTAGAATTTGCTTACAATAACACCTATCATGCCTCTTTAAAAATGGCGCCCTTTGAAGCATTGTATGGAAGAAAATGCAGAACCCCTGTCAGCTGGGACAGCGTTGAGGACAGAGAGGTAATTGGGCCAGAAATCCTTATGGAAATGGAACAGCAAATCAAAATGATTCGGGAACATCTAAAGGAGGCTGCCAATAGGCAGAAGAGCTATGCAGACTTGAAGCGGGTTGACAGGCATTATAAACTTGGAGAGAAGGTCTTTCTTCGGGTGAAGCCGAAAAAGAGCTCCATAACTTTTGGCAAGGCTGCCAAGTTGTCACCACGTTACGTGGGACCTTTTGAAATTATTGAAATAATCAACCCTGTAGCTTATCGTCTAGCATTACCTCCTGCTTTGTCTCAAATGCATGATGTTTTTTCATATTTCTTTGCTTAAG
The DNA here is from genome assembly GCA_019776745.2 of Taxus chinensis. Lineage (NCBI taxonomy): Eukaryota > Viridiplantae > Streptophyta > Pinopsida > Cupressales > Taxaceae > Taxus > Taxus chinensis. The sequence continues at coordinate 98,094,750 of CM034155.1, forward strand.
AAATACGTGACAGATCTATCACATGTGCTAAATTGGAATTCCTTGCAGGTCCAAGACCCAGGAATAATCATGGTTAAGCCCATTCGAGTGTTGGGAACTCGCCAGTTGTACTTGAGAAATCGCGAAGTGAACCAATGTAAGGTCCAGTAGGACCAGTTCAGCGAGGAAAGTGCAACTTGGGAGAATCTCGAAGAAATGAGATCTACTTTTCCACATCTGTTTAACTTGAATATGAAATTCAGAGAACTGAAAATTTTACCAAATTTAGACAATTATTAGTCTATTGTACAGTTGTCTTAAAACGTTGTTTTTAAGAGAGAATCTGTTTTTGGTATGAACTTATGAATGAAAGAACAATAACTGAATTTTGTTCTATGAACTCCTTGATTTGTAAAATCTGATCATCGGGACGATGATTCTTTAAGGAGGGAAGAATGTAACACTCTGATTTTGTATGCTAACTTGGTGAATGTTTTACATACTGTTATGGCTCTTGGAATGAAAGCAAACATGTTAAGATATGTTTTGATCTTAAGAGAATGTGTTGCTAATTTGGATTCTTGCATACTATGATTTATTGCATGGGACAGCGAACACTGTACTTGTGTGTTTGCTGATGTGACGACAGATTGTCGTATAATTGCTTGCTCTTGTGCTGATTGACAGCATACCCTGAATCAATTCCATTGATCCAAGTATGCTGAGGTCCTCTTGTGTTTTCTATGTAAATTCACACTTGAACTGGACTAGGATTATTATAAACGTGCAGCGCCTGATTACAGGTGTGAATAGCTAGCACGTAGATGCCAACGACAGGGGTTCGATTTTTGAACCCTGTACTGTCGAATTCGGGACCTTGTGGGGCGAGAAACGCCTGGACACGGGTGGCCTTGGCATGTAATCGGAGGGACGGAACGTCCTGCTCTGCGTTAACGTGGGTGTTAGTAAGGGGCTGGAAAGGAAGATGTTAGTGTTAGTGGTTAGTATGAATTAAAACCTAAACTAATCCTAAGTCCTAACATGCATCCTACATTACTAATCCTAAGTGGATTTTTTTTTTTAAAAAAAAAAAAGGGGAAAATAAAACCTAAGGCTAAACTAAGGCCTAGGTTGAACACTTTATGCAACCTAGACTAATCCTAATCTAAAAGGGCGCGCAGACCCTTGGAAGGAGAGGATAAGGATGGAGGGGAGTATTCATTGGCATTAATTGAAAAGTCCATACGTGGACAGCGCCAGTTTTGGCGGGGCAGGTAGGAGATGGAGGTATCCATTTGGAAGCTTGGCTAAGTTCATTTGCATGGAAAAATTTAAAATTGGAGACTTGCCAACCCAAGTGGCGGTGGCGTGGAAAATAAGGAGAAAGGCAAGCCTTTATTGCATTAATGGTTTTTGGTCCTCGCGACCAGCTTGCCTTGGAAGCAGCATGAGGAAATTTTGATTCTCATTTTTGTTGATTCGAGCTTTTTGCAAAATTGCTCTGCATTTGGTTTCTTGGTCTGGTTTAGTCGAACCAGCTCTTGCATTTGACATTTTCTTGGAAGTTTTGAGGCTGTTGATCAGCCAAGAAGAAGGAAGAAAGTGCTGGGAATATTGTGTTGCCGTTGTGGAAGAAAAACGCGGCAAAACGAAGCTTTCTTCGAGTTCTGGAAAAGAGATAACAGGCATGTTAAGCCCTTCTCTTTAAAATCTTTGCTTGATTTAAATGTTTCATTAAAACAACCCTGCTCTTGGGTTGGGATTGCTTGATTGTTTTTGAGTTGATTTGGAAATGGATTTGTTGATTCTTGCCTTCTTTTTCTTGGAAAATGATAAGAAACGGCTTTGGTTGCTCGGCCTTGAATTGTGGTTGCTTAAATTTGGTTGGAATAGGAATTACCGTTGTGGTTGCTGACAGTGTTGTAGAAAGAAATAAACATTTTCTTCCTCTGTACATGTGGTATGGAATGGACAGGCTGTATAAACTATTCCTTATAGTGTAATCGTTCTCCTTGATGTTGTGCTTGGAACTGCTATTACCTGTGAAGAGAAAAATAGAATTACAGTCGTGTTTTGTTGCTATGATTTGGGTTTCCTTCCTTTCTTGCTGTCATTTTTGGAAATAAAGGGGTACAGTCGTCCCCTTTGTTGTTGTGGTTAATCCGTCCTTGTAATTGATTGGTTGGAAACACTTCTTCGACGTACGGGTTTGTTGACAGTATGGTGTACGAAATAGATGTTTTATAGGAACAGTACAGGCAGTGCGAATTGTTTTATTGTTGTGTGATTGTCTTTGTCACCTGAACTTTTGAGATAAAATGGTGAAGGTAGTGTGAACGGCTTGGCTTGTTTCTGTACTGAAGTTTCATTGAAGGAAATGAGATCTTTTGTTGCTGTATGCTGTTTGGAATTAAAAAGAATATCATTTCTTTTGAGCTTCATGGAATGGGTATTCACTGTTTAGAGTTTTATATCCTGAACCGGTAGACTGTATGGTTGTTTTCACCACTATGATAATGCTCTTGTCATATGGTCTTTCGTGATATGATGGTACAGGATGTATGAGAAGTTTAAGGTCGTTTTATACTGAAACTTCTTTTGAAAAGGAAATAATTTCTTTTCTCTCTCTGCTGTGTTGATTATTATGAATACAACATTGTTTTCTTTATAAGCACACGAATGGTCTTGGGAAAAGAAAGGATGACACGTTTGGCTGTTCATTTTCTTTCTTGCTTAAAAGGGATAAGATTTCTCTCTCCCCTTGCTATTTCGGATTATGAAGAAATGGTATCTTGAATTTTAAAGGAATGGACATTAAAATTTTATATGAATGTTCGTGAGAGTTGGAAAAAGGAATAGTTTTTCCTTCTGAACTCCTTAATGAAATATGACTCTTCTTACGGTGTAGATAAGATGGATTCGTTGTGTTTTCTTGATACTGTTCGGTCTTCTTAATCAGATTATTGACGCAATTATAAACTAGTTTTGTATTCTGTGCAATGAATGATTATAAATTCTTCTTGCTGTAACGAAGGTTGATCCCATTGCGTCTAGCAGTCGAAGTTTGACCTTCTGATATTATTTTGTTTTTACTATCTTGAGAATGCAAATGTGGCTGGAATGTTCATTGCTGTAGCTTGTTGGATTGCAGCTGTACTGGCTATGTGAGATGCTTATCAATGAGAACGTTTACGCTGTTATCTGTCTGAGTTGAGTTGTCTTGCTTAGAAAAACGTGATTGAATGTTTTTACTTCATTCTGAAAACAATGATTGTTCTTAATGAAATAGTAGAGAATGAATTCTTCTCTTTTTTTTGCTATTTGGAACTCTGAAAGTAACATTGGAGTTTACTGTGCATATGCCTCGATCTTGCTGTAGGTAACAGCAATGTACAACTTGTTATTAAGAACTATATGTGTTCAGAGGTATAAAAGATTATATGAATATACATACTCGTGTGGTTGCAAAATTGTTGTTGGTTAGCTATACAGTGTAAGAAGTAGGGAATCTTCTAGTATAGCAAATACCTAGTATACATATTGATATGGTTTGCTCCACGATAAATATAATGTCTTACTAACCTGTTTGGCATTCATATGAACTGGAAATAAATGAAATTATTCTTGCTGCCAGAAAGTGAATTCCGAGTGGATTTTGTAAGTTTCACTCTGAACTGTTATTTTGATTTGTCTTTCGTTTGGATTCCACTGTTAGGACAGTCATGTGGAAAGAAATAGAGATATGAATTAATGTTTTAGGAAAATGATCTTTCTTCTTTCGTTCGGTTAGGAACCTGGAATTCGTGAATGAAGAAAATTATAGTGCTTAGATGAGAGCTACTATATGCATTGCTGTTCGCTTTCTTGTTTGTACTTGAATGCCTTAAAATTAACATGCTTCATGAACGGAAAGGAAAGTAATGGATTTATATTCAGTTAGTTTCATCCTTTGCATTTGTTATTAATGAAAGGCGTGAAAAGGATAACTGTATGCTATATAGGCAGCAAGCTACTTGTATTCCTAACTTTACAAATATTGTAAATTGATACTTGCAATGATTATGTGGAAACGGGACAGCAGTCCCTTGGCTGATTGTGATGATGTTTTTGATAGTTCAGTTGTTATGCTGATTTCTCTTTTGTGACTTTCTAGATTGATGTTTGCTGTCGTTTCATAAAAGCAGGGTTCTTTTATTGAAACAGTTAGTTGAAGCATCTTATTTTAAGGATAAGTGCTTAATGTGCTCAGTTCATTGAACTGACCCGTGCAATTCATTTTGCAGATGGAATTTGATTAGAATGAAGACTTGGCTGTTTTCTGATGCCTCTTGATTAAATGTAAATTAAATTGTAACTGTTGCTTTTATTCCTCCTTGAGGAATTGTGAACGAAGAAAATATGTTCTTCTGTCCATGAGTTGTATGGATGCTTTGTATAAACTATACCCAATCAGCTGGATTGGCAAATGTACAAATTATGACTTGAAATATTGAATACAGTTACAAGTGTGATATTTTCAATAATTATATCAGTTTGATATTGTTGTTTAAATTGGAAATATGGTGTTATTTCCTGATTTGGAATTGTTTCATTATCCTTGGATGGATGTTGAATTGAAACTGATATTTATTCTTACTTAAATACAACCTTTAAGTTGAACAATGCAATTAATTCATACTTGGGTAAAGATGAATTTTGAATTGACATTAAAAAGGATTAAGAAGAATATGATTTTATAATCAGAGGGTATTCAGGATTAGCTTAGGAGCTAAGGAATATCAATTTAAACTGGGAGTATTTGAACTTCGTTTTCGAACCTCATTAATGATCCCGTTTGATAAAATTCAGAATAAAGGTTATTGGATACATATATCCATAACTAATGATCCTTAACTATATAACGTTGAAGGGAAATAAATGAATTCATTTCTCAAGGATTAGGCCTCGTTTGAATGACGTCTAATAATTTAATATTCTGAAATTAGTTGCAGTTGGAAACATCTTGGTTAAGTTAATAGGTTAAACTTATTATGTCCGTCGGTACGGACTGCTTAATCTAATGATTAAGAAATTAACCAAGTAAGGAAATGTAGCCCTTCGATACGAAGGAGACGATACATAACGAACTAATGGACAGTTTAGTCCCTCTTAGTTATATACAACTGCAACGGAAACGAGGATCAAGGGATCAGCGTGGATGCTGAAAATTGCTTAAACTAATAACTCGTAGCTAAGTCACTTGAGCAGGATGTGAATTCTCGATGGGAGGAATTCTGCAGGACATTGGCATACGCCAGCTACAACAAGGTGTCTTCATGAAGACGGGGTCTTCATGACGACACAATGTTGCAGCTGACATATAGCAATGCCCTCCCGAATTAAAACATTGAGAATACATAGGCTGAAAGTGTAGATTTTAGCTGGGGTGGAGTTAGGGTATGATTTGGTATACAGAGTGACTCCGGTATACTAAAGATAATCAGACACACGGAGTCGTGGGGTAACGACACCGTATGTCTGCGTATCTTTAGTTACCTGGAGTGCCTTCCTATACCCGCTCATATTATTGGCTGGAATCGAAAGTTTAAAACGGAACTTAAACGATGAGGACTGGTAGGAACCAGGAAAGACCATTCTAGATAACAGGTGAAGTGAAGTGAAGGACGTATTCCGTAGATGTGTATCACATTCAGGAATATGATCATGCAAAGCATGTGAAAATCTTTGGCCAAAGTATCGCAATTGCTGGTTGCGTTGTCCTTATCACTTAATTTAAGATGCAGGATGTCAGATGAATATCAGTAACAGATATTCAGATAGGCTTCTTAAATGGATCACTTCGATAACCGGGGAAGGTTATGAGAACAAGTATATAAAATATACTATGCATAAACAAACATGAAGGATCGGTTGTTGCCGAGTCATGTACATGAAGGATCGGTTGTTGCCGAGTCATGAAATGAAGGATCGTTGAAACTCCGAGCCATGAAAATGGAAGATCGGCAGTTCATCGAGTCATTTACAGCAGCATATAGAATCTGTTATGAGATTGAATGGCATTGAATGTGTGTTCCATATTGTAAATATGTGAACAGGGAACATTCGTTTTTAAAAGAAATTGTATGATCCAAACTGTGTGGTTTGGGCAGAGAACAATTATTAAATCTTGAACGTGTGTTTGAATTTTATAATTCATAACAGAGAACGTTATATATAAAAAAAAAAAAAATTTCCCTTGTTCTGGTGTTTTAAAATGGGGATGTTACATCTTGGTATCAGAGCTGAAGGTTGCAGCTCTTGGACCTAATGAGTCCACGTTATTAATAAAGTTTACATTTTCTTATTGAACAGAAAATGGTCAGGACAAGAGGGAATGCTGCGAATAACCCGTTGCAGGGTGGAGAAGCAGCAACTGCCCAAAAGCTGGATGAAATCCTTGCTGCCCTACTTGATACGAGGGATCGTTTGACTGTACTGGAACAGCAGTCAATGGGCAATGAAGAGGAGGGGAATGAAGCTGAAATAAATGATCAGCTGCCTCCTGTGGACAACATCAACGGAGGGAATCCGGGTGTTGATGATAATAACGTAATTGCTCCTAATCCCCCTGAAAACAAAAGGGCAAGATTAGCAGCTGAACTTACGAATGATATAAAGAGAATAAGTCCTCCAAAGTTTGATGGAACAACTCTTGGGGACGGAGCTGAGAACTGGCTCAGTGAAATGGAGAAATACTTTGCAATAAGAAACTTCTCCGAAGAGACTAAAGCGATATGGGGAGCATATCAGCTTTCTCATGAAGCGTCATCCTGGTGGGACAACCGTAAGGTTGAGCTGAATATTGTCGAATCAGACATAACTTGGGATCAATTTAAGGGTTATTTTAGGCAAAGATGGCTGCCTCAACTCTATTTTGATAGGAAAATGACTGAATTTCAGAACTGGTCGCAAGGAAGGCTGTCGGTGACGGAATACTGGGAAGGGTTTACTAAACTCCTTAAGTATGTGCCGCAGTACCAAGCTGACGAGAAGTTCAGAATACGGAAATTCATAATGGGACTGAATCCCATCATTGGTGGCGAAGTGGATGTCCACGGCCCAACCACCATGGATGGAGTTGTCGAAAAGGCAATCCGACAGGAACAAAAATTGAGAGCAATCTCTGCTCACAGGGAAGAGATAAGGAAGAAGATTCCCAATCCTTCTTCGTCTCTTGCACCAAAAAGGGGACCTTGGAAAAGGTTTGGTGTGAAAAATAAAATTGTTGTAGATAACAACAAGAAACCTGTGATGAACAGACCTGTAAATAGTGTGCGGAACAGCTTTCCAAAAGTTAATGGCATTGGACAGAAGTCCTATGGAAGCCAGAACGATAACTTTAAGGCTGGTAATAAATTTGAACCTAGAAAAGGGCCAGCTGGAGGATGCTTCAACTGTGGAAAGGACCACTATGCGAATCACTGTCCTCTAAAGAAGGATGATCGCGGACAGCAGCATAGGATACATGCTGCAGTGTCTAACAGACAAGCTGAAAAGCAAGTGACGCCCATAGAAGTTACTGGTAAGCTATTCGGTAAACCTGTAGTTGTACTTTTTGATACTGGAGCTACAGAATGTTTTATTTCTACTGAACTTGCTATGAAATTAAAAAGAAAGGCTGCAAGAATGGATAAAACATGGACAGTGCATTATGGGAATAATGCTGTCCACACAGTTGAAATGTGCCTTTTTGGGGCAATTCTTGACCTGCCTGGGTTCTCCACCGAAGTTGACTTGTATGTCACTCCTCTAGGATCATATGATATCATTATTGGAGTTAACTGGTTGGCTGAACATAAGGCAAAGGTTGACTGTTATGAAAAACAAATCAGTTGCCTTGATGACCTGCAGAAAGCAGCAATCATTCAAGGTGTAAAACGGGAAGTTGCAGTTAGGAAACTGACGGCTATGCAACTAAAGAGGGCTAAAAACAGAGGCTGCACTTTGTATGCGGTAAAAATGACAGAAAATGAAATGGAAGATAATGATTTCATGGAAAAGTATCCATTGTTGAGGGATTTTCGTGATGTGTTTCCGGAGGAATTGCCGGGTCTTCCGCCCAAACGTGAGTTTGACTTCGCTATAGAGATCAAACCAGGAACGGAACCCATATCTAAGGCACCTTATAGAATGACTACCATTGAGCTGGTAGAACTGAAGGCTCAGTTACAAGAACTTCTGACTAAGGGGCTGATCAGACCGAGCGTCTCACCTTGGGGAGCGCCGGTAATCTTTGTAAAGAAAAAGGATGGCACCTTGAGGCTGTGCATTGATTACAGAATGCTGAATAAAGCAACCATTAAAAATCGATACCCACTTCCAAGAATCGATGATCTGTTTGATCAGATGCGAGGAGCATCAGTCTATTCAAAAATAGATCTGCGGTCAGGGTACCATCAGCTGAGAATAAAAGAGGAAGATATTCATAAAACAGCTTTTAGAACGAGGTATGGGCACTATGAGTTCACGGTGTTGCCTTTTGGGCTGACTAATGCACCTGCCGCCTTCATGAATCTAATGAATAACATTTTTCAAGAATACTTAGACAAGTTTGTGCTTGTATTCTTAGACGACATTCTTATATACTCTAAAAATGTCGAAGAGCACCAAGAACATCTCAGGATAGTGCTGGAAATCTTAAGAAAGAGGAAGTTGTATGGCAAACTGTCCAAATGTTCCTTTTATGATGCAGAGGTGCATTATTTGGGACACGTTATAAGCAAAGACGGGATAGCTGTTGACCCTTCAAAGATCACGGCTATAACTGAGTGGCCTGCGCCTAAGAACGTGCACGAAGTAAGGAGCTTCATGGGCTTGGCTGGATATTATAGAAAGTTCGTTAAGGACTTTTCAAAAATTGCTGCCCCAATCACTTCGTTGCAGAAGAAAGAAAAGAAATTTGTCTGGACCGACAAATGTGAATCTGCCTTTAAAAAGTTAAAGGAGCAGTTAACTACAGCACCTATTTTGACTGTACCTGATCCAAATGGAGATTTTATGGTTGTAACGGACGCCTCAGGAGAAGGCCTTGGGGGTATTTTGTTACAGAATAACCATGTTATCGCTTATGAAAGCAGAAAGCTTAAGTTACATGAACAGAACTATGCTCCACACGATCTTGAGCTCGCTGCCATAGTACATGCGCTTCAAATATGGAGGCATTACCTTCTTGGCAAGCCCTTTGAATTAAAAACAGACCATCTGGGGCTGAAGTATATTTTTACTCAGCCAAATCTGAATGCCAGGCAACGAAGATGGTTAGAATTTCTGTCTCAATATGATTTTGATATAAGCTACATTAAGGGCAAGGAAAATAGAGTAGCAGATGCTCTGAGTCGAAGGAAGCATATCTCTGCTCTTATAACGTTAAGAACTCAGTTTAAGAATGAGGTAAAAGATGCCTTAGAATCAGATTCCTATTTTCAGCAAGTCAAATCAGCACTTGCTGCAGACCCGCAGGACAGCAGGTATAAGGGATTTCGTTTTGATAACGAAGGAGTTCTGAGGTTCGAAGACAGGGTATATGTACCTGTGGCAAATGACTTAAGAGGGAAATTGCTCACTGAATTCCATAATTCACCTTTTTCTGGACACCCTGGCATCACAAAAATGCTTGCTGATCTTAAGCAGCAATATTTTTGGAAGGGAATGAAAAAGGATGTGGTAGAGTTTGTAACACACTGCTTGGAATGTCAGCGTGTTAAAGCGGAACATATGCACCCTTCAGGATTATTGTATCCCCATAGCATTCCGCAGTATAAGTGGCAAGTGATAACGATGGATTTCGTTCAAGGATTGCCTATGTCAAGAAATAAACATGACATTATCCTGGTTGTAGTCGACAAATTGACCAAAGTGGCACACTTCATTGCTGGTAATTTGAAGGACGATGCACCAGTTTTAGCAAGAAGATTTGTGCATGAAATCTTCAGGTTGCATGGAATACCGGAATTAATCATATCGGACAGAGATCCGAGGATGACATCAAGGTTTTGGCAAACGCTTAATGCAGCCTTGGGAACTAAATTAAACTTCAGTTCTGCATATCATCCAGAAACGGATGGACAGACTGAGAGAGTTAATCAAGTTTTAGAGGACATGCTGAGGATGTATTGCATGGACCAGCAGTATAAATGGGAGGAATACCTCCCGCTGGTAGAATTTGCTTACAATAACACCTATCATGCCTCTTTAAAAATGGCGCCCTTTGAAGCATTGTATGGAAGAAAATGCAGAACCCCTGTCAGCTGGGACAGCGTTGAGGACAGAGAGGTAATTGGGCCAGAAATCCTTATGGAAATGGAACAGCAAATCAAAATGATTCGGGAACATCTAAAGGAGGCTGCCAATAGGCAGAAGAGCTATGCAGACTTGAAGCGGGTTGACAAGCATTATAAACTTGGAGAGAAGGTCTTTCTTCGGGTGAAGCCGAAAAAGAGCTCCATAACTTTTGGCAAGGCTGCCAAGTTGTCACCACGTTACGTGGGACCTTTTGAAATTATTGAAATAATCAACCCTGTAGCTTATCGTCTAGCATTACCTCCTGCTTTGTCTCAAATGCATGATGTTTTTCATATTTCTTTACTTAAGAAATACGTGACAGATTTATCACATGTGCTAAATTGGAATTCCTTGCAGGTCCAAGACCCAGGAATAATCGTGGTTAAGCCCATTCGAGTGTTGGGAACTCGCCAGTTGTACTTGAGAAATCGCGAAGTGAACCAATGTAAGGTCCAGTGGGACCAGTTCAGCGAAGAAAGTGCAACTTGGGAGAATCTCGAAGAAATGAGATCTACTTTTCCACATCTGTTTAACTGAATATGAAATTCAGAGAACTGAAAATTTTACCAAATTTAGACAATTATTAGTCTATTGTACAGTTGTCTTAAAACGTTGTTTTTAAGAGAGAATCTGTTTTTGGTATGAACTTATGAATGAAAGAACAATAACTGAATTTTGTTCTATGAACTCCTTGATTTGTAAATCTGATCATCGGGACGATGATTCTTTAAGGAGGGAAGAATGTAACACTCTGATTTTGTATGCTAACTTGGTGAATGTTTTACATACTGTTATGGCTCTTGGAATGAAAGCAAACATGTTAAGATATGTTTTGATCTTAAGAGAATGTGTTGCTAATTTGGATTCTTGCATACTATGATTTATTGCATGGGACAGCGAACACTGTACTTGTGTGTTTGCTGATGTGACGACAGATTGTCGTATAATTGCTTGCTCTTGTGCTGATTGACAGCATACCCTGAATCAATTCCATTGATCCAAGTATGCTGAGGTCCTCTTGTGTTTTCTATGTAAATTCACACTTGAACTGGACTAGGATTATTATAAACGTGCAGCGCCTGATTACAGGTGTGAACAGCTAGCACGTAGATGCCAACGACAGGGGTTCGATTTTTGAACCCTGTACTGTCGAATTCGGGACCTTGTGGGGCGAGAAACGCCTGGACACGGGTGGCCTTGGCATGTAATCGGAGGGACGGAACGTCCTGCTCTGCGTTAACGTGGGTGTTAGTAAGGGGCTGGAAAGGAAGATGTTAGTGTTAGTGGTTAGTATGAATTAAAACCTAAACTAATCCTAAGTCCTAACATACATCCTACATTACTAATCCTAAGTGGATTTTTTTTTTTTTTTAAAAAAAGGGGAAAATAAAACCTAAGGCTAAACTAAGGCCTAGGTTGAACACTTTATGCAACCTAGACTAATCCTAATCTAAAAAGGGCGCGCAGACCCTTGGAAGGAGAGGATAAGGATGGAGGGGAGTATTCATTGGCATTAATTGAAAAGTCCATACGTGGACAGCGCCAGTTTTGGCGGGGCAGGTAGGAGATGGAGGTATCCATTTGGAAGCTTGGCTAAGTTCATTTGCATGGAAAAATTTAAAATTGGAGACTTGCCAACCCAAGTGGCGGTGGCGTGGAAAATAAGGAGAAAGGCAAGCCTTTATTGCATTAATGGTTTTTGGTCCTCGCGACCAGCTTGCCTTGGAAGCAGCATGAGGAAATTTTGATTCTCATTTTTGTTGATTCGAGCTTTTTGCAAAATTGCTCTGCATTTGGTTTCTTGGTCTGGTTTAGTCGAACCAGCTCTTGCATTTGACATTTTCTTGGAAGTTTTGAGGCTGTTGATCAGCCAAGAAGAAGGAAGAAAGTGCTGGGAATATTGTGTTGCCGTTGTGGAAGAAAAACGCGGCAAAACGAAGCTTTCTTCGAGTTCTGGAAAAGAGATAACAGGCATGTTAAGCCCTTCTCTTTAAAATCTTTGCTTGATTTAAATGTTTCATTAAAACAACCCTGCTCTTGGGTTGGGATTGCTTGATTGTTTTTGAGTTGATTTGGAAATGGATTTGTTGATTCTTGCCTTCTTTTTCTTGGAAAATGATAAGAAACGGCTTTGGTTGCTCGGCCTTGAATTGTGGTTGCTTAAATTTGGTTGGAATAGGAATTACCGTTGTGGTTGCTGACAGTGTTGTAGAAAGAAATAAACATTTTCTTCCTCTGTACATGTGGTATGGAATGGACAGGCTGTATAAACTATTCCTTATAGTGTAATCGTTCTCCTTGATGTTGTGCTTGGAACTGCTATTACCTGTGAAGAGAAAAATGGAATTACAGTCGTGTTTTGTTGCTATGATTTGGGTTTCCTTCCTTTCTTGCTGTCATTTTTGGAAATAACGGGGTACAGTCGTCCCCTTTGCTGTTGTGGTTAATCCGTCCTTGTAATTGATTGGTTGGAAACACTTCTTCGACGTGCGGGTTTGTTGACAGTATGGTGTATGAAATAGATGTTTTATAGGAACAGTACAGGCAGTGCGAATTGTTTTATTGTTGTGTGATTGTCTTTGTCACATGAACTTTTGAGATAAAATGGTGAAGGCAGTGTGAACGGCTTGGCTTGTTTCTGTACTGAAGTTTCATTGAAGGAAATGAGATCTTTTGTTGCTGTATGCTGTTTGGAATTAAAAAGAATATCATTTCTTTTGAGCTTCATGGAATGGGTATTCACTGTTTAGAGTTTTATATCCTGAACCGGTAGACTGTATGGTTGTTTTCACCACTATGATAATGCTCTTGTCATATGGTCTTTCGTGATATGATGGTACAGGATGTATGAGAAGTTTAAGGTCGTTTTATACTGAAACTTCTTTTGAAAAGGAAATAATTTCTTTTCTCTCTCTGCTGTGTTGATTATTATGAATACAACATTGTTTTCTTTATAAGCACACGAATGGTCTTGGGAAAAGAAAGGATGACACGTTTGGCTGTTCATTTTCTTTCTTGCTTAAAAGGGATAAGATTTCTCTCTCCCCTTGCTATTTCGGATTATGAAGAAATGGTATCTTGTATTTTAAAGGAATGGACATTAAAATTTTATATGAATGTTCGTGAGAGTTGGAAAAAGGAATAGTTTTTCCTTCTGAACTCCTTAATGAAATATGACTCTTCTTACGGTGTAGATAAGATGGATTCGTTGTGTTTTCTTGATACTGTTCGGTCTTCTTAATCAGATTATTGACGCAATTATAAACTAGTTTTGTATTCTGTGCAATGAATGATTATAAATTCTTCTTGCTGTAACGAAGGTTGATCCCATTGCGTCTAGCAGTCGAAGTTTGACCTTCTGATATTATTTTGTTTTTACTATCTTGAGAATGCAAATGTGGCTGGAATGTTCATTGCTGTAGCTTGTTGGATTGCAGCTGTACTGGCTATGTGAGATGCTTATCAATGAGAACGTTTACGCTGTTATCTGTCTGAGTTGAGTTGTCTTGCTTAGAAAAACGTGATTGAATGTTTTTACTTCATTCTGAAAACAATGATTGTTCTTAATGAAATAGTAGAGAATGAATTCTTCTCTTTTTTTTGCTATTTGGAACTCTGAAAGTAACATTGGAGTTTACTGTGCATATGCCTCGATCTTGCTGTAGGTAACAGCAATGTACAACTTGTTATTAAGAACTATATGTGTTCAGAGGTATAAAAGATTATATGAATATACATACTCGTGTGGTTGCAAAATTGTTGTTGGTTAGCTATACAGTGTAAGAAGTAGGGAATCTTCTAGTATAGCAAATACCTAGTATACATATTGATATGGTTTGCTCCACGATAAATATAATGTCTTACTAACCTGTTTGGCATTCATATGAACTGGAAATAAATGAAATTATTCTTGCTGCCAGAAAGTGAATTCCGAGTGGATTTTGTAAGTTTCACTCTGAACTGTTATTTTGATTTGTCTTTCGTTTGGATTCCACTGTTAGGACAGTCATGTGGAAAGAAATAGAGATATGAATTAATGTTTTAGGAAAATGATCTTTCTTCTTTCGTTCGGTTAGGAACCTGGAATTCGTGAATGAAGAAAATTATAGTGCTTAGATGAGAGCTACTATATGCATTGCTGTTCGCTTTCTTGTTTGTACTTGAATGCCTTAAAATTAACATGCTTCATGAACGGAAAGGAAAGTAATGGATTTATATTCAGTTAGTTTCATCCTTTGCATTTGTTATTAATGAAAGGCGTGAAAAGGATAACTGTATGCTATATAGGCAGCAAGCTACTTGTATTCCTAACTTTACAAATATTGTAAATTGATACTTGCAATGATTATGTGGAAACGGGACAGCAGTCCCTTGGCTGATTGTGATGATGTTTTTGATAGTTCAGTTGTTATGCTGATTTCTCTTTTGTGACTTTCTAGATTGATGTTTGCTGTCGTTTCATAAAAGCAGGGTTCTTTTATTGAAACAGTTAGTTGAAGCATCTTATTTTAAGGATAAGTGCTTAATGTGCTCAGTTCATTGAACTGACCCGTGCAATTCATTTTGCAGATGGAATTTGATTAGAATGAAGACTTGGCTGTTTTCTGATGCCTCTTGATTAAATGTAAATTAAATTGTAACTGTTGCTTTTATTCCTCCTTGAGGAATTGTGAACGAAGAAAATATGTTCTTCTGTCCATGAGTTGTATGGATGCTTTGTATAAACTATACCCAATCAGCTGGATTGGCAAATGTACAAATTATGACTTGAAATATTGAATACAGTTACAAGTGTGATATTTTCAATAATTATATCAGTTTGATATTGCTGTTTAAATTGGAAATATGGTGTTATTTCCTGATTTGGAATTGTTTCATTATCCTTGGATGGATGTTGAATTGAAACTGATATTTATTCTTACTTAAATACAACCTTTAAGTTGAACAATGCAATTAATTCATACTTGGGTAAAGATGAATTTTGAATTGACATTAAAAAGGATTAAGAAGAATATGATTTTATAATCAGAGGGTATTCAGGATTAGCTTAGGAGCTAAGGAATATCAATTTAAACTGGGAGTATTTGAACTTCGTTTTCGAACCTCATTAATGATCCCGTTTGATAAAATTCAGAATAAAGGTTATTGGATACATATATCCATAACTAATGATCCTTAACTATATAACGTTGAAGGGAAATAAATGAATTCATTTCTCAAGGATTAGGCCTCGTTTGAATGACGTCTAATAATTTAATATTCTGAAATTAGTTGCAGTTGGAAACATCTTGGTTAAGTTAATAGGTTAAACTTATTATGTCCGTCGGTACGGACTGCTTAATCTAATGATTAAGAAATTAACCAAGTAAGGAAATGTAGCCCTTCGATACGAAGGAGACGATACATAACGAACTAATGGACAGTTTAGTCCCTCTTAGTTATATACAACTGCAACGGAAACGAGGATCAAGGGATCAGCGTGGATGCTGAAAATTGCTTAAACTAATAACTCGTAGCTAAGTCACTTGAGCAGGATGTGAATTCTCGATGGGAGGAATTCTGCAGGACATTGGCATATGCCAGCTACAGCAAGGTGTCTTCATGAAGACGGGGTCTTCATGACGACACAATGTTGCAGCTGACATATAGCAATGCCCTCCCGAATTAAAACATTGAGAATACATAGGCTGAAAGTGTAGATTTTAGCTGGGGTGGAGTTAGGGTATGATTTGGTATACAGAGTGACTCCGGTATACTAAAGATAATCAGACACACGGAGTCGTGGGGTAACGACACCGTATGTCTGCGTATCTTTAGTTACCTGGAGTGCCTTCCTATACCCGCTCATATTATTGGCTGGAATCGAAAGTTTAAAACGGAACTTAAACGATGAGGACTGGTAGGAACCAGGAAAGACCATTCTAGATAACAGGTGAAGTGAAGTGAAGGACGTATTCCGTAGATGTGTATCACATTCAGGAATATGATCATGCAAAGCATGTGAAAATCTTTGGCCAAAGTATCGCAATTGCTGGTTGCGTTGTCCTTATCACTTAATTTAAGATGCAGGATGTCAGATGAATATCAGTAACAGATATTCAGATAGGCTTCTTAAATGGATCACTTCGATAACCGGGGAAGGTTATGAGAACAAGTATATAAAATATACTATGCATAAACAAACATGAAGGATCGGTTGTTGCCGAGTCATGTACATGAAGGATCGGTTGTTGCCGAGTCATGAAATGAAGGATCGTTGAAACTCCGAGCCATGAAAATGGAAGATCGGCAGTTCATCGAGTCATTTACAGCAGCATATAGAATCTGTTATGAGATTGAATGGCATTGAATGTGTGTTCCATATTGTAAATATGTGAACAGGGAACATTCGTTTTTAAAAGAAATTGTATGATCCAAACTGTGTGGTTTGGGCAGAGAACAATTATTAAATCTTGAACGTGTGTTTGAATTTTATAATTCATAACAGAGAACGTTATATATATAAAAAAAAAAAAAAAAAAAAATTCCCTTGTTCTGGTGTTTTAAAATGGGGCTCCTAATCCCCCTGAAAACAAAAGGGCAAGATTAGCAGCTGAACTTACGAATGATATAAAGAGAATAGGTCCTCCAAAGTTTGATGGAACAACTCTTGGGGACGGAGCTGAGAACTGGCTCAGTGAGAAATGGAGAAATACTTTGCATAAGAAACTTCTCCGAAGAGACTAAAGCGATATGGGGAAGCATATCAGCTTTCTCATGAAGCGTCATCCTGGTGGGACAACCGTAAGGTTGAGCTGAATATTGTCGAATCAGACATAACTTGGGATCAATTTAAGGGTTATTTTAGGCAAAGATGGCTGCCTCAACTCTATCTTGATAGGAAAATGACTGAATTTCAGAACTGGTCGCAAGGAAGGCTGTCGGTGACGGAAATACTGGGAAGGGTTTACTAAACTCCTTAAGTATGTGCCGCAGTACCAAGCTGACGAGAAGTTCAGAATACGGAAATTCATAATGGGACTGAATCCCATCATTGGTGGTGAAGTGGATGTCCACGACCCAACCACCATGGATGGAGTTGTCGAAAAGGCAATCCGACAGGAACAAAAATTGAGAGCAATCTCTGCTCACAGGGAAGAGATAAGGAAGAAAGATTCCCAATCCTTCTTCGTCTCTTGTACCAAAAAGGGACCTTGGAAAAGGTTTGGTGTGAAAAATAAAATTGTGTAGATAACAACAAGAAACCTGTGATGAACAGACCTGTAAATAGTGTGCGGAACAGCTTTCCAAAAGTTAATGGCATTGGACAGAAGTCCTATGGAAGCCAGAACGATAACTTTAAGGCTGGTAATAAATTTGAACCTAGAAAAGGGCCAGCTGGAGGATGCTTCAACTGTGGAAAAGGACCACTATGCGAATCACTGTCCTCTGAAGAAGGATGATCGCGGACAGCAGCATAGGATACATGCTGCAGTGTCTACAGACAAGCTGAAAAGCAAGTGACGCCCATAGAAGTTATGGGTAAGTTATTCGGTAAACCTGTAGTTGTACTTTTTGATACTGGAGCTACAGAATGTTTTATTTCTACTGAACTTGCTATGAAATTAAAAAGAAAGGCTGCAAGAATGGATGAAAACATGGACAGTGCATTATGGGAATAATGCTGTCCACACAGTTGAAATGTGCCTTTTTGGGGCAATTCTTGACCTGCCTGGGTTCTCCACCGAAGTTGACTTGTATGTCACTCCTCTAGGATCATATGATATCATTATTGGAGTTAACTGGTTGGCTGAACATAAGGCAAAGGTTGACTGTTATGAAAAACAAATCAGTTGCCTTGATGACCTGCAGAAAGCAGCAGTCATTCAAGGTGTAAAACGGGAAGTTGCAGTTAGGAAACTGACGGCTATGCAACTAAAGAGGGCTAAAAACAGAGGCTGCACTTTGTATGCGGTAAAAATGACAGAAAATGAAATGGAAGATAATGATTTCATGGAAAAGTATCCATTGTTGAGGGATTTTCGTGATGTGTTTCCGGAGGAATTGCAGGGGGGGGGTGGTCTTCGCCCAAACGTGAGTTTTGACTCGCATCTAGAGATCAAACCAGGAAAGGAACCCCTATCTAAAGGCACCTTATAGAATGACTACCATTGAGCTGGTAGAACTGAAGGCTCATTACAAGAACTTCTGACTAAGGGGCTGATCAGACCGAGCGTCTCACCTTGGGGAGCTCCGGTAATTCTTTGTAAAGAAAAAAGGATGGCACCTTGAGGTGTGCATTGATTACAGAATGCTGAATAAAGCAACCATTTAAAAAATCGATACCCCTTCCAAGAATCGATGATCTGTTTGATCCAGATGCGAGGAGGCATCAGTCTATTCAAAAATAGATTCTGCGGTCAGGGTACCATCAGCTGAGAATAAAAGAGGAAGATATTCATAAAACAGCTTTTAGAACGAGGTATGGGCACTATGAGTTCACGGTGTTGCCTTTTTGGGATGACTAATGCACCTGCCGCTCATGAATCTAAGGAGAACAGTTTTCAAGGGAAATACGTAGGACAAGTTTGTGCTTGTGTATTCTTATACGACATTCTTATATACTCTATAAAAAATGTCGAAGAGCACCAAGAACATCTCAGGATAGTGTGTGGAATCTTAAGAAGAGGAAGTTGTATGGCAAACTGTCAAATGTTCCTTTTATGATGCAGAGGTGCATTATTTGGGCACACGTTAATAAGCAAAGACGAGATTAGTTGGTGGGACCCTTACAAAGCGAACGGAATGCAAAGTTGCTGGAAAACGGCGCCAGCCCACACAACTTCCACACAGATCTGCAGAACGGAATGCAACAAGATCTGGACCACTTTCCGATCACCAAGATCCCGGCTGGGCGAGGTGAGAGCGTGCGATGCGATGTGCAGAACTGGATCGCGGCGAGTATCTGGAGAGAGAGGAACAAAAAATTGGCCGTGGAAATCGCTTTGGTACCAGACGTGGAGACCCTGCAACACTGTTTCACCAACCACAGTAATGCAACTAGAAATGGAAACAACTTGCAACGAGCCGCTAACACAAAAGAACTCGAAATGATATTGAATCGCAGGCCTCTTCGAGGGGGCACCCTCCTTCGAGCAAGCGCAACACAATATATTCGTGGATGCTTCACTGAGCCTCAACACCTTCTTATATACCGATTCCTACTGAAGAAACTACTGCTTCCCGCACACGTGGGATTGTTAAATATGCCGAAGGGGCGACTCACAAAGCACATGCGTCCAAAGTAACTGATCTGCTATGAAGCAAACAGAAGGGTAGGAGCACGGGTTCCTAACATCTACGAATGGAAACCAAATCTTGGTAGGGGAAGAAAATCTTGTGTTCTGCACAAAGAGTAGGTTTAAGAAAGAACCATGTAGAGGAAACACCATCCCTAACCTCTTTCTCGGAGCTCGGCACGACCATGGAGAGAACTTGTACCCTAGACTTGCACAAATCCCCGTCTTGGAAACCCAACCTTCTGCCGTTGGCTACGTGGATGGTCGCGGTGGCTTACACCCATCTCCCATAAGGACGGCGTGACAAACAACTCATAACGGGTGCGATCACACCAGCGTTTGTGCACCGGATCCCATCAGAAGTCCGCAATTAAGCGCGCTTGGGCCAGAGTAGTACTGGGATGGGTGACCTCCCGGGAAGTCTCGGTGTCGCACCCTTTTTGGCTTTTACCAAGTACCTCCCTGAGCTTTCCTTCGTCGGGCCTTGGCCCCTGACCTCGCCCTCCAAAGATCGCATCGCACTCCCCCCCACCAACTTGCATGCAATTACGGGTGACAACCATAGCCGGGGGTTTTTTAGTGCTTTTAGTTTTTTTTTTTTTCCTAAAATAAAAGGGTCTTTTTGCAATGGATAGGAAAAACGCTTCCTAAAACACGTTTAGTAATGGCAATTCGGGATTTGAGATGAAGAAAAAAACGAGGATAATGGACTTGAACGGGGTTTTTGGCGCTTTCTAGGCAGCTTGAGTGGAGGGAAAATACGATTCGGGGGGCTTTGTATGTTTGTATTTGTACGATAAGAACTGGAAATTGTTTCCTTGAGGGTAAAAGGGGCGGAATAGTGAGAGAGGAAGAGCGTGTGCGAATTTTGGGGCGAAGGGGTAAAAAAACGAAGAGGTCATAGCAAACCCTCAAAACATAGAAAATGGCGATTTTCTGAGTGACAGGAGCGGAACCGGGTCTCGGATACTCAAACGCGCAGGAAACGCGGGGGTCCTTGTTCGGGGGGGGGTACCGGGGATTTCGGGTGTTCCGGGAAAGTTTCAGGGAAAACGGAGCTAGTGTACGCAAAGATATGGTAAAATACCGACTTCTATGAATCGTGGCGATTTTGGAAAACCTGCGGCATCCGTGAACAGGGGCATTGTCAAGCACCCACCGAAGATCCTGAACGCAGAGCAAGGAGGAAATGTCGCGAGCGAGACGATGAAAGGACGATTTCCGAAGCTTCTTGGCGCGAGGAGGGTGACCACCGCCGGCAAAACTTTCAAGGTTGCCTGCTTCTAGAAATGCCCGGGCCATTTCAGTAGTGCTGTGATTTCCCTCGCCGTGGGGCGCTGGATGTCGGCAATCCTTGGGATTGCCCTGTCAAACGGGCATCGGGTTTCTACCCGCGAATCGGCTTGGCACGGTAAACACAACGCGAACGGAAAAGGCAAGTGGCTGGAAAACGGCGCAGCCCACAACCTCCGCCCAGATCTGCAGAACGGAATGCAACAGATCTGGACCACTTTCCGATCACCAATAGCCCGGCTGGTCGAGGTGAGAGCGTGCGATGCGATGTGCAGAACTGGATCGCCGCGAGTTATCTGGAGAGAGAGGAACGAAAAATTGGCCGTGGAAATCGCTTGGTACCAGACGTGGAGACCTCTGCAACGCTGTTGCACCAACGATACCACCCAATGCAAAAACTAGAAATGGAAACAACTTGCAACGAGCCGCTAACACAAACGACTCGAAATGATAGTGAATCGCATGCCTCTTCGAGGGGGCAACCTCCTTCGAGCAAGCGCAACACAATATATTCGTGGGATGCTTCACTGAGCCTCAACACCTTCTTATATCCCGATTCTACTGAAGAAACTACTGCTTCCCGCACACGTGGGATTGCTAAAACATGCCGAAGGGGCGACTCACAAAGCATATGCGTCCAAAGTAACTGATCTGCTACGAAGCAAACAGAAGGGTAGGAGCACGGGTTCCTAACATCTACGAATGGAAACCAAATCTTGTAGGGAAGGAAATCCTTGCGTTCTGCACAAAGAGTAGGTTTAAGAAAGAACCATGCAGAGGAAACACCATCCCTAACCTCTTTCTCGGAGCTCGGCACGACCATGGAGAGAACTTGTAGCGTAAGACCTTGCACAGATCCCCGTCTTGGAACCCTATCCTCTGCCGTGGCTACGTGGATGGTCGCGGTGGCTTACACCCATCTCCCATAAGGACAGCGTGACAAACAACTCATGGCGGGTGCGATCATACCAGCGTTTGTGCACCGGATCCCATCAGAACTCCGCAGTTAAGCGCGCTTGGGCCAGAGTAGTACTGGGATGGGTGACCTCCCGGGAAGTCCCGGTGTCGCACCCTTTTTGGCTTTTACCAAGTACCTCCGAGCTTTCCTCGGACCCTGGCCCCGACCTCGCCTCCAAGATCGCATCGCACTCCCCCAACTTGCGTGCAATTACGGGTGACAACCATAGTCGGGGGTTTTCAGTGTTTTTTTTTTTTTTTTTTCCTCTAAAATATAGGGTCTGTTGCAATGGATAGGAAAACGCTTCCTATAACACGTTTAGTAATGGCAATTCGGGATTTGAGATGAAGAAAACGAGGATAACGGACTTGAACGGGGTTTTCGGCGCTTTCTGGGCAGCTTGAATGGAGGAAAAATGCGATTCGGGGGGCTGTAGCGATAAGAACTGGAAATTGTTTCCTTGAGGGTAAAAGGGGCGGAATAGTGAGAGGAAGAGCGTGTGCGAATTTCGGGGCGAACGGGTAAAAACGAAGAGGTCATAGCGAACCCTCAAAACATAGAAAATGGCGATTTCTGAGTGACAGGAGCGGAACCGGGTCTCGGGTCCTCAACGCAGGAAACGCGGGGACGGGGATTTCGGGTGTTCCGGGAAAGTTTCAGGGAAAACGGAACTAGTGTACGAAAGATATGGCTAAAATACCGAATTTCCTATGACTCGCGCGATTTTGAAACCCTGGCCGCGTCCGTGAACAGGGGCATTGTCAAGCACCCGCCGAAGATCCTGCACGCAGAGCAAGGAGGAAAGGTCGCGAGCGAACGATGAAGGATGATTTCCGAAGCTTCTGGCTCGGAGATGGGGACAACCGCCTGCAACTTTCAAGGTTGCCTGGCTCTAGCTAATGCCCGTGCCAAGTTTAGGAGTGCTTGCGATTTTCCCTCTCCTGGCGCTGGATGTCTGCAATCCTTGTTATTTCCCTGTAAAACGGTCATCTGGTTCCTACCCGAAATCGGCTGGCACGGTAACAGAATGCGAACGGAATGCAAAGTTGCTGGAAACGGCGCAGCCCACAACTTCCGCCCAGATCTGCAGAACGGAATGCAACAAGATCTGGACCACTTTCCGATCACCAAGATCCCGGCTGGGCGAGGTGAGAGCGTGCGATGCGATGTGCAGAATTGGATCGCCGCGAGTATCTGGAGAGAGAGGAACAAAAAACTGGCCGTGGAAATCGCTTTGGTACCAGACGCGGAGACCCTGCAACGCTGTTTCACCAACCACAGTAGTGCAACTAGAAATGGAAACAGCTTGCAACGAGCCGCCAACACAAAAGAACTCGAAATGATATTGAATCGCATGCCTCTTCGAGGGGGCAACCTCCTTCGAGCAAGCGCAACACAATATATTCGTGGATGCTCCACTGAGCCTCAACACCTTCTTATATACTGATTCCTACTGAAGAAACTACTGCTTCCCGCACACGTGGGATTGTTAAAATATGCCGAAGGGGCGACTCACAAAGCACATGCGTCCAAAGTAACTAATCTGCTATGAAGCAAACAGAAGGGTAGGAACACGGGTTCCTAACATCTACGAATGGAAACCAAATCTTGGTAGGGGAAGGAAATCTTGTGTTCTGCACAAAGAGTAGGTTTAAGAAAGAACCATGCAGAGGAAACACCATCCCTAACCTCTTTCTCGGAGCTCGGCACGACCATGGAGAGAACTTGTAGCTTAGACTTGCACAGATCCCCGTCTTGGAACCCTATCCTCTGCCGTGGCTACGTGGATGGTCGCGGTGGCTTACACCCATCTCCCATAAGGACAGCGTGACAAACAACTCATGGCGGGTGCGATCATACCAGCGTTTGTGCACCGGATCCCATCAGAACTCCGCAGTTAAGCGCGCTTGGGCCAGAGTAGTACTGGGATGGGTGACCTCCCGGGAAGTCCCGGTGTCGCACCCTTTTTGGCTTTTACCAAGTACCTCCGAGCTTTCCTCGGACCCTGGCCCCGACCTCGCCTCCAAGATCGCATCGCACTCCCCCAACTTGCGTGCAATTACGGGTGACAACCATAGCCGGGGGTTTTCAGTGTTTTTTTTTTTTTTTTTTTCCCCCTAAAATAAAGGGTCTCTTGCAATGGATAGGAAAACGCTTCCTAAAACACGTTTAGTAATGGCAATTCGGGATTTGAGATGAAGAAAACGAGGATAACGGACTTGAACGGGGTTTTCGGCGCTTTCTGGGCAGCTCGAATGGAGGAAAAATGCGATTCGGGGGCTGTAACGATAAGAACTGGAAATTGTTTCCTTGAGGGTAAAAGGGGCGGAATAGTGAGAGGAAGAGCGTGTGCGAATTTCGGGGCGAACGGGTAAAAAACGAAGAGGTCATAGCGAACCCTCAAAACATAGAAAATGGCGATTTCTGAGTGACAGGAGCGGAACCGGGTCTCGGGTCCTCAACGCAGGAAACGCGGGGACGGGGATTTCGGGTGTTCCGGGAAAGTTTCAGGGAAAACGGAACTAGTGTACGAAAGATATGGCTAAAATACCGGATTTCCTATGACTCGCGCGATTTTGAAACCCTGGCCGCGTCCGTGAACAGGGGCATTGTCAAGCACCCGCCGAAGATCCTGCACGCAGAGCAAGGAGGAAAGGTCGCGAGCGAACGATGAAGGATGATTTCCGAAGCTTCTGGCTCGGAGATGGGGACAACCGCCTGCAACTTTCAAGGTTGCCTGGCTCTAGCTAATGCCCGTGCCAAGTTTAGGAGTGCTTGCGATTTTCCCTCTCCTGGCGCTGGATGTCTGCAATCCTTGTTATTTCCCTGTAAAACGGTCATCTGGTTCCTACCCGAAATCGGCTGGCACGGTAACAGAATGCGAACGGAATGCAAAGTTGCTGGAAACGGCGCAGCCCACAACTTCCGCCCAGATCTGCAGAACGGAATGCAACAAGATCTGGACCACTTTCCGATCACCAAGATCCCGGCTGGGCGAGGTGAGAGCGTGCGATGCGATGTGCAGAATTGGATCGCCGCGAGTATCTGGAGAGAGAGGAACAAAAAACTGGCCGTGGAAATCGCTTTGGTACCAGACGCGGAGACCCTGCAACGCTGTTTCACCAACCACAGTAGTGCAACTAGAAATGGAAACAGCTTGCAACGAGCCGCCAACACAAAAGAACTCGAAATGATATTGAATCGCATGCCTCTTCGAGGGGGCAACCTCCTTCGAGCAAGCGCAACACAATATATTCGTGGATGCTCCACTGAGCCTCAACACCTTCTTATATACTGATTCCTACTGAAGAAACTACTGCTTCCCGCACACGTGGGATTGTTAAAATATGCCGAAGGGGCGACTCACAAAGCACATGCGTCCAAAGTAACTAATCTGCTATGAAGCAAACAGAAGGGTAGGAACACGGGTTCCTAACATCTACGAATGGAAACCAAATCTCGGTAGGGGAAGGAAATCTTGTGTTCTGCACAAAGAGTAGGTTTAAGAAAGAACCATGCAGAGGAAACACCATCCCTAACCTCTTTCTCGGAGCTCGGCACGACCATGGAGAGAACTTGTAGCTTAGACTTGCACAGATCCCCGTCTTGGAACCCTATCCTCTGCCGTGGCTACGTGGATGGTCGCGGTGGCTTACACCCATCTCCCATAAGGACAGCGTGACAAACAACTCATGGCGGGTGCGATCATACCAGCGTTTGTGCACCGGATCCCATCAGAACTCCGCAGTTAAGCGCGCTTGGGCCAGAGTAGTACTGGGATGGGTGACCTCCCGGGAAGTCCCGGTGTCGCACCCTTTTTGGCTTTTACCAAGTACCTCCGAGCTTTCCTCGGACCCTGGCCCCGACCTCGCCTCCAAGATCGCATCGCACTCCCCCAACTTGCGTGCAATTACGGGTGACAACCATAGCCGGGGGTTTTCAGTGTTTTTTTTTTTTTTTTTTCCCCCTAAAATAAAGGGTCTCTTGCAATGGATAGGAAAACGCTTCCTAAAACACGTTTAGTAATGGCAATTCGGGATTTGAGATGAAGAAAACGAGGATAACGGACTTGAACGGGGTTTTCGGCGCTTTCTGGGCAGCTCGAATGGAGGAAAAATGCGATTCGGGGGCTGTAACGATAAGAACTGGAAATTGTTTCCTTGAGGGTAAAAGGGGCGGAATAGTGAGAGGAAGAGCGTGTGCGAATTTCGGGGCGAACGGGTAAAAAACGAAGAGGTCATAGCGAACCCTCAAAACATAGAAAATGGCGATTTCTGAGTGACAGGAGCGGAACCGGGTCTCGGGTCCTCAACGCAGGAAACGCGGGGACGGGGATTTCGGGTGTTCCGGGAAAGTTTCAGGGAAAACGGAACTAGTGTACGAAAGATATGGCTAAAATACCGGATTTCCTATGACTCGCGCGATTTTGAAACCCTGGCCGCGTCCGTGAACAGGGGCATTGTCAAGCACCCGCCGAAGATCCTGCACGCAGAGCAAGGAGGAAAGGTCGCGAGCGAACGATGAAGGATGATTTCCGAAGCTTCTGGCTCGGAGATGGGGACAACCGCCTGCAACTTTCAAGGTTGCCTGGCTCTAGCTAATGCCCGTGCCAAGTTTAGGAGTGCTTGCGATTTTCCCTCTCCTGGCGCTGGATGTCTGCAATCCTTGTTATTTCCCTGTAAAACGGTCATCTGGTTCCTACCCGAAATCGGCTGGCACGGTAACAGAATGCGAACGGAATGCAAAGTTGCTGGAAACGGCGCAGCCCACAACTTCCGCCCAGATCTGCAGAACGGAATGCAACAAGATCTGGACCACTTTCCGATCACCAAGATCCCGGCTGGGCGAGGTGAGAGCGTGCGATGCGATGTGCAGAATTGGATCGCCGCGAGTATCTGGAGAGAGAGGAACAAAAAACTGGCCGTGGAAATCGCTTTGGTACCAGACGCGGAGACCCTGCAACGCTGTTTCACCAACCACAGTAGTGCAACTAGAAATGGAAACAGCTTGCAACGAGCCGCCAACACAAAAGAACTCGAAATGATATTGAATCGCATGCCTCTTCGAGGGGGCAACCTCCTTCGAGCAAGCGCAACACAATATATTCGTGGATGCTCCACTGAGCCTCAACACCTTCTTATATACTGATTCCTACTGAAGAAACTACTGCTTCCCGCACACGTGGGATTGTTAAAATATGCCGAAGGGGCGACTCACAAAGCACATGCGTCCAAAGTAACTAATCTGCTATGAAGCAAACAGAAGGGTAGGAACACGGGTTCCTAACATCTACGAATGGAAACCAAATCTTGGTAGGGGAAGGAAATCTTGTGTTCTGCACAAAGAGTAGGTTTAAGAAAGAACCATGCAGAGGAAACACCATCCCTAACCTCTTTCTCGGAGCTCGGCACGACCATGGAGAGAACTTGTAGCTTAGACTTGCACAGATCCCCGTCTTGGAACCCTATCCTCTGCCGTGGCTACGTGGATGGTCGCGGTGGCTTACACCCATCTCCCATAAGGACAGCGTGACAAACAACTCATGGCGGGTGCGATCATACCAGCGTTTGTGCACCGGATCCCATCAGAACTCCGCAGTTAAGCGCGCTTGGGCCAGAGTAGTACTGGGATGGGTGACCTCCCGGGAAGTCCCGGTGTCGCACCCTTTTTGGCTTTTACCAAGTACCTCCGAGCTTTCCTCGGACCCTGGCCCCGACCTCGCCTCCAAGATCGCATCGCACTCCCCCAACTTGCGTGCAATTACGGGTGACAACCATAGCCGGGGGTTTTCAGTGTTTTTTTTTTTTTTTTTTTCCCCCCCCCTAAAATAAAGGGTCTCTTGCAATGGATAGGAAAACGCTTCCTAAAACACGTTTAGTAATGGCAATTCGGGATTTGAGATGAAGAAAACGAGGATAACGGACTTGAACGGGGTTTTCGGCGCTTTCTGGGCAGCTCGAATGGAGGAAAAATGCGATTCGGGGGCTGTAACGATAAGAACTGGAAATTGTTTCCTTGAGGGTAAAAGGGGCGGAATAGTGAGAGGAAGAGCGTGTGCGAATTTCGGGGCGAACGGGTAAAAAACGAAGAGGTCATAGCGAACCCTCAAAACATAGAAAATGGCGATTTCTGAGTGACAGGAGCGGAACCGGGTCTCGGGTCCTCAACGCAGGAAACGCGGGGACGGGGATTTCGGGTGTTCCGGGAAAGTTTCAGGGAAAACGGAACTAGTGTACGAAAGATATGGCTAAAATACCGGATTTCCTATGACTCGCGCGATTTTGAAACCCTGGCCGCGTCCGTGAACAGGGGCATTGTCAAGCACCCGCCGAAGATCCTGCACGCAGAGCAAGGAGGAAAGGTCGCGAGCGAACGATGAAGGATGATTTCCGAAGCTTCTGGCTCGGAGATGGGGACAACCGCCTGCAACTTTCAAGGTTGCCTGGCTCTAGCTAATGCCCGTGCCAAGTTTAGGAGTGCTTGCGATTTTCCCTCTCCTGGCGCTGGATGTCTGCAATCCTTGTTATTTCCCTGTAAAACGGTCATCTGGTTCCTACCCGAAATCGGCTGGCACGGTAACAGAATGCGAACGGAATGCAAAGTTGCTGGAAACGGCGCAGCCCACAACTTCCGCCCAGATCTGCAGAACGGAATGCAACAAGATCTGGACCACTTTCCGATCACCAAGATCCCGGCTGGGCGAGGTGAGAGCGTGCGATGCGATGTGCAGAATTGGATCGCCGCGAGTATCTGGAGAGAGAGGAACAAAAAACTGGCCGTGGAAATCGCTTTGGTACCAGACGCGGAGACCCTGCAACGCTGTTTCACCAACCACAGTAGTGCAACTAGAAATGGAAACAGCTTGCAACGAGCCGCCAACACAAAAGAACTCGAAATGATATTGAATCGCATGCCTCTTCGAGGGGGCAACCTCCTTCGAGCAAGCGCAACACAATATATTCGTGGATGCTCCACTGAGCCTCAACACCTTCTTATATACTGATTCCTACTGAAGAAACTACTGCTTCCCGCACACGTGGGATTGTTAAAATATGCCGAAGGGGCGACTCACAAAGCACATGCGTCCAAAGTAACTAATCTGCTATGAAGCAAACAGAAGGGTAGGAACACGGGTTCCTAACATCTACGAATGGAAACCAAATCTCGGTAGGGGAAGGAAATCTTGTGTTCTGCACAAAGAGTAGGTTTAAGAAAGAACCATGCAGAGGAAACACCATCCCTAACCTCTTTCTCGGAGCTCGGCACGACCATGGAGAGAACTTGTAGCTTAGACTTGCACAGATCCCCGTCTTGGAACCCTATCCTCTGCCGTGGCTACGTGGATGGTCGCGGTGGCTTACACCCATCTCCCATAAGGACAGCGTGACAAACAACTCATGGCGGGTGCGATCATACCAGCGTTTGTGCACCGGATCCCATCAGAACTCCGCAGTTAAGCGCGCTTGGGCCAGAGTAGTACTGGGATGGGTGACCTCCCGGGAAGTCCCGGTGTCGCACCTTTTTGGCTTTTACCAAGTACCTCCGAGCTTTCCTCGGACCCTGGCCCCGACCTCGCCTCCAAGATCGCATCGCACTCCCCCAACTTGCGTGCAATTACGGGTGACAACCATAGCCGGGGGTTTTCAGTGTTTTTTTTTTTTTTTTTTCCCCCCCCCTAAAATAAAGGGTCTCTTGCAATGGATAGGAAAACGCTTCCTAAAACACGTTTAGTAATGGCAATTCGGGATTTGAGATGAAGAAAACGAGGATAACGGACTTGAACGGGGTTTTCGGCGCTTTCTGGGCAGCTCGAATGGAGGAAAAATGCGATTCGGGGGCTGTAACGATAAGAACTGGAAATTGTTTCCTTGAGGGTAAAAGGGGCGGAATAGTGAGAGGAAGAGCGTGTGCGAATTTCGGGGCGAACGGGTAAAAAACGAAGAGGTCATAGCGAACCCTCAAAACATAGAAAATGGCGATTTCTGAGTGACAGGAGCGGAACCGGGTCTCGGGTCCTCAACGCAGGAAACGCGGGGACGGGGATTTCGGGTGTTCCGGGAAAGTTTCAGGGAAAACGGAACTAGTGTACGAAAGATATGGCTAAAATACCGGATTTCCTATGACTCGCGCGATTTTGAAACCCTGGCCGCGTCCGTGAACAGGGGCATTGTCAAGCACCCGCCGAAGATCCTGCACGCAGAGCAAGGAGGAAAGGTCGCGAGCGAACGATGAAGGATGATTTCCGAAGCTTCTGGCTCGGAGATGGGGACAACCGCCTGCAACTTTCAAGGTTGCCTGGCTCTAGCTAATGCCCGTGCCAAGTTTAGGAGTGCTTGCGATTTTCCCTCTCCTGGCGCTGGATGTCTGCAATCCTTGTTATTTCCCTGTAAAACGGTCATCTGGTTCCTACCCGAAATCGGCTGGCACGGTAACAGAATGCGAACGGAATGCAAAGTTGCTGGAAACGGCGCAGCCCACAACTTCCGCCCAGATCTGCAGAACGGAATGCAACAAGATCTGGACCACTTTCCGATCACCAAGATCCCGGCTGGGCGAGGTGAGAGCGTGCGATGCGATGTGCAGAATTGGATCGCCGCGAGTATCTGGAGAGAGAGGAACAAAAAACTGGCCGTGGAAATCGCTTTGGTACCAGACGCGGAGACCCTGCAACGCTGTTTCACCAACCACAGTAGTGCAACTAGAAATGGAAACAGCTTGCAACGAGCCGCCAACACAAAAGAACTCGAAATGATATTGAATCGCATGCCTCTTCGAGGGGGCAACCTCCTTCGAGCAAGCGCAACACAATATATTCGTGGATGCTCCACTGAGCCTCAACACCTTCTTATATACTGATTCCTACTGAAGAAACTACTGCTTCCCGCACACGTGGGATTGTTAAAATATGCCGAAGGGGCGACTCACAAAGCACATGCGTCCAAAGTAACTAATCTGCTATGAAGCAAACAGAAGGGTAGGAACACGGGTTCCTAACATCTACGAATGGAAACCAAATCTTGGTAGGGGAAGGAAATCTTGTGTTCTGCACAAAGAGTAGGTTTAAGAAAGAACCATGCAGAGGAAACACCATCCCTAACCTCTTTCTCGGAGCTCGGCACGACCATGGAGAGAACTTGTAGCTTAGACTTGCACAGATCCCCGTCTTGGAACCCTATCCTCTGCCGTGGCTACGTGGATGGTCGCGGTGGCTTACACCCATCTCCCATAAGGACAGCGTGACAAACAACTCATGGCGGGTGCGATCATACCAGCGTTTGTGCACCGGATCCCATCAGAACTCCGCAGTTAAGCGCGCTTGGGCCAGAGTAGTACTGGGATGGGTGACCTCCCGGGAAGTCCCGGTGTCGCACCCTTTTTGGCTTTTACCAAGTACCTCCGAGCTTTCCTCGGACCCTGGCCCCGACCTCGCCTCCAAGATCGCATCGCACTCCCCCAACTTGCGTGCAATTACGGGTGACAACCATAGCCGGGGGTTTTCAGTGTTTTTTTTTTTTTTTCCCCCCCCCTAAAATAAAGGGTCTCTTGCAATGGATAGGAAAACGCTTCCTAAAACACGTTTAGTAATGGCAATTCGGGATTTGAGATGAAGAAAACGAGGATAACGGACTTGAACGGGGTTTTCGGCGCTTTCTGGGCAGCTCGAATGGAGGAAAAATGCGATTCGGGGGCTGTAACGATAAGAACTGGAAATTGTTTCCTTGAGGGTAAAAGGGGCGGAATAGTGAGAGGAAGAGCGTGTGCGAATTTCGGGGCGAACGGGTAAAAAACGAAGAGGTCATAGCGAACCCTCAAAACATAGAAAATGGCGATTTCTGAGTGACAGGAGCGGAACCGGGTCTCGGGTCCTCAACGCAGGAAACGCGGGGACGGGGATTTCGGGTGTTCCGGGAAAGTTTCAGGGAAAACGGAACTAGTGTACGAAAGATATGGCTAAAATACCGGATTTCCTATGACTCGCGCGATTTTGAAACCCTGGCCGCGTCCGTGAACAGGGGCATTGTCAAGCACCCGCCGAAGATCCTGCACGCAGAGCAAGGAGGAAAGGTCGCGAGCGAACGATGAAGGATGATTTCCGAAGCTTCTGGCTCGGAGATGGGGACAACCGCCTGCAACTTTCAAGGTTGCCTGGCTCTAGCTAATGCCCGTGCCAAGTTTAGGAGTGCTTGCGATTTTCCCTCTCCTGGCGCTGGATGTCTGCAATCCTTGTTATTTCCCTGTAAAACGGTCATCTGGTTCCTACCCGAAATCGGCTGGCACGGTAACAGAATGCGAACGGAATGCAAAGTTGCTGGAAACGGCGCAGCCCACAACTTCCGCCCAGATCTGCAGAACGGAATGCAACAAGATCTGGACCACTTTCCGATCACCAAGATCCCGGCTGGGCGAGGTGAGAGCGTGCGATGCGATGTGCAGAATTGGATCGCCGCGAGTATCTGGAGAGAGAGGAACAAAAAACTGGCCGTGGAAATCGCTTTGGTACCAGACGCGGAGACCCTGCAACGCTGTTTCACCAACCACAGTAGTGCAACTAGAAATGGAAACAGCTTGCAACGAGCCGCCAACACAAAAGAACTCGAAATGATATTGAATCGCATGCCTCTTCGAGGGGGCAACCTCCTTCGAGCAAGCGCAACACAATATATTCGTGGATGCTCCACTGAGCCTCAACACCTTCTTATATACTGATTCCTACTGAAGAAACTACTGCTTCCCGCACACGTGGGATTGTTAAAATATGCCGAAGGGGCGACTCACAAAGCACATGCGTCCAAAGTAACTAATCTGCTATGAAGCAAACAGAAGGGTAGGAACACGGGTTCCTAACATCTACGAATGGAAACCAAATCTCGGTAGGGGAAGGAAATCTTGTGTTCTGCACAAAGAGTAGGTTTAAGAAAGAACCATGCAGAGGAAACACCATCCCTAACCTCTTTCTCGGAGCTCGGCACGACCATGGAGAGAACTTGTAGCTTAGACTTGCACAGATCCCCGTCTTGGAACCCTATCCTCTGCCGTGGCTACGTGGATGGTCGCGGTGGCTTACACCCATCTCCCATAAGGACAGCGTGACAAACAACTCATGGCGGGTGCGATCATACCAGCGTTTGTGCACCGGATCCCATCAGAACTCCGCAGTTAAGCGCGCTTGGGCCAGAGTAGTACTGGGATGGGTGACCTCCCGGGAAGTCCCGGTGTCGCACCCTTTTTGGCTTTTACCAAGTACCTCCGAGCTTTCCTCGGACCCTGGCCCCGACCTCGCCTCCAAGATCGCATCGCACTCCCCCAACTTGCGTGCAATTACGGGTGACAACCATAGCCGGGGGTTTTCAGTGTTTTTTTTTTTTTTCCCCCCCCCCTAAAATAAAGGGTCTCTTGCAATGGATAGGAAAACGCTTCCTAAAACACGTTTAGTAATGGCAATTCGGGATTTGAGATGAAGAAAACGAGGATAACGGACTTGAACGGGGTTTTCGGCGCTTTCTGGGCAGCTCGAATGGAGGAAAAATGCGATTCGGGGGCTGTAACGATAAGAACTGGAAATTGTTTCCTTGAGGGTAAAAGGGGCGGAATAGTGAGAGGAAGAGCGTGTGCGAATTTCGGGGCGAACGGGTAAAAAACGAAGAGGTCATAGCGAACCCTCAAAACATAGAAAATGGCGATTTCTGAGTGACAGGAGCGGAACCGGGTCTCGGGTCCTCAACGCAGGAAACGCGGGGACGGGGATTTCGGGTGTTCCGGGAAAGTTTCAGGGAAAACGGAACTAGTGTACGAAAGATATGGCTAAAATACCGGATTTCCTATGACTCGCGCGATTTTGAAACCCTGGCCGCGTCCGTGAACAGGGGCATTGTCAAGCACCCGCCGAAGATCCTGCACGCAGAGCAAGGAGGAAAGGTCGCGAGCGAACGATGAAGGATGATTTCCGAAGCTTCTGGCTCGGAGATGGGGACAACCGCCTGCAACTTTCAAGGTTGCCTGGCTCTAGCTAATGCCCGTGCCAAGTTTAGGAGTGCTTGCGATTTTCCCTCTCCTGGCGCTGGATGTCTGCAATCCTTGTTATTTCCCTGTAAAACGGTCATCTGGTTCCTACCCGAAATCGGCTGGCACGGTAACAGAATGCGAACGGAATGCAAAGTTGCTGGAAACGGCGCAGCCCACAACTTCCGCCCAGATCTGCAGAACGGAATGCAACAAGATCTGGACCACTTTCCGATCACCAAGATCCCGGCTGGGCGAGGTGAGAGCGTGCGATGCGATGTGCAGAATTGGATCGCCGCGAGTATCTGGAGAGAGAGGAACAAAAAACTGGCCGTGGAAATCGCTTTGGTACCAGACGCGGAGACCCTGCAACGCTGTTTCACCAACCACAGTAGTGCAACTAGAAATGGAAACAGCTTGCAACGAGCCGCCAACACAAAAGAACTCGAAATGATATTGAATCGCATGCCTCTTCGAGGGGGCAACCTCCTTCGAGCAAGCGCAACACAATATATTCGTGGATGCTCCACTGAGCCTCAACACCTTCTTATATACTGATTCCTACTGAAGAAACTACTGCTTCCCGCACACGTGGGATTGTTAAAATATGCCGAAGGGGCGACTCACAAAGCACATGCGTCCAAAGTAACTAATCTGCTATGAAGCAAACAGAAGGGTAGGAACACGGGTTCCTAACATCTACGAATGGAAACCAAATCTCGGTAGGGGAAGGAAATCTTGTGTTCTGCACAAAGAGTAGGTTTAAGAAAGAACCATGCAGAGGAAACACCATCCCTAACCTCTTTCTCGGAGCTCGGCACGACCATGGAGAGAACTTGTAGCTTAGACTTGCACAGATCCCCGTCTTGGAACCCTATCCTCTGCCGTGGCTACGTGGATGGTCGCGGTGGCTTACACCCATCTCCCATAAGGACAGCGTGACAAACAACTCATGGCGGGTGCGATCATACCAGCGTTTGTGCACCGGATCCCATCAGAACTCCGCAGTTAAGCGCGCTTGGGCCAGAGTAGTACTGGGATGGGTGACCTCCCGGGAAGTCCCGGTGTCGCACCCTTTTTGGCTTTTACCAAGTACCTCCGAGCTTTCCTCGGACCCTGGCCCCGACCTCGCCTCCAAGATCGCATCGCACTCCCCCAACTTGCGTGCAATTACGGGTGACAACCATAGCCGGGGGTTTTCAGTGTTTTTTTTTTTTTTTTTCCCCCTAAAATAAAGGGTCTCTTGCAATGGATAGGAAAACGCTTCCTAAAACACGTTTAGTAATGGCAATTCGGGATTTGAGATGAAGAAAACGAGGATAACGGACTTGAACGGGGTTTTCGGCGCTTTCTGGGCAGCTCGAATGGAGGAAAAATGCGATTCGGGGGCTGTAACGATAAGAACTGGAAATTGTTTCCTTGAGGGTAAAAGGGGCGGAATAGTGAGAGGAAGAGCGTGTGCGAATTTCGGGGCGAACGGGTAAAAAACGAAGAGGTCATAGCGAACCCTCAAAACATAGAAAATGGCGATTTCTGAGTGACAGGAGCGGAACCGGGTCTCGGGTCCTCAACGCAGGAAACGCGGGGACGGGGATTTCGGGTGTTCCGGGAAAGTTTCAGGGAAAACGGAACTAGTGTACGAAAGATATGGCTAAAATACCGGATTTCCTATGACTCGCGCGATTTTGAAACCCTGGCCGCGTCCGTGAACAGGGGCATTGTCAAGCACCCGCCGAAGATCCTGCACGCAGAGCAAGGAGGAAAGGTCGCGAGCGAACGATGAAGGATGATTTCCGAAGCTTCTGGCTCGGAGATGGGGACAACCGCCTGCAACTTTCAAGGTTGCCTGGCTCTAGCTAATGCCCGTGCCAAGTTTAGGAGTGCTTGCGATTTTCCCTCTCCTGGCGCTGGATGTCTGCAATCCTTGTTATTTCCCTGTAAAACGGTCATCTGGTTCCTACCCGAAATCGGCTGGCACGGTAACAGAATGCGAACGGAATGCAAAGTTGCTGGAAACGGCGCAGCCCACAACTTCCGCCCAGATCTGCAGAACGGAATGCAACAAGATCTGGACCACTTTCCGATCACCAAGATCCCGGCTGGGCGAGGTGAGAGCGTGCGATGCGATGTGCAGAATTGGATCGCCGCGAGTATCTGGAGAGAGAGGAACAAAAAACTGGCCGTGGAAATCGCTTTGGTACCAGACGCGGAGACCCTGCAACGCTGTTTCACCAACCACAGTAGTGCAACTAGAAATGGAAACAGCTTGCAACGAGCCGCCAACACAAAAGAACTCGAAATGATATTGAATCGCATGCCTCTTCGAGGGGGCAACCTCCTTCGAGCAAGCGCAACACAATATATTCGTGGATGCTCCACTGAGCCTCAACACCTTCTTATATACTGATTCCTACTGAAGAAACTACTGCTTCCCGCACACGTGGGATTGTTAAAATATGCCGAAGGGGCGACTCACAAAGCACATGCGTCCAAAGTAACTAATCTGCTATGAAGCAAACAGAAGGGTAGGAACACGGGTTCCTAACATCTACGAATGGAAACCAAATCTCGGTAGGGGAAGGAAATCTTGTGTTCTGCACAAAGAGTAGGTTTAAGAAAGAACCATGCAGAGGAAACACCATCCCTAACCTCTTTCTCGGAGCTCGGCACGACCATGGAGAGAACTTGTAGCTTAGACTTGCACAGATCCCCGTCTTGGAACCCTATCCTCTGCCGTGGCTACGTGGATGGTCGCGGTGGCTTACACCCATCTCCCATAAGGACAGCGTGACAAACAACTCATGGCGGGTGCGATCATACCAGCGTTTGTGCACCGGATCCCATCAGAACTCCGCAGTTAAGCGCGCTTGGGCCAGAGTAGTACTGGGATGGGTGACCTCCCGGGAAGTCCCGGTGTCGCACCCTTTTTGGCTTTTACCAAGTACCTCCGAGCTTTCCTCGGACCCTGGCCCCGACCTCGCCTCCAAGATCGCATCGCACTCCCCCAACTTGCGTGCAATTACGGGTGACAACCATAGCCGGGGGTTTTCAGTGTTTTTTTTTTTTTTTTTTCCCCCCCCCTAAAATAAAGGGTCTCTTGCAATGGATAGGAAAACGCTTCCTAAAACACGTTTAGTAATGGCAATTCGGGATTTGAGATGAAGAAAACGAGGATAACGGACTTGAACGGGGTTTTCGGCGCTTTCTGGGCAGCTCGAATGGAGGAAAAATGCGATTCGGGGGCTGTAACGATAAGAACTGGAAATTGTTTCCTTGAGGGTAAAAGGGGCGGAATAGTGAGAGGAAGAGCGTGTGCGAATTTCGGGGCGAACGGGTAAAAAACGAAGAGGTCATAGCGAACCCTCAAAACATAGAAAATGGCGATTTCTGAGTGACAGGAGCGGAACCGGGTCTCGGGTCCTCAACGCAGGAAACGCGGGGACGGGGATTTCGGGTGTTCCGGGAAAGTTTCAGGGAAAACGGAACTAGTGTACGAAAGATATGGCTAAAATACCGGATTTCCTATGACTCGCGCGATTTTGAAACCCTGGCCGCGTCCGTGAACAGGGGCATTGTCAAGCACCCGCCGAAGATCCTGCACGCAGAGCAAGGAGGAAAGGTCGCGAGCGAACGATGAAGGATGATTTCCGAAGCTTCTGGCTCGGAGATGGGGACAACCGCCTGCAACTTTCAAGGTTGCCTGGCTCTAGCTAATGCCCGTGCCAAGTTTAGGAGTGCTTGCGATTTTCCCTCTCCTGGCGCTGGATGTCTGCAATCCTTGTTATTTCCCTGTAAAACGGTCATCTGGTTCCTACCCGAAATCGGCTGGCACGGTAACAGAATGCGAACGGAATGCAAAGTTGCTGGAAACGGCGCAGCCCACAACTTCCGCCCAGATCTGCAGAACGGAATGCAACAAGATCTGGACCACTTTCCGATCACCAAGATCCCGGCTGGGCGAGGTGAGAGCGTGCGATGCGATGTGCAGAATTGGATCGCCGCGAGTATCTGGAGAGAGAGGAACAAAAAACTGGCCGTGGAAATCGCTTTGGTACCAGACGCGGAGACCCTGCAACGCTGTTTCACCAACCACAGTAGTGCAACTAGAAATGGAAACAGCTTGCAACGAGCCGCCAACACAAAAGAACTCGAAATGATATTGAATCGCATGCCTCTTCGAGGGGGCAACCTCCTTCGAGCAAGCGCAACACAATATATTCGTGGATGCTCCACTGAGCCTCAACACCTTCTTATATACTGATTCCTACTGAAGAAACTACTGCTTCCCGCACACGTGGGATTGTTAAAATATGCCGAAGGGGCGACTCACAAAGCACATGCGTCCAAAGTAACTAATCTGCTATGAAGCAAACAGAAGGGTAGGAACACGGGTTCCTAACATCTACGAATGGAAACCAAATCTCGGTAGGGGA
This sequence comes from Taxus chinensis, assembly GCA_019776745.2. Taxonomy (NCBI): domain Eukaryota; kingdom Viridiplantae; phylum Streptophyta; class Pinopsida; order Cupressales; family Taxaceae; genus Taxus; species Taxus chinensis. The sequence continues at coordinate 98,133,011 of CM034155.1, forward strand.
AGGAAATCTTGTGTTCTGCACAAAGAGTAGGTTTAAGAAAGAACCATGCAGAGGAAACACCATCCCTAACCTCTTTCTCGGAGCTCGGCACGACCATGGAGAGAACTTGTAGCTTAGACTTGCACAGATCCCCGTCTTGGAACCCTATCCTCTGCCGTGGCTACGTGGATGGTCGCGGTGGCTTACACCCATCTCCCATAAGGACAGCGTGACAAACAACTCATGGCGGGTGCGATCATACCAGCGTTTGTGCACCGGATCCCATCAGAACTCCGCAGTTAAGCGCGCTTGGGCCAGAGTAGTACTGGGATGGGTGACCTCCCGGGAAGTCCCGGTGTCGCACCCTTTTTGGCTTTTACCAAGTACCTCCGAGCTTTCCTCGGACCCTGGCCCCGACCTCGCCTCCAAGATCGCATCGCACTCCCCCAACTTGCGTGCAATTACGGGTGACAACCATAGCCGGGGGTTTTCAGTGTTTTTTTTTTTTTTTTTTTTCCCCCCCCCTAAAATAAAGGGTCTCTTGCAATGGATAGGAAAACGCTTCCTAAAACACGTTTAGTAATGGCAATTCGGGATTTGAGATGAAGAAAACGAGGATAACGGACTTGAACGGGGTTTTCGGCGCTTTCTGGGCAGCTCGAATGGAGGAAAAATGCGATTCGGGGGCTGTAACGATAAGAACTGGAAATTGTTTCCTTGAGGGTAAAAGGGGCGGAATAGTGAGAGGAAGAGCGTGTGCGAATTTCGGGGCGAACGGGTAAAAAACGAAGAGGTCATAGCGAACCCTCAAAACATAGAAAATGGCGATTTCTGAGTGACAGGAGCGGAACCGGGTCTCGGGTCCTCAACGCAGGAAACGCGGGGACGGGGATTTCGGGTGTTCCGGGAAAGTTTCAGGGAAAACGGAACTAGTGTACGAAAGATATGGCTAAAATACCGGATTTCCTATGACTCGCGCGATTTTGAAACCCTGGCCGCGTCCGTGAACAGGGGCATTGTCAAGCACCCGCCGAAGATCCTGCACGCAGAGCAAGGAGGAAAGGTCGCGAGCGAACGATGAAGGATGATTTCCGAAGCTTCTGGCTCGGAGATGGGGACAACCGCCTGCAACTTTCAAGGTTGCCTGGCTCTAGCTAATGCCCGTGCCAAGTTTAGGAGTGCTTGCGATTTTCCCTCTCCTGGCGCTGGATGTCTGCAATCCTTGTTATTTCCCTGTAAAACGGTCATCTGGTTCCTACCCGAAATCGGCTGGCACGGTAACAGAATGCGAACGGAATGCAAAGTTGCTGGAAACGGCGCAGCCCACAACTTCCGCCCAGATCTGCAGAACGGAATGCAACAAGATCTGGACCACTTTCCGATCACCAAGATCCCGGCTGGGCGAGGTGAGAGCGTGCGATGCGATGTGCAGAATTGGATCGCCGCGAGTATCTGGAGAGAGAGGAACAAAAAACTGGCCGTGGAAATCGCTTTGGTACCAGACGCGGAGACCCTGCAACGCTGTTTCACCAACCACAGTAGTGCAACTAGAAATGGAAACAGCTTGCAACGAGCCGCCAACACAAAAGAACTCGAAATGATATTGAATCGCATGCCTCTTCGAGGGGGCAACCTCCTTCGAGCAAGCGCAACACAATATATTCGTGGATGCTCCACTGAGCCTCAACACCTTCTTATATACTGATTCCTACTGAAGAAACTACTGCTTCCCGCACACGTGGGATTGTTAAAATATGCCGAAGGGGCGACTCACAAAGCACATGCGTCCAAAGTAACTAATCTGCTATGAAGCAAACAGAAGGGTAGGAACACGGGTTCCTAACATCTACGAATGGAAACCAAATCTCGGTAGGGGAAGGAAATCTTGTGTTCTGCACAAAGAGTAGGTTTAAGAAAGAACCATGCAGAGGAAACACCATCCCTAACCTCTTTCTCGGAGCTCGGCACGACCATGGAGAGAACTTGTAGCTTAGACTTGCACAGATCCCCGTCTTGGAACCCTATCCTCTGCCGTGGCTACGTGGATGGTCGCGGTGGCTTACACCCATCTCCCATAAGGACAGCGTGACAAACAACTCATGGCGGGTGCGATCATACCAGCGTTTGTGCACCGGATCCCATCAGAACTCCGCAGTTAAGCGCGCTTGGGCCAGAGTAGTACTGGGATGGGTGACCTCCCGGGAAGTCCCGGTGTCGCACCCTTTTTGGCTTTTACCAAGTACCTCCGAGCTTTCCTCGGACCCTGGCCCCGACCTCGCCTCCAAGATCGCATCGCACTCCCCCAACTTGCGTGCAATTACGGGTGACAACCATAGCCGGGGGTTTTCAGTGTTTTTTTTTTTTTTTTCCCCCTAAAATAAAGGGTCTCTTGCAATGGATAGGAAAACGCTTCCTAAAACACGTTTAGTAATGGCAATTCGGGATTTGAGATGAAGAAAACGAGGATAACGGACTTGAACGGGGTTTTCGGCGCTTTCTGGGCAGCTCGAATGGAGGAAAAATGCGATTCGGGGGCTGTAACGATAAGAACTGGAAATTGTTTCCTTGAGGGTAAAAGGGGCGGAATAGTGAGAGGAAGAGCGTGTGCGAATTTCGGGGCGAACGGGTAAAAAACGAAGAGGTCATAGCGAACCCTCAAAACATAGAAAATGGCGATTTCTGAGTGACAGGAGCGGAACCGGGTCTCGGGTCCTCAACGCAGGAAACGCGGGGACGGGGATTTCGGGTGTTCCGGGAAAGTTTCAGGGAAAACGGAACTAGTGTACGAAAGATATGGCTAAAATACCGGATTTCCTATGACTCGCGCGATTTTGAAACCCTGGCCGCGTCCGTGAACAGGGGCATTGTCAAGCACCCGCCGAAGATCCTGCACGCAGAGCAAGGAGGAAAGGTCGCGAGCGAACGATGAAGGATGATTTCCGAAGCTTCTGGCTCGGAGATGGGGACAACCGCCTGCAACTTTCAAGGTTGCCTGGCTCTAGCTAATGCCCGTGCCAAGTTTAGGAGTGCTTGCGATTTTCCCTCTCCTGGCGCTGGATGTCTGCAATCCTTGTTATTTCCCTGTAAAACGGTCATCTGGTTCCTACCCGAAATCGGCTGGCACGGTAACAGAATGCGAACGGAATGCAAAGTTGCTGGAAACGGCGCAGCCCACAACTTCCGCCCAGATCTGCAGAACGGAATGCAACAAGATCTGGACCACTTTCCGATCACCAAGATCCCGGCTGGGCGAGGTGAGAGCGTGCGATGCGATGTGCAGAATTGGATCGCCGCGAGTATCTGGAGAGAGAGGAACAAAAAACTGGCCGTGGAAATCGCTTTGGTACCAGACGCGGAGACCCTGCAACGCTGTTTCACCAACCACAGTAGTGCAACTAGAAATGGAAACAGCTTGCAACGAGCCGCCAACACAAAAGAACTCGAAATGATATTGAATCGCATGCCTCTTCGAGGGGGCAACCTCCTTCGAGCAAGCGCAACACAATATATTCGTGGATGCTCCACTGAGCCTCAACACCTTCTTATATACTGATTCCTACTGAAGAAACTACTGCTTCCCGCACACGTGGGATTGTTAAAATATGCCGAAGGGGCGACTCACAAAGCACATGCGTCCAAAGTAACTAATCTGCTATGAAGCAAACAGAAGGGTAGGAACACGGGTTCCTAACATCTACGAATGGAAACCAAATCTCGGTAGGGGAAGGAAATCTTGTGTTCTGCACAAAGAGTAGGTTTAAGAAAGAACCATGCAGAGGAAACACCATCCCTAACCTCTTTCTCGGAGCTCGGCACGACCATGGAGAGAACTTGTAGCTTAGACTTGCACAGATCCCCGTCTTGGAACCCTATCCTCTGCCGTGGCTACGTGGATGGTCGCGGTGGCTTACACCCATCTCCCATAAGGACAGCGTGACAAACAACTCATGGCGGGTGCGATCATACCAGCGTTTGTGCACCGGATCCCATCAGAACTCCGCAGTTAAGCGCGCTTGGGCCAGAGTAGTACTGGGATGGGTGACCTCCCGGGAAGTCCCGGTGTCGCACCCTTTTTGGCTTTTACCAAGTACCTCCGAGCTTTCCTCGGACCCTGGCCCCGACCTCGCCTCCAAGATCGCATCGCACTCCCCCAACTTGCGTGCAATTACGGGTGACAACCATAGCCGGGGGTTTTCAGTGTTTTTTTTTTTTTTTTTTTCCCCCTAAAATAAAGGGTCTCTTGCAATGGATAGGAAAACGCTTCCTAAAACACGTTTAGTAATGGCAATTCGGGATTTGAGATGAAGAAAACGAGGATAACGGACTTGAACGGGGTTTTCGGCGCTTTCTGGGCAGCTCGAATGGAGGAAAAATGCGATTCGGGGGCTGTAACGATAAGAACTGGAAATTGTTTCCTTGAGGGTAAAAGGGGCGGAATAGTGAGAGGAAGAGCGTGTGCGAATTTCGGGGCGAACGGGTAAAAAACGAAGAGGTCATAGCGAACCCTCAAAACATAGAAAATGGCGATTTCTGAGTGACAGGAGCGGAACCGGGTCTCGGGTCCTCAACGCAGGAAACGCGGGGACGGGGATTTCGGGTGTTCCGGGAAAGTTTCAGGGAAAACGGAACTAGTGTACGAAAGATATGGCTAAAATACCGGATTTCCTATGACTCGCGCGATTTTGAAACCCTGGCCGCGTCCGTGAACAGGGGCATTGTCAAGCACCCGCCGAAGATCCTGCACGCAGAGCAAGGAGGAAAGGTCGCGAGCGAACGATGAAGGATGATTTCCGAAGCTTCTGGCTCGGAGATGGGGACAACCGCCTGCAACTTTCAAGGTTGCCTGGCTCTAGCTAATGCCCGTGCCAAGTTTAGGAGTGCTTGCGATTTTCCCTCTCCTGGCGCTGGATGTCTGCAATCCTTGTTATTTCCCTGTAAAACGGTCATCTGGTTCCTACCCGAAATCGGCTGGCACGGTAACAGAATGCGAACGGAATGCAAAGTTGCTGGAAACGGCGCAGCCCACAACTTCCGCCCAGATCTGCAGAACGGAATGCAACAAGATCTGGACCACTTTCCGATCACCAAGATCCCGGCTGGGCGAGGTGAGAGCGTGCGATGCGATGTGCAGAATTGGATCGCCGCGAGTATCTGGAGAGAGAGGAACAAAAAACTGGCCGTGGAAATCGCTTTGGTACCAGACGCGGAGACCCTGCAACGCTGTTTCACCAACCACAGTAGTGCAACTAGAAATGGAAACAGCTTGCAACGAGCCGCCAACACAAAAGAACTCGAAATGATATTGAATCGCATGCCTCTTCGAGGGGGCAACCTCCTTCGAGCAAGCGCAACACAATATATTCGTGGATGCTCCACTGAGCCTCAACACCTTCTTATATACTGATTCCTACTGAAGAAACTACTGCTTCCCGCACACGTGGGATTGTTAAAATATGCCGAAGGGGCGACTCACAAAGCACATGCGTCCAAAGTAACTAATCTGCTATGAAGCAAACAGAAGGGTAGGAACACGGGTTCCTAACATCTACGAATGGAAACCAAATCTCGGTAGGGGAAGGAAATCTTGTGTTCTGCACAAAGAGTAGGTTTAAGAAAGAACCATGCAGAGGAAACACCATCCCTAACCTCTTTCTCGGAGCTCGGCACGACCATGGAGAGAACTTGTAGCTTAGACTTGCACAGATCCCCGTCTTGGAACCCTATCCTCTGCCGTGGCTACGTGGATGGTCGCGGTGGCTTACACCCATCTCCCATAAGGACAGCGTGACAAACAACTCATGGCGGGTGCGATCATACCAGCGTTTGTGCACCGGATCCCATCAGAACTCCGCAGTTAAGCGCGCTTGGGCCAGAGTAGTACTGGGATGGGTGACCTCCCGGGAAGTCCCGGTGTCGCACCCTTTTTGGCTTTTACCAAGTACCTCCGAGCTTTCCTCGGACCCTGGCCCCGACCTCGCCTCCAAGATCGCATCGCACTCCCCCAACTTGCGTGCAATTACGGGTGACAACCATAGTCGGGGGTTTTTAGTGTTTTTTTTTTTTTTTTCCTCTAAAATATAGGGTCTGTTGCAATGGATAGGAAAACGCTTCCTATAACACGTTTAGTAATGGCAATTCGGGATTTGAGATGAAGAAAACGAGGATAAGGGACTTGAACGGGGTTTTCGGCGCTTTCTGGGCAGCTCGAATGGAGGAAAAATGCGATTCGGGGGCTGTAACGATAAGAACTGGAAATTGTTTCCTTGAGGGTAAAAGGGGCGGAATAGTGAGAGGAAGAGCGTGTGCGAATTTCGGGGCGAACGGGTAAAAAACGAAGAGGTCATAGCGAACCCTCAAAACATAGAAAATGGCGATTTCTGAGTGACAGGAGCGGAACCGGGTCTCGGGTCCTCAACGCAGGAAACGCGGGGGACGGGGATTTCGGGTGTTCCGGGAAAGTTTCAGGGAAAACGGAACTAGTGTACGAAAGATATGGCTAAAATACCGGATTTCCTATGACTCGCGCGATTTTGAAACCCTGGCCGCGTCCGTGAACAGGGGCATTGTCAAGCACCCGCCGAAGATCCTGCACGCAGAGCAAGGAGGAAAGGTCGCGAGCGAACGATGAAGGATGATTTCCGAAGCTTCTGGCTCGGAGATGGGGACAACCGCCTGCAACTTTCAAGGTTGCCTGGCTCTAGCTAATGCCCGTGCCAAGTTTAGGAGTGCTTGCGATTTTCCCTCTCCTGGCGCTGGATGTCTGCAATCCTTGTTATTTCCCTGTAAAACGGTCATCTGGTTCCTACCCGAAATCGGCTGGCACGGTAACAGAATGCGAACGGAATGCAAAGTTGCTGGAAACGGCGCAGCCCACAACTTCCGCCCAGATCTGCAGAACGGAATGCAACAAGATCTGGACCACTTTCCGATCACCAAGATCCCGGCTGGGCGAGGTGAGAGCGTGCGATGCGATGTGCAGAATTGGATCGCCGCGAGTATCTGGAGAGAGAGGAACAAAAAACTGGCCGTGGAAATCGCTTTGGTACCAGACGCGGAGACCCTGCAACGCTGTTTCACCAACCACAGTAGTGCAACTAGAAATGGAAACAGCTTGCAACGAGCCGCCAACACAAAAGAACTCGAAATGATATTGAATCGCATGCCTCTTCGAGGGGGCAACCTCCTTCGAGCAAGCGCAACACAATATATTCGTGGATGCTCCACTGAGCCTCAACACCTTCTTATATACTGATTCCTACTGAAGAAACTACTGCTTCCCGCACACGTGGGATTGTTAAAATATGCCGAAGGGGCGACTCACAAAGCACATGCGTCCAAAGTAACTAATCTGCTATGAAGCAAACAGAAGGGTAGGAACACGGGTTCCTAACATCTACGAATGGAAACCAAATCTCGGTAGGGGAAGGAAATCTTGTGTTCTGCACAAAGAGTAGGTTTAAGAAAGAACCATGCAGAGGAAACACCATCCCTAACCTCTTTCTCGGAGCTCGGCACGACCATGGAGAGAACTTGTAGCTTAGACTTGCACAGATCCCCGTCTTGGAACCCTATCCTCTGCCGTGGCTACGTGGATGGTCGCGGTGGCTTACACCCATCTCCCATAAGGACAGCGTGACAAACAACTCATGGCGGGTGCGATCATACCAGCGTTTGTGCACCGGATCCCATCAGAACTCCGCAGTTAAGCGCGCTTGGGCCAGAGTAGTACTGGGATGGGTGACCTCCCGGGAAGTCCCGGTGTCGCACCCTTTTTGGCTTTTACCAAGTACCTCCGAGCTTTCCTCGGACCCTGGCCCCGACCTCGCCTCCAAGATCGCATCGCACTCCCCCAACTTGCGTGCAATTACGGGTGACAACCATAGCCGGGGGTTTTCAGTGTTTTTTTTTTTTTTTTTCCCCCTAAAATAAAGGGTCTCTTGCAATGGATAGGAAAACGCTTCCTAAAACACGTTTAGTAATGGCAATTCGGGATTTGAGATGAAGAAAACGAGGATAACGGACTTGAACGGGGTTTTCGGCGCTTTCTGGGCAGCTCGAATGGAGGAAAAATGCGATTCGGGGGCTGTAACGATAAGAACTGGAAATTGTTTCCTTGAGGGTAAAAGGGGCGGAATAGTGAGAGGAAGAGCGTGTGCGAATTTCGGGGCGAACGGGTAAAAAACGAAGAGGTCATAGCGAACCCTCAAAACATAGAAAATGGCGATTTCTGAGTGACAGGAGCGGAACCGGGTCTCGGGTCCTCAACGCAGGAAACGCGGGGACGGGGATTTCGGGTGTTCCGGGAAAGTTTCAGGGAAAACGGAACTAGTGTACGAAAGATATGGCTAAAATACCGGATTTCCTATGACTCGCGCGATTTTGAAACCCTGGCCGCGTCCGTGAACAGGGGCATTGTCAAGCACCCGCCGAAGATCCTGCACGCAGAGCAAGGAGGAAAGGTCGCGAGCGAACGATGAAGGATGATTTCCGAAGCTTCTGGCTCGGAGATGGGGACAACCGCCTGCAACTTTCAAGGTTGCCTGGCTCTAGCTAATGCCCGTGCCAAGTTTAGGAGTGCTTGCGATTTTCCCTCTCCTGGCGCTGGATGTCTGCAATCCTTGTTATTTCCCTGTAAAACGGTCATCTGGTTCCTACCCGAAATCGGCTGGCACGGTAACAGAATGCGAACGGAATGCAAAGTTGCTGGAAACGGCGCAGCCCACAACTTCCGCCCAGATCTGCAGAACGGAATGCAACAAGATCTGGACCACTTTCCGATCACCAAGATCCCGGCTGGGCGAGGTGAGAGCGTGCGATGCGATGTGCAGAATTGGATCGCCGCGAGTATCTGGAGAGAGAGGAACAAAAAACTGGCCGTGGAAATCGCTTTGGTACCAGACGCGGAGACCCTGCAACGCTGTTTCACCAACCACAGTAGTGCAACTAGAAATGGAAACAGCTTGCAACGAGCCGCCAACACAAAAGAACTCGAAATGATATTGAATCGCATGCCTCTTCGAGGGGGCAACCTCCTTCGAGCAAGCGCAACACAATATATTCGTGGATGCTCCACTGAGCCTCAACACCTTCTTATATACTGATTCCTACTGAAGAAACTACTGCTTCCCGCACACGTGGGATTGTTAAAATATGCCGAAGGGGCGACTCACAAAGCACATGCGTCCAAAGTAACTAATCTGCTATGAAGCAAACAGAAGGGTAGGAACACGGGTTCCTAACATCTACGAATGGAAACCAAATCTCGGTAGGGGAAGGAAATCTTGTGTTCTGCACAAAGAGTAGGTTTAAGAAAGAACCATGCAGAGGAAACACCATCCCTAACCTCTTTCTCGGAGCTCGGCACGACCATGGAGAGAACTTGTAGCTTAGACTTGCACAGATCCCCGTCTTGGAACCCTATCCTCTGCCGTGGCTACGTGGATGGTCGCGGTGGCTTACACCCATCTCCCATAAGGACAGCGTGACAAACAACTCATGGCGGGTGCGATCATACCAGCGTTTGTGCACCGGATCCCATCAGAACTCCGCAGTTAAGCGCGCTTGGGCCAGAGTAGTACTGGGATGGGTGACCTCCCGGGAAGTCCCGGTGTCGCACCCTTTTTGGCTTTTACCAAGTACCTCCGAGCTTTCCTCGGACCCTGGCCCCGACCTCGCCTCCAAGATCGCATCGCACTCCCCCAACTTGCGTGCAATTACGGGTGACAACCATAGCCGGGGGTTTTCAGTGTTTTTTTTTTTTCCCTAAAATAAAGGGTCTCTTGCAATGGATAGGAAAACGCTTCCTAAAACACGTTTAGTAATGGCAATTCGGGATTTGAGATGAAGAAAACGAGGATAACGGACTTGAACGGGGTTTTCGGCGCTTTCTGGGCAGCTCGAATGGAGGAAAAATGCGATTCGGGGGCTGTAACGATAAGAACTGGAAATTGTTTCCTTGAGGGTAAAAGGGGCGGAATAGTGAGAGGAAGAGCGTGTGCGAATTTCGGGGCGAACGGGTAAAAAACGAAGAGGTCATAGCGAACCCTCAAAACATAGAAAATGGCGATTTCTGAGTGACAGGAGCGGAACCGGGTCTCGGGTCCTCAACGCAGGAAACGCGGGGACGGGGATTTCGGGTGTTCCGGGAAAGTTTCAGGGAAAACGGAACTAGTGTACGAAAGATATGGCTAAAATACCGGATTTCCTATGACTCGCGCGATTTTGAAACCCTGGCCGCGTCCGTGAACAGGGGCATTGTCAAGCACCCGCCGAAGATCCTGCACGCAGAGCAAGGAGGAAAGGTCGCGAGCGAACGATGAAGGATGATTTCCGAAGCTTCTGGCTCGGAGATGGGGACAACCGCCTGCAACTTTCAAGGTTGCCTGGCTCTAGCTAATGCCCGTGCCAAGTTTAGGAGTGCTTGCGATTTTCCCTCTCCTGGCGCTGGATGTCTGCAATCCTTGTTATTTCCCTGTAAAACGGTCATCTGGTTCCTACCCGAAATCGGCTGGCACGGTAACAGAATGCGAACGGAATGCAAAGTTGCTGGAAACGGCGCAGCCCACAACTTCCGCCCAGATCTGCAGAACGGAATGCAACAAGATCTGGACCACTTTCCGATCACCAAGATCCCGGCTGGGCGAGGTGAGAGCGTGCGATGCGATGTGCAGAATTGGATCGCCGCGAGTATCTGGAGAGAGAGGAACAAAAAACTGGCCGTGGAAATCGCTTTGGTACCAGACGCGGAGACCCTGCAACGCTGTTTCACCAACCACAGTAGTGCAACTAGAAATGGAAACAGCTTGCAACGAGCCGCCAACACAAAAGAACTCGAAATGATATTGAATCGCATGCCTCTTCGAGGGGGCAACCTCCTTCGAGCAAGCGCAACACAATATATTCGTGGATGCTCCACTGAGCCTCAACACCTTCTTATATACTGATTCCTACTGAAGAAACTACTGCTTCCCGCACACGTGGGATTGTTAAAATATGCCGAAGGGGCGACTCACAAAGCACATGCGTCCAAAGTAACTAATCTGCTATGAAGCAAACAGAAGGGTAGGAACACGGGTTCCTAACATCTACGAATGGAAACCAAATCTCGGTAGGGGAAGGAAATCTTGTGTTCTGCACAAAGAGTAGGTTTAAGAAAGAACCATGCAGAGGAAACACCATCCCTAACCTCTTTCTCGGAGCTCGGCACGACCATGGAGAGAACTTGTAGCTTAGACTTGCACAGATCCCCGTCTTGGAACCCTATCCTCTGCCGTGGCTACGTGGATGGTCGCGGTGGCTTACACCCATCTCCCATAAGGACAGCGTGACAAACAACTCATGGCGGGTGCGATCATACCAGCGTTTGTGCACCGGATCCCATCAGAACTCCGCAGTTAAGCGCGCTTGGGCCAGAGTAGTACTGGGATGGGTGACCTCCCGGGAAGTCCCGGTGTCGCACCCTTTTTGGCTTTTACCAAGTACCTCCGAGCTTTCCTCGGACCCTGGCCCCGACCTCGCCTCCAAGATCGCATCGCACTCCCCCAACTTGCGTGCAATTACGGGTGACAACCATAGCCGGGGGTTTTCAGTGTTTTTTTTTTTTTTTTTTTCCCCCTAAAATAAAGGGTCTCTTGCAATGGATAGGAAAACGCTTCCTAAAACACGTTTAGTAATGGCAATTCGGGATTTGAGATGAAGAAAACGAGGATAACGGACTTGAACGGGGTTTTCGGCGCTTTCTGGGCAGCTCGAATGGAGGAAAAATGCGATTCGGGGGCTGTAACGATAAGAACTGGAAATTGTTTCCTTGAGGGTAAAAGGGGCGGAATAGTGAGAGGAAGAGCGTGTGCGAATTTCGGGGCGAACGGGTAAAAAACGAAGAGGTCATAGCGAACCCTCAAAACATAGAAAATGGCGATTTCTGAGTGACAGGAGCGGAACCGGGTCTCGGGTCCTCAACGCAGGAAACGCGGGGACGGGGATTTCGGGTGTTCCGGGAAAGTTTCAGGGAAAACGGAACTAGTGTACGAAAGATATGGCTAAAATACCGGATTTCCTATGACTCGCGCGATTTTGAAACCCTGGCCGCGTCCGTGAACAGGGGCATTGTCAAGCACCCGCCGAAGATCCTGCACGCAGAGCAAGGAGGAAAGGTCGCGAGCGAACGATGAAGGATGATTTCCGAAGCTTCTGGCTCGGAGATGGGGACAACCGCCTGCAACTTTCAAGGTTGCCTGGCTCTAGCTAATGCCCGTGCCAAGTTTAGGAGTGCTTGCGATTTTCCCTCTCCTGGCGCTGGATGTCTGCAATCCTTGTTATTTCCCTGTAAAACGGTCATCTGGTTCCTACCCGAAATCGGCTGGCACGGTAACAGAATGCGAACGGAATGCAAAGTTGCTGGAAACGGCGCAGCCCACAACTTCCGCCCAGATCTGCAGAACGGAATGCAACAAGATCTGGACCACTTTCCGATCACCAAGATCCCGGCTGGGCGAGGTGAGAGCGTGCGATGCGATGTGCAGAATTGGATCGCCGCGAGTATCTGGAGAGAGAGGAACAAAAAACTGGCCGTGGAAATCGCTTTGGTACCAGACGTGGAGACCCTGCAACGCTGTTTCACCAACCACAGTAGTGCAACTAGAAATGGAAACAGCTTGCAACGAGCCGCCAACACAAAAGAACTCGAAATGATATTGAATCGCATGCCTCTTCGAGGGGGCAACCTCCTTCGAGCAAGCGCAACACAATATATTCGTGGATGCTCCACTGAGCCTCAACACCTTCTTATATACTGATTCCTACTGAAGAAACTACTGCTTCCCGCACACGTGGGATTGTTAAAATATGCCGAAGGGGCGACTCACAAAGCACATGCGTCCAAAGTAACTAATCTGCTATGAAGCAAACAGAAGGGTAGGAACACGGGTTCCTAACATCTACGAATGGAAACCAAATCTTGGTAGGGGAAGGAAATCTTGTGTTCTGCACAAAGAGTAGGTTTAAGAAAGAACCATGCAGAGGAAACACCATCCCTAACCTCTTTCTCGGAGCTCGGCACGACCATGGAGAGAACTTGTAGCTTAGACTTGCACAGATCCCCGTCTTGGAACCCTATCCTCTGCCGTGGCTACGTGGATGGTCGCGGTGGCTTACACCCATCTCCCATAAGGACAGCGTGACAAACAACTCATGGCGGGTGCGATCATACCAGCGTTTGTGCACCGGATCCCATCAGAACTCCGCAGTTAAGCGCGCTTGGGCCAGAGTAGTACTGGGATGGGTGACCTCCCGGGAAGTCCCGGTGTCGCACCCTTTTTGGCTTTTACCAAGTACCTCCGAGCTTTCCTCGGACCTTGGCCCCGACCTCGCCTCCAAGATCGCATCGCACTCCCCCAACTTGCGTGCAATTACGGGTGACAACCATAGCCGGGGGTTTTTAGTGTTTTTTTTTTTTTTTTTTTTTTCCCCCTAAAATAAAGGGTCTCTTGCAATGGATAGGAAAACGCTTCCTAAAACACGTTTAGTAATGGCAATTCGGGATTTGAGATGAAGAAAACGAGGATAACGGACTTGAACGGGGTTTTCGGCGCTTTCTGGGCAGCTTGAATGGAGGAAAAATGCGATTCGGGGGCTGTAACGATAAGAACTGGAAATTGTTTCCTTGAGGGTAAAAGGGGCGGAATAGTGAGAGGAAGAGCGTGTGCGAATTTCGGGGCGAACGGGTAAAAAACGAAGAGGTCATAGCGAACCCTCAAAACATAGAAAATGGCGATTTCTGAGTGACAGGAGCGGAACCGGGTCTCGGATCCTCAACGCAGGAAACGCGGGGACGGGGATTTCGGGTGTTCCGGGAAAGTTTCAGGGAAAACGGAACTAGTGTACGAAAGATATGGCTAAAATACCGAATTTCCTATGACTCGTGCGATTTTGAAACCCTGGCCGCGTCCGTGAACAGGGGCATTGTCAAGCACCCGCCGAAGATCCTGCACGCAGAGCAAGGAGGAAAGGTCGCGAGCGAACGATGAAGGATGATTTCCGAAGCTTCTGGCTCGGAGATGGGGACAACCGCCTGCAACTTTCAAGGTTGCCTGGCTCTAGCTAATGCCCGTGCCAAGTTTAGGAGTGCTTGCGATTTTCCCTCTCCTGGCGCTGGATGTCTGCAATCCTTGTTATTTCCCTGTAAAACGGTCATCTGGTTCCTACCCGAAATCGGCTGGCACGGTAACAGAATGCGAACGGAATGCAAAGTTGCTGGAAACGGCGCAGCCCACAACTTCCGCCCAGATCTGCAGAACGGAATGCAACAAGATCTGGACCACTTTCCGATCACCAAGATCCCGGCTGGGCGAGGTGAGAGCGTGCGATGCGATGTGCAGAATTGGATCGCCGCGAGTATCTGGAGAGAGAGGAACAAAAAACTGGCCGTGGAAATCGCTTTGGTACCAGACGTGGAGACCCTGCAACGCTGTTTCACCAACCACAGTAGTGCAACTAGAAATGGAAACAGCTTGCAACGAGCCGCCAACACAAAAGAACTCGAAATGATATTGAATCGCATGCCTCTTCGAGGGGGCAACCTCCTTCGAGCAAGCGCAACACAATATATTCGTGGATGCTCCACTGAGCCTCAACACCTTCTTATATACTGATTCCTACTGAAGAAACTACTGCTTCCCGCACACGTGGGATTGTTAAAATATGCCGAAGGGGCGACTCACAAAGCACATGCGTCCAAAGTAACTAATCTGCTATGAAGCAAACAGAAGGGTAGGAACACGGGTTCCTAACATCTACGAATGGAAACCAAATCTTGGTAGGGGAAGGAAATCTTGTGTTCTGCACAAAGAGTAGGTTTAAGAAAGAACCATGCAGAGGAAACACCATCCCTAACCTCTTTCTCGGAGCTCGGCACGACCATGGAGAGAACTTGTAGCTTAGACTTGCACAGATCCCCGTCTTGGAACCCTAATCTTCTGCAGTGGCTACGTGGATGGTCGCGGTGGCTTACACCCATCTCCCATAAGGACAGCGTGACAAACAACTCATGGCGGGTGCGATCATACCAGCGTTTGTGCACCGGATCCCATCAGAACTCCGCAGTTAAGCGCGCTTGGGCCAGAGTAGTACTGGGATGGGTGACCTCCCGGGAAGTCCCCGGTGTCGCGCCCCCTATTTGGCTTTTACCAAGTACTTCCGACGACCTCGCCTCCAAGATCGCATCGCACTCCCCCAACTTGCGTGCAATTACGGGTGACAACCAAGCCGGGGGTTTTCAGTGTTTTTTTTTTCCTAAAATAAAGGGTCTCTTGCAATGGATAGGAAAAACGCTTCCTAAAACACGTTTAGTAATGGCAATTCGGGATTTGAGATGAAGAAAACGAGGATAACGGACTTGAACGGGGTTTTCGGCGCTTTCTGGGCAGCTTGAATGGAGGAAAAATGCGATTCGGGGGCTGTAGCGATAAGAACTGGAAATTGTTTCCTTGAGGGTAAAAGGGGCGGGATAGTGAGAGGAAGAGCTGTGTGCGAATTTCGGGGCGGACGGATAAAAAACGAAGAGGTCATAGCAAACACTCAAAACATAGAAAATGGTGATTTCTGAGTGACAGGAGCGGAACCGGGTCTCGGATCCACAACGCATTAAACGCGGGGACAGGGATTTCGGGTGTTCCGGGAAAGTTTCAGGGAAAACGGAACTAGTGTACGAAAGATATGGCTAAAATACCGAATTTCCTATGACTCGTGCGATTTTGAAACCCTGGCCGCATCCGTGAACAGGGGCATTGTCAAGCACCCACCGAAGATCCTGCATGCAGAGCAAGGAGGAAAGGTCGCGAGCAAACGATGAAGGATGATTTCCGAAGCTTCTGGCTCGGAGATGGGGACAACCGCCTGCAACTTTCAAGGTTGCCTGGCTCTAGCTAATGCCCGTGCCATGTTTAGGACTGCTTGTGATTTTCGCTCTCCTGGCGCTGCATGTCTACAATCCTTGTTATTTCCCTGTAAAACGGTCATCTTGTTTCTACTCGAAATCGGCTGGCACGGTAACAGAGTGTGAACGGAATGCAAAGTTGCAGCAAACGGCACAGCCCACAACTTCCACCCAGATCAGCAGAACGGAATGCAGCAAGATCTGGACCACTTTCTGATCACCAAGATCCCGGCTGGGCGAGGTGACAGCGTGCGATGCGATGTGCGGAATTGGATCGCCGCGAGTATCTGGAGAGAGAGGAACAAAAAATATGCCGTGGAAATCGCTTTGGTACCAGACGTGGAGACCCTGCAACACTGTTTCACCAACCACAGTAATGCAACTAGAAATGGAAACAACTTGCAACGAGCCGCTAAAACAAAGGAACTCGAAATGATATTGAATCGCAGGCCTCTTCGAGGGGACAACCTCCTTCGAGCAAGCGCAACACAACATATTCTTGGATGCTTCACTGAGCCTCAACACCTTCTTATATACTGATTCCTACTGAAGAAACTACTGCTTCCCGCACACGAGGTATTGTTAAAATATGCCGAAGGGGCGACTCACAAGGCACATGCGTCCAAAGTAACTAATCTGCTATGAAGCAAACAGAAGGGTAGGAGCACGGGTTCCTAACATCTACGAATGGAAACCAAATCTTGGGAGGGGAAGGAAATCTTGCGTTCTGCACAAAGAGTAGGTTTAAGAAAGAACCATGTAGAGGAAACACCATCCCTAACCTCTTTCTCGGAGCTCGGCACGACCATTAGAGAGAAGTTGTACCTTAGACTTGCACAAATCCCCGTCTTGGAACCCAATCTTCTGCCGTGGCTATGTGGATGGTCGCGGTGGCTTACACCCATCTCCCATAAGGACAGCGTGAAAAACAACTCATAACGGGTGCGATCATACCAGCGTTTGTGCATCGGATCCCATCAGAACTCCGCAGTTAAGCACGCTTGGGCCAGAGTAGTACTGGGATGGGTGACCTCCCGGGAAGTCCCGGTGTCACACCCCTTTTGGCTTTTACCTCCGAGCTTTCCTCGGTCCTTGGCCCCGACCTCGCCTCCAAGATCGCATCGCACTCCCCCAACTCGCGTGCAATTACGGGTGACAACCTTAGCCGGGGGTTTTTAGTGTTTTTTTTTTTTAAAATAAAGGGTCTTTTGCAATGGATAGTAAAAGGCTTCCTAAAACACGTTTAGTAATGGCAATTCGGGATTTGAGATGAAGAAGACGAGGATAATGGACTTGAACGGGGTTTTTGGCGCTTTCTAGGCAGCTTGAATGGAGGAAAAATGTGATTCGGGGGCTTGTAACGATAAGAACTGGAAATTGTTTCCTTGAGGGTAAAAGGGGCGGAATAGCGAGAGGAAGAGTGTGTGTGAATTTCGGGGCGAATGGGTAAAAAACGAAGAGGTCATAGCAAACCCTTAAAACATAGAAAATGGCGATTTCTGAGTGACAGGAGCGGAACCGGGTCTCAGATCCTCAACGCATGAAACGCGGGGACGGGGATTTCGAGTGTTCCGGGAAAGTTTCAGGGAAAACGGAACTAGTGTACGAAAGATATGGCTAAAATACCGAATTTCCTATGACTCGTGCGATTTTTGAAACCCTGGTCGCATCCGTGAACAGTGGCATTGTCAAGCACCCACCGAAGATCCTGCACTTAGAACAAGGAGGAAAGGTCGCGAGCAAACGATGAAGGATGATTTCCGAAGCTTCTGGCTCGGAGATGGGGACAACCACCTGCAACTTTCAAGGTTGCCTGGCTCTAGCTAATGCCCGTGCCAAGTTTAGGAGTGCTTGTGATTTTCCCTCTCCTGGCGCTGGATGTCTACAATCCTTGTTATTTCCCTGTAAAACGATCATCTGGTTTCTACCCGAAATCAGCTGGCACGGTAATAGAATGCGAACGGAATGCAAAGTTGCTGGAAACGGCACCGCCCACAACTTCCGCCCAGATCTGCAGAATGGAATGCAACAAGATCTGGACCACTTTCTGATCACCAAGATCCCGGCTGGGTGAGGTGAGAGCGTGCGATGCGATGTCCGGAATTGGATCGCTGCGAGTATTTGGAGAGAGAGGAACAAAAAATTGGCCGTGGATATCACTTTGGTACCAGACGTGGAGACCCTGCAACATTGTTTCACCAACCACAGTGATGCAACTAGAAATGGAAACAACTTACAACGAGCCGCTAAAACAAAAGAACTCGAAATGATATTGAATCGCAGGCCTCTTCGAGGGGGGCAACCTCCTTCGAGCAAGTGCAACACAATATATTCGTGGATGCTTTACTGAGCCTCAACACCTTCTTATATATTGATTCCTACTGAAGAAACTACTGCTTCCCGCACACGTGGGATTGCTAAAATATGCCTAAGGGGCGACTCAAAAAGCACATGCGTCCAAAGTAACTAAAAAATCCGATATGAAGGAAACAGAAGGGTAGGAACACGGGTTCCTAACATCTACGAATGGAAACCAAATCTTGGTAGGGGAAGGAAATCTTGTGTTCTAAACAAAGAGTAGGTTTAAGAAAGAACCATGTAGAGGAAACACCATCCCTAACCTCTTTCTCGGAGCTCGGCACGACCATAGAGAGAACTTGTAGCTTAGACATGCACAAATCCCCGTCTTGGAACCCAATCTTCTGCCGTGGCTACGTGTATGGTCGCGGTGGCTTACACCCATCTCCCATAAGGACAACGTGACAAACAACTCATAACGGTTGCGATCGTACCAGTGTTTGTGCACCGGATCCCATGAGAACTCCGCAATTAAGTGCGCTTGGGCGAGAGTAGTACTAGGATGGGTGACCCCCTGGGAAGTTCTAATGTCGCACCGTGTTTGGCTTTTACCAAGTACCTCCGAGCTTTCCTCGGACCTTGGCCCCGACCTCGCCTCCAAGATCGCATCGCACTCCCCCAACTTGCATGCAATTACGGGTGACAACCATAGCCGGGGGTTTTTAGTGTTTTTTTTTTTTCTAAAATAAAGGGTCTTTTGCAATGGATAGGAAAACGCTTCCTAAAACACGTTTAGTAATGGCAATTCGGGATTTGAGATGAAGAAAACGAGGATAATGGACTTGAACGGGGTTTTCGGCGCTTTCTAGGCAGCTTGAATGGAGGAAAAATGCGATTTGGGGGCTGTAACGTTAAGAACTGGAAATTGTTTCCTTGAGGGTAAAAGGGGCGGAATAGTGAGAGGAAGAGCGTGTGCGAATTTCGGGGGGAACGGGTAAAAAACGAAGAGGTCATAGCAAACCCTCAAAACATAGAAAATGGCGATTTCTGAGTGACAGTAGCGGAACCGGGTCTCGGATCCTCAACGCATGGAACGCGGGGACGGGGATTTCGGGTGTTCTGGGAAAGTTTAAGGGAAAACGGAACTAGTGTACAAAAGATATGGCTAAAATACTGAATTTCCTATGACTCGTGTGATTTTGAAACCCTGGCCGCATCCGTGAAAAGGGACATTGTCAAGCACCCACCGAAGATCCTGCATGCAGAACAAGGAGGAAAGGTCACGTGTAAATGATGAAGGCTGATTTCCGAAGCTTCTGGCTCGTAGATGGGGACAACCGCTTGCAACTTTCAAGGTTGCCTGGCTCTAGCTAATGCCCATGCCAAGTTTAGGAGTGCTTGTGATTTTCCCTCTCTTGGCGCTGCATGTCTGCAGTCCTTGTTATTTCCCTGTAAAACAATCATCTGGTTTCTACCCGAAATCGGCTGGCACGGTAACAGAATGCGAACGGAATGCAAAGTTGCTGGAAACGGCACGGCCCACAACTTCCGCCCAGATCTACAGAACGGAATGCGACAAGATCTGGACCACTTTCTGGTCACCAAGATCCCGGCTGGGCGAGGTGAGAGCGTGCGATGCGATGTGCGGAATTGGATCGCCGCGAGTATCTGGACAGAGAGGAACAAAAAATTGGTCGTGGGAAATTGCTTTGGTACTAGACGTGGAGACCCTGCTACACTGTTTCACCAACCACAGTGATTGCAACTAGAAATGGAAATAACTTGCAACGAGCCGCTAAAACAAAAGAACTCGAAATGATATTGAATCGCAGGCCTCTTCGAGGGGGCAACCTCCTTCGAGCAAGCGCAACACAATATATTGGTGGATGCTTCACTAAGCCTCAACACCTTCCTATATACTGATTCCTACTGAAGAAACTACTACTTCCCGCACACGTGGGATTGCTAAAATATGCCGAAGGGGCGACTCACAAAGCACATGCGTCCAAAGTAACTAATATGCTATGAAATAAACAGAAGGGTAGGAGCACGGGTTCCTAACATCTACGAATGGAAACTAAATCTTGGTAGGGGAAGGAAATCTTGTGTTCTGCACAAAAAGTAGGTTTAAGAAAGAACCATGTAGAGGAAACACCATCCCTAACCTCTTTCTCGGAGCTCGGCACGACCATAGAGATAACTTGTACCTTAGACTTGCACAAATCACCGTCTTGGAACCCAACCTTCTGCGGTGGCTACGTGGATGGTCGCGGTGGCTTACACTCATCTCCCATAAGGATAGCGTGACAAACAACTCATAACGGGTGCAATCATACCAGTGTTTGTGCACCGGATCCCATCAGAACTCCGCAGGTTAAGCACGCTTGGGCAAGAGTAGTACTGGGATGGGTGACCTCCCGGGAAGTGCCAGTGTAGCACACTTTTTGGCTTTTACCAAGTACCTCCGAGCTTTCCTCGGACCTTGGCCCCGACCTCGCCTCCAAGATCGCATCGCACTCCCCCAACTTGCGTGCAATTACGGGTGACAACCATAGCCGAGGGTTTTTAGTGTTTTTTTTTTTTTCTAAAATAAAGGGTCTTTTGCAATGGATAGGAAAACGCTTCCTAAAACACGTTTAGTAATGGCAATTCGGGATTCGAGATGAAGAAAACGAGGATAATGGACTTGAATGGGGTTTTTGGCGCTTTCTAGGCAGCTTGAATGGAGGAAAAATGCGATTCGGGGCTGCTGTAACGATAAGAACTGGAAATTGTTTCCTTGAGGGTAAAAGGGGCGGAATAGTGAGAGGAAGAGCGATTGCGAATTTCAGGGCGAACGGGTAAAAAATGAAGAGGTCATAACAAACCCTCAAAACATAGAAAATGGCGATTTCTGAGTGACAGGAGCGGAACCGGGTCTCAGATCCTCAACGCATGAAACAAGGGATGGGGATTTCGGGTGTTCTGGGAAAGTTTCAGGGAAAACGGAACTAGTGTACGAAAGATATGGGCAAAATACCAAATTTCCTATGGCTCGTGCAATTTTTAAACCCTGGCCGCATCCGTGAACAGGGGCATTGTCAAGCACCCATTGAAGATCCTGCACGTAGAACAAGGAGGAAAGGTCGCGAGCAAATGATGAAGGATGATTTCCGAAGCTTCTGGCTCGGAGATGGGGACAACTGCCTGACCTCGCATGCAAATTTCAAGGTTGCGTGCCTGGCTCTAGCTAATGCCCATGCCAAGTTTAGGAGTGCTTATGATTTTCCCTCTCCTGGCGGCTGGATGTCTGCATCCTGGTTATTATTTCCAGTAAACGAGTTCATCTGGTTTCTACCCGAAATCGGCTGGCACTGGGTAACAGAAGGCGAACGGGAATGCAAGTTAATGGAACCGGTTCTTTGCAGCCCAAAATTCCGCCCAGATCTGCCAGAACAGAATGGCAACACGATCGTGTGCGAAAGAGCGTGTGCGAATTTGGGGCGAAGGGTTGTCAATAATAAAAACGAAGAGGTCATAGCCAAACCCTCTCAAAACATAGAAAATGGAAATTTCGGAGTGACGGAGCCGGAACGGGTTCGGATCCTTATGCAGGAAACGCGGGGGGGGACAGGGGATTTTCGGGGTGTTCCGGGAAAGTTTCAGGGAAAACGGAACTAGTGTACGAAACATATGGCTAAAATACCGAATTTCCTATAGCGCGCGATTTTGAAACCCTGGCCGCATCTGTGAACAGGGGCATTGTCAAGCACCCACCGAAGATCCTACACGCAGAGCAAGGAGGAAAGGTTGCGAGCAAACGATGAAGGATGATTTCCGAAGCTTCTGGCTCGGAGATGGGGACAACTGCCTGCAACTTTCAAGGTTGCCTGGCTCTAGCTAATGCCCATGCCATGTTTAGGAGTGCTTATGATTTTCCCTCTCCTGGCGCTGGATGTCTACAATCCTTGTTATTTCCCTGTAAAACGGTCATCCGGTTTCTACCCGAAATCGGCTGGCACGGTAACAGAATGCGAACGGAATGCAAAGTTACTGGAAACGGCGCAGCCCACAACTCCGCCCAGATCTGCAGAACGGAATGCAACAAGATCTGGACCACTTTCCGATCACCAAGATCCCGGCTGGGCGAGGTGAGAGCGTGCGATGCTATGTGGCAGACTTGGATCGCCGCGAGTATCTGGAGAGAGAGGAACGAAAAATTGGCCGTGGGAAATCGCTTTGGTACACGACGTGGAGACCCTGCAACGCTGTTTCACCAAACACAGCTAATTGCACCTAGAAATGGAAACAACTTGCAACGACGCCGCTAACACAAAAGAACTCGAAATGATTATTGAATCGCAGGCCTCTTCGAGGGGGCAACCTCCTTCGAGCAAGCGCAACACAATATATCGTGGATGCTTCACTGAGCCTCAACACCTTCTTATATACCGATTCCTACTGAAGAAACTACTGCTTCCCGCACACGTGGGATTGTTAAAAATGCCGAAGGGGCGACTCGCAAAGCACATGCGTCCAAAGTAAACTGATCTGCTATGAAGCAAACAGAAGGGTAGGAGCACGGGTTCCTAACATCTACGAATGGAAACCAAATCCTTGTAGGGGAAGGAAATCTTGCGTTCTGCACAAAGAGTAGGTTTAAGAAAGAACCATGCAGAGGAAACACCATCCCTAACCTCTTTCTCGGAGCTCGGCACGACCATGGAGAGAACTTGTACCCTAGACTTGCACAAATCCCCGTCTTGGAACCCAACCTTCTGCCGTGGCTACGTGGATGGTCGCGGTGGCTTTACACCCATCTCCCATAAGGACAGCGTGACAAACAACTCATAACGGGTGCGATCATACCAGCGTTGTGCACCGGATCCCATCAGAACTCCGCAGTTAAGCGCGCTTGGGCCAGAGTAGTACTGGGATGGGTGACCTCCCTGGGAAGTCCCGGTGTCGCACCCTTTTTGGCTTTTACCAAGTACCTCCGAGCTTTCCTCGGGTCTTGGCCCCGACCCTCGCCTCCAAGATCGCATCGCACTCCCCCAACTTGCGTGCAATTACGGGTGACAACCATAGCCGGGGGTTTTTAGTGTTTTTTTTTTTTCCTAAAATAAAGGGTCTTTTGCAATGGATAGGAAAACGCTTCCTAAAACACGTTTAGTAATGGCAATTCGGGATTGAGATGAAGAAAACGAGGATAATGGACTTGAACGGGGTTTTTGGTGCTTTCTGGGCAGCTTGAATTGGAAGGAAAAATGCGATTCGGGGTTTGTCTGTAACGATAAGAACTGGAAATTGTTTTCTTGAGGGTAAAAGGGGCGGAATAGTGAGAGGAAGAGCGTGTGCGAATTTCGGGGCCGAAGGGGTAAAAAATGAACGAGGTCCATAGCAAACCCTCAAAACATAGAAAATGGTGATTTCTGAGTGACAGGAGCAGAACCGGGTCTCGGATCCTCAACGTAGGAAACGGGCGGGGGGACGGGGATTTCGGGTGTTCCGGGAAAGTTTCAGGGAAAATGGAACTAGTGTACGAAAGATATGGCTAAAATACCGAATTTCCTATGACGCGCGATTTTGAAACCCTGGCCGCATCTGTGAACAAGGGCATTGTCAAGCACCCACCGAAGATCCTGCACGCAGAGCAAGGAGGAAAGGTCGCGAGCAAACGCATGAGTAGTACTGGGATGGGTGACCTCCCGGGAAGTACAGGGTGTCGACCCTTTTGGATTTTGCCAAGTACCTCGAGCTTCTCGGGCCTTTGGGCCCCGACATCTCCTCCAAGATCGCATCGCACTCCCCCAACTTGCGTTGCAATACGATGGTGACAACCATAGCCGGGGGGTTTTTAGTGTTTTTTTTCCTAAAATAAGGGCCTTCTGCAATGGATAGGGAAAACGCTTCCTAAAAACACGGTTAGTAATGGCATTCGGGATTTGAGATGAAGAAACCGAGGATAATGGACTTGAACAGGGTTTTCGGCGCTTTATGGGCAGCTTGAGTGAGAAACAATGCCGATTCGGGGGCTGTTTGTATGTTTTGTGTAAGATAAGAAAGGGAGGAAATGGTTCCTTGAGGGTAAAAGGGGCGACTAGTGAGAGAAAGAGCTGTTGTGCGAATTTCGGGGCCAAGGGTAAAACCGAACAGGCAATAGCAAAACCCTTCAAAACATAGAAAATGCGATTTCTGAGTGACAGGAGCGGAAACGGGTCTCGGATCCTCAACGCGGAAACGGGGAGGGGACGGGGATATCGGGTGTTGTTACGGGACAGGTTCAGGGAAAACGAGCCGGTGTACGAAAAGATATGGCTCAAATACCGAATTTCCTATTGACGTAGCGCGATTTTGAAACCTGGCCGCATCCCGTGCAAAAGGGGCATTGTCAAAGCACCCACAGACAGATCCTGCACGCAGAGCAAGGAGGAAAGGCGCGAGAGCGACGAATGAAGGACGATTTCCGGATAGCTTCTGGCTCGGAGTGGGGACAACCGACCTGAGCTTTCAAGGTTGACCTGGCTCTAGCGAGATGCCCGGGCCATGTTCAAGTAGTGATGTGATTTTCCCTCTCCTGGGGCGCGGGATCGGTGGATGTCTGCAATCCTTGTTATTTCCCTGTTTAAAACGGTCATCTGTTTCTACCCGAAAATCGGCTGGCACGGTTAAACAACGCGAACGGAATGCAAGTTGCTGGAAAACGGCGCAGCCCACACACCTCCGCCCAGATCTGCAGAACGGAATGCAACAAGATCTGGACCACTTTCCGATCACCAAGATCCCGGCTGGGCGAGGTGGAGAGCGTGCGATTGCCGATGCCCCTCAAGAAAGGAAAGGGATCGCCTCGTTCTTCTGGAGAGAGAGGCACGACAATGGCCGTGGAAATCGCTTTGGTACCAGACGTGGAGACCTGCAACGCTTGTTTCACCAACCACAGCAATGCAACTAGAAATGGAAACAACTTGCAACGAGCCGCTAACACAAAAGAACTCGAAATGATATTGAATCGAGGGCATCTTCGAGGGGGACAACTCCCTTCTAGCCTAAAGCGAACACAATATATTCGAGGGATGCTTCACTGTTGAGCTCAACACTTTCTTATGATACCGATCCTACGGAAGAAGAAAACTACTGCTTCCAGCAAACGTGGATTGTTAAAACAGCCGAAGGGGCGACTCGCAAAGCACATGGTCCAAAGCAACTGATCTGCTTGAAGCAACAGAGGGTAGGGCCGGGTTCCTACATCTACGACTGGAAACCAAATCCCGTAGGGGAAGGAAATCTGAGATCTGCCAAGAGTAGGTTAAGAAAGAAACATGCAGAGGAAACAACCATCCCTAACCTCTTTCTCGGAGCTCGGCTACGAACATGGAGAGAACTTGTACCCTTAGACTGCACAAATCCCGTCTGGGGAACCAAACCTTATGCCGCGTGCTACGTGGATGGTCGCGGTGGCTTACACCCATCTCCCATAAGGACAGCGTGACAAACAACTCATAACGGGTGCGATCATACCAGCGTTTGCTGCACCGGAATTCAATAAGAATCCGAAGTTTAAGAGCGCTTGGGCAGAGTAGTACTGGGATGGGTGACCTCCCTGGGAAGTCCCGGTGTCGCACCCTTTTTGGCCTTTGCCAAGTACCTCCGAGCTTTCCTCGGGCCTTGGCCCGACCTCGCCTCCAAGATCGCATCGCACTCCCCAACTTGCGTGCAATTACGGGGGTGAAACATAGCGGGGGGGTTTTAGTGTTTTTTTTTCCTAAAATAAAGGGCCTTCTGCAATGGATAGGAAAACGCTTCCTAAAAAAGTTTAGTAATGGCCACTTCGGGATGTGAGATGAAGAAATACGAGGATAATGGACTTGAACGGGGTTTCGGCGCTTTCTGGGCAGCTTGAGTGGAGGAAAAATGCGATTCGGGGGGCTGTGTTTTTGTTTTTGTTGTGTTTGTATTCGTGTAACGATACGAACTGGAAATGTTTCCTTGAGGGAAAAAGGGCGGAGAAAATGTGAGAGCGAAGAGCGTGGTGTGCGAATTTCGGGGCCAGGCGGTGGGGTTGTAAAAAACGAACAGGCCATAGCAAACCCTCAAAACATAGAAAATGGCGATTTCTGAGTGACCGGAGCGGAACCGGGATATCGGATACTCAACGCGGAAACGCGGGGGACGGGGATTCGGGGTGTTCGGGGAAAGTTTCAGGGAACAACGGAGCCAGTGTAACGAAAGATATGGCTAAAATACCGAATTTCCTAATGACTAGCGCGATTTTTGAAAACCCCTGGCCAGAAATCCGTTGATACAGGGGCAATTAGTCTAAGCACCCACCGAAGATCCTGCACCTGCCAGAGCAAGGAGGAAAGGTTCGCGACGGGCGAACGATGAAGGACTGATTTCCGAATGCTTCGGCTACGGGAGATGAGGACAACCGCCTGACCAGCTTTCCAAGGTTGCCTGGCATGCTAAGCTAGTGTCACGTGACCATGTTTCAGATAGTGCTGCTTGTGATTTTACCTCTCCTGGCGCTGGATTATGCAATCGCTTGTTATTTTCCCTGTAAAAACGGTCATCTGGTTTTCTACCCCGAAATCGCTGGCGCACGGTAACACAACGCGAACGGAATGCAAAGTTGCTGGAAAACGGCGCAGCCCACAACCTCCGCCCAGATCTGCAGAACGGAATGCAACAAGATCTGGACCACTTTCCGATCACCAAGATCCCGGCTGGGCGAGGTGATGAGAGCGTGCGATGCGATGTGCAGAACTGGATCGCCGCGAGTATCTGGAGAGAGAGGAACGAAAAATTGGCCGTGGAAATCGCTTTGGTACCAGACGTGGAGACCCTGCAACGCTGTTTCACCAACCACAGCAATGCAACTAGAAATGGAAACAACTTGCCAACGAGCCGCTAACACAAAAGAACTCGAAATGATATTGAATCGCAGGCCTCTTCGAGGGGGCAACCTCCTTCGAGCAAGCGCAACACAATATATTCGTGGATGCTTCACTGAGCCTCAACACCTTCTTATATACCGATTCCTACTGAAGAAACTACTGCTTCCCGCACACGTGGGATTGTTAAAACATGCCGAAGGGGCGACTCGCAAAGCACATGCGTCCAAAGCTAACTGATCTGCTATGAAGCAAACAGAAGGGTAGGAGCACGGGTTCCTAACATCTACGAATGGAAACCAAATCCTTGTAGGGGAAGGAAATCTTGCGTTCTGCACAAAGAGTAGGTTTAAGAAAGAACCATGCAGAGGAAACACCATCCCTAACCTCTTTCTCGGAGCTCGGCACGACCATGGAGAGAACTTGTACCCTAGACTTGCACAAATCCCCGTCTTGGAACCCAACCTTCTGCCGTGGCTACGTGGATGGTCGCGGTGGCTTACACCCATCTCCCATAAGGACAGCGTGACAAACAACTCATAACGGGTGCGATCATACCAGCGTTTGTGCACCGGATCCCATCAGAACTCCGCAGTTAAGCGCGCTTGGGCCAGAGTAGGACTGGGATGGGTGACCTCCCGGGAAGTCCCGGTTTTCGCACCCTTTTTGGCTTTGCCCAGTACCTCCGAGCTTTCCTCGGGCCTTGGCCCCGACCTCGCCTCCAAGATCGCATCGCACTCCCCCAACTTGCCGTGGCAATTACGGGTGACAACCATAGCCGGGGGTTTTGTAGTGTTTTTTTTTTTCCTAAAATAAAGGGCCTTTTGCAATGGATAGGAAAACGCTTCCTAAAACACGTTTAGTAATGGCAATTCGGGATTTGAGATGAAGAGAAACGAGGATAATGGACTGAACGGGGTTTTCGGCGCTTTCTGGGCAGCTTGAGTGGAGGAAAAATGCGATCGGGGGCTTTTGTAACGATAAGAACTGAAATTGTTTCCTTGAGGGTAAAGGGGGCGGAATAGTGAGAGGAAGAGCGTGTGCGAATTTCGGGGCCAAGGGTAAAAACGAACAGGCCA
The DNA here is from genome assembly GCA_019776745.2 of Taxus chinensis. Lineage (NCBI taxonomy): Eukaryota > Viridiplantae > Streptophyta > Pinopsida > Cupressales > Taxaceae > Taxus > Taxus chinensis. The sequence goes on from CM034155.1 coordinate 98,161,168, forward strand.
TAGCAAACCCTCAAACATAGAAAATGGCGATTTCTGAGTGACAGGAGCGGAACCGGGTCTCGGATCCTCAACGCGGGAAACGCGGGGACGGGGATCTCGGGTGTTCCGGGAAAGTTTCAGGGAAAACGGAGCCAGTGTACGAAAGATATGGCTAAAATACCGAATTTCCTATGACTCGCGCGATTTTGAAACCCTGGCCGCATCCGTGAACAGGGGCATTGTCAAGCACCCACCGAAGATCCTGCACGCAGAGCAAGGAGGAAAGGTCGCGAGTGAACGATGAAGGACGATTTCCGAAGCTTCTGGCTCGGAGATGGGGACAACCGCCTGCAGCTTTCAAGGTTGCCTGGCTCTAGCTATGCCCGTGCCATGTTCAGTAGTGCTTGTGATTTTCCCTCTCCTGGCGCTGGATGTCTGCAATCCTTGTTATTTCCCTGTAAAACGGTCATCTGGTTTCTACCCGAAATCGGCTGGCACGGTAACACAACGCGAACGGAATGCAAAGTTGCTGGAAACGGCGCAGCCCACAACCTCCGCCCAGATCTGCAGAACGGAATGCAACAAGATCTGGACCACTTTCCGATCACCAAGATCCCGGCTGGGCGAGGTGAGAGCGTGCGATGCGATGTGCAGAACTGGATCGCCGCGAGTATCTGGAGAGAGAGGAACGAAAAATTGGCCGTGGAAATCGCTTTGGTACCAGACGTGGAGACCCTGCAACGCTGTTTCACCAACCACAGCAATGCAACTAGAAATGGAAACAACTTGCAACGAGCCGCTAACACAAAAGAACTCGAAATGATATTGAATCGCAGGCCTCTTCGAGGGGGCAACCTCCTTCGAGCAAGCGCAACACAATATATTCGTGGATGCTTCACTGAGCCTCAACACCTTCTTATATACCGATTCCTACTGAAGAAACTACTGCTTCCCGCACACGTGGGATTGTTAAAACATGCCGAAGGGGCGACTCGCAAAGCACATGCGTCCAAAGTAACTGATCTGCTATGAAGCAAACAGAAGGGTAGGAGCACGGGTTCCTAACATCTACGAATGGAAACCAAATCCTTGTAGGGGAAGGAAATCTTGCGTTCTGCACAAAGAGTAGGTTTAAGAAAGAACCATGCAGAGGAAACACCATCCCTAACCTCTTTCTCGGAGCTCGGCACGACCATGGAGAGAACTTGTACCCTAGACTTGCACAAATCCCCGTCTTGGAACCCAACCTTCTGCCGTGGCTACGTGGATGGTCGCGGTGGCTTACACCCATCTCCCATAAGGACAGCGTGACAAACAACTCATAACGGGTGCGATCATACCAGCGTTTGTGCACCGGATCCCATCAGAACTCCGCAGTTAAGCGCGCTTGGGCCAGAGTAGTACTGGGATGGGTGACCTCCCGGGAAGTCCCGGTGTCGCACCCTTTTTGGCTTTTGCCAAGTACCTCCGAGCTTTCCTCGGGCCTTGGCCCCGACCTCGCCTCCAAGATCGCATCGCACTCCCCCAACTTGCGTGCAATTACGGGTGACAACCATAGCCGGGGGTTTTTAGTGTTTTTTTTTTTCCTAAAATAAAGGGCCTTTTGCAATGGATAGGAAAACGCTTCCTAAAACACGTTTAGTAATGGCAATTCGGGATTTGAGATGAAGAAAACGAGGATAATGGACTTGAACGGGGTTTTCGGCGCTTTCTGGGCAGCTTGAGTGGAGGAAAATGCGATTCGGGGGTTGTAACGATAAGAACTGGAAATTGTTTCCTTGAGGGTAAAAGGGGCGGAATAGTGAGAGGAAGAGCGTGTGCGAATTTCGGGGCCAAGGGGTAAAAAACGAACAGGCCATAGCAAACCCTCAAAACATAGAAAATGGCGATTTCTGAGTGACAGGAGCGGAACCGGGTCTCGGATCCTCAACGCGGGAAACGCGGGGACGGGGATCTCGGGTGTTCCGGGAAAGTTTCAGGGAAAACGGAGCCAGTGTACGAAAGATATGGCTAAAATACCGAATTTCCTATGACTCGCGCGATTTTGAAACCCTGGCCGCATCCGTGAACAGGGGCATTGTCAAGCACCCACCGAAGATCCTGCACGCAGAGCAAGGAGGAAAGGTCGCGAGCGAACGATGAAGGACGATTTCCGAAGCTTCTGGCTCGGAGATGGGGACAACCGCCTGCAACTTTCAAGGTTGCCTGGCTCTAGCTAATGCCCGTGCCATGTTCAGTAGTGCTTGTGATTTTCCCTCTCCTGGCGCTGGATGTCTGCAATCCTTGTTATTTCCCTGTAAAACGGTCATCTGGTTTCTACCCGAAATCGGCTGGCACGGTAACACAACGCGAACGGAATGCAAAGTTGCTGGAAACGGCGCAGCCCACAACCTCCGCCCAGATCTGCAGAACGGAATGCAACAAGATCTGGACCACTTTCCGATCACCAAGATCCCGGCTGGGCGAGGTGAGAGCGTGCGATGCGATGTGCAGAACTGGATCGCCGCGAGTATCTGGAGAGAGAGGAACGAAAAATTGGCCGTGGAAATCGCTTTGGTACCAGACGTGGAGACCTTGCAACGCTGTTTCACCAACCACAGTAATGCAACTAGAAATGGAAACAACTTGCAACGAGCCGCTAACACAAAAGAACTCGAAATGATATTGAATCGCAGGCCTCTTCGAGGGGGGCAACCTCCTTCGAGCAAGCGCAACACAATATATTCGTGGATGCTTCACTGAGCCTCAACACCTCTTATATACTGATTCCTACTGAAGAAACTACTGCTTCCCGCACATGTGGGATTGTTAAAATGTGCCGAAGGGGCGACTCACAAAGCACATGCGTCCAAAGTAACTAATCTGCTATGAAGCAAACAGAAGGGTAGGAGCACGGGTTCCTAACATCTACGAATGGAAACCAAATCTTGGCAGGGGAAGGAAATCTTGTGTTCTGCACAAAGAGTAGGTTTAAGAAAGAACCATGTAGAGGAAACACCATCCCTAACCTCTTTCTCGGAGCTCGGCACGACCATGGAGAGAACTTGTACCTTAGACTTGCACACATCCCCGTCTTGGAACCCAATCCTCTGCCGTGGCTACGTGGATGGTCGCGGTGGCTTACACCCATCTCCCATAAGGACAGCGTGACAAACAACTCATAGCGGGTGCGATCGTACCGGCGTTTGTGCACTGGATCCCATCAGAACTCTGCAGTTAAGCGCGTTTGGGCCAGAGTAGTACTGGGATGGGTGACCTCCCGGGATGTCCCGGTGTCGCACCATTTTTGGCTTTTACCAAGTACCTCCAAGCTTTCCTCGGACCCTGGCCCCGACCTCGCCTCCAAGATCGCATCGCACTCCCCCAACTTGCGTGCAGTTACGGGTGACAACTCATGGCGGTTGCGATCGTACCAGTGTTTGTGCACCGGATCCCATGAGAACTCCGCAATTAAGTGCGCTTGGGCCAGAGTAGTACTGGGATGGGTGACCTCCCGGGAAGTCCCGGTGTCGCACCCTTTTTGGCTTTTACCAAGTACCTCCGAGCTTTCCTCGGACCCTGGCCCCGACCTCGCCTCCAAGATCGCATCGCACTCCCCTAACTTGCGTGCAGTTACGGGTGACAACCATAGCCGGGGGTTTTCAGTGTTTTTTTTTTTTTCCCCTAAAATAAAGGGTCTCTTGCAATGGATAGGAAAACGCTTCCTAAAACACGTTTAGTAATGGCAATTCGGGATTTGAGATGAAGAAAACGAGGATAATGGACTTGAACGGGGTTTTCGGCGCTTTCTCGGCAGCTTGAATGGAGGAAAAATGCGATTCGGGGGGCTGTAACGATAAGAACTGGAAATTGTTTCCTTGAGGGTAAAAGGGGCGGAATAGTGAGAGGAAGAGCGTGTGCGAATTTCGGGGCGAACGGGTAAAAAACGAAGAGGTCATAGCAAACCCTCAAAACATAGAAAATGGCGATTTCTGAGTGACAGGAGCGGAACCGGGTCTCGGATCCTCAACGCAGGAAACGCGGGGACGGGGATTTCGGGTGTTCCGGGAAAGTTTCAGGGAAAACGGAACTAGTGTACGAAAGATATGGCTAAAGTACCGAATTTCCTATGACGCGATTTTGAAACCTTGGCCGCATCTGTGAACAGGGGCATTGTCAAGCACCCGCCGAAGATCCTGCACGCAGAGCAAGGAGGAAAGGTCGCGAGCGAACGATGAAGGATGATTTCCGAAGCTTCTGGCTCGGAGATGGGGACAACCGCCTGCAACTTTCAAGGTTGCCTGGCTCTAGCTAATGCCCGTGCCAAGTTTAGGAGTGCTTGCGATTTTCCCTCTCCTGGCGCTGGATGTCTGCAATCCTTGTTATTTCCCTGTAAAACGGTCATCTGGTTCCTACCCGAAATCGGCTGGCACGGTAACAGAATGCGAACGGAATGCAAAGTTGCTGGAAACGGCGCAGCCCACAACTTCCGCCCAGATCTGCAGAACGGAATGCAACAAGATCTGGACCACTTTCCGATCACCAAGATCCCGGCTGGGCGAGGTGAGAGCGTGCGATGCGATGTGCAGAATTGGATCGCCGCGAGTATCTGGAGAGAGAGGAACAAAAAATTGGCCGTGGAAATCGCTTTGGTACCAGACGTGGAGACCCTGCAACGCTGTTTCACCAACCACAGTAGTGCAACTAGAAATGGAAACAGCTTGCAACGAGCCGCCAACACAAAAGAACTCGAAATGATATTGAGTCGCATGCCTCTTCGAGGGGGCAACCTCCTTCGAGCAAGCGCAACACAATATATTCGTGGATGCTCCACTGAGCCTCAACACCCTCTTATATACTGATTCCTACTGAAGAAACTACTACTTCCCGCACATGTGGGATTGTTAAAATATGCCGAAGGGGCGACTCACAAAGCACATGCGTCCAAAGTAACTAATCTGCTATGAAGCAAACAGAAGGGTAGGAACACGGGTTCCTAACATCTACGAATGGAAACCAAATCTTGGCAGGGGAAGGAAATCTTGTGTTCTGCACAAAGAGTAGGTTTAAGAAAGAACCATGCAGAGGAAACACCATCCCTAACCTCTTTCCCGGAGCTCGGCACGACCATGGAGAGAACTTGTAGCTTAGACTTGCACACATCCCCGTCTTGGAACCCTATCCTCTGCCGTGGCTACGTGGATGGTCGAGGTGGCTTACACCCATCTCCCCATAAGGACAGCGTGACAAACAACTCATGGCGGGTGCGATCGTACCAGCGTTTGTGCACCGGATCCCATCAGAACTCCGCAGTTAAGCGCGCTTGGGCCAGAGTAGTACTGGGATGGGTGACCTCCTGGGAAGTCCCGGAGTCGCACCCTTTTTGGCTTTTACCAAGTACCTCCGAGCTTTCCTCAGACCTTGACCCCGACCTCGCCTCCAAGATCGCATCGCACTCCCCCAACTTGCGTGCAGTTACGGGTGACAACCATAGCCGGGGGTTTTCAGTGTTTTTTTTTTCCCCTAAAATAAAGGGTCTCTTGCAATGGATAGGAAAACGCTTCCTAAAACACGTTTAGTAATGGCAATTCGGGATTTGAGATGAAGAAAACGAGGATAATGGACTTGAACGGGGTTTTCGGCGCTTTCTCGGCAGCTTGAATGGAGGAAAAATGCGATTCGGGGGCTGTAACGATAAGAACTGGAAATTGTTTCCTTGAGGGTAAAAGGGGCGGAATAGTGAGAGGAAGAGCGTGTGCGAATTTCGGGGCGAAGGGGTAAAAAACGAAGAGGTCATAGCAAACCCTCAAAACATAGAAAATGGCGATTTCTGAGTGACAGGAGCGGAACCGGGTCTCGGATCCTCAACGCAGGAAACGCGGGGACGGGGATTTCGGGTGTTCCGGGAAAGTCTCAGGGAAAACGGAACTAGTGTACGAAAGATATGGCTAAAATACCGGATTTCCTATGACGCGCGATTTTGAAGCCCTGGCCGCATCCGTGAACAGGGGCATTGTCAAGCACCCACCGAAGATCCTGCACGCAGAGCAAGGAGGAAAGGTCGCAAGCGAACGATGAAGGATGATTTTCAAAGCTTCTGGCTCGGAGATGGGGACAACCGCCTGTAACTTTCAAGGTTGCCTGGCTCTAGCTAATGCTCGTGCCAAGTTTAGGAGTGCTTGTGATTTTCCCTCTCCTGGCGCTGGATGTCTACAATCCTTGTTATTTCCCTGTAAAACGGTCATCTGGTTCCTACCCGAAATCGGCTGGCACGGTAACAGAATGCGAACGGAATGCAAAGTTGCTGGAAACGGCGCAGCCCACAACTTCCGCCCAGATCTGCAGAACGGAATGCAACAAGATCTGGACCACTTTCCGATCACCAAGATCCCGGCTGGGCGAGGTGAGAGCGTGCGATGCGATGTGCAGAATTGGATCGCCGCGAGTATCTGGAGAGAGAGGAACGAAAAACTGGCCGTGGAAATCGCTTTGGTACCAGACGTGGAGACCCTGCAACGCTGTTTCACCAACCACAGTAATGCAACTAGAAATGGAAACAACTTGCAACGAGCCGCCAACACAAAAGAACTCGAAATGATATTGAGTCGCAGGCCTCTTCGAGGGGGCAACCTCCTTCGAGCAAGCGCAACACAATATATTCGTGGATGCTCCACTGAGCCTCAACACCCTCTTATATACTGATTCCTACTGAAGAAACTACTGCTTCCCGCACACGTGGGATTGTTAAAATATGCAGAAGGGGCGACTCACAAAGCACATGCGTCCAAAGTAACTAATCTGCTATGAAGCAAACAGAAGGGTAGGAACACGGGTTCCTAACATCTATGAATGGAAACCAAATCTTGGCAGGGGAAGGAAATCTTGTGTTCTGCACAAAGAGTAGGTTTAAGAAAGAACCATGCACAGGAAACACCATCCCTAACCTCTTTCCCGGAGCTCGGCACGACCATGGAGAGAACTTGTAGCTTAGACTTGCACAGATCCCCGTCTTGGAACCCTATCCTCTGCCGTGGCTACGTGGATGGTCGCGGTGGCTTACACCCATCTCCCATAAGGACAGCGTGACAAACAACTCATGGCGGGTGCGATCATACCAGCGTTTGTGCACCGGATCCCATCAGATCTCCGCAGTTAAGCGCGCTTGGGCCAGAGTAGTACTGGGATGGGTGACCTCCCGGGAAGTCCCGGTGTCGCACCCTTTTTGGCTTTTGCCAAGTACCTCCGAGCTTTCCTCGGACCCTGGCCCCGACCTCGCCTCCAAGATCGCATCGCACTCCCCCAACTTGCGTGCAGTTACGGTTGACAACCATAGCCGGGGGGTTTTAAGTGCTTTTTTTTTTTCCCCTAAAATAAAGGGTCTATTGCAATGGATAGGAAAACGCTTCCAAAAACACGTTTAGTAATGGCAATTCGGGATTTGAGATGAAGAAAACGAGGATAACGGACTTGAACGGGGTTTTTCGGCGCTTTCTGGGCAGCTTGAATGGAGGAAAAATGCGATTCGGGGGCTGTAGCGATAAGAACTGGAAATTGTTTCCTTGAGGGTAAAAGGGGCGGAATAGTGAGAGGAAGAGCGTGTGCGAATTTCGGGGCGAACGGGGTAAAAAACGAAGAGGTCATAGCGAACCCTCAAAACATAGAAAATGGCGATTTCTGAGTGACAGGAGCGGAACCGGGTCTCGGGTCTTCAACGCAGGAAACGCGGGGACTGGGATTTCGGGTGTTCTGGGAAAGTTTCAGGGAAAACGGAACTAGTGTACGAAAGATATGGCTAAAATACCGGATTTCCTATGACTCGCGCGATTTTGAAACCCTGGCCGCGTCCGTGAACAGGGGCATTGTCAAGCACCTGCCGAAGATCCTGCACGCAGAGCAAGGAGGAAAGGTCGCGAGCGAACGATGAAGGATGATTTCCGAAGCTTCTGGCTCGGAGATGGGGACAACCGCCTGCAACTTTCAAGGTTGCCTGGCTCTAGCTAATGCCCGTGCCAAGTTTAGGAGTGCTTGCGATTTTCCCTCTCCTGGCGCTGGATGTCTGCAATCCTTGTTATTTCCCTGTAAAACGGTCATCTGGTTCCTACCCGAAATCGGCTGGCACGGTAACAGAATGCGAACGGAATGCAAAGTTGCTGGAAACGGCGCAGCCCACAACTTCCGCCCAGATCTGCAGAACGGAATGCAACAAGATCTGGACCACTTTCCGATCACCAAGATCCCGGCTGGGCGAGGTGAGAGCGTGCGATGCGATGTGCAGAATTGGATCGCCGGCGAGTATCTGGAGAGAGAGGAACAAAAAATCGGCCGTGGAAATCGCTTTGGTACCAGACGTGGAGACCCTGCAATGCTGTTTCACCAACCACAGTAGTGCAACTAGAAATGGAAACAGCTTGCAACGAGCCGCCAACACAAAAGAACTCGAAATGATATTGAGTCGCATGCCTCTTCGAGGGGGCAACCTCCTTCGAGCAAGCGCAACACAATATATTCGTGGATGCTCCACTGAGCCTCAACACCCTCTTATATACTGATTCCTACTGAAGAAACTACTGCTTCCCGCACACGTGGGATTGTTAAAATATGCCGAAGGGGCGACTCACAAAGCACATGCGTCCAAAGTAACTAATCTGCTATGAAGCAAACAGAAGGGTAGGAACACGGGTTCCTAACATCTACGAATGGAAACCAAAGCTTGAGAGGTGAAGGAAATCTTTTGTTCTGCACAAAGAGTAGGTTTAAGAAAGAACCATGCAGAGGAAACACCATCCCTAACCTCTTTCTCGGAGCTCGGCACGACCATGGAGAGAACTTATAGCTTAGACTTGCACATATCCCCCGTCTTGGAACCCTATCCTCTGTCGTGGCTACGTGGATGGTCGCGGTGGCTTACACCCATCTCCCATAAGGACAGCGTGACAAACAACTCATGGTGGGTGCGATCATACCAGCGTTTGTGCACCGGATCCCATCAAAACTCCGCAGTTAAACGCGCTTGGGCCAGAGTAGTACTGGGATGGGTGACCTCCCGGGAAGTCCCGGTGTCGCACCCTTTTTGGCTTTTACCAAGTACCTTCGAGCTTTCCTCGGACCCTGGCCCCGACCTCGCCTCCAAGATCGCATCGCACTCCCCCCCCAACTTGCGTGCAATTACGGGTGACAACCATAGCCGGGGGTTTTCAGTGTTTTTTTTTTTTTTCTTCCTAAAACAAAGGGTCTCTTGCAATGGATAGGAAAACGCTTCCTAAAACACGTTTAGTAATGGCAATTCGGGATTTGAGATGAAGAAAACGAGGATAACGGACTTGAACGCGGTTTTCGGCGCTTTCTAGGAAGCTTGAATGGAGGAAAAATGCGATTCGAGGGCTGTAGCGATAAGAACTGGAAATTGTTTCCTTGAGGGTAAAAGGGGCGGAATAGCGAGAGGAAGAGCGTGTGCGAATTTCGGGGCGAAGGGGTAAAAAACGAAGAGGTCATAGCGAACCCTCAAAACATAGACAAATGGCGATTTCTGAGTGACAGGAGCGGAACGGGGTCTCGGGTCCTCAATGCAGGAAACGCGGGGGACGGGCATTTCGGGTGTTCCGGGAAAGTTTCAGGGAAAACGGAACTAGTGTACGAAAGATATGGCTAAAATACTGAATTTTCTACGATGCGCCCGATTTTGAAACCCTGGCCGCATCCGTGAACAGGGGCATTGTCAAGCACCCACCAAAGATCCCGCACGCAGAGCAAGGAGGAAAGGTCGTTAGCGAACGATGAAGGATGATTTCCGAAGCTTCTGGCTCGGAGATGGGGATAACCGCCTGCAACTTTCAAGGTTGCCTGGCTCTAGTTAATGCCCGTGCCATGTTTAGGAGTGCTTGTGATTTTCCCTCTCTTGGCGCTGGATGTCTGCAATCCTTGTTATTTCCCTGTAAAACGGTCATCTGGTTCCTACCCGAAATCGGCTGGCACGGTAACAGAATGCGAACGGAATGCAAAGTTGCTGGAAACGGCGCAGCCCACAACTTCCGCCCAGATCTGCAGAACGGAATGCAACAAGATCTGGACCACTTTCCGATCACCAAGATCCCGGCTGGGCGAGGTGAGAGCGTGCGATGCGATGTGCAGAATTGGATCGCCGCGAGTATCTGGAGAGAGAGGAACAAAAAACTGGCCGTGGAAATTGCTTTGGTACCAGACGCGGAGACCCTGCAACGCTGTTTCACCAACCACAGTAGTGCAACTAGAAATGGAAACAGCTTGCAACGAGCCGCCAACACAAAAGAACTCGAAATGATATTGAATCGCATGCCTCTTCGAGGGGGCAACCTCCTTCGAGCAAGCGCAACACAATATATTCGTGGATGCTCCACTGAGCCTCAACACCTTCTTATATACTGATTCCTACTGAAGAAACTACTGCTTCCCGCACACGTGGGATTGTTAAAATATGCCGAAGGGGCGACTCACAAAGCACATGCGTCCAAAGTAACTAATCTGCTATGAAGCAAACAGAAGGGTAGGAACACGGGTTCCTAACATCTACGAATGGAAACCAAATCCTGGTAGGGGAAGGAAATCTTGTGTTCTGCACAAAGAGTAGGTTTAAGAAAGAACCATGCAGAGGAAACACCATCCGTAACCTCTTTCTCGGAGCTCGGCTACGACCATGGAGAGAACTTGTAGCTTAGACTTGCACAGATCCCCGTCTTGGAACCCTATCCTCTGCCGTGGCTACGTGGATGGTCGCGGTGGCTTACACCCATCTCCCATAAGGACAACGTGACAAACAACTCATGGCGGTTGCGATCATACCAGTGTTTGTGCACCGGATCCCATCAGAACTCCGCAATTAAGTGCGCTTGGGCCAGAGTAGTACTGGGATGGGTGACCTCCCGGGAAGTCCCGGTGTCCGCACCCTTTTTGGCTTTTACCAAGTACCTCCGAGCTTTCCTCGGACCCTGGCCCCGACCTCGCCTCCAAGATCGCATCGCACTCCCCCAACTTGCGTGCAATTACGGGTGACAACCATAGCCGGGGGTTTTCAGTGTTTTTTTTTTTTTCTTCCTAAAACAAAGGGTCTCTTGCAATGGATAGGAAAACGCTTCCTAAAACACGTTTAGTAATGGCAATTCGGGATTTGAGATGAAGAAAACGAGGATAACGGACTTGAACGCGGTTTTCGGCGCTTTCTCGGCAGCTTGAATGGAGGAAAAATGCGATTCGGGGGGCTTGTAGCGATAAGAACTGGAAATATTTTCACCAACCACGTGGAGACCCTGCAACGCTGTTTCACCAACCACAGTAGTGCAACTAGAAATGGAAACAGCTTGCAACGAGCCGCCAACACAAAAGAACTCGAAATGATATTGAATCGCATGCCTCTTCGAGGGGGCAACCTCCTTCGAGCAAGCGCAACACAATATATTCGTGGATGCTCCACTGAGCCTCAACACCTTCTTATATACTGATTCCTACTGAAGAAACTACTGCTTCCCGCACACGTGGGATTGTAAAAATATGCCGAAGGGGCGACTCACAAAGCGCATGCGTCCAAACTAACTAATCTGCTATGAAGCAAACAGATATGTAGGAGCACGGGTTCCTAACATCTACGAATGGAAACCAAATCTTGGTAGGGGAAGGAAATCTTGTGTTCTGCACAAAGAGTAGGTTTAAGAAAGAACCATGCAGAGGAAACACCATCCCTAACCTCTTTCTCGGAGCTCGGCACGACCATGGAGAGAACTTGTAGCTTAGACTTGCACAAATCCCCGTCTTGGAACCCAATCCTCTGCCGTGGCTACGTGGATGGTCGTGGTGGCTTACACCCATCTCCCATAAGGACAGCATGACAAAAAACTCATGGCGGGTGCGATCATACCAGCGTTTGTGCACCGGATCCCATCAGAACTCCGCAGTTAAGCGCGCTTGGGCCAGAGTAGTACTGGGATGGGTGACCTCCCGGGAAGTCCCGTTGTCGCACCCTTTTTGGCTTTTACCAAGTACCTCCGAGCTTTCCTCGGACCTTGGCCCCGACCTCGCCTCCAAGATCGCATCGCATTCCCCCAACTTGCGTGCAATTACGGGTGACAACCATAACCGGGGGTTTTCAGTGTTTTTTTTTTTTTCCCCTAAAATAAAGGGTCTCTTGCAATGGATAGGAAAACGCTTCCTAAAACACGTTTAGTAATGGCAATTCGGGATTTGAGATGAAGAAAACGAGGATAACGGACTTGAACGGGGTTTTCGGCGCTTTCTGGGCAGCTTGAATGGAGGAAAAATGCGATTCGGGGGCTGTAACGATAAGAACTGGAAATTGTTTCCTTGAGGGTAAAAGGGGCGGAATAGTGAGAGGAAGAGCGTGTGCGAATTTCGGGTCGAACGGGTAAAAAATGAAGAGGTCATAGCGAACCCTCAAAACATAGAAAATGGCGATTTCTGAGTGAGAGGAGTGGAACCGGGTCTCGGATCCTCAACGCAGGAAACGCGGGGACGGGGATTTCGGGTGTTCCGGGAAAGTTTCAGGGAAAACGGAACTAGTGTACGAAAGATATGGCTAAAATACCGAATTTCCTATGACGCGCGATTTTGAAACCCTGGCCGCATCCGTGAACAGGGGCATTGTCAAGCACCGACCGAAGATCCTGCACGCAGAGCAAGGAGGAAAGGTCGCGAGCGAACGATGAAGGATGATTTCCGAAGCTTCTGGCTCGGAGATGGGGACAACCGCCTGCAACTTTCAAGGGTCCCTGGCTCTAGCTAATGCCCGTGCCAAGTTTAGGAGTGCTTGCGATTTTCCCTCTCCCGGCGCGGGATGTCTACAATCCTTGTTATTTCCCTGTAAAACGGTCATCTGGTTTCTACCCGAAATCGGCTGGCACGGTAACAGAATGCGAATGGAATGCAAAGTTGCTGGAAACGGCGCAGCCCACAACTTCCGCCCAGATCTGCAGAACGGAATGCAACAAGATCTGGACCACTTTCCGATCACCAAGATCCCGGCTGGGCGAGCTGAGAGCGTGCGATGCGATGTGCAGAACTGGATCGCCGCGAGTATCTGGAGAGAGAGGAACAAAAAAATGGCCGTGGAAATCGCTTTGGTACCAGACGTGGAGACCCTGCAACGCTGTTTCACCAACCACAGTAGTGCAACTAGAAATGGAAACAGCTTGCAACGAGCCGCCAACACAAAAGAACTCGAAATGATATTGAATCGCATGCCTCTTCGAGGGGGCAACCTCCTTCGAGCAAGCGCAACACAATATATTCGTGGATGCTCCACTGAGCCTCAACACCTTCTTATATACTGATTCCTACTGAAGAAACTACTGCTTCCCGCACACGTGGGATTGTTAAAATATGCCGAAGGGGCGACTCACAAAGCACATGCGTCCAAAGTAACTAATCTGCTATGAAGCAAACAGAAGGGTAGGAACACGGGTTCCTAACATCTACGAATGGAAACCAAATCCTGGTAGGGGAAGGAAATCTTGTGTTCTGCACAAAGAGTAGGTTTAAGAAAGAACCATGCAGAGGAAACACCATCCGTAACCTCTTTCTCGGAGCTCGGCACGACCATGGAGAGAACTTGTAGCTTAGACTTGCACAGATCCCCGTCTTGGAACCCTATCCTCTGCCGTGGCTACGTGGATGGTCGCGGTGGCTTACACCCATCTCCCATAAGGACAGCGTGACAAACAACTCATGGCGGGGTGCGATCATACCAGCGTTTGTGCACCGGATCCCATCAGAACTCCGCAGTTAAGCGCGCTTGGGCCAGAGTAGTACTGGGATGGGTGACCTCCCAGTGTCGCACCCTTTTTGGCTTTTACCAAGTACCTCTGAGCTTTCCTCGGACCTTGGCCCCGACCTCGCCTCCAAGATCGCATCGCACTCCCCCAACTTGCGTGCAATTACGGGTGACAACCATAGCCGGGGGTTTTTAGTGTTTTATTTTTCCTAAAATAAAGGGTCTCTTGCAATGGATAGGAAAACGCTTCCAAAAACACGTTTAGTAATGGCAATTCGGGATTTGAGATGAAGAAAACGAGGATAACGGACTTGAACGGGGTTTTCGGCGCTTTCTGGGCAGCTTGAATGGAGGAAAAATGCGACTCGGGGGCTGTAGCGATAAGAACTGGAAATTGTTTCCTTGAGGGTAAAAGGGGCGGAATAGTGAGAGGAAGAGCGTGTGCGAATTTCGGGGCGAACGGGTAAAAAACGAAGAGGTCATAGCGAACCCTCAAAACATAGAAAATGGCGATTTCTGAGTGACAGGAGCGGAACCGGGTCTCGTGTCCTCAACGCAGGAAACGCGGGGGACGGGGATTTCGGGTGTTCCGGGAAAGTTTCAGGGAAAATGGAACTAGTGTACGAAAGATATGGCTAAAATACCGAATTTCCTATGACTAGCGCGATTTTGAAACCCTGGCCGCGTCCGTGAACAGGGGGCATTGTCAAGCACCTGCCGAAGATCCTGCACGCAGAGCAAGGAGGAAAGGTCGCGAGCGAACGATGAAGGATGATTTCCGAAGCTTCTAGCTCGGAGATGGGGACAACCGCCTGCAACTTTCAAGGTTGCCTGGCTCTAGCTAATGCCCGTGCCAAGTTTAGGAGTGCTTGCGATTTTCCCTCTCCTGGCGCTGGATGTCTGCAATCCTTGTTATTTCCCTGTAAAACGGTCATCTGGTTCCTACCCGAAATCGGCTGGTACGGTAACAGAATGCGAACGGAATGCAAAGTTGCTGGAAACGGCGCAGCCCACAACTTCCGCCCAGATCTGCAGAACGGAATGCAACAAGATCTGGACCACTTTCCGATCACCAAGATCCCGGCTGGGCGAGGTGAGAGCGTGCGATGCGATGTGCAGAATTGGATCGCCGCGAGTATCTGGAGAGATAGGAACAAAAAACTGGCCGTGGAAATCGCTTTGGTACCAGACGCGGAGACCCTGCAACGCTGTTTCACCAACCACAGTAGTGCAACTAGAAATGGAAACAGCTTGCAACGAGCCGCCAACACAAAAGAACTCGAAATGATATTGAATCGCATGCCGCTTCGAGGGGGCAACCTCCTTCGAGCAAGCGCAACACAATATATTCGTGGATGCTCCACTGAGCCTCAACACCTTCTTATATACTGATTCCTACTGAAGAAACTACTACTTCCCGCACACGTGGGATTGTTAAAATATGCCGAAGGGGCGACTCACAAAGAACATGCGTCCAAAGTAACTGATCTGCTATGAAGCAAACAGAAGGGTAGGAGCACGGGTTCCTAACATCTACGAATGGAAACCAAATCTTGGCAGGGGAAGGAAAATCTTGTGTTCTGCACAAAGAGTAGGTTTAAGAAAGAACCATGCAGAGGAAACACCATCCGTAACCTCTTTCTCGGAGCTCGGCACGACCATGGAGAGAACTTGTAGCTTAGACTTGCACAGATCCCCGTCTTGGAACCCTATCCTCTGCCGTGGCTACGTGGATGGTCGCGGGTGGCTTACACCCATCTCCCATAAGGACAGCGTGACAAACAACTCATAACGGGTGCGATCATACCAGCGTTTGTGCACCGGATCCCATCAGAACTCCGCAGTTAAGCGCGCTTGGGCCAGAGTAGTACTGGGATGGGTGACCTCTCGGGAAGTCCCGGTGTCGCACCCTTTTTGGCTTTTACCAAGTACCTCCGAGCTTTCCTCGGACCTTGGCCCCGACCTCGACTCCAAGATCGCATCGCACTCCCCCAACTTGCGTGCAATTACGGGTGACAAACCATAGCCGGGGGTTTTCAGTGTTTTTTTTTTTTTCTTCCTAAAATAAAGGGTCTCTTGCAATGGATAGGAAAACGCTTCCAAAAACACGTTTAGTAATGGCAATTCGGGATTTGAGATGAAGAAAACGAGGATAACGGACTTGAACGGGGTTTTCGGCGCTTTCTGGGCAGCTTGAATGGAGGAAAAATGCGACTCGGGGGCTGTAGCGATAAGAACTGGAAATATTTTCCTTGAGGGTAAAAGGGGCGGAATAGTGAGAGGAAGAGCGTGTGCGAATTTCGGGGCGAACGGGTAAAAAACGAAGAGGTCATAGCAAACCCTCAAAACATAGAAAATGGCGATTTCTGAGTGACAGGAGCGGAACCGGGTCTCGGATCCTCAACGCGGGAAACGCGGGGACGGGGATTTCGGGTGTTCCGGGAAAGTTTCAGGGAAAACGGAGCTAGTGTACGAAAGATATGGCTAAAATACCGAATTTCCTATGACTCGCGCGATTTTGAAACCCTGGCCGCATCCGTGAACAGGGGCATTGTCAAGCACCCACCGAAGATCCTGCACGCAGAGCAAGGAGGAAAGGTCGCGAGCGAACGATGAAGGACGATTTCCGAAGCTTCTGGCTCGGAGATGGGGACAACCGCCTGCAACTTTCAAGGTTGCCTGGCTCTAGCTAATGCCCGTGCCATGTTCAGTAGTGCTTGTGATTTTCCCTCTCCTGGCGCTGGATGTCTGCAATCCTTGTTATTTCCCTGTAAAACGGTCATCTGGTTTCTACCCGAAATCGGCTGGCACGGTAACACAACGCGAACGGAATGCAAAGTTGCTGGAAACGGCGCAGCCCACAACCTCCGCCCAGATCTGCAGAACGGAATGCAACAAGATCTGGACCACTTTCCGATCACCAAGATCCCGGCTGGGCGAGGTGAGAGCGTGCGATGCGATGTGCAGAACTGGATCGCCGCGAGTATCTGGAGAGAGAGGAACGAAAAATTGGCCGTGGAAATCGCTTTGGTACCAGACGTGGAGACCCTGCAACGCTGTTTCACCAACCACAGCAATGCAACTAGAAATGGAAACAACTTGCAACGAGCCGCTAACACAAAAGAACTCGAAATGATATTGAATCGCAGGCCTCTTCGAGGGGGCAACCTCCTTCGAGCAAGCGCAACACAATATATTCGTGGATGCTTCACTGAGCCTCAACACCTTCTTATATACCGATTCCTACTGAAGAAACTACTGCTTCCCGCACACGTGGGATTGTTAAAACATGCCGAAGGGGCGACTCGCAAAGCACATGCGTCCAAAGTAACTGATCTGCTATGAAGCAAACAGAAGGGTAGGAGCACGGGTTCCTAACATCTACGAATGGAAACCAAATCCTTGTAGGGGAAGGAAATCTTGCGTTCTGCACAAAGAGTAGGTTTAAGAAAGAACCATGCAGAGGAAACACCATCCCTAACCTCTTTCTCGGAGCTCGGCACGACCATGGAGAGAACTTGTACCCTAGACTTGCACAAATCCCCGTCTTGGAACCCAACCTTCTGCCGTGGCTACGTGGATGGTCGCGGTGGCTTACGCCCATCTCCCATAAGGACAGCGTGACAAACAACTCATAACGGGTGCGATCATACCAGCGTTTGTGCACCGGATCCCATCAGAACTCCGCAGTTAAGCGCGCTTGGGCCAGAGTAGTACTGGGATGGGTGACCTCCCGGGAAGTCCCGGTGTCGCACCCTTTTTGGCTTTTGCCAAGTACCTCCGAGCTTTCCTCGGGCCTTGGCCCCGACCTCGCCTCCAAGATCGCATCGCACTCCCCCAACTTGCGTGCAATTACGGGTGACAACCATAGCCGGGGGTTTTTAGTGTTTTTTTTTTTTTTCCTAAAATAAAGGGCCTTTTGCAATGGATAGGAAAACGCTTCCTAAAACACGTTTAGTAATGGCAATTCGGGATTTGAGATGAAGAAAACGAGGATAATGGACTTGAACGGGGTTTTCGGCGCTTTCTGGGCAGCTTGAGTGGAGGAAAAATGCGATTCGGGGGCTGTAACGATAAGAACTGGAAATTGTTTCCTTGAGGGTAAAAGGGGCGGAATAGTGAGAGGAAGAGCGTGTGCGAATTTCGGGGCCAAGGGGTAAAAAACGAACAGGCCATAGCAAACCCTCAAAACATAGAAAATGGCGATTTCTGAGTGACAGGAGCGGAACCGGGTCTCGGATCCTCAACGCGGGAAACGCGGGGACGGGGATCTCGGGTGTTCCGGGAAAGTTTCAGGGAAAACGGAGCCAGTGTACGAAAGATATGGCTAAAATACCGAATTTCCTATGACTCGCGCGATTTTGAAACCCTGGCCGCATCCGTGAACAGGGGCATTGTCAAGCACCCACCGAAGATCCTGCACGCAGAGCAAGGAGGAAAGGTCGCGAGCGAACGATGAAGGACGATTTCCGAAGCTTCTGGCTCGGAGATGGGGACAACCGCCTGCAACTTTCAAGGTTGCCTGGCTCTAGCTAATGCCCGTGCCATGTTCAGTAGTGCTTGTGATTTTCCCTCTCCTGGCGCTGGATGTCTGCAATCCTTGTTATTTCCCTGTAAAACGGTCATCTGGTTTCTACCCGAAATCGGCTGGCACGGTAACACAACGCGAACGGAATGCAAAGTTGCTGGAAACGGCGCAGCCCACAACCTCCGCCCAGATCTGCAGAACGGAATGCAACAAGATCTGGACCACTTTCCGATCACCAAGATCCCGGCTGGGCGAGGTGAGAGCGTGCGATGCGATGTGCAGAACTGGATCGCCGCGAGTATCTGGAGAGAGAGGAACGAAAAATTGGCCGTGGAAATCGCTTTGGTACCAGACGTGGAGACCCTGCAACGCTGTTTCACCAACCACAGCAATGCAACTAGAAATGGAAACAACTTGCAACGAGCCGCTAACACAAAAGAACTCGAAATGATATTGAATCGCAGGCCTCTTCGAGGGGGCAACCTCCTTCGAGCAAGCGCAACACAATATATTCGTGGATGCTTCACTGAGCCTCAACACCTTCTTATATACCGATTCCTACTGAAGAAACTACTGCTTCCCGCACACGTGGGATTGTTAAAACATGCCGAAGGGGCGACTCGCAAAGCACATGCGTCCAAAGTAACTGATCTGCTATGAAGCAAACAGAAGGGTAGGAGCACGGGTTCCTAACATCTACGAATGGAAACCAAATCCTTGTAGGGGAAGGAAATCTTGCGTTCTGCACAAAGAGTAGGTTTAAGAAAGAACCATGCAGAGGAAACACCATCCCTAACCTCTTTCTCGGAGCTCGGCACGACCATGGAGAGAACTTGTACCCTAGACTTGCACAAATCCCCGTCTTGGAACCCAACCTTCTGCCGTGGCTACGTGGATGGTCGCGGTGGCTTACGCCCATCTCCCATAAGGACAGCGTGACAAACAACTCATAACGGGTGCGATCATACCAGCGTTTGTGCACCGGATCCCATCAGAACTCCGCAGTTAAGCGCGCTTGGGCCAGAGTAGTACTGGGATGGGTGACCTCCCGGGAAGTCCCGGTGTCGCACCCTTTTTGGCTTTTGCCAAGTACCTCCGAGC
This sequence comes from Taxus chinensis, assembly GCA_019776745.2. Taxonomy (NCBI): domain Eukaryota; kingdom Viridiplantae; phylum Streptophyta; class Pinopsida; order Cupressales; family Taxaceae; genus Taxus; species Taxus chinensis. The sequence goes on from CM034155.1 coordinate 98,180,508, forward strand.
TTTCCTCGGGCCTTGGCCCCGACCTCGCCTCCAAGATCGCATCGCACTCCCCCAACTTGCGTGCAATTACGGGTGACAACCATAGCCGGGGGTTTTTAGTGTTTTTTTTTTTTTTCCTAAAATAAAGGGCCTTTTGCAATGGATAGGAAAACGCTTCCTAAAACACGTTTAGTAATGGCAATTCGGGATTTGAGATGAAGAAAACGAGGATAATGGACTTGAACGGGGTTTTCGGCGCTTTCTGGGCAGCTTGAGTGGAGGAAAAATGCGATTCGGGGGCTGTAACGATAAGAACTGGAAATTGTTTCCTTGAGGGTAAAAGGGGCGGAATAGTGAGAGGAAGAGCGTGTGCGAATTTCGGGGCCAAGGGGTAAAAAACGAACAGGCCATAGCAAACCCTCAAAACATAGAAAATGGCGATTTCTGAGTGACAGGAGCGGAACCGGGTCTCGGATCCTCAACGCGGGAAACGCGGGGACGGGGATCTCGGGTGTTCCGGGAAAGTTTCAGGGAAAACGGAGCCAGTGTACGAAAGATATGGCTAAAATACCGAATTTCCTATGACTCGCGCGATTTTGAAACCCTGGCCGCATCCGTGAACAGGGGCATTGTCAAGCACCCACCGAAGATCCTGCACGCAGAGCAAGGAGGAAAGGTCGCGAGCGAACGATGAAGGACGATTTCCGAAGCTTCTGGCTCGGAGATGGGGACAACCGCCTGCAACTTTCAAGGTTGCCTGGCTCTAGCTAATGCCCGTGCCATGTTCAGTAGTGCTTGTGATTTTCCCTCTCCTGGCGCTGGATGTCTGCAATCCTTGTTATTTCCCTGTAAAACGGTCATCTGGTTTCTACCCGAAATCGGCTGGCACGGTAACACAACGCGAACGGAATGCAAAGTTGCTGGAAACGGCGCAGCCCACAACCTCCGCCCAGATCTGCAGAACGGAATGCAACAAGATCTGGACCACTTTCCGATCACCAAGATCCCGGCTGGGCGAGGTGAGAGCGTGCGATGCGATGTGCAGAACTGGATCGCCGCGAGTATCTGGAGAGAGAGGAACGAAAAATTGGCCGTGGAAATCGCTTTGGTACCAGACGTGGAGACCCTGCAACGCTGTTTCACCAACCACAGCAATGCAACTAGAAATGGAAACAACTTGCAACGAGCCGCTAACACAAAAGAACTCGAAATGATATTGAATCGCAGGCCTCTTCGAGGGGGCAACCTCCTTCGAGCAAGCGCAACACAATATATTCGTGGATGCTTCACTGAGCCTCAACACCTTCTTATATACCGATTCCTACTGAAGAAACTACTGCTTCCCGCACACGTGGGATTGTTAAAACATGCCGAAGGGGCGACTCGCAAAGCACATGCGTCCAAAGTAACTGATCTGCTATGAAGCAAACAGAAGGGTAGGAGCACGGGTTCCTAACATCTACGAATGGAAACCAAATCCTTGTAGGGGAAGGAAATCTTGCGTTCTGCACAAAGAGTAGGTTTAAGAAAGAACCATGCAGAGGAAACACCATCCCTAACCTCTTTCTCGGAGCTCGGCACGACCATGGAGAGAACTTGTACCCTAGACTTGCACAAATCCCCGTCTTGGAACCCAACCTTCTGCCGTGGCTACGTGGATGGTCGCGGTGGCTTACGCCCATCTCCCATAAGGACAGCGTGACAAACAACTCATAACGGGTGCGATCATACCAGCGTTTGTGCACCGGATCCCATCAGAACTCCGCAGTTAAGCGCGCTTGGGCCAGAGTAGTACTGGGATGGGTGACCTCCCGGGAAGTCCCGGTGTCGCACCCTTTTTGGCTTTTGCCAAGTACCTCCGAGCTTTCCTCGGGCCTTGGCCCCGACCTCGCCTCCAAGATCGCATCGCACTCCCCCAACTTGCGTGCAATTACGGGTGACAACCATAGCCGGGGGTTTTTAGTGTTTTTTTTTTTTTCCTAAAATAAAGGGCCTTTTGCAATGGATAAAGGATCTTCGGTGGGTGCTTGGACAATTGCCCCTGTTCCCGGATGCGGCCAGGGTTTTCAAAATCGCACGATCATTAGGAAATTCGGTATTTAGCCATTAATTTCGACCTAGTACGTTTCTCTGAAACTTCCCGGAACACCCGAAATTCCCCGTTCCCAGCGTTTCCTGCGTTGAGGTCCGAGACCGGGTTGGGTTCGGGGGTTCCGCTCCTGTCACTCAGGAAATAGCCCATTTTCTAGTTTTGAGGTTGCTAGGACCGTGTTCGATTTTTTTGACCCGTTCGCCCCGAAACCCGAAATTTGCACACGCTCTCCTCTCACTATTCCGCCCCTTAACCTAAAGGAAACAATTTCCAGTTCTGAGTCGTATTGTTACAGCCCCTGAATCGATTTTTCCTCCCTGATTCAAGCTTGACTAGAAAGCCAACGAAAACCCGTTCAAGTCCAATCCTGTTTTCTTCACCTCAAATCCCGAATTTGCCATTTACTAAAACGTGTTTAGGAAGCGTTTTCCTTATCCTTGCAAAAATACCCTTTATTTTTTTAAAAAAAAAAAAAACCCTAAAAACCCCTCGCTTGGGTGTCACCGTAAAGTGACGAAGTTAGGGGAGTGCGATGAGATCGGAGGCGAGTCGGGGCAAGGCCTGAGGAAAGCCGGAGGGTACTTGTAAAAGCCAAAAAGGGTGCGACACAGGGGACTTCCGGACGGCACCCATCTCATACTACTCTGGCCCAAGCAGCGCTTAAGGAGGGGTTCTGATGGAATCCGATACACAAACGACTGGTATGACACACCCATTATGAGTTGATTGTCACGCGCGTCATTTATTGGAGCTGGGTGAAGCCACCGCGACCATCCACGTAGCCACGACAGAGATGGGTTTTCCAAGACGGGGATTTGGCAAGTATAAGTACAAGTCTTCCATGGTGATGCCGAGCTCGAGAAGATGGTTAGGGATGGTGTTTCCTTACATGGTTCTTTCTTAAACCTACTTCTTTGTGACAGAACCAAGATTTCCTTCCCTACCAAGATTTGGTTTCAACTAGTGATGTTAGGAAAACATGCGCCTACCCTCTGTTTGCTTAATAGCAGATTAGTTACTTTGGACGCATGTGCTTGTGAGTCGCCCCTTCGGCAATTTAACACAAAAAAATCCCACGTGTGCGGGACAGCAGAGTAGTAGTTTCTCAGTAGGAATCAGCTTTTATATAGGAAGGTGTTGAGGTAAGTGAGAATCACGAATAATGTGTGCGCTGCTCGAAGGAGGTGCCACCCTCGAGAGGCCTGCCGATTCAAATCATTTCGAGTTCTTTGTGTAGCGGCTCGTTGCAAGTTGTTTCCATTTAGTTGGCATTTACTGTGGTTGGGGAAACAGTGTTTTTGCAGGGTCTCCACGTCTGGTACCAAACCGGTTTCCACGGCCAAATTTTGTCCTCTCTCTCCATATACCGCGCGATCCCTTTGGTCTGCACATCGCATCGGCCACGCTTCTCACTCCCCAGCCGGGATCTTGGTGATTCGGAAAGTTGCGTCCAGATCTCGTTGCACTCCGTTCTGCAGGTCTGGGCAGAAAGAGGGAAGTTGGGGCGGCGCCGTTTCAAGCAACTTTGCATTACGTTCGCATTCTGTTACCGTGCCAGCAATTTCGGGTTGAAACCAGATGATCGTTTTACAGGGAAAAACAAGCGATTGCAGACATCCAGGCGCCAGGACTGGAGGGAAAATAACAAGCACTCTCCTAAATTGGAACGAGCCATTAGCTAGAGCCAGGAACCTTGAAAGTTGCAGGAGGTTCCCAATCCCGAGACAGGAAGCTTCGGAAATCACCTTTCCATCGTTTGCTCGTGAACTTTCATCCGTGTCTGCGTGCAGGATCTTCGGTGGGTGCTGCAATGCCCCTGTTCACGGATGCGGGCAGGTTTCAAAATCGAACGAGTCATAGGAAATTCGATTTTAGCATATATTTGTTACAACTAGTTCCGTTTTCTCTGAAACTTTCCGGAACACCCGAACATCCCCCGTCAAGCGTTCCTGCGTTGAGGATCGAGACACGGGTCGCTCCTGTCACTCGGAAATACAGCCATTTTCTGATGTTTGAGGGTTTGATATGAACCTATTCGTTTTTTTTTAACATTAACCCGAATTCACACACGATCTTTCCTCTTCATATTACGCCCCTTTTACCCTCAAGGGAAACAATCCGTTCTATCGGACAGCCCATGAATCGCATTTCCTCCATTCAAGTGCCCAGAAAGCGCCGAAACCCCGTTCAAGTCATTATCCTCGTTCTATTCATCTCAAATCCCGAAATGGCCATTTACTAAAGTGTTTGTTAGGAAGCGTTTTCCTATATCCATTGCAAAAAGACCCTTTATTTTTAGAAAAAAAAACACTAAAAACCCCCGGCTATGGTTGTCACCCGTTAATTGCACGTTAATGAGGAGACTGCGATGCGATCTTGGAGGCGATTGGGGTCAGGGCCAAGACCGAGGAAGTTTGGAGGTACTGGTTTAAAAGCCAAAAGGGTGCGGAACTGGGAACTTCCAAGGAGGCACCACATCCAAGTACTCTCTGGCCCAAGCGCGCTTAACTGCGGAGTTCGATGGGATACGGTGCACACAAAACGCTGGTATGATCGCCACCCGTGATGAGTGTTTGTCAAGCTGGGCGCTGTCCTTATGGGAGAGGGTATGTAAGCCACCGCGACCCTAACGTAGCACGACAGAAGATGGGTGCACAAGACGGGGATTTGTGCAAGTATAAGGTACAAGTTCTCCCATGGTCGTGCCGGAGCTACGAGAAAGAAAGAGATTGGGATGGTGTTCCTCTACATGGTCTTATCAAACCTTACTCTTGGTGCAGACACAAGACTTCCCTTCCCTCCTACCAAGATTTCGTTTCCATGGTAGATGTTGGAACCCGTGCTCCTACTCTGTTTGATTCAAGCAGATTAGTTACTTTGGACGCATGTGCTTTGTGAGCGCCCTATCGGCATTTAACACTCCCACGGTGTGCGGGGAAGCAGTAGTTTCTTCAGTAGAATCGGTATATAATAAGGTGTTGGAGGCTCAGTGAACATACACGCATATCGGTGTCACCTGCGCTTGGCTCGAAGGTAGGTTGCACCCTCGAAGAGGCCTGCGAATTCAATATCATTTCGAGTTCTTTGTGTTGCGGATTGCTCGTTTGACAAGTTGTTTCCATTTCTAGTTGCATTATGTGGTTGGTGAAACAGTGTGCAGGGTCTCCAAGTCTGGGTTACCAACGTGATTTTCACCGGCCAATTTTTTGTTCCTTCTCTCTCCGATCCTCACGGTGTCCAGTTCTGCACATCGTATCGAACCTCTCCCTCGCCCAGATGACCTTTTACAGGAATAACAGAGATTGCAGACATCCAGCGCCAGGAGATGGAAAATCAACACGCACTCCTTAACCTGGCACGGGGCTTAGCTAGAGCCAGGAACCTTGAAAGTGATATTGCAGGGCGGTTGTCCCCATCTACGAGACAGAAGCATCGGAAATCATCCTTCATCGTTTGCTCGCCGACCTTTCCTCCTTGCTCTGCGTGCATGATCTTCGGTGGGTTTGCTTGACAATTTGCCCCTGTTCACGGATGCAGGCCAGGGTTTTCAAAATCGCACGAGTCATAGGGAAAATTCGGTATTTAGCCATATATTCGTACACTAGTTCCGTTTTCTCTGAAACTTCCCGGAACACCCGAAATCCCCGTCCCCGCGTTTCCTGCGTTGAGGATCCGAGACCCGGTTCCCCTCCCTATCACTCAGAAATCGCCATTTTCTATGTTTTTGAGGGTTTGCTATGGACCTGTTCGTTTTTACCCGTTCGCCCCCCAAATTCGCAACGCTCCTCCTCTCACTATTCCTGCCCCTTTTACCCTTAAGGAAACAATTTCCAGTTCTTATCGTTACAGCCCCTGAATCGCATGTTTTCCTCATTCAAGCTGCCTAGAAAGCGCATCCGAAAACCCCGTTCAAGTCCATATCCTCGTTTTCTTCATCTCAAATCCCGAATTGCCATTACTAAACGTGTTTTAGGAAGGTTTTCCTATCCATTGCCAAAACCCTTATTTTTAGAAAAAAAAAAAACACTAAAAACCCCCAGCTATGGTTGTCACCCGTAATGCACGCAAGTTAGGGGAGTGCGATGCGATTTGGAGGCGAGGTCGGCAAGGCTGAGGAAAGCCGGAACGGTTACTTGGTAAAAGCCAAAACAGGGCTGCAAACCGAGGACCTTCACGAGAGGTTCAACCATCCCAGTACTAGTCTGCACCAAGCGGGCTGAATGCCAGAGTTCTGATGGAATCGATACCAAACGCTGGTATGATCGCATGCATTATGAGTTGATTGTCACGCTGTCCTTATTGGAGATGGGTGTAAGCCACCACGACCATCCACGTAGCCACGGCAGAAGATTGGGTTCCAAGACGGGGATTTGTGCAAGTCTAAGCTACAAGTTCTCTCCATGGTCGTGCCGAGCTCCGAGAAAAGGAGGCTAGGTGATTGGTGGTTTCCTCTACATGGTTCTTTCTTAAACCTACTCTTTGTGCAGAACACAAGATTTCCTTCCCCTACCAAGATTTGGTTTCCATTCGTAGATGTTAGGAACCCGTGCTCCTACCCTTCTGTTTGCTTCATAGCAGATTAGTTACTTTGGATGCATGTGCTTTGTGAGTCGCCCCTTCGGCATATTTTAACAATCCCACGTGTGCGGGAAGCAGTAGTTTCTTCAGTAGGAATCGGTATATAAGAAGGTGTTGAGGCTCAGTGAAGCATCCACGAATATATTGTGTTGCGCTTGCTCGAAGGAGGTTGCCCCCTCGAAGAGGCCTGCGATTCAATATCATTTCGAGTTCTTTTGTGTTAGCGGCTCGTTGCAAGTTGTTTCCATTTCTAGTTGCATTACTGTGGTTGGTGAAACAGTGTTGCAAGGTCTCCACGTCTGGTACCAAAGCGATTTCCACGGCCAATTTTTTGTTCCTCTCTCTCCAGATACTCGCGGCGATCCAGTTCTGCACATCGCATCGCACGCTCTCACCTCCCCCAACCGGGATCTTGGTGATCGGAAAGTGGTCCAGATCTCGTTGCATTCGTTCTGCAGGTCTGGGCGGAAGTTGTGGGCGGCGCCGTTTCCCAGCAAATTGCATTCCGTTCGCATTCTGTTACCGTATGCCAGCCGATTTTCGGGTAGAAACCAGATGACCGTTTTACAGGGAAATAACAAGGATTGCAGGACATCCAGCGCCAGGAGAGGGAAAATCACAAGCACTCCTAAACTTGGCACGGGCATTAGCTAGAGCCAGGCAACCTTGAAAGTTGCAGGCGGTTGTCCCCATCTACGAGCCAGAAGCTTCGGAAATCATCCTTCATCATTTGCTCGTGACCTTTCCTCCTTGCTCTGCGTGCAGGATCTTCGGTGGGTGCTTGACAATTTGCCCTTTCACGGATGCGGCCCAGGGTTTCAAACTCGCACGCGTCATAGGAAATTCGGTATTTAGCCATATATTTCGTACACTAGTTCGTTTTCTCTGAAACTTTCCCGGAACACCCTAAATCCCCGTCCCCGCGTTTCCTGCGTTGAGGATCCGAGACCCGGTTCCGCTCCTGTCACTCGGAAATCGCCATTTTCTATGTTTTGAGGGTTTGCTATGACCTATTCGTTTTTTACCCATTTGCCCTGAAATTCGCACACGCTCTTCCTCTCACTATTCCGCCCCTTTTACCCTCAAGGAAACAATTTCCAGTTCTTATCGTTACAGCACATGAATCGCATTTTTCCTCCATTCAAGCTGCCCAGAAAGTGCCGAAAACCCGTTCAAGTCCATTATCCTCGTTTTCTTCATCTCAAATCCCGAATTGCCATTACTAAACGTGTTTTAGGAAGCGTTTTCCTATCCATTGCAAAAGACCCTTTATTTTAGAAAAAAAAAAACACTAAAAACCCCCGGCTATGGTTGTCACCCGTAATTGCACGCAAGTTGGGAGACTGCGATGCGATCTTGGAGGCGAGGTCGGGGCCAAGACCCGAGGAAAGTTTGGAGGTACTTGGTAAAAGCCAAAAAGGGTGCGACACTGGGACTTCCCAGGAGGTCACCCATCCCAGTACTACTCTGGCCCCCAAGCGCGCTTAACTGCGGAGTTCTGATGGGATCCGGTGCACAAACGCTGGTATGATCGCACCCGTTATGACTTGTTTGTCAAGCTGTCCTTATGGGAGATGGGTGTAAGCCACCGCGACCATCCACGTAGCCACGACAGAAGATTGGGTTCAAGACGGGGATTTGTGCAAGTCTAAGGTACAAGTTCTCTCCATGGTCGTGCCGGCGCTCCGAGACAGAGATTAGGGATGGTGTTTCCTCTACATGGTTCTTTCTCTAAACCTCCTCTTTGTGCAGAACCACAAGATTTCCTTTCCCCTACAAGATTTCATTTCCATCGTAGATGTTTGGAACCCGTGCTCCTACCCTTCTGTTTGCTTCATAGCAGATTAGTTACTTTGGACGCATGTGCTTCGTGAGTCGCCCCTTCGGCCATATTTAACAAATCCCACGTGTGCGGGAAGCAGTAGTTTCTTCAGTAGGAATCGGTATATAAGAAGGTGTTGAGGCTCAGTGAAGCATCCACGAATATATTGTGTTGCGCTTGCTCGAAGGAGGTTGCCCCCTCGAAGAGGCCTGCGATTCAATATCATTTCGAGTTCTTTTGTGTTAGCGGCTCGTTGCAAGTTGTTTCCATTTCTAGTTGCATTACTGTGGTTGGTGAAACAGTGTTGCAGGGTCTCCACGTCTGGTACCAAAGCGATTTCCACGGCCAATTTTTTGTTCCTCTCTCTCCAGATACTCACGGTGATCCAGTTCTGCACATCGCATCGCACGCTCTCACCTCGCCCAGATGACCGTTTTACAGGGAAATAACAAGGATTGCAGACATCCAGCGCCAGGAGAGGGAAAATCACAAGCACTCCTTAACCTGGCACGGGCATTAGCTAGAGCCAGGCAACCTTGAAAGTTGCAGGCGGTTGTCCCCATCTCCGAGCCAGAAGCATCGGAAATCATCCTTCATCGTTTGCTCGCGACCTTTCCTCCTTGCTCTGCGTGCATGATCTTCGGTGGGTGCTTGACAATGCCCCTGTTCACGGATGCGGCCAGGGTTTCAAAATCGCACGAGTCATAGGAAATTCGGTATTTTAGCCATATATTTCCTACACTAGTTCTGTTTTCTCTGAAACTTTCCCGGAACACCCGAAATCCCCGTCCCCGCGTTTCCTGCGTTGAGGATCCGAGACCCGGTTCCCCTCCTATCACTCAGAAATCACCATTTTCTATGTTTTGAGGGTTTGCTATGACCTGTTCGTTTTTTACCCGTTCGGCCCCAAAAATTCGCACACGCTCTTCCTCTCACTATTCTGCCCCTTTTACCCTCAAGGAAACAATTTCCAGTTCTTATCGTTACAGCCCCTGAATCACATTTTTCCTCCATTCAAGCTGCGTAGAAAGCGCCGAAAACCCCGTTCAAGTCCATTATCCTCGTTTTCTTCATCTCAAATCCCGAATTGCCATTACTAAACGTGTTTTAGGAAGCGTTTTCCTATCCATTGCAAAATACCCTTTATTTTAGAAAAAAAAAAAAAAAACACTAAAAACCCCCAGCTATGGTTGTCACCCGTAATTGCACGCAAGTTAGGGGAGCGCGATGCGATTTTGGAGGCGAGGTCGGGGCCAAGGCCTGAGGAAAGCTCGGAGGTACTTGGTAAAAGCCAAAAAGGGTGCGACACCGGGACTTCCCGAGAGGTCACCCATCCCAGTACTACTCTGGCCCAAGCGCGCTTAACTGCGGAGTTCTGATGGAATCCGATACACAAACGCTGGTATGATCGCACGCATTATGAGTTGATTGTCACGCTGTCCTTATTGGAGATGGGTGTAAGCCACCTCGACCATCCACGTAGCCACGACAGAAGATTGGGTTCCAAGACGGGGATTTGTGCAAGTCTAAGCTACAAGTTCTCTCCATGGTCGTGCCGAGCTCCGAGAAAGAGGTTAGGGATGGTGTTTCCTCTACATGGTTCTTTCTTAAACCTACTCTTTGTGCAGAACACAAGATTTCCTTCCCCTACCAAGATTTGGTTTCCATTCGTAGATGTTAGGAACCCGTGCTCCTACCCTTCTGTTAGCTTCACAGCAGATTAGTTACTTTGGACGCATGTGCTTTGTGAGTCGCCCCTTCGGCATATTTTAACAATTCCACGTGTGCGGGAAGCAGTAGTTTCTTCAGTAGGAATCGGTATATAAGAAGGTTTTGAGGCTCAGTGAAGCATCCACGAATATATTGTGTTGCGCTTGCTCGAAGGAGGTTGCCCCCTCGAAGAGGCCTGCGATTCAATATAATTTCGAGTTCTTTTGTGTTAGCGGGTCGTTGCAAGTTGTTTCCATTTCTAGTTGCATTACTTTGGTTGGTGAAACAGTGTTGCAGGGTCTCCACGTCTGGTACCAAAGTGATTTCCACGGCCAATTTTTTGTTCCTCTCTCTCCAGATACTCGCGGCGATCTAGTTCTTCACATCGCATCGCACGCTCTCACCTCCCCCAACCGGGATCTTGGTGATCGGAAAGTGGTCCAGATCTCGTTGCATTCCGTTCTGCAGGTCTGGGCGGAAGTTGTGGGCGGCGCCGTTTCCAGCAACTTTGCATTCCGTTCGCATTCTGTTACCGTGCCAGCTGATTTCGGTTAGAAACCAGATGACCGTTTTACAGGGAAATAACAAGGATTGCAGACATCCAGCGCCAGGAGAGGGAAAATCACAAGCACTCCTAAACTTGGCACGGGCATTAGCTAGAGCCAGGCAACCTTGAAAGTTGCAGGCGGTTGTCCCCATCTCCGAGCCAGAAGCTTCAAAAATCATCCTTCATCGTTTGCTCACGACCTTTCCTCCTTGCTCTGCGTGCAGGATCTTCGGTGGGTGCTTGACAATGCCCCTGTTCACGGATGCGGCCAGGGTTTCAAAATCGCACGAGTCATAGGAAATTCGGTATTTTAGCCATATATTTCGTACACTAGTTCCGTTTTCTCTGAAACTTTCCCGGAACACCCGAAATCCCCGTCCCCGCGTTTCCTGCGTTGAGGATCCGAGACCCGGTTCCGCTCCTGTCACTCAGAAATCGCCATTTTCTATGTTTTGAGGGTTTGCTATGACCTGTTCGTTTTTTACCCGTTCGCCCCAAAATTCGCACACGCTCTTCCTCTCACTATTCTGCCCCTTTTACCCTCAAGGAAACAATTTCCAGTTCTTATCGTTACAGCCCCTGAATCGCATTTTTCCTCCATTCAAGCTGCCTAGAAAGCGCCGAAAACCCCGAATTGCCAGTACTAAACGTGTTTTAGGAAGCGTTTTCCTATCCATTGCAAAATACCCTTTATTTTAGAAAAAAAAAAAAAAACACTAAAAACCCCCGGCTATGGTTGTCACCCGTAATTGCACGCAAGTTAGGGGAGTGCGATGCGATCTTGGAGGCGAGGTCGGGGCCAAGGTCTGAGGAAAGCTCGGAGGTACTTGGTAAAAGCCAAAAAAGGGTGCGACACCGAGACTTCCCGGGAGGTCACCCATCCCAGTACTACTCTGGCCCAAGCGCCCTTAACTGCGGAGTTCTGATGGAATCCGATACACAAACGCTAGTATGATCGCACCCGTTATGAGGTGATTGTCACGCTGTTCTTATGGGAGATGGGTGTAAGCCACGGCGACCATCCACGTAGCCACGGCAAAAGATTTGGTTCCAAGACGGGGATTTGTGCAAGGCTAAGCTAAAAGTATCTCCATGGTCATGCCGAGCTCCGAGAAAGAGGTTAGGGATGGTGTTTCCTCTACATGGTTCTGTCTTAAACCTACTCTTTGTGCAGAACACAAGATTTCCGTCCCCTACCAAGATTTGGTTTCCATTCGTAGATGTTAGGAACCCATGCTCCTACCCTTCTGTTTGCTTCATAGCAGATTAGTTACTTTGGACGTATGTGCTTTGTGAGTCACCCCTTCGGCATATTTTAACAATCCCACGTGTGCGGGAAGTAGTAGTTTCTTCAGTATGAATCGGTATATAAGAAGGTGTTGAGGCTCAGTGAAGCATCCACGAATATATTGTGTTGCGCTTGCTCGAAGGAGGTTGCCCCCTCGAAGAGGCCTGCGATTCAATATCATTTCGAGTTCTTTTGTGTTAGCGGCTCGTTGCAAGTTGTTTCCATTTCTAGTTGCATACTTTGGTTGGTGAAACAGTGTTGCAGGGTCTCCACGTCTGGTACCAAAGCGATTTCCACGGCCAATTTTTTGTTCCTCTCTCTCCAGATACTCGCGGCGATCCAGTTCTGCACATCGCATCGCACGCTCTAACCTCCCCCAACCGGGATCTTGGTGATCGGAAAGTGGTCCAGATCTCGTTGCATTCCGTTCTGCAGATCTGGGCGGAAGTTGTGGGCGGCGCCGTTTCCAGCAACTTTGCATTCCGTTCGCATTCTGCTACCGTGCCAGCCGATTTCGGGTAGAAACCAGATGACCGTTTTACAGGGAAATAACAAGGATTGCAGACATCCAGCGCCAGGAGAGGGAAAATCACAAGCACTCCTAAACTTGGCACGGGCATTAGCTAGAGCCAGGCAACCTTGAAAGTTGCAGGCGGTTGTCCCAATCTCCGAGCCAGAAGCTTCGGAAATCATCCTTCATCGTTTGCTCGCGACCTTTCCTCCTTGCTCTGCGTGCAGGATCTTCGGTGGGTGCTTGACAATTCCCCTGTTCACGGATGCGGCCAGGGTTTCAAAATCGTACGAGTCATAGGAAATTCGGTATTTTAGCCATATATTTCGTACACTAGTTCCGATTTCCCTGAAACTTTCCCGGAACACCTGAAATCCCCGTCCCCGCGTTTCCTGCGTTGAGGATCCGAGACACGGTTTCGCTCCTGTCACTCGGAAATCGCCATTTTCTATGTTTTGAGGGTTTGCTATGACCTATTCGTTTTTTACCCATTTGCCCCGAAATTCGCACACGCTCTTCCTCTCACTATTCCGCCCCTTTTACCCTCAAGGAAACAATTTCCAGTTCTTACCGTTACAGCCCCCGAATCGCATTTTTCCTCCATTCAAGCTGTCTAGAAAACGCCGAAAACCCCGTTCAAGTCCATTATCCTCGTTTTTCTTCATCTCAAATCCCGAATTGCCATACTAAACGTGTTTTAGGAAGCGTTTTCCTATCCATTGCAAAAGACCCTTTATTTTAGAAAAAAAACACTAAAAACCCCCGGCTATGGTTGTCACCCGTAATTCCACGCAAGTTGGGGGAGTGCGATGCGATATTGGAGGCGAGGTCGGGGCCAAGGCCCGAGGAAAGCTCGGAGGTACTTGGTAAAAGCCAAAAAGGGTGCGACACCGGGACTTCCCGAGAGGTCACCCATCACAGTACTACTCTGGCCCAAGCACGCTTAACTGCGGAGTTCTGATGGGATGCGGTGCACAAACGCTGGTATGATCGCACCCGTTATGAGTTGTTTGTCACGCTGTCCTTATGGGAGATGGGTGTAAGCCACCGCGACCATCCACGTAGCGACGGCAGAAGGTTGGGTTCCAAGACGGGGATTTGTGCAAGTCTAAGGTACAAGTTCTCTCCATGGTCGTGCCAAGCTCCGAGAAAGAGGTTAGGGATGGTGTTTCCTCTACATGGTTCTTTCTTAAACCTACTCTTTGTGCAGAACACAAGATTTCCTTCTCCTACCAAGTTTTGGTTTCCATTCATAGATGTTAGGAACCCGTGCTCGTACCCTTCTGTTTGCTTCATAGCAGATTAGTTACTTTGGACGCATGTGCTTTGTGAGTCGCCCCTTCGGCATATTTTAACAATCCCACGTGTGCGGGAAGCAGTAGTTTCTTCAGTAGGAATCGGTATATAAGAAGGTGTTGAGGCTCAGTGAAGCATCCACGAATATATTGTGTTGCGCTTGCTCGAAGGAGGTTGCCCCCTCGAAGAGGCCTGCGATTCAATATCATTTCGAGTTCTTTTGTGTTAGCGGCTCGTTGCAAGTTGTTTCCATTTCTAGTTGCATTACTGTGGTTGGTGAAACAGCGTTGCAGGGTCTCCACGTCTGGTACCAAAGTGATTTCCACGGCCAATTTTTTGTTCCTCTCTCTCCAGATACTCGCGGCGATCCAGTTCTGCACATCGCATCGCACGCTCTCACCTCACCCAGCCGGGATCTTGGTGATCGGAAAGTGGTCCAGATCTCGTTGCATTCCGTTCTGCAGATCTGGGCGGAAGTTGTGGGCGGCGCTGTTTCCAGCAACTTTACATTCCGTTCGCATTCTGTTACCATGCCAGCCTATTTCGGGTAGAAACCAGATGACCATTTTACAGGGAAATAACAAGGATTGCAGACATCCAGCGCCAGGAGAGGGAAAATCACAAGCACTCCTAAACTTGGCGCGGGCATTAGCTAGAGCCAGGCAACCTTGAAAGTTATAGGCGGTTGTCCCCATCTCCGAGCCAGAAGCTTCGGAAATCATCCTTCATCGTTTGCTCGCGACCTTTCCTCCTTGCTCTGCGTGCAGGATCTTCGGTGGGTGCTTGACAATGCCCCTGTTCACGGATGCGGCCAGGGTTTCAAAATCGCACGAGTCATAGGAAATTCGGTATTTTAGCCATATCTTTCATACACTAGTTGCGTTTTCCTTCAAACTTTCCCGGAACAACCGAAATCCCCTTCCCCGCGTTTCCTGCATTGAGGATCCGAGACCCGGTTCCGCTCCTGTCACTCAGAAATCGCCATTTTCTATGTTTTTAGGGTTTGCTATGACCTCTTCGTTTTTTACCCCTTCGCCCCGAAATTCGCACACGCTCTTCCTCTCACTATTCCGCCCCCTTTTACCCTCAAGGAAACAATTTCTAGTTCTTATCGTTACAGCCCCCGAATCACATTTTTCCTCCATTCAAGCTGCCTAGAAAGCGCCGAAAACCCCGTTCAAGTCCATTATCCTCGTTTTCTTCATCTCAAATCCCGAATTGCCATTACTAAACGTGTTTTAGGAAGCGTTTTCCTATCCACTGCAAAAGACCCTTTATTTAAAAAAAAAAAAACACTAAAATCCCACGGCTATGGTTGTCACTCGTAATTGCACGCAAGTTAGGGGAGTTCGATGCGATCTTGGAGGCGAACTCGGGGCCAAGGCCTGAGGAAAGCTCGGAGGTACTTGGTAAAAGCCAAAAAGGGTGCGACACCGGGACTTCCCGGGAGGTCACCCATCCCAGTACTACTCTGGCGCAAGCGCGGTTAAATGCAGAGTTCTGATGGAATACGGTGCACAAACGCTGGTATGATCGCACCCTTTATGAGTTGATTGTCACGCTGTCCTTATGGGAGATGGGTGTAAGCCACCGCGACCATCCACGTAGCCACGGCAGAAGCTTGGGTTCCAAGACGGGGATTTGTGCAAGTTTAAGCTACAAGTTCTCTCCATGGTCGTGCCGAGCTCCGAGAAAGAGGTCAGGGATGGTGTTTCCTCTACATGGTTCTTTCTTAAACCTACTCTTTGTGCAGAACACAAGATTTCCTTCCCCTACCAAGATTTGGTTTCCATTCGTAGATGTTAGGAACCCGTGCTCCTACCCTTCTGTTTGCTTCATAGCAGATTAGTTACTTTGGACGCATGTGCTCTGTGAGTCGCCCCTTCGGCATATTTTAACAATCCCACGTGTGCGGGAAGCAGTAGTTTCTTCAGTAGGAATCGGTATATAAGAAGGTGTTGAGGCTCAGTGAAGCATCCACGAATATATTGTGTTATGCTTGCTCGAAGGAGGTTGCCCCCTCGAAGAGGCCTGCGATTCAATATCATTTCGAGTTCTTTTGTGTTAGCGGCTTGTTGCAAGTTGTTTCCATTTCTAGTTGCATTACTTTGGTTGGTGAAACAATGTTGCAGGGTCTCCACGTCTGGTACCAAAGCGATTTCCACGGCCAATTTTTTGTTCCTCTCTCTCCAGATACTCGCGGCGATCCAGTTCTGCACATCGCATCGCACGCTCTCACCTTCCCCAGCCGGGATCTTGGTGATCGGAAAGTGGTCCAGATCTCGTTGCATTCCGTTCTGCAGATCTGGGCAGAAGTTGTGGGCGGCGCCGTTTCCAGCAACTTTGCATTCCGTTCGCATTCTGTTACCGTGCCAGCCTATTTCGTGTAGAAACCAGATGACCTTTTTACAGGGAAATAACAAGGATTGCAGACATCCAGCGCCAGGAGAGTGAAAATCACAAGCACTCCTAAACATGGCACGGGCATTAGCTAGAGCCAGGCAACCTTGAAAGTTGCAGGCGGTTGTCCCCATCTCCGAGCCAGAAGCTTCGGAAATCATCCTTCATCGTTTGCTCGCGACCTTTCCTCCTTGCTCTGCGTGCAGGATCTTCGGTGGGTGCTTGACAATGCCCCTGTTCACGGATGCGGCCAGGGTTTCAAAATCGCACGTCATAGGAAATTCCGTATTTTAGCCATATATTTCGTACACTAGTTCTGTTTTCCCTGAAACTTTCCCAGAACACCCGAAATCCCCGTCCCCGTGTTTCCTGCGTTGAGGATCCGAGACCCGGTTCCGCTCCTATCACTCGGAAATCGCCATTTTCTATGTTTTGAGGGTTTGCTATGACCTATTCGTTTTTTACCCATTCGCCCCGAAATTCGCACACGCTCTTCCTCTCACTATTCCGCCCCTTTTACCCTCAAGGAAACAATTTCCAGTTCTTACCGTTACAGCCCCCGAATCACATTTTTCCTCCATTCAAGCTGCCCAGAAAACACCGAAAACCCCGTTCAAGTCCATTATCCTCGTTTTCTTCATCTCAAATCCCGAATTGCAATTACTAAACGTGTTTTAAGAAGCGTTTTCCTATCCATTGCAAAAGACCCTTTATTTAAAAAAAAAAACACTAAAAACCCCCGGCTATGGTTGTCACCCGTAATTGCACGCAAGTTGGGGGAGTGCGATGCGATCTTGGAGGCGACGTCAGGGCCAAGGACCGAGGAAAGCTCGGAGGTACTTGGTAAAAGCCAAAAAGGGTGCGACACCGGGACTTCCCGAGAGGTCACCCATCATAGTACTACTCTGGCCCAAGCACGCTTAACTGCGGAGTTCTGATGGGATCAGGGGCACAAACGCTGGTATCATCGCACCCGTTATGAGTTGTTTGTCACGCTGTCCTTATGGGAGATGGGTGTAAGCCACCGCGACCATCCACGTAGCGACGGCAGAAGGTTGGGTTCCAAGACGGGGATTTGTGCAAGTCTAAGGTAAAAGTTCTCTCCATGGTCATGCCGAGCTCCGAGAAAGAGGTTAGGGATGGTGTTTCCTCTACATGGTTCTTTCTTAAACCTACTCTTTGTGCAGAACACAAGATTTCCTTCTCCTACCAAGATTTGGTTTCCATTCATAGATGTTAGGAACCCGTGCTCCTACCCTTCTCTTTGCTTCATAGCAGATTAGTTACTTTGGACGCATGTGCTTTGTGAGTTGCCCCTTCGGCATATTTTAACAATCCCACGTGTGCGGGAAGCAGTAGTTTCTTCAGTAGGAATCGGTATATAAGAAGGTGTTGAGGCTCAGTGAAGCATCCACGAATATATTGTGTTGCGCTTGCTCGAAGGAGGTTGCCCCCTCGAAGAGGCCTGCGATTCAATATCATTTCGAGTTCGTTTGTGTTAGCAGCTCATTGCAAGTTGTTTCCATTTCTAGTTGCATTACTGTGGTTGGTGAAACAGTGTTCAGGGTCTCCACGCTGGTACCAAAGCGATTTCCACGGCCAATTTTTTGTTCCTCTCTCTCCAGATACTCGCGGCGATCCAGTTCTGTCACATCGCATCGCACGCTCTCACCTCACCCAGCCGGGATCTTGGTGATCGGAAAGTGGTCCAGATCTCGTTGCATTCCGTTCTGCAGATCTGGGCAGAAGTTGTGGGCGGCGCCGTTTCCAGCAACTTTGCATTCCGTTCGCATTCTGTTACCGTGCCAGCCTATTTCGGGTAGAAACCAGATGACCGTTTTACAGGGAAATAACAAGGATTGCAGACATCCAGTGTCAGGAGAGTGAAAATCACACGCACTCCTAAACATGGCACGGGCATTAGCTAGAGTCAGGAAACCTTGAAAGTTGCAGGCAGTTGTCCCCATCTCTGAGCCAGAAGCTTCGGAAATCATCCTTCATCGTTTGCTCGCGACCTTTCCTCCTTGCTCTACGTGCAGGATCTTCGGTGGGAGCTTGACAATTCCCCTGTTCACGGATGCGGCCAGGGTTTCAAAATCGCACGAGTCATAGGAAATCCCCGCGTTTCCTGCGTTGAGGATCCGAGACCCGGTTCCGCTCCTGTCACTCGGAAATCGCCATTTGATTTTGGTTTCCATTCGTAGATGTTAGGAACCCGTGCTCCTACCCTTCTGTTTGCTTCATAGCAGATTAGTTACTTTGGACGAATGTGCTTTGTGAGTCGCCCCTTTGGCATATTTTAACAATCCCACGTGTGCGGGAAGCAGTAGTTTCTTCAGCAGGAATCAGTATATAAGAAGGTGTTGAGGCTCAGTGAAGCATCCACGAATATATTGTGTTGCGCTTGCTCGAAGGAGGTTGCCCCCTCGAAGAGGCCCTGCGATTCAATATCATTTCGACTTCTTTTGTTTTAGCGGCTCGTTGCAAGTTGTTTCCATTTCTAGTTGCATTACCGTGGTTGGTGAAACAGTGTTGCAGGGTCTCCACGTCTGGTACCAAAGCGATTTCCACGGCCAATTTTTTGTTCCTCTCTCTCCAGATACTCGCGGCGATCCAATTCTGCACATCGCATCGCACGCTCTCACCTCGCCCAGCCGGGATCTTGGTGATCGGAAAGTGGTCCAGATCTTGTTGCATTCTGTTCTGCAGATCTGGGCGGAAGTTGTGGGCTGCGCCATTTCCAGCAACTTTGCATTCCGTTCGCATTCTGTTACCGTACCAACCGATTTCGGGTAGAAACCAGATGACCGTTTTACAGGGAAATAACAAGGATTGCAGACATCCAGCGCCAGGAGAGGGAAAATCACAAGCACTCCTAAACTTGGCACGGGCATTAGCTAGAGCCAGGCAACCTTGAAAGTTGCAGGCGGTTGTCCCCATCTCCGAGCCAGAAGCTTCGGAAATCATCCTTCATCGTTGGCTCGCGAACTTTCCTCCTTGCTCTGCGTGCAGGATCTTCGGTGGGTGCTTGACAATGCCCCTGTTCACGGATGCGGCCAGGGTTTCAAAATCGCACGAGCCATAGGAAATTCGGTATTTTAGCCATATCTTTCGTACACTAGTTCCGTTTTCCCTGAAACTTTCCCGGAACACCCTAAATCCCCGTCCCCGCGTTTCCTGCGTTGAGGATCCGAGACCCGGTTCCGCACCTGTCACTCAGAAATCGCCATTTTCTATATTTTGAGGTTTTGCTATGGCCTGTTCATCTTTTACCCGTTCGCCCCGAAATTCGCACACGCTCTTCCTCTCACTATTCCGCCCCTTTTACCCTCAAGGAAACAATTTCCAGTTCTTATCGTTACAGCCCCCGAATCGCATTTTTCCTCCATTCAAGCTGCCAAGACAGCGCCGAAAACCCCGTTCAAGTCCATTATCCTCGTTTTCTTCATCTCAAATCCCGAATTGCCATTACTAAACGTGTTTTAGGAAGCGTTTTCCTATCCATTGCAACAGACCCTTTATTTTAGAGAGAAAAAAAAAAAACACTAAAAACCCCCGGCTATGGTTGTCACCCGTAATTGCACGCAAGTTGGGGGAGTGCGATGCGATCTTGGAGGCGAGGTCGGGGCCAAGGTCCGAGGAAAGCTCGGAGGTACTTGGTAAAAGCCAAAAAGGGTGCGACACCGGGACCACCCGGGAGGTCACCCATCCCAGTACTACTCTGGCCCAAGCGCGCTTAACTGCGGAGTTCTGATGGGATCCGGTGCACAAACGCTAGTATGATCGCACCCGTTATGAGTTGCTTGTCACGATGTCCTTATGGGAGATAAGTGTAAGCCACCGCGACCATCCACGTAGCCACGACAGAAGATTGGGTTCCAAGACGGGGATTTGTGCAAGTCTAAGCTACAAGTTCTCTACATGGTCGTGCCGAGCTCCGAGAAAGAGGTTAGGGATGGTGTTTCCTCCGCATGGTTCTTTCTTAAACCTACTCTTTGTGCAGAACACAAGATTTCCTTCCCCTACCAAGATTTGGTTTCCATTCGTAGATGTTAGGAACCCGTGCTCCTACCCTTCTGTTTGCTTCATAGCAGATTAGTTACTTTGGACGCATGTGCTTTGTGAGTCGCCCCTTCGGCATATTTTAACAATCCCACGCGTGTGGGAAGCAGTAGTTTCTTCAGTAGGAATCAGTATATAAGAAGGTGTTGAGGCTCAGTGAAGCATCCACGAATATATTGTGTTGCGCTTGCTTGAAGGAGGTTGCCCCCTCGAAGAGGCCTGCGATTCAATATCATTTTGAGTTCTTTTGTTTTAGCGGCTCGTTGCAAGTTGTTTCCATTTCTAGTTGCATTACTGTGGTTGGTGAAACAGTGTTGCAGGGTCTCCACGTCTGGTACCAAAGCGATTTCCACGGCCAATTTTTTGTTCCTCTCTCTCCAGATACTCGCGGCGATCCAATTCTGCACATCGCATCTCTCGCTCTCACCTCGCCCAGCCGGGATCTTGGTGATCGGAAAGTGGTCCAGATCTTGTTGCATTCCGTTCTGCAGATCTGGGCGGAAGTTGTGGGCTGCGCCGTTTCCAGCAACTTTGCATTCCGTTCGCATTCTGTTACCGTGCCAGCCGATTTCGGGTAGAAACCAGATGACCGTTTTACAGGGAAATAACAAGGATTGCAGACATCCAGCGCCAGGAGAGGGAAAATCACAAGCACTCCTAAACTTGGCACGGGCATTAGCTAGAGCCAGGCAACCTTGAAAGTTGCAGGCGGTTGTCCCCATCTTCGAGCCAGAAGCTTCGGAAATCATCCTTCATCGTTGGCTCGCGAACTTTCCTCCTTGCTCTACGTGCAGGATCTTCGGTGGGTGCTTGACAATGCCCCTGTTCACGGATGCGGCCAGGGTTTCAAAATCGCACGAGCCATAGGAAATTCGATATTTTAGCCATATCTTTCGTACACTAGTTCCGTTTTCCCTGAAACTTTCCCGGAACACCCGAAATCCCCGTCCCCGCGTTTCCTGCGTTGAGGATCCGAGACCCGGTTCCGCTCCTGTCACTCAGAAATCGCCATTTTCTATATTTTGAGGGTTTGCTATGGCCTGTTCGTTTTTTACCCGTTCGCCCCGAAATTCGCACACGCTCTTCCTCTCACTATTCCGCCCCTTTTACCCTCAAGGAAACAATTTCCAGTTCTTATCGTTACAATCCCGAATCACATTTTTCCTCCATTCAAGCTGCCCAGACAGCGCCGAAAACCCCGTTCAAGTCCATTATCCTCGTTTTCTTCATCTAAAATCCCGAATTGCCATTACTAAACGTGTTTTAGGAAGCGTTTTCCTATCCATTGCAACAGACCTTTTATTTTAGAGAAAAAAAAAAAACACTAAAAACCCCCGGCTATGGTTGTCACCCGTAATTGCACGCAAGTTGGGGGAGTGCGATGCGATCTTGGAGGCGAGGTCGGGGCCAAGGTCCGAGGAAAGCTCAGAGGTACTTGGTAAAAGCCAAAAAGTGTGCGACACCGGGACTACCCGGGAGGTCACCCATCCCAGTACTACTCTGGCCCAAGCGCGCTTAACTACGGAGTTCTGATGGGATCCGGTGCACAAACACTGGTATGATCGCACCCGTTATGAGTTGTTTGTCACGCGTTCCTTATGGGAGATGGGTGTAAGCCACCGCGACCATCCACGTAGCCACGACAGAAGATTGGGTTCCAAGACGGGGATTTGTGCAAGTCTAAGCTACAAGTTCTCTCCATGGTCGTGCCGAGCTCTGAGAAAGAGGTTAGGGATGGTGTTTCCTCTACATGGTTCTTTCTTAAACCTACTCTTTGTGCAGAACACAAGATTTCCTTCCCCTACCAAGATTTGGTTTCCATTTGCAGATGTTAGGAACCCGTGCTCCTACCCTTCTGTTTGCTTCATAGCAGATTAGTTACTTTGGACGCATGTGCTTTGTGAGTCGCCCCTTCGGCATATTTTAACAATCCCACGTGTGCGGGAAGCAGTAGTTTCTTCAGTAGGAATCAGTATATAAGAAGGTGTTGAGGCTCAGTGAAGCATCCACGAATATATTGTGTTGCGCTTGCTCGAAGGAGGTTGCCCCCTTGAAGAGGCCTGCGATTCAATATCATTTCGAGTTCTTTTGTTTTAGCGGCTCGTTGCAAGTTGTTTCCATTTCTAGTTGCATTACTGTGGTTGGTGAAACAGTGTTGCAGGGTCTCCACGTCTGGTACCAAAGCGATTTCCACGGCCAATTTTTTGTTCCTCTCTCTCCAGATACTCGCGGCGATCCAATTCTGCACATCGCATCTCTCGCTCTCACCTCGCCCAGCCGGGATCTTGGTGATCGGAAAGTGGTCCAGATCTTGTTGCATTCCGTTCTGCAGATCTGGGCGGAAGTTGTGGGCTGCGCCGTTTCCAGCAACTTTGCATTCCGTTCGCATTCTGTTACCGTGCCAGCCGATTTCGGGTAGAAACCAGATGACCGTTTTACAGGGAAATAACAAGGATTACAGACATCCAGCGCCAGGAGAGGGAAAATCACAAGCACTCCTAAACTTGGCACGGGCATTAGCTAGAGCCAGGCAACCTTGAAAGTTGCAGGCGGTTGTCCCCATCTTCGAGCCAGAAGCTTCGGAAATCATCCTTCATCGTTGGCTCGCGAACTTTCCTCCTTGCTCTACGTGCAGGATCTTCGGTGGGTGCTTGACAATGCCCCTGTTCACGGATGCGGCCAGGGTTTCAAAATCACACGAGCCATAGGAAATTCGGTATTTTAGCCATATCTTTCGTACACTGGTTCCGTTTTCCCTGAAACTTTCCCGGAACACCCGAAATCCCCGTCCCCGCGTTTCCTGCGTTGAGGATCCGAGACCCGGTTCCGCTCCTGTCACTCAGAAATCACCATTTTCTATGTTTTGAGGGTTTGCTATGACCTCTTCGTTTTTTACCCGTTCGCCCCGAAATTCGCACACGCTCTTCCTCTCACTATTCTGCCCCTTTTACCCTCAAGGAAACAATTTCCAGTTCTTATCGTTACAGCCCCCGAATCACTTTTTTCCTCCATTCAAGCTGCCCAGAAAGCGCCGAAAACCCCGTTCATGTCCATTATCCTCATTTTCTTCATCTCAAATCCCGAATTTCCATTACTAAACGTGTTTTAGGAAGCGTTTTCCTATCCATTGCAAAAGACCCTTTATGTTAGAAAAAGAAAAAACACTAAAAACCCTCGGCTATGGTTGTCACCCGTAATTGCACGCAAGTTGGTGGAGTGCGATGCGATCTTTGAGGCGAGGTCGGGGCCAAGGTCCGAGGAAAGCTCGGAGGTACTTGGTAAAAGCCAAAAAGGGTGCGACACGGGGACTTCCCGGGAGCTCACCCATCCCAGTACTACTCTGGCCCAAGCGCGTTTAACTGCGGAGTTCTGATGGGATCCGGTGCACAAACGCTGGTATGATCGCACCCGTTATCAGTTGTTTGTCACGCTGTCCTTATGGGAGATGGGTGTAAGCCACCGCGACCATCCACGTAGCCACGACAGAAGATTGGGTTCCAAGACGGGGATTTGTGCAAGTCTAAGCTACAAGTTCTCTCCATGGTCGTGTCGAGCTCTGAGAAAGAGGTTAGGGATGGTGTTTCCTCTACATGGTTCTTTCTTAAACCTACTCTTTGTGCAGAACACAAGATTTCCTTCCCCTACCAAGATTTGGTTTCCATTTGCAGATGTTAGGAACCCGTGCTCCTACCCTTCTGTTTGCTTCATAGCAGATTAGTTACTTTGGAAGCTGTTATCCCCGTTTTGAGTTCACGACAAAACGATCGGATAACCCTTACGAAAATTTTCGAAGTTGATTTTGCATTATGGCCTATTTTTGAGAAAATCGGGTTTTCGGGTTTTACCAACAGCTCGACATGAGTTTTAACATGCTTTATGTCGACTGTCTTCCGAAACCCGAAACCCGCCTTGTATTGAGAAAATCAGGTTTTCGGATCCCCGGCGCATCGGAACATCCGCAATCCAAAACATGTTTTATGCCCCTTGTTTTCCGATTCCCGAAGTCCGCTTAATCCTTTGTATCGGGTTTTCGGGGCTATGTAACATCTAAGCACCTCATGCTTTATGCATCATGTTTTCCGAAACCCGAAACCCGAATTGCACTAAGTCCCCTCGTGTCGGGTTTTCGGACCTCCCAAACATGCTGACATGGCATTCATGCCGAGTGGTCGGTGAGTTGGCACGTGCCGAGCTGAAGTGTATTAGTTACCAATTTTCTTATAAATACGCGGATTTCCACATCATTCTTACCATTCGTATTTTTAATTCGTGGAATTTTTGTGCGTGCTCTTCCGTTTTCAAAACCCGAAAACTCACCTTGCTCAATTGGATCGTTTGTTTTCGATCTTACATTTCTCGAATTGAAGGTATTTTTCTTTCCCTTCTTTATTCTTGGTTTTTAGGGATCGATTGAGCGTATTTTATTCCCAATTTCTTGCCGGGTGTTGAAGGTTTTCTTTCCTTCTTCTTTCTGTGTTGCTTTGGAAAGGGTTTTAGGTTTTTAGGGTTTATCTATTTTGAGACTATCCCTTGATGCTATTTCTTCCAAGTTCTATTATATGCATGGAACATGAATAATAAAAAAGAAGGAGATTACATGTTTTGGAATTCAACGAAAAACCCTATTTTTCTTCTTGGGTTTTGAAGATTGTTTTGCAGAGCCGGAGACCCGAAGTGTATTGACGGATTGGCGCGCCGGGCTTTCTCAAAATTCCGAAGTATATTGAAGTGTCGGGTTTTCTTCCAGTTCCGACATCCACAAACAGGTGTCGGGGTTTCTTCCGTGTCCGACATCAAAAGCAAGTGCCGGGTATCTCCGAGTTCCCGTCATCAACGCAAGTGTCGGGCTTTGCCAAAGTTCTGACATATCAAACTTGTCGGGTTCTCAGGGTTTTCCGACATCCTCCTCAGCGTGTCGGACTCTTCTATTCTTCCGGCATATTCAGTTGATCGGGATTTTCAGTGTGGATAACATCTCCTGAGTTTTAAGCCTTTCTCCCTCCAACATTCTTCATGTCGGACCCTGGTCCATCTCAAGAGAAGGCCGAGAAATCTAGCAGGATGAAGTACAAATTCAAGAAGCCAGAATCTCCATCATATATTGATTGCAATTATGATATCAGGGACACTGAACTTGGCAATATAGATATGGATGACTTCTGGAATAGGGTGAAGAGTTCCTCTCAAACCCCATGGATGACAGCTTTAGCTAACAGTGGCTTGCCCCTTGCAGCAGGCTTTCCCATGTCCGCCCAATGTCCAGAATTTGTTTTGGCTTGTGCGTCTAGTTATGACTCGGCTTCTCGTTCCGTGAAGAGCCAGGCTGGTGAGGTAGTAATCAGGCTAGATGGAGCATATTTTGATGATCTTCTAAAACTACCTAATTTCGAAGAGTATGGGGACCTGAACATCAAGTTGGCTCAGAAGGCCTGGGATAGTAATCAGGAAGACTGCATTAAGGATGTCAATAAGAAGTTCCTGGTCAAGGCTAAACCAGCAGTATCTAGATTTCCAAGGACTATCCCCATATGTGATTTCATACAAGAAATCAATGATATTATCACCCTGCTGAGCCGGGTTTTTGGCTTGCCTGAATCAAATGTATTTCATGGATGGATGTATCAGTTTATGGTCACCATCAAGAAGAATCAGCAAGGGATTGACTAGGGGACCCTTATCAGCAATGAAATTGATTCTCAGATGATGACGGTCTTATCGACTGGAAAGTTTTATATGTTTTCATATGTGGCTTATGCAGCAGAGGGGAATGAGGAACTATCCCGGGCTGGATACTAAGGGAAGCAGAACAACAAACCCAGTTTATAAATATTTCCCTCAATTGACAAAGAAGGGGTCAAAAGATCATTTCAGGAGGGTAAATGATGCCTTTTTCTATGAGAATATCTGCAGGTTGAACCCAGAGCTGAGAAAGACGAGAGTCTCAGATGAGGCTTGGACTGAAGTGTCCAAATGGGGGTGTATCTTCTTGCAATTCAAGAAGTTTACATATCTTCGAACAGTCATGTACTCGGGAGAGCCTTTCCGTCTGCCTCGCTATCCAGGGGATAGATTGATATTGATAGAATTGGTCAGACAGCTGTTGGATTTTCACAAATTCCAACAAAGCAAGCATAAGGCAGCTGTATCCTTCCCAATTTCTATCGGGAGATATACTTGCTCGACAGTGGCAAAGGCCAAAAATGTTGAATGTGAACTTCAGGAAAAATTAAAGAAGCATATGAAGTCTCGGGATGGTTTTGACATCCGAGGAGTGCTTAGAGCCTATGGAGCCCAACATCTGCACAGGCCTGACATTGAGGATATATGGGTTAATCTGCGTAACGAAGTTGCGGTTCGCAGAAAAGATAATAGTAGGTTGACTATTAATGAGATTCAGACGCTGGAGCTTTCTGATTTGCCAGATGGCACGACTGACAATGAAAGTGTGTTGGATATGTCCTATGATGGGCTTAATGAGGATCAATACGTTTTCCCACCTATTGATTGGTCAGCCAGCGAAAAAGCCTCTATTACAGATAGGTCGGCTCTCATTCTTGCTCGCACCAAAAAATGGCTCTCCTCTTGGGGAATGAATTTTAAAGATGACAAGTTTCCAAAGTTGGCTGAAACAGAGGTGGGGCCCTCCAAAAAGAAAAAGGACAAAGAATCTTCTGGGGGCCTATAAAAATCAGGATTCCCAAGAAGAGGAAAGAAAGACAAATCTCTTCAATTATTTCTCCAGCTGAAATGGTGGTTGTGCCAGAATCACCAACACCACCAGAAATAGGAGAAATTAATTTGGAAGAAGGAGGAAGCCAGCTCTTGACTTCATCATTTTTTGATTATCAAACTGAAGAAACTTTGTCTCTTACATCCCAGGCTTTGGAAACTGAATCTGTGCCTCCCCCTCAACAACCACTCCAACCTCCTCATTCCCCATCCACTTCTTCAGGTATGGCCGGTATTTTCTCTGGACTCTCACCCCTCTCTACTGGAACCCAAGTGATCACCAGCACGCCTCAACTTGTACCTCTCTTTGTTGCATCTACTACCACGTTGGCTACTGTTCCTCCTCCAATAGTAGAATCTTCCCCCCTTGAGAGTAGAATACTAGTTACTACAACATTGGTAATTTCCTCTGATACGCCACAATGGCTACTCGAGCAAACTCCGAGGAAAAGGAAAGTGATTGTACCCCTACCAGCCTTTGATTTCAGCTCACTCAAGGCTTCTACTGCGAAATCAGCCAAGAAACCCAAAACAGTTTCAAGGGTTTTGGTAGATGCTTCAGGAGATAAGTTCGCAGAGATTGCCACTCCCTCGGCTGACAAAACTAGAGATGATATAACAGCTGCTGATTATCAGATAACCAAGGTGGCTCTAGGGAAAGTGACAGCAGAAGGAGCGCAACAAGATGCACGGGCTTCCATAGACATGCTGTGCCAAAAGTTGAAAGAAACAAAGGACAGCAGAAATGAGCTTAAGGAAAAAGTGGAGCAGTTGACAGAGATTTTGATTAAACTCTCAAAACCCCTTGAATCCATACCACCTTCTTCTGTTTCTGCCGGATTCGATTTCTCATCGGTGCCTACGATTGAGAAGATTGCTAAGAAAGGAAGGGTGGTTGATGAATGGATCCAAAAGTTGCTGCAACAGGGGAAGGAAGTAATTCAAAACGTGGTGAAAGTTCATGAGTCTTTGGGGGAGATTCAGAAGGAAGGAGAGAAGATGGATGAGGAATTCACTGAAGAAATTGGACAGCTTGATTTGACTTGTGAAGCTCTCCAAGTGCTAAAGCAATTACCAGCACACGTCTTGGTGGAAGAAGGTATTCTCCCACATACAGATAAACATTTCCAGCTCACCAAGGCCATCAGGTTCAGAGTAAAGATTCTCAACGAAGCCTGCAGCAAGTTGAGAGAATCAAGGGATAAATTGATCGATGGGAAAAGTGATTTGGAGGAAGAATTGCTGAAGATTTGTCCAAAGGTGTCAGTTGGGAACTCAGGTATCCTTCACCAGATGATCTCTTCAAACAAATCCAAGAGTCTGTTCAGCATGAACCTGTACACGGATTTGACCTTGAAGTCATTGGTCAGTTTGTGAGGATTGAACATACGTTGGAGGCCTTAAGAAAGCTCAGCAAAAAATTGAAAAAGCTTCCTGGCAGTGCCAGTGATATTCATGAGACCTGCGAAATGTGGAATGATCATTCCACTGCACCTGATGATAATGAAATGCAAGGCATAATTCGAAAGTTCCAGGAATTTCAGAGCAAACAGTCTCAGCAGGAGGAAGAAAAAGAGGAAAGAGCAAAAGATGATGATTCAGACTAAGTCCCAATGTGTCATGTCATTTCAATCTTGAAATTGACATGTCTTTTTCATTTCTGTTTCGTCATATTTTTAATCATGTTTTGACTTGATCTCCTGCGTGAGAGTCATGCAAAACTGAACTCCAGTTGAAATGCTACTTTTTAGGATCTGCCCCAGTTTATCTCTAGTTCCTTTTGTTATAAATAAAGGATGCCTGTGCATTCAAAAAGGTTGAGAGTTTTTGGAATATTGAGGGGCTATTGGAAAGGAGAAAAAAACTTTGTGTTTTCTTTCAATCATTTTGAAGAATAGGAGTTGATATTGTTTTACAGACTTTGTGTTGTGAAATATATCTTATTTAAGATAGTGTTCTTATGTTCATGATCTTAAGCTATTCTTTGCATAGAATCTTAGTGTTTCTAATTATCTTGGACATTACATCTGTGATCTAAAACTCGTATGATTATTTCGTGCTCTGTGTTTACTCGAAAGAAAATACGTTTCTCCAATTTCCTTTCTACCGTGCTTCTTTCACTGTAACAGTTTCTAACCTATTTCATTTACGAAAGCAATATCCTTGAATCGTGCGAATGTGGATTTCGGGATTTCATCCCAACCCCCAATGGTTAGATTAGTGTGAATATTGTATATATTATTTACTGTGTTTTAGATTAGCAATAAACAGGCAGCCTCACCTATCTTTGAGGAGGGATTTAATCCCATGTACTGTGGTTGAACCTCATATTTTGGTTTGACAAAATATCCAACCAACAGGACGCATGTGCTTTGTGAGTCGCCCCTTCGGCATATTTTAACAATCCCACGTGTGCAGGAAGCAGTAGTTTCTTCAGTAGGAATCAGTATATAAGAAGGTGTTGAGGCTCAGTGAAGCATCCACGAATATATTGTGTTGCGCTTGCTCGAAGGATGTTGCCCCCACGAAGAGGCCTGCGATTCAATATCATTTCGAGTTCTTTTGTTTTAGCGGCTCGTTGCAAGTTTTTTCCATTTCTAGTTGCATTACTGTGGTTGGTGAAACAGTGTTGCAAGGTCTCCACGTCTGGTACCAAAGCGATCTCCACGGCCAATTTTTTGTTCCTCTCTCTCAAGATACTCGCGGCGATCCAATTCTGCACATCGCATCGCACGCTCTCACCTCGCCCAGCCGGGATCTTGGTGATCGGAAAGTGGTCCAGATCTTGTTGCATTCCGTTCTGCAAATCTGGGCGGAAGTTGTGGGCTGCGCCGTTTCCAGCAACTTTGCATTCCGTTCGCATTCTGTTACCGTGCTAACCGATTTCGGGTAGAAACCAGATGATCGTTTTACAGGGAAATAACAAGGATTGCAGACATCCAGCGCCAGGAGAGGGAAAATCACAAGCACTCCTAAACTTGGCAAGGGCATTAGCTAGAGCCAGGCAACCTTGAAAGTTGCAGGCGGTTGTCCCCATCTCTGAGCCAGAAGCTTCACAAATCATCCTTCATCGTTTGATCGCGACCTTTCCTCCTTGCTCTGCGTACAGGATCTTCGGTGGGTGCTTGAAAATGCCCCTGTTCACGGATGCGGCCAGGGTTTCAAAATCGCACTAGCCATAGGAAATTCGGTATTTTAGCCATATCTTTCGTACACTGGTTCTGTTTTCCCTGAAACTTTCTCGGAACAACCGAAATCCCCGTCCCCTCGTTTCCTGCATTGAGGATCCGAGACCCGGTTCCGCTCCTGTCACTCAGAAATCGCCATTTTCTATGTTTTGAGGGTTTGCTATGACCTCTTCGTTTTTTACCCGTTCGCCCCGAAATTCGCACACGCTCTTCCTCTCACTATTCCGACCCTTTTACCCTCAAGGAAACAATTTCCAGTTCTTATCGTTACAGCCCCCGAATCGCATTTTTCCTCCATTCAAGCTGCCTAGAAAGCGCCAAAAACCCCGTTCAAGTCCATTATCCTCGTTTTCTTCATCTCAAATCCTGAATTGCCATTACTAAACGTGTTTTAGGAAGCGTTTTCCTATCCATTGCAAAAGACCCTTTATGTTAGAAAAAAAAAAAACACTAAAAACCCCCGGCTATGGTTGTCACCCGTAATTGCACGCAAGTTGGGGGAGTGCAATGCGATCTTGGAGGCGAGGTCGGGGCCAAGGTCCGAGGAAAGCTCGGAGGTACTTGGTAAAAGCCAAAAAGGGTGCGACACCGGGACTTCCCAAGAGGTCACCCATCCCAGTACTACTCTGGCCCAAGCGCGCTTAACTGCGGAGTTCTGATGGGATCCGGTGCACAAACGCTGGTATGATCGCACCCGTTATGAGTTGTTTGTCATGCTGTCCTTATGGGAGATGGGTGTAAGCCACCGCGACCATCCACGTAGCCACGGCAGAAGATTGGGTTCCAAGACGGGGATTTGTGCAAGTCTAAGCTACAAGTTCTCTCCATGGTCGTGCCGAGCTCCGAGAAAGAGGTTAGGGATGGTGTTTCCTCCGCATGGTTCTTTCTTAAACCTACTCTTTGTGCAGAACACAAGATTTCCTTCCCCTACCAAGATTTGGTTTCCATTCGTAGATGTTAGGAACCCGTGCTCCTACCCTTCTGTTTGCTTCATAGCAGATGAGTTACTTTGGACACATGTGCTTTGTGAGTCGCCCCTTCGGCATATTTTAACAATCCCACGTGTGCGGGAAGAAGTAGTTTCTTCAGTAGGAATCAATATATAAGAAGGTGTTGAGGCTCAGTGAAGCATCCACGAATATATTGTGTTGCGCTTGCTCGAAGGAGGTTGCCCCCTCGAAGAGGCCTGCGATTCAATATCATTTCGACTTCTTTTGTTTTAGCGGCTCGTTGCAAGTTGTTTCCATTTCTAGTTGCATTACTGTGGTTGGTGAAACAGTGTTGCAGGGTCTCCACGTCTGGTACCAAAGCGATTTCCACGGCCAATTTTTTGTTCCTCTCTCTCCAGATACTCGCGGCGATCCAGTTCTGCACATCGCATCGCACGCTCTCACCTCGCCCAGCCGGGATCTTAGTGATCGGAAAGTGGTCCAGATCTTGTTGCATTCCGCACTGCAGATCTGGGCGGAAGTTGTGGGCTGCGCCGTTTCCAGCAACTTTGCATTCCGTTCGCATTCTGTTACCGTGCCAACCGATTTCAGGTAGAAACCAGATGACCGTTTTACAGGGAAATAACAAGGATTGCAGACATCCAGCACCAGGAGAGGGAAAATCACAAGCACTCCTAAACTTGGCACGGGCATTAGCTAGAGCCAGGCAACCTTGAAAGTTGCAAGCAGTTGTCCGCATCTGCGAGCCAGAAGCTTCGGACATCATCCTTCATCGTTTGCTCGCGACCTTTCCTCCTTGCTCTGCGTGCAGGATCTTCGGTGGGTGCTTGACAATGCCCCTGTTCACGGATGCGGCCAGGGTTTCAAAATCGCACGAGCCATAGGAAATTCGGTATTTTAGCCATATCTTTCGTACACTGGTTCCGTTTTCCCTGAAACTTTCCCGGAACACCCGAAATCCCCGTCCCCGCATTTCTTGCATTGAGGATCCGAGACCCGGTTCCGCTCCTGTCACTCAGAAATCACCATTTTCTATGTTTTGAAGGTTTGCTATGACCTCTTCGTTTTTTACCCGTTCGCCCCGAAATTCGCACACGCTCTTCCTCTCACTATTCCGCCCCTTTTACACTCAAGGAAACAATTTCCAGTTCTTATCGTTACAGCCCCCGAATCGCATTTTTCCTCCATTCAAGCTGCCTAGAAAGCACCGAAAACCCCGTTCAAGTCCATTATCCTCGTTTTTTTCATCTCAAATCCCGAATTGCCATTACTAAACGTGTTTTAGGAAGTGTTTTCCTATCCATTGCAAAAGACCCTTTATTTTAGAATTAAAAAAGCACTAAAAACCCCCGGCTATGGTTGTTACCCGTAATTGCACGCAAGTTGGGGGAGTGCGATGCGATCTTGGAGGCGAGGTCGGGGCCAAGGTCCGAGGAAAGCTCGGAGGTACTTGGTAAAAGCCAAATAGGGTGCAACACAGGGACTTCCCGGGAGGTCACCCATCCCAGTACTACTCTGGCCAAAGCGCGCTTAACTACAGAGTTCTAATGGGATCCGGTGCACAAACGCTGGTATGATCGCACCTGTTATGAGTTGTTTGTCACGCTGTCCTTATGGGAGATGGGTGTAAGCCACCGCGACCATCCACGTAGCCACGGCAGAAGATTGGGTTCCAAGACGGGGATTTGTGCAAGTCTAAGCTACAAGTTCTCTCCATGGTCGTGCCGAGCTCCGAGAAAGAGGTTAGGGATGGTGTTTCCTCTACATGGTTCTTTCTTAAACCTACTCTTTGTGCAGAACACAAGATTTCCTTCCCCTACCAAGATTTGGTTTCCATTCGTAGATGTTAGGAACCCGTGCTCCTACCCTTCTGTTTGCTTCATAGCAGATTAGTTACTTTGGACGCATGTGCTTTGTGAGTCGCCCCTTCGGCATATTTTAACAATCCCATGTGTGCGGGAAGCAGTAGTTTCTTCAGTAGGAATCAGTATATAAGAAGGTGTTGAGGCTCAGTGAAGCATCCACGAATATATTGTGTTGCGCTTGCTCGAAGGAGGTTGCCCCCTCGAAGAGGCCTACGATTCAATATCATTTCAAGTTCTTTTGTTTTAGCGGCTCGTTGCAAGTTGTTTCCATTTCTAGTTGCATTACTGTGGTTGGTGAAACAGTGTTGCAGGGTCTCCACGTCTGGTACCAAAGCGATTTCCACGGCCAATTTTTTGTTCCTCTCTCTCCAGATACTCGCGGCGATCCAATTCTGCACATCGCATCGCTCGCTCTCACCTTGCCCAGCCGGGATCTTGGTGATCGGAAAGTGGTCCAGATCTTGTTGCATTCCGTTCTGCAGATCTGGGCAGAAGTTGTGGGCTGCACCATTTCCAGCAACTTTGCATTCCGTTCGCATTCTGTTACCATGCCAGCCGATTTCGGGTAGAAACCAGATGACCGTTTTACAGGGATATAACAAGCATTGCAGACATCTAGCGCCAGGAGAGGGAAAATCACAAGCAGTCCTAAACTTGGCACGGGCATTAGCTAGAGCCAGGCAACCTTGAAAGTTACAGGCGGTTGTCCCCATCTCCGAGCCGGAAGCTTCGGAAATCATCCTTCATTGTTTGCTCGCGACCTTTCCTCCTTGCTCTCCGTGCAGGATCTTCGGTGGGTGCTTGACAATGCCCCTGTTCACGGATGCGGCCAGGGTTTCAAAATCGCACGACCCATAGGAAATTCGGTATTTTAGCCATATCTTTCGTACACTAGTTCCGTTTTCCCTAAAACTTTCCCGGAACACCCGAAATCCCCGTCCCCGCGTTTCCTGCGTTGAGGATCCGAGACCCTGTTCCGCTCCTGTCACTCAGAAATCGCCATTTTCTATGTTTTGAGGGTTTGCTATGACCTCTTCGTTTTTTTCCTGTTCGCCCCGAAATTCGCACACGCTCTTCCTCTCACTATTCCGCCCCTTTTACCCTCAAGGAAACAATTTCCAGTTCTTATCGTTACACCCCACGAATCACATTTTTCCTCCATTCAAGCTGCCAAGAAAGCGCCGAAAACCCCGTTCAAGTCCGTTATCCTCGTTTTCTTCATCTCAAATCCCGAATTTCCATTACTAAACGTGTTTTAGGAAGCGTTTTCCTATCCATTGCAAAAGGCACTTTATTTTAGAATTAAAAAAGCACTAAAAACCCCCGGCTATGGTTGTCACCCGTAATTGCATGCAAGTTGGGGGAGTGCTATGTGATCTTGGAGGCGAGGTCGGGGCCAAGGTCCGAGGAAAGCTTGGAGGTACTTGGTAAAAGCCAAAAAGGGTGCGACACCGGGACTTCTCGGGAGGTCACCCATCCCAGTACTACTCTGGCCCAAGCACGCTTAACTGCGGAGTTCTAATGGGATCCGGTTCACAAATGCTGGTATGATCGCACCCGTTATGAGTTGTTTGTCACGCTGTCCTTACGGGAGATGGGTGTAAGCCACCGCGACCATCCACGTAGCCACGACAGAAGATTGGGTTCCAAGATGGGGATTTGTGCAAGTCTAAGCTACAATTTCTCTCCATGGTCGTGCCAAGCTCCGAGAAAGAGGTTAGGGATGGTGTTTCCTCTACATGGTTCTTTCTTAAACCTACTCTTTGTGCAGAACACAAGATTTCCTTCCCTTACCAAGATTTGGTTTCCATTCGTAGATGTTAGGAACCCGTGCTCCTACCCTTCTGTTTGCTTCATAGCAGATTAGTTACTTTGGACGCATGTGCTTTGTGAATCGCCCCTTCGGCATATTTTAACAATCCCACGTGTGCGGGAAGTAGTAGTTTCTTCAGTAGGAATCAGTATATAAGAAGGTGTTGAGGCTCAGTGAAGCATCCACGAATATATTGTGTTGCGCTTGCTCGAAGGAGGTTGCCCCCTCGAAGAGGCCTGCGATTCAATATCATTTCGAGTTCTTTTGTTTTAGCGGCTCGTTGCAAGTTGTTTCCATTTCTAGTTGCATTACTGTGGTTGGTGAAACAGTGTTGCAGGGTCTCCACGTCTGGTACCAAAGTGATTTCCACGGCCAATTTTTTGTTCCTCTCTCTCCAGATACTCGCGGCAATCCAATTCTGCACATCGCATCACACGCTCTCACCTCGCCCAGCCGGGATCTTGGTGATTGGAAAGTGGTCCAGATCTTGTTGCATTCCGTTCTGCAGATCTGGGCAGAAGTTGTGGGTTGCGCCGTTTCCAACAACTTTGCATTCCGTTTGCATTCTGTTACCGTGCCAGCCGATTTCGGGTAGAAACCAGATGACCGTTTTACAAGGAAATAACAAGGATTGCAGACATCCAGCGCCAGGAGAGGGAAAATCACAAGCGCTCCTAAACTTGGCACGGGCATTAGCTAGAGCCAGGCAACCTTGAAAGTTACAGGCGGTTGTCTCCATCTCCGAGCCAGAAGCTTTGGAAATCATCCTTCATCGTTTGCTCGCGACCTTTCCTCCTTGCTCTATGTGCAGGATCTTCGGTGGGTTCTTGACAATGCCCCTGTTCACGGATGCGGCCAGGGTTTCAAAATCACACGAGTCATAGGAAATTCGGTATTTTAGCCATATCTTTCGTACACTAGTTCTGTTTTCCTTGAAACTTTCCCAGAACACCCGAAATCCCCGTCACCGCGTTTCCTGCGTTGAGGATCCGAGACCCGGTTCCGCTCCTGTCGCTCAGAAATCGCCATTTTCTATGTTTTGAGGATTTGCTATGACCTCTTCGTTTTTTACCCGTTCGCCCTGAAATTCGCACACGCTCTTCCTCTCACTATTCCGCCCCTTTTACCCTCAAGGAAACAATTTCCAGTTCTTATCGTTACAGCCCCCGAATCGCATTTTTCCTCCATTCAAGCTGCCTAGAAAGCGCCGAAAACCCCGTTCAAGTCCATTATCCTCGTTTTCTTCATCTCAAATCCCGAATTGCCATTACTAAACGTGTTTTAGGAAGCGTTTTCCTATCCATTGCAAAAGACCCTTTATTTTAGAAAAAAAAAGGACTAAAAACCCCCGGCTATGGTTGTCACCCGTAATTGCACGCAAGTTGGGGGAGTGCGATGCGATCTTGGAGGCGA
Organism: Taxus chinensis; assembly: GCA_019776745.2. Taxonomy (NCBI): domain Eukaryota; kingdom Viridiplantae; phylum Streptophyta; class Pinopsida; order Cupressales; family Taxaceae; genus Taxus; species Taxus chinensis. The sequence continues at coordinate 98,216,751 of CM034155.1, forward strand.
GTTCGGGGCCAAGGTCCGAGGAAAGCTTGGAGGTACTTGGTAAAAGCCAAAAAGGGTGCAACACCGGGACTTCCCAGGAGGTCACCCATCCCAGTACTGCTCTAGCCGAAGCGCGCTTAACTGCGGAGTTTTGATGGGATCCGGTGCACAAACGCTGGTATGATAGCACCCGTTATGAGTTGTTTGTGATGCTGTCCTTATGGGAGATGGGTGTAAGCCACCGCGACCATCCACGTAGCCACGGCAGAAGATTGGGTTCCAAGACGGGGATTTGTGCAAGTCTAAGCTACAAGTTCTCTCCATGGTCGTGCCAAGCTCCGAGAAAGAGGTTAGGGATGGTGTTTCCTCTACATGGTTCTTTCTTAAACCTACTCTTTATGCAGAACACAAGATTTCCTTCCCCTACCAAGATTTGTTTTCCATTCGTAGATGTTAGGAACCCGTGCTCCTACCCTTCTGTTTGCTTCATAGCAGATTAGTTACTTTGGACGCATGTGCTTTGTGAGTCGCCCCTTCGGCATATTTGAACAATCCCACGTGTGCGGGAAGCAGTAGTTTCTTCAGTAGGAATCAGTATATAAGAAGGTGTTGAGGCTCAATGAAGGATCCACGAATATATTGTGTTGCGCTTGCTCGAAGGAGGTTGTCCCCTCAAAGAGGCCTGCGATTCAATATCATTACGAGTTCTTTTGTTTTAGCGGCTCGTTCTAAGTTGTTTCCATTTCTAGTTGCATTACTGTGGTTGGTGAAACAGTGTTGCAGGGTCTCCACGTCTGGTACCAAAGCGATTTCCACGGCCAATTTTTTGTTCCTCTCTCTCCAGATACTCGCGGCGATCCAGTTCTGCACATTGCATCGCACGCTCTCACCTCGCCCAGTCGGTATCTTGGTGATCGGAAAGTGGTCCAGATTTTGTTGCATTCCGTTCTACAGATCTGGGCGGAAGTTGTGGGCTGCGCCGTTTCCAGCAACTTTGCATTCCGTTCGCATTCTATTACCGTGCCAGCCGATTTTGGGTAGAAACCAGATGACAATTTTACATGGAAATAACAAGGATTGCAGACATCCAGCACCAGGAGAGGGAAAATCACAAGCACTCCTAAACTTGGCATGGGCATTAGCTAGAGCCAGGCAACCTTGAAAGTTGCAAGCGGTTGTCCCCATCTCTGAGCCAGAAGCTTCGGAAATCATCCTTCATTGTTTGCTTTCGACCTTTCCTCCTTGCTCTACATGCAGGATCTTCGGTGGGTGCTTGACAATGCCCCTGTTCACAGATGCGGCCAGGGTTTCAAAATCGCACGTCATAGGAAATTCGGTATTTTAGCCATATCTTTCGTACACTAGTCCTGTTTTCCCGGAACACCCGAAATCCCCGTCCCTGCGTTTCCTGCGTTGAGGATCCGAGACCCGGTTCTGCTCCTGTCACTCAGAAATCGCCATTGTCTATGTTTTGAGGGTTTGCTATGACCTCTTCGTCTTTTACCCGTTCGCCCTGAAATTCGCACACGCTCTTCCTCTCACTATTCACACTTGAACCGAATCCGAGATTGTTATGAACGTGCAGCGCCTGATTGCAGGTGTGAACAGCTAGCGCATAGATGCCAATTACAGGGGTTCGATTCTTGAACCATGTACTGTCGAACTAGGGACCTCGTGAGGCAAGAAATGCCTGGATACGGGTGGCCTTGGCACGTAATCTGAGGGATGGAACGTCTTGCTCTGCATTAACGTGAATGTTAGTAGGGAGGCTAGATGGAAGTTGTTAGTGTTACTGGTTAGTGTGAATTAAACCTAAGCTAATCCTAAGTCCTAACATGCATCCTACACTACTACCCTAAGTGGATTTTTAAATTAAAAAAAAAAAGGGAAAAATAAACCTAAGTTCTAAAACCTAAGGTTAAACTAAGACCTAGGTTGAATACTATATGAAACCTAAACTAATCCTAATCTAAGGGGTGCGCAGACCCTTGGGAGGAAAGGGATAAGGATGGGAAGGAGGCATTCATTGGCATTTATTAAGCAGTCCATACGTGGACAGCGCCAGTTTTGGTGGGGTAGGTAGGAATTAGAGGCATCTATTTAGAAATAGAGCCAAATTCAGTTTTGCATGGAAATTTGAAATTTAAAAGCTCGCCAACTCAAGTGGCGGTGGCGTGGGAAGTAAGGAAAAAGGTAGAGCCTTTAATGCATTGATTGTTTTCGGTCCTCGCGACCAGCTCGCCTTGGAAAGTGTATGAGGGAATTTGATTTTCATTGTTTCGATTTGGTTTTGGCCAAAGTTGCTCTGCATTTGGTTTTTGGCCTGGTTCAGTCGAACCAGCTCTTGGAATTTGACATTTTCTTGGAGATTTTGAGGCTGTTGCTAAGCCTGAAGAAGAAAGAAGTGTTGGAGAGTTTGTGTTGTCGCCGTGGAAAGGAAAAATGCGGCAAACAAAGTTTTCTTCGAGTTCAGGAAAAGGGATTTTAGGCATGTTAAGCCCTTCTATTTAAAAATCTTTGCTTTGATTAAGTGTTTCATTAAAACAACCCTGCTCTTGGGTTTGGATTGTATGATTGCTGTTGAATCGATTTGACTTGGGTTTTGTTGGTTCTTGCTTTCTTTTCTTTGGGAAATGATAAAAGAATTGCTTCTGGTTGCTCGGCCTTAATGCATTTTTGCTCGATTCGAGTTGGAAAATGGATTACTGTATTGGTTGTTGACAGTATGGTGGTTTGAAATAGATGTTTTTCTTTCACTGTTCGTGTTGTTTGAAAGTGGAACAAGCCGTGTAATCGTTCCTTATAGTGTAACTGTTTTCCATTTAGTGTAATCGTTTCTTTACTGTTGTGCTTGGAACTGCCTTTGCAAGTGAAGAGGAAATGGAAATACAGTCGTGTATATTGCTTTGATGTGGGTTCATCGACCCTTGCTGTTCCTTTTCTTTTGAAATGATATGTAAGCCGTTTCTCTGTGCTGTGTTTAACTACCTTGCCCTTCTTACATGGAACTCCTCCATGTTGTGCTGGCTATTGACATAATATGAAATTGCGAACTGGTTATTCTTGTAAAATAGAATGTGGAACTGTAGAGGCAGTATGGGTATTTTATTGCTGTACTATCGTTTGCTGTCATCTGAACTTGTGTTATAATTGTATCGGCTGTGCGAGTTGCATGAGGTCGTTTCTATAATGAAATTTATTTTACAAGAGGAAATAGATCTTCTCTCTTCTGCTGTGTTTGATTAGGATGAATACAACAGTGGATTTTGTCTGAATATGGGAAGTTGCCTTGGGAAAAGAAAAGATAACACGTTATTGACTGTTCTTCCCTTTCTTGCTTAAAAGAGATAAGACTTCTCTCTTCCTTTGCTGTTTTGGGATTATGAGGAAATGGTATCTTATATTTTAAAGGAATGGGCATTAAAATTTCATATGAATGTTCGTGAGAGTTGGAAAAAGGAATAGTTTTTCCTTCTGAACTCATAGAGAAATATACTGTTTCTTGCTAGGATGGTATGATGATTAGTTGTGTTTATTAATGCTGATCGGTCCTTTAAGAACGAACTGTTTGGAGATTATGACTTAATCTGGGATTGCTATACAAAGAATAAACGCATGGAAATTTTGTCTCGTTGTATGGGTTGTCTTGATTATACTAGATTCATGTATTGACACCCTGTACGGTTTACTTTACTAAAGGTAATGACATCTGACTTTGCATTCTGGAGTTTTGCATACTATTATGAACTTGGAAAATGGATTGGGTAGAATCATTTGTTGGAAGGGAATCCTTCTTCTGCCTGCTATTCTAACTTGGTGAAATTCATAGTCATGTGAATATTGGACTTGCTGTAGGTAACAGCAATGAATAAATGTTATTTTGAACGGGATACGTTCATAGAATTAGGAAATCATGTGATTAATTGACTGCATGATTGAAATACTGTTTGTCTATTTAGCATACAGTGAAAGAAATATAGTTTCTTTTAGTATGATAAAAATATGGTTTGCATCCTTGTACTGTTTAATCTTGGATGAACATAATGTTGTACTAACCTGTTTCGGATTTTCATATGCGTCTGATTCAAATGAAGTATGGATATGGATGATGAATTCTTCCCTGTTTTCATTTTAAGCGGATTATAAATGAAATTATTCTTGCTACCGGAAAGTGAATTCCGAATGGATTTTGTAAGTTTCACTCTGAACTGTTATCTTGATTTGTCTTTCGTTTGGATTCCATTGTTAGGACAGTCATGTGGAAAGAAATAGAGATATGAATGAATGACTTGGAAAAATGATCTTTTCTTCTTTCATTCAGTTGGAAATCTAGAATTCGTGAATAATGAATTTTATAGTGCTTAGATGGGAGCAACTATATGTATTGCTGTTCGCTTTCTTGTCTGTACTTGATTGCTTTGAATTTAATATGATTCATGAACTGAAAGGAAAGTAATGAATTTATATTTCAGTTAGTTTCATCCTTTGCATTTGTTATTAATGAAAGGCGTGGAAAGAATAACTGTATGCTATATAGGCAGTAAGCTACTTGTATTCCTAACTTTACAAATATTGTGAATTGATACTTGTAATGATTATGTGGAAACGGGACAGCAGTTCCTTGGCTGATTGTGATGATATTTTTGATAGTTCAGTTGTTATGCTGATCTTTCTTTTGTGCCTATTTCGTGATTGATGTTTAACTGTCGTTTCATAAAAGCAGGGTTCTTTTATTGAGACAGTTAGTTGAAGCATCTTATTTTAAGGATAAGTGCTTAATATGCTCAGTTCATTGAACTGACCCGTGCAATTCATTTTGCAGATGAAATCTGATTAGAATGAAGACATGGCTGTTTTCTGATGCTTCTTGATTGGCTGTAAAATGAATTGTAATTGTTGCTTTTATTCCTCTTCGAGGAATTGTGAAAAGAAGAAAATATATTCTTCTGACCATGAGTTGTATGGATGTTTTGTATAAACTATGTCCAATCAACTGGATTGGCAAATGTACAGATTATGACTTGAAATATTGAATACAATTACAAATGTGATATTTTCAATAGTTATATCAGTTTGATTTGTTGTCTAAATTGGAAATATAATGTTATTTCTTGATTTGGATTTGTTTATTTGTCCTTGGATGGATGCTAAATGGAAACTGATATCTATTCTTACCTAAACGCAACTTTTAAGTTGAAAAATGCAATTAGTTCATACTTGGGTGAAGATGAATTTTTAATTGACATTAAAAAGGATTAAGAAGAATATGATTCCATAATTGGAAGGTATTCATGATTAGCTTAGGAGCTAAGGAATATCAATCAACTCCAGAGTAATCGAACTTCGCTTTTGAACTCCATTAATGATCCCGTTTGGTAAATTCAGAATAATGGATATAGGATAAGTATATCCGTAACTAATGGACCTTAACCAAATAACGTTAAGGAGAACAAATGAATACTGTTCTTGGGAATTAGACCTCGTTTAAATGACGTCTAATAAGTTAAAATTCTGAATTTAGTTGCAGTTGAGAAAATCTTGGTTAAGTTTAATAGGTTAAACTTATCACGTCCGTCGGAACGGACTGCTTAATCCAATGATTAAGAAGTGAACCAAGTAGGGAAATGCAGCCCTTCGATACGAAGGAGAAGATGCATAGTAAGCTAATGGACGGATTTAGTCCCTGTTAGCTCTGTACAACTGTAACGGAAACGAGGATCAAGAGATCATCGTGGATGCTGAAAGTTGACTTTAATTATTAAAATCATATCCGAAGCACTTGAGCAGGATGTGTATTCTCGATGGGAGAATTCCGTAGGACATTGGCATATGCCAGCTACAGCAAGGTGTCTCCATGAAGATGGGGTCTTCATGATGACACACTGTTGCAGCTGACATATTGCAATGCCCTCCTGAATTAAAACATTTAGAATACATAGGCTGAATGTGTAACTCTTAGCAGGGGATAGAGTATGATCAGATATACGGAGTGACTCCGGAATACTAAAGATAATTAGACACACGGAGTCGTGGGGTAATGACACCGTATGTCTGTGTATCTTTAGTTATCAGGAGTGCCTTCTTATATTCATTCATATTCTATTTGGTTAAATCGAAAGTTTAAAACTGACCTTAAACGAAAAGGACTGGTAGGAACCAGGAAAGACCATTCTAGATAACAGGTGAAGTGAGGTGAAGGACGTATTCCATAGATGTGTATCACATCCAGGAATATGATCATGCAAAGCATGTGAAAATCTTTGGCCAAAGTATCGCAATTACTGGTTGCGTTGTCCTTATCACTTAATTTAAGATGCAGGATGTCAGATGAATATCAGTAACAGATATTCAGATAGGCTTCTTAAATGGATCACTTCGATAACCGGGGAAGGTTATGAGAACAGGTATATATAATATACTATGCATAAACAAACATGAAGGATCGGTTGTTGCCGAGTCATGAAATGAAGGATCGTCGAAACTCCGAGCCATGAAAATGGAAGATCGGTAGTTCCTCGAGTCATTTACAGCAGCATATAGAATCTGTTATAAGATTGAATGGCATTGAATGTGTGTTCCATATTGTAAATATGCGAACAGGGAACATTCGTTTTAAAAAGAAATTGTGTGATCCAAACTGTGTTGTTTGGGCAGAGAACAATTATTAAAACTTGAACGTGTGTTTGAATTTTATAATTCATAACAGTGAATGTTATAAAAAAAAAAAATTCTTCCCTTGTTCTGGTGTTTTGAATTGAGGATGTTACATCTTGGTATCAAAGCTGAAGGTTGCAACTCTTGGACCTAATTAGTCCACGATATTAATAAGGTTTACATTTTCTTATTGAACAGAAAATGGTCAGGACAAGAGGGAATGCTGCGAATGACCCGTTACACGGTGGAGAAGTGGCAGCTGCTTAAAAGCTGGATGAAATCCTTGCTGCCCTACTTGATACTAGGGATCGTTTGACTGTACTGGAACAACAGTCAATGGGCAATGAAGAGGAGGGGAATGAAGCTGAAATAAATGATCAGCTGCCTCCTGTGGACAACATCAATGGAGGGAATCCAGGTGTTGATGATAATAATGTAATTGCTCCTAATCCCCCTGAAAATAAAAGGGCAAGATTAGCAGCTGAACTTGCAAATGATATAAAGAGAATAAGTCCTCCAAAGTTTGATGGAACAACTCTTGGGGACGGAGCTGAGAACTGGCTCAGTGAAATGGAGAAATAATTTGCGATAAGAAACTTCTCTGAAGAGACTAAAGCGATATGGAGAGCATATCATCTTTCTCATGAAGCATCATCATGGTGGGACAACTGTAAGGTTGAGCTGAATATTGTCGAATCAGACATAACTTGGGATCAATTTAAGGGTTATTTTAGGCAACGATGGCTACCTCAACTCTATTTTGATAGGAAAATGACTGAATTTAAGAACTAGTCGCAAGGAAGGTTGTCGGTGACGGAATACTAAGAAGGGTTTACTAAACTCCTTAAGTATGTGCCGCAGTACTAAGCTGCCGAGAAGTTCAGAATACGAAAATTCATAATGGGACTGAATCCCATCATTGGGGGCGAAGTGGATGTCCACGGCCCAACCACCACGGATGGAGTTGTCGAAAAGACAATCAGACAGGAACAGAAATTGAGAACAATATCTGCTCACAGGGAAGAGATAAGGAAGAAGATTCCCAATCCTTCTTCGTCTCTTGCACCAAAAAGGGGACCTTGGAAAAGGTTTGGTGTGAAAAACAAAATTGTTGTAGATAAAAACAAGAAACCTGTGATGAATAGGCCTGTAAATAGCGTGCGGAACAACTTCACAAAAGTTAATGGCATTGGACAGAAGTCCTATGGAAGCCAGAATGATAACTTTAAGGCTGGTAATAAATTTGAGCCTAGAAAAGGGCCAGCTGGAGGATGCTTCAACTGTGGAAAGGACCACTATGCAAATCACTGTCCTCTGAAGAAGGATGATCACGGACAGCAGCATAGGATACATGCTGCAGTGGCTAACAGACAAGCTGAAAAGCAAGTGACGCCCATAGAAGTTACGGGTAAGTTATTCGGTAAACCTATAGTTGTACTTTTTGATATTGGAGCTACAGAATGTTTTATTTTTGCTAAACTTGCTATGAAATTAAAAATAAAGGCTGCAAGAATGGATAAAACATGGACAATGCATTATGGGAATAATGCTGTCCATACAGTCGAAATGTGCCTTTTTGGGGCAATTCTTAATCTGCCTAGTTTCTCCACCGAAGTTGACTTGTATGTCACTCCTCTAGGATCATATGATATCATTATTGGAGTTAACTAGTTGGCTGAACATAAGGCAAAGGTTGATTGTTATGAAAAACAAATCTATTGCTTCGATGACCTGCAGAAAACAGCAGTCATTCAAGGTGTAAAACGGGAAGTTGCAGTTAAGAAACTGACGGCTATGCAACTAAAGAGGGCTAAAAACAGAGGCTGCACTTTGTATGCAGTAAAAATGATAGAAAATACAGAAGAAGGTAATGATTTCATGGAAAGATATCCATTGTTGAGGGATTTCCGTGATGTGTTTCTGGAGGAATTGCCAGGTCTTCCGCGCAAATGTGAGTTTGACTTCGCAATAGAGATCAAACCAGGAACAGAACCCATATCTAAGGCACCTTATAGAATGACTACCATTGAGTTGGTAGAGCTGAAGGCTCAGTTACAAGAACTTCTGACTAAGGGGCTGATCAGACTGAGCGTCTCACCTTGGGGAGCGCCAGTAATTTTCGTAAAGAAAAAGGATGGCACTTTGAGGCTGTGCATTGATTACAGGATGCTGAACAAAGCAACTATCAAAAATCGATACCCACTTCCTAGGATTGATGATATATTTGATCAGATGCGAGGAGCATCAGTTTATTCAAAAATAGATCTGCGATCAGGGTACCATCAGCTGAGAATAAAGGAAGAAGATATTCATAAAACAACTTTTAGAACGAGGTACGGGCATTATGAGTTCACGGTGTTGCCTTTTGGGCTGACTAATGCACCTGCCGCCTTCATGAATCTAATGAACAATATTTTCCAAGAATACTTAGACAAGTTTGTGCTTGTATTCTTAGACAACATTCTTATATACTCTAAAAATGTCGAAGAGCACCAAGAACATCTCAGGATAGTGCTGGAAATCTTAAGAAAGAGGAAGTTGTATGGAAAACTGTCCAAATGTTCCTTTTATGATGCAGAGGTGCATTATTTGGGACACGTTATAAGTAAAATGGGATAGCTGTTGACCCTTCAAAGATCACAGCTATAATGGAGTGGCCTGCTTCTAAGAACATTCACGAAGTGAGGAGCTTCATGGGCTTGGTTGGATATTATCAAAAGTTCGTTAAGGACTTTTCAAAAATTGCTGCCCCAATCACTTCGCTGCAAAAGAAAGAAAAGAAATTTGTCTGGACAGACAAATGTGAATCTTCCTTTAAAAAGTTAAATAAACAATTAACTACAGCACCTATTTTGACTGTACCTGATCCAAATGGAGATTTTATGGTTGTAACGGACGCCTTAGGAGAAGGCATTGGAGGTATTCTGTTACAGAATAACCATGTTATCGCTTATGAAAGCAGAAAGCTTAAGTTACATGAACAGAACTATGCTCCACACGATCTTGAGCTCGCTGCCATTGTTCATGTGCTTCAAATATGGAGGCATTACCTTTTAGGAAAGCCCTTTGAATTAAAAACAGACCATCTGGGGCTGAAGTATATTGACTGTTCTTCCCTTTCTTGCTTAAAAGAGATAAGACTTCTCTCTTCCTTTGCTGTTTCGGGATTATGAGGAAATGGTATCTTATATTTTAAAGGAATGGGCATTAAAATTTCATATGAATGTTTGTGAGAGTTGGAAAAAGGAATAGTTTTTCCTTCTGAACTCATAGAGAAATATACTATTTCTTGCTAGGATGGTATGATGATTAGTTGTGTTTATTAATGCTGATCGGTCCTTTAAGAACGAACTGTTTGGAGATTATGACTTAATCTGGGATTGCTGTATAAAGAATAAACGCATGGAAATTTTGTCTCGTTGTATGGGTTGTCTTGATTATACTAGATTCATATATTGACACCCTGTACGGTTTACTTTACTAAAGGTAATGACATCTGACTTTGCATTCTGGAGTTTTGCATACTATTATGAACTTGGAAAATGGATTGGGTAGAATCATTTGTTGGAAGGGAATCCTTCTTCTGCCTGCTATTCTAACTTGGTGAAATTCATAGTCATGTGAATATTGGACTTGCTGTAGGTAACAACAATGAATAAATGTTATTCTGAACGGGATACGTTCATAGAATTAGGAAATCATGTGATTAATTGACTGCATGATTGAAATACTGTTTGTCTATTTAGCATACAGTGAAAGAAATATAGTTTCTTTTAGTATGATAAAAATATGGTTTGCATCCTTGTACTGTTTAATCTTGGATGAACATAATGTTGTACTAACCTGTTTCGGATTTTCATATGCGTCTGATTCAAATGAAGTATGGATATGGATGATGAATTCTTCCCTGTTTTCATTTTAAGCGGATTATAAATGAAATTATTCTTGCTGCCGGAAAGTGAATTCCGAATGGATTTTGTAAGTTTCACTCTGAATTGTTATCTTGATTTGTCTTTCGTTTGGATTCCACTGTTAGGACAGTCATGTGGAAAGAAATAGAGATATGAATGAATGACTTGGAAAAATGATCTTTTCTTCTTTCATTCAGTTGGAAATCTGGAATTCGTGAATAATGAATTTTATAGTGCTTAGATGGGAGCAACTATATGTATTGTTGTTCACTTTCTTGTCTGTACTTGATTGCTTTGAATTTAATATGATTCATGAACTGAAAGGAAAGTAATGAATTTATATTTCAGTTAGTTTCATCCTTTGCATTTGTTATTAATGAAAGGCGTGGAAAGAATAACTGTATGCTATATAGGCAGTAAGCTACTTGTATTCCTAACTTTACAAATATTGTGAATTGATACTTGTAATGATTATGTGGAAACGGGACAACAGTTCCTTGGCTGATTGTGATGATATTTTTGATAGTTCTGTTGTTATGCTGATCTTTCTTTTGTGCCTATTTCGTGATTGATGTTTAACTGTCGTTTCATAAAAGTAGGGTTCTTTTATTGAGACAGTTAGTTGAAGCATCTTATTTTAAGGATAAGTACTTAATATGCTTAGTTCATTGAACTGACCCGTGCAATTCATTTTGCAGATGAAATCTGATTAGAATGAAGACATGGCTGTTTTCTGATGCTTCTTGATTGGCTGTAAAATGAATTGTAATTGTTGCTTTTATTCCTCTTCGAGGAATTGTGAAAAGAAGAAAATATATTCTTCTGTCCATGAGTTGTATGGATGTTTTGTATAAACTATGTCCAATCAGCTGGATTGGCAAATGTACAGATTATGACTTGAAATATTGAATACAATTACAAATGTGATATTTTCAATAGTTATATCAGTTTGATTTGTTGTCTAAATTGGAAATATAATGTTATTTCTTGATTTGGATTTGTTTATTTGTCCTTGGATGGATGCTAAATGGAAACTGATATCTATTCTTACCTAAACGCAACTTTTAAGTTGAAAAATTCAATTATTTCATACTTGGGTAAAGAAGAATTTTTAATTGACATTAAAAAGATTAAGAAGAATATGATTCCATAATCGGAAGGTATTCATGATTAGCTTAGGAGCTAAGGAATATCAATCAACTCCGGAGTAATCAAACTTCGCTTTCGAAGTCCATTAATGATCCCGTTTGGTAAATTCAGAATAATGGATATAAGATAAGTATATCCGTAACTAATGGACCTTAACCAAATAACGTTAAGGAGAACAAATGAATACTGTTCTTGGGAATTAGACCTCGTTTAAATGACGTCTAATAAGTTAAAATTCTGAATTTAGTTGCAGTTGAGAAAATCTTGGTTAAGTTTAATAGGTTAAACTTATCACGTCCGTCGGAACGGACTGCTTAATCCAATGATTAAGAAGTGAACTAAGTAGAGAAATGCAGCCCTTCGATACGAAGGAGAAGATGCATAGTAAGCTAATGGATGGATTTAGTCCCTGTTAGCTCTGTACAACTGTAACGGAAATGAGGATCAAGAGATCATCGTGGATGCTGAAAGTTGACTTTAATTATTAAAATCATATCCGAAGCACTTGAGCAGGATGTGTATTCTCGATGGGAGAATTCCGTAGGACATTGGCATACGCCAGCTACAGCAAGGTGTCTCCATGAAGACGGGGTCTTCATGACGACACATTGTTGCAGCTGACATATTGCAATGCCCTCCTGAATTAAAACATTTAGAATACATAGGCTGAATGTGTAACTCTTAGCAGGGGATAGAGTATGATCAGATATACGGAGTGACTCCGGAATACTAAAGATAATTAGACACACGGAGTCATGGGGTAACGACACCGTATGTCTGTGTATCTTTAGTTATCAGGAGTGCCTTCTTATATTCGTTCATATTCTAATTGGTTAAATTGAAAGTTTAAAACTGACCTTAAACGAAAAGGACTGGTAGGAACCAGGAAAGACCATTCTAGATAACAGGTGAAGTGAGGTGAAGGACGTATTCCGTAGATGTGTATCACATCCAGGAATATGATCATGCAAAGCATGTGAAAATCTTTGGCCAAAGTATCGCAATGGCTGGTTGCGTTGTCCTTATCACTTAATTTAAGATGCAGGATGTCAGATGAATATCAGTAACAGATATTCAGATAGGCTTCTTAAATGGATCACTTCGATAACCGGGAAAGGTTATGAGAACAGGTATATATAATATACTATGCATAAACAAACATGAAGGATCGGTTGTTGCCGAGTCATGAACATGAAGGATCGGTTGTTGCCGAGTCATGAAATGAAGGATCGTCGAAACTCCGAGCCATGAAAATGGAAGATCGGTAGTTCCACGAGTCATTTACAGCAGCATATAGAATCTGTTATAAGATTGAATGGAATTGAATGTGTGTTCCATATTGTAAATATGTGAACAGGGAACATTCGTTTTAAAAAGAAATTGTGTGATCCAAACTGTGTTGTTTGGGCAGAGAACAATTATTAAAACTTGAACGTGTGCTTGAATTTTAGAATAAATAACAGTGAACATTATAAAAAATATATATATATTCTTCCCTTGTTCTGGTGTTTTGAATTGAGGATGTTACATTCAAAATCGCACGAGTCATAGGAAATTCAGTATTTTAGCCATATCTTTCGTACACAAGTCCCGTTTTCCCTGAAACTTTCCCGGAACACCTGAAATCCCCGCCCCCGCGTTTCCTGCGTTGAGGATCCGAGACCTGGTTCCGCTCCTGTCACTCAGAAATCACCATTTTCTATGTTTTGAGGGTTTGCTATGACCTCTTCATTTTTTACCCGTTCGCCCCGAAATTCGCACACGCTCTTCCTCTCACTTTTCTGCCCCTTTTACCCTGAAGGAAACAATTTCCAGTTCTTATCGTTACAGCCCCCGAATCACATTTTCCCTCCAATCAAGCTGCACAGAAAGCGCCGAAAACCACGTTCAAGTCCATTATCCTCGTTTTCTTCATCTCAAATCCCGAATTGCCATTACTAAACGTGTTTTAGGAAGCGTTTTCCTATCGATTGCAAAAGACCCTTTATTTTAGAAAAAAAAAAGCACTAAAAACCACCGGCTATGGTTGTCACACATAATTGCACGCAAGTTGGGGGAGTGCGATGCGATCTTGGAGGTGAGGTCGGGGCCAAGGTCCGAGGAAAGCTCGGAGGTACTTGGTAAAAGCCAAAAAGGGTGCGACATCAGGACATCCCAGGAGGTCACCCATCCCAGTACTACTCTAGCCCAAGCACGTTTAACTGCGGAGTTCTGATGGGATTCAGTGAGCAAATGCCGGTATGATCGCACCCGTTATGAGTTTTTTGTCACGCTGTCATTATGGGAGATGGGTGTAAGCCACCGCGACCATCCACGTAGCCATGACAGAAGATTGGGTCCCAAGACGGGGATTTGTGCAAGTCTAAGGTACAAGTTCTCTCTATGGTCATGCCGAGCTCCGAGAAAGAGGTTAGGGATGGTGTTTCCTCTACATGGTTCTTTCTTAAACCTACTCTTTGTGCAGAACACAAGATTTCCTTCCCCTACCAAGATTTGGTTTCCATTCGTAGATGTTAGGAACCCGTGTGCCTACCCTTCTGTTTGCTTCATAGCAGATTAGTTACTTTGGACGCATGTGCTTTGTGAGTCGCCCCTTCGGCATATTTTAACAATCCCACGTGTGCGAGAAGCAGTAGTTTCTTCAGTAGGAATCAGTATATAAGAAGGTGTTGAGGCTCAGTGAAGCATCCACGAATATATTGTGTTGTGCTTGCTCGAAGGAGGTTGCCCCCTCGAAGAGGCCTGCGATTCAATATCATTCTGAGTTCTTTTGTTGTAGCGGCTCGTTGCAAGTTGTTTCCATTTCTAGTTGCATTACTGTGGTTGGAGAAATAGTGTTGCAGGGTCTCCATGTCTGGCACCAAAGCGATTTCCACGGCCAATTTTTTGTTCCTCTCTCTCCAGATACTCACGGCGATCCAGTTCTACACATCGCATCGCACGCTCTCACCTCGCCCAGCCGGGATCTTGGTGATCGGAAAGTGGTCCAGATCTTGTTGCATTCCGTTCTGCAGATCTGGGCGGAAGTTGTGGGCTGCGCCGTTTCCAGCAACTTTGCATTCCGTTCGCATTCTGTTACCGTGCCATCCGATTTCGGGTAGAAACCAGATGACTGTTTTACAGGGAAATAACAAGGATTGCAGACATCCAGCGCCAGTAGAAGGAAAATCACAAGCACTCCTAAACTTGGCACGGGGCATTCGCTAGAGCCAGGCAACCTTGAAAGTTGCAGGCCGTTGTCCCCATCTCCGAGCTAGAAGCTTCGAAAATCATCCTTCATCGTTTGCTCGCGACCTTTCCTCCTTGCTCTGCGTGAAGGATCTTCGGTGGGTGCTTGACAATGCCCCTGTTCACGGATGCGGCCAGGGTTTCAAAATCACACGAGTCATAGGAAATTCGGTATTTTAGCCATATCTTTCGTACACTAGTTCCGTTTTCCCTTAAACTTTCCCGGAACACCCGAAATCCCTGTCCCCGCGTTTCCTGCGTTGAGGATCCGAGACCCGGTTCCGCTCCTGTCACTCAGAAATCGCCATTTTCTATGTTTTGAGGGTTTGCTATGACCTCTTCATTTTTTACCCATTCGCCCCGAAATTCGCACACGCTCTTCCTCTCACTATTCCGCCCCTTTTACCCTCAAGGAAACAATTTCCAGTTTTTATCGTTACAGCCCCCGAATCACATTTTTCCTCCATTCAAGCTGCCCAAAAAGTGCCGAAAACCCCGTTCAAGTCCATTATCCTCGTTTTCTTCATCTCAAATCCCGAATTGCCATTACTAAACGTGTTTTAGGAAGCGTTTTCCTATCCATTGCAAAAGACCCTTTATTTTAGAAAAAAAAAAACACTAAAAACCCCCGGCTATGGTTGTCACCCATAATTGCACGCAAGTTGGGGGGAGTGCGATGCGATCTTGGAGGTGAGGTCGGGGCCAAGGTCCGAGGAAAGCTCGGAGGTACTTGGTAAAGGCCAAAAAGGGTGCGACACCGGGACTTCCCGGGAGGTCACCCATCCCAGTACTACTCTGGCCCAAGCGCGCTTAACTGCAGAGTTCTGATGGGATCCGGTGCGCAAACGCTGGTATGATCGCACCTGTTTTGAGTTGTTTGTCACGCTGTCCTTATGGGAGATGGGTGTAAGCCACCGCGACCATCCACGTAGCCACGACAGAAGATTGGGTCCCAAGACGGGGATTTGTGCAAGTCTAAGGTACAGGTTCTCTCTATGGTCGTGCCGAGCTCCGAAAAAGAGGTTAGGGATGGTGTTTCCTCTACATGGTTCTTTCCTAAACCTACTCTTTGAGCAGAATACAAGATTTCCTTCCCCTACCAAGATTTGGTTTCCATTCGTAGATGTTAGGAACCTGTGTTCCTACCCTTCTGTTTTCTTCATAGCAGATTAGTTACTTTGGACGCATGTGCTTTGTGAGTCGCCCCTTCGTCATATTTTAACAATCCCACGTGTGCGGGAAGCAGTAGTTTCTTCAGTAGGAATTAGTATATAAGAAGGTGTTGAGGCTCAGTGAAGCATCCACGAATATATTGTGTTGCGCTTGCTCGAAGGAGGTTGCCCCCTCGGAGAGGCCTGCGATTCAATATCATTTCGAGTTCTTTTGTTTTAGCGGCTCGTTGGAAGTTGTTTCCATTTCTAGTTGCATTACTGTGGTTGGTGAAACAGTGTTGCAGGGTCTCCACGTCTGGTACCAAAGCGATTTCCACGGCCAATTTTTTGTTCCTCTCTCTCCAGATACTCGCGGCGATCCAATTCTGCACATCGCATCGCATGCTCTCACCTCGCCCAGCCGGGATCTTGGTGATCAGAAAGTGGTCCAGATCTTGTTGCATTCCATTCTGCAGATCTGGGTGGAAGTTGTGGGCTGCGCCGTTTCCAAAAACTTTGCATTCCATTCGCATTCTGTTACCGTGCCAGCCGATTTCGCGTAGAAACCAGATGACTGTTTTACAGGGAAATAAATGGGATTGCAGACATCCAACATCAGTTGAGGGAAAATCACAAGCACTCCTAAACTTGGCTACGGGCATTCGCGAGAGCCAGGAAACCTTGAAAGTTGCAAGCAGTTGTCCCCATCTCCGACCCAGAAGCTTCGGAAATCATCCTTCATCGTTTGCTCGCGACCTTTCCTCCTTGCTCTGCGTGCAGGATCTTCGGTGGGTGCTTGACAATGCCCCTGTTCACGGATGCGGCCAGGGTTTCAAAATCGCACGAGTCATAGGAAATTCGGTATTTTAGCCATATCTTTCGTACACTAGTTCCGTTTTCCCTGAAACTTTCCCAGAACACCCGAAATCCCCGTCACCGCGTTTCCTGCATTGAGGATCTGAGACCCGGTTCCGCTCCTGTCACTCAGAAATCGCCATTTTCTATGTTTTGAGGGTTCTCTATCACCTCTTCGTTTTTTACCCGTTCACCCCAAAATTCGCACACGCTCTTCCTCTCACTATTCCGCCCCTTTTACCCTGAAGGAAACAATTTCTAGTTCTTATCGTTACAGCCCCCGAATCGCATTTTTCCTCCATTCAAGCTGCCTAGAAAGCGCCGAAAACCCCGTTCAAGTCCATGATCCTCGTTTTCTTCATCTCAAATCCCGAATTGCCATTACTAAACGTGTTTTAGGAAGCGTTTTCCTATCCATTGCAAAAGACCCTTTATTTTAGAAAAAAAAAAAACACTAAAAACCCCCGGCTATGGTTGTCACCCGTAATTGCACGCAAGTTGGGGGAGTGCGATTCGATCTTGGAGGCGAGGTCGGGGCCAAGGTCCGAGGAAAGCTCGGAGGTACTTGGTAAAAGCCAAAAAGGGTGCGACACCGGGACTTCCCAGGAGGTCACCCATCCCAGTACTACTCTGGCCTAAGCGCACTTAATTGCAGAGTTCTGATGGGATCCGGTGCGGAAACGCTGGTATGATCGCACCCGTTCTGATTTGTTTGTCACGCTGTCCTTATGGGAGATGGGTGTAAGCCACCGCGACCATCCACGTAGCCACAACAGAAGATTGGGGTTCCAAAACGGGGATTTGTGCAAGTCTAAGGTACAAGTTATCTCTATGGTCGTGCCGAGCTCCGAGAAAGAGGTTAGGGATGGTGTTTCCTCTACATGGTTCTTTCTTAAACCTACTCTTTGTACAGAACACAAGATTTCCTTCCCCTACCAAGATTTGGTTTCCATTCGTAGATGTTAGGAACCCGTGTTCCTACCCTTTTGTTTGCTTCATAGCAGATTAGTTACTTTGGACGCATGTGCTTTGTGAGTCGCCCCTTCGGCATATTTTAACAATCCCACGTGTGCGGGAAGCAGTAGTTTCTTCAGTAGGAATCAGTATATAAGAAGGTGTTGAGGCTCAGTGAAGCATCCACGCATATATTGTGTTGCGCTTGCTCGAAGGAGGTTGCCCCCTCGGAGAGGCCTGCGATTCAATATCATTTCGAGTTCTTTTGTTTTAGTGGCTCGTTGTAAGTTGTTTCCATTTCTATTTGCATTACTGTGGTTGGTGAAACAGTGTTGCAGGGTCTCCACGTCTGGTACCAAAGTGATTTCCACGGCCAATTTTTTGTTCCTCTCTCTCCAGATACTCGCGGCGATCCAATTCTGCACATCGCATCGCACGCTCTCACCTCGCCCAGCCGAGATCTTGGTGATCGGAAAGTGGTCCAGATTTTGTTGCATTCCATTCTGCAGATTTGGGCGGAAGTTGTGGGCTGCGCCGTTTCCAGCAACTTTGCATTCTGTTCACATTCTATTACCGTGCCAGCCAATTTCGGGTAGAAACCAGATGACCGTTTTACAGGGAAATAACAAGGATTGCAGACATCCAGCGCTAGGAGAGGGAAAATCACAAGCACTCCTAAACTTGGCACGGGCATTCGCTAGAGCCAGGCAACCTTGAAAGTTGCAGGCGGTTGTCCCCATCTCCGAGCCAGAAGCTTCGGAAATCATCCTTCATTGTTTGCTCGCGACCTTTCCTCCTTGCTCTACGTGCAGGATCTTCAGTGGGTGCTTGACAATGTCCCTGTTCATGGATGCGGTCAGGGTTTCAAAATCGCACGAGTCATAGGAAATTCGGTATTTTAGCCTTATCTTTCGTACACTAGTTCTGTTTTCCCCGAAACTTTCCCGGAACACCCAAAATCCCCGTCCCCGCGTTTCCTACTTTGAGGATCCGAGAACAACCGATCCTTCATGTTCATGACTCGTCAACAACTGATCCTTCATGTTCGTTTATGCATGGTATATTATATATACCTGTTCTCATAACCGTTTCCAGTTATTGAAGTGATCCATTTAAGAAGCCTATCTGAATATCTGTTACTGATATTCATCTGACATCTTGCATCTTAAATTAAGTGATAAGGACAACACAACCAGCAATTGCGATACTTTGGCCAAAGATTTTCACATGCTTTGCATGTTCATATTCCTGGATGTGATACACATCAACGGAATACGTCCTTCACTTCACTTCACCTGTTATCTAGAATGGTCTTTCCTGGTTCCTACCAGTCCTTTTTGTTAAGGTTAGTTTAAACTTCCAATTACAGTTAGTAATATGAACGAATATAGGAAGGCACTCCCAGTAACTAAAGATACGCAGACATAGAATGTCGTTTCCCCACGACCCCGTGTGTCTAGTTATCTTTAGTATTCCGGAGTCACTTCGTATACCAGATCATACTCCTATCCCCTGTCCATAGTTACACCTTCAGCCTATGTACTCTTGATGTTTTAATTCGGGGAGGGCATTGCAATATGTCAGCCGCAACAGTGTGTCGTCATGAAGACCCCGTCTTCATGGAGACACCTTGCTATAGCTGGCGTATGCCAATGTCCTACAGAATTCTCCCATCGAGAATACACATCCTGCTCAAGTGCTTAGGATATGATTTAATAATTAAAATCAACTTTCAGCATCCACGCTGATCCCTTGATCCTCGTTTCCGTTACAGTTGTATAGGGCTAAGAGGGACTAAACCGTCCATTAGCTTGCTATGCATCTTCTCCTTCGTGTCGAAGGGCTACATTTCCCTACTTGGTTCACTTCTTAATCATTGGATTAAGCAGTCCGTATCGACGGACGTGATAAGTTTAACCTATTAAACTTAGCCAAGATTTTCCAACTGCAACTAAATTCAGAATTCTAACTTATTAGACGTCATTTAAACGAGGTCTAATTTCCAAGAAATGTATTCATTTGTTCTCCTTAACATTATATGGTTAAGGTCCATTAGTTTTGGATATACTTATCCTATATCCTTTATTCTGAATTTAGCACACGAGATTATTAATGGAGCTCGAAAGCGAAGTTCGATTACTCCGAAGTTTAATTGGTATTCCTTAGCTCCTAAGCTAATCCCGAATACCTTCCAATTATGGAATCATATTCTTCCTAATCCTTATAATGTCAATTAAAAACTCATCTTTACCCAAGTATGAATTAATTGCATTTTTCAACTTAAAAGTTGCATTTAGGTAAGAATAGATATCAGTTTCCATTTAACATCCATCCAAGGACAATTAAACAAATCCAATCAAGAAATAACATTATATTTCCAATTTAGACAGCGAAATCAAACTGATATAATTATTAAAATAATACACATGTAATTGGATTCAATATTTCATGACATAATCTGTGCATTTGCCAATCCAGCTGATTGGGCATAGTTTATATAAAACATCAATACAACTCATGGACAGAAGAATATATTTTCTTCTTTTCACAATTCCTCAGAGAGAAATCAAAGTAACAATTACAATTCATTCTTCAGTTAATCAAGAAGCATCAGAAAACAACCATGTCTTCATTCAAATCAAATCCCATCTGCAAAATGATTTGCACGGGTCAGTTCAATGAACTGAGCATATTAAGCACTTATCCTTAAAATAAGGTGCTTCAACTAACTGTCTCAATAAAAGAACCCTGCTTTTATGAAACGACAGTTAAACATCAATCACGAAATAGGCACAAAAGAAATATCAGCATAACAACTGAACTATCAAAATATCATCACAATCAGCCAAGGAACTACTGTCTCGTTTCCACATAATCATTACAAGTATCAATCCACAATATTTGTAAAGTTATGAATACAAGTAGCTTACTGCATATATAACATGCAGTTATCCTTTCCACGTCTTTCATTAATAATAAATGCAAAGGATGAAACTAACTGAAATTTAAATCCATTACTTTCCTTTCAGTTCGTGCATCACATTAGATTCCAAACAATCAAGTACAAACAAGAAAGCAAACAACAATGCATATAGTTGCTCCCATCTAAGCACTAAAAAATTCATTATTCACGAATTACCGATTTCCAACTGAATGAAGGAAGAAAATATCATTTTTCCTAGTAATTCATTCATACCTCTATTTCTTTCTATATGACTGTCCGAACAAGGGAATCCAAATGAGAGACAAATCAAGATAATAGTTCAGAGTGAAACTTACAAAATCCATTCGGAATTCACTTTCCGGCAGCAAGAATGATTTCATTTATAATCAGCTTTAAATGAAAACAGGGAAGAATTCATCATCCATATCCATACTTCAATTGAGTCAGACTCATATAAAGATCCGAAACAGGTTAGTACAACATTATGTTCATCCAAGATCAAACAATATAAGGTTGCATACCATATATTTACCATACTTAAAAGAAACCATATTTCTTTCACCGTATGCTAAACAGACAAATAGTATTTCAATCATGCAGTCAATTAATCACATGATTTCCTAATCCTATGAGCATATCCCGTTCAAAATAACATTTTATTCATTGTTGTTACCTACAGCAAATTCAATTATAAAGCACAGTAATCCCCTAATGCTATCTCCAAAATTCAAAAGCAACATAGAACATTTCCTGTCCTTGACCTTCACTAAGAAAACAATCATCTTCTTCGAACTCTTCAAGAATTGTTCAGAAGAAAAGAAAACACCCAAATCGTGCTTACTACCAACAAGCATTCTGCCCGAATCCCCCCTTTTGGTTGAGTCCAAAATAATATGCAAGACTTCGGAATGCAATATTCAGTTATCAATAACTCTTCTGAAGTAAACCCGTATAGGGTGTTAAATACGTAAGTCAGATACAGTTAAGACAACCCAAACAACAAGACAGAGTTTCCATGCATCACTTCTTCGCACATCAATTCATAGTCAAGTTCGCATTCACGAACAGTTCAAAACAGAAGGTCAAACCACATCTACATGGCACAATGGAATCATCTTTCCATCATAGCAAGAAGAAAATATAACCATTCCCTGCACAGAATACAAAACTAATTTGTAATTGTGTCTACAGCCCGAACAGGAAAACCGAACAGTATCAAGAAAACACAATAAAACCATCTTATTCTCACAGTGAGGGAAACACAATCCATTAATATGTTTAAGAGGAAAAACAGTTAACTTTTCTTATTCCACAAATACCCAATACGTATCCGTTTATTTCCTATTCAAGAAAGGCACAACAATGAAAATATTGCAATTACTTCATTCAAATCGAATTCAAATACTCATAGAAAATCCAAATGCCATTTTCATTAAAATCCATAACAGTTGAAGGAAGAGGATCTGTTTCCTTAAAAATTTCAATAAGAAACAACTTCAAACAACTATTGCTTCTTTCATTTTAGTTCATCAGCAAAAGAACTTATAGCTTCAATAGTGAAAACAATTCAAGTAACCTGTACAGACTCATGATACACAAGACGGATTCCGCATTACTGTCAAACAACCAACACGATATGGAGGTATTTCATTCGAGAAATACAAGGACAGTCGAACTCAGCGACCAAAAACAATGATTCATATTATTTCCAAAATGACAGCAATATAACACGACTGTAATTCCATTTCCTCTTTACATGGCAAGGCGGTTCCAAGCACAACAGCAAGGAAAACGATTACACTATAAGGAAATGATTAAACATCCTGTTCCACTTCATACAACATGAACAGTGAAAGAAAAATATCTATTTCAAACCACCATACTATTAACAACCAATACAGTAATTCATTTTCCAACTCGATTCGTGCAAAAACGCATCAAGGCCGAGCAACCAGAAGCAATTCTTTTTTATCATTTCCCAAAGAAAGAAAGCAAGAACTAACAAAATCCAAGTCAAATCGACTTGACAACAATCACACAATCCAAACCCAAGAGCAGGGTTGTTTTAATGAGACACTTAAACAAAGCAAGAATTTTTAAAGAGAAGGGCTTAACATGCCTGAAATCTCTTTTCCAAAACTTGAAGAAGGATCCGCTTGCCGCGTTTTTTTTCTTCCACAGCGACAGCACAAACTTCCTAGCACTCCTTTCTTCTTCAGGCTTAGCAACAACCTTAAAAATCTCCAAGCACAGTGTCAAATTCCAAGAGCTGGTTCGACTGAACCAGACCAGAAAAACCAAATGCAAAGCAACTTTGCAAAAGCCGAATCGAAACAATGAAAAATAAAATTCCCTCATACTCTTTCCAAGGCGAACTGGTCGCAAGGACCAAGAATAATTAATGCAATTAAGGCTCTGCCTTTTCCTTACTTTCCACACCACCGCCACTTGAGTTGGCGAACTCTAAATTTCAAATTTCCCATGCAAAACTGAATTTGGCTCTATCTCCAAATAGATGCCTCCATTTCCTACCTGCCCCGCCAAAACTGGCGCTGTCCACGTATGGACTGTTTTATTAAATGCCAATGAATGCCTTCTTCCCATCCTTATCCCTTTCCTTCCAAGGGTCTACGCGCCCTTTTTAGATTAGGATTAGTTTAGGTTGCATAAAGTGTTCAACCTAGGTCTTAGTTTAGCCTTAGGTTTTATTTTCCCCTCTTTTTTTTTGAATTTAAAAATCCACTTAGGATAATAGTGTAGGTTACATGGTAGGACTTAGGATTAGTTTAGGTTTTAATTTAAACTAACCACTAACACTAATCAACTCCTAATCCAACCTCCATCCTGCCTTCCTACAAACGTTCACGTGAATGCAGCGCAGGACGTTCCGTCCTCTGGATCACGTATCAAAGCCACCCGTGACCAGGCGGTTCTTGCCTCACGAGGTCCCAAGTTCGACAGTACAGGGTTCAAGAATCGAACCTCTGTCGTTGGTATCTATGTGCCAGCTGCCCAAAACTGCAATCAGGCGTTGCACGCTCATAACAATCCCAGGTTCGGTTCAAGTGTGAATCGACACAGAAATCACAAGAGGACCTTAGCATACTTGGATCAATGGAATTTATTCAAGGTATGCTGTCAATTAGTAACGAGAGTATAGCAAATATACGACAATTTGTCGTCACATTAGCAAACACACAAGTACAATAATTGCTGTCCTATACAATAAATCACAACATGCAAGAATCCAAGTTAGAAACACATTCCTTTAGGATCAGATTTTCTCTTAACATGTTTGCTTTCATTCCAGCAGTTATAACAACATGAAAAACATTCACCAAGATAATTTGTAAAATCAGAGTGTTAAATTCTTCCCTCCTTAAAGAATCATCGTCCCGATGATCAGGTTAAACAAATCAAGGAGTTCCTAGGACAAAGTTCAGTTATTGTCCTATCATTCATAAGTTCATACCAAAAACAGATTCACTCTTAAAAACAGCGTTTTAAGACAACTGTACAATAGACTAATAATTGTCTAAATTTGGTAGAATTATCAGTGCTTTGAATTTCAAATTCAATTAAACAGGTGTGGAAAAGTAGATCTCATTTCTTCGAGATTCTCCCAAGTTGCACTTTCTTCGCTGAACTGGTCCCACTGGACCTTACATTGGTTCACTTCGCGATTTCTCAAGTACAATTGGCGAGTTCCCAGCACTCGAATGGGCTTAACCACGATTATTCCTGGGTCTTGGACCTGCAAGGAATTCCAATTTAGCACATGTGATAAATCTGTCACGTATTTCTTAAGCAAAGAAATATGAAAAACATCATGCATTTGAGACAAAACAGGAGGTAATGCTAGACGATAAGCTACAGGGTTGATTATTTCAACAATTTCAAAATGTTCCACGTAACATGGCGACAACTTGGCAGCCTTGCCAAAAGTTATTGAGCTCTTTTTCGGCCTCACCCGAAGAAAGACCTTCTCACCCAGTTTATAATGCCTGTCAACCGCTTCAAGTCTGCATAACTCTTTTGCCTATTGGTAGCCTCCTTTAGATGTTCCCGAATCACTTTGATTTGCTGTTCCATTTCCATAAGGATTTCTGGCCCAATTACCTCTCTGTCCTCAACGCTGTCCCAGCTGACAGGGGTTCTGCATTTTCTTCCATACAATGCTTCAAAGGGCACCATTTTTAAAGAGGCATGATAGGTGTTATTGTAAGCAAATTCTACCAGCGGAAGGTATTCCTCCCATTTATACTGCTGGTCCATGCAATACATCCTTAACATGTCCTCTAAAACCTGATTAACTCTCTTAGTCTGTCCATCCATTTTTGGATGATATGCAGAACTGAAGTTCAATTTAGTCCCCAAGGCCGCATTTAGCGTTTGCCAAAACCTTGATGTCATCCTCGAATCTCTGTCTGATATGATTAATTCCGGTATTCCATGCAACCTGAAGATTTCATGTACAAATCTTCTTGCTAGCACTGGTGCATCGTCCTTCAAATTACCAGCAATGAAGTGTGCCACTTTGGTCAATTTGTCGACTACTACCAGGATAATGTCATGCTTATTTCTTGACATAGGCAATCCTTGAACGAAATCCATCGTAATCACTTGCCATTTATACTGTGGGGATACAATAATCCAGCAGGGTGCATATGTTCCGCTTTAACATGCTGACATTCCAAGCAGTGTGTTACAAACTCTGCCACATCCTTTTTCATTCCCTTCCAAAAATATTGTTGTTTAAGATCAGCGAGCATTTTTGTAATGCCAGGGTGTCCAGAAAAAGGTGAATTATAGAATTCAGTTAACGATTTCCCCCTTAAGTCATTTGCCACAGGTATATACACCCTGTTTTCGAACCTCAGAATTCCTTCATTATCAAAACAGAATTCTTTATACCTGTTGTCCTGCGGGTCTGCAGCAAGTGCTGATTTGACTTGCTGGAAATAAGGATCTAATTCCAAGGCATCTTTCACCTCATCCTTAAATTGAATTCTTAAGGTATAAGAGTAGAGATATGCTTCCTTCAGCTCAAAGCATCTGCTACCCGATTTTCCTTGCCCTTAATGTAGCTTATATTGAAGTCATACTGAGACAGAAATTCTAACCATTTTCGCTGCCTTGCATTCAGATTTGGCTGGGTGAAAATATACTTCAGCCCCAGATGGTCTGTTTTTAATTCAAAGGGCTTGCCTAAAAGGTAATGCCTCCATATTTGAAGCACATGAACAAAGGCAGCGAGCTCAAGATCGTGTGGAGCATAGTTCTGTTCATGTAACTTAAGCTTTCTGCTTTCATAAGCGATGACATGGTTATTCTGTAACAGAATACCTCCAAGGCCTTCTCCTGAGGTGTCCGTTACAACCATAAAATCTCCATTTGGATCAGGTACAGTCAAAATAGGTGCTGTAGTTAACTGTTCCTTTAACTTTTTAAAGGTAGATTCACATTTGTCTTTCCAGACAAATTTCTTTTCTTTCTTTTGTAGCGAAGTGATTGGGGCAGCAATTTTTGAAAAGTCCTTAATGAACTTTCGATAATATCCAGCCAAGCCCATGAAACTCCTCACTTCGTGCACATTCTTAGGCGCAGGCCACTCAGTTATAGCTATGATCTTTGAAGGGTCAACAGCTATCCCATTTTTGCTTATTACGTGTCCCAAATAATGCACTTCTGCATCATAAAAGGAACATTTGGACAGTTTGCCATACAACTTCCTCTTTCTTAAGATTTCCAGCACTATCCTGAGATGTTCTTGGTGCTCTTCGACATTTTTAGAGTATATAAGAATGTCGTCTAAGAATACAAGCACAAACTTGTCTAAGTATTCTTGAAAAATATTGTTCATTAGGTTCATGAAGGCGGCAGGTGCATTAGTCAGCCCAAAAGGCAACACCGTGAACTCATAATGCCCGTACCTCGTTCTAAAAGCTGTTTTATGAATATCTTCTTCCTTTATTCTCAGCTGATGGTACCCTGATCGAAGATCTATTTTTGAATAAACTGATGCTCCCTCGCATCTGATCAAACAGATCATGAATCCTAGGAAGTGGGTATCGATTTTTGATAGTTGCTTTGTTCAACATCCTGTAATCAATGCACAGCCTCAAAGTGCTATCCTTTTCTTTATTACGAAAATTACTGGCGCTCCCCAAGGTGAGACGCTCGGTCTGATCAGCCCCTTAGTCAGAAGTTCTTGTAACTGAACCTTCAGCTCTACCAACTCAATGGTAGTCATTCTATAAGGTGCCTTAGATATGGGTTCCGTTCCTGGTTTGATCTCTATTGCGAAGTCAAACTCACGTTTGGGCGGAAGACCCGGTAATTCCTCCGGAAATACATCACGGAAATCCCTCAACAATGGATATCTTTCCATGAAATCATTATCTTATTCTGCATTTTCTATCATTTTTACTGCATACAAAGTGCAGCCTCTGTTTTTAGCCCTCTTTAGTTGCATAGCCGTCAGTTTCCTAACTGCAACTTCCCATTTTACACCTTGAATGACTGCTGCTGCTTTCTGCAGGTCATCAAGGCAACAAATTTGTTTTTCATAACAGTCAACCTTTGCTTATGTTCAGCCAACCAGTTAACTCCAATAATGATATCATATGATCCTAGAGGAGTGACATACAAGTTAACTTCGGTGGAGAAACCAGGCAGATCAAGAATTGCCCCCAAAAAGGCACATTTCGACTGTATGGACAGCATTATTCCCATAATGTACTGTCCACATTTTATCCATTCTTGCAAGCCTTTCTTTTTAATTTCATAGCAAGTTTAGCAGAAATAAAAAATTCTGTAGCTCCAGTATCAAAAAGTATAACTACAGGTGTACCAAATAACTTACCCGTAACTTCTATGGGTGTCACTTTGCTTTTCAGCTTGTCTGTTAGCCACTGCAAGCATGTATCTTATGCTACTGTCCGCGATCATCCTTCTTCAGAGGACAGTGATTCTCATAGTGGTCCTTTCCACAGTTGAAGCATCCTCCAAGCTGGCCCTTTTCTAGGCTCAAATTTGTTACCAGCCTTGAAGTTATCATTCTGGCTTCCATAGGACTTCTGTCTAATGCCATTAACTTTTGTGAAGCTATTCCGCACACTATTTACAGGTCTGTTCATCACAGGTTTCTTGTTGTTATCTACAACAATTTTATTTTCACACCAAACCTTTTCCAAGGTCCCCTTTTTGGTGCAAGAGACGAAAAGAGGATTGGAAATCGTCTTTCCTTATCTCTTCCTCCTGTGGGGCAGATATTGCCCTCAATTTCTATTCCTGCTGATTACCTTTTCGACAACTCCATCCATGGTGTTGGGCCGTGGACTCCACTTCGCCACAATGATGGGATTCAGTCCCATTATGAATGTCCGTATTCTGAACTTCTCGCAGCTTGGTACTCTTCTACTACGGCACATACTTAGGAGTTTAGTAAACCCCTCCCAGTATTCCATCACCGACAGCCTTCCCGTGCGACCAGTTTTCTGAAATTCAGTCATTTTCCTATCAAAAAAATGAGTTGAGGCAGCCATCGTTGCCTAAAAGTAACCCTTAATTGATCCCAAGTTAGGTCCTGATTTGACATATTCTCAGCTCAACTTACGGTTGGTCCCCCCATGAGATCTTCATGAGAAAGCTGATATGCTCCCCATATCGCTTTAGTCTCTTCAAGAAGTTTCTTAATCGCAAAGTATTTCTTACGGACTGCTTAATCTAATGATTAAGAAATGGAAACCAAGTAAGGAAATGTAGCCTTCGATACGAAGGAGACGATACATAACGAAACTAATGGACAGTTTAGTCCCTCTTAGTTATATACAACTGCAACAACGGAAACGAGGATCAAGGGATCAGCGTGGATGCTGAAAAAATTGCTTAAACTATTAACTCGTGGCTAAGTCACTTGGGCAGGATGTGTATTCTCGATGGGAGAATTCTGCAGGACATTGGCATACGCCAGCTACAGCAAGGTGTCTTCATGAAGACGGGGTCTTCATGACGACACAATGTTGCAGCTGACATATAGCAATGCCCTCCCGAATTAAAACATTTAGAATACATAGGCTGAATGTGTAGATCTTAGCTGGGGTGGAGATAGGGTATGATTGGTATACGGAGTGACTCCGGAATACTAAAGATAATCAGACACACGGAGTCGTGGGGGGGGTAACGACACCGTATGTCTGCGTATCTTTAGTTACCAGGAGTGCCTTCCTAGTGCCTTCCTATACCCGCTCATATTACTACTGGCTGGAATCGAAAGTTTAAAACGGAACTTAAACGATGAGGACTGGTAGGAACCAGGAAAGACCATTCTAGATAACAGGTGAAGTGAAGTGAAGGACGTATTCCGTAGATGTGTATCACATTCAGGAATATGATCATGCAAAGCATGTGAAAATCTTTGGGCGGTACTCAAACTTCCCAACAAGGATTTCGTCTTATCCTCTGGAGAATGACAGTCTTCGAGGTGTGAATTGTAAATTTTGTACGGAAGAAAGGTGGGTTGTGATTCCAATCCATTGTGGGTATGATACAGGGGGTAGATGAGGCAATTGTATCAATAGATGTTAAGAGGTCGACTGGTCTTTGAAAAGATTTAGGCGATGAAGAACTAATAGGTAAGAGAGCATGTTCGAGAGGGTCTGTTATGGTTAAAGAATTTGGTGATGTTGGTGCAAGAGATTTCTCGTCTAAGGATGTCAAAAGGAGTGGCGAGCCTTCCTCTTGTGCAGCAAGAGCGGTAGAAGGGGACATTTGGGAATAGATAGATTAGATAACATCCATTCGCAGTCTTGTAGGGATGTGGTGTAAGCAGACTCATTGATGAGAAGAGAAGTCTGGGCAGTATTAACTCTTTTATGGGTAAAGGAATGATTTTGCTTTGGCTTGATGGTGTGAAGGAGGTTCGGACTCCTGTGTTAGTGGAGAGGCTTGATTCAAAATTTTCTCGATAGAGGTTTTGGCTGGGAGTCGAAGACTGCATGGATCTCATGAACACTCTCCTCTGGCTAAGATATCCTGGTTTACGTTTACTGTTGGAACGAGTGATTTGGGAATGGTTTGTTGAAGATTTTCAAATTTCAGTTGGCAGGGGCATTAGGATTATTCGAGGGTTATATCACCTTACGTCAACCATTTCCTGCACTATGTTTTTCAACATTTTGCAGTTTTCATGACTATGTCCCTTTTATCCGGTGAAAGTTACAGAAGTCATTTTCTTGGTACCAGGAAGGTATAGCGCGGGTAGAATCAAACCCGGAGTGAGGTTTAACAGGAGGTAAGGTAATGGCTCCTGCTTTGAGCAATTTTTCCAATATCACACCATATGTTTCTCCCAAGGGAGTGTAGTTGATGGGTTCTGCTTTATTCTTATAAGTGGTTTTTGGCGGGGTATTAGACGGTGGTTGGGATTTGACCATCACCGCGTGCACGGCCCATTTTGATTTCGAAGCAGTCGATGGGTGAGGATTGGTGGTGTTAGGTTTGTTGGTGGAATCTGGAGTTCAAAAATTGGGGTTTTTGTTGCGCAACTGCAATTTCTCTTCTTCTAAGGCTCGAATTTCTAGTTTCCGAGCCATGGTAAATGCCTCATCAAATGTGCGGAAAGTTTGAATTTGAAGAGTAGGAGAAATGTGCTTAGCACATGCCCACGTAAAAAGTTCGATAAGTTCAACCTAAGGGAAGGCATATGTAAGTTGGTTGATAAGGCCCCGCCATCGTCCAACGAAATCTGCGATAGATTCGTCTTCGAATTGTCGGATGGCATAAAGGTCAGTGATAGATACTTTCTTGGCAATGTTAATGGAGAAATGATCCAAGAAAGATTGGGCTAGTTGGTTAAAAGAGAAGATTGAGTGCTGGGTTAAAGCACTGTACCACTCCAAGGCAGGTCCTGATAAGGACATAGGAAAGGTGCGGAGTAACAAGGCATCATCATGAGCAATCAAATAACAAGCATGTCTAAATAATCGCAAGTGTTGTTGAGGGTCCTCTTTACTGTTAAAACGGGTAAATTTTGGTAATTCCCATTGAGGAGGATACGAATGAAGGGGGACAGACGGGTGAATAGGCTCCCGACAAACTTGCTCGTATGTCAAGGCGCTACGACTTCCTAAAACAGAAGCCTCCAGGTTTTTCATTTTGTCCATCATTTGTTTAATGAAATCTGTGGTTGGATGAGATGATGGTGCGATTGTGGTAAACGGAGGCAAATTGGGCCAAGGGCCTCCGCTGGACAATGGTGGGGTTAAGTGTTGATAAGGTATGGAGGATGAATATGTTGAGGCGACCGAATAGGGATGTCCCATATAAGATGTTGAGGTCACTGGATACGTGTATGGGAAAGAAAAGGTAGGCAGAGCTTGAGAAGGAAAGCTAGTGTGGATAGGTGGCAGAGAGCAAGTCATGAACAGAGCAGTCTGCAAGAGAGATGAGGTAGGGGCAGTCGGCGGTAATGATATGTGGGGTCCAATATTAACCAACGAAAAGCCAATCTGAGTCGTATGAACCTCTGAAGCCGTCGGATTGGGAGACGGGGCTAGAGATGCAGGAAGCAAGGCGGTGTTATCAGGCGGAGTGGGAGCTAAATGAGCAGCTATACTAATAGGCATACCAACAAGGAGCTGACCATCAGGCGTACGGTCAGGGGTATGAGACAAATAGTATTGTACAGCGCTAGAATTAGCATCCAGAAACTTGGCAAAGTCCTTAT
This sequence comes from Taxus chinensis, assembly GCA_019776745.2. Lineage (NCBI taxonomy): Eukaryota > Viridiplantae > Streptophyta > Pinopsida > Cupressales > Taxaceae > Taxus > Taxus chinensis. The sequence continues at coordinate 98,248,305 of CM034155.1, forward strand.
CTCCCACAGGAATTTTAGGAACCTCGCTGGTATCCATAGGATTCCCCACATAATGTGAAGGGGGTGATTCAGGAAAAGAAACAGAGCAAGCATGTGAAACCATGGCGGCGGCTTGCTTTCGAGTGATAACAACCATGGACATGAGTTCACAGTAGGGTTTCAATCTGTCAGGAACAGAAACAAACTCAGACTGGTGAAATTGGTAGGTTGCTGGTTTGTCAGGAGTTGGGAAAGACAGTAACCGATATCGGTCTAGTAACCGATGTCAGTTATACTATAGCCGATGCCGGTCAGGTAACCGATGTCGGTGTAAGAATTCTGGGCCAACAAGATATAAAAGGCTACTAATTTGATTTTTAACAACGTTTAGTATACTTGTCCAATTATTGATCACAGAAGACAAGGTATGAGAAAGAAAACAGAACTAAAAACAAGCAAGATGCACACACAAATCCAGAGACTAACTCTAGGGTTAATTTTAATTATTGTGGGCTTATGACTTTAGACGCGGAACGATGTCAATCCTAAACAAAAGACTGAGGGGAAATGTCAAGTTGTTTTGGCTTATAAGGTTACCTCAATCGGGCGGAGGAATACCGCGGAAAAGGGGGGTGTTTGAGCTGTTGTGTTAATTGTGAAGTGATTCGGTATGTGTTGTGCAGTGAAAGTAAGATTAATTTCTTGTCAATACCGTGGATATCACCCCCACGTGTACGACCTGTTACTTAATCTATGTTCACTAGAATTGAAAATAGCAAGCAGTAATGCAATGCACGTGTTTTAAACCCAAATCGAAAATGATATTCGATGAAGCAAAAGAGATGACTTTCACTAATGCGAGATGTAAAAGCAAAGCAAGTTATTTTATCAAAATAATATAAAACCTTGTGAATATCTTTTAGAAGAAGAAAACAGCAAGTATACTCCCTATATGAAAGCAAGCAAGAAAGAAAGAAACCCAAAATGGGTTCCACCGGGCGTGCCAAAATGTTTCGCTCGGAATGTTTCGGCTTCTGGGAATAGAGTTGCTTCTATCCTTTCATTCCTTTTAGAAACAGATAAGGTTAGGGCTAGGAGGAATACCTGTGGAATGTCGAGATGGTGTGCGCGTACCGTAGAGGAAGATTAGGTTGACTATGAAGAACTCCTTTTTGTCTTGGAAGGACTACCTACAAATAAGAACACAAGACCACAAGATTTTGATTAAACAATAAATGAGGGAACTGCCTTGGGCCCAGGAAATATAAAACTTCCTTTCGAAGGTGGTCAGTTCCCCTGTCGATATGAATCAACATAAAAGACTTTAAAATATCAATTAAATTATCTTGTTGAAACAGGTGGGGAAAGGTTGGTTTCTGGTTGTAGTCAGGATAACCGATACCGGTTACTGGTAACCGATGTCGGTAGGGTTTAAGATCTGTAGGTTGGTTGTTTTGTGGGGTGATTGTGCTGTAGGGTAGCTATGTTGTTTGTAAGGCTGGTTTTATGGGTGATATTAGGAAATGAGGTGATGAGATGTAAAAGAATGATAGTTAGATGCAATGGCACGCTGGGTAATGGATTCAGGAATGGATTTATGAGGACTGTGATTCAAAAGCATAAGAAATGTTATAACAGAGGACATGCAAGATGTGACTTACTGGTTTTTGACGAAGATGCAAGTTGATATCCTTTGCTGCAAACTCTTCTGGTTTCTCCACTCGTCTCTGCTCGGTCAAGTGAAGATCTGGACTCTTTTGATCACTCCCAAATGATCTCTCTTGATTCAAAAATCCTTCGACCCTCCTCCAAAATGAAATTCCCCTCACTTATTTTTGGTTTGGGGGGACCATTTACAGGGAACCGATGGCGGTTACGTAACCGACGGCGGTCGAGTAGGAACCATCATCGGTAAGGAAAAAGTAGGCTATTTTTAGTAAAATAGCCCACCTTCCCTGCTTTTCTCCTGAGAGATTAGTTGCGGGCTTGGTCAAGTGACTAGAAGGTCACTTTTGGGTGCGAGAAAGGGGTCATTAGTCATGGGTGTAGGTGTGGACCAAGTTATAGGTCTTAATTAGGTTAGTTTAGGGTTAGGACTAGGTCATGATGAGGTGGTAAAATGAGGTGGCAGGTAAGGTGATGTGGATTTATCAATTACAAGGTAATTAATAAATACTTGTGTAAGGTTTAGGTGATGAGGTTAGGTTGTGAAATGAGATGCGGGTCACAAGGGGTCGTAGGACACAAATTTGGTGTCTACAGCTTCACTGAGCCTCAACACCTTCTTATATACTGATTCCTACTGAAGAAACTACTGCTTCCCGCACACGTGGGATTGTTAAAATATGCCGAAGGGGCGACTCACAAAGCACATGCGTCCAAAGTAGCTAATCTGCTATGAAGCAAACAGAAGGGTAGGAGCACGGGTTCCTAACATCTACGAATGGAAACCAAATCTTGGTAGGGGAAGGAAATCTTGTGTTCTGCACAAAGAGTAGGTTTGAGAAAGAACCATGTAGAGGAAACACCATCCCTAACCTCTTTCTCGGAGCTCGGCAAGACCATGGAGAGAACTTGTACCCTAGACTTGCACAAATCCCCGTCTTGGAACCCAACCTTCTGCCGTGGTTACGTGGATGGTCGCGGTGGCTTACACCCATCTCCCATAAGGACAGCGTGACAACCAACTCATAACGTGTGCGATCATACCAGCGTTTGTGCACCGGATCCCATCAAAACTCCGCAGTTAAGCGCGCTTGGGCCAGAGTAGTACTGAGATGGGTGACCTCCTGGGAAGTCCCGGTGTCGCACCCTTTTTGGCTTTTACCAAGTACCTCCGAGCTTTCCTCGGGCCTTGGCCCCGACCTCGCCTCCAAGATCGCATCGCACTCCCCCCAACTTGCGTGCAATTACGGGTGACAACCATAGCCGGGGGTTTTTAGTGTTTTTTTTTTTTTTTCTAAAATAAAGGTTCTTTTGCAATGGATAGGAAAACGCTTCCTAAAACACATTTAGTAATGGCAATTCGGGATTTGAGATGAAGAAAACGAGGATAATGGACTTGAACGGGGTTTTCGGCGCTTTCTGGGCAGCTTGAGTGGAGGAAAAATGTAACACTCTGATTTTGTATGTTAACTTGGTGAATGTTTTACATACTGTTATAGCTCTTGGAATGGAAGCAAACATGTTAAGATATGTTTTGATCTTAAGAGAATGTGTTGCTAATTTGGATTCTTGCATACTGTGATTTATTGCATGGGACAGCAAATATTATACTTGTGTGTTTGCTGATGTGACGACAGATTGTCGTATAATTGCTTGCTCTTGTGCTGATTGACAGCATACCCTGAATCAATTCCATTGATTCAAGTATGCTGAGGTCCTCTTGTGTTTCTATGTTAATTCACACTCGAATTGGACTAGGATTATTATGAGCGTGCAGCACCTGATTACAGGTGTGAATAGCTAGCACGAAAATGCCAACGACAGGGGTTCGATTCTTGAACCCTGTACTGTCGAATTCGAGACCTCGTGGGGCGAGAAATGCCTGGACATGGGTGGCCTTGGCATGTAATTGAAGGACGGAACGTCCTGCTCTGCGTTTAACGTGCTGTTGAAGGGCGGAAGAAGTTGTTAGTGTTCGTGGTTAGTGGAATTAAACCTAAAACTAAACCTAAGGGACTAACATACCTCCTACACTACTATCCTAAGTGGATTTTCAAATACAAAAAAAAAAAGAAAGGAAAATAAATCTAAATTCTAAAAAACCTAAGGTTTAACTAAGACCCTAGGCCGATGATGAATTATGGAACCAAACTAATACTAACCTAAGGGGTACGAGACCCTTGGAAGAAAAGGGATACGGATGGAATGAGGCATTCATTGGTATTAATGAATGTCCCTTGTGAGACGGCGACGTCTTGGCGGGGGGGCGGCGGCAGGTGTAGGAAATAGGGGTTTTTATTGTTTTTCTTTCGTTCTAAAATAAAGGGTCTTTGTGCATGGATAGAAAACGCTTCCTAAAACACGTCTTAGTAATGGTAATTCGGGATTTAGATGAAGAAGAAAATGAGGAATATGGACTTGAACGGGGTTTTCGCGCTTTCGAGGCAGCTTGAGTGGAGGAAAAAAATGAGATTAGGGGACTGTAACGATAAGAACCAGAAAATTGTTTCTTGCGGGTCAACGGGGCGGAATAGTGAGAGGAAGATCGTGTGCGAATTCGGGGAAGGGGTAAAAAAACGAAGAGGTCATAGCAAACCCCAAAACATAGAAAATGCGATTTCTGAGGGCAGGAGCGGAACGGGTCTCGGATCCTCAAGCAGGAAAACGCAGGGACGGGGATGTGGGTGCTTCGGGGAAAGTTCAGGGAAAACGGATTGTGTACGAAAGATATGGCTAAAATACCGAATTCCTATGACTCGTGCGATTTTGAAAACCGTGGCCGCATCGGAACAGGGCATTGTCAAAGCCCCACCGAAGATCCTGAACGCCAGAGCAAGGAGGGAAAGGTCGCAAAGCGAACGATGAAGGGAATTTTCAAAGCTTCTGGCTCGGAGATGGGGACAACCGCCTGTACACTTTCAAGGTTGCCTGCTTAGCCTTAATGCTCGTGCCCATAGTTTAGGAGTGCTTGTGATTTTCCCTCTCCTGGCGTGATGTATACAATCATTGTTATTTCCCTGTAAAACGCGGTCATCTGGTTTTGCCCGAAATCGACTGGCACGGTAACAGAATCGAAAGCAGGCAAAGTTGCTGGACAAAAGCGCAACCCACAAACTTCGCCCAGATCTGCAGCAACGGAATGCAACAAGATCTGGACAACTTTCCGATCACCAAGAATCCCGGCTGGGCGAGTCCCCCAGAGGTGTGATGCGATGTGCAGAATTGGATCGCCGCGGAGTATCTGGAGAGAGAGGAACAAAAAAGTGGCCGTGGAAATCCTTTGGGAACAAGACGTGGAGACCTGCCAACATGTGTTCACCAAACACAGTAATGCCAAAACTAGAAAATGGAAACAACTTTGCAACGAGCGCCTAACACAAAAGAACTCGAAATGATATTGAATCGCAGGCATCTTCGTAGGGGGCAACCTCCTTCGAGCAAGCGCAACACAATATATTCGTGATGCTGCACTGAGCCTCGACACCTTCTTATATACCGATCCTACTGAAGGAAACTACTGCTTCCCACAGTGGGATTGTTAAAAATATGTAGAAGGGCGACTTCACAAGCAAGCGTCCAAAGTAACTGATCTGCTATGCAGCAAACAGAAGGGTAGGAGCACGGGTTCCTAACATCTACGAATGGAAACAAAATTTGGTAGGGGAAGGAAATCTTGTTCTGTCCATCAAAGTAGGTTTAAGAAAGAAACCTGTAGAGGAACCACCATCCTAACTCTGTCTCGAAGCTCGGCACGACCATGGAGAGAACTTGTCCCTAGGACTTGCACAAATTCCCCGTCTGGAACCCAACCTTCTGCCCGTGGCACGTGGCAATGGTCCGCGGTGGCTTACACCCATCTCCATAAGGACAGCGTGACAACAACTCAACGGGTGCGTCATACAGCGTTTGTGCAACCGGATCCCATTAGACCTCCGCAGTCAAGCGCGCTTGGCCAGAGAGTACTGGGCGGGTGTGCTCCGTGAGTTCCGGTGTCGCACCCTTTTTGGCTTTTACCAAGTACCTCAAAGCGTCCTCGGCCTGGCCCCGGCCTCGCTACAAAGATAGCAATCGCAGTCCCCCAGCTTGCCCCATGCCAAGTTACGGGTGACAACCATAGCCGGGGGTGGTTAGTGTTTTTTTTTTTTTCATAAAAAAAGGGTCTTGCAATGGATAGAAAACGCTTACTAAAAAACGTTAGTAATGGCAAATCGGGATTTGAGATGAGAAAACGAGGATAATGACTTGAACGGGGTTTTCGGCACTTTTTGGGCAGCTTGAGTTGGAGGACAATGGCAATTGGGCGACTGTAACGATAGAACTGGAAATTTTTTCCTTGAGGGAAAAGGGGCGGAATAGTGGAGGAGAGCGTGTGCGAATTTCGGGGCGAACGGGTAAAAACGAAGGGTCATAGAAAACCCTCAAAAATAGAAAATGGGATGTTTAGTGACAGGAGCGGAACGGGTCTCGGATCTCAACGCAGGAAACACGGGGACGGGGATTTAGGGTGTTCCGGACAAGGTTTCAGGTGAAAACGGGAACTAGGGTACGAAAAGATATGGCTAAATACCGATTCCTAGACTAGTGCGATTTTGAAACCATGGCCGCATCCGTGAACCAGGGGCATGGTCAAGCACACACCAAGATCCTGCACGCAGAGCAAGGAGGGAAGGGTCGAGAGAAAACATGACAAAAAAAAAACAAAAAAAAAAAAAAGAACCAAAAAAAGAAGGAAAAAAAAAAAAAAAAACAAAAAAATCAAAAAAAAAAAAAAAAAAAAAAAAAAAAAAAAACAAACCCCCCAAAAAAAAAAAAAATGGATTGAATTTCAGAAGCTTCTGGCTCGGAGATGGGGACAACCGCTGCCCCAACTTTCAAGGTTGCCTGGGCTCTAGCTAATGCCGTGCTGTTTAGGAGTGCTTGGGATTTTCCCCTCTCCTGGGAGCTAGAGTATGCCAATCCTTGTTATTTCCTGTTAAAACGGTCATATGGGTTCTACCGAAATCGGCTGGCACGGGGGGTAACAGAATGAGAACGGAATGCAAAGTTTCTGAAACAGTGCAGCCCACAACTCGCGAGATATGCAGAACGGAAAATGCAACAAGATCTGGACCACTTTCCGCTCACCAAGATCCGGCTGGGCGAGGTGAGAGGCATGCGATGCGATTGCAGATTGATCGAACGGAGTATCTGGAGAGAGAGGAACAAAAAATTGGGCCGTGGATAATCACTTTGGTACCAGACGTGGAGACCATGCAACACTGTTTCACCCAACACATATGCAACTTAGAAATGGAAAACAACTGCAGAGCCGCTAAACACAAAAGAACTCGAAATGATATTGAATCGCAGGCTCTTTTTCGAGGGGGCAACACTACCTTCGAGAAAGCGTAACAACAATATAGTGGGATGATTCATAGCCTCAACACCATCTCTTATATAAGCTTAATACTTAAGAAAATACTGCTTACCGCACACGTGGGATGTTAAAATATGCGAAGGGGCGAACTCACAAGCAATGAGTCCAAAGTAACTAATCTGCTATGAAGCAAAGAGAAGGGTAGGAGCACGGGTTCAACATCTCGAAGGAACCAAATCTTGGTAGGGGAAGGAAATCTGTGTTCTGAACAAAGAGGTAGGTTGAGAAAGAAACCATGTAGAGGAAAAATTCACCATCCCTAACCTCTTTATCGGGCAGCTCGGCAAGACCATGGAGAGAACTTGTTACCCAGAACCTTATTCAAAATGAATAAATTAAAATGGTTAACTATAAAATTAATACTAAGACAATGGAAAAAAATCTTCATACTATGTTAAGATAGTTGTGTGGTGAAAGGAAGACAGGTTTCGAGGGGCTTATGTGTAGTCATGAAACTAATATTATCAACACAATCCCAAAACTATATGTATAGTAGTGTAATGACTAATTGCATTATCTGTTTCACCATTTCTTCTTTTAATTGTGTTTTGATATGAATTTAGTAATTGCATGCTTCCTTTGTTGACACTAGGAATATGCACATGATATTTGTACCTTAAAAAGGTCTAACCAAATGTATACAAGTATATTGGCTTGTAAGAGTAATATAAGGGGATCGTGGAGATTTGGAACTCATGTAATTGCACATGGTTATCATAGGTTGTCAAGATGGATTCTAGAAAATTAATTGATGATGTTAATCATTGCAGCATAAATAATAATGTTGGAACTTTGTAAACTATGATATGTTAGTTTAGGATTATTTTGTGATGTTAATCATTTAAATAATAATGTTGGAACTTTTAAACTAGATATTATGTTAGGTTATTTTTTTACATAAACATTGAAGGAATCAAGTTAATTAATGGTTTATAAAAAAATTCCCTTTGTTTTTTGAAGTGTAATATAGGTGTTACATTTTGGTATCAGAGATGAAGGTTGGAGCTCTTAGAATTAATGTGTCATTATACTAACTGAATATCTTATGTTTTTAATAGAATGGAATGGATATGGGAAGGATGTACCATGAGGAATGAACTATACCATATTATATTGTAGGTTTAGTGGTCTAAAAATTATATAAAACTCTAACAATCCTCCAAAATACCAATAACTAGATATCTTTCTTAGAGAAAATGGTAATGGGTGAAAATGATAAGTTTGAAGACAAAAAATTTGAACTTATTAATAAACAATCAACAAGGGAATTACTTGATTTTTGAATTCACTAATGATGATGGGATTTAGATCTATCTATAAATCCAATGAGGAATTAAACCCAAATATGGGAGATAAAGTAGATGAACATGGATTGTCTATTAAGGAAGTAATGTTTGGAAAATATAGTGGGCTATAACAGATTCTGTAATAAATTCCAACTCGTAAAAAGAAATATTATCATAAGAGCATTAGCTCTTCTTCACCATTAACTTCTAGGAAAATGTCGTGGAAGAAATATGGAAGAAAAATATGATTTGTTAGGAGTAAAAAACTACAGTAAAGCATGTTTGTAAATTTCAGCAAGAAAGAGTAGAACAATGTTGCATGTGGAAAAACTAGACATGGTCAAAAAGGAACTACTAGATGATGTTTCAAGTGGAGTGGTAAGAATGATTCCAAAAAATTTCCTTTCAAGAAGATGAACAAGAAATAGCTGGTGATGTATGTTGCAATGGCTAACGGCCAAGAAAAGGGGACAATTTTTTCTTAACAAAATGCTAGGTAAGATAAGTAAGACTTTTTATTGATGTTTCAAAATAACATTGCATAACTGAGCTATTTATATTTAGTGATTAGCTGAAAAACTAGGTGATAAATCTGAACTCAACCATATGAGAAGAATTATGTCTAAGTTATAGATCTATTCCTATTAATGCAACATTGAATTTGTTTAAATTCATCATCAAATTGTAGTTATACTTAAAATCATTAGAAACTTATGATTTATCACCTAATGTAGATTGTCCCAACACAAATTAATGATTTATTAGTATGAAATAAAAAAAAATACCTAAGAGGTATGTAAAAAACAACAATCCTAAAGTGTCAAAGAAAGGAATAGTTTAAATGATTAAAGTTATCATTGACAATGATTAATTATGAAGATATCTAGAAGATGAAAACCATAGAAATATTTTGGGTAAAAAACAGTTGGAAAAAAGAAAAATAATTGGATGCATTTAAAAAAATTGAGAATTGCACAAGGTATGGTATGGAAAGACAATTGTAACAAGGAAAACAAACATTTTGGGAAAACTTGGTCCAGAATTAAAAAACAATGTTTTCCTTATTTGTTACAATCATATATACTTGTTTTGACTATTTGTTTAGTATAATAAATAATATTGTATATTATGAGTGGTTGTAATGAAAAAAATTATGTCATATTGTTGATTATATGACAGTTTTTTATGGTTAACAGAATGATGCAGCCTAGAATTCACTAGATAATACCCTAGATGCATTGGCACATCACTTGGCCTAGACTGAGCACTCACCTGAAGAGCCCAAAGTTACCAGGTCCCTCTTTAGGGTTGTTGTAGTAGGATGTTAGTGTGATGAAGGAAGAAACATATAGATCATAACTAATCCATCATTCTATAATGCATGCAATATTCAAATCTATGAAAGAAAAAGCTTAAACAATAATCATGATTGAATCAAGAACATGCACTACTCAATTACGCACAGGAATGACACTTAGATTCAACCAATAAATTCCATTTGAGGTGCATAATAGGAATAGATCTATAACTTAGACATAATTCTTCTCATATGGGTGAGTTCCAGATTTATCACCTAGTTTTCAGCTATCACTAAACTATAAAAGAGCTCAGTTATGCAATGGGTATTTTGAAAACATCAATAAAAAGTCGTACTTATCTTACCTAGCATTTTGTTAAGAAAAATTGTCTCCCTTTTCTTGGCCGCACTGAGCCATTGCAACATACATCACCAGCTATTTCTTGTTGCATCTTCTTGAAAGGAAATTTTTTTGGAATCATTCTTACCACTCCACTTGAAACATCATCTAGTAGAGTTCCTTTTGACCATGTCTAGTTTTTCCACATGCAACATTGTTCTACTCTTTCTTGCTGAAATTTACAACAGGCTTTTACGTAGTTTTACTCCTAACAAATCATATTTTATTCCATATTTCTTCCACGACATTTTCCTAGAAGTTAATGGTGAAGAAGAGCTAATGCCTCTTATGATAATATTTCTTTTTACGAGTTGGAATTTATTACAGAATCTGTTATAGCCCACTATATTTTCCAAACATTACTCCTTAATAGACAATCCATGTTCATCTACTTTATCCTCCCTATTTGGGTTTAAGTCCTCATTGGATTTATAGATCTAAATCCCATCATCATAGTGATTTCAAAAATCAAGTAATTCCCTTGTTGATTGATTATTATAAGTTCAAATTTTTTGTCTTCAAACTTATCATTTTTCACCCAGTACCATTTTCTCTAGAAAGATATCTTTATTGGGGTCTTTTTTGGAGGATTGTTGAGTTTTTATATAGATTTTTTAGACCACTAACCACAAATAATCTTGGTATAGTTCATTCCTCATGGTACATCCTTCCCATATCCATTCCATTCTATTAAAAACATAATATATATTCATTAGCATAATGACACAGTTAATTCTAGAGCTCCAAACCTTCATCTCTGATACCAAATGTAACACCTATATTACACTTCAAAAAACAAAGGGAATTTTTGTTATAAACCATTAACTTAACTTGATTCCTTCCATGTTTATCAGCATGTAAAAAAAAACCTCAACAGAATATCTAGTTTACAAAGTTCCAACATGATTATTTATGTTGCAATGATTAACATCATCAATAATTTTCTAGAATCCCATCTTGACAACCTATGATAACCATGTGCAATTACATGAGTTCCAAATCGCCACGATCCCCTTATATACTCTTACAAGCCAATATACTTTGATGACTTTTTGTTTAGACCTTTTTAAGGTACAAAATATCATGTGCATATTCCTAGTGTCAACAAAGGAAGCATGCCAATTACTAAATTCATATCAAAAACACAATTAAAAGAAGAAATGGTGAACAGATAATGCAAGTAGTCATTACACTACTATACATATAGTTTTGGGATGTTATGTGATAAGATTAGTTGTTTCATGACTACACATAAGACCCCTCGAAACCTGTCTTCCTTTCACCACACAACTATCTTAACATAGTATGAAGATTTTTTTCCATTGGTCTTAGTATTAATTTTATAGTTAACCATTTTAATTTATTCATTTTGAATAAGGTATACTTTTCATCTATGGATAGTTAACTAATTTTTCTTTACAGGATTATTGCAATTCACATTAGATGTATTAGTGATCTCGTCAATTCACCAAATAAAGTATATACCTCTTACCTCATGGATCGTCAACTATATTGATCTACGATCATAATTAGGTTTATTCAAGCTCCTGAATTAAACCATTTCATAACATTAGTTAAACATTATTAATCTCATTATAGATAACTAGGTTTATTTAGTTTACCTAAGACAAATATGTTCTAGGCTATCCTAGTTCATGCATTGAAAATGTACCTTTTTAATTGGTTCATATCATCATAACTACCTTCACTTGTGGTACCAATGGAATCAAATATAATATACTGTGAGTACAACTTATCTTTAAAAGTATATGCTACTTCTACAAAAATCCAACAATATGTTTGCTTATTATTACACACATATAAACTAACATATATCATCATGTTTATCTATGCTTAAATTAATTCATATTACTTATCTCTTTTAGTACATTGTTATACTTCCTTGTTTATTTAACTGTCTTTGTTAGGAATTCAATTGATAATAATGACATATGATAATAGTTGTATTATCTTAATCAAACATTAATTCACATGAATAATTTTTGTCAAAAAATGATAAAATGCTTATTTTAAATCACAATCATAATGAAATCAATCATCATATTGCACTGCAATATTCATTCATAATCTACCGTAATTTTGGCACTATAACATTATGTAAAAAAAAAATATATACTGTAAAAATAGAATTAGATATTCATATAATAGAGGTTTAAACATCGTTATTTTAATTACATAATGATATTATAATCAATAACAAACTACAAAAGGTATTTAAATGCCTTATTATATTGCGAAGTAATACTTTTTCCTGTAAAAATATACAAGACATTTATTAATCCATGTACATCAGAACATAACGATCAAGTATATTCTAATCCAATCTTTACCCTTTTCGTATTACTTTTCAAAACCTACAATCTGACAATAATAATTTATACATGGTTAGATCAAAAGAACTGACATGGATTAACAACTCTTTTTCTAGATATTTCGTTATGAAATAATTCAACTAATGTTGATTTAATGGCATTATATCATATATTTTTTAATTAAATTACATGCACTCCATACAGAAAGATCTAATGAAATCAGCTAAGTTTTTTATCCTTGATACTTAGTACCTCATAAATCAGTTTAGTCACATTATGCTGGATTTCACCACATAAAAAGTAAATCACATAAAATAAACAACTTTCTATATTTTCACTTAGCCATTCAAACAAGAAAATTTTCGATCCAAAATTTGTACACAATAATCAAAATAACAATTGAGTGCCTTTTTGAAATCATAAAAAGTGATGAGATATTCCTTTAGAAACACCATTTTCTAATACCAACTTACACATTCCATTAACTATTAAATTGTCATTTTGTATTTACTATCCATTAGATCCATCCATTAATATCCTAATAGTTTGCATTAAAGACATTCAAGATACATTTCATAAGGTTTTATTTCCCAAACAACATTCAACCTAGATCTTTGGCATACAATTGTACCCATCATTCCTAGTTTTTCTACATTAAGGAAATTTACGTAAATCAACCATATATTATCATTCAATATAAATTTTTAACTTCAATCTCTACCAAACAAGACAACCTAGGAATAATGATCACTTGTCAAGTAAACTAACCAAACAGAAACTTGAATAATGAGAAACACTAACAAATCAACTTGGTATTAATTCATGGTTGAGAGAATACAACTCCAGGTCACTACTCATTTGATCTAATAAGTTTATTTTTATTTAGAAGGGGTTGGGTTGGTAGTTTCCATTTATTTATAGCTAAAGACAAGGAGAGAGAAATTTCACTTCAACACATAAATGCAGGTCTATGAAAATTAGGACTATCCATACAAAAACCAATATCACAAATATGATGTTTGGTACCACCATATTGAATCAACAATACCACTTTGATCTCAAAGAGCTCTACCTAGATTGGAAACTATGAGTAGAGTCTACATCCATAAAATAAATAATGAATTCATACTCAGTTTGTATATAGCCATTCACAACATCAAATAAAACAATCAATAAAAATAAAACTTCTTAGTCACCAAGTGGTACTACCACTTTTAAGGTAAAGACCAATATTAAATAGTCACCCAATATGCCAATCAGTAATATCCAATTTAGATAATACAAAATTTGAAAATAAGCATCCATTCAGCAACCTGGCCACGACTTAAGCATGAAAATATTTCCCAATATCATAGTCATCATGTTAAACAATGAAAAACTCACAATAAGGAAACTAAAACAACAAATAAACGATCAAATAGAAAAAGGGTAATCACCCATATCACATGATCTATTCATTCGCATGAAAACTAATAACTAGAATTAGAAAACTCAAACAGAAGCCACCCAATTATTTAAAACAAAAAAATGAGAAAGATGGGTTGTGAATCCATGCCTTTTATTTGAAAGCTTCATCACCAATAACCTAGTAAAACTAGAGGCTTTCTTCACAAGATCAAACAAAAATCATTCAGAAAACTTGAAACTTGAAGACGATACAAACCCCAAATTGGTCTTACATTAAAAACCCATTTTTATTTCACTTTTCTTCCCATATTTTCTATGTATTTTTGGCATGAAGCCCATGCCAAACTCCCAGTTGAGAATAACCTTCATATTTCCTCACATAGCTCGCTAAGAGCCCAAAATAATAAAAAAATAATCAAAAAAAAAATCAAACTTGATGCCATTAGCTTTTAGGAGAAGCTTCACACTTTCCAAAAATGGGTACATGCATTGAATGCATTCCATTCCCTCTAGGTCATGTTCTAGCTCTTTTTCATTTTTGCTATCTCCCTTCTAAAAAGTGGTGTGTGTTTGAAGATGCATGGATTGTCTATAAAAATGTATCACTTATTTCCACTACTTTGTATGGTGGAGTGTATCCATCAATCAATGGTTGGCATTCAACCATTTGTATGGATCTCAAACCGAGTGGTCAAATACTTTCAATTAACAAACATTTAGCTTGTATGGGTCGTTAGTTGACCACATACCAGTAAACCAAACAATTCCATTTGAATATGGTTAAATTAATTTATTTCCATACAAATAAAGACCAATGTATTGGTTGAAGGTGCATACAACCCATCAAACAACCACCACCATTTTTTTAACAATTTACTTACCGTTAAAAAGGATATAACCAAATCAACATAATCATACATGTCAATTAACTCACCATCGTGTCCATCTTACTTACCAATGCATATGGTCTAAGACCATAATATTATTATCTTATTAAACTTGTATATTGCCCTTAAGTTAAAACATTGTTAAATAGATCATTTTCCACAATGGAGTATCAATCAGTCAAAGACAAATGCCAACCAAGAAGCTCAATCCAAATGTATGGTGATCATTTGTTAAATGATAAATACGATACGATCATGCTATAAACATATTAGTAAATAATCCTAATCAAGTAAATTGTATTAACATTTTACAGTAATAAAGATACTTAAAGTTTTACCTTGGAATCTGAAATTTACATGTTCTAATTATAGAACATTTTATGAATGTATGATCACTGATCGTCATAGTATAAAAATGAGTTAGTAACCTTAAACATTCTCCATTATTTTCACATGAAGAATAATATATATAACCATGTATAAATTCAATCATGCTTTGCAAGACATTCTTTCCAGAAAAAAGATGAAAAATATTAATACAGGTACAACAACCAAGTAAAGTATCCAATCATTGAATTATCACACTCAACAAGGTAAGTAATCTCTTAAAACAAATTAAAACAAGAATAGTTATAAATGTTAAGTACTTTATGAACAATTGGATACAAGTGCTATAATGTGGTTGGGCATGTGACTATCGATAGGTGCGTATATCATCTTTTGGGATATACATATGCATGTATAGTTGCATACTCAGCTATGCAATGATTCTTATCACCCTACCATCACAAACCACTTTTCTTTTAACACTTATCTTGTAGAAAAAGAAAATGAAATTGAGGGATGTGACAATCATAGTGGAGAATAAGATGATGTGGAGGAGATATTAAAACTTATTTATATAGTGAGACTCTTCTAGAAAATTTCTCTAATGACTGTAAATGGGGATAAACCTTTGATGAAAGCCTATTAGATCATGTGTGGAAGGAAAAGAGATGAAAATTTGGTATATATGATAGATGATGAAGAGTTGGACCCCCTAAATGTGGAGTACACAGAGGATAACACAAGGTCATTGATACATAGATGAATAGGAACATGTATACCATTTATCGTTAAATACAAAAAAATTAAATATAGAAATAGATGACATGCTTAAAGAAGCAATTATTGGAGATTAATGGAAACAATTCGAGAACACTAAAAACCCCCGGCTATGGTTGTCACCCGTAATTGCACGCAAGTTGGGGGAGTGTGATGCGATCTTGGAGGCGAGGTCGGGGCCAAGGCCCGAGGAAAGCTCGGAGGTACTTGGTAAAAGCCAAAAAGGGTGCGACACCGGGACTTGCCGGGAGGTCACCCATCCCAGTACTACTCTGGCCCAAGCGCGCTTAACTGCGGAGTTCTGATGGGATCCGATGCACAAACTCTGGTATGATCGCACCCGTTATGCGTTGTTTGTCACGCTGTCCTTATGGGAGATGGGTGTAAGCCACCGCGACCATCCACGTAGCCACGGCAGAAGATTGGGTTCCAAGACGGGGATTTGTGCAAGTCTAAGGTACAAGTTCTCTCCATGGTCGTGCCGAGCTCCGAGAAAGAGGTTAGGGATGGTGTTTCCTCTACATGGTTCTTTCTTAAACCTACTCTTTGTGCAGAACACAAGATTTCCTTCCCCTACCAAGATTTGGTTTCCATTCGTAGATGTTAGGAACCCGTGCTCCTACCCTTCTGTTTGCTTCATAGCAGATTAGTTACTTTGGACGCATGTGCTTTGTGAGTCGCCCCTTCGGCATATTTTAACAATCCCACGTGTGCGGGAAGCAGTAGTTTCTTCAGTAGGAATCAGTATATAAGAAGGTGTTGAGGCTAAGTGAAGCTGTAGACACCAAATTTGTGTCTTACGACACCTTGTGACCCGCATCTCATTTCGCAACCTAACCTCATCACCTAAACCTTACACAATTATTTATTAATTACCTTGTAATTGATAAATCCACATCACCTTACCTGCCACCTCATTTTGCCACCTCATCATGACCTAGTCCTAACCCTAAACTAACCTAATTAGACCTATAACTTGGTCCACACCTACACCCATGACTAATGACCCCTTTCTCGCACCCAAACCGCCCTTCTAGTCACTTGACCAAGCCCGCAACTAATCTCTCGGGAGAAAAGCCAGGGAAGGTGGGCTATTTTTACTAAAAATAGCCTACTTTTTCCTTACCGATGCCGGTTCCTACTCGACCGCCGTCGGTTACGTAACCACCATCGGTTCCCTGTAAATGGTCCCCCCAAACCAAAAATAAGCAAGGGGAATTTCATTTTGGAGGAGGGTCGAAGGATTTTTGAATCAAGAGAGATCATTTGGGAGTGATCAAAGGAGTCCAGATCTTCACTTGACCGAGCAGAGACGAGTGGAGAAACCAGAAGAGTTTGCAGCAAAGGAGATCAACTTGCATCTTCGTTAAAAACCAGTAAGTCACATCTTGCATGTCCTCTGTTATAACATTTCTTATGCTTTTGAATCACAAGTCCTCATAAATCCATTCCTGAATCCAGTACCGAGCGTGCCATTTGCATCTAACTATCATTCTTTTTACCTCTCATCACCTCATTTCCTAATATCACCCATAAAACCAGCCTTACAAACAACATAGCTACCCTACAGCACAATCACCCCCACAAAACAACCAACCTACAGATCCTAAACCCTACGACATCGGTTACCACTAACCGGTATCGGTTATCCTGACTACAACCAGAAACCAACCTTTCCCCACCCGTTTCAACAAGATAATTTAATTGATATTTTACAGTCTTTTGTGTTGATTCATATCGACAGGGGAACTGACCACCTTCGAAAGGAAGTTTTATATTTCCTGGGCCCAAGGCAGTTCCCTCATTTATTGTTTAATCAAAATCTTGTGGTCTTGTGTTCTTATTTGCAGGTAGTCCTTCCAAGACAAAAAGGAGTTCTTCATAGTCAAGTTGATCTTCCTCTACGGTACGCACACACCATCTCGACATTCCACAAGTATTCCTCCTAGCCCTAACCTTATCTGTTTCTAAAAGGAATGAAAGGATAGAAGCAACTCTATTCCCCAGAAGCCGAAACATTCCGAGCGAAACATTTTGGCACGCCGGTGCGACCCATTTTGGGTTTCTTTCTTTTCTTGCTTGCTTTCATATAGGGAGTATACTTGTTGTTTTCTTCTTCTAAAAGATATTCACAAGGTTTTATATTATTTTGAATAAAAGAACTTGCTTTGCTTTTACATCTCGCATTAGTGAAAGTCATCTCTTTTGCTTCATTGAATATCATTTCGATTTGGGGTTTAAACACGTGCATTGCATTACTGCTTGCTGTTTTCAATTCTAGTTAACATAGATTAAGTAACAGGTCGTACATGTGGGGGTGATATCCACGGTATCGACAAGAAAATTAATCTTTCTTTCACTGCACAACACATACCGAATCACTTCACAATTAACACAACAGCTCAAAACCCCCCCCTTTTCCGCGGTATTCCTCCACTCGACTTGAGGTAACCTTATACGCCAAACAACTTGACATTTCCCCTACGTCTTTTGTCTTAGGATTGACATCGTTCCGCGTCTTAAAGGCATAAGCCACAATAATTAAAATTAACCCCTAGAGTAGTCTCTGGATTGCGTGTGCATCTTGATTGTTTTTAGTCTGTTTTCTTTTCTCATACCCTGTCTTCTGTGATCACTAATGGACAAGTAATACTAAACGTTGTCTAAAATAAATTAGCAGCCTTTTCCATATCTTGTTGGGCCAGACTTCTTACAACGACATCGGTTACCTGACGGCGTCGGCTTATAGTATAACGACAATCGGGTTACTAGACCGATATCGGTTACCTGTCTTTCCCAACTCCTGACAAACCAGCAACACCAAATTTCACGCAGTCTGAGTTTGTCTTCTTCTGAAGTATGAATTAATTGCATTTTTCAACTTAAAAGTTGCATTTAGGTAAGAATAGATATCAGTTTCCATTTAACATCCATCCAAGGACAATTAAAAAAATCCAAATCAAGAAATAACATTATATTTCCAATTTAGACAAAAAATCAAACTGATATAATTATTAAAATAACACACATGTAATGTATTCAATATTTCATGTCATAATCTGTACATTTGCCAATCCAGCTGATGGGCATAGTTTATATAAAACATCAATACAACTCATGGACAGAAGAATATATTTTCTTCTTTTCACAATTCCTCGAAGAGGAAATCAAAGTAACAATTACAATTCATTTTCAGCTAATCAAGAAGCATCAGAAAACAACCATGTCTTCATTCTAATCAAATTCCATCTGCAAAATGATTTGCACGGGTCAGTTCAATGAACTGAGCATATTAAGCACTTATCCTTAAAATAAGGTGCTTCAACTAACTGTCTCAATAAAAGAACCCTGCTTTTATGAAACGACAGTTAAACATCAATCACGAAATAGGCACAAAAGAAAGATCAGCATAACAACTGAACTATCAAAATATCATCACAATCAGCCAAGGAATAGCTGTCCCGTTTTCCACATAACTGTTACACAAGTCTCAATTTACAATATTTGTAAAGTTAGGAATACAAATAGCTTACTGCATGATATAACACACTGTTATCCTTTTCCACGCCTTTCATTAATAATAAATGCAAAGGATGAAACTAACTGAAATGTAAATCCATTACTTTCCTTTCAGTTCGTGCATCATATTAGATTCCAAGCAATCAAGTACAGACAAGAAAGCAAACAACAATGCATATAGTTGCTCCCATCTAAGCACTAAAAATTCATTATTCACGAATTACCCGATTTCCAACTGAATGAAGAAGAAAAGAATCATTTTTCCAAGTCATTCATTCATATCTCTATTTCTTTCCACATGACTGTCCAAACAATGGAATCCAAACAAGAGACAAATCAAGATAACACTTCAAAGAGAAACTTAAAAAATCCATTCGGAATTCACTTTCCGGCAGAAAGAATGATTTCATTTATAATCAACTTTAAATGAAAACAGGGAAGAATTCATCATCCATATCCATACTTCATTGATCAGACTCATATAAAGATCCGAAACAGGTTAGTACAACATTATGTTCATCCAAGATCAACACAATATAAGGTTGCATGCAATACCATATATTTACCATACTAAAAGAAACCATATTTCTTTCACCGTATGCTAAACAGACAAAGTATTTCAATCATGGCAGTGCAGTCAATTAATCACATGATTTCCTAATCCTAATGAGCATTACTTTATCCCGTTCAAAATAACATTTTATTCATTGTTGTTACATTAAGAAACAATCAACATTCAAATGAAATATAAAGCACAGTAAGCCCCTAATGCTATCTCCAGAATTCAAAAGAAACAAAACAACATTTCCTGTCCTTGACCTTCACTACAGAAAACAATCCAATCTTCTTCGAACTCTTCAAGAATTGTTCAAGAAAAAAGAAACGAACCCAAATCGATCAACTGTTAACTCCAAAAACAAGCATTCTGCCCAATCCCCCCTTTTGGTTGAGTCCAAAATAATATTCAAGATATTTCGGAATGCACCTTCAGTTATCAAATAACTCTTCTGAAGTACCGCATAGGGTGTTAATGCGTAAGCTACGTAAGTCAGATACAGTTAAGACAACCCAAAAACAAGACAAAGAGTTTCCATGCATCACTCTTTCACACATCAATTCAAGTCAAGTTCGCATTCACGAACAGTTCAAAACAGAAGGTCAAACCACATCTACAATGGCGCAATGGAATCATCTTTCCATCACAGCAAGAAGAAAATATAATCATTCCATTGCACAGAATACAAAACAATTTGTAATTTGTCTCTACAGTCCGAACAGGAAAAACCGAACAGTATCAAAAAACACAATAAAACCATCTTATCCTCACAACAAGGGGAAACACAATCCATTAATATGTTTAAGAGGAAAAACAGTTAACTTTTTCTATTCCACAAATACCCAATACGTATCCGTTTATTTCCTATTCAAGAAAGGCACACATGAAAATATTTGCAATTACTTCATTCAAATCGAATTCAAATTCAAACTCATAGATAGAAACCCAAATGCCATTTCATTAAAATCCAAAACAGTTGAAGGAAGAGGATCTGTTTCCTTAAAAATTTCAATAAGAAACAACTTCAAACAACTATTGCTTCTTTCATTTTAGTTCATCAGCAAAAGATCTTATAGTTTCAATAGTGAAAACAACTCAAGTAACCTGTACAGACTCATGATACACAAGACGGATTCCCCATTACTGTCAAACAACCAGCACACGATATGGAGGTATTTCATTCGATAAATACAAGGACAATCAAACTCACGACCAAAACAATGATTCATATTATTTCCAAAATGACAGCAATATAACCCAAACACAGTAATTCGACATTTCCCTCTTTACATGCAAGGCAGTTCCAAGCACAACAGCAAGGAAAACGATTACACTATAAGGAAATGATTAAACATCCTGTTCCACTTCATACAACATGAACAGTGAAAGAAAAATATCTATTTCAAACCACCATACTGTCAAACAACCAATACAGTAATTCATTTTCCAACTCGATTCGTGCAAAAACGCATCAAGGCCGAGCAACCAGAAGCAATTCTTTTTATCATTTCCCAAAGAAAAGAAAGCAAGAACTAACAAAATCCAAGTCAAATCGACTCGACAACAATCACACAATCCAAACCCAAGAGCAGGGTTGTTTTAATGAGACACTTAAACAAAGCAAGAATTTTTTAAAGAGAAGGGCTTAACATGCCTGTAATCTCTTTTCCAAACTCGAAGAAAAACTTCGTTTGCCGCGTTTTTTTCCTTCCACACAGCGACAGCACAAACTCCCAGCACTCCTTTCTTCTTCAGGCTTAGCAACAGCCTAAAAATCTCCAAGAACAGTGTCAAATTCCAAGAGCTGGTTCGACTGAACCAGACCAGAAAAACCAAATGCAGAGCAACTTTGCAAAAGCCAAATCGAACAAAATGAAAAATCAAAATTCCCTCATACACTTTCCAAGGCGAACTGGTCGCGCAAGGACCAAGAAATAATCAATGCAATTAAGGCTCTGCCTTTTCCTTACTTTCCCACGCCACCCGCCACTTGAGTTGGCGAACTCTAAATTTCAAATTCCCATTCCCATGCAAAACTGAATTTGGCTCTATCTCCAATAGATGCCTCCATTTCCTACCTGCCCCGCCAAAACTGGCGCTGTCCACGTATGGACTTTTTATTAAATGCCAATGAATGCCCTTCCCATCCTTATATCCCTTTCCTTCCAAGGGTCTACGCGCACCCTTTTTAGATTAGGATTAGTTTAGGTTGCATAAGTGTTCAACCTAGGTCTTAGTTTAGCCTTAGGTTTTAGGGCTTAGGTTTTTTTCCCCCCTTTTTTTTTTGAATTTAAAAATCCACTTAGGATAATAGTGTAGGATGCATGTTAGGACTTAGGATTAGTTTAGGTTTTAATTTATACTAACCACTAACACTAATCAACTCCTAAACCCAACCTCCATCCAGCCTTCCTACAACAGTTCACGTTAATGCAGAGCAGGACGTTCCGTCCTTTGGATCACGTATCAAGGCCACCCGTGTCCAGGCGGTTCTTGCCTCACGAGGTAGGTTCCCAAGTTCGACAGTACAGGGTTCAAGAATCGAACCCTGTCGTTGGCATCTATGTGCCAGCTGCTCAACCTGCAATCAGGCGTTGCACGCTCATAACAATCCGGGGTTCGGTTCAAGTGTGAATCGACACAGAAATCACAGAGGACCTCAGCATACTTGGATCAATGAATTGATTCAAGGTGTGCTGTCAATCAGTAACGAGAGTATAGCAAGTATACGACAATTTGTCGTCACATTAGCAAACACGCAAGTACAATAATTGCTGTCCTATACAATAAATCACAGCATGCAAGAATCCAAGTTAGCAAACACATTCCTTTAAGATCAGAGTTTATCTCTTAACATGTTTGCTTCATTCCAGCAGTTTATAACAACATGAAAAACATTCACCAAGATAATTTGTAAAATCAGAGTGTTACATTCTTCCCTCCTTAAAGAATCATCGTCCCGATGATCAGATTAAACAATCAAGGAGTTCCTAGGACAAAGTTCAGTTATTGTCCTTTCATTCATAAGTTCATACCAAAAACAGATTCACTCTTAAAAACAAGCGTTTTAAGACAACTGTACAATAGACTAATAATTGTCTAAATTTGGTAGAATTATCAGTTCTTTGAATTTCAAATTCAATTAAACAGGTGTGGAAAAGTAGATCTCATTTCTTCTTCGAGATTTCCCCAAGTTGCACTTCTCTTCGCTGAACTGGTCCCACTGGACCTTACATTGGTTCACTTCGCGATTTCTCAAGTACAAACTGGCGAGTTTCCCAGCACTCGAATGGGCTTAACCACGATTATTCCTGGGTCTTTGGACCTGCAAGGAATTCCAATTTAGCACATGTGATAAATCTGTCACGTATTTCTTAAGCAAAGAAATATGAAAAACATCATGCATTTGAGACAAAGCAGGAGGTAATGCTAGACGATAAGCTACAGGGTTGATTATTTCAACAATTTCAAAAGGTCCCACGTAACGTGAACCACACATTTTGGCGACAACTTGGCAGCCTTGCCAAAAGTTATTGAGCTCTTTTTTTCGGGCTTCACCCGAAGAAAGACCTTCTCGCCCAGTTTATAATGCCTGTCAACCCGCTTCAAGTCTGCATAACTCTTTTGCCTATTGGCAGCCTCCTTTAGATGTTCCCGAATCACTTTGATTTGCTGTTCCATTTCCATAAGGATTTCTGGCCCAATTACCTCTCTGTCCTCAACGCTGTCCCAGCTGACAGGGGTTCTGCATTTTCTTCCATACAATGCTTCAAAGGGCACCATTTTTAAAGAGGCATGATAGGTGTTATTGTAAGCAAATTCTACCAGCGGAAGGTATTCCTCCCATTTATACTGCTGGTCCATGCAATACATCCTTAACATGTCCTCTAAAACCTGATTAACTCTCTCAGTCTGTCCATCCATTTTTGGATGATATGCAGAACTGAAGTTCAATTTAGTCCCCAATGCTGCATTAAGCGTTTGCAAAAACCTTGATGTCATCCTCGGATCTCTGTCCGATATGATTAATTCCGGTATTCCATGCAACCTGAAGATTTCATGTACAAATCTTCTTGCTAGCACTGGTGCATCGTCCTTCAAATTACCAGCAATGAAGTGTGCCACTTTGGTCAATTTGTCGACTACTACCAGGATAATGTCATGCTTATTTCTTGACATAGGCAATCCTTGAACGAAAATCCATCGTTATCACTTGCCATTTATACTGTGGAATGCTGTGGGATACAATAATCCAGCAGGGGTGCATATGTTCCGCTTTAACATGCTGACATTCCAAGCAGTGTGTTACAAACTCTGCCACATCCTTTTTCATTCCCTTCCAAAAATATTGTTTTTAAGATCAGCGAGCATTTTTGTAATGCCAGGGTGTCCAGAAAAAGGTGAATTATGGAATTCAGTTAACAATTTTCCCCCTTAAGTCTTTGCCACAGGTATATACACCCTGTTTTCGAACCTCAGAATTCCTTCATTATCAAAACAGAATCCCTTTATACCTGTTGTCCTGCGGGTCTGCAGCAAGTGCTGATTTGACTTGCTGGAAATAAGGATCTAATTCCAAGGCATCTTTCACCTCATCCTTAAACTGAGTTCTTAACGTGTATAAGAGTAGAGATATGCTTCCTTCGACTCAAGCAGCATCTGCTACCCCGATTTTCTTTTCCTTGCCCTTAATGTAGCTTATATCGAAGTCATACTGAGACAGAAATTCTAACCATCTTCGCTGCCTTGCATTCAGATTTGGCTGGGTAAAAATATACTTCAGCCCCAGATGGTCTGCTTTTTTTAATTCAAAGGGCTTGCCTAAAAGGTAATGCCTCCATATTTGAAGTGCATGAACAAATGGCAGCGAGCTCAAGATCGTGTGGAGCATAGTTCTGTTCATGTAACTTAAGCTTTCTGCTTTCATAAGCGATGACATGGTTATTCTGTAACAGAATACCTCCAAGGCCTTCTCCTGAGGTGTCCGTTACAACCATAAAATCTCCATTTGGATCAGGTACAGTCAAAATAGGTGCTGTAGTTAACTGTTCCTTTAACTTTTTAAAGGCAGATTCACATTTGTCTTGTCCAGACAAATTTCTTTTTTCTTTCTTTTGTAGCGAAGTGATTGGGGGCAGCAATTTTTGAAAAGTCCTTAACGAACTTTCGATAATATCCAGCCAAGCCCATGAAACTCCTCACTTCGTGCACATTCTTAGGTGCAGGCCACTCAGTTATAGCTGTGATCTTTGAAGGGTCAACAGCTATCCCATTTTTTGCTTATAACGTGTCCCAAATAATGCACTTCTGCATCATAAAAGGAACATTTGGACAGTTTGCCATACAACTTCCTCTTTCTTAAGATTTCCAGCACTATCCTGAGATGTTCTTGGTGCTCTTCTGTTTAGAGTATATAAGAAATTCTTCTAAGATAACAACGCACAAACTATGTCTAGATATTCTTCGAAAAATATTGTTCATTAGGTTCATGAAGGCGGCAGGTGCATTAGTCAGCCCAAAAGGCAACACCGTGAACTCATAATGCCCGTACCTCGTTCTAAAAGCTGTTTTATGAATATCTTCTTCCTTTATTCTCAGCTGATGGTACCCTGATCGAAGATCTATTTTTGAATAAACTGATGCTCCTCGCATCTGATCAAACAGATCATGAATCCTAGGAAGTGGGTATCGATTTTTGATAGTTGCTTTGTTCAACATCCTGTAATCAATGCACAGCCTCAAAGTGCTATCCTTTTTCTTTACGAAAATTACTGGCGCTCCCCAAGGTGAGACGCTCGGTCTGATCAGCCCCTTAGTCAGAAGTTCTTGTAACTGAACCTTCAGCTCTACCAACTCAATGGTAGTCATTCTATAAGGTGCCTTAGATATGGGTTCCGTTCCTGGTTTGATCTCTATTGCGAAGTCAAACTCACGTTTGGGCGGAAGACCCGGTAATTCCTCCGGAAATACATCACGGAAATCCCTCAACAATGGATATCTTTCCATGAAATCATTATCTTATTCTGCATTTTCTATCATTTTTACTGCATACAAAGTGCAGCCTCTGTTTTTAGCCCTCTTTAGTTGCATAGCCGTCAGTTTCCTAACTGCAACTTCCCATTTTACACCTTGAATGACTGCTGCTTTCTGCAGGTCATCAAGGCAACAAATTTGTTTTTCATAACAGTCAACCTTTGCCTTATGTTCAGCCAACCAGTTAACTCCAATAATGATATCATATGATCCTAGAGGAGTGACATACAAGTTAACTTCGGTGGAGAAACCAGGCAGATCAAGAATTGCCCCAAAAAGGCACATTTCGACTGTATGGACAGCATTATTCCCATAATGTACTGTCCACATTTTATCCATTCTTGCAGCCTTTCTTTTTAATTTCATAGCAAGTTTAGCAGAAATAAAAAATTCTGTAGCTCCAGTATCAAAAAGTATAACTACAGGTGTACCAAATAACTTACCCGTAACTTCTATGGGTGTCACTTGCTTTTCAGCTTGTCTGTTAGCCACTGCAGCATGTATCTTATGCTACTGTCCGCGATCATCCTTCTTCAGAGGACAGTGATTCTCATAGTGGTCCTTTCCACAGTTGAAGCATCCTCCAGCTGGCCCTTTTCTAGGCTCAAATTTGTTACCAGCCTTGAAGTTATCATTCTGGCTTCCATAGGACTTCTGTCTAATGCCATTAACTTTTGTGAAGCTATTCCGCACACTATTTACAGGTCTGTTCATCACAGGTTTCTTGTTGTTATCTACAACAATTTTGTTTTTCACACCAAACCTTTTCCAAGGTCCCCTTTTTGGTGCAAGAGACGAAGAAGGATTGGGAATCTTCTTCCTTATCTCTTCCCTGTGGGCAGATATTGCCCTCAATTTCTATTCCTGTCTGATTACCTTTTCGACAACTCCATCCATGGTGGTTGGGCCGTGGACATCCACTTCGCCACCAATGATGGGATTCAGTCCCATTATGAATTTCCGTATTCTGAACTTCTCGTCAGCTTGGTACTACGGCACATACTTAAGGAGTTTAGTAAACCCCTCCCAGTATTCCATCACCGACAGCCTTCCTTGCGACCAGTTCTGAAATTCAGTCATTTTCCTATCAAAATAGAGTTGAGGCAGCCATCGTTGCCTAAAATAACCCTTAAATTGATCCCAAGTTATGTCTGATTTGACAATATTCAGCTCAACCTTACGGTTGTCCCACCATGATGATGCTTCATGAGAAAGCTGATATGCTCCCCATATCGCTTTAGTCTCTTCAGAGAAGTTTCTTATCGCAAAGTATTTCTCCATTTCACTGAGCCAGTTCTCAGCTCCATCCCCAAGAGTTATTCCATCAAACTTTGGAGGACTTATTCTCTTTATATCATTTGTAAGTTCAGCTGCTAATCTTGCCCTTTTATTTTCAGGGGGATTAGGACAATTACATTATTATCATCAACACCCGGATTCCCTCCGTTGATGTTGTCCACAGGAGGCAGCTGATCATTTATTTCAGCTTCATTCTCCTCCTCTTCATTGCCCATTGACTGCTATTCCAGTACAGTCAAACGATCCCTCGTATCAAGTAGGGCAGCAAGGATTTCATCCAGCTTTTGGGCAGTTGCTGCTTCTCCACCCTGTAACGGGTTATTCGTAGCATTCCCTCTTGTCTTGACCATTTTCTGTTCAATAAGAAAATGTAAACCTTATTAATATCGTGGACTCATTAGGTCCAAGAGCTGCAACCTTCAGCTCTGATACCAAGATGTAACATCCCCATTTTAAAATACCAGAACAAGGTAATATATATATATTTTATAACGTTCTCTATTATGAATTACAAAATTCAAACACACGTTCAAGTTTTAATAATTGTTCTCTGCCCAAACAACACAGTTTGGATCACACAATTTCTTTTTAAAACGAATGTTCCCTGTTCGCATATTTTCAATATGGAACACACATTCAATGTCATTCAATCTTATAACAGATTCTATATGCTGCTGTAAATGACTCGAGGAACTGCCGATCTTCCATTTTCATGGCTTGGAGTTTCAACGATCCTTCATTTCATGACTCGGCAACAACCGATCCTTCATGTTCATGACTCGGCAACAACCGATCCTTCATGTTCGTTTATGCATGGTATATTATATATACCTGTTCTCATAACCGTTTCCGGTTATTGAAGTGATCCATTTAAGAAGCCTATTTGAATATCTGTTACTGATATTCATCTGACATCCTGCATCTTAAATTAAGTGATAAGGACAACGCAACCAACAATTGCGATACTTTGGCCAAATATTTTCACATACTTTACATGATCATATTCCTGGATGTGATACACATCAACGGAATACGTCCTTCACTTCACTTCACCTGTTATCTAGAATGGTCTTTCCTGGTTCCTACCAGTCCTCTTTGTTAAGGTTAGTTTAAACTTCCAATTACAGTTAGTAATATGAACGAATATAGGAAGACACTCCTAGTAACTAAAGATACGCAGACATACAGTGTCGTTTCCCCACGACCCCGTGTGTCTAGTTATCTTTAGTATTCCAGAGTCACTCCGTATACCAGATCATACTCCTATCCCCTGTCCATAGTTACACCTTCAGCCTATGTACTCTTGATGTTTTAATTCGGGAGGGCATTGTAATATGTCAGTTGCAACAGTGTGTCGTCATGAAGACCCCGTCTTCATGGAGACACCTTGCTGTAGCTGGCGTATGCCAATGTCCTACAGAATTCTCCCATCGAGAATACACATCCTGCTCAAGTGCTTAGGATACGATTTAATAATTAAAATCAACTTTCAGCATCCACGCTGATCCCTTGATCCTCGTTTCCGTTACAGTTGTATAGGGCTAAGAGGGACTAAACCGTCCATTAGCTTGCTATGCATCTTCTCCTTCGTGTCGAAGGGCTACATTTCCCTACTTGGTTCACTTCTTAATCATTGGATTAAGCAGTCCGTACCGACAGACGTGATAAGTTTAACCTATTAAACTTAGCCAAGATTTTCCAACTGCAACTAAATTCAGAATTCTAACTTATTAGACGTCATTTAAACGAGGTCTAATTTCCAAGAAATGTATTCATTTGTTCTCCTTAACGTTATATGGTTAAGGTCCATTAGTTTTGGATATACTTATCCTATATCTTTTATTCTGAATTTAACACACGAGATTATTAATGGAGCTCGAAAGCGAAGTTTGATTACTCCGAAGTTTAATTGGTATTCCTTAGCTCCTAAGCTAATCCCGAATACCTTCCAATTATGGAATCATATTCTTCCTAATCCTTATAATGTCAATCAAAAATTCATCTTTACCCAAGTATGAATTAATTGCATTTTTCAACTTAAAAGTTGCATTTAGGTAAGAATAGATATCAGTTTCCATTTAACATCCATCCAAGGACAATTAAACAAATCCAATCAAGAAATAACATTATATTTCCAATTTAGACAGCGAAATCAAACTGATATAATTATTAAAATAGTACACATGTAATTGGATTCAATATTTCATGACATAATCTGTACATTTTCCAATCCAGCTGATTGGGCATAGTTTATATAAAACATCAATACAACTCATGGACAGAAGAATATATTTTCTTCTTTTCACAATTCCTCGAAGAGAAATCAAAGTAACAATTACAATTCATTCTTCAGTTAATCAAGAAGCATTAGAAAACAGCCATGTCTTCATTCAAATCAAATCCCATCTGCAAAATGATTTGCACGGGTCAGTTCAATGAACTGAGCATATTAAGCACTTATCCTTAAAATAAGGTGCTTCAACTAACTGTCTCAATAAAAGAACCCTGCTTTTATGAAACGACAGTTAAACATCAATCACGAAATAGGCACAAAAGAAAGATCAGCATAACAACTGAACTATCAAAATATCATCACAATCAGCCAAGGAACTACTGTCTCGTTTCCACATAATCATTACAAGTATCAATCCACAATATTTGTAAAGTTATGAATACAAGTAGCTTACTGCATATATAACATGCAGTTATCCTTTCCACGTCTTTCATTAATAATAAATGCAAAGGATGAAACTAACTGAAATGTAAATCCATTACTTTCCTTTCAGTTCGTGCATCACATTAGATTCCAAACAATCAAGTACAGACAAGAAAGCAAACAACAATGCATATAGTTGCTCCCATCTAAGCACTATAAAAATTCATTATTCATGAATTACCGATTTCCAACTGAATGAAGGAAGAAAATCTCATTTTTCCAAGTAATTCATTCATACCTCTATTTCTTTCCATATGACTGTCCGAACAAGGGAATCCAAACGAGAGACAAATCAAGATAACAGTTCAGAGTGAAACTTACAAAATCCATTCAGAATTCACTTTCTGGCAGTAAGAATGATTTCATTTATAATCAGCTTTAAATGAAAACAGGGAAGAATTCATCATCCATATCCATACTTCAATTGAGTCAGACTCATATAAAGATCCGAAACAGGTTAGTACAACATTATGTTCATCCAAGATCAAACAATATAAGGTTGCATACCATATATTTACCATACTTAAAAGAAACCATATTTCTTTCACCGTATGCTAAACAGACAAACAGTATTTCAATCATGCAGTCAATTAATCACATGATTTCCTAATCCTATGAGCATATCCCGTTCAAAATAACATTTTATTCATTGCTGTTACCTACAGCAAATTCAATTATAAAGCACAGTAAGCCCCTAACGCTATCTCCAAAATTCAAAAGCAACAGAGAACATTTCCTGTCCTTGACCTTCACTAAGAAAACAATCATCTTCTTCGAACTCTTCAAGAATTGTTCAGAAGAAAAGAAAACACCCAAATCGTGCTTACTGCCAACAAGCATTCTGCCCGAATCCCCCCTTTTGGTTGAGTCCAAAATAATATGCAAGACTTCGGAATGCAATATTCAGTTATCAATAACTCTTCTGAAGTAAACCCGTATAGGGTGTTAAATACGTAAGTCAGATACAGTTAAGACAACCCAAACAACAAGACAGAGTTTCCATGCATCACTTCTTCGCACAGCAATTCATAGTCAAGTTCACATTCACGAACAGTTCAAAACAGAAGGTCAAACCACATCTACATGGCGCAATGGAATCATCTTTCCATCACAACAAGAAGAAAATATAACCATTCCTT
This sequence comes from Taxus chinensis, assembly GCA_019776745.2. Lineage (NCBI taxonomy): Eukaryota > Viridiplantae > Streptophyta > Pinopsida > Cupressales > Taxaceae > Taxus > Taxus chinensis. The sequence continues at coordinate 98,279,341 of CM034155.1, forward strand.
GCACAGAATAAAAAACTAATTTGTAATTGTGTCTACAGCCCGAACAAGAAAACCGAACAGTATCAAGAAAACACAATAAAACCATCTTATCCTCATAGTGAGGGAAACACAATCCATTAATATGTTTAAGAGGAAAAACAGTTAACTTTTCTTATTCCAAAAATACCCAATACGTATCCGTTTATTTCTTATTCAAGAAAGGCACAGCAATGAAAATATTGCAATTACTTCATTCAAATCAAATTCAAATACTCATAGAAAACCCAAATGCCATTTTCTATGTTTTGAGGGTTTGCTACGACCTCTTCGTTTTTTACACGTTCGCCCCGAAATTCACACATGCTCTTCCTCTCACTATTCTACCCCTTTTACCCTCAAGGAAACAATTTCCAGTTCTTATCGTTACAACCCCCGAATCACATTTTTCCTCCATTCAAGCTGCCTAGAAAGCGCCAAAAACCCCGTTCAAGTCCATTATCCTCGTTTTCTTCATCTCAAATCCCGAATTGCCATTACTAAACGTGTTTTAGAAAGCGTTTTCCTATCCATTGCAAAAGACTTTATTTTAGAAAAAAAACACTAAAAACCCTCGGCTATGGTTGTCACCCGTAATTGCACGCATGTTGGGGGAGTGCGATGCGATCTTGGAGGCGAGGTCGGTGCCAGATCGCAGGCAAGGTCCGAGGAAAGCTCGGAGGTACTTGGTAAAAGCCAAAAAGGGTATGACACCGGGACTTCCCGGGAAGTCACCCATCCCAGTACTACTCTGGCCCAAGCGCGCTTCAATCCAGAGTTCCGATGGGATCCGGTGCACAAACGTTGGTATGATCACACCCGTTATGAGTTGTTTGTCACGCTGTCCTTATGGGAGATGGGTGTAAGCCACCGCGACCATCCACGTAGCCACGACAGAAGATTGGGTTTCAAGACGGGATTTGCAGAAGTCTTCTCTCTATGGTCGTGCCGAGCTCCGAGAAAGAGGTTAGGGATGGTGTTTCCTCTACACGGTTCTTTCTTAAACCTACTCTTTGTGTAGAACAGAGGATTTCCTTCCCCTACCAAGATTTGGTTTCCATTCGTAGATGTCAGGAACCTGTGTTCCTACCCTTCTGTTTGCTTCATAGCAGATTAGTTACTTTGGACGTATGTGCTTTGTAATTCGCCCCTTCGGCATATTTTAACAATCCCACGTGTGTGAGAAGCAGTAGTTTCTTTAGTAGGAATCAGTATATAAGGTGGTGTTGAAGCTCAGTGAAGCATCCACGACTATATTGTGTTGCGCTTGCTCAAAGGAGGTTGCCCCCTCGAAGAGGCCTGCGATTCAATATCATTTCGAGATCTTTTGTTTTAGCGGCTCGTTGCAAGTTGTTTGCATTTCTAGTTGCATTACTGTGGTTGGTGAAATATTGTTGCAGGGTCTCCACGTCTGGTATCAAAGCTATTTCCACGGCCAATTTTTTGTTCCTCTCTCTTCAGATACTCGCGGTGATCCAATTCTACACATCGGACGCTCTCCCCTCACCCAGCCGGGATCTTGGTGATCAGAAAGTGGTCCAGATCTTGTTGCATTCTATTCTGCAGATCTGGACTGAAGTTGTGGGCTGTGCCATTTCCAACAACTTTGCATTCCATTCGCATTGTGTTACCGTGCCAGCCGATTTCGAGTAGAAACCAGATGACCATTTTACAGGTAAATAACAAGGATTGCAGACATCCAGCGCCAGGAGAAGGAAAATAACAAGCACTCGTAAACTTGGCACGGGCATTAGCTAGAGCGAGGCAACCTTGAAAGTTGCAGGCGGCTGTCCCCATCTCCGAGCCAGAAGCTTCAGAAATCATCCTTCATCGTTTGCTGGTGACCTTTCCTCCTTGTTCTGCATGTAGGATCTTCGGTGGGTGCTTAACAATGCCCCTGTTCACGGATGCGGCCAGGGTTTCAAAATCGCACGAGCCGTAGGAAATTCGGTATTTTAGCCATATCATCCATACACTAGTTCCGTTTTCGCTGAAACTTTCCCAGAACACCCGAAATCCCCGTCCCCGCGTTTCATGCATTGAGGATCCGAGACCCGGTTCCGCTCCTGTCACTCAGAAATCGCCATTTTCTATGTTTTGAGGGTTTGCTATGACCTCTTTGTTTTTTACCCGTTCGCCCCGAAATTCGCACACGCTCTTCCTCTCACTATTCCGCCCCTTTTACCCTCAAGGAAACAATTTCCAGTTCTTATCGTTACAGCCCCCGAATTGCATTTTTCCTCCATTCAAGCTGCCTAGAAAGCGCCAAAAACCCCGTTCAAGTCCATTATCATCATTTTCTTCATCTCAAATCCCGAATTGCCATTACTAAACGTGTTTTAGGAAGCATTTTCCTATCCATTGCAAAATACTTTTTATTTTAGAAAAAAAACACTAAAAACCCCCGGCTATGGTTGTCACCCGTAATTGCACGCAAGTTGGGGGAGTGCGATGCGATCTTTGAGGCGAGGTTGGCGCCAGATCGGAGGCAAGGTCCGAGGAAAGCTCGGAGGTACTTGGTAAAAGCCAAAAAGGGTGTGACACCGGGACTTCCCGAGAGGTCACCAATCCCAGTACTACTCTGGCCCAAGCGCGCTTAACTGCGGAGTTCCGATGGGATCCGATGGACAAACGCTGGTATGATCACACCTGTTATGAGTTGTTTGTCACGCTGTCCTTATGGGAGATGGGTGTAAGCCACCGCGACTATCCACGTAGCCACGGCAGAAGATTGGGTTTCAAGATGGGATTTGTGCAAGTCTTCTCTCTATGGTCATGCCGAGCTCCGAGAAAGAGGTTAGGGATGGTGTTTCCTCTACACGGTTCTTTCTTAAACCTACTCTTTGTGTAGAACAGAGGATTTCCTTCCCCTACCAAGATTTGGTTTCCATTCGTAGGTGTCAGGAACCCTTGTTCCTACGCTTCTGTTTGCTTCATAGCAGTTTAGTTACTTTGGACGCATGTGCTTTGTGAGTCGCCCCTTCGGCATATTTTAACAATCCCACGTGCGCGGGACGCAGTAGTTTCTTCAGTAGGAATCAGTATATAAGAAGGTGTTGAGGCTCAGTGAAGCATCCACGAATATATTGTGTTGCGCTTGCTCAAAGGAGGTTGCCCCCTCGAAGAGGCCTACGATTCAATATCATTTCGAGTTCTTTTGTTTTAGCGGCTCGTTGCAAGTTGTTTCCATTTCTAGTTGCATTATTGTGGTTGGTGAAATAGTGTTGCAGGGTCTCCACGTCTGGTACCAAAGTGATTTCCACGGCCAATTTTTTGTTCCTCTCTCTTCAGATACTCGCGGCGATCCAATTCTGCACATCGCACGCTCTCCCCTCGCCCAGCCAGGGATCTTGGTGATCAGAAAGTGGTCCAAATCTTGTTGCATTCTGTTTTGCAGATCTGGGCGGAAGTTGTGGGCTGTGCCGTTTCCAGCAACTTTGCATTCCATTCGCATTCTGTTACTATGCCAGCCAATTTTGGGTAGAAACCAGATGACCGTTTTACAGGGAAATAACAAGGATTGCAGACATCCAGCGCCAGGAGAAGGAAAATCACAAGCACTCCTAAACATGGCACGGGCATTAGCTAGAGCTAGGCAACCTTGAAAGTTGCAGGCGGCTGTCCCCATCTCCGAGCCAGAAGCTTCAGAAATCATCCTTCATCGTTTGCTCGCGACCTTTCCTCCTTGTTCTCCGCGCAGGATCTTCGGTGGGTGCTTCACAATGCCCCTGTTCACGAATGCGGCTAGGGTTTCAAAATCACACGAGCCATAGGAAATTCAGTATTTTAGCCATATCTTTCCTACAATAGTTCCGTTTTCCCTGAAACTTTCCCGGAACACGCGAAATCTTCGTCCCCGCGTTTCATGCTTTGAGGATCCGAGACCCGGTTCCGCTCCTATCACTCATAAATCGCCATTTTATATGTTTTGAGGGTTTGCTATGACCTCTTTGTTTTTTACCCGTTCGCCCCGAAATTCGCACACGCTCTTCCTCTCACTATTCCGACCCTTTTACCCTCAAGGAAACAATTTCCAATTCTTATCGTTACAACCCCCGAATCACATTTTTCCTCCATTCAAACTACCTAGAAAGCGCCAAAAACCCCGTTCAAGTCCATTATCCTTGTTTTCTTCATCTTAAATCCCGAATTTCCATTACTGAACATGTTTTAGAAAGCGTTTTCCTATCCATTGCAAAAGACTTTTTATTTTAGAAAAAAAACACTAAAAACCCCTGGCTATGGTTGACACCCGTAATTGCACGCATGTTGGGGGAGTGCGATGCGATCTTGGAGGCGAGGTCGGCGCCAGATCGCAGGCAAGGTCCGAGGAAAGCTCGGAGGTACTTGGTAAAAGCCAAAAAGGGTATGACACCGGGACTTCCCGGGAAGTCACCCATCCCAGTACTACTCTGGCCCAAGCGCGCTTCACTCCAGAGTTCCGATGGGATCCGGTGCACAAACGTTCGTATGATCGCACCCGTTATGAGTTGTTTGTCACGCTGTCCTTATGGGAGATGGGTGTAAGCCACCGCGACCATCCACGTAGCCACGACAGAAGATTGGGTTTCAAGACGGGATTTGCGTAAGTCTTCTCTCTCTGGTCGTGCCGAGCTCCGAGAAAGAGGTTAGGGATGGTAATTCCTCTACACGGTTCTTTCTTAAACCTACTCTTTGTGCAGAACATAGGATTTCCTTCCCCTACTAGGATTTGGTTTCCATTCGTAGATGTCAGGAGCCCGTGTTCCTACCCTTCTGTTTTCTTCATAGCAGATTAGTTACTTTGGGCGCATGTGCTTTGTGAGTCGCCCCTTTGGCATATTTTAACAATCCCACGTGTGCGGGAAGTAGTAGTTTCTTTAGTAGGAATCAGTATATAAGGTGGTGTTGAGGCTCAGTGAAGCATCCACGAATATATTGTGTTCCGCTTGCTCAAAGGAGGTTGCCCACTCGAAGAGGCCTGCGATTCAATATCATTTCGAGTTCTTTTGTTTTAGTGGCTCGTTGCAAGTTGTTTCCATTTCTAGTTACATTACTGTGGTTGGTGAAATAGTGTTGCAGGGTCTCCACGTCTGGTGCCAAAGCTATTTCCATGGCCAATTTTTTGTTCCTCTCTCTTCAGATACTCGCGGCGATCCAATTCTACACATCGCACGCTCTCCCATCACCCAGCCGGGATCCTGGTGATCAAAAAGTGGTCCAGATCTTGTTGCAGTCTGTTCTGCATATCTGGGCGGAAGTTGTGGGCTGGGCTGTGCCGTTTCCAGCAACTTTGCATTCCGTTCGCATTCTATTACCGTGCCAGCGGATTTCAGGAATAAACCAGATGACCGTTTTACAGGGAAATAACAAGGATTGCAGACATCTAGCGCCAGGAGAAGGAAAATCACAAGCACCCCTAAACTTGGCACGGGCATTAGCTAGAGCCAGGCAACCTTGAAAGTTGCAGGCGGCTGTCCCCATCTCCAAGCCAGAAGCTTGTGAAATCATCCTTCATCGTCTGCTCGGGACCTTTCCTCCTTGTTCTGCGTGCATGATCTTCGGTGGGTGCTTGACAATGCCCCTGTTCACAGATGCGGCCAGGGTTTCAAAATCTCACGAGGCACCGGAAATTTGGTATTTTAGACATATCTTTCGTGCACTAGTTCCATTTTCCCTGAAACTTTCCCGGAACACCCGAAATCCCCGTCCCCGCGTTTCATGCGTTGAGGATCCGAGACCCGGTTCCGCTCCTGTCACTCAGAAATCGCCATTTTCAATGTTTTGAGGGTTTTCTATGACCTCTTCGTTTTTTACCCGTTCGCCCAGAAATTCGCACACGCTCTTCCTCTCACTATTCCGCCCCTTTTACCCTCAAGGTAACAATTTCCAGTTCTTATCGTTACAGCCCCCGAATCACATTTTTCCTCCATTCAAGCTGCCTAGAAAGCGCCAAAAACCCCGTTCAAGTCCATTATCCTCGTTTTCTTCATCTCAAATCCTGAATTGCCATTACTGAACATGTTTTAGAAAGCGTTTTCCTATCCATTGCAAAAGACTTTTTATTTTAGAAAAAAAGCACTAAAAACCCCCGGCTATGGGTGTCACCCGTAATTGCACGCAAGCTGGGGGGAGTGCGATGCGATCTTGGAGGCGAGGTCAGCGCAAGATCGGAGGCAAGGTCCGAGGAAAGCTCGGAGGTACTTGGTAAAAGCCAAAAAGGGTGCGACACCGGGACTTCCTAGGAGGTCACCCATCCCAGTACTACTCTGGCCCAAGCACGCTTAACTGCAGAGTTCCGATGGGATCCGGTGCACAAACGCTGGTATGATCGCACCCGTTATGAGTTGTTTGTCACGTTGTCCTTATGGGAGATGGGTGTAAGCCACCGCGACCATCCACGTAGCCATGGCAGAAGATTGGGTTTCAAGACGGGATTTGCACAAGTCTTCTCTCTGTGGTCGTGCCGAGCTCCGAGAAAGAGGTTAGGGATGGTGTTTCCTCTACACGGTTCTTTCTTAAACCTACTCTTTGCGCAGAACAGAGGATTTCCTTCCCCTACCAAGATTTGTTTTCCGTTCGTAGATGTGAGGAACCCGTGTTCCTACCCTTTTGTTTGCTTCATAGCAGATTAGTTACTTTGGATGCATGTGCTTTGTGAGTCACCCCTTCGGCATATTTTAAATATCCCACGTGTGCGCGAAGCAGTAGTTTCTTCAGTAGGAGTCAGTATATAAGGTGGTGTTGAGGTTCAGTGAAGCATCCACGAATATATTGTGTTGCGCTTGCTCAAAGGAGGTTGCCCCCTCGAAGAGGCCTGCGATTCAATATCATTTCGAGTTCTTTTGTTTTAGCGGCTCGTTGAAAGTTGTTTCCATTTCTAGTTGCAGGGTCTCCACGTCTAGTGCCAAAGCGATTTCCACGGCCAATTTTTTGTTCCTCTCTCTTCAGATACTCGCGGCGATCCAATTCTGCACATCGCACGCTCTCCCCTCGCCCAGCCGGGATCCTGTGATCAGAAAGTGGTCCAGATCTTGTTGCATTCTGTTCTGTAGATCTGGGCGGAAGTTGTGGGCTGTGCCGTTTCCAGCAACTTTACATACCGTTAGCATTCTATTACCGTGCCAGCGGATTTCGGGTAGAAACCAGATGACCGTTTTACAGGGAAATAACAAGGATTGCAGACATCCAGCGCCAGGAGAAGGAAAATCACAAGCACTTCTAAACTTGGCACGGGCATTAGCTAGAGCCAGGCAACCTTGAAAGTTGCAGGCGGCTGTCCCCATCTCCGAGCCAGAAACTTAAGAAATCATCCTTCATCGTCTGCTCACGACCTTTCCTCCTTGTTCTGTGTGCATGATCTTCGGTGGGTGCTTGACAATGCCCCTGTTCACGGATGCGGCCGGGGTTTCAAAATCGCACGAGGCACAGGAAATTCGGTATTTTAGCCATCTCTTTCGTGCACTAGTTCCTTTTTCCCTGAAACTTTCCTGGAACACCCGAAATCCCCGTCCCCGCGTTTAATGCGTTGAGGATCCGAGACCCGGTTCCGCTCCTGTCACTCAGAAACCGCCATTTTCAATGTTTTGAGGGTTTGCTATGACCTCTTCGTTTTTTACCCATTTGCCCCGAAATTCGCACATGCTCTTCCTCTCACTATTTCGCCCCTTTTACCCTCAAGGAAACAATTTCCAGTTCTTATCGTTACAGCCCCCGAAGCGCATTTTTCCTCCATTCAAGCTGCCTATAAAGCACCAAAAACCCCGTTCAAGTCCATTATCCTTGTTTTCTTCATCTCAAATCCCGAATTTCCATTACTGAACGTGTTTTAGAAAGCGTTTTCCTATCCATTGCAAAAGACTTTTTATTTTAGAAAAAAAACACCAAAAACCCCCGTCTATGGTTGTCACCTGTAATTGCACGCAAGTTGGGGGGAGTGCGATGCGATCTTGGAGGCAAGGTCCGAGGAAAGCTCGCAAATACTTTGTAAAAGCCAAAAAGGGCGCAACATCGGGACTTCTCGGGAGGTCACCCATCCCAGTACTACTCTGGCCCAAGTGCGCTTAACTACGGAGTTTCGATGGGATTCGGTGTACAAACGCTGGTATGATCGCACCCGTTATGAGTTGTTTGTCACGATATCCTTATGGGAGATGGGTGTAAGCCACTGCGACCATCCACGTAGCCAGGCAAAAGATTGGGTTTCAAGACGGGATTTGCGCAAGTCTTCTCTCTGTGGTTGTGCCGAGCTCCGAGAAAGAGGTTAGGGATGGTGTTTCCTCTACACAGTTCTTTCTTAAACCTACTCTTTGTGCAGAACAGAGGATTTCCTTCCCGTACCAAAATTTGGTTTCCATCCGTAGATGTCAGGAACCCGTGTTCCTACCCTTCTGTTTGCTTCATAGCAGATTAATTACTTTGGACGCATGTGCTTTGTGAGTCGCCCCTTCGGCATATTTTAACAATCCCACGTGTGCGGGAAGCAGTAGTTTCTTCAGTAGGAATCAGTATATAAGGTTGTGTTGAGGCTCAGTGAAGCATCCACGAATATATTGTGTTGAGCTTGCTTAAAGGAGGTTGCCCCCTCGAAGAGGCCTGCGATTCAATATCATTTCGAGTTATTTTGTTTTAGCGGCTCGTTGCAAGTTGTTTCCATTTCTAGTAGCAGGGTCTCCACATCTGGTTCCAAAGCGATTTCCACGGCCAATTTTTTGTTCCTCTCTCATCAGATACTCGCGGCGATCCAATTCTGCACATTACACGCTCTCCCCTCGCCCAGCCGGGATCCTGTGATCAGAAAGTGGTCCAGATCTTGTTGCATTCTGTTCTGCAGATCTGGGCGGAAGTTGTGGGCTGTGCCATTTCCAGCAACTTTGCATTCCGTTCGCATTCTGTTACCGTGCCAGCGGATTTCGGGTAGAAACCAGATGACCGTTTTACAGGGAAATAACAAGGATTGCAGACATCCAGTGCCAGGAGAAGGAAAATCACAAGCACTCCTAAACTTGGCAGGGGCATTAGCTAGAGCCAGGCAACCTTGAAAGTTGCAGGCGGCTGTCCCCATCTCCGAGCAAGAAGCTTAAGAAATCATCCCTCATCGTCTGCTCGCGACCTTTCCTCCTTGTTCTGCGTGCATGATATTCGGTGGGTGCTTGACAATGCCCCTGTTCATGGATGCGGCCGGGGTTTCAAAATCACACGAGGCACAAGAAATTCGGTATTTTAGCCATATCTTTCGTGCACTAGTTCCGTTTTCCCTGAAACTTTCTTGGAACACCCGAAATCCCCGTCCCCGCGTTTCATGCGTTGAGGATCCGAGACCCGGTTCCGCTCCTGTCACTTAGAAATCGCCATTTTCAATGTTTTGAGGGTTTGCTATGACCTCTTCATTTTTTACCCGTTCGCCCCGAAATTCGCACACGCTCTTCATCTCACTATTCCGCCCATTTTATCCTCAACGAAACAATTTCTAGTTGTTATCATTACAGCCCCCGAATCACATTTTTCCTCCATTCAAGTTGCCTAGAAAGAGCCAAAAACCCCGTTCAAGTCCATTATCCTCGTTTTCTTCATCTCAAATCCCAAATTGCCATTACTGAACGTGTTTTAGAAAGCGTTTTCCTATCCATTGCAAAAGACTTTTTATTTTAGAAAAAAAGCACTAAAAACCCCCGGCTATGGTTGTCACCCGTAATTGCACGCAAGTTGGGGGGAGTGCGATGCGATCTTGGAGGCGAGGTCGGCGCAAGATCGGAGGCAAGGTCCGAGGAAAGCTCGGAGGTACTTGGTAAAAGCCAAAAAGGGTGCGACACCGAGACTTCCCAGGAGGTCACCCATCCCAGTACTACTCTGGCCCAAGCGCGCTTAACTGCGGAGTTCCGATGGGATCCGGTGCACAAACGCTGGTATGATCGTACCCGTTATGAGTTGTTTATCACACTGTCCTTATGGGAGATGGGTGTAAGCCACCGCGACCATCCACTTAGCCACGGCAGAAGATTGGGTTTCAAGATGGGATTTGTGCAAGTCTTCTCTCTGTGGTCGTGTCGAGCTCCGAGAAAGAGGTTAGGGATGGTGTTTCCTCTACACGGTTCTTTCTTAAACCTACTCTTTGTGCAGAACATAGGATTTCCTTCCCCTACCAAGATTTGGTTTCCGTTCGTTGATGTCAGGAACCTGTGTTCCTACCCTTCTGTTTGCTTCATAGCAGATTAGTTACTTTGGACGCATGTGCTTTGTGAGTCGCCCCTTCGGCATATTTTAACAATCCCACGTGTGCGGGAAGCAGTAGTTTCTTCAGTAGGAATTAGTATATAAGGTGGTGTTGAGGCTCAGTGAAGCATCCACGAATATATTATGTTGCGCTTGCTCAAAGGAGGTTGCCCCCTCGAAGAGGCCTGCGATTCAATATCATTTCGAGTTCTTTTGTTTTAGCGGCTCATTGCAAGTTGTTTCCATTTCTAGTTGCAGGGTCTCCACGTCTGGTGCCAAAGTGATTTCCACGGCCAATTTTTTGTTCCTCTCTCTTCAGATACTCGCGGCGATCCAATTCTACACATCGCACGCTCTCCCCTCGCCCAGCCGGGATCCTGTGATCAGAAAGTGGTCCAGATCTTGTTGCATTCTGTTCTGTAGATCTGGGCGGATGTTGTGTGCTGTGCCGTTTCCAGCAACTTTGCATACCGTTCGCATTCTGTTACCGTGCCAGTGGATTTCGGGTAGAAACCAGATGACCGTTTTACAGGGAAATAACAAGGATTGCAGACATCCAGCGCCAGGAGAAGGAAAATCACAAGCACTCCTAAACTTGGCACGGGCATTAGCTAGAGCCAGGCAACCTTGAAAGTTGCAGGCGGCTGTACCCATCTCCGAGCCAGAAGCTTAAGAAATCATCCTTCATTGTCTGCTCGCGACCTTTCCTCCTTGTTCCGCGTGCATGATCTTTGGTGGGTGCTTGACAATGCCCCTGTTCAAGGATGCGGCTGGGGTTTCAAAATCGCACGAGGCACAGGAAATTTGGTATTTTAGCCATATCTTTCGTGCACTAGTTCCATTTTCCCTGAAACTTTCCTGGAACACCCGAAATCCCCGTCCCTGCGTTTCATGCGTTGAGGATCCGAGACCCGGTTCCGCTCCTGTCACTCAGAAACCGCCATTTTCAATGTTTTGAGGGTTTGCTATGACCTCTTCGTTTTTTTACCCGTTCGCCCCGAAATTCGCACACGCTCTTCCTCTCACTATTCCGCCCCTTTTACCCTCAAGGAAACAATTTCCAATTCTTATCGTTACAGCCCCAAAATCGCATTTTTCCTCCATTTAAGCTGCCTAGAAAGCGCCAAAAACCCCGTTCAAGTCCATTATCCTCGTTTTCTTCATCTCAAATCCCGAATTTCCATTACCTAACGTGTTTTAGAAAGCGTTTTCCTATCCATTGCAAAAGACTTTTTATTTTAGAAAAAAAACACTAAAAACCCCCGGCTATGGTTGTCACCCGTAATTGCACGCAAGTTGGGGGGAGTACGATGCGATCTTAGATGCGACGTCGGCGCCAGATCGGAGGCAAGGTCCGAGGAAAGCTCAGAGGTACTTGGTAAAAGCCAAAAAGGGTGCGACATTAGGACTTCCCAGGAGGTCACCCATCCCAATACTACTCTGGCCCAAGCGCGCTTAACTGCGGAGTTCCGATGGGATCCGGTGCAGAAATGTTGGTATGATTGCACCCATTATGAGTTGTTTGTCACGCTGTCCTTATGGGAGATGGGTGTAAGCCACTGCGACCATCCACGTAGCCACGGCAGAAGATTGGGTTTCAAGACGGGATTTGCGCAAGTCTTCTCTCTGTGGTCATGCCGAGCTCCGAGAAAGAGGTTAGGGATGGTGTTTCCTCTACACGGTTCTTTCTTAAACCTACTCTTTGTGCAGAACAAAGGATTTCCTTCCCGTACCAAGATTTGGTTTCCGTTCGTAGATGTTAGGAACCCGTGTTCCTACCCTTCTGTTTGCTTCATAGCAGATTAATTACTTTGGACGCATGTGCTATGTGAGTCGCCCCTTCGGCATATTTTAACAATCCCACGTGTGCGGGAAGCAGTAGTTTCTTCAGTAGGAATCAGTATATAAGGTTGTGTTGAGGCTCAGTGAAGCATCCACGAATATATTGTGTTGAGCTTGCTTAAAGGAGGTTGCCCCCTCGAAGAGGCCTACGATTCAATATCATTTTGAGTTCTTTTGTTTTAGCGGCTCGTTGCAAGTTGTTTCCATTTCTAGTTGCAGGGTCTCCACATCTGGTGCCAAAGCGATTTCCACGGCCACTTTTTTGTTCCTCTCTCATCAGATACTCGCGGCGATCCAATTCTGCACATTACACGCTCTCCCCTCGCCCAGCCGGGATCCTGTGATCAGAAAGTGGTCCAGATCTTGTTGCATTCTGTTCTGCAGATCTGGGCGGAAGTTGTGGGCTGTGCCGTTTCCAGCAACTTTGCATTCCGTTCGCATTCTGTTACCGTGCCAGCGGATTTCGGGTAGAAACCAGATGACCGTTTTACAGGGAAATAACAAGGATTCCAGACATCCAGTGCCAGGAGAAGGAAAATCACAAGCACTCCTAAACTTGGCACGGGCATTAGCTAGAGCCAGGCAACCTTGAAAGTTGCAAGCGGCTGTCCCCATCTCCGAGCAAGAAGCTTAAGAAATCATTCTTCATCGTCTGCTCGCGACCTTTCCTCCTTGTTCTGCGTGCATGATCTTCGGTGGGTGCTTGACAATGCCCCTGTTTAGGGATGCGGCCGGGGTTTCAAAATCACACGAGGCACAAGAAATTCGGTATTTTAGCCATATCTTTCGTGCACTAGTTCCGTTTTCCCTGAAACTTTCCTGGAACACCCGAAATCCCCGTCCCCGCGTTTCATGTGTTGAGGATCCGAGACCCGGTTCCGCTCCTGTCACTTAGAAATTGTCATTTTCAATGTTTTGAGGGTTTGCTATGACCTCTTCATTTTTTACCCGTTCGCCTCGAAATTCGCACACGCTCTTCATCTCACTATTCCGCCCCTTTTACCCTCAAGGAAAGAATTTCTAGTTGTTATCATTACAGCCCCCGAATCACATTTTTCCTCCATTCAAGCTGCCTAGAAAGCGCCAAAAACCCCGTTCAAGTCCATTATCCTCGTTTTCTTCATCTCAAATTCCAAATTGCCATTACTGAACGTGTTTTAGAAAGCGTTTTCCTATCCATTGCAAAAGACTTTTTATTTTAGAAAAAAAGCACTAAAAACCCCCGGCTATGGTTGTCACCCGTAATTGCACACAAGTTGGGGGGAGTGCGATGCGATCTTGGAGGCGAGGTCGGCGCAAGATCAGAGGCAAGGTCCGAGGAAAGCTCGGAGGTACTTAGTAAAAGCCAAAAAGGGTGCGACACCGGGACTTCCCAGGAGGTCACCCATCCCAGTACTACTCTGGCCCAAGCGCGCTTAACTACGGAGTTCCGATGGGATCCGGTGCACAAACGATGGTATGATCGTACCCGTTATGAGTTGTTTGTCACGCTGTCCTTATGGGAGATGGGTGTAAGCCACCGCGACCATCCACGTAGCCACGACAGAAGATTGGGTTTCAAGATGGGATTTGCGCAAGTCTTCTCTCTGTGGTCGTGTCGAGCTCCGAGAAAGAGGTTAGGGATGGTGTTTCCTCTACATGGTTCTTTCTTAAACCTACTCTTTGTGCAGAACATAGGATTTCCTTCCCCTACCAAGATTTGGTTTCCGTTCGTTGATGTCAGGAACCTGTGTTCCTACCCTTCTGTTTGCTTCATAGCAGATTAGTTAATTTGGACGCATGTGCTTTGTGAGTCGCCCCTTCGGCATATTTTAACAATCCCACGTGTGCGGGAAGCAGTAGTTTCTTCAGTAGGAATCAATATATAAGGTGGTGTTGAAGCTCAGTGAAGCATCCACGAGTATATTGTGTTGCGCTTGCTCAAAGGAGGTTGCCCCCTCGAAGAGGCCTGCGATTCAATATCATTTCGAGTTCTTTTGTTTTAGCGGCTCATTGCAAGTTGTTTCCATTTTTAGTTGCAGGGTCTCCACGTCTGGTGCCAAAGCGATTTCCACGGCCAATTTTTTGTTCCTCTCTCTTCAGATACTCGCGGCGATCCAATTCTGCACATCGCACGCTCTCCCCTCGCCCAGCCGGGATCCTGTGATCAGAAAGTGGTCCAGATCTTGTTGCATTCTGTTCTACAGATCTGGGCGGAAGTTGTGGGCTGTGCCGTTTTCAGCAACTTTGCATACTGTTCGCATTCTGTTACCGTGCCAGCGGATTTCAGGTAGAAACCAGATGACCGTTTTACAGGGAAATAACAAGGATTGCAGACATCCAGCGCCAGGAGAAGGAAAATCACAAGCACTCCTAAACTTGGCACGGGCATTAGCTAGAGCTAGGCAACCTTGAAAGTTGCAGGCGGCTGTCCCCATCTCCGAGCCAGAAGCTTAAGAAATCATCCTTCATCGTCTGCTCGCGACCTTTCCTCCTTGTTCTGCGTGCATGATCTTCGGTGGGTGCTTGACAATGCCCCTGTTCAAGGATGCGGCCGGGGTTTCAAAATCGCACGAGGCACAGGAAATTCGGTATTTTAGCCATATCTTTCGTGCACTAGTTCCATTTTCCCTGAAACTTTCCTGGAACACCCGAAATCCCCGTCCCTGCGTTTCATGCGTTGAGGATCCGAGACCCGGTTCCGCTCCTGTCACTCAGAAACCGCCATTTTCAATGTTTTGAGGGTTTGCTATGACCTCTTCGTTTTTTACCCGTTCGCCCCGAAATTCGCACACGCTCTTCCTCTCACTATTCCGCCCCTTTTACCCTCAAGGAAACAATTTCCAATTCTTATCGTTACAGCCCCAAAATCGCATTTTTCCTCCATTTAAGCTGCCTAGAAAGCGCCAAAAACCCCGTTCAAGTCAATTATCCTCGTTTTCTTCATCTCAAATCCCGAATTTCCATTACCTAACGTGTTTTAGAAAGCGTTTTCCTATCCATTGCAAAAGACTTTTTATTTTAGAAAAAAACACTAAAAACCCCCGGCTATGGTTGTCACCAATAATTGCACGAAAGTTGGGGGGAGTGCGATGCGATCTTGGAGGCGAGGTCGGCGCCAAATCGGAGGCAAGTTCTGAGGAAAGCTCGGATGTACTTGGTAAAAGCCAAAAAGGGTGCGACACCGGGACTTCCCGGGAGGTCACCCATCCCAGTACTACTCTGGCCCAAGCGCGCTTAAATGCGGAATTCTGAAGGGATACGGTGCACAAACGCTAGTATGATCGCACCCGTTATGAGTTGTTTGTCACGCTGTCCTTATGGGAAATGGGTGTAAGCCACTGCGACCATCCACGTAGCCACGGCAGAAGATTGGGTTTCAAGACGGGATTTGCGCAAGTCTTCTCTCTGTGGTCATGCCGAGCTCCGAGAAAGAGGTTAGGGATGGTGTTCCCTCTACACGGTTCTTTCTTAAACCTACTCTTTGTGCAGAACAGATGATTTCCTTCCCCTACCAAGATTGGGATTCCATTCGTAGATGTCAGTAACCCGTGTTCCTACCCTTCTGTTTGCTTCATAGCAGATTAGTTACTTTAGACGCATGTGCTTTGTGAGTCGCCCCTTCGGCATATTTTAACAATCCTACGTGTGCGGGAAGCAGTAGTTTCTTCAGTAGGAATCAGTATATAAGGTGGTGTTGAGGCTCAGTGAAGCATCCACGAATATATTGTGTTGCGCTTGCTCAAAGGAGGTTGCCCCCTCGAAGAGGCCTGCGATTCAATATCGTTTCGAGTTCTTTTGTTTTAGCGGCTCGTTGCAAGTTGTTTCCATTTCTAGTTGCAGGGTCTCCACGTCTGGTGCCAAAGCGATTTCCACGGCCAATTTTTTGTTCCTCTCTCTTCAGATACTCGCGGCGATCCAATTCTGCACATCGTACGCTCTCCCCTCGCCCAGCCGGGATCCTGGTAATCAGAAAGTGGTCCAGATCTTGTTGCATTCTGTTCTGCAGATCTAGGCGGAAGTTGTGGGCTGTGCCGTTTCCAGCAACTTTGCATTCCGTTCGCATTCTGTTACCCTGCCAGCGGATTTCGGGTAGAAACCAGATGACCATTTTACATGGAAATAACAAGGATTGCAGACATCCAGCGCCAGGAGAAGGAAAATCACAAGCACTCCTAAACTTGGCACGGGCATTAGCTAGAGCCAGGCAACCTTGAAAGTTGCAGGCGGTTGTCCCCATCTCCGAGCCAGAAGCTTAAGAAATCATGCTTCATCGTCTGCTCGCGACCTTTCCTCCTAGTTCTGCGTGCATGATCCTCGGTAGGTGCTTGACAATGCCCTTGTTCACGGATGCGGCCGGGGTTTCAAAATCGCACGAGGCACAGGAAATTCGGTATTTTAGCCATATCTTTGGTGCACTAGTTCCGTTTTCCCTGAAACTTTCCCGGAACACCCGAAATCCCCGTCCCCGCATTTAATGCGTTGAGGATCCGAGACCCGGTTCTGCTCCTGTCACTCAAAAATCGGCATTTTCTATGTTTTGAGGGTTTGCTATGACCTCTTCGTTTTTTACCCGTTCACCCCGAAATTCGCACACGCTCTTCCTCTCACTATTCCGCCCCTTCTACCATCAAGGAAACAATTTCCAGTTCTTATCGTTACAGCCCTCGAATCGCATTTTTCCTCCATTCAAGCTGCCTCTTAAGCGCCAAAAACCCCGTTCAAGTCCATTATCCTCGTTTTCTTCATCTCAAATCCCGAATTGCCAATACTGAACGTGTTTTAGAAAGCGTTTTCCTATCCATTGCAAAAGACTTTTTATTTTAGAAAAAAAAAAACTAAAAACCCCCGGCTATGGTTGTCACCCATAATTGCACGCAAGTTGGGGGAGTGCGATGCGATCTTGGAGGCGAGGTCGGCGCCAGATCGGAGGCAAGGTCTGAGGAAAACTCGGAGGTACTTGGTAAAAGCCAAAAAGGGTGCGACACCGGGACTTCCCGGGAGGTCACCCATCCCAGTACTACTCTGACCCAAGCGCGCTTAACTGTGGAGTTCTGATGGCATCCGGTGGACAAATGTTGGTATAATCGAACCCGTTATGAGTTGTTTGTCACGCTGTCCTTATGGGAGATGGGTGTAAGCCACTGCGACCATCCACGTAGCCACGGCAGAAGATTGGGTTTCAAGACGGGATTTGCGCAAGTCTTCCCTCTATGGTCGTGCCGAGCTCCGAGAAAGAGGTTAGGGATGGTGTTTCCTCTACACGGTTCTTTCTTAAACCTACTCTTTGTACAGAACAGAGGATTTCCTTCCCCTACCAAGATTTGGTTTCCATTCGTAGATGTCAGCAACCCGTGTTCCTACCCTTCTGTTTGCTTCATAGCATATTAGTTACTTTGGATGCATGTGCTTTGTGAGTCGCCTCTTCGGCATATTTTAACAATCCCACGTGTGCGGGAAGCAGTAGTTTCTTCAGTAGGAATCAGTATATAAGGTGGTGTTGAGGCTCAGTGAAGCATCCACGAATATATTGTGTTGCGCTTGCTCAAAGGAGGTTGCCCCATCGAATAGGCCTACGATTCAATATCATTTCGAGTTTTTTTGTTTTAGCGGCTCGTTGCAAGTTGTTTCCATTTCTAGTTGCATTACTGTGGTTGGTGAAATAGTGTTGCAGGGTCTCCACGTCTGGTACCAAAGCGATTTCCACGGCCAATTTTTTGTTCCTCTCTCTTCAGATGCTCGCGGCGACTCAGTTCTGCACATCGCACGCTCTCCCCTCGCCCAACCGGGATCTTGGTGATAAGAAAGTGGTCCAGATCTTGTTGCATTCTGTTATGCAGATCTGGGCGGAATTTGTGGGCTTTGCCGTTTCCAGCAACTTTGCATTCCGTCCGCATTCTGGACCGTTTTAGAGGGAAATAACAAGGATTGCAGACATCCAGTGCCAGGAGAAGGAAAATCACAAGCACTCCTAAACTTGGCATGGACATTAGCTAGAGCCAGGCAACCTTGAAAGTTACAGGCGTCTGTCCCCATCTCCGAGCCAGAAGCTTCAGAAATCATCCTTCATCGTTTGCTCGCGACCTTTCCTCCTTGTGCGTGCAGGATCTTCGGTGGGTGCTTGACAATGCCCCTGTTCACGGATGCGGCCAGGGTTTCAAAATCGCAAGTCATAGGATATTCGTTATTTTAGCCATATCTTTCGTACACTAGTTCCGTTTTCCCTGAAACTTTCCCGGAACACCCGAAATCCCCGTCCCCGCGTTTGATGCATTGAGGATCCGAGACCCGGTTCCACTCCTGTCACTCAGAAATTGCCATTTTCTATGTTTTGAGGGTTTGCTATGACCTCTTCGTTTTTCACCCGTTGGCCCCGAAATTCGCACACGCTCTTCCTCTCACTATTCCGCCCCTTTTACCCTCAAGGAAACAATTTCCAGTTCTTATTGTTACAGCCCCCGAATCGCATTTTTCCTCCATTCAAGCTGCCTAGAGAGCACCAAAAACCCCGTTCAAGTCCATTATCCTCGTTTTCTTCATCTCAAATCCCGAATTGCCATTACCTAACGTGTTTTAGAAAGCGTTTTCCTATCCACTGCAAAAGACTTTTTATTTTAGAAAAAAAACACTAAAAACCCCCGTCTATGGTTGTCACCCGTAATTGCACGCAAGTTGGGGGAGTGCGATGCGATCTTGGAGGCGAGGTCGGAGGAAAGCTCGCAGGTACTTGGTAAAAGCCAAAAAGTGTGCGACACCTGGATTTCCCGGGAGGTCACCCATCCCAGTACTACTCTGGCCCAAGCGCGCTTAACTGTGGAGTTCTAATGGGATCCGGTGCACAAACGCTAGTATGATCGCACCCGTTATGAGTTGTTTGTCACGCTGTGCTTATGGGAGATGGGTGTAAGCCACCGCGACCATCCACGTAGCCACGACAGAAGATTGGGTTTCAAGACGAGATTTGTGCAAGTCTTCTCTCTATGGTCGTGCCGAGCTCCGAGAAAGAGGTTAGGGATGGTGTTTCCTCTACACGGTTCTTTCTTAAACCTACTCTTTGTGCAGAACAGAGGATTTCCTTCCCCTACCAAGATTTGGTTTCCATTCGTAGATGTCAGGAACCCGTGTTACTACCCTTCTGTTTGCTTCATAGCATATTAGTTACTTTGTACGCATGTGCTTTGTGAGTCACCCCTTCGGCATATTTTAACAATCCCACGTGTGCGGGAAGCAGTAGTTTCTTCAGTAGGAATCAGTATATAAGGTGGTGTTGAGGCTCAGTGAAGCATCCACGAATATATTGTGTTGCGCTTGCTCAAAGGAGGTTGCCCCCTCGAAGAGGCTTGCGATTCAATATCATTTCGAGTTCTTTTGTTTTAACGGCTCGTTGCAAGTTGTTTCCATTTCTAGTTGCAGGGTCTCCACGTCTGGTGCCAAAGCGATTTCCACAGCCAATTTTTTGTTCCTCTCTCTTCAGATACTCGCGGCGATCCAATTCTGCACATCGCACGCTCTCCCCTCGCCCAGCCGGGATCCTGGTGATCAGAAAGTGGTCCAGATCTTGTTGCATTCTGTTCTGCAGATCTGGGCGGAAGTTGTGGGCTGTTCCGTTTCCAACAACTTTGCATTCCGTTCGCATTCTGTTACCATGCCAACAGATTTCGAGTAGAAACCACATGACTGTTTTACAGGGAAATTACAAGGATTGCAGACATCCAACGCCAGAAGGAAAATCACAAGCACTCCTAAACTTGGCACGGGCATTAGCTAGAGCCAGGCAACCTTGAAAGTTGCAGGCGGCTGTCCCCATCTCCGAGCTAGAAGCTTCAGAAATCATCCTTCATTGTCTGCTCGTGACCTTTCCTCCTTGTTCTGTGTGCAGGATATTCGGTGGGTGCTTGACAATGCCCCTGTTCACGGATGCGGCCAGGGTTTCAAAATCGCACGAGTCATAGGAAATTCTGTATTTTAGCCATATCTTTCGTACACTAGTTCCGTTTTCCCTGAAACTTTCCCGGAACACCCGAAATCCCGTCCCCGCGTTTCATGCGTTGAGGATCCGAGACTCGATTCCGCTCCTGTCACTCAGAAATCGCCATTTTCTATGTTTTGAGGGTTTGTTATGACCTCTTCGTTTTTTACCCGTTCGCCCCGAAATTCGCACACGCTCTTCCTCTCACTATTCCGCCCCTTTTACCCTCAAGGAAACAATTTCCAGTTCTTATCGTTACAGCCCCCGAATCACATTTTTCCTCCATTCAAGCTGCCTAGAAAGCGCCAAAAACCCCGTTCAAGTCCATTATCCTCGTTTTCTTCATCTCAAATCCCGAATTGCCATTACTTAAAGTGTTTTAGAAAGCGTTTTCCTATCCACTGCAAAAGACTTTTTAGTTTAGAAAAAAAAACACTAAAAACCCCCGTCTATGGTTGTCACCCGTAATTACACGCAAGTTGGGGGAGTGCGATGTGATCTTGGAGGCGAGGTCGGCGCCAGATCAGAGGCAAGGTCTGAGGAAAGCTCGCAGGTACTTGGTAAAAACCAAAAAGGGTGCGACACCGGGACTTCTCGGGAGGTCACCCATCCCAGTACTACTCTGGCCCAAGCACGCTTAACTACGGAGTTCCGATGGGATCTGGTGCACAAACGCTAGTATGATCGCACCCATTGTGAGTTGTTTGTCACGCTGTCCTTATGGGAGATGGGTGTAAGCCACCACGACCATCCACGTAGCCATGACAGAAGATTGGGTTTCAAGACGGGATTTGTGCAAGTCTTCTCTCTATGGTCGTGCCGAGCTCCGAGAAAGAGGTTAGGGATGGTGTTTCCTCTATACAGTTCTTTCTTAAACCTACTCTTTGTGCAGAACAGAGGATTTCCTTCCCCTACCAAGATTTGGTTTCCATTCGTAGATGTCAGGAACCCGTGTTCCTACCCTTCTGTTTGCTTCATAGAAGATTAGTTACTTTGGACGCATGTGCTTTGTGAGTCGCTCCTTCGGCATATTTTAACAATCCCACGTGTGGCGGGAAGCAGTAGTTTCTTCAGTAGGAATCAGTATATCAGGTGGTGTTTAGGCTCAGTGAATCATCCACGAATATATATTGTGTTGCGCTTGCTCAAAGGAGGTTGCCCCCTCGAAGAGGCCTGCGATTCAATATCATTTCGAGTTCTTTTGTTTTAGCGGCTCGGTGGAAGTTGTTTCCATTTCTAGTTGCATTAATGTGGTTGGTGAAATAGTGTTGCAGGGTCTCCACGTCTAGTGCCAAAGTGATCTTCCACGGCCAATTTTTTCTTCCTCTCTCTTCAGATAATCGCGGCGATCCAATTCTGCACATCGCACGCTCTCCCCTCGCCCAGCCGGGATCCTGGTGATCAGAAAGTGGTCTAGATCTTGTTGCATTCTATTCTGTGTGCATGATCTTCGGTGGGTGCTTGACAATGCCCCTGTTCACGAATGTGGCTAGGGTTTCAAAATCGCACGAGTCATAGGAAATTTTCTATTTTAGCCATATCTTTCGTACACTAGTTCCGTTTTTCCCTGAAACTTTCCCGGAACACCCGAAATCCCGTCCACGCGTTTCATGCGTTGAGGATCCGAGACCCGGTTCCGCTCCTGTCACTCAGAAATCGCCATTTTCTATGTTTTGAGGGTTTGCTATGACCTCTTCATTTTTTACCTGTTCGCCCCGAAATTCGCACACGTTCTTCCTCTCACTATTCTGCCCCTTTTACCCTCAAGGAAACAATTTCCAGTTCTTATCGTTACAGCCCCTGAATCGCATTTTTCCTCCATTCAAGCTGTCTAGAAAGCGCCAAAAACCCCGTTCAAATCCATTATCCTCGTTTTCTTCATCTCAAATCCCGAATTGCCATTACTAAACGTGTTTTAGAAAGCGTTTTCCTATCCATTGCAAAAGACATTTTATTGTAGAAAAAAAACACTAAAAACCCCTGGCTATGGTTGTCACCCGTAATTGCACGCAAGTTGGGGGAGTGCGATGCGATTGGAGGTGAGGTCGGCGCCAGATCGGAGGCAAGGTCCGAGGAAAGCTCGCAGGTACTTGGTAAAAGCCAAAAAGGGTGCTACACCGGGACTTCCCGGGAGGTCACCCATCCCTGTACTACTCTGGCCCAAGCGCGCTCAACTGTGGAGTTCCGATGGTATCCGGTGCACAAACACTAGTATGATCGCACCTGTTATGAGTTGTTTGTCACGCTGTCCTTATGGGAGATGGGTGTAAGCCACCGCGACCATCCACGTAGCCATGACAGAAGATTGGGTTTCAAGACGGGATTTGCGCAAGTCTTCTCTCTGTGGTCATGCCGAGCTTCGAGAAAGAGGTTAGGGATGGTGTTTCCTCTACACGGTTCTTTCTTAAACCTACTCTTTGTGCAGAACAGAGGATTTCCTTCCCCTACCAAGATTTGGTTTCCATTCGTAGATGTCAGGAACCCGTGTTCCTACCCTTCTGTTTGCTTCATAGAATATTAGTTACTTTGGACGCATGTGCTTTGTGAGTCGCCCCTTCGGCATATTTTAACAATCCCACGTGTGCGGGAAGCAGTAGTTTCTTCAGTAGGAATCAGTATATAAGGTGGTGTTGAGGCTCAGTGAAGCATCCACGAATATATTGTGTTGCGCTTGCTCAAAGGAGGTTGCCCCCTCGAAGAGGCCTGCGATTCAATATCATTTCGAGTTCTTTTGTTTTAGCGGCTCGTTGCAAGTTGTTTCCATTTCTAGCTGCAGGGTCTCCACGTCTGGTGCCAAAGCGATTTCCACGGCCAATTTTTTGTTCCTCTCTCTTCAGATACTCGCGGAAATCCAATTCTGCACATTACACGCTCTCCCCTCACCTAGCTGGGATCCTGGTGATCAGAAAGTGGTCCAGATCTTGTTGCATTATGTTCTGCAGATCTGGGCGGAAGTTGTGGGTTGTTTCGTTTCCAACAACTTTGCATTCCGTTAGCATTCTGTTACCGTGCCAGCCAATTTCGGGTAGAAACTAGATGACCGTTTTACAGGGAAATAACAAGGATTGCAGACATCCAACGCCAGGAGAAGGAAAATCACAGGCACTCCTAAACTTGGCACGGGCATTAGCTAGAGCCAGGTAACCTTGAAAGTTGCAGGCGGCTGTCCCCATCTCTGAGCCAGAAGCTTCAGAAATCATCCTTCATTGTCTGCTCGTGACCTTTCCTCCTTGTTCTATGTGCAGGATCTTCGGTTGGTGCTTGACAATGCCCCTGTTCATGGATGCGGCCAGGGTTTCAAAATCACACGAGCCATAGGAAATTCGGTATTTTAGCCATATCTTTCGTACACTAGTTCCGTTTTCCCTGAAACTTTCCCGGAACACCCGAAATCCCCGTCCCCCCGCGTTTCATGCGTCGAGGATCCGAGACTCGGTTCCACTCCTGTCACTCAGAAATCGCCATTTTCTATGTTTTGAGGGTTTGCTATGACCTCTTCGTTTTTTACCCGTTCGCCTCGAAATTCGCACATGCTCTTCCTCTCACTATTTCGCCCCTTTTACCCTCAAGGAAACAATTTCCAGTTCTTATCGTTACAGCCCCCCGAATCACATTTTTCCTTCATACAAACGGCCTAGAAAGCGCCAAAAACCCCGTTCAAGTCCATTATCCTTGTTTTCTTCATCTCAAATCCCGAATTGCCATTACTAAACGTGTTTTAGAAAGCGTTTTCCTATCCATTGCAAAAGACTTTTTATTTTAGAAAAAAAAACACTAAAGACCCCCGGCTATGGTTGTCACCCGTGATTGCACGCAAGTTGGGGGAGTGCGATGTGATCTTGGAGGCGAGGTCAGCGCCAGATCGGAGGCAAGGTCCGAGGAAAGCTCGGAGGTACTTGGTAAAAGCCAAAAAGGGTGTGACACCGGGACTTCCCAGGAGGTCACCCATCCCAGTACTACTCTCGCCCAAGCACGCTTAACTGCAGAGTTCCAATGGGATCCGGTGCACAAACGCTGGTATGATCGCACCCGTTATGAGTTGTTTGTCACGCTGTCCTTATGGGAGATGGGTGTAAGCCACCGCGACCATCCACGTAGCCATGGCAGAAGATTGGGTTTCAAGACGGGATTTGTGCAAGTCTTCTCTCTATGGTCGTGCCGAGCTCCGAGAAAGAGGTTAGGGATGGTCTTTCCTCTACACGGTTCTTTCTTTAACCTACTGTTTTTGCAGAACACAAGATTTCCTTCCCCTACCAAGATTTGGTTTCCATTCGTAGATGTTAGGAACCCGTGCTCCTACCCTTCTGTTTGCTTCTTAGCAGATTAGTTGCTTTGGACGCATGTGCTTTGTGAGTCGCCCCTTCGGCATATTTTAACAATCCCACGTGTGCGGGAAGCAGTGGTTTCTTCAGTAGGAATCAGTATATAAGAAGGTGTTGAGGCTCAGTGAAGCATCCACGAATATATTGTGTTGCGCTTGCTCGAAGGAGGTTGCCCCCTCGAAGAGGCGTGCGATTCAATATCATTTCGAGTTCTTTTGTTTTAGCGGCTCGTTGCAAGTTGTTTCCATTTCTAGTTGCATTACTGTGGTTGGTGAAACAGTGTTGCAGGGTCTCCACGTCTGGTACCAAAGCGATTTCCACGGCCAATTTTTTGTTCCTCTCTCTCCAGATACTCGCGGGGATCCAATTCTGCACATCGCATCGCACGCTCTCACCTCGCCCAGCCGGGATCTTGGTGATCAGAAAGTTGTCCAGATCTTGTTGCATTCTGTTCTGCAAATCTGGGCGGAAGTTGTGGGCTGTGCCGTTTCCAGCAAATTTGCATTCCATTCACATTTTGTTACTGTGCCAGCCGATTTCGGGTAGAAACCAGATGACCGTTTTACAGGGAAATAACAAGGATTACAGACATCCAGCGCCAGGAGAAGGAAAATCGCAAGCACTCCTAAACTTGGCTCGGGCATTAGCTAGAGCCAGGAAACCTTGAAAGTTGCAGGCGGCTATCCCCATCTCCGAGCCATAAGCTTCATAAATCATCCTTCATCGTTTGCTCGCGACCTTTCCTCCTTGTTCTACATGCAGGATCTTCGGTGGGTGGTTGACAATGCCCCTGTTCACGGATGCAGCCAGGGTTTCAATGTAACATCCCCATTTTAAGATACTAAAACAAGGGAATTTTTTTTTTTTTTTTTATAAAACGTTCTCTGTTATGAATTATATAATTCAAAGACACGTTCAAGTTTTAATAATTGTTCTCTGTCCAAACAATGCAGTTTGGAACACACAATTTCCTTTTAAAACTAATGTTCCCTGTTCACATATTTGCAATATGGAACACACATTCAGTGCCATTCAATCTTATAACAGATTCTATATGTGGCTGTAAATGACTCGAAGAACTACCGATCTCCCATTTTCATGGCTCGGAGTTTCAACGATCTCTCATTTCATGACTCAGCAACTACCGATCCTTCATGTTCATTCATGCATAGTATAATATATATATATATATATATAAGGTTCTCTTTACCGTTTCCGGTTATCGAAGTGATCCATTTAAGAATCCTATCTGAATATCTGTTACTGATATTCATGTGACATCCTGCATCTTAAATTAGGTGATTAAGACAACGCAACCAGCGCTTGCGATACTTTGGCCAAAGATTTTCACATGCTTTGCATGATCATATTCCTGGATGTGATACACACCAATGGAATACGTCCTTCACCTCACTTCACCTGTTATCTAGAATGGTCTTTCATGGTTCCTACCAGTCCTTCCAAAATAAGGTCAAATTCTAACTCTAACTAGCAATATGAATGAGTATAGGAAGGCACTCATAATAACTAAAGATACGCAGACATACGATGTCGTTCCTAAATGACTCCATGTGTCTAGTTATCTTTAGTCCTCCGGAGTCACTCCGTATACGTGATCATACTCCTATCCCCAACCAAGATCTTAATATTCAGCTTATGTAATCTTGATGATTTAATTCGGGAGGGCATTGTAATATGTCAGCTATAACATTGTGTCGTCATGAAGGCCCCGCCTTCATGAGGACACCTTGCTGTAGCTGGCATATGTCAATGTCCTACGGAATCCTCCCATCGAGAGTACACATCCAACTCAAGTGATTTGGATATGATCTTAATATTTAAGATCAACTTTCAGCAACCATGCTGATCCTTTATCCTCGTTCCTGTTACAGTTGTATGGAGTTAAGAGAGACTAAATTCGTCTTCTAGCTTGCTATGCATCTTCTCCTTTGTACCAAAGGGTTGCATTTTCTCTACTTGGTTCTTTTCTTAATCATTGGATTAAACAGCCCATTACCGACAGACGTAATAAGTTTAACCTATTAAACTTAACCAAGTTTTTCACAACTGTAACCAAATTCAGAATTCCAACTTATTAGACGTCATTTAAACGAGGTCTAATTCTCAATAAATGTATTCATTTATTCTCCTTAACCTTACATAGTTAAGGTCTATTGGCCCTGGATGTATTTATCACATATCCTTTCTTTTTGAATTTAACATACGAGGCTATTAATGGAGTCTGAATGCGAAGTTCGGTTGCTCCTAAGTTATTTGATATTCCTTAGCTTCCAAGCTAATCCTGAATACCTATCAGTTATGAGATCATGTTCCTCCTAATCCTATTTAATGTCAATTAAAAATTCATCTTAACCAAAGTATGAACTAATTGAACATTTCAACTTAAAAGTTGCATTTAGGTAAGAATAGAAATCAGTTCCCTTTAAATCCATCCAAGGACAATTGAATAATTCCAAATCAAGAAATAACATTATATTTCCAATTTAATCAACAATATCAAACCGATATAGCCATTAAAATATCACACTTGTAATTGTATTCATCAATCCATTTCATAATCCATACATTTTCCAGTCCAAATGACTGGACTTTGTTTATATTAAACAACGTTACAACTCATAGATAGAAGAATGTACTTTCTTCTTTTCACAATTCCTCGTAGAGGAATAATAACTAACAAATACAATTCATCTTCAGATAATCAAAAGAAGTATCAGAAAACAACCATGTCTTCATTTTACTCAAGTTCCATCTGCAAAATTACTTGCACGGGTCAGTTCATTGAACTGAGCATATTAAGCACTCGTCATTAAAATGAGGTGCTTCAAATTAACTGTCTCAATAAAAGAACCCTGCTTTTATGAAACGTTAATAAGAACATCAATCAAGAATTAAGCATCAAAAAGAATGAACAGCATAACAACTGAACCATCTAAATACCATCCCAACTAGTCAAAGGATTTCTGTCCTATTTCCCACATAACCATTACAAGATGCAATTTCCTTCGACAGTTCCAGATTACAACATTTGTAAGAACTAGGAATACAAGTAAAAGCATATTGCGGTTATAATCATAACTGCTATCCCTTCTCTTTCCTTACATTAGTAATAAATGCAAAGGATAAAATCTAACTGAAATGTAAACCAATTACTTTCCTTCCAGTTCATGCATCTCCTTGATTTCAAGCAATCAAGTACAGATGAGAAAAGCAAACAACAATAAATATAGATGCTTAAACCCAAGCAATACAAAATTCGTTCTTAAACGATTACAGATTTCCAACTGTATGAGAGAAGAAATGATCATTATTCCAAGTTATCCATCCACATTCCTATTCCTTTCCTCATGACTGTACTGAAAATTGAATCCAAACGAGACATCAAATCAAGATAACAGTTCAGAGTGAAACTTACAAAATCCATTCAGAATTCACTTTCCAGCAGCAAAGAATAATTCCATTCATATTCAACTTTAAATAAAGACAAGGAAGAATTTATTATCCATATCAATACTCCCTTTCAAGAAGGCACATACGAATACCAAAAACAAGTTGGTAAAACATCGTATCCATCATAGAACAAGCATTATAAAGAATGCATACTATGTACCTACTATACTAAAAGATTTCATACTTCTTTCACTATATTCTAACCGAACATACAGTTATACAGTCACTTAATCAATTATCCATATGACTTTCTATATCCATGAACGCATACAGTTCATAATTAACAATTTGCACATTGTTGTTACCTACAGCAAGCCCAATCTAGATGTACAGTGAAGCTCTAGTGCTAGTTCCAGTATTTAAATAGCAAGAGAGAAAAGAAATTCATCCCTGTAACTATTTTAATAAGAAAACATCCATTTTCTTCAAGCATAACAAGAATCACTCAGTCAAATTCATTTTTTTTTTTTGAATGACAATGCAAAATTAGAGATCCCACGAAACATTTCAACCTTCCATTTGTATAGAAGAAAACAACACTCAGAAAAATAATCTAAATACCACTGTCACTTCTATCAAGCTGAACCTATAAAGTTTAATAAATCCTCACTTAACATTTCTTCAAAATTTAAAACAGCAGAGAAAGAAGAACTCGTTTCCTATTAATTTTAGAAAAGAAACGATGCCAAAACCAACTCGCACAGCATGCACAAATTTTATTCAATATACCATATGAAAAGAATGCCCAGTTCGAGTTTCTTCTCGATCAACATTTAAATCCAAAACAACATTCTCCTATGATTTCAATGATGTACAGAACTCAAAATACAATAATCATATATCAATACCTCTATCAAAGCAAGCCCGCATAGGGTATTAAATACGTAAGCTTGGTACAGTCAGGACAAACTCAACAACAAGCTAATTCCCATGCATTTCTCCATTTATTTGCACAAAAATACAAAACCAAGTTCTTGTTCACAACTACAGTCCGAACTGGAAGATCAAACCGCATCAATAAGACACAACAAAATCAAATTTCCACCAAGGCAAGAGAAAATACAGTTCATCTATAAGTTCAAAAGGAAAACAGTTACTTTCCTTAACTTTCACGAATACCCAAGTCGTATTCGTTAAATTTTACAAAAGAAAAGGACAACAATAAGAATATTACTATCACTTCCTTCGAACCAAGCTCATAATGCTCAATAAAACCTAATTACCATTTCCTTCCAAATCTAAAATAGCAGAAGAAGAAGGAACTCATTTCCTTTAAAAATTTCAGTAAAGAAACAACTTCAAACACTCGCACAGTTAATACGTTCCATCACTCAAGTTCATATTAGCAAAAGAACGATTGCTTCAATAATGAAAAACAAACTCATACAACATGTACAGTTTCATAACATACCTAATGAATTCCCCATTACTGTGAAACAAACCAACACAGCATGGCGGTATTTCCAACTCAAATACATATACAAAGACAGTTCAAATCACAACAACAAGAAAATGATTCTACCCAATCATTTCCAACATGACAGCAAAATCGACTAAACTCAAATCATCTCAGTTATGACAGCAATCAAATAAACCCAAAACCCCCTTCATCAGAAGAGCAGGGTTTTTTTAATGAAATGTTTAAGCAAAGCAAGAGTTTTAAGGAGAAGGGCTTAACATGCCTGGTATTCTTCCTTGAATTCTTGAAGAAAACTACGTCTACAGAAGGTATTTCCTTCCATGGCGACAATGACAAGTTTCCCAACAATCACCTTCTGCTACAGGCTCGAAAATAGCCTTCAATTTCCTAAGAAACACAGATAGCAACCAATCACAACTGGTTCGACTGAACCAAGAAAAACCAAATGCAGAGCAACTTCCCAAAAATTCGAACAACACAATAAACAACCAAATAATTCCACCATACTCTTTCCAAGGCGGGCTGGTCACGATGACCAAGAAAATTTAATGCATTAAAGGCTCTGCCTTTTTCTATTTCCTCACACCACCACCGACTTGGGTTGGCGAACTTCCAAATTCAAATTTTTGCATGCAAACAGAGTTTAGTTCCATAACTAACTAGATACCTCTAGCTTTTCCCTGTTCCCGCCAAACTGGCGTTGTCCACGTAAGGACCTTCATTCAATGCCATTAAATTTCCTTTCATCCTTATCCTTTCTTATGGGTCTGTGCGTCCCCTTCCTTAGGTTAGGATTAGTTTAGGATTAACAATAGTGTTCAAACCTAGGTCACCGCCTAGTTCTTAGGTTAATAGAACTTAGGTCTATTTTCACCATTTAGAATTTAAAAATCCACTTAGGATAGTAGTTTAGGATGTAATGTAGAACTTAGGAGTAGATTAGGATCTAATTCCCCCTAACCCTAATTAATCAACTTCCAAACAAGTCCTTCTGAATGTCATCAAAATTCAGTGTTGTGTAGGATGTTTCGTCCCACGTTAAACATGCCTGAGCCACCCATATCCAGGAATTTATCGCCTTACGAGGTCTCATGTTTCAACAATGCATGGTTCGGGAATCGAACCTTTTCCGTTGGCATCTACATGCCAGCTATTCATGCCTGAAAACAGGTGCTGCACATTTATATCAACCTTTAATCTGGTTTAAGAGTAAATCGACAAAGCGATTACAAGAAGGCCACATCATACCTTGGATCAATGGAATTGATTCAAGGTGTGTTGTCAATCAGCAAATAGAGTTCAGCAAGCATACGACAAATTTGTCGTCACATCAGCAAACATACAACAATAATAACTGTTGTCCCATGTAAACAAATTACAGTATGCAAGAATCCATATTAGCAACACATTCCCTTAAGATAAAAAATATATCTTAACATGTTTGCTTTCATTTTAGCAGTTACAACATTATGAAAAATAATCACCAAGATAACTTACAAAAATTAGGGCGTTACATTCAAAATCACAAGAACTCCTAAACTTGGCACAGGCATTAGCTAGAGCTAGGCAAACTTGAAAGTTGCAGGCGGTTGTCCCCATCTCCGAACCAAAAGCTTCAGAAATCATCCTTCATCATTTGCTCGTGACCTTTCCTCCTTGTTCTGCGTGCAAGATATTCGGTGGGTGCTTGACAATGCCCCTGTTCACGGATGTGGCCAGGGTTTCAAAATCGAAAGTCATAGGAAATTCGGTATTTTAGCCATATCTTTCGTACACTAGTTCCGTTTTCCATGAAACTTCCCCAGAACACCCGAAATCCCCGTCCCCACGTTTCATGTGTTGAGGATTCGAGACCCGGTTACTCTCCTGTCATGTAGAAATCGCCATTTTCTATGTTTTGAGGGTTTGCTATGACCTCTTCATTTTTTACCCATTCGCCCCGAAATTCACACATGCTCTTCCTCTCACTATTCCACCCCTTTTACCCTCAAGGAAACAATTTCCAGTTCTTAACGTTAAAGACCCCGAATCACATTTTTCCTCCATTCAAGTTGCCTAGAGAACGCCAAAAACCCCGTTCAAGTCCATTATCCTCGTTTTCTTCATCTCAAATCCCAAATTGCCATTACTAAACATGTTTTAGAAAGCATTTTCCTATCCATTGCAAAATACTTTTTATTTTAGAAAAAAAACACTAAAAATCCCCGGCTATGGTTGTCACCCGTGATTGCACGCAAGTTGGGGGAGTGCGATGCGATCTTGGAGGTGAGGTCGGCGCCAGATCGGAGGTGAGGTCCGAGGAAAGCTCGGAGGTATTTGATAAAAGAAAGAAATGGTGCGTCTCCTGGACTTCCCAGGAGGTCTCCCATCCGAGTACTACTCTGGCACAAGCACGCTTAACTGCGGAGTTCTGATGGGATCCGATGCACAAACGCTGGTATGATCGCACCCATTATAAGTTGTTTGTCACGCTATCCTTATGGGAGATGGGTGTAAGCCACCGCGACCATCCACGTAGCCACGACAGAAGATTGGGTTTCAAGACGGGATTTGTGCAAGCCTAAGGTACAAGTTCTCTCTATGGTCGTGCCGAGCTCCGAGAAAGAGGTTAGGGATGGTGTTTCCTCTACATAGTTCTTTCTTAAACCTACTCTTTGTGCAGAACAGAAGATTTCCTTCCCCTATCAAGATTTGGTTTCCATTCGTAGATGTTAGGAACCCGTGTTCCTACCCTTCTGTTTGCTTCATAGCAGATTAGTTACTTTGGACGCATGTGCTTTGTGAGTCGCCCCTTCGACATATTTTAACAACCCCACGTGTGCGGGAAGCAGTAGTTTCTTCAGTAGGAATCAGTATATAAGAAGATGTTGAGGCTCAGTGAAGCATCCACGAATATATTGTGTTGCGCTTGCTCAAAGGAGGTTGCCCCCTCGAAGAGGCCTGCGATTCAATATCATTTCGAGTTCTTTTGTTTTAGCGGCTCATTGCAAGTTGTTTTCATTTCTAGTTGCATTACTGTGATTGGTGAAATAGTGTTGCAGGGTCTCCACGTCTGGTACGAAAGTGATTTCCACGGCCAATTTCTTGTTCATCTCTCTTCAGATACTCACGGCGATCCAATTCTGCACATCGCATGCTCTCACTTCGTCCAAACGAGATCTTGGTGATCAGAAAGTGGTCCAGATCTTGTTGCATTCTGTTTTGCAGATCTGGGCAGAAGTTGCGGGATGTGCCATTTCCAAAAACTTTGCATTCCGTTCACATTCTGTTACCGTGCTAACCGATTACGGGTAGAAACCAGGATGACCGTTTTAAAGGGAAATAACAAGGATTGCAGACATCCAGTGCCAGGAGAAGGAAAATCACAAGCACTCCTAAACTTGGCACGGGCATTAGCTAGAGCCAGGCAACCTTGGTTGTCCCCATCTCCGAACCAGAAGCTTCATAAATCATCCTTCATCGTTTGCTTGCGACCTTTCCTCCTTGTTCTGCGTGCAGGATCTTCGGTGGGTGCTTGACAATGCCCTTGTTCACGGATGTGGCCAGGGTTTCAAAATCGCAAGTCATAGGAAATTCGGTATTTTAGCCATATCTTTCGTACACTAGTTCTGTTTTCCCTGGAACTTTCCCGGAACACCCGAAATCCCCGTCCCCGCGTTTCATGCGTTGAGGATCTGAGACCCGGTTCCTTTCCTGTCACTTAGAAATCACCATTTTCTATGTTTTGAGGGTTTGCTATGACCTCTTCGTTTTTTACCCGTTCACCCCGAAATTCGCACACGCTTTTCCTCTCACTATTCCACC
This sequence comes from Taxus chinensis, assembly GCA_019776745.2. Classification (NCBI taxonomy): domain Eukaryota; kingdom Viridiplantae; phylum Streptophyta; class Pinopsida; order Cupressales; family Taxaceae; genus Taxus; species Taxus chinensis. The sequence continues at coordinate 98,312,354 of CM034155.1, forward strand.
CCTTTTACCCTCAAGGAAACAATTTCCAGTTCTTATCGTTACAGTCCCTGAATCACATTTTGCCTCCATTCAAGCTGCCTAGAGAGCGCCAAAAACCCCGTTCAAGTCCATTATCCTCGTTTTCTTCATCTCAAATCCTGAATTGCCATTACTAAATGTGTTTTAGAAAGCGTTTTCCTATCCATTGCAAAAGACTTTTTATTTTAGAAAAAAAACACTAAAGACCCCCGGCTATGGTTGTCACCCGTGATTGCACGCAAGTTGGGGGAGTGCGATGCGATCTTGGAGACGAGGTCGGCGCCAGATCGGAGGCAAGGTCCGAGGAAAGCTCGGAGGTACTTGGTAAAAGCCAAAAAGGGTGGGACACCGGGATTTTCCAGGAGGTCACCCATCCCAGTACTACTCTGGCCCAAGCGCGGTTAATTGTGGAGTTCTGATGGGATCTGGTGAACAAACGCTGGTATGATCGCACCCGCTATGAGTTGTTTGTCACGTTGTCTTTATGGGAGATGGGTGTAAGCCACCACGACCATCCACGTAGCCACGACAGAAGATTGGGTTTCAAGACGAGATTTGTGCAAGCCTAAGGTACAAGTTCTCTCTATGGTCATGCTGAGCTCCGAGAAAGAGGTTAGGGATTGTGTTTCCTCTACATAGTTCTTTCTTAAACCTACTCTTTGTGCAGAACAGAAGATTTCCTTCCCCTATAAAGATTTGGTTTCCATTTGTAGATGTTAGGAACCCGTGTTCCTACCCTTCTGTTTGCTTCATAGCAGATTTCTTACTTTGGAAGCATGTGCTTTGTGAGTCACCCCTTCGGCATATTTTAACAACCCCCACGTGTGTGGGAAGCATTAGTTTCTTTAGTAGCAATCAATATATAAGAAGATGTTGAAGCTCAGTGAAGCATCCACAAATATATTGTGTTGCGCTTGCTCAAAGGAGGTTGCCCCCTCGAAGAGGCCTATGATTCAATATCATTTCGAGTTCTTTTGTTTTAGCGGCTCGTTGCAAGTTGTTTCCATTTCTAGTTGCATTACTGTGGTTAGTGAAATAGTGTTGCAGGGTCTCCACGTCTGGTACAAAAGTGATTTCCATGGCCAATTTTTTGTTCCTCTCTCCTCAAATACTCGTGGCGATCCAATTCTGCACATCGCATGCTCACGCCTCGCCCAACCGGGATCTTGGTGATCAGAACAGTGGTCCAGATCTTGTTGCATTCTGTTCTGCAGATCTGGGCAGAAGTTGCGGGCTATGCCATTTCCAGCAACTTTGCATTCCGTTCGCATTCTGTTACCAGTGCCAGCTGATTTCGAGGAGAAACCAGATGACCGTTTTACTGGGAAATAACAAGGATTGCAGACATCCAGCGCCAGGAGAAGGAAAATCACAAGCACTCCTAAACTTGGCACAGGGATTAGCTAGAGCCAGGAAACCTTGAAAGTTGCAGGTAGTTTTCCCCATCTCCAAACCAGAAGCTTCAGAAATCATCCTTCATACGTTTGCTCGTGACCTTTCCTCCTTGTGTTGCGTGTAGGATCTTCGGTGGGTGCTTGACAATGCCCATGTTCATGGATGCGGCCAGGGTTTCAAAATCGCAAGTCATAGGAAATTCGATATTTTAGCTATATCTTTCATACACTAGTTCCGTTTTCCCTGAAAATTTCCCGGAACACCCGAAATCCCCGTCCCCATGTTTCATGCGTTGAGGATACGAGACCCGGTTCCGCTCCTATCACTCAGAAATCGCCATTTTCTATGTTTTAAAGGTTTGCTATGACCTCTTCGTTTTTTACTCGTTCGCCTCCGAAATTCGCACACGCTCTTCCTCTCACTATTACCACCCCTCTTACCCTCAAGGAAACAATTTCCAGTTCCTATCATTACAGCCCCCGAATCACATTTTTCCTCTCATTCAAGTTGCCTAGAGAGCGCCAAAAACCCCATTCAAGTCCATTATCCTCATTTTCTTCATCTCAAATCCCGAATTGCCATTACTAAACGTGTTTTAGAAAGAATTTTCCTATCCATTGCAAAAGACTTTTTATTTTAGAAAAAAAACACTAAAAACCCCCGGTTATGGTTGTCACCAGTGATTGGACGCAAGTTAGGGGAGTGTGATGCGATCTTGGAGGCGAGGTCGGTGCCAGATCGGAGGCAAGGTCCGAGGAAAGCTCGGAGGTACTTGGTAAAAGCCAAAAAGGGTGCGACACCGGGACTTTCCGGGAGGTCACCCATCCCAGTACTACTCTGGCCCAAGCGCGCCTAACTGCAGAGTTCTGATGGGATCCGGTGTACAAATGATGGTATGATCGCACCCGCTATGAGTTTTTTGTCATGCTGTCCTTATGGGAGATGGGTGTAAGCCACCACGACCATCCACGTAGCCACGACAGAAGATTGGGTATCAAGACGGGATTTGTGCAAGCTTAAGGTACAAGTTCTTTCTATGGTCATTCCGAGCTCCAAGAAAGAGGTTAGGGATGGTGTTTCCTCTACATAGTTCTTTCTTAAACCTACTCTTCGTGCAAAATAGAAGATTTCCTTCCCCTATCAAGATTTTGTTTCCATTCGTAGATGTTAAGAACCAGTGTTCCTACCCTTCTGTTTGCTTCATAGCAGATTAGTTACTTTGGACACATGTGCTTTGTGAGTCGCCCCTTTCGGCATATTTTAACAACCCCACATGTGCGGGAAGCAGTAGTTTCTTCAGTAGGAATTAGTATATAAGAAGATGTTGAGGCTCAGTGAAGCATCCACGAATATATTGTGTTGCGCTTGCTCAAAGGAGGTTGCCCCCTCGAAGAGGCCTATGATTCAATATCATTTTGAGTTCTTTTGTTTTAGCGGCTCGTTGCAAGTTGTTTCCATTTCTAGTTGCATTACTGTGGTTGGTGAAATAGTGTTGTAGGGTCTCCACGTCTGGTACGAAAGTGATTTCCACGGCCAATTTTTTGTTCCTCTCTCTTCCAATACTCACGGCGATCCAATTCTGCACATCGCATGCTCTCACCTCAACCAACCGGGATCTTGGTGATCAGAAAGTGGTCCAGATCTTGTTGCATTCTGTTCTGCAGATCTGGTCAGAAGTTGCGGGCTGTGCCATTTCCAGCAACTTTGCATTCCGTTCGCATTCTGTTACCGTGCCAGCCGATTTCGAGTAAAAACCAGATGACCGTTTTACAGGGAAATAACAAGGATTGCACACATCCAGTGCCAGGAGAAAGAAAATCACAAGCACTCCTAAACTTGGCACGGCCGTTGGCTAGAGCCAGGCAACCTTGAAAGTTGTAGGTGGTTGTCCCCATCTCCGAACCAGAAGCTTCAGAAATCATCCTTCATCGTTTTCTCGTGACCTTTCCTCCTTGTTCTGCGTGTAGGATCTTCGGTGGGTGCTTGACAATGCCACTGTTCACGGATGCGGCCAGGGTTTCAAAATCACACGAGTCATAGGAAATTCGATATTCTAGCCATATCTTTTGTACACTAGTTCCGTTTTCCATGAAACTTTCCCGGAACACCCGAAATCCCCGTCCCCACGTTTCATGCATTGAGGATCCGAGACCCGGTTCCGCTCCTGTCACTCAAAAATCACCATTTTCTATGTTTTGAGGGTTTGCTATGACCCGTTCACCCCGAAATTCGCTCACACTCTTCCTCTCACTATTCCGCCCCTTTTACCCTCAAGGAAATAATTTCCAGTTCTTATCGTTATAGCTCCCGAATCGTATTTTTCCTCCATTCAAGCTACCTAGAAAGCGCCAAAAACCCCATTCAAGTCCATTATCCTCGTTTTCTTCATCTCAAATCCCGAATTACCATTACTAAATGTGTTTTAGTAACCGTTTTCCTATCCATTGCAGAAGATTTTTATTTTAGAAAAAAAACACTAAAAACCCTCGGCTATGGTTGTCACCCGTGATTGCACGCAAGTTGGGGGAGTACGGTGCGATCTTGCAGGTGAGGTCGGCGCCAGATCGGAGGCAAGGTCCGAGGAAAGCTCGGAGGTACTTGGTAAAAGCCAAAAAAGGGTGCGACACCGAGACATCCAGGGAGGTCACCCATCCCAGTAATACTCTGGTCCAAGCGCGCTTAACTGCAGAGTTCTGATGGGATCCGGTGCACAAATGTTGGTATGATCGCACCCGTTACGAGTTGTTTGTCATGTTGTCCTTATGGGAGATGGGTGTAAGCCAACGCGACCATCCACGTGGCCACGGCAGAAGATTGGGTTTCAAGACGCGATTTGTGCAAGACCAAGGTATAAGTTCTCTCTATGGTCGTGACGACCTCTGAGAAAAAGGTTAGGGATGGTGTTTCCTCTACACAGTTCTTTCTTAAACCTTCTCTTTGTGCAGAACAGAAGATTTCCTTCCCCTGCCAAGATTTGGTTTCCACTCGTAGATGTTAGGAACCCGTGTTCCTACCCTTCTGTTTGCTTCATAATAGATTAGTTACTTTGGACGCATGTGCTTCGTGAGTCGCCCCTTCGACATATTTTAACAATCCCATGCATGCGGGAAGCAGTAGTTTCTTCAGTAGGAATTAGTATATAAGAAGGTGTTGAGGCTCAGTGAAGCATCCACGAATATATTGTGTTGCGCTTGCTCAAAGGAGGTTGCCCCCTTGAAGAGGCCTGTGATTCAATATCATTTCGAGTTCTTTTGTTTTAGCGGCTCGTTGCAAGTTGTTTGCATTTCTAGTTACATTACTGTGGTTGGTGAAATAGTGTTACAGGGTCTCCACGTCCGGTACCAAAGTGATTTCCACGGCCAATTTTTTGTTCCTCTCTCTATAGATACTCGCGCTGATCCAATTCTGCACATCGCATGCTCTCGCCTCGCCCAACCGGGATCTTGGTGATCAGAAAGTGGTCTAGATCTTGTTGCATTCTGTTCTGCAGATCTGGGCAGAAGTTGCGGGCTGTGCCGTTTCCAGCAACATTGCATTCCGTTCGCATTCTGTTACCGTGCCAGCCGATTACGGGTAGAAACCAGATGACCGTTTTATAGGGAAATAACAAGGATTGCACACATCCAGCGCCAGGAGAAGGAAAATCACAAGCACTCCTAAACTTGGCACGGGCATTGGCTAGAGCCAGGCAACCTTGAAAGTTGCAGGCGGTTGTCCCCATCTCCAAACCAGAAGCTTCAGAAATCATCCTTCATCGTTTGCTCGTGACCTTTCCTCCTTGTTCTTCGTGCAGGATCTTCGGTGGGTGCTTCACAATGCCCATGTTCACGGATGCGGCCACAGTTTCAAAATCGCAAGTCATAGGAAATTCGGTATTCTAGCCATATCTTTCGTACACTAGTTCCGTTTTCCGTGAAACTTTCCCGGAACACCCGAAATCCCCGTCCCCGCGTTTCATGCGTTGAGGATCCGAGACCCGGTTCCGCTCCTGTCACTCAGAAATTGCCATTTTCTATGTTTTGAGGGTTTGCTATGACCCGTTTGCCCCGAAATTCGCACACGCTCTTCCTCTCACTATTCCGCCCCTTTTACCCTGAAGGAAACAATTTCTAGTTCTTATTGTTACAGCCCCCGAATAGCATTTTTCCTCCATTCAAGATGCCTAGAAAGCGCCAAAAACCCCGTTCAAGTCCATTATCCTCATTTTCTTCATCTCAAATCCCGAATTGCCATTACTAAACGTGTTTTAGAAAACGTTTTCCTATCCATTGCAAAAGACTTTTTATTTTAGAAAAAAAACACTAAAAACCCCCGGCTATGGTTGTCACCCGTGATTGCACGCAAGTTGGGGGAGCGTGGTGCGATCTTGGAGGTGAGGTCGGCACCAGATCAGAGGCAAGGTCCGAGGAAAGCTCAGAGGTACTTGGTAAAAGGCAAAAATGGTGCGACAGCGGGACTTCCCGGGAGGTCACCCATCCAAGTACTACTCTGGCCCAAGCACGCTTATCTACGGAATTCTGATGGGATCTGGTACATAAACGCTGCTATGATCGCACCCGTTATGAGTTGTTTGTCACGTTGTCCTTATGGGAGATGGGTGTAAGCCACCGCGACCATCCACGTGGCCACGGCAGAAGATTGTGTTTCAAGATGGGATTTGTGCAAGTCCAAGGTACAAGTTCTCTCTATGGTCGTGCCGAGCTCCGAGAAAGAGGTTAGGGATGGTGTTTCCTCTACACGGTTCTTTCTTAAACCTACTCTTTGTGCAGAACAAAAGATTTCCTTAGCCTACCAAGATTTGGTTTCCACTCGTAGATGTTAGGAACCCGTGTTCCTACCCTTCTGTTTGCTTTATAGTAGATTAGTTACTTTGGACGCATGTGCTTCATGAGTCGCCCCTTCGGCATGTTTTAACAATCCCACGTGTGCGGGAAGCAGTAGTTTCTTCAGTAGGAATCAGTATATATGAAGGTGTTGAGGCTCAGTGAAGCATCCACGAATATATTGTGTTGCACTTGCTCAAAGGAGGTTGCCCCCTCGAAGAGGCCTGCAATTCAATTTCATTTTGAGTTCTTTTGTTTTAGCATCTAGTTGCAAGTTGTTTCCATTTCTAGTTGCATTACTGTGGTTGGTGAAATAGTGTTGTAGGGTCTCCACGTTTGGTACAAAAGCGATTTCCACGGCAAATTTTTTGTTCCTCCCTCTTCAGATACTTGTGGCGATCATTTTCTGCACATAGCATGTTGTCGCCTCGCCCAATCGGTATCTTGGTGATCAGAAAATGGTCCAGATCTTGTTGCATTATGTTCTGCAGATCTGGGCAGAAGTTGCGGGATGTGCCGTTTCCAGCAACTTTGCATTCCGTTCGCATTCTGTTACCGTGCAAGCTGATTTCGGGTAGAAACCAGATGACCATTTTACAGGGAAATAACAAGGATTGCAGACATCTAGCGCCAGGAGAAGGAAAATCACAAGCACTCCTACACTTGGCACGGGCATTGGCTAGAGCCAGGCAACCTTGAAAGTTGCAGGAGGTTGTCCCCATCTCCGAACTAGAAGCTTCAGAAATCATCCTTCATCGTTTGCTCGCAACCTTTCCTCCTTGTTCTGTGTGCAGGATCTTCGGTGGGTGCTTGACAATGCCCCTGTTCACGGATGCGGCCAGGGTTTCAAAATCGTACGCCATAGGAAATTCGGTATTCTAGCCATATCTTTCGTACACTAGTTTCGTTTTCCCTGAAACTTTCCCGAAACACCCGAAATCCCCGTCCCCGCGTTTCATGCTTTGAGGATCCGAGACCCGGTTCCACTCCTGTCACTCAGAAATCACCATTTTCTATGTTTTGAGGGTTTGCTATGACCTCTTCGTTTTTTACCCGTTCGCCACGAAATTCGCCCACGCTCTTCCTCTCACTATTCCGCCCCGTTTACCCTCAAGGAAACAATTTCCAGTTCTTATCGTTACAGCCCCCGAATCGCATTTTTCCTCCATTCAAGCTGCCTAGAAAGCGCCAAAAACCCCGTTCAAGTCCATTATCCTCATTTTCTTCATCTCAAATCCCGAATTGCCATTACTAAACATGTTTTAGAAAGTGTTTTCCTATCCATTGCAAAAGACTTTTTATTTTAGAAAAAAAATACTAAAAACCCCCGTCTATGGTTGTCGCCCGTGATTGCACGCAAGTTGGGGGAGTGCGGTGCGATCTTGGAGGCGAGGTCGGCGCGAGATCGGAGGCAAGGTCCGAGGAAAGCTCAGAGGTACTTGGTAAAATCCAAAAAGGGTGCGACACCAAGACTTCCCGCGAGGTCACCCATCCCAGTACTACTCTGGCCCAAGCGTGCTTAACTGCGGAGTTCTGATGGGATACTTTGCACAAAAGCTGGTATGATCGCACCCCTTACGAGTTGTTTGTCACGTTGTCCTTATGGGAGATGGGTGTAAGCCATAGTGACCATCCACGTGGCCATGGCAGATGATTGGGTTTCAAGACGGGATTTGTGCAAGTCCAAGGTACAAGTTCTCTCTATGGTCGTGCCGAGCTCCGAAAAAGAGGTTAGGGATGGTGTTTCCTCTACACGGTTCTTTCTTAAACCTACTCTTTGTGCAGAACAGAAGATTTCCTTACCCTGTCAAGATTTGGTTTCCACTCGTAGATGTTAGTAACCTGTGTTCCTACCCTTCTGTTTGCTTCATAGCAGATTAGTTACTTTGAACGCATGTGCTTTGTGAGTCGCCTCTTCGGCATATTTTAACAATCCCACTTGTGTAGGAAGCAGTAGTTTCTTCAGTAGGAATCAGTATATAAGAAGGTGTTGAGGCTCAGTGAAGCATCCACATATATATTGTGTTGCGCTTGCTCAAAGGAGGTTGCCCCCTCGAAGAGGCCTACGATTCAATATCATTTCGAGTTCTTTTGTTTTAGCATCTCGTTGCAAGTTGTTTCCATTTCTAGTTGCATTACTGTGGTTGGTGAAATAGTGTTGCAGGGTCTCCACGTCTGGTACAAAAGTGATTTCCACGGCTAATTTTTTTTTCCTCTCTCTTCAGATACTCGCGGCGATCCAATTCTACACATCACATGCTCTCGCCTTGCCCAACCGGGATCTTGGTGATCAGAAAGTGGTCCAGATCTTGTTGCATTCTTTTTTGCAGATCTGGGCGGAAGTTACGGGCTATGCCGTTTCCAGCAACTTTGCATTCCGTTCGCATTCTGTTACCGTGCCAGCCGATTTCGGGTATAAACCAGATGACCGTTTTACAGGGAAATAACAAGGATTGCACATATCCAGCTCCAGGAGAAGGAAAATCACAAGCACTCCTAAACTTGGCATGGGCATTGGCTAGATCCAGGCAACCTTGAAAGTTGCAGGCGGCTGTCCTCATCTCCGAACCAGAACCTTCAGAAATCATCCTTCATCATTTGCTCACGACCTTTCCTCCTTGTTCTGTGTGTAGGATATTCGGTGGGTGCTTGACAATTCCCCTGTGCACGGATGCGGCCAGGGTTTCAAAATCACGCTTCATAGGAAATTCGGTATTCTAGCCATATCTTTCGTACACTAGTTCCATTTTCCCTAAAACTTTCCCGGAACATCCGAAATACCCGTCCCTGTGTTTCATGCGTTGAGGATTCGAGACCCGGTTCCACTCCTGTCACTAAGAAATCGCCATTTTCTATGTTTTGAGGGTTTGCTATGACCTCTTCGTTTTTTACCCGTTTGCCACTAAATTCGCACACACTCTTCCTCTCACTATTCTGCCCCTTTTACCCTCAAGGAAACAATTTCCAGTTCTTATTGTTACAACCCCCGAATAGCATTTTTCCTCCATTCAAGATGCCTAGAAAGCGCCAAAAACCCCATTCAAGTCCATTATCCTCGTTTTCTTCATCTCAAATCCCAAATTGCCATTACTAAACGTGTTTTAGAAAGCATTTTCCTATCCATTACAAAAGACTTTTTATTTTAGAAAAAAAACACTAAAAACCCTCGGCTATGGTTGTCACCCGTGATGGCACGGAAGTTGGGGGAGCGCTGTGCAATCTTGGAGGCAAGGTCGGCGCCAGATCGGAGGCAAGGTCCGAGGAAAGCTCGGAGGTACTTGGTAAAAGCGAAAAATGGTGCAACACCGGGACTTCCCGGGAGGTCACCCATCCCAGTACTACTCTTGCCCAAGCGTGCTTAACTGCGGAGTTCTGATGGGATCTGGTACATAAACGCTGTTATGATCACACCAGTTATGAGTTGTTTGTCACACTGTCCTTATGGGAGATGGGTGTAAGCCACTGCGACCATCCACGTGGCCAGGACAGAAGATTGGGTTTCAAGACGGGATTTGTGCAAGTCAAAGGTTCAAGTTCTCTCCATAGTCATGCCGAGCTCTGAGAAAGAGGTTAGGGATGGTGTTTCCTCTAAACGGTTCTTTCTTAAACCTACTCTTTGTGCAGAACAGAAGATTTCCTTCCCCTGCCAAGATTTGGTTTCCACTCATAGATGTTAGGAACTCGTGTTCCTAACCTTCTGTTTGCTTCATAGCAGATTTGTTACTTTGGACGCATGTGCTTTGTGAGTCCCCTGTTCGGCATATTTTAACAATCCCACGTGTGCGGGAAGCAGTAGTTTCTTAAGTAGGAATCAATATATAAGAAGGTGTTGAGGCTCAGTGAAGCATCCACGAATATATTGTGTTGCGCTTGCTCAAAGGAGGTTGCCCCCTCGAAGAGGCCTCCAATTCAATATCATTTCGAGTTCTTTTGTTTTAGCATCTCGTTACAAGTTGTTTCCATTTCTAGTTGCATTACTGTGGTTGGTGAAATAGTGTTGCAGGGTCTACACGTCTGGTACGAAAGAGATTTCCACAGCAAATTTTTTGTTCCTCTCTCTTCAGATACTCGCGGCGATCCAATTCTGCACATCGCATGCTCTCACCTCGCCCAACCGAGATCTTGGTGATCAAAAAGTGGTCTAGATGTTGTTGCATTCTGTTCTGCAGATCTGGGCAGAAGTTGCGGGCTGTGCAGTTTCAAGAAACTTTGCATTCCGTTCGCATTCTGTTACCGTGCCAGCCGATTTCGTGTAGAAACCAGATGACCGTTTTACAGGCAAATAACAAGGATTGCACACATCAAGCGCCAGGAGAAGGAAAATCACAAGCACTCCTAAACTTGGCACGGGCATTGGCTAGAGCCAGACAACCTTGAAAGTTGCAGGCGGTTGTTCCCATCTCCAAACCAGAAGCTTCAGAAATTATGCTTCATCGTTTGCTCGCGACCTTTCCTCCTTGTTCTGCGTGCAGGATCTTCGGTGGGTGCTTGAGAATGCCCCTGTTCACAGATGCGGCCAAGGTTTCAAAATCGCACATCATAGGAAATTCGGTATTCTAGCCATATCTTTCGTACACTAGTTCCGTTTTCCCTGAAACTTTCCCGGAACACCCGAAATCCCCATCCCCACGTTTCATGCGTTGAGGATCCGAGACCCGGTTCTGCTCCTGTCACTCAGAAATCACCATTTTCTATGTTTTGAGGGTTTGCTATGACCTCTTCATTTTTACCCGTTCACCCCAAAATTCGCACACGCTCTTCCTCTCACTATTCCGTCCCTTTTACCCTGAAGAAAACAATTTCCAGTTCTTATCGTTACAGCCCCCGAATCGCATTTTTCCTCCATTCAAGCTGCCTAGAAAGCTCCAAAAACCCCGTTCAAGTCCATTATCCTCGTTTTCTTCATCTCAAATCCCGAATTGCCATTACTAAACGTGTTTTAGAAAGCGTTTTCCTATCCATTGCAAAAAACTTTTTATTTTAGAAAAAAAACACTAAAAACCCTGGCTATGGTTGTCAACTGTGATTGCAGGCAAGTTGGGGGAGCGCGGTGCGATCTTGGAGGCAAGGTCGGTGCCAAATCGGAGGCAAGGTCCGAGGAAAGCTCAGAGGTACTTGGTAAAAGCCAAAAAGGGTGCGACATCGGGACTTCCCGGGAGGTCACCCTTCCCAGTACTACTCTTGCCCAAGCGCGCTTAACTGCGGAGTTCTGATGGGATCCTGTGCACAAACGCTGGTATGATCGCACCCGTTATGAGTTGTTTGTCACGCTGTCCTTATGGGAGATGGGTGTAAGCCACCGCGACCATCCACGTGGCCACGGCAGAAGATTGGGTTTCAAGACGCGATTTGTGCAAGTCTAAGGTACAAGTTCTCTCTATGGTCGTGTCGAGCTCCGAGAAAGAGGTTAGGGATGGTGTTTCCTCTAAACGGTTCTTTCTTAAACCTACTCTTTGTGCAGAACAGAAGATTTCCTTCCCCTGCCAAGATTTGGTTTCCACTCGTAGATGTTAGGAACCCGTGTTCCTACCCTTCTGTTTGCTTCATAGCAGATTATTTACTTTGGACGCATGTGCTTCGTGAGTCACCCCTTCGACATATTTTAACAATCCCACGTGTGCGGGAAGTAGTAGTTTCTTCAGTAGAAATCAATATATAAGAAGGTGTTGAGGCTCAGTGAAGCATCCACAAATATATTGTGTTGTGCTTGCTCAAAGGAGGTTGCCCCCTCGAAGAGGCCTGCGATTCAATATCATTTCGAGTTCTTTTGTTTTAGCAGCTCGTTGCAAGTTGTTTCCATTTCTAGTTGCATTACTGTGGTTGGTGAAATAGTGTTGCAGGGTCTCCACGTCTGGTACCAAAGTGATTTCCACGGCCAATTTTTTGTTCCTCTCTCTTCAGATACTCGTGGCGATCCAATTCTAAACATCGCATACTCTCGCCTCGCCCAACCCGGATCTTGGTGATCAGAAAGTGGTCCAGATCTTGTTGCATTATGTTCTGCAGATCTGGGCAGAAGTTGTGGGCTATGCCGTTTCCAGCAACTTTGCATTCCGTTAACATTCTGTTACCATGCAAGCTGATTTCGGGTAGAAACCAGATGACCGTTTTACAGGGAAATAACAAGGATTGCAGACATCTAGCGCCAGGAGAAGGAAAATCACAAGCACTCCTAAACTTGGCACGGGCATTGGCTAGAGCCAGGCAACCTTGAAAGTTGTAGGTGGTTGTCCCCATCTCTGAACTAGAAGCTTTAAAAATCATCCTTCATCGTTTGCTCGCGACCTTTCCTCCTTGTTCTGCGTGCAGGATCTTCGGTGGGTGTTTGACAATGCCCCTGTTCACGGATGCGGCCAGGGTTTCAAAATCGCACGAGTCATAGGAAATTCGGTATTCTAGCCATATCTTTCGTACACTAGTTCTGTTTTCCCTGAAAGTTTCCTGGAACACCCGAAATCCCCGTCCTCTCGTTTCATGTGTTGAGGATCTGAGACCCGGTTCCGCTCCTGTCACTTCGAAATCACCATTTTCTATGTTTTGAGGGTTTGCTATGACCTCTTTGTTTTTTACGCGTTCGCCCCGAAATTCGCACACGCTCTTCCTCTCACTATTCCGCCCCTTTTACCCTCAATGAAACAATTTCTAGTTCTTATCGTTACAGCCCCCAAATCACATTTTTCCTCCATTCAAGCTGCCTAGAATGGGCCAAAAACCCCGTTCAAGTCCATTATCCTCGTTTTCTTCATCTCAAATCCCGAATTGCCATTACTAAACGTGTTTTAGAAAGCGTTTTCCTATCCATTGCAAAAGACTTTTTATTTTAGAAAAAAAACACTAAAAACCCCGGCTATGGTTGTCATCCGTGATTGCACGCAAGTTGGGGGAGTGCGGTGCGATATTGAAGGTGAGGTCGGCGCCAGATCGGAGGCAAGGTCCGAGGAAAGCTCGGAGATACTTGGTAAAAGCCAAAAAGGGTGCGACATCGGGACTTCTCGGGAGGTCACCCATCCGAGTACTACTCTGGCCCAAGCGAGCTTAACTGCGGAGTTCTGATGGGATACTGTGCACAAACGCTGGTATGATTGCACCCGTTTCGAGTTGTTTGTCACGCTGTCCTTATGGGAGATGGGTGTAAGCCACCACGACCATCCACGTGGCCACGACAGAAGATTGGGTTTCAAGACGCGATTTGTGTAAGTCCAAGGTACAAGTTCTCTCTATGGTCGTGCCGAGCTCCGAGAAAGAGGTTAGGGATGGTGTTTCCTCTACACGGTTCTTTCTTAAACCTACTCTTTGTGCAGAACAGAAGATTTCCTTCCCCTGCTAAGATTTGTTTTCCACTCGTAGATGTTAGGAACCCGTGTTCCTACCCTTCTGTTTGCTTCATAGCAGATTAGTTAGTTTGGACGCATGTGCTTCGTGAGTCGCCCCTTCGACATATTTTAACAATCCCACGTGTGCGGGAAGCAGTAGTTTCTTCAGTAGAAATCAGTATATAAGAAGGTGTTGAGGCTCAGTGAAGCATCCACGAATATATTGTGTTGCGCTTGCTCAAAGGAGGTTGCCCCCTCGAAGAGGCCTGCGATTCAATATCATTTCGAGTTCTTTTGTTTTAGCGGCTTGTTGCAAGTTGTTTGCATTTCTAGTTGCATTACTGTGGTTGGTGAAATATTGTTGCAGGGTCTCCACGTCCGGTATCAAAGTGATTTCCATGGCCAATTTTTTGTTCCTCTCTCTTCAGATACTCGCGGCGATCCAATTCTGCACATCGCATGCTCTCGCCTTGCCCAACTGGGATCTTGGTGATCAAAAAGTTGTCCAGACCTTGTTGCATTTTGTTCTGCAGATTTGGGTAGAAGTTGCGGGCTGTGCCGTTTCCAGAAACTTTGCATTCCGTTCGCATTCTGTTACCGTGCCAGCCGATTTCGGGTGGAAACCAGATGACCGTTTTACAAGGAAATAACAAGGATTGCACACATCAATCGCCAGGAGAAGGAAAATCACAAGCACTCCTAAACTTGGCACGGGCAATGGCTAGAGCCAGGCAACCTTGAAAGTTGCAGGCGGTTGTCCCCATCTCCGAACCAGAAGCTTCAGAAATCATCCTTCATCATTTTCTCGCGACCTTTCCTCCTTGTTCTGCGTGCAGGATCTTTGGTGGGTGCTTGACAATGCCCCTGTTCACGGATGTGGCCAATGTTTCAAAATCGCACATCATAGGAAATTTGGTATTCTAGCCATATCTTTCGTACACTAGTTCCGTTTTCCCTGAAACTTTTCCGGAACACCCGAAATCCCCGTCCCCGCGTTTCATGCATTGAGGATCCGAGACCCGGTTCCTCTCCTGTAACTCAGAAATCACCATTTTCTATGTTTTGAGGGTTTGCTATGACCCGTTCTCCCTGAAATTCGTGCACGCTATTCCTCTCACTATTCCACCCCTTTTACCCTCAAGGAAACAATTTCCAGTTCTTATCGTTACAGCCCCCGAATCACATTTTTCCTCCATTCAAGCTGCCTAGAAAGCGCCAAAAACCCCGTTCAAGTCCATTATCCTCGTTTTCTTCATCTCAAATCCCGAATTGCCATTACTGAAAATGTTTTAGAAAGCGTTTTCCTATCCATTGCAAAAGACTTTTTATTTTAGAAAAAAAACACTAAAAACCCCCGGCTATGGTTGTCACCCGTGATTGCACGCAAGTTGGGGGAGTGCGGTGCGATCTTCGAGGCGAGGTCGGTGCCAGATCGAAGGTAGGTCCGAGGAAAGCTCGGAGGTACTTGGTAAAAGCCAAAAAGGGTGCAACACTGGGACTTCCCGGGAGGTCACCCATCCCAGTACTACTCTGGCCCAAGCGCGCTTAACTTCGGAGTTTTGATGGAATCTGGTGCACAAACGCTTGTATAATCACACCCGTTATGAGTTGTTTGTCATGCTATCCTTATGGGAGATGGGTGTAAGCCACCGCGACCATCCACGTGGGCACGGCAGAAGATTGGGTTTCAAGACGGGATTTGTGCAAGTAGAAGGTACAAGTTCTCTCTATGGTCGTGCCGAGCTCCGAGAAAGAGGTTAGGGATGGTGTTTCCTCTAAACGGTTCTTTCTTAAACCTACTCTTTGTGCAGAACAGAAGATTTCCTTCCCCTGCCAAGATTTGGTTTCCACTCGTAGATGTTAGGAACCCGTGTTCCTACCCTTCTGTTTGCTTCATAGCAGATTAGTTACTTTGGATGCATGTGCTTGGTGAGTCGCCCCTTCAGCATATTTTAACAATCCCACGTGTGCGGGAAGAAATAGTTTCTTCAGTAGGAATCAGTATATAAGAAGGTGTTGAGGCTCATTGAAGCATCCACGAATATATTGTGTTGCGCTTGCTCAAAGGAGGTTGCCCCCTCGAAGAGGCCTGCGATTCAATATCATTTCAAGTTCTTTTGTTTTAGCGGCTCGTTGCAAGTTGTTTCCATTTCTAGTTGCATTACTATGGTTGGTGAAGTAGTGTTGCAGGGTCTCCACGTTCGGTACAGAAGCGATTTCCACTGCAAATTTTTTGTTCCTCTCTCTTCAGATACTCGCGGTGATCCAATTCTGCACATCGCATGCTCTCGCCTCGCCCAATCAGGATGTTGGTGATCAGAAAGTGGTCCAGATCTTGTTGCATTCTGTTCTGCAGATCTGGGTAGAAGTTGTGGGCTGTGTCGTTTCCAGCAACTTTGCATTCCGTTCACATTCTGTTACCGTGCCAGCCGATTACGGGTAAAAACCAGATGACCGTTTTACAGGGAATTAACAAGGATTTCACACATCATAGGAAATTCGGTATTCTAGCCATATCTTTCGTACACTAGTTCCGTTTTCCCTGAAACTTTCCTGGAACACCTGAAATCCTCGTCCCCGCGTTTCATGCATTGAGGATCCGAGACCCGGTTCCGCTCCTGTCACTCAGAAATAGCCATTTTCTATGTTTTGAGGGTTTGCTATGACCTGTTCATTTTTTACCCATTCGCCACGAAATTTGCACACGCTCTTCCTCTCACTATCCCGCCCCTTTTACCCTCAAGGAAACAATTTCCAGTTCTTATTGTTACATCCCCCGAATCACATTTTTCATCCATTCAAGCTGCCTAGAAAGCGCCAAAAACCCTGTTCAAGTCCATTATCCTCGTTTTCTTCATCTCAAATCCCGAATTGCCATTACTAAACATGTTTTAGAAAGCGTTTTCCTATCCATTGCAAAAGACTTTTTATTTTAGAAAAAAAACACTAAAAACCCCCGGCTATGGTTGTCACCCGTGATTACACGCAAGTTGTGGGAGTGCGGTGCGATCTTGGAGGCGAGGTCGGCGCCAGATCGGAGGCAAGGTCCGAGGAAAGCTCGGAGGTACTTGGTAAAAGCCAAAAAGGGTGCGACACCAGGACTTCCCGGGTGGTCACCCATCCCAGTACTACTCTGGCCCAAGCGTGCTTAACTGCGGAGTTTTGATGGGATCCTGTTCACAAATTCTGGTATGATCACACCCGTTACGAGTTGTTTGTCACGCTGTCCTTATGGGAGATGGGTGTAAACCACCACGACCATCCACGTGGCCACGACAGATGATTGGGTTTCAAGGCGGGATTTGTGCAAGTCGAAGGTACAAGTTCTCTCTATGGTCGTGCCGAGCTCCGAGAAAGAGGTTAGGGATGGTGTTTCCTCTACACAGTTCTTTCTTAAACCTACTCTTTGTGCAGAACAGAAGATTTCCTTCCCCTGCCAAGATTTGGTTTCCACTCGTAGATGTTAGTAACCCGTGTTCCTACCCTTCTGTTTGCTTCATAGCAGATTAGTTACTTTGGAAGCATGTGCTTTGTGAGTCGCCTCTTCGGCATATTTTAACAATCCCACGTGTGCGGGAAGCAGTAGTTTCTTCAGTAGGAATTAGTATATAAGAAGGTGTTGAGGTTCAGTGAAGCATCCACGAATATATTGTGTTGCGTTCACTCAAAGGAAGTTGCCCCCTCGAAGAGGCCTACGATTCAATATCATTTCAAGTTCTTTTGTTTTAGCATCTCGTTGCAAGTTGTTTCCATTTCTAGTTGCATTACTGTGGTTGGTGAAATAGTGTTGCAGGGTCTCCACGTCTGGTACGAAAGCGATTTCCACGGCCAATTTTTTGTTCCTCTCTCTTCAGATACTCGCTGCGATCCAATTCTGCACATCGCATGCTCTCGCCTCGCCCAACCGGGATCTTGGTGATCAGAAAGTGGTCCAGATCTTGTTGCATTCTGTTTTGCAGATCTGGGCAGATGTTGCGGGCTGTGCAATTTCCAACAACTTTGCATTCCGCTCGCATTCTGTTACCGTGCTAACCGATTTCGGGTAGAAACCAGATGACCGTTTTAATGGGAAATAACAAGGATTGCACACATCCAGCGCCAGGAGAAGGAAAATCACAAGCACTCCTAAAATTGGCACGGGCATTGGCTAGAGCCAGGCAACCTTGAAAGTTGCAGGCGGTTGTCCCCATCTCCGAACTAGAAGCTTCAGAAATCATCCTTCATCATTTGCTCGCAGCCTTTCCTCCTTGTCCTGCGTGCAGGATCTTCGGTTGGTGCTTGACAATGCCCCTGTTCACGGATGCGGCCAGGGTTTCAAAATCGTACGTCATAGGAAATTCGGTATTCTAGCCATATCTTTCGTACACTAGTTCCGTTTTCCCTAAAACTTTCCCGGAACACCCGGAACATCCGTCCCCGCGTTTCATGCGTTGAGGATCCGAGACCCGGTTCCGCTCCTGTCGCTCAGAAATCGCCATTTTCTATGTTTTGAGGGTTTGCTATGACCTCTTCGTTTTTTACCCGTTAGCCCCGAAATTCGCACACGCTCTTCCTCTCACTATTCCGCCCCTTTTACACTCAAGGAAACAATTTCCAGTTCTTATCGTTACAGCCCCCGAATCACATTTTTCCTCCATTCAAGCTGCCTAGAAAGCGCCGAAAACCCCGTTCAAGTCCATTATCCTCATTTTCTTCATCTCAAATCCCGAATTGCCATTACTAAACGTGTTTTAGAAAGCGTTTTCCTATCCATTGCAAAAGACTTTTTATTTTAGAAAAAAAACACTAAAAACGCCCGGCTATGGTTGTCACCCGTGATTGCACACAAGTTGGGGGAGCGCGGTGCGATCTAGGAGGCGAGGTTGGTGCCAGATCGGAGGCGAGGTCCGAGGAAAGCTCAGAGGTACTTGGTAAAAGCCAAAAATGGTGCGACACTGGGACTTCCCGGGAGGTCACCCAACCCAGTACTACTCTGGCCCAAGCGCTCTTAACTGCGGAATTCTGATGGGATCCGTTGCATAAACGTTGGTATGATCGCACCCGTTACGAGTTGTTTGTCACGCTATCCTTATGGGAGATGGGTGTAAGCCACCGCGACCATCCACGTGGCCATGACAGAAGATTCGGTTTCAAGACGGGATTTGTGCAAGTCCAAGGTACAAGTTCTCTCTATGGTCGTGCCGAGCTCCGAGAAAGAGGTTAGGGATGGTGTTTCCTCTACACGGTTCTTTCTTAAACGTACTCTTTGTGCAGAACAGAAGATTTCCTTCCCCTGCCAAGATTTGGTTTCCACTCGTAGATTTTAGGAACCCGTGTTCCTACCCTTCTGTTTTCTTCATAGCAGATTAGTTACTTTGGACGCATGTGCTTCGTGAGTTGCCCCTTCGGCATATTTTAACAATCCCACGTGTCGGGGAAGCAGTAGTTTCTTCAGTAGGAATCATTATATAAGAAGGTGTTGAGGCTCAGTGAAGCATCCACGAATATATTTTGTTGCGCTTGCTCAAAGGAGGTTGCCCCCTCGAAGAGGCCTGCGATTCAATATCATTTTGAGTTCTTTTGTTTTAGCATTTCGTTGCAAGTTGTTTCCATTTCTAGTTGCATTACTGTGGTTGGTGAAATAGTGTTGCAGGGTCTGCACGTCTGGTAGGAAAGAGATTTCCACGGCCAATTTTTGGTTCCTCTCTCTTCAGATACTCGCGGCGATCCAATTCTTCACATCGCATGCTCTCGCCTCGCCAACTGGGATCTTGGTGATCAGAAAGTGGTCCAGATCTTGTTGCATTCTGTTTTGCAGATCTGGACAGAAGTTGCGGGCTATGCCATTTCTAGCAACTTTGTATTCCGCTCGCATTCTGTTATTGTGCCAGCCGATTTCTGGTTGAAACCAGATGACCGTTTTACTGGGGAATAACAAGGATTGCACACATCCAATGCCAGAAGAAGGAAAATCACAAGCACTCCTAAAGTTGGCACGGGCATTGGCTAGAGCTAGGCAACCTTGAAAGTTGTAGGCGGTTGTCCCCATCTCCAAACCAGAAGCTTCAGAAATCATCCTTCATCGTTTGCTCGCGACCTTTCCTCCTTGTCCTGCGTGCAGGATCTTCGGTGGGTGCTTGACAATGCCCCTGTTCACGGATGCGGCCAGGGTTTCAAAATGGCACGTCATAGAAAATTTGGTATTCTAGCCATATCTTTTGTACACTAGTTCCGTTTTCCCTGAAACTTTCCTGGAACACCCGAAATACCCGTCCCCGCGTTTCATGCATTGAGGATCTGAGACCCGGTTCCTCTCCTGTCACTCAGAAATCGCCATTTTCTATGTTTTGAGGGTTTGCTATGACCTCTTCGTTTTTTACCCGTTCGCCCCGAAATTTGCACACGCTCTTCCTCTCACTATTCCGCCCCTTTTACCCTCAAGGAAACAATTTCCAGTTCTTATCGTTATAGCCCCCGAATCACATTTTTCCTCCATTCAAGCTGCCTAGAAAGCGCCGAAAACCCCGTTCAAGTCCATTATCCTCGTTTTCTTCATCTCAAATCCCGAATTGCCATTACTAAACGTGTTTTAGAAAGCGTTTTCCTATCCATTACAAAAGACTTTTTATTTTAGAAAAAAAACACTAAAAACCCCCGGCTATGGTTGTCACCCGTGATTGCACGCAAGTTGGGGGAGCGCGGTGCGATCTTGGAGGCGAGGTCGGCGCCAGATCGGAGGCGAGGTCTGAGGAAAGCTCGGAGGTACTTGGTAAAAGCCAAAAATGGTGTGACACCGGGACTTACCAAGAGGTCACCCATCCCAGTACTACTCTGGCCCAAGCGCGCTTAATTGCGGAATTCTGATGGGATCAGTTGCATAAACGCTGGTATGATCGCACCCGTTACGAGTTGTTTGTCACACTATCCTTATGGGAGATGGGTGTAAGCCAACGCGACCATCCACGTGGCCACGACAGAAGATTGGGTTTCAAGACGGGATTTGTGCAAGTCCAAGGTACAAGTTCTCTCTATGGTCGTGCCGAGCTCCGAGAAAGAGGTTAGGGATGGTGTTTCCTCTACACGGTTCTTTCTTAAACCTACTCTTTGTGCAGAACAAAAGATTTCCTTCCCCTGCCAAGATTTGGTTTCCACTCGTAGATGTTAGGAACCCGTGTTCCTACACTTCTGTTTGCTTCATAGCAGATTAGTTACTTTGGACGCATGTGCTTCGTGAGTCTCCCCTTCGGCATATTTTATCAATCCCATGTGTGGTGGAAGCAGTAGTTTCTTCAGAAGGAATCAATATATAAGAAGGTGTTGAGGCTCAGTGAAGCATCCACGAATATATTGTGTTGCGCTTGCTCAAAGGAGGTTGCCCCCTCGAAGAGGCCTGCGATTCAATATCATTTCGAGTTCTTTTGTTTTAGCATCTCGTTGCAAGTTGTTTCCATTTCTAGTTGCATTACTGTGGTTGGTGAAATAGTGTTGCATGGTCTCCACATTTGGTAGGAAAGCGTTTTCCACGGCCAATTTTTTGTTCCTCTCTCTTCAGATACTCGCGGCGATCCAATTCTTCACATCGCATGCTCTCGCCTCACCCAATTGGGATTTTGGTCATCAGAAAGTGGTCCAGATGTTGTTGCATTTTGTTCTGCAGATCTGGGTTGAAGTTGCGGGCTATGCCATTTCCAGCAACTTTTCATTCCGCTCGCATTCTGTTACCGTGCCAGCCGATTTCGGGTAGAAACTAGATGACCATTTTCCAGGGAAATAACAAGGATTGCACACATCCAGCGCCAGGAGAAGGAAAATCACAAGCACTCCTAAACTTGGCACGGGCATTGGCTAGAGCCAGGTAACCTTGAAAGTTGCAGGTGGTTGTCCCCATCTCCGAACCAGAAGCTTCAGAAATCATCGTTCATCGTTTACTCGCGACCTTTCCTCCTTGTTCTGCGTGCAGGATCTTCGGTGGGTGCTTCACAATGCCCCTGTTCACGGATGCGGCCAGGGTTTCAAAATCGCACGTCATAGGAAATTCGGTATTCTAGCCATATCTTTCATACACTAGTTCCGTTTTCTCTGAAACTTTCCCGGAACACCCGAAATCCCCGTCCTCTCGTTTCATGCGTTGAGGATCCGAGACCCGGTTCCGCTCCTGTCACTCAGAAATCGCCATTTTCTATGTTTTGAGCGTTTGCTATGACTTGTTCGTTTTTACGCGTTCGCCCCAAAATTTGCACACGCTCTTCCTCTCACTATTTCGCCCCTTTTACCCTCAAGGAAACAATTTCCAGTTCTTATTGTTACAGCTCCCGAATAGCATTTTTCCTCCATTCAAGCTGCCTAGAAAGCGCCAAAAACCCCGTTCAAGTCCATTATCCTCGTTTTCTTCATCTCAAATCCCGAATCGCCATTACTAAACGTGTTTTAGAAAGTGTTTTCCTATCCATTGCAAAAGACTTTTTATTTTAGAAAAAAAACACTAAAAACCCCCGGCTATGGTTGTCACCCGTGATTGCACGCAAGTTGGGGGAGCGTGGTGCGATCTTGGAGGCGAGGTCGGCGCCAGATCAGAGGCAAGGTCCGAGGAAAGCTCGGAGGTACTTGGTAAAAGGCAATAATGGTGCGACAGCGGGACTTCCCGGGAGGTCACCCATCCAAGTACTACTCTGGCCCAAGCACGCTTAACTGCGGAATTCTGATGGGATCCGGTACATAAACGCTGTTATGATCGCACCATTTATGAGTTGTTTGTCACGCTGTCCTTATGGGAGATGGGTGTAAGCCACCGCGACCATCCACGTGGCCACGACAGAAGATTGGGTTTCAAGATGGGATTTGTGCAAGTCCAAGGTACAAGTTCTTTCTATGGTCGTGCCGAGCTCCGAGAAAGAGGTTAGGGATGGTGTTTCCTCTACACGGTTCTTTCTTAAACCTACTCTTTGTGCAGAACAGAAGATTTCCTTCCCCTGCCAAGATTTGGTTTCCACTCGTAGATGTTAGGAACCCGTGTTCCTACCCTTCTGTTTGCTTCATAGCAGATTAGTTACTTTGGACGCATGTGCTTCGTGAGTCGCCCCTTGGGCATATTTTAACAATCCCACGTGTGCGGGAAGCAGTAGTTTCTTCAGTAGGAATCAGTATATAAGAAGGTGTTGAGGCTTAGTGAAGCATCCACGAATATATTGTGTTGCGCTTGCTCAAAGGAGGTTGCCCCCCTCGAAGAGGCCTGCGATTCAATATCATTTCGAGTTCTTTTGTTTTAGCGGCTCGTTGCAAGTTGTTTGCATTTCTAGTTGCATTACTGTGGTTGGTGAAATATTCTTGCAGGGTCTCCACATCCGGTACCAAAGTGATTTCCACGGCCAATTTTTTGTTCCTCTCTCTTTAGATACTCACGGTGATCCAATTCTGCACATCGCATGCTCTCGTCTCGCCCAACCGGGATCTTGGTGATTAGAAAGTGGTCCAGATCTTGTTGTATTTTGTTCTGCAGATCTGGGCAGAAGTTGCGGGCTGTGCCGTTTCAAGCAGCTTTGCATTCCGTTCGCATTCTGTTACACGTGCCAGCCGATTTCGGGTAGAAAGCAGATGACCGTTTTACAGAGAAATAACAAGGATTGCACACATCAAGCGCTAGGAGAAGGAAAATCACAAGCACTCCTAAACTTGGCATGGGCATTGGCTAGAGCCAGGCAACCTTGAAAGTTGGAGGCGGTTGTCCCCATCTCCGAACCAGAAGCTTCAGAAATCATCCTTCATCATTTGCTCACGACCTTTCCTCCTTGTTCTGCATGCAGGATCTTCGGTGGGTGCTTGACAATGCCCCTGTTCACGGATGCGGCCAAGGTTTCAAAATCGCACATCATAGGAAATTCAGTATTCTAGCCATATCTTTCGTACACTAGTTCTTTTTTCCCTGAAACTTTCCCGGAAGACCCGAAATCCCCGTCCCCCGCGTTTCATCCGTTGAGGATCCGAGACCCGGTTCCGCTCCTGTCACTCAGAAATCACCATTTTCTATGTCTTGAGGGTTTGCTATGACCCGTTCTCCCCGAAATTCGCACACGTTCTTCCTCTCACTATTCCGCCCCTTTTACCCTCAAGGAAACAATTTCCAGTTCTTATCGTTACAGCCCCCGAATCGCATTTTTTCCTCCATTCAAGCTACCTAGAAAGCGCCAAAAACCCCGTTCAAGTCCATTATCCTTGTTTTCTTCATCTCAAATCCCGAATTGCCATTACTAAACGTGTTTTAGAAAGCGTTTTCCTATCCATTGCAAAAGACTTTTTATTTTAGAAAAAAAACACTAAAAACCCTCGGCTATGGTTGTCACCCGTGATTGCAGGCAAGTTGGGGGAGCGCGGTGCGATCCTGGAGGCAAGGTCGGTTCCAGATCGGAGGCAAGGTCCGAGGAAAGCTCAGAGGTACTTGGCAAAAGCCAAAAAGGGTGCGACACCCGGACTTCCCGGGAGTTCACCCATCCCAGTACTACTCTGTCCCAAACGTGCTTAACTGCGGAGTTCTGATGGGATCCGGTGCACAAACACTGGTATGATCGCACCCGTTACGAGTTGTTTGTCACGCTGTCCTTATGGGAGATGGGTGTAAGCCACCACGACCATCCACGTGGCCACAACAGAAGATTGGGTTTCAAGACGGGATTTGTGCAAGTCGAAGGTACAAGTTCTCTCTATGGTCGTGCCGAGCTCTGAGAAAGAGGTTAGGGATGGTGTTTCCTCTACACAGTTATTTTTTAAAACCTACTCTTTGTGCAGAAAAGAAGATTTCCTTCCCCTGCCAAGATTTGGTTTCCAGTCATAGATGTTAGGAACCCGCGTTCCTACCCTTCTGTTTGCTTTATAGCAGATTAGTTACTTTGGACGCATGTGCTTTGTGAGTTGCCTCTTCGGCATATTTTAACAATCCCACGTGTGCGGGAAGTAGTAGTTTCTTCAGTAGGAATCAGTATATAAGAAGGTGTTAAGGCTCAGTGAAGCATCCACGAATATATTGTGTTGCGCTTGCTCAAAGAAGGTTGTCCCCTCGAAGAGGCCTACGATTCAATATCATTTCGAGTTCTTTTGTTTTAGCATCTTGTTGCAAGTTGTTTCCATTTCTAGTTGCATTACTGTGGTTGGTGAAATAGTGTTGCAGGGTCTCCACGTCTGGTACGAAAGTGATTTCCACGGCCAATTTTATGTTCCTCTCTCTTCAGATACTCGCGGCGATCGAATTCTGCACATCGCATGCTTTCGCCTCGCCCAACTGGGATCTTGGTGATCAGAAAGTGGTCCAGATCTTGTTGCATTTTGTTCTACAGATCTGGGCAGAAGTTGCGGGCTGTGCCGTTTCCAGCAACTTTGCATTCCGCTCGTATTCTGTTACCGTGCCAGCCGATTTCGGGTAGAAACCAGATGACCGTTTTACAGGGAAATAACAAGGATTCCACACATCCAGCACCAGGAGAAGGAAAATCACAAGCACCTTCCTAAACTTGGCACGGGCATTGGCTAGAGCCAGGCAATCTTGAAAGTTACAAGTGGTTGTCCCCATCTCCGAACCAGAAGCTTCAGAAATCATCCTTCATCGTTTGCTCGCGACCTTTCCTCCTTGTTCTGCGTGCAGGATCTTCGGTGGGTGCTTGACAATGCCCCTGTTCACGGATGCGGCCAGGGTTTCAAAATCGCACGTCATAGGAAATTCGGTATTCTAGCCATATCTTTCGTACACTAGTTCCGTTTTCCCTGAAACTTTCCCGGAACACCCGAAATCCCCGTACTCTCGTTTCATGCGTTGAGGATCCGAGACCCGGTTCCGCCCCTGTCACTCAAAAATCGCCATTTTCTATGTTTTGAGGGTTTGCTATGACCTCTTCGTTTTTTTACCCGTTCGCACCCCGAAATTCACACACGCTCTTCCTCTCACTATTCCGCCCCCTTTTACCCTCAAGGAAACAATTTCCAGTTCTTATTGTTACAACCCCTGAATCGCATTTTTCCTCCATTCAAGCTGCCTAGAAAGCGCCAAAAACCCCGTTCAAGTCCATTATCCTCGTTTTCTTCATCTCAAATCCCGAATTGCCATTACTAAACGTGTTTTAGAAAGCGTTTTCCTATCCATTGCAAAAGACTTTTTATTTTAGAAAAAAAACACTAAAAACCCCCGGCTATGGTTGTCACCCGTGATTGCACGCAAGTTGGGGGAGTGCAGTGCGATCTTGGAGGCGAGGTCGGTGCCAGATCGGAGGCAAGGTTTCGAGGAAAGCTCAGAGGTACTTCGCAAAAGCCAAAAAGGGTGCGACACCCGGACTTCCTGGGAGTTCACCCATCCCAGTACTACTCTGTCCCAAGTGTGCTTAACTGCGGAGTTCTGATGGGATCCTGTGCACAAACGCTGTTATGATCGCACCCGTTATGAGTTGTTTTGTCACGCTGTCCTTATGGGAGATGGGTGTAAGCCACCACGACCATCCACGTGGCCACAACAGAAGATTGGGTTTCAAGACGGGATTTGTGCAAGTCGAAGGTACAAGTTCTCTCTATGGTCGTGCCGAGCTCTGAGAAAGAGGTTAGGGATGGTGTTTCCTCTACACAGTTCTTTCTTAAAACCTACTCTTTGTGGAGAACAGAAAGATTTCCTTCCCCTGCCAAGATTTGGTTTCCACTCGTAGATGTTAGGAAACCGTGTTCCTACCCTTCTGTTTGCTTCATAGCAGATTAGTTACTTTGGACGCATGTGCTTTGTGAGTCGCCTCTTCGGCATATTTTAACAATCCCACGTGTGCGGGAAGTAGTAGTTTCTTCAGTAGGAATCAGTATATAAGAAGGTGTTGAGGCTCAGTGAAGCATCCACGAATATATTGTGTTGCGCTTGCTCAAAGGAGGTTGCCCCCCTCGAAGAGGCCTACGATTCAATATCATTTCGAGTTCTTTTGTTTTAGCATCTCGTTGCAAGTTGTTTCCATTTCTAGTTGCATTACTGTTGTTGGTGAAATAGTGTTGCAGGGTCTCCACGTCTGGTACGAAAGTGATATCCACGGCCAATTTTTTGTTCCTCTCTCTTCAGATACTCTGCGGCGATCCAATTCTACACATCGCATGCTCTCGCCTCACCCAACCGGGATCTTGGTGATCAGAAAGTGGTCCAGATCTTGTTGCATTCTGTTCTGCAGATCTGGGCAGAAGTTGTGGGCTATGCCATTTCCAGCAACTTTGCATTCCGCTCGTATTCTGTTACCGTGCCAGCCGATTTCGGGTAGAAACCAGATGACCGTTTTACAGGGAAATAACAAGGATTGCACACATCCAGCGCCCAGGAGAAGGAAAATCACAAGCACTACTAAACTTGGCACGGGCATTGGCTAGAGCCAGGCAACCTTGAAAGTTGCAGGCGGTTGTTCCCCATCTCCGAACCAGAAGCTTCAGAAATCATCCTTCATCGTTTGCTTGCGACCTTTCCTCCTTGTTCTGCGTGCAGGATCTTCGGTGGGTGCTTGACAATGCCCCTGTTCACGGATGCGGCCAGGGTTTCAAAATCGCACGTCATAGGAAATTTCGGTATTCTAGCCATATCTTTTGTACACTAGTTCCATTTTCCCTGAAAACTTTCCCGGAACACCCCGAAATCCCCGTACTCTCGTTTCATGCGTTGAGGATCCAAGACCCTGTTCCGCCCCTGTCACTCAGAAATTGCCATTTTCTATGTTTTGAGAGTTTGCTATGACCTCTTCGTTTTTTACCCATTCTCCCTGAAATTCGCACATGCTCTTCCTCTCACTATTCCGCCCCTTTTACCCTCAAGGAAACAATTTCCAGTTCTTATTGTTACGGCCCCTGAATAGCATTTTTCGTCCATTCAAGCTGCCTAGAAAGCGCCAAAAACCCCGTTCAAGTCCATTATCCTCGTTTTCTTCATCTCAAATCCCGAATTGCCATTACTAAACGTGTTTTAGAAAGCGTTTTCCTATCCATTGCAAAAGACTTTTTATTTTAGAAAAAAAACACTAAAAACCCCCGGCTATGGTTGTCACCCGTGATTACACGCAAGTTGGGGGAGCGCGGTGCGATCTTGGAGGCAAGGTCGGTGCCCAGATCAGAGGCAAGGTCTGAGGAAAGCTCAGAGGTACTTGGTAAAAGCCAAAAATGGTGCGACACCGAGACTTCCCCGGAGGTCACCCATCCCAGTACTACTCTGGCCCAAGCGCGCTTAACTGCAGAGTTCTGATGGGATCCAGTACACAAACACTGGTATGATCACACCCGTTACGAGTTGTTTGTCACGCTGTCCTTATGGGAGATGGGTGTAAGCCACCGCGACCATCCACGTGGCCACGACAGAAGATTGGGTTTCAAGACGGGATTTGTGCAAGTCCAAGGTACAAGTTCTCTCTATGGTCGTGCCGAGCTCTGAGAAAGAGGTTAGGGATGGTGTTTCCTCTACACGGTTCTTTCTTAAACCTACTCTTTGTGCAGAACAGAAGATTTGTTTCCCCTGCCAAGATTTGGTTTCCATTCGTAGATGTTAGGAACCCGTGTTCCTACCCTTCTATTTGCTTCATAGCAGATTAGTTACTTTTGACGCATGTGCTTCGTGAGTCGCCCCTTCGGCATATTTTAACAATCCCACGTGTGCGGGAAGCAGTAGTTTCTTCAGTAGGAATCAGTATATAAAGGTGTTGAGGCTCAGTGAAGCATCCACGAATATATTGTGTTGCGCTTGCTCAAAGGAGGTTGTCCCCTCGAAGAGGCCTACGATTCAATATCATTTCGAGTTCTTTTGTTTTAGCGTCTTGTTGCAAGTTGTTTCCATTTCTAGTTGCATTACTGTGGTTGGTGAAATAGTGTTGCAGGGTCTCCACGTCTGGTACCAGAGCGATTTCCACGGCCAATTTTTTGTTCCTCTCTCTTCAAATACTCGCGGTGATCCAATTCTTCACATCGCATGCTCTCGCCTCGCCCAACTGGGATCTTGGTGATCAGAAAGTGGTCCAGATCTTGTTGCATTCTGTTCTGCAGATCTGGGCAGAAGTTGCGGGCTGTGCCATTTCCAGCAACTTTGCATTCCGTTCGCATTCTGTTACCGTGCCAGCCGATTTCGGGTAGAAACCAGATGACCGTTTTACAGGGAAATAACAAGGATTGCACACATCTAGCGCCAGGAGAAGGAAAATCACAAGCACTCCTAAACTTGGCACGGGCATTGGCTAGAGCCAGGCAACCTTGAAAGTTGCAGGCGGTTGTCCCCATCTCCGAACCAGAAGCTTCAGAAATCATCCTTCATCGTTTGCTTGCGACCTTTCGTTCCTGTTCTGCTTGCAGGATCTTCGGTGGGTGCTTGACAATGCCCCTGTTCATGGATGCGGCCAGGGGTTTCAAAATCTCACGAGTCATAGGAAATTCGGTATTCTAGCCATATCTTTCATACACTAGTTTCGTTTTCCCTGAAACTTTCCTGGAACACCCAAAATCCCCGTCCCCGCGTTTCATGCGTTGAGGATCCAAGACCCGGTTCCGCTCCTGTCACTCAGAAATCACCATTTTCTATGTTTTGAGGGTTTGCTATGACCTCTTTGTTTTTTACCCATTCGCCTTGAAATTCGCACACGCTCTTCCTCTCACTATTCCTCCCCTTTTACCCTCAAGGAAACAATTTCCAGTTCTTATCGTTACAAGCCCCCGAATCACATTTTTCCTCCATTTAAGCTGCCTAGAAAGCGCCAAAACCCCATTCAAGTCCATTATCCTCGTTTTCTTCATCTCAAATCCCGAATTGCCATTACTAAACGTGTTTTAGAAAGCGTTTTGCTATCCATTGCAAAAGACTTTTTTATTTTAGAAAAAAAAACACTAAAAACCCCCGTCTATGGTTGTCAACCGTGATTGGACGCAAGTTGGGGGAGTGCGGTGCGATCTTGGAGGCGAGGTCGGCGCTTGATCGGTAGGCAAGGTCCAAGGAAAGCTCGGAGGTACTTGGTAAAAGCCAAAAATGGTGCGACACCGGGACATCCTGGGAGGTCACCCATCCCAGTACTACTCTGGCCCAAGTGCGCTTAACTGCAGAGTTCTGATGGGATCCAGTACACAAACACTGGTATGATCACACCCGTTACGAGTTGTTTGTCACGCTGTCCTTATGGGAGATGGGTGTAAGCCACCGTGACCATCCACGTGGCCACGACAGAAGATTGGGTTTCAAGACGGGATTTGTGCAAGTCCAAGGTACAAGTTCTCTCTATGGTCGTGCCGAGCTCTGAGAAAGAGGTTAGGGATGGTGTTTCCTCTACACGGTTCTTTCTTAAACCTACTCTTTGTGCAGAACAGAAGATTTCCTTCCCCTGCCAAGATTTGGTTTCCATTCGTAGATGTTAGGAACCCGTGTTCCCTACCCTTCTGTTTGCTTCATAGCAGATTAGTTACTTTGGACGCATGTGCTTCGTGAGTCGCCCCTTCGGCATATTTTAACAATCCCACATGTGCGGGAAGCAGTAGTTTCTTCAATAGGAATCAGTATATAAGGTGTTGAGGCTCAGTGAAGCATCCACGAATATATTGTGTTGCGCTTTCTCAAAGGAGGTTGTCCCCTCGAAGAGGCCTACGATTCAATATCATTTCGAGTTCTTTTGTTTTAGCGTCTTGTTGCAAGTTGTTTCCATTTCTAGTTGCATTACTGTGGTTGGTGAAATAGTGTTGCAGGGTCTCCACGTCTGGTACCAGAGCGATTTCCACGGCCAATTTTTTGTTCCTCTCTCTTCAAATACTCGCGGTGATCCAATTCTTCACATCGCATGCTCTCGTCCTCGCCCAACCGGGATCTTGGTGATCAGAAAGTGGTCCAGATCTTGTTGAATTCTGTTCTGCAGATCTGGGCAGAAGTTGCGGGCTGTGCCATTTCCAACAACTTTGCATTCCGTTCGCATTCTGTTACCAGTGCCAGCCGATTTCGGGTAGAAACTAGATGATCGTTTTACAGGGAAATAACAAGGATTGCACACATCTAGCGCCAGGAGAAGGAAAATCACAAGCACTCCTTAACTTGGC
This sequence comes from Taxus chinensis, assembly GCA_019776745.2. NCBI lineage: Eukaryota > Viridiplantae > Streptophyta > Pinopsida > Cupressales > Taxaceae > Taxus > Taxus chinensis. The sequence goes on from CM034155.1 coordinate 98,342,922, forward strand.
ACGGGCATTGGCTAGAGCCAGGCAACCTTGAAAGTTGCAGGCAGTTGTCCCCATCTCCAAACCAGAAGCTTCAGAAATCATCCTTCATCGTTTGCTTGCGACCTTTCCTTCTTGTTCTGCTTGCAGGATCTTCGGTGGGTACTTGACAATGCCCCTGTTGACGGATGCGGCCAGGGTTTCAAAATCACGTCATAGGAAATTCGGTATTTTAGCCATATCTTTCGTACACTAGTTTCGTTTTCCCCTGAAACTTTCCTGGAACACCCGAAATCCCCGTCCCCGCGTTTCATGCGTTGAGGATCCAAGACCCGGTTCCGCTCCTGTCACTCAGAAATCACCATTTTCTATGTTTTGAGGGTTTGCTATGACCTCTTTGTTTTTTACCCATTCGCCTTGAAATTCGCACACGCTCTTCCTCTCACTATTCCGCCCCTTTTACCCTCAAGGAAACAATTTCCAGTTCTTATCGTTACAGCCCCCGAATCGCATTTTTCCTCCATTCAAGCTGCCTAGAAAGCGCCGAAAACCCCGTTCAAGTCCATTATCCTCATTTTCTTCATCTCAAATCCCGAATTTTCCATTACTTAACGTGTTTTAGAAAGCGTTTTCCTATCCATTGCAAAAGACTTTTTATTTTAGAAAAAAAACACTAAAAACCCCGGCTATGGTTGTCACCCGTGATTGCACGCAAGTTGGGTGAGTGCGGTGCGATCTTGGAGGCGAGGTCGGCCCCAGATCGGAGGCAAGGTCTGAGGAAAGCTCAGAGGTACTTGGTAAAAGCCAAAAATGGTGCGACACCGAGACTTCCCCGGAGGTCACCCATCCCAGTACTACTCTTGCCCAAGCACGCTTAACTGCGGAGTTCTGATGGGATACGGTGCACAAACGCTGGTATGATCACACCCGTTACGAGTTGTTTGTCACACTGTCCTTATGGGAGATGGGTGTAAGCCACCGCGACCATCCACGTGGCCACGGCAAAAGATTGGGTTTCAAGACGGGATTTGTGCAAGTCTAAGGTACAAGTTCTCTCTATGGTTGTGCCGAGCTCCGAGAAAGAGGTTAAGGATGGTGTTTCCTCTACATGGTTCTTTCTTAAACCTACTTTTTGTGCAGAACAGAAGATTTCCTTCCCTTGCCAAGATTTTGGTTTCAACTCGTAGATGTTATGAAACCATGTTCCTACCCTTCTGTTTGCTTCATAGTAGATTAGTTACTTTGGACGCATGTGCTTCGCGAGTCACCCCTTCGGCATATTTTAACAATCCCACGTGTGCGGGAAGGAGTAGTTTCTTCAGTAGGAATCAATATATAAGAAGGTGTTGAGGCTTAGTGAAGCATCCACGAATATATTATGTTGCGCTTGCTCAAAGGAGGTTGCCCCCTTGAAGAGGCTTGCGATTCAATATCATTTCGAGTTCTTTTGTTTTAGCGGCTCGTTGCAAGTTTTCCATTTCTAGTTGCATTACTGTGGTTGGTGAAATAGTGTTGCAGGGTCTCCACGTCTGGTACCAAAGTGATTTCCACGGCCAATTTTTTGTTCCTCTCTCTTCAGATACTCGCGGTGATCCAATTCTGCACATTGCATGCTCTCGCCTCGCCCAACCGGGATCTTTGTGATCAGAAAGTGATCTAGATCTTGTTGCATTCATTTCTACAGATCTGGGCAGAAGTTGCGGGCTATGCTTGTTCCAAGAAAATTTGCATTTCATTCGCATTCTGTTACCATGCCAGCCGATTTTAGGTAGAAACTAGATGACCATTTTACAGGGAAATAATAAGGATTGCACACATCCAGTGCCAGGAGAAGGAAAATCACAAGCACTCCTAAACTTGGCACGGGCATTGGCTAGAGCCAAGCAACCTTGAAAGGTGCAGGCGGTTGTCCCCGTCTCCGAACTAGAAGCTGCAGAAATCATCCTTCATCGTTTGCTCGCGACCTTTCCTCCTTAATCTGCGTGCAGGATCTTCGGTGGGTGCTTGACAATGCCCCTGTTCACGGATGCGGCCAGGGTTTCAAAATCGTATCACTAGGAAATTTTGTATTATAGCCATATCTTTCGTACACTAGTTTCCATTTTCCCTGAAACTTTCCCAGAACACCCGAAATCCCCGTCCCCACGTTTCATGCGTTGAGGATCCGATACCCGGTTCCGCCCCTGTCACTCAGAAATCGCCATTTTCTATGTTTTGAGGGTTTGCTATGACCTCTTCGTTTTTTACACCGTTCTCCCCCCGAAATTCGCACATGCTCTTCCTCTCACTATTCCGCCCCTTTTACCCTCAAGGAAACAATTTCCAGTTCTTATTGTTACAGCCCCCGAATCACATTTTTCCTCCATTCAAGCTGCCTTGAAAGCGTCAAAAACCCTGTTCAAGTCCATTATCCTCGTTTTCTTCGTCTGAAATCCCGAATTGCCATTACTAAACGTTTTTTAGAAAGCGTTTTCCTATCCATTGCAAAAGAATTTTTATTTTAGAAAAAAAAACAACCAAAAACCCCCATCTATGGTTGTCACCCGTGATTGCACGCAAGTTGGGGGAGTGCCATGCGATCTTGGAGGCGAGGTCAGCGCCATATCAGAGGCAAGGTCCGAGGAAAGCTCGGAGGTACTTGGTAAAAGCCAAAGAGGGTGCGACACCGGGAGGTCACTGTACGTACCCAAAATTGCAAGGTACTGTACTACCGGAGCAGTGTAACAAGTGCCCCAATGATGATATAGGTCGCTTCGCAAGGTGTTCGGGATCCGGAAAATCCCTTGGAGTATGCGTTAACATCCCGCATGCCCCGCTTAGCCCCTGCGTACTTTGTTTTCCCCTTTTCCCCTCTTTTCTTTCCCCTTTTTCTCTTTAGTAACGAAACTCGCCCGCCTTGACTATTTGGCGGTCCTGTAACCACCCACCCTGAGCAGGGTGGCAGTCCTTTTTGCATTTTCTAGAACGTTCTTTTGACGCGACTCACGTGAAATATCAACGTTTCACCAACTTTCCTTGCCGACTTAAGCTTGCATTTATGTTTTTTGTCCCCTGGAATAGTGTTTTTCCTTTGTTTATTGTTTAGGAGTTTAGTTTGGTTTTGATCTTTGGGTGATTGAATTCCTATAAATGCATGGCTTGTGCTCAAGCAAATAGCCCTGAAGTTTGCCTCTGAATTTCTCTTTGCTGTAGATTTAATTTTCATTGTTGCTTAGAGTTCTTAGTTCAGTTTATTATATGCTTGGTTAGCTTTATTCAGCTGTTGGTAAGCCACATACCCATCTTGTGCAGGCAGTACTGTTATTTCACCCAATCCGGCCCTGAAGTTTGCCTCTGAATTTCTCTTTGCTGTAGATTTAATTTTCATTGTTGCTTAGAGTTCTTAGTTCAGTTCATTATATGCTTGGTTAGCTTTATTCAGCTGTTGGTAAGCCACATATCCAGCTTGTGCAAGCAGTGTTCTTGTTTTATCCACCCAGGTCTGCCCCTGATTTCACTTTCATGCTCTCTTTTCATAGCTTAGTTTGTTATTCTGTTTAGAAGCCATAGTTTTAATTCTTTGCATGCTTAGTTAGCATTGTCCAGCTATTGGTAAGCCACATATCCAACTTGTGCAAATAGTGTTGCTGTTTTATCTAATCCATTTGAGTAAAATAGCTTAGGAAGCCATGAAAGTTGCAGGTTTTGCTCTTCAAACAAGATAGTTTCAGGTTCTGGATGCATTGTGTTGCATGATTCGCAATGGATCCCGCTAGGAATTGCATAAGCCAAGCTCTGTACTCTTGCGCTATCCCTCTCCTATTCGCGTTCTATTCAGTCTGTATTCTAAAGGTTGTCCCTTGTTCCAACACCTACTCCTGTTGATGCAAGCATTACACGCTTTTCTGGATCTACGTGAGCACAAAGAACGAAGAGATCATACTAAGGGGACGAGATCACACACACCAACGGATTCGCCACTGTTCTGCGGAATCCAGGTTTCAACTTTCAAAGTTCTAGTTAGAATCATATCAAATAGAGTAGTTAATCTCTTTATTTCAGTAAATTCTATTCTCGATATTTCCAGGGAAGTTGTGGGGATTGATAGTTTCTGAGAAACTATGATTCACTCCTCACTTCTGAGGTAGGATCGAGAATCTTGCAAATAGATTAGTTATTTCATTGTTTAGAATAGATATATAAAATTACACAGACAAATAGCTACACTCGGCTATTTTGTTTGTTTTTAAATTATTAGTTTAGTTGTCAATTCTAAATATTTTAAATAGCTGCTTTCTTAAATTCATGTAAATCATCAGAAAATACAAAAAGAAGTCATATATGCTATAAATACATTTCTTATACTTAGAGTTCACTTTATTACAGTTTGTTTACATTATTTCATTTGTATGAAAATCACGGGACCTAGGGAGCCCAGAGAATACGTTTTCGAGCCAATCGTGCCTCAACCCAATCTCATAACAGCAATAACTGATATTGACCAGAATCTTAGAATCCAAGTCTTCCAAACAACAGCAGACTTCCATCAGGTTAGATCTCAGTTAAGAGGATTAAACATAGAAGATGACCAAGCACATACGTTTTGGTCAAATTAGCCAAACTACAGATTACCCTAGAAAAACACCTACATGACTGTAGAAGGGTTTGAAAGAGAACAAATATTCAGGTGTGATCCTTTAGTTCCACAACCAGACGCAAGAGACACCCTCACAGACATAGATATCGGCCTAAGAATCCAGGTTGCAAGAACGCCTGTGAGGTATTCTGAGAAGATCACACAATTGTTGATTCTAAACATAGAAGCTGAGAAAGCGTATGATTATTGGATACTAGGGATCAGGACTTGATTCTACGCATGACCATAGCTGGTCCACAACAACCACGAACCTACGGTTGTGACCCACAAATCCCGCAGCCCAACGAATCCATAAGAGAATTAGATATAGACACTGGCCTACGCACACTAGTATTTCAGTCTACTCCACTTCCACCTATTATCATCGCACAATTGTCCTTGCTGGATACAGCAGCTAACAAAGCTAGAGAATTCTGGACTAGGCCAGAGAATCGTCCGTAGAGTCAATTGTATTCACCATCCACCATATGACCTTATCAGGAGACATACACGAAACTATCCCAGGTCATTTCCCACGTATTCCACAACCCATAGATCGGATCACGCCAGAGCTTGATATTGATTGGAGCCTTTGAGCAGTCATCCTTGCCGATCGATCTATCACACCAGTCCAAGTTAGAAGGGCCTTCTTTGCCTTAGATTCACAAATTCCACTAGTGCGTTTCGAAGACATTAGACTGCCTAACTAGTTTGTCTGAATCCCACGCATATTCTACCCCCACCGACTGTCTCGGCACGAACTCGAGAGGTCGGGTACGTGGAAGAGTCACTTGTAGATTCTCACGCTCACCTGTCGCTTTTCCGACGTACAAAATTGGTGAACCCGACGTGAAACAAACAACTGTTTCACCTTCTCTTTGAGAAGTTTCATCTTCTCTCATCCACCTTCGCTCCTTCCCATTATTCCGTGGGTATTCATATACCCCCCAAATATGTCGAGATTCGATGCATATGGCAGACCCCTCTTGGGTCTTGAGGCATACTACGCCCAACAGAATAGGTAATCATCACCCTCGCTCTCAGTATGGGGTGACAACTATTCAACTAATCAGTTGTCAACACAAACTCCAAGGATTAGATATAGCTCATCCTTTCAAATGGGGGAGTTTGATCAACCCCCTCAAACACAACAAACAGATCCTTCAGGTTCGAATAATATGACGTTTACTAGAGAATCTGGTTTGTCTCCTCAGATGCTACTTAGATCACAAATTAGTAGGCATTCAGATCCATACCTGGTCTTAGATGATGGACAGTCAATACATTATCCTAGGAGTGAACAACATTCTCAGGGTATGTACTCACCTATAGGAGGTTTACAAATACAACCCGAGGTCTCTTTTCAAGAAAATACCTCTATGCCACTGCATATAGGAAATACTCTCAGAGAAACTTGGCAAGATAGCAATCAGTTCATGACAAGATATCACATGCCTATATAACACCAGGGTATACAACAAACACCGCTCAGGCAAAGCACCGTGACTTCACCAAATGAAGTCATTTCAACGTTAGTAGAAAAAGTGAGAGGGTTAGAACTTGCTCAAGCAAGTCAAAATTCTTCGTTCATTTAAGCAGGAAGTTCCAACCCTCCATACCACCCTGGCTAGGTAGATCTCCTCACAGGAGTAGGCACGTTAGGCATGGTGCCTCACTATCCACAACAAACACCAATAAGGCCCATCACCTCTAACACTATTCCTCCCGGTCTAGTATCAAACAATCCATTCCTAGACAATATCCCATCATACTTAAACATGTACTCCAAATCACCACAAGGAGATGTGTTCTCCTCTCCCGTCCCTTTTGCTCAAACGTAGGGACCTCCCTATGCCCCTGCCAACACATACACTGCGCCATATCAACAACCCATCCCACTACCACTCCCTCAGCAGCCACCATCAATGGTTGAAACATATGCGATAGCGACTTACTCAGAATATTTAAAAGAGCCCTTAGATTTAACCATACGAAGCATCATGCTTCCAAGACCCCTTCCCGATTTACCCAAGTTCAAAGGTGAGGGAGATCCGAACGCACATATCAAAGCCTACGCTACAGACATTCGAGAGCTACTCCCATGGGATGGGGTTGTGGCTAAAATATTCCCCAAAACTTTAGAAGGCATCGCTCTCGACTGGTATTATAGAATACCTGAAGCCTCCATCCATTCATTTAAACATCTCGTATCAGATTTCATTAAGGCCTTCGACATGAACAAACTATTGAGAACAGGAATCAGGGAATTCTTTCACATCAAACAAGAACACAACGAATCTGTCGCCCATTTCATCCAAAGGTGGCGCACAGTTCTTTATTCTTCAGCAAGTGCTCCAAACATGGATCAAATGGAACTATGTGATTTATTCCTTCATTCTCTTAGCAGAGAGGTGAAAGAAGAAGTCCAGAAGTTCCCATTAAGAACTTACGATGAAGTACTTGAGAGCGCTCTTCGAATAGACCACGCAGCGATAGATAGTGGTCGTAAGACATATGGAACAAACGGGAGGTTAATCACCTCCAGCCAGAACACTACAACTATCACGAATGTCAACCAAGGACCCAAAATCCTTAACAAAAATCGGGGTATAACAACGGATGGAGTAACCAACTAGCCCAAAAGGGTAAATATCGTTAATACTCCATCACAAACAAACAACCAACGGAAAAACAACTTTACCCCGACAATCAATACAGTGGATTTTAACCATCCACAACAACAACAACAACAGAAAAATCCCATACAAGGGCCAAGCCAAAACTCATTTGGTTATCAAAACCAAAGTCAAAACCAAAAACAACAATTGCAACACTTTAATCCTAATAGGCAACAATATGATCAGAATTTTAGGCCACAATCTACACCAAACCAACAAAACAGGAATTACAACCCTAATTCTTATTGTGGTTTCGACAAAATTTGGGGTCATGATGCTAGAACGTGTCGCGACTACAACAAATTCATGCAACGTTTACCAGAAGAACAAAGACAATTCTTCACAGATTTGTTTTTGGTAGATCCCGTCTCATCATCACCAAATACACTCGTAGGAGTAGTTTCCCCTCAGAATGCTCCCCTCAAGATCTTTAACGATCCACTCCCAAATCATGATAGCAATAGGCTGAATCCAACTAGAATAAACAAAAGTGCAATGACAGGAAACAATGATCATAAAGCCTCGACTTCGTTAAATCCATCAGTTGCACCATAGTTAGGAAGTCAACCAAGACCCAAGATAGTCAGTTTGGTAGAATTAGACACTGAACTACCTATCGAAGATATAACAAGAACACGAGAATATTTCTCTCAACCGAGCCCAAGTCATCTACCAGAAATAGATAAGAGTCAACAAATAGTAGAAAAACCCGTAGGTGTCTATGATTTAATTAGTGACCTAACAAAGACCTTCTCGTACATTTCATTCTTAGATTTACTAAAGAACTCTCCTCCTCATAGAGCTGCTCTTTTAGAAGCATTAGGTCTAGGTCACCTAATTAACATCACTCCACCTCCTGAAACACAAGTAAATCAAGTATATTTTGATATCCACCCTCCGGGATAGCCAGACAAGGATGTCGAATTTATATTCAAAATAATTAAAATTCCTACAGATGTTGAGATTGTACGCCGAGGAGATCCAGCCTTACACTTACAAGTATGGGTTTATAATAACTACATAAAACGGGTAATGGTTGACGACAGGGCCGTAGTTAACATAGTCCCTTTCTCTTTCCTCCAAAAACTAGGATATGGGGAAACAAACTGTTCCACCACTCAAAATACATTGAGAGGCTATGATAGCCTTAAAGCCACTTCGATAGGAACTATAATACTGCCGGTCACCTTAGGGCCCAAAACAATCCTGACTGAGTTTTATATTATAGATCGGGAAACTAATTATAATATGATACTCGGCCGACCATGGATACACCGAATGAAGGCAATCCCTTCTACGTTATTTCAAGAAGTAATATTCTTGCATCTAGGAAAGGTATTTGTAGCCAAAGGTGATCCAAAACCTTTCGATTTTCACCTAGCTGTTTTAAAGAAAAGACCAGGGGTGCACTCAGAATTTGAACTTCCAACGAACCAACTTAATAAACCAACTGACCCAAAACCAGAGGAAAATTTGGTACCTACGACGGATCTTGAAGCTATCAGCATAGCCAAAAGAAACCCAACCCCTAACGATAAACCTAAAGAAACAGTATCATTAGGGACTACTGCGAAAATCATTGAGTTAATAGAACAAGATTCACTAATGTTCTTACCATTTGATTCAGTAGGCATAGGATATTCCCTAGGTGTCGGTTCCCTTCCAGCAGAGGACCTCTGTATGGTAGAAGTAGAGTGCGCAAGCGCAGCAGATACCCCAACATCTATACTCCCGACTAAGTACTGCACTCTCCATTTCGATGGAGCTAAATGTTGTTATGGAGCGGGGGCAGGTATAATTCTTACTTCGCCCGAGGAGAAAGTCCTCCCATTCACCTTTAAGTTAAACTTTGAATCCACAAACAATGGCGCTGAGTACGAAGCCCTCCTCCTTGGCCTCACCTTAGCCAAGAGAATTGGTATTGATAACATCAGAGTCTTGGGAGACTCGTAATTAGTGACAAATCAAGTTTCTGAAGTATATGAAACTAAAGCCAAACACTTGCAGCTTTACAAAGAAGTTGTATTAAATTTAAGCAAGGCATTTAACTTCATATCCATCGAAGCAATCCCACGAGAGAAAAATCTTCTCGCCGATTCAATAGCAACTTCAGCATCACGTTTTACTCCAAGCAATGAGTTAGAAGATACCCAATTCACGGTATCCATTCATGATGAACCATTGATAAAAATAATGACAAATCCCCTTACAAGTGGAAGTGAATCTACCACCCCAGACCATGTCGATAATAATATGGCCACTTTTGAATACTTAAACGCCTATGCGGCACTACATCTCTCCTATCATATGCTAGATTTATCCTTAATTCCACATTCATCTTCTTACTTCGGAAATCCTGTGATGGATCATCCCTCAAAAATGGAACCTAGCATATACGTAGTGGAAAATGGGGAGGATTTGGATTTACCTCCAGCACCACCTGAGTTCGAAGAGGGTAACACCTCTTTGATCGAGGAGACAATTGATGTCAACATCGGGACAGAAGATGAACCGAGAATATTGAAACTAGGTTCTTCGGTAACCCCAGAAGAAGTAGAAATACATACTCAGATTCTCAAAGAACATCAGAAGGCATTTGCATTTAATTATAAGGAGATGACAGGAGTTGCACCCCACATTGTGGTGCACAACCTTGTCACTAAATCAGATGCAAAGCCAATTAAACAAAAATCAAGACCCATGAAGCCCAAAGTAGCTCTCATGGTAAAAGAGGAGGTAATAAAACTCCTTCAGGTAGGATTCATCAAGCCAGTCGACTACTCCCAATGGGTATCTAATATTGTCCCCGTTCTCAAGAAGAATGGGAAGATACGCATCTACATAGATTTTTGAGATATCAACAAAGCATGTCCTAAGGATGACTTCCGTTACCATCCATCGATGTTATTGTTGATGCAACCGCTGGTTTTGAACTTTTGTCTCTCATGGATGGATTCTTGGGATACAATCAAATCAGAATATTTGAGCAAGATCAAGCTAAAACCACATTTATAACTCCTTGGGGAACCTATTGCTACGCTCTTATGCCACTCGGTCTCAAGAACGCCAGTGCTACGTACCAGCGGGCCATGACATACATATTTCATGATCTAATTCATAAAATCATGGAATCTTACGTAGATGACTTATTGGCTAAAGTCAAGAAGTGTTGTGACCATCTCGAAGTACTCCATGTCATTCTTTCACGTCTAATAGAATACGGAGTTACACTAAACCTAGAGAAATGTGTCTTTGGTGTAATGGGAGGGAAGCTCCCAGGTTATATCATCTCGTCATGAGGGATAGATGTTGACCCAACAAAAATTCGGGCTATCCTCAAAATGGTTCCACCTTCAGATGAATCTGGAATTAGATCATTTCTCAGAAAACTAGGTGCAATCCGAAGATTCATCCCAGACTTAAGCTTCACCGTTTATCCAATCAACAATTTACTCAAGAAAGTCTATAGCATTGATTGGACCAAAGATTGTGATGAAGCCTTCAAAGCAGTTAAGCACTTCCTTTTATCACCATCTACGCTAATGCCACCTAAGCTAGATCACCCGTTAATTTTATATTCACGAGCTACCAATGTCTCGCTGGCCTGTATGTTGGCCTAAGAAGATGATAACAAGAGAGAACGCAAAATTTATTTCATCAGCTGAACGCTGCTCGACTATGAAACATGCTATACATAGGCAAAATGAGAATGCCTTGCCATAGTCTTTGCTTCTAAATTCCTAAGACATTATATGCTAAATCAAGAAACGAAGGTCATGGTAAAAACGGACCATTTACGGACTTTCCTCACACCAGGGTCATTGTCTAAAAAGGCTGGACGTTTTATAACCTTAATGGGAGAATTCGAATTAACATTTGTAAATCAGAAGTCAGTTAAAGGACAAATCACCATGGATTGGTTAGCTGACAACCCATTAGATGGAGGTGATTTAATAGATTTAAACTTTCCAGATGAGTACGTATACTACATCAAAACCCGACCCGCTATCTCTAAGTGTCTTTGGTACACTGATATCATTAACTATATCATGGACCATACGTACCTAGAAGGAGTTACACCACAACAAAAAAGGTGGTTACGCATTATCGTAGCTAAGTACGTCATTATAGAGCAAGTTCTCTATCGAAAAGCATTCGATGGAATGCTCCTACAGTGTGTCGACACAAAGGAGTCCAAGAAGATTCTCCATGAATCTCATAGTGGAATATGTGGAGGCCAATTTGGTGGCCATGCCACTGCTCGAAAAATACATCGAATGGGCTATTTCTGGCCCACTCTGGAGCATGACACAATAGAGTTTGTACGCAGGTGTCGTAAGTGCCAAGAATTCTCCCATGAGATCTACATGCCAGCACAAGCTCTACAACCAATCACTACTCCATGGCCCTTTTCTCCATGGGGTCTAGACTTAATAGGGAAATTCTCTCCCTCATCCACAGATGGCCATAATTTTATAATCATGGCCACTGAATATTTTACCAAATGGTTGGAGGCCATGCCTCTTACTACTGTACCTAGTTCTGTGATTGCTAAGTTCATTTTGAACCAAATCATTATCTCCGATAATGGAACTTCTTTTAAAAATGAAGAAGTTCACGAACTATACAATAAGTTTAAGATAAGCCATCATACGGCTTCCTTGTATTATCCCCAAGCCAACAGACAGGCTGAAGCGACAAACAAGACACTGAAAGCCATTCTCCTTAAAATGGTGAAAGAAAATAAACGAGATTGGCATTTGAAGTTATATCCGACCTTGTGGGCCCACCAAACCTCAATAAGAACACCAATGGGAGTAACTCCTTTCTCGCTAGTATTTGGGGCAGAAGCAGTTCTCCCACTTGAGGTCGAAATACCCAGTCTCCACATTTCATTACAAGGGATTCTGGATGAAGACGCTTACAGAGAAGCACGTCTTTCTCAACTAAAAATCCTAGATGAAGCTAGGTTAGATGCTGAACAGCTGCATAGAGCTTATGCTGACCGAATGTGCCGGCAGTATAACAAGAAGGTCTATGAACGTGATATATATGAAGGTGATCTAGTTCTAAAACTAGACAGCTGTATTGACAAGAAGACTGGCAAAGGAAGGAAATTCCGGCCCAAATGGTTGGGCCCATACCAAGTCATGAAGGACTATAGAAATGGTGCTTACCTCTTATGTAAACTAGAAGGTGAGGAATTTTGCGAAACAGTCAATTCCCGGCACCTCAAGTGGTTCTACGCATGAGCAACTAGCACTACTTGTATAATTATCTACATTGCATCTTCATACAGATTAAGATCATTTTGTCCACTTGTTTCTTACATAAATTGTGATTGAGGAATCTAATCTCAAAGCAATTCATTACAAACTCATGATGTTTTTGGCATAAAGCTCTGTAATCATACCTCTCCATTTTCATGATATCATCAAATTATCTCAGAATCTTTTATCAAATAAAGTCAGAGATGACAAAGTCTTAACGGTAACCATACCAAGATCTGCAAGTTTATTCTCGCTTTGATTTCTTCTTAGGGTAGGTGTCTTGCCTTTGGTCTGTTCTAGAAGCTTCATGGTGTCACATCTATCCCATGTATACATCTCTTTGGAAATAAGTACATACTGACATTTTACTCAAGAAAACAAGTCAACAACTGATTAAACAGAAAATTTTAATTTTACACATTTCCTTGCCCCACCAACCTTCGGTGATGAGCTTGCGTCTCTTACTAGTGACGTAGGGTTGGGAAAGGATGGAAATGCCCTTACTCACCTATACCTTGCCCACGGTGATAAACCCACGCTTCTTACTAGTAGTGTGGGGCAAAGTGTAAGGGGTCCTCTTGACAAAGGAAACATTATAAGGTCATAAACAAACAATTCAAATTTTGAATCAAAAATGAATGAATCAGATGTTCAAAATTCCAAGAGAGTTAAAATCCTAAAAGCCCAGATCTTTTCTACTATGTGGCCATCTACAGGTCTAAGTCTGGATAAACCACAAAGCAAGTTGCATCCAAAACTATGAAGTCACTCGAGTGGAGTTGGCTTGTAGCTTCCAATTTGGTTCCGCCAAAGCTTTGTCTGTCTTTCATCACTATCATTTCACCACATTTCATAACTTGCGCCCTTCTTGGCTCTTGGTGATGAGCCCTCGCATCTTACTAGTTGCGTGGAGTTAGGAGTGGGGCAAGTTAATCTATTCACCATACTGGTTATTTTCATCACTTTGCCAAAACAAACATGAGGTATCCATATTGCTCATAGAAGCTAAAGATTCAAAATCACAATATATCTACATTATCATGTATCAGCATCATGAAACACAAAAAGAAAACAAGCATTTACATCATTTTTTCACCATTGCATACATTCTAAAAAGCATACAAACATACATCGTAGTATACAAAAAGAAGCTGGAAATAGAAAGGGAAAACATGAGTGACATGATTTTGATTCAAAGATAAATGCATATATATAAATAATCAATGTTTATATACAATGCCATCATGCACTAGGCATGGTCAAAATGCTCAAAGAGCCCGTGATACACAATAGTACAAAATACACAAGGGCCAAATGGCCTGTCAACCCCTACGTGACCCCTCCGAAGGTGCTCGCCCTCCCCTAGGACTCCGGCTATGCTGGCGCTCTGAATGTATGGAGGGCTCAGGGTCCTAGGGGTAGCTGCGGTTTCACCATGAGAATGGCTCCTCATGAGGCGCTCAGCCATCCTGTAGCCCGCAAACTTTGTGCGGAGGGTCGACACCATCCTGGCCACATGCCAAATGGGAGCGAAGACATCGGTATGTTTGCCAGCTACTGAGGGCTCCCCGGCATCTACAGATAGCTTCGCACGAGTCCTATCCATGGGGATCATCAGGGAATCGGTACATACCCTGCGGATCAGATCCCGCCACTCGTCAACAGTCTCTACAAACAAAGAAGAAAAAAATGAATCAGAAACCAAGCAAGAGGCTAAAAGATACAAGATAAAACACAAGGAGAGATAGCAATTAAAACAAATCCTAAATCAAACAAATGTTAAAGAAGGAAGAAAGGATAACTTACTCAGATCACCGGGCCTCCAAGATGGGTCGTTGGGTCCGGCACCTGCCGCGGATGCCGCTGCCGACTAAGGGGCTGCTCCTGTGGCAGGGGCAACATGTCGCCCTGTAACTGACTCATCCTCTCCTCCATGGCCCTGAGAGAGTGGCTCCTCTGAAACTAGAGTGTCCTTCTTCGCACTCTCCTTAGCCCTCTTTGCCTGCATAATGTCCTAAGTGTCATGCCACTCAGGATCACTGTCATCAGTCTGCTCCTCCGACCCTCCCTCTGTAAGCTCCTCAGAGTCAGAGTCAATATCTGTGGGGTCATCGCTACTATGAGCAGGACCCGCAGCAATCTGAAGTAAAGGTGCCTGAGGTGCACCAGCTCTCCCTCTAGCACAAACTATCCTCCTGGCTGCAATGGGAATGCCAGGAGTGATCACTATCCAACCATGGCCTCTAGGCCCCCCTCTGGCTTCACGAACTGATCTGTAAACTGGCGCCACTGGGGGAAGCATGCCCATATATGGTAGGCCAAACCGCTGAGGAACTCTACTAAAAGGATGCACCTCCACTTGTCCCACTCAATCAATGAACTTCCCTGTGGTGGAGCAGGAGATCAAGGTAAGAGTCTCCTCTCCCCATATGCCGACCATAAGCCGGTACGATGTCACCTCCATGTCTGCAGTAGTAAGGGAGGCAACTGGTTGGTGAGGTGCTCTAAGCACTGACATATCTGTCCATCTGGCTGCCCTCATAGCCCCAGGATCTGCCACCTCCATGCCTCTGCCATAAGGGATAAAACGCTCATACACCCAACTCATGACTAAAGTCGGGTGGCTCAATAACTGTCCCTATAAATGGACCACCCTATATAAATCATGGTAGGTAGTCCCCAGAATATCTACACCCTAAGCGTATATCCGGCCGTGCCCCTCTATCTGCGCAATGATGGGGGGCCAACAGTATAACAATGTATTCCCTCCCTTGTCCCCGATCAGTCTCGAGGCAAGGATCCCCATGACGGCTTGTCGAAGTACGGGGATAGGCAAAGAAGGAATGGATCGAACTCTCACTCCCTTCTTCGACCCCGTGGAGATAACTACATCTCCCATATATGCTGCCCACTGTGCAATCTGTGCCTGTGACCCTGTTGTCTCTAATGTAAGTTTGCTCCCGATGATCAGGACCCCCAAAATACGGTAGACATCCTCGAGTGTGATGGTCCACTCACCACGGACCCCTGGCAGTCGGAAGGTGTTCCGATCTGCATCCCAGTAAGAGAATAAGTCACAAAGGATGTGACTAGATGGTGCAACATGAGGCACACGTGATATATGCAGTATACCAGCCCTCTGAAGTGTGTCCTCCTTGTCCTGCGAGAGGGCATCTAGTACTCCTGAGAGCCAATCACACTCTCTCTCTCTACTCCATCTAATATACTACTCTCTCGCTTGCATACACCCAAAAACACACAAAATAGAGCAAGTTAATATCTGAACAATACCAAGAAGGTCATAAAAATGCGTAGAAATGCAAAAAAATACAAGTGTAATCTCAAATATAAGTTCCTTTTGCATTCTGTTCAAAACCGCCACCCTGAGCAGGGAGGTAGTTTTGTAACCAGCACCTTAAAGGTGGTGGTCATGTAACCGCTACCCTGAACAGGGTGGTGGTCATGTAACTGCCACCCTGGTCAGGGCGGCGGTCGCGGTCTGAAAACCCACGTGGGTTTTTTATCTTAAAAAGCCTAAAATAAGCAAAAAATGACCATTTGACCTAAAAATGGAGCCTACCCAGTAGGCGCCCCCCCTAGGTGGAATTTTTGAACCTAATATTTTCAAAAATAACCCCCCTATTACAACAAATTTAGCATTTCAAATTTAAAGGGGGAAAAACACAAAATTGAAGAAAACCAACCTGTGATCTAGCAGGGCGGTGTTCCGCACGTGGAGGCATGATCATGATCTCGCTGCGGATGTTTTGACTATACTCACGCAAGAAACTGTCACCATGGGTCCCAGAGCTCAAAAACAACCAATTCAACTCACGCAAATGAATAGGAAAATGGGCCCATTTCCATATATATGGCACTCTGTTTCATTTTAAAATGATTTTTCACAGGTTTGGAGTGCTGATGGAGGTAAGTTCCTATCCCCGCACGAATGGTACGTTCTCATTCCCTATTATTTTAGCATTTATTTTTCAAACTATTGTATTTATCTACACTTGAGTTCTCTTTTCGTTTTGCAGGTATCAGGAATTTTGGATGATGTCATTTCAACACACGAACGAGTAAGGTATAACTTCTAAACTTCCCATTTCGGGACTGCCATACTTGGACCCACCGTTTTATGCCTCTTCATGGCTAAAACGCTTCTCTGAGGGGGCAATATGTACGTACGCAAAATTTTAAGGTACTGTATTACCGGAACAGTGTAACAAGTGCCTCAATGATGATACAGGTCTCTTCGCAAGGTGTTCGGGGTCCGGAAAAGCTCTCCGAATATGCGTTAACATCTCACATGCCCCGCTTAGCCCCCGCGTGCTTTGTTTTCCCCTTTTCCCCTCTTTTCTTGCCCCTTTTCTCTTTAGTAACGAAACCGCCACCCTGATTGGGTGGCGGTCCTGTAACCGCCGCCCTGAACAGGGCGGCAGTCCTGTAACCGCCACCCTGAGCAGGGTGGCAGTCCTTTTCACGTTTTCCAGAACATTCTTTTGACGTGACTCGCATAAAATATCAACGTTTCACTAGATTTCCTTGCTACATTAAGCTTGCATTTATGTTTTTGGTCCCCTGGAATAGTGTTTTTCCTTTGTTTATTGTTTAGGAGTTCAGTTTGGTTTTGATCTTTGAGTGATTGAATTCCTATAAATGCATGGCTTGTGCTCAAGCAAATGGCTCTGAAGTTTTCCTCTGAATTTCTCTTTGCTATAGATTTAATTTTCATTGTTGCTTAGAGTTCTTAGTTCAGTTCATTATATGCTTGGTTAGCTTTATTCAGCTGTTGGTAAGCCACATATCAAGCTTGTGCAAGCAGTGTTCTTGTTTTATCCACCTAGGTCTACCCCTGATTTCACTTTCATGATCTCTTTTCATAGCTTAGTCTCTTATTTTGTTTAGAAGCCATAGTTTTACTTCTTTGGATGCTTAGTTAGCATTTTCCAGCTATTGGTAAGCCACATATCTAGCTTGTGCAAATAGTGTTGCTATTTTATCTAATCCATTGGAGTAAAATAGCTTAGGAAGCGATTAAAGTTGTAGGTTTTTGTCTTCAAACAGGATATTTTCAGGTTCTGGATGCATTATGTTGCAAGATTCGCAATAGATCCCGCTAGAAATTGCATAAGCCAATCTCTGTACTCTTGTGCTATCCCTCTCCTATTCACGTTTTATTCGGTCTGTATTCCAAAGGTTGTCCCTTGTTCCAACACCTACTCCTGTTGATGTAAGCATTACACGTTTTTCTAGATCTACGTGAGCACAAAGAACGAAGAGATCATACTAAGGGGACGAGATCACACACACCAACGGATTCTCCACTGTTCTACGAAATCTAGGTTTCAACTTTCAAAGTTCTAGTTAGAATCATATCAAATAGAGTAGTTAATCACTTTATTTCAGTAAATTCTATTCTCGATATTGCCAGGGAAGCTATGGGGATTGATAGTTTCTGAGAAACTATGATTCACTTCTCACTTCTGAGGTAGGATCGAGAATCTTGCAAATAGATTAGTTATTTCATTGTTCAGAATAGATATACAAATTACACAGAAAAATAGCTACACTCGGCTATTTTGTTTGTTTTAAATTATTAGTTTAGTTGTCAATTCTAAATATTTTAAATAGCTACTTTCTTAAATTCATGTAAATCATCAGAAAATACAAAAAGAAGTCATATATGCTATAAATACATTTTGTATACTTAGAGTTCACTTTATTACAGTTTGCTTACATTATTTCATTTGTATGACAATCACGGGACCTAGGGAGACCAGAGAATATGTTTTCGAGCCAATCGTGCCTCAACCCAATCTCATAACAACAATAACTGATATTGACCAGAATCTTAGAATCCAAGTCTTCCAAACAACAGCAGACTTCCAGCAGGTCAGATCTCAGTTAAGAGGATTAAACATAGAAGACGACCAAGCACATACGTTTTGGTCAAATCAGCCAAACTATAGATTACCCTATAAAAACACCTACATGACTGTAGAAGGGTTTAAAAGAGAACAAATATTCAGGTGTGATCCTTTAGTTCCACAACCAGATGCAGGAGACACCCTCACAGACATAGATACTGGCCTAAGAATCTAGGTTGCAAGAACGCTTGTGAGGTATTCTGAGAAGATCACACAATTGTTGATTCTAAATATAGAAGCTGAGAAAGCGTATGATTATTGGATACTAGGGATCGGGACTTGATTCTACGCATGACCATAGCTGGTCTGCAAAAACCATGAACCTACGGTTGTGACCCACAAATCCCGTATCCCAACGAATCCATAAGAGAATTAGATATAGACACTGGCCTACGCACACTAGTATTTCAGTCTACTCCACTTCCACCTATTATCATCGAGCAATTGTCCTTGCTGGATACAACAACTAACAAAGCTAGAGAATTCTGGACTAGGCCAGAGAATCATCTGTAGAGTCAATTGTATTCACCATCCACCATATGACCTTATCAAGAGACATACATGAAACTATCCCAGGTCATTTCCCACATATTCCACAACCCATAGATCAGATCACGCCAGAACTCGATATTGATTGGAGCCTTCGAGTAGTCATCCTTGCCAATCGATCTATCACACCAGTCCAAGTTAGAAGGGCCTTCTTTGCCTTAGATTCACAAATTCCACTAGTGCGTGTCGAAGACATTATACTGCCTAACTAGTTTGTCTGAATCCCACACATATTCTACCCCCACCGGCTGTCTCGGCACGACCTCGAGAGGTCAGGTACGCGGAAGAGTCACTTGTAGATTCTCACGCTCGCCTGTTGCTTTTTTGACGTACAGTCACCCATCCCAGTACTACTCTGGCCCAATCGTGCTTAGCTACGGAGTTCTGATGGGATCCGGTGCATAAATGCTGGTATGATCGCACCCGTTACGAGTTGTATGTCACGCTGTCCTTATGGGAGATGGGTGTAAGCCACCGTGACCATCCACGTGGCCACGACAGAAGATTGGGTTTCAAGATGGGGTTTGTGCAAGTCTAAGGTACAAGTTCTCTCTATGGTCATGCCGAGCTCCGAGAAAGAGGTTAGGGATGGCGTTTCCTCTACACGGTTCTTTCTTAAACTTACTCTTTGTGCAGAAGAGAAGATTTCCGTCCCCTGCCAAGATTTGGTTTCCATTCGTAGATGTTAGGAACCCGCGTTCATACCCTTCTGTTTGCTTCATAGCAGATTAGTTACTTTAGACGCATGTGCTTTATGAGTCGCCCGTTCGGCATATTTTAACAATCCCACGTGTGTGGGAAGCAGTAGTTTCTTCAGTAGGAATCAATATATAAGAAGGTGTTGAGGCTCAGTGAAGCATCCACGAATATATTGTGTTGCACTTGCTCAAATGAGGTTGCCCCCTCGAAGAGGCCTGCGATTCAATATCATTTCGAGTTCTTTTGTTTTAGCGGCTCGTTGCAAGTTGTTTCCATTTCTAGTTGCATTGCTGTGGTTGGTGAAATAGTGTTGCAGGGTCTCCATGTCCGGTATGAAAGTGATTTCTAAGGCCAATTTTTTGTTCCTCTCTCTTCAGATACTCGCGGCGATCCAATTTTGCACATCACATGCTCTCACCTCGCCGAACTGGGATCTTGGTGATCATAAAGTGGTTCAGATCTTGTTGCATTCATTTCTGCATATCTGGGCAGAAGTTGTTGGTTGTGCCGTTTCCAGCAACTTTGCATTCCGTTCGCATTCTATTACCGTGCCAGCTGATTTTGGGTAGAAACCAGATGACCGTTTTACAGGGAAATAACAAGGATTGCAGACATCTAGCACCAGGAGAAGGAAAACCACAAGCACTCCTAAACTTGACAAAGGCATTAGCTAGAGCCAGGCAACCTTGAAAGTTGTAGGCAGTTGTCCCCATCTCCGAACTAGAAGCTTAAGAAATAATCCTTCATCCTTTACTCGCGACCTTTCCTCCTTGTTCTGCATGCAGGATCTTCGGTGGGAGCTTGACAATGCCCCTGTTCACGGATGCGGCCAGGGTTTCAAAATCGCACGTCATAGGAAATTTGGTATTTTAGCCATATCTTTCGTACACTAGTTCCGTTTTCCCTGATACTTTCCCGGAACACCCGAAATCCCCGTCCCTGTCGTTCATGCGTTGAGGATCCAAGACCCGATTCTACCCCTGTCACTCAGAAACCGCCATTTTCTATGTTTTGACGTTTTTCTATGACCTCTTCGTTTTTTACCCGTTCACCCCGAAATTCACACATGCTCTTCCTCTCACTATTTCGCCCCTTTTACCCTCAAGGAAACAATTTCTAGTTCTTATCGTTACAGCCCCCGAATCACATTTTTCCTCCATTCAAGCTGCCTAGAAAGCGGCAAAAACCCCGTTCAAGTCCATTATCCTCGTTTTCTTCATCTCAAATCCCGAATTGCCATTACTAAATGTGTTTTAGAAAGCATTTTCCTATCCATTGCAAAAGACTTTTTCTTTTAGAAAAAAAACACTAAAATCCCCCGACTATGGTTGTCACCCGTGATTGCACACAAGTTGGGGGAGTGCGATGCGATCTTGGAGATGAGGTTTCCATTCGTAGATGTTAGGAACCCGCGTTCCTACCCTTCTGTTTGCTTCATAGCAGATTAGTTACTTTGGACGCATGTGCTTTGTGAGTCGCCCCTTCGGCATATTTTAACAATCCCACGTGTGCGGGAAGCAGTAGTTTTATCAGTAGGAATCAGTATATAAGAAGGTGTTGAGGCTCAGTGAAGCATCCATGAATATATTGTGTTGCGCTTGCTCAAAGGAGGTTGCCCCCTTGAAGAGGCCTGCGATTCAATATCATTTCAAGTTGTTTTGTTTTAGTGGCTCGTTGCAAGTTGTTTCCATTTCTAGTTGCATTGCTATGGTTGGTGAAATAGTGTTGTAGGGTCTCCACGTCCGGTACCAAAGCGATCTCCACGGCCAATTTTTTGTTCCTCTCTCTTCAGATACTCACGGAGATCCAATTCTAAACATCACATGCTCTCGCCTCGCCCAACCGAGATCTTGGTGATCAGAAAGTGGTCCAGATCTTGTTGCATTATGTTCTGCAGATCTGTGTAGAAGTTGCGGGCTGTGCCGTTTCCAGCAACTTTGCATTCCGTTCGCATTCTTTTACCGTGCCAGCCAATTTCAGGTAGAAACCAGATGACCGTTTTACAGGGAAATAACAAGGATTGCAGATATCCAGCGCGAGGATAAGGAATACCACAAGCACTCCTAAACTTGGCACGGGCATTAGCTAGAGCCAGGAAACCTTGAAAGTTGCAGGCGGTTGTGCCCATCTCTGAACCAGAAGCTTCAGAAATCATCCTTCATCGTTTTCTCGTGACCTATCCTCCTTTTTCTACGTGCAGGATCTTCAGTCGGTGCTTCACAGTGCCCCTGTTCACGGATGCAGCCAAGGTTTCAAAATCGCACGAGTCATAGGAAATTCGGTATTTTAGCCATATCTTTCGTACACTAGTTCCTTTTTCCCTGAAACTTTCCCGGAACACCCGAAATCCCTGTCCCCGCGTTTCATGTGTTGAGGATCCGAGACACGGTTCCGCCCCTGTCACTCAAAAATCCCCATTTTCTATGTTTTGAGGGTTTGCTATGACCTCTTCGTTTTTTACCCATTCGCATCGAAATTCACACACACTCTTCCTCTCACTATTCCACCCCTTTTACCCTGAAGGAAACAATTTCCAGTTCTTATCGTTACCCTCGAATCATATTTTTCCTCCATTCAAGCTGCCTAGAAAGCACCAAAAACCCTGTTCAAGTCCATTATCCTCATTTTCTTCGTCTCAAATCCTGAATTGCCATTACTAAACGTGTTTTAGAAAGTGTTTTCCTATCCATTGCAAAAGACTTTTTCTTTTAGAAAAAAAACACTAAAAACCCCCAGCTATGGTTGTCACCCGTGATTGCACGCAAGTTGGGGGAGTGCGATGTGATCTCTGAGGCGAGGTCGGTTGCAGATCGGAGTCAAGGTCTGAGGAAAGCTCGGAGGTACTTGGTAAAAGCCAAAAAGGGTGCGACACCGGTAGGTCACCCATCCTAGTACTACTCTGGCCCAAGCGCACTTAGCTGCGGATATCTGATGGGATCCAGTGCACAAACGCTAGTATGATCGCACCTGTTACGAGTTGTTTGTCATGCTGTCCTTATGGGAGATGGGTTTAAGCCACCGCGACCATCCACGTGGCCACGGCAGAAGATTAGGTTTCAAGATGGGATTTGTGCAAGTCTAAGGTACAAGTTCACTCTATGGTCGTGCCGAGCTCCGAGAAAGAGGTTAGGGATGGCGTTTCCTCTACACGGTTCCTTCTTAAACAAACTCTTTGTGCATAACAGAAGATTTCCTTCCCCTGCCAAAATTTGGTTTCCATTCGTAGATATTAGGAACCCGCGTTCCTACCCTTTTGTTTGCTTCATAGCAGATTAGTTATTTGGACGCATGTGCTTTGTGAGTTGCCCCTTTGGCATATTTTAACAATCCCACGTGTGCGGGAGGCAGTAGTTTCTTCAGTAGGAATCAGTATATAAGAAGGTGTTGAGGCTCAGTGAAGCATCCACGAATATATTGTGTTGTGTTTGCTCAAAGGAGGTTGCCCCCTCGAAGAGGCCTGCTATTCAATATCATTTCGAGTTCTTTTGTTTTAGCGCATCATTGCAAGTTGTTTCCATTTCTAGTTGCATTGCTGTGGTTGGTGAAATAGTGTTGCAGGGTCTCCACATCTTGTACGAAAGTGATTTCCACGGCCAATTTTTTGTTCCTCTCTCTTCAAATACTCGCGGCGATCCAATTCTACACATCGCATGCTCTCGCCTCGCCCAACCGGGATCTTGGTGATCAGAAAGTGGTCCAGATCTTGTTGCATTCTGTTATGCAGATCTGGGCAGAAGTTGCTGTTTGTGCCGTTTCCAACAACTTTGCATTCCATTCGCATTTTGTTACCGTGCCAGCCAATTTCGGGTAGAAACTAGATGACCATTTTACAGGGAAATAACAAGGATTGCAGACATCCAGCGCCAGGAGAAGGAAAACCAAAAGCACTCCTAAACTTGGCACGAGCATTAGCTAGAGCCAGGAAACCTTGAAAGTTGCAGGCGGTTGTCCCCATCTCCAAATCAGAAGCTTCAGAAATCATTTTTCATCGTTTGCTCGCGACCTTTCCTCCTTTTTCTACGTGCAGGATCTTCGGTGGGTACTTGACAATGCCCCTGTTCATGGATGCGGCCAGGGTTTCAAAATCACGTCATAGGAAATTCGGTATTTTAGCCATATCTTTTGTACAGTAGTTCTGTTTTCCCTGAAACTTTCCTGGAACACCCGAAATCACCGTCCCTGCGTGTCATGCATTGAGGATCCGAGACCCGGTTCCGCCCTTGTCACTCAGAAATCACCATTTTCTATGTTTTGAGGGTTTGCTATGACCTCTTCATTTTTTACCCATTCGCCCTGAAATTCGCACACGCTCTTCCTCTCACTATTCCGCCCCTTTTACCCTCAAGGAAACAATTTCCAGTTCATATCGTTACAGCCCCCGAATCACATTTTTCCTCCATTCAAGCTGCCTAGAAAGCGCCAAAAACCTCGTTCAAGTCCATTATTCTCGTTTTCTTTGTCTCAAATCCCGAATTGCCATTACTAAACGTGTTTTAGAAAACGTTTTCCTATCCATTGCAAAAGACTTTTTATTTTAGAAAAAAAACACTAAAAACGCCCGGTTATGGTTGTCACCCGTGATTACACGGAAGTTGGGGGAGTGCGATGCGATCTTGGAGGCGAGGTCCGAGGAAAGCTGGGAGGTACTTGTTAAAAGCCAAAAAGGGTGCGACACCAGGAGGTCACCCATCCCAGTACTACTCTGTCCCAAGCGCGCTTAGCTGTGGAGTTCTGATGGGATCTGGTGCACAAACGCTGGTATGATCGCACCCGTTACGAGTTGTTTGTCATGCTTTCCTTATGGGAGATGGGTGTAAGCCACCGTGACCATCCACGTGGCCATGGTAGAAGATTGGGTTTCAAGACGTGATTTGTGCAAGTCCAAGGTACAAGTTCTCTCTATGGTCATGCCGAGCTCCGAGAAAGAGGTTAGGGCTGGTGTTTCCTCTACACGGTTCTTTCTTAAACTTACTCTTTGTGCAGAACAGAAGATTTCCTTCCCCTACCAAGATTTGGTTTCCACTCGTAGATGTTAGGAACCCATGTTCCTACCCTTCTGTTTGCTTCATAGCAGATTAGTTACTTTGGACGCATGTGCTTCGTGAGTCGCCCCTTGGGCATATTTTAACAATCCCACGTGTGCGGGAAGTAGTAGTTTCTTCAGTAGGAATCAGTATATAAGAAGGTGTTGAGGCTCAGTGAAGCATCCATGAATATATTGTGTTGCGCTTGTTCAAAGGAGGTTGCCCCCTCGAAGAGGCCTGTAATTCAATATCATTTCGAGTTCTTTTGTTTTAGCATCTCGTTGCAAGTTGTTTCCATTTCTAGTTGCATTACTGTGGTTGGTGAAATAGTGTTGCAGGGTCTCCACGTCTGGTATGAAAGCGATTTCCACGGCCAAATTTTTTTTCCTCTCTCTTCAGATACTCGCGGCGATCCATTTTTGCACATCGCATGCTCTTGCCTCACCCAACCAGGATCTTGGTGATCAGAAAGTGGTCCAGATCTTGTTGCATTTTGTTCTGCAGATCTGGGCAGAAGTTGCAGGCTGTGCCGTTTCCAGCAACTTTGCATTCCGTTCACATTCTGTTACCGTGCCAGCCGATTTCGGGTAGAAACCAGATGACCGTTTTACACGGAAATAACAAGGATTGCACACATCCGGCGCCAGGAGAAGGAAAATCACAAGCACTCCTAAACTTGGGACGGGCATTGGCTAGAGCCAGGGAACCTTGAAAGTTGCACGCGGTTGTCCCCATCTCCGAACCAGAAGCTTCAGAAATCATCCTTCATCGTTTTCTTGCGACCTTTCCTCCTTGTTCTCCGTGTAGGATCTTCGGTGGGTGCTTGACACTGCCACTGTTCACGGATGCGGCCAGGGTTTCAAAATCGCACGTCATAGGAAATTTAGTATTCTAGTCATATCTTTCGTACACTAGTTCTGTTTTCCCTGAAACTTTCCCGGAACACCCGAAATCCCCGTCCCTGCGTTTCATGCGTTGAGGATCCGAGACCCGGTTCCGCCCTTGTCACTCAGAAATCACCATTTTCTATGTTTTGAGGGTTTGCTATGACGTCTTTGTTCTTTACCCGTTCACCCCGAAATTCGCACACGCTCTTCCTCTCACTATTCTGCCCCTTTTACCCTCAAGGAAAAAATTTCCAGTTCTTATCGTTACAGCCCCCGAATCACATTTTTCCTCCATTCAAGCTGCCTAGAAAGCGCCAAAAACCCCGTTCAATTCCATTATCCTCGTTTTCTTCGTCTCAAATCCCGAATTTCCATTACTAAACGTGTTTTAGAAAACGTTTTCCTATCCATTGCAAAAGACTTTTTATTTTAGAAAAAAAACACTAAAAACCCCCGGTTATGGTTGTCACCCATGATTACACGGAAGTTGGGGGAGTGCGATGCGATCTTGGAGGCGAGGTCCAAGGAAAGCTCAGAGGTACTTGGTAAAAGCCAAAAAGGGTGCGACACCAGGAGGTCACCCATCCCAGTACTACTCTGTCCCAAGCGCACTTAGCTGTGGAGTTCTGATGGGATCCGGTGCACAAACGCTGGTATGATCACACCCGTTACGAGTTGTTTGTCACGTTGTCCTTATGGGAGATGGGTGTAAGCCACCGTGACCATCCACGTGGCCATGGTAGAAGATTGGGTTTCAAGACGGGATTTGTGTAAGTCTAAGGTACAAGTTCTCTCTATGGTCGTGCCGAGCTCCGAGAAAGAAGTTAGGGATGGCGTTTCCTCTACACGGTTCTTTCTTAAACCTACTCTTTGTGCAGAACAAAAGATTTCCTTCCCCTGCCAAGATTTGGTTTCCATTCGTAGATGTTAGGAACCCGTGTTCCTACCCTTCTCTTTGCTTCATAGTAGATTAGTTACTTTGGACGCATGTGCTTTGTGAGTCGCCCCTTCGGCATATTTAACAATCACACGTGTGCAGGAGGAAGTAGTTTCTTCAGTAGGAATCAATATATAAGAAGGTGTTGAGGCTCAGTGAAGCATCCACGAATATATTGTGTTGCGCTTGCTCAAAGGAGGTTGCCCCCTCGAAGAGGCCTGCTATTCAATATCATTTCGAGTTCTTTTGTTTTAGCGGCTCATTGCAAGTTGTTTCCATTTCTAGTTGCATTGTTGTGGTTGGTGAAATAGTGTTTCAGGGTCTCCACGTCTGGTACCAAAGCGATTTCCACAGCCAATTTTTTGTTCCTCTCTCTTCAGATACTCGCGGTGATCCAATTCTGCACGTCGCATGCTCTCACCTCACCCAACCGGGATCTTAGTGATCAGAAAGTGGTCAAGATCTTATTGCATTATGTTCTGCAGATCTGTGCAGAAGTTACGGGCTGTGCCATTTGCAGCAACTTTGCATTCCGTTCGCATTCTATTACCGTGCTAGCCGATTTCCGGTGGAAACTAGATGACCGTTTTACAGGGAAATAACAAGGATTGCAGACGTCCAGCACAAGGAGAAGGAAAATCACAAGCACTCCTAAACTTGGCACGGGCATTAGCTAGAGCCAGGCAACCTTGAAAGTTGAAGGTGGTTGTCCCCATATTCGATCCAGAAGCTTCAGAAATAATCCTTCATCCTTTGCTCGCGAACTTTCCTCCTTGTTTTGCGTGCAGGATCTTCGGTGGGTTCTTGACAATGCCCCTGTTCACGAATGCGGCCAGGGTTTCAAAATCACACGAGCCATAGGAAATTTGGTATTTTAGTCATATCTTTCATACACTAGTTCCGTTTTCCCTGAACCTTTCCCGGAACACCCGAAATCCCATTCCCCACATTTCATACGTTGAGGATCCGAGACTTGGTTCCACCCCTGTCACTTAGAAATCACCATTTTCTATGTTTTGAGGGTTTGCTATGACCTCTTCATTTTTTACCCATTCACCCCGAAATTTGCACACGCTCTTCCTCTCACTATTCCGCCCCTTTTACCCTCAAGGAAACAATTTATTGTTCTTATCGTTATAGCCCCCGAATCACATTTTTCCTCCATTCAAGCTGCTTAAAAAGGGCCAAAAACCCCGTTCAAGTCCATTATCCTCGTTTTCTTCATCTCAAATCCCGAATTGCCATTACTAAACATTTTTAGAAAGCATTTTCCTATCTATTGCAAAAGACTTTTTATTTTAGAAAAAAAACACTAAAAACCCCCGGCTATGGTTGTCACCCGTAATTACACGCAAGTTGGGGGAGTACGATGTGATCTGTGAGGCGAGGTCAACGCCAGATCGGAGGTGAGGTCCGAGGAAATCTCGGAGGTACTTGGTAAAAGCCAAAAAGGGTGCGACACCGGGAGGTCACCCATCCCAGTACTACTCTGGCCCAAGCGCGCTTAGTTGCGGAGTTCTGATGGGATCCGGTGCACAAACGCTGGTATGATCGCACCCGTTATGAGTTATTTGTCAAGCTGTCCTTATGGGAGATGGGTGTAAGCCACCACGACCATCCACGTGGCCACGACAGAATATTGGGTTTCAAGACGGGATTTGTGCAAGTCTAAGGTAAAATTTCTCTCTATGGTCGTGCCGAGCTCCAAGAAAGAGGTTAGGGATGGTGTTTCCTCTACACAGTTCTTTCTTAAACCTACTCTTTGTGCATAACAGAAGATTTCCTTCCCCTGCCAAGATTTGGTTTCCATTCGTAGATGTTAGGAACCCGCATTCCTACCCTTCTGTTTGCTTCACAGCAGATTAGTTACTTTGGACGCATGTGCTTTGTGAGTCGCCCCTTCGGCATATTTTAACAATCCCACGTGTGCAGGAAGCAGTAGTTCTTCAGTAGGAATCAGTATATAAGAAGGTGTTGAGGCTCAGTGAAGCATCCACGAATATATATTGTGTTGCACTTGCTCAAAGGAGGTTGCCCCCTCGAAGAGGCCTGCGATTCAATATCATTTCAAGTTCTTTTGTTTTAGCGGCTCATTGCAAGTTGTTTCCATTTCTAGTTGCATTACTGTGGTTGGTGAAATAGTGTTGCAGGGTCTCCACGTTTGGTACCAAAGTGATTTCCACGGCCAATTTTTTGTTCCTCTCTCTTCAGATACTCGTGGCGATCCAATTCTGAACATCGCATGCTCTCGCCTTGCCCAACTGGGATCTTGGTGATCAGAAATTGGTCCAGATCTTGTTGCATTCTGTTCTGTAGATCTAGGCAGAAGTTGCGGGCTGTGTCGTTTCTAGCAACTTTGCATTCCATTCGCATTCTGTTACCGTGCCAGTCGATTTTGGGTAGAAACCAAATGACCGTTTTACAGGGAAATAATAAGGATTGTAGATATGCAGCGCGAGGATAAGGAAAACCACAAGCACTCCTAAACTTGGCACGGGCATTAGCTAGAGCCAAAAAACCTTGAAAGTTGCAGGAGGTTGTCCCCATCTCTGAACCAGAAGCTTCAGAAATCATCCTTCATCGTTTGCTCGCGACCTTTCCTCCTTTTTCTGCGTGTAGGATCTTCGGTGGGTGCTTGACAGTGCCCCTGTTCACAGATGCGGCCAGGGTTTCAAAATCACACGAGTCATAGGAAATTCGGTATTTTAGCCATATCTTTCGTACACTAGTTCCTTTTTTTCCTGAAACTTTCCCGGAACACCCGAAATCCCTGTCCCCATGTTTCATGTGTTGAGGATCCGAGACACGGTTCCATCCCTGTCACTCAGAAATCCCCATTTTCTATGTTTTGCGGGTTTGCTATGACCTCTTCTTTTTTTACCCATTCGCATCGAAATTCACACACGCTCTTCCTCTCACTATTCCGCCCCTTTTACCCTCAAGGAAACAATTTCCAGTTCTTATCGTTACAGCCGCCAAATCATATTTTTCCTCCATTCAAGCTGCCTAGAAAGCACCAAAAACCCCGTTCAAGTCCATTATCCTCATTTTCTTCATCTCAAATCCCGAATTGCCATTACTAAACGTGTTTTAGAAAGCGTTTTCCAATCCATTGCAAAAGACTTTTTCTTTTAGAAAAAAAACACTAAAAACCCCCAGCTATGGTTGTCACCCGTGATTGCACGCAAGTTGGTGGAGTGCGATGCGACCTTGGAGGCGAGGTTGGTGCCAGATTGGAGGAAAGGTCTGATGAAAGCTCGGAGGTACTTGGTAAAAGTGAAAAAGGGTGCGACACCGGTAGGTCACCCATCCTAGTACTACTCTTGCCCAAGCGCGCTTAGCTGCGGAGTTCTGATGGGATCCGGTGCACAAACATTGGTATGATCGCACCCGTTATGAGTTGTTTGTCACGTTGTCCTTATGGGAGATGGGTGTAAGCCACCGTGACCATCCACGTGGCCACGACAGAAGATTGGGTTTCAAGACGGGATTTGTGCAAGTGTAAGGTACAAGTTCACTCTATGGTCGTGCCGAGCTCCGAGAAAGAGGTTAGGGATGGCGTTTCCTCTACATGGTTCTTTCTTAAACCTACTCTTTGTGTAGAACAGAGGATTTCCTTCCCCTGCCAAGATTTGGTTTCCATTCGTAGATGTTAGGAACCCTCGTTCCTACCCTTCTGTTTGCTTCATAGAAGATTAGTTATTTGGATGCATGTGCTTTGTGAGTCACCCCTTCGGCATATTTTAACAATCCCACGTGTGCGGGAGGCAGTAGTTTCTTTAGTAGGAATCAGTATATAAGAAGGTGTTGAGGCTCAGTGAAGCATCCACGAATATATTGTGTTGTGTTTGCTCAAAGGAGGTTGCCCTGTCGAAGAGGCCTGCTATTCAATATCATTTCAAGTTCTTTTGTTTTAGCGGCTCATTGCAAGTTGTTTCCATTTCTAGTTGCATTGTTGTGGTTGGTGAAATAGTGTTGCAGGGTCTCCACATCTGGTACGAAAGTGATTTCCACGGCCAATTTTTTGTTCCTCTCTCTTCAAATACTCACGGCGATCCAATTCTGCACATCGCATGCTCTCGCCTCGCCCAACCGGGATCTTGGTGATCAGAAAGTGGTCCAGATCTTGTTGCATTCTATTATGCAGATCTGGGCAGAAGTTGCGGGCTGTGCCGTTTCCAGCAACTTTTAATTCCGTTCGCATTCTGTTACTGTGTCAGCCGATTTCTGGTAGAAACCATATGACCATTTTACAGGGAAATAACAAGGATTACAGACATCCAGCGCGAGGAGATGGAAAACCACAAGCACTCCTAAACTTGGCACGAGTATTAGCTAGATCCAGGGAACCTTGAAAGTTGCAGGTGGTTGTCCCCATCTCCAAACCAGAAGCTTCGGAAATCATCCTTCATCGTTTTCTCGTGACCTTTCCTCCTTTTTCCTCGTGCAGGATCTTTGGTGGGTACTTGACAATGCCCCTGTTCACGGATGCGGCCAGGGTTTCAAAATTGCACGAGCCATAGGAAATTTGGTATTTTAGCCATATCTTTCGTACACTAGTTCCGTTTTCCCTGAAACTTTCCTGGAACACCTGAAATCCCCGTCCCTGCGTGTAATGCATTGAGGATCCGAGACCTGGTTCCACCCCTGTCACTCAGAAATCACCATTTTCTATGTTTTGAGGGTTTGCTATGACCTCTTCGTTTTTTACCCATTCACCCCGAAATTCGCACAAGCTCTTCCTCTCACTATTATGCCCCTTTTACCCTCAAGGAAACAATTTCCAGTTCTTATCGTTACAACCCCCGAATCACATTTTTCCTCCATTCAAAATGCCTAGAAAGCGCCAAAAACCCCGTTCAAGTCCATTATCCTCGTTTTCTTTGTCTCAAATCCCGAATTCCCATTACTAAACGTGTTTTAGAAAACGTTTTCCTATCCATTGCAAAAGACTTTTTATTTTAGAAAAAAAACACTAAAAACGCCCGGTTATGGTTGTCACCCGTGATTACACGGAAGTTGGGGGAGTGCGATGTGATCTTGGAGGTGAGGTCCAAGGAAAGCTGGGAGGTACTTGGTAAAAGCCAAAAAGGGTGTGACACCAGGAGGTCACCCATCCCAGTACTACTCTGTCCCAAGCACGCTTAGCTGTGGAGTTCTGATGGGATCCGGTGCACAAACGTTGGTATGATCGCACCCGTTACGAGTTGTTTGTCACGCTGTCCTTATGGGAGATGGGTGTAAGCTACCGCGACCATCCACGTGGCCATGGTAGAAGATTGGGTTTCAAGACGTGATTTGTGCAAGTCCAAGGTACAAGTTCTCTCTATGGTCATGCCGAGCTCCGAGAAAGAGGTTAGGGATGGTGTTTCCTCTACACGGTTCTTTCTTAAACCTACTCTTTGTGCAGAACAGAAGATTTCCTTCCCCTGTCAAGATTTGGTTTCCACTCGTAGATGTTAGGAACCCGTGTTCCTACCCTTCTATTTGGTTCATAGCAGATTAGTTACTTTGGACGCATGTGCTTCGTGAGTCGCCCCTTGGGCATATTTTAACAATCCTACGTGTGTGGGAAGTAGTAGTTTCTTTAGTAGAAATCAATATATAAGAAGGTGTTGAGGCTCAGTGAAGCATCCACGAATATATTGTGTTGCGCTTGCTCAAAGGAGGTTGCCCCCTCGAAGAGGCCTGCGATTCAATATCATTTCGAGTTCTTTTGTTTTAGCGTCTTGTTGCAAGTTGTTTCCATTTCTAGTTGCATTACTGTGGTTGGTGAAATAGTGTTGTAGGGTCTCCACGTCTGGTATGAAAGTGATTTCCACGGCCAATTTTTTGTTCCTCTCTCTTCAGATACTCGCAGCGATCCAATTCTGCACATCACATGCTCTCGCCTCGCCCAACCGGGATCTTGGTGATTAGAAAGTGGTCCAAATCTTGTTGCATTCTGTTCTGCAGATCTAGGTAGAAGTTGAGGGCTGTGACGTTTCCAGCAACTTTGCATTCCATTCGCATTCTGTTACCGTGCTAGCTGATTTTGGGTAGAAACTAGATGACCGTTTTACGGGGAAATAACAAGGATTGCACACACGCTCTTCCTCTCACTATTCCGCCCCTTTTACCCTCAAGGAAAAAATTTCCAGTTCTTATCGTTACAGCTGCCAAATCATATTTTTTACCCATTCACATCGAAATTGACACACGCTCTTCCTCTCACTATTCCGCCCCTTTTACCCTCAAGGAAACAATTTCCAGTTCTTATCGTTACAGCCGCCAAATCATATTTTTCCTCCATTCAAGCTGCCTAGAAAGCGCCAAAAACCCCGTTCAATGACAGTGCCCCTGTTCACGGATGCAGCCAGGGTTTCAAAATCACACGAGTCATAGGAAATTTGGTATTTTAGCCATATCTTTCATACACTAGTTCCTTTTTCCTTGAAACTTTCCCAGAACACCCGAAATCCCTGTCCCCGTGTTTCATGTGTTGAGGATCCGAGACACGGTTCCACCCCTGTCACTCAGAAATCACCATTTTCTATGTTTTGAGGGTTTGCTATAACCTCTTCGTTTTTTACCCATTCGCCCCAAAATTCACACACGCTCTTCCTCTCACTAGTCTGCCCCTTTTACCCTCAAGGAAACAATTTCCGGTTCTTATCGTTACAGCCCCCGAATCACATTTTTCCAGGATTGACTTATGGATTCGTTGGGCTGTGAGATCTGTGGGTCACAACCATGTACTCTTGGATGTTGCGGTCCTGTTATGGTCATGCACGAAATCAATTTCTAATCCCTATTATCCAGTAATCGTATGCTTTCTCAGCTTCTATGTTTAGGACCAACAACTGTGTGATTTTCTCAAAATATCTCACAGGCGTTCGTGCAACATGGATCCTTAGACTGGTATCTATATCTTTGAGAGTGTCTCCTGCACCTGGCTATGGGACCAAAGGATCACAACCAAAGGTTTGTTCTCTTTCAAACCCTTCTACAGTCATGTGAGTGTTTACCTAGGGCAATCTGTAATTTGGTTGGTTTGACCAAAACGTGTGTGCTTAGTTGTCCTCTATGTTTAACCCTCTCAACTGAGAACTGATCAATTATAAATCTGTTGTTGTTCGGAATACTTGTATTCTGAGATTTTGGTCTATGTCAACTATTGCTGTGACGAGGTTTGGTTGAGGCACGATTGGATCAAATATATATTCCCTGGGCTCCTGAGGTCCCGTGATTGTCATACGAAATGAAATGTATAGAGCTTGGCTTCTGCGATTCTCTGGCCTAGTCCAGAATTCTCTAGCTTCATTAGCCGCTATATCCAGTAAAGACAATTGTTCGATGATGATTGGTGGAATTGGAGTGGATTGGAATACTAGTGTGCGTAAGCCAACATCTATATTTGATTGACTTATGGATTCGTTGGGCTGTGAGATCTGTGGGTCACAACCATGTACTCTTGGATGTTGTGGTCCTTTTATGGTCATGCACAAAATCAAGTTCTAATCCCTAGTATTCAGTAATCGTATGCTTTCTCAGCTTCTATGTTTAGGACCAACAACTATGTGATTTTCTCAAAATATCTCACAGGCGTTCGTGCAACCTGGATCCTTAGACTGGTATCTATATCTGTGAGAGTGTCTCATGCACCTAGCTGTGGGACCAAAGGTTTGTTCTCTTTCGAACCCTTCTACAGTCATGTGAGTGTTTACCTAGGGCAATCTGTAATTTGGTTGGTCTGACCAAAACGTGTGTGCTTAGTCGTCCTCTATGTTTAACCCTCTCAACTGAGAACTGATCATTTGTAAATCTGTTGTTGTTCGGAATACTTGTATTCTGAGATTTTGGTCTATGTCAACTATTATTGTGACGAGGTTTGGTTGAGGCACGATTGGATAAAATATATATTCCCTGGGCTCCTGAGGTCCCGTGATTGTCATACGAAACGAAATGTATAGAGCTTGGCTTATGCGATTCCTAGCGGGATTTTACTGTAAGCCATGCAATATGAAGCGGCCATAACCTGAAACTATCCTGTTTGAAGAGCAAAACCTGCAACTTTAATGGCTTCCTAAGTTATTCTATTCCAATGGATTGGGTAAAACAACAACACTGTTTGCACAAGCTGGATATGTGGCTTACCAACAGATGAACAATACTAATGAGCATGCAAATGAACTAAAACAAGTATTCTAAGCAAAATAATAGCTTAAATCTAATGCAAAGAGAAATTCAATGACAAACTTCAGACTGGATTGGGTGAAATAACAGCACTGCCTGCACAAGATGGGTATGTGGCTTACCAATAGCTGAACAATACTAACTAAACATGCAAGTGAATTGAAATTATGGCTTCTAAACAAGATAACAAGCTAGACTATTGAAAATGAGGAGATGAGAGCAAAAGATCAGTCTTCAAAATCAGGCCATTTGTTTGAGCACAAGCCATGCATTTATAGGAATTCAATCACCCAAAAATCAAAACCAAATTGAACTCCTAAATAATAAACAAAGGAAAAACACTATTCCAGGGGACCAAAAACATAAATGCATGCTCAAGTCGGCAAGGAAAGCTGGTGAAACATGATATTTCACGCGAGTCGCGTCAAAAGAACATTATGGAAAATGTGCGCAGGACCGCTGCTCTGAGCAGGGCGGCGGTTACAGAACTGCCGCCCTGATCAGGGTGGCGGTCACGAGACCGCTGCCCTGCAGGGCGGTGGTTTCGTCACTGAAGATCAAAAGGCCAAGGAAAGAAGAAAAAGGGGGAAAAAAAAGGGCACGGGGGCTATGCGGGGCATGCGGGATGTTAACGCATACTCCGAGAGCTTTTTCGGATCCTGAACACCTTGCGAGGAGACCTGTATCATTATTGGGGCACTTGTTACACTGTTCCGGCAGTACAGTACCTTACAATTTTGGGTACGTACATATTGCCCCCTTGGAGAAGTGTTTTAGCCATGAAGAGGCATAAAACGGTGGGTCCGAGTATGGCAGTCTCGAAATGGGGAGTTAGAAGTTATACATTACACATCCATGTGTTGAAATTACGCCATCCAAAATTCCCGCTACCTGCAAAATGAAAAGAGGATTCAAGTACAGATAGATACAATAACTTTGGAAAAAAAATGCTAAAAAGACAGGGAATGAGAATGTACCATTTGTGCGGGGATAGGAACTTACCTCCGTCGGCGCTCCAAAACCTGTAAAAAAGTATTTTAAAATGAATCAGGGCGTTATATATATGAAAGTGGGCCCATTTTCCTATTCATTTGCGCGAGTTGATTTGATTGATTTTGAGCTCTGGGACCCACGGTGACTTTTTCTTGCATGAGTAGAGTCAAAACGTCCGCAGTGAGATCGTGATCATGCCTCCACGTGCAGAACACCGACCTCAGTGATCACAGGTTAGTTTTCTTCAATTTTGTGTTTTTCCCCCTTTAAATTTGAAACGCTAAATTTGTCGTAATGGGGGGCTTATTTTTGAAAATGTTAGGTTTAAAAGGTCCACCTAGGGGGGGTGCCTACTGGGTAGGCTCCATTTTTAGGTCAAATGGTCATTTTTTGCTAGTTTTAGGCTTTTTAGGATTAAAAACCCGCGTGGGTTTTCAGACCACGACCGCCGCCCTTAAGGTGGCGGTTACAAAACCGCCTCCCTGCTCAGGGCGGCGGTTCTACACAGAATGCAAAAGAACTTATATTTGAGATTGTGTTTGTATTTTTTTGCACTTCTACACGTTTTTATGACCTTCTTGGTATTGTTCAGATATTAACTTGCTCTGTTTTGTGTGTTTTTAGGTGTATGCAGGTGAGAGAGGAGTATATTAGATGGAGCAGAGAGAGAGAGTGTGATTGGCTCTCAGGAGTACTGGATGCTCTCTCGCAGGATGAGGAGGACACACTTCAGAGGGCTGGTATACTGCGTATATCGCATGTGCCTCATGTTGCACCATCTAGTCATGTCCTTTGTGACTTATTCTCTTATTGGGATGCAGATCGGAACACCTTCCGACTACCAGGGGTCCATGGTGAGTGGACCATCACACTCGAGGATGTCTACCGTATTTTGGGGGTACCGATCATCGGGAGGAGACTTACATTGGAGACAGCAGGCTCACAGGCACAGATTGCATAGTGGGTAGCATATATGGGAGATGCAGTTATCTCCACGAGGTCGAAGAAGGGAGTGAGAGTTCGATCCATTCCTTCTTTGCCTATCCCCGTACTTCGACAGGCCGTCATGGGGATCCTTGCCTCGAGACTGATCGGGGACAAGGGAGCGATACATTGTTATACTGCTGGGCCCCCATCATTGCGCAGATAGAGGGGCATGGCCGGATATACGCTTGGGGTGTAGATATTATGGGGACCACCTACCATGATTTATATAGGGTGGTCCATTTACAGGGACAGTCATTGAGCCACTCGACTTTAGTCATGAGTTGGGTGTATGAGCGTTTTATCCCTTATGGCAGAGGCGTGGAGGTGGCAGATCCTAGGGGTGTGAGGGCAGCCAGATGGACAGATATGTCGGTGCTTAGAGCACCTCACCAGCCAGTTTCCTCCCTTACTACTGTAGACATGGAGGCGACACCGTACCGGCTTATGGCCGGCATATGGGGAGAGGAGACTCTTACCTTGATCTCTTGCTCCACCACAGGGCAGCTCATTGATCGAGTAGGGTGAGTGGAGGTGCATCCTTTTGGCAAAGTTCCTCAGCAGTTTGGCCTACCGTATATGGGCATGCTTCCCCAAGTGGCACCAGTTTACAGATCAGTTCGCGAGGCCAGAGGGGGGCCTAGAGGCCGTGGTTGGACAGTGATCACTCCTGGCATTCCCATTGCAGCCAGGAGGATAGTTCATGCTAGAGGGAGAACTGGTGTACCTCAGGCACCTTTACTTCAGATTGCTGTGGGTCCTGCTCATAGTAGCGATGACCCCATAGATATTGACTCCAACTCTGAGGAGCTTACAGAGGGAGGGTCGGAGGAGCAGACTGATGACAGTGATCCTGAGTGGCATGACACTCAGGACATTATGCAAGCAGAGAGGGCTGAGCAGAGTGCAGAGAAGGACACTCTAGTTTCAGAGGAGCCACTCTCTCAGGGCCATGACGGAGAGGATGAGTCAGTTGCAGGGTAACATGTTGGCCCTGCCACGGGAGCAGCCCCTCAGTCGGCAGCGGCATCTGCGGCAAGTGCCGGCCCCAGTGACCCATCTTGGATGCCTGGGGATCCGAGTAAGTTACCCTTCTCCCTTTTAATGTTTATTTAATTTATTATTTGTTTTAGTTGCTATCTCTCCTTGTGTTTTTATCTTGTATCTTTTAGCCTCTTGCTTGGTTTCTGATTTGTTTTTCTTTTTTGTTTGCAGAGACTGTTGACGAGTGGTGGGATCTGATCCGCAGGGTATGTACCGATTCCCTGATGATCCCCATGGATAGGACCCATGCGGAGCTATCCGTAGATGCCGGGGAGCCCTCAGCAGCTGGTAGACATACTGATGTCTTCGCTCCCATTTGGCACATGGCCAGGATGGTATCGACCCTTCGCATCGAGCTAGTGGGCTACAGGACGGATGAGTGCCTTATGAGGAGCCATTCTCGTGGTGAGACCGCGGCTGCCCCTCGGGACCCTGAGCCCTCCGTACATTCAGAGCGCCGGCGTAGCCAGAGTCCTAGGCGAGGGCGTGCACCTTCGGCGGGGTCGCGTAGGGGTTGAGAGGCCATTTGGCCCTTGTGTATTTTGTACTATTGTATATCACGAGCTCTTTGAGCATTTTGACCATGCCTAGTGCATGATGGCATTGTATATAAACATTGATTATTTATATATATGCATTTGTTTTGGATCAAAACTTGGCACTCATGGCTTCTTTTCTATTTCCAGCTTCTTTGTATATACTACGATGTATGTTTGCATGCTTTTTAGAATGTATGCAATGGATAACAGATGGTGCAAATGTTTACTTTCTTTTTGTGTTTCATGATGCTGATACATGATATTGCAGATATATTGTGATTTCGAATCCTAGCTTCTGTGAGCAATTTGGATATCTCATGCTTGTTTTGCAAAGTGATGAATATAACCAGTATGATGAACAGATTAACTTGCCCCACTCCCAACTCCACGCAACTAGTAAGATGCGAGGGCTCATCACCAAGAGCCAAGAAGGGCGCAAGTTATGAAATGTGGTGAAATGATAGTGATGAAAGACAGACAAAGCTTTGGCGGAACCAAATTTAAAGCTACAAGCTTACTCTACCCGAATGAATTCATAGTTTAGAATGCACTTGCTTTGCAGTTTATCCAGACTTAGACCCGTAGATGGCCACATAGTAGACAAGATCTGGGTTTTTAGGATTTTAACTCTCTTGGAATTTCGAACATCTGATTCATTCGTTTTTGACTCAAAGTTTGAATTGTTTGTTTATGACCTTTTAACGTTTGCTGTGTCAAGAGGACCCCCTATACTTTGCCCCATGCTACTAGTAAGAAGCGTGGGTTTATCACCATGGGCAAGGCATAGGTGAGTAAGGGCATTTCCATCCTTTCCAAACCATACGTCACTAGTAAGAGACGCAAGCTCATCACCGAAGGTTGGTGGGGCAAGGAAATGTGTAAAAATAAAATTTTCTGTTTAATCAGTTTTTAACTTACTTATTTGAGTAAAATGTCAGCATATGCTTATTTCCAAAGAGATGTATATATGGGATAGATGTGACACCATGAAGCTTCTAGAACAGACCATAGGCAAGACACCTATCCTAAGAAGAAATCAAAGTGAGAACAAACTTGCAGATCTTGGTATGGTTACCGTTAAGACTTTGTCATGTCTGAATTTATTTGATAAAAGATTCTGAGATGATTTGATGATATCACGAAAATGGAGAGGTATGATTAAAGAGCTTTATGCCAAAAACATCACGAGTTTGTAATGAATTGCTTTGAGAATAGATTCCTTGATCACAATTTATGTAAGAAACAAGTGGACAAAATTATCTAAATCTATATGAAGATGCAATGTAGATAATTATACAAGTAGTGCTAGTTGCTTATGTGTAGAATCGCTTGAGGTGCAGGGAATTGACTATTTCACCAAATTCCTCACCTTCTAGCGTACATAAGAGGTAAGCACCATTTTCGTAGTCCTTCATGACTCGGTATGGGCCCAACCATTTGGGCCGGAATTTCCTTCCTTCGCCGGTCTTCTTGTCGATCCGGCTGTATAGCCTTAGGACTAGATCACCTTCGTATATGTCGCATTCATAGACCTTCTTGTTGTACTGCCATGACATCCAGTCAGCATAGACTCTATGTCACTGCTCAGCATCTAACCTAGTTTCATGTAGGCTTTCTAGTTGGGAAAGATGTGCTTCTCTGTAAGCGTCTTCATCCAGAATCCCTTGTAGTGAAATGTGGAGACTGGGTATTTCGACCTCAAGTGGGAGAACTGCTTCTGCCCCAAATACTAGCGAGAAAGGAGTTGCTCCCGTTGGTGTTCTTATTGAGGTTCAGTGGGCCCACAAGGCCGGATATAACTTCAAATGCCAATCTCGTTTGTTTTCTTTCACCGTTTTAAGGAGAATGGCTTTCAGTGTCTTGTTTGTCACTTCAGCCTGTCCGTTGGCTTGGGGATAATACAAGGAAGCCATATGATGGCTTATCTTAAATTTACTGCACAGTTTGTGAACTTCTTCATTCTTAAAAGAAGTTCCATTATCAGAGATAATGATTTGCGAGATACCGTACCTGCAAATGATTTGGTTCAAAATGAACTTGGCGATTTCCGACCCAGGTACAGTAGTAAGAGGCATGGCCTCCACCCATTTGGTAAAATATTCAATGGCCGTGATTATAAAATTATGGCCGTCTATGGATGAGGGAGAGAATTTCCCTATTAAGTCTAGACCCCATGTAGAAAAGGGCCATGGAGTTGCAATTGGTTGTAGAGCTTGTGCTGGCATGTGGATCTCGTGGGAGAATTCTTGGCACTTATGACACCTGCGTGCAAACTCTATCACGTCATGTTCTAGAGTGGGCCATAAATAGCCCATTCGATGTATTTTTCGAGTGGTGGCATGGCCACCGAAGTGGCCTCCACATATACCACTGTGAGATTCATGGAGAATCTTCTTAGATTCCTCTGTGTCGACACACCTTAGGAGCATTCCGTCGAACGCCTTTCGATAGAGAACCTGCTCTATAATGACGTATTTAGCTACGATTATGCGTAACCGTCTTCTTTTTTGTGGTGTAGTTCCTTCTGGATATGTATGGTCCATGATATAGTTAATGATGTCAGCGTACCAGGGACACTCAGAGATAGCGGGTCGGGTTTCGATGTAGTATACGCACTCATCTGGAAAGTCTAAATCTACTAGATTGCCTCCATCTAATGGGTTGTCAGCTAACCAATCCGCAATGATTTTCCCTTTAACTGACTTCTAATTTACAAATGTTAATTCGAATTCTCCCATTAAGGTTATAAAACATCCAGCCTTTTTAGAAAATGACCCTTGTGTGAGGAAAGTCCGTAGATGGTCCGTTTTTACCATGACTTTCATTTCTTGATTCAGCATATAATGTCTTAGGCGTTTAGTAGCAAAGACTATGACAAGACATTCTCGTTCTACCTGTGTATAACGTGTTTCATAGTCGAGCAACGTTCAGCTGATGAAATAAATTACGCATTCTCTCTTGTTATCGTCTTCTTGGGCCAACATACAGGCCAACGAGACATTGGTAGCTCGTGAATATAGAATTAACGGGTGATCTAGCTTAGGTGGCATTAGTGTAGGTGGTGATAATAGAAAATGCTTAACTGCTTCAAAGGCTTCATTACAGTCTTCGGTCCAATCAATGCCATAGTCCTTCTTGAGTAAATTGTTGATTGGATGAACAACGAAGCTTAAGTCCAGGATAAATCTCCGGATTGTGCCCAGCTTTCCGAGAAATGATCTGATTCCAGATTCATCTGAAGGTGGAACCATTTTGAGGATAGCCCAAATTTTAGTTGGGTCAACATCTATCCCTCGTGACGATATGATATAGCCTAGGAGCTTCCCTCGTGATGATAGATTCACTTCCGCTTGAAAGTGGATTTGTCATTATTTTTATCAATGGCTCATCACGAATGGACATCGTGAACTGGGTATCTTCTAACTCATTACTTGGAGTAAAACATGATGCTTCAATGGATATGAAGTTAAATGCCTTGCTTAAATTTAATACGGCTTCTTTGTAAAGCTGCAAGTGTTCAGCTTTGGTTTCATATACTTCAGAAACTTGATTTGCCACTAATTGCGAGTCTCCTAAGACTCTGATGTTATCAACACCAATTCTCTTGGCTAAAGTGAGGCCAAGGAGGAGGGCTTTGTACTCAGCGCCGTTGTTTGTGAATTCAAAGTTTAACTTAAAAGCGAATGGGAGGACTTTCTCCTCGGGTGAAGTAAGAATTATACCTGCCCCCACTCCATAACGGAATTTAGCTCCATCGAAATGGAGAGTCCAATACTTAGTCGGGAGTATAGATGTTGGGGCATTTGCTACGTTTGCGCACTCTACTTCTACCATAGAGAGGTCCTCTGCTGGAAGGGAACCAACACCTAGGGAATAT
This sequence comes from Taxus chinensis, assembly GCA_019776745.2. NCBI lineage: Eukaryota > Viridiplantae > Streptophyta > Pinopsida > Cupressales > Taxaceae > Taxus > Taxus chinensis. The sequence goes on from CM034155.1 coordinate 98,385,099, forward strand.
CCTATGCCTACTGAATCAAATGGTAAGAACATTGGTGAATCTTGTTCTATCAACTCAACGTTTTTCGCAGTAGTCCCTAATGATACTATTTCTTTAGTTTTATCTTTGTGGGTTGGAATTGTTTTGGCTATGCTGATAGTTTCAAGATCCGTCATAGGTACTAACTTTTCCTCTGGTTTTTGGTCAGTGGGTTTATTAAGTTGGTTTGTTGGAAGTTCAAATTCTGAGTGCACCCCTGGTCTTTTCTTTAAATCAGCTAGGTGCAAATTGAAAGGTTTTGGATCGCCTTTGGCTACAAATACCTTTCCTATATGCAAGAATCTTACTTCTTGAAATAAAGTAGAAGGGATTGCCTTCATTCGTTGTATCCATGGTCGGCCGAGTATCATATTATAATTAGTTTCCCGATCTATAATATAAAACTCAGTCAGGATTGTTTTGGGCCCTAAGGTGACCGGCAGTATTATAGTTCCTATTGAAGTGGCTTTAAGGCTATCATAGCCTCTTAATGTATTTCGAGTAGTGGAACAGTTTGTTTCCCCATATCCAAGTTTTTGGAGGAAAGAGAAAGGGACTATTATAACTTCGGCCCCATCGTCAACCATTTCCCGTTTTACATAGTTATTATAAACCCATACTTGTAAGTGTAAGGCTGGATCACCTCGGCGTGCGATCTCAACATCTGTGGGCATTTTACTTATTTCGAATATGAATTTGACATCCTTGTCTGGCTGCCCCGGAGGGTGGATATCAAAATCTACATGATTTACTTGTGTTTCAGGAGGTGGAGTGATGTTAATTAGATGACCTAGACCTAATGCTTCTAAAAGAGCAGCTCTGTGAGGAGGAGAGTTCTTTAGTAAATCTAAAAATGAGATGTGTGAGAAGGTCTTTGTTAGGTCATTAATTAAATCATAGGCACCTATGGGTTTTTCTACTATTTGCTGACTCTTATCTGTTTCTGGCAGATGACTTGAGCTCGGTTGAGAGAAATATTCTCGCGTTCTTGTTATAGCTTCGATAGGTAGTTTGGCGTCTAATTCTACCAAACTGACTATCTTGGGTCTCGGTTGACTTCCTAACTGTGGTGCAACTGATGGATTTAATGAAGTCGAGGCTTCGTGATCATTGTTTCCTGTCATTGCACTTTTGTTTGTTCCAGTTGGATTCAGCCTATTGCTATCATGATTTGGGAGCAGATCGTTAAAGATCTTGAGGGGAGCATTCTGAGGGGAAACTACCCCTGCGAGCGTATTTGGTGATGATGAGACGAGATCTGCCAAAAACAAATCTGTGAAGAACTGTCTTTGTTCTTCTGGCAAACATTGCATAAATTTATTGTAGTCACGACACGTTCTAGTATCGTGACCCCGAATTTTGTGGAAACCACAATAAGAATTGGGGTTGTAATTCCTGTTTTGTTGGTTTGGTGTGTATTGTGGCCTAAAATTCTGATCAAACTGTTGCCTATTAGGATTAAAATTTTGCATTTGTTGTTTCTGGCTTTGGTTTTGATAACCAAATGAGTTTTGACTTGGCCGTTGCATGGGATTTCGCCGTTGTTGTTGTTGTTGTTGTTGTTGTGGATGGTTAAAATCCACTGTATTGATTGTCGAGGTAAAGTTGTTGTTTCGTTGGTTGTTTGTTTGTGATGGAGTATTGACAACATTTACCTTTTTGGGCTGGTCGGTTACTCCATCCGTTGTTACACCCTGATTTTTGTTAAGGATTTTGGGTCCTTGATTAACGTTTGTGGTAGTGGGATAATTTCTAGCATTCTGATTGGGGGTGATTAACCTCCCATTTGCTCCATATGTCTTACGACCACTATCTATTGCTGCTTGGTCTATTCGAAGAGCGCTCTCAAGTACTTCATCGTAAGTTCTTAGTGGGAACTTCTGGACTTCTTCCTTCACCTCTTTGCTGAGAGAATGAAGGAATAAATCACATAGTTCCATCTGATCCATGTTTGGAGCACTTGCCGAGGAATAAAGGACTGTACGCCACCTTTGGATGAAATGGGTGACAGATTCGTTGTGTTCTTGTTTGATGTGTAAGAATTCCCTGATTCCTATTCTCAACAATTTGTTCATGTCGAATGCCTTAATGAATTCTGATACGAGCTGTTTAAATGAATGGATGGAGGCTTCAGGTATTCTATAATACCAGTCGAGAGCAATGCCTTCCAAGGTTTTGGGGAATATTTTAGCAACAACCCCATCCCAAGGGAGTAATTCTCGTATGGCTGTAGCGTAAGCCTTGATATGTGCCTTGGTAGGGGCATAGGGAAGTCCCTGTGTTTGAGCAAACATTCCAGGAGAGGAGAACATATCTCCTTGTGGTGATTTGGAGTACATGTTTAAGTATGATGGGGTATTGTCTAGTAATGGGTTACTTGATACTAGACCGGGAGGAATAGTGTTAGAGATGACAGGCCTTGTTGGCGTTTGTTGTGGATAGTGAGGAGACATACCTAATGTGCCTACACCTGTGAGGAGATCTACTTGGCCAGAGTGGTATGGAGGATTGGAACTTCCTGCTTGTATGAACGAAGAGTTTTGACTTGCTTGAGCAAGTTCTAACCCTCTCACTTTTTCTACTAACGTTGAAATAACTTCATTTGGTGAAGTCAAGGTGCTTTTCCTGAGCGGTGTTTGTTGTATACCCTGGTGTTGTATAGGCATATGATAGCTTGTCATGAATTGATTGCTATCTTGCCAAGTTTCTCCAAGAGTATTTCCTATATGCAGTGGCATAGAGGTATTTTCTTGAAAAGAGACCTCGGGTTGTATTTGTAAACTTCCTATGGGTGGGTACATACCCCGAGAATGCTGTTCACTCCTAGGATAACGTATTGACTGTTCATCATCTAAGACCAGGTATGGGTCTGACTTCCTACTGATTTGTGGTCTAAGTAGCATTTGAGGAGACGAACCAGATTCTCCGGTAAACGTCATATTGTTCGATCTTGAAGGCTCTGTTTGTTGTGTTTGAGGGGGTTGGTCTAACTCCTCTGTCTAAAAAGACGAGTTATATCTGTTTCTTGTTGACAACTGATTAGTTGAATAGTTGTCACCCCATACTGAGAGTGAGGGTGATGATTGCCTATTCTGTTGGGCGTAGTATGCCTCGAGACCCAAGAGGGGTCTGCCATATTCATCGAATCCTGACATATTCGGGGGGGGTATATGAATACCCGTAGAATAATGGGAAGGAACGAAGGTGATTCGTGAAAGGATATGTGATACTATGACTTCGGGCGAGAAAGTAGGAAGTTTTACATCAGCTTCACTAATTTCGTTTGTTTCACGTTGGGTTCACCAGTTTTGTACACCGGAAAAGTGACAGGCGAGCGTGAGAATCTACAAGTGACTCTTCCACGTACCTGACCTCTCGAGGTCGTGCTGAGATAGCCGGTGGGGGTCGAATATGCATTGGATTCAGACAAACTAGTTAGGTAGTCTAATGTCTTCGACACGCACTAGTGGAATTTGTGAATCTAAGGAAAAGAAGGCCCTTCTAACTTGGACTGGTGTGATAGATCGATTGGCAAGGATGACTGCTCGAAGGCTCCAATCAATATCGAGCTCTAGCGTGATTCGATCTATGGGTTGTGGAATACGTGGAAAATGACCTGGGATAGTTTCGTGTATATCTCTAGATAAGGTCATAGGGTGGATGCTGAAAACAATTGACTCTATGGACGATTCTCTGGCCTAGTCCAGAATTCTCTAGCTTCGTTAGCCTCTATATCCAGTAAAGAAAATTGTTTGATGATGATGGGTGGAATTAGAGTGGATTGGAATACTAGTGTGCGTAAGCCAGCGTCTATATCTGATTGACTTATGGATTCGTTGGGCTGTGAGATCTGTGGGTCACAACCATGTACTCTTGGATGTTGTGATCCTGTTATGGTCATGCGCGAAATCAAGTTCTAATCCCTAGTATCCAGTAATCGTATGCTTTCTCAGCTTCTATGTTTAGGACCAAGAACTATGTGATTTTCTCAGAATATCTCACAGGCATTCGTGCAACCTGGATCCTTAGACTAGTATCTATATCTATGAGAGTGTCTCCTGCACCTGGCTGTGGGACCAAAGGATCACAACCAAAGGTTTGTTCTCTTTCGAACCCTTCTACAGTCATGTGAGTGTTTACCTAGGGTAATCTGTAATTTGGTTGGTTTGACCAAAACGTGTGTGCTTGGTCGTCCTCTATGTTTAACCCTCTCAACTGAGAACTGATCAGTTGTAAATCTGTTGTTGTTTGGAATACTTGTATTCTGAGATTTTGGTCTATGTCAACTATTGCTGTGAAAAAGTTTGGTTAAGGCACGATTGGATCAAATATATATTCCCTAGGCTCCTGAGGTTTCGTCACTGAAGATCAAAAGGCCAAGGAAAGAAGAAAAAAGGGGAAAACAAAGGGCGCGGGGGCTAAGCGAGGCATGCAGGATGTTAACGCATACTCCGAGAGATTTTCCGGATCCTAAACACCTTGCGAGGAGACCTGTATCATCATTGGGGCACTTGTTACACTGTTCCAGCAGTACAGTACCTTACAATTTTAGGTACGTACAGTTACCGTGCCAGCCGATTTCGGGTAGAAACCAGATGACCGTTTTACAGGGAAATAACAAGGATTGCAGACATCTAGAGCCAGGAGAAGGAAAATCACAAGCACTCCTAAGCTTGGCACGGGCATTAGCTAGAGCCAGGAAACCTTGAAAGTTGCAAGCAGTTGTCCCCATCTCCAGACCAGAAGCTTCAGAAATCATCCTTCATCATTTTCTCGTGACCTTTTCTCCTTGTTCTGCATGCAGGATTTTCAGTGGGTGCTTGAAAATGCCCCTGTTCACGGATGTGGCCAGGGTTTCAAAATCACGACATAGGAAATTCGGTATTTTAGCCATATCTTTCATACACTAGTTCCGTTTTCCCTGAAACTTTCCCGGAACAACCGAAATCCCCGTCCCCGCGTTTCATGCGTTGAGGATCTGAAACCCAGTTCCGCCCCTGTCACTCAAAAACTGCCATTTTCTATGTTTTGAGGGTTTGCTATGACCTCTTTGTTTTTTACCCGTTCACCCTGAAATTCGCACACGCTCTTCCTCTCACTATTCCGCCCCTTTTACACTCAAGGAAACAATTTCTAGTTCTTATCGTTACAGCCCCCGAATCACATTTTTCCTCCATTCAAACTGCCTAGAGAGCGCCAAAAACCCCATTCAAGTCCATTATCCTTGTTTTCTTCATCTCAAATCCTGAACTGCCATTACTAAACGTGTTTTAGAAAGTGTTTTCCTATCTATTGAAAAAGACTTTTTATTTTAGAAAAAAAACACTAAAAATCCCCGGCTATGGTTGTCACCCGTAATTGCACGCAAGGTTGGGGAGTGCGATGCGATCTTGGAGGCAAGGTTGGTGCCAGATCGGAGGCAAGGTCCGAGGAAAGCTCTCGGAGGTACTTGGTAAAAGCCAAAAAGGGTGTGACACCGGGAGCTCACCCATCCCAGTACTACTCTGGCCCAAGCGCGCTTAACTGCGGAGTTCTGATGGGATCCGGTGCACAAACGCTGGTATGATCGCACCCGTTATGAGTTGTTTGTCATGCTGTCCTTATGGGAGATGGGTGTAAGCCTCCGCAACCATCCACGTGGCCACGGCAGAAGATTGGGTTTCAAGACAGGATTTGTGCAAGTCTAAGGTACAAGTTCTCTCTATGGTCATGCTGAGCTCCGAGAAAGAGGTTAGGGACGGTGTTTCCTCTACATAGTTCTTTCTTAAACCTACTCTTTGTGCAGAATAGAAGATTTCCTTCCCCTACCAAGATTTGGTTTCCATTCGTAGATGTTAGGAACCTGTGTTCCTACCCTTCTGTATGCTTCATAGCAGATTAGTTACTTTGGACGCATGTGCTTTGTGAGTCGCCCCTTCGGCATATTTTAACAATCCCACGTGTGCGGGAAGCAGTAGTTTCTTCAATAGTAATCAGCATATAAGAAGGTGTTGAGGCTCAGTGAAGCATCCATGAATATATTGTGTTGCGTTTGCTCAAAGGAGGTGTCCCCCTGGAAGAGGCCTGCGATTTAATATCATTTCGAGTTCTTTTGTTTTAGCGGCCCGGTGCAAGTTGTTTCCATTTCTAGTTGCATTACTGTGGTTGGTGAAATAGTGTTGCAGGGTCTCCACGTCGGGTACCAAAGTGATTACCACGGCCAATTTTTTGTTCCTCTCTCTTCAGATACTTGCGGCGATCCAATTCTACACTTCGCATGCTCTCACCTCGCCCAACCGGGATCTTGGTGAACAGAAAGTGGTCCAGATCTTGTTGCATTTTGTTCTGTAGATCTGTGCAGAAGTTGCGGGCTGTGCTGTTTCCAGCAACTTTGCATTCCGTTCACATTCTGTTACCGTGCCAGCCAATTTCCGGTGGAAACCAGATGACCGTTTTAGAGGGAAATAACAAGGATTACAGACATCCAGCGCTAGGAGAAGGAAAATCACAAGCACTCCTAAACTTGGCATGGGCATTAGCTAGAGCCAGGCAACCTTGAAAGTTGCAGGCGCTTGTCCCCATCTCCGAACCAGAAGCTTCAGAAATCATCCTTCATCGTTTTCTCGCGACCTTTCCTCCATGTTCTGCGTGCAGGATCTTCGGTGGGTGCTTGACAATGCCCCTGTTCACGGATGCGGCCAGGGTTTCAAAATCACACCAGCCATAGGAAATTCGGTATTTTAGCCATATCTTTTGTACACTAGTTCCATTTTCCTTGAAACTTTCCCGGAACACCCGAAATCCCCGTCCCCGCGTTTCATGCGTTGAGGATCCGAGACACGGTTCCGCCCCTGTCACTCAGAAACCGCCATTTTCTATGTTTTGAGGGTTTGCTATGACCTCTTCATTTTTTACCCATTCGCCCCGAAATTCGCACACACGCTCTTCCTCTCACTATTCCGACCCCTTTACCCTCAAGGAAACAATTTCTAGTTCTTATAGTTACAGCTCCTGAATCACATTTTTCCTCCATTCAAGCTACCTAGAGAGCGCCAAAAACCCCGTTCAAGTCCATTATCCTCGTTTTCTTCATCTCAAATCTCAAATTGCCATTACTAAACGTGTTTTAGAAAGCGTTTTCCTATCCATTGCAAAAGACTTTTTATTTTAGAAAAAAAAACACTAAAAAGCCCCGGCTATGGTTGTCACCTGTAATTACATACAAGTTTGCGGAGTGCGATGCGATCTTGGAGGCAAGGTTGGCGCCAGATCGGAGGCAAGGTCCGAGGAAAGCTCTCGGAGGTACCTGGTAAAAGCCAAAAAGGTTGCGACATGGGGAGGTCACCCATCCCAGTACTACTCTGGCCCAAGCGCGCTTAACTGCGGAGTTCTGATGGGATCTGGTGCACAAACGCTGGTATGATCGCACCCATTATGAGTTGTTTGTCACGCTGTCCTTATGGGAGATGGGTGTAAGCCACCACGACCATCCACGTGGCCATGGCCGAAGATTGGGTTTCGAGACGGGATTTGTGCAATTCTAAGGTACAAGTTCTCTCTATGGTCATGCCGAGCTCCGAGAAAAGGTTAGGCACGGTGTTTCCTCTACACGGTTCTTTCTTAAACCTACTCTTTGTGCAGAACAGAAGATTTCCTTCCCCTGCCAAGATTTGGTTTCCATTCGTAGATGTTAGGAACCCGTGTTCCTACCCTTCTGTTTGCTTCATAGCAGATTAGTTACTTTGGCCGCATGTGCTTTGTGAGTCGCCCCTTCGGCATATTTTAACAATCCCACGTGTGCGGGAAGCAGTAGTTTCTTCAGTAGGAATCAACATATAAGAAGGTGTTGAGGCTCAGTGAAGCATCCATGGATATATTACGTTGCGCTTGCTCGAAGGAGGTTGCCCCCTCGAAGAGGCCTGCGATTCAATATCATTTCGAGTTCTTTTGTTTTAGCGGCCCGTTGCAAGTTGTTTCATGCGTTGAGGATCCGAGACCTGGTTCCGCTCCTGTCACTTAGAAACCGCCATTTTCTATATTTTGAGGGTTTGCTATGACCTCTTCATTTTTTACCCATTCGCCTCAAAATTCGCACACGCTCTTCCTCTCACTATTCTGCCCCTTTTACCCTCAAGTAAACAATTTCCAGTTCTTATCGTTACAGCCCCCGAATCGCATTTTTCCTCCATTCAAGTTGCCTAGAGAGCGCCAAAAACCCCGTTCAAGTCCATTATCCTCGTTTTCTTCATCTCAAATCCCGAATTGCCATTACTAAATGTGTTTTAGAAAGCGTTTTCCTATCCACTGCAAAAGACTTTTTATTTCAGAAAAAAAACACTAAAAAACCCCGGCTATGGTTGTCACCCGTAATTGCACGCAAGTTGGGGGAGTGCGATGCGATCTTGGAGGTGAGGTCGGCGCTAGATCGGAGGCAAGGTCCGAGGAAAGCTCGGAGGTACTTGGTAAAAGCCAAAAAGGGTGTGACACCGGGACTTCACAGGAGGTCACCCATCCCAGTATTATTCTGGCCAAAGTGTGCTTAACTGCGGAGTTTTGATGGGATCTGGTGCACAAACGCTGGTATGATCACACCCGTGATGAGTTGTTTGTCACGCTTTCCTTATGGGAGATGGGTGTAAGCCACCGCGACCATCCATGTGGCCACGGCAGAAGATTGGGTTTCAAGATGGGATTTGTGCAAGCCTAAGGTACAAGTTCTCTCTATGGTCGTGCCGAGCACCGAGAAAGAGGTTAGGGATGGTGTTTCCTCTACACGGTTCTTTCTTAAACCTACTCTTTGTGCAGAACAAAAGATTTCCTTCCCCTACCAAGATTTGGTTTCCATTCGGAGATGTTAGGAACCCGTTTTCCTACCCTTCCATTTGCTTCATAGCAGATTAGTTACTTTGGACGCATGTGCTTTATGAGTCGCCCCTTGGGCATATTTTAACAATCCCACGTGTGCGGGAAGCAGTAGTTTCTTCAGTGGGAATCAGTATATAAGAAGGTGTTGAGGCTCAGTGAAGCATCCACGAATATATTGTGTTGCGCTTGCTCAAAGGAGGTTGCCCCCTCGAAGAGGCCTGCGATTCAATATCATTTCGAGTTCTTTTGTTTTAGCGGCTCGTTGCAAGTTGTTTCCATTTCTAGTTGCATTACTGTGGTTGGTGAAATAGTGTTGCAGGGTCTCCATGTCTGGTACCAAAGTGATTTCCACGGCCAATTTTTTGTTCCTCTCTCTTTAGATACTCGTGGCGATCCAATTCTACACATCGCATGCTCTCACCTCGCCCAACCGGGATCTTGGTGATCTGAAAGTGGTCCAGATCTTGTTGCATTCTGTTATGCAGATCTGGGCAGAAGTTGCGGGCTGTGCCGTTTCTAGTAACTTTACATTCCGTTCGCATTCTGTTACCGTGCCAGCCAATTTCGGGTAGAAACCAGATGACCATTTTACAGGGAAATAACAAGGTTTGCAGACATGCAGTGCCGGGAGAAGGAAAATCACAAGCACTCCTAAGCTTGGCACGGGCATTAGCTAGAGCCAGGTCAACCTTGAAAGTTGTAGGTGCTTGTCCCCATCTCCGAACCAGAAGCTTCAGAAATCATCCTTCATCGTTTGCTCGCGACCTTTCCTCCTTGTTCTGCATGCAGGATCTTCGGTGGGTGCTTGACAATGCCGTTGTTCATGGATGCGGCTAGGGTTTCGAAATTGCACGAGTCATAGGAAATTCGGTATTTTAGCCATATCTTTCGTACACTAGTTCCGTTTTCCCTAAACCTTTTCCGGAACACCCGAAATCCCTGTCCCCGCGTTTCATGCGTTGAGGATCCGAGACCCGGTTCCGCTCCTATCACTCAGAAATCGCCATTTTCTATGTTTTGAGGGTTTGCTATGACCTCTTCATTTTTTACCCATTCGCCCCGAATTTCGCACATGCTCTTCCTCTCACTATTCCGCCCCTTTTACCCTCAAGGAAACAATTTCCAGTTCTTATCGTTACATCCCCCGAATCACATTTTTCCTCCATTCAAGCTACCTAGAGAGCGCCAAAAACCCCGTTCAAGTCCATTATCCTCATTTTCTTCATCTCAAATCCCGAATTGCCATTACTAAACGTGTTTTAGAAAGCATTTTCCTATCCACTACAAAAGACTTTTTATTTTAGAAAAAAAACACTAAAAACACCCGTCTATGGTTGTCACCCGTAATTGCATGCAAGTTGGGGGAGTGCGATGCGATCTTGGAGGCGAGGTCGGCGCCAGATTGGAGGTAAGGTCCGAGGAAAGCTGGGAGGTACTTGGTAAAAGCCAAAAAGGGTGCGACACCGGGACTTCACAGGAGGTCACCCATCCCAGTATTACTCTGGCCCAAGCACGCTTAATTACGGAGTTCTAATGGGATCCGGTGCACAAACGCTAGTATAATCGCACCTGTTACGAGTTGTTTGTCACACTGTCCTTATGGGAGATGGGTGTAAGCCACCGCGACCATCCATGTGGCCACGGCAGAAGATTGGGTTTCAAGATGGGATTTGTGCAAGCCTAAGGTACAAGTTCTCTCTATGGTCTTGTCAAGCTCCGAGAAAGAGGTTAGGGATGGTGTTTCCTCTACATGGTTCTTTCTTAAACCTACTCTTTGTGCAGAACAGAAGATTTCCTTCCCCTACCAAGATTTGGTTTCCATACGGAGATGTTAGGAACCCGTGTTCCTACCGTTCCGTTTGCTTCATAGCAGATTAGTTACTTTGGATGCATGTGCTTTGTGAGTTGCCCCTTCGGCATATTTTAACAATCCCACGTGTGCGGGAAGCAGTAGTTTCTTTAGTGGGAATCGGTATATAAGAAGGTGTTGAGGCTCAGTGAAGCATCCACGAATATATTGTGTTGCGCTTGCTCAAAGGAGGTTGCCCCCTTGAAGAGGCCTGCGATTCAATATCATTTCGAGTTCTTTCGTTTTAGCGGCTCATTGCAAGTTGTTTATATTTCTAGTTGCATTACTATGGGTGGTGAAATAGTGTTGTAGGTTCTCCATGTCTGGTACCAAAGTGATTTCCACGGCCAATTTTTTGTTCCTCTCTCTTCAGATACTCGCGGCGATCCAATTCTGCACATCGCATGCTCTCATCTCGCCCAACCAGGATCTTGGTGATCAGAAAGTGGTCCAGATCTTGTTGCATTCTATTTTGCAGATCTAGGCAGATGTTGCGGGCTATGCCGTTTCCAACAACTTTGCATTCCGTTCACATTCTGTTGTAGTGCCAGCCGATTTCGGGTAGAAACCAGATGACCGTTTTACAGGTAAATAACAAGGATTGTAGACATCCAGCGCTGAGAGAAGGAAAATCACAAGCACTCCTAAGCTTGGCATGGGCATTAGATAGAGCCAATCAACCTTGAAAGTTGCAGGCGCTTGTCCCCATCTCCGAACCAGAAGCTTCAGGAATCATCCTTCATTGTTTTCTCGCGACCTTTCCTCCTTATTTTGCATCCAGGATCTTCGGTGGGTGCTTGACAATGTCCCTGTTCACGGATGCGGCCAGGGTTTCAAAATCACACGAGCCATACGAAATTCGGTATTTTAGCCATATCTTTTGTACACTAGTTCCGTTTTCCCTGAAACTTTCCTGGAACACCTGAAATCCCTGTCCCCGCGTTTCATGCGTTAAGGATCCGAGACCCGGTTCCGCTCCTGTCACTCAGAAATCGCCATTTTCTATGTTTTGAGGGTTTGCTATGACCTCTTAATTTTTTACCCGTTCGCCCCGAAATTCATACATGCTCTTCCTCTCACTATTCCGCTCCTTTTACACTCAAGGAAACAATTTCTAGTTCTTATCGTTACAGGCCCCGAATCAAATTTTTCCTCCATTCAAGCTGCCTAGAGAGCGCCAATAACCTCGTTCAAGTCCATTATCCTCATTTTCTTCATCTCAAATCCCGAATTGCCATTACTAAACATGTTTTAGAAATAATTTTCCTATCCACTGCAAAAGACTTTTTATTTTAGAAAAAAAAAACTAAAAACCCCTGGATATGGTTGTCACCCGTAATTGCACGCAAGTTGGGGGAGTGCGATGCGATCTTGGAGGCGAGGTCGGCGCTAGATCAGAGGCAAGGTCCGAGGAAAGCTCGGAGGTACTTGGTAAAAGCCAAAAACAGTGTGACACTGGGACTTCACGGGAGGTCACCCATCCTAGTACTACTCTGCCCCAAGTGCGCTTAACTGAGGAGCTCTGATGGGATCCGGTGCACAAACGCCGGTATGATCGCACCCGTTATGAGTTGTTTGTCACGCTCTCCTTATGGGAGATGGATGTAAGCCACCGCGACCATGCATGCGGCCACGACAGAAGATTGGGTTTCAAGACGGGATTTGTGCAAGCCTAAGGTACAAGTTCTCTCTATGGTCGTGGCGAGCGCCGAGAAAGCGGTTAGGGATGGTGTTTCCTCTACACGGTTCTTTCTTAAACCTACTCTTTTTGCAGAACAGAAGATTTCCTTCCCCTACCAAGATTTGGTTTCCATTCGGAGATGTTAGGAACCCGTGTTCCTACCCTTCCGTTTGCTTCATAGCAGATTAGTTACTTTGGACGCATGTGCTTTGTGAGTTGCCCCTTCGGCATATTTTAACAATCCCACGTGTGCAGGAAGCAGTAGTTTCTTCAGTGGGAATCAATATATAAGAAGGTGTTGAGGCTCAGTGAAGCATCCATGAATATATTGTGTTGCGCTTGCTCAAAGGAGGTTGCCCCCTCGAAGAGGCCTGCGATTCAATATCATTTCGAGTTCTTTCGTTTTAGCGGCTCGTTGCAAGTTGTTTCCATTTCTAGTTGCATTACTGTGGTTTGTGAAATAGTGTTGCAGGGTCTCCACGTAAGGTACCAAAGCGATTTCCACGGCCAATTTTTTGTTCCTCTCTCTTCAGATACTCGCGGCGATCCAATTCGGCACGTCGCATGCTCTCACCTCGCCCAAACGGGATCTTGGTGATCAGAAAGTGGTCCAGATCTTGTTGCATTCTGTTCTGCAGATCTGTGTAGAAGTTACGGGTTGTGCCGTCTGCAGTAACCTTGCATTTCGTTCGCATTCTGTTACCGTGCCAGCTGATTTCCGGTGGAAACCAGATGACCGTTTTACAGGTAAATAACAAGGATTGCAGACGTCCAGTGCCAGGAGAAGGAAAATCACAAGAACTCCTAAACTTGGCACGGGCATTAGATAGAGCCAGGCAACCTTGAAAGTTGCATGCGCTTGTCCCCATCTCCAAACCAAAAGCTTCAGGAATCATCCTTCATTGTTTGCTCGCGACCTTTCCTCCTTCTTCTGCATGCAGGATCTTCGGTGGGTGCTTGACAATGTCCGTGTTCACGGATGCGGCCAGGGTTTCAAAATCACACGAGCCATAGGAAATTCGGTATTTTAGCCATATCTTTCGTACACTAGTTCCGTTTTCCCTGAAACTTTCCCGGAACACCTGAAATCCCCGTCCCCGCGTTTCATGCGTTAAGGATCCGAGACCCGGTTCCGCTCCTGTCACTCAGAAATCGCCATTTTCTATGTTTTGAGGGTTTGCTATGACCTCTTAATTTTTTACCCGTTTGCCCCGAAATTCATACACGCTCTTCCTCTCACTATTCCGCTCCTTTTACACTCAAGGAAACAATTTCTAGTTCTTATCGTTACAGGCCCCGAATCAAATTTTTCCTCCATTCAAGCTGCCTAGAGAGCGCCAATAACCTCGTTCAAGTCCATTATCCTCGTTTTCTTCATCTCAAATCCCGAATCGCCATTACTAAACATGTTTTAGAAATCATTTTCCTATCCATTGCAAAAGACTTTTTATTTTAGAAAAAAAACACTAAAAACCCCCGGATATGGTTGTCACCCGTAATTACACGCAAGTTGGGGGAGTGCGATGCGATCTTGGAGGTGAGGTCGGCGCTAGATCAGAGGCAAGGTCTGAGGAAAGCTCGGAGGTACTTGGTAAAAGCCAAAAACGGTGTGACACTGGGACTTCACGGGAGGTCACCCATCCTAGTACTACTCTGCCCCAAGCGCGCTTAACTGCGGAGCTCTGATGGGATCCGGTGCACAAACGCCGGTATGATCGCACTCGTTATGAGTTGTTTGTCACGCTGTCCTTATGGGAGATGGATGTAAGCCACCGCGACCATCCACGCGGCCACGACAGAAGATTGGGTTTCAAGACGGGATTTGTGCAAGCCTAAGGTACAAGTTCTCTCTATGGTCGTGGCGAGCGCCGAGAAAGAGGTTAGGGATGGTGTTTCCTCTACATGGTTCTTTCTTAAACCTACTCTTTGTGCAGAACAGAAGATTTCCTTCCCCTACCAAGATTTGGTTTCCATTCGGAGATGTTAGGAACCCGTGTTCCTACCCTTCCGTTTGCTTCATAGCAGATTAGTTACTTTGGACGCATGTGCTTTGTGAGTCGCCCCTTCGACATATTTTAACAATCCCACATGTGCGGGAAGCAGTAGTTTCTTCAGTGGGAATCAGTATATAAGAAGGTGTTGAGGCTCAGTGAAGCATCCACAAATATATTGTGTTGCGCTTGCTCAAAGGAGGTTGCCCCCTCGAAGAGGCCTGCGATTGAATATCATTTCAAGTTCTTTCGTTTTAGCGGCTTGTTGCAAGTTGTTTCTATTTCTAGTTGCATTTCTGTGGTTGGTGAAATAGTGTTGCAGGATCTCCACGTCTGGTACCAAAGCGATTTCCACTACCAATTTTTTGTTCCTCTCTCTTCAGATACTCCAGATCTTGTTGCATTCTATTTTGCAGATCTGGGCAGAAGTTGTGGGCTGTGCTGTTTCCAGCAACTTTGCATTCCGTTTGCATTCTGTTACCGTGCCAGCCGATTTCGGGAAGCAACCAGATGACCGTTTTACAGGGAAATAATAAGGATTGTAGACATCCAGCGCCGGGAGAAGGAAAATCACAAGCACTCCTAAGCTTGGCACGGGCATTAGCTAGAGCCAGGCAACCTTGAAAGGTTTGGGCGCTTGTCCCCATCTCCGAACCAGAAGCTTCAGAAATCATCCTTCATCGTTTGCTCGCGACCTTTCCTCCTTGTTCTGTGTGCAGGATCTTCGGTGGGTGCTTGACAATGCCCCTATTCACGGATGCGGCCAGGGTTTCAAAATCACACGAGCCATAGGAAATTCGGTATTTTAGCCATATCTTTCGTACACTAGTTCCGTTTTCCCTGAAACTTTTCCGGAACAACCGAAATCCCCGTCCCCGCGTTTCATGCATTGAGGATCCGAGACCCGGTTCCGCTCCTGTCACTCAGAAATCACCATTTTCTATGTTTTGAGGGTTTGCTATGACCTCTTCATTTTTTACCCGTTCACCCCGAAATTCGCACATGCTCTTCCTCTCACTATTCCGCCCCTTTTACCCTCAAGGAAACAATTTCCAGTTCTTATCGTTACAGCCCCCGAATCGCATTTTTCCTCCATTCAAGCTGCCTACGGAGCGCCAGAAACCGCGTTCAAGTCCATTATCCTCATTTTCTTCATCTCAAATCCTGAATTGCCATTACTAAACGTGTTTTAGAAAGCATTTTCCTATCCACTACAAAATACCTTTTATTTTAGAAAAAAAACACTAAAAACCCTCGGCTATGGTTGTCACTCGTAATTGCACACAAGTTGGGGGAGTGCGATGCGAGGTCGGTGCCAGATCGGAGGCAAGGTCCGAGGAAAGCTGGGAGGTACTTGGCAAAAGCCAAAAAGGGTGCAACTCCGAGACTTCCCGGGAGGTCACCCATCCCAGTACTACTCTTTCCCAAGCACGCTTAACTGCGGAGTTCTGATGGGATCTGGTGCACAAACGCTGGTATGATCGCACCTGTTATGAGTTGTTTGTCACAATGTCCTTATGGGAGATGGGTGTAAGCCACGGCGACCATCCACGCGGCCACGGTAGAAGATTGGGTTTTAAGACGGGATTTGTGCAAGCCTAAGGTACAAGTTCTCTCTATGGTCGTGCCGAGCACCAAGAAAGATGTTAGGGATGGTGTTTCCTCTACATGGTTCTTTCTTAAACCTACTCTTTGGGCAGAACAGAAGATTTCCTTCCCCTGTCAAGATTTGGTTTCCATTCGTTGATGTTAGGAACCCGTGTTCCTACCCTTCCGTTTGCTTTATAGCAGATTAGTTACTTTGGACGCATGTGCTTTGTGAGTCGCCCCTTCGGTATATTTTAACAATCCCACGTGTGCGGGAAGCAGTAGTTTCTTCAGTGGGAATCAGTATATAAGAAGGTGTTGAGGCTCAGTGAAGCATCCACGAATATATTGTGTTGCGCTTGCTCAAAGGAGGTTGCCCCTTCGAAGAGGCCTGCGATTCAATATCATTTTGAGTTCTTTCGTTTTAGCAGCTCGTTGCAAGTTGTTTCCATTTCTAGTTGCATTACTGTGGTTGGTGAAATAGTGTTGCAGGGTCTCCACGTCTGGTACCAAAGTGATTTCCATGACCAATTTTTTGTTCCTCTCTCTTCAGATACTCGCGGCGATCCAATTCTGCACATCTCATGCTCTCACCTCACCCAATCGGGATCTTGGTGATCAGAAAGTGGTCGAAATCTTGTTGCATTCTGTTCTGCAAATCTGGGCAGAAGATGCGGGCTGTGCCGTTTCCAGCAACTTTGCATTCCGTTTGCATTCTGTTACCGTGCCAGCCGATTTTGGGTAGAAACCAGATGACCGGTTTACAGGGAAATAACAAGGATTGCAGACATCCAGCGCTGGGAGAAGGAAAATCACAAGCACTCCTAAGCTTGGCAGGGGCATTAGCTATAGCCAGGAAACCTTGAAAGTTGCAGGCAGTTGTCCCCATCTCGAAACCAGAAGCTTCAGAAATCATCCTTCATCATTTGCTCGTGACCTTTCCTCCTTGTTTTACGTGCAGGATCTTCGGTGGGTGCTTGAAAATGCCCCTGTTCACGGATGTGGGCAGGGTTTCAAAATCGCACGAGCCATAGGAAATTCGGTATTTTAGCCATATCTTTCGTACACTAGTTCCGTTTTCCCTGAAACTTTCCTGGAACACCTGAAACCCCCGTCCCTGCATTTCATGCGTTGACGATCCGAGTCCCGGTTCCGCTCCTGTCACTCAGAAATCACCATTTTCTATGTTTTAATGGTTTGCTATGACCTCTTTGTTTTTTACCCGTTCACCCCGAAATTCGTACACGCTCTTCCTCTCCCTATTCTGCCCCTTTTACCCTCAAGGAAACAATTTCTAGTTCTTATCGTTACAGCCCCCGAATCGCATTTTTCCTCCATTCAAGCTACCTAGAGAGCGCCAAAAACCCCGTTCAAGTCCATTATCCTCGTTTTATTCATCTCAAATCCCGAATTGCCATTACTAAACGTGTTTTAGAAAGCATTTTCCTATCCACTGCAAAATACTTTTTATTTTAGAAAAAAAACACTAAAAACCCCCGGCTATGGTTGTCACCCATAATTGCACGCAAGTTGGGAGAGTGCGATGCGAGGTCAGCGCCAAATCGGAGGCAAGGTCTGAGGAAAGCTCAAAGGTACTTGGTAAAAGCCACAAAGGGTGCGACTCGGGGACTTCCCGGGAGGTCACCCATCCCAGTACTACTTTGGTCCAAGCACGCTTAACTGCGGAGTTCTGATGGGATCTGGTGCACAAACGCTGGTTTGATCGCACCCGTTATTAGTTGTTTGTCATGATGTCCTTATGGGAGATGGGTGTAAGCCACCGCGACCATCCACGTGGCCACGGCAGAAGATTGGGTTTCAAGACGGGATTTGTGCAAGCCTAAGGTACAAGTTCTCTCTATGGTCGTGCCGAGCACCGAGAAAGAGGTTAGGGATGGTGTTTCCTCTACATGGTTCTTTCTTAAACCTACTCTTTGTGTAGAACAGAAAATTTCCTTCCCCTGTCAAGATTTGGTTTCCATTCGTAGATGTTAGGAACCCGTGTTCCTACCATTCCGTTTGCTTCATAGCAGATTAGTTACTTTGGACGCATGTGCTTTCTGAGTCGCCCCTTCGGAATATTTTAACAATCCCACGTGTGCGAGAAGCAGTAGTTTCTTCAGTGGGAATCAATATATAAGAAGGTGTTGAGGCTCAGTGAAGCATCCACGAATATATTGTGTTGCATGAAATAGTGTTGCATGCTCTCACCTCGCCCAACCAGTATCTTGGTGATCAGAAAGTGGTCCAGATCTTGTTGCATTCTATTTTGCAGATCTGGGCAGAAGTTGTGGGCTGTGCTGTTTCCAGCAACTTTGCATTCCGTTTGCATTCTGTTACCGTGCCAGCCGATTTCGGGTAGAAACCAGATGATTGTTTTACAGGGAACTAACAAGTATTACAGACATCCAGCGCCTGGAGAAGGAAAATCACAAGCACTCCTAAGCTTGGCACGGGCATCAGCTAGAGCCAAGCAACCTTGAAAGTTGCAGGCGGTTGTCCCCATCTCCAAACCAGAAGCTTCAGAAATCATCCTTCATCGTTTGCTCGCGACCTTTCCTCCTTGTTCTACGTGCAGGATCTTCGGTGGGTGTTTGAAAATGCCCCTGTTCACGGATGCGGCCAGGGTTTCAAAATCATACGAGCCATAGGAAATTCGGTATTTTAGCCATATCTTTCGTACACTAGTTCTGTTTTCCCTGAAACTTTCCCGGAACACCTGAAATCCCCGTCCCCGTGTTTCATGCGTTGAGGATCCGAGACCCGGTTCCTCTCCTATCACTCAGAAATCGCCATTTTCTATGTTTTGAGGGTTTGCTATGACCTCTTTGTTTTTTACCCGTTCGCCCCAAAATTCGCACACGCTCTTCCTCTCACTATTCCGCCCCTTTTACCCTCAAGGAAACAATTTCCAGTTTTTATTGTTACAGCCCCCAAATCACATTTTTCCTCCATTCAAGCTACCTAGAGAGCGCCAAAAACCCCATTCAAGTCAATTATCCTCGTTTTCTTCATCTCAAATCCCGAATTGCCATTACTAAACGTGTTTTAGAAAGCGTTTTCCTATCCACTGCAAAAGACTTTTTATTTTAGAAAAAAAACACTAAAAACCCCCGGCTATGGTTGTCACCCGTAATTACACGCAAGTTAGGGGAGTGCGATGCGAGGTCGGTGCCAGATCGGAGGCAAGGTCCGAGGAAAGCTCAGAGGTACTTAGCAAAAGCCAAAAAGGGTGCGACACCGGGACTTACCGGGAGGTCACGCATCCGAGTACTACTCCGGCCCAAGCGCGCTTAACTGCTGAGTTCTGATGGGATCTGGTGCACAAACGATGGTATGATCACACCCGTTATGGGTTGTTTGTCACACTGTCCTTATGGGAGATGGTTGTAAGCCACCGTGACCATTCATGTAGCCATGGCAGAAGATTGGGTTTCAAGATGGGATTTGTGCAAGCCTAAGGTACAAGTTCTCTCTATGGTCATGCCGAGCGCTGAGAAAGAGGTTAGGGATGGTGTTTCCTCTACATGGTTCTTTATTAAACCTACTCTTTGTGCAGAACAAAATATTTCCTTCCCCTGTCAAGATTTGGTTTCCATTCGTAGATGTTAGGAACCCATGTTCCTACCCTTCCATTTACTTCATAACAGATTAGTTACTTTGGATGCATGTGCTTTGTGAGTCACCCCTTCGGCATATTTTAACAATCCCACATGTGCGGGAAGCAGTAGTTTCTTCAGTGGGAATCAGTATATAAGAAGGTGTTGAGGCTCAATGAAGCATCCACAAATATATTGTGTTGTGCTTGCTCAAAGGAGGTTGCCCCCTCGAAGAGGCCTGCGATTAAATATCATTTCGAGTTCTTTCATTTTAGTGGCTCAATGCAAGTTGTTTCCATTTCTAGTTGCATTACTGTGGTTGGTGAAATAGTGTTGCAGGGTCTCCATGTCTGGTACCAAAGCGATTTCCACAGCCAATTTTTTGTTCCTCTCTCTTTAGATACTCGCGGCGATCCAATTCTGCACATCGCATGCTCTCAACTTGCCCAACCGGGATCTTGGTGATCAGAAAGTGGTCCAGATCTTCTTGCATTTTGTTCTGCAGATCTGGGCAAAAGTTGTGGACTGTGTCGTTTCCAGCAACTTTGCATTCCGTTCACATTCTGTTACCATGCCAGCCGATTTCGGGTAGAAACCAGATGACCGCTTTACAGGGAAATAACAAGGATTGCAGATATCCAGCGCCGGGAGAAGGAAAATCACAAGCACTCCTAAGCTTGGCACGGGCATTAGCTAGAGCTAGGCAACCTTGAAAGTTGCAGGCAGTTCTCCCCATCTCCAAACCAGAAGCTTCAGAAATCATCCTTCATCGTTTGGTCGCGACATTTCTTCCTTGTTCTGCGTGCAAGATCTTCCATGGCTGCTTGAAAATGCCCCTGTTCACGGATGCGGCCAGGGTTTCAAAATCGCACGAGCCATCAAAAATTTAGTATTTTAGCCTTATCTTTCGTACACTAGTTCCATTTTCCCTGAAACTTTCCCGGAACACCCGAAATCCCCATCCCCGCGTTTCATGCGTTGAGGATCCAAGACCCGGTTCCGCTCCTGTCACTCAAAAATCGCCATTTTCTATGTTTTAAGGGTTTGCTATGACCTCTTCATTTTTTACCCGTTCGCCCCGAAATTTGCACACGCTCTTCCTCTCACTATTCTGCCCCTTTACCCTCAAGGAAACAATTTCCAGTTCTTATCATTACAGCCCCCGAATCGCATTTTTCCTCCATTCAAGCTGCCTAGAGAGCGCCAAAAACCCTGTTCAAGTCCATTATCCTCGTTTTCTTCATCTCAAATCCCGAATTGCCATTACTAAACGTGTTTTAGAAAGCGTTTTCCTATCCACTGCAAAAGACTTTTTATTTTAGAAAAAAAACACTAAAAACCCCCGGCTATGGTTGTCTCCCGTAATTGCACGCAAGTTGGGGGAGTGCGATGCGAGGTATGCGCCAGATCGGAGGCAAGGTCTTAGGAAAGCTCGGAGGTACTTGGCAAAAGCCAAAAAGGGTGCGAAACAGGGACATCCCGGGAGGTCACCCATCCCAGTACTAATCTGGCCCAAACGCGCTTAACTGCGGAGTTCTGATGGAATCTGTGCACAAACGCAGGTATGATCGCACCCGTTATGAGTTGTTTGTCATGTTGTCCTTATGGGAGATGGGTGTAAGCCACCGCGACCATCCACGTAGCCACGGCAGAAGATTGGGTTTCAACACGGGATTTGTGCAAGCCTAAGGTACAAGTTCTCTTTATGGTCGTGCCGAGTGCCGAGAAAGAGGTTAGGGATGGTGTTTCCTCTACATGGTTCTTTCTTAAACCTACTCTTTGTGTAGAACAGAAGATTTCCTTCCCCTGTAAAGATTTGGTTTCCATTCGTAGATGTTAGGAACCCGTGTTCCTACCCTTCCGTTTGCTTCATAGCAGATTAGTTACTTTGGACGCATGTGCTTTGTGAGTCGCCCCTTCGGCATATTTTAACAATCCCACGTGTACGGGAAGCAGTAGTTTCTTCAGTGCGAATCAATATATAAGAAGGTGTTGAAGCTCAGTGAAGCATCCACGAATATATTGTGTTGCGCTTGCTCAAAGTAGGTTGCCCCCTCGAAGAGTCCTGCAATTCAATATCATTTCGAGTTCTTTCGTTTTAGCGGCTCAATGCAAGTTGTTTCCATTTCTAGTTGCATTACTATGGTTGGTGAAATAGTGTTGCAGGGTCTCCACGTCTGGTACCAAAGTGATTTCCACGGCCAATTTCTTTTTCCTCTCTCTTCAGATACTCGCGGCGATCCAATTCTGCACATCGCATGCTCTCACCTCACCCAACCGGGATCTTGGTGATCAGAAAGTGGTCCAGATCTTGTTGCATTCTGCTCTGCAGATCTGGGCAGAAGTTGTGGGCTGTGCCGTTTCCAGCAACTTTGCATTCCGTTCACATTCTGTTACCGTGCCAGCCGATTTCAGGTAGAAACCAGATGACCGTTTTACAGGGAAATAACAAGGATTGCAGACATCCAACGCCAGGAGAAGGAAAATCACAAGCACTCCTAAGCTTGGCACGGGCATTAACTAGAGCCAGGCAACCTTGAAAGTTGCAGGCGGTTGTCCCCATCTCCAAACCAGAAGCTTCAGAAATCATCCTTCATCGTTTGCTCGCGACCTTTCCTCCTTGTTCTGCGTGTAGGATATTCAGTGGGTGCTTGACAATGCCCCTGTTCACGGATGTGGCCAGGGTTTCAAAATCACACTAGTCATAGGAAATTTGGTATTTTAGCCATATCTTTCGTACACTAGTTGCGTTTTCCCTGAAACTTTCCCGGAACACCCGAAATCCCCGTCCCCGCGTTTCATGCGTTGAGGATCCGAGACCCGGTTCCGCTCCTATCACTCAGAAATCGCCATTTTCTATGTTTTAAGGGTTTGCTATGACCTCTTTGTTTTTTACCCGTTCGCCCCGAAATTTGCACACACTCTTCCTCTCACTATTCCGCCCCTTTTACCCTCAAGGAAACAATTTCCAGTTGTTATCGTTACAGCCCCCAAATCACATTTTTCCTCCATTCAAGCTGCCTAGAGAGCACCAAAAACCCCGTTCAAGTCCATTATCCTCGTTTTCTTCATCTCAAATCCTGAATTTCGATTACTTAATGAGTTTTAGAAAGCGTTTTCCTATCCACTGTAAAAGAATTTTTATTTTAGAATAAAAACACTAAAAACCCCCGGCTATGGTTGTCACCCGTAATTGCACGCAAGTTTGGGGAGTGCGATGCGAGGTTGGCACCAGATCGGAGGCAAGGTCCGAGGAAAGCTCGGAAGTACTTGGCAAAAGCCAAAAAGGGTGCGTCACCGGGACTTCCCGGGAGGTCACCCATCCCAGTACTACTCTGGCTCAAACGCGCGTAACTGCGGAGTTTTGATGGGATCCGGTGCACAAACGCTGGTACGATTGCACCCGTTATGAGTTGTTTGTCACGCTGTCCTTATGGGAGATGGGTGTAAGCCACCACGACCATCCACGTAGCCACGACAGAAGATTGGGTTACAAGACGGGATTTGTGCAAGCCTAAGGTACAAGTTCTCTCTATGGTCGTGCCGAGCGCCAAGAAAGAGGTTAGGGATGGTGTTTCCTCTACATGGTTCTTTCTTAAACCTACTCTTTGTGCAGAACTGTTGGTCATCAAATAGGACTTTATGAAGAGCAACAGTTAGGGGACAAGAAGTCCCTCCTCTTTAATGGGAGAGGTTCCCTTATTCAGAAATGAACCTATTTACAAATATATAAAACATGATTTTCTAGTTGAACTTGGATATTACGAAAGTGTTTTCTATAAAGATCATCAATTACAAAAGGACTGAGGAATAAGAGTATGAGAATGAGTAGAAAGGAAACACTCAGAATTATAGATAATAGAGTAATTCTTTATTTATGCGAAGTTACAGTGAATTGAAACAAGATCATTTGTATCATATAAATAAGATGGAATTTAAAGACATAAAGTTCCGTAAATAACATCTTCTAGAAAACAAAGTTTCTTAACATAACATAGACAAATGATCTTCACAAAAATTAAATGAAAAACTGGGGACAAAAGAGATCAGATAGACAAAGAATGGAAAGCCCTTCTGTATTGATTTCATTATGGTCTATTTACACTTTCAAAAAAATAAGCCAAGTTCTTCCTCTCTTTTCAAAATGGCGTAGAGAGACCATTATATAGCTGACAAATCAATTACTCTTTGTAACCACTTCTTTTAACTAAAGATTAGTTAAGGATTTCCAACCGCAATACCTCAACTTATTACAATGAATTCCAAGAAAAAGAATTAGAAAAGAAGAGAAGAATAAGGAGAATATGACAGGTGGTTATGAATGGGAGGGACCCACTGACTTCAAAATTCACTACCTGAATCTCTTCAATGCCTCGGCTATGTCTCTGCCAGGAGGGACTGACGTGTTGGCTGTAGACTGAGCCCAAAATCCGAGGCACTTCTCCATTTCCTTATCAAACTCGACATGAGTATGATAGTCTTTATTTGCTTCTTCAATGGCAGATTGAAGAGAGAAGATCTCCTTCATTTTCTCTTTGGAAATGGAGCTTTCCTTGAATAGATTATCTTTGACAAAAGCTCTGAATTGAGCTTTGATTTCTTGCAGGGAAAGAGGCACACCAGAAGTTTCATCCTGAAGATGATAGTGTATATCTTTGAAAGCAGATACAACTAGTGTCTTGAAAGCCTCACCCTTCTGCCAGCTATTCTTCAGCTCTCCCAAAGCCTCCTCCAAGACTTTGATCTTCCACTCCACGCTGTAAACCCAGGACTTTGACAGATTATCCTTTGTATCATCAAAAACCTTATTTGTCAATAAAATTTTCTCATCTGTCTGTCCCATGAGACGGAGGTCTACTATGCAACTGCTCCAGAGTTTGAGCTCTTTATCTATGACCCCGATAGTGGAGGAGAGTTTCTGTTGCAAATTGTTCACCTTTCCGTGGAGTTTGAAAGCTTCATCGATGAAGTTCAATCCTGCAACAAGCATATCTTCCACCATGGCCTCCATAGCTCTGCCATAGACGGAATACTTGTGCATGTCTTTGATACTCTGTACTTCATCTTGGCTCAAAATTACAGGTGGCGGAAGAGTAGTCAATGGGGTAGGGTCCAAAAATTTGTCCTTAGACAAAAGAGATTTGATAAAACCTGTGAGAATCTGGGCTTGTTCCTCCAACTATTCAATAGTTTTCTGCCCTTTCTCTACCCTCCCAATGACTCTTGTGACCGTTTCCTAGAGGTTGTGGATCTCACCTTCAGGAGTAGACTCTCCCATTGGAATCCTTGAGAGTTCTAGGTCAGATGCCTGCAAGTCCTGCTCTGATTTGTCTACTGTAGGCTTAGCAATCTCCAGGAATTGCTGACCCTGAGCATCAGACACTATCCTGGAGGTTATTCTGGCTTCTTGGCGCGAGAAGGAGTAGTGCCTAACATGGCTGCCACAACATCAAAATTTGGCCCTGAGCTCCGAGAGGAAGATTTCCTCTTCCTACTGTCAACAAAAGGTTGCACCCATGCAAAAGAGGAAGAGGAATCAGTAGGAGGGGCAAGAGGACCAAGAGACATAGAGCTCATGATGCTCAAGGTTTGCACAGCTGTTGTCTCAAGTTGAGATGTGAGTGGGGCGCTTGAGACAATTGCTGCAGAGGAATCAATAGCACTTGGAAGTTCAGTGCTCTGGACTTCCTTATCTTTATCTGTTGGAGCTTCAGGAGCATTTGTAGGGGTTGGCACTTCACTCTCTTCACTTTCACTGAGAACAATGATGTTCTCTAGTCCCAAAGGCACTTCTACCTGCTTTCTTTGAGGATCTTTTTCCACAGGCTCCTTCTTAACCTCTTTGAATTTCTTCTGGTATACTTGAGTGGATGAAGAAGGAGTGGAAGCTGCAGGTCCTTGCGTTGATGAGGCAGGAGGGGTTTGCACAGGTGTGTCTAATATGGGAGTCGATGCTTCCCTCCTTGGTGTTGAAACATCCTTAGAGGAGGATTCTCCTGAGTGCCTTCTAAGCTCTCGAACTTTCCTGTCAAACCAGACCTTAGTCCTGACTAAGACTGGAGCTAGGATCTCGGCCAGATCATCTTTCTCTTTCTTGTTCCAATCCAAGTCCTCCAAGGGAGTGTGCTTAACCACATTGTCATACTCATATGAGTATAGATCAGAGTTGTCATCCTGGAGTCCTTCAGGAACTTGGTACAAGCCGAGTTCTTGGATCAATTGCAGAGAAAACCTGCCATAGTGCCTCCTTCTAGCCTCAAAATCATCTGCACAGTCAGCCCAATAGTCTTCTGTATCTTCCCTATGATGATAGATTATCTTGATGTTCTGTTCAATGAACTTCTTCAAGTCGAAGCAAGTTCTTGGCTTGAAGAAATGAACAGTGATGGGAACCAGGGCTCTTTCTATATTCTGTGCGTCCAGGGCTGTTTTACAAGTGTAATTTCCCAAAGAGATGGGAAAGTGCAAACCAGTAATCTTCTTGTCTCTGCAGGTTCTGTGTAATTTGTCTAACTACCTGCATACTTCTATCAAAGCCATCTTATCACTGCAGAACCTGGGAAGCCTCAAAGGGGTGCTCTCATAGCCAGCAAGCCTGATATAGGAGAATTTTCTGAATTGGATAAAATAGGCACCGTAGTGCGATATCAGGTTCATGGCTTCATCAGAAAACCTTCTAGCAGTGTCACCTTTAAGCAGCCTGACGACGTACATGGTGAAAGCATCATTTACCCTTCTGAAATTGCGATTGCTGGTCTCTAGGGTGAACTGCGGGTAGTAGGCATATACAGGATCATCCTTGTGGGCATCAATGTAAGAAAAACCAAACCATTGCCTTGATGCCGCCAGAGTATACATCAGGTACGAAGTCATGTAGAACTTCTTCGTTTGTTGTACATTGGACAGCTGCTCCACCAAGTTCATGCTGATGATTTCCACCCAGTTGATATTTTGAGTTCCCTCGCACACCATGCTGATGAGCGGGCACATCCAGAAATGGAATTCGTTAGTAGAGGGTAAGCCCATAACCCGAGCCAGTAGGATTATAAAATCTGACAATTCTTCATTGAAATCAGCCCGGAAAAGAGTCTTGGATAGACGAGATGCTCCCTTCTTAGGGTTCTTTAGCCAGGACTTCACCACCCGTGCCTTGTATTTGTCGCTGTCTTGATTGAACAGGGCCTGTGCTTGATCCTGGGAAACAACTATGGCATTATCCATTTCTGGAATCCTCAGTGCAGTGCTAATGGTGGCAGCGTCCAGTTTGGCGATGAGTTCCCCGTGTACGTTGGTTAATTCACTCGAATCAGGGTCGAAGTGAGCTCCGCATGAAAGCACTGTATCAGCACATTGTACTGAGATTGGAAAACCTCCAGCGAAAGCCAAACCGTTGTCGTGAATCATCTGTGCCATTGGTGTAGGGTTTGCATCTGCCATCCTTGCCCAAAAATCACCAAAGTCAAGATGACGAGCTTCACTGTCCCCAATATTGGGAACGACAGACTCTAGTGGCGAGATTTCCTCCTGTCGCTGAAATTTGATCTTCATATTGATAGTAATTCGGAGGGCAGAGCCGCAAACTAGACTCGGAAAGGAATTACAGAGGGAAGGGATACACGTGTAGGAATTTAGATTGCAAGGGTTCGAGCAAAGGATAGCATGGAAGCAGTGTGAAAAATGCATAGGGGGTTCGCTCATTATATAGCCGATTAGGAGAGAGAAAGATAATGAATGCACATTTAATACATACCTACCAATTTGAATAAGCAAGATATTCGGGTAGAGCGGGAAAAATAAGCACGAATGGCACTTGGTTCATTTGGGACATGTGAGACGCGAATGCGTGAAACACGCGGCTCGGCCGATTCGGGCGAAGTGGGGAAAAGACGCACAAATGCCTTTTGGGACATGCGGGACGCAAAAGTGCGCGAAACACGCGACTCGGCCGGATCGGACGAAAATGTGACAACAGGTCTGGGTGAACTTGGGACATTTGGGACGTGAAATGGAACAACTTGCCAAATTGAACTTGGGACATTTGGGACGTGAAAGCGCGAAGTACGCGGTTCGGGTGATTCGGCTGAAAATGGAACAACTTGCCCAATTGGACTTGGGACATTTGGGACGTGAAAGTGCGAAGTACGCGGTTCGGGTGTTTCGGCCGAAAATGGAACAACTTGCTCAAATTGAACTTGGGACATTTGGGACGTGAAAGCATGAAGTACGCGGTTCGGGTGATTCGGCCGAAAATGGAACAACTTGCCCGATTGAACTTTGGGACATTTGGGACAAGAAGTTCCGACGGGCCCGAAAAAGACAAACTTCGGGGAAACCGGCTGATCGGGGAACAGAGGGCCCGTTTGAACTTGGGACACGCGGGACAAAAATGTCCGACAGGCCCGAAAAACACACAAAATGACCCAAAAACGTAGATTTTCTCAATTTCTCGACTTTTAACATTGAGTACAACAGAGAAGACACTTAAAACTCAAAATTTTAAAATTTTCACTTCCTTAAGAGCAGGGGAATTTTGAGTGGACAACAGCTGGCTCCTTCTAGGGATGACTTGGCATAAATTCAAGGAATGGGACAAGGTAAGAACTTAGAAAAACTCGGGGAAGCAGACCAGCACCTTATCCATTGGGCCACAGAGTCAAAAAGAAAACCAATACAGAGGACAACACACCAAAACAAAAAGGAAAGAAAAATTTGGGAAAACGCTGTACAGAATATACAAAGGACTCCCTAATCACCTAAAACTTGAACAACTTAAGGTACTGCCCACTATAAGGAAGTGGGAGAGGAGAACCATCCATGTAATCAAGATAAAAAGAATTCTTACCAGCAAAGTGTTTGATCTTGAAAGGTCCGAGCCAAAGGGAATCAAACTTGCCATGGCTGCCACAAGGTTCATGCCTTTTATCCCATAACAACACAGTGTCTCCAACTTGGAAATCTCTGAACCTGGCTTTCTTATCAAACAGGACCTTTACCTTCTGCTGGTGAATAGATATCCTATCAGCAACCTCCAATCTGTCCTCATTCAGTTTGTGAAGATACATAATTCTCTTATCCAAAGCATCACTAAAACTAGTATCTTCAATGGCCTTCATTAGGTGCAAGGCTGGCAGCTCCACTGTTACTGGCAATTGAGCTTCTACTCCATATACCACTTGAAAAGGAGACATTCCAATAGCTCTCTTTGGTGTAATCCTGTCTGCCCAAAGAGCATCATAGAGCTTCTTGTGCCAGTTTCGTTGAGACTCATTGACTAATTTCCTTATAATAGTCACCAAATTTTTATTAGTGGATTCTGCTTGCCCATTTCCCTGAGGATAGTAATCTGAGGAGTGAGCCAAAGAGATGCCATACCCATAGCAAAAATCCATTATCTCGGTTGAAGAGAAATTCGAAGCATTATCTGTCACAATCTTGTTAGGTACACCATACCTTACCAAGATGTTCTCTTTGATGAAGCTGCACACCACTTCAGAAGTAGTACTCTTTACTGGAATAGCTTCTACCCATTTGGTGAAATAATCCGTGGCAGTTAATACATGAGTATGACCAGCACTAGAAGCAGGATTAAGTGTTCCAATGAAGTCCAAACCCCACTGTTGAAAAGGTTCTTCAATTACAACTGGCTTAAGAGGCAAAGAGGCCAATTTGGGTCTTCCCACGAAGGTCTGACAAGCCTCACATTTATCAACCCACTTGGATGCATCTCTGAACAAGGAAGGCCAGTAATATCCTCCATGAAGTATCTTATGAGCAGTGACCATTGATGAATAGTGCCCTCCACATGCCTGATCATGAAAAGCTGAGAGTAACTTTTTCTGTTGTTCCTTGTCCACACATTTCAAAAATCTTCCATCTAACCCACGTTTGAACAAGGCGTTTTCCCACAACACATATTGCACTGACCTTAGTTTAACAGTCCTCTTTTCTTTGGCAGTTAAATGAGAGGGGCATTCTCCATAGGTGAGAAAATGAGTGATATCAGCATACCATTCATCAACTGAGCTAAGAAACAGAACGGTAGGAAGGCCAACTTTGTCCTCCAGTAATTCATGCTTAGCTCCTTCAGCAATGAGCTCACAAAGGCCTTTTCCACGAACAAGCTTGGTCGGTTTGATGTCAATATCATATTCTTGGACCTTAGCAACCCAGTTCCCTCTCTTGGATCCAAATTCTTGTTGTGTGAGAATTGACTTAACAGTTGTATCTGGAACCAACACCATGGAGTGAGAGTTGAGGATGTAAAAACGAAACTGCTTAACAGCTTTGACCACTGCAAAAGCATGTTTTTCCATCATGGTGTATTTTAACTCATGATCTTTCAGAATATAGCTCATGAACGCAATTGGGAGTTCATGCTCATTAGAGTCTTCTTGAGTCAAAACAGTAGCCAAGGTATTATCTGTGGCATAGCAATAGATAATAAAATCTTTGCTGAAATCAGGACAGGCTAAAACAGGAGTTTTAGCAATAGCTCTTTTAATACCTTCAAAGGATTCCTTTCCTTCAGAAGACCAACCAAACGTTTGTTTTCCTTTCATCATTTGGGAAATATTCAAAGTTAACTCTGCAAAATCAGGGATGAATCTTCTTAAAAAATTGATCTTACCAAAGAAAGAGTGCACGCCCTTTTTGCTGGTTGGGAGAGGAATTTGCTGGATAGCTTGAACTCGCTCAGGATCAATCTTAATACCATCTTTGGAGACAATGTGCCCTAATAATTTCCCCTCTGTGACACAAAAGACAAATTTTTTAGGATTCAAAGAAATCCCATGTTCTCTACATCTTAGCAGAACTGTCTCCAGGTGGTCAAAATGATCCGCCCTTATTTTAGAAAACACAGTCAAGTCATCAAGGTATATGACAATACACTTCCCTTTCAAACTTCCAAAAGCCAGATCCATAGCTCTCTGAAAAGTGGCACCAACATTAATGAGCCCAAAAGGCATTCTCTTGTAAGCAAAGGTACCCCAAGGAGTAGTGAAAGTTGTTTTGCGTTGATCTGCAGTATCAACCTCTACCTGATTATATCCCGAGAATCCATCAAGCATAGATAACATTTCAGATCCTGTTACTGCTTGCAAGACCTGATCCATCATAGGCAAAGGATAATTATCTTTCAAGGAAGCCTGATTCAGATTCCTGAAATCAACACAGATGCGGATCTCACCATTTTTCTTCCTAACAGGCACAATATTGGCAATCCATGTTGAATGGTGAATGGGAAAAATGATTTTGGCCTTCAACAACTTCTGTATTTCCTTGAAAGATGGTGTCAGCTATTTTGGGGTTGTATTGCCTCTGTTTCTACTTAAAAGGCTTAATTCCAGGTTTGAGAGGAATAAAATGTTGCATATCTTTTGGTTTGAAAGATTTTAAATCTTCATAAGAGTAAGCAAGAACATCCTTATACCTCTTTAAAAGATCAATTGCTTTCTTCCTCTCATCTGCTATGCAACATTTTCCAATGTTCACGAGCTTAGGATCAGTAGAACTCCCAATATTAATTTTTTCATACTCAGCTGATTGTTGAGGTCTAGTAGAAGCTCTAGACTTTACATACCTGTCATGTTTATCAAATAGTTCCTCTAAACTCACCAATCCTTTAGGAATATTGTTTCCTTTGAGTTTGATGCATCCATCCTGATCCGTTTCTTCTCCTTGGGTGACTGCTTTGTCAAAGGGCACATTTTCACGAGGCAGGTTGTCGCTTCCTTCAAAATACAACTATTCAAAATTACCCTTGAGTTCTAAGAAAGAAAGCAAGTGTTGATCATCATTGAAAACTTGCCAGTTATTTGTATTATCAGGTACACTAGGTCGATGGACCATCTCAATGGTGAACTTATCTTGAGAGAAGTCAGGATGAGGAATCAGTAGTGACCCTGAGACTGCTAGTGAATCAGCCCTGCTGTTCTTCTCCCTAGGTATTGCTTCGATGGAGAAAGCATCAAGAAATTCAATGGAATCCCAAACCTGATTCCGGTAATGTTTCAACCTTCCATTTTTTACCTGGAAAAGGCTTCTAACTTGCTTTACAATCAATTCCGCATCACCACGAGCCAGAAGATTCTTTACACCTTGTTCTTTGGCCACTTGCAGTCCAAGAATGAGAGCCTCATACTCTGCTGTATTATTAGTATTTTCGAACTGCAACTTGAATGAAAAAGGATGAAGGCTTCCTTCAGGTGACACCAGTAGGACACCAGCTCCAGAACCAGCTGAGGAACAACTTCCATCAAACTCTAAAATCCAAACACCATTGGGATCTTTAGGTGACACCTTGGGGAGTTGAATTTCATCAGGGGACATAATCATGTAGTTACCATGACCCATATCCTCATAGAGTATTTGTGCTTTAGGATCATCCATTTTTTGTACAATATACTCAGATTGCTTCTCAGGCAGCAACTTCTTCATTTGCCCATTAACAGGTACGAGTGCATGTGACCAATCCATTTGAATTTCTCCACCCACATCTTTACAGAAGTTCCTACTTAGCAACATCCCGTATGAAGGAGGAATATCTGCTACTAAGATGGTAGCCAAAACTTTCTTCTCAGGTAAAGCAACAAAAGCCACTTGTGCATCTTTAATTCTTTTGACCAGGGGCACTTCCTTACTCTCCATAGAGTAACAAGATCCATAAGTGCGTGTGAGGGTCAAGCCTAAGGCATGAGCTACTTTAGCAGGCATCACATTGTCTGAGGCTCCTGAGTCTATGACACAATTACTGAGCCTATGGCCAGCTATAAGAAGTGTTACATAAAATGGTTTGATTTTGTCATTGGGTGAGGTGACAGCGGCTACCAGACTAGGCTGTGGTGCAGAAGAAGGAGTGGGTAAAAGGCCTTTAGAGGTGGTTTTAGAATGGGAATTGACAAAGTGAATCATTTTAGCAAAAGCTTTGGGATGGGTTTGATAATACTCAGCCTCTGAGATTTGAACCTTAGTCTTTTTCAGGTGATCAATAATATCAAAAGACCCAGAAGTGGATGGGCCATCATCACTTGAGATCCTAGGTTTATCAACTTTAGGGGAAAAAGAAGTAACTTTAATAGCAGGATTGACAGGACTCACCTTTGGTGTAGATGAAATGGGGATAGGAGATCCTCTTTTTGCAATTACGGGGATAGTTGTCGGCTGCTCCTTAGATTTCTTGGGGGGCTGCGTCACTTTCTCCCTCTGATTTGTCTTCTCTCGAGTCATGACAGTGAATGATTCGCTATTCATGTCTGCTACTACTTCATCATAATCATCTCCATCATCAATGCCCTCAGTGGTGAAGAAATTAACTCGAGATCCCTCAAGTTCATCTGCTTCATCATCAACTTCTTCCACAAATTCCTCGCAAGCTTCATTATCCTCATCATCATCTGGTTCCTCAACTTCACAGGTTGCATTGACAGGAACTTTAACAGGAGGTCCTTCAAGCGCTAATCTTGTTTGAGAAGCAGGCAAACGATTTCTGGGCTGAAAATTCCTCCTTGGAACGTCTACATAGGGAGCATGTTGAGCCAATTGTTTCTTTATGGCAATGAGATCATTCACAAGTTTTTGAACCAATGGATCAGTATTAGGTCCAGGGGTGGAAGAGGAGGAAGAAGCATACTTGGATTTGGAAGGGTCTCTCCTCAACTTCCCTGACATGATTAAATCATCCTCGACACTAACAGCAAGAGTTTGATCTTCAGCCAATGTTGCGAGATTAGCCCTTCTCAGCGCATAACTAACTTCAGGCGATTGGGCATTTAGGAAGAAACATTTTTGGATTTGATCAACAGGTCGAGTATTTGGTGGAATTTTATTAATCAACCTGTTGAATCGGGCCACAAATTCTCTCATGGGCTCTTGTGAATCTTTCTTTATCTGAGAGATTTGGGCTAGCAAGGCATGCACATCTTCTGCTGGTTTGAAACGGTTTTCAAACCTAGTTCTCATGGTGTCCCAGCTAGTGATAGCACCAGCCGGAAGGTGATAGAACCAATCAGCAGCATTATCTTGTAAAGTCTCAATGAACAGTCTCACGGAGACGTCTTCATGTTCAACTCCCAGAACTCCACATGCAACTATGAAGGCTGCGATGTGTTCATCAGGATGCACTTTACCATCACCTTTGAATTTAGGGAAGTTCTTCCGGTTACCTCTGGGTAACTCATGCAAAGGCTGAGGAAGGGCAAGGGGCCCGACACGATGACCCCAGGGCAATGGTACCGCCATTCTTGGAAAAATGGCTTGGAGAGGAACTGCAACACCAGCAAGAATCAAAGCTCGAAGATTAGGACTAGCTGGCTCTGAAGGAATACCACCCATAGGAATTCTATCTTGAACAGGTGGAGTGCTTGTCGAATGAGTCTTTCTATTTCTTGTTGAAGGGAAAGGAAAACCCTGCTGCTCCAAAAGCTGAAACTGAGAATCTTCAATACCAAGGGCCCTTCTCCCTCGAGTAAAAACGGAGTCGCCAGATCAAAGGATGATCAAAAATTACAGAACTGGAATATGATTTTCCCCAGTGGAGTCACCAAAAACTGTTGGTCGTCAAATAGGACTTTACGAAGAGCAACAGTCAGGGGACAAGAAGTCCCTCCTCTTTAATGGGAGAGGTTCCCTTATTCAGAAACGAACCTATTTACAAATATACAAAACATGATTTTCTGGTTGAACTTGGATATTACGAAAGTGTTTTCTATAAAGATCATCAATTACAAAAGGACTGAGGAATGAGAATACGAGAATGAGAAGAAAGGCAACACTGCAGAATTATAGATAACAGAGTAATTCTTTATGTATGCGAAGTTACAGTGAATTGAAACAAGATCATTTGTATCATATAAATAAGATGGAATTTAAAGACACAAAGTTCTGTAAATAACATCTGCCAGAACATAAAGTTTCTTGACATAACACAGACAAATGATCTTCACAAAATTAAATGAAAAGCTTAGGGATAAAAGAGATCAGATAGACAAAGAATGAAAAGCCCTTCTGTATTGATTTCTTTATGATCTATTTACACTTTCAGAAAATAAGCCAAGTTCTTCCTCCCTTCAAAATGGCGTGGAGAGGCCATTATATAGCTTACAAATTAGTTACTCTTTATAACCACTTCTTTTAACTAAAGATTAGTTAAGGATTGCCAATCGTAATACCTCAACTTATTACAATGAATCCGAGAAAAAGAATTAGAAAAGAAGAGAAGAATAAGGAGAAGAAGACAGGTGGTTATGACTGGGAGGGGCCCACTGACTTCAAAATTCACTGCCTGAATCTCTTCAATGCCTCGGCTATGTCTCTGCCAAGAGGGACTAACGTGTTGGCTGTAGACTGAGCCCAAAATCGAGGCAATTCTCCAGTTCCTTATCAAACTCGACATGAGTATGATAGTCTTTATTTGCTTCTTCAATGGCAGATTGAAGAGAGCAGATCTCCTTCATTTTCTCTTTGGAAATGGAGCTTTCCCTGATTAGATTATCTTTGACAAAAGCTCTGAATTGAGCTTTGATTTCTTGCAGGGAAAGAGGCACACCAGAAGTTTCATCCTGAAGATGACAGTGTATATCTTTGAAAGCAGATACAACCAGTGTCTTGAAAGCCTCACCCTTCTGCCAGCTATTCTTCAGCTCTCCCAAAGCCTCCTCCAAGACTTTGATCTTCCACTCCATGCTGTAAACCCAGGACTTTGACAGATTATCCTTTGCATCATCAAAAACCTTATTTGCCAATAAAATGTTCTCATCTGTCTGTCCCATGAGACGGAGGTCTACTATGCAACTACTCCAGAGTTTGAGCTCTTTATCTATGATCCCGATAGTGGAGGAGAGCTTCTGTTGCAAATTGTTCACCTTTCCGTGGAGTTTGAAAGCTTCATCGATGAAGTTCAATCCTGCAACAAGCATATCTTCCACCATGGCCTCCATAGCTCTGCCATAGACAGAATACTTGTGCATGTCTTTGATACTCTGTACTTCATCTTGGCTCAAAATTATAGGTGGCGGAAGGGTAGTCAATGGGGTAGGGTCCAAAACTTTGTCCTTAGACAAAAGAGATTTGATAAAACCTGTGAGAATCTGGGCTTGTTCCTCCAACTGTTCAATAGTTTTCTGCCCTTTCTCTACCCTCCCAATGACTCTTGTGACCATTTCCTGGAGGTTGTGGATCTCACCTTCAGGGTAGACTCTCCCATAGGAATCCTTGAGAATTCTAGGTCAGATGCCTGTGCAAGTCCTGCTCTGATTTATCTACTGTAGGCTTAGCAATCTCCAGGAATTGCTGACCCTGAGCATCAGACACTATCCTGGAGGTGATTCTGGCTTTTTTGGCGCGAGAAGGAGTAGTGCCTAACAAGGCTGCCACAGCATCAAAATTTGGCCCTGAGCTCCGAGAGGAAGATTTCCTCTTTCTACTGTCGACAAAAGGTTGCACCCATGTAAAAGAGGAAGAGGAAGTAGCAGGAGGGGCAAGAGATCCAAGAGACAGAGAGCTCATGACAGTCAAGGTTTGCACAGCTGTTGTCTCAAGTTGAGATGTGAGTGGGGCGCTTGAGACAATTGCTGCAGAGGAATCAATAGCACTTGGAAGTTCAGTGCTCTGGACTTCCTTATCTTTATCCGTTGGAGCTTCAGGAGCATTTGTAGGAGCTGGCACTTCACTCTCTTCACTTTCACTGAGAAAAATGATGTTCTCTGGTCCCAAAGGCACTTCTACCTACTTTCTTTGAGGATCTTTTTCCATAGGCTCCTTCTTAACCTCTTTGAATTTCTTCTGGTATACTTGAGTGGATGAAGAAGGAGTGGAAGCTGTAGGTCCTTGCGTTGATGAGGCAGGAGGGGTTTACACAGGTGTGTCTGATATGGGAGTCGATGCTTCCCTCCTTGGTGTTGAAACATCCTTAGAGGAGGATTCTCCTGAGTGCCTTCTAAGCTCTCGAACTTTCTTATCAAACCAGACCTTAGTCCTGACTAAGACTGGAGCTAGGATCTCAGCCAGATCATCTTTCTCTTTCTTGTTCCAATCCAAGTCCTCCAAGGGAGTGTGCTTAACCACATTGTCATACTCATATGAGTATAGATCAGAGTTGTCATCCTGGAGTCCTTCAGGAACTTGGTACAAGCTGAGTTCTTGGATCAATTGCAGAGAGAACCTGCCATAGTGCCTCCTTCTAGCCTCAAAATCATCTGCACAGTCAGCCCAATAGTCTTCTGTATCTACCCTATGATGATAGATTATCTTGATGTTCTGTTCAATGAACTTCTTCAAGTTGAAGCAAGTTCTTGGCTTGAAGAAATGAACAGTGATGGGAACCAGGGCTCTTTCTATATTCTGTGCGTCCAGGGATGTTTTACAAGTGTAATTTCCCAAAGAGATGGGAAAGTGCAAACCAGTAATCTT
The DNA here is from genome assembly GCA_019776745.2 of Taxus chinensis. Lineage (NCBI taxonomy): Eukaryota > Viridiplantae > Streptophyta > Pinopsida > Cupressales > Taxaceae > Taxus > Taxus chinensis. The sequence continues at coordinate 98,422,074 of CM034155.1, forward strand.
CTTGTCTCTGCAGGTTCTGTGCAATTTGTCTAACTACCTGCATACTTCTATCAAAGCCATCTTATCACTGCAGAACATGGGAAGCCTCAGAGGGGTGCTCTCATAGCCAGCAAGCCTGATATAGGAGAATTTTCTGAATTGGATAAAATAGGCACCGTAGTGTGATATCAGGTTCATGGCTTCATCAGAAAACCTTCTAGCAGTGTCACCTTCAAGAAGCCTGACCACGTACATGGTGAAAGCATCATTTACCCTTTGGAAATTGTGATTGCTGGTCTCTAGGGTGAACTGTGGGCAGTAGGCATATACAGGATCATCCTTGTGGGCATCAATGTAAGAAAAACCAAACCATTGCCTTGATGCCGCCAGAGTATACATCAGGTATGAAGTCATGTAGAACTTCTTCGTTTGCTGTACATTGGACAGCTGCTCCGCCAAGTTCATGCTGATGATTTCCGCCCAGTTGATATTTTGAGTTCCCTCGCACACCATGCTGATGAGCGGGCACATCCAGAAATGGAATTCATTAGTAGAAGGTAAGCCCATAACCCGAGCCAAGTAGGATTATAAAATCTAACAATTCTTCATTGAAATCAGCCCGGAAAAGAGTCTTGGATAGACGAGATGCTCCCTTCTTAGGGTTCTTTAGCCAGGACTTCGCCACCCGCGCCTTGTAGTTGTCACTGTCTTGATTGAACAGGGCCTGTGCTTGATTCTAGGAAACAACTATGGCATTATCCATTTCTGGAATCCTCAGTGCAGTGCTAATGGTGGCAGCGTCTAGTTTGGTGATGAGTTCCCCGTGTACGTTGGTCAATTCGCTCGAATCAGGGTCGAAGTGAGCTCCGCATGAAAGCACTGTATCAGCACATTGCACCGAGATTGGGAAACCTCCAGCAAAATCCAAACCGCTGTCGTGAATCATCTGTGCCATTGGTGTAGGGTTTGCATCTGCCATCCTTGCCCAAAAATCACCAAAGTCAAGATGACGAGCTTCACTGTCCCCAATATTGGGAACGACAGACTCTAGTGGCGAGATTTGTTCCTGTCCCTGAAATTTGATCTTCATATTGATAGTAATTCGGAGGGCAGAGCCGCAAATTAGACTTGGGAAGGAATTACAGAGGGAAGGGATACACGCGCAGAAATTTAGATTGCAAGGGTTCGAGCAAAGGATAGCATGGAAGCAGTGTGAAAAATGCATAGGGGGTTCGCTCGTTATATAGCCGATTAGGAGAGAGAAAGATAATGAATGCACATTTAATACATACCTACCAATTTGAATAAGCAAGATATTTGGGTAGAGCGGGAAAAAATAAGCACGAATGGCACTTGGTTCATTTGGGACATGTGGGACGCGAATGCACGAAACACGCGGCTCGGCCGATTCGGGCGAAGCGGGGAAAAGATGCACAAATGCCTTTTGGGACATGCGAGACGGACAAAACGCGTGCACGAAAGTGGGCAAACTTGGGACATTTCATGAAAGGTGGTTCGGTAATTCGGCCGAAAATGGAACAACTTGCTCAACTGAGCGACTTGGGACATTTGGGACGTGAAAGCGCGAAGTACGTGGTTCGGGCGATTCGGCCGAAAATGGAACAACTTGCCCAATTGAACTTGGGACATGCTGGGACAAAAATTCTGACAGGCCCGAAAAAGACAAACTTCGGGGAAACCGGCCGATCGGGGAATAGAGGGCCCAATTGAACTTGGGACACGCGGGACAAAAATGTCCGACAGGCCCGAAAAACACACAAAATGACCCAAAAACGTAGATTTTCTCAATTTCTCAACTTTTAACATTGAGTACAACAGAGAAGACACTTAAACTCAAAATTTTAAAATTTTCACTTCCTTAAGAGCAGGGGAATTTTGAGTGGACAACAAGCTTCATAGCAGATTAGTTACTTTGGACGCATGTGCTTTGTGAGTTGCCCCTTCGGCATATTTTAACAATCCCACGTGTGCGGGAAGCAGTAGTTTCTTCAGTGGGAATCAGAATATAAGAAGGTGTTGAGGCTCAGTGAAGCATCCACGAATATATTATGTTGTGCTTCCTCAAAGGAGGTTGCCCCCTCGAAGAGGCCTACGATTCAATATCATTTTGAGTTCTTTCGTTTTAGCAGCTCGTTGCAAGTTGTTTCCATTTCTAGTTGCATTACTGTGGTTGGTGAAAAAGTGTTGCAGGGTCTCCACGTCTGGTACCAAAGTGATTTCCACGGCCAATTTTTTGTTCCTCTCTCTTCAGATACTCGCGGCGATCCAATTCTGCACATCGCATGCTCTCACCTCGCCCAACCGGGATCTTGGTGATCAGAAAGTGGTCCAGATCTTGTTGCATTCTATTCTGCAGATCTGGGTAGAAGTTGTGGGCTATGCCGTTTCTAGCAACTTTGCATTCCATCCGCATTTTGTTACCATGCCAACTGATTTCGGGTAGAAACCAGATGACCGTTTTATAGGGAAATAACAAGGATTGCAGACATCCAGCGCCAGGAGAAGGAAAATCACAAGCACTCCTAAACTTGGCATGGGCATTAGCTAGAGCCAGGCAACTTTGAAAGTTGCAGGCGGTTGTCCCCATCTCCAAACTAGAAGCTTCAGAAATCATCCTTCATCGTTTTCTTGTGACCTTTCCTCCTTGTTCTGCGTGTAGGATCTTCGGTGGGTGCTTGACAATGCCCCTATTCACGAATGCAGCCAGGGTTTCAAAATCACACGAGCCTTAGGAAATTTGGTATTTTAGCCATATCTTTCGTACACTAGTTCCGTTTTCCCTGAAAGTTTCCTGAAACACCCGAAATCCCCGTCCCCACGTTTCATGCATTGAGGATCTGAGACCCGGTTCTGCTCCTATCACTCAGAAATCACCATTTTCTAAGTTTTAAGGGTTTGCTATGACCTCTTCATTTTTTACCCGTTCGCCCCGAAATTCGCACACGCTCTTCCTCTCACTATTCCGCCCCTTTTACCCTCAAGGAAACAATTTCCAGTTCTTATCGTTACAGCCCCCGAATCGCATTTTTCCTCCATTCAAGCTGCCTAGAGAGCGCCAAAAACCCCGTTCAAGTCCATTATCCTCATTTTCTTCATCTCAAATCCCGAATTGCCATTACTAAACGTGTTTTAGAAAGCGTTTTCCTATCCACTGCAAAAGACTTTTTATTTTAGAAAAAAAACACTAAAAACCCCCAGCTATGGTTGTCACCCGTAATTCCACGCAAGTTGGGGAAGTGCGATGCGATCTTCGAGGTGAGGTCGGTGCCAGATCGGAGGCAAGGTCCAAGGAAAGCTTAGAGGTACTTGGCAAAAGCCAAAAAGGGTGCAACCCCGGGACTTCCCGGGAGGTCACCCATCCCAGTACTACTCTGGCCCAAGCGCGCTTAACTGCAGAGTTTTGATGGGATCCGGTGCACAAACGCTGGTATGATCGCACCTGTTATGAATTGTTTGTCATGCTGTCCTTATGGGAGATGGGTGTAAGCCACCGCAACCATCCACGTAGCCACGACAGAAGATTGTTTTTCAAGACGGGATTTGTGCAAGCCTTAGGTACAAGTTCTCTCTATGGTCGTGCCGAGCGCCAAGAAAGAGGTTAGGGATGGTGTTTCCTCTACATGGTTCTTTCTTAAACCTACTCTTTGTGCAGAACAAAAGATTTCCTTCCCCATTCAAGATTTGGTTTCCATTCGTAGATGTTAGGAACCCGTGTTCCTACCCTTCCGTTTGCTTCATAGCAGATTAGTTACTTTGGATGCATGTGTTTTGTGAGTCGCCCCTTCGGCATATTTTAACAATCCCACGTGTGCGGGAAGTAGTAGTTTCTTCATTGGGAATCAGTATATAAGAAGGTGTTGAGGCTCAGTGAAGCATCCACGAATATATTGTGTTACAATTACTCAAAGGAGGTTGCCCACTCGAAGAGGCCTGCGATTCAATATCATTTCGAGTTCTTTCGTTTTAGCGGCTCGTTGCAAGTTGTTTCCATTTCTAGTTGCATTACTGTGGTTGGTGAAATAGTGTTGCAGGGTCTCCACGTCTGGTACCAAAGCGATTTCCATGGCCAATTATTTGTTCCTCTCTCTTCAGATACTCGCGGCGATCCAATTCTGCACATCGCATGCTCTCACCTCTCCCAACCGGGATCTTGGTGATCAGAAAGTGGTGCAGATCTTGTTGCATTCTATTCTGCAGATCTGGGCAAAAGTTGTGCGGTGTGCCGTTTCTAGCAACTTTGCATTTCGTTCGCATTCTGTTACCGTGCCAGCCGATTTCGGGTAGAAACCAGATGACCATTTTACAGGGAAATAACAAGGATTGCAAACATCCAGCATCAGGAGAAGGAAAATCACAAGCACTCCTAAGCTTGGCATGGGCATTAACTAGAGCCAGGAAACCTTGAAAGTTGCAGGCGGTTGAACCCATCTCCAAACCAGAAGCTTCAGAAATCATCCTTCATCGTTTGCTCGCGACCTTTCCTCCTTGTTCTGCGTGCAGGATCTTCGGTGGGTGCTTGACAATGCCCCTGTTCACGGATGTGGCCAGGGTTTCAAAATCGCACGAGCCATAGGAAATTCGGTATTTTAGCCATATCTTTCGTACACTAGTTCCGTTTTCCCTGAAACTTTCCCGAAACACCCGAAATCCCCGTCCCCGCATTTGATGTGAGGATCCGAGACCCGGTTCTACTCCTGTCACTCAGAAATCGCCATTTTCTATGTTTTAAGGGTTTGCTATGACCTTTTCATTTTTTACGCGTTCGCCCTGAAATTTGCACATGCTCTTCCTCTCACTATTCCGCCCCTTTTACCCTCAAGGAAACAATTTCCAGTTCTTATCGTTACAGCCCCCGAATCACATTTTTCCTCCATCCAAGTTGCCTAGAGCGCCAAAAACCCCATTCAAGTCCATTATCCTCGTTTTCTTCATCTCAAATCCTGAATTGCCATTACTAAACGTGTTTTAGAAAGTGTTTTCCTATCCACTGCAAAAGACATTTTATTTTAGCAAAAAAACACTAAAAACCCTTAGCTATGGTTGTCACACATAATTACACGCAAGTTGGGGGAGTGCCATGCGATCTTGGAGGCAAGGTCGGTGCTAGATCGGAGGCAAGGTCCGAGGAAAGCTCGGAGGTACTTGGAAAAAGACAAAAACGGTGCGACGCCGGGACTTCCCGTGAGGTCACCCATCCCAATACTACTCTGGCCCAAGCGCGCTTAACTTTAGAGTTCTGATGGGATTCAATGCACAAACACTGGTATGATCACACCCATTATGCGTTGTTTGTCACACTATCCTTATGGGAGATGGGTGTAAGCCACCGCGACCATCCACATAGCCACGGCAGAAGATTGGGTTTCAAGACGGGATTTGTGCAAGCCTAAGGTACAAGTTCTCTATGGTCGTGGCGAGAGCTGAGAAAGAGGTTAGGGATGGTGTTTCCTCTACATGGTTCTTTCTTAAACCTACTCTTTGTGCAGAACAAAAGATTTCCTTCCCCTGTCAAGATTTGGTTTCCATTCGTAGATGTTAGGAACCCGTGTTCCTACCCTTCCGTTTGCTTCATAGCAGACTAGTTACTTTGGACGCATGTGCTTTGTGAGTCGCCCCTTTGGCATATTTTAACAATCCCACATGTGCGGGAAGCAGTAGTTTCTTCAGTGGGAATCAGTATATAAGAAGGTGTTGAGGCTCAGTGAAGCATCCACGAATATATTGTGTTGCGCTTGCTCAAAGGAGGTTGCCCCCTCAAAGAGGCCTACGATTCAATATCATTTCGAGTTCTTTCGTTTTAGCGGCTCGTTGCAAGTTGTTTCCATTTTTAGTTGCATTATTGTGGTTGGTGAAATAGTGTTGCAGGGTCTCCAAGTCTGGTACCAAAGTGATTTCCACAGCCAATTTTTTGTTCCTCTCTCTTCAGATACTCGCGGTGATCCAATTCTGCACATCGCATGCTCTCACCTCGCCCAACCGGGATCTCGGTGATCAGAAAGTGGTCCAGGTCTTGTTGCATTTTGTTCTGCAGATTTGGGCAGAAGTTGTGGGCTGTGCCGTTTCCATCAACTTTGCATTCCGTTCGCATTCTGTTACTGTGCTAGCCGATTTCAGGTAGAAACCAGATGACCGTTTTACAGGGAAATAACAAGGATTGCAGACATCCAGCGCCAGGAGAAGGAAAATCACAAGCAATCCTAAGCTTGGCACGGGCATTAGCTAGAGCCAGGCAACCTTGAAAGTTGCAGGCGGTTGTCCCCATCTCCAAACCAGAAGCTTCAGAAATCATCCTTCATCGTTTGCTCGCGACCTTTCCTCCTTGTTCTACATGTAGGATCTTCGGTGGGTGCTTGACAATGCCCCTGTTCACGGATGCGGCCAGGGTTTCAAAATCGCACGAGCCATAGCAAATTCGGTATTTTAGCCATATCTTTCGTACACTAGTTCCATTTTCCCTGAAACTTTTCGGGAACACCCGAAATACCCGTCCCCACGTTTCATGCATTAAGGATCCGAGACCCAGTTCCGCTCCTGTCACTCAGAAATCGCCATTTTCTATGTTTTAAGGGTTTGCTATGACCTCTTCGTTTTTTACCCGTTCGCCCCAAAATTCGCACATGCTCTTCCTCTCACTATTCCGCCCCTTTTACCCTCAAGGAAACAATTTCCAGTTCTTATCGTTACAGCCCCCGAATCACATTTTTCCTCCATTCAAGCTGCCTAGAGAGCGCCAAAAACCCCGTTCAAGTCCATTATCCTCGTTTTCTTCATCTCAAATCTTAAATTGCCATTACTAAACGTGTTTTAGAGAGTGTTTTCCTATCCACTGCAAAAGACTTTTTATTTTAGAAAAAAAAAAGTAAAAACCCCCGGCTATGGTTGTCACCCATAATTAAACGCAAGTTGGGGGAGTGCGATGTGATCTTGGAGGCGAGGTCGGCGTCAGATCGGAGGCAAGGTCCGAGGAAAGCTCGGAGTCACTTGGGAAAAGCCAAAAAGGGTGTGACACCGAGACTTCCCAGGAGGTCACCCACCCCAGTAATACTCTGGCCGAAGCGCGCTTAACTGCGGAGTTCTGATGGGATCCGATATACAAACGCTGGTATGATCGCACCCATTATGAGTTGTTTGTCACGCTGTCCTTATGGGAGATGGGTGTAAGCCACCGCGACCATCCACGTAGCGACGACAGAAGATTGGATTTCAAGACGGGTTTTGTGTAAGCCTAAGGTACAAGTTCTCTCTATGGTCGTGCCGAGCGCCGAGAAAGAGGTTAGGGATGGTGTTTCCTCTACATGGTTCTTTCTTAAACCTACTCTTTGTGCAGAACAAAAGATTTCATTCCCCTGTCAAGATTTGGTTTCCATTCGTAGATGTTAGGAACCCGTGTTCCTACCCTTCCGTTTGCTTCATAGCAGATTAGTTACTTTGGACGCATGTGCTTTGTGAGTCGCCCCTTCGGCATATTTTAATAATCCCACGTGTGCGGGAAGCAGTAGTTTCTTCAGTGGGAATCAGTATATAAGAAGGTGTTGAGGCTCAGTGAAGCATCCACGAATATATTGTGTTGCGCTTGCTCAAAGGATGTTGCCCCCTCGAAGAGGCCTGCGATTCAATATCATTTCGAGTTCTTTCGTTTTAGCGGCTCGTTGCAAGTTGTTTCCATTTCTAGTTGCATTACTGTGGTTGGTGAAATAGTGTTGCAGGATCTCCAAGTTTGGTACCAAAGTGATTTCCATGGCCATTTTTTTTTTCCTCTCTCTTCAGATACTCGCGGCGATCCAAATCTGTACATCGCATGCTCTCACCTCACCCAACCGGGATCTCAGTGATTAGAAAGTGGTCCAGATCTTGTTGCATTCTGTTCTGTAGATCTGGGCAGAAGTTGTGGGTTGTGCCGTTTCCAGCAACTTTTCATTCCATTTGCATTGTGTTACCATGCCAGCCGATTTCGGGTAGAAACCAGATGACCATTTTACAGGGAAATTACAAGGATTGCAGACATCCAGCGCATGGAGAAGGAAAATAACAAGCACTCCTAAGCTTGGCACGGGCATTAGCTAGAGCCAGGAAACCTTGAAAGTTGTAGGCGGTTGTCCCCATCTCCAAACCAGAAGCTTCAGAAATCATCCTTCATCATTTGCTCGTGACCTTTCCTCCTTGTTCTGCGTGCAGGATCTTCGGTGGGTGCTTGAAAACGCACCTGTTCACGGATGCGGCCAGGGTTTCAAAATCACACGACACATAGGAAATTCGGTATTTAAGCCATATCTTTCATCCACTAGTTCCGTTTTCCCTGAAACTTTCCTGGAACACCCGAAATCCCCATCCCCGCGTTTCATGCGTTGAGGATCCGAGACCCGGTTCCGCTCGTGTCACTCAGAAATCACCATTTTCTATGTTTTAAGGGTTTGCTATGACCTCTTCCTTTTTTACCTGTTCGCCTCGAAATTCGCACACGCTCTTCCTCTCACTATTCCACCCCTTTTACCCTCAAGAAAACAATTTCCAGTTCTTATTGTTACAGCCCCCGAATCACATTTTGCCTTCATTCAAGCTGCCTAGAGAGCGCCAAAAACCCCGTTCAAGTCCATTATCCTCATTTTCTTCATCTCAAATCCCAAATTGCCATTACTAAACGTGTTTTAGAAAGCGTTTTCCTATCCACTGCAAAAGACTTTTTATTTTAGAAAAAAAAAAACACTAAAAACCCCCGGCTATGGTTGTCACCCGTAATTGCACGCAAGTTGGGGGAGTGCGATGCGATCTTGGAGGTGAGGTCGGCGCCAGATCGGAGGCAAGGTCCGAGGAAAGCTCGGAGGTACTTAGTAAAAGACAAAAGGGGTGTGACACCGGGACTTCCCAGAAGGTCACCCATCCTAGTATTACTCTGGCCCAAGCGCGCTTAACTGCGGAGTTCTGATTGGATCCGGTGCACAAACATTGGTATGATCACACCCATTATGAGTTGTTTGTCACGATTTCCTTATGGGAGACTGGTGTAAGCCTCCGCGACCATCCACGTAGCCACAATAGAAGATTGGCTTTCAAGACGGGATTTGTGCAAGCCTAAGGTACAAGTTCTCTCTATGGTCGTGCCGAGTGCCGAGAAAGAGGTTAGGGATGGTGTTTCCTCTACATGGTTCTTTCTTAAACCTACTCTTTGTGCAGAACAGAATATTTCTTTCCCCTCTCAAGATTTCGTTTGATTCATAATAGATTAGTTACTCTAGACGCATGTGCTTTATCAGTCGCCCCTTCGGCATATTTTAATAATCCCACGTGTGTGGGAAGAAGTGGTTTTTTCAATAGGAATCAGTATATAAGAAGGTGTTGAGGGTCAGTGAAGCATCCACGGATATATTGTGTTGCGCTTGCTCAAAGGAGGTTGCCCCCTCGAAGAGGCCTGCGATTCAATATCATTTCGAGTTCTTTCGTTTTAGCAGCTCGTTGGAAGTTGTTTCCATTTCTAGTTGCATTACTTTGGTTGGTGAAATAGTGTTGCAGGGTCTCCACGTATGGTACCAAAGTGATTTCCACGACCAATTTTTTGTTCCTCTCTCTTCAGATACTCGCGGCGATCCAATTCTGCACATCGCCCAACCGGGATCTCGGTGATCAGAAAGTGGTCCAGATCTTGTTGCATTCTGTTCTGTAGATCTGGGCAGAAGTTGCAGGCTATTCCGTTTCAAGCAACTTTGCATTCCGTTCGCTTTCTGTTACCGTGCCAGCCGATTTCACATAGAAACCAGATGACCGTTTTACAGGGAAATAATAAGGATTGCAGACATCCAGCGCCGGGAGAAGGAAAATCACAAGCACTTCTAAGATTGGCACGGGCATTAACTAGAGCCAGGTAACCTTGAAAGTTACAAGCGGTTGTCCCCATCTCAAGACCAGAAGCTTCAGAAATCATCCTTCATCGTTTTCTCACGACATTTCCTCCTTGTTCTGCGTGCAGGATCTTTGGTGGGTGCTTGACAATGCCCCTGTTCACGGATGTGGCCAGGGTTTCAAAATCGCACGACATACGAAATTCGGTATTTTAACAATATCTTTCGTACACTAGTTCCGTTTTCCATGAAACTTTCCCGGAACACCCAAAATCCCCGTCCCCGCGTTTCATGCGTTGAGGATCCGAGACCCGGTTCCGCTCCTGTCACTCAAAAATCACCATTTTCTATGTTTTAAGGGTTTGCTATGACCTCTTTGTTTTTTACCCGTTCGCCCTGAAATTCGCACACTCTCTTGCTCTCACTATTCCACCCCTTTTACCCTCAAGGAAACAATTTCTAGTTCTTATCGTTACAGCCCCCGAATTGCATTTTTCCTCCATTCAAGCTGCCTAGAGAGCGCAAAAACCCCGTTCAAGTCCATTATCCTCGTTTTCTTCATCTCAAATCACGAATTGCCATTACTAAACATGTTTTAGAAAGCGTTTTCCTATCCACTGCAAAAGACTTTTTATTTTAGAAAAAAAACACTAAAAACACCCGGCTATGGTTGTCACCCATAATTGCACGCAAGTTGGGGGAGTGCGATGCGAGGTTGGTGCCAGATCAGAGGCAAGGTCCGAGGAAAGCTCGGAGGTACTTGGTAAAATCCAAAAAGGGTGCGACACCGGGACTTCCCGGGAGGTTACCCATCCCAGTACTACTCTGGGCCAAGCTCGCTTAACTGCGGAGTTCTGATGGGATCCGGTGCACAAACGCTGGTATGATCGCACCCGTTATGGGATGTTTGTCATGCTGTCTTTATGGGAGATGGGTGTAAGTCACTGCAACCATCCACGTAGCCACGACAGAAGATTGGGTTTCAAGACAGGATTTGTGCAAGCCTAAGGTACAAGTTCTCTCTATGGTCGTGCCGAGAGCCGAGAAAGAGGTTAGGGATGGTGTTTCCTCTACATGATTCTTTCTTAAACCTACTCTTTATGCAGAACAAAAGATTTCCTTCCCCTGTCAAGATTTGGTTTCCATTCGTAGATGTTAGGAACCCGTGTTCCTACCCTTCAGTTTGCTTCATAGCAGATTAGTTACTTTGGACGCATGTGCTTTGTGAGTCGCCTCTTGGGCATATTTCAACAATCCCACGTGTGTGGGAAGTAGTAGTTTCTTCAGTGGGAATCAGTATATAAGAAGGTGTTGAGGCTCAGTGAAGCATCCACGAATATATTGTGTTGCGCTTGCTCAAAGGAGGTTGCCCCCTCAAAGAGGCCTGCGATTCAATATCATTTCGAGTTCTTTCGTTTTAACGGCTCATTGCAAGTTGTTTCCATTTCTAGTTGCATTACTGTGGTTGGTGAAATAGTGTTGTAGGGTCTCCACGTCTGGTACCAAAGTGATTTCCACGGCTAATTTTTTGTTCCTCTCTCTTCAGATACTCGCGGCGATCCAATTCTGCACATCGCATGCTCTCACCTTGCCCAACCGGGATCTTGGTGATCAAAAAGTGGTCCAGATCTTGTTGCATTCTGTTCTGAAGATCTGGGCAGAAGTTGTGGGTTGTGCCGTTTCTAGCAACTTTGCATTCCGTTCGCATTCTGTTACCGTGCCAGCCGATTTCGTGTAGAAACCATATGACTGTTTTACAAGGAAATAACAAGGATTGCAGACATCTAGCGCCAGGAGAAGGAAAATCACAAGCACTCCTAAGCTTGGCACGGGCATTAGCTAGAGCCAGGAAACCTTGAAAGTTGTAGGCAGTTGTCCCCATCTCCAAACCAGAAGCTTCAGAAATCATCCTTCATCGTTTGCTTGCGACCTTTCCTCCTTGTTCTGCGTGCAAGATCTTCGGTGGGTGCGTGACAATGCCCCTGTTCATGGATGCGGCCAGGGTTTCAAAATCACACGAGCCATAGGAAATTTGGTATTTTAGCCATATCTTTCGTACACTAGTTCCGTTTTTCCCCGCGTTTCATGCGTTGAGGATCCGAGACCCGGTTCCTCTCCTGTCACTTAGAAATCACCATTTTCTATGTTTTAAGGGTTTGCTATGACCTCTTCGTTTTTTACCCGTTCGGCCCGAAATTCACACACGCTCTTCCTCTCACTATTCCGCCCCTTTTACCCTCAAGGAAACAATTTCCAGTTCTTATCGTTACAGCCCCCGAATCACATTTTTCCTCCATTCAAGCTGTCTAGAGAGCGCCAAAAACCCCGTTCAAGTCCATTATCCTAGTTTTCTTCATTTCAAATCCTCAATTGCCATTACTAAACGTGTTTTAGAAAGCATTTTCATATCCACTGCAAACGAATTTTTATTTTAGAAAAAAATAAAACAGTAAAAACCCCCGGCTATGGTTCTCACCCGTAATTACACGCAAGTTGGGGGAGTGCGATGCGATCTTGGAGGCGAGGTCGGTGCCAGATCGGAGGCAAGGTCCAAGGAAAGCTCGGAGGTACTTGGTAAAAGCTAAAAGGGGTGCGACACCGGGACTTCCCGAGAGGTCACCCATCCCAGTACTACTCTGGCCCAAGCGTGCTTAGCTGCGGAGTTCTGATCGGATCCGATGAACAAACGCTGGTATGATCACACTCGTTATGAGTTGTTTGTCACGCTGTCCTTATGGCAGATGGGTGTAAGCCACCGCGACCATCCACATAGCCACGGCAGAAGATTGGGTTTCAAGACGGGGTTTGTGCAAGCCTAAGGTACAAGTTCTCTCTATGGTTGTGCCGAGCCCCCAGAAAGAGGTTAGGGATGGTGTTTCCTCTACATGGTTCTTTCATAAACCTACTCTTTGTGCAGAACAAAATATTTCCTTCCCCATTCAAGATTTTGTTTCCATTCGTAGATGTTAGGAACCCGTGTTCCTACCCTTCTGTTTGCTTCATAGCAGATTAGTTACTTTGGACGCATGTGCTTTGTGAGTTACCCCTTCGGCATATTTTAACAATCCCACGTGTGCGGGAAGCAGTGGTTTCTTTAGTGGGAATCAGTATATAAGAAGGTGTTGAGGCTCAGTGAAGCATCCATGAATATATTGTGTTGCGCTTGCTCAAAGGAGGTTGCCCCCTCGAAGAGGCCTGCGATTCAATATCATTTTGAGTTCTTTCATTTTAGTGGCTCATTGCCATTTGTTTCCATTTCTAGTTACATTAATGTGGTTGGTGAAATAGTGTTGAATGGTCTCCATGTCTGGTACCAAAGTGATTTCCATGGCCAATTTTTTGTTCCTCTCTCTTCAGAAACTCATGGCGATCTAATTATGCACATCGCATGCTCTCACCTCACCCAACCGGGATCTCGGTGATCAGAAAGTGGTCCAGATCTTGTTGCATTCTGTTCTGCAGATCTGGGAAGAAGTTGTGGGCTGTGTCGTTTCATGCAACTTTGCATTCCGCTCGCATTCTGTTACCATGCCAGCCGATTTCGGGTAGAAACCAAATGACCGTTTTACAGGGAAATAACAAGGATTGCAGACATCCAGCACCTGGAGAAGGAAAATCACAAGCACTCCTAAGCTTTGCACGGGCATTAGCTAGAGCCAGGAAACCTTGAAAGTTGCAGGCGCTTGTCCCCATCTCCAAACTAGAAGCTTCAGAAATCATCCTTCATCGTTTTCTCGCGACCTTTCCTCCTTGTTCTGCGTGCAGGATCTTAGGTGGGTGCTTTACAATGCACCTGTTCATGGATGCAGCCAGGGTTTCAAAATCACACGACACATAGGAAATTCGGTATTTAAGCCATATCTTTCATACACTAGTTCCATTTTCCCTGAAACTTTCCTGAAACACCCGAAATCCCCGTCCCCGTGTTTCATGCATTGAGGATCCAAGACCCGGTTCCGCTCGTGTCACTCAGAAATCGCCATTTTCTATGTTTTAAGGGTTTGCTATGACCTCTTCGTTTTTTACCCGTTCGCCCTGAAATTTGCACACGCTCTTCCTCTCACTATTCCGCCCCTTTTACCCTCAAGGAAACAATTTCCAGTTCTTATCGTTACAGCCCCCGAATCACATTTTTCCTCCATTCAAGCTGCCTAAAGAGCGCCAAAAACCCCGTTCAAGTCCATTATCCTTGTTTTCTTCATCTCAAATCCGAATTGCCATTACTAAACGTGTTTTAGAAAGCATTTTGCTATCCACTGCAAAAGACTTTTTATTTTAGAAAAAAAAAACACTAAAAACCCCCGGCTATGGTTGTCACCCGTAATTGCACGCAAGTTGGGGGAGTGCGATGTGATCTTGGAGGCGAGGTCGGCGCCAGATCGGAGGCAAGGTCTGAGGAAAGCTCAGAGGTACATAGTAAAAGACAAAAGGGGTGCGACACCGGGACTTCCCGAGAGGTCACCTATCCCAGTATTACTCTGGCCCAAGCGCACTTAACTGCGGAGTTCTGATTGGATCTGGTCCACAAATGTTGGTATGATCGCACCCGTTATGAGTTGTTTGTCACGTTGTCCTTATGGGAGACGGGTGTAAGCCACCGCGACCTTCCACGTAGCCACAACAGAAGATTCGGTTTCAAGACGGGATTTGTGCAAGCCTAAGGTACAAGTTCTCTCTATGGTCGTGTCGAGCGCCAAGAAAGAGGTTAGGGATGGTGTTTCCTCTACATGGTTCTTTCTTAAACCTACTCTTTGTGCAGAGCAGAATATTTTTTTCCCCTCTCAAGATTTGGTTTCCATTCATAGATTTTAGGAACCCGTGTTCCTACCCTTCTGTTTGATTCATAGCAGATTAGTTACTCTAGACGCATGTGCTTTGTCATTCGCCCCTTCGACATATTTTAACAATCCCACTTGTGTGGGAAGCAATGGTTTTTTCAATAGGAATCAATATATAAGAAGGTGTTGATGGTCAGTGAAGCATCCACGGATATATTTTGTTGCGCTTGCTCAAAGGAGGTTGCCCCCTCGAAGAGGCCTGCAATTCAATATCATTTCAAGTTCTTTCGTTTTAGCGGCTCGTTGGAATTTGTTTCCATTTCTAGTTGCATTACTGTTGTTGGTGAAATAGTGTTGCCGGGTCTCCACGTCTAGTACCAAAGTGATTTCCATGACCAATTTTTTGTTCCTCTCTCTTCAGATACTCGCGGCGATCCAATTCTGCACATCGCATGCTCTCACCTCGCCCAACCGGGATCTCGGTGATCAGAAAGTGGTCCAGATCTTATTGCATTCTGTTCTGCAGATCTGGGCAAAAGTTGCGGGCTGTGCCGTTTCCACCAACTTTGCATTCCGTTCGCATTCTGTTACCGTGCCAGCCGATTTCGGGTAGAAACCAGATGACCATTTTACAGGGAAATAACAAGGATTGCAGACATCCAGTGCCGGGAGAAGGAAAATCACAAGCACTCCTAAGCTTGGCACGAGCATTAGCTAGAGCTAGGCAACCTTGAAAGTTGCAGGCAGTTCTCCCCATCTCCAAACCAAAAGCTTCAGAAATCATCCTTCATCGTTTGGTCGCGACATTTCTTCCTTATTCTATGTGCAGGATCTTCCGTGGGTGCCTGGCAATGCCCCTGTTCACGGATGCGGCCAGGGTTTCAAAATCACACGAGCCATCAGAAATTTAGTATTTTAGCCATATCTTTCGTACACTAGTCCTGTTTTCCCTGAAACTTTCCCGGAACACCCGAAATCCCCATCCTCATGTTTCATGCGTTGAGGATCCGAGACCCGGTTCCGCTCCTGTCACTCAGAAATCGCCATTTTCTATGTTTTAAGGGTTTGTTATGACCTCTTCATTTTTTACCCGTTCGCCCCGAAATTCACACACGCTCTTCCTCTCACTATTCCGCCCCTTTTACCCTCAAGGAAACAATTTCAAGTTCTTATCGTTACAGCCCACGAATCACATTTTTCCTCAATTCAAACTGCCTAGAGAGCGCCAACAACCCCGTTCAAGTCCATTATCCTCGTTTTCTTCATCTCAAATCCCGAATTGCCATTACTAAACGTGTTTTAGAAAGCGTTTTCCTATCCACTGCAAAAGACTTTTTTATTTTAGAAAAAAAAACACTAAAAACCCCTAGCTATGGTTGTCACCCGTAATTGCACACAAGTTGGGGGAGTGCGATGCGATATTGGAGGCGAGGTCGGCACCAGATCAGAGGTAAGGTCCGAGGAAAGCTCGTAGGTACTTGGTAAAAGCCAAAAGGGGTGCATCACCGGGACTTCCTGGGAGGTCACCCATCCCAGTACTACTCTAGCCCAAGTGCGCTTAACCGCGGAGTTCTGATGGGATTCGGTGCACAAACGCTGGTATGATCGCACCTGTTATGAGTTGTTTGTCATGTTGTCCTTATGGGAGATGGGTGTAAGCCACCACGACCATCCACGTAGCCACAACAGAAGATTGGGTTTCAAGATGGGATTTGTGCAAGCCTAAGGTACAAGTTCTCTCAATGGTCGTGCCGAGAGCCGAGAAAGAGGTTAGGGATGGTGTTTCCTCTACATGGTTCTTTCTTAAACCTACTCTTTGTGCATAACAGAATATTTCCTTCCCCTCTCAAGATTTGGTTTCCATTCGTAGATGTTAGGAACCCGTGTTCCTACACTTCTATTTGCTTCATAGCAGATTAATTACTCTGGACGCATGTGCTTTGTCAGTCGTCCCTTCGACATATTTTAACAATCCCACGTGTGCGGGAAGCAGTGGTTTTTTCAATAAGCATCCACGGATATATTGTGTTGCACTTGCTCAAAGGAGGTTGCCCCCTCGAAGTTGTTTCCATTTCTACTTGCATTACTGTGGTTGGTGAAATAGTGTTGCAGGGTCTCCACGTTTGGTACCAAAGTAATTTCCACGGCCAATTTTTTGTTCTTCTCTCTTAAGAAACTCTCGGCGATCCAATTCTACACATCGCATGCTCTCACCTCGCCCAACCGGGATCTTGACGATCAGAAAGTGGTCCAGATCTTGTTGCATTCTGTTCTGCAGATCTGGGCAGAAGTTGTGGGCTGTGTCATTTCCGGCAACTTTGCATTCCATTCGCATTCTGTCACCGTGCCAGCCAATTTCGAGTAGAAACCAGATGAACGTTTTACAGGGAAATAACAAAGATTGCAGACATCCAGCGCCAGAAGAAGGAAAATCACAAGCACTCCTAAACTCGGCACGGGCATTAGCTAGAGCCAGGCTACCTTGAAAGTTGCAGGCTATTGTCCCCATCTCCAAACCAGAAGCTTCAGAAATCATCCTTCATCGTTTGCTCGCGACCTTTCCTCCTTGTTCTACGTGTAGGATCTTCGGTGGGTGCTTGACGATGCCCCTGTTCACGGATGCGGCTAGGGTTTAAAAATCACACGAGTCATAAGAAATTCGGTATTTTAGCCATATCTTTCGTACACTAGTTCCGTTTTCCTTGAAACTTTCCCGGAACACCCGAAATCCCCGTCCTCATGTTTCGTACGTCGTGGATCCTTGACCTGATTCCGCTTCTATGACTCAGAAATCACCATTTTCTATGTTTTAAGGGTTTGCTATGACCTCTTCATTTTTTACCCATTTGCCTCAAAATTCGCACACGTTCTTCCTCTCACTATTCCGCCCCTTTTACCCTCAGGGAAACGAGTTCCAGTTCTTATCGTTACAGCCCCCAAATTGTATTTTTCCTCCATTCAAGTTGCCTAGAAAGCGCCAAAAACCCCGTTCAAGTCCATTATCCTCGTTTTCTTCATCTCAAATCCCAAATTGCCATTACTAAACGTGTTTTAGAAAGCGTTTTCCTATCCATTGCAAAAGAATTTAAAAAAAAAAAAACTAAAAACCCCCAGCTATGGTTGTCACCCATAATTGCACGTAAGTTGGGGGAGTGCAATGCGAACTTGGAGGTGAGGTCAGCGCCAGATTGGAGGCAAGGTCCGAGGAAAGCTCGGCGCGAGCTCAGAGGCACTTGGTAAAAGCCGAAAAGGGTGCGACATCGGAACTTCCCAGGAGGTCACCCATCCTAGTACTAGTCTGGCCCAAGCGCGCGCTTAACTGCGAAGTTCTGATGGGATCCGGTGCACAAACGCTGGTATGATCACACCTGTGATGAGTTGTTTGTCATGCTATCCTTATGGGAGATGGGTGTAAGCCACCGCGACCATCCACGTAGCCACGGCAAAAGATTGGGTTTCTAATGGGGTTTCAAGATGGGATTTGTGCAAGTCTAAGGTACAAGTTCTCTCTATGGTCGTGCCAAGCTCCGAGAAAGAGGTTAAGGATGGTGTTTCCTCTACATGGTTCTTTCTTAAACCTACTCTGTGCAGAACAGAAGATTTCCTTCCCCTCTCAAGATTTGGTTTCCATTCGTAGATGTTAGGAACCCGTGTTCCTACCCTTCTGTTTGCTTCATAGCAGATTACTTACTTTGGACGCATGTACTTTGTAAGTTGTCCCTTCGGCATATTTTAACTATCCCACGTGTGCAGGAAGCAGTAGTTTCATCAATAGGAATCGACATATAAGAAGGTGTTGAGGCTCAGTGAAGCATCCACGAATATATTGTGTTGCGCTTGCTCAAAGGAGGTTGCCCCCTCGAAGAGGCCTGTGATTTAATATCATTTTGAGTTCTTTTTTTTTAGTGACTCGCTGCAAGTTGTTTCCATTTCTAGTTGCATTATTGTGATCGGTGAAATTGTGTTGCAGGGTCTCCACGTCTTGTACCAAAGCAATTTCCACGGCCAATTTTTTGTTCTTCTCTCTTCAGAAACTCGTGGCGATCCAATTCTGCACATCGCATGCTCTCACCTCGCCCAACCGGGATCTTGGCGATCAGAAAGTGGTCCAAATCTTGTTACATTATGTTCTGCAGATGTGGGTAGAAGTTGTGGGCTGTGCCATTTCCAGGAACTTTGCATTCCGTTCGCATTCTGTTACCGTGCCAACCGATTTTGGGTAGAAACTAGATGACCGTTTTACAGGGAAATAACAAAGATTGCAGACATCCAGCGCCAGAAGAAGGAAAATCTCAAGCACTCCTAAACTTGGCATAGGCATTAGCTAGAGCCAAGCAACCTTGAAAGTTGCAGGCAGTTGTCCCCATCTCCAAACCAGAAGCTTCAGAAATCATCCTTCATCATTTGCTCGCGACCTTTCCTCCTTGTTCTGCGTGTAGGATCTTCAGTGGATGCTTGACAATGCCCCTTTTCACGGATGCAGCCAGGGTTTAAAAATCATAGGAAATTCAGTATTTTAGCCATATCTTTCATACACTAGTTTCGTTTTCCCTGAAACTTTCCCGGGACACCCGAAATCCCCGTCCCCGCATTTCGTGCGTCGAGGATCCGAGACCCGATTCCGCTTCTATCACTCATAAATCACCATTTTCTATGTTTTAAGGGTTTGCTATGACCTCTTCCTTTTTTACCCGTTTGCCCCAAAATTCGCACACGTTCTTCCTCTCACTATTCCGCCCCTTTTACCCTCAAGGAAACGATTTCAAGTTTTTATCGGTATAGCCCCAAATTGCATTTTTCCTCCATTCAAGTTGCCTAGAAAGCGCCAAAAACCCCGTTCAAGTCCATTATCCTCGTTTTCTTCATCTCAAATCCCAAATTGCCATTACTAAACGTGTTTTAGAAAGTGTTTTCCTATCCATTGCAAAATAATTTTAAAAAAAGCACTAAAAAACCCCCGGCTATGGTTGTCACCCATAATTACACGCAAGTTGGGGGAGTGCGATGTGATCTTGGAGGCGAGGTCGGTGACAGATCGGAGGCAAGGTTTGAGGAAAGCTCGGCACGAGCTCGGAGGTACTTGGTAAAAGCCGAAAAGGGTGCAACACCGGGACTTCCCGGGAGGCCACCCATCCCAGTACTACTCTGGCCTAAGTGTGCTTGACTGCGGAGTTCTGATGGGATCCGGTGCACCAACGCTCGTACGATTGCACCTGTTATGCATTGTTTGTCATGTTGTAGTTATGGGAGATGGGTATAAGCCTCCGCAACCATCCACATATGCATGGCAGAAGATTGGGTTTCTAAGGGGGTTTCAAGACGGGATTTGTGCAAGTCTAAGGTACAAGTTCTCTCTATGGTTGTGTCGAGCTCCGAGAAAGAGGTTAAGGATGGTGTTTCCTCTACATGGTTCTTTCTTAAACCTACTCTTTGTGTAGAACAAAGGATTTCCTTCCCCTCTCAAGTTTTGGTTTCCATTTATAGATGTTAGGAACCTGTGTTCCTAGCTTCATAGCAGATTAGTTACTTTGGACGCATGTGCTTTGTAAGTCATCCCTTCGGCATATTTCAACAATCCTACGTGTGCAGGGAGCAGTGGTTTCATCAATAGGAATCGGTATATAAGAAGGTGTTGAGGCTCAGTGAAGCATCCACGAATATATTGTGTTGCACTTGCTCAAAGGAGGTTGCCCCCTCGAAGAGGCCTCCGATTTAATATCATTTCGAGTTATTTTGTTTTAGCGACTCGTTGCAAGTTGTTTCCATTTCTAGTTGCATTACTGTGATTGGTGAAATAGTGTTGCAGGGTCTCCACGTCTAGTACCAAAGCAATTTCCACGGCTAATTTTTCGTTCTTCTCTCTTCAGAAACTCGCGGCGATCCAATTCTGCACATCGCATGCTCTCACCTTGTCCAACCGGGGTCTTGGTGATCATAAAGTGGTCCAGATCTTGTTGCATTCTATTCTGCAGATCTGGGCAGAAGTTGTGGACTGTGCCGTTTCCAGCAACTTTTCATTCCGTTCGCATTCTTTTACCGTGCCAGCCGATTTCAGGTAGAAACCAAATGACTGTTTTACAAGGAAATAACAAAGATTGCAGACATCCAGTGCCAGAAGAAGGAAAATCACAAGCACTCCTAAACTTGGCACGCGCATTAGCTAGAGCCAGGCAACCTTGAAAGTTGCAGGTGGTCGTCCCCATCTCTAAACAAGAAGCTTCAGAAATCATCCTTCATTGTTTGCTCATGACCTTTCCCCCTTGTTCTGCGTGTAGGATCTTCGGTGGGTGCTTGACAATGCCCCTATTCATGGATGCGGCCAGGGTTTAAAAATTGCACGAGCCATAGGAAATTCGGTATTTTAACCATATCTTTTGTACACTACTTCCGTTTTCCCTAAAACTTTCTTGGAACATCCGAAATCCCCGTCCCCGCGTTTCATGCATCGAGGATCCGAGACCCGATTCCACTTCTATCACTCAAAAATCACCATTTTCTATGTTTTAAGGGTTTGCTATGACCTCTTCATTTTTTTCCCGTTCGCCCCGAAATTCGCACACGTTCTTCCTCTACCCTCAAGAAAACAATTTCCAGTTCTTATCGTTACAGCCCCCAAATTGCATTTTTCCTCCATTCAAGTTGCCTAGAAAGCACCAAAAACCCCATTCAAGTCCATTATCCTCGTTTTCTTCATCTCGAATCCCAAATTGCCATTACTAAACGTGTTTTAGAAAGCATTTTCCTATCCATTGCAAAAGAATTTAAATAAAAGCACTAAAAACCACCGGCTATGGTTATCACCTGTAATTGCACGCAAGTGGGGGAGTGCGATGTGAACTTGGAGGCGAGGTCAGCGCCAGATCGGAGGCAAGGTCCGAGGAAAGCTCGGTGTGAGCTTGGATGTACTTGGGAAAAGCCGAAAAGGGTACGACACCGGGACTTCCCAGGAGGTCACCCATCCCAGTACTACTCTGGCCCAAGCGCGCTTAATTGCAGAGTTCTGATGGGATTTAATGCACAAACGTTGGTATGATCACACCCGTTATGAGTTGTTTGTCATGCTATCCTTGTGGGAGATGGGTGTAAGCCACCGCGACCATCCATGTAGCCACGGAAAAAGATTGGGTTTCTAAGGGGGTTTCAAGATGGGATTTGTGCAAGTCTAAGGTACAAGTTCTCTCTATGGTCGTGCCGAGATCCGAGAAAGAGGTTAAGGATGGTGTTTCCTCTACATGGTTCTTTCTTAAACCTACTCTTTGTGCAGAAGAGAAGATTTCTTTCCCCTCTCAAGATTTGGTTTCCATTCGTAGATGTTAGGAACCCGTGTACCTACCCTTGTATTTGCTTCATAGCAGATTACTTACTTTGGACGCATGTGCTTTGTAAGTCACCCCTTCGGCATATTTCAACAATCCCACGTGTGCGGGAAGCAGTAGTTTCATCAATAGGAATCGGCATATAAGAAGGTGTTGAGGCTCAGTGAAGCATCCATGAATATATTGTGTTGCGCTTGCTCAAAGGAGGTTGCCCCCTCGAAGAGGCCTACGATTTAATATCATTTCGAGTTCTTTTGTTTTAGTGACTCGTTGCAAGTTGTTTCCATTTCTAGTTGTATTACTGTGATCGGTGAAATAGTGTTGCAGGGTCTCCACGTCTGGTACCAAAGTAATTTCCACAGCCAATTTTTTTTTCTTCTCTCTTCAGAAACTCACGGCGATCCAATTCTACACATCGCATGCTCTCACCTCACCCAACGGAGATCTTGGCGATCAGAAAGTGGTCCAGATCTTGTTGCATTCTGTTCTGCAGATCTGGGCAGAAGTTGTGGGATGTGCCGTTTCCAGCAACTTTGCATTCTGTTCCCATTCTGTTACCATGCCAGCCTATTTCGGGTAGAAACTAGATGACCGTTTTACAGGGAAATAACAAAGATTGCAGACATCCAGCGCTAGAAGAAGAAAAATCACAAGCACTCCTAAACTTGGGACGGGCATTAGCTAGAGCATTGCAACCTTGAAAGTTGCAGGCGGTCGTCCCCATCTCCAAACCAGAAGCTTCAAAAATCATCCTTCATCATTTTCTCATGACCTCTCCTCCCTGTTATGCGTGTAGGATCTTCGGTGGGTGCTTGACAATGCCCCTGTTCACGGATGCGGCCAGGAATTAAAATTCGTGTCATAGGAAATTCGGTATTTTAGCCATATCTTTCGTACACTAGTTCCATTTTCCATGAAACTTTCTCGTAACACCTGATATCCCCGTCCCCGCGTTTCATGCGTTGAGGATCCGAGACCTGATTTTGCTTCTATCACTCAGAAATCGCCATTTTCTATGTTTTAAGAGTTTGCTATGGCCTCTTCATTTTTTACCCGTTTGCCCCGAAATTCACACACATTCTTCCTATCACTATTCCGCCCCTTTTACCATCAAGGAAACAATTTCCAGTTCTTATCGTTACAGCCCCCAAATTGCATTTTTCCTCCATCCAAGTTGCCTAGAAAGTGCCAAAAACCCCATTCAAGTCCATTATCCTCGTTTTCTTCATCTCAAATCCCAAATTGCCATTACTAAACATGTTTTAGAAAGCATTTTCCTATCCATTGCAAAAGAATTTAAATAAAAGCACTAAAAACCACCGGCTATGGTTGTCACCCGTAATTGTACACAAGTTGGGGGAGTGCGATGTGAACTTGGAGGTGAGGTCGGCGCAAGATCGGAGGCAAGGTCCGAGGAAAGCTCGGTGCGAGCTCGGAGGTACTTGGTAAAAGCCGAAAAGGGTACGACACCGGGATTTCCCAGGAGGTCACCCATCCCAGTACTACTCTGGCACAAGCGCACTTAACTGCGGAGTTCTGATGGGATCCAATGCACAAACGTTGGTATGATCACACCCGTTATGAGTTGTTTGTCATGCTATCCTTGTGGGAGATGGGTGTAAGCCACCGCGACCATCCACGTAGCCACGAAAAAAGATTGGGTTTCTAAGGGGGTTTCAAGACGTGATTTGTGCAAGTCTAAGGTACAAGTTCTCTCTATGGTCGTGCCGAGCTCCGAGAAAGAGGTTAAGGATGGTGTTTCCTCTACATGGTTCTTTCTTAAACCTACTCTTTGTGTAGAACAGAGGATTTCCTTCCCCTCTCAAGATTTGGTTTCCATTTGTAGATGTTAGGAACCCGTGTTCCTACCCTTCTATTTGCTTCATAGCAGATTAGTTACTTTGGACGCATGTGCTTTGTAAGTCGTCCCTTCGGCATATTTCAACAATCCCACGTGTGTGGGAAGCAGTGGTTTCATCAATAGGAATTGGTATATAAGAAGGTGTTGAGGCTTAGTGAAGCATCCACGAATATATTTTGTTGCGCTTGCTCAAAGGAGGTTGCCCCCTCGAAGAGGCCTGCGATTTAATATCATTTCGAGTTCTTTTGTTTTAGCGACTCGTTGCAAGTTGTTTCCATTTCTAATTGCATTACTGTGATTGGTGAAATAGTGTTGCAGGGTCTCCAGCTCTGGTACCAAAGCAATTTCCACGGCCAATTTTTGTTTCTTCTCTCTTCAGAAACTCACAGCGATATAGTTCTAAACATCGCATGCTCTCACATCACCCAACTGGGATCTTGGCGATCAGAAAGTGGTCCAGATCTTGTTGCATTCCGTTCGCATTCTGTTACCATGCCAACAAATTTCGGGTAGAAACCAAATGATCGTTTTACAGGGAAATAACAAAGATAGCAGACATCCAGTGCCAGAAGAAGGAAAATCACAAGCACTCCTAAACTTGGCACGGGCATTAGCTAGAACCCGGAAACCTTGAAAGTTGCAGGCGGTTGTCCCCATCTCCAAACCAGAAGCTTCAGAAATCATTCTTCATCGTTTTCTCATGACCTCTCCTCCTTGATCTGCGTGTAGGATCTTCAGTGGGTGCTTGACAATGCCCCTGTTGACGGATGCAGATAGGGTTTAAAATTCACACAAGCCATAGGAAATTCATTATTTTAGCCATATCTTTTGTACACTAGTTTCGTTTTCCCTGAAACTTTCCCGGAACACCCGAAATCACCATCCCCGTGTTTCATGCGTTGAGGATCTGAGACTCGATTCCGCTTCTATTACTCAGAAATCACCATTTTCTGTGTTTTAAGGGTTTGCTATGACCTCTTCATTTTTTACCCATTTTCTCTGAAATTCACACACGTTCTTCCTCTCACTATTCCGCCCCTTTTACCCTCAAGGAAACAATTTCCAGTTTTTATCGTTACAGCCCCCAAATTACATTTTTTCTCCATTCAAGTTGCCTAGAAAGCACCAAAAACCCCGTTCAAGTCCATTATCCTCGTTTTCTTCATTTCAAATCCTGAATTGCCATTACTAAACGTGTTTTAGAAAGTGTTTTCCTATCCATTGCAAAAGAATTTAAATAAAAGCACTAAAAACCACCGGCTATGGTTGTCACCCGTAATTGCATGCAAGTTGGGGGAGTGCGATGCGAACTTGGAGGTGAGGTCGGCGCCAGATCAGAGGCAAGTTCTGAGGAAAGCTCGGCACGAGCTCGGAGGTACTTGGTAAAAGCTGAAAAGGGTGCGACACCGGGATTTCCTGAGAGGTCATCCATCCCAGTACTACTCTGGCCCAAGCACACCTAACTGCAGAGTTCTGATGGGATCTGGTGCACAAACACTGATATGATCGCACCCATTATGAGTTGTTTTTCATGCTGTCCTTATGGGTGATGGGTGTAAGCCACCGTGACCATCCACATAGTCACGACAAAAGATTGGGTTTCTAAGGGGGTTTCAAGACGGGATTTGTGCAAGTCTAAGGTACAAGTTCTCTCTATTGTCGTGGCGAATTTGGAGAAAGAGGTTAAGGACGGTGTTTCCTCTACATGGTTCTTTCTTGAACCTACTCTTTGTGCAGAACTGAATATTTCCTTCCCCTCTCAAGCTTTGGTTTCCATTCGTAGATGTTATGAACCCGTGTTCCTACCCTTCTATTTGCTTCATAACAGATTACTTACTTTGGACGCATGTGCTTTGTAACTCATCCCTTCGGCATATTTTAACATTCCCACATGTGCGGGAAGCGGTAGTTTCTTCATTAGGAATCAGTATATAAGAAGGTGTTG
Organism: Taxus chinensis; assembly: GCA_019776745.2. Taxonomy (NCBI): domain Eukaryota; kingdom Viridiplantae; phylum Streptophyta; class Pinopsida; order Cupressales; family Taxaceae; genus Taxus; species Taxus chinensis. Next base: position 98,447,807 of record CM034155.1, read on the forward strand.
AGGCTTAGTGAAGCATCCACGAATATATTGTGTTGCGCTTGCTCAAAGGAGGCTGCCCCCTCGAAGAGGCCTGCGATTTAATATCATTTCGAGTTCTTTTGTTTTAGCGACTTGTTGCAAGTTGTTTCCATATCTAGTTGCATTACTGTGATTGGTGAAATAGTGTTGCAGGGTCTCCACGTCTAGTACCAAAGTAATTTCCACGGCCAATTTTTTGTTCTTGTCTTTTCAGATACTCGTGGCTATCCAATTCTGCACATCGCATGCTCTCACCTTGCCCAACCGGGATCTTGGTGATTAGAAAGTGGTCCAAATCTCGTTGCATTCTATTCTGTAGATCTGGGTAGAAGTTGTGGGCTGTGCCATTTGCAGTAACTTTGCATTCCGTTCACATTCTGTTACCGTGCCAGAAGAAGGAAAATCACAAGGACTCCTAAACTTGGCACGGGCATTAGCTAGAGCTAGGAAACCTTGAAAGTTGCAGGTGATTGTCCCCATCTCTAAACCAGAAGATTCAGAAATCATCCATCATCGTTTGCTCATGACCTTTCCTCCTTGTTCTGCGTGTAGGATCTTCGGTGGGTGCTTGACAATGCCGATGTTCATAGATGCGGCCACGGTTTAAAAATCATAGGAAACTCCGTATTTTAGCCGTATCTTTCGTACACTAGTTTCATTTTCCCTGAAAATTTCTCGGAACACCTGAAATCCCCATCCCCGCGTTTCATGCGTTGAGGATCCGAGACCCGATTCTGCTTCTATCACTCAGAAATTACCATTTTCTATGTTTTAAGGGTTTGCTATGACCTCTTCGTTTTTTACCAGTTTGCCCCGAAATTCGTACATGTTCTTTCTCTCACTATTCCGCCCCTTTTACCCTCAAGGAAACAATTTCCAGTTCTTATCGTTACAGCCCCCAAATTGCATTTTTCCTCAATTCAAGTTGCCTAGAAAGCGCCAAAAACCCCGTTCAAGTCCATTATTTTCTTCATCTCAAATCCCAAATTGCCATTACTAAACGTGTTTTAGAAAGCGTTTTCCTATCCACTGCAAAAGAATTTAAATAAAAGCACTAAAAACCCCCGGTTATGGTTGTCACCCATAATTGCATGCAAGTTAGGGGAGTGCGATGCAAACTTGGAGGCATGGTCGGTGCCAGATTGGAGGCAAGGTCTGAGGAAAGCTCGTCGCAAGCTCGGAGGTACTTGGTAAAAGCTGAAGAGGGTGTGACACCAAGACTTCCAAGGAGGTCACCCATGCCAATACTACTTTGGCCCAAGCGCACCTAACTTCAGAGTTCTGATGGGATTTGGTGCACAAACGCTAGTATGATTGCACCCGTTATGAGTTGTTTGTCATGCTGTACTTGTGGGAGATGGGTGTAAGCCACCGCGACCATCCATGTAGCCACGACAGAAGATTGGGTTTCTAAGGGGGTTTCAAGACGGGATTTGTACAATTCTAAGGTACAAGTTCTCTCTATGGTCATGCCGAGCTCCGAGAAAGAGGTTAAGGATGGTGTTTCCTTTATATGGTTCTTTCTTAAACCTACTCTTTGTGCAGAATAGAAGATTTCCTTCCCCTCTCAAGATTTGGTTTCCATTCGTAGATGTTAGGAACCCGTGTTCCTACCCTTCTGTTAGCTTCATAGCAGATTAGTTACTTTGAACGCATGTTCTTTGTAAGTCGTCCCTTTGGCATATTTCAACAATCCCATATGTGCGGGAAGCAGTAGTTTCATTAATAGGAATCGGCATATAAGAAGGTGTTGAGGCTCAGTGAAGCATCTACGAATATATTGTGTTGCGCTTGCTCAAAGGAGGTTGCCCCCTCGAAGAGGTCTGTAATTCAATATCATTTCGAGTTATTTTGTTTTAGTGACTCGTTGCAAGTTGTTTAAATTACTAGTTGCATTACTGTGATTGGTGAAATAGTGTTACAGGGTCTCCACGTCTGGTACCAAAGCAATTTCCACGGCTGATTTTTTGTTCTTCTCTCTTCAGATACTCACGGCGATTCAATTCTACACATCGCATGCTCTAAACTCGTCCAACTGGGATCTTGGTGTTCAGAAAGTGGTCTAGATCTTATTGCATTCTATTCTGTAGATCTGGGCAAAAGTTGTGGGCTGTGTCGTTTCTAGCAACTTTGCATTCCGTTCGCATTCTTTTACTGTGCCAGCCGATTTTGGGTAGAAACCGGATGACTGTTTTATAGGGGAACAAAAAATATTGAAGACATCCAGCGCCAGAAGAAGGAAAATCACAAGCACTCCTAAACTTGGCACGGGCATTAGCTAGAGCCAGGCAACCTTGAAAGTTGCAGGCGGTTGTCCCCATCTCCAAACCAGAAGCTTCAGAAATCATCCTTCATCGTTTGCTCGCGACCTTTCCTCCTTGTTCTGCGTGTAGGATCTTCGGTGGGTGCTTGACAATGCCCCTGTTCACGGATGCGGCCAGGGTTTAAAAATCGCGTCATAGGAAATTCGGTATTTTAGCCATATATTTCGTACACTAGTTCCGTTTTCCCTGAAACTTTCTCGGAACACCCGAAATCCCCATCCCCGCGTTTCATGCATTTGAGGATCTGAGACCCGATTCCGCTTCTATCACTCTGAAATCACCATTTTCTATGTTTTAAGGGTTTGCTATGACCTCTTCATTTTTTATCCGTTTGCCCCGAAATTCGCACACGTTCTTCCTCTCACTATTCTGCCCCTTTTACCCTCAAGGAAACAATTTCCAGTTCTTATCGTTACAACCCCCAAATTGCATTTTTCCTCCATTCAAGTTGCCTAGAAAGTGCCAAAAACCCCGTTCAAGTCCATTATCCTTGTTTTCCTCATCTCAAATCCCAAATTACCATCACTAAACGTGTTTTAGAAAGCGTTTTCCTATCCATTGCAAAAGAATTTAAAAAAAAAAACACTAAAAACACCCAGCTATGGTTGCACCCGTAATTGCACGCAAGTTGGGGGAGTGTGATGCAATCTTGGAGGCGAGGTCGGTGCCAGATCTGAGGCAAGGTCCGAGGAAAGCTTGGCGCGAGCTCGGAGGTACTTGGTAAAAGACAAAAAGGGTGCGACACCAAGACTTCCCGGGAGGTCACCCATCCCTGTACTACTCTGGCCCAAGCATGCTTACTACAGAGTTTTGATGGGATCCGGTGCACAAACGCTGGTATGATCTCACCTGTTATGAGTTGTTTGTCATGTTGTCCTTATGGGAGGTGGGTGTAAGCCACCGCGACCATCCACGTAGCCACGGAAGAAGATTGGGTTTCTAAGGGGTTTTCAAGACTGGATTTGTGTAAGTCTAAGGTACAAGTTCTCTCTATGGTCGTGCCGAACTCCGAGAAAGAGGTTAAGGATGGTGTTTCCTCTACATGGTTCTTTCTTGAACCTACTCTTTGTGCAGAACTGAAGATTTAATTCCCCTCTCAAGCTTTGGTTTCCATTCGTAGATGTTAGGAACCCGTGTTCCTACCCTTCTGTTTGCTTCATAGCAGATCAGTTACTTTGAATTTATGTGCTTTGTAAGTCATCCCTTCGGCATATTTTAACATTCCCACGTGTGCGGGAAGCAGTAGTTTCTTCAATAGGAATCAGTATATAAGAAGGTGTTGAGGCTCAGTGAAGCATCCACGAATATATTGTGTTGCGCTTGCTCAAAGGAGGTCGCCCCCTCGAAGAGGCCTGTGATTTAATATCATTTCGAGTTCTTTTGTTTTAGCGACTTATTGCAAGTTGTTTCCATTTCTAGTTGCATTACTGTGATTGGTGAAATAGTGTTCAAGTGTCTCCACGTCTGGTACCAAAGCAATTTCCACAGCCAATTTTTTGTTCTTCTCTCTTCAGATAATCGCGGCTATCTAATTCTGCACATCGCGTGCTCTCACCTCGCCCAACCGAGATCTTGGTGATCAGAAAGTGTTCCCGATCTTGTTGCATTCTATTCTGCAGATCTGGGTAGAAGTTGTGGGTTGTGCCATTCCCAGCAACTTTGCATTCCGTTCGCATTCTGTTATCGTGCCAGCTGATTTCGGGTAGAAACCAGATGATCATTTTACAGGGAAATAACAAAGATTGCAGACATCTAGCGCCAGAAGAAGGAAAATCAGAAGCACTCCTAAACTTGGCACGGGCATTAGCTAGAGCTAGGCAACCATGAAAGTTGCAGGCGGTTGTCCCCATCTCTAAACTAGAAGATTCAGAAATCATCCATCATCGTTTTCTCGCGACCTTTCCTCCTTGTTCTGCATGTAGGATCTTCGGTGGGTGCTTGACAATGCTGCTGTTCACGGATGCGGCCACGGTTTAAAAATCATAGGAAATTCCATATTTTAGCCGTATCTTTCGTACACTAGTTTCATTTTCCCTGAAACTTTCCCAGAACACCCGAAATCCCCGTCCCCGCGTTTCATGCGTTGAGGATCCGAGACCCGATTCCACTTCTATCACTCAGAAATTGCCATTTTCTATGTTTTAAGGGTTTGCTATGACCTCTTCATTTTTTACCCATTTGCCTTGAAATTCGCACACGTTCTTCCTCTCACTATTCCGCCAATTTTACCCTCAAGGAAACAATTTCCAGTTCTTATAGTTACAGCCCCCAAATTGCATTTTTCCTCCATTCAAGTTGCCTAGAAAGCGCCATAAACCCCGTTCAAGCCCATTATCCTCGTTTTCTTCATCTCAAATCCCAAATTGCCATTACTAAACGTGTTTTAGAAAGCGTTTTCCTATCCATTGCAAAATACTTTATAAAAAAAAACACTAAAAACTCCCAGCTATGGTTGTCACCTGTAATTGCACGCAATATGGGGGAGTGTGATGCAATCTTGGAGGCGAGGTCGGTGCCAGATCGGAGGCAAGGTCCGAGGAAAGCTCGGAGGTACTTGGTAAAAGCCAAAAAGGGTGTGACAATGGGACTTCTCGGGAGGTCACCCATCCCAGTACTACTCTAGCCCAAGCGTGCTTAACTGCGAAGTTCTGATGGGATCCGGTGCACAAACGCTGGCATGATCACACCCGTTATGAGTTGTTTATCATGTTGTCCTTATGGGAGGTGGGAGTAAGCCACCGCGACCAACCAAGTAGCCACGACAGAAGATTGGGTTTCTAAGGGGGTTGCAAGATGGGATTTGTGCAAGTCTAAGGTACAAGTTCTCTCTATGGCCGTGCCGAGCTCGGAGAAAGAGGTTAAGGATGGTCTTTCCTCTACATGGTTCTTTCTTAAACCTACTCTTTGTGCAGAACAGAAGATTTCCTTCCCCTCTCAAGCTTTGGTTTCCATTCGTAGATGTTAGGAACCCGTGTTCCTACCCTTCTATTTGCTTCATAGCAGATTAGTTACTTTGGACGCAGGTGCTTTTTAAGTCGTCCCTTCGGCATATTTTAACAATCACACGTGTGCAGGAAGCAGTAGTTTCTTCAATAGGAATCAGTATATAAAAAGGTGTTGAGGCTCAGTGAAGCATCCACGAATATATTGTGTTGCGCTTGCTCAAAGGAGGTTGCCCCCTTAAAGAGGCCTATGATTTAATATCATTTCGAGTTCTTTTGTTTTAGCGACTTGTTGCAAGTTGTTTCCATTTCTAGTTGCATTGCTGTGATTGGTGAAATAGTGTTGCAGGGTCTCCACGTCTGGTACCAAAGCAATTTCCACGGCCAATTTTTTGTTCTTCTCTCTTCAGATACTCGCGGCGATCCAATTTTGCACATCGCATGCTCTCACCTCGCCCAACCAAGATCTTGGTGATCAGAAAGTGGTCCAGATCTTGTTGCATTCTATTCTGTAGATCTGGGCAGATGTTGTCGGTTGTGCCGTTTCCAGCAACTTTGCATTTCGTTCACATTTTGTTACCATGCCAGCCAATTTCAGGTAGAAACCATATGACCGTTTTACAGGGAAATAACAAAGATTGCAGACATCTAGCGCCAGAAGAAGGAAAATAACAAGCACTCCTAAAATTGACACGGGCATTAGCTAGAGCCAAGCAACCTTGAAAGTTCCAGGCAGTTGTCCCCATCTCCAAACCAGAAGCTTCAGAAATCATCCTTCATTGTTTGCTCGCGACCTTTCCTCCTTGTTCTACGTGTAGGATCTTCGGTGGGTGCTTGACAATGCCCCTGTTCACGAATGCGGCCAGGGTTTAAAAATCACACGAGGTATAGGAAATTCAGTATTTTAGCCATATCTTTCGTACGCTAGTTCCATTTTCCCTAAAACTTTCCTGAAACACCTGAAATCCCCGTCCCCGCGTTTCATGCATTGAGGATCCGAGACCCGATTCCACTTCTATCACTCAAAAATCATCATTTTCTATGTTTTAAGGGTTTGCTATGACCTCTTCGTTTTTTACCCGTTTGCCCCGAAATTCACACACGTTCTTCCTCTCACTATTCCGCCCCTTTTACCCTCAAGGAAACAATTTCCAGTTCTTATCATTACCGCCCCCAAATTACATTTTTCCTCCATTCAAGTTGCCTAAAAAGCACCAAAAACCCCGTTCAAGTCCATTACCCTCGTTTTCTTCATCTCAAATCCCAAATTGCCATTACTAAATGTGTTTTAGAAAGCGTTTTCCTATCCAATGCAAAAGAATTAAAAAAAAAAAACACTAAAAACTCCCGGCTATGGTTGTCACCCGTAATTGCACGTAAATTGGGGGAGTGTGATGCGATCTTGGAGGCGAGGTCGGCGCCAAATCATAGGCAAGCTCCGAGGAAAGCTCGGCGCAAGCTCAGAGGTACTTGGTAAAAGCCAAAAAGGGTGTGACACCAGGACTTCCCGAGAGGTCACATATCCTAGTACTAATCTGGCCCAAGCGCGCTTAACTACGAAGTTCTGATAGGATCCAATGCACAAACGCTAGTATGATCACACCCGTTATGAGTTGTTTGTCATGTTTTCCTTGTGGGAAATGGGTGTAAGCCACCGCGACCATCCATGTAGCAATGAAAGAAGATTGGGTTTCTAAGGGGTTTTCAAGACGGGATTTGTGCAAGTCTAAGGTACAAGTTCTCTCTATGGTTGTGCCGAGCTCCGAGAAAGAGGTTAAGGATGGTGTTTCCTCTACATGGTTCTTTCTTAAACCTACTTTTTGTGCAGAACAGAAGATTTCCTTCCCCTCTCAAGCTTTGGTTTCCATTCGTAGATGTTAGGAACCCGTGTTCCCACCCTTCTGTTTGCTTCATAACAGATTAGTTACTTTGGACGCATCTACTTTTTAAGTCATCCCTTCAGCATATTTTAACAATCCCACGTGTGCGGGAAGCAATAGTTTCTTCAATAGGAATTAGTATATAAGAAGGTGTTGAGGCTCAGTGAAGCATCAACGAATATATTGTGTTGCACGTGCTCAAAGGAGGCTGCCCCCTCGAAGAGGCCTGTGATTTAATATCATTTCAGGTTCTTTTGTTTTAGCGACTTGTTGCAAGTTGTTTCCATTTCTAGTTGCATTATTGTGATTGGTGAAATAGTGTTGCAGGGTCTCCACGTCTGGTACCAAAGCAATTTCCACAGCCAATTTTTTTTCTTCTCCCTTCAGATACTCGCGACGATCCAATTCTACACATCGCATGCTCTCACCTCGCCCAACTGGGATCTTGGTGATCAGAAAGTGGTCCAAATCTTGTTGCATTATGTTCTGCAGATCTGGGCAGAAGTTGTGGGCTGTGCTGTTTCCAAAAACTTTGCATTCTATTTGCATTCTGTTACCATGCCAGCGAATTTCGGGTAGAAACTAGATGACCGTTCTACAGGGAAATAAAAAAGATTACAGACATCCAGCGCCGGAAGAAGGAAAATCACAAGCACTCCTAAACTTGGCACGGGCATTAGCTAGAGCTAGGCAACCTTTAAAGTTGCAGGCAGTTGTCCCCATCTCCAAACTAGAAGCTTCAGAAATCATCCTTCATTGTTTGCTCGCGACCTTTCCTCCTTGTTCTATGTGTAGGATCTTCAGAGGGTGCTTGACAATGCCCCTGTTCACGGATGCGGCCAGGGTTTAAAAATCATAGGAAATTTAGTATTTTAGCGATATCTTTCATACACTAGTTCCGTTTTCCCTGAAACTTTCCCGGAACACCCGAAATCCCCGTCGCCGCATTTCATGCATTGAGGATCCAAGACCCGATTCCGCTTCTATCACTCAAAAATCGCTATTTTCTATGTTTTAAGAGTTTGCTATGACCTCTTCGTTTTTTACCTGTTTGCCCCGAAATTCACACACGTTCTTCCTCTCACTATTCTGCCCATTTAACCCTCAAGGAAACAATTTCCAGTTCTTATCATTATAGCCCCCAAATTGCATTTTTCCTCCATTCAAGTTGCTTAGAAAGACCCAAAAACCCCGTTCAAGTCTATTATCCTCATTTTCTTCATCTCAAATCCCAAATTGCCATTACTAAATGTGTTTTAGAAAGTGTTTTTCTATCCATTGCAAAAGAATTTTAAAAAAAGAAACTAAAAACCCCTGGCTATGGTTGTCACCCATAATTGCACACAAGTTGGGGGAGTGTGATGCGATCTTGAAGGCGAGGTCGGCGCCAGATCAGAGGCAAGGTCCGAGAAAAGTTCGGTGCGAGCTCGGAGGTACTTAGTAAAAGCCAAAAAGGGTACGACACCGGGAGGTCACCCATCCCAGTACTACTCTATCCTAGGCGCACTTAACTGCAAAGTTCTGATGGGATCCGGTGCACAAATGCTGGTATGATCACACCTGTTATGAGTTATTTGTTATACTATCCTTGTGGGATATGGGTGTAAGCCACCACGACCATCCACATAGCCATGGCAGAAGATTGGGTTTCTAAGGGGGTTTCAAGATGGGATTTGTGCAAGTCTAAGGTACAAGTTCTCTCTATAGTTGTGTCGAGCTCCGAGAAAGAGGTTAAGGATGGTGTTTCCTCTACATGGTTCTTTCTTAAACCTACTCTGTGTAGAACAGAAGATTTCCTTCCCCTCTAGAGCTTTGGTTTCCATTTGTAGATGTTAGGAACCCGTGTTCCTACACTTTTGTTTGCTTCATAGGAGATTAGTTACTTTGGACACATGTGCTTTGTAAGTCATCCCTTCGGCAGATTTTAACAATCCTACGTGTGCAGGAAGCAGTAGTTTCTTCAATAGGAATCAGTATATAAGAAGGTGTTGAGGCTCAGTGAAGCATCCACGAATATATTGTGTTGCGATTGCTCAATGCAGGTTGCCCCCTCAAAGAGGCCTGCGATTTAATATCATTTCGAGTTCTTTTGTTTTAGCGACTTGTTGCAAGTTGTTTCCATTTCTAGTTCCATTACTGTGATTGGTGAAATAGTGTTGCAGGGTCTCCACGTCTGGTACCAAAGCAATTTCCATGGCCAATTTTTTTCTTCTCTCTTCAGAAACTCGTGGCGATCCAATTATTTACATCGCATGCTCTCACCTCGCCTAACCGAGATCTTGGTGATCAAAAAGTGGTCCAGATCTTGTTGCATTCTATTGTGCAGATCTGGGAAAAAGTTGTGGGTTGTGTTGTTTCCAGCAACTTTGCATTCTGTTCGCATTTTGTTACCGTGCCAGCTGATTTCGGGTAGAAACCAGATGACTATTCTACAGGGGAAAAAAAAAGATTGCAGACATCCAACGCCAGAAGAAGGAAAATCACAAGCACTCCTAAACTTGGCACAGGCATTAGCTAGAGCCAGGAAACCTTGAAAGTTGCAGGTTGTTGTCCCCATCTCCAAACCAGAAGCTTCAGAAATCATCCTTCATCGTTTGCTCGCAACCTTTCCTCCTTGTTCTGCGTGTAGGATCTTTGGTGGGTGCTTGACAATGCCCCTTTTCACGGATGCAGCCAGGGTTTAAAAATCATAGGAAATTCAGTATTTTAGCCATATCTTTTGTACACTAGTTCCATTTCCCCTGAAACATTCCCAGAACACCCAAAATGCCCGTCCCCGCGTTTCATGCGTTGAGGATCCGAGACCCGATTCCACTTCTATCACTGAGAAATCACCATTTTCTATGTTTTAAGGGTTTGCTATGACCTCTTCACTTTTTAGCCGTTTGCCCCAAAATTTTCACATGTTCTTCCTATCACTATTCTGCCCCTTTTACCCTGAAGGAAACAATTTCTAGTTCTTATCGTTATAGCCCCCAAATTGCATTTTTCCTCCATTCAAGTTGCCTAGAAAGTGCCAAAAACCCCGTTCAAGCCCATTATCCTCATTTTCTTCATTTCAAATCCCAAATTGCCATTATTAAATGTGTTTTAGAAAGAGTTTTCCTATCCATTGCAAAAGAATTTAAAAAAAAACACTAAAAACCCCTGGCTATGGTAGTCACCCGTAATTACACGCAAGTTGGGGGAGTGTGATGAGATCTTGGTGGCGAGGTCGGCGCCAGATCGGAGGCAAGGTCCGAGGAAAGCTCGGAGGTACTTGGTAAAATCTAAAAAGGGTGCGACACTGGGAGTTCTGGGGAGGTCACCCATCCCAGTACTACTCTTTCCCAAGCGCACTTAACTACGGAGTTCTGATGGGATCCGGTACACAAACGCTGGTGTGATCACACCCGTTATGAGTTGTTTGTCATGCTGTCCTTGTGGGAGATGGGTGTAAGCCACCGCGACCATCCACGTAGCCATGGCAGAAGATTTGGTTTCTAAGGGGGTTTCAAGATGGGATTTGTGCAAGTCTAAGGTACAAGTTCTCTCTGTGGTCGTGCCGAGCTCCGAGAAAGAGGTTAAGGATGGTGTTTCCTCTACATGGTTCTTTCTTAAACCTACTCTTTGTGCAGAACACAAGATTTCCTTCCCCTACCAAGATTTGGTTTCCATTCGTAGATGTTAGGAACCCGTGCTCCTACCCTTCTGTTTGCTTCATAGCATATCAGTTACTTTGGACGCATGTGCTTTGTGAGTCGCCCCTTCGGCATATTTTAACAATCCCACGTGTGCGGGAAGCAGTAGTTTCTTCAGTAGGAATCAGTATATAAGAAGGTGTTGAGGCTCAGTGAAGCATCCACGAATATATTGTGTTGTGCTTGCTCAAAGGAGGTTTCCCCCTCGAAGAGGCTTGCGATTTAATATCATTTCAAGTTCTTTTGTTTTAGGGACTTGATGCAAGTTGTTTCCATTTCTAGTTGAATTACTGTGATTGATGAAATAGTGTTGCAGGGTCTCCACGTCTGGTACAAAAGCAATTTCCACGGCCAATTTTTTTTTCTTCACTCTTTACATACTCGCGGCGATCCAATTCTACACATCGCATGCTCTCACCTCGCCCAATAGGGATCTTGGTGATCAGAAAGTGGTCCAGATCTTGTTGCATTCTGTTCTGCAGATCTGGGCAGAAGTTGTGAGTTGTGCCGTTTCCAGCAACTTTGCATTCTGTTCGCATTCTATTACCGTGCTAGCCGATTTCGGGTAGAAACCAAATGACCGTTCTACAGGGAAATAATAAATATTGTAGACATCCAGCGCCAGAAGAAGGAAAATCACAAGCACTCCTAAACTTGGCATGAGCATTAGCTAGAGCCAGGCAACCTTGAAAGTTGCAGGCGGTTGTCCCCATCTCCTAACCAGAAGTTTCAGAAATGATCCTTCATCGTTTACTCGCGACCTTTCCTCCTTGTTCTACGTGTAGGATCTTCGGTGGGTGCTTGACAATGCCCTTGTTCACGAATGCAGTCAGGGTTTAAAAATCATAGGAAATTCAGTATTTTAGCGATATCTTTCGTACACTAGTTCCATTTTCCCTGAAACTTTCCCGGAACACCCAAAATCTCCATCCCCACGTTTCATGCATTGAGGATCGGAGACCCGATTCCACTTCTATCACTTAGAAATCACCATTTTCTATGTTTTAAGGGTTTGCTATTAGCTCTTCATTTTTTACCCATTTGCCCCGAAATTCGCACACTTTCTTCCTCTCACTATTCCGCCCCTTTTACCCTGAAGGAAACAATTTCTAGTTCTTATTGTTACAGCCCCCAAATTGCATTTTTCCTCCATTCAAGTTGCCTAAAAAGTGCCAAAAACCTAGTTGAAGTCCATTATCCTTGTTTTCTTCATCTCAAATCCCAAATTGCCATTTTTAAACGTGTTTTAGAAAGCGTTTTTGTATCCATTGCAATAGAATTTTAAAAAAAACACTAAAAACCCTCGGCTATGGTTGTCACCCGTAATTGCACGGAAGTTGCGGGAGTGTGATGCGATCTTGGAGGCGAGGTTGGCGCCAGATCGGAGGCAAGGTCAGAGGAAAGCTCGGTGAGAGCTCGGAGGTACTTGGTAAAAGCCAAAAAGGGTGTTAAACTGGGACTTCCCAGGAGGTCACCTATCCCAGTACTACTCTGGCCCAAGCGCACTTAACTGCGAAGTTCTGATGGGATCTGGTGCACAAATGCTGGTATAATCACACCCGTTATGAGTTGTTTGTCATGTTGTCCTTATGGGAGATGGGTGTAAGCCACCGCGACCATCCACGTAGCCACGACAGAAGATTGGCTTTCTAAGGAGGTTTCAAGATGGTATTTGTGCAAATCTAAGGTACAAGATCTCTCTATGGTCGTGCCGAGCTCCGAGAAAGAGGTTAAGGATGGTGTTTCCTCTATATGGTTCTTTCTTAAACCTACTCTTTGTGCAGAACAGAAGATTTCCTTCCCCTCTCAAGCTTTTGTTTCCATTCGTAGATGTTAGGAACTCGTGTTCCTACCCTTCTGTTTGCTTCATAGCAGATTAGTTACTTTTGACGCATGTGCTTTGTAAGTCATCCCTTCGGCATATTTTAACAATCCCACATGTACGGGAAGCAGTAGTTTCTCCAATAGGAATCAGTATATAAGAAGGTGTTGAGGCTCAGTGAAGCATCCACGAATATATTGTGTTGCGCTTGCTCAAAGGAGGTTGCCCCCTTGAAGAGGCCTGCGATTTAATATCATTTCGAGTTCTTTTGTTTTAACGACTTGTTGCAAGTTGTTTCCATTTCTAGTTGCATTACTGTGATTGGTGAAATAGTGTTGCAGGGTCTCCACGTCTGGTACCAAAGCAATTTCCATGGTCAATTTTTTTTCTTCTCTCTTCAGATACTCGCGGCGATCCAATTCTGCACATCGCATGCTCTCACCTCGCCCAACCGGGATCTTGGTGATCAGAAAGTGGTCCAGATCTTGTTGCATTATGTTCTACAGATCTGGGCAGAAGTGGTGGGCTGTGTCGTTTCCAGCAATTTGCATTCTATTCGCATTCTGTTACCGTGCCAGCCGATTTCAGGTAGAAACCAGATGACCATTTTACAGGGAAATAACAAAGATTGTAGACATCTAGCGCCAGAAGAAGGAAAATCACAAGCACTCCTAAACTTGGCACAGGGATTAGCTAGAGCCAGGCAACCTTGAAAGTTGTAGGTGGTTGTCCCCATCTCCAAACCAGAAGCTTCAGAAATCATCCTTCATCCTTTGCTCGCAACCTTTCCTCCTTGTTCTACGTGTAGGATCTTTGGTGGGTGCTTGACAATGCCCCTATTCACAGATGCGGCCAGGGTTTAAAAATCATAGGAAATTTAGTATTTTAGCCATATCTTTCATTCACTAGTTCCGTTTTCCCTTAAACATTCCCGGAACACCTGAAATCGTCGTCCCGGTGTTTCATGCGTCGAGGATCCGAGACCCGATTCCGCTTCTATCACTCTAAAATCACCATTTTCTATGTTTTAAGGGTTTGCTATGACCTCTTCATTTTTTACCTGTTTGCCCCGAAATTCACACACGTTCTTCCTCTTACTATTCCGCACCTTTTACCCTCAAGGAAACAATTTCCAGTTCTTATCTTTACAGCCCCCAAATTACATTTTTCCTCCATTCAAGTTTCCTAGAAAGCACCAAAAACCCCATTCAAGTCCATTATCCTCATTTTCTTCATCTCAAATCCCAAATTTCCATTACTAAATGTGTTTTAGAAAGCGTTTTCCCATCCATTGCAAAAGAATTTAAAAAAAAACACTAAAAACCCCCGACTATGGTTGTCACCCGTAATTGCACACAAGTTGAGGGAGTGTGATGCGATCTTGGAGGCGAGGTCCACGCCAGATCAGAGGCAAGGTCTGAGGAAAGCTCGGCACGAGCTTAGAGGTACTTGGTAAAATTAAAAAAGGGTGCGACACCCAGACTTCCCAGGAGGACACCCATCCCAGTATTACTCTGGCCCAAGCACACTTAACTGCGGAGTTCTGATGGGATTCGGTGCACAAATGTTGGTATGATCGCATCCATTATGAGTTGTTTTTCATGCTGTCCTTATGGGAGATGGGTGTAAACCACCGCAACCATCCACGTAGCCACAGTAGAAGATTGGGTTTCTAAGGGGGTTTCAAGATGGGATTTGTGCAAGTCTAAGGTACAAGTTCTCTCTATGGTCATGCCGAACTCCGAGAAAGAGGTTAAGGATGGTGTTTCCTCTACATGGTTCTTTCTTAAACCTACTCTTTATGTAGAACAGAAGATTTCCTTCCCCTCTCAAGCTTTGGTTTCCATTCGTAGATGTTATGAACCCGTGTTCCTACCCTTCTGTTTGCTTTATAGCAGATTAGTTACTTTGGACGCATGTGCTTTATAAGTCGTCACTTTGACATATTTTCACAATCCCACGTGTGCAGGAAGCAGTAGTTTCTTCAATAGGAATCAATATATAAGAAGGTAGTTTCTTTCGTATACTAGCTTCGTTTTCCCTTAAACTTTCCCGGAACACCCGAAATCCCCGACCCCGTGTTTCATGCATTGAGGATCCGAGACCCGATTCTGCTTCTATCACTCAGAAATCACCATTTTCTATGTTTTAAGGGTTTTTTATGACCTCTTTGTTTTTTACCCATTTGCCTCGAAATTCGCACATGTTCTTCCTATCACTATTCCACCCCTTTTTGCCTCAAGGAAACAATTTCCAGTTCTTATTGTTACAGCCCCCAAATTGCATTTTTCTCCATTTAAGTTGCCAAGAAAGTGCCAAAAACCCCGTTCAAGTCCATTATCCTCGTTTTCTTCATCTCAAATCTGAAATTGCCATTACTAAACGTGTTTTAGAAAGCATTTTTCTATCAATTGCAAAAGAATTAAAAAAAAACACTAAAAACCCCCTGTTAGTGTTGCAGGGTCTCCACGTCTGGTACCAGAGCAGTTTCGACAGCCAATTTTTTATCTTCTCTATTCAGATACTCGTGGCAATCTAATTCTACCCATCGCATGCTCTCACCTTGCCCAACCGAGATCCTGGTGATCAGAAAGTTGTCTAGACCTTGTTGCATTCTGTTCTACAGATCTAGGTAGAAGTTGTGGGTTGTGCCATTTCCATCAACATTGCACTCCGGTCGCATTCTGTTACCGTGCCAGTTGGTTTTGGGTAGAAACTAGATGACCGTTTTACAGGAAAAGAACAAAGATTGCAGACATCTAGCGTCGGAAGAAGGAAAATCACAAGCACTCCTAAACATGGTGCGGGCATTAGCTAGAGCCAGGCAACCTTGGGAGTTCCAAGCGGTTGTCCCCATCTCCAAACCAGAAGCTTTCGCGACTTGTTGCAAGTTGTCTCCATTTCTAGTTGCATTATTGTGATTGTTGAAATAGTGTTGCAGGGTCTCCACGTCTGGTATCGGAGAAGTTTCCATGGCCAATTTTTTATCTTCTCTCTTCATATACTCGTGACGATCCAATTCTGCACATCGCATGCTCTCACCTCACCCAACCGGGATCCTGGTGATCAGAGAGTGGTCTAGACCTTGTTGCATTCTGTTTTGCAGATCTGGGCAGAAGTTGTGGGCTATGCCATTTCCAGCAACGTTGCATTCCATTCACATTCTGTTACCGTGCCAGTTGGTTTTGGGTAGAAACCAGATGACCGTTTTACAAGAAAAGAACAATGATTGCAGACATACAGCGCCGGAAGAAGGAAAATCACAAGCACTCCTGAACTTGGCGCGGGCATTAGCTAGAGCCAGGAAACCTTGGGAGTTCCAGGTGGTTGTCCCCATCTCCAAACCAGAAGCTTTAGAAACCATCCTTCATCATTTTCTAGCAACCCTTCTTCTTTGTTCTACGCGTAGGATCTTCAGTGGGTGCTTGACAATACCCCAGTTCACGGATGTGGTCGAGGTTTAAAAATCACACGAGTCATTGGAAATTCAGTATTTTGGCCATATCTTTTGTACACTAGTTCCGTTTTCCCTTAAACTTTCCCGGAACACCCGAAATCCCCATCCCCGTGTTTCATGTGTTGAGGATCTGAGACCCGATTCCACTTCTATCACCCAGAAATCGCCATTTTCGATGTTTTAAGGGTTTTCTATGACCTCTTCGTTTTTTGTCGTTTGCCCCGAAATTCACACGCGTTCTTCCTTTCACTATTCCATCCCTTTTTGCCTCAAGGAAACGGTCTCCAGTTCTTATCGTTACAGCCCCCAAATTGCTTTTTTCCTCCATTTTCTTGATCTCAAATCCCAAATTGCCATTACTGAACGTGTTTTACAGAACGTTTTCATATCCATTGCAAAAGAATGAAAAAAATAGTAAATGCCCCCGGTTACAGTTATCACCCGTAATTGCACGCAAGTTGGGGGAGTGTGATGCGATCTTAGAGGCGAGGCCGGCGCCAGATCGAAGGCAAGCATGGAGGTACTCGGTAAAAGCCAAAAAGGGTGCGACACCAGGACTTCCCAGGAGGTCACCCATCCCTGTACTGCTCTTGCCCAAGCGCGCTTAACTACAGAGTTTTGATGGGATCCAGTGCAAAAATGCTGGTATGATCGCACCCGTTATGAGTTGTTTGCCATGCTGGCCTTTTGGGAGATGGGTGTAAGCCACCGCTACCATCCACATAGCCACGAAAGAAGATTGGGTTTCTAAGGGGGGTTCAAGACGGGATTTGTGCAAGTCTAAGGTACAAGTTCTCTCTATGCTTGTGCCGAGCTCCGAGAAAGAGGTTAAGGACGGTGTTTCCTCTACACGGTTCTTTCTTAAACCCGCTCTTTGTGCAGAAAAGAAGATTTTCTTCTCCTCTCAAGGTTTGGTTTCCATTCATAGATGTTAGGAACCCATGTTCCTATCCTTCTGTTTGGACGCATGTGCTTTGTAAGTCATCCCTTCGGCATATTTTAACAATCCCACGTGTGCGGGAAGCAGTAGTTTCTTCAATATGAATTAGTATATAAGAAGGTGTTGAGGCTCAATGAAGCATCCACGAATATATTGTATTATGCTTGCTCAAAGGAGGTTGCCCCCTCGAAGAGGCCTACGATTTAATATCATTTCGAGTTCTTTTGCTTTAGCGACTTGTTACAAGCTGTCTCCATTTCTAGTTGCATTATTGTGATTGTTGAAATAGTGTTGCAGGGTCTCTACGTCTTGTACCAGAGTAGTTTCCACGGCCAATTTTTTATCTTCTCTCTTCAGATACTCATGGCGATCCAATTCTGCCCATCGCATGCTCTCACCTCGCCCAACCGGGATCCTGGTGATCAGAGAGTGGTCCAGACCTTGTTGCATTATGTTCTACAGATCTGTGCAGAAGTTGTGGGATGTGCCATTTCTAGCAATGTTGAATTCCGTTCGCATTCTGTTACTTTTCCAGTCGGTTTTGGGTAGAAACCAGATGACCATTTTATAGGAAAAGAACAAAGATTGCAGACATCCAGCGCCGGAAGAAGGAAAATCACAAGCACTCAGAAACCATGGGAGTTCTAGGCGGCTATCCCCATCTCCAAACCGGAAGCTTCAGAAACCATCCTTCATCGTTTGCTCGCGACCCTTCTTCTTTGTTCTGCGCGTAGGATCTTCGGTTGGTGCTTGACAATGCCCCTGTTCATGGATGTGGTTGGGGTTTAAAAATCACGTCATTGGAAATTTAGTATTTTGGCCATATCTTTTGTACACTAGTTCCGTTTTCCCTTAAACTTTCCCAGAACACCCGAAATCCATGTCCCCGCGTTTCATGCGTTGAGGATCCGAGACCCGATTCCACTTCTATCACTCAGAAATTTCCATTTTCTATGTTTTAAGGGTTTGCTATGACTCTTCATTTTTTACCCGTTTGCCTTGAAATTCACACATGTTCTTCCTTTCACTATTTCGCCCCTTTTTGCGTCAAGGAAAAGGTCTCCAGTTCTTATCGTTACAGCCCCCAAATTGAATTTTTCCTCCATTCAAGTTGCCTAAAAAGTGCCAAAAACCCCGTTTGAGTCCAGTATCCCCGTTTTCTTGATCTCAAATCCCAAATTGCCATTACTGAACGTGTTTTAGAGAGTGTTTTCCTATCCATTGCAAAAGAATGAAAAAACCAGTAAAAGTCCCCAGTTATGGCTGTCACCCGTAATTGCACGCAAGTTGGGGTTGTGTGATGGGATCTTGGAGGCGATGCCGGCACCAGATCGGAGGCAAGGTCGGAGGTATTCAGTAAAAGTCAAAAAGGGTGCGACACTGGGACTTCCCGGAGGTCACCCATCCCAATACTACTCTGGCCCAAACGCGCTTAACTGCGGAGTTCTGATGGGATCCGGTGCACAAATGTTGGTACGATCACACCCGTTATGAGTTGTTCGTCATGCTAGCCTTTTGGGAGATGGGTGTAAGCCACTGCAACCATCCACATAACCACGACAGAAGATTGGGTTTCTAAGTGGGTTTCAAGACAGGATTTGTGCAAGTCTAAGGTACAAGTTCTCTCTATGGTAGCGCCAAGCTCCGAGAAAGAGGTTAAGGACGGTGTTTCCTCTACACGGTTCTTTCTTAAACCCGCTCTTTGTGCAGAACAAAATATTTTCTTCTCCTCTCAAGGTTTGGCTTCCATTCGTAGATGTTAGGAACCCGTGTTCCTACCATTCTATTACCTTCATAGCAAATTAGTCACTTTGGATGCATGTGCTTTGTAAGTCGTCCCTTCGGCATATTTTATCAATCCCACGCGTGTGGGAAGCAGTAGCTTCTTCAACAGGAATTAGTATATAAGAAGGTGTTGAGGCTCAATGAAGCATCCACGAATATATTGTATTGCGCTTGCTCAAAGGAGGTTGCCCCCTCGAAGAGGCCTGCGATTTAATATCATTTCGAGTTCTTTTGCTTTAGCGACTTGTTGCAAGCTGTCTCCATTTCTAGTTGTATTATTGTGATTTTTGAAATAGTGTTGTAGGGTCTCCACGTCTGGTATCGGAGCAGTTTCCACAGCCAATTTTTTAACTTCTCTCTTCAGATACTTGCGGCGATCCAATTCTGCCCATTGCATGCTCTCACCTCGCCCAACCGGGATCCTGGTGATCAGAGAGTGGTCCAAACCTTGTTGCATTATGTTCTGCAATCTGGGCAAAAGTTGTGGGATGTGTCGTTTCCAGCAACGTTGCATTCCGTTCGCATTCTGTTACTGTGCCAGTCGGTTTCGGGTAGAAACCAGATGACCATTTTACAGGAAAAGAACAAATATTGCAGACATCCATCATTGGAAGAAGGAAAATCACAAGCACTCTTAAACTTTGCGCGGGCATTAGCTGGAGCCAGGCAACCGTGGGAGTTCCAGGCGGCTATCCCAATCTCCAAACCAGAAGCTTCAGAAACCATCCTTCATCGTTTGCTCACGACCCTTCTTCTTTGTTCTGCGCATAGGATCTTCGGTGGGTGCTTGACAATGCCCCTATTCATGGATGTGGTTGGGGTTTAAAAATCACGTAATTGGAAATTTAGTATTTTGGCCATATCTTTCTTACACTAGTTTCGTTTTCCCTTAAACTTTCCTGGAACACCCGAAATCCCTGTGCCCGCATTTCATGCGTTGAGGATCCGAGACCCGATTCCACTTCTATCACTCAGAAATCACCATTTTATATGTTTTAAGGGTTTGTTATGACCTCTTCATTTTTTACCCGTTTGCCCCGAAATTCGCACATGTTCTTCCTTTCACTATTCTACCCCTTTTTGCCTCAAGGAAACGGTCTCTAGTTCTTATCGTTATAGCCCCCAAATTGCATTTTTCCTCCATTCAAGTTGCTTAGAAAGCGCCAAAAACCCAGTTCGAGTCCAGTATCCCCATTTTCTTGATCTCAAATCTCAAATTACCATTACTGAACGTGTTTTAGAGAGCGTTTTCCTATCCATTGCAAAAGAATGAAAAAAACATTAAAAGCCCCCGGTTATGGCTGTCACCCGTAATTGCACGCAAGTTGGGGGAGTGTGATGGGATCTTGGAGGTGAGGCCGGCACCAGATCAGAGGCAAGCTCGGAGGTACTCGGTAAAAGCCAAAAAGGGTGCGACACCGGGACTTCCCGGGAGGTCACCCATCCTAATACTACTTTGGCCCAAGTGCGCTTAACTGCGGAGTTCTGATGGGATCCGGTGCACAAACGCTGGTATGATCGCACCCGTTATGAGTTATTCGTCATGCTGGCCTTTTGGGAGATGGGTGTAAGCGACCGCAACCATCCACATAGCCACGGCAGAAGAATGGGTTTCTAAGGGGGTTTTAAGAGGATTTGTGCACGTCTGAAGTACAAGTTCTCTCTATGGTCACGCCGAGCTCCGAGAAAGAGGTTAAGGACGTTGTTTCCTCTACACGGTTCTTTCTTAAACCCGCTCTTTGTGCAGAACAGAAGATTTTCTTCTCCTCTCAAGGTTTGGCTTCCATTCGTAGATGTTAGGAACACGTGTTCCTACCCTTCTATTTCCTTCATAGCAGATTAGTTACTTTGGATGCGTGTGCTTTATAAGTCGTCCCTTCGGCATATTTTATCAATCCCACGCGTGTGGGAAGCAATAGCTTCTTCAACAGGAATTAGTATATAAGAAGGTGTTGAGGCTCAATGAAGCATCCAAAAATATATTGTATTGCGCTTGCTCAAAGGAGGTTTCCCCCTCGAAGAGGCCTGCGATTTAATATCATTTCGAGTTCTTTTGCTTTAGCAACTTGTTGCAAGCTGTCTCCATTTCTAGTTGCATTATTGTGATTGTTGAAATAGTGTTGCAGGGTCTCCATGTCTGGTACCGGAGCTCTTTCCATGGCCAATTTTTTATCTTCTCTCTTCAGATACTCACAACAATCCAATTCTGCCCATCGCATGCTCTCACCTCGCCCAACCGGGATCCTGGTGAACAAAGAGTGGTCCAGACCTTGTTGCATTATGTTCTGCAGATCTGGGTAGAAGTTGTGGGTTGTGCCGTTTCCAGCAACGTTGCATTACGTTTGCATTCTGTTACCGTGCTAGTCGGTTTCGGGTAGAAACCATATGACCGTTTTACAGGAAAAGAACAAAGATTGCAGGCATCCAGCGCCTAAAGAAGGAAAATCACAAGCACTCCTAAACTTGGCGCGAGCATTAGCTGGAGCCAGGGAACCTTGGGAGTTCCAGGCGGCTGTCCCGATCTCCAAACCAGAAGCTTCAGAAACCATCCTTCATCGTTTTCTTGCGACCCTTCTTCTTTGTTCTACACGTAGGATCTTCGGTGGGTGCTTGACAATGCCCCTGTTAACGGATGCGGTCGGGGTTTAAAAATCGCACGTCATTGGAAATTTAGTATTTTGGCCATATCTTTCATACACTAGTTCCGTTTTTCCTGAAACTTTCCCAGAACACCCGAAATCCCCGTCCCCGCGTTTCATGCTTTGAGGATCCGAGACCCAATTCCACTTCTATCACTCATAAATCGCCAATTTCTATGTTTTAAGGGTTTGTTATGACCTCTTCGTTTTTTGCCCATTTGCCCCGAAATTCGCACACATTCTTCCTTTCACTATTCCACCCCTTTTTTCCTCAAGGAAACGGTCTCCAGTTCTTATCGTTATAGCCCCCAAATTACATTTTTCCTCCATTCTAGTTGCCTAGAAAGTGTCAAAACCCCCTTCAAGTCCAGCATCCCCATTTCCTTGATCTCAAATCCCAAATTGCCATTACTGAACGTGTTTTAGAGAGCGTTTTCCTATCCATTGCAAAAGAATGAAAAAAAAAGTAAAATCCACTGGTTATGGTTGTCACCCATAATTGCACGCAAGTTGGGGGAGTGTGATGGGATCTTGGAGGCAAGGCTGGCGCCAGATCGGAGGTAAGCTCGGAGGTACTCGGTAAAAGCTAAAATGGGCGTGACACAAGGAATTCCCAGGAGGTCACCCATCCCAATACTACTCTGGCCCAAGCGTGCTTAACTACGGAGTTCTGATGGGATCCGGTCCACAAACGCTGGTATGATCGCACCCGTTATGAGTTGTTCATCATGCTGGCCTTTTGGGAGATGGGTGTAAGCGACCGCAACCATCCACATAGGCATGACAGAAGATTGGGTTTCTAAGGGGGTTTCAAGACGGGATTTGTGCAAGTCTAAGGTACAAGTTCTCTCTATGCTCGTGCCGAGCTCTGAGAAAGAGGTTAAGGATGGTGTTTCCTCTACGTGGTTCTTTCTTAAACCCACTCTTTTTGCAGAACAGAAGATTTTCTTCTCCTCTCAAGGTTTGGCTTCCATTCGTAGATGTTAGGAACCCGTGTTCCTACCCTTCTATTTCCTTCATAGCAGATTAGTTACTTTGGATGTGTGTGCTTTGTAAGTCGTCCCTTCGGCATATTTTAACAATCCCACGCGTGTGGGAAGCAGTAGCTTCTTCAACAGGAATTAGTATATAAGAAGGTGTTGAGGCTCAATGAAGCATCCACAAATATATTGTATTGTGCTTGCTCAAAGGAGGTTGCCCCCTTGAAGAGGCCTGCGATTTAATATCATTTCGAGTTCTTTTGCTTTAGCAACTTGTTGCAAGCTGTCTCCATTTCTAGTTGCATTATTGTGATTGTTGAAATAGTGTTGCACGGTCTCCACGTCTGTTACCGGAGAAGTTTCCACGGCCAATTTTTTATCTTCTCTCTTCAGATACTCACAGCGATCCAATTCTGCCCATCGCATGCTCTCACCTCACCCAACCAGGATCCTGGTGATTAGAGAGTGGTCCAGACCTTGTTGCATTATGTTATGTAGATCTGGGCAGAAGTTGTGGGTTGTGCCGTTTCCAGCAACGTTGCATTC
This sequence comes from Taxus chinensis, assembly GCA_019776745.2. Lineage (NCBI taxonomy): Eukaryota > Viridiplantae > Streptophyta > Pinopsida > Cupressales > Taxaceae > Taxus > Taxus chinensis. The sequence goes on from CM034155.1 coordinate 98,470,820, forward strand.
CGTTCGCATTCTGTTACCGTGCCAGTCGGTTTCAGGTAGAAACGATATGACCATTTTACAGGAAAAGAACAAAGATTGCAGACATCCAGCGCCTAAAGAAGGAAAATCACAAGCACTCCTAAACTTGGCGTGAGCATTAGTTGGAGCCAGGGAACCTTGGGAGTTCCAGGCGGCTGTCCCCATCTCCAAACTAGAAGCTTCATAAACCATCCTCCATCGTTTTCTCACGACCCTTATTCTTTGTTCTGCGCGTAGGATCTTCGGTGGGTGCTTGGTAATGCCCCTGTTCATGGATGCGGTCGGGATTTAAAAATCATACGTCATTGGAAATTTAGTATTTTGGCCATATCTTTCGTACACTAGTTCCATTTTTTCTGAAACTTTCCCAGAACACCCGAAATCCCCGTCCCTGCATTTCATGCGGTGAGGATCCGAGACCCGATTCCACTTCTATCACTCATAAATCGCCATTTTCTATGTTTTAAGGGTTTGCTATGACCTCTTCATTTTTTACCCGTTGCCTCGAAATTCGCACGCGTTCTTCCTTTCACTATTCCACCCCTTTTTGCCTCAAGGAAACGGTCTCCAGTTCTTATCGTTATAGCCCCCAAATTGCATTTTTCCTCCATTCTAGTTGCCTAGAAAGCGCCAAAAGCCCCGTTCAAGTCCAACATCCTCGTTTCCTTGATCTCAAATCCCAAATTGCCATTACTGAACGTGTTTTAGAGAGCGTTTTCCTATCCATTGCAAAAGAATGAAAAAAACAGTAAAAGCCCCCGGTTACGGTTGTCACCCGTAATTGCACACAAGTTGGGGGAGTGTGATGCAATCTTGGAGGCGAGGCCGACGCCAGATCAGAGGCAAGCTTGGAGGTACTCGGTAAAATCCAAAAAGGGTGTGACACCGGGACTTCCCAGGAGGTCACCCATCCCAGTACTACTCTGGCCCAAGCGCGCTTAACTGCGGAGTTATGATGGGATCCGATGCACAAACGCTGGTATGATCGCACCCGTTATGAGTTGTTCATCATGCTGGCCTTTTGGGAGATGGGTGTAAGCCACCGCAACCATCCACATAGCCACGACAGAAAATTGGGTTTCTAAGTGGGTTTCAAGACGGGATTTGTGCAAGTCTAAGGTGCAAGTTCTCTCTATGGTCACGCCAAGCTCTGAGAAAGAGGTTAAGGACGGTGTTTCCTCTACACGGTTCTTTCTTAAACCTGCTCTTTGTGCAGGACAGAAGATTTTCTTCTCCTCTCAAGGTTTGGCTTCCATTCATATATGTTAGGAACGCGTGTTCCTACCTGTCTATTTGCTTCATAGTATATTGGTTACTTTGGACGCGTGTGCTTTGTAAGTTGTCCCTTCGGCATATTTTATCAATCCCACGCTTGCGGGAAGAAGTAACTTCTTCAACAGGAATTAGTATATAAGAAGGTGTTGAGGCTCAATGAAGCATCCACAAATATATTGTATTGCGCTTGCTCAAAGGAGGTTGCCCCCTCGAAGAGGCCTGTGGTTTGATATCATTTCGAGTTCTTTTGCTTTAGCGACTTGTCGCAAGCTGTCTCCATTTCTAATTGAATTATTGTGATTGTTGAAATAGTGTTGCAGGGTCTCCACGTCTGTTACCAGAGCAGTTTCCATAGCCAATTTTGTATCTTCTCTCTTCAAATACTCGCGGCGATCTAATTCATCCCTTCACATGCTCTCACCTCACCCAACTGGGATCCTGGTGATTAGAAAGTGGTCCAGACCTTGTTGCATTCTGTTCTACAGATCTGGGCAGAAGTTGTGGGTTGTGTCGTTTCTAGCAACGTTGCATTCCGTTCGCATTATGTTATCGTGCCAGTCGGTTTCGGGTAGAAACCAGATGACCGTTTTACAGGAAAAGAACAAAGATTGCAGACATCCAGCGCTGGAAGAAGGAAAATCACAAGCCCTCCTAAACATGGCACAGGCATTAGCTGGAGCCAGGCAACCTTGGGAGTTCTAGGCGGTTGTCCCCATGTCCAAACCAGAAGCTTCAGAAACCATCCTTCATCGTTTGCTCACGACAATTATTCTTTGTTCTACGCGTAGGATCTTTGGTGGGTGCTTGACAATGCCCCTGTTCACGGATGCGGTCGGGGTTTAAAAATCACACGAGTCATTGGAAATTCAGTATTTTGGCCATATCTTTCATACACTAGTTCCGTTTTCCCTGAAACTTTCCCGGAACACCCAAAATCCCTGTCCCCGCATTTCATGCGTTGAGGATCCGAGACCCGATTCCACTTCTATCACTCAGAAGTCACCATTTTCTATGTTTAAAGGGTTTGCTATAAACTTCATTTTTTTCCTGTTTGCCCCAAAATTCGCACACGTACTACTCTGGCCCAAGCGTGCTTCACTGCGGAGTTCTGATGGGATCTGGTGCACCAACACTCGTATGATCGCACCCATTATGAGTTTTTTGTCATGTTGGCCTTCTGGGAGATGGGTGTAAGTCACCGCAACCATCCACATAGCCACGACAGAAGATTGGGTTTCTAAGGGGGTTTCAAGATGGGATTTATGCAAGTCTAAGGTACAAGTTCTCTCTATGCTCGTGCCAAGCTCCGAGAAAGAGGTTAAGGATGGTGTTTCCTCTATGTGGTTCTTTCTTAAACCCACCCTTTGTGCAGAACAGAATATTTTCTTCTCCTCTCAAGGTTTGGTTTCCATTCATAGATGTTAGGAACCCGTGTTCCTACCATTTTGTTTGCTTCATAGCAGATTAGTTGCCTTGGACGCATATGCTTTGTAAGTCATCCCTTCGGAATATTTTACCAATCCCACATGTGTGGGAAGTAGTAGTTTCTTCAATAGGAATTAGTATATAAGAAGGTGTTGAGGCTCAATGAAGCATCCACGAATATATTGTATTGCGCATGCTCAAAGGAGGTTGCCCCCTCGAAGAGGCCTGCGATTTAATATCATTTCGAGTCCTTTTGCTTCGGCGACTTGTTGTAAGTTGTTTCCATTTCTAGTTGCATTCTTGTGATTGGTGAAATAGTGTTGCAGGGTTTCCACGTCTGGTACCAAAGCAATTTCCACAGCCAATTTTTTTCTCTTCTCTCTTCAGATACTCACGGCGACCCAATTCTGCCCATCGCACTCTCTCACCTCACCCAACCGAGATCTTGGTGATCAGAAAGTGGTTTGGATCTTGATGCATTCTATTCTACAAATATGGGTAGAAGTTGTGGGTTGTGTTGTTTCCAGCAACTTTGCATGCCATTCGCATTCTGTTACTGTGCCGGTCAGTTTTGGGTAGAAACCAGATGACCGTTTTACAGGAAAAGAATAAAGATTACAGACATCCAACGCCAGAAGAAGGAAAATCACAAGCACTCCTAAACTTGGCACGTGCATTAGCTAGAGCTTGGGAACCTCGAAAGTTCTAGGTGGCTGTCTCCATCTCCAAACAAGAAGCTTCGGAAATCATCCTTCATCATTTGCTCGTGACCTTTCTTCTTTGTTCTGCATGTAGGATCTTTGGTGGGTGCTTGAATATGCTGCTGTCCATGGATGCGGTCAGGGTTTAAAAAACGCATGTCATAGGAAATTCAGTATTTTAGCCGTATCTTTCATATACTGGTTCCATTTTCCTTGAAACTTTCCCAGAACACCTGAAATCTGCGTCCCCGCGTTTCCTGCATTGAGGATCCGAGACTCGATTCCACTTCTATCACTCAGAAATCGCCATTTTATATGGTTTAAGGGTTTGCAATAGCCTCCTCGTTTTTTACCCGTTTGCCTCGAAATTCTCGCATGTTCTTCCTCTCACTATTCCGCCCCTTTTTGCCTCAAGGGAGCCATTTCCAGTTCTCATCATTGCAGCCCCCGAATTGAATTTTTCCTCCATTCAAGTTGCCTAGAAGGCACCAAAAACCCTGTTCAAGTCCGTTATCCTCGTTTTCTTCATCCGGAATCCAAGATTTCCATTACTAAACGTGTTTTAGAAAGCATTTTCCTATCCATTGCAAAAGAATTTTAAAAAAACACTAAAAACCCCTAGTTATGGTTGTCGCCCATAATTGCACGCAAGTTGGGGGAGTGTGATGCGGTCTTGGAGGCGAGGTCGGCAACGGATCGGAGGCAAGCTCCGAGGAAAGCTCAGCGCGAGCTCAGAGGTACTTGGCAAAATCCAAAAAGGGTACGACACCGGGACTTCCCGGGAGGTCACCCATCCCAGTACTACTCTAGCCCAAGTGCACTTAACTGTGGAGTTTTGATGGGATCCGGTGCACCAACGCTCATATGATCACACCCGTTATGAGTTGTTTGTCATGTTATCCTTATGGGAGATGGGTGTAACCCACCGCAACCATCCACATAGCCACGACAGAAGATTGGGTTTCTAAGGGGCTTTCAAGACGGGATTTGTGCAAGTCTAAGGTACAAGTTCTCTCTATGCTCGTGCCTAGCTCCGAGAAACAGGTTAAGGATGGTGTTTCCCCTATGTGGTTCTTTCTTAAACCCACTCTTTGTGCAGAACAAAAGATTTTCTTCTCCTCTCAAGGTTTGGTTTCCATTCGTAGATGTTAGGAACCCGTGTTCCTACCTTTCTGTTTTCTTCATAGCAGATTAGTTGCCTTGGACGCATATGCTTTGTAATTCTCCACTTCGGCATATTTTAACAATCCCACATGTGTGGGAAGCAGTAGTTTTTTTAATAGCAATTAGTATATAAGAAGGTGTTGAGGCTGAATTAAGCATCCACGAATATATTGTATTGCACTTGCTCAAAGGAGGTTGCCCCCTCGAAGAGGCCTGTGATTTAATATCATTTCGAGTCATTTTGCTTCGGCGACTTGTTGCAAGCTGTTTCCATTTCTAGTTGCATTCTTGTGATTGGTGAAATAGTGTTGCAGGGTCTCCATGTCTGGTACCAACGTAATTTCCAAGGATAATTTTTTTATTCTCTTCAGATACTTGCGGCGACCAATTCTACCCATCGCACTTTCTCACCTCGCCCAACCGGGATCTTGGTGATCAGAAAGGGGTCTAGATCTTGGTGCATTCTGTTCTGCAGATCTTGGCAGAAGTTGTGGGCTGTGCTGTTTACAACAACTTTGCATTCCGTTCACATTCTGTTACCATCTTGGTCGGTTTCGGGTAGAAACCAGATGACCGTTTTACAGGAAAAGAACAAATATTGCAGACATCTAGCGCAAGAACAAGGAAACTCACAAGCACTCCTAAACCTTGCACATGCATTAGCTAAAGCCAGGGAACCTCGAAAGTTCGAGGCGGCTGTCTCCATCTCCAAACCAGAAGCTTCGGAAATCATCCTTCATCATTCACTCGTGACCTTTCTTCTTTGTTCTGCGTGTAGGATCTTTGGCGTGTGCTTGACAATGCTCCTGTCCACAGATGCCATAGCTTTCATATACTGGTTCCGTTTTCCCTAAAACTTTTCCAGAACACCCGAAATCTGCGTCCCCATGTTTCATGCGTTGAGGATCCGAGACCCGATTCCACTTCTATCACTCAGAACTCGCCATTTTCTATGGTTTAAGGGTCTGCAATAGCCTCCTCGTTTTCTACCCGTTTGCCCCGAAATTCGCAAACGTTCTTCCTCTCACTATTCTGCCCCTTTTTTACTCAAGGGAGCAATTTCCAGTTCTCATCATTACAGCCCCCAAATTGCATTTTTCCTCCATTCAAGCTGCTTAGAAAGCACCAAAAACCCCGTTCAGGTCTGTTATCCTTGTTTTCTTCATCCCAAATCCAAGATTGCCATTACTAAACGTGTTTTACAAAGCGTTTTCCTATCCATTGCAAAAGATTAAAAAAAAACAATAAAAACCCCCGGTTATGGCTGTCGCCCGTAATTACACACAAGTTGGGGGAGTGCGATGCGGTCTTGGAGGCGAGGTCAGCGCCAGATCGGAGGTGAGCTCTGAGGAAAGCTCGGCGCAAACTCAGAGGTACTTGGAAAAAGCCAAAAAGGGTGCAACACCGGGACTTCCTAGGAAGTCACCCATCCCAGTACTACTCTAGTCCAAGCATGCTTAACTGCGGAGTTCTGATGGGATCCGGTGCACCAACGCTCATATGATCACACCCGTTATGAGTTGTTTGTCATGCTGTCCTTCTTGGAGATGGGTGTAAGCCACCGCAACCATCCACAGCCACGGCAGAAGATTGGGTTTCTAAGGGGGTTTCAAGACGGGATTTGTGCAAGTCTAAGGTACAAGTTCTCTCTATGCTTGTGCCGAGCTCTGAGAAAGAGGTTAAGGATGGTGTTTCCTCTTCGTGGTTCTTTCTTAAACCCACTCTTTGTGTAGAACAAAAGACTTTCTTCTCCTCTCAAGGTTTTGTTTCCATTCGTAGATGTTAGGAACCCGTGTTCCTACCCTTCTGTTTGCTTCATAGCAGATTAGTTGCCTTGGACACATATGCTTTGTAAGTCGTCCCTTCGACATATTTTAACAATCCCACGTGTGTGGGAAGCAGTAGTTTCTTCAATAGGAATTAGTATATAAGAAGGTGTTGAGGCTCAATGAAGCATCCATGAATATATTGTATTGCGCTTGCTCAAAGGAGGTTGCCCCCTCGAAGAGGCCTGCGATTTAATATCATTTCGAGTCCTTTTGCTTCGGTGACTTGTTGCAAGCTGTTTCCATTTCTAGTTGCATTCTTGTGATTAGTGAAAGAGTGTTGCAGGGTCTCCACGTCTGGTACCAAAGTAATTTCCAAGGTGAATTTTTTTCTCTTCTCTCTTCAGATACTCGCGGCGACCAATTTTGTACATCGCACTCTCTCACCTCACCCAACCGGGATCTTGGTGATGAGAAAGTGGTCTGGATCATGTTGCATTCTGTTCTACAGATCTGGGCAGAAGTTGTGGGCTGTGCCGTTTCCTGCAACTTTGCATTCTGTTCGCATTCTGTTACCGTGTCGGTCGGTTTCAGGTAGAAACTAGATGACCATTTTACAGGAAAAGAACAAAGATTGTAGACATCGAACGCCAGAAGAAGGAAAATTACAAGCACTCCTAAACCTTGCACGTGCATTAGCTAGAGCCAGGGAACCTCAAAAGTTCCAGGCGGTTATCTCCATCTCCAAACCAGAAGCTTCGGAAATCATCCTTCATCGTTCGCTCGCGACCTTTCTTCTTTGTTCTCCGTGTAGGATCTTCGGCAGGTGCTTGACAATGCTCCTGTCCACGGATGCGGCCAAAGTTTCAAAATCGCATGTCATAGGAAATTCGGTATTTTAGCCATATCTTTCGTATACTGGTTCCGTTTTCCCTGAAAATTTCCCGGAACACCCGAAATCCGCGTCCCCATGTTTCATGCGTTGAGGATCCGAGACCTGATTCCATTTATATCACTCAGAAATCACCATTTTCTATGGTTTAAGGGTTTGCAATAGCCTCCTCGTTTTCTACCTGTTTGCCCCGAAATTCAAGCACGTTCTTCCTCTCACTATTCCGCCCCTTTTTGCCTCAAGGGAGTAATTTCTAGTTTTCATCATTACAGCCCCCGAATTACATTTTTCTTCCATTCAAGCTGCCTAGAAAGCGCCAAAACCTCATTCAGGTCCGTTATCCTTGTTTTATTCATCCCAAATCCAAGATTTCCATTACTAAACGTGTTTAAGAAAGCGTTTTCCTATCCATTGCAAAAGAATTAAAAAAAAACATTAAAAACCCCCAATTATAGCTGTCGCCCGTAAGTGCAAGGAAGTTGGGGGAGTGCGATGTGGTCTTGGAGGCGAGGTCGGCGCCAGATCATAGGCAAGCTTTGAGCAAAGCTAAGCGTGAGCTCGAAGGTACTTGGCAAAAGCCAAAAAGGGCACGACACCGGGACTTCCCAGGAGGTCACCCATCCTAGTACTACTCTGGCCCAAGTGTGCTTAGCTACTGAATTCAAATGGGATCTGATGCACCAACGCTCGTATGATCACACCCATTATGAGTTATTTGTCATGCTGTCCTTATGGGACATGGGTGTAAGCCACCGCAACCATCCACATAGCCACGACAGAAGATTGGGTTTCTAAGGGGGTTTCAAGACAGGATTTGTGCAAGTCTAAGGTACAAGTTCTCTCTATGCTCATGCCAAGCTTCAAGAAAGAGGTTAAGGATGGTGTTTCCTCTACGTGGTTCTTTCTTAAACCCAATCTTTGTGCAGAACAGAATATTTTCTTCTCCTCTCAAGGTTTGGTTTCCATTCGTAGATGTTAGGAACCCGTGTTCCTACCTTCTGTTTGCTTCATAGTAGATTAGTTTCCTTGGACGGATATGCTTTGTAAGTCGTCCTGTCGGCATATTTTAACAATCCCACATGTGTGGGAAACAGTAGTTTCTTCAATAGGAATTAGTATATAAGAAGGTGTTGAGGCTTAATGAAGCATCCCCTAATATATTGTATTGCGCTCGCTTAAAGGAGGTTGCCTCCTCGAAGAGGCCTGCTGTTTAAGATACTTGTGGCCACCAATTCTGCCCATCGCACTCTCTCACCTCGCCCAACTGGGATCTTGGTGATCAGAAAATGGTTCGGATCTTGTTGCATTCTGTTCTGCAGATCTGGGCAGAAGTTGTGGGTTGTGCCATTTCCAACAACTTTGCATTCCGTTCGCATTCTGTTACCGCGACGGTCAGTTTCGGGTAAAAACCAGATGACCGTTTTATAGGAAAAGAACAAAGATTGTAGACATCTAACGCCAGAAGAAGGAAAATCACAAGCACTCCTAAACCTTGCACGTGCATTAGCTAGAGCCAGGGAACCTCGAAAGTTCCAGGCGGCTGTCTCCATCTCCAAACCAGAAGATTCGGAAATCATTCTTCATCGTTCACTCGCGACCTTTCTTCTTTGTTCTGCGTGTAGGATCTTCGGCGGGTGCTTGACAATGCTCATCCACGGATGCGGCCAGGGTTTAAAACATATCATAGGAAATTTGGTATTTTAGCCATATCTTTCGTATACTGGTTCCGTTTTCCCTGAAACTTTCCCGGAACACCCGAAATCCACGTCCCCACATTTCATGCGTTGAGGATCTGAGACCTGATTCCACTTCTATCACTCAGAAATCACCATTTTCTATGGTTTAAAGGTTTGCAGTAGCCTCCTCATTTTCTACCCGTTTGCCTCAAAATTCATGCACGTTCTTCCTCTCAGTATTCCGCCCCTTTTTGCCTCAAGGAAGAAATTTCTAGTTCTCATCATCACGGCCCCCGAATTGCATTTTTCCTCCATTCAAGCTGCGTAGAAAGCATCAAAAACCCCATTCAGGTCTGTTATCCTCGTTTTCTTCATCCCAAATCCAAGATTGCTATTACTAAACGTGTTTTAGAAAGCGTTTTCCTATCGATTGCAAAAGAATTTTAAAAAAAACACTAAAAACCCCCGGTTATGGTTGTCGCTCATAATTGCATGCAAGTTGGGGGAGTGCGATGCGGTCGTGGAGGCGAGGTCGACCCCAAATCAGAGGCAAGCTCCGAGGAAAGCTTGGCAGGAGCTCCGAGGTACTTGGCAAAAGCAAAAAAGGGCGCAACACCGGGATTTCCTGGGAGGTCACCCATCCCAGTACTACTCTGGCCCAAGCGCACTTAACTGTAGAGTTCTTATGGGATTCGGTGCACCAACACTCATATGATCGCACCCGTTATGGGTTGTTTGTCATGTTGTCCTTATGGGAGATGGGTGTAAGCCACCGCAACCATCCACATAGCCACGGCAGAAGATTACGTTTCTAAGGGGGTTTCAAGACGGGATTTGTGCAAGTCTAAGGTACAAGTTATCTCTATTCTCGTGACGAGCTCCGAGAAAGAGGTTAAGGATGGTGTTTCCTCTACATGGTTCTTTCTTAAACCCACTCTTTGTGTAGAACAAAATATTTTCTTCTCCTCTCAAGGTTTGGTTTCCATTCGTAGATGTTAGGAACCCGTGTTCCTACCCTTCTATTTACATCAAAGCAGATTAGTTGCGTTGGATGCATATGCTTTGTAAGTCATCCCTTCGGCATATTTTAACAATCCCACGTGTGCGGGAAGCAGTAGTTTCTTCAATAGGAATTAGTATATAAGAAGGTGTTGAGGCTCAATGAAGCATCCACGAATATATTGTATTGCGCTTGCTCAAAAGAGGTTGCCCCCTCGAAGAGGCCTGCGGTTTAATATCATTTTGAGTCCTTTTGCTTTGGCGACTTCTCGCAAGCTGTTTCCATTTCAAGTTGCATTCTTGTGATTGGTGAAATAGTGTTGCAGGGTCTCCACGTATGGTGCCAAAGCAATTTCGATGACCAATTTTTTTCTCTTCTCTCTTCAGATACTCGCGGCCACCAATTCTGCCCATCGCACTCTCTCACCTCACCTAACTGGGATCTTGGTGATCAGAAAGTGGTCCAGATCTTTTTGCATTCTGTTCTGCAGATCTGGGCAGAAGTTGTGGGCTGTGCCGTTTCCAACAACTTTGCATTCCCTTTGCATTCTGTTACCGTGCCGGTCAGTTTCAGGTAGAAGCCAGATGACCGTTTTACAGGAAAAGAACAAAGATTGCAGACATCCAGCACCAGAAGAAGGAAAATCACAAGCACTCCTAAACCTTGCACATGCAATAGCTAGAGCCAGGGAACCTCGAAAGTTCCAGGTGGTTGTCTCCATATCTAAACAGGAAGCTTCGGAAATCATCCTTCATCATTCGCTCATGACCTTTCTTCTTTGTTCTGCATGTAGGATCTTCTGCGGGTGCTTGATAATGCTCCTGTCCACGGATGCGGCCGGGGTTTAAAAATTGCGTCATAGGAAATTCATTATTTTAGGCATATCTTTCATATACTGGTTCTGTTTTCCCTGAAACTTTCCCAGAACACCCGAAAGCTGCGTCCCCGTGTTTCATTCGTTGAGGATCTGAGACCCAATTCCACTTCTATCACTCAGAAATCGCCATTTTCTATGGTTTAAGGGTTTGCAATAGCCTCCTCATTTTCTACCTGTTTGCCCCGAAATTCGCACATGTTCTTCCTCTCACTATTCCGCCCCTTTTTTCCTCAAGGGAGCAATTTCCAGTTCTCATCATCATAGCCCCCGAATTGCATTTTTCCTCCATTCAAGCTACCTAGAAAGTGCCAAAAACCCCGTTCAGGTCCGTTATCCTCGTTTTCTTCATCCCAAATCCAATATTGCCATTACTAAACGTGTTTTAGAAAGTGTTTTCCTATCGATTGCAAAAGAATTAAAAAAAAACACTAAAAACCCCTCGTTATGGTTGTCGCCCATAATTACACGCAAGTTGGGGGAGTGTCATGCTGTCTTGGAGGCGAGGTCGGCGCCAGATCGGAGGCAAGCTCCCAGGAAAGCTCGACGCGAGCTCGGAGGTACTTGCAAAAAGCCAAAAAGGGCACGGCACCGGGACTTCCCGAGAGGTCACCCATCCCAGTACTATTCTAGCCCAAGTGAGCTTAACTGCAGAGTTCTGATGGGATCCGGTGCACCAACACTCATATGATCGCACCTGTTATGAGTTGTTTGTCATGTTTTCATTATGGGAGATGGGTGTAAGCCACCGCAACCATCCACATAGCCACGGCAAAAGATTGGGTTTCTAAGGGGGTTTTAAGACGGGATTTGTGCAAGTCTAAGGTACAAGTTCTCTCTATGCTCATGCCGAGCTCCGAGAAAGAGGTTAAGGATGGTGTTTCCTCTACGTGGTTCTTTCTTAAACCCACTCTTTGTGCAGAACAAAATATTTTCTTCTCCTCTCAAGGTTTGGTTTCCATTCGTAGATGTTAGGAACCCGTGTTCCTACCCTTTTGTTTGCTTCATAGCAGATTAGTTGCCTTGGAGGCATATGCTTTGTAAGTCGTCCCTTCGGCATATTTACCAATCCCACGTGTGTGGGAAGTAGTAGTTTCTTCAATAGGAATTATTATATAAGAAGGTGTTGAGGCTCAATGAAGCATCCACGAATATATTGTATTGCGCATGCTCAAAGGAGGTTGCCCCCTCGAAGAGGCCTGCGATTTAATATCATTTCGAGTCCTTTTGCTTCGGCGACTTGTTGTAAGTTGTTTCCATTTCTAGTTACATTCTTGTGATTGGTGAAATAGTGTTGCAGGGTTTCCACGTCTGGTACCAAAGCAATTTCCACAGCTAATTTTTTTCTCTTCTCTCTTCAGATACTCACGGCGACCCAATTCTGCCCATCGTACTCTCTCACCTTGCCCAACCGGGATCTTGCGTGATCAGAAAGTGGTCCGGATCTTGATGCATTCAATTCTACAAATATGGGTAGAAGTTGTGGGTTGTGTTGTTTCCAGCAACTTTGCATGCCATTCGCATTCTGTTACTGTGCCGGTCGGTTTTGGGTAGAAACTAGATGACCGTTTTACAGGAAAAGAATAAAGATTGCAGACATCCAGCACCAGAAGAAGGAAAATCACAAGCACTCCTAAACTTGGCACATGCATTAGCTAGAGCCAAGGAACCTCGAAAGTTCTAGGTGGCTCTCCATCTCCAAACAAGAAGCTTCGGAAATAATCCTTAATCATTTGCTCGCGACCTTTTTCTTTATTTTACATGTAGGATCTTCGGTGGGTGCTTGAATATGCTGCTGCTCCATGGATGCGGTCAGGGTTTAAAAAACACGTCATAGGAAATTCAGTATTTTAGTCATATCTTTCATATACTGGTTCCGTTTTCCTTGAAACTTTCCCAGAACACCTGAAATCTGCGTCCCCCGCGTTTCCTTCGTTGAGGATCCGAGACTCGATTCCACTTCTATCACTCAGAAATCACCATTTTATATGGTTTAAGGGTTTGCAATAGCCTCCTCGTTTTTTCACGTTTGCCCCGAAATTCACGCACGTTCTTCCTCTCACTATTCCGCCCCTTTTTGCCTCAAGGGAGCAATTTCCAGTTCTCATCATTGCAGCCCCCGAATTGCATTTTTCCTCCATTCAAGTTGCCTAGAAAGTGCCAAAAACCCTGTTCAGGTCCGTTATCCTCGTTTTCTTCATCCCGAATCCAAGATTTCCATTACTAAACGTGTTTGAGAAAACGTTTTCCTATCCATTGCAAAAGAATTTAAAAAAAACACTAAAAACCCCTAGTTATGGTTGTCGCCCATAATTGCACGCAAGTTGGGGGAGTGTGATGCGGTCTTGGAGGCGAGGTCAGCAACGGATCGGAGGAAAGCTCCGAGGAAAGCTCAGTGCGAGCTCAGAGGTACATGGAAAAAGGCCAAAAAGGGTACGACACCGGGACTTCCCGGGAGGTCACCCATCCCAGTACTACTCTAGCCCAAGTGCACTTAACTGTGGAGTTTTGATGGGATCCGGTGCACCAACGCTCGTATGATCGCACCCATTATGAGTTATTTGTCATGTTATCCTTATGGGAGATGGGTGTAACCCACCGCAACCATCCACATAGCCACGATAGAAGATTGGGTTTCTAAGGGGCTTTCAAGACGGGATTTGTGCAAGTCTAAGGTACAAGTTCTCTCTATGCTTGTGCCTAGCTCCGAGAAACAGGTTAAGGATGGTGTTTCCTCTATGTGGTTCTTTCTTAAACCCACTCTTTGTGCAGAACAAAAGATTTTCTTCTCCTCTCAAGGTTTGGTTTCCATTCGTAGATGTTAGGAACCCGTGTTCCTACCCTTCTGTTTGCTTCATAGTAGATTAGTTGCCTTGGACGCATATGCTTTGTAAGTCTCCACTTCGGCATATTTTAACAATCCCACGTGTGCGGGAAGCAGTAGTGTCTTCTATAGGAATTAGTATATAAGAAGGTGTTGAGGCTCAATGAAGCATCCACAAATATATTGTATTGCACTTGCTCAAAGGAGGTTGCCCCCTCGAAGAGGCCTGTGGTTTAATATCATTTCGAGTCCTTTTGCTTCGGTGACTTGTTGCAAGCTGTTTCCATTTCTAGTTGCATTCTTGTGATTGGTGAAATAGTGTTGCAGGGTCTCCATGTCTGGTACCAAACGTAATTTCCAAGGCCAATTTTTTTCTTCTCTTCAGATACTTGCGGCGACCAATTCTACCCATCGCACTCTCTCACCTCGCCCAACCAGGATCTTGGTGATCAGAAAGTGGTCTAGATCTTGGTGCATTCTGTTTTGCAGATCTTGGCAGAAGTTGTGGGCTGTGTTGTTTACAACAACTTTGCATTCCGTTCACATTCTGTTACATCTTGGTCGGTTTTCGGGTAGAAACCAGATGACCGTTTTACAGGAAAAGAAAAAAGATTGCAGACCTAAACCTTGCATGTGTATTAGCTAAAGTCTAGGGAACCTCGAAAGTTCGAGGAGGCTGTCTCCATCTCCAAACCAAAAGCTTCGGAAATCATCCTTCATCATTCACTCGTGACTTTTCTTCTTTGTTCTGCGTGTAGGATCTTTGGCGTGTGCTTGACAATGCTCCTGTCCATGGATGCCATAGCTTTCGTATACTGGTTCCGTTTTCCCAGAAACTTTCCCAGAACACCCGAAATTTGCGTCCCCGCATTTCATGCGTTGAGGATCCGAGACCCGATTCCACTTCTATCACTCAGAACTCGCCATTTTCTATGGTTTAAGGGTCTGCAATAGCCTCCTCGTTTTTTTACCCGTTTGCCTCGAAATTCACAAACGTTCTTCCTCTCACTATTCTGCCCCTTTTTGACTCAAGGGAGCTATTTCCAGTTCTCATCATTACAGCCCCTGAATTGCATTTTTCCTCCATTCAAGCTGCTTAGAAAGCGCCAAAAACCCCGTTTAGGTCTATTATCCTTGTTTTCTTCATCCCAAATCCAAGATTGTCATTACTAAACGTGTTTTAGAAAGCGTTTTCCTATCCATTGCAAAAGATTAAAAAAAAACAATAAAAACCCCCGGTTATGGCTGTCGCCCATAATTACACACAAGTTGGGGGAGTGCCATGCGGTCTTGGAGGTGAGGTCGGCACCAGATCGGAGGCGAGCTCCGAGGAAAGCTCGGCGCAAGCTCAGAGGTACTTGGAAAAAGCTAAAAAGGGTGAAACACCTGGACTTCCTAGGAAGGTCACCCATCCCAGTACTACTCTAGTCCAAGCACGCTTAACTGCGGAGTTCTGATGGAATCCGGTGCACCAACGCTCATATGATCGCACTTGATATGAGTTATTTTTCATGTTGTCCTTATGGGAGATGGGTGTAAGCCACTGCAACCATCCACATAGCCACGACAGAAGATTGGGTTTCTAAGGGGGTTTCAAGACGGGATTTGTGCAAGTCTAAGGTACAAGTTCTCTCTATGCTTGTGCCGAGCTCTGAGAAAGAGGTTAAGGATGGTGTTTCCTCTACGTGGTTCT
Source organism: Taxus chinensis (assembly GCA_019776745.2). Taxonomy (NCBI): domain Eukaryota; kingdom Viridiplantae; phylum Streptophyta; class Pinopsida; order Cupressales; family Taxaceae; genus Taxus; species Taxus chinensis. The sequence goes on from CM034155.1 coordinate 98,486,128, forward strand.
TTCTTAAACCCACTCTTTGTGCAGAACAGAAGACTTTCTTCTCCTCTCAAGGTTTGGTTTCCATTCGTAGATGTTAGGAACCCGTGTTCCTACCCTTCTGTTTGCTTCATAGCAGATTAGTTGCCTTGGACACATATGCTTTGTAAGTTGTCCCTTCGACATATTTTAACAATCCCACATGTGCGGGAAGCAGTAGTTTCTTCAATAGGAATTATTATATAAGAAGGTGTTGAGGCTCAATGAAGCATCCATGAATATATTGTATTGCGCTTGCTCAAAGAGAGGTTGCCCCCTCGAAGAGGCCTGCGGTTTAATATCATTTTGAGTCCTTTTGCTTCGGCGACTTGTTGCAAGTTGTTTCCATTTCAAGTTGCATTCTTGTGATTGGTGAAAGAGTGTTGCAGGGTCTCCACGTCTGGTACCAAAGTAATTTCCAAGGTGAATTTTTTTCTCTTCTCTCTTCAGATACTCGCGGTGACCAATTTTGTCCATCGCACTCTCTCACCTCACCCAACCGGGATCTTGGTGATGAGAAAGTGGTCTTGATCATGTTGCATTCTGTTCTGTAGATCTTGGCAGAAGTTGTGGGATGTGCCGTTTCCAACAACTTTGCATTTTGTTCACATTCTGTTACCATGCCGGTCGGTTTCAGTTAGAAACCAGATGACCGTTTTACAGGAAAAGAACAAAGATTGTAGACATCCAGCGCTAGAAGAAGGAAAATCACAAGCACTCCTAAACCTTGCACGTGCATTAGCTAGAGCCAGGGAACCTCGAAAGTTCAGGCGGTTGTCTCCATCTCCAAACCAGAAGCTTCGGAAATCATCCTTCATCGTTCGCTCGCGACCTTTCTTCTTTGTTCTCCGTGTAGGATCTTCGGCGGGTGCTTGACAATGCTCCTGTCCATGGATGTGGCCAGGGTTTAAAAATCACGTCATAGGAAATTCGGTATTTTAGCCATATCTTTCGCATATTGGTTCCGTTTTCCCTGAAACTTTCCTAGAACACCCGAAATCTGCGTTCCTGCGTTTCATGTTTTGAGGATCTGAGACATGATTCCAATTCTATCACTCAGAAATCACCATTTTCTATTGTTTAAGGGTTTGCAATAGCCTCCTCGTTTTCTACCCGTTTGCCCTGAAATTCGCGCACGTTCTTCCTCTCTCTATTCCGCCACTTTTTGCCTCAAGGGAGCAATTTCTAGTTCCCATCATTACATCCCCCGAATTACATTTTTCCTCCATTCAAGCTGCCTAGAAAGCGCCAAAACCTCATTCAGGTTCGTTATCCTTGTTTTATTCATCCCAAATCCAAGATTGCCATTACTAAACTTGTTTTAGAAAGCGTTTTCCTATCCATTGTAAAAGAATTTTAGAAAGAAACACTAAAAACCCCTCGTTATGGCTGTCACCCGTAAGTGCACGCAAGTTGGGGGAGTGCGATGCGGTCTTGGAGGCGAGGTCGGCGCCAGATCGTAGGCAAGCTTTGAGCAAAGCTAAGCGTGAGCTCGAAGGTACTTGTCAAAAGCCAAAAAGGGCGCGACACTGGGACTTCCCAGGAGGTCACCCATCCTAGTACTACTCTGGTCCAAGTGCGCTTAGCTACAAAATTCAAATGGGATCTGATGCACCAACGCTCGTATGATCACACCCATTATGAGTTATTTGTCATGCTGTCCTTATGGGACATGGGTGTAAGCCACCGCAACCATCCACATAGCCACGACAGAAGATTGGGTTTCTAAGGGGGTTTCAAGACGGGATTTGTGCAAGTCTAAGGTACAAGTTCTCTCTATGCTCATGCCGAGCTCCGAGAAAGAGGTTAAGGATGGTGTTTCCTCTACGTGGTTCTTTCTTAAACCCACTCCTTGTGCAGAACAGAAGACTTTCTTCTCCTCTCAAGGTTTGGTTTCCATTCGTAGATGTTAGGAACCCGTGTTCCTACCCTTCTATTTGCTTCATAGTAGATTAGTTTCCTTGGACGCATATGCTTTGTAAGTCGTCCCTTCGGCATATTTTAACAATCCCACATGTGCGGGAAACAATAGTTTCTTCAATAGGAATTAGTATATAAGAAGGTGTTGAGGCTTAATGAAGCATCCCTAATATATTGTATTGCGCTTGCTTAAAGGAGGTTGCCTCCTCGAAGAGGCCTGCTGTTTAAGATACTCGTGGCCACCAATTCTGCAGGGGTCCCACGTCTGGTACCAAAGTAATTTCCAAGGTGAATTTTTTTCTCTTCTCTCTTCAGATATCGCACTCTCTCACCTCACCCAACCAAGATCTTGGTGATCAGAAAGTGGTTCGGATCTTGTTGCATTCTGTTCTGCAGATCTGGGTAGAAGTTGTGGGTTGTGCCGTTTCCAACAACTTTGCATTCCGTTCGCATTCTATTACCGTGCCGGTTAGTTTCGGGTAAAAACCAGATGACCGTTTTATAGGAAAAGAACAAAGATTGTAGACATCTAGCGCCAGAAGAAGGAAAATCACAAGCACTCCTAAACCTTGCACGTGCATTAGCTAGAGCCAGGGAACCTCGAAAGTTCCAGGCGGCTGTCTCCATCTCCAAACCAGAAGCTTCGGAAATCATCCTTCATCGTTCACTCATGACCTTTCTTCTTTGTTCTGCGTGTAGGATCTTCGGCGGGTGCTTGACAATGCTCGTCCACGGATGCGGCCAGGGTTTAAAACACGTCATAGGAAATTCGGTATTTTAGCCATATCTTTCATATACTGGTTCCGTTTTCCCTGAAACTTTCCTTGAACACCCGAAATCCACGTCCTCGTGTTTGATGTGTTGAGGATCCGAGACCCGATTCCACTTCTATCACTCAGAAATCGCCATTTTCTATGGTTTAAGGGTTTGCAATAGCCTCCTCGTTTTCTACCCGTTTGCCCCGAAATTCATGCACATTGTTCCTCTCACTATTCCGCCCCTTTTTGCCTCAACGAAGAAATTTCCAGTTGTCATCATCACGGCTCCCGAATTGCATTTTTCCTCCATTCAAGCTACCTAGAAAGCGCTAAAAACCCCATTCAGGTCCATTATCCTCATTTTCTTCATCCCAAATCCAAGATTGCCATTACTAAACGTGTTTTAGAAAGCGTTTTCCTATCCATTGCAAAAGAATTTTAAAAAAACACTAAAAACCCCCGGTTATGGTTGTCACTCATAATTGCATGCAAGTTGGGGGAGTGCGATGCGGTCGTGGAGGCGAGGTCGACGCCAGATCAGAGGCAAGCTCCGAGGAAAGCTTGGCAGGAGCTCCGAGGTACTTGGCAAAAGCAAAAAAGGGCGCAACACCGAGATTTCCCGGGAGGTCACCCATCCCAGTACTACTCTGGCCCAAGCGCGCTTAACTGTAGAGTTATGATGGGATTCGGTGCACCAACACTCATATGATCACACCCGTTATGGGTTGTTTGTCATGTTGTCCTTATGGGAGATGGGTGTAAGCCACCGCAACCATCCACATAGCCACGGCAGAAGATTACGTTTCTAAGGGGGTTTCAAGACGGGATTTGTGCAAGTCTAAGGTACAAGTTATCTCTATTCTCGTGACAAGCTCTGAGAAAGAGGTTAAGGATGGTGTTTCCTCTACGTGGTTCTTTCTTAAACCCACTCTTTGTGTAGAATAGAATATTTTCTTCTCCTCTTAAGGTTTGGTTTCCATTCGTAGATGTTAGGAACCCGTGTTCCTACCCTTCTATTTACATAAAAGCAGATTAGTTGCCTTGGACGCATATGCTTTGTAATTCATCCCTTCGGCATATTTTAACAATCCCACATGTGCGGGAAGTAGTAGTTTCTTCAATAGGAATTAGTATATAAGAAGGTGTTGAGGCTCAATGAAGCATCCATGAATATATTGTATTGCGATTGCTCAAAGGAGGTTGCCCCCTCGAAGAGGCCTGCGGTTTAATATCATTTCGAGTCCTTTTGCTTCGATGACTTGTTGCAAGCTGTTTCCATTTCTAGTTGCATTCTTGTGAATGGTGAAATAGTGTTGCAGGGTCTCCACGTCTGGTGCCAAAGCAATTTCCACAACCAATTTTCTTCTCTTCTCTCTTTAGATACTCACGGCCACCAATTCTGCCCATCGCACTCTCTCGCCTCGCCCAACCGGGAACTTGGTGATCAGTAAGTGGTCCGGATCTTTTTGCATTCTGTTCTACAGATCTGGGCAGAAGTTGTGGGCTGTGTCATTTCCAACAACTTTGCATTCCCTTCGCATTCTGTTACCATGCCGGTCAGTTTCAGGTAGAAACCAGATGACCGTTTTACAGGAAAAGAACAAAGATTGCAGACATCCAGCGCCAGAAGAAGGAAAATCACAAGCACTCCTAAACCTTGCACATGCATTAGCTAGAGCCAGGGAACCTCGAAAGTTCCAGGTGGTTGTCTCCATCTCTAAACAGGAAGCTTCTGAAATCATCCTTCATCATTCGCTCGCGACCTTTATTCTTTGTTCTGCATGTAGGATCTTCTGCAGGTGCTTGATAATGCTCCTGTCCACGGATGTGGCCGGGGTTTAAAAATCGCATGTCATAGGAAATTCATTATTTTAGGCATATCTTTCATATACTGGTTCCGTTTTCCCTGAAACTTTCCCAGAACACCCGAAATTTGCATCCCCGCGTTTCATTCGTTGAGGATCTGAGACCCAATTCCACTTCTACCACTCAGAAATCACCATTTTCTATGGTTTAAGGGTTTGCAATAGCCTCATTTTCTACCTGTTTGCCTCGAAATTCGCACACGTTCTTCCTCTCACTATTCCGCCCCTTTTTTCCTCAAGGGAGCAATTTCCAGTTCTCATCATCACAGCCCCCGAATTGCATTTTTCCTCCATTCAAGCTGCCTAGAAAGCACCAAAAACCCCGTTCAGGTCCGTTATCCTCGTTTTCTTCATCCCAAATCCAAGATTGCCATTACTAAACGTGTTTTAGAAAGTGTTTTCCTATCCATTGCAAAAGAATTTTAAAAAAAACACTAAAAACCCCTCGTTATGGTTGTCGCCCGTAATTGCACGCAAGTTGGGGGAGTGCGATGTGGTCTTGGAGGCGAGGTCTGCGCCAGATCGGAGGCAAGCTCCCAGGAAAGCTCGGCGCGAGCTCGGAGGTACTTGCAAAAATCCAAAAAGGGCACGACACCGAGACTTCCCGAGGAGGTCACCCATCCCAGTACTATTCTAGCCCAAGCGAGCTTAATTGCAGAGTTCTGATGGGATCCGGTGCACCAACACTCGTATGATCGCACCTATTATGAGTTGTTTGTCATGTTTTCCTTATGGGAGATGGGTGTAAGCCACCACAACCATCCACATAGCCACGGCAAAAGATTGGGTTTCTAAGGGCGTTTCAAGACGGGATTTTTGCAAGTCTAAGGTACAAGTTCTCTCTATGCTCGTGCCGAGCTCTGAGAAAGAGGTTAAGGATGGTGTTTCCTCTACGTGGTTCTTTCTTAAACCCACTCTTTGTGCAGAACAGAAGATTTTCTTCTCCTCTCAAGGTTTGGTTTCCATTCGTAGATGTTAGGAACCCGTGTTCCTACCCTTCTGTTTGCTTCATAGCAGATTAGTTGCCTTGGACGCATATGCTTTGTAAGTCATCCCTTCGGCATATTTTAACAATCCCACGTGTGTGGGAAGTAGTAGTTTCTTCAATAGGAATTAGTATATAAGAAGGTGTTGAGGCTCAATGAAGCATCCACGAATATATTGTATTGCGCTTTCTCAAAAGAGGTTGCCCCCTCGAAGAGGCCTGCGGTTTAATATCATTTCGAGTCCTTTTGCTTCGGCGACTTGTTGCAAGTTGTTTCCATTTCTAGTTGCATTCTTGTGATTGGTGAAATAGTGTTGCAGGGTCTCCACGTATGGTGCCAAAGAAATTTCGACGGCCAATTTTTTTCTCTTCTCTCTTCAGATACTTGCGGCCACCAATTCTGCCCATCGCACTCTCTCGCCTCGCCCAACCGGGAACTTGGTGATCAGTAAGTGGTCCAGATCTTGTTGCATTCTGTTCTGTAGATCTGGGTAGAAGTGTTGGGCTGTGCCGTTTCCAGCAACTTTACATTCTGTTCGCAATTTGTTACCGTGCCGGTCGATTTTGGGTAGAAACTAGATGACCGTTTTAAAGGAAAAGAACAAAGATTGCAGACATCTAGCGCGAGAAGAAGGAAAATCACAAGCACTCCTAAACCTTGCACGTGCATTAGCTAGAGCCAAAGAACCTCGAAAGTTCCAGGCGGCTGTAACCCATCCCAGTACTACTCTGGCCCAAGCGCGCTTAACTGCAGAGTTCTGATGGGATCTAGTGCACCAACGCTCGTATGATCTCACCCGTTATGAGTTGTTTGTCATGCTGTCCTTATGGGAGATGGGTGTAAGCCATCGCAACCATCCACATAGCCAAGGAAAAATATTGGGTTTCTAAGGGGGTTTCAAGATGGGATTTGTGCAAGTCTAAGGTACAGGTTCTCTCTATGCTCGTGCCAAGCTCCGAGAAAGAGGTTAAGGATGGTGTTTCCTATACGTGGTTCTTTCTTAAACCCACTCTTTGTGCAGAACAGAAGCTTTCCTTCTCCTCTCAAGGTTTGGTTTCCATTCGTAGATGTTAGGAACCCGTGTTCCTACCCTTTTGTTTGCTTCATAGCAGATTAGTTGCCTTGGACGCATATGCTTTGTAAGTCGTCCCTTCGGCATATTTTAACAATCCCACGTGTGCGGGAAGCAGTAGTTTCTTCAATAGGAATTAGTATATAAGAAGGTGTTGAGGCTCAATGAAGCATCCACGAATATATTGTATTGTGCTTGCTCAAAGGAGGTTGTCTCCTCGAAGAGGCATGCGGTTTAATATCATTTCGAGTCCTTTTGCTTCAGCGAATTGTTGCAAGATGTTTCCATTTCTAGTTGCATTCTTATGATTGGTGAAATAGTGTTGCAGGGTCTCCACGTCTGGTGCCAAAGCAATTTCCACGGCCAATTTTCTTCTCTTCTCTCTTCAGATACTCGTGGCCACCAATTCTGCCCATCGCACTCTCTCACCTTGCCCAACCAGGATCTTGGTGATCAGAAAGTGGTCTGGATCTTGTTGCATTCTGTTCTGTAGATCTGGGTAGAAGTTGTGGGCTTTTCTGTTTCCAGCAACTTTGCATTCCGTTCACATTTTATTACCGTGCTGGTCGCTTTCGGGTAGAAACCAGATGACCATTTTAAAGGAAAAGAACATAAATTGCAGACATCTAGCGCCAGAAGAAGAAAAATCACAAGCATTCCTAAACCTTGCACGTGTATTAGCTAGAGCCAGGGAACCTCAAAAGTTCCAGGCGGTTGTCTCCATCTCCAAACAGGATGCTTCGGAAATCATCCTTCATCGTTCACTCGTGACCTTTCTTCTTTTTTTTGCGTGTAGGATCTTCGGCGGGTGCTTGACAATGCTCCTGTGCACGGATGCGGTTGGGGTTTAAAAATCACACGAGTCATAGGAAATTCGGTATTTTAGCCATATATTTTGTGTACTGGTTCCGTTTTCCCTGAAACTTTCCCAGAACACTCGAAATCCGCATCCCCGCATTTCATGCGTTGAGGATACGAGACCCGATTCCACTTCTATCACTCATAAATCACCATTTTCTATGGTTTAAGGGTTTGCAATAGCCTCGTTTTCTACTCATTTTCCCCGAAGATCACGCACGTTCTTCCTCTCACTATTCCGCCCCTTTTTGCCTCAAAAGAGTAATTTCCAGTTCTCATCATTACAACCTCCGAATTTCATTTTTCCTCCATTCAAGTTGCCTAGAAAGCGTCAAAAACCCCGTTCAGGTCCGTTATCCTCATTTTCTTCATCCCAAATCCAAGATTGCCATTACTAAATGTGTTTTAGAAAGTGTTTTCCTATCCATTGCAAAAGAATTAAAAAAAAACACTAAAAACCCCCCGTTATGGTTGTCGCCCGTAATTGCATGCAAGTTGGGGGAGTGCGATGCGGTCTTGGAGGCGAGGTCCGCGCCAGATCGGAGGCAAGCTCTGCGTAAGCTCGGAGGTACTTGCCAAAAGCCAAAAAGGGCGCGACACCGGGAGGTCACCCATCTCAGTACTACTCTGGCCCAAGCGCGCTTAACTGCGGAGTTCTGATGGGATCCAGTGCACCAATGCTCATATGATCGCACCCATTATGATTTGTTTGTCATGCTCTCCTTATGGGAGATGGGTGTAAACCACTGCAACCATCCACATAGCCACAACAGAAGATTGGGTTTCTAAGGGGGTTTCAAGACGGGATTTGTGCAAGTCTAAGGTACAAGTTTTCTCTATGCTCGTGCCAAGCTCCGAGAAAGAGGTTAAGGATGGTGTTTCCTCTACGTGGTTATTTCTTAAACCCACTCTTTGTGCAGAACATAATATTTTCTTCTCCTCTCAAGGTTTGGTTTCCATTCGTAGATGTTAGGAACCCATGTTCCTACCCTTCTGTTTGCTTCATAGCAGATTAGTTGCGTTGGATGCATATGCTTTGTAAGTCGTCCCTTCGGCATATTTTAACAATCCCACGTGTGCGGGAAGTAGTAGTTTCTTCAATAGGAATTAGTATATAAGAAGGTGTTGAGGCTCAATGAAGCATCCTCGAATATTTTGTATTGCGCTTGCTCAAACGAGGTTGCCCCCTCGAAGAGGCCTGCGGTTTAATATCATTTTGAGTCCTTTTACTTCGACGACTTGTTGCAAGCTGTTTTCATTTCTAGTTGCATTCTTGTGATTGGTTAAATAGTGTTGTAGGGTCTCCACGTCCGATGCCAAAGCAATTTCCACAGCCAATTTTTTTCTGTTCTCTCTTTAGATACTCGCGGTGACCAATTTTGTCCATCGCACTCTCTCACCTCACCCAACCAGGATCTTGGTGATCAGAAAGTGGTCCGGATCTTGTTGCATTCTGTTCTGCAGATCTGGGAAGAAGTTGTGGGCTGTGCCGTTTCCAACAACTTTGCATTCCGTTCGCATTCTATTACCGTGCCGGTCAGTTTCGGGTAGAAACCAGATGACTGTTTTACAGGAAAAGAACAAAGATTCCAGACATCTAGTGCTAGAAGAAGGAAAATCACAAGCACTCCTAAACCTTGCACGTGCATTAGCTAGAGCCAGGGAACCTCGAAAGTTCCAGGCGGCTGTCTCCATCTCCAAACCAGAAGCTTTGGAAATCATCCTTCATCGTTTTCTTGCGACCTTTCTTCTTTGTTCTACATGTAGGATCTTCGGCGTGTGCTTGACAATGCTCCTGTCCAAGGATGCGGCCGGGGTTTAAAAATCACACGAGTCATAGGAAATTCGGTATTTTAGCCATATCTTTCGTATACTGGTTCCGTTTTCCCTGAAACTTTCTCGGAACACCCGAAATCTGCGTCCCCGCATCTCATGCGTTAAGGATCCGAGACCCGATTCCACTTCTATTACTCAGAAATCGTCATTTTCTATGGTTTAAGGGTTTGTAATAGCCTCCTCGTTTTCTACCCGTTTGCCCTGAAATTCGCGCACGTTCTTCCTCTCACTATTCCACTCCTTTTTGACTCAAGGCAGCAATTTCCAGTTCTCATCATTATAGCCCTTGAATTGCATTTTTCCTCCATTCAAGCTGCCTAGAAAGTGCCAAAAACCTATTCAGGTCCGTTATCCTCGTTTTCTTCATCCGAAATCCAAGATTCCCATTACTAAACGTGTTTTAGAAAGTGTTTTCCTATCCATTGCAAAAGAATTTTAAAAAAACACTAAAAACCCCTGGTTATGGCTATCGCCCGTAATTGCATTCAAGTTGGTGGAGTGCGATGTGGTCTTGGAGGCGAGGTCGGCGCCATATTGGAGGAAAGCTCCAAGGAAAGCTCGGCGCGAGCTCGGAGGTAGTTGGCAAAATCCAAAAAGGGCATGACACCGGGACTTCCCAGGAGGTCACCCATCCTAGTACTACTCTGGCCCAAGCGCACTTAACTACGGAGTTCTGATGGGATCCGGTGCACCAACGCTCGTATGATGGCACCCGTTATGAGTTGTTTGTCATGTTGTCCTTATGGGAGATGGGTGTAAGCCACCACAACCATCCACATAGCCACGACAGAAGATTGGGTTTCTAAAGGGGTTTCAAGACAGGATTTGTGCAAGTCTAAGGTACAAGTTCTCTCTATGCTCGTGCCGAGCTCCGAGAAAGAGGTTAAGGATGGTGTTTCCTCTACTTGGTTCTTTCTTAAACCCACTATTTGTGCAGAACAGAAGATTTTCTTCTCCTCTCAAGGTTTGGTTTCCATTCGTAGATGTTAGGAACCCGTGTTCCTACCCTTCTGTTTGCTTCATAGCAGATTAGTTTCCTTGGACGCATATGCTTTGTAAGTTGTCCCTTCGGCATATTTTAACAATCCCATGTGTGCGAGAAGCAGTAATTTCTTCAATATAAATTAGTATATAAGAAGGTGTTGAGGCTCAATGAAGCATCCACAAATATATTGTATTCCGCTTGCTGAAAGGAGGTTGCCCCCTCAAAGAGGCCTGCGGTTTAATATCATTTCGAGTCCTTTTGCTTCGGTGACTTGTTGCAAGTTGTTTCCATGTCTAGTTGCATTCTTGTGATTGGTGAAATAGTGTTGCAGGGTCTCCACGTCTGGTGCCAAAGTAATTTCCACGGCCAATTTTTTTCTCCTATCTTCAGATACTCACGGCCACCAATTCTGCCCATCGCACTCTCTCACCTCGCCCAACCAGGATCTTGGTGATCAGAAAGTTGTCCGGATCTTGTTGTATTCTGTACTACAGATCTGGGTAGAAGTTGTCAGCTTTGTCATTTCCAGCAACTTTGCATTCTGTTCGCATTCTTTTACAGTGCCGGTCGGTTTCGGGTAGAAACCAGATGACCGTTTTAAAGGAAAATAACAAAGATTGCAGACATCCAGTGCCAGAAGAAGGAAAATCACAAGCACTCCTAAACCTTGCACGTGCCTTAGCTAGAGCTAGGGAACCTCGAAAGTTCCAGGCGGCTGTCTCCATCTCCAAACCAGAAGCTTTGGAAATCATTCTTCATCTTTTTCTCGCGACCTTTCTTCTTTGTTCTGTGTGTAGGATCTTCGGCGGGTGCTTGACAATGCTCCTGTCCACGAATGCGGCCGGGGTTTAAAAATCACACGAGTCATAGGAAATTCGGTATTTTAGCCATATCTTTTGTATAATGGATCCTTTTTCCCTGAAACTTTCCTGGGAACACCCAAAATTTGCGTCCCCACGTTTCATGCGTTGAGGATCTGAGACCCGATTCCACTTCTATCACTCAGAAATTGCCATTTTCTATGGTTTAAGGGTTTGCAATAGCCTCCTCGTTTTCTACCTGTTTTCCCCGAAATTCGTGCATGTTCTTCCTCTCACTATTCTGCCCCTTTTTGCCTCAAGGGAGCAATTTCCAGTTCTCATCATTACAGCCCCCGAATTGCATTTTTCCTCCATTCAAGCTTCCTAGAAAGTGCCAAAAACTCCGTTCAGGTCCGTTATCCTCGTTTTCATCATCCCAAATCAAAGATTGCCATCATTAAACATGTTTGAGAAAGTGATTTCCTATCAATTGCAAAAGAATTTAAAAAAAACACTAAAAACCCCCGGTTATGGCTGTCACCCATAATTTCACGCAAGTTGGGGGAGTGCGATGTGGTCTTGAAGGCGAGGTCGGCGCCAGATTGGAGGCAACCTCTGAGGAAAGCTCGGCGCGAGCTCAGAGGTACTTGGCAAAAGCCAAAAAGGGCACGACAACGGGACTTCCCGGGAGGTCACCCATCCCATTACTACTCTGGCCCAAGTGCACTTAACTGCAAAGTTCTGATGGGATCCGGTGCACTAACGCTCGTATGATCGCATCCATTATGAGTTGTTTGTCATGATGTCCTTATGGGAGATGGGTGTAAGCCACCGCAACCATCCACATAGCAATGACAAAAGATTGGGTTTCTTTGGGGGTTTCAAGACGGGATTTGTGCAAGTCTAAGGTACAAGTTCTCTCTATACTCGTGCCGAGCTCCGAGAAAGAGGTTAAGGATGGTGTTTCCTTTACTTGGTTCTTTCTTAAACCCAATCTTTGTGCAAAACAGAAGATTTTCTTCTCCTCTCAAGGTTTGGTTTCCATTCGTAGATGTTAGGAACCCGTGTTCCTACCCTTCTGTTTGCTTCATAGCAGATTAGTTGCCTTGGACGTATATGCTTTGTAAGTCATCCCTTCGGCATATTTTAACAATCCCACATGTGCGGAGAAGTAGTAGTTTCTTCAAATAGGAAATAATATATAAGAAGGTGTTGAGGCTCAATGAAGCATCCACGAATATATTGTATTTCACTTGCTGAAAGGAGGTTGCCCCCTCAAAGAGGCCTATGGTTTAATATCATTTCGAGTCCTTTTGCTTCGACGACTTGTTGCAAAGCTGTTTCCATGTCTAGTTACATTCTTGTGGTTGGTGAAATAGTGTTGCAGGGTCTCCACGTCTGGTGCCAAAGTAATTTACACGGCCAATTTTTTTTCTCTTCTATCTTCAGATACTTTCGGCGACCATTTATGCCCATCGCACTCTCTCACCTTGCCCAAACTGGGATCTTGGTGATCAGAAAGTTGTCCAGATCTTGTTGCATTCTGTTCTACAGATCTGGGTAGAAGTTGTCGGCTTTGCCGTTTCCAGCAACTTTGCATTCCGTTCGCATTCTTTTACCAGTGCCGGTCGGTTTCGGGTAGAAACCAAATGACCGTTTCAAAGGAAAATAACAAAGATTGCAAACATCTAGTGCCAGAAGAAGGAAAATCACAAGCAGTCCTAAACCTTGCACGTGCCTTAGCTAGAGCTAGGGAACCTCGAAAGTTCCAGGTGGCTGTCTCCATCTCCAAACCAGAAGCTTTGGAAATCATTCTTCATCATTTTCTCGCGACCTTTCTTCTTTGTTCTATGTGTAGGATCTTCGGCGAGTGCTTGACAATGCTCCTGTCCACGAATGCAGCCGGGGTTTAAAAATCACACGAGCCATAGGAAATTCGGTATTTTAGCCATATATTTTGTATACTGGGTCTGTTTTCCATGAAACTTTCCCAGAAACACCCAAAATTTGCGTCCCCCTGCGTTTCATGCGTTGAGGATCTGAGACCCGATTCCACTTCTATCACTCAGAAATTGCCATTTTTTATGGTTTAAGGGTTTGTAATAGCCTCCTCGTTTTCTACCTGTTTGCCCCGAAATTCACGCACGTTCTTCCTCTCACTATTCTGCCCCTTTTTTCCTTAAGGGAGCAATTTCCAGTTCTCATCATCACAGCCCCCGAATTGCATTTTTACTCCATTCAAGCTTCCTAGAAAGTGCTAAAAACTCCGTTTAGGTTCGTTATCCCCGTTTTCATCATCCCAAATCAAAGATTTCCATCATTAAACATGTTTGAGAAAGTGATTTCCTATCAATTGCAAAAGAATTTAAAAAAAACACTAAAAACCCCCGGTTATGGCTGTCACCCATAATTGCACGCAAGTTGGGGGAGTGCGATGCGGTCTTGGAGGTGAGGTCGGCACCAGATTGGAGGCAAGCTTTGAGGAAAGCTCGGCGCGAGCTCAGAGGTACTTGGAAAAAGCCAAAAAGGGCACGACAATGGGACTTCCCAGGAGGTCACCCATCCCATTACTACTCTGGCCCAAGTGGGCTTAACAACAAAGTTCTGATGGGATCCGGTGCACTAATGCTCGTATGATCACATCCGTTATGAGTTGTTTGTCATGATGTCCTTATGGGAGATGGGTGTAAGCCACCGCAACCATCCACATAGCAATGACAAAAGATTGGGTTTCTTTGGGGGTTTCAAGACGGGATTTGTGCAAGTCTAAGGTACAAGTTCTCTCTATACTCGTGCCGAGCTCCGAGAAAGAGGTTAAGGATGGTGTTTCCTTTACGTGGTTCTTTCTTAAACCCAATCTTTGTGCAAAACAGAAGATTTTCTTCTCCTCTCAAGGTTTGGTTTCCATTCGTAGATGTTAGGAACCCGTGTTCCTACCCTTCTGTTTGCTTCATAGCAGATTAGTTGCCTTGGACGTATATGCTTTGTAAGTCATCCCTTCGGCATATTTTAACAATCCCACATGTGCGGAAAGTAGTAGTTTCTCAAATAGGAATTAATATATAAGAAGGTGTTGAGGCTCAATGAAGCATCCACGAATATATTGTATTGCGCTTGCTCAAAGGAGGTTGCCCCCTCGAAGAGGCCTATGGTTTAATATCATTTTGAGTCCTTTTGCTTCGACGACTTGTTGCAAGCTATTTCCATTTCTAGTTACATTCTTGTGGTTGGTGAAATAGTGTTGCAGGGTCTCCACGTCTGGTGCCAAAGTAATTTTCACGGAAATTTTTTTTCTCTTCTCTCTTCAAATACTTGCGGCGACCATTTCTGCCCATCGCACTCTCTCACCTTGCCCAACCGGGATCTTGGTGATCAGAAAGTGGTCCAGATCTTGTTGCATTCTGTTCTGCAGATCTGGGTAGAAGTTGTGGGCTTTGCCGTTTCCAGCAACTTTGCATTCCGTTCGCATTCTTTTACCGTGCCGGTCGGTTTCGGGTAGAAACCAGATGACCGTTTTAAAGGAAAAGAACAAAGATTGTAGACATCTAGCGCCAGAAGAAGGAAAATCACAAGCACTCCTAAACCTTGCACGTGCCTTAGCTAGAGCTAGGGAACCTCGAAAGTTCCAGGTGGCTGTCTCCATCTCCAAACCAGAAGCTTTGGAAATCATTCTTCATCATTTTCTCGCGACCTTTCTTCTTTGTTCTATGTGTAGGATCTTCGGCGAGTGCTTGACAATGCTCCTGTCCACGGATGCAGCCGGGGTTTAAAAATCACACGAGCCATAGGAAATTCGGTATTTTAGCCATATATTTTGTATACTGGGTCTGTTTTCCATGAAACTTTCCTGAAACACCCAAAATCCACGTCCCCGCGTTTCATGCGTTGAGGATCTGAGACCCGATTCCACTTCTATCACTCAGAAATTGCCATTTTCTATGGTTTAAGGGTTTGCAATAGCCTCCTCGTTTTCTACCCGTTTGCCCCGAAATTCGCGCACGTTCTTCCTCTCACTATTCTGCCCCTTTTTGCCTCAAGGGAGCAATTTCCAGTTCTCATCATTACAACCCCCGAATTGCATTTTTCCTCCATTCAAGCTTCCTAGAAAGCGCCAAAAACTCCGTTCAGGACTGTTATCCTCGTTTTCATCATCCCAAATCAAAGATTGCCATCATTAAACGTGTTTGAGAAAGCGTTTTCCTATCAATTGCAAAAGAATTTAAAAAAAACACTAAAAACCCCCGGTTATGGCTGTCACCCATAATTGCACGCAAGTTGGGGGAGTGCGATGCGGTCTTGGAGGTGAGGTCGGCGCCAGATTGGAGGCAAGCTTCGAGGAAAGCTCGGCGCGAGCTCGGAGGTACTTGGAAAAATCCAAAAAGGGCACGACAATAGGAATTCCCAGGAGGTCACCCATCCCATTACTACTCTGGCCCAAGCGTGCTTAACAACAAAGTTCTGATGGGATCCGGTGCACCAATGCTCGTATGATCACATCCATTATGAGTTATTTTTCATGTTGTCCTTATGGGAGATGGGTGTAAGCCACCGCAACCATCCACATAGCCACGACAGAAGATTGGGTTTCTTAGGGGGTTTCAAGACGGGATTTGTGCAAGTCTAAGGTACAAGTTCTCTCTATGCTCGTGCCGAGCTCTGAGAAAGAGGTTAAGGATGGTGTTTCCTTTACTTGGTTCTTTCTTAAACCCAATCTTTGTGCAAAACAGAAGATTTTCTTCTCCTCTCAAGGTTTGGTTTCCATTCGTAGATGTTAGGAACCCGTGTTCCTACCCTTCTGTTTGCTTCATAGCAGATTAGTTGCCTTGGACGTATATGCTTTGTAAGTCATCCCTTCGGCATATTTTAACAATCCCATGTGCGCGGAAAGTAGTAGTTTCTTAAATAGGAATTAATATATAAGAAGGTGTTGAGGCTCAATGAAGCATCCACGAATATATTGTATTGCACTTGCTCAAAGGAGGTTGCGCCCTCGAAGAGGCTTGTGGTTTAATATCATTTCGAGCCCTTTTGCTTCGACGACTTGTTGCACGCTGTTTACATTTCTAGTTACATTCTTGTGATTAGTGAAATAGTGTTACAGGGTCTCCACGTCTGGTGCCAAAGTAATTTCCGCAGCCAATTTTTTTCTCTTCTCTCTTTAGATACTTGCGGCGACCAATTCTGCCCATCGCACTCTCTCACCTCGCCCAACCGGGATCTTGGTGATCAGAAAGTGGTCCGGATCTTGTTGCATTCTGTTCTGCAGATCTAGGCAGAAGTTGTGGGCTGTGCCATTTCCAGAAACTTTGCATTCCATTCGCATTCTGTTACCATGTCGGTTTCAGGTAGAAACCAAATGACCATTTTATAGGAAAAGAACTAAGATTGTAGACATCCAGCGCCAGAAGAAGGAAAATCACAAGCACTCCTAAACCTTGCACGTGCATTACCTAGAGCCAGGGAACCTCGAAAGTTTCAGGCGGCTTTCTCCATCTCCAAACCAGAAGCTTCGGAAATCATCCTTCATCGTTTTCTTGCAACCTTTCTTCTTTGTTTTGCGTGTAGGATCTTCGGTGGATGCTTGACAATGCTCCTATCCAAGGATGCGGCCAGGGTTTAAAAATCACACGAGTCATAGGAAATTCGGTATTTTAGCCATATCTTTCATATACTGGTTCCGTTTTCCCTGAAACTTTTCCGGAACACCCAAAATCTGCATCCACGTGTTTCATTTGTTGAGGATCCAAGACCCGA
The DNA here is from genome assembly GCA_019776745.2 of Taxus chinensis. NCBI lineage: Eukaryota > Viridiplantae > Streptophyta > Pinopsida > Cupressales > Taxaceae > Taxus > Taxus chinensis. Next base: position 98,502,977 of record CM034155.1, read on the forward strand.
TTCCACTTCTATCACTCAGAAATCACCATTTTCTATGGTTTAAGGGTTTGCAATAGCCTCCTCATTTGCTACCTATTTTCCCTGAAATTTGCGAACGTTCTTCCTCTCACTATTCCACCCCTTTTTTCCTCAAGGGAGCAATTTCTAGTTCTCATCATTACAGCCCCTGAATTGCATTTTTCCTCCATTCAAGCTTGCTAGAAAGCGCCAAAAACCCCGTTCAGGTCCGTTATCCTTGTTTTCATCATCCCGAATCAAAGATTTCCATCATTAAACGTGTTTGAGAAAGCGTTTTCCTATCAATTGCAAAACAATTTTTAAAAAAACACTAAAAACCCCCGGTTATGGTTGTCCCCTATAATTGCACGCAAGTTAGGGGAGTACGATGCAGTCTTGGAGGTGAGGTCGGCGCCAGATTGGAGGCAAGCTCCGAGGAAAGCTCGGCGCGAGCTCGGAGGTACTTGGCAAAAGCCAAAAAGGGCACAACAATGGGACTTCTCGGGAGGTCACCCATCCTAGTACTACTCTGGACCAAGCGCGCTTAACTGCAGAGTTCTGATGGGATCCGGTGCACCAACGCTCGTATGATCGCATCCGTTATGAGTTTTTTGTCATCTTGTCCTTATGGGAGATGGGTGTAAGCCACCGCAACCATCCACGTAGCCATGACAGAAGATTGGGTTTCTTAGGGGGTTTCAAGACGGGATTTGTGCAAGTCTAAGGTACAAGTTCTCTCTATGCTCGTGCCGAGCTCTGAGAAAGAGGTTAAGGATGGTGTTTCCTTTACTTGGTTCTTTCTTAAACCCAATCTTTGTGCAGAACAGAAGATTTTCTTCTCCTCTAAAGGTTTGGTTTTCATTCGTAGATATTAGGAACCCGTGTTCCTACCCTTCTTTTTGCTTCATAGCAGATTAGTTTCCTTGGACGTATATGCTTTGTAAGTCGTCCCTTCGGCATATTTTAACAATCCCACATGTGCGGGAAGCAGTAGTTTCTTCAATAGGAATTAGTATATAAGAAGATGTTGAGGCTTAATGAAGCATCCACAAATATATTGTATTGCGCTTGCTCAAAGGAGGTTTCCCCCTCGAAGAGGTCTGCGGTTTAATATCATTTCGAGTCCTTTTGCTTCGGCGACTTGTTGTAAGTTGTTTCCATTTCTAGTTACATTCTTGTGATTGCTGAAATAGTGTTGCAGGGTCTCCACATGTAGTGCCAAAGCAATTTCCATAGCCAATTTTTTTCTCATCTCTCTTCAGATACTCGCGGCGACCATTTCTACCCATCGCACTCTCTCACCTCACCCAACCGGGGTCTTGGTGATCAGAAAGTGGTCAGGATCTTGTTGCATTCTGTTCTGCAGATCTGGGCAGAAGTTGTGGGCTATGCCATTTCCAGCAACTTTGCATTCCGTTCACATTCTGTTACCGTGCCGGTCAGTTTCGGGTAGAAACCAGATGACCGTTTTACATGAAAAGAATAAAGATTGCAGACATCCAGCGCCAGAAGAAGGAAAATCACAAGCACTCATAAACCTTGCAAGTGCATTAGCTAAAGCCAGGGAACCTCGAAAGTTCCAGGCAGCTGTCTCCATCTCCAAACCAGAAGCTTCGGAAATCATCCTTCATCATTTTCTCGTGACCTTTCTTATTTGTTCTGTGTGTAGGATCTTCGGCGGGTGCTTGACAATGCTCCTGTCCACGGATGCGGTTGGGGTTTAAAAATCACGTCATAGGAAATTCAGTATTTTAGCCATATCTTTCGTATACTGGTTCCATTTTCCCTGAAACTTTCTCGGAAAACCCGAAATCCGCGTCCCCCGTGTTTCATGCGTTGAGGATCCGAGACCCGATTCCACTTCTATCACTCAGAAATCACCATTTTCTATGGTTTAAGGGTTTGCAATAGCCTCCTCGTTTTCTACCCGTTTGCCCCGAAATTCACGCACGTTCTTCCTCTCACTATTCCGCCCCTTTTTTCCTCAAGGGAGCAATTTCCAATTCTCATTATTACAACCCCCGATTTGTATTTTTCCTCCATTCAAGCTGCCTAGAAAGTGCCAAAAATCCCGTTTAGGTCCGTTATCCTTGTTTTCTTCATCCCAAATCCAAGATTGGCATTACTAAACGTGTTTTAGAAAGCGTTTTCCTATCCATTGCAAAAGAATTAAAAAAAACACTAAAAAACCCCGGTTATGGCTATCGCCTGTAATTACACGCAAGTTGGGGGAGTGCGATGAGATCTTGGAGACGAGGTTGGCGCCAAATTGGAGGCAAGCTCCAAGGAAAGCTCGGCGCGAGCTCGGAGGTACTTGGCAAAAGCCAAAAAGGGCACGACAACAGGACTTCCCGGGAGGTCACCCATCCTAGTACTACTCTAGCCCAAGTGCGCTTAATTGCAGAGTTCTGATGGGATCCAGTGCACCAACGCTCGTATGATCGCACCCGTTATGAGTTGTTTGACATGCTATCCTTATGGGAGATGGGTTTAAGCCACCGCAACCATCCACATAGCCACGGAAGAAGATTTGGTTTCTAAGGGGGTTTCAATACGGGATTTGTGCAAGTCTAAGTTACAAGTTCTCTCTATGCTCTTGCGGAGCTACGAGAAAGAGGTTTAAGGATGGTGTTTCCTCTACGTGGTTCTTTCTTAAACCCACTCTTTGTGCAGAACAATAGATTTTCTTCTCCTCTCAAGGTTTGGTTTCCATTCGTAGATGTTAGGAACCCGTGTTCCTACCCTTCTATTTTACTCATAGCAGATTAGTTGCCTTTGACGCATATGCTTTGTAAGTTGTCCCTTAAGCATATTTTAACAATCCCAAGTGTGAGGGAAGTAGTAGTTTCTTCAATAAGAATTAGTATATAAGAAGGTGTTGAGGCTCAATGAAGCATCCACAAATATATTGCATTGCACTTGCTCAAAAAAGGTTGCCCCCCTCGAAGAGGCCTACGGTTTAATATCATTTCAAGTCCTTTTGCTTCGGCGACTTGTTGCAAGCTGTTTCCATATCTAGTTTCATTCTTGTGATTGGTGAAATAGTGTTGCAGGGTCTCCACGTTTGGTACCAAAAAAATTTCCACAGCCAATTTTTTTCTCTTCTCTCTTCAGATACTCGCGGCCACTAATTCTACCCATCGCACTCTCTCACCTCGCCCAACCGGGATCTTGGTGATCAGAAAGTGGTCAGGATCTTGTTGCATTCTGTTCTGCAGATCTGGGCAGAAGTTGTGGGCTATGCCATTTCCAGCAACTTTGCATTCCGTTCACATTCTGTTACCATGCCAGTCAGTTTCAGATAGAAACCAGATGACCATTTTACAGGTAAACAACAAAGATTGCAGACATCCAGCGCTAGAAGAAGGAAAATCACAAGCACTCCTAAACCTTGCACGTGCATTAGCTAGAGCCAGGGAACCTCGAAAGTTCTAGGGGGCTGTCTCCATCTCCAAACCAGAAGCTTTGGAAATCATCCTTCATCATTTGCTCGCGACCTTTCTTCTTTGTTTTATGTGTAGGATCTTCGGCGGGTGCTTGACAATGCTCCTATCCACGGATGCGGCCGGGGTTTAAAAATCACGTCATAGAAAATTTGGTATTTTAGCCATATCTTTCATATACTGGTTCCATTTTCCCTGATACTTTCCCGGAACACCCAAAATCTGCGTCCCCGCATTTCATTCATTGAGGATCCGAGACCCGATTCCACTTCTATCACTCAGAAATTACAATTTTCTATGGTTTAAGGGTTTGCAATAGCCTCCTCGTTTTCTACCCGTTTGCCCCAAAATTCGCACACGTTCTTCATCTCACTATTCCACCCCTTTTTTCCTCAAGGGAGTGATTTCCAGTTCTCATCATTACAACCCCTGAATTGTATTTTTCCTCCATTCAAGCTGCCTAGAAAATGCCAAAAACCCCGTTCACATCCGTTATACTTGTTTTCTTCTTCCCAAATCCAAGATTGCCATTACTAAACATGTTTTAGAAAGTGTTTTCCTATCCATTGCAAAAGAATTAAAAAAAAACACTAAAAACCCCTGGTTATGGCTATCGCCTGTAATTACACGCAAGTTGGGGGAGTGCGATGAGATCTTGGAGACGAGGTTGGCGCCAAATTGGAGGCAAGCTCCAAGGAAAGCTCGGCGCGAGCTTGGAGGTACTTGGAAAAAACCAAAAAAGTGCACAACATCGGGACTTCCCGGGTGGTCACCCATCCCAGTACTACTCTAGCCCAAATGCGCTTAATTGAGGAGTTCTTATGGGATCTGGTGTACAAACGCTCGTATGATTGCACTTGATATGAGTTATTTTTCATGTTGTCCTTATGGGAGATGGGTGTAAGCCACCACAACCATCAACATAGCCATGATAGAAGATTGGGTTTCTAAGGGGGTTTCAAGATGGGATTTGTGCAAGTCTAAGGTACAACTTCTCTCTATACTTGTGCCGAGCTCCAAGAAAGAGGTTAAGGATGGTGTTTCCTCTACGTGGTTCTTTCTTAAACCCACTCTTTGTGCAAAACAAAAGATTTTATTCTCCTCTCAAGGTTTGGTTTCCATTCGTAGATGTTAGGAACCCGTGTTCCTACCTTCTGTTTTCCTCATAGCAGATTAGTTTCCTTGGACGCATATGCTTTGTAAGTTGTCCCTTCAGCATATTTTAACAATTCCACGTGTGTGGGAAGCAGTAGTTTCTTCAATAGGAATTAGTGTATAAGAAGGTGTTGAGGCTCAATGAAGCATCCATGAATATATTGTATTGCGCTTGCTCAAAGGAGGTTGCCCCCTCAAAGAGGCCTACAGATTAATATCATTTAGAGTCCTTTTGCTTCGGTGACTTGTTGCAAGCTGTTTCCATTTCTAGTTGCATTCTTGTGATTGGTGAAATAGTGTTGTAGGGTCTCCACGTTTGGTGCCAAAGCAATTTCCACGGCCAATTTTTTTCTCTTCTCTCTTCAGATACTCGTGGCGACCAATTCTACCCATCGCACTCTCTCACCTCGCCCAACTAGGATCTTGGTGATCAGAAAGTGGTCTGGATCTTGTTACATTTTGTTCTATAGATCTGGGCAGAAGTTGTGGGCTGTGCCGTTTCCAGCAACTTTGCATTTCATTCGCATTTTGTTACCATGCCGGTCGGTTTCGGCTAGAAACCAAATGACCATTTTATAGGAAAAGAACAAAGATTGCAGACATCCAGCCCCAGAAGAAGGAAAATCACAAGCACTCCTAAAACTTGCACGTGCATTAGCTAGAGCCAGGGAACCTCGAAAGTTCCAGGCGGCTGTCTCCATCTCCAAACCAGAAGCTTCGGAAATTATCCTTCATCATTTGCTCGTGACCTTTCTTCTTTGTTTTGCGTGTAGGATCTTCGGCGTGTGCTTGATAATGCTCCTATCCACAGATGCTCCTATCTTTAGCCATATATTTCGTATACTGGTTCCGTTTTCCCTGAAACTTTCTCGGAACACCTGAAATCCGCGTCCACGCGTTTCATGCGTTGAGGATCCGAGACCCGATTCCACTTCTATCACTCAGAAATTTCAATTTTCTATGGTTTAAGGGTTTACAATAGCCTCCTCATTTTCTATCCGTTTACCCCAAAATTCGCACACGTTCTTCCTCTCACTATTCCTCCCCTTTTTGCCTCAAGGGAGTGATTTCAAGTTCTAATCATTACAACCCCTGAATTGTATTTTTCCTCCATTCAAGCTGCCTAGAAAGCGCTAAAAACCTCGTTTAGGTCCATTATCCCCGTTTTCTTCATCCCAAATCCAAGATTGCCATTACTAAATGTGTTTTAGAAAGTGTTTTCCTATCCATTGCAAAAGAATTAAAAAAACACTAAAAACACCTGGTTATGGCTGTCACTCGTAATTGCACACAAGTTGGGGGAGTGCGATGCGGTCTTGGAGGTGAGGTCAGCGCCAGACCGGAGGCAAGCTTTGAGGAAAGCTCGACACGAGCTCGGAGGTACTTGGCAAAAGCCAAAAAGGGCGCGACACCGGAACTTCCCGGGAGGTCACCCATCCAGGTACTACTCTGGCCCAAGCACGCTTAATTGCGGAGTTCTGATGGGATCCGGTGCACCAACGCTCGTATGATCGCACCCGTTATGAGTTGTTTGTCATGGTGTCCTTATGGGAGATGGGTGTAAGCCACCGCAACCATCCACATAGCCACGGTAGAAGATTGGGTTTCTAAGGGGGTTTCAAGACGGGATTTGTGCAAGTCTAAGGTACAAGTTTTCTTTATGCTGGTGCTGAGCTCCGAGAAAGAGGTTAAGGATGGTGTTTCCTCTATGCGGTTCTTTCTTAAACCCACTCTTTGTGCAGAAAAGAATATTTTCTTCTCCTCTCAAGGTTTGGTTTCCATTCGTAGATGTTAGGAACCCATGTTCCTACCCTTCTGTTTGCTTCATAGCAGATTAGATGCCTTGGATGCATATGCTTTGTAAGTCGTCCCTTTGGCATATTTTAACAATCCCACGTGTGTGGGAAGTAGTTTCTTCAATAGGAATTAGTATATAAGAAGGTGTTGAGGCTCAATGAAGCATCCACGGATATATTATATTGCGCTTGCTCAAAGGAGGTTGCCCCCTTCAAGAGGCCTGTGATTTAATATCCTTTTGAGTCCTTTTGCTTCGGTGACTTGTTGCAAGATGTTTCCATTTCTAGTTGCATTCTTGTGATTGGTGAAATAGTGTTGCAGGGTCTCCACGTCTGGTACCAAAGCAATTTCCACGGCCAATTTTTTTCTCTTCTCTTCAGATACTCGCGGTGACCAATTCTGCCCATCGCACTCTCTCACCTCACCCAGCTGGGATCTTGGTGATCAGAAAGTGGTCCGGATCTTGTTAAATTCTTTTCTGCAGATCTGGGCATAAGTTGTGGGTTGTGTCGTTTCCAGCAACTTTACATTCCGTTCACATTCTGTTATCGTGCCGGTCGGTTTTAGGTAGAAACCAGATGACCATTTTACAGGAAAAGAACAAGGATTGTAGACATCCAGCGCCAGAAGAAGGAAAATCACAAGCACTCCTAAACCTTGCACGTGCATTAGCTAGAGCCAGGGAACCTCGAAAGTTCCAGGCAGCTGTCTACATCTCCAAACCAGAAGCTTCGGAAATCATCCTTCGTCGTTTGCTCGCGACCTTTCTTCTTTGTTTTGCGTATGGATCTTTGGCGTGTGCTTGATAATGCTCCTGTCCACGGATGCGGCTGGGGTTTTAAAAATCACACGAGTAATAGGAAATTCGGTATTTTAGCCATATCTTTCGTATACTTGTTTCATTTTCCCTGAAACTTTCCCGGAACACCCGAAATCCGTGTCCCCACGTTTCATGCATTGAGGATCTGAGACCCGATTCCACTTCTATCACTCAGAAATCACCATTTTCTATGGTTTAAGGGTTTGCAATAGCCGCCTCGTTTTCTACCCGTTTGCCCCGAAATTCACGCATGTTCTTCCTCTCACTATTCCGCCCCTTTTTGCCTCAAGGGAGCAATTTCCAGTTCTCATCATTACAGCCCCCAAATTACATTTTTCCTCCATTCAAGCTACTTAGAAAGCGTCAAAAACCCCGTTCAGGTCCATTATCCTCATTTTCTTTATCCCAAATCCAAGATTTCCATTACTAAACGTGTTTTAGAAAGCGTTTTCCTATCCATTGCAAAAGAATTTTGAAAAAAACACTAAAAACCCGCGGTTATGGCTATCGCCTGTAATTGCACGCAAGTTGGGGGAGTGCGATGCGGTCTTGGAGGCGAGGTCGATGCCAGATCGGAGGCAAGCTCTAAGGAAAGATCGGCGCAATCTCAGAGGTACTTGGCAAAAGCCAAAAAGGGTGCAACACTGGGCCTTCCCGAGAGGTCACCCATCCCAATGCTACTCTGGCCCAAGCGTGCTTAACTGTAGAGTTCTAATGGGATCCGGTGCACCAACGCTCGTATGATTGCACCCGTTATGAGTTGTTTGTCATGCTATCCTTATGGGAGATGGGTGTAAGCCACCACAACCATCCACATAGCCATGGCAGAAGATTGGGTTTCTAAGGGGGTTTCAAGACGTGATTTGTGCAAGTCTAAGGTGCAAGTTCTCTCTATGCTCATGCCGAGCTCCGAGAAAGAGGTTAAGGATGGTGTTTCCTCTACGTGGTTCTTTCTTAAACCCACTCATTGTGTAGAACAGAAGATTTTCTTCCCCTCTCAAGGTTTGGTTTCCATTCGTAGATGTTAGGAACCCGTGTTCTTACCCTTCTGTTTGCTTCATAACAGATTAGTTGCCTTGGACGCATATGCTTTGTAAGTCGTCCCTTCGGCATATTTTAATAATCCCACGTGTGTGGGAAGCAGTAGTTTCTTCAATAGGAATTAGTATATAAGAAGGTGTTGAGGCTCAATGAAGCATCCACGAATATATTGTATTGGGCTTGCTCAAAGGAGGTTGCCCCCTCGAAGAGGCCTGTGATTTAATATCCTTTCGAGTCCTTTTACTTCGGTGACTTGTTGAAAGTTGTTTCCATTTCTAGTTGCATTCTTGTGAATGGTGAAATAGTGTTGCAGGGTCTCCACGTCTGGTACCAAAGCAATTTCCACGGCCAATTTTTTTCTCTTCTCTCTTCAGGTACTCGCGGTGACCAATTCTTCCCATCACACTCTCTCACCTCGCCCAACCAAGATCTTGGTGATCAGAAAGTGGTCTGGATCTTGTTGCATTCTATTCAGCAGATCTGGCCAGAAGTTGTGGGATGTGTCATTTCCAGCAACTTTGCATTCCGTTGGCATTCTGTTACCGTGCTGGTCGGTTTCGGGTAGAAACCAAATGACCGTTTTATAGGAAAAGAACAAAGATTGCAGACATCCAGCGCTAGAAGATGGAAAATCAGAAGCACTCCTAAACCTTGCACGTGCATTAGCAAGAGCCATGTAAACTTGAAAGTTCCAGGCGGTTGTCTCCATCTTCCTTATACTGGTTCCGTTTTCCTAGAAACTTTCTCAGAACACCTGAAATCCGTGTCCCCGCGTATCTTGCGTTGAGGATCCGAGACCTGATTCCACTTCTATCACTCAGAAATCACCATTGTCTATGGTTTAAGGGTTTGCAATAGCCTCCTTGTTTTTTACTTGTTTGCCCCGAAATTTGTGCATGTTCTTCCTCTCCCTCCATTTAAGTTGCCTAGAAAGTGCAAAGAAACCCCATACAGGTCTGTTATCCTCGTTTTCTTCATCCCAAGTCCAAGATTTCCATTACTAAACGTGTTTTAGAAAGCGTTTTCCTATCCATTGCAAAGGAATTAAAAAAAATACTAAAAACCCCCGGTTATGGCTGTCACCCGTAATTACACGCAAGTTGGGGGAGTGATGCGGTCTTGGAGGCAAGGTCAGCGCCAGATCGGAGGAAAGCTCCGAGGTAAGCTCGGCGCGATCTCGGAGGTACCTGGAAAAATCCAAAAAGGGTGCGACATCGGGACTTCCCAAGAGGTCACCCATCTTAGTACTGCTCTGGCCCAAGCACGCTTAACTGCAGAGTTCTGATGGGATCCGGTGCGCCAACGCTCATATGATCGCACCCATTATGAGTTGTTTGTCATGCTATCCTTATGGGAGATGGGTGTAAGCCACCGCAACCATCCACATAGCCACGGTAGAAGATTGGGTTTCTAAGGGGGTTTCAAGACAGGATTTGTGCAAGTCTAAGGTGCTACAAGTTCTCTCTATGCTCGTGCCGAGCTCCAAGAAAGAGGTTAAGGATGGTGTTTCCTCTACATGGTTCTTTCTTAAACCCACTATTTGTGCAGAACAAAAGATTTTCTTCTCCTCTCAAGGTTTGGTTTACATTCATAGATGTTAGGAACCCATGTTCCTACCCTTCTGTTTGCTTTATAGCAGATTAGTTGCCTTGGAGGCATATGCTTTGTAAGTCGTCCCTTCGGCAAATTTTAACAATCCCACATGTGTGGGAAGCAATAGTTTCTTCAATAGGAATTAGTATATAAGAAGGTGTTGAGGCTCAATGAAGCATCCACGAATATATTGTATTGCACTTGCTCAAAGGAGGTTGTCCGCTCGAAGAGGCCTGCGATTTAATATCCTTTCGAGTCCTTTTGCTTAGGTGACTTGTTGCAAGCTGTTTCCATTTCTAGTTGCATTCTTGTGATTGGTGAAATAGTGTTGCAGGGTCTCCACGTCTGGTACCAAAGCAATTTCCACGACCAATTTATTTCTCTTCTCTTTTCAGGTACTCGCTACGACCAATTCTTCCCATCGCACTCTCTAAGGTAAAATTTCTCTCTGTGCTCGTGCCGAGCTCTGAGAAAGAGGTTAAGGATGGTGTTTCCTCTATGTGGTTCTTTCTTAAACCCACTCTTTGTGCAGAATAGAAGATTTTCTTCTCCTCTCAAGGTTTGCTTTACATTCATAGATGTTAGGAACCCATGTTCCTACCCTTCTGTTTGCTTTATAGCAGATTAGTTGCCTTGGAGGCATATGCTTTGTGAGTCGTCCCCTTCGGCAAATTTTAACAATCCCACGTGTGCGGGAAGCAATAGTTTCTTCAATAGGAATTAGTATATAAGAAGGTGTTGAGGCTCAATGAAGCATCCACGAATATATTGTATTACGCTTGCTCAAAGGAGGTTGTCCGCTCGAAGAGGCCTGCGATTTAATATCCTTTCGAGTCCTTTTGCTTAGGCGACTTGTTGCAAGCTATTTCCATTTCTAGCTGCATTCTTGTGATTGGTGAAATAGTGTTGTAGGGTCTCCACGTCTGGTACGAAAGTAATTTCCACGGCCAATTTATTTCTCTTCTCTCTTCAGGTACTTGCTACGACCAATTCTTCTCATCGCACTCTCTCACCTTGCCCAACCGGGATCTTGGTGATCAGAAAGTGGTCCGGATCTTGTTGCATTATGTTCCGCAGCTCTGAGAAAGAGGTTGTGGGATGGTGCCATTTCCAGCTACTTTGCATTCCGTTTGCATTCTGTTACTGTGCACGGTCAGTTTTGTGCAGAAACCAGAAGACCGTTTTACATTCTCCTAATCAAGGATTGCAGACATCCAGCGCCAGAAGAAGGAAAATCACAAGCACTCATAAACCTTGCAAGTGCATTAGCTAAAGCCAGGGAACCTCGAAAGTTCCAGGCAGCTGTCTCCATCTCCAAACCAGAAGTTTCGGAAATCATCCTTCATCGTTTTCTCGCGACCTTTCTTCTTTGTTCTTTTTGTAGAATCTTCGGCGGGTGCTTGACAATGCTCCTATCAACGGATGCAGCCGGGGTTTAAAAATCACACGAGTCATAGGAAATTCAGTATTTTAGCCATATCTTCCGTATACTGGTTTCGTTTTCTCGGAAACCTTCCCAGAACACCCGAAATCCGCGTTCCTGCGTTTCATGCGTTGAGAATCCGAGACCCGATTCCACTTCTATCACTTAGAAATTGCCATTTTCAATGGTCTAAGGGTTTGCAGTAGCCTCCTCGTTTTTTACCCGTTTGCCCCGAAATTCGCGCACGTTCTTCCTCTCACTATTCTGCCCCTTTTTTCCTCAAGGGAGCAATTTCCAGTTCTCATCATTACTTCCCCCGAATTGCATTTTTCCTCCATTCAAGTTGCCTAGAAAGTGCCAAAAACCCTGTTTAGGTCTGTTATCCTCGTTTTCTTCATCCCAAATCCAAGATTGCCATTACTAAACGTGTTTTAGAAAGCGTTTTCCTATCCATTGCAAAAGAATTAAAAAAAAAAAAAACTAGCTAAAAACCCCCGGTTATGGGCTTTCATCCCGTAATTACACGCAAGTTGGGGGATCATGTGATGCGGTCTTGGAGGCAAGGTTGGTGCCAGATCGGAGGCAAGCTACGACGAAAACTCGACGCGAGTTCGGAGGTACTTGGCAAAAGCCAAAAAGGGTGTGACACCAAGACTTCCCGGGAGGTCACCCATCCCAGTACTACTCTAGCCCAATTGCGCTTAACTGTGGAGTTATGATGGGATCCGGTGAACAAACGCTCATATGATCGCACCCGTTATGAGTTGTTTGTCATGCTTTTCTTATGGTTGATGGGTGTAAGCCACCGCAACCGTCCACATAGCCACAGTAGAAGATTGGGTTTCTAAGGGGGTTTCAAGATGGGATTTGTGCAAGTCTAAGGTACAACTTCTCTCTATGCTCGTGCCGAGCCTAAGGATGGTGTTTCCTCTACGTGGTTCTTTCTTAAACCCACTCTTTGTGAGAACAGAATATTTCCAGTTCTCATCATTAAGGTTTGGTCTCCATTCGTAGATGTTGAACCCGTGTTCCTGCCATTCAAGTTTGCCTAGAAAGTGCCAGAAAACCCTGTTTAGGTCTGTTATCCTCGTTTTCTTCATCCCAAATCCAAGATTGCCATTACTAAACGTGTTTTAGAAAGCGTTTTCCTATCCATTGCAAAAGAATTAAAAAAAAAAACACTAAAAACCCCCGGAATATGGCTTTCACCCGTAATTGCACGCAAGTTGGGGGAGTGTGATGTGGTCTTGGAGGCGAGGTTGGCGCCAGATCGGAGGCAAGCTTCGAGGAAAGCTCAGCGCAAGCTCAGAGGTACTTGGAAAAAGCCAAAAAGGGTGTGACACCAGGACTTCCTGGGAGGTCACCCATCCCAGTATTACTCTAGCCCAATTGCGCTTAACTGTGGAGTTATGATGGGATCCGGTGAACAAACGCTCATATGATCGCACCCGTTATGAGTTGTTTGTCATGCTTTTCTTATGGTTGATGGGTGTAAGCCACCGCAACCGTCCACATAGCCACAGTAGAAGATTGGGTTTCTAAGGGGGTTTCAAGATGGGATTTGTGCAAGTCTAAGGTACAACTTCTCTCTATGCTCGTGCCGAGCTCTGAGAAAGAGGTTAAGGATGGTGTTTCCTCTACGTGGTTCTTTCTTAAACCCACTCTTTGTGTAGAATAGAATATTTTCTTCTCCTCTTAAGGTTTGGTTTCCATTCGTAGATGTTAGGAACCCGTGTTCCTACCCTTCTGTTTGCTTCATTGCAGATTAGTTGCCTTGGATGTAGGATCTTCGGTGGGTGCTTGACAATGCTCCTGTCCACGAATGCGGCCGGGGTTTAAAAATCACACGAGTCATAGGAAATTCGGTATTTTAGCCATATCTTTCATATACTGGTTCCGTTTTCCCTGATACTTTCCCAGAACACCCGAAATCCGCGTCGCCACGTTTCATGCATTGAGGATCCGAGACCCGATTCCACTTCTATCACTCAGAAATTTCCATTTTCTATGGTTTAAGGGTTTGCAATAGCCTCCTTGTTTTCTACCCGTTTGCCCCGAAATTCACACACGTTCTTCCTCTCACTATTCCGCTCCTTTTTGCCTCAAAGGAATGATTTCAAGTTCTCATCATTACAACCCCCGAATTGTATTTTTCCTCCATTCAAGCTGCCTAGAAAGCGCCAAAAACCCCGTTCAGGTCCGTTATCCTTGTTTTTTTCATCTCAAATCCCAAATTGCCATTACTAAACATGTTTTAGAAAGCGTTTTCCTATCCATTGAAAAAGAATTTAAAAAAAAACGCTAAAAACTCTCGGTTATGGCTGTCGCCCGTAATTGCACGCAAGTTGGGGGAGTGTGATGCGGTCTTGGAGGTGAGGTCGGTGCCAGAATGGAGGAAAGCTCGGCGTGAGCTCGGAGGTACTTGGCAAAAGCCAAAAAGGTTGCGACACTGGGACTTCTCGGGAGGTCACCCATCCCTATACTACTGTGGCCCAAGCGCGCTTAACTGTGGAGTTTTGATGGGATCCGGTGCACCAACTCTCATATGATCGCACCCTTTTATGAGTTGTTTGTCGTGTTGTCCTTATGGGAGATGGGTGTAAGCCACCATAACCATCCACATAGCCACGATAGAAGATTGTTTTTCTAATGGGGTTTCAAGATAGGATTTGTGCAAGTCTAAGGTATAAGTTCTCTCTATGCTCGTGTCGAGCTCTGAGAAAGAGGTTAAGGATGGTGTTTCCTCTACGTGGTTCTTTCTTAAACCCACTCTTTGTGCAAAACAGAAGATTTTCTTCTCCTCTCTAGGTTTGGTTTCAATTCGTAGATGTTAGGAACCCGTGTTCCTACCCTTATGTTTGCTTCATAGCAAATTAGTTTCCTTGGACGCATATGCTTTGTAAGTCGTCCCTTCGACATATTTTAACAATCCCACATGTGCAGGAAGCAGTAGTTTCTTCAATAGGAATTAGTATATAAGAAGGTGTTGAGGCTCAATGAAGCATCCACGAATATATTGTATTATGCTTGATCAAAGGAGGTTTCCCCCTCGAAGAGGCCTGTGATTTAATATCATTTCGAGTCCTTTTGCTTTGGCGACTTGTTCCAAGCTGTTTCCATTTCTCATTGCATTCTTGTGATTGCTGAAATAGTGTTGCAGGGTCTCCATGTCTAGTACCAAAGCAATTTCCACGGCCAATTTTTTCTCTTCTCTCTTCAGATACTCTCGACACCCAATTCTTCCCATCGCACTCTCTCACCTCACCCATCTGGGATCTTGGTGATCAGAAAGTGGTCCGGATCTTATTGCATTCTGTTTTGCAGATCTGGGCAGAAGTTGTGGGCTTTGCCATTTCCAACAACTTTGCATTCCGTTCGCATTCTGTTACCGTACCGGTCGGTTTCGGGTAGAATACAGATGACTGTTTTACAGGAAAACAACCAAGATTGCAGACATCCATCGCTAGAAGAAGGAAAATCACAAGCACTCCTAAACTTGGCACGTGCATTAGCTAGAGCCAGGGAACCTCGAAAGTTCTAGGCGGCTGTCTCAATCTCCAAACCAGAATCTTCGGAAATCATCCTTCATCGTTTTCTCACGACCTTTCTTCTTTGTTCTTCGTGTAGGATCTTCCGCGGGTGCTTGACAATGCTCCTATCCACATATGTGGTCGGGGTTTAAAAATCGTACATCATAGGAAATTCAATATTTTAGCCATATCTTTCATATACTGGTTCTGTTTTCCCAAAAAATTTCCTAAAACACCGGAAATCCGTGTCCATGCATTTCATGCGTTGAGGATCTGAGACCCGATTCCACTTCTATCACTCAGAAATCACCATTTTCTATGTTTTAAGGGTTTGCTATAGCCTCCTCATTTTTTACCCATTTTCCCCGAAATTCGCACACGTTCTTCCTCTCACTATTCCGTCCCATTTTGCCTCAAGGAAACAATCTCTAGTTCTCATCATTACAGCCCCTGAATTACATTTTTCCTCCATTCAAGTTTCCTAGAAAGTGCCAAAAACCCCGTTCAGGTCCGTTATCCTCATTTTCTTCATCTCAAATCCCAAATTGCCATTACTAAACGTGTTTTAGAAAGTGTTTTCCTATCCATTGCAAAAGAATTAAAAAAACAAATAAAAACCCCCGGTTATGGTTCTCGCCCATAATTACACGCAAGCTGGGGGAGTGTGATGTGAACTTGGAGGCGAGGTCAGCACCAGATCGGAGGCAAGCTCTGAGGAAAGCTCAGAGTGAGCTCGGAGGTACTTGGTAAAAGCCAAAAAGGGTGCGACATTGGGTCTTCCCGGGAGGTCACCCATCCCAGTACTACTCTTGCCCAAGCCCACTTAACTGTGGAGTTCTTATGGGATCCGTTGAACAAACGCTGATATGATCGCACCCGTTATGAGTTGTTTGTCATGTTGTCCTTATGGGAGATGGGTGTAAGCCACCACAACCATCCACATAGGCACGGAAAAATAATGAGTTTCTAAGGGGATTTCAAGACGGGATTTGTGCAAGTCTTATGTACAAGTTCTCTCTATACTCGTGCCGAGCTCCGAGAAAGAGGTTAAGGATGGTGTTTCCTCTACGTGGTTCTTTCTTAAACCCACTATTTGTGCAGAACAGAAGATTTTTTTCTCCTCTCAAGGTTTGGTTTCCATTCGTAGATGTTAGGAACCCATGTTCCTACCCTTCTGTTTGCTTCATAGCAGATTAGTTGCCTTAGACGCATATGTTTTGTAAGTCATCCCTTTGGCATATTTTAACAATCCCACGTGTGTGGGAAGCAGTAGTTTATTTAATAGGAATTAGTATATAAGAAGGTGTTGAGGCTCAATGAAGCATCCATGAATATATTGTATTGTGCTTGCTCAAAGGAGGTTGCCCCCTCGAAGAGGCCTGCGATTTAATATCATTTTGAGTTCTTTTACTTTCATGACTTGTTGTAAGTTGTTTCAATTTCTAGTTGCATTCTTGTGATTGGTGAAATAGTGTAGCAGGGTCTCCACGTCTGGTACCAAAGTAATTTTCACAGCCAATTTTTTTTTCTTCTCTCCTCAGATACTCGCGGTGATCTGATTCTCCCCATCGCACTATCTCACCTCACCCAACCAGGATCTTGGTGATCAGAAAGTGGTCTGGATCTTGTTGCATTCTATTTTGCAGATCTGTGTAGAAGTTGTGGGTTGTGTCATTTCTAGCAACTTTGCATTCCCTTCGCATTCTTTTACCGTGCCAGTCAGTTTCTGGTAGAAACTAGATGACCGTTTTATAGGAAAAGAACAAATATTGCAGACATCTAGTGCCAGAAGAAGGAAAATCACAAGCACTCCTAAACTTGGCACGGGCATTAGCTAGAGCTAGGAAACCTTTAAAGTTCTAGGCGGTTGTCTCCATCTCCAAACCAAAAGCTTCGGAAATAATCCTTCATCGTTTGCTCGTGACCTTTCTTCTTTGTTCTGCATGTAGGATCTTCGGTGGGTGCTTGACAATGCTCGTCCACGGATGCGGTCAGGTTTAACAATCGCCATATCTTTTGTATACTAGTTTCGTTTTCTCGGAAACTTTCCCGGAACACCCGAAATCCACATCCCCGCATTTCATGCATTGAGGATCTGAGACCCAATTCCACTTCTATCACTCAGAAATCACCATTTTCTATGTTTTAAGGGTTTTCTATAGCCTCTTCATTTTTTATCAGTTTGCCCTGAAATTTGCACACGTTCTTCCTCTCACTATTTCGCCCCTTTTTACCTTAAGGGAGAAATCTCCAGTTCTGATCATTATAGCCCCCGAATTGCTTTTTTCCTCCATTCAAGTTGCCTAGAAAGTGCCAAAAACCCCGTACAGGTCCGTTATCCTCGTTTTCTTCATCTCAAATCCAAAATTGCCATTACTAAATGTGTTTTAAAAAGCGTTTTCCTATCCACTAAAAAAAATAAAATAAAAACACTAAAAACCGCAGTTTATGGTTGTCGCCCGTGATTGCACACAAGTTGGGGGAGTGTGATGCGGTCTTGGAGTTTAGGTCGGCGCAAGATCGGAGGAAGGCTCCGAGGAAAGCTTGGCGTGAGCTCGAAAGTACTTAGTAAAAGCCAAAAAGGGTGCAACATCGGGACTTCCTGGGAGATCACCCATCCCAATACTACTCTGGCCCAAGCGCGCTTAGCTGCGGAGTTCTGATGGGATCCGGTGCACAAACGTTGGCATGATCGCACCCGTTATGATTTGTTTGTCATGTTGTCTTTATGGGAGATGGGTGTAAGCCACCGCAACCATCCACATAGCCACGGTAGAAGATTGAGTTTCTAAGGGGGTTTTAAGACAGGATTTGTGCAAGTCTAAGGTACAAGTTCTCTCTATGCTCGTGCCGAGCTCCAAGAAAGAGGTTAAGGATGGTGTTTCCTCTACGTGGTTCTTTCTTAAACCCACTCTTTGTGCAGAACAAAAGATTTTCTTCTCCTCTCAAGGTTTGGTTTCCATTCGTAGATGTTAGGAACCCGTGTTCCTACCCTTCTGTTTGCTTCATAGTAGATTAGTTGCCTTGGAGGCATATGCTTTGTAAGTCGTCCCTTCGGCATATTTTAACAATCCCACGTGTGTGGGAAGCAGTAGTTTCTTCAATAGGAATTGGTATATAAGAAGGTGTTGAGGCTTAATGAAGCATCCATGAATATATTGTATTGCGCTTACTCAAAGGAGGTTGCCCTCTCGAAGAGGCCTATGATTTAACATCATTTCGAGTGCTTTTGCTTCAGAAACTTGTTGAAAGTTGTATCCATTTCTAGTTGCATTCTTGTAATTGGTGAAATAGTGTTGTAGGGTCTCCACGTCTTGTACCAAAGCAATTTCCACGACCAATTTTTTTTCTTCTCTCTTCGGATACTCACGGTGATCCAATTCTCCCCATCGCACTCTCTCACCTCGCCCAACCAGGATCTTGGTGATCAGAAAGTGGTCCGGACTTTGTTGCATTGTGTTCTGCAGATCTAGGCAGAAGTTGTGGGCTGTGCCATTTCCAGCAACTTTGCATTCTATTCACATTCTGTTACCGTGCCAGCTGATTTCAGGTAGAAATCAGATGACCGTTTTACAAGAAAATAACAAATATTGCAGACATCTAGCACCAGAGGAAGGAAAATCACAAGCACTCCTAAACAAGGCACAAGCATTAGCTAGAGCCAGGCAACCTTGAAAGTTTAAGGTGGTTATCTCAATCTCTAAACCAGAAGCTTCAAAAATCATCCTTCATCGTTTGCTCGCGACCTTTCTTATTTGTTCTATGTGTAGGATCTTCAGCGGGTACTTGACAATGCTCCTGTCCATGGATGCGGTCGGGTTTAAAAATCACACGGGTCATAGGAAATTTAGTATTTTAGCCATATTTTTCATATACTGGTTTTGTTTTCCCTGAAACTTTCTCAGAACACTCGAAATCCCCATCCCCACATTTCATGCGTTGAGGATCCGAGACCCGATTCCACTTCTATCACTCAGAAATCACCATTTTCTATGTTTTAATGGTTTTCTATAGCCTCGTTTTTTACCCATTTGCCTTGAAATTCGCACATGTTCTTCCTCTCACTATTCCACCCCTTTTTTCCTCAAGGGAGAAATTTCAAGTTCTCATCATTACATCCCCCGAATTGCATTTTTCCTCCATTCAATTTTCCTAGAAAGTGCCAAATACCCCGTTCAGGTTCATTATCCTCATTTTCTTCATCTCAAATCCCAAATTGCCATTACTAAACGTGTTTTAGAAAGTATTTTCCTATCCACTGCAAAAGAATATAAAAAACACTAAAAACCCCCAGTTATGGTTGTCGCTCGTAATTACACGCAAGTTAGGGGAGTGTGATGCAATTTTGGAGACGAGGTCGGCACCAGATCGGAGGCAAGCACTGAGGAAAGCTCGGTGTGAGCTCGAAGGTACTTGGTAAAATCCAAAAAGGGTACAACACCGGGACTTCTCGGGAGGTCACCCATCCCAGTACTACTCTGGCCCAAGCGTGCTTAACTGGGGAGTTTTGATGGGATCTGGGGCACAAACACTAGTATGATTGCACCCATTATGAGTTGTTTATAACGCTGTCCTTATGGGAGATGGGTGTAAGCCACCACAACCATCCACATAGCCATGAAGGAAGATTGAGTTTCAAAGGGGGTTTCAAGACGGGATTTGTGTAATTCTAAGATACAAGTTCTCTCTATGCTCGTGCCGAGCTCTGAGAAAAAGGTTAAGGATGGTGTTTCCTCTACGTGGTTCTTGTTGTTACAAATCAGCAGCACCCCCTGGATGTTGATCAGATTTCTAGTTTGATCTTTTAGACATCCAGTGTGATTACACAACATTGAATCCTCTCCCCAAGTGTGGGACTCATAAAATGGGAAAGGAATCTCCAGATTAGAGGTTGGTTCCTCAACTCCTCTGATCAGCTAATTCACTTGTACAATTACAGAGGTTTGAACTCCCAAATCTACTCTAAATTCCAAGGAGACAGAGATAGAGAATGCAAAAAAGAAAGAACTAATGCTAATAGGTGATGCACCAAAGGAGTTGTAGACACCTGATGCTGTATGAAATACACAATCCATAAGGAAACACAGCACAAAACATGCACAAATGCTCAAAATGTAATGAAAGATCAAGAAAGCAATGATAGATATATGAAAGGATTGAGGGATTTTAATCACAGAACATATATCAACATCTCAGATCCAATACAGTACATTACAGTGATCCAGAGGCAAGAAAAGGTGCTGCATTACATGGAAAGGTAAAATTTCTTCACAAATTCTACCAAGGAGGAAGAAAAAGGAAGTTTCAGAGCTAAAAAAGTGTCTCTCCTTTTGCAAAATGAACTCATTCTAGCTTTTACAGTGCAAACCACGACCCTAGGAGAGAGAAACGTAGGAAAAAGTGCAAGGGGTTCAACCATTGACCAAAATGCCATCAAAACAGCATGGGCGCCCTGACAGACCCATTCCCTGACATTTTTAACCATGCTGGGAGAGAATGCGAGCCATTCTTCATTAAAAACGGTGGTTGAAACGTCATTTCTGTCCATGACCACGTGCCAGAGGATTTTCTTGATTTTCTCTCTCCAAACTCCACCAAAATGAAAAATTGACCCCAGAATCTTGTAGATAATTTCACCAGCTTTCCATTGATATAAAGAACGCAAAAAATTGAGCTCTAGATCGAAAGATATGGCGATTTGAAGTTTTAGGGCAAAACAGGGCCAAATCGGGTTGGTGGGGAAAACAGGGCCAAGTCTTTGGAACCGTGGCACGTCCTGATTGGCTGTGGGCCTTCTAGGGGAAAATTTCTCAAAAAAACTCCGCCGAGCCATAACTTCAAAAATACATGGAGTTAGGAGGAAAAAATTACCTTTCTGGAAAGCTGAGAAAGACCTCTATCCAATGGTGTCATTTCCAAAAGGTTTTGAGTGCCTAAAAAGAAAATTTTTGTGACTGAGGCACAAGAGAAGAAAAGATGAAAGGGAGTTAGCCACAAAATCAGTAGGGGGCACATTCTGGATAATAGTTCTTTCTTAAGCCCACTCTTTATGCAAAATAGAAGATTTTCTTCTCCTGTAAAGGTTTGGTTTCCATTCATAGATGTTAGGAACCCGTGTTCCTACCCTTCTGTTTGCTTCATAGCAGATTAGTTGCTTTGGACGCATATGCTTTGTAAGTAATCCCTTTGGCATATTTTAACAATCCCACATGTGTGGGAAGTAGTAGCTTCTTCAAAAGGAATTAGTATATAAGAAGGTGTTGAGGCTCAAGGAAGCATCCACGAATATATTGTATTGTGCTTGCTCAAAGGAGGTTGCCCCCTCGAAGAGGCCCGTGATTTAATATCATTTCGAGTTCTTTTACTTCAGCGACTTGTTGTAAGTTGTTTCCATTTCTATTTGCATTCTTGTGATTGGTGAAATAGTGTTGCAAGGTCTCCACGTCTGGTAGCAAAGCAATTTTCATGGCCAATTTTTTTTTCTTCTATCTTCAGATACTCGGGGCGATCCAATTCTACCCATCACACTCTCTCACCTCGCCCAACTGGGATCTTGGTGATAAAAAAGTGGTCCAGATCTTGTTGCATTCTGTTATGCAGATCTGGGTAGAAGTTGTGGGCTGTGCCATTTCTACCAACTTTGCATTCTGTTCACATTCTGTTACCATGCCAGTCAGTTTCGGGTAGAAACAATATGACCGTTTTACAGGAAAAGAACAAAGATTGCAGACATCCAACACCAGAAGAAGGAAAATCAGAAACACTCTGAAACTTGGCACGAGCATTAGCTAGAGCTAGACAACCTTGAAAGTTCTAGGCGGTTGTCTCCATCTCCAAACCAGAAGCTTCGGAAATCATCCTTCATCGTTTGCACGCGACCTTTCTTATTTGTTCTTCGTGTAGGATCTTTGGCGGGTGCTTGACAATGCTCCTGTCCATGGATGCGGTCGGGGTTTAAAAATCGAACGGGTCATAGGAAATTCAGTATTTTAGCCATATATTTCATATATTGGTTCTGTTTTTCCTGAATTTTTCCCGAATCACTAGAAATCCCCGTCCCTGTGATTCATGCGTTGAGGATCCGAGACCCAATTCCACTTCTATCACTCAAAAATCACCATTTTCTATGTTTTAAGGGTTTGCTATAGCCTCCTCATTTTTTACCCGTTTGCCCCGAAATTCACACACGTTCTTCCTCTCATTATTCCACCCCCTTTTGCCTCAAGGGAGCAATCTCTAGTTCTCATCATTACAGCCCCCAAATTGCATTTTTCCTCCATTCAAGTTGCCTAGACAGTGCCAAAAACCCCATTCAGGTCCGTTATCCTCGTTTTCTTCAACTCAAATCCCAAATTTCCATTACTAAACGTGTTTTAGAAAGCGTTTTCCTATCCATTGCAAAAGAATTTAAAAAAACACTAAAAACCCACAGTTATGGTTGTCGCCCATAATTGCACGTAAGTTGGGGGAGTGTGATGCGATCTTAGAGGCAAGGTCGGTGCTAGATCAGAGGCAAGCTCTGAGGAAAGCTCGGCGCGAGCTTGAAGGTACTTGGTAAAAGCCAAAAAGGATGCAACACCGGGACTTCCCGGGAGGTCACTCATCCCAGTACTACTCTAGCCCAAGCGCGCCTAACTGCAGAGTTTTGATGGGATCTAGTGCAAAAATGTTGGTATGATCACACCTGTTATGAATTTTTTGTCACGTTGTCCTTACGGGAGATGGGTGTAAGCCACCAGAACCATCCACATAGCCACGGTAGAAGATTGAGTTTCGAAGGGGGTTTCAATACGCGATTTGTGCAATTCTAAGATACAAGTTCTCTCTATGCTCGTGCCGAGCTCCAAGAAAGAGGTTAAGGATGGTGTTTCCTCTATGTGGTTCTTTCTTAAACCCACTCTTTGTGCAGACCAGAAGATTTTCTTCTCCTCTCAAGGTTTGGTTTCCATTCGTAGATGTTAGGAACCCATGTTCCTACCCTTCTGTTTGCTTCATAGCAAATTAGTTACTTTGGACGCATATGGTTTGTAAGTCGTCCCTTCGGCATATTTTAACAATCCCACATGTGCGGGAAGCAGTAGTTTCTTCAATAGGAATTACTATATAAGAAGGTGTTGAGGCTCAATGAAGCATCCACGAATATATTGTACTGTGCTTGCTCAAAGGAATTTGCCCCCTTGAAGAGGCCTACAATTTAATATCATTTCGAGTTTTTTTGCTTTAGCAAATTGTTGCAAGTTGTTTCCATTTCTAGTTGCATGCTTGTGATTAGTGAAATAGTATTGTAGGGTGTCCACGTCTGGTACCAAAGCAATTTTCACAGCCAACTTTTTTTCTTCTCTCTTCAGATACTCAGGTGATCCAATTTTGTCCATCACACTCTTTCACCTCGCCCAACCGGGATCTTGGTGATAAGAAAGTGGTCTATATCTTGTTGCATTTTATTCTGCAGATCTGGGCAGAAGTTGTGGGCTATGCCATTTTCAGGAACTTTGCATTCCGTTCACACTCTGTTATAGTGCCAGTCAGTTTCGGGTAGAAACCAGATGACTATTTTACAGGAAAAGAACAAAGATTGCAGACATCCAGCACCAGAAAAAGGAAAATCACAAGAACTCCTATACTTGGCACGGGAATTAGCTAGAGCCAGGGAACCTCAAAAGTTCTAGGCTCTCCATCTCCAAACCAGAAGCTTCGAAAATCATCCTTCATCGTTTTCTCACGACCTTTCTTCTTTGTTCTGCATGTAGGATCTTCGGCGGGTGCTTGACAATGCTCCTGTCCACAGATGCGGTCGGGGTTTAAAAATCACACAGGTCATAGGAAATTCAGTATTTTAGCCATATCATGCATATAATGGTAGCATTTTCCCTAAAACTCTCTCGGAACACCTGAAATCCCCGTCCCTGCGTTTCATGCATTGAGGATACGAGACCCGATTCCACTTCTATCACTCAGAAATCACCATTTTTTCTGTTTTAAGGGTTTGCTATAGCCTCCTCGTTTTTTACCTATTTGCCCCAAAATTCGCACAAGTTCTTCCTCTCAATATTCTGCCCCTTTTTGCCTCCAGGGAGCAATTTCCATTTCTCATCATTACAGCCTCAAAATTGCATTTTTCCTTCATTCAAGTTGCCTAGAAAGTGCCAAAAACGCCGTTCAGGTTCGTTATCCTCATTTTCTTCATCTCAAATCCCAAATTGCCATTACTAAATGTGTTTTAGAAAGTGTTTTCCTATCCATTGCAAAAGAATTAAAAATAAAACTAAAAACCTCCGGTTATGGTTTTCACCTGTAATTGTACGCAAGTTGGGGGAGTGTGATGCAATCTTGGAGGAGAGGTCGGTGCTAGATCGAAGGAAAAATCTGAGGAATGCTCGGCGCGATCTCAGAGGTAATTGGTAAAAGCCAAAAAGGGTGTGACACCGGTACTTCTTGGGAGGTCACCCATCCTAGTACTACTCTGACCCAAGTGCCCTTAACTATGGAGTTCTGATGGGATCCGGTGCACAAACGCTGGTATGATTGCACCCATTATGAGTTGTTTGTCACACTATCCTTATGGAAGATGGGTGTAAGCCACCGTAGCCATCCACACAGCCACAACAGAAGATTGATTTTCTAAGGGGGTTTCAAGCCAGGATTTGTTCAAGTCTAAGGTACAAGTTCTCTTTATGCTCGTGCTGAGCTCCGAGAAAGAGGTTAAGGATGGTGTTTCCTCTACATGGTTCTTTCTTAAACCCACTCTTTGTGCAGAACAAAAGATTTTTTTCTCCTCTCAAGGTTTGGTTTCCATTCGTAGATGTTAGGAACCCGTGTTCCTACCCTTCTATTTGCTTCATAGCAGATTAGCTGCTTTGGATGCATATGCTTTGTAAGTCCTCCCTTCGGCATATTTTAACAATCCCGTGTGTGCGGGAAGCATTAGTTTCTTCAATAGGAATTAGTATATAAGAAGGTGTTTAGGCTCAATGAAGCATCCATGAATATATTGTATTTTTCTTGCTCAAAGGAGGTTGCCCCCTTGAAGAGGGCTGCGATTTAATATCATTTCAAGTTCTTTTTCTTGAGTGACTTGTTGCGAGTTGTTTCCATTTCTAGTTGCATTCTTTTGATTGGTGAAATAGTGTTGCAGGGTCTCCACGTCTGGTACCAAAGCAATTTCTATAGCAAATTTTTTTCTTCTCTCTTCAGATACTTACGGCGATCCAATTCTACCCATCACATGCTTTCACCTGGCGCAATCGAGATCTTGGTGATTAGAAAGTGGTCCAGATCTTATTGCATTTTGTTCTACAGATCTGGGTAGAAGTTTTGGGATGTGCAGTTTCCAGCAACTTTTCATTTCGTTCACATTTTGTTACCGTGCCAGTCGGTTTTGGGTAGAAACCAGATGACCATTTTATAGGAAAAGAACAAAGATTGCAGACATCTAGCGCCTGAAGAAGGAAAATCACAAGCACTCCTAAACTTGGCACGGGCATTAGCTAGAGCTAGGTAACCTTTAAAGTTCTAGGCAGTTGTCTCCATCTCTAAACCAGAAGTTTCAGAAATCATCCTCCATCGGTTGCTCGTGACCTTTCTTCTTTGTTCTGTGTGTAGGATCTTTGGTGGGTGCTTGACAATGCTCCTGTCCATGGATGCGGTCGGGGTTTAAAAAACGCACGGGTCATAGGAAATTCAGTATTTTAGCCATATCTTTCCTATACTAGTTCCATTTTCAATGAAGCTTTCCCGAAACACCCGAAATCCCTATTCCCACGTATCATGCGTTGAGGATCTGAGACCCAATTCCACTTCTATCACTCAGAAATCACCATTTTCTATGTTTTAAGGGTTTGCTATAGCCTCCTCGTTTTTTACCCGTTTGCCCTGAAATTCACACACGTTCTTCCTCTCAGTATTCTACCCCTTTTTGCCTCAAGGGAGCAATTTCTAGTTCTCATCATTATAGCCCCCAAATTGTATTTTTCCTCCATTCAAGTTGCCTAGAAAGCACCAAAAACCCCTTTCAGGTCCGTTATCCTCGTTTTCTTCATCTCAAATCTCAAATTTCCATTACTAAACGTGTTTTAGAAAGATTTTTCCTATCCATTGCAAAAGAATTAAAAAAAACACTAAAAACCCTAGGTTATGGTTATCGCCCATAATTGCACACAAGTTGGGGGAGTGTGATGCGATCTTGGAGGCGAGGTTGGTGCCTGATTGGAGGAAAGCTCGGCGCGTGCTCGGAGGTACTTGGTAAAAGCCAAAAAGGTTGCAACATCGGGACTTTTTGGGAGGTCACCAATCCCAGTACTACTTTGGCCCAAGCATGCTTAACTGCGGAGTTTTGATGGGATCCAATGCAAAAACGCTGGTATGATCACACCCGTTATGAGTTTTTTGTCATGCTATCCTTATGGGTGATGGATGTAAGCCACTGCAACCATCCACATAGCCACGACAGAAGATTGAGTTTCTAAGGGGGTTTTAAGATGGGATTTGTGCAAGTCTAAGGTACAATTTCTCTCTATACTCATGTCGAGCTCCGAGAAAGAGTTTAAGGATGGTGTTTCCTCTACGTGGTTCTTTCTTAAACCCACTATGTTGTCACCAAATCACTGCACCCTCTAAATGACGAGGATGTGAATAGGATGTTCAATGTGATTGGGACACATGGGATCACTTCTCAAGCTGTGGGACTTGGGCTCGAAGTGAACCTCCAGAGAAGGTTGGCTTCCTCTTCCTAAACTAAGTGTTGCGCTACTCCTAGTGTAAAAAAAATGATTATCTAGTCCTATGCTAACATTTTCATGGGGTTTTAGGGAAAGAGATTTACATAAATGAAACTATACTGGGGATGGTGATGCACCAAATAAAGGGTGTCTCCAGACTCAGGAAGGGTTAATTTGAAGAGGGTGTGTGCACCACAAGTCAACTTCACCTACTGCAACTTAGAGAGGGTACAAGATATCACAAACTAAGAGACATGTGTTTCCTTTGTTAAAGCTTATTAGAACGAGAAATATACCAGCTTCCCAATGAAGAAGGATGAACTCAAGAAGAGTGAAAAAACACCACAACTCAATTGCATGCAATACTCCACCACTCGATAAGCACAGAACTCCAAGAACCTACAATAGAAACTTAAACTTGCACAATGTACCTACAAGTACGAGAAAGGCACAAAGAAGCATATAAGGATGAAAGGACCGAGATTAGTCACAAAACACACACTTTTATTGCTTCAATAACATGCACAATGCATCATACATTCAAAAGAGGCAATAGTTGCCATTACAGTCTTGAAGAGGAGGCTTGAAAGTTCTCTCAACACATAAGAACACTTGCAGAAGAGAGAGGACTCTTGAAAAGTATACACTCGCCTGAGATATCTAACTGTCCAGCTTGTCTGAACTGTTGGAACCCTTTGAAATGAGCTTCCAACTTACATTTATAGAAGAATATGTGAGAAAGAAGAGGAAAGGTCATAATTACATTCCTAAATTGAAGGCCCGTGATGTATTTATTACAGTTAGTTGAACCACCTGAGAAGGTTCCATCATGGGTCATTAATTTCCTGATGACCTAGTCTTCTCAATTAATTAAAAGAATATTAAAATAAAATATTTAAATAATAATAATAAATATTATTATTAAAATATTTAAATAAAAATATTAATTTAATTAACATAATGTCGGGACCCCCCGTTGACCTGTTTGACTTGAAGAGGAGGAGGGTCCATGTGGATAGAGTCTGCACATATCCCAACTCGACGAGCTTCGAGCAACATACCGAACTCACTAAGCTGTCAATCTGCATCAAGCTCTTCTCACCTCTTCTAATGCTCATCATCAGGTCACTCAGACTATAACTCAGCTCATCCTAAGTCACTTATTTCGCTGAAAACCGAGCTTGCATCTCTATCGACCAGTGACTCGGCACAAGTTTAGCTTGTCGAGCTCTCTTTGAATTTTGAGTTTGGCATTAATGCTTGATGAAATAAACAAATTTAATCAAAATGAATTACTGAGCAGTTGCGTGCTCGATCTATTCACTTGACTTGGTTCCCATCCAAGCGTTCCCTAACTGACTCACTCAGTGAATGGCGAATGGCTCAACTCAGTTATCTGAATCTCTCATGCGAGCTTTCTCCCGAACTCATTTTTGACGTGAACGGTGTCTTAGGCTTATGCGGTGAATTCTTTCCTTCGAGGCACTTGACGCCTAGATCGGTTCCTCGAGCCATTCCAATTGAACCTCTTGCTAGCTATGGATACCTCACCATGCGCCAAGTTTCGAGCTCTACTGCCTTCATTCTTAGATTCGTCCTTACACGTTTTTGTGCTCAACTAGCATTTTTATTCTTGAGCCTTTACCGTTTTCTATGATGTATCCATGCAAACCATTTTCTATAAATTCTTCATCCTCACTTGCACACTTTATTTTTCAATTCACTCTACTATGATTCTTCTTGATTCAGACTTGGCAGTTAATCCGTGAATACTTCACCACAAGATTAGTTTTCTTGTCAATTCCTGAATGAGATCTTCATTCAGTGTGGCTCGATCATGATTCTTATTTATTCAGACTAGGCTATCCACCTACTAAACTCTTAAAGCAAGCTAAGATTTCCTCCATTCGACTTGCTATGACTGCCAACTTCTCCTAAGCCTCATCATTTCGGTGTTACTGAAGAACATCTTGTCTGTTCCTCTTCACTCCATGCGAGGTGAACTAAAAAAAACATGTTATGATGAGCCCTCAAGTTCTTTTACCGATGAGTTCCTTATTGTCACAGGATTTTTGACTCAGCGAATTCCATATGAAACTCATAGCCTAGCCGACTCGTACTTATCACCTAATTGATTGAATCACTCCATGTGATTTTGTTCACCTTCACTCGTGTCTTACTGATCGAACATGAACTCGAATGTATTGAATTCCACATTGAAACTCCAGAATCATCTTTATTAATAGACCGGGATTCTTGTTTTGAACCCCAATTTTTCATTCTATCAACGTCTGAGCTCATTTCCTCTCTGCACCATGCTTGATGTCCCTCCCCTCACATGAAGCTTGCGACTCGTCTCTATGAGCCCCGAGTGTTTTCATCGCTGAATAACTCCCACCAAGCCTTGTTTATCCTTACCGGGCTCCATTTCCTCTGAATCAGTGAGCTTCTCATGAGTTTTACCAAGCTCTACACATCAAGCAGATCTACCCTCGACTGAACTCAATCACTAGATTACTTCGATGCAACTATGTTTCCCATAACCCAAAGTGCTCTGTGAGCTCGTGTTAATGTCACATTCATGCGGCGAACATCAGCTATAAAACCAACCCCATGATTTACAGCTCGAACACAAGACATAATGATTATATCACGCTCCTGGCCCTGAAAGGCATCTACCTTATTGATATTTTCACGGGGCTAGCTATGCAGCGGATTTCACTAGCCAATGTGTGGCACTGAGACACTACTTTTTTCACTCGCCTTAGAGGATCAAGCTACTCTAGTAGTCCCAGACTACGCCTTTCTCCATTTTCATCCACCACCCATTCCCAACTGCATCTCTAACAATGCACAAGTGAACCCTTCTAACACCTTTCACAGCTGCCCATACAATTGCTCCAGAAGACCACTCGCCAAATACCATGGCTACCAATACAACTGCCGAGAGCTCTTAATATGCCTTTTTAGTTCACCTGAGGGAATGCATAACTGACGCCTCCAAGACTCATCACTGACCCAGCTCTCTATGCCATTGGCCAGCTCACTGTCGATTATCCCACTGTTATGCACAAGGCCACTGAGGAACATCATATGCCCCTTTCTGTCATCCATCCATGAGTCTACCTAAGTTGTTGCGCCAGTCACCTACGCGTGCATTGATGGGGGAAGTCCTCCTTGTGAGTCCTTCCCGGGTGTGAGCCTCTACTCACCCTGACCTGCTGACTGATTTGTCACCCAAGTCCACACCACCAAAGATCCCTACGGGGAGCACTGCTAGCTCGCCATCTTTGTAGACCGCATCACATGCAGGTGAGGTACTTTTCTTCCCTTAGCTCGATCCAAGCTCTGATCTCACCCCGATGCCATGGCCACTGACATCGGTGTGCCTACTCTTTGAGACACCCGTCTGTGTCCAGACCGCATTGACTTCTCAGGTCTTCTGCCTTAGTTGTTAGCTCACCACACTGCAACTGTATCCATGATGTCCTTGACTCATCCCACCATGTCATGCATCACCGAGTGAACCATCCTCTGTCCACTTCATGAGTCTTAGACATTGCTTCTGCACCCACTCTGCATCCACGCTTCCGCTGCGCCTCTGATACATCTGTGTGAGCACTCAACTCATCTGCGCTTGTTTTAACCTCTGCAAGGTTGAGGAGCTTGCCACACTTGGCTCACTCACGTCTGAGTTACTTCCCCTCCGTTTCAACCTTCGGATCCTAGTCTCACTCCATCACACCTCTTAGCTATTTCCCACATGAACTCTTCTTCTAAGTACGTTGCCACCTCAAAGGTCTCCCTAAGTCCACTGTCACTTAACACTGGAGTCCCACTGTTGATCCACGATGCACATCTCGGCATGGAAATACTCCGTAAGGGTAGAGTATATCTCCAAGGTCTACTGAACACCCCATCCTCTGAATGTCCAGTGCACCAAGTGTTCCACACTCCACTTGGTGGGGTTGTGAGTTCCCCCTGTTGGTCTTATTGCCTGCCATGCTCATCTAGCTCTTTAGGCGTGCACTTCACTCTCAACGCAAGGCCTCTATTGTACAAGGTCTTCATGCTTCAAACCAACTCCCGCTCTGCCTTTGCATCGCCCACATGAGTTGCCTAACTCGCTCCGCGTACATTGGGTAAATTCTTCGCTCCAAGACACCCTGCACTGTTCCTAAGTGCAACCAACTTTGCTCACCAACCTACCTTGGCTAAACCTTGATTCTGAGACATCCTTGGGCTCACAGCATGGTCCTTTCAAATCCACCATGCACAACTCTTACTCACTACATAGGCCTCAAGAGTTACATTGGTGCGCCACCGGGAACTTCTCGGGAGGTCACCCATTTTCTGCCTACGCGCTTAACTCACCCAACTCACCCATATCTTTTGTAGGCACATGCATGTGAGGTCTTCAACCCCAACCCATGCCTAGCCAACCATTTTCCTTGACCGGGAGTCCCTCTGGCTCCCTGGATAGCGCCTCGTGCACTACCCTGCTCGAATGGGGTCTGCCCATCCTGGGGGAGGCGGTCGCTCTATGAGCATGGAGACACGCCCCCCTTATATTCTCCCCCACTTAAAGTGGTGATGCCCACGGTGCTGATGCTAGACTTCACAAGCCTGCACAAAGGATGCCAGTGTTCGCAACACTAGGACAAAATGTAAATGCACTACTCACATGCAAATACACATGGAACACTTTGGTCACTTTGACATAACACAACTCAGTCTCTTCAACATCTCGCTGTGCTAACTCCCTGTGCTCGGGACAAAAAGTTCCAAATCACTCAACACTTCTATCACTATGGCTCCCATCCACTGAAACTACACTTCACCAAACATCCAACACAATGTCTGATGGGATACCCCTTCTGCAATTCACACAACCTCTTAGGAATCCTGCATGATGTACAAGCTGCCCTGCCAAACTCTGAGCCCTTCTTGCACAACAATCACTGCATAACTGGAGAACCACCAACCTCCATGTTGATTGACAAACCACTGCAAGGTTTCATTGTCACTGGAACTAGTCACACCATGCTTCCACACGCAACACATGAAATTCTCCACCTAATCTGGGGGCCTACAACACCACAATTTCACCACAATGCTACCCTTGTTTAGCACTTTTACCAACACCATAACACCGCTGTGCCTCTGATGATGATCTTCTGGAAAACTCTTCACCAGGAATACCTCATTTCACTACAACCTGATTGATCTACTCACCACCGCTTTCAACCAACTAGTACTTCCGAAAACGCAACGCTTGCTTTACTCCAGAAACGTAGCCATTGCCACTGTTGCCAACCTAAAATTATGAGGTTTCACAAAATCTCCACACTGATTTTTCCAAGGGAGATCCACGTTTTCCACTTCATGGCTCGAGTATCAACTTGATATCACACATAAACACTGTAATTCAGCCATCCACAATGTACAAGTTCTATCAACAACTTCTGAGGAGTCGTCACACTACTCAGTGCTTTCACACCTACCAAGTTTTCGAGTTACTCTGCCTCTGCACCTGAACTCTACCAAGTGTTATCCCTTCACCCAAAAATACTAGGAGTAAGTTCTGCACTAGCCTCCACATGAACTGCCCACCTCAGTGACTTTACCCAGCCCACATTGTATGCATTCCTGTCACCTCATCTACATCTGAGTTCTGTTCAACACTGGCCTTCTTCTCCCACAAAGTCTCTAGCAACCTACACTGGTTTACTTGCATTGCACAAGTGCCAACTCTTAACACCTGCATGGGTCTAAAACACCCTTAACACCAAACGCCATGCTAACCACTGCTGCAACTACATGACTCCTTCCTCATCAACCCTCTAGTCTACCATTGAGAAAGTTCATGGACTTCATTCATACCACTATGACATCAATAAGGTTCAACTTAGCCTTGATACTCCGTTGGATCACTCTGATCTGACACTGCCCTCTAGCATGCACTAGTCTGCTTCTTACATGGAACATAACTTCTCCTCTTGATCCAGTTGTGTTGGTGTCCCGCCTTCCGATCGCCAACACCGTTGATTGTTAATCTTCACAAGACTCTGCTTCTGATCCAATTCGTACAACAACCAACTCCCGCAAACATGCACGACTCTGCTCAGTCGCGCATTACGTTGGGCACTTCAATCTGATGCTGCTTCACAAGCACACACCAATCTACTTCTGCTCCACCCAACCACGTTGGTGTCCTGCCCATCCGATCACCAAAGATGTTGATTGCGTTGGCTCCCTAGTCTGCCACCCTGTTCTTTAATCAACATCCCACACGCCTGAAGTTGAGAGCTCTTTCGCCAACTACTCACGCTGGTTTACACTCTGTTCCCAACTCCAGCACCGATGCTCATTGCGCTCTAGGTACCAAATAGAGCATCACTTCAAATACATTGATACCAGTTGTCACGCTGCATATCAGGTACAACATTAACTCACAAGCTCTAATACCAGCTGTCACGGGGCTAGCTATGCAGCGGATTTCACTAGCCAACGTGCGGCACTGAGACACTAATTTTTTTGCTCACCTTAGAGGATCAATCTACTCCAGTAGTCCCAGACTACGCCTTTCTCCATTTTCATCCACCACCCATTCCCAATTACATCTCCAACAATGCACAAGTGAACCCTTCCAACACCTTTCACAACTGCCCATACAACTGCTCCAGAAGACCACTTGCTGAATACCACGGTTGCCCATACAACCGACGGGAGCTCTTAATATGCCTTCTTAGTTCACCTGAGGGAATGCACAACTCATGCCTCTAAGACTCATCACTGACCCAGATCTCTGCGCCGTTGGACGGCTCACTGTCGAACATCCCACTGTTCTACACAAGGCCACTGAGGAACATCACATGCCCCTTTTTATCATCCATCCATGAGTCTGCCTGAGTTGCCACGCCAGTCACCTACGCGTGCACTGATGGGGGAAGTCCTCGTGAGTCCTTCCTGGGTGTGAGCCTCTACTCACCCCGACCTGCTGACTGATTTGTCACCCAAGTCCACACCACCAAAGATCCTGCGGGGAGCACTACTAGCTCGCCATCTTTGTAGACATCATCACATGCGAGTGAGGTACTATTCTTCCCTCAGCTCGATCCAACCTCTGATCTCACCCTGATGCCATGGCCACTGACATCGGCGTGCCTACTCTTTGAGACACCCATCTGCGTCCAAACCGCATTGAATTCTCAAGTCTTCTGCCTTAGTTATCAGCCCACCACACTATAACCGTATCCATGATGTCCTTGACTCAGCCCACCATGTCACGCATCATTGAGTGAACCATCCTCTGTCCACTTCATGAGTCTCAGACACTGCTTCTACACCCACTCCGCATCCACGCTTCCGATACGCCTCTGATACATCTATGTGAGCACTCAACTCATCTGCGCTTGTTTTAACCTCTGCAAGGTTGAGGAGCTCGCCACACTTGGCTCACTTGCATTTGAGTTACTTCCCCTTCGTTTCGACCTCTGGATCCCAGTCTCACTCCATCATGCCTCTTGGCTATTTCCCACATGAACTCTACTTCTAAGGATGTTGCCACCTCAAAGGTCTCCCCAAGGCTATTTCCCACATGAACTCTACTTCTAAGGATGTTGCCACCTCAAAGGTACCAAGTCTCCCCAAGTCCACTTTCACTTAACACTGGAGTCCCACTGCTAATCCACGATGCACATCTCGGCATGGACATACTCTGCAAGGGTAGATTATATCTCCAAGGTCTGAATGTGCAGTGTACCAAGTGTTCCACACTCCACTTGGTGGGGTTGTGATCATTTTCCTTGGCCGTTCCCCATGTTGGTCTTATTGCCTGCCATGCCCCATCTGGCTCTCTGAATGTGCAGTGCACCAAGTGTTCCACACTCCACTTGGTGGGGTTGTGAGTTCCCCATGTTGGTCTTATTGCCTGCCATGCTCATCTGGCTCTTTAGGCATGCACTGCACTCTCAATGCAAGGCCTCTATCATATAAGGTCTTCCTGTTATCCTTTTTCCATGCATTCAAACTGCAAGCGTTGACCCCCACTCACCATGTTGCTCGGTATCATTTAACAAACATCTGCATAATGTGGTGAGTGAAACTCTATCTCGACCTATAGCCTCCATCATCGCTTGGAGGATTACTCACCGCCCAATTCACAACTGCCACTTTAATTCTCCTAGTGACTCACACAATGACTCAGACCACTCCAAGCTGTGTAGAATTCTCATGACGGATCACCATCATATGATCTCCACTTGGAAATTTGATCCAATTTATCCCACGCTCGGAAGTATCACCATGGTTTACCAACCTAATATTTCCACTTGGGAATTTATTCACTGAGTTCCCCTATTCATGCATTAGCACAGGATTTATATATCTCTTCTAACTACATTGGGCTTGTCATAGCTCATCAACCCCACAAATCTCACTTGGCAATGCGGTCTTGGGAACCCACAGAGTATCTTACCATCGCGGCATACTAAGCTAACATCCCCACTTGGAAAGAGGGGAAAGTTTCTCCACTATTCCCACCAACACGTGGGATCACCATGATTTTTACCTCCTGCCGACTCGAGCCAGATGGGCTCTTCTTTCATCCCATGAAGTAAACTTACCTCAAAAAATTAGTGGCCTCCAGAGAGAGTTAATTGCGACAGCTATTGCAGGGCAATCCCAAGGAACCATTGGTGTTGATCTTCATGTTCTGGTTACACGCGACCATAGTCATGATAAGTTGTTGCAAAATATTGCAGCTGTAGTAGAAGAATGAGATAAAGTTTTAGTTGAGTTGTCTCACCTTTTCATTTTGGAAAGTTTCTTCCATGGAAGAAGCGCGATCAAATATTGAGGCAAGTTTTGTAAATGAGGCTGAGATTGTGTTCACTACTGTTTCTAGTAGTGGCCGGAAGTTATTCTAGCACCTCGCTCATGGGTTTGATATGGTGGTTATAGATGAAGCTACAAGCTAGTGAAGTAGGCATGTTACCTCCACTTTCATCTCGTTTCTTACATTTTATCCAACTCTATGCATGGTGGTTTATTAGTCCAAGCCTGAGCTCCATTGGTCTCTTTGCGAGCAACATCATATCAACCTCTTTAGATTTGACATCGAGCTCCCTATTAAATCGACCCCGAACTCTTCACTGAGTTGAGATCAACTGGGTGCCTTTCGATGCTAGGTGATCTCTCATATGCAATTTAAGAATTATTTTTAATTATTGTATCTCGATAATGACCGGAGGTGGGTTCTTGGGACTATTATTTCATTTTAAACGTGATAAGACCCCGTTGTCCAATTTTGCCACATGTGCAAAATTGGATAACATTTTTGGCGACCTCTTAGGGTTGATTACCTGCTAAACATGATTCCAGTAGCCTTAAGTCATCCATTGGGCATGGAGTCTGTGTTGGAATCCTGAAAGTAGTATGATTTTCTTTGACACATCCTGGAATCTCCTTGAGCATTGCCGATATCCTGGACCTCCCTGGAATGCTAAGCATGAAGTATACTGAAACTGTTGAATGCTTGACATCCCTGGAACACTGCAAAAAATTTAATGAAGCAAATTTTGAAACTCTTATGGAAACCTTGAACCTTTCTTCTCCTTGACACCTTCCAATGATGAAACAATGTGCAGAACAACACAAAACATAGCAACAAGGAAAGCAAAACAACAACACACAACAATGTGCATAAGCACTTGGAGGAAAACACCTAATTTAACTGTACAGGGGGTGGAATGCTTCTCAAAAAAAATCTTTGAGATGTATCCCATTCACATGAATGGGAAGTTCTTCTCCATTGAGCCTAGATAGACTAAATGAATTTACCTCTTTGCAACTTGTGATGATGTATGGCCCACTCTAGAGAGCGTCAAACTTGGCATGCCTGCCTGGTTTGGCCATGTCTTCATCCCATTTGAGAACTAAATCTCCCTCTTGAAAACACCTATTGGATTCCTTCTTGTCAAAATATTTCTTAACTTGAGCCTGATGCTACTCCAAAGTTTTCATAGCCTTGTCTCGTACTTCCTCTAACTCCATGAGTTCAGCAAACCTTACTGTCAGAGGATCACTCTTTATAACTTCAAGTTGATGAGCTAACTCCAAAGAAGGTAACTCTAATGAGAGCAGGAGTTTTGTCCCTCTTCCATATACAAGAACAAAAGGAGAATTTCTGATGGCCCTTTTAGGTGTGATCCGATTTTCCCATAAGGCGGTCTTAAGCTGTGTATGCCAAGTCTTCTTGTTAGTCTCCATTGTGCGCTTAAAAATCCTTATAAGGTTTTTGTTGCTAGACTCAGCCAATCTGTTCCTTGCGGATAGTAATTGGATGAAGTTTTGAGGTATACCCCATTTTTAACAGCCCATTCACTCAATTTCATAGCAAGAAAAGATAGCGTGTTGTCTGAAATGACTGTAAATGGAACACCGAACCTCGTCATTATACCCTCCAAAAAATCCATAACTACCTTTTCATTGCTCTCTTTTAATGCTACTGCCTCTGTCCATCAAGTAAAATAGTCTATTGTGGTAAGGACCCACTTATGTCCATCACTGGATGGAGGATTAATCATTCCGATGAAGTCCAACCCCCATTGAACAAAGGGTTGATCCACTTGAATTGGATGCAATGGAAGAGTTTCCAACTTCTGCTTACCTATGAAAAAGGCACATTCCTTACATTTCCTTACCCAAAGTTGGGCATCCTTGAATAAATCCGGCCAATAGTAGCCGGCTCGCATGATCTTGGTAGCTTTTGTTCGTGTGAAATAATGTCCTCTAGATAGCCCATTATGAAATTCTTCTAGTATCTTACTTACTTGTTCCGATCCTATGCACCGAAGGAGAACGCCATTCAAATCTTTTTGAAAGAGAACGCTATCTACCAAAACATATGGGATAGATTGAAGATGGAAAGTTCGTCTTTGGTTTTTATCCATGTCTACCAGATATGCTCCTGAGAAGAGGAAAATCTTCATTTTGGATAACCAATCAGCTTGATCAACATTCTCATCAGTATTTAGGAGTGTCACATCCTCATTACTTTTTGATTCCATGTCTGTAGCAAGTTGCTGACACAAACCCTTACCTCTGATAAGTTTAGTGACTTTGATGTGAACGTCATACTCCATTACCTTTGTGATCCATCCAGCATGCTTTTCGTTCATTTCTTTGTTCAGCAAAAACTCCTTGACACCTGGATGAGACACCATTAGATGAATCCTGTTGTTGGACAACATGTGCTTGAATTTCTTCAAAGATTGAATAACCGCAAAGAATTTATTTTCAATGAATGATTATTTGAACTCGTATTCTTTGAGGGATTGACTGAAGAAAGTAATTGGTTGCTCCATCAGGTTGTTGTTTTGTTGGGTGAAGATCCCTGAAATGCTCTCTTGACCTGCAAAAGCATAAAGGATAAAATCTTTGTCAAACCTGGGGTTCACTAGCGTGGGAGCTTGAGAAATGGCTATTTTGATGGCTTCAAAGCTTTCTCATCCTTCCTTTGTCCATGAGAATGGCATGTTTTTCTTCAGCATGGTTGTCAGTGGTTTAGCCAATGTCGTGAATTGAGGGATGAATCTCTGCACAAAATTTATGGTTCCCAGAAAACTCTGGAGGCCCTTCCTATGACTCGGGAGAGATAAGGACATAATCAAATGAATCATGGCTGGATCGATTGATAATCCTTCCGCTGAAACAACATGCCCCAATAATTTTCCCTCTTGCACTGTGAAAATACATTTCTTGGGGTTAAGTGAAACCCCAAATTCCCTACACCTTCGGAAAAAATTCCTTAGATGCGTGATGTGATCTTCTGCATGTTTAGAGTATACAGTTATCTCATCAAGGTAAACCAAAATAATATCATTGATTAGTCCCTTAAATTCCATGTCCATGGCTCTTTGGAAATTATCCCCGACATTGGACAATCCAAATGGCATTTTATTGTAGGCATGCGTGCCCCACTTGGTAGTGAAAGCCGTTTTGAATTGGTCAGATTCTTGGACTAGGATTTGATTGTAACTTGAATATCCATTGAGAAAAGAAAATCTTTAAGATCCTGCCACAGTTTGAAGGATTTTCTCTATCGATGGAAGAGGATAATGGTCTTTTAATGACGCTCGATTCAAATCCCTGAAATCTACGCATAACCAGATCTCTCCGTTCTTCTTCCTCATGGGCACCAAATTGGCTACCCATGAGGAATGCTTGATGGGAAAAATAATACAGGCCTTGATGAGCTTGGTTAGCTCCTTTCTCATTAATGGCTCAATTTTTGGGATTAATTGGTCTTTGTTTCTGACAAACTGGCTTAGCATTAGGATCCAGTTCGATGGTATGTTGTGCTAGACCTGGATCAAAACCACGTAGATCTTTATAGCTCCATGCAAAGATGTCATGATACTCTTGAAAATTTTTGATGAAAGCTTCTTTCTCCTCAGAAGTACACACTTTTCCAATGTTAAGAAACTTTGCATTTGATACTTCGACTTCCTCAAAATATTCTTCTTTAACCACCATGTTAGGGCTTTGTCTTTTGGCTTGGTCATCTGAATTGAAAATGGATTCCAAAGTGACTAAACCTTTTAGTAACTTGTTTCTTTTCAATTGGATAATTTTCTCACCATATGACTCCTACAACTTATCTTGATTTTTTGTAGCAAACTCCACTTCTTCTTGTAGGAAGAGGACAATTTGTTTGTTACTATTGAACACTTGCCAACTACTCACATTATCAAGGATTGCCAGTCAAACCACCATTTTAACAAATTTCTGCCCTTCTTTCATGATATCAACTAGTATGTTGTATTGTGAACCAATTGTAG
Source organism: Taxus chinensis (assembly GCA_019776745.2). Taxonomy (NCBI): domain Eukaryota; kingdom Viridiplantae; phylum Streptophyta; class Pinopsida; order Cupressales; family Taxaceae; genus Taxus; species Taxus chinensis. The sequence goes on from CM034155.1 coordinate 98,542,338, forward strand.
CAAGCCTATCTGCATCTTGATTTTGATCTCTAGGGATTGCATGGATTCCAAAAGCTTTGAAATCTTCAATCAGGTCCCAGACTCGGTTCTTGTATGATCTTAAAAGATAATTTTTGGATGCAATAAATGCCAAAACTTGATGAACAACTAACTCATTGTCTCCAAAAATAGTCAGGGCCTTGATTCCATTCCTTTGGGCTAGCTGAATTCCTTGCACAAGAGCCACGTATTCAGCAACATTGTTAGTGTAATTGAACTGCAACCGAAAAGATGAGAAGTACTTATCTCCCTCTGGAGAAATTAACATAACACTGTTATCCAAAATGTGCCCCCTACTCATTTTGTGGCTAACCCCTCTGGTTCTTCCCTCTATTGTGCTTCAGTCATAAAATTTTGCTTTTTAGGCACTCAAAACCTTCTGGAAATGGCACCATTGGATAGAGCTCTTTCTCAGCTTTCTAGAAAGGTAAATTTTTCCTCCTAAATCCATGTATTTTTGAAGTTATGGCTCAGCGGAGTTTTTTGGGAAAAGTTTCCCCTGAAAGGCCCACGGCCAATGAGATGCTGCCACGTGGCACCTAGAGTGGTGGAGCATGGGGAAATTTTGGAAAATTTTCCAAATGACCAAAAAGGTGTAAAAATTCGAATTTTTTCCTTCCAACCCGATTTGGCCCTGTTTTGCCCTAAAACTTCAGGTGGCGATATCTTTCGATCCAGAGCTCGGTTTTTTGCGTTCTTTATATCAATGGAAAGTTGGTGAAATTCTCTACAAGATTTCAGGGTAATTTTTGCATTTTGGTGGATTTTGGAGAGAGAAACTCCTCTGGCACGTGGTCATGGACAGAAATGACGTTTCAACCACCGTTTTTAATGAAGAATGGCTCGCATTCTCTCCCAACATGGTTAAAAATGTCAGGGAATGGGTTTGTCAGGGCGCCCATGGTGTTTTGATGGAATTTTGGTTAATGGTTGAACCCCTTGCACTTTTTCCATGTTTCTCTCTCCTGGGGTCGTGGTTTACACTGTAAAAGCTAGAATGAGTTCATTTTGCAAAAGGAGACACTTTTTCAGCTCTGCAACTTCCTTTTTCTTCCTCCTTGGTATAATTTGTGAAGAAATTTTACCTTTCCATGTAATGCAGCACCTTTTCTTGCCTCTGGATCTCTGTAATGTACTGTATTGGATCTGAGATGTTGATATATGTTCTGTGATTAAAATCCCTCAATCCTTTCATATATCTATCATTGCTTTCTTGATCTTTCATTACATTTTGAGCATTTGTGCATGTTTTGTGTTGTGTTTCCTTGTGGATTGTGTATTTCATGCAGCATCATGTGTCTACAACTCCTTTGGTGCATCACCTATTAGCATTAGTTCTTTCTTTTTTGCATTCTCTATCTCTGTCTCCTTAGAATTTAGAGTAGATTTGGGAGTTTAAACCTCTGCAATTTTACAAGTGAATTAACTGATTAGAGGAGTTGAGGAACTAGCCTCTAATCTAGAGATTCCTCTTCCATTTTGCAAGTCCCACACTTGGGAAGAGGATTCAATGTTGTGCAATCACACTAGATGCTTAGAATGATCAAACTAGAAATCTGATCAACATCCAGGGGGTGTTGCTGATTTGCAACAACAATTTTGGCACGCTCGGTGGGACCTTAGAGGTCTTCCACTTTATCTTTGACAGGTTGGTGTGTTCCTGTTAAATATTCAGCCTTTTGGAGGCACTTTCAAAAGCACATCTAGCGACTCCATCTGGTAAACAACTCATTCTCTAAGTTGCAGACCTGTTTGCCATTCATTTCCATCCATTCTTCTTTCCATCATTTTCATTCTTTTCCATTCCATGAAGTTGTGCAATCATGACTTCATTTCCATCATGGAATTCACATTTACAACAGTAGTATATCACACCTCGAACATTTTTTACAAATCCCCCAAATCAGCATTTTGATCAAATTCAAAATCAGCATGTCTACCCATATGAGCAGCAGTGCAAAAGTCAGTTTGGATATGAAGCATGTCAAGCACAAGGGTATGTTGGTTGTGAGGGCAGTTAAGAAGAAAATTCAGATCTGCTGGAACAAATCCAAAATATGGAGGTAAAGATGGTGCAATCCAGGGCTCAAACACAAATTAAAGCATTTAGAATCAGTTGTAGAGCACCTTGTCCATGGGTGGGACCTTTTCCAAGGCATTACAGCTCTCAAGAGAAGCTAAACTTCATGATTACAACACTACCATTGCTTACAAAGTGGACTAAAGGAATAAAGGTGTATGAGAGGAGTATTCAATAACCTTGTCAATAGGTAAGCACACCATCTCATGCCTTTTCTCTCCCTCTTTCCCAATCTGTTTTATCTCAGCAGTGTCAAGTTTTAAACTCTCCATCTATTGTCCCAAGTGTTGAATCCATTTCTCCATTCCCTAGTCTTCCACCCCATCTCAATTCTTCTTTCCTTTTCCCTTCCAAACAGCCATTCCCTCCAAAGAAACAAGAGTTCCTACCTCCTCCACCACCACAAAAAATTGCAAAATCAATTGAGTTACAATCCACTTCTCCTCTTGCATTCCCAAATCCATGTTGGGAGGATAAAAATTAGAATGCCAATCAAGGAAAACAGCAGTAGAAAGAAGAGCCAAACAAGGATGAAGAAATTCAAAGTCTGAAGAGTTGGGCTCTTAAATTCAGGATTACAAAAATCCTCTTGATGGTGAAACCAATAGAGGATGTTGAAGTTGGAGAACAAGTGGAAAACAAGGCTGATTTTATAACAGCAGTGAAGTGAGAAAAACAGCAGTTTGTTGGTGATGAGTTGGGTGTCCATGTTGACACTTTGCCCAAAGAAAATGCTGATCCAGTTTGCACTACAAAATCAGCCATCAAGAAGGAAGGAAAACCATCTCAAAACCCCATCTTTGAGGAGCAAATGGATGAGGTCAAGTCAGTTTTTACAATAGTAGAAGAAGGAAGCATTATTGATACATTTTTGCTTTCATTTGAAGGGGCTGATTTGATTGATGAAGCCATTATGGAGGTGAACAAAACAGGTCCAAATTTTGAGCAAAAGGCACAAGAAATTTCATGCTTCTCTCCCACTTCATCTCTCCAACAATCTGATTTTGGGATGAGTTTGGATTGACAAGTTTCATGTTTGAAAATGAAGTTATACAGGGTGAAGAAAATGTAGATTTGGAGGCCACCATACAAGAGGGAGAGAATTTGTTGCAATAAGACATTCAAGAGTTTGATTTGCCATCAGACTTAGAAGAATGTTTAGATGAAGAGCTAGCTGAAATTACCATGTTTCCTTCTTCACCATTCATTCTCCAACAACAAGAACTTGCTGCCATGGACAAAAGAGTTCAAGGACAACAGCCTACAGTTTGCAACATGCCTCTTGAATCAAATCTGGAAGAATTTGATCTTCCAAAAGCTATAATGGAGGAGCTCCAAAGCCAACAATGTATTGCAGAAGGTAACAACAATGCAAAAGCAACTTCATTGGATGTTCAAATCAATAACGAGGAGTTGCACACTATAGAAGAGTTCCATGTTGCCATGAAGGAAGAGAAAGGGCAGAAAAGTCCTACCATTGCTTCCACATCACCCACCCAAGAAGGTCTACAAGAAGACTCCATTTTTGGAGTTGAAAATCAGAACTATGGGCATTTCAAACATATCATACCTTGCCCAATAAAGTATTTGACTTCATTGGAGTCAAAGGAGAAGTCACAACCAGTCATGCTTACTTCTAAGCATGAGGGTGAGCTACCAAGTACCAAGGATCAACTGTCATACCTCTTCAATCTAAATGCAGAGCAATTAAAAGAAGTATTGGATTTTTTTTCAGTTGACACCTTGATGATTTGGGTAGAATACCAGCTTCTTGTTGATTTTCCACTCATCCAATCAGCCATGTTCAATGTCAAATCAGTTGCATAGTTGCCAATTTTGAGAAAGGGAAGCTATTTCTCCCAACCAGTTGCAGGGTTCGTTTAGCCCACTTTTTCTTCCAGTTAGAGTAGGATAGGTAGTTTTGCTTTCAGTAAAATAAGTGCTTGTGCACACTCTACATGTTCTATTTTGGAGCATGTATGACCTTTAGTTTTGTACATAGTTTTTGTGGTGCTGGTTTTGCTCTTGCGCAGTCCATTTCAGTGGGTTTCCAAGTGGCTCAGAGATGAGGTTTTCAAAGTTCAGATCAGTTTGCAGGCTACAACTCATGACTCCATGCCCAATGGATGCTTCAGGCAACTGGTAACTTCATCCAGCAAGTAGATGACCCCTCTGAGTCGCCAAAATTGTTATCCAAAATGTGCCCCCTGCTCATTTTGTGGCTAACCCCTCTGGTTCTTCCCTCTATTGTGCTTTAGTCACAAAATTTTGCTTTTTAGGCACTCAAAACCTTTTGGAAATGGCACCATTGGATAGAGCTCTTTCTCAGCTTTCCAGAAAGGTAAATTTTTCCTCCTAACTCCATGTATTTTTGAAGTTATGGCTTGGCGGAGTTTTTTGGGAAAAGTTTCCCCTGAAAGGCCCGTGGGCAATGAGATGCCGCCACGTGGCACCTAGAGTGGTAGAGCATGGGGAAATTTTGGAAAATTTTCCAAATGACCAAAAAGGTGCAAAATTTTGAATTTTTGCCCACCAACCCGATTTGGCCCTGTTTTGCCCTAAAACTTCAAGTAACCATATCTTTCGATCCAGAGCTTAGTTTTTCTCGTTCTTTATATCAATGGAAAGCTGGTGAAATTCTCTACAAGATTATAGGGTAATTTTTGTATTTTGGTGGAGTTTGGAGAGAGAAAATCAAGAAACGCCTCTGGCACGTGGTCATGGACAAAAATGACGTTTCAACCACCGTTTTTAATGAAGAATGGCTCGCATTCTCTCCCAGCATGGTTAAAAATGTCAGGGAATGGGTCTGTTAGGGCGCCCATGGTATTTTGATGGAATTTTGGTCAATGGTTGAACCCCTTGCACTTTTTCCTACGTTTCTCTCTCCTAGGGTCGTGGTTTGCACTGTAAAAGCCAAAATGAGTTCATTTTGCAAAAGGAGAGACACTTTTTTAGCTCTGTAACTTCCTTTTTCTTCCTCCTTGGTAGAATTTGTGAAGAAATTTTACCTTTCCATGTAATGCAGCACCTTTTCTTGCCTCTGGATCGCTGTAATGTACTGTATTGGATCTGAGATGTTGATATATGTTCTGTGATTAAAATCCCTCAATCCTTTCATATATCTAGCATTGCTTTCTTGATCTTTCATTACATTTTGAGCATTTGTGCATGTTTTGTGTAGTGTTTCCTTATGGATTGTGTATTTCATATAGCATCAGGTGTCTACAACTCCTTTGGTGCATCACCTATTAGCATTAGTTCTTTCTTTTTTGTATTCTCTATCTCTGTCTCCTTGGAATTTAGAGTAGATTTGGGAGTTTAAACCTCTGTAATTGTACAAGTGAATTAGCTGATCAGAGGAGTTGAGGAACCAACCTCTAATCTAGAGATTCCTCTTCCATTTTGCAAGTCCCACACTTGGGAAGAGGATTCAATGTTGTGCAATCACACTGGATGCTTAGAATGATCAAACTAGAAATCTGATCAACATCCAGGGGGTGTTGCTGATTTTCAACAACAAACACCAGCACCGGATCCATTCTTACTTCTTGAGACATTGAAGAACAATTGCCACGGTCCTTTAGAATCACTTGGTGTTTTGATAAGTTATGGTATGGTCATATCTTCTTCATGGATACAGTAAGTACCTAATCCTGTTTCTTCCAAGACCAGTAAACCAACTTCTTCTTCTGCCAATACATCAGCATAGGGATCATACTGATGATCTCTACTTCATCTAGCAAAGTATCAAGAACTTCTTCAACAAGGGTGGTTGGTTCATGGTCGGCATCTTCCTCTTTTAGATCGCCGATGGTGTAATTTCCATTTATGGGACTAGCAGTGTAGGGTTCTACATGATTATGGTAGATTGGTTCTACCCTTATAGTTACTTTGGTTATGTATCGAGTCCTGAGAATCATATGCGACCAATCAGCCGATAGGTAACCACCCATCTTGGTGGTGAAATCCCATGATAGGTAGATGGAAAAGAGGGGAGGGAGATTAATGACCGATATGTCTTGAGTGAATGACAAACTTGGGCATACATGAATGGTAAGTTGAAGTCCTTTGATAACCTCAATAGTCTTAACAACTGTGTCATCCAGCTAAACAACCCCTCTTGCAACTGGCGCATATTTTATGCTTAGTACATTTGTGATTTGTTTAGGCATGACAGAGCTACTGGCACCATAATCGATCATGCAATTATGTACAAGGTGGTTGCCAATGATCAGGGAAATGTAGAATGGCGGTGGTTTGTTTGCCATAGGAATGATTTTCCCTTCTGATTGACACAAACTTATAGTAGTTTTCACTCCATGGCTTGGTGATCCACTGGTTGTAGCAAAACTTTTTAGAGCTTCTCATAATAGGTTTCTTTAAGAAGGGATTGAGAGCGCGTCCCACATGGTAACGCTCAGATTGGTTTTCTTCATTTGTTATACTATACTGAAGGGAATCACTCCAAATTTGATGACACTTTTTTGGGCATTGGTTTCCTCCTTTGGAAAATGTTTGTTGGGTGCCGTGATGCCTGGAGAACCATCTTTCCTTGCGGCATGGCTAGCCGATGTTTCTGGTGATTTCTTTCCCACATTTTTATCAACTGCCATTTGTAACCCAGGTTAAGAAGTGGACACTAGATCAGCTTCGGGATGTTGAGGCTCCGTTACTCTCTTCTTAGAATGAGTGTTTGCTGCCACTGATGAAGAATCTATATTCAACCCACAAAAATCTTCTGCTTGTCAGTTTAGCAAAGTGGATTCTTCAGGTGCCTGTGGTTGATCTGCTACTTCTTGCGTAGATGAATTTTTTGTTAACTCTGAAGGGGTAGATACACTTTGAACCATAAGGGTCTAGCTAAGAACCCCATTGGGACAAAGGTTTTGATTGTGAGGTTGAGAGAAAAGATAGCACCATTTGTAGTCTTGAACTAGATTATTTTGAACAGGTACTATAGCTCTAGATGAGCTAGCTATAAGAGGGTTTTGAAAGTTCAAGGGCCTGACATTTGTAACTTGACTTGTAGTTTGATTTTGAGGCTGATTGTTCCCTTGAAAAGGAGAACGGTTAGCCTGATACTACTAATTTTGTGGCTGATACTGATGATTGTATTGAAATTGTTTCCTTTTGAGTGCAACGAGCTCATTTACAAAATTTTACAGTAGTGACTTGACTTCAAATAGGTCATTTGAAGAGGCAAGGGAGGATTGAGATGGTTGCTTGGAGTCTACAGGAATAGGAGCAATGATAGGCTGATGATTCGTAAGATCTGGAGAAAAGGGCATTGGTGGTCGTGGAGCTATCTTTCCAGCCTAAATCAAAGAATTTTATGCACTTATGGCAACTTCGTAAGCATCAGGAAGTGTAGTCCCTCCCATGGATTGCATCATAACTTCTACATCTCTATTCAAGGCTCATAAATAGTACAAGAATGCATTATGTGCAAAGGGCTTTACAAGCGCCAGAATCCTATTCCAAGTCCTATGGAATCGGAAGTTGAAATCACTCATGTATTCTTGGGGAGATCTCTTCATAGTAGTGAGTTGTTCCAAAAGTGATAGGTGATCACTTTGGTCTTTGAATTGTTTACATAGATTTTCTCCCAACTCATCCCAAGTGGTTATAGTGCCAACACCTAACCCGCGAAACCATTCAAGTGCTTTTCCGTTGAAAGAGGTAGTAAGAAGTCTAACTGCAACGTTATCTTCTATGATATTATGTACTGCGTAGATGCTGGCTACATCAAAGATATGCTCCACTAGAGTAACATGAGTTTCCCCTGTGTAGAAGGGTAAAATTTTGAGTGTCCAACAGGTATCAGGTCATGTTGAGCCAACATAAGAGGACTGCTTGCATTGAAAGGGGGAAAAACTTGGTTCCTCACCATAGCAATGAAAGGTTGATTGTTCCTGGGTGGAGGAAAAATTCTGTAAGGAGGATTCGAATGACCCCTACTAGATAAATCTACAACTATGGATGTGGAAATGCCTCTTCTTCTTCTCTTTAGAGGAGACAAGGAAAATTTGATATGTTGATAATTTCCTTTCTTTGAAGAAGCTCTTGTCTGAATTCTTCACATAAGTTACCACATTGAGATATGGAATCCACAGATATAGAGTCTCCAGGTACTTTGATTTGTGTAAGTGAGAAGAGAAGTACCAACTCTGTCCCACCGGGCATGCCAAAAACTGTTGTCGCCAAATCACTGCACCCTCCAAATGGCTAGGATGTGAATAGGACATTCGGTGTGATTGGGACACATGGGATCACTTCTCAAGCTGTGGGACTTGGGTTCAAAGTGAACCTCCAGAGAAGGTCGGCTTCCTCTTCTTAAACTAGGTGTTGTACTACTCCTAGTGTAAAAAAAATGATTACCTAGTCCTATGCTAACATTTTCATGGGGTTTTAGGGAAAGAGATTTACAGAAATGAAACTATACTGGGGATGGTGATGCACCAAATAAAGGGTGTTTCCAGACTCAGGAAGGGTTAATTTGAAGAGGGTGTGTGCACCACAAGTCAACTTCACCTACTGCAACTTAGAGAGGGTACAAGATATCAAAAACTAAGAGACGTGCATTCCCTTTGTTAAACCTTATCAGACCGAGAAACATACCAGTTTCCTAATGAAGAAGGATGAACTCAAGAAGGGTGAACAGACACCACAACTCAAATACATGCAATAATCCACCACTCGATAAGCAAAGAACTCCAAGAACCTGCAATAGAAACTTAAACTTGCACAGTGTACCTACAAGTACGAGAAAGGCACAAAGAAGCATAGAAGGATGAAAGGGCTGAGATTAGTCACAAAACACACACTTTTAATGCTTCAATAACATGCACAATGCATCATACATTTAGAAGCGGCAATAGTTGTCATTACAGTCTTGAAGAGGAGGCTTGAAAGTTCTCTCAACACACAAGAACAACTTGCAGAAGAGAGAGGACTCTTGAAAAGTATACACTCGCCTGAGATATATAATTGTCCAGCTTGTCTGAACTGTTGGAACCCTTTGAAATGAGCTTCCAACTTACATTTATAGAATAATATGTGAGAAAGAAGAGGAAAGGTCATAATTACATTCCTAAATTGAAGGCCCATGATGTATTTATTACAATTAGTTGAACCACCTAAGAAGGTTCCATCATGGGTCATTAATTTCCTGATGACCTAGTCTTCTCAATTAATTAAAAGAATATTTAAATAATAATAATAATAAATATTATTATTAAAATATTTAAATAAAAATATTAATTTAATTAACATAATGTCGGGACCCCCCGTTGACCTGTTTGACTTGAAGAGGAGGAGGGTCCATGTGGATAGAGTTTACACATATCCCAACTCGACGAGCTTCGAGCAACATACCGAACTCACCGAGCTCCCAATCGGCATTGAGCTCTTCTCACCTCTTCTAATGCTCATCATCAGGTCACTCAGATTGCAACTCGGCTCATCCTAAGTCACTTATTTCATTGATAACCAAGCTTGCATCTCTATCGACCAGTGACTCGGCACGATTTTAGCTTTGTCGAGCTCTCTTTGAATTTTGAGTTTGGCATTAATGCTTGATGAAATAAACAAAGTTAATCAAAATGAATTACTGAGCAGTTTCATGCTCGAGCTATTCACTCGACTTGGTTCCCATCCAAGCATTCCCTAATTGACTCACTTGGTGAATGGTGAATGGCTCAACTCGGTTATATGAATCTTTCATATGAGCTTTCTCCCGAACTCATTTTTGACGTGAACCATGTCTTAGGCTTATGCGGAAAATTCTTTCCTCCGAGGCACTCGACACCTAGATCAGTTCCTTGAGCCATTCCAATTTGAACCTCTTGCTCACTATGGATACCTCACCGTGCGTCAAGTACCGAGCTCCACTGCCTTCATTCTTAGAGTCGTCCTTACATGTTTGTGTGCTCAACTAGCATTTTTATTCTCAAGCCTTTACCGTTTTCTATGATGTAATCATGCAAACCATTTTCTATAAATTCTTCGTCCTCAATTGCGCACTTTATTTTTCAATTGGCTTTGCAATGATTCTTCTTGATTCAGACTTGGCATTTAATCCATGAATACTTCATCATAAGATTAGTTTTCTTGTCAATTCTTGAATGAGATCTTCATTCAGTGTGGCTCGATCATGATTCTTCTTGATTTAGACTAGGCTATCCGCCTACTAAACTCTTAAAGCAAGCTAAGCCTACCTCCATTCGACTTGCTATGATTGCCAACTTCTCCTAAGCCTCATCGTTTTGGTATTACTGCAGAACATCTCGTCTGTTCCTCTTCACTCCATGCGATGTGAACTAAAACAAACATGTTCTAATGAGCCCTCAAGTTCTTTTACCGATGAGTTGCTTACTGTCGCAATATTTTTGACTTAGTGAATTCCATATGAAACTCTTTTAGTGCCAAGTTATTTCCATCATAGCCCGGACGACTCGTACTTATCACCTAATTGACTCAATCGCTCCATGTGATTTGGTTCACCTTCGCTCGTGTCTTACTGATCGAACATGAACTCGAATGTATTGAATTCCACATTGAAACTTCGGAATCATCTTTATTAATAGACTGGGATACTTGTTTTGAACCCCACTTTTCATTCTATCGACATCTAAGCTCATTTCCTCTCTACACCACGCTTGTCATCATGTCCCTCCCCTCGCATGAAGCTTGTGACTCGTCTCTACGAGCCCCAAGTGTTTTCATCGCTGAATAACTCCCACCGATCCTTGTTTATCCTTACCAAGCTCCATTTCCTCTAAATCGGTGAGCTTCTTATGAGTTTTACCAAGCTCTATGCATTGAGTAGATCTACCCTCGACTGAACTCATTCACTAGATTGCTTCAATGCAGTTATGTTTCTCATAACCCAAAGCGCTTTGCGAGCTCGTGTTAATGTCACATTCATATGGCAAACATCAGCTACAAAAACAACCCCATGATTTGCAGCTCAGACACAAGACATAATGATTATATCACGCTCCTGGCCCTGAAAGGCATCTACCATATTGATATATAAACCTTTTCCTTCATCAGATTTGAGGACAACATCAAACGCTCAGTGTAAATATTTCAGTTGTAGCTTATAAGGTGTGATAATTCCAACAGAAACCTTTATGCCTGCCAACTTAGTGACTCGTTGAAGATGCTCATATAATTGCAAAGCAATTTGTGCTTCATGAATATTTTGATATGAAACAGATCTACCTCTATGAGATTAACTTCCATGAGTTACATCATAAAACAAGTAAGGTCTCAATAGAGAATATTTGTAATAAATTTCATCAGGTCTCCTGGTAACACTCTCACTGTCACTTAATCGATTTTGATAAAAATATCTTTAAGGAAAATCCTGAATTTGAGGATGCATTCGAGACTGAATAGATAACAACATAGTTGGAAAACCTACTTGATGGAAGTGCTCAAAAAGGCTTCTACTATACTGCAACATGCCTGCTGCCTGGTGCATGGGAGCTTGTCAACTATCCCTTCCATTTAGACAAGTTTTCAGCATCACTTTCCCGTCAGATTCTTTACACATGAGCCACGACTGAGCCATTAACGCATCAACTTGGTTGGGTCTACGACGAGATACAAAGCCACTTTCATTCCTAATAGTTGTGAACCGAGTGACTCTTCAGGGTAAATTCCGAAATGTTCTCCTTTTTCCATACATTCAAACTGTAAGCACTGACCCCCACTCGCAATGTTGCTCAGTATCATTTAACAAACATCTGCATAATGCGGTGAGCGAAACTCTATCTTAGCCTGTAGCCTCCATCATCACTTGGAGGATTACTCACCACCCAATTCGTAACTGCCACTTTAATTCTCTTGGTGACTCGCACAATGACTCAGACCACTCCAAGCTGCGCTGAATTCTCATGACGGATCGCCATCGTATGATCTCCACTTGGCAATTTGATCTGATTTATCCCACGCTCAGAAGTATCACCATGGTTTACAAACCCAATATTTCCACTTGGGAATTTATTCCCTGAGTTCCCCTATTCATGCCTTAGCGCGGGATTTATATATCTCTTTCGACTACGTTGGGCTTGTCATAGCTCATCGACACCAAAACTCTCACTTGGCAATGTGGTCTTGGGAACTCACAGAGTATCTTTCCATCACGGCATACCATGCTAACATCCCCACTTGGCAAGAGGGGAAATTTTCTCCACCGTTCCCACCAGCACGTGGGATCACCATGGTTTTTACCTCCTGCCGAGTCGAGCCAAATGGGCTCTTATTTCATTCCACGAAGTAAACTTACCTTAGAAAATCAATGGCCTCCAGAGAGAGTTAATTGTGACAGCTGCCATAGGGTGATCCCAAGGAACCGTTGGTGTTGATCCTAATGTTCTGGTTGCATGCGACCACAGTCATGATTAGTTGTTTCAAAATCTTGCAGTTGTAGTAGAAGAACGAGATAAAGTATTAGTTGAGTTGTCTCACCTTTTCATTTTGGAAAGTTGCTTCCATAGAAAAAGCGCGATCAAATCTTGAGGCAATTTTTGCAAATGAGGCTGAGATTTTGTTCACTACTATTTCTAGTACTGGCTGGAAGTTATTCCAGCACCTAGCCCATGGGTTTGATATCGTGGTTATAGATGAAGCTACAAGCTAGTGAAGTAGGCATGTTACCTCCACTTTCATCTTGTTTCTCACATTTTATCCAACTCTATGCATGGTGGTTTATTAGTCCAAGCCTAAGCTCCATTGGTCTCATTGTGAACAACATCATATTAACCACTTTAGATTTGACACCGAGCTCCCTATCAACTTGACGTCGAACTCTTCACTGAGTTGAGATCAAGTGCGTGCGTTTTGATGCTAAGTGATCTCTCATATGTAATTTAAGAATTATTTTTAATTATTGTATCTTGATAATGATCGGAGGTGGGTTCCTGGGACTATTATTTCATCTTGAACGTGATAGGACCCAGTTGTCAAATCTTTCCATGTGTGCAAAATTGGATAACACACTCTTTGAGCAGAACCGAATATTTTCTTCTCCTCTCAAGGTTTGGTTTCCATTCATAGATGTTAGGAACCCGTGTTCCTACCCTTCTATTTGCTTCATAGCAAATTAGTTACTTTGGATGCATATGATTTGTAAGTCGTCCCTTCGGCATATTTTAACAATCACACATGCGCAGGAAGCAGTAGTTTCTTTAATAGGAATTAGTATATAAGAAGGTGTTGAGGCTCAATGAAGCATCCACGAATATATTGTATTGTGCTTGCTCAAAGGAGGTTGCCCCCTGGAAGAGGCCTGTGATTTAATATCATTTCGAGTTCTTTGGCTTGAGTGACTTGTTGCAAGTTGTTTCCATTTCTAGTTGCATTCTTGTGATTGGTGAAATAATGTTGCAGGGTCTCCACGTCTGGTACCAAAGCAATTTCCACGGCCAATTTTTTTCTTCTCTCTTCAGATACTCGCGGCAATCCAATTCTCCCCATCGTACTCTCTCACCGCACCCAACTAGGATCTTGGTGATTAGAAAGTGGTCCAGATCTTGTTGCATTCTGTTCTGCAGATCTAGGTAGAAGTTGTGGGCTATTCTGTTTCCAACAACTGTGCATTCTGTTCACATTCTGTTACTGTGCCAGTCGATTTCCAGTAGAAACCAGATGACTATTTTACAGGAAAAAAACAAAGATTGTAGACATCCAGCACCAGAAAAGGAAAATCACAAGTACTCCTAAACTTGGCACGAGCATTAGCTAGAGCCAGGAAACCTTGAAAGTTCCAGGCGGTTGTCTCCATCTCCAAACCAAAAGCTTCAGAAAGCATCCTTCATCGTTTGCTCGCGAATTTTATTCTTTGTTCTGTGTGTAGGATCTTTGGTGGGTGCTTGACAATGCTCCTATCCACGGATGCGGTCGAGGTTTAAAAAACACACGGGTCATAGGAAATTCAATATTTTAGCCATATCTTTTGTATACTAGTTTCGTTTTCCCTGAAAATTTCCTAGAACACTTGAAATCCCCGTCCCCGTGTTTCATGCATTGAGGATCCAAGACCTGATTCCACATATATCGCTCAAAAATCACCATTTACTATGTTTTAAGGGTTTGTTTTAGCCTCCTTGTTTTTTACCCGTTTGCCCCAAAATTCGCACATGTTCTTCCTCTCACTATTCTGCCACTTATTGCCTCAAGGGAACAATTTCTGGTTCTTATCATTACAGCCCCAAAATTGCATTTTCCCTCCATTCAAGTTGCCTAGAAAGTGCCAAAAACACCGTTCAAGTCCATTATCCTCATTTTCCATCTCAAATCCTAAATTGTCATTACTAAACGTGTTTTAGAAAGTGTTTTCCTATCCATTGCAAAATATTAAAAAAAACAGTAGAAACCCACAGTTATGATTGTCACCCGTAATTGCACACAAGTTGGGCGACTGTGATGCAATCTTGGAGGTGAGCTCGGCGCTAGATCGAAGGTAAGCTCCGAGGAAAGCTCGACACGAGCTCGGAGGTACTTGGTAAAATCAAAAAAGGATGCGACATCGAGACTTCCCAGGAAGTCACCCATTCCAGTACTACTCTTGCCCAAGCGTGCTTAACTGCAGAGTTCTGATGGGATCCGCTACACAAAGGCTGGTATGATCGTACCCGTTATGAGTTGTTTGTCATGTTGTCCTTATGAGAGATGGGTGCAAGCCACCGCAACCATCCACATAGCCACAACAGAAGATTGAGTTTCTAAGGGGGTTTCAAGATGGGATTTGTGCAAGTCTAATGTACAAGTTCTCTCTATACTCGTGCTGAGCTCCGAGAAAGAGGTTAAGGATGGTGTTTCCTCTACGTGGTTCTTTCTTAAACCCACTCTTTGTGCAGAACAGAAGATTTTATTCTCCTCTCAAGGTTTGGTTTCCATTCGAAGATGTTAGGAACCCGTGTTCCTACCCTTCTATTTGCTTCATAGCAGATTAGTTGCTTTAGACGCATATGCTTTGTAAGTCGTCCCTTCAGTATATTTTAACAATCCCACGTGTGTGGGAAGCAGTAGTTTCTTCAATAGGAATTAGTATATAAGAAGGTGTTGAGCCTCAATGAAGCATCCATGAATATATTGTATTGCGCTTGCTCAAAGGAGGTTGCCCCTCGAAGAGACCTGCGATTTAATATCATTTTGAGTTCTTTTGCTTCAGCGAATTTTTGTAAGTTTTTTCCATTTCTAGTTACATTCTTGTGATTAGTGAAATAGTGTTGTAGGGTCTCCCCGTCTGGTACCAAAGCAATTTCGACGGCTAATTTTTTTCTTCTCTCTTCAGATACTCACGGTGCTCCAATTCTGCCCATCGCATGCTCTCACCTCGCCCAACCGGGATCTTGGTGATCAGAAAGTGGTCCAGATCTTGTTGCATTCTGTTCTGTAGATCTGGGTAGTTGTGGGCTGTGCCATTTCCAGCAAATTTGCATTCCATTTGCATTCTATTACCATGTCAGTCAGTTTCAGGTAGAAATCAGATAATTTTTTTACAGGAAAAGAGCAAAGATTGCAGACATCCAACATCCAAAGAAGGAAAATCACAAGCACCCCTAAACTTGGCACGGGCATTAGCTAGAGCACAGCAACCTTGAAAGTTCCGGGTGGTTGTCTCCATCTCTAAACCAAAAGCTTCAGAAATCATCCTTCATCGTTTGCTCGCGACCTTTCTTCTTTGTTCTGTGTGTAGGATCTTTGGTGGGTGCTTGACAATGCTCCTGTCAATGGATGCAGTTGGGGTTTAAAAAACACACGGGTCATAGGAAATTCATTATTTTAGCCATATATTTCGTATACTAGTTTCATTTTCCCTGAAACTTTCCCGAAACACCCGAAATCCCCGTCCCTGCATTTCATGTGTTGAGGAACCGATACCCCATTCCACTTCTACCACTCAGAAATCACCATTTTATATGTTTTACAGGTTTGTTATAGCCTCCTCGTTTTTTACCCGTTTGCCCCGAAATTCACACACATTCTTCCTCTCACTATTCCACCCCTTTTTTCCTCAAGGGAGCAATTTCAAGTTCTCATCATTACAGCCCCCAAATTACATTTTTCCTCCATTTAAGTTGCCTAGAAAGCGCCAAAAACCCCGTTCAAGTCCATTATCCTTGTTTTCTTCATCTCAAATCCCAAATTGCCATTACTAAACGTGTTTTAGAAAGTGTCTTCCTATCCATTGCAAAAGAATAAAAAAACACTAAAAACCTCTCGTTATGGTTGTCACCCGTAATTACACGCAAGCTCGGGGAGTGTGATGAGATCTTCGAGGCGAGCTCGGTGCCAGATCGGATGTAAGCTATGAGGAAAGCTCGGCATGAGCTCAGAGGTACTTGGTAAAATCCTAAAAGGGTGCGATACCAGGACTTCTCAGGAGGTTACCCATCCCAATACTACTCTGGCCCAAGCGCGCTTAGCTGCGGAGTTCTGATGGGATCCGGTGCACAAACACTGGTATGATCGCACCCGTTATGATATGTTTGTCACGCTGTCCTTATGGGAGATGGGTGTAAGCCACTGCAACCATCCACA
This sequence comes from Taxus chinensis, assembly GCA_019776745.2. Classification (NCBI taxonomy): domain Eukaryota; kingdom Viridiplantae; phylum Streptophyta; class Pinopsida; order Cupressales; family Taxaceae; genus Taxus; species Taxus chinensis. Next base: position 98,559,013 of record CM034155.1, read on the forward strand.
GCCACGATAGAATATTGAGTTTCTAAGGGGGTTTCAAGACGAGATTTGTGCAAGTCTAAGGTACAAGTTCTCTCTATGCTCGTGCCGAGCTCCGAGAAAGAGGTTAAGGATGGTGTTTCCTATACGTGTTTCTTTCTTAAACCCACTCTTTGTGTAGAATAAAAAAATTTCTTCTCCTCTCAAGGTTTGGTTTCCATTCGTAGATGTTAGGAACCCGTGTTCCTACCCTTATGTTTGCTTCATAGCAGATTAGTTGCTTTGGACGCATATGCTTTGTAAGTCGTCCCTTCGGCATGTTTTGAAAATCCCACACGTGCAGGAAGTAATAGTTTCTTCAATAGGAATTAGTATATAAGAAGGTGTTGAGGCTCAATGAAGCATCCCTGAATATATTGTATTGTGCTTGCTCAAAGGAGGTTGCCCCCTCGAAGTGGCTTGTGATTTAATATCATTTCAATTTATTTTTCTTCAGCGACTTGTTGCAAGTTGTTTCCATTTCTAGTTGCATTCTTGTGATTGGTGAAATAGTGTTGTAGGGTCTCCACGTCTGGTACCAAAGCAATTTCCACGGCCAATTTTTTTTCTTCTCTTTTCAGATACTCATAGTGATCTAATTCTACCCATCACATGCTCTCACCTCGTCCAACCGGGATCTTGGTGATCAAAAAGTGGTCCAGATCTTGTTGCATTCTGTTCTGCAGATCTGGGCAGAAGTTGTGGGTTGTGTCGTTTCCATCAACTTTGCATTCCATTTGCATTCTGTTACCATGCCAGTTGGTTTCAAGTAGAAACCAGATGACCATTTTATAGGAAAAGAACAAAGATTGCAGACATCCAGCGCCAGAAGAAAGAAAATCACAAGCACTCCTAAACTTTCACACAAAAACTTGGCACGGGCATTAGCTAGATCCAAACAACCTTGAAAGTTCTAGGCGGTTGTCTACATCTCCAAACTAGAAGCTTCAAAAATCATCCTTCGTCATTTACTCGCGACTTTTCTTCTTTGTTCTGTGTGTAGGATCTTCGTTGGTTGCTTGAAAAATGCTCCTATTCATAGATGCAGTCAGGGTTTAAAAATCACACTGGGCATTGGAAATTCCGTATTTTAGCCATATCTTTCATATAGTAGTTCCATTTTCCCTTAAAATTTCCCATAACACCCGAAATCCATGTCCCCAAGTTTCATGCGTTGAGGATCCGAGACCTGATTCAATTTTTATCACTCAGAAATCGCCATTTTCTATTGTTAGTTCAAATCTACAACACCCCCTAAATGACCTTTAGATCTGCAACCCAGAGTTGGGTCATTTAGCGTGATTGCACAACATTGAGTTTTCTGCAAGGTGTGGGACCTTGCAAGGTGAGGGACCTTGCAAGGTGAGAGAAATATCTAGAGAAAGTTGGTTCTTACCCCTTTGTTTATGTGTATGCATGAATTTTGTAGAGGTTCAATGTTAAATCCTACCATAGATTCCAAGGAGAAAGAGTTAAAAGATGCAAAAGGAAACAAAACTAAGAAAAAAAATTGATACACCAAAGGGGTGATGGACCTCTGTTTTTGCAAATAGACACAAATCATAAGAATGCAATACTAGAACATGTACGAATTACCAAAATGTAATGAAGGATTGGAAGGAAACAATAAACACAAGAAAGGATTGAAAATTCATTCACAGAACATGCTTTTTCATTCCCAGCTTTTGATACAATGCATTACAATGGAACGAAGGCAAAAAATGTATTGCACTTCCACTAAGAGGCCTGAAACTCCATGAATTCACGTGCCAAGGGGAAGAGGGGAGTCTGTAAGAACAAAAACGTCCAACCCTTTACAAATGAGCCAAAATTGGCTTTTAATGATGAAGCAAAACAAAGGAAAGGTAAAAAACATGGGAAAATTTATTTGAGATCTCCAACCAGCAACAAGATCCATTAAAACAGCAAAGGCACCCTCACAAATCCATTTTTCGATGCATTGGCCATGCTGGAGACGAAACGAGCACCATACCTCATCAATTTTGGTGGTTGGGGGTCGGTTCTACATTTTTTCCTATGACAGGGACATTTATTCAATTTTCTCCCACAAAACCTCATCAAATATCAAAATTGAATAGTCCATCGTGTGGAGAATTTTAATAGCTTTCCAATGATACCAAAAATGTGAAAATCCAAGCTGTGGATCAAAAAATATGGCCATCTGAAGATTTAGGGCAAAATTAGGGTTCGCGGGCTGATATTTGAAATTTTCCCTCTTTTTTCAAATTGGGAAATTTCCCAAAAAACCTCTGCAGGCCTGAACTCCACTGCCACGTGGCACCCTTTGGTTGATCCGCGGGCTCAAACAATCATTTTTCCCCTTTTGCGAAATTGGAAAATTTTCCAAAAATACTCCGCGCCTCCGCCGCTCTGGGACACGTGGCACCATATGGTTGCTTAGTAGGGATGCGCTCCATTTTTTACCTTTGCGTCGTTAACCACTTTGGAGAAAATTCCAAAGTCCTCTCGCCACTCTGACTCCCACCACTGGCAGGACACGTGGCACCAACCCATTGCTCAGCGGGGATGTGCTTGTATTTTTCCCTTTGACGCACTTTGACCAAACGCCGAAAAACTCGAAGGCCTTCCACCCCCACCACTCTGACCTGACACATGGCACCATTTCATTTCCTTGTAGGATTTTGGGCCAAAATTTTCCCTTTTACCCTTTTGCCCCAAAAGGCTAAGTGCCAAATTTTTTCCCGCGGGCCCACCTTGGGAAAAATTCACCTCCAAACTCCACCGAGCCATGAGGACTTTTTTACCTTTCTAGAAAGGGGAGAAAATTATCTATATGATGAAAACATCTCTAGGAACTTTTGAGTGCCTTTAATGTGAAAAAAAATGACTGAGGCACAAAGAAGGAAAGAATGAAGGTAAGTTAGTCAAAATAAGCAGGGGGCTCATTTTGGATAACAATTTGGTGACTCAGAGGGGTCATCTAGCTGTTGGATGAAGTGACCAGCTACCTGAAGCAATCCATTGGGAAATGGAGTCATGAACTTAACTGCTTGTTACTCTTAATTCATTAGAAAATCTCTAAGATGAATATTGTGAGAGTAGAAAATTACTTTGACTTGGAACATGATCTGCAAAAGATGCATCCTTAGGTCAACAAAACTTGTGCCAAAGCACTTAGGGAAATGTAAATCTAAGCTACAACAAAAAAATGTGCATAAGCACTTGGAGGAATGAAAAATCTAAGCTAATATGTAAAAGGTGAGAAGTTTCCCTTCTAGTAGCAATGTTTTAGATGGATTCCATTAACTGGAATCTGAAGTTCCTCACCATCCAATGTAGACAATTAGAAGGCATTGTTGTTTTTGCATTTTATGACTGTACGTACTAAAAATTGTAGGGTATTATGCTACTGAAACAATGTCACACATGCCCCAATGATGATACAGGTCACCTCGCAAGGTGTTCGAGGTCCAGAGAAGCTCACAAAGTATATGTTAGCATCCCAAATGCTTTGTCCAAGTTCCTTGTGCTTTGTTTTATCCCTCGCCCCCCTTTTTAACACATTTTTCCCTTTAGTGATGAAACCGCCACCCTGCCATGGTGGCGGTCCTATAACTACCGCCATGATCAGGGCGGTGGTCCTTCACGCGTTTTCCAGCATGCTCCTTTGATCACGGCTTGCGTAATTTTTCAACTTTCACCATCTTTTCTCAACCGCCTTGGCTCGCATTAATGTTTTATGTCCTCTAGAATAGTGTTTCTTCATTGTTTAATGGTAAAAGAGTTCTAATGGGAATTACCTTTGGGTGAATTTGAAATCTATAAGTATCTAGCTTGTTTTCAAGCATATGGCCCATCAACTCCTCATTTCCATTGTTTAGTCTGTCAATTCCTTGTTTAGAGCTCATTTTGTTTTCATGTTTGCATCCATGCTAGTTTTCCTTTGTTGTTGGAAGCCATTCGATTTTCTTGCTCCAGTCTTGTTCATTTTTGTTCATGCAAATTAGTTTAGAGTAGAGTAGTGTCATTTGTAGATTGAATCCATTAGAGTTGCAGGTTGTGTTCTTCACAGAAGGTAGATTCTAGAATCTCTCGGTACACTTGTGTTGTATTCCCGCAATAAATCTTGCTAGGAATTGCATACGCCAAGCTCTGTCACTTGCGCTATCCCTCTCCTACTCACATTTTATTCAGTCTATATCCAAAGCTGCCATTGTTCAAAATTCCTTCTTCTATTGATGCTAGCATATACACACTCTTCTGGACTCACGTGAACACAAAGGAACAAGGAGATCATTATGAGGGGACAAAATCATACACTACTAGATTCGCCACTGTTCTGCAAATTCCAGGTTTTATCTGTCAAATTTCTAGTTAAAACATTTCAAATAGAGTGGTGAAATATTCATTTCAATTAAGTTTCATTTTTGATATTTCCAAGGAATTTGTGGGGATTGATATTTTCTGAGAAACTATGATTCATTCCTCACTTCTGAGGCAAGATCGAGAATCTTTCAATTAAGTTAATCAACTATCTAGTTATTTAGGATAAAACTCACAACTGCACAAGCAAGTAGCTACATCGGGCTACCTTGTTTGTTTTAATTTTGTTATTATATTAGTTGCTCTTTCAATTCTATTCAAAATTTTATCAAAAATACAAAAAATAGAGGAATATATATATGTTGTAGATATATCTTGCATAGTTAGTTTATTTCATTTCAGTTAGGATTATATTGATCTTATATGACAATCACAGGACCTAGGGAGCCCAGGGAATACGTTTTTGAGCCAATTGTGCCTCAACCAAATATTGTTGCAGTAATAACTGACATAGATCAAAATCTCAGAATTCAGGTCTTCCGAGCAACAACAGACCTACAAGAAATCAGTGCACAGCTAAGAGTATTAAACATAGAAGACGACAAAGCACACACGTTCTGGTCAAATCAGACAAATTATAGACTGCCTTGATAGATATCTGTATGACTGTAGAAGGACCTGAAAGAGAGAAAAAATTTGGTTGTGATCCACTAGTCCCACAGCTAGACGCAGGAGACCTCCTCGATGATATCGACACTAGCTTACGTATCCAAGTTGCCAGAACACCTGTTAGGTACTCTAAGAAAATTGTACAACTTCTAGTTCTAAACGTAGAGGCCGAAAAGGCATACGACTACTAGATACTCAAACTAAGGGGTTGACTCTTCATATGACCATAGGAGGTCCACAATAACCATGAACTTACGGTTGTGATCCATAGGTCCCACAACCCAACGGGCCTACAAGTCAAACCAACGTTGATGTTGGTTTGCGAACATTAGTATTTAGGTCCTCTCCACTCCAAACAGACATCATCACACAACTATCTTTATTAAACGTAACAGCCAACCAAGCTAAAGATTTCTGGACTAGACCAGAGCATCGTCCATAAAGCACCAAAAGATCCACTACACATTTAGCCATTCCATTTGCATGACCTTGTTGGGAGGTATATATGAAGCACCCATAGGTCATCTTCCACGTATTCCACAACCCATAGATCGGATCATAGAAGAGCCTTTGAGTATTTATCCTCACAGAATGATCTATCACACCGGTTCAAGTTAGAAGGGCCTTCTTTGCCTTAGATTCACAGATCCCATTATTGTGTGTTAAAGACATAAGATTACCTAAGTATCTTATCTGCACCCCACGTGTATTCCATCCCCATCGGCTATCTCGGCACGACCTCGGGAGGTCAGGTGCAAGGAAGAGTTACTTGTAGATTCCCATGCTCACATGTCACTTTTCCATCATACAAAATTGTTGAACCCAACGTGAAACAAACAACTATTTCATCTTCTCTACCTCTTTAGCCTCCACATCAGCTTCACTAACAAAATTGGTGAACCTGACGTGGCTCAAGCTAATTTTTCTCTTTTTGTTCTTTCATCCACCCTTCGCTCTTTCCCATTATTCTGTGAGTATTCATATACCGCCCGAATATGTCAAGATATGATGCATATGGCAGACCTCTCCTAGGTCTTGAAGCATACTACGATCAATTAAATAGACAACCATCACCCTCACTCTCAGCATGGGGTGACAACTATTCAAGTAACCAATTTTCAATACAAACCCCGCCTCAAAGGACTATATATAGTTCTTCTTTCCAAATAGAGGAGTTGGATCATCTCACTCAAACGTAACAACCAGATCCTTCAGGCTCAGACAATATGATGCTCATTGGAGAATCTGGTTCATCTCCCCAGGTGTTGCTTAGACCAAAAATTAGTAGACAGTCAGATCCATATCTGTTGTTAGATGATAGATACTTAGCACGATATGCTAGGAGTGAACAATTCTCTCAAAATATGTACCCATCTATAGGAGGTTTGCAAACACAACCCAAGGTCTCATTCCAAGAAAACACCCCCATTCCTCCACTTATGGGAAATGTCCTCGGTGAAACTTGGTAGGCCACCGATAAATTCATAGCAGGATACCATATGCCTATACAACCTCAAGGTATACAACAAACGCCACTAAAGGAAAATACCATGTCTTCACCAAACAAGGTCATCTCAGCCTTAGTTGAGAAGGTTAGAGGGTTGGAACTTGCTCAAGAAAGTCAAAATTCACAGTTCATGCAAGCAGGAACTTCCAATCCTCCACATCATCCCAGTCAAGTAGACCTCCTCACAGGAATGGGCCCATTGGTCATGCCTCCTCAGTACTTACAAAAAACACCAACTAGAACCGCGTTTTCTAACGCCACTCCAGTTGAAAATATAATACCCCCGGTTTAGTACAAAACAATCCATTCCTGAGCAATGCTCCTCCATACTTAAACATGTATTCCAAATCACCACAGGGAGATATGTTCTCTTCTCTCGACATGTTCACTCAACCACAGGGATTCCCTTATGCCCCTACAAATACATATGCTATGCCATATCAACAACCCATTCCACCTCCACCCCCTCAGCAAACACCATCAATGGTCGAAACATATGCAATAGGAACTTATTCAGAATATTTGAAAGAACCTTTGGACTTCACTATACAAAGCGTCATGCTTGCAAGACCTCTCCCCGATCTACCCAAGTACAAAGGAGAGGGAGACCCAAATTCACATATTAAGGCTTATGCCACAGCCATTCGAGAATTGCTCCCTTGAGATGGAGTTGTTAAAATATTCCCCAAAACTTTAGAGGGTATCACCCTTGATTGGTATTACAGAATACCTAAAGCCTCGATACATTCATTTAAACAACTTGTGTCAGAATTCATTAAGGCATTTGACATGAACAAGTTGTTGAGAACAGGGATCAGGGAATTCTTGCATATTAAGCAAGAACACAATGAATATGTTACTCATTTCATCCAAAGATGGCGTAAAATCCTCTATTCTTCAGCAGGCACTCCAAACATGGATTAGATGGAACTATGTAATTTATTCCTTCATTCTCTCAGCAGAGAGATAAAGGAAGATGTCCAAAAGTTCCCACTAAGAACTTATGATGAAGTGCTCGAGAGCACTCTCTGAATAGATTAAGCTACAATAGATAATAGTCGCAAGACATATGGAATAAATGGGAGGTTAATCATCCCCAACCAAAACACTATGACTTATCCTACTACCACAAATGCCAATCAAGGACCTAAAATCCTTAACAAAAATAGCGGAGTGACAACAGATGGAGTGACTGATCAGACTAAAAAAGTAAACGTTGTAAATGTTCCACCACCAGTTAACAACCAACGAAACAACAATTTCACCCCAACAATCAACGTGGTGGATTTTAATCATCTTCAACGACGACAACAACAACAACAACAACAATGGCAGATCCAGACACAGGGTCCAAGTCAAAACTCAACTGGATATCAAAACCAAAACCAAAGACAACAAATGTAAAATTTTAATCCTAATAATCAATGGTTTAATCAGAGTTTTGGACCACAACACGTGCCAAACCAATAACCTAGGAATTATAATCCCAACCCGTATTGTGGTTTCCACAAAATTTGAGGCCATGACACTAGGACTTGTTGCGATTACAATAAGTTCATGCAACGTTTTGCAGAAGAACAAAGACAACTCTTCATAGATATGTTCTTAACAGATTCTGTGACACCTATGTCGAATACTTTCACAGGGGCAGTTTCCCCTCAAAATGCACCTCTCAATATCTTTAATGATCCACTCCCAAATCACAATAATAAATTAAATCTGAATGGGACAAAAAAAGGTGTAATGACATGAAATAATGATCATGAAGCCTCAATGTCACTAAATCCACATGTCGCACCGCAATTAGGGAATCAACCACGAACCAAGATAGTTGGTCTAGTGGAGTTAGATATTGAGCTGCACATAGAATCCATAACAAGAGCACAAGAATATTATTCTCAACCAAATCCAATCTATCCACTAGAGTCAGATAACACTCAAAAAATGTTGGTAAAACCCGTGGGTGCTTATGATTTAATTAATGACTTAACAAAAACCTTCTCTCACATCTCCTTTTTGGACTTATTGAAAAACTCTCCTGCCCATAGGGCTGCTCTTTTAGAAGCACTAGGTTTGGGTCATTTAATTAACATCACTCCACCTCCTGAAACACAAGTAAACCATATAGACTTCGATATCCACCCTCTAGGGCAGCCAGATAGGGATACCGAGTTTATATTTGACATAAACAAAATGCCAACAGATGCTGAAATTGCATGTAGAGGTGATCTGGCCTTGCATTTACAGGTGTGGGTTTACAATAATTATGTTAAACATGCAATGGTTGACGATGGGGCAGCAGTTAAAATTATCCTCTTCTCTTTCCTTCAAAAGCTAGGATATGGAGAAACAAACTGTTGCACAACAAGAAATACACTAAGAGGTTATGATAGCCTTAAAGCTACTTCAATTGGGACTATAATATTACCAGTCACCTTAGGACCCAAGACAATCCTCACCGAGTTTTATATCATAGATCGGGAAACCAACTATAATATGATCCTCGGTCGACCATGGATACATCACATGAAAGCAATCCCTTCTACATTATTCCAAAAAATAAGATTCTTGCACCTAGGAAAGATATTCGTAGCAAAAGGTGACCCAAAACCATTCGATATACACCTAGCAAACCTGAAGAAAAGACCAGGTGTTCACTCTGAGTCTGAACTCCCAACAAACCAACTTAACAAACCAATCGACTCAAAACCGGGAGAAAATTTAATACGTACAACAAAACTAGAAATTACGAACCTAGTCAAGGGCATCTCAACCCTCAAGGATGAAGATAACGTTGTAGAAATAGTGCCATTAGGAACTACTACAAAAATTGTCAAGTTACTGGAACAAGATCTACCAATTTTCCTACAATTTGATTCCATAGGTATGAGATGTACCCTAGGAGTTGGTTCTCTTCTAGCAAAGGAACTTTGCATGGTAGAAGTCACCGAAATAGAAGAAACAGACACAAAGAATGTCCCAGCATCCATTTTTCCTAGTAAGTATTGAACTCTCCACTTTGATGGAGCTAGAGCAAGTGTGATCTTCACTTCCCCTGAGGGAAAGATCCTACCTTTTGCTTTTAAGTTAAACTTTGAATGCACAAACAATAGCGTTGAGTATGAAGCCCTCCTCCTTAGCCTCATCATAGTCAAAAGGATTGCAGTTATTGACATTAGAGTGTTGGGAGACTCGCAATTAGTTGTGAACCAAGTCTCTGAAGTATATGAGACTAGAGCTGAGCACTTACAACTCTATAAAACAATGGTATTATATCTAAGAAAAGGATTCAACTTCATATTCATTGAGGCAATCCCACAAGAACAGAACCTTCTCGCATATTCAATAGCAACCTTAACTTCATGTTTTACCCCAAGTAATGAGTTGGAAGATACAAGTTTCAAAGTATCACTTTGTACTGAACCATTGGTGAAGATAATGTCAATGAACCCTCTTCTAAAACATACAGCTAAGAATGAATCTTCTATCTTACATCATGTTGATAGTGACAAAGTCACTCTTGAATATCTAAATGCTTATGCAGAGCTACACCTTTCTCACCTTATAGTTTATCTTTCCCTAATACCACACTCCTCTTCCCACTTTGGAAATCCCATAACAGAGCTCCCCCCGCAAAATGATCTCGATATCTATGAGATAGAAAATGGAGAAAGCTTGGAACTACCTCTAGCCCCACCTGAATTTGAAGAAGGTAACGCTTCTTTGATAGAATAAACCATTGACATAAACATTTGGATGGAGGAAGAACAGGGAATTTTGAAGTTAGGATCCTCACTAACTCCAAAAGAAATAGAAATACACACTCAAATTCTAAAAGAACATCAAAAGGCTTTCGCATTTAATTATAAAGAAATGACAGGAGTTGCATCGCACATTGCAGTACATAATCTTGTCAGCAAACTAGATGCAAAACCAATTAAACAAAAATCAAGACCAATGAAACCAAAAGTAGCTCTCATGGTAAAAGAAGAAGTGATGAAGCTTCTCCAAGTAGGATTCATCAAACTAGTCAATTATTCACAATGGGTATCTAATATCGTCCCCATTCTCAAAAAGAATGGGAAGATACACATTGCATAGATTTTCAGGATATTAACAAAGCTTGTCCCAAGGATGATTTCCCTTTACTATCCATTGACGTAATAGCTGGATTTGATCTTTTGTCTCTCATGGATGGGTTCTTGAGATATAATCAAATCACAATATCTGAACAAGACCAAGCCAAAACCACGTTTATAACTCCCTGGGGAACTTATTGTTATGTTGTCATGCCATTTAGTCTTAAGAACGCCGGCACTATGTATCAGCGGGAAATGACGTATATATTCCATGATCTTATCCATAAAATTGTGGAATCATATGTGGATGACTTGTTGGCCAAGGACAAGAAGCGTTGTGATCACTCAGAAGTACTCCACATCATCCTCTCATGACTAATTGAGTATGGTGTCACATTAAACCCAGAGAAGTGTATTTTTAGTGTAACAAAAGGCAAACTTCTAGGATACATTATATCTTCATGAGGAATTGATGTTGATCCAGCCAAAATACAAGTTGTTCTCGAAATGATTCCACCTTTGGATGAGTCTGGAATTAGGTCATTTCTCAAGAAACTCAGTGTAATCCAAAGGTTCATCCTAGATTTAAGCTTTGTCATTCATCCAATCAATAATTTACTCAAGAAATATTATAGTAACGATTGGACTGAAGATTGTAATGAGGCCTTCGAAGTAGTTAAGCACTTCTTGTTGTCACCACCCACACTAATGCCTCCCAAGCCAGACCACCCTTTAATCATATACCCACGAGCCACTCATGTCTTGCTGGATTGCATGCTGGCTCAAGAAGATTATGATAAATGAGAACGCGTGATCTATTTCATTAGTCGAATGTTTTTTGATTATGAAATGTGTTATACATAGGTAGAAAGAGAATTCCTTGCCATAGTCTTCACCACAAACCGTTTAAGACATTACATGTTAAATCAAGAAACAAGGGTCGTTATGAAGATAGACCATTTACAGACATTCCTCACGAAAGGGTCCTTGTCTAAGAAGGCAGGACATTTCATAACCCTAATGGGAGAATTTGAGTTAACATTCGTAAACCAAAAATCCGTTAAAGGAAAAATCATTACAGACTGGTTGGCTAACAATCCACTAGATGGAGGTGAGCTGGTAGATCTAGACTTTCCTGATGAATGTGTATACTTTGTCGAAACCAGACCCCCCATCTCTACATGCCCCTGGTATACTGATATTATCAATTTTATCATGGACCATACGTATCCAGAAGGTGCCACCCCATAACAAAGAAGGCGGTTACGCATTATCGTAGCTAAATATGTTGTTTTAGACTAAGTACTCTATCGTAGAGCCTTCGATGGCATGCTTCTAAGATGTGTCAACATAGAAGAATCCAAGAGGATTCTTCATGAATCCCACAGTGGGATATGCGGGGGCCACTTCGGTGGTCATGACACCGCTCGCAAAATACATCGGATGGGCTATTTTTGTCCCACTCTTGAGCATGATGTAGTGGAATTTGTACGTAAGTGCCACAAATGTCAAGAATTCTCTCACGAGATTCACGTGCCAGCACAATCCCTGCAACCAATAGCGACTCCGTGGCCCTTCTCCACTTGGGGTCTAGACTTAATAGGGAAATTATCTCCCTCATTAACCGATGGCCATAATTTTATAATCACAGCCATGGAATATTTTACCAAATGGGTGGAGGCCATGCCTCTCACCATTGTACCAGGTTCAGTGATTGCCAGATTCATTTTGAACCAAATTATCTGCAGGTATGGTGTCCCACAATTCATTATCTCAGATAATGGCACGTCCTTTAAGAATGACAAGGTTCATGAGTTATGTAGCAAGTTCAAGATAAACCATCACAAAGCTTCTCTTTACTACCCTCAAGCTAATGGGTAGGCCGAAGCGACAAACAAAACATTGAAAGCTATTCTCCTTAAAATAGTCAAGGAGAATAAACGAGATTGGCATTTAAAACTATATCTGGCCTTGTGGGCCCACTAAAACTCAATAAGAACACCAACAGGAGCAACTCCTTTCTCGCTGGTATTCGAAGTAGAATCAGTTCTCCCACTTGAGGTTGAAATACCCAGTCTCTGCATCTCATTACAAGGGATTCTAGACGAGGAAGCTTACAAGGAGGCACGTCTCTCTCAACTAGAGATCCTTAACGAAGCCAGGCTAAACACTGAATAACAACATAGATCCTATGCTGACTGGATGTGCCGGTAGTATAACAAAAAATTCTATGAGTGAGAAATATATGAAAGAGATCTAGTTCTAAGACTAGACAGCTGGATTGATAAGAAAACTGGCGAGGGAAGAAAGTTCTGGCCCAAATGGTTGGGCCCATATCGGGTCATGAAATACTACGGGAACGGTGCATATCTCTTGTGCACACTGGAGGGTGAGGAGTTTAATGAATCAGTCAATTCCTTTAATCTCAAACGATTTTAAGCATGAAGCATCGGCACTATTTGTATAATTATATCTACATTACATATTCATTTAGATAGGTTCATTTTGTTCACTCGTTTCATAAAATTTGGTGATCAAGGGACTTATTCTTAAGCAATTTATTAAAAACTTCTGATAGTATTGGCAAGAGCATTCAAATCATAATTCTTCATTTTCATAACATCAACTATTTCAGAATCATTTCATCAATTAAAGCAAGATATGACAAAGACCTAACGGTAGCCATACCAAGGCCTGTATGCTTGTTCTCACTTTTTGGTTTCTTCCTAGGATAGGTGTCTTTCCTATGGTTTGTTCTAGAAGCTTCATGGTGTCACATCTATCTCATGTATATATCTCGTTGGAAATAAGAACATCCTGACATTTTTCTCAAGTAATTCAAATGTAGATCAAACAGAAAATTTTACTTTTACACATTTCCTTGCCCTACTAACCTTCGGTGTTGAACTTGCATCTCTTACTAGTGACGTAGGGTTGGGAAGGGATGGGAATGCCTTTACTTTCCTATGCGTTGTCCATGGTGATAAGCCCATGCTTCCTACTAGTATCATGGGGCAAGGTGTAGGGGGTCTGCTTGATAGAAAACATTACAATTCATAAGAAAATAGTTCAAACAAACCTTTGAAATCTCAAGTCAAAAACAAATGAATCAGATGTCAAAAATTCCAAGAGAGTTCAAAACCCTGAAAACCAGATTTTGTCAACCAAGTGGACATCTACGGATCTAAGTATGGATAAGCTGCAAAGCAAGTTGCATTCTAAACTATGGATTCACTTGAGTAAGATAGGTTTGTAGTGTCCTGATTTGGTTCCACCAACTCTTTGTCTATCTCCCATCATTACCATTTCAACACACCTCATAGCTTGTGCCCTTTCTAGCTCTCGGTGGTGAGCCCTCGCATCTTATTAGTTGTATGGAGTTAGAAGTGGGGCAAGTTCATCTACTCATCATCACATTTTTTCAAAACAATATGAAGTACCGGAAAATTTCTTATAGAAACTAAAGTTCAAGATCATACAGTGTCCACATCATCATACATCAACATCACGAAATACAAAAAGAAAACATTTGTGATATTTTTTCTCCATTGCATACATTTTGAAAAGCATATAAAAATAAAAAAAATTATAAACATCTAATATACATGTGAAAATGAGTCACAGAACTCTAGGTACAAATAGATCTAGATCCAAAAAGAGATGTGTATTTATATAATCAGGTTTTATGTACAATGCCATCATGCACTAGGCATGGTCAAAACGCTCAATAATCCCGAAAAATACAAAATGGTCATATAAAAAATCTAGCAAGAGTCACCACAAAAGGAACCAAGTGGCCTCTCAATCCCTATAAGATCCCTCAGAAGGCGCACGATCACGCTTGGGACTTCGGCTACACTGGCGCTCTAAGTGCACTGAGGGATCACAATCCCAAATAGTAGTTGTAGCCTCACTATGAGAGTGCCTCCTCCTCATCAGGTGCTCTGCAGTCCTATACCCAGCTAACTCGGTATGGAGGGAGGTCACCATCTTGGCCACATGCCAGATAGGGGCAAAAACATTGGTATGCCTACCAGCTGCTGAAGGCTCCCCTGCATCTGCACATAGCTTGGCACGAGTCTTCTCCATGGGGAGCATCAGGGTGTCAGTACATACCCAGTGAATCAAGTCTCGCCACTCATTAGCAGTCTCTGCAAGCAAAGGAGAAAACAAATTATAAAATGATCAAAATGTGAAACCAAGGATGAACAAAAAGAGAGATAGCAAATAAGGCAATCCTAGCTAAAAACAAATATCAAAAGAAGAGTGACAACTCACTCGAATCTTCGGGCCTCCAAGAAGGATCTCTGGGATCTGAGCCTGCCACGGACACCGCCACTGACTGGTGTCCCCCTCTTATGTCTGGGACAACATGGTGTCTTGCCATGGGCTCGTCCTCTCCACCTAGGTCCTGAGAAAGTAACTCCTCTGAAACTAGATTCACCCTCTCTGCGCTCTGCTCTACCCTCTCAGCCTGTAAGATCTCCTGAGTATCATGCCACTCAAGATCGTTATCCTCTTCCCCACCCGACTCGCTAATCTCCATGTCCTCGGTCTCCTCCTCCATCTCTCCGCTTGTGAACTCCTTAGACTCGGAGTCTATATCAATGGGGTCATCACTGCTATGGGCAGGGCCGGCGGTAATCCAAAGTAAAGGTTCCTGAGGAGCACTGGCTCTCCCTCGAGCACGTACCACCCTCCTGGCTACAATAGGGATGCTAGGAGTAACAATAGTCCAACCCCGGCCTCTAGGACCTCCCCTAGCCTCCCAAACTGATCTGAACACTGGCACCACTGGGGGAAGCATGTCAATGTAAGCAAGTCTGAACTGTTGAGGCACTCGATCAAAGGGGTGTGTCTCTACCTTCCCCGTCCTGTCCACAAGTTGTCCTATAGTAGAGTAGGAAATTGAAGTAAAGTTCTCCTTGCCCCACAACCCCGCCATGGCCTGATAAGGTGTGGCCTCCATATCCTCAGTAGTTAGGGAAGCAACTGGCTAGTGGGGTGCTCTAAGCACCATCATCTCTATCCATCTAGCTGCCCTCACGGCCTCGGGATCCTCCACCTCTATGCCTCTCCCATAAGGGGTGATGCACTCATAGACCCAGCTCATAACTAGGGTTGGATGACTCAGTGACTGTCCCTATAATCAAACCACCCTGTATAAGTCATGATAGCTGGTCCCAAGTATATCGGCTCCCCAAGCATAAATCCGATCATGTGCCTCAATCTATGCGATGATGGGGGCCCAGCAGTAGAGAAAAGTATTCCCTCCCTTGTATCCGATCAATCTAGAAGCAAGGATGCCCATAATGGCCTGACGGATCAAAGGGATGGGCAAGCTAGGAATAGAACGGACCTTCACCCCCTTCTTCAAACCAGTGGAGACAACTTCATCTCCCATATAGGTGGCCCACTGAGTCACCTGAGCTCTGGATACTGCTGTATCAAATGAAAGTCTCCTCCCAATAATTGAGACTCCCAAAATGCAGTAGACATCCACTAGGGTGATAGTCCACTCACCCCTAACACTTAGAAATCAGAAGGTGTTTCGATCTGTGTCCCAATAAGAAAATAATTCACATAATATGTGACTGGCAGGTGCAACGTGGGGGACCCATGTAATCCTCAATATGCCTAACCTCTGGAGAGTATCTTGCTCATCTTGAGAGAGTGCATCTAACACTGCTGGAAGCCAATCACACTCCCTCTCTCAGCTCCATCTAATGTACCCTTCCTTCTTCTACAAAACACCCAAGAACACACAAAAAGAAGCAAGTTAGCATCAAGATTGCATTAGAAAAATCATTAAAGCTAGTAAGGACGCTAAAAATGTAAAAATGAATTCAAATTAGTGTTGTTTTAGCATTCTGAAGACAACCGCCGCCCTGGAAGGCGGCGGTCCTGTAACCACCGCCCTTCTCAGGGCGACGGTCTTGTACTGCGACTACAAACGGGTCGCATGCCCTAAAATTCTTAAAAATACAAAAATTTGACCGTTTTAGCTAAGACAAAAACCTACCCATTAGGCGCCCCCCTAAGAGACACATTTAAAATTGACATTTCTAAAAATAACCCCCCCACAAAATTTTTTTCATCATTTTTACATTTTGGGTGCAAAAATATTAAATCGAGAAGAACTAACCTAGGATCTCGCAGGTCGAGGTTCTGCTCATGGAGGCATAATCACTATCTCAATACGAATGTTTCAACTATACTCTCGTTGAAAACCATCACCGTGGGTCCCAAAGCTCAAAAACTATCAAATCGACACACGCAAATGAATAGGAAAACGGTCATGTTTTATATATATATATATATATATATATATATATATATATATATATATAGTGTTTTGACTCATTTTGAATGCTCCTTTCGTAGGTTTAGAGCACCGATGAAGGTAAGTTCTCATCCCCGCCCAAATGGTAAGTCCCCATTTCATACTAATTTAGTATTTATTTTTCAATTTATTTTATCTATCTGCACTTTAGTCCTCTTTCCATTTTGCAGGTAGCAGGAACTTGGATGGAAAAATTTTGACACACGGGCGTGTTAGGTATAATTTCTAGCTTCCCATTTTGGGACCGCCATACTCAGACCCACCATTTTATGCCTCTTCATGGTTAAAACACTTCTCCGAGGGGGCAATATGTACGTACCCAAAATTACAGGGTATTGTGCTGCCAGAACAATGTCACACATGCCCCAATGATGATACAGGTCACCTCGCAAGGTGTTTGAGGTCCAGAGAAGCTCACGAAGTATATGTTAGCATCCCAAATGATTTTTCCAAGTTCCTTGTGCTTTGTTTTATCCCTCGCCCCCCTTTTTAACGCCTTTTTCCCTTTAGTAACGAAACCGCCACCCTGCCAGGGCGGTGGTCCTCCACGCATTTTCCAACACACTCCTTTGATCATGAATTGCATAATTTTTCAACTTTCACCAACTTTTCTCAACCGCCTTGGCTCGTATTAATTTTTTATATTCCCTGGAATAGTGTTTCTTCATTGTTTAATGGTAAAAGAGTTCTAATGGGAATTACCTTTGGGTGAATGTGAAATCTATAACTATCCAGCTTGTTTTCAAGCAAATGGCCCCTCAACTCCTCATTTCCATTGTTTAGTATGTCAATTCCTTATTTAGAGCTCATTTTATTTTCATGTTTGCATCCATTCTATTTTTCCTTTACTGTTGGAAGCCATTCGATCTTCTTGCTCCAGTCTTGTTCATTGTTGTTCATGTAAATTAGTTTAGAACAGAGTAGTGTCATTTGTAGATTAAACCCATTATTGTTGTAGGTTGTGTTCTTCAAAGAAATTAGATTCTAGAATCTCTCGATACACTTGTGTTGTATTCCCACAATAAATCCCGCTAGGAATTGCATACGCCAAGCTCTGTCACTTGTGCTATCCCTCTCCTACTCGCATTTTATTCGGTCTATATCCAAAGCTGCCATTGTTCAAAATACCTTCTTCTATTGATGCTAGCATATACACGCTCTTCTAGACTCACATGAACACGAAGGAACGAGGATTCATTCTGAGGGGACAAAATCATACACTATTGGATTCGCCACTGTTTTGCAAATTCCAAGTTTTATCTGTCAAAGCTCTAGTTAAAACATGTCAAATAAAGTGGTGAAATATTTCATTTCAGTTAAGTTTCATTTTCGATATTTCTAGGGAAGCTATGGGGATTGATAGTTTTTGAGAAACTATGATTCATTCCTCACTTCTGAGGCAGGATCGAGAATCTTTCAATTAAGTTAATCAGCTATCTAGTTATTTAGGATAAAACTCATAACTACACAGGCAAGTAGCTACACCAGGCTACCTTGTTTATTTTAATTGTGTTATTAGATTAGTTTCTCTTTCAATTCTATTCAAAATTCTATCAAAAATACAAAAAATAGAGGAATATATATATGTTGTAGATGTATCTTGCATAGTTAGTTTATTTCATTTCAGTTAGGCTTATATTGATCTTGTATGACAACCATAGGACCTAGGGAGCCCAGGGAATACGTTTTTGAGCCAATCGTGCCTCAACCAAATATTGTTATAGCAATAACTAACATAGATCAAAATCTCATAATTCAGGTCTTTCGAGCAACAGCAGACCTACAAGAAATCAACGCACAACTAAGAGTATTAAACATAGAAGATGACAAAGCACACACATTCTGGTCAAATCAGACAAATTATAGACTACCTCGATAGATATATGTATGACTATAGAAGGATCTAAAAGAGAGTAAACATTCGGTTTTGATCCACTAGTCCCACAGCAAGATGCAAGAGACCTCCTCGTTGATATAGACACTAGCTTAAGTATCCAAGTTATCAGAACACCTGTTAGGTACTCTGAGAAAATCGTACAACTTCTAGTTCTAAATGTAGAGGCCGAAAAGGCATATGACTATTAGATACTCGGACTAAGGGGTTGACTCTTCATATGACCATAGGAGGTCCACAAAAACCATGAACTTACGGTTGTGATCCACAGGTCCCACAACCCAATGGGCCTACAAGTCAAACCAATGTTGATGATGGTTTACGAACATTAGTATTTAGGTCCTCTCCACTCCCACCAGACATCATCACACAACTATCATTATTAAATGTAATAGCCAACCAAGCTAAAGATTTTTTGACTAGACCAGAGGATCGTCCATAAAGCACCAAAAGATCCACTACACATTTAGCCATTCCATTTGCATGACCTTGTCGGGAGGTATATATGAAGCACCCATAGGTCATCTTCCACGTATTCCACAACCCATAAATCGGATCACAGCAGAGCTTGATATTGATTGGAGCCTTCGAGCAGCTATCCTCGTTGAATGATCTATCACACCGGTTTAGGTTAGGAGGGCCTTCTTTGCCTTAGATTCACAGATCCCATTATTGTGTGTTGAAGACATAAGATTACCTAACTAGCTTATCTGCACCCCGCATGTATTCCATCCCCACCAGCTATCTCGTCATGACCTCAGGAGGTTGGGTGCGAGGAAGAGTTACTTGTATATTCCCATGCTCGCATGTCACTTTTCCATCATACAGTGACTATGTAGGGGCCACTCCAAATGGCATCAAATTTTGAATGCCTTTTTGGCTTTGTTCAGTTTGTATCCCATTTCAACACCAAATCTCCAACTTGGAAAGTTATAGCCTTAGCTTTCCTATCAAAGCTTCTCTTGATCAAAGCTTGGTCCTTTTCCATTTTTTGTTCTGCATGCTCTCTAATTCTAACATGCTAAGAAGTGCTTCATGTGTGGCATTTACCTTGTCGAAACTATATGCCACCATGGTTCTCTGACATATTTGCTACTATTAGCGGGACTTTCCCTATGTCTTGTGAAATTGTGAGTGATGTACCATGTTTGAAACCTACTTTCCACGATCTATCTTGTATGCACACTTGCTTCCTACATCATTTTATAGTACATGGTTTGATTGCACTAACAAATGTTACTAGCCTTTAATGTTTCCATGTGCCTTGGTTTCTACCATGCACATACCCTGCCACATGTAGGTATCCATTTCATATCAACATCAGGTCCTTTACTTTAAACCATATTCTCTTACTATTGTCACATGCACCCCAAATATGGGGGGCATACATTGGGTGAACAAATCACCCCTACAATAGCTCAAATCTACAATATAGTGGCAGGTATACCAAATCTGGTTGATATCCCCTCATAGAAGTCTAGAATTCTAGATTCATTTGCCTCTTTGAGTGCCACTGCCTCAGTCCATTTGGTGAATTATTTTGTTGTTGTTAGAATCCATTTGTGCCCTTGGCTTGAGTTTGGATTAATGACTCCAATGAAGTCCAAACCCCATTGCATGAATGATTGGTCAACTGAGATTGGGTGCAATGGAAGTGTTGTTAACTTCTCTTTGCTTGTGAATAATGCACAATTTTTATACCTCTTGATCCATGCATAACAATCACTAAACACTTTGGGCCAATAATAACCAGCCTTCATGATCTTGAGAGTTATCACTCTTGGAGAAAAATGACCCCCAAATGATCCATTATGGAATTCTTCTAACATTTTCTCAATCTGATTTGTCCCAATGTACCTCAGTAACACTCCATTGATATCTTTTTTGAACAAGACACCATCAAAAAGGGCATACGGAATAGCCTGCAATCTGAAGTTCCTTATTTTGGATTTTTTCATCTCTGGAGGGCATAGACATGTTTGTAAGAAGTACATTATGTATTAGGTCCAGCAAGGAGTGAGCACACCACCATTTTCTTCTTGACCATCTCTTTGTTCTTGGTTGTCTTGCAACACCAAAACAACACTCTTCTCTTTGTTTGCTTCAATTGATTGGCTAAAGGCCAATTGCTCACAAAATGCCTTTCCTCAGACCATCTTGGTGAATTTGATCTCAATGTCATACTCCATGACACGATTAATCCACCCTGCACATTTTTCATTTATATCTTTGTTGAGGAGGAAGTCTTTAACTCCCACATGAGAAACCAGCAGTTGAACCTTGTTTTGTTGGTTCGAAAATCTGTCGCTTGGGCAGATTTATGGATAGACGAGTCAACAGTGTGTAGGGCATAGCCCCTCTTTGAGTCAGCAAAGTGAAACTGGTTTATTTCTATTCTACTAGCAGGAATCTGTGCAAGTCTCACAATATTCTGCCTTCGGGGGTTTGGGATCTCATCCCAGTAGAGGTGTTTCCAATTGCGAAAAGAAAGGAAAGGAAGAGGGGATGAAGAAAGAGCAGGTCCGAAGGGAGAACAGAAATGAATTCCAAAGCAGAAAGGTCAGAAGGTTTATGTTTTGGGATTGGTAGTAAACAGAGCCAAACCTACTTGCATAAACGAGCAACGCAATACTGATGATGAATAAATGACAATAAAACAAAAGTAGATTTAACAGAATAAACACATAGATCAGACATAAGAAAGATCTAATGCAAATAATACACGTATTCAACACAAACTCTAAATATTGTATTAATATTTCCTTCTGTTACAAAAAGCTCAAATTCTTTTCTCCTCACTCCTATTTTTCATCTGTAAATATATTCACTCATCCCCCAATACAACAAGTATTGGGGTATTTATAGAAGAAGGAGAAGAAGAAGGAAGGAAAAAAGGAGCCAACCACTTATTTACAAAGATATTTACAAAAATATCTAAAAGTCATGTTGACTTTTGACAACTTGATGGATGACATCATCCCATGGTGCAACATGGATGATGTCATCGTTTGTGTCAACGTACTCCAAATATTCCACAAAAATAAAGTCGAAGCAAAGAGAGAAGAAGAAGAAGAAGAAAAAGAAGCCACTATTCATCATCGTCATCCTGCGGTTAAAAGGGAGTAGCTATGCTTTTGCTGCTGCTCAGGTGACGAGATGTGGAATTGAGCAGTGGTATTCTATGAACTTGTTGATCATGGGCCCTAGTTGATCCTAGGAAGGATCCTTGTGCCACTTACTGATCGCCTCGTAAGTCTCCCGCTCATCTATGAGTTTCTCGGGGAATTTGGAATAGTCTTTTTACTGCTTCAATGAGTAACCCAATAAAGTCTCGACAGGCCAGTAGGTTATTGATAGACTCTGCGTCAAAAGTGACCTCTGGCCCCATCCCTCGAGAAATAATGTCCTTGAAGATATGGATGGTTTCATCAGCTTTTCTTAAAGTGAAGGAAAGAGTAAGAAACCTTAGCGATCATGTTGAGAACGATCCATTCAATTTGGTGCATCGCGTCCAGGGCTTCTTCCTTCACCTTGTCGATCTTTTCTAGGACAAATTCCAGCTTATCCACCTGGTAATCCAGAGTGCACATGATTTTGTTGAGGGCCCTGGGATGGCCGAAGACACCGAACTTGACCAGATCTTTGAGATGAATAGTCAAACATTTGTTGAAAGGTATCGTGTTGTAGTCTAGCATAGTTCCAGCTCTTCCAATATGGGTCCCACTAACGCTTAGAGCTCCTTATTCGCCTTGTTGATGTTCAAATACAAGTTAGAGAACTTGGTGATTACTTTTTCACTGTCTTTGAGGATCTGGCTCCTCCAGGTGCGAAAACAGCCATACCCTGCGTCGCCGATCTTTGCATATTCATTAATTTTCTCCTGGACTCAGAAGCTTAGAAGTCTCGGTGGCAATTGTGGGAGACGCACTGCCCATTTTCTGTAAGGCTTGAAGCAGATATTTATTTTTCTCTTTCAGTTGCCTTTTCTCCTCTTTTGTTTCCTGAAGCTTCTTGCAGAGGGCATCAACTGCAGAAAGGGCATCTCCCATGAAGGCTTTCAGAAGATGTCCCCATTGTGACTTGGGTCACAAGTATAATCTGTCGGAGACAGATCCTTTTTCTCCTTGAGAGGATTGGGGTACGCGATCTCCATTACCCTCTCTCCCGAAGCACTTTGAGAGAAGCGTGTGATGGGCTTCTACTTCTTTGCCCCCTTAGATGGGATTACAGAAAATTCCATCGGAGCGATGGGAACTTTCCTTTTTTGCTGACTTAACTGTTGGGAGATCTAGGCTAGACTTATGGGAGAAGGGCTGGAAACAGAGAAGGGGGCAGCCACAGTAGAAGAACGGAAAAACGTGGAGACACGTGGCGGCGGCATGGAGAGGAACAACCGAAGAAGTGCCCATGGGAGGAAGGGATACTGCAGTTGAGGAAGACATAGGAAGGGAAGGGAACTCAGAGATGAGGGAAGAAATGGAGGGGGAAAGATCCGCAAGGGAAGAGAAGATAGATGAAGAAGCGGGGGGAATAGTAGGAGAAGGGGGAGAGGACACGACCAAAGGAATGGTCGCTTGAGTCACTCGAGGAGAGGAAGGAGGAGAAGGAGAAGGAACAAAAGGGACCTCAGTTGTTGCAGCAGTGGCGACATCCTGAGTGGATATGCCTATTGGAACATCTTCCGCCACTTCTTCCTCTGAGCTTTTTAGGATTTCAACCCGTTCTTGTGAATCGGAAGGAGGACTTTCTGGAGCTTCCTCTTGGGTGATGAAGGGGCTTAAACAAAGGGTTTCAAGCCACCATTTCAGGACAAAGTTTCCTCTACCAGAAAATCTGGAAAGAGGGGGAAGAACAAGTGGAAGAATGGAAAAGACAGCAAGGGGGGGGGGCAAGCTCATGATTTCAGTCTTTCCAATCTACTCCATACCAATAAGAAGCCAAAAACCACAAACACAAAGTGCATAAAAGAGAGAGAACCTCTTACCAGGACAGATAGTGGAAAAGTGTGCAAACGGGTCCACGAAAAGGTTTGAAAGTGACAGGGTAGGTGCACTGACAGGTTCAGAGAAAAATAATCACATGATTTGCATTTGGTGATAATGACAATGCAGATGCGCTTATTTATAGGCAAGGTGATAATAAATGTGCCACCAACTTTTCAAGCGGCACACCAAAAGAGCTGTCAACACAAGAAAACATGTGCCCTTTGGCGCACCAAAATGTTTGCCGACACAAAGTTATGCGTTCCTTTGGCGCAATGAAAGTGGTGTTGATAGAGGAATATGTGTGCCCTTGGCGCACCGAAAAGTGGCGCAACAAATTTTTTGTTGACAGGAAGGTGCATGCGCCTTGGCGCTTGCAGGAAGACTCAACATAATCACTGCAAAAACATGATTTTCAATGAAGGAATACCTTACTTCATAGTCCTCCAAGCTTTGGATAAAGAAGGAAATTGGTTGCTTTGCATTTTCTTTGTTCTGCTGTACTAAAATTGCAGAAATTGTATCATCACCGCCAAATGCGTAAAGGATGAAGTCTTTAGAAAAATCTAGGTTAATAAGAGTTGGAGCCCATGAGATAGCTTCTTTGATTGCCTCAAAACTTGCCTTACCTTCAACTTTCCATTTAAATGCCACACTTTTCTTCAACATCATAGTTATTGGCTTGACAAGGGATGCAAAGTTTGGAACAAACCTTTGAACAAAATTGATTCTTCCCAAGAAAATTTGAAGAACCTCCTTATGCCTTGGCAATGGCAGTTCTCTTATTGCTTCAACCCTCTCTGGATCAATTGCTAACCCCTGTTTGGAAATAATTTGGCCTAAGAGCTTGCCCTCATGAGCTAGGAAAATGCATTTTTTAGGATTCAAGGATACCCCAAATCTTCTACATCTTTGGAACACTTGTCTCAAATGAAAGAGATGGTTTGATGTGCTTTTAGAAAATATAGTAATATCATCTAGGTATATCAGCACTATTTTATTAATCAATCCCTTAAATGCCATATCCATTGCCCTTTGGAAAGTAGCTCCGGCGTTAGACAACCCAAATGGCATTTTTCTATATGCATAGGTTCCCCATTTGGTGGTGAAGGCTATTTTGAACTGATCATCTTCCTTTACCATGATTTGATTAGACCCTGAATAACCATCTAGCAATGAAAACCTCTCAGAGCCAGCAACAATTTGTAAAACCTGCTCCATAGAAGGAAGTGGGTAGTGATCCTTGAGGGATGCTCTATTCAAATCTCTAAAGTCTACACACAGTCTGATTTCTCCACTCTTCTTTCTAACTGGAACCAAGTTTGTAACCCAGCTTGAATGCTTGATGGGGAATATGATACTTGCCTCTATTAACTTATTCAATTCCTTCTTCATGAGAGGCTCAATGTGTGGGTTGACCGGTCTCTATTTTTGCCTGATGGGCTTAGCACTTGGATCTAGTTCAATTGTGTGTTGAGCTAGCTTGGGATTGAAACCCCTCAATTATTCATAGCTCCAAGAAAACACATCCGAGAACTCTTGGCAAATTTGCATGAACTCATACCTTTTTTGCTCGGTTGCCACTTTACCAATTTGAAGTGACTTGCCTTCTCTAACTGAGATGGGCTCTAAATCCTCTCCCTTGACTTGGATGTTTGATTTCTCCTTCCTAAATTGATCATTAGGATTGAAAATAGACTCTAAAGTCACAATTCCCTTTGGTAGTTTGTTGGTACTTAGCTATACCACTTGATCACCATACTATTGTTCTAACTTTTCCTAATTTTGGTTGAGAACTTAGCTTCCTCTTGCAAGAAATTGATGATTTTTTGGTCACTCTCAAACACCTGCCAACTTACATTATTGTCTAGAACTGATGGCCTCACAATCACATGGATGTTTAGCTACATTTTATCTCTTTTGATACTCTCCACAACATCAAAGGTTTCTCCAACTACTACAAGTCTATCAGCAACTTGGTTCTCTTTCCTACAAATGGAGTTGATGCTAAACCCCTCAAAATCCTCAATGAGGTCCCACACCCTATTCTTATAACTCTTGAGCAATTCATTCTTGGCAGCATGTTGTCCTTTAACTTGATTAACAATCAGCTCACTATCACCAAAGACTTGTAAGTTTTTGATGCCTCTCTTCCTTGACCAATGCAATCCATGTATCAAAGCCTCATATTCAGCAATGTTGTTAGAACATGCAAACAGAAATCTAAAAGTTGAATAATACTTAATGCCTTGAGGTGAAACAAGCATAGCTCCTCCTCCTGCACCCTATCTACTTCTTGATCCATCAAATAACAATTGCTATACCTCATTGTCATTTTTATGGTTTGGCTTGGTGATGCTAGGAAGAGGATGATTCTCTTCATGCATGTAATAGATTCCTAGTTTAGATTCCTCTATTTCCTTGTAGGGATTAAAAGCATATACCTTGTTTTTCCATTCATCAAGATTCAAATCTAGAATACTTCCAAATTTGGTGTCAGCTTCATGTGTGCTTGGATAATCCTCTTGATCAAACGATGAATAGTTGGCAT
The DNA here is from genome assembly GCA_019776745.2 of Taxus chinensis. Lineage (NCBI taxonomy): Eukaryota > Viridiplantae > Streptophyta > Pinopsida > Cupressales > Taxaceae > Taxus > Taxus chinensis. Next base: position 98,585,358 of record CM034155.1, read on the forward strand.
TGATTGGGCTTGGAGTATGAGGCTCGATGTGAAAGTTTACAATAGGTTCGGACCTGATTGTGGCCTTGTCTCCATACCTTTTCCTAAAAAACATGTGTGACCAATCAGCAGATAGGTAGCCTCCGATTCTAGCTATGAAATCCCTTAACAAACATATGGAAAAGAGTGGTGGAAAATATATCACTGACACATCTTGCAAAACAGTGACATAGGGGCATGCATGCAAAGTAAGGCTCAAATATTTGATTACCCCAACTATGGCTATTGTTGTCCCATCTAATTGCACCACCCCCTTAGAAGGCCCAGCTGATAAGTTATTTGCTTGGGCATCACATAACTAATTTCCCCTGAATCAATCATATAATTATGTACTAGTTTATCCTTAATGATTAATGAAACATAGAATGGAGGGGGCTTCAAAATTTTACCTTGCTCTCCTCCATGATTCCCCTCAGGATGAGTAGCATTTGTGAGTATCTTCTCTTGCATATGAGCTAGCTGATTTGAGGTTGACCAATTCTTCATGGCAGCTTGTAGTAGATCCCTTTGTTTTGGGATGGATTGTGACTCCCACATAGATATGTTCACATTGGTCTTCTTCATTTGTTTAATGATGTTAAATGGGGATAAACCATCTATTTTCTACCCTTTATTTTGCACATTCTTTTCTTGTACATGCTCTACAATAATTGGAATTTGAGCTAGTCTAGAAGGTGGCTTGGGTTGTCCTTACACATTTGGAACTGCATTTTTCTTGTCAACACCTTATGGAGTGATGGAAGGTTGTGAATCACTTGGATCTAATGACTTCCCTTCACCAATATTCCTCTTCTTAGACCATGTGTTAACTGCTACACTCTGAGAAGGTGTTTGATTCATACCACAAAAATCTTCAGCCTGCCAATTCACAAGTGTAGTCTCATTTGGAGTTGTATCTTATTGGGATGTCCCTTGGTTTTTTTCTTGACTCGCCTCACTCTCTACACTAATTTTTGTCACCATAAAATATTGGTTCAAAGCACCATTGAAGCACATAGACTGGTTGTGAGGTTCATTACATGGGAAACAACAATCATACTCTTGAGCTATATTATTTTACACTAGCACTAAGGCTTTAGAGGTAGATGCATCATTGGGGTTATAGGGCTGAAATGGTCTATTGATAGGAGACCTTACTTAATTTTGATTTACAGCTGGGTTGGGTGGCCTATTAGGCTGATATGGTTGTCTATTAAGTTGATTTTGAGGCTCATAAGAAGGCCTAAAACTTTGAACTTGCTGCCTCTTTAGCGTAACCAGCTCATTGCCCAAATTTTGTAATTGTTTCATAACTTCTTGAAGCTCATTTGAGGCACTAAAGGTTGAAGTAGAAGTTTCATTTGAACTCTAATTTCTAGGAGTGGGAATATGAGCTAAAGTAGGTGCTTGACTAGTACTTGGGCTTCCCAACTCTAGATGTAAGGGCATATGAGGCCTAGGTGCAAGTTTACCAACTTAGTTCAAACAATTCTCAGCCCTAATGATGATGTTGTAAGCTGCAGATAGAGTTGCACCTCCTATGGATTGGATCAACATAGATATGTCAGAATTTAAAGCCTTGAGAAAGTATAAAAAAGCACCTTGATATGATGGCCTCACTACCAATGGAATTCTAACCCATGTTCTTTGAAATCTGAAATTGAATTCTATCAGCTTCTCATTGGGAGCTCTCTTGATAGTTTTCAGTTGCTCCAATAAAGACAAGTTGTCCCCTTTCTCTCTAAATTGGTTATGGAGGGCTATGCACAATTGGTTCCAATTTTGGATAGAGCCTACATCAAGGCTCCTGAACCATTGCAAGGATTTCCTTTTGAATGAAGATGCCAGTAATTTGATAGCAATCTCCATCTCAATAATCTCATGGATTGCACAAACATTAACAATGTCATTGACATGATCGCCAGGATTGGTTTGATTTTCTCCAGTAAAGTATGGAATGTTCTTCAATGCTATAATTGGAACTAGGTTTTGTGCATTGAGAGCAAGTGGAATGTTGTGAGTAAAGTTGACATAAGGATTGCATTGAGTCATTATGATTGGCCTGAGAACCCTTGTTGATTGGATGAAAGGTCTACCAGGTGGAGGAGTTGATAGATTTCTGTTTGGTGGAGATGGAGACCTTTGAATCCTTCTTCCTCTTTCTCCTCTTTCTGGGGATAATTGTAGATAGTTAAACAATCCCTCCTCTCTGGTCCTTGACCTTGTTTGGATCCTTCTCATGAATCTTTAAGCTTGGACTGCTGAAACCAGTTGATTCTATCCTTTTGGAGTCACCAGATGTGCAAATCAAGGCTCTTTCAAGCAAGAAACTTACAACAATTACACATTAGCTTTGTTGTAATGAAGATGAATACCTCTAAGGTCCCACCAGGTGTGCCAAAATTGTTAGTGCAAATCTACAACACCTCCTAAATGACCTTCAGATCTGCAGCCCAGAGTTGGGTCATTTAGTGTGATTGCACAACATTGAGTTTTCTCCAAGGCGTGGAACCTTGCAAGGTGAGAGAAATCTCCAGAGAAAGCTAGTTCTTACCCCTCTATTTAGGTGCATGTATGTATTTTTCAGAGGTTCAATGCTAAATCCTACTCTAGATTCAAGGAGATAGAGTTAAAAGATACAAAAGGAAACAAAACTAAGAAAAAACCGTGACACACCAAAGGGGTGATGGACCTCTATTTTTTCAAATAGACACATATCATAAGAATGCAATACTAGAACATGCACAAATTACCAAAATGTAATGAAGGATTGGAAGGAAACAATAAACACAAGAAAGGATTGAAAATTCATTCACAGAACATGCTTTTTCATTCCCAGTTTTTGATACAATGCATTAAAATGGAAAGAAGGAAAAAAACATATTATAGTTCCACTGAGAGGCCTGAAACTCCATGAATTCATGTGCTAAGGGGAAGAGGGGAGTCTACAAGAAAAAATACATCCAACCCTTTACAAATGAGCCAAAACTGGCTTTTAATGATGAAGCAAAAAGAAGGAAAGGTAAAAAAATGTGGGCAAATTGATTTGAGATCTCTAACCACTGAAAAGATCCATTAAAAGAGAAATTTCACCCTCAAAAATCCATTTTTCGATGCATTGGCCATGCTGGAGAAGAAACGAGTGCCATACCTCATCAATTTTGGTGGTTGGGGGTCGGTTCTGCATTTTTTCTTGTGCCAGGGACATTTCTTCAATTTTCTCCCAAAAACCCCACCAAATATCAAAATTGAATAGTCCATCATGTGGATAATTTTAATAGCTTTCCAATGATACCAAAAACGTGAAAATCCAAGCTCTGGATCAAAAGATATGGCCCTCTGAAGATTTAGGACAACATGTAAAATTAGGGCAAAATTAGGGTTTGCGGGCCGAAATTTGAACTTTTCCTTCTTTTTTCAAATTGGGAAAATTTCCCAAAAAACCTCCACTGGCCCGACCTCCACTGCCACATGGCATCCTCTGGTTGATCTGCGGGCTCAAACAATCATTTTGCCCCTTTTGCGAAATTGGAAAATTTTCCAAAAATACTCCACGCCTCTGCCACTCCGGGACACGTGGCACCATTTGGTTGCTTGGCAGGTATGCACTCCATTTTTTACCTTTGTGCCATTAACCACTTTGGAAAATATTCCAAATTCCTTCTACCACTCTAACTCTCGCCGCTGACAGGACACGTGGCACCATCCCATTGCTCGGCGGGGATGCACTTGTATTTTTCCCTTTGACGCACTTTGACCAAACACCAAAAATCTTGAAGTCCTTCCGCCCCCACCGCTCCGACCTGACACATGGTGCCATCTCATTTCCTTGCGGGATTTCGGGCCAAAATTTTCCCTTTTACCCTTTTGTTCCAAAAGGCTAAGTGTCAAAAATTTTCCTGCAGGCCCGCCCTGGGAAAAGTTCCGCTCCAAACTCCGCTGAGCCATAACTTGCAAAATATAAGGAGTTAGGAGGACTTCTTTACCTTTATAGAAAGGGGAGAAAATTATCTATCTGATGAAGCCATCTTCAAGAAATTTTGAGTGCCTGAAATGTGAAAAAAATTTACAGAGGTAAAAAGAAGGAAAGAATGAAGGCAAGTTAGCCAAAATAAGTAGGGGGCTCATTTTGGATAACATCTATGTTTTAAGGGTTTTCTATAACCTCTTTGTTTTTTACCTGTTTTCCCATAAACTCACACACATTCTTCCTTTAACTATACCACTCCTTTTTACCTCAAGGAAACAATTTGTAGTTCTTATCATTACAGCCCCCAAATTACATCTTCCCTCCGTTAAAGTTGCCTAGAAAGCACCCAAACCCCCGTTCAAGTCCATTATCCTCGTTTTCTTGATCTAAAATCTAAAATTTACATTACTAAATGTGTTTTAGAAATCATTTTTCTATCCATTACAAAAGAAAAAAAAAACTAAAAACCCCTGGTTATGGTTGTCACCCGTAATTGCATGCAACTTGGGAGAGTGTGATGCGATCTTGGGGGAGAGCTCGGCGCCAGATCGGGGGCAAGCTCCGAGGAAAGTTCGGCATGAGCTCACAGGTACTTGGTAAAAGCTAAAATGGTGCAACACTGGGACTTCCCGGGAGGTCACAAATCCTAGTACTACTCTAGCCCAAGCACGCTTAACTGCGGAGTTCTTATGGGATCCGATGCAGAAACGTTGGTATTATCACACCCATTATGAGTTGTTTGTCATGTTATCCTTGTGGGAGATGGGTGTAAGCCACCGTAACAATCCACATAGCCACGGAAGAAGATTAAGTTTCTAAGGGGGTTTCAAGATGGGATTTGTGCAAGTCTAAGGTACAAGTTCTCTCTATGGTTGTGCCAAGTTCCGAGAAAGAGGTTAAGGATGGTGTTTCCTCTACATGGTTCTTTATTAAACTTTCGCTTTGTGTAGAAAAAAAAAATTTCTTCCCCTCTCAAGGTTTGGTTTTCATTCATAGATGTTAGGAACCTGTATTCCTACCCTTCTATTTTCTTTATAGCAGATTAGTTACGTTGGACGCATATGCTTTGTAAGTCATCCCTTTGGCATATTTTAATAATCCCACGTGTGCGGGAAGTAGTAGTTTCTTCAATAGGAATTATTATATAAGAAGGTGTTGAGGCTCAATGAAGCATCCATGAATATATTGTATTGTGATTACTCAAAGGAGGTTACCCCCTCGAAGAGGCCTAAGATTTAATATCATTTCGAGTTCTTTTACTTTAGTGATTTGTTGCAAGTTTTTTCCATTTCTAGTTACATTATTGTGATTGGTGAAATAGTGTTGCAGGGTCTTCACGTATGGTACCAGAGCACTTTCGACGGCCAATTTTTTCTTCTTCTCTCTTCAGATACTTACAGCGATCCAATTCTACCCATTGTATGTTCTCACCTCGCCCAACCGGGATCTTGGTGATCAGAAACTGGTCTAGATCTTGTTGCATTCTGTTCTGCATATCTAAGCAGAAGTTGTGAGCTTTGTCATTTCCAGCAAATTTGCATTCCGTTCACATTTTTTTACCGTGCTAGTCGGTTTTAGGTAGAAACCAGATGACCAGTTTACAGGAAAAGAACAAAGATTACAGACATCCAACACCAGAAGAAGGAAAATCACAAGCACTGCTTAACTTTCACATGGAAACTTGGCACAGGCATTAGCTAGAGCCAGGCAACCTTTAAAGTTCTAGGCGGTTGTCTCCATCTCCAAACCAGAAGCTTCAGAAATCATCCTTCATCATTTTCTCGTGAACTTTCTTCTTTGTTCTACGTCTAGGATCTTTAATGGATGCTTGACAATGCTCGTCATTGGAAATTCAGTATTTTAGCCATATCTTTTGTATACCAGTTTTGTTTTCCCTTAAACTTTCCCAGAACACTCAAAATCCCCATCCCCGCATTTCATGCATTGAGGATCCGAGACTCGATTCCACTTCTATCACTCAGAAATCGGCATTTTCTATGTTTTAAGGGTTTTCTATAACCTCATCATTTCTTACCCGTTTGCCCCAAAATTCACACACGTTCTTCCTTTCCCTATTCCACTCCTTTTTTCCTCAAGGAAACAATTTGCAGTTCTTATCATTACAGTCCCCAAATTGCATTTTTCCTCCATTAAAGTTGCCTAAAAAGTGCCAAAAACCCCATTCAAGTCCATTATCCTTGTTTTCTTGATCTCAAATCTGAAATTGCCATTACTAAACATGTTTTAGAAAGTGTTTTTCTATCCATTTCAAAACGAAAAAAAATAAAAAACCCATGATTATGGTTGTCACCCATAATTTCACATAAGTTGTGGGTGTGATGCGATTTTGGGGGTGAGCTCAGCGCCAGATCGGGGGCAAGCTCCGAGGAAAGCTCGACGCGAGCTTGGAGTTAATGTGTAAAAGCCAAAAAGGGTGCAACACCTGAACTTCCCAGGAGGTCACCCATCCCAGTACTACTCTAGCCAAAGCATGGTTAACTGCGGAGTTCTGATGGGATTCGGTGCACAAATGTTGATATGATCGCACCCATTATGAGTTTTTTGTCATGCTATCCTTATGGGAGATGGGTGTAAGCCACCGCAACCATCCACATAGCCACGATACAAGATTGAGTTTATAAGGGGGTTTCAAGATGGAATTTGTGCAAGTCTAAGGTAAAAGTTCTCTTTATGGTTCTAGAGGTTAAGGACGGTGTTTCCTCTACAAGGTTCTTTCTTAAACTTACGCTTTGTGCAGAACAAAAGATTTTCTTCTCCTCTCAAGGTTTTTTTTTCATTCGTAGATGTTAGGAACCTGTGTTCCTACCCTTCTATTTGCTTTATAGCAGATTACTTACTTTGGACGCATATGCTTTGTAAGTCGTCCCTTAGGCATATTTTAATAATCTCGTGTGTGTGGGAAGTAGTAGTTTCTTCAATAGGAATTAGTATATAAGAAGGTGTTGAGGCTCAATGAAGAATCCATGAGTATATTGTATTGTGCTTTCTCAAAGGAGGTTGCCCCCTCGAAGAGGCCTGCGATTCAATATCATTTCTAGTTGCATTATTGTGATAAGTGAAATAGTGTTACAGGGTCTTCATGTCTGGTACCGAAGCACTTTCGACGGCTAATTTTTCCTTCTCTTCAGATACTCTTAGCAGTCCAATTCTACCCATCGTATGCTCTCACCTCACCCATCCGGGATCTTGGTGATCAGAAAGTGGTCCAGATCTTGTTGCATTCTATTCTACAGATCTGGGCAGAAGTTTTGAGTTGTGTCATTTCCAGGAACAATGCATTTTGTTCCCATTTTGTTACCATGCCAGTCGGTTTCAGGTAGAAACCAGATGACCGGTTTACAGGAAAAGAACAAAAATTGCAAACATCCAGTGCCAAAAGAAGGAAAATCACAAGCACTCCTAAAATTTCACACGGAAACTTGGCACAGGCATTAGCTAGAGGTGGGAAACCTTGAAAGTTCCAGGTGGTTGTCTCCATCTCCAAACCAGAAGCTTCAGAAATCATCTTTCATTATTTTCTCGCGACCTTTCTTCTTTATTCTGTGTGTAGGATCTTCGGTAGGTGCTTGACAATGCTCATATTTACAGATGCAGTCAAATTTTAAAAATCACACAAGGCATTGGAAATTTAGTATTTTAGCCGTATCTTTTTTATACTAATTCTATTTTCCCTTACAACTTTCTTGGAACACCCGAAATCCCCGTCCCCGCGTTTAATGCATTGAGGATCCAAGACCCAATTCCACTTCTATCACTCAGAAATCGCCATTTTCTATGTTTTAAGGGTTTGCTATAACCTTTTCGTTTTTTACCCCGTTTGCCCTGAAATTCACACACGTTCTTCCTTTTCCTATTCTTCTCCTTTTTTCCTCAAGGAAACAATTTGCAGTTCTTATCACTACAACCCCCAAATTGTATTTTTCCTCCATTAAAGTTACATAGAAAGTGCTAAAAACCCCGTTCAAGTCCATTATCCTCATTTTCTTGATCTCAAATCTGAAATTGCCATTACTAAACGTGTTTTAGAAAGCGTTTTTCTATCCATTGCAAAACGAAAAAAAAAAACTAAAAACCCCCGGTTATGGTTGTCAACCCGTAATTACACGCAACTTGGGGGAGTGTGATGCGATCTTGGTGGCGTGAGCTCAGCGCACTAGATCAGGGGCAAGCTCTGAGGAAAGCTCGGCGCGAGCTCGGAGGTACTTGTGTAAAAGCCAAAAAGGGTGTGACACCTGAGACTTCCTGGGAGGTCACCCATCCCAGTACTACTCTAGCCCAAGCACGCTTAACTATGGAGTTCTGATGGGATCTCGGTGCATAAACACTGGTATGATAGCACCCATTATGAGTTATTTGTCATGTTATCCTTATGGGAGATGGGTGTAAGCCACCGCAACAATCCACATAGCCACGGCAGAAGATTGAGTTTTCTAAGGGGGTTTTAAGATGGGATTTGTGAAAGTCTAAGGTACAAGCTCTCTTTATGGTCGTGCCAAGTTCCGACAAAGAGGTTAAGGATGGTGTTTCCTCTACATGGTTCTTTCTTAAACTTACGCTTTGTGCAAAACAAAAAATTTTCTTCTCCTCTCAAGGTTTGTTTTTCATTCGTAGATGTTAGGAACCTGTGTTCCTACCCTTCTATTTGCTTTATAGCAGATTAGTTACTTTGGACCGCATATGCTTTGTAAGTCGTCCCTTAGGAATATTTTAATAATCTCGTGTGTGTGGGAAGTAGTAGTTTCTTCAATAGGAATTAGTATATAAGAAGGTGTTGAGGCTCAATGAAGCATCCATGAATATATTTTATTGTGCTTGCTCAAAGGAGGTTGACCCCTCAAAAAGGCCTGCAATTTAATATCATTTCTAGTTCTTTTACTTTAGTGATTTGTTGCAAGTTGTTTCCATTTCTAGTTACATTATTGTGATTGGTAAAATAGTGTTTCAGGGTCTTCACGTCTGGTACCCAGGAGCACTTTCCACAGCCAAATTTTTCTTCTTCTCTCTTCAGATGCTCGTGGTAGCAGTCCAATTCTACCCATCGTATGCTCTAACCTCACCCAACCGAGATCTTGGTGATTAGAAAGTGGTCCATATCTTGTTGCATTCTGTTCTGCAGAACTGGGTATAAGTTGTGGGGTGTGTCGTTTCCTAGCAACTTTGCATTTCGTTCGCATTTTGTTACCATGCTAGTTGGTTTCAAGTAGAAACCAGATAACCATTTTACAGAAAAGAACAAATATTGCAGACATCTAGTGCTGAAAGAAGGAAAATCACAAGCATTCCTAAAATTTCACATGAAAACTTCGCACGTGCATTAGCTAGAGGCAATGCAACCTATGAAAGTTCCAGGCGGTTGTCTCCATCTCCAAACCAGAAGCTTCAGAAATCATCTTTCATTATTTTCTCGCGACCTTTCTTCTTTATTCTGTGTGTAGGATCTTCGGTAGGTGCTTGACAATGCTCATATTTACAGATGCAGTCAAATTTTAAAAATCACACAAGGCATTGGAAATTTAGTATTTTAGCCGTATCTTTCGTATACTAGTTCTATTTTCCCTAAAACTTTCCTGGAACACCCGAAATCCCCGTCCCCGCGTTTCATGCATTGAGGATCCAAGACCCAATTCCACTTCTATCACTCAGAAATCACCATTTTCTATGTTTTGAGGGTTTGCTATAACCTCTTCGTTTTTTACCCGTTTGCCCTGAAATTCACACACGTTCTTCCTTTCCCTATTCTACTCCTTTTTTCTTCAAGGAAACAATTTGCAGTTCTTATCACTACAGCCCCCAAATTGTATTTTTCCTCCATTAAAGTTACATAGAAAGTGCTAAAAACCCCGTTCAAGTCCATTATCCTCATTTTCTTGATCTCAAATCCGAAATTGCCATTACTAAACATGTTTTAGAAAGTGTTTTTCTATCCATTGCAAAAGAAAAAAAAAACTAAAAACCCCCGGTTATGGTTGTCACCCGTAATTACACGCAACTTGGGGGAGTGTGATGCAATCTTGGTGGCGTGCTTGGCGCTAGATCGGGGGCAAGCTCTGAGGAAATCTCGGCATGAGCTCGGAGGTACTTGGTAAAAGCCAAAAATGGTGTGACACCGAGACTTCCTGGGAGGTCACCCATCCCAGTACTACTCTAGCCCAAGCACGCTTAACTATGGAGTTCTGATGGGATCTGGTGCTTAAACACTGGTATGATAGCACCCATTATGAGTTATTTGTCATGTTATCCTTATGGGAGATGGGTGTAAGCCACCGCAACAATCCACATAGCCACGGCAGAAGATTGAGTTTCTAAGGGGGTTTTAAGATGGGATTTGTCCAAGTCTAAGGTACAAGCTCTCTTTATGGTCGTGCCAAGTTCCGACAAAGAGGTTAAGGATGGTGTTTCCTCTACATGGTTCTTTCTTAAACTTACGCTTTGTGCAAAACAAAATATTTTCTTCTCCTCTCAAGGTTTGGTTTTTATTCGTAGATGTTAGGAACACGTGTTCCTACCCTTCTATTTGTTTTATAGTAGATTAGTTACTTTGGACGCATATCCTTTGTAAGTCGTCCCTTCGGCATATTTTAATAATCCCACGTGTGCGGAAAGTAGTAGTTTCTTCAATAAGAATTAGTATATAAGAAGGTGTTGAGGCTCAATGAAGCATCCATGAATATATTGTATTGTGCTTGCTCAAAGGAGGTTGACCCCTCGAAGAGGCCTGCAATTTAATATCATTTCGAGTTCTTTTACTTTAGTGATTTGTTGCAAGTTGTTTCCATTTCTAATTACATTATTGTGATTGGTGAAATAGTGTTACAGGGTCTTCACGTCTGGTACCGGAGCACTTTCCACGGCCAAATTTTTCTTCTTCTCTCTTCAGATGCTCGTGGTGATCCAATTCTACCCATCGTATGCTCTAACCTCACCCAACCGGGATCTTGGTGATTAGAAAGTGGTCCAGATCTTGTTGCATTCTGTTCTGCAGAACTGGGTATAAGTTGTGGGGTGTGTCGTTTCCAGTAACTTTGCATTCCGTTCGCATTTTGTTACCATGCTAGTCGTTTTCAAGTAGAAACCAGATGACCGGTTTACAGGAAAAGAAAAAATATTGTAGACATCCAGTGCCAGAAGAAGGAAAATCACAAGCACTCCTAAAATTTCACATGAAAACTTGGCACGGGCATTAGCTAGAGCAATGCAACCTATAAAGTTCCAGGCGGTTATCTCCATCTCCAAACCAGAAGCTTTAGAAATCATCCTTCATCATTTTCTTGTGACCTTTCTTCTTTGTTCTACGTGTAGGATCTTCAGTGGGTGCTGACAATGCTCTTGTTCCCAATACTACTCTTTCCCAAGCATGCTTAACTACAGAGTTCTGATGGGATCCGGTGCACAAATGCTTGTATGATCGCACCCATTATGAGTTGTTTGTCATGCTATCCTTATGGGAGATGGGTGTAAGCCACCACAACCATCCACATAGCCACGACAAAATATTGAGTTTCTAAGGGGGTTTCAAGATGGGATTTGTGCAAGTCTAAGGCACAATTTCTCTCTATGGTCATGCCGAGTTCTGAGAAAGAGGTTAAGGATTGTGTTTCCTCTACATGGTTCTTTCTTAAACTTACGATTTGTGCAGAGCAAAATATTTTCTTCTCCTCTCAAGGTTCTGTTTTCATTTGTAGATGTTAGGAACCCGTGTTCCTACCCTTCTATTTGCTTTATAGTAGATTAGTTACTTTGGACACATATGCTTTGTAAGTCATCCCTTCGGCATATTTTATAATTCCACGTGTGTTGGAAGTAGTAGTTTCTTCAATAGGAATTAGTATATAAGAAGGTGTTGAGGCTCAATGAAGCATCCACGAATATATTTTATTGTGCTTGCTCAAAGGAGGTTGCCCCCTAGAAGAGGCCTGCAATTTAATATCATTTCGAGTTCTCTTACTTAATCGATTTTTTGCAAGTTTTTTCCATTTCTAGTTACATCATTATGATTGGTGAAATAGTTTTGCATGGTCTTCACGTCTAGTACTGGAGCACTTTCCTCTGCCAATTTTTTTCTTCTCTCAAGTTACTCGCAGTGAACTAATTCTACCCATCGTATGCTCACTCCTCGACCAAGCTGGATCTTGGTGATTAGAAAGTGGTCCAGATCTTGTTGCATTTTGTTTTTCAGATCTGGGTAGAAGTTGTGAGTTGTGTTGTTTCCAAAAACTTTACATTCCATTCGTGTTCTGCTACCATGCTAGTCAATTTCAAGTAGAAACCAGATGACCAATTTATAGGAAAAGAACAAAGATTGTAGACATCTAGCGCCATAAGAAGGAAAATCATAAGCACTACTAAATATTCACATGGAAACTTGGCATGGACATTTGCTAGAGCCAAGCAACCTTGAAAGTTCCACGCAGTTGTCTCCATCTCCAAACCATAAGCTTCAGAAATCATCCTTCATCATTTGCTCACGACCTTTCTTCTTTGTTCTGCGTGTAGGATCTTCGGTGGGTGCTTGACAATGCTCCTATTCACAGATGCAATCAGGGTTTAAAAAGCACAATATGCATTGGAAATTCAGTATTTTAGCCATATCTTTCGTATACTAGTTCCACTTTCCCAGAACACCTGAAATCCCTGTCCCTGCATTTCATGTGTTGAGGATCCAACACCCAATTCCACTTCTATGACTCAAAAATCACCAATATCTATTTTTTAAGGGTTTGCTATAACTCTTCGTTTTTTACCAGTTTTCCCCAAAATCCGCACACATTCTTCCTTACACTATTTCACTCATTTTTACCTCAAGGAAACGAATTCCAGTTCTTATCATTACAACCACCAAATTACATTTTTCCTCCATTAAAGTTGCCTAGAAAGCACCACTAACCCCATTCAAGTCCATTATCCTCATTTTCTTGATCTCAAATCTGAAATTGCCATTACTAAACATGTTTTAGAAAGTTTTTTTTATCAATTGTAAAAGAATAAAATAAAACTAGAAACCATTGGTTATGGTTGTTACTCATAATTGCAGGCAAGTTGGGGGAGTGTGATGCGATCTTGGAGGCTAGCTCAGCACCAGATCTGAGGCAAGCTCCGAGGAAAGCTCAACGCGAGCTCAGAGGTACTTGTTAAAAGCTAAAATGGGTGCAACAACGGGACTTCTCAAGAGGTCACCCATCCCTATACAACTCTGGCCCAAGTGCGCTTAGCTGCGGAGTTCTAATGGGATCTGGTTCACAAACGCTGGCATGATCACACCCTTTATAAATTACTTATCATGTTATCCTTATGGGATATGGGTGTACACCACTGTAACCATCCACATAGCCATGACAGAAGATTGAGTTTCTAAGGGGGTTTCAAGATGGGATTTGTGCAATTCTAAGGTACAAGTTCTCTCTATGGTCATGCCGAGTTCCGAGAAAAAGGTTAAGGACGGTGTTTCCTCTACATGGTTCTTTCTTAAACTTATGCTTTGTGCAGAACAAAATATTTTCTTCTCCTCTCAAGGTTTGGTTTTCATTCATAGATGTTAGGAGCTCGTGTTCCTACCCTTCTATTTCCTTTATAGTAGACTAGTTACTTTGGACACATATGCTTTGTAAGTCATCCCTTCGGCATATTTTAATAATCCCACATGTGCGGGAAGTAGTAGTTTCTTCAATAGGAATTACTATATAAGGTGTTGAGGCTCAATGAAGCATCCACGAATATATTGTATTGCACTTGCTCAAAGGAGGTTTCCCCCTCGAAGAGGCCTGTGATATAATATCATTTCAAGTTCTTTTACTTTAGCAATTTGTTGCAAGTTGTTTCCATTTCTAGTTACATTATTTTGATTGGTAAAAAAGTGTTGCAGGGTCTTCATGTCTGATACCGGAACACTTTCCATTACCAATTTGTTTTTCTTCTCTCTTCAGATACTCACGGTGAAATAATTATTCCCATCATATGCTCTCACCTCGCCCAACCAGGATCTCGTTGATCAGAAAGTGGTCCAGATCTTGTTGCATTTTGTTCTGCATATCTAATAGAAGTTGTGAGTTGTGCCATTTCCAGCAACTTTGGATTTCGTTCACATTCTGTTACCATGCCAGTCAGTTTTGGGTAGAAACTAGATGACCGGTTTACAAGAAAAGAACAAAGATTACATACATCCAACGCCAAAAGAAGGAAAATCATAAGCAGTCCTAAAATTTCACACAGAAACATGACACAAGCATTAGCTAGAGCCAGGAAACCTTAAAATTTCCAGGTGGTTGTCTCCATTTAAAAACTAGAAGCTTCAGCCTTCATCATTTACTCATGACCTTTCTTCTTTGTTTTACGTGTAGGATCTTTGGTGGTTTCTTGACAATGCTCATGTTCACAAATGTAATTAGGGTTTAAAAATTACAATTGAGGCATTGGAAATTCAATCTTGTAGCCATATATTTTGTATTCTAGTTCCGTTTTCCTTGAAACTTTCTTAGAACACACGAAATCCCCGTACCCACATTTCATGTGTTCAAGATCCGAGACCCGATTCAATTTTTATCACTCAGAAATTGCCACTTTCTATTTTTTTAGGGTTTGTTATAACCTCTTCCTTTTTTACCCATTTGCCCCGAAATTTGCACATGTTCTTCCTTTCACTATTCGGCTCCTTTTTGCCTCAAGGAAATAATTTCCATTTCTTATCATTACAACCCCCAAATTGCATTTTTCCTCTATTAAAGCTACCTAGAAAGTGCCACAAACCCCGTTCAAGTCCATTATCCTTGTTTTCTTGATCTCAAATCCTAAATTTCCATTACTAAATGTGTTTTAGAAACCATTTTTCTATCAATTGCAAAAGAATAAAAAAAACTAAAAACCCTCAGTTATGGTTGTCACCCATAATTGCACTCAAGTTGGGGGAGTGTGATGCAATCTTGGAGGTGATCTCGACACCATATTGAAGGCAAGCTCTCAAGAAAACTCGGCACGAGCTCGGAGGTACTTGGTAAAAACCAAAAAGGGTGCGGTATTGGGACTTCCCGGGAGGTTACCCATCGCAGTACCACTTTGGCCCAAGCGCAGTCAATTGCGGAGTTCTTGTGGGATCCGGTGCACAAACGCTAGTATGATCGCACCCATTATGAATTGTTTGTCATATTATCCTTATGGGAGATGGGTGTAAGCCACCGCAACCATCCACATAGCCATGATAGAATATTGAGTTTCTAAGTGGGTTTCAAGATGGGCTTTGTGCAAGTCTAAGGTATAATTTCTCTCTATGGTCGTGCCGAGTTCTGAGAAAGAGGTTAAGGATGGTGTTTCTTCTACATGGTTCTTTCTTAAACTTACACTTTTTGTAGAACAAAATATTTTTTTGTCCTCTCAAGGTTTGGTTTTCATTCGTAGATGTTAGGAACCCATGTTCCTACCCTTGTATTTGATTTATAGTAGATTAGTTACTTTGGACGCATATGCTTTGTAAGTCGTCCCTTCAGCATATTTTATCAATCCCATGTGTGTGGGAAGTAGTAGTTTCTTCAATAGGAATTAGTATATAAGAAGGTGTTGAGGCTCAATGAAACATCCACGAATATATTGTATTGAGCTTGTTTAAAGGAGGTTGCCTCCTCGAAGAGGCCTGTGATTTAATATCATTTCGAGTTCTTTTACTTTATCGATTTGTTGCAAGTTATTTCCATTTCTAGTTACATTGTTGTGATTGGTAAAATAGTGATGCAGGGTCTTCACGTCTGTTACCAGAGCACTTTCCATGGCCAATTTTTTTTCTTCTCTCTTCAGATACTCGCAGCAATCTAATTTTGCCCATCTTATGCTCTCACCTCGCCCAACCAGGATCTCGGTTATCAGAAAGTGGTCTAGATATTTTTGCATTTTGTTCTACAAATCTTCGTAGAAGTTGTGAGTTGTGTCATTTCCAGCAAATTTACATTCTATTCACATTTTGTTACCATGCCAATTAGTTTCAGGTAGAAACGAGATGACCGGTTTACAGGAAAAGAACTAAGATTACAGACATCCAACGCTAAAAGAAGTAAAATCACAAGCACTACTAAACTTTCACATGGAAACTTGGCATAGGAATTAGCTAGAGCCAAAAAATTGAAAGTTCCAAGTGGTTGTCTCCATCTCCAAACCAGAAGCTTCAGAAATCATCCTTCATCATTTTCTCGCAACATTTCTTCTTTGTTTTGCGTGTAGGATCTTCGGTGGGTGCTTGACAATGTTAATGTTCACAAATGCAATTAGGGTTTAAAAACCAAATGTAATTAGAGTATCTTAAGTATTCTAGTTTGATTTTCCTTTAAACTTTCCTGGAACACCCGTAATCGTTGTCCCCACATTTAGTGCGTTGAGGATCCGAGACCCGATTCCACTTCTATCACTCAGAAATCGCCATTTTCTATTTTTTTGGGATTGCTATAACCTCTTCGTTTTTTACCCATTTTACCTGAAATGCACACACATTCTTCCTTGCACTATTCCGCTCCTTTTTGCCTCAAGTAAAACATTTCTGGTTCTTATCATTACAACCTCCAAATTGCATTTTTCCTCTATTAAAGTTTCCTAGATAGTGCCAGTGACCCCGTTCAAGTCAATTAGCCTCGTTTTCTTGATCTCAAATCCCAAATTTCCATTACTAAATGTGTTTTAGAAAGCATTTTTATATCCATTACAAAATAATTTTAAAAACTAAAAAACTCTGGTTATGGTTGTCACCCATAATTACACACAAGTTGGGGGAGTGTGATGCGATCTTAGAGACAAGCTCGTCACTAGATCGGAGGCAAGCTCCCAAGAAAGCTCGGTGCAAGCTCGGAGGTACTTGGTAAAAGCTAAAAATGGTGTGGTACCGGGACTTCTCGGGAGGTCAACCATCCCAGTACTACTCTAACCCAAGCACGCTTACCTACAGAGTTCTGATGGGATCCGGTGCACAAACGCTGGTATGATCACACCCATTAGTAATTATTTATCATGTTATCCTTATGGGAGATGGGTGTAAGCCACCGTAACCATCCACATAGCCACGATAGAAGATTGAGTTTCTAAGGTGGTTTCAAGATGGGCTTTGTGTAAGTCTAAGGTACAAGTTCTCTCTATGGTCGTGTCGAGTTCCGAGAAAGAGGTTAAGGATGGTGTTTCTTCTACATGGTTCTTTCTTAAACTTACGCTTTGTGTAGAACAAAAGATTTTCTTCTCCTCTCAAGGTTTGGTTTTCATTCGTAGATGTCAGGAACCCATGTTCCTACCCTTCTATTTTCTTTATAGTAGATTAGTTACTTTGGACGTTTATGCTTTGTAAGTCGTCCCTTTGGAATATTTTAATAATCCCACGTGTGCGGGAAGTAGTAGTTTCTTCAATAGGAATTAGTATATAAGAAGGTGTTAAGGCTCAATGAAGCATCCACAAATCTATTGTATTGAGCTTGCTCAAAGGAGGTTGCCCCTTCGAAGAGGCCTGCGATTTAATATCATTTCAAGTTCTTTTACTTTAGCAATTTGTTGCAAGTTGTTTCCATTTCTAGTTACATTACTTTGATTGGTAAAATAGTGTTGCAAGGTCTTCACATCTAGTACTAGAGCACTTTCCAGGGCCAAATTTTTTTTCTTCTCTCTACAGATACTCACACTGATCTAATTCTGCCCATCGTATGATGTCACCTCTCCTAACCGGGATCTTGATGATCAAAAATTGGTCTAGATCTTGTTGCATTATGATCTACATATTTGGGTAGAAGTTGTGAGTTGTGTCATTTCCAGCAACTTTTCATTTCATTCGCATTCTGTTACCATGTCAGTCAATTCCAGCTAGAAATAAGATGACCAAGTTACAGAAAAGAACAAAGATTGTAGATATCCAGCACCAAAAGAATGAAAATCACAAGCACTACTAAACTTTCACACGGAAACTTGGCACGGGCATAAGCTAAAGTCAAGTGACCTTGAATGTTCCAAATGGTTATCTCCATCTCCAAACCAGAAGCTTAATAAATCATCCTTCATTGTTTTCTCGCGACCTTTCTTCTTTGTTCTGTGTGTAGGATCTTCGGTGGGTGCTTGACAATGCTCCTGTTCACAAATGCAGTTAGGGTTTTAAAACCACAAAGGCATTGGAAATTTCATCTTTTATCTATATCTTGTGTATTCTAGTTCCATTTTCCCTGAAAAATTCCTAGAAAACACAAAATACCCGTGCCCGCATTTCACACGTTCAGGATCTGAGACCTGATTCCACTTCTATCACTCAGAAATCGCCATTTTTCTATTTTTTAGGGTTTTCTATAACCTCTTCATTTTTTACCTGTTTGCCCCAAAATTTGCACACATTCTTCCTTCCACTATTCTACTCCTTTTTTCCTCAAGGAAAAAAATTCTAGTTCTTATCATTACAGCCCCCAAATTGCATTTTTCCTCCATTAAAGTTACTTAGAAAGTGCCAAAAGCCCCGTTCAAGTCCATTATCCTCATTTTCTTGATCCCCAAATTTTCATTACTAAATGTGTTTTAGAAAGTGTTTTTTATCCATTGTAAAATAATTTTAAAAAAATCTAAAAACCCCTTGTTATGGTTGTCACCTGTAATTACACGCAAGTTGGGGGAGTTTGATGCGATCTTGGAGGGAAGCTCAGTGCCAGATCGGAGGCAAACTCCCAAGAAAGCTCAGTGCGAGCTCAAAGGTACTTAGTAAAAGCCAAAAAGGGTGCAACACGGGGAGGTCACCCATCCCAGTACTACTTCAGCCCAAGCGCGCTTAACTTCGGAGTTCTGTTGGGATCCGGTGCATAAACACTGGTATGATCACACCCATTATAATTTTTTTGTCATGTTATCCTTATTGGAGATGGGTGTAGGCCACCGCAACCACCCACATAGCCACGACAGAAGATTGAGTTTCTAAGGGGGTTTCAAGATGGGCTTTGTGCAAGTCTAAGGTACAAGATCTCTCTATGGTCAAGCCGAGTTCTGAGAAAGTGGTTAAGGATGGTGTTTCCTCTACATGGTTATTTCTTAAACTTATGCTTTGTACAGAACAAAAGATTTTATTCTCCTCTCAAGGTTCTGTTTTCATTCTTAGATGTCAAGAACTCATATTCCTACCCTTCTATTTTATTTATAGTATACTAGTTACTTTGGACACATATGCTTTGTAAGTCGTCCCTTCGGCATATTTTAATAATCCCATGTGTGTGGGAAGTAGTAGTTTCTTTAATAGGAATTAGTATATAAGAAGGTGTTGAGGCTCAATGAAGCATCCACAAATATATTGTATTGAGCTTGCTAAAAGGAGGTTTCCCTCTTGAAGAGACCTATGATGTAATATCATTTCAAGTTCTTTTACTTTAGTGATTTGTTGCAAGTTGTTTCCATTTCTAGATACATTATTGTGATTGGTAAAATAGTGTTGCAAAGTCTTCACATCTGGTACCAGACCAATGAGAAGTCATGCCCCAGGATGTCGTGGGAGAAAATTGTCACCGTCAACATGTCTGATTGGGGGGATATATGACTTTGGGTGTTATGGTGGGCTCTAAGGAGGCTCGGTTTGGAGTCATACCACTCGATCCAGAGCCAAGAACCCCTTCCCTATTAATCGCAATTCACATTTTCAGCGGAAATGTATGACAATCACAACTTGGCGTTTTTTCATCCAAACCAAGATCCATTTGATGAAAAACTTGAGTGAAGGAGGCCTTTAGTCGTACCCAAGAATTCAAGGTTGTGGCATTCCTTGAGCCTTCGTGGCATAATTTTTTACAAACTACCTTTTCTAGGTAGTCCTAGGAAATGAATAGAGGTGAGTAGTGTTAATTCATGCCTCGGGACATTGTGGCACCTAAACGATTATGCCAACATGTCTGGGTGGCCAAGTAAATGTTAGGGGAGGCATCGTTTCGGTTCGGGATGATGTCATTACTTTTAGGCTACTTCGTTTGGGCGTAGTCCCTTAAGAGCCCTGAGACCAAAAAATCTTTCAAGTTCAATGGGTGATTGCTCAGTCTCCATGACACCTAGAGAAGTCTCATTAAATCCTACACCTTTGTGTAGGGACCCTCTACAATATCCTATCTCATTTTTTTCCATCTCCAATCGGTTCTCTCGATGCCCTATTGTTTGTAAACGCACAAAATAGTGCAGTTTGAGCCAGTGTAAGGCTATCAAATGCTATATTTTGTAAATGGTGGGTCGTGGCACCAATCCGACTGTGACAACACATCTAGGTAGATAGGTAAACGTTATAGGAGGTATCATTTCAGTGCTTGATAATGTCGTTGCTTCTAGGCTACTTTGTTCAGGCTTAGTCCCTTAAGAGCCCTGAGACCAAAAAATAATTCAACTTCTATGGGTGATTACTCGGTCTTTGTGGCACCTAGAGATGTCTCGTTTGATCCTACACCTTGGCATAGGGACCCTTTACAATAGCTTGTCTCAGTTTTTTTTGTCTCTAATCAGTTCTCTTGGTGCCCTATTGTTTGCAAACACGTAAAATAGTGCAGTTTGAGCCAGTGTAAGGCTGTCAAACACTATATTTTACAAACGGTGGTTCATGGCACCAAACCAAATGTGCCAACATGTTTGGGTGGCCAGGTAAACATTGGAGGAGGTCTCTTTTTGGTGCGTGACAATGTCGTTGCCGTCGGGCTACTTCGTTTGGGCGTAGTCCCTTTAGAGCCCTGAGACCAAAAAATTGTTCAAGTTCGATAGGTGATTACTCGGTCTCCATGGTACCTAAAGATGTCTCATTGGATCCTAAACCTTGGCATAGGGACTCTCTATAATATTTTGTCTCAGTTTTTTCCATCTCCAATCAGTGCTCTCGTTGCTCTATTGTTTGCAAACGCATGAAATAGTGTAGTTTGAGCTAGTGTAAGACTGTCAAACGCTATATTTTGCAAACGATGGGTCGTGGCACTGAACCTACTACACCAAAACATCTGGGTGGCTAGGAAAATGCTAGAGGAGGTGTCATTTTTGTGCGCAACAATGTCGTTGCTTCCACGCTACTTCGTTCGAGCGTAGGCCCTTAAGAGCCTTGAGACCAAAAAATTGTTCAAGTTCGACGGGTGATTACTCAGTCTTTGTTGCACCTAGAGATGTCTCGTTAGATCCTAAACCTTTTTGTAGTGACCCTCTACAATATCTTATCTCAATTTTTTCCATCTCCAATTGGTGCTCTCGTTGCCCTATTTTTTCAAAATGTGAGAAATAATGTAATTTAAGCTAGTGTAAGGTCTGCAAATGCTATATTTTGCAAACGATGGGTCGTGGCACTGAACCGAATGTGCCAACACGTCTGGGTGGATAGGTAAATTCTATAGGAGGTGTCATTTTGGTGTGCGATAATTTCGTTGCTTTCAGGATACTTCATTCGGGTGTAGTCCCTTAAGAGCCCTGAGACCAAAAAATCGTTCAGCTTCGACGGGTGATTACTCAGTCTCCGTGGCACCTAGAGATGTCTCGTCAGATTGTACACCTTGGTGTAGGGAACCTATACAAATTTTTGTCTCGGTTTTTTCGGTCTCTAATCAGTGCTCTCGCTTCCCTATTGTTTGCAAACGCGCAAAATAGTGTAGTTTGAGCCAATGTAAGGTTGTTAAACGCTATATTTTACAAACGGTGGGTCGTGGCACCAAACCGACTGCGCCAATATGTTCGAGTGGCCAGGTAAATACTAGATGAGGTGTCATTTTCATGCACAAAAATGTCGTTGCTTCCAGGCTACTTCGTTTGGGTGTAGTCCCTTAAGAACCCTGAGACCAAAAAACCGTTCAACTTTGACAAGTGATTACTCGGTCTCCGTGGAACCTAGAGATGTCTTGTTAGATCCTACACCTCGGCGTAGGGACCTTCTACAATATTTTGTCTCAATTTTTTATGTCTCCAATTGATGCTCTCGCTGCCCTATTGTTTGCAAACACGTGAAATAGTGCAGTTTGAGCCAGTATAAGGCTGTCAAATGCTATATTTTGCAAACGATGGGTTGTGGCACCGAACCAAATAAGCCAACACATCTAGGTGGATAGCTAAACACTAGAGGAGGTATCATTTCAGTGTGTTAAAATTTTGTTGCTTCCAGGCTACTTCGTTCAGGCATAGTCCCTTAAGAGCCCTTAGACCAAAAAATTGTTCAAGTTTGACGGGTGATTACCTGGTCTTCATGGCACTTAGAGACGTCTCATCAGATCCTACACCTTGGTGTAAGAACCCTCTATAATAAATTGTCTCATTCTTTCCGTCCCCAATTGGTGCTCTCGCTGCCCTATTGTTTGCAAACGCATAAAATAGTGCAGTTTGATCCAATGTAAGGTTGTCAAACGCTATATTTTGCAAACGGTGGGTCGTGGCACCAAACTGATTGTGCCAACACGTCTGGGTAGTCAGTTAAACACTAGAGGAGGATTCATTTTAGTGCGGAACAATTTCATTGCTTCTAGGCTACTTCATTCGTGCATAGTCCCTTAAGAGCCCTGAGACCAAATTTTTTTTCAAAATCGACGGGTGATTACTTGGTCTTTGTGACACCTAGAGACGTCTCATTAGATCCTACACCTTGACATAGGGACCCTCTACAATAGCATATCTCATTTTTTTCTATCTCCAATCGGTGCTTTCGTTGCCCTATTGTTTGCAAACACACAAAATAGTGCAGTTTAAGTCAGTGTAAGGTTGTCAAATGCTATATTTTGCAAACGGTGGGGCATGGCACCGAACCGACTGCGCCAACATGTCCGGGTGGCTAGTTAAACTCTAGAGGAGGTTTCGTTTTGGTGCACGACAATTCCGTTGCTTCCGGGCTACTTCGTTCGGGCGTAGTCCCTTAAGAGCCCTGAAAACAAAAAATCATTCAACTTCGACGGGTGATTACTTGGTCTCCGTGGGACCTAGAGATGTTTCGTCAAATCATAAACCTTAGCATGGGGACCCTCTACAACAATTTTTCTTAGTTTTTTCCGTCTCAAATCGGTGCTCTCACTACCCTATTGTTTGCAAACACGTAAAATAGTGCATTTTGAGCCAGTTTAAGGTTGTCAAACGCTATATTTTGCAAACAGGGGGTCATGGCACCAAACCGAATGCATCAACACATCTGGGTGACCAAGTAAACACTATATGAGGTGTCATTTTGATGCGTGACAATATCGTTGCTTCTGGGTTACTTCGTTCAGACGTAGTCCCTTAAGAACCCTGAGACCAATAAATCATTCAAGTTTGACGGGTGATTACTCGATCTCCATGGCACCTAGAGATATCTCATTAGATCCTAAACCTCAGCGTAGGAACCCTACACAATAGCATGTCTCGGATTTTTTCATCTCCAATCAGTGCTCTCGTTGCCCTATTGTTTGCAAACGCGTGAAATAGTCCAATTTGAGCCAGTGTAAGGTTGTCAAACATTATATTTTACAAACGGTGGGTCATGGAACCGAACCGGATGTGCCAACACATCTAGGTGGTTAGATAAACACTAAATAAGGTGTCATTTGAGTGCGCAATAATGTTGTTTCTTCCAAGATACTTCGTTCGGGCATAGTCCTTTAAGAGCCCTGAGACCAAAAAACTGATCAACTTCGATGGATGATTACTTAGTCTTCGTGGCACCTAGATATGTTTTGTTAGATCCTAAACCTCAGCATATGTACCCTCTATAATAGCTATCTCTGTTTTTCATCTCCAATCGGTGCTCTCACTAGCCTATTGTTTGTAAACGCGTAAAATAGTGCAATTCGAGCTAGTGTAAGGTTGTCAAATGCTATATTTTACAAACGGTGGGTCATGGCACCGAACGGACTGTGCCAACATGTCTAGGTGGCCAGGTAAATGCTAGAAGAGGTGACGTTTTGGTGCGCGAAAATGTCATTGCTTTCGGGCTACTTCGTTCGGGTGTAGTCCCTTAAGAGCCCTGAGACCAAAAAAGTGTTCAATTTCGACAAGTGATTACTCGGTCTCCATGGCACCTAGAGATTTCTCGTTAGATCCTACACCTTGGCATAAAGACCCTCTACAATATCCTATGTCAATTTTTTCTGTCTCCAATCGGTGCTCTTGCTTCCTTATTGTTTGCAAACGTGCAAAATGGTGCAGTTTGAGCTAGTGTAAGGTTGTCAAACGCTATATTTTACAAATGGTGGGTCATGACACCAAACTGACTGTGCACACATGTAGGGATGGCCTTGTAAACACTTGGGGAGGTGTCGTTTTTGTTCCCTACGCTCCCGGTGCTTCCTAGCTACCTCCTCTAGAGCCAAGAACCCCTTCCACAGGTACATAAACCGTTGTTAGTTGCTTCTCTTTTCTTATAAAACAATTAAAGCTTTTGTTAGCTTCAAGAATATAAAATTCTCTACTAATAGTGCCAACCACATGGAGGTGGAAGATTTTCTGGCACCACTAACCTATATAAAAGTGTTAATCAAATAAATTTAAGTTGAATCAAAACCATACTAGATATATATAAAATACACAAATTTAATAAAATATATGAACTTGAATCTAGAACTGAAAAATTTAAATAATTCAAAAAATTATATATACCAAACGAGTTCATGTAAATTCATTCAAATGTTCACCATCAGGATGTGAAAGTGGAAGCTTTTCTAGCACCACTAACCTGCATAAAAGTGTTAGTCAAAGAAATTTAAGTTGAATCAAAACCATATACTAGATATATATACAAAATACACAAATTTAATAAAATATATGAACTTGAATGATCTAGTTGACAAATTTAAACACTTAAAAGAAATTATATATACCAGACGTGAGCATGTAAATTCATTCCAATGAACCATCAGGATCGGATCTACTCTGAATAGCAGACATGATTGCTTCATGATATGAATCTCGAACCTTCCAAATAATCTTGTTATTAGGCCTTTCTTGATATCTATACAGCTGAATATTTGTCACTAAAACTAGATGTGAATATAATAGTATTTTCATGTGTCTTACAGTCTACAAACACCCAAACAGAGGAATTTTTTAATGGATACCGTCGAAGCCAAGTTTCAGTAACTACCACTAACCCTATAGGGTACTCAATATCTTTACCATCTATAACAGGAGAAGTCAACTTCTTTCTTTCCTCGATGCAACGACATAAGAAATAGTATGTTCCTTCTTCATTGTCTTATGTCACAATAACTACAAACACATGTCCTACAAAAAATAAAGGTTTCAACTCAAATTTAAATTACATATTAATTTCAATGGACATAACTCAATATAAAAATTGTAAACAACCATTTACCTTATCGTGCCAAAATCAAAATTTTGTCGAAGTCCTTGGATGTTGCAACTTCATCTGGAGAAACAAGTTGTAATGCCTGTGGAGGTTGATAACTGCAAAGCAGAGTTAGAGGCCTATAATTCCATCCATCCACCCATTCTTGTGAATCACACTCAGTAGTGAAAAAATCAATACAAGATTCACAAAAACATGCCAACTTTCTTGTCCATGTGACCCACGAAGTAGCGTCTGAGCTACAAAATGAGTGCATATCACTGGACCCTGTGAGTGTCATACAATCCTTGTAATTAGCAATTTTTTGTTCCTCTATCAACCAAAAATATCTATGAACTGTGGAATTTTTTTGAGAACCTCAGGCCATGTTGTCAATACACCATTTTGTTATGCCTTTTACATCTTTTAATTTAGCACCATCTTTGTACTTCAACTCTTCTCTTGCAAGAGCTCTTTTCATACATGCCCCTGCATCTTCATGCTCTCCTTTTCCATGTCCAAACTCAGTGAAACTCTAAATATGTGGCACACCCATCTTGACGTGCATCCTGCTCATCCAATAAAACATTCGTGCATTCTTAAACTGAGACGTGTAATTATCTAACCATATATAATGTTGATTAAAGCGGCTATCCCCATCAGACAAGTTTCCATAAAATAACCGGAAACACCCTTACACAAATTCAGTAGAATGAGTACGATCATCACTAATATAAAATTTGTACTCTCTTAAAAAAATTATCATTCTCTATACTGTCAAGAGAATGTATAAATTTTATATGCACAAAAATGACAACTTGTATTGAGTTGTAATATTGCGATTGAACCTCCATTTTTGGTTGCAATGTGTAATTCTCTGCAAAATTGACCACTAAAATAATAGTACCAATAAGAAATGTGTATTTTCATATCTTGAACTGTTCATACAACCATCGAGCTCTGTGTGTATACCTAGCATACTCATAAACAATTTCATCCTTAAATCTTCTCATAAATTGAAAAACAGACATATGTTTTATAGTTAGCTCACACCGTTTAGACTTCTTTCCATCTTTCAACTAGTATGGTACTGATTTATATTTATAAAAATCAACTAAATTATGTTTTATTGCACCTCCAATTTTCTCATGGATGTAACTTTTCAATTTAGGTAATACGCCTCACGTACCACAACTTCCATCTAAACAATCCTGACTATAAAAAATTTTCCAACTTCTCTTTCACAAAATATCGTAGGAATGAAATCCCTGGAAGATATTGGTGGAACTTGAACACCACATTCCGATAACATAGTTTCAGAACGAAAATCAGAACGAATACGTAAAAATTTAGCATAATGCATCTTAAATTCAATATGTTGCCTATAACAACAAGTGGTGCGAGTGTAGTTGATTTTTGCATAGAATGGTTTCAACATTTCAAAAAAATGTTGACTAATTTTAATTTCTAAATTCTCCAGTTCAAACTTACGCAAAAATTGAGTTTGAATCATATATAAGAAATGCTTTAGATGTGGTTTGCGATTAGTAGAACCAACTCTCTATTTTACAACATCTCTTGTATTAGGTGAAACTCTAGTGTTATCATGCAAAAATTGAATAACAACTTCTCTTATAGCATCAAATATATATTTTTCCTTATGTGATACTCTAGTAGAAAATGCCCAAAAAACGGTGTTATTGAGTGATTGAAGGATATTACATCTTTCAATTGCTTTCATTATAGTTTTTCGATTAACTTTCAACATTCAATTTATTTGCGTAATCAAACGTTATTTTTTTATTGATTCACTTACAACACTAGTAGCAAGTACACGACGCACAATATTAATATCCCTTGTGCATCTCTTGACACCAACAATGTAATATGCATCATAAAGGTTTTCAACAATTGTAGAAGTTTGACCACGTATATTATATGTTGTCAATCCTAAGGTGTTTAATGTAGGTCTCATTTTATTCAATTTCATCAAACTAACCAACAACTAACATCTTTGGGAATCATTTAAAATTTCAAAATGATTATCCCAAATTTTAGTGGTTTTTCTTCTTATTTTTCGTTCAGAAAGTTTGTCAAACATTGATTTCAAAATTTTCTCATCAATTTTAATAAAATAATTAGGTCTCTTACGTAAAATTCTAGGAGGTGTTTTTGTCAAATTTTGTTTATCTACAGTTTCAACCTAAATTTCCCGATTCACATTTTCATTGTCTCCTTCAATTTCAATATCAGCTACATCACGAGTATTTAATTCTTCTTCAACATTGACGGTAAAAACATTACCTGGTTCCTCATTACTTACAATAGTAGGGGTTGAAGATGAACTTCTTCTTGATTCACGAAGATTTCACAGTTGGTCAGCATTTTGAAATCTTTTTGCCTCTAATTCGTCTAGTGTTTTTTTACTTATTGAATTCCTTTTTTGACTTTGTTTCTTATCTCCCATGATGTTTTGCTTCTGGTGATAAGAAAAATGTGTAGAAAGTGAAAAAATTTCATAGTTTTTTGTACAGTAAAGCCAAACAGTAAAAATCACATGGTAATTTGAACATTGGGATGCATGTAAATATGATTTAATAACCGCGATCGCAATTTATAAAGTACGGTTGTAGTTCTAATATTAAATGCCATGATTTTGGTTCTATCTGTATCATCAAATCTGACCCTCAATGCTCGGGAATTTTTTTTTTCCCAACCAGAGCTATGGGAGGTCATTATGGCGTGTAAAAGGTCAAAAACTTCAAATTTTCTCTTCCGCACACTTGAACCATTCTGAAAATTTGAAAACATATCACAAAAATGGTACCATCACGTAGGGGAGACTATTAGCTTCATAGAAATATTGATTTTAAAGTAAATAGAATAAGATAAATATCATTTTATAATTTTTTACTAATAGTAGGTCTTTAAGACATTTTTTCCCGCAAATGTTCATGTCTACATTTAAGACTGCAACTTTTGTTTCGCTTATCAAAATGTGATAAAACCTATACCATCCCAAGCATGGTGAAATTATATACACGTTAAAAATAAAAGTATTTGATTTCAAAAAAAAAGTTATAGTTATGGCGGGAAAACGGAAAGTGCTCCGTTTTCTAATTTTTTCAAAACACTTTCACGGAAAAAATCATTAAAAAAAATATTGTTCAAAAAAATACAAAATAAAATTCATCCCAAGATAGACAGCAACATCTAACTTTTCACCAAAGGAAAAATAATAATAATAAGATTTGGTCATCCAAATCGCAGGCAAATGGACTACAATCTTATAAGTTTTTTTTTTTAAAACCAAGTCATATAATTTTGAGTGTTTAATATAGCTAAACTTGTCTGTTTTTAAAAAAAATAGTAGTTTAGAAACTAGATTCTGGATGCTACGATCCACATTTATATAATTTTTTCTAATTTTGAGTGCATGTATTGCTAATAATCCCTACAAGTTGAGATTTCGTTGTTTTTTGCAATATGACGTCCACTTATGACCCCTTTTTGGTCCACTAACTTGCTGCACTTACCCAATTATGTTGCACCCCATGCACCACCTACATCAACACTACTCCAAAGAGACCTCAAACCAAACACAGTTCTCCACCTAAAATTTAATATATATATGAATGCAACTAGTTAACAACTTGAAACCCTTCGGTCATGCTTGATTGTATTGTGATCTTGTTAAGACTTGGAGTTAGGAACTTGGTGTGCTTGAATGTGAGGGAAGTTATACTCCTTGACTTGGTTGAGTGAGCTTTAGAACTATAATAGTGGCTTCCCTAATGGATGTGCATCATATTTAAGAAGATTTAGGGAGCCTTGAGTTCATTTTGTGCTAGTATTTGCAATGAGATCTTATGAGAGTGTCAAGTTATGTTGTGTTCTCAAAATAGGTGAGTTTTACTTGCTTGTATAGGGTTCCAAAGGTATTTTATTGTGATAAGCCAACCCAAGAGGATAAAAATACCAAAAAAATGATATTGTATTGAAAATAGAGTTAGAGAATGTGTCGGTTAAGGAACGTATAGGTCGACCAAAACTAAAAATTATGCAACCAGACTGAACTGTAAAGTTTTGGACAAGAATAAGCTCAATGAAATCTAAAAGTTGCATCCTGGATATGCTCTTGAAAACTATTCTTGTGTATTGATATTCAAAATTTATTGACACATAGGTGTATGGAAATAAACAAGTTAGAAAAGAGATAACAATATTCATTAGGTGAGAATATGATATGAGTGTTTTCCTTAGCCAAGAAGCACAATTGCAATAAGAAATGTCGAAGGGGTAAATTACTAAATTTGAGTGCCTACATTTCCCCCCTTTAAGTATGAAATGAAAATTACATCCATACAAGAAAATATACCTAAGTGTGTAGACACACTTTTTCTTTTCTTAGAATTTTTATTGCTAAGATGTGTTCATGTCAACACACTTCATGTTAGAACATGTAGTATAAAGTGTAGTCAATTTTCATTATAGAAAATTGAACTGCATCTCAACAATAAATATAGATTTTAAACCTGCATAAAGTGAAATAAAATAGATGTAAAACATGGAAAGAGTACACATATTTGATTTGTGAAGGGAAGGGATTCTCGTTCCTTTCTTGCAGTTAGAGGTTTGGAGACTTTGATCTGAAATTTGTTGAAGGATTGGAGTTGATCAGTCTCAAATTATGCCGAAGAAGAAGCTAGAGTATTGGGTTCATACAACCCAACACTAAATGTAAGGTAATGAGAGGCAAAAATAGAGGTACTAATGCAATCGTTAAATAATAATATTATACACAGCAAATAACTTCAATATCTTCCCCTTCTAAATGAGGAGAGGAAAGACTACCTATGAAGAACTTCACTACTTTGATACTTTCCATAACCCCACTAACTACATAGTTGCAGGTGGATCTATGCCCAGTTTTTGAATATATAGAAACAAAGTAAAAAGAGAATGAGTGCCCCCACGATCTTTCAGTGTTTTGTACTACTAAGTAAGAGTATCTAATCTTTTGAAATATCAATGGAGAATGAGACCCATGCCCCCAAAACACCTATATTTTGTAACCAAATATCAGTATTGAAGAGGAAACATAGTAAAATACTTCATGCCCCTTATAATTGGATCCAAACTATGTCATTTGAGTTTGAGATTGTACCAAAAACTTGTATCCATGATGGAAAATTTGAAACTATAAAAAAAACCAGTGTTTTTCCCTAGCAAAAAATGCATGGAATGGATAGGACCGTCTTTACAATCTTAACCCTTCTATATAGTTTTAACCCTGTGTATTTTCTGCCAAAAGTGGATTTCTGGAGTTTTTTCTGAGTATGGTTTGCCTATGAAAAATTATTTGGATACATGGTTTTAACTGTGAGTGAAAAATATACCTTGATGAATGCCCCTCTTTTGAGGTGCATGTGAAAATTCCTTTGAGCATGCAAATCAAACAAACATATGTGTGCCCATGTACCGTATGGGTAAGAATCTGTAGGATATTGCAGAATGTTAAAGAAGTGGCCACCTTGGAGAATATGTACCTACAAAAATGGGTTACGTATGGTGGTAACCATGGTGCGCAAAGCGACAAACAACCATAACAACAAGAGAAACAATAATAGTGAATGCAACAATAAAAATAGTAGTAGTAATAACACAGATGTAATATAACTATAATTGAGACAAAATAATGATCAAGTGAGAAAACACAAGCAAGAGCATGTAATGAGATTCATATCAAGGCACAAATCCACAAACATGGGACACCCATAGTATCATATGGCAATCAAGGCACTTAGGTCACATATAAGAGAAGAAATATTGGACAAGAAGGTATAGGGCCACAAATATAGGACAACCATAATGTCATAAGACATAGAATGAAGCAAGCAAGTAATAACACAAGCAAATAACAAACATGATATAAAAAGTAGGGATGTTAAATAGTGATAAAAGCAATAAGAAGTAAGAGATAACATGAAGAAAGATGTGTCAATGCTATACGCGACATGTGTTAGTCATATAAGTTTTAAAAACATATACACAATATATGCAATCAAGTGTAATGAGAAATTGGAAAGGAACTATAATGAAATAATAACACATGTATAGTGTGGAGAGATGTCCCTAAGAGAAAAATGTAAGGAACCATGGTAGCTCCCATTAACATATTTTAATGAACCATAATTTCACAACCCAAAATGACCTCTAAACACCATGGTAAGTTTTTTTAAAAACATTAACTAGATTAAAATATAAAGGGGATTAAAACAATTCTGACAATAACTAGGATTAGAAAGAGGAAGGGGTTCTCAACGTAACCTACCCACCAAAAGGCTAGGATGGTCCCCTAACTTAGGAGTAAATTTAGATCTTCAAATCATTTCCAAACTAGATCAATGTTTCCCAAATATAGGTGTTACCTTTTTGCAAGGTTTCATGCTATATAAAGATGGTCACTTTCAGGTCCTACAACAACATTGAGCGAGGAGTAATTCTATCTCCATGACCAATATTTTCCATGTCACTAATATATGTTCCTACCATTAAAAACATTACAAGGGTCCATCCTAAACACAATGCCACAATGACGACAAAAAATTATCCATATCAATGTCACAATGACACAATGAGAAACACATGATACAAAAGCATAACCACAAAGGATAGATAGGAGAAAGGTCATTACCCATAATGTGCATGTTTTATATGGTTTGCTTATTCATTACAATTGGGTTCATTTGTTTCACAACAATGATTTGAAAGGCATTTTACAATCATAAGCATATGTTCTCATTTTCAAATCTAAGTTTCTCATTTTGTTTACACCTTTACTCACAAGGAATACACTTTATTTATTTCCATTCCTTATTGCAATTAGCTTATGCATCTTAACCATTTAGTAGCACCATTCACGGAACCTATATAAATCACATACCACTTTTATCAAGTTAGGATTCCATGGTTTGCAAGTTATGTACCCACATGGGACCATTAGTTCTATTTTATTAACATAACGAGGGATCAACATTAAGTTTAAGAGATGGGCTCAAGTTTCACTTTATATTACACTAAACATGGAGAACTTGAGTTTTACTTCATACATGAATCACATCTTAAAGAATTAATTTCAAAATAGTTAGAGGTTACCGATCTTGCCCACAGTAGCCTCTTCAGATATCCTATGATTTACTTATTCCAATTTATTCTTAAGAGGAGTACAACCTAATACAGGGTACGAATCACTCGTGACTTGATCCCATCAAGCTAGTGACCCACAAGGCATGTATTCCATCTCGACAACTAGACGAGCTCTCAATGTCACAAATAACTGCCACCAGACCATACCAACATGTTTTATTAATCATTTGTGGGTCTTGACCTCCTATCAAGTTGTAACTTATATGAGCAAGAACCTGACAATATTTTGAGTTTACAAGGGTCCCTCCAATGATTTTAGAGGTTTCATTTTTTTTACTTTCGGTTCACCAAAGAAGAAAATGGAGCAAAGGTAATGTAGACACCCTAAAAATACATACCATATTCTCATCCCCTTAGAATTAGTTAAGTTAATTCTATCTTACTAGAATACATCCCTTTACCATTTAAATCATAACCCTTTAGAATTACTTAAATTAATTCTAATTACATACTCATGCCCTTTAGAATTAATTAATTCTATTGTCCTTGGAATTGATTAAATTAATTCCTAACACCCTTTAGATAATGCAATTAAATATTTATTTAATTAAATGATTAATTATCCTCCCACAACTAATAACTAATTAAATTAGTTATTTAAATAATCCTATTTATCTACAAACACTCCACTCCACTCCACTTCTAGAACCCTATAATAGCAGGGGCAATAAGTTTACACGTATAACCATCTTCCCACACAAAGTCTAAATATTTATTGCCCTTCAAAGCTACAATTGCACAGACCAAATCCTTTTATTATTTCAAGAAATTATAATTATGATCCTGGAGCTCATTCAAACTATGATCCACTTTTCATGGCCTCACCCTCAACTATAAAAATCAAACCATTCCTTTATAAATCATCCTTGGAAGTTTTGTGTAATTTGTATCTAATTTCTTCCAAAATTGTCATATGTATCCTCGTGTTTACGAGATCGTAGCATTTGCATTCTATATTTGGAGAACAATCAAGAGTATCCACAATCATTTGAAATATATCATTCAAGAAGTCCAAGTGCTTCACAATCTTACTTGAGGTTTGCAAGGGAAAGCTCTGAAGAAAGGTATACTGATTTATTTTTGTGTCTTTCAACTTCTACTGAGTTTTTCACTGCTCACATTCTAGCACGCCCGGTGGGACCACCACACTCCACTATTCATTTTAGCTTACTTTTTATTAATCTTATCATTTGTCTTTTTCTTGTTTGTTTTTAACCTTGCTATTCAAGTTTTAGGTTCTCATGTGTGATAGAGAAGGATAAAAACCAAAAAAACCAAGTTTTTGGTTGTTTCTACTAAAAGTTAATCATTTCCAGACTCCTTGTGCTAGTGTTTCGCAAGATTTGCACTAGTGTGTGTGTGTGCATGCACTAGCATTCTTATTCATGCACTAGCGTTACAAATAAATCCTTATTGCACGCATGTTTGTTTAATTGCACAAGTTTTTGTTTTATTGTGTGCGTTTTCATTTTTGTGCATGCGCTAGTGTTACATGTTAACGCTAGCACACTTAAGTGTACACGCTAGCGTAACCCTTAACGCTAGCACACTCAAGTTCACGCACTAGCGTGCCTTCATTGTTTTTTTAATTTTCTGGATTTTTCCAGCAAGTTCTTTTAATTCTAATATTTGTTTTATGATCATTTTTTATTATTTTCTTGCAAGTTTGATATAGTTAATTAATTTAAGTGTTTCTTTTATTATTAAATTCCTTTTTTGTTTATGCATAAACAAATTCACACGTATGCTCTTCTCTTACACTTGTTACAAGCGATCTTGAGAACCATAAACACAATTTTTTTGTTTTCTATGTTTTCTCTTTTGTCTAACTTAAGGGAAAACTTCTAACAACTTGTTTGTAGAACCGCTCTTACAAGGATTAAAACTACTAATTACAGGGTTCCATTGATTGTTGTTTCAAGCAAACCCCTATATCACCTTTTTTATAATTTTTATAAAACTCGCTTAGTTTAAATTTTTGGCGACTCGATTATTTTCTGATATCGCTTAATTGTGGGAAGTGCATGGCTAAGGGCCAAAAACTCATTGTGAGGAGTACCATAGGAACTCTAAAATTGTTGGCGTTTTGAGTGAATTTCCTAAAGAAACAAGAGCCCCCACCCAACTGACTAGTATGTTTGTTATAAGAGATTAGATTCAAAGATATCCATAGTGGTGGCCCCAACTTGATCCTTTAAGCGGAGTAAAACCCAACGTATTGTATGAGGGAGTTAAAGTAAAGCCGACAACTAGTAATAGTATTGCACTCACTTGGATAGACTTGTGACACCTATGGAGAGGACTTCATTTTAGGAGGCCACACTTTGACCAAGACAATCTAATTTAGAGGCCCACCTTCCATAAACATCATTTTCGCTTATTTTTCTTTTTTATGTGTTAGTGAGTGTGTGTTCCACACTCATATCGTGCACTCCTCATTTTCATCTCTTTTCAAATCTTCCAAATACTCCTTATTTGGACTCATTTTTGTCTATTTTCAAATATTCTAAATACTCCTTTTTGGGACTTATTTTCATATATTTTCAAATCTTCCAGATACTCCTTAGTTGGACTCATTTTTGTCTCTTTTCAAATCTTCCAAATACACCTTATTTGGACTCATTTTCGTATCTTTTAAATACTCCTTATTTGGACTCATTTTTGTCTCTTTTCAAATCTTTTAAACACCCATTATTTGGACTCATTTTTGTCTCTTTTCAAATATTCCAAATAACCCTTATTTGGACTCATTTTCATCTCTTTTCAAATCTTCCATATCCTCCATTTGGACTTTTTCACCACCTCTTTTCAAAAATTTCAAATTCCTTCATTTGGAGTTTTCATCTCGAATTCATTTTATCTTGCCTTAGTCTTAAATATTTGGATCATTTTCCCAAAGTTTAAGCAACTTCTTTTCCATTAAAGTTAAGCCTTAAGTTGTGGATACCCACATCCTTACTCAAGCACCTTCTTTCTCAATCTAAGTCATTCATCACAGTCTTATGATTATATCATTTTCTCGTGTATTTTAGTTTGACATGAACATTGTTAAACTTTGAGCACTTTCCCATCTTGCATCTATAAAATTAACATTCAATTTATTAATTTTTTTGCATTATCATTTCTACACCTCTTTTCTCAACATTCACATTTTTGACATTTGTGTTACCCCTATTCATCACCATGTCTCATCTATCTTAACATTTTCTTTGTTAAGAGTCGATCATATCGATCGCGTTTCCCAAAATCCTCCATTCTAGCATTCACTTTGCTAGAGGTCGGGTACATTCAATATTTTCATCCCCTCCTCCATTCTAAAATTCACTTTGCTAGAGGTCGGGTACATTCAATATTTTCATCCTCTCCTCCATTCTAGCATTCACTTTGCTAGAGGTCAAATACGATCAATCAAATCAAACCCCTCTTTCATCTTAGCATTCATGTTGCTAAGGGTTGAGTTTATCTTGATCTTCATTGTCACTTGCTTCCATCTCAACATTCACGTTGTTCAAATCTTTCAAACCCCTCTTCCATCTTAGCATTCACTTTGCTAAGGGTTGAATGATCAATCACCCCTCTTCATTCCTCCCCTCTTTTAAAAATGGTTGGAAAAAGACACCGAGACTATAGTCTCTTCGGAAAAGATGACAAGAATCCTTTCCATATTAACTCCGAAGACGAAGATGAAGACCAATTTGAGGACCAAACAAATAACATCTCTTTTGAGGAATAATCCCAAATTGAAAATCTCTTACATTCAAATAAAGACCAATTTTTACTTCGTCTCCTTGAGATGGGAGAAAAACTACCTCCGGACTTTGACGATGACATTTTGAAAACCATATGAGGTCAATCCAAATCTACGGATAATACATATGAAATACCACCCAAATCAAATAACAATGATGGATCCAGACCAAGAAAAATGACCACTGAGGACAAAGGTAAATCTAGTGCTTTGGCACCGAAGCAAATCAAGCCTTAATCAATCAACTCAATGCCATGGCAAAACAATTGGCTCGCATATCTTCCGAAGTCAATAACGACACCAATCCCATGTAGGCAAAAGGTTGTTATGGCGTCCTTATATCTAAAGCCTAAACAATTCACTCGGTATCAATGATCGTGTGCTTGGAGGAAGAAGTCTCGCAATGTCCCCGTGGAAGTGTTTACAAAGGAGCTATTGATTCACTAAGTAGTCGTGTGATGGAGAAGTACTTTAGCCAGTTGACAAAGCTATGATAAATAGGATCGGTCAAGGATTCTATTCATCAATTCCAAAATCTATCTTTGCGCACAGAGACAATTGCATATTAGCATCTAAATGACCTATTTTTTAGAGGTCTCAAAATCCTAATTGAATATTAGGTATGAATGTTTAATCCACTTAAGGTCTCTGATTCTATTATCATGGCACAAATGGCAAAGGAGAGGTTCTTAGCTATGAGGGGGCATACCTGAGTTACCTTCAAAGATCGTAGCATCCCTATTTCCACAGCCTACCAAGCTAACTCTTCAATAGATTGAAGAGAAGGGAGGGAAATGAATATGTTTTTAACTATGATACAAAATACAATACATTACATAGATGTGTTGAAAAGTTGTTCTACATCAAGGGCCTTCATGAACAAGTTGAGGATTAAACAAAACCAATGGAGTTGGTGGATGAGTTGGGCTTTAATGATTCCCAACCATCTCTTGCCATGCAATGTCTCGTATGAGCTCCCCACAAACACTCAAGGCAATGGTTCACATAAAGGACCATAAGGTGATAGAATTGATCAAATTTGGGTGTCCTCACAACTTCATCACCCATCAATTAGCTACATATCTGAATTGTTTTATTTACCCAACTCCAAAATTCAGATTTGTGGTTGCATATGGGAGTACAATTAATCGTACAAAAAAATGTTGTAGTACTAAACTCTTCATGGGAAATTACCTACTAGATAGTCCTATGTTTTCCATTCCCATGGACAGAGGTGAGATTGTCTTGGGAGCCTAATGGCTTACAACCTTGCGTGCGATCGAGATGTACTTCTAAGAATTTTTCATATGTTTTCATTCATCCGGAAAGATGGTTAAATAAAGGGGCTGCATACAATGTCACCTCATATGGTAAGCTCTCATCAAGTGCAACACATTCTTGAAAAGGGATATGAGCATATTACATCAAAATCATTTTCAATTGAAGAAAATTAGTCACTTGTCACATATCACTAGATTTGCAGGACAATGTCTGATAGAAATTCAATTATTTGTGAGGATACTCCCATAGCAAAGCCTCTTATGAGAGACAATTCTTCCATGTCATTGATTACAATCCCTGCAATGTAATCATTTTGGAACCCAAAAAAATTCTTTCAGACATGCATTTAGAGGGCGTGGAAGAGGGTACTCAAATGAATATCTGATCAAGTGGAAGAATCAGGACCAAGTTGATGCAATGTGGGAGAAGAAAGAGTTTATATACGAACATCCAAAGATCATCAACATTGAGGACCACACTTGTTTTAAGGGAGGGGGCATGCTAAGGCTTTAACATATAACATATCTTGACATATATGTGGGTCTACTTATGGTTTATATGGCATTTATATTTATATTCATCGAGTCTAAACTAATAATTGTGAAAGGGTGTGACCCTCTATATATGCGGGTGAGTACATCTCTCCCATAGGTGTGACATGTGAATTATTGTCTTATTGGGATATTTTTAGAAGTTGCCCCCTTGAATGGCTTAACAATATATTTAATATCCTGCTGTTATTTCATATATATTCAAGTAATTTCATTACAAGATCCATGACCACTAAATAGAAAACCTGCAAGCATCAATGTCCATGTCCGCAATCAGCTTCACATCCTCTACAGACTACATGCATTTAATGGTAAAAATATTGAGTAAACAAAACATATGAGTTTTCCTGTCTTAATTCTTTTTTTATTATTTTTTGGAGTAAATGAGTGGGTACTCATTCACATTGTATTTCAGATTTAACGGGGAGTCAAAACACCCTCCAACCTGTAACCCAGGGAGTAAATTGTTAGTAGTGCACCTTATAGTGGCGATTCTTGTCCACAGCAACATCTCTATTGCTCCCATCCACAATTTTCCCTACAAATCATTTCAGCTACATACTGAATTTAATATGCCTATCAATTCCTCCAAATCTTTTAGATGGAATTGAAAATGTAGATATATATTGGAAAATAAAATAACCTGGTATATATGAAAACCTACCCCAAATGCTTTGGCCTCTTCCTCGTTCCCAGGCAGCTACTTCATACTAATATGAAGAAGAGGTTATATTAAACGTAAATCCAAGGGGAAATTTATCATGGCTTACAGTTTCATAGTCAACATAATAACCCGTCTCTCCATCCTTTTCTGCTTTGTCATTTTACCAAATCTAATAGATTCAAGTAGCAATTTAGTTAGGAAAACTCTATGTTGCTAGGCCATTTGTTGGTGAAGTTCACAAACTAACAAAAATGTAGTCAAACGCCTTTTAGGCAGGAGGCAGGGCATATACTCTTCAAGCATTTCCATGGAGATATAAGTTGAGCCAATTAAACAAAGTCACACCCAAAAAAGTTTTGTTGTGCTGCCAGGGACACACTAATTTGATAAAATTATATTTTTAATAAAAGTGGATGTTATAAAATAATGTTGTGCTGCCACTGGAGGCACAATATCAATGGGACAACCACCTGTATCAGATTTATCAACTTTGACAATATGTAAATATTATTGTTCCAAAAGACTATCAATCCTGCATTAAAAAAAAACATGTGAAACATAGACATATCTTCTCATGGCTTATAAAATAAAGAAAATCCACAGCACAAATATTTTAGTTCCTCAAATCATACGCTTCTATTAGAATTGTTGAGTGATACAAGTCATAGTCCTAAAATCAATTTTCTATCAACCACCACTTGATGGTGCAAATAATTGGCAGAAACAAAAATCTGGAATTTAGCCTAGCCCAACATTTGGCCATCCTTTCAACCTTGAGATGGTGTAGCAGTTCGAGTACCATGTTTCTCCATGACTCGGCGTGTGGCAAGGGCTGCTGCCTCGCTCGCCCGCAAACTGCCACTAGCCATTAGTTTGGCAAATTCAGTAGTAATTTCCTCCTGGATTATGGCCCGAGCCTCACCTAGAGGATCAGTTGCATCTGTTTTATAATGATTAAAACCACTTTCTTGTGGCCCTTCACCGCAATTATCAAGTTGTTTAACCGCAGAGTTCTGTGAATCACCTACTCTAAGATCCACAGGATTTGCCGCAGGTGATGTGTTGGTGCTAGTCACGTTTTCCAATGCAGGCTTTACATTTTCTTTTCTAGAACCAGCTGATGGTTCTGAGCTCCCACTATCCTGTGGCTTGCTTGGAATATTCAATGTTTTTTGTTGCTGCACAAGGTTGGGTGTGGATAGTGAAGCACCTTGATGAGCAACTTGAGGTACCCCTCCAGATCTTAATGTTGATTCAAACTGTACTATCATTGGCACTGTTTCAGAGAAAATAGGAAAAGTTTAATATAATTAAGCTTGAGACAAAAGTATTTTTCTGGAACACATGGACTCTAAGAGCAACATGTTCAGACAGGGTTCTTGAGGCAGTATTGTTTGGATTTTCTCCACTGCATGAAAAAAGTAATGGAGAAAAAATAACTTTAAAGAAAGACTTACTTATTAATGCACCCATTGGACTGTTCATCACTTCCTCCGGGAGCCGAAGGATGAAATCTGGAATGTTACATCCCACCAAAAACTGTGCAACCTCACTGCTGAAATTATTACAGTTATGGTGCAATAAACTGTAAGTTTCCGATGTATATCGCGGACTTATTTCCTGCAAATACTCTTCAAACATTTCCATGGGGATATAAGTTACACCCAATTCAACAACTTTATGAGGTTTCCCATAAGGAGTTTGCCCTGCAGGGGCATGTTGAATACCCCCTCCAAAATAATATTCCTTCCCATAAACTACAACACCTGTATGCCTGGCCATAAGAAAACAAAAACAAAGTTTGTTTAGTAAAAATATAGCAAACATAAATATTAGGATGTTGCATTAAGGTATTACATTAGAGTGTCGCATTAGGGGGTCATGTTAGGGTGTCAAATTAGTGTTTAGGTTGGTGCCAAATTTATGTTTCAGGAACCTTAGGTCAAATCAAGGGAAATTATTTCAAATTAGAGAAAATTAAGGTGAATTATGTCATATGAGGTTAAATTAGGGGAAATTAGCAGAATTTGTGGAAAATTAGGGGAAACTATGTCAAATTACAAGAATTTAGGTCATTACATTATAGTGTTGCATTAGAGTGTTGAAAGGAATGATAACTAGATCCTACCAAGCTAAGAACACAGATGCTAATCAAACACCACGATCTATAAGAATAACTTTACATAAAACCTTTACAAATAAATGAGCAACAATAGCATATATTATTATGGAACTCAATGCAATACAATGAGAATGGGCCTTGCTTAAATAGGCAAAGAATAACAATCTAAGAACTAGTCAAGGTTGTAGATCAAGCCATAGATCAAGGATGTAACTAGTCATCAAAGAACTAGTCAAGACCATAGATTTATGAGAGAACTAGACATCAAGGATCTAGTCAATACCATAGATCTAGAAAAGAACTAGTCAATACCATAGATCAAGGAAAGAACTATACCTAATAACTAGATAATATCTCTTAATATCTAAATAAGATAAAAGAAATATCCACACACATAAATGGGTGAGGATAAATACAATAAAGGTAAATAAAGTACCTAGGTGAACATGAGCTAAGGTAAATACCTACTCTAACAGGTGTCATGTTAGGGTGTCACGTTAGTGTTTTTGTTGGTGACACATTTATGTTTAAGGCACATTAGGTCAATTTAGGGGAACTTATGTCAAAATAGAGAAAATTAGGGTAAATTACGTCATATGAGGTCAAGTTAGGGTTGTGTCAAACTGGGGGAATTTAGGTCAAATTAGGGGAATTTAGGTCAAATTAAAGGGAAAATATGTCAAATGTCTGAAATTAAGTCAAATTAGAGGAAATTATGCTATATTAAGTCAAATTAGGTCAAATTAATTTGGTATCACATTAGGCTATCACATAAGGGTCTTACATTAAGGTGACACATTATGTGTGGCATTGGAGTGTTGCATTAGGGTTTCATATTAGGGTGTTACATTAGTATTTAGGTTGGTGTCACATTTATGTAATAGGTTGGTGCTACATTAGTGTTTATAGAACATTACATCAAAAAAGGGGAAATTAGCGTAGAGTATGTCAATTTAGGGTAAATTAGATCAATTTAGGATAAATTAGGTTAAGTTAGGGGAAACTGTCAAATTAGGGGAAATTGTGTCAGATACAACAAATTAAAGATGTCAAGCAAGCAAAGCATTTCAATAATTCACTCCAGTTGAAAAAGGTTCCGTCAGATACTTCATAAGATGAGAGAAGGCACGTGTCTATTGGGCACCCATAATTCTTACTAATACAGCTTCAAATTTGAATATTCCACAGCCACACACAG
Source organism: Taxus chinensis (assembly GCA_019776745.2). NCBI lineage: Eukaryota > Viridiplantae > Streptophyta > Pinopsida > Cupressales > Taxaceae > Taxus > Taxus chinensis. The sequence continues at coordinate 98,627,360 of CM034155.1, forward strand.
ACATAGGGGTATGAGTACGGGTACAGGGAGAGAGTTTTCGTCCCTATACTGGGTTCTCCTTCTGACAGCAATATTCAAATATATTTCTATTTAGCTCGCTAATCTGGCTTGTTACTTCACTATTATTACAAATATTGCAAATGGCTGTTTGGGAGAGGTATATGACAATACATGAGCTAGTCTGTTATCCCCTGTGAGGATTAAGGGCAAGAATTTCAAAAACTCCGAATAAACCGCAATATCTGATAAGTGTTTGTTTGAATAATATAAACCCGAGTTCTCCAAATCTCCGTTAAGAAGCCTAGAAGGATATCTCCTTTTAAGGGTCAATGTGTTTCTCTATGCTTGAGGAGTACATCAGTTATGCAAAAATTAGTAGTATAAGCATAAACATGAGTCATGCAATTTTAAATCAGTTAAGCAGGAATGCCAGTTATGTCCTGACATAGTCAGGACAACATAGTTATGGAGCCTTTGGTTATACAGCCCATAGCTATGTGGTCATTAAGGCTATGTCAATTACAAGCTAATTGATTTGAGCTCAAATCCCACTGGACAAGCCTATGCCTAACAAGCTTCTACAACGCCATAAAAAGGCTTCTAAAAAAACCATACAAAATCAATACTTGTAAGTGCCTTGCCTTGCCTTGCACCCCAGTTTGGTGTCTTGGTGTGTCATTTCATTTACAAGCTAACTGATCTGAGTGTGGATGGCAAAATAAATATGAAGTCAGTTACACAAGGGAAGCCTGCACAAATTATTAAGATTATAAAAGTCCTTTAGGTAAGTGTTTTTCGATTGCAATAAAAACTACTGAGCAAGAGCCTTTTGAGGAACTGTTTGTGGCCAAGTGCAGCATCCCTATCTTCTCAGGAATGCTTACTTTTGGGTCCGAGTTAGTACTCGTTCTTTCTCAAGGTCTGCTTGAGGTGACAGGGGTTGATTCTGGTTTTTTAAAAGTGTTTTGCTTGGGCACTGTTTAACAATAATCTTTATGGTATACCAGCCGTGTACCAATCTGTACTAAAATAACTTAATTTCGTTGAAAAAATGTAGGTTTTCTAAATATTTCATATTTCAGCTTCAGACTTTTCAATTACTACCATAGGTTTTTTAGTTATTTAAAAATTTCAGACTTTAGTTGAAAACAATCTCTTACACGATTACAAAAGGCTGTGGAACTGAATGGACTTCTCATTCAAGGTTATTGTCGAACATCTGTTAAGGGTCACTCTGCTGGAACTCTCAACTTATCATTTGAGTTTGAGAGGTACTTTAGCAATAAAATGAACTCCTCAAAGAATCTCCTGGTTTACCCTTTCTGGCTAGCTGTTTGTAGGTGTGGAACCGTATGAATTTCTGCTTCAGACTTTTCAATTACTACCATAGGCTTTTTTAGTTATTTAAAAATTTCAGACTTCAGTTGAAAACAATCTCTTACACGATTACAAAAGGCTGTGGAACTGAATGGACTTCTCAATCAAGGTTATAGTGGAACATCTGTTAAGGGTCACTCTGCTGGAACTCTCAACTTATCATTTGAGTTTGAGAGGTACTTTAGCAACAAAATGAACTCCTCAAAGAATCTCCTGGTTTACCCTTTCTGGCTAGCTGTTTGTAGCTGTGGAACCGTATGTACTTCTAAATCAAGATTATAATTTGAACATCTGTTAAGGGTCACTCAGCTGGAACTCTTAAATGATCATTTAAGTTTGAGAGGTAGATTAGTAACAAAATGAACTCCGTAAGAATCTCCTGGTTTTCCATATCTAGCTAACTGTTTGTAGCTGTTTGTTTTCCTTTTCTGATGAATTCTTTGTAAGGAAAACATCAGTCACATCAACTTCTGGTTAGATTACAATTTGAGCTTCTTACATCAAGATTGAATTCAAAGGCACGGAGTGTGAGAAAGCGGATGGCAGAGGGTTTCAGTCCCTACACAAGAAATTTTTTTGTTGCGAAGATTGGGCCTCAACACCCTATTTCTCATATCTCCAATATTATTAAGCAAATGGTCAATGAAGGCATTGAAGATGTGAATAAGACCGATTGGCACTCTACGATCACCCATTACATGGCTGTTGCAGCTGGGAGAACCCCCTCAATTAATGCTTATTGGTATAACAGAGAGCCGTGGCAGTGGTATACCCACTAGCAGAGGATCTTTGGATAATGGTAATTGCTAAAATTGCTACTTTTTGCATCTGCTTGTTGGCTGAGTTGACTGTGGAGACCCGGTTGCAGTATTTGAAGACTCACACATGCATGATTTTGATTTTTGAATCTCATAGCAATAGGTGTAACTGTCATGATAGCATTATAATTTGGATGTAAGTTCTACGAATATCCAGATCTTGACTGTTATGGAGATTGGTTTTAGTTGCTTCCAGACACGTGAGTTAAATTTTATATTTCATACCCTTGAAGGTTTAGTGTAGATTTTACAACCCATCTAGATGTTTATTGTAATAACTAATGATATGACTATGTAATCTGAGTCTGCTCTGTGATGTATCTTGTTAGATATTATTATAGTTTTTGCTATTCTAATTAAAAGAAAACCACTCATTTTCAGTGAATCGATAAATTTGTTGAAAATATCCACCAAGAAATGGCTAAATTTTTTAAACATTTCAAGAGAAAAAAGCAGGAAAAGAAAGTTGTTGAATTTTTGAGAATTAAGATTTTGGATCTCACAAGTGGGAAAATTTTCAGGAACCACACACACTTGATAAAAAATGGCCGAGGGAAATGCTGATCAGCACAATGCTGTAGTTGAGCTCCAACAAATATGCCTGAGTTAGCATTGAGAAACACCTTCAACTAGAGTTCCTAAAGAGCATTGGTCACATAATCACAAGCTCAAACATGACATCATTTCAGTGGAAGCTAAAAAGGCAGCACAACCAGTACTTCATATATGCACAGAAAAATTTAGCATATAAACCTACAGTAAATATCGGTAACTATAAAAAAAATATAGACATCTCAAACTCCAGGCCGAGTCCAGTCCATCGAAATCAAAATAACTGGAGATCCTACGAGGTATTTGTTGCATACTCACACAAACTCAAACATGACAACATTTCAATGAAAGCTAAAGAGTGGGTACAACCAGTATTCCATATAAATTTTGGTATATAATAATATAAATATACAATAAACATCTGTTATTATAAAAAGAATATATACATTTCAAATTCCAGGATGAGTCTAGCCCATTGAAATCAAAATAACACAATATATGTTAAATATACAGCCTCTTCTGTAAGACTGCAATGCAATGCCTGTTATCAATGTGCAAACAGTTTCCTATTTAACAACTGTCCGTGTATTTACTTTTAAGCCTATCAACATAGACAAGCTGAAAAGTAAGAGTTGACCCAGCACTTGAAAAAAAACTCAGCAATAACCCAATAGATAGTTGACTCTGCTAGAGTTAAATTAAATCAATATTTGGCAACTCAACTGAGTTTTGTCACTCTAATTAGTTAAAAACAGAACACCCAAAAATTAGTAACAAAACACACATCAGAATTAAAAGAATAAACACAACGTGTACTAAATAAATAGAAGTGAATTCAACCTAGGGATCTACTCGACACTCTACCGTAGATAACCAGCACACACTCGTAGAAACACTTCTCAAGTATCGATTGCTACTAATCCATATAATATAGTCAAAAAGGTCATTATCAAGCAACCATTTAAAACTAACAAAATATAGTTATGGTTCCAGAAAACAAATTGAAGTGTAGGAAAGAGCTGATTTCCAAAAAATGTGAATGAGATGTTGACTACCAAACAGATAAGAGAAAACCTTTCAAGGCTTATTACCGGAGATATGCTTACCAAATGCCTTCAATTACCCTTCCAAGAAAGCTAGAAGAGAGCTGACGGGCAAGTCCCTGGCTCAGATCATACACATTTAACACAACCTTCTCTCCTTCCTGCAAGATGAAACTTTCTATAAGTTCAGCATCCATTTCATAATTATCATAGAATCATGTCCATGGTTATGCACATATAGCTGCATACTAAAAACATGAAGAAAATTGAAATTTATAAGTTATAACCATCCATATATGCCACCATCGCATCCTCCTGCCTATCATAACATCCACATGAACTGACAACATAAACCCACAGGACTTCAACTCCAGAAAACCAATCGGACATAACAACACACTAGTAAGTTGTAACTTCGGCTTTTGTCAATAGGATACATGGTACAAAATTTTTAAAAATGGCAATGCAATAAAGCATTGACATTCTGAACTTCACAATTGCAGATACAGATTCAGACGTGAGAATGCACAAACAAGGAACAGACAAAAAATGAAAATGCATATTTACTGAGACACTCGCTGATCGAGAAGTTCTTGAACACTGGACACTAATTATAGTAACATGTACAATGTACATAGAACCATTAACACAAAATTCATCACCTGGCAAAAAATGAAGAATTCAAAGCACTCAGAAGAATCATAAAGAGACTACGAATTTCTTGCCATGAGGGAAGGTCAAACCATACTCCACAAAAAACAGAACCTGTGACAGGTGAGTTGGTCAGTACTAGAGCACCCAAACATGCCAAGGGTAGGACCTAGGTTTGAGACCTAATGTTCCACACTTTTCAACATGGTATAAAAGGCAGGATGGGTAATCTCAAGTGTTGGAAGGTCAATGCACACTCCAGAAAAAATAGAACCTACAGGAAGCAGTATATTAGTAGAAGATTGCTGGAGCACGAGGTCCTGCATTCAAGTCATAGCTGGTCCATGCTTTTGAACAGGCAATACTACATTATTTTATTTCCTCAATGTACTACCTTCTGTTCATAGTTTTAAATATACCATCTGTTTAAAGTTTGAATTCACACAAAAATTGAGACAAATTATTGAAAAAATTCCAACCGTGAAGTTATCTTCTAATCAAGGTAATCACCAAATAGATGGGCATAGTGACACATGTTTCTCTTACAGATGGGATACACCATCTACTATAGCTTTTGACGATGCTTGATATTCCTCTTGCCCAATATTCATCTAATGAGCTGGTATTCAAGGTTAGTCACCCTTTTCACTATCAACAATAACTGAAGGGGATACACTGCAATGCACTACATGGCATAGAAAATGACACCAAAGGTAAGACTGTCTTTTACTGCAATATAAACCCTACAACAAGGATAGTGCCAGAGATGATTTCATGAAATGGAATACTTAGGAAGCCTAAAAAATCAAGGAATTTTTCCAACATCACTCAGAGCATCTATTTGTATGATAGAGAAAGTTCCAGTGTTTGCCACATCTGCCAAAGCGATCCTTATCGCCGAGTGCCATCCTACACATATTCTAACAATCCTAAAATTCTTAGACCAGGCTAAGAACTTCACATCCCATTGGACCATTTCGCCCTTTAAAGTTTCTAAACTCGATTAGGAGCACACCCAAGGCAATTTAGGAAGGGCCCCTGCACTAGGCCACTAGGTAATTACTAAACACATTACCATAAGACAATTTATACCATCCACACACTTCCTTAGCCTTTTGAAAAATTAAAAAATCTAAGAACAAAGATCGTCCACAAATGATTTGGTTGGACATCCTAGCTATGAATGAATTAGATTTCAAGCATTTTACCAAGCCTACCAAGCCTCCAGCTAGACATAAACTGAATCTCCACAGATTTCTGCCAATTTATTTCAAGTGGATATTCAATTGCACAGGGAAAACAACTCAATGGAAGACAATTGGACTTTTAATGTTGTTAATGGTGGGATGATTCCCCTTCCACTCTCCCTCCCCCCACCACTTAGCAGAAAGTTATAACCTGGTATGTTAAAGGTGTTGCAGCGTAATGTCATTGAGAGACAGTTCATAGAGCATTGCCTTGGTTAACACATCCCACAAGTCATCGCCCTAGCAGGCACATCGCCATGGCCCATACATGAGCACATTTTAAAATGTCCCCAGTTTAATAGAATATATTCAAGAGTACCAAATTCAGATCTTATGAAATTAACCTCAGCGTAACCTCCAGTATATCCTCCATAATAAAGGAAATCATTAAAGAGACCCTATAACCTCACATAAGATCGTCCAAATCAGAAATAAAATAAACATCAGCTACCAGTATGGATAATAGATACTAGAGAATGTTTCCATGTTCCGCCCAAGTTCACTTGTGGAAGTGGGAAACGCAAAAACTTGACCAACAAAAAGCCGCCAATAAGTACCCTTGGGAACAGAGGAAACCCTCGATAACTGGGGGCTTTGAATTAGGATATCTAAACCAAGGGTGTATTTAAGGCGGCCTAGCCAGCTCAAAAGCATAGATCTCTAGCACAACTGAATAACAGATGAACAACGCAAGAATTTTAAGCAGCAGACAACTACATCATATGAAATAAAAAATAAAAACAACGTGGACACGCATACACAGTCGACAAAATTTTAAAAGACACAATTCATCCATTTTCAATAATACCACTTCTACCTATATTTAGAAAATAAGTGAAATTCTGCAACAAATATTAACGTACCTCTGCCATACTCGTAATATAACAAGTTTATATGGGCAACTGGATCGGTCAATGCAAACCTAAAACAGCCAAGCAATTAGATTTCCATCCTGCACTTTTAATAGGCAAATTTTTCAAAAATATTCAAAAAAGTAAGATCAGAAAATTTGCGAAGTTTCCGTAAACTATTAGCCTCGATTCATGTTAAATATACACAGAATTTTAAAGTAAACCATAATCTACATACATTAGTAGGACAAGGTAGGTTTTTTCCCCTGAAAATTAACCTGAAACAACATACATTTCGTCTCTTTTGCCCCCAACACGATTCACCTGCTATTTAGTACTTCTAACTTCATCCATTTTTAAAACAAATCTGAAGAAACCCTTATACCGGCATGACACAGCATGGTTAAAACCTATTCGGTCTCCCGAAAAAGAAAGCACAGATACGTTTGCAGGCCATAAAAGTTACTGAAGAAATTAGAGAACTTAACCCCAATAAAACTGAAGTAGAAAGCTTAAACAGCTCATTACTAGAAACAATAGAAAAGAATAGGGCGTTACAAGTATTTACCAGAAATCGACGGGAAATTGTAATAGCGAACAATACGTTGCTATCTTGTAATGGTGCAGGATTTCTATTGGAGAGAGTATTTATAACAAGTGTCGCCCCAAAATTAGGGAAAAGTGGAACCTTCTGGAGAGGTCCGCGGCCTTGTTACGGGTCGTCTGTTGACCGTCCGTTCCGCGCTTAGTGACGTGGCTAAATCCGATACGTGTGTTGTGATGGTATGCGCCGGCGCGGTTTGAAGTTCCTTCAAGAGAAAGTCAACGGCAAAGGTTTTTTAATTTTGGGATAGTCGGTTTTTTAAATTTTGGGGAATTTGAGAGTATCAATATAGGGGAAAGGACCCCATCTCGGAGCGGGGGCCTTTGACCGAGACTATTTTGGCACAATTAAATATTATTGTGTATACATAGTTATCCAAATACTCAACCAAAAAAGCACATAAAACTGTACGTGATTTCCTTATTCTTTGTCAATTTCAACATGTGCAAATGTTCTAATTTATAAACATAAATAAATGTCATTCCCTACAACTTGAGGGTCACATTTAAAGTTTAGAAACTCCCACATGAATATAATAATATCATCTCCATTACTATTCTGACCCCATTTACATTGTTGATGGGCTTCAACATGTACAAATATTATTATTTTTTGCACAATTATACATCCATTCCTTATCAATACACACATCCTTGAGCAAACATTGTTCATCCATATTTATCCAACCTCCACTGCCTTTTCTACAATTAATAGGGGTACCTGCAAACATAAAAAAGTCATTAAGGCTCACCATTTACAAGAAAAAGTCACCATTATTACAGATTTTTAGCAGATTTCAAAAAACAACATTCAATAAAACAATTGTAATTCAAAAATTTTAAAATAAAAATGATACATTTCCCTCCCAAATTCCCAATTCCCACCAAAATCTCTCACATCCACTTTAATACAAATCCATTGGTCAACAAGAGTTTTAAATCCAACCACTCAAATTTCTTTATTTCTCAATCAATCCGTGCCAACCCCTCTCAGCCAATAGAATCCAATGCAAGATATACCAAAGAAAAATACAAAGCAGTAAAATCTATAAATTGAGATGATGAGTCGTATGCATCTTTGTTACTTTCTTGCTACACTTTTCCATCATCAATTTTCTTATTGCACAGATTCAGAAGAACACTTTTCCATCATAAATTTTCTTATTGCACAGATACAGCTGCATAGATACAGAAGAATAGAGTACTTCCAAATCACTGATTTTCTTGCTGCACAAATACAAAATAGTAAAAAATTTCTGAAATTTCCAGGTGCAATAGTTGTTTACCTTTTGTATTAAGCATTATTTTAAAAAATTGTCTCTTTTTTTCTCTAAACATTTTTAGATCTCACAGTTAACCATTAAATTTGTTATGAACATTAGGAAGTCTGAATATGTAGATAGTTTACAAACATCATTAAATTTGCAAGAATGAACAACTTCGTTATTGCAAATTCATGTTGTTTATACTCTATCTACAAATTTAAACTCACTCGTGTGCATAATTAATTTAATGTTCACTTGTTCCTCCAAATATGATTTTTTGTGCTAAATAAATCATAATTTTCTTAAATTTTGAACACATTTTTTGAAATGTATAGGAATATGTAGAAGTAATGATTTTTGTGTTTCTCTTTGCCGTAAAAAGATAAAATCCAAAAATACCGATTTCTTTGATTTTCTGGAATAGCCATTGCTTTTCCAATATTCAAAATAAAAATTTATTTATTTTCCGAAGTAGCCACTACTTCTTTCGCAGCCTCTAAAATTCTACATGCATAGTATTAGATATACACATTCATAAGGTGTTAAATTTACTTCCATATACATAGTGCATCCAAATATGCTAACAAAAGACTAATGCAGACTACAAAGTTCCTTGTATTTCATAATGGCACGTGCAAAGCAGACATCCAAAAGACCAGTGAGAAGGTTGAGAAGCAACTTGCAAAGAAGGGCAAAGTTTACAAAATATGTCTTTTGATGAAGATAAAATAGCTGAGACACAAGCTCAAAAAACCACCTCTTCCAACAGAAAGAATAATCCTTCAAGAGCCAAATCACAAGATTCAGGCATGGATAACGTTGCTCAATTACAACCTCAGAAAAATACATCTTCCACTCAAAGGAGTAATTCATCAAAAGGAAAAGAACAATTTGTTGATGAGAATATCACAATTACACATGAACCAGAATTCAACACTAGTATGAACCCAAATGTTGAAGTAACTAGAGGGTCTACTATAACAAAGAAAGTATACATATGAGGACAATGGACAGAAGCAGACATGAAGGTTGCCATGAGGGATGTGGAGGAGAATGGAATGTCAACAAGAAAAGCAGCATCTAAGTGGGGTATCCCTGCCACAAACGTGACTGATTGGTTGTATGGAAAAAGAACCACTAAGAGGATGGGACCTCCAACAGTTCTGACAGAGAATGAAGAGCAGGAAATTGTGACATGGTGCAAAGATATGGCTGAACTTGGCCATGGTCTTGAAGTCATTCACTTAAAGGCCTATGTAGCTCATATATGTCAAAGCAGACCAAATCCATTCAATGATGGTCTACCAGGAAAATCATGGTGGTATGGGTTCCGTAGGCGCCATCCCGATTTGACAATAAGAACTGCGGAGGGCCTTGATAGAGATAGAGTAGTCATGTTACGACCAAGAATTGTTGTTGCTTTCTATGATAACTTGCAAAAAATGTATACAACAAATCAATATGGGCCCAATAAAATATGGAATTGTGATGAAACTGGTGTACAAGTAGGAAGGAATTGTGGCATGCGTGTGATTGCTAAATTAGGTTGTAGAAGTGTTCCACAAATTATGTCAAAAAGTAGAGAATGGATTACTGTATTATGTTGTGTTAATGCATCAGGACAAAGCATTCCTGGATTTTATCTTTTTAAAGCAAAGACACAACTTAAAAACTATATAGCTGGATGTGAACCTGGAGCATGCATGGCAGCGCAACCACATGCGTGGATGACAAAGGAGTTGTTTTTGAATTGGCTGCATCATTTCGCAAGATCTGTGCCCGGCGGAGTTTCACCAACAAATAGGCATCTTCTAATATTTGATGGTCATGGCAGCCATGTAGCTTTTGGCACAATCCAAGAAGCTAGAAATCTAGGAATTGACCTTGTGACTTTGCTAGCTCATACCAATCACAAACTTCAGCCATTAGATGTTAGTGTTTTCTCTCCATTCAAGAACTACAAATCAATGAGGTCAAAGTGGATGGCAAAGAACTCAGGTCTTGAAATCAGGAGGACTGAATTGGCAACACTTAGCAGTCAAGCTTTCCAACTCGCACTTACTCCTAAAAACATCAAAGCAGGTTTTCATAGGACAGGTATATGGCCACTTGATCGTAATGTTGTTTCTAATGATATGAGGCCAAGTGAAGCCTTTCATGTTGAAGAAGACGAGGTGGCAGCTGTTGAAAACATATTGAGGATGGCAGGAATAGAAGATGGAGATGTAGAATGATGTTTAGAAGAAATTAGGAATAATGTGTCAGATAATGAGGATGCACAGAAAACAAAGGAAGTGCATGTTGAGACAAATTTTTTTGGCATGCCTAAAGATTTAAATTAGCCACATACAATCAATGAAGAAGAAGATCACATAGTTCAACAACTCATGTGAGCCAAACACAAGAAGCCACAGATGTTGATGATATCTTGACTTTTCCAACACAGCTCAGCCCACCTCAATGGGTTAAAGAAGGGGCCATAAATCTCAACATGCAAATTGATTTCAACAATGAGGAAGTTTCTCTTTCAATGCCATCCCCTCCCCCGCCTCTTCCAAGTGAGGTGGTACACTATTATGCTGATAATTTGGAGTGGGAGGCACGTGATGCATCCCAATTAGATGCCCCAAATTTATCCACACAGCATATGGATAAAGGTAACTTCGAAGTTGTTGATTTCATAGCCACACAAGACACTGAAGAGGTGGTCTGCACCCAAAATGACAACCAATCAGTAAGTAAATTCTTAAAGCTACCAATTGAGAGGGTTCACAACAACCCTGTGCGGCTAAGTGATGGTGCAATTAGAATTGGTAGGCAATCCCAAATACTTACCTTTGATGAATACTTGCATTTACTTCAAGATCAAGAAGCAAGAAAAAGAGAAATTGAAGATTTGAAGGTAAAGAGAAGGGAGTAGGCAGAAGAAAGGAAAGCCCACATGTTGGTAGAAAAAGAAAAGAAGGGGCAACTTAAAATTAAAAGAGAATTGAAAAGGTAGAAAAAAGAAGAAGACAAGTTGCAGCGAAAAAATGAGGAGTTGAAAAGGGAACAAGCCAGACTGTCAAAAGAACATGATAAAAGGATGAAGGAATGGCAACAAGCACAGAAGGAGCCTGATCGACAAAATAGACATTTGAGTAGTCCCTCTAATCCCCTTCTTGATCAGCATCACATTTTGTTGGACATGTATAACACATTCATGCCTGCTTTTTCTTCCATTATCAATAACCAATCCAGTTGCCCATCTTCTCCTTCAAACAAAGAGACATATTCAAGGAAATTAGAGCAAGCATTGTTTGGTAAAATTGGCCAACTTTCAAGAACTTTGACAGATGTTCCAAGTAAGCCTCCTACTATGCTACCTCATGTTCTCCAATCTATGAATGCTATCACATCAGAGAGTCATGAGGAAGAGCAGTCTCAACCATTTCCAAGATTTTGGTCCAGCGGTTAAGTTTGGCTTTACAAATTTTGTCCAATATTAGAATGAATTTCTAAAAAGCTGCCCATTTAGTAAGTTTTGGCAGATTTTGTCGAATATGTATATATGATTTTGATAAATGTTATACTGACTTTAATCCTTTGGAAGTCGGATTTAACGTAAATTTTTGGAAGTCTATCGAAATGAATATAAAACAATATATGTTTTCTTGTGTGTGAAATAAGGACTATCCATTTATGTATTTTTTATGTTGTCTCCCATTTTATGGGTCCTTGCCAGCATTTGTAAACATAATTAAGGCATGCAAATAAAATATACCATATAAAACTGGAATATAACTCAATCATCTCACAGACAAACAATTGTAGACAAAACATTTTGGATTAAGATAAACAGATCATTGCCTTAATAAGGTCACATATGACCTTACCTGCAAATAAATTTGTGGTCTTCATACTCATTCACATATCACTGGCATTGTTATTCTTTTCTACCCTACAATAACAATCCGTTAATAAATTTATAGTTTATGAATTTCAATAGGGCATAAAATTTATACAACAAAGCAACCATATAACTTATAGTGAGAGGCTTTGTATACCTTTGTTCAAAAATTTCTGAAGATTTTAATCTTGAATGTTGATATCTTGGCTCCCCAAAAATTATAAAAGATGCACATACAAGGCAAACAGACAAAATGATCCCCTATACTCAGTGAACAGTAGTCCTGAGAGTGTTTTTAGGATAAGGCAGATTGACATGCAGTCAAAACGTTCCTTCTAGCAACTTTACTTTTAAAGGATCAACGTTCCTCTATAACCAATCTGTTCTTAGAAATTCTAAGCACTCTTGCAAACTTCGTAAATAAAATTTTGGTCTATGTTGCAGGTTAAAACATTACACGAAAAACAAGAACTCAATAGATAGCACACATTCACAACATTTCAAAAGTTCAGAATATGATCACAGATCTCTAAATCAATTGACCGTTAAATATCCATCAATCAGTTAAGGCCCTATTAAAATCCTACACCCCAAAACACCCAAGACTGTAAGAATACATTAACCTCTAAAGCAATACCCAAGTGCTGTGCAAACCCAATTGAAAAAATCTAGTCAATACCACAGGAAGTGAACACACAGCCATCAACTATTTATAGCATCCAGGTAAACACTATTAGGAAAAATAATAATGAAATCAAAGGATTTTTTATGCATGCTATTATACCCAGTTCAGAAGGAAAAACTCCTACAGTATTGAAGCCAAAATATTCAGAACTTAAAAGAAACAAAATCTATAAAATACATTTAGTTAATAGTATAGATACGTAGTTAATCACCGAGGTCTAAGAGCTTCTCCAACCAAAACACAATCAGGAAAGTAAGAATAAATTATGTTATAAACAAATTAACTCACGTGGTTGGATCTTCTACCTTGCTTCTCTACCTTCCGCTTCCATTTCAGCATGTATGTGTTCACCATTATAATGGGTGGCACACCAAACAAGTACAAGATTCCTTGACAAAATAACAACTTGTAGAAAACTGGACCTGCCTGCATTGCATATGAAAACTACAAGTGAATGCACAGTTTCTGGGGGTTGAATGCACCATTACAGGGACGATGGTGGAAAATAATGGTGAGTCGATGGAGATATTAATCCACATGTTTTCAATTTAATAGTTATTGTTGTACATTACTGTCAGCTCGAATGTGCAGCTTCCCACTCAAATACATGTTGTCATTACATTTTAAAAGCAGCGGTGATGGGTTTGATATTTATATTCAGTCATTTCTAATAGTATGCATGGAATTCTATTTCCACGTGTCATACAAAATGTCAACAAGTTTAAAAATTACATTTTAAGATTCATAAAACAAACAGGAGTCCACCGTGTTGATATGGAGTCATAGTTAGCAGTCTACGTGGCTGTGTAACAGATGCAACTTATGGTGCTCGGAGATGGGGTCCTTTCAACCCTCCAACAATGTGGGATACGTGTTGAGCATTGTAATTGTGATCTCGTCGAGACTTTTCACGTGAGCTTAAAGGGTCCAAAATTTAAAATGGCAGAATTCGAAGAGGTTGAAGGGTGAAAACGTAGTGTTGATAATGTTATTTGTAGGACTGTGCAACCCCCCTTTTTAGTTGTAAGCTCTTGCAACTGCAAGAAACAATTGATGTACAAAAAAAATTAATAAAAGAGGTTGTACATAGAATGGTTATTTGGGCGACAAGTAGAAAATATATGATACTTGGGGTGAAGAAGTCAAGGTTTTTTATCGTGCGACATTATTTTTTTGAGATACCTGACGAGAACATGAATGGAAAGTCAGAAATGAACATGTGGCAAGTTAATAATTGTGGAGCCAACATGATAAAGAAAAGAAACAACAGAAAAAAAAACTTTAAATGGAAAGTTGAGACCCATATGTTCATTCACAGTGTAGACACCCCTTTTTCACTGCTAGGTGACCCAACGCACATCAATCAAATTATCATTACCTATCTTATTATCTCTATCCTAAGTATCATTTAATTTACCTCCGTAAATCATATTTACCCATGTAAAACCCCATTTACCCTCTCATAACAACTCAAAACAACCTAAACCTATTTTACCACACTTATCTAAACCCCCTAACCTCTTATAACCTGAATCCCCAACCTCCCATTGTTTCCCAACAACCTAATATCTCGGATGGCAAGTGGTTTTAACCATTTTTCAATCTTCCTCTTGTTGGTTTTAACCTCTACGATAAAATTGGCAGCGATATGTGATCGCCGGCAATCATTACAGATGTCGGCGATTCTATTTAGCCAACCTCTATCTCCCTTTCTCTAGTTAGTCAGAATTTGTGCATGAGGACAAATTGTTGTACCTTCAAACAACATCACGGCGCTTAAAGATCACCAGTGCATAATTGTTAAAGCCTTCAGGAGTCTATTCAAAGCATCAAACAATTTCTTGGGAGCTTCATCACCTTCAGATTATCCATCAAGGTTAGTACCCCTCATTTTATCATTTTATCAATTTGTTTTATATCCTTTGTAGTTTATATATTGTCGTTTATATCATCATATATCCCCTTTTGAGTTACATCTCTTGTTTCCTTGAGTTTAACCAACTTTGAGAAACCTGCAATATCCAAAAAGATCATCATCGACCCTCGATCATCGTCAATCGGTCATTTGGCCTTTAATTTTCCCATTTAACTTCCTAAACAATCCCAAACTACTGTTTTCAGAACCCTATAGGATTTTAGATCCCCTATAGCCTGTCTTGGTATTGTCAAGCCTTTCTATCTTCTATCAGTGTCTGTTTTGTTAATCCTTTTATCACAACAAACAATTTTTACCTAATCTTCGTCAATCGGTGTCCATAGCCACTTGTTTTATCTTTTGGCCTCATAAACACATTTGAATATCTATTTATGAGTTTCACAGACTCTTAGATTCTTCATAGTTTGCCTTTAGAACATCACTTTCCTTTTTACATTCATTTCTGTCTATTTTATTTGTACTTTATCAAACTAAATTTTTTGTCTTTGATCGCCCTCAATCTGTGATCACTGTCGATCCTTATCATTTATAATCATTTTAGCATATTCTACATTTTTATCAATGTGATTTTGATCTAACCAGTTATTTGCAAGAATGGATCTTTTGTAGATGATTGTTCTAGGTGTAGACACATAAACTCCACTTTTGTAATCATATTGCCAAAATACACACAAATCACTCTCATTCTTGCCAATTCCATTATAATTAGTGATCTTTGCTAATTAACTAGCATTTCTTACTACTTTAGCCAATTAACAACGCTTTGTTGATTATGTAACCCCTTTCGCATTCAGGATGCCACTTTATGGCGAATCAGAAGTCAAAATCCTCTTTAAAACATATAATTAGCATTTATTAGCTAATTAGGCCTATTTTTCCCTTGATTTGGTCATTATACCCTAGTATTGACTCAAACCCCTCTTCCAACCACTCAAAATCACCCCATTCACCTCTACACCATCTCAGCAAGCTTCAAAAGCTTATCATAGTCTCCTAGTTGACCCTAAGCGATTGATTGGGGCTTCACACCTCTTAATCACTTGGTAATTCACTAATTGTGATTAACAAGGCCTAATCATGATTAGCAATTCTAACCTAATTTGGGGCTTTTAGTCTCACATGGACCAAAATACAAGTTTCTCCTAAAAGGAAAACTATAAAAAGGGTGCACCTCATTCATTTATACTTTACACCATGCTTTGATTTGCATCTCATATAATAAATATGATATATAGCCAAGTTCAATCCTTGCTTGAAGCCTTCATCATTTGGCACGCCCGATGGGACCATACCCCATTGCATTCAATTTTTAAATCTTTTTAACTTAGTTTCAAAGTTTTTCATTTCAAGTTTATATATTAGTTTTAAGTTTCCTAGATGAATTTCAAGTTTTCTAGTTTACTTTCAAGCTTTCTAGAGTACTTTCAAGCTTTTTAGATTCGTTTCTCAAGCTTTTTAGATTAATTTCAAAGTTTTAGAGTAATTTTCAAAGTTTAATAGATTAATTTCCATAGATTAGTTGCAAGTTTCCTAGATTAATTTCAAGTTTTCTAGTTTACTTTCAAGCTTTCTAGAGTACTTTCAAGTTTTTTAGATTAGTTTCTCAAGATTTTTAGATTAATTTCAAAGTTTTAGAGTAATTTTCAAAGTTTTATAGATTAATTTCAATTTTTTAAAGTTGTTTCAACTAGATTAGTAGTAGAAGTTGTGTTTTCTTACTTTTGCAGGATTAAGGAGGTGAAACCCTGTCAAAATTGCCAAAAAATACCAAAGATTTGACCTTTTTGAAGAAATTCTTGTCAAAACTCGAATTTTGGCCACTTCTAGCGAAGGGGAGTGCAAGCGTTGAACCGGGAGCGCACACCTCAATAGAGGAGCATAGACATTGAAATCGGCACGCACCCATTTCTCTAGAAGCGCACACGTCAACTCATCTTTTTTAACTGTCAGTCATTTTTTACAAAGGGGAGCGCACATGTCAGCTCATCTTTTTCAAGTGTAAATCATTTTTTACAAAGGGGAGCGCACATGACAATAGGGGAGCACAGACATTGAAACATGTGTGCACCCGTTTCTCTAAAAGCACACGTCAGCTCATCTTTTTCAACTGTTAGTCATTTTTACAAAGGGGAGCGCACACGTAAACATGGTAGCGTAAACATTGAAATGGGTGCGCACACGTTGACAGGGGCGCACATGTGTATCTGTATAAATTTTTCCTGCAAACTCAAAGTTTCTATTTTTGATTTTTAGGTTTTTTTTTACTTTTCAAAGGTTTTTAGATGCCATTTTTGTCAATTTCATAGATTTAGAGTAAGTTTTCTTATAAAATCACTTAGGGTTTTGAAGGAATTAATCTTGTTTCCATGGTTTGTATGAGTTTGGGCTAAGGTGTGTATGCTCTTCTCTTGCACTTTGTGTGATGTAGAGAATCAAAAGCACTCTTAAACCTTCTTTTGCTATCATTAGAGTAAGTGGGAAACTTTGTTAATCATCTTTTAGTTTAAATGTTTTTTCACTTGCTAAATAACCAAGGCTAGAATTTGTGTATGCTCTTCCCTTGCACCTAGTGTGATCTTGGGAATCAAAAGCAATTTTAGTCTTTTCATTAAAAAACACTTGGATGAATTGGGAATAAACCTTGTTTTTACAAAATTTGATAGTAGTTAGTTGATTTACAAGCATTTTTCATGGTTATTTTTTTATAATATTGTGAATCTATTTTGAAACTACTAACCATTTTGTGAAGGACCTAACGCTAGTCAAAGCAAGGAGGACCTAAATAATTTTTCTAACTACACGTGTGATTGTAGGTTGCCAAAAGGAGTATGACAAAAACCACATTAAGTCTAAAAGATAAAAAATACACCACAATCATCACATTATATTTGCAGGTTTCGGTTAAGAGCTACAGCTCATCCGCTCAACTAGGACATAACTCCTTTGGCATATGCCTTAAGCTACAACAATGGGGGTGGTCCTAGGAACCCTAAAGTAGTTCACACAAGAGGGAACCTTGTGAACGAAACAGGAAAGTGCTCCACACTACCAACTTGTCTAGTATGCCTTGGTGAGATTAGCGTCAAAGATATTCGTATCACGACCCCAGTGAAAGTATAACTGAATGCACTTCAGTGCTCATTATACTGAAGGGGTAAAGTAAAGCCGAGATAATCCCAAATTAGTCATTGTGACTTTTTGGGTAAATTGAGCTCGCTCATAGATATCTTGTCACACCTAGAGAGAGAACCACCTAGGAATATTGCCGACTTAGAGCCTTTATTTTTGTCTTAGAAAGTATACTTGAGAGCTCTCACAGAGTGACAACTTTGTTAGATTCAAACTCTTGTTTTTCAAACAAATGAAAAAATCCCTTAAAGTTGAAACTACATGATTTTCATCACGAAATCTACTTCGTGTCATTTTTTGTCCTAGTTTTTCACTTGTCCTAAGACATGGCGAAACTCTGCCAAAATAACACCAAGTTTATTTCAACACCACTTGGTCTACAACCTTGTTTTCTTGTTGCCTATTTTTGGACAAAAGGAAACAACATATATAGATACCACTAGATATCTCATGTCTGCCACTTTTTTATTCTACTTACGCGACTAGGTTGCAATGCCAGAGTGCAAGTGTTGAAAGTGTGCATGGTACGTATTCACGATCTAGTAGGCCCCCTTGTCTCAAAATCCCATATTATCATCATAGTTAGGAGATTTCATCCTTGTTTTCTTTTTGAGTTGTTACGCTGCCCACATTGTAGCCGTACAATTGAGATATTTATGTCTTGTTTCCATTGAGAAATTAGGCCTAAATCTCTATATTGTAGAGTTACATTGTTCGCATGCATAACAATTTATTATTATACTTAGACGTAGTTTTTACATCCTAAATTTTTCTTGAGTTTTGTGAGTGTTGAGGATACATTGTTAGCATTGCGATAACATCATTTTGACACTAGAAATCTTGCTTTCTCGAAAGTTTGGTTCACATGTCTAAATAGTGTTGTTACGTTGCTCACATTGTTATTGTCCATTTTACAAGACTTGGAATTTGTTAGTGTTTAGAAATTGGTTTTAGTATATCTTTTTAAAATATCGCGTCAACATTCTCTTATCATTTAGGCCTTGTTTGTTACAAACTCGACCTAACTGGTGATGTTGTGTTGTCACTATTTGGCTGCAAATCTATCTAGACGAAATCTTAGAGAATAAAATATTTAGTGTAAACCAAATTTTGAGCATTGTACATCATTGTATTATTCTAAGGAAAACTTGTGTCATATATTACCTTTTTAGGGTAGCGTATTTGTTATTCTTTAGTCCGTACATTCATTTTGACCTATCACTTTTGTGGTTATTCTATAGTCACCTTATTTTAACAACTTAGGGTCGTTGTGTTGCACAAATTTGACTAGGCTCCCTTGTTAATAAACCTTAGTGGAAATATTTCACGTTGTACCTTCTATTCTAAGTAATGCCCACTACGAGAATGGGGTCATGAAAGTTAGAAGCAAATATATTTGGAGGTGACAACCCTTTTTTGGAGGACAATCTCATGGTTGACCATAGTGGTGGAGAGGAAGAGTATCCTTGTGCAGATGCATAGCTTCATTCCACCCATTTTGATGACTACATTTTTCATAACAAACATGAAGTTCTTATGTGGGTTGTGGAACTAGGAGCCAAATTATCTTCCAGAGTAGGCCCTTCTCTTATCACTGACATGGTTCAGGGAGACGAAGAAGTAGACCTCCCTCGTCGCACTCTTAACAAATTTTTAAATCCAGGTCATGCCTCTACTTCTGCACGACAAAATAATGAGGATATACCATTTGAAAACGATGGAGACTAGCATTTTCATCCTACTATAATTCATTGCGAAGACCATGAAGAACATGTTCATCATGCCCAACCTCCTCCTAATGAAGATCATCATGACATACCTATTAAACATGTTACATTAGAACAACAGGTCCAAGCCCTCAATTGCCAATTGGCAAATTTGGCTTCGTATATACAAAAAGAACAACCAAAACTTTTGAAACCAACTATACCAAAGGCAAACCCTAAAGCTTCGTTTTACAAATTCCCAATAAACACTCCTCAACGGGAGGCACAAAGAGATCCTTATGAAGAGATTCTTACAACAAATCAGGGTGGGCATACACCTAGGCTTAACCCTTTGTATAAACCTACACCACCACCCACGTAAGATCCACTTTTTAATCAGGAGTGGTCAACAATGAAGAACGCCCTTCAAATGTTACAAGAGGGCCAAACCAGTAGCAATAATAAGAAGTATCAGTTTGATGAGTTGTGTCCTTACCCATTTGACAAATCCATACTGCAGGCACCTTTCCCAAGACATTTTTATTTTTTAAAATTTGATAAATATAAGGGAAAAGGTGACCCTCATGATCATATAAAAGACTTTTATATGGCATGTAAAGAGGTGGCATTCAACGACAATTATACTATGTGCTTGTTTCCACGAAGTTTAAGATCAATGGCGCTATAATGGTTTGTGCATATCCCTAAGGGATCCATATCAACATGGCCAGAACTAGTAGAGAGTTTCGTATGACATTTCTCTTTCAATATAGAAAACAATGTTACCATGTTAGATCTCTGCAATGCCAAGCAATGAAAACTTCGTAACATTTTTACAAAGATGGAGAGTGTTAGCTAATCACTTTCCTTTCTCCCTACCTGAAAAGTAGTTGATAGGAATATTTGTTCCCAACCTCCATCTAGACATTACATTCCACTTGCAAATGCATTGTGGTAACACGTTCGAATAGGTAATAGAAAAAGGGAGTCAAATTGAAAAGACATTGTTAGCTAGGGGGACTCTAAAACCTTTCTCCCACGAACACAACGATTCTAAATCTAATGATAAAACAAAGTTTTTTCCTAATAGAAACAAAAATGTCATTAGTGATGGGATAGTAAACTCTAAACTAGTGCAAGTCATGTAGAACCACACACATTTAAAACTTGCAAAGGGCAATCCACCTACCGAGTATAAACGCTACACTTTTACTCCTCTAGTTGAATCCATATCATCTATACTAAAATAGTTGGAGGCCGTTAACATGGTTAAATATATGAAATGAAACCCTATGGGGATGATACACCCAAAACATAATGGTTTAGGGAGAATGGATTCTGTGAGTTCCACCGCGTAAAGGGTCACAAAAATGTCAAGTGTTTAAGATTAAAACACTATATTCAAGACCTAGTTGACAACAGTGATATTGAATTAGACTCCACTGTCACTACAAAATCTCCAAATGCAAACTTAGGGATCTTTAAAGAGCCTTTTCCCAATCACAAAGAAAGGAAAAATTCAGATCGGAGACAACCGTCTCAGAATAAAAATGCTAACTATATGTCAAACAAAGACCATTTTGATGCCTTGATAGGTTGTGTTGACCCACTTATTGATAAAATCAATACAATTAGAATTAAGACAAGAGAGTGTGTTGTGGCAACACGGCAGGCTTGCCTTGTTATAAATTCTGAACCTACTCCCCCTCCTCCTTAAGAGAGTCACTATGACGTGTTAGATCAACTAGAAAAAACTACAACTAAGATTTCCATCTTAGACCTTCTAAAGATCTCTAGTGTCCATAAGGATATACTTTACAAAACCTTACAGGGATCAGGAGTATCCATTGATGTTGACCCAACACATTTGTAAGCCATGGTAGCACAACTTGTTCCTTTGGAACACATAACCTTAAGCACTATAAAAGTCTTAGTTGAAGATCCTTCACATAACCTACCATTGCATATTGAGGTTATCATCAAACGTAAGAAGGTTAAGAGAGTGCTTGTGGATGGCGGATCGGGTCTTAACATATGTACTCTCAAAATAGTCCACCAATTAGGCTACACAGAAGCTGATATGGAAACAAACGTCATCACCATTAAGGAATATGACAATGAAGAATGACAATCATCTGGAATGATCACTTTCTCATTAGAAGTGGGTCCCATAGCACATGATATGAAGTTCCACGTCTTGGACCTAGAACTCCCTTATAATATCTTTCTCGGTCACTAATGGATTCACACCATGCAAGTCGTGCCATCAACATATCATCAGTGTTTAAAGTTGAAATATGAGGGACAAACACTCACCATATAGGGGGACCCTTAACCTTTTTCTCATTGTAGAGAATTGTCAAGATTTTTCCCTACAATCTATGAGTGTCCATCTACGGAGATCACTATTCCTATCCAGTCAGAGGTCCTCACTTCACGAGTGGATCCAGATACCCTGTCTATAAATGAAAATGACTTTGTCTACATGGGAGATGAAGGTCAAACCAAGTGGTTGTGGAGATTCTGATATATAACAAGCCCTAATGGTTCACAACTGTTTGTTATCAGCCCAAGCGCATGGTAGGCCGTGTTTCAAAGTTCAAAGATCAAAAGAGACTTTCCCTTTCAATAATTTTACTCTTAGCAGCTTGGTAGAATATGAAAGGTTTCTTATGGACATTATATTCCATCTTGATGATGATGACATGGTTGCATGCTATAAATCACCTAAGTATCCCATTCCTAATCGAATAATGCTTGCCATGGGGTATAAAGGACATGGTTGCAGCCGCCAAGAACAAGGCCCATTAGAAGCTCTTACAATACCTCGGCGTATAGTGGGTAAACATGGTATAGGAATCCATTTATATGAGTCTCACTCTTTAGATGTGAGTATGCTTATTCTGAGAGTGAGGATAGTTTGTCCAGAAATGAAAGCGAAACAGATTCCTGATGTAGTCTTTACAAAGACCTTTCCTCTACAAAATTATTCACCAATATGGTTATCCTTACTATAACCCCTGTTATACCCACCATATCCCCTATAACTCAATCATTAACCCTCACCTACCCATCACTGAGGCCATTAGCGAGTTCCTGTGAATTATAGACAACATTCCAAGAAATGATCACAAGAAGGGGTTCTCCATTCAACTTAACACATGTGCATACTTTGGAGGAAGTAGAGTTGTGCAGGCATTTAATTAAAAAAGTGAGCAAGGGAAAAATTTCCAAAGAAAAGCCTTATGGAAATAAAAAGGGGAAGTCCTATAGAAAAAACCTCTTTGAGGCGCTTGTGGACAAACATACAGAACAACCCATGGAAAAGATAATGTACCCACTTCAAGCGTTGATCTGGAAAACTCGTTCTCGCGTGGGTGAACAACAAGAATGCCAGCCATCAGCAACTCTGAATGATAGAGGGTTTAGGACCTCGGATGCAGATATGGATTCTGGATATGGGCGCAGAAAAAATAAATCTGTAAAGAAAGAAAATAGATCTGCAAGATGGAAACAAATAATATTAGATGATATACGGGGACTGCCTGACAAATCAGATCCAGGAAGTGTTAACTTCCTTGGTGGCTGTCAATCTTCATGTTCATAATAAAATAACGAATATCAAATGATAAGATGACATGCCAAAAACTATAAAAAAAAATCTGCAATATGTTGAAGAACAATATAAATATGATACCGAACTAGTATCCTGACAGAACAACTGATTGTTCGCTAGGCGGGTGATATGAAACTGGTAGAGCTTTGCCTCCAAATATTCCACAATATGATGCAAAATTTCACAGACAAATGAATTTAAGCTTCAGAATTTCCAGAATTTTCTCCTCTCCCTTCAAAGGGGGGGAAAGAGTTCTATTTATAACTTGAATTGAGATTAAAATAAAGGATTACAAATAATTATAATTTGCAAAATAAATTTTGATTAAGAGGACATGATGAAGAGGTGATTTGATGGTGGGGTTTATGATGTGAGAAAAGGAAAAGATGTGATGTGGAGTAGGGACACGGTTAGGTGTAATAGTGAAGTCATGTGCTCACTTTACACTATTGATTTTTGGATTTGTTGTCGGAGAGGGAGATTTTTGAATTATTGATTTTATGGGTGGGGTTCATATTTTAATAATTTGAAGAGATTGAATTTTTAGGTGGGAATTGATTTTTAGGTGAGAAGTGATTTTGACTTAAGTGGGGAACATGTGGGGTTATTGATTTATATATATAATTTTGAATTATTTAATTATTAAATAGAATGATATGACTTATTTAAAATAAATTATTTAACATAATATAGTTTTGGCATGTGATAAGATATTAATATAGTTATAAGATTAATTAACTGAATGTGAATTGTTGGTAGGAAACGAGACCTGAATAAGTGTGCTGAAGGAGATCAAAAACCCGGGATGATACCAAAATTTGGTGTCTACATTTGCCCCCTTTTGTTGAGTGGTTTGCGATAGCAGGCCATGAGACAAAAACAAAAAGGATTAGATTAAAGATGTGTCTGAGGATGGATGAAGACATGACCAAAGGTAGGATGCCTCAGGCAAAAAAAAGGATCACAATAAAAAGAAAGCATGGCGGTGACTCCAATATCACATCGGTAGAGGAAAATTGTGGTCTCAATGGAGACAGACGACAACGTTCTACAGACCAGTGAGTGGGTGAAGACCACCACAGTATGGATGTAAACCAAGATGACCAATGAGTCATAGGAAAATATCAAAATATGTGCAACTAAATGTGAAATATGTGTGCAATCCTTTGTCTTTGAGGAATTGTGTGAAAAATCACGTGTCCACAAGAGGGACATGGATGAAAACAATGATGCCCCAACACAGGACACAAGGTGAATTATATACGTTGACAAGTACAAGGATGAAAAAGGTGCACCATGATAGGGCATGAAGATGACATAATGGGAGATATATGTAAATAAAATTCTTCATGGGGAAAAAATCATAAATGTGCACATGATGAAAAGATAGGATAAAAATTTGGGATAAAATGACCTAAAGGTGTGATAAATATGACGATAATCAAGTTTCATGAGAAACATGCATAAGTGTGAGTAAATTATAATGTAAAAGCAGTCCTACTTGTCCGATAAGTAGGATAAGAATTCAAGATACTTTTGCGATAAAACAAAAGCAGAGAAAATATGCATGAAAGAGTACAAGATCAGATAGGTGTTGGCCATTATGGTATCCTCCAAGACAAAAATGTCCCAGGAAGATGGGATGAAAGATGATAGAGATAAGAGAAAGTGGACATGGTTGAAGTAGAAGGGACATGGTGAAGGAGAGAGGTCAAGTAGAGAAGGATGATAAGAGAGGTGAGAAGATAGACGAAAGCACAAAAGAGAGAGAATAGTATTCAGTAAGAGGGTAGTGGAAAAGGATAAGGGGGAAATAAATAGGTAAGGTATGAGGGACCTGGAGAAAAATAAAATAGAGACAGTGAGCAGGAGGAGAAGAGAGGGAGGAAGTTTAAACAAGAAGAAGACGAGATGAGGAGGAAAAATATATTAAAAGGGAAGTTGAGTGTATAGAGATATATCGTAGTAAAGAAGCAGTGGGGATAATCAAGAGGAGAAATGGTGTCAGAAAGAAGTGATGAAGGACAAAGAAGAAGACAAGAAAATGACAGAAGAAGGGATGAAAGGGAGATGGAGATCAAAATAGAGGGAGAGAAAGAATGGATCACGAAAGAGATGACAAAACTGAGAAAGAAAAGTTATGAAGAATATGAGAGAAGGATGATAGGAGAGATGAATATATATAGTAAGATGGAAAGATGAAGGAGATGAAGAAGATGAAGAAGTTAAAGAAGATGGGGGAGGAGGTAGAATGGAAAAGAGAAAGAAAGGCACCATACGGAGCTAAGAAGATAGGGGTGGTAGAGAAAGAAGCTCAGTAACGGGGGAAATGAAAATAAGAGGGAAAGAAGGGATGATAGAGCCAAAACAGGAAAGAAATTGAATATGAAACTGAATGTATGGAAATGCATGTGGATGGTGAGATGGTTAAGAAGATGGGACAACGTTGGCGAGTTAGTTTATCAATGGAGGATTAAGACAAAAGTGTGAGGAGAAGAGGAGATGAAGATGATACAAATGATATGAAAGAAAACAAGAGGTAGAAAGGAGGAGAGGACAACAAAGAAAATGATGCAAAGGCAACATGTGATGAAGACAATAGAGATATTGAAAAAGGCGAAAGGAAGATGAAAAGGTAATACCAGTGAAAGGATGTTAGGAGAAATCCCCCGATAATGATTAGAGGGCACAAAAAGAAAAAGGGAGGAAGAGAAAATGGAGGAGGTAAAAAAGATTAATTGGTATTAGTAGAATGGGAAGAAACGAGTTTTAGGAGAAGTCCATCGATAATTCTTAGTGTGAGAATGGAAGATGACATAATGTTAGATGAACCATGATAATGACGATATGCATGGTAAGAGAGGGTATGAAGTAGTCAAGATGGATTTTAAAATGAGGGATGATGGAGATGAAATTTGAGATATTTTTTATGAGGAAAAAGAGAAGAGAAGAGGATGTGTTTGTGGGGAATGAAGAAAAAATACGGATGATGGGAAGATGAAGGAAAGAGGAAAGGCAAGGAGACAGATCATTCTTAAGAGAGACTCTTAAGTAAGATCGCCATGCCGTAGGAATGATTAAGTAGGATTGCCAAGCTGAAGAAGAAGAATGAGGAAAAGACTAAGCAATGTATACCAAGATGGAACAGGAAGTGAAAGGAGGTAATAACAAGGAAACAAAGGAGTGTGAAATGAGTGGATGGAGGAATATATGCAGTGTAGGATAAAGAGTGTAAGGGGAATTCTTAATTAGGATGCCTATGTTGTACGAGTGATGATGTCAGAGTGTTAAGCAGAAGTTTTACGAGTAAAGATGTTGAAGGGAATAGAAAACAATGAAGGAGTTTCTACAGTGGTAGGATCTTAAGAAAGAGATGCAATGTGATCAAGAAACCTGCATGGAATGGATGATTAAGTAGGATCGTCAAGCTGAAAGAAGAATGAAAGGGAAAATGGAACGATAAAATAGATGGCAGTAAAAGGATATTAAGAGAAAAGCACAAAAATAATGGCCCGGTGGATGACGTGTGAAGTATCGAACAGACAATGAAGAAGGACGAAGTGGGTGAGAAGAGTAGCGGAGAATGAGATGAGGTGAATTTTAGGAGAAAATTGGGTTGATAAAGGGGACTAGGAGGAAGGAATGGTCAATAGACACAATCACGAATGAGACCTTGTCCTGAATGATAGGTCTACTTCAAGTAGGGTTTCTGTGTTGCACGGGGAATTACGTAGATGTGCCAAGCTGGGGGTGAAAGGTCTGAGATGGTGAAGAAGAGGATAATGAACAATGGTGGGGGATGAGGATGTGCCAGATAATAAATGCTACCTGAGAGTTATCCTCAAGTAGAATTCACAAACTGCAGTGGAGGTCAAGTAGAATTCCCAAACCGAATAATGCATTAAAAAGATTGTTTGAAGATAATAATTGATTTCATGGATTTATGGATGATGTTGATAGGGGACATCTGTAAGAGTAAACATATCGATACAAATTTTATGACATGAAATTTTATTTCTAAGGAGATAATTGTGATAAAAGATGACTTTGATGAAATGAATGTCGCATAACCATAGCAAGGGTCAAGTAAGAAAGTTATGCTTTTAACCCGATAAGAAGTAAACAAGAAAGATACCACTCAAAACATTGCACTTACAGCCGATAGCAGGTATTAGTATATAACTAATGAGATTTGGCTATATCACAAGACCAAGAAGAAGATATGGATGAAATATTCTCATAATCCTAATGTCGACATGACAAAGGAATTGGAGATGTATCTTGTACGTGGGAATAAGGTTCTCCAAAGATGGTATTTCTTAAGTCTATGCCCCAACTCTAGGAATGGGAAGAATAGAATAAAAGAAAGTTGATCAATACGGGAAGCTTTCTGGGAATGCTTAATAAAAGGAAGGCTGATCAATGCAGAAAACCTTCCAAATGCCATAATAAAAGAGTAGCCATCCTTCTAGGGTATGGTCTACTTTATACATAATATGGATGGAAAGAATAATATATATGATAGCCATCCTTCGAGGGATTGGTCTATTTCTCTTGATTTTGCTTTTGATTTTGATTTGCATTTTTTTTTGTTTTTTTTGTATGCACAGTTGTCCTTCGAGGGATCAGTCTGTTTTAATAACCTTGATCTTTCCTTTTATATACATGAATTTGAGCTTCACATGGGGAGAGCTGGGGATAGCTAGGTAGACCACCTAGGAGGGGAGAATGAATGTACAAGAGACACCCCTAGACCCTCTACAGGAGTACAATAGGAAAATGAGATGGTGATGGATGTAATGACCATGGGGTTCTCACCAAATGGGAGAACTTATCCATATTGAATATGCTACGAGTAGAGCCGTGGTACTCATATTCAAGGTCATGACTGTTAGTGATGGTAGACCACATGATTCAAAATCATTATGATGATAGATGGAAGGGGATACTGATGGAGGAATGGTCTAAAGATAAGACTATACTCATAAGTGTGTGTACTAACAATAGAATGGCCGTAAGTGCAATGCATTAAGAGGTTCAACCTCTAGTTTACCATCAGGAGAGGCTAAATGATAAGCCCCAGACCCATACTTATGTGTGATAATATATGGTCTGATCCAGTTAGGAGAAAATTTTCCCCATTGACTTCTTTCTAAGGTAGTGACATTTTGATTTTCTTTCAGAACCAGGTCACCTATTTTAAAATCATGCTCATTGATGTGTTTATTATAAGCATGTTGGATACGATCTTGATAGACATGATGGTGCTCAAGAGCGTGGAGACGAAGTTCGTCTAATAACTCAAGTTACATTAGCCATTCCTGATGATAATCTTCATCAGAAATGAAGTTGTGAAGAGACACACGTAAAGATGGAATTTGGACCTCAAGAGGAAGAATGGCCTCAGAGCCATATACTAGAGAAAATGGAGTAGCTCCTGTGGAAGTGTGAATGCTAGTGCGATAGGCCCACAAAGCAAAGGGAAGTTGGAGATGCCAATTTCGTCCTGCTTGATCAATAGTTTTAGCCAAGATATTTCGAAGAGTCTTATTAGTAGCCTCAGCTTGACCGTTAGCTTGAGGATAATACGGGGAAGAAAAGCTAAGTTGGATTTTGAATGCATCGCCAATATTTTTAAGGTCTTTGTTTTTAAATGATTTTCCATTGTCCATAATAAGTTTATGAGTAATTCCAAAGCAACAAATGATATGTTGATATATAAAATTAATGATTGGGCTAGACTTAGTAGAGGTGAGTGGGATTGCCTCCACCCATTTAGTGAAGTATTCAGTAGCAGTGATGATAGAATGATGTTGTTGTGATGAACGAGGATTTATTAGACCAATAAGATCAAGGCCCCACTGTGAAAAGGGCCATAAATCTTGGGCAGGCTGTAAAGCCTGGCTAGGAATACGGATAAGGTTAGAGTGTTGTTGACATCTTAGACATTTCTTGACATATTCACAACAATCATGATTTAGAGAAGGCCAATAATAGCCAAGATGAAGAACACATTTGGCCATAGATAATCCATTGAATGCCCACCACAAATACCGTCGTGAACTTCTTGGATAGCTGTAGAGGCTTCATGGGATTGAAGGCATCGGAGAAGGATACCATCAAACCCATGCTTGTAAAGAATACCACCAAGGATTACATAACGAGTAGCACGTTGGATAAAAGATCTCTTAGCATTTTTAGAAAGATCAAGGGGAGTAATGGATTTGGATAAATAATCAAAAATTTGTGAATACCAGAGGTCTGACGAATTAGATTCGACCAGATGAATCTGAGATATGTCATAGAATGGTTGTTTACGATGATGTATAATAACCAAAAGTTGGGATTCTTGTGTTGTCCATGGGATAAGGGCCACAAGGGAGGCCATTGTATCAGCAAAACGATTGGTCGAATGCGGGATAGATTGAATAGTGTAAGAATCGAAGGATTTAAGAAGATGATGAGAAATATCACGATATTGTTGTAAAATATCATTTTTACACTGATATTCACCAGTGACCTATTTTATTATTAGTTCAGAATCACCAAAAATGTCAAGGATACGAACACCTAGAAATATAACAGTTTCTAGTCCTAGTATAAGGGCTTCATATTCTGCCATATTGTTTGTACATTCAAAATCTAATTTGAAAGATAAGGGGATTGGGGAATCCCTGGGGGGGAATGAGAACAACTCCTGCTCCTCTGCCTTGCTGGCATTTAGAACCATTGAAGAAAAGAATCATTTTAAGGAGATCATGACAAAATTGATTGATTGATTCATCTAGGAAATGATTAGAAGTAGTATGTGTATTTGAAAGAGGGGCCTCAGGTAATTGATCCGCAATAGCTTGACCCTTGATTTCCTTTTGAGGAATGAATTCCAAGTCGAGCTCAGCCATGAGAAGGAGCCATCGGGTGATGCGATTGTTGTGATATGGCTTAGAATGCATCACTTTGAGGGGTTGAAAGTTAGTAACAATATAGGTTTTATGATTAAGAAGATAGTGTTGAAGTTTTGATGCAACGAAGAAAATAGCGCAACACAATTTTTCCACTTCAGAGTATCGTGTTTCACAATCATGGAGAGTACGACTGATATAATAAATAGCCTGTTCACGTCCCTGATTATCACGGTGTGCTAACATAGCTCCTATAACATGATCAATTATAGAAACATATAAATAGAAGGGTTCTCCTTAGCATGGAGGTGTGAGTACTGGTGGAGATAACAAATATCGCTTAATATCTTCAAAAGCCTTTTGGCAGTTTTGATCCCAATTAAAGGTTATGTCTTTTCGAAGAAGGTGATGAAAGGGCTGACAGTGATCAGAAAGTTGCGATATGAAGTGACGAATAGATTGAAGTCGACCTTGAAGACTGCAAAGTTGTTTGAGATTGGAAGGAGGAGGCATTTCGAGAATTGCTTTGATTTTTCTGGGGTCAACTTCAATGCCTCTGATAGAGACAATGAAGCCCAAGAGTTTTCCAGTAAGAACTCCAAAAACACACTTCTCCAGATTGAGATGAAGGGATAAACAAATGAGATGCTCGAAAAGTATCTCAAGAACTGAAAGATGGTCACATCTATGTTTATATTTTGTTAAGAGGTCATCAACATAGTCCTCTACAGTTTGATGTAAGAGGTCATGAAAGATATATGTCATGGCTCGTTGATATGTAGCCCCAACATTTTTAAACCAAAGGGCATGACACGATAACAAAAGGTACCCCATGGGGTGATAAAAGATGTCTTGTGTTGATCTTCAGGTGCAATCAAAATCTGATTATAACTAGAAAAACCATCCATTAAAGAGAGCATCTCATGCCCCACTGTAAGATCTACAAGTTGGTCGATACTTGGAAGAGGGAAATCATCTTTAGGACATACGAGGTTAAGATATAAAAAATCAGTACATATACGAAGCTTTCCAGATGCTTTTGCGATGGGTAAAATGTTAGAAACCCATTGGGGATAATCAATGGGGATAATGAAGTTGGCGGATAGGAGACGTTGCAATTCTTCTTTCACAAGAAGAGAAACTCGAGGATGCATTCGACGAAGCTTCTTTCTGATTGGTTTGGCATTGGGGATAACAACGATGTTGTGAATAATGATGGAGGGATCGAGACCTGGCATGTCTGAATATGACCATGCAAATGCTTGGCTATGTTTGGTCAAAAATGAAGTGAAGGCTTCGAGCTCTTGAGGTGTCAAATACTGACCTATTTTGAGGATGTGGTGCTCCTGAGGCGCTCCAATAGTAATGTCGATAGTGGATTCATTCAAGAGATTGGATTTTTCGGGCAGGATGGATTTTCTGATCTTGAGAACCTTCGGCTCCCATGTAAGAGAGAATGGAAGTGTCATCATCGCATTGAAGAATGTCAATGATAGGGGAATCTTCCTCTACCATTTCTGGATATTTAAGGGGAAAAGACCGGGTTTCATTTTTGGCTTGATAAGTCACCGGTCCGAGAAAGATGGTTGAAATAAAAAAAAAGTTAGGAGGAATAGGAACCGTATCACCTTGATCTGGATCTGTGAGATAATTGGATGGAGAAAAATCATTATCTGAGCTGGAAGGATAGTTGGAAGGAGATGAAATATTATTTGAATCTGTAGGATAGTTGGAAGGAGAAGAAATATGTTCTGAATCGGTAGTATATTCGGATGGAGAAGAAATGGATGAATCGATATGAATGGGAGAAGACACATATGTTCCAGGAGGGTGTATGGTGGGATCGTCATATCCCAAACCAAATTTTTGACATGATTCCTGGGCTCGAGAAAAGATATTACCATGAGGGCCCTGTTCATAGCGTCCCAAACCAAACCCCTTCCATGCACAATGATAGAGGTATGTGTGAGCGAAAGATGGTTTACTAAGAAATCTGAAATCACCTGTATATCGTTTGGCATGAAAATGATTTTCAGTGTGAGAAGAAGGTTGATCAAGGCCACCATATACTAAATTGGTTTTGAGGGAAGAAGGGCCAAATGAGACAATTTCCCCAACATTTGATTGATACATAGGGGCTTTATCAGGGCGGCCGAGGTGATTGGGAGAAAGAAGGGTATTGAGAGTGAGGAGTTGATATTCCCCTAAAGCAAGATTTTACGTTATAGGATCAGAAGAATTTGTCTGAGGCAGGGTAGATGGAGGTACAGAAGAACTGGTGGATGCATCAGGAGAAAAATTGGTTTTAGGAATAAGGACAACTTTAGGTCTATAGATCATGTGACATGTCTTGGAAGGGGGATCTCAGCTGGAAGAGCATAAGTATTTCCTTCATGTTCATATTTGATACAACGATGAAGAGTAGATGGAATGCAATGCATAACATAGATCCAAGGACGTCCTAGTAAAAGATTATATTGGAATTCTCCTTCAATGATGTAGAAAAGTTCATGGAGGAGTTTATGGCCGACACGGATAGGAAGAACAACCATTCCTAATGGGGGAGTGACAACATCGTTAAAGCCGCGAAGAATGGTAGGAGATTTGGCAACAATGGTATTGGAAAATTTAAGTTGATTGAAGGTATGAGAAGAAATGATATTAATACTGGCACCATTGTCAATCATGGTTCGACGGACGCAGGTGTCATCGATATAGACTGTGATGAATAATGGTAGATCATGTTCTTCTTGTGGTATCCTAGGAATTTCTGAACTTTCAAATGATACGGTAGCAGATGTTGCGAAGGCATGAGCTAAAGCCGTGAAAGGCTGGGGCTCATTGGAGGATACTGGGATCTGTTGCAAGACCTCCATAGAAGCTTGTTTATGATGTGGAGAGATTTGAATGAGCTCATAGAGTGACATTTTGATAGGGGCCTGGTGAAGTTGTTTAATAATGGTATGTTCAATGGAGGAAGGATTCGGGGCAGCCAGAACAGATACCTTGGCTTTAGAAGAAGATGAAGGTGTTGTTGTGGGATGATTGGTAGGAGCAGTGATGAAAACCTTTGGTTGTGATGGAGGTGCGGAGGTAGCAAGCTCCTTAGGAGGAGGGATAGCGACATAAGTCTTAGGGGCGGACGGTGAGGCGGAGTCAGAGTTATATGGCTTTGAACGGGTGGTTATCTGAACAACGTTGATTACAAGAGGAGGACGATCCTGAGGATCATCTTCTTTTGGTAATATGTTGGTGGCATTGGTGGTTATATCTCTATTTGGTAGTGGAGTACTGATAGGATTTCTTAATGAGAAGGGTGGTCGAGGTGGTTGAACCGACGCATGTTGGGATGTGGAAGTTGATGGAGGAGATGATAGAATTGGTTTTTTATCGTTAATATTTTTATTGAAAAAATGATGCACGATGGATTGGAGAGCTTTGCAACATTCAGTGTCATGTCCAGGGGCATGGTGAAATGTGCAAACAAGATTGGAATTAAACCAGGAAGGTCTTGGTGCATTTGGATCGAAAAATTTAATTGGCGGTAAAGTGATGGCTGAGGCTTGGAGTAGTTGGTGAAACATAGTGGTATAATAACCTGGTGTTATTGACGGAGAACTTTGGGAGGATGCATGGGAAGGTGGTGATGTAATAATGGCTTTGGATGTCGTTTTGGATTTGGAAAAGGCAGATGAATGTGCTTGATGTGGGATAGTAGTGGAAGACATAGACGCCTTTGAATCTATTTTAAGATATCGATTGGAAAAGGGTGGTTGCATTGTTCTAGTGGTAGTATGTGTTGTTGGTGAAGGGAAGGTTCCTAAAATGGAAGAGGAGGATGAGGGGTGTGGTCCTAAAATAGAAGGAGATGATGTGGTTTCTGAGGAGCTTCTATCAGGAATAGTGAGGTCTACTTTTGGACGAGGATGTGAATGAGAACGCTTGGGAAATGGGGGTCTAGATCTTGTATATGAATGTGGATTGTTAGAGGGAATGACCATAAATCTCTCAGGAGGATTCAGAGATATTGAAGTGGATATTTGTGGGAACTGCACCGATGTGTGAGTGTCTAATGGTATAGAAGAAATGGGATGATAATTTGAAATTAAGGAATGCTGGAATGTTTGCCAAAAATTATCGAGTAATGACATGGTCGTGGAAGAGGGAGATGAGATAGGTGATTGTAAAATAGTAGATGTTGTAGGTGTTGGTAGAAGTGTAGAAAGAGGGATTGGAAGAGATGCTAAGGATGAGATAACATGTAGAGGTGGGATAATTTCTAACAAGGTGATTGGGTTTAATGGAGTAGATGTAAGGGGCCATGATACAGAAGTGATATTTGCATCTGAGGAGAGGGCGGTAGGTGTTGAGAAAGATGTGAGTATAGGAAATGGTATTGACATGGGTATGGATGTAGCCAAGGCTGATGCGGAGATGAATGTTGATGGGTTTGGGGATATAGATAATGTATCAAAGGGAACTGATATAATGGTTGATGAAGAAGGTAAACTTGTGGGTGAAACTGGACTTTTATTGTCAGCATGGATAGTGTTTATGGTGTGGGTACTAAGGGTTTGAGATACAGAAGTGGGAGCAGTCTGGTTTATGGATGTTGGTGTATGATTTGGAAATGGTTGTTTAAAAATATCTAAAGGTTGATTAGATGAGGCATTTGGGTTATCCACTTGAAGTTCTCCCTGATCGATAAGCCTTTGGACAGAATCCTTGAACGTTTGACATTTTTCTATGTCATGTCCTCGAACTTGATGATACTTGCAATAATGGTCCTCTCGATACCACACAGGTCGTGGCCTAGATTTGTTAACAGGTTGGATAGGTGGTAGTGTGATCAAGTGTGTTGTTATCAACTTGTCAAAGATGGCACTGTATGATTCTCCTAAGGGAGTATAATTGGGCATTGGCCGTGTGAATCGTTGTTGAGTCACTGTAGATGTTGGGGTAGGAGATGATCTAACAATGATGGTGTTAGCAGTTGTCTTTGATTTATCGTTTGATATGGATGGTCTGACAAATTTGGTTTTTGGCTTATTGGTTTTCAATTTTAAATGCCCCTATTCCAAGGCACGTGTCTCAAGCTTGCGGGCCATAGTAAAAGCCTCTTTGAAAGTGTGAAATGATTGGATTTGCAAGGTGGAGGAAATATGCTTGGCGCAAGAGCGCGCGAAGAGCTTGATGAGATCAGTTTGAGGTAGTGGAAAAGACAATTGATTTATCATATTACGCCATCGTGCGACGAAATCCATGATGGATTCATCTTTGAATTGGCGGATAGTGTACAGGTCATTGATGGTTATTTTACGCATGATATTAATGGAAAAATGTTCAAGAAATAATTGTGTGAGCTGGGAAAAAGAAAATATGGAGTACTGAGGAATATTATTATACCATTCTAAGGTGGGACCAGCCAAAGACATGGGGAAAGTACGAAGCATCAAGTCTTGGTCGTGTGCAATGAGATAACATGTATGCTTGAATGCTCTGAGATGTTGTTGGGGATCCTCCTTGCTATTAAACTTGGCAAACTTTGGCAATTCCCAGTGTGGAGGATATGGTTTCATGGGCACGGATGGATGGATGGGTTCATTACATATTTGCTCATAAGACAATGTGAGCTTGGACCCTAACGTAGTAGCCTCTAGGTTGGCTAACTGACCTATCAAGATTTGCATGGGGTCATTAGGAAGTGTCTGTTGAGCAATGAAAGGTGGTGGTTGGATTTGAGTAGGTGTGGGGATTTGAGGAATTTGGTATGGGTGAGTGTAAGTTATGTGTGATAGTTGAGGTGGTTGTTGATAGAATGTGTGTTGGTGAGAAACAGGGGCATGGTGTGATTGTTGAGATTGTGGAGGTTGTGGAAGTAACTGTTGAGTGGGGATGTGAGTATATGCAGGTTGATAGCCTAGAAATGACACTGTGTGTTGCAAAGGTATGGTTGGAGGAAGTTGGGAAGTGAGGGTATAAACTTGTGATGTAGTAGGAATTTACTGTCTGGATAAGGGATTTGACACCTGGGATGGTTGAATGGAGGTACCAGTGACCATAGGAGCCATTGTAGTGGTAGGGATGGCAGTCATGATAGTCGTGTTGATGTGAGGAAGATTGGGCGGAATGGGCGTAACTACCTGGGTGGTCTGGTGTGCCGATGGGTTGGTGGAAGATGATGCAAAATCATGTAAGGCCATAGATTGAGGAATGTCAGAACCAACATTATAAGGATAGACTTATTGAAGTAGTGGCCCATCCAAGGGGAGGTGTATGTATCTTCTTAAAATATAGTCTTGGAGGGCCACGGGGTTGGCATCAAGAATCTGTCTAAATTCTGGGTCTCCAAGAGGGAAGACTGATGTACCAATAGGCTATGATCTAACAGAGGGTGAAGTGGTTGGCCTAGATGGGATGGAATGTTGGTCTAATGCCATAGTGTGGGCGAAAGGTATTGAATGAGGAATATTAGTAAGAGGATGGGTGCCTGTGAGTGAGATAGGAAGAAACACGGATGATGAAGTTGTTGATGTAGTGATTGATTGGGATGAAGCACTATGTGTGGTGAGGTTGTGTTCCATCTTTTTAGTAGTGGATCGAGTGATTACGGGCATAAAAAGGAAATCGTTGTTATATTAACAAACAAGTCAGACAAACAATTTTTTTTTTTGTTTTTTGTTTTTAAATCAAGAATGTGTGTAAAATAAAATGGTTGAAAGAGGACCTAGAAAAAGGTAAACTATGTTTGGTTTTAGGTAATTTATGGCTTGGAAATGTCTAAAATGGTTCGGTTGGGTGATCAAATCCCAATCAATGAACCAGGTGCAATGAACATTTTGATGTGTTGATTAATTTGTGAATTTTCAAGCAGTGTGTGACAATAAGTGTGATGCAAAAAGTTAAACCCCTATTTACACTATATGAGCAAGTAGTATGCATAGGGTTCGTTTTACTCCAAATTTGAAATATAAAGTTTGATGTTGACAATCAACCAGGTGTATGAAAGTACAATGCGAAAAGGAGCAAATAAGAAAAATTGAAGAATACATGTATATCACTTTTTTCCTTTTTATCTGACAGCAAGCTAAGCCAAGTGTAAGCTTTAGGCGATCTGGAAAACACCTTTTGTCGTATTGAACTAAAATGTTTGAAAATGATAATCAATGACTGGTAATGTCCAAGGATTTCAAGACTGTAGCTGAGATTAACAAGCGATGATTGGTGATGTGGTCTAAGTTTAAGATCTTATCTTTGACAACGCAATCCTGTAAAGGCAAATACGACAATTAGTGGATGTGATCCAAAAGAGATAAAACAAATAAATAAATTAGAATAAACAAATTACCTGGATTAGTGGGATATAAAGTAAAGTAAACACTAAATAATGCAATGGCTATTATTAATTAATAAAATAAATTAGACACTAAATGATAGACATGACAATGTGATAATTAAATCAAAAGTAATAAATGACGACAGACACTAAATAAATGACAAACCTATTGTAAAGTTATAAAAATGAACGATAAATGAACAAGATGATAATGAAGCTCAGATGGTAAACAATGTTATGAAAGCCAATGTGAATATACGTTTAGTCATCGAATCTAAACAAACTTCACCACTAGACGCTTATTAAGGATATAAAATTTAATTGGACGTTTAGATGTGAATAAATCATTAGGAGAGACTATGTGATTAAATTGCATTGTGACTTTGTATCTAAGATAAATGCAGCCTAAAGAATTGTAAATCAATTATTATAAGGATACTATGAAGTTATTCCTACTATGCAATATCACTTTTCAACGCATTCTTTATAGACATGTTCTAACGAATTGCAAGCCAATAAATATTAATATACAAATCATTATTTAGTGTGTAGAAACATGATCTGATTAATTACTGCAAAATGTAAAGCTGGCGTGGATTTGCAACAGGCATGGATGGCAGACAGGAAATGGGAGGTGTGGAGTGGAGGGAAGTTGTTATTGTTATTTTCTTTTTGTATTATATATATATATATATATATATATATTATATTGTTTTTTTGTCTCTCTTATTTGTGTAAATCTTAAAAATGAACTTTATACTTGTAAAACAAGAACAAAACGACAATATTTTCCTCTTTTTTTGCATTTTTAGAAAATTCAATAAAATTGCACACCTATTATAAAAAAGTCAATAACTGATCCTTTCAAATGAAAAAAACCCACTTACCCCAATGACGACACAAATAACTACATGTACGAACCACAACGCACGGCTAGAAATAAAACCAATGATCCTACAAGCGGGTGAATTTACAAACAAAAATTATAGAACATATATCTAGATTGATGCGATGTCATATTTACAATAATATGAAATACAATAACTGTTATACATATGACACCTATACAAAGTGAGCAAGTAAACAAAATGACCAGAGCTTGGATCTGGTCCCACCGAGCATGCCAAATGTTGATATGGAAAACTCGTTCTTGCGCGGGTGAACACCGAGGCTACCAGCCACCAACAAATTCAAATGATAAAGGGATTAGGACCTCATATGTAGATATGGATTTTGGATACAGGCGCAGAGAAAATAAATTTGTAAAGAAAGAAAATATATCTGCAAGATGGAAATAGATAAGATTAGATGATGATATATGGGGAGTGCCTGACAAAGCAGATCCGGGAAGCGTTGACTTCCTCGGTGGCTGTCAATCCCCGTGTTCATAATAAAATAACGAATATCAAATGATAAGATTACATGCCAAAAACTATAAAAAAAATTTGTAATATGTTGAAGAACAATATAAATATGATACCGAACTAGTATCCTGACAGAACAACCGATTGTTTGCTAGGTGTGTGATGTGAAACTGGTAGAGCTTCACCTCCAAATATTTCACAATATGATGCAAAATTTCACAGACAAATGAATTTAAGCTTCAGAATTTCCAGAATTTTCTGCTCTCCCTTCAGAGGGGGGGAAAGAGTTCTATTTATAACTTGAATTGAGATTAAAATAAAGGATTACAAATAATTATAATTTGTAAAATAAATTTTGATTAAGAGGACATGATGAAGAGGTGATTTGATGGTGGGGTTTATGATGTGAGAAAAGGAAAAGATGTGATGTGGAGTAGGGACACAGTTAGGTGTAATAGTGAAGTCATGTGCTCATGTTACACTATTGATTTTTGGATTTGTTGACGGAGAGGGAGATTTTTGAATTATTTTATTTTATGGGCGGGGTTCATATTTTAATAATTTGAAGAGATTGAATTTTTAGGTGAGAAGTGATTTTGACTTAAGTGGGGAACATGTGGGGTTATTGATTTATATATATACTTTTGAATTATTTAATTATTAAATAGAATGATATGACTTATTTAAAATAAATTATTTAGCATAATATAGTTTTGGCATGTGATAAGATATTAATATAGTTATAAGATTAATTAACTGAATGTGAATTGTTGGTAGGGAACGAGACCTGAATAAGCATGCTGAAGGAGATCAAAAACCCGAGATGATACCAGAATTTGGTGTCTACATCAAGATGAAGAGCTCCCTGAGCCACTTGTGATAGAGGAGGATCTTGATCTCCCTCTTGATCCTACATGCATGGGGGATGAATCAAAGTTATTAGTGGAAGATACAATAGATGTTAATATCAACACAGAGGAACTGTCACAGATAGTTAAGCTGGGAGCTTCCCTCTCATCCAAAGAACAAAAAACATTCACATGACTCTTAAGAGAGTATGAAGACATCTTCGCTTGGTCTTATGCTAACATGTCAGGACTTGATCCTACACTAGTGGTGCACAATCTTGTGGTACACCCAGATGCCAAGCCCATCAAACAAAAGTTTCAAAAGTGTATCCTCGCGTTGCCTTACTGGTAAAGGAAAAGCTAGAAAGGTTACTAAAAGTAGGATTTATCAGGCCTATCAACTACTCGGAGTGGATCTCTAATGTGGTCCCAGTTCAAAAGAATCCAGTTGGTATTAGAGTGTGTACATATTTTAGGAATATAAACAAAGCTTTTCCTAAGGATGATTTTCCTCTTCCAAAAATTGACATGATTGTCAATTCTACAACAGGCTATGAGATGTTTTCACTCATGGATGGATTCTCAGGTTACAATCAAATAAAGATTGTAGAAGAAGATCAACACAAGATGGATTTCAAAACCCCATGGGGGATGTTTTCTTACCAAGTCGTGCCTTTTGGCCTTAAAAATTCAGGCGCTACATATCAAAGGGTGATGATTGTAATCTTTCATAA
This sequence comes from Taxus chinensis, assembly GCA_019776745.2. Lineage (NCBI taxonomy): Eukaryota > Viridiplantae > Streptophyta > Pinopsida > Cupressales > Taxaceae > Taxus > Taxus chinensis. Next base: position 98,667,912 of record CM034155.1, read on the forward strand.
TACGATAAGTGACATCATGGAAGATTACATAGATGATATATTGGCTAAATCTAGAACCCACAAGGAACACCCAGAAAGTTTACAACATATCTTTCAGCACCTAAGGGATTATAAAGTCCGACTTAACCCAAATAACTGTCTCTTCAGTGTGTTGTCTGGGAAATTACTAGGATTCATTATGTTATGGAGAGGAATAGAAGTGGACCCTACGAAGGTCGCGACTATCACAGAAATTCCTCCCCTTAAGAATATTAGAAAGTTACGTATCTTACAAGGTAAAATTTAGGCCATTAGAAGGTTTATTTCATAGTTAGTAGATAAGTGTCATATATTTACACATCTTCTTAAGAAGGATGTTAATTTCAACTAGGAACTAGAACAATAATAAGCTTTTTCTTTGCTAAAATAATACTTGGCCAACCCCCAGTTCTCATGCCACCCATGACAAGAGAACTCTTGTTACTTTATATCTCTGCCACACATTTTGCAATTGGAGCATTGTTGGCCCAGTATGACAAAGAACAAAGAGAAAAGGTTATATACTATTTGATCAGGACATTGGTAGCCTATGAGCTAAATTATCCACAAATCGAGAAAGCTTTCCTAGTTGTGGTGTTTGATTTCTAGAAGATACGTCACTATATGCTTAACAATAAAATAAAGCTTATTTCAAAGGTCGAACCTTTGAAGTATTTATTGTCCAAACCAACAGTAACTGAAAATATGGCTAATTGGATCATCTTATTAAGTGAGTTTGACATTGAATACGTTCATCAAAATTTAATAAAAGGATAGGTGTTAGCAGATCAACTGGAAGAAGCTCTGTTACCATGTAGTGAACCCTTGAGTCTAGAACTACTAGATGCATCCATTATGTACCTATAATAATATACAATTTGGAAAATTTACTTCGATGGCTCTTTTACCTTTCATGGTTCAGGTGTTGGAGTTGTGCTAATCACTCCCACGGGAGACTTGATTCCACATGCATTTCAAATTGGATTCCCTTGCACAAACAATATAGTGGAATATGAATCTCTCATTACAAGAATGAAGTTGGCCATCAAATGGGTTATCAGACAAGTAAAATGTATTGGTAATTCAATGCTTATTATCAAACATGTCACAAATGAATATAAAGTTAAAGATGAAAAGTTAGTTCCATATAAAAGAATGGTCGATTCTTTGAAAGATTTCTTTTACCAGATAACATTTGAGAAAATACCAAGAGCTCAAAATAGAGTGGAAGATTCCATGGCTATGGTAGGATCTATATTGATCATTCTGCTAGAGAGCAATGCTATGCCATTCTTTGTTGAAAATCTAAGAACAATGACGTATGACGTACTAGACTGTTGTTTAGTGTGTGAATTTGTTGGTCCCTTTTCACTATGGTATGTCTAAATCTTTAATTATCTCCATGATGGAACCTTACCTATAAAAATTTCCCATGATGAAAAGTGCAACCTCATCCAACATATAGCTCGCTATACCCTACTTAGGGGCACCCTCTTCCACTGAGGCTATGACGAGAATCTGTTGCGTTGTTTAAATTCTGACGAATCTATCCAATCAATCAAGGAGGTGCACGATGGAATTTTTGGAGCTCATACTAATGGGATTGTCCTTCCAAAGAAGATACTCCGAGTGGGTTACTATTGGCCTACCATGGAGCATGATTATTTTCAACATGTAAAGAAATGTGTGGATTATCAAAAGTACGACAATTTGATACATGCGTCGGCACAATCCTTGCAACCAATCATGACACCCTGACCATTTTCAAAGTGGGGTCTCAATCTAACAGGTAAACTTCATCATGTCTCCTTGGATGGCAACAAGTTCATTATAACGGCCACTAGGTACTTTACAAAATGGGTAGAGGCAGTTCCTCTTACTTATACAGAAGGTCCCCAAATTTCAAATTTTATAATGAATCATATCATCTACAAATATGGTATCCCTTCTTCCATTATCACTCATAATGGTAAGTCTTTCAAAAATATAAATGTGAAGGAAATATGCAAACGCTTTCAAATTTCCCTTAAGTTTTCAACCCCTTATTACCCTCAAGGTAATGCGTAGGCCGAAGCTTCCAACAAAACCTTAATTCACATTATAGAGAAAATGGTGAATACCACATGCCCTAATTGGCATCTGCAAATTCACCATGCTCTCTAGGCATTCAGAACTTCTATCCACACCCCTATAGGTACAACTCCATATTCTTTAGTATTTGGTTCCGAAGCCGTCTTGCCTTTAGAGATCGAGATCCCTTCTTTGCGTATCGACCTAAGGGATTACCTGAATGAAGAGGACTATAGAGTAGCCTGACTGGCATAGTTGGAACTATTGGAAGAGAAATGCCTTCGCACCCTCAATCAAATGAAATTATATCATGATCGAGTGTGAAGGAGCTACAATAAGAAGGTCATACCTTGTTAGTTCGAGGTAGGGGACAAGGTGTTGAAAGAGAATAAGAAGAACACCAATAAAGATCAAGAAAAGAAAGGGAAATTTGAGCTCAACTGGCTAGGACCATACATTCTGGTTGCCAAGTTCGGTTCAGGTGCATATAATCTGACCTATTCAGATGGCCAAGAGCTTTCAGAACCCATAAAATTAATGCATCTTAAGTGCTTCTATGCTTAAATATGGGGTCTCTGTAGAATACCAAGAAAAGTAAACCAAAAAAGTATAAAAACATAAAAAGATAAAGATAAATAAACAGGTACGTCTAATAGTGAAAACCACGCAATGGTGGCACTTTGGACAAGTCCTTTGGTGAAAATTGACTTCTGGCACCAAGGGAGGGTTGTTGTTCATAAGCAGTCTAGGTTTAAGGAGTACGACAACTTTGCCCTAGGTTAATCTTTTCCTTCGTTTGAGCCCCTTGTGAGCCTATCCTTCTTTTCCCTGATTCAGATAATATAACCTTCTGAGTGCAAAGAAGTTAACATTAAATGAACCCATCTCACGCTGAGGGAAGCTTTGTAGCATCACTTCTGGTATATAGCATGTGGCATTTTGCCCTTGTACATCTCATCTAATGCAGGGGCATCCACGTTTCTTTATTTCCTCGCACGTTTTCTTCAAAAAAATGCTGAGAAAACGACAAAAACATTCATATAAATTTTGAAAATCCCAAAAACATACAGATACATCCTTTGGAAAAATAAAAAAATTCAAATACATTTCTTAGAAAACTCCAAAACAATAGAAAATTGTCTTAGAAATAAAATAAAAAACAACGAAAAATGTTCCAAAACTGTCTTAAAAAAACAAAGTAGTGGTTCACTTACTTTTAGTTGTTGGTTTGTATGGTTTTGGTTACATTAATTTTTCATATTGCATGCTTTAAATTGGATTCAATTACTTACTTAGATTGAATATCACTTTAGTCTGTAGTGTATTGCATTCAGTCCATTTGGTATTGCATACTTGTAAATAAATGTGTTGCTTTGATTAGATTTGTTTAAACTTGTGCTTGTTAATTTTTACTTGTACATTGTGTTATAATTTCATCATCATATCACACATATCCATCACATATATACATCATATATCCAAAAACTATGCTAAGTTTACATCACACATGTATACTAAAGGCTAATTTCTGGTCTCAAATGACTTGTGCATCATCTTGATCTACCTCTATTAACAAAATCTCAATTGCATACTATGTCAGTCCTCCCATGCAACAGTGAGTTTCCAAGGACTGTGTCATAGTGCATGAAATATTTTCCATGGGACTAATTGTGTCCTTCATTTTTCCCTCGCATGTTTTATTGCTTGGGGCATCATTTTTAACCCTTTTCGTTACAACACGAACATTCGGGAACTACAACTTGATAACAAAAAAACATTGGTGCAACTGTCTTAAACATTATTTGTTTGAGTACGTGTGATTGTACTAGTTTCTCTGTTAAGTTAGCTGTTTTACTTTCTCGTATTGTATTGCCTTTTGTATGTTGCATGGAGCTAAATATCATTTTACTTTCTCGTATTGTATTGCATAATGTATGTTGCATGCATTTACATATTTTTAGCAGTAAACAATTGTTAGTAATTTAGATTTTTATGTTATCTTACACATTTGTTTATTTTAAATAAAGGTTGATGATGCAGACCTAGGGGCAAAATGATATAAACCAATTGCTTATGGAAAGAATGGATGCAAAAGTTGGACTTGTCCTATATTTCTCCATTAATAATTTCTTCTCCATTATCATTTATTACCACTACTAATTTTTCTTCCAAATCACCCGGGGCAATAAACAACCACGTTTATCCCTATCCTTATTCATTCTCAATACCTAAGGGTTTCGCGCATGTTATGACTCATTTTCTTATATCTATTTCAAATCATATTTTCAATTGGCAATTGACTTCTTTTATCACCCCATTGACACTCGAGGGGGCATCCTTCATCCTGCTAATTTTTCTTCAAAAATTTACCTATTTTACGCTTGTCTACTATGTTCAAAGTGAATTCACTAACTTAACCTCAAACAGGGGCAAATGTAGATACCTAAATTCCACTTTTACAATATTATTTCCAAAATACACACAAATCTCTCTCATTCTTTCCAATTATGTTATAATTAGTGATCTTTGCTAATTAACTAACGTTTCTTACAAATTTAGCCAATTAACAATGTTTTGTTGATTATGTAATCCCTTTCGCATTCAGGATGCCACTTTACGGTGAATCATAAGTCAAAATCCTCTTCAAAACATACAATTAACGTTTATTAGCTAATTAGGCCTATTTTCCCCTTGATTTGGTCAATATACCCTAGTAATGACTCAAACCCCTCTTGTAACCACTCAAAATCACCCCATTTACCTCTACAACATCTCAACAAGCTTTAAAATCTTATCATAGTCTCCTAGTTGACCCTAAACAATTGATTAAGTCTTCACACCTCTTAATCACTTGGTAATTCACTAATTGTGATTAGCAAGGCCTAATCATGATTAGTAATTCTAATCTAATTTGGGGCTTTTAGTCCCACGTGCACCAAAATACAAGTTTCTCCCAAAAGGAAAACTACAAAAAGGGTGCACCTCATTCGTTTATAATTTACACCATGCTTTGATTTGCATCTCATATAATAAATATGATATATAGCCAAGTTCAATCCTTGCTTAAAGCCTTCAATGGGGTTAGTAGATGGATACCCAAAATGACCAAGTAGTCATTGGGAGAGGCCATTTCACCTTGTTTGGAGTAACAACCATAGCCATTTGATTGCCCTCTTAGGTCTATTTAGGCCCATGTTAGGTAATTCAAGCATATTAGTATGCATGTTTAGTTAGATTTTGTATTGTTTTCATGCTAGTTAAACATTATTTTAAGCTTCTATCTTAATGTTACATTCCTAGACTTAGAACCTTGGCTAGATGGGTGGCAATGGTGTTATCTTTCCTTGTTTAGTCATGAAATTTGCTTTATAAAGTTTAGGGTGTCATCACTAGGTTAGTCTCATCTAATCAATAACATATACAATTTTCCAATCATCTAGCAACCATTCGTGTGGGAACAATTTGATATCCTCCAAAAACTCACCTTGGGCACCATCGTATACACACCAAAATTTAAAGACATTGAAGACCAGTTCAAGATCGTCCAAGAAGTACAAGAAGTAACTTAGGAGTTTTGGTACGACTACTTCGAAGACTTCAAGATTACCGCAACTTTAGCCTAGGCCGTATATGAAGCTTAACAAGATCTTCCTATCCATCTTGAATTCTGAAATATCTTTGTTATCACTTATTTTATCATCATTATCAAATCAACTTAATTGTATCAAGTTGATACCCTTCAAGGAAGTCCCTTTGGATTCATGAAATCGACACTTGTCGAGTAACTCACTATCATATTTTTCTAATACCTCTTTGTTTAGCTGTCTTTATTTATAAGTCTTCTCACTTGACGAAAGGAGGAGCATTTTCACATTGTCTATATTCCATCATCCCAACATTGCAATTGTCAATACAGGTATCGGTAAACCCTACTTATTTGAGTTTTAGGTACTTTTTGAATTAATATCACCTAACTAAAAACTACCTTAAACATCTTGGCACACCTGGTGGGACCTCTTAATCACTTTTTCTTTTAGATTTCCTTTTTTAGTTCCTATTTCTTTTGTTTCATATTTCATTTAACTTTTCATCTTGGAGCGCGTTGTTATTTTTGTTGATTAATAAACTAAAAATTAAAAATTAAAAAGGAAAAAGTGATCAAAAGTACGCTCCTTTCTTCTCCAGTCTTCTATTTCAACATTGCATTTGTGTTTTTTTCCTCGTCGAATTAAAACATTTCCTTTGGAATTTAAAATGAACACTCATATTTTCTTGATCCCATAGCTTAATTAGGATTCTAAAGAATTTCATTCACACAACTCCCTTCACACATAACCAAACCACATCAAACATAACTTGCATCGAAACACTCCTTCCTGTGTATACCTACTTGGAGATCATCACCAAGAGGATAAGTCAACTCGGTGTTTTGGTTGATTATAAATAAGATGGTGGGTGGTATATTGGCTAATCACCCATTACCCTTATCATTGCGGGATTGTGAAGTGAGGGGGTAGGCACCAATACCATGCCTCATAACAACACCAAAATAGATTCGGGCCTCATGTACCTTTGGGTATATCAAGGACTTCATACTTTAACATCAACTGAAACTAGCCTTCGACTCCCATTTTCTAGTACTTTTTCAGCCATTTTTCACATTTCATATTTTCTTAATTTAATCAAGATAATAAAAAATTATCTTGTGTGACTTGTTTTTTTTGTTATAATCAACCATCTAGCTCTTCTTTATTTTTAGTGATTGTTTATTTAGTTCATGGTTCTAACTAGACACCAATCTCATCTACAAAACCTCAACAACATGACTGACCATTTCCAATAGTCCTTGGAGAATGTCCAATCTTACCTTCAAGAAATCCCATGTATAATTGAACAATATTTATCACCTTCATTAGCTAATAAAGAACCCCCACACTCTCCTAAAAATCAATCAACCACGTCAGAAATCCCAGACCCATCCAGTCCCCGTTTCTTCAATAGCAGTGATCTAACCTTCACAGAGATTCTGGATTCAAATCCCGTGGTCATGAACACCTATCTTGCTTCCCGAGGTGTCTCCCTCCAACAACCAACACTTGAACAACGTCCTCATATCTCCAATGCCACTTTTGACACTTCTTGAATCATCGAACCTAATCATGAGCTAGTTATCCAACAACTTCATCCTTATTCCATTTTCGGTGGACTAGAAACATCGACCCTTGCGTCATCAATACCTATCATCACTTTTGATCTTAATCTTGTTTTTTCATAAGATACAACTAATCAAAAACCATATTCCTCACCAGATCCTTCATCTGGCTCATTGTCTTCGTAAAATAATATAAACATATCTCCTTCCACATTTATCCTCGTAGCTTCCAATGTCTCTTCTACACTTCTTGTGAGCTCGGTTTCCATCCCTAACATAACCCCTCTTATCCCCTCCCAACAAGCAACCTTTGTAGTTCAGAGTTTAGTCATTTCCATCCCCATGTCAATACCTCTTATCAACAAAAGTTATATTGCTAGCACACATCCTTCTTCACAACAGGTATCGAAAGCCCTTATTTCACAAATTCATACTCACTATATACCTCAACCATCCCAATCACTCGTCAAAACCTCTATCTCGTCTCAAAATATACCACAACAATCTCAAACCCTCATCTATACTTCCATCCCATCACAACATATACCCCAGTAATCTCAACCCCTTATCCATACTTCCATCCCATATCAATATATACCCAAGCAATCACAACCCTTTATTAACACCTCAATCCCGATCCAATATAAATATATTCAACCTTTGCAAAATCTAGTTTCATAACCTATATATAACATTCCCACGATGTACACACAAAATCACGCACTTTGAGTCATTATTTAGTATCAACACATACTACTATTTACATGATTCCTAAGTAAGAAAAGTACTGATTAACCTGAGTCTTTGGCCACCTTTCTTTGCTTTATGCTTATGATTTCATTCTTGCACTTGTACTTGCTCAGTTTTTCTTTTCACCTTTCTAAATTTTTCATTATAGACACTAGCGCCCAACCAGGACACCAGCGCAGGGTGCCCCCATCCCCTCTGGGTGCCCTTTTCCTCTTTGTACTTTGGTCACACTTTTTGGGCCCTTTCTAGCTATTTGAGCATCTTATCTTTTTGGTAGTCAGCTTTTTTGGGGTTAATTACGAAATTCAAGCAAAGGAATCATATAAATATAAAGTTATGTGATCATAATAAGGGACCAAACACTAAGCATTTACTATCTCCACCTAAGGTTGCATCCATCAAAGGCATATATAGCTCCATTTGCATCCATCTAGCTCCATCACAAGGGATACAAGGCTAGTTCGTCTGTATCAGACTTCATAGGAGGGGAGTATATTATTTCCATGCACACATTATTTACATTCTACATCTAGTTACTTACTCGATACTCATAAAGTGCGACTGGCACAAGAGCAACCTAGGGCACAATTCCACACACACACACACCTAAAACTACTCTGGCTCTTAGATGTAGTGTAACTCTAAGTGACAAGTCCATCAATTTGGTAGTTGAGGACAGTCTGACCTCTTTGTATGCATCTTTCTTTTTTAGGGGTTTGATGCTTTTCTTGGGGTTTTGCAGATGATTTATCTGTTATAGGTTTACAATGACATTCAATGAAGTTAAGTAACATACACATCATAAGAAGTGAAGAAGTGCAGATACCTAGCGATCATATCACAACTAGGTTTCAACCATTTTGTATACCAGGGTGCCCAAAACTCAGAACAAACACCCAAGGGAACCCTTATCCCTTTCTAGGTGCCCCAGTCTAATCAAATTTGCCAAATTTGCAAGTTTCAAAGCTTCTGTGTGATGATCCTCCATTTCTGTTCAGTCGGTCTCCACTGCTACATAGTCCAACAACCTCTACGAATCAACAAAGGATTTTCTAACCCTTTTTACACATTAGGGTTTCATATTTTCTAGCTTAGTTTTCTTGGGTATTATTTTAGTATTTCATTATTCATTTATTTACTACAAACTTGCATTAGATTAGGCTATTATATCACATTTTATTTTAATCATTTTGGTGAACCCCACTCGTGATCAGTATTTCGAATCCTTATTTTGCACATCATCTTTTCTATCATGGATCGTAAATTTTCTTGAATTTTTTTGTATGATGTAATTCAAATGCATCCTAATTGCCAAGTTATTCTAAAAAAATCCCTAGACACCATGTATCTCCCTAGCGATACGCCGCCGCATCAAGTGAGTGTTATTTTAGATCGGCTATTTGACGACCCTAGTCTAAGTGATCCTTCATCTAATCAATCCATGTTGGACTCAATTCAAGATTTACATTCTTTATTTAAAGAAAAAATTTAGGCCATGGAATCCATGATTACATCTCTAAAATCTGAAATCCAACAACTTAAGGACGCTTCTAGGGCTCATGTTTGTTATCCTTCTACATCCCATTTTCATTCTATGTCTTCTACACGTGCTTGTATTAGTGAGCCTCAAGTCTTGCCATTACCAAAGAATCTCATGTTTGGTCACAATGCTAAGCAACATGACATTCTTACTGAGCTCCTTAGTCATCAATTGATCACTTTACTGTCTACTCAAGGCTATCCTCCTTACCAAATTACAAAATATCAAGGTCAAACATATTGTAATTATCATCGAATTAATGGACATAACAACAATGATTGCTATGCTTTACGATGAAGAATCAAACATCTTGAGCATCAAGGTTTTATCTCATTCATTGCACTGTGTGCTGTCACATCATCCTCTCTAATTCTTACATCCTAATGGGTTGCTAAATATGATTCGTTTATGTTTACTGAGCATCAAGTCATCACTTCCAATGTGCCTTATCTGATCAGTCAAACACCACCCATTCAATCCACTCAAACTAAGAAAATTCCCCTTAAAATTAGTCTCACTCTGCCACCTCTCATGTCATTTGGGGCATCACCAAGTCAAACTATTCAACAACCTCTCAAAATCTGTCCACCTTCTCCTATCAAGTCTTATGCAACACCATCAATACCACCAAAGCTACCACCATTCAATATTCCTCCCCATCCTACTCCACTTTTGTTTCCAATTCATTTTATCAAATAAACTACTCCTTCATCTAATGCTCATGACACATTTCAAATTCCGCCACCGTCGCATGGTATTGTTGCTGCTTTTTCCACATATGCTTCCACCACTTCATGCAAACTTAGTCTTTGGTAGGTGACTTTTTTCACCTTACCCCCCTCGATGACACACTCTTGTGTTATGATTCACACTTGAATGTTTAGGGCATACTATACACATGAACCTCACACACTGCACATTCAACACTACACGTCACACATCTTCACACATATTACATATAAACATCCTACAACCTACATATTTCGTCATACATTTGCTATACATCATTCACATTTTCTCCTTTATACATCTACACATCGTACACATTCTACACACTATACTCCCACACTTATCTCATTTACACATCTTGCATTGCATACTACACAATACACTACACCCATAATGATCTCTCATCCTCACATCTACTATGCATATTACATGTTTCACTCACTACTCGATGACACACTCTAGTCTCACGGTCCATACTGGACTATTGAGGGTATACAAATGAAATGGACCAAATCACACTCACACAATTAATCAGTCAATATTTCTCTCATGCGGCATTCCTAGATTAGTGATATATGTTATAGGCTACATTATCACTTCTTCTAGCATCCATTAGTGATATATGCCATAGGCTACATCATCAATTATTCTAGCATCCTTTACTGATATACGATTTAGGCTAAACCATCTTTTCCTCCATTATCTTGTTGTGATATACACTTTAGGCTACATCATCACACATTCTTACACAATTTATCTCTACGTCACATGTCATCTTTACATAGTTGTCACATCACGCTACACACAACATATCATTCGAACCATTTGCCGATGATGCACCCTCGTTTATGGTTCATTATTGACTGTTGAGGGGGCATAAACAAATGATCCTCATTACATACATACACATCCACTCGGGGGGCACATGGCTCCTACCATTCACTTTGCATTCCATTTCATCCATCCACAACATATTACATATCTTGGTTTCTTTTACTCTTGATGGAATTTACTTGTACAAGTTCATCTTATTACACATGCTAGATAGATATTTTTTATGTCATTATCTTTGTCATACACACATGCACATTCAATTTCCTTTCCAGTTGTGATTGAATATTATACAAGTCCATTACATACAACATGGATGTTTGGTGCAGTACCTAGTACCAGTCCCAAAGTGGCTCTTGGAGGCATCCACTTTTGTACACTACAAGTGCTATTGTTTCATTTTGTTTCATAGCACACTACTTTATCAATTATACATGCTTTTTACATACTTGTTATCTTTCTAATGTGCTAATGGGTGCTTCATGTGTAACAATTGTTTTGCAGGACTACTTGCCACCATCGTTATCTGTTACATTTTTTGTACTTGTTTTTCATTGTATGCCTTTGTTTGCAGGCTTTTCCCTTTGTCTTGTGTGCACAGTTGTATGCTTTTTTCTCTATCGTCCTTAATTGTATTACGATACCGTGAGTGGTGTCCCATGTTTACAACCCATTTTTTGTGGTCTACATTATCTTCTTGCTTGTTTTTTACACATTGTTTGTCTAGATTGCACTTTATCTTATACACGCATGTTTGTCTTTGCTTGTACTAACACTTATTTCATAGCCACTTGTTTACGTGTGCCTTGGTTTTTACCAAGCACATTCCCTTCCCCCTGAGGAGTTAGTAAATCCATGAACTGCGGAAATCAAAATATGCATGTCATAGAAAAGCTACGACACATTTGAAAAGCCGCGATGCATATAAATCCAAAGCTGTGCATAATTAGAAGCTGCAGGATGAAGCGGAGGAGATAGATAAGTCATGGATTTAAAAAGACAACCTGTAATTCAAAGAGTAGGTTGCGACACATTTGAAAAGTCACGGAAGTCAAAAGCTGAGCAAAAGTAAAAGAGAAAGCTGTGTAATGAAGGAGAACAATAGTTTTCCGCCCAAAACTAAAAGTGGATATAACTTTTAAATTTAATGCAGTATGGGCACCCATTTCTTGTCCAACAAGGTAAAAGATATGGGGAAGTGGGTTTTCATATGTGCTCAAATCTTTTCAGAGAATTTAATGAAAGTGGTTAGTGGGTGAAAGGATGAATTCAAATTTCTCTGTATTTTCTTCTTCTTCTTCTTCTTCCATTTTTTATATATATTGAAAAATGATGCTTAGTTGTAATGTTGGATACTTTAAAAATGTGAAGGCACCATTTTAATGTTACACAAGTGTTCCAAGAGTTGCATGCCTTGGATCATGATTATGTGAATGTTTGACATCTTCTTCCTTTGTTGTAATGATCTGTGCATAATCTTTAAGCAATAAAATTACTAGTTTTGTGGCTCGTATCTGCCTTAGTTGGTATTTCATTGCATTTCCTTTCCTTTTCATTCATTCATGGGTGTGTTGTGTGTGTTCTTCCAGAATCTATATCTATTGTGCACCGTGAAAGTGGGAATTTAAATGCTATTTGGGATTGTGGCCATCGTTTCCGCCCTCTTCATCATCATTTTCTCTATTTTCTCTCTTTCATAAGTATCTTTCCCCTTGTTTTGGTGTTATCACCTTCTCTAGTTTAGGATTTATGTTTTATGCATCTCCTTCTCACCCTGGTCCCTTGGAATGTTAGAGTAGAGTTAGATAGTTGCATTTCAATTCCTAGGAGTAGTTTAACATTATGAGTAAGTAGAGGAAGCCAGCCTTCTCTGGAGGTCTTGTCTCAGTTCGAGGTCCCACAACTTGGAGATAGTCCCATGTTGCCTCAAAACCCTATATTCTTGTGATTTAGGATGGGTGCAATTTTGAGCTCTGATAGTTTTGGCATGCCCAATGGGACAAGTATTCAAAGCTATACATTTGACATGTGTTTACTTTGGTTTATATTTCATTTCATCACGTTTGATATGATCTTGGTGAGATATCAGCCTTTGGAGGCATTTTCTAGCATATCTGGTGACTCCACTGATTCAAATAACCCATTTTTTGAGTTTCAAACCTTCCCTTACATTCATTTCATTCCATTTTCTTTTCTTTCCATTATTTCTATTTTCTTCCCATGAAGTTGTGCAATCATGACTTCATTTCCTTCCTGGGATTCTTATTTGCAGTAACAGATCCAGTCCTTTCCATCCCCACAGTTTCAAAATCCCCCTCTAAATTAGTTTTATGAGCCTCATCATGTAGAACATGCATATAACCCACCCTTTACTGACCCATATGGTTATTTTCCTAACCAAAATGTTTATGAAGAACAAGGTTATGCAGGTGATGGTGGCATTTCCATGGCAAATGTTGATTTCTAGAGGTAGATTGAAGATATGGAGATGAACATGGTGCATACTAGAATCATATGTACATTGAAGGCAACTATGATTGGTTTTATGAAACCCTACCCATGGACATGATTTTCACCAAACTAGTTTTTCCCTCAACAAAAGTTGTAGTTCTTAGTTGAGATAATGCCTAAAGTTAAGATTGGTTGAAGAAATGGAGGCTTACCAATCTAGTGTTAGGAAACCCCATCAATGGGGAAACTCTACACCATCTTATAGCCCTCCCATTCCTCCTTCCCAACCTATTCATCTCATTGCTATTTCTCATGTTCCTAGTTCTTTTCTTCCTACTCCCATTGAGAGATTTCCCTTCTCCATCTTCTTCCCTTCCATCCCACCTTCAATTCTCTATAATTTTCCCTTCCAAAGCCCAATCCCCTTCACAGGAAAACATTGCACCTCCCCTTCCACCAAAAAAAATACAAAAACTAGTTAAGACCCAACCCATCCCTCCTATTATATTCCCAAGACCATGTTGGGAAGAAAATAATCAAGAAATCAATCAAGGAGGGAATAAAATTGAAGAGTCTAGCAAGGAAGAACTTGCAAGAAACTTGAAAGAGTGGGCTGCAAGGTTCAACATTGATCATATCCCATTAATGGTTAAGCCTTCAACATAGGCTAAATTGAGTCATGAGCAAGAGGTCAAGGAGGTTGGGGCTCAAGAACACAATGTGGAGACTGTGATTGCACAAGAAGAAGCACAAGAGGAAGATGATCAACAGTCTATTTTACTCATAATGAAACATGTGCATGATGGAATTATATTATTAGAGGCTGCTATTTTGTCTTCACAAGGATCACAATCAGAAGTGAAGGGAGAATCAGCTCCAAATGCACAAGAAGAGCACCATAAGGAGGATGATTTTCAAGAGGAGTTTGCTACAAGTTAGGACAATGAAGAGGAAATTTTTATCAAACTTGGAGGATTGTATTGGTGAGGAAGATCCCATTGAGATCACTACCTTCTCAATCCCAACATTTTTCTTCCAACACAGAGAGTCTCTTGATACAATAAACTCCCAAGAGTCATCCATGGAGGAGAAATTTGAGGAAGAACTTACTAAAATAAGTCTTCATGAAGGACAAAAACATGAGTTTGATCTTTCAAACTTCGTGCTTGAGCAAGAGGAAGATGATGAAACCATTGTAAAATTAGAAGTCATCATGGAAAAGTTATTTTTGAAGGAGGAAAAGTTATTTGTAAAGGCAAAGCATCATTCAAATTAGCTTGTAAAACAATCACCTTTTTTAGGAAAGTCTGCAAGATGACTCCATTCATGGAGTTGAGCTTCAAAGAGATGGGAAAATCACAAGGATTGGCCCAATGGTTCCTAAGGCCCTTTCCCAATCAGTATTCTATCTAGCTTGGAGCCAAAATCAAGGTTCCAACTAGTCATGCTTCACTTCTAAGCATGAGGATTTCTTCAACGTGTCAAAGGATCAGCAACAATGCCTCTTCAACCAAATGTAGAGTAAATAAAAGAGTTATTTCTTTTTTTAGTTGATACTTTGATGAATTGGGTGAAGAATCAGTTCCATATTAGTTTTTAACTCTTGCACAAGACCATGTCCAGTGTCAAATCAAGCACATGGTCTAAAATTTTGAGGAAGGGAAGCTACTTCTCCCTACCAGTGGCAATATTTGTTTGAGCTTACTTTACCTCTGGTTAGAGTAGGTAGGAGTAGATTTTTTTTCAGTAGAAGAAGTGCGTATGAACACTTTGCATGTTTCCACTTGGAACATGTATGATCTTTCTTTTATATATAGCTTGTGTTTTGTTTCTCTTGCACAATCCATCTAGAGGAGGTAGTGTTTAGGGGAATTAGTTTTTTAAGGAAATTCCAAGTGTATCCAAATCATCATGTGTTCCTAAACTCTACAATGCTTCATCCTTTTCCATGATTCAGTTAAGTTTTCTTCAAACTTGGTAAAAATCAGATTTTGAGGACAGTTTTAGAAGTTCATTCTTCATCCCAATAGATCATATTTGCAGAGAGGAAAGAAGTGAACTTTCAGATTCAGAACAATTTTCCACTCTCATAAAACCTTCAATTTTTTTTATAATGAGTTGCTTAATGCAAGCTAATCATATAGCAGTTCCAGGTTCAACAGTGCTTCAAGTGGATTTAGGGGTGTGTTTCAACATTTCATATAAGTTTTCATGGTTATCTAGTTGACTCCATGCCCAATGGATGCTTCAAGGCCACTGATCAATTCATCTAGTAGACAAATGTTCCATGTGAGTCACTAAAAATGTTGTCCATTTTTACACCCTTGTAAAAATTAGAACAACTTGGATAAGTATGGACTTGAGAACTTGATTTATTTTCAATACTAGCTGAAGTTTGGAAAGAGCCGCAAAGGATTTTGAGCATGTCACTGATGATTTGGAAAATACGCAGCCAAAAGATACAAAGGTACCAAATCCTGGTAGCGTACCGTGGAGGTTGAAAAATGCTGCGGAGAACTAAAAGCAAAACCGTCGGTGGATAAAAGAGATTTGAAGAGATGATGTCAAAAGCCACACTATACTGGATGAAGCCGAGGGTTGAAGTAAAAAAAATGTGAAAACCACAAAATCTCAGAGAAAATCCACAAAAGTTAAAAGTCGCGCAACAAAGGAAAACAATATTTTTCTATGTAGGGATAAATTTGGATATAACTTTCAGATCCAATGATGTGATCTTTGCAAATCTTATATCATTGAAGAAATTTCAACCTCCTCTATGTAATGAAATATGTATTTCTCAATTCAAATGAGGGTAGGTGGGAGGAAAAGTGGAAGATGTCCCCAACATGAAAAGGTACTATTCCAGATGATGCAACCACTAGAATTTAATGTAGTATGAGCACCCATTTCTTCTTCAACAAGGCAAAAGGTGAGGGAAAGTGAATTTGTAGAGGTGCTCATATCTTTTCAGAAAATTAATTAGAAGTGGTTGGTGGGTGGAAGGAGGAATTCAAATTTCCCTCTAATTTTCTTCTTCTTCTTCCACTTTTCTATATATTGTAAAATTATGCTCAATTTTAATGTTGGATACTTTAGGAATATGAAGGCATCATTTTAATGATGCACAAGTGTTCTAAGAGTTGCATGCCTTGGATCACGATTATGTATATGTTGTACATCTTCTACCTTCATTGTAACGATCTGTGCATAATATTTAAACAATAAAATCATCTGTTTTGTGGCTCATATCTGCCTTAGCTAGTGTTTCATTAGGCTTCTTTTCTTTTTCATTCATTCGTGGGTATGTTTTGAGTGTTTTTTCTGAATCCATTTCTACTGTGCATCGTGAAAGTGGGAATTTAAACATTGTTTTGGACTGCGGGCATCATTTCTACCCTCTTCATCATCGTGTCTCCTACTTTCTCTCTTTCATAAGTATCTTTCCCCTTATTTCCGCTGCTATCACCTTCCATAGTTTAGGATTTCTGTTTTATGCATCTCTTCCTCACCTTGGTCCCTTGGAAAGTTAGAGTAGAGCTAGATAGTTACATTTCAATTCCTAAGATTAGTTTAGCATTAGAAGCAAGTAAAGGAAGCCGACCTTCTCCGGAGGTCTGTCTCTGTTCAAGTCCCACAACATGGAGATAGTCCCATGTTGCCTCAAAGCCCTAGATTCTTGTGATTTAGGATGGGTGCAATTTTGGGCTCCAAAATAACCCTTTCCAACCCATGCCCCATCCACTAGTCAACCCCAATCCAACATCGTCCTCTCTCATCACACCATCAACACTATCAAAGATCAATCACCCACACCTTCAACATCTAATGCTCCTATCATAGAAGCACCATCCAAACCATCCATATCTTCAACATCTATTGTTTTGTCATAGAAACACCATCCAAATTATCCACACCGCCAACACCTAGTGTTTTTTCCATAGAAACACCTATTGAATCACACAACTTCCCTAGCATTGTCTCTAGCAGACCATAAATCCATCCACATCCATCACATCTACTTCAAACTCACCTGTGACTTCTCCTATTGCCTTAAGAAAAGAACCCATCATACAAATTATGAAGATCCTGTCACCTGACACTACATCCATAATTTTAAGAAACCCATTTCACAATATCCCATCCATCCATCTAAAAATGTAATAATCAGATCACAAAATAATCTAATAACCTCATCACAAAACCCAAATTCCTTGCCCTTTATTCTTGGGCCGCACATCTTGTCCAAATTTATAGTCACTATTATAGAATCCAAGATTGTTTCCCAACTAATACCTAAATGTGTCACACAAAAAACGATCCCTTTAGTCCCAACTTCCAAATCATCAAACGAAACATCAATCCCATTAACCTCATCCTTGACAGGGTGCTATACTAAAATCCTCGAAAGGCACATCCAATGATCCATCATAACACTACCTCCTCTCAAGCCATCTGGCTCTTGGGAGAGGAAACCCTCCTGGTACAACATTGAAGTGTTTTTTGATTATCATCGAACATCGAGACATTCCACCAAGGACTGCAAATCCCTCCATAGTGACATTTAAAGCCTTTCTAATAAAGAGATTGTTCATGTGAATCTAGAATAACCAAATCACGTCAAAATAACCCATCAGACCTTTAAAACCACACCCCAAACCATCACCTGACACTATATCTATATTTAACAAATGCAAGGCCTCTTCTAGAAAAACCTCGCTTCATCAAATTGACATAGTGCGTATAACAACCAGAGATCATGCACATGACCCTAAGACTTTAGATCAAAACAAATCCAAGGTCTCTATCTCTCTCATACTTGAATAACCTAATCCACCACCCTCTACTAAGGCAAAGCTATCCATCCTTGCCACCCCACACACTCAATCCACCACCTTTGTACAAAATATCATCATTAAACAACTCCACCAAGATCATGTAAAGATGTCCCTTTACAAGCTTATTAAAACCTCACCACAACTTCAAAAAGTGATGATTGAGGCCCTTCAATCCATCTCTGTGCCATCTGATGATCCTCAACCATTTTCTAATTTGGTTGGAAATCTCAAAATGTCTGCTATAATTGCTTTTAACGATTATGAGATCCCATCCTTATAACCCAAAGACCATAATCTTCCGCTATTCATCAACACCCAAATTGATGATACTATTGTTAAGAGAGTTATAATTGACAATGAAGCGCATCAATATCCTATCATTGCATGATTTATACCGAATTCAATTACCTAATAACATCATCACTCAGTCATGTGCTATTGCAATCCTTTAACGAAACTGTCACTCCTACGTTAGGCACGATTATTATGCCCATTAAAGTAGGTGTCAAATGTATGCACAAAATCTTCTACCTTGTGGAAGGGGAGTTTCTATACAATATGTTGTTAGGACGTCCTTGGATATGCGATATACATTGTATCCCTTCCACTCTACATCATTGTCTTAAATGCGAACATGAGGGCAAGACCTTCACTTTTCTAGTTGTAGACAAAAAATAATGTACTTTGAGTCATTATTTAGTACCAGTCTCATACTAATATTCATTTGGTTATTGAGTGAAGAAAGTAATAACTAACCCATGTATTTGTCCATTTTTATATTTCTTGCTATTGTATTTTAGATCTTACACCTACACTTGCCCAATCTGTATTGTCATACTGTCTTTTTCTTATTTATGACTGGGATGCCCTAGGTGCCCTAGTCCCCTCTTAGGTGCCTTGATCCTCTTTGCACTTTAATCTCATCTTTTGGGAAATTTCTATCCATTTAAGATGTCTATATTTTTGGTGGTCGGCCTTTTTGGGGTTAATTACGAAATTAGAACAAGAGAACCATATAAATATAAAGTTATGTGACCATAATGAGGGACCAAGCACTAAGCATCTACTATCACCATCTAAAGTTGCATCCATTAAAGGAACCTAAAGTGACATTTGCATCCATCTAGATCCATCACAAGGCACACACGGTTGATTCATTTTCATCACACTTCATAGGAAGGGAGTCTATTGTTTCCATGCACACATTTATTACATTCTACATCTAGTTATTTGCTCGCTGCTTCATGAAATGCGACTGACACAAGAGCAACCTAGGGCATGATTTTTCACACACACACACACACCTAGAACTACGTTGGGTTTGAGATGTAGTACAACACTTAGTTAGTAAGTCCACCATTGTGGCCATTGAGGATAGTCTGACCCCTTCATATGAACATTTATTTTTTAGGGTTTTGAAGCTTTGTCTAGGGTTTTACAGGTGATTCTTTATTGCAGGTTTTACAATGACATCCAATGTAGTTTAGGGACATTATTATAACAGGAAGTGAATACAGGAAAACATCCAATGACACTCTAAAGGAGGATTTTTGCCCATTTCCGTAGACTATGGCACCCAGATCTCAGACCAGGGCACCCCTATCCCTTTCTAGGCACCCAAGTCTAGTCAAAGAGCTCAGATATGTACTTTCTCAGGCTTCTGTGTGGTCATTTATTCCTAATGTTCACCTTGTTTACACTATGACACAATTCCACACCTTTGTCGAAGCAGCTAAGGCTTTTCTTAACCCTTCTTGCACATTATGGTTTCATGTTTTCTAACTTAGTTTGCTTGGGTCATTTCCTTTATTTATTTAGTTGTTATTTACTACTTTACATAACATCATATTAGGCTAGGATATTACATTTTAGTTTAATCATTTTGGTGAACCGGACTTCGATCTGCACATTTCTACGGTCCTCATTCTTTACTTATCATCCTAAGGTATAGTCATCATGAGTATATCAATCAATGATTATTTGCTTGCACATGCTGATTTAAGGTATAGAGTCCAACATCTTCTTGCTACTACTCATATTCGTACTGATATGCATCCTGAATCAGTCTATCAAACTTTTGTAGATGTATTTTCTCAACTCGTAACATTCAAATCTAATCTTCTAGTTGATCTCAACACTTTTTACAATGATCCACCCTTGCATATAATGATTCACATCTATAATGTAGATGTCAAGTGTACTCTCAATGATAATGGATCTAAACTTAACCTTTGTCCTATGTCATTCCTTGAAAAGCTTGGTCTTTCTGCTTCCGATGTTAGTCCATCATCTCTCTCACTTCGTGCATATGACGGTTCAGTTTGCCCATACATAGGTCACATTATTCTTCCTATCAATGTAGGGCTAAAAACTCTCAACACAGTCTTCTTTGTCATTGAATTTTTGGTCTCATATAACTATTTGCTTAGTAGGCCATGGCTCCATGCCATGCAAGTAGTTGCTTCTACCATACATCATCATGTCAAATTCATACATGAAGGTGTTGGATATATTGTACTTCACAATCGTGATGCATATGAGTAATGTGAATGAGATACTAATACTGCTCTTCCTATTCCATGTACTCATACTAAAGATGATCCTCAACCAATAGATGAACTACCTCATTTTCCACTGCTTGAAGGTGCCATTTGTGTGATAGATATGGCTTCTTCCACCTCACCGCCTCCCCCTACTACTACTACTACTATGATTATTTATCGGGGGCCTTCCCAACATATGGACATTAATCTATCCCCTGTAACTTCACATGTGCTACCTCCATTAGCATGCCCACCATTTAATTGCACACTTTTCATGAATGATTCATATGGGAGTACATTCAATTTGAACCTGCTTGCGACAACACAATATGTACACATGAGGGCTTGAATTGACTAGGATTTTCATTTGAGTACCTTTACCCTCCACCACACGCTCATATTTATTATGGGTTTATTTGCATCACTGCCACTTATGGCCTACGTGTATTTCATCTCACAGTCTTCTTGCATGCAATCCTAGATCTGAGCCACTTAAATTAGGACAATCATGGCTTGATTACATTGGGGGCACTCTAGATCCTGATCATACAGATATATCATTTCCCATGTCTTTCAGTTGTGTATTCATTTACAATAGTTCATTTCTTGGTTATGCACATAATCTCACTCGTTGGTATGCACACGGTTGTCCACTTCCCCCAGTCACTGATGAAGAGTATGCTATGGGTATGTATAACTTGCATCTTGATGGCTCATTACGTGATCAACATGACACCATTGCTTATCAGGTCTCTAATGCTTATCCATTTGAATTTGACCCTGAAACTGACGATCTATTAGATGACATTACATGATGGATTTTTCATCTTCCACACTTGACGGGCATAACATTCACACCCCTCGACATAACATCAATTCACTTCACAACATAGCATACTTTTAGCATACACATTATGCATCCTCCTCACATTGCACATTCATCACACTCATATTAGTGTTGACCATTACTCGATGACACACTCTTGTACTTTGGTTCACACTTGACTGTTGAGGGAATTCTATACACATGAAACCCACACACTGTACTATAGACATTGTGCATCTTCATACATTATACAATTTGCATGCTACATCTTGTCCTACATACATCATACACATTCTACTCAGGTCTCATATAGTACACCATCGCCACCACATATTGCACATTTTTGCACATCATACATGTCATCTTACATTTTACATTCTACACCTTACCTATTACATATTGCATCTTACATCTCCTATGCATCTACACATATTAGGTCATCTACGCATCTCACATTACATACCATGCACCCTATTACATACATTACACATTTTGCATATTCTATTCTATGCGCCACACTCACTACCCGATGACGCACTCTAGTCTCATGGTCCATACTGGAATGTTGAGGGTATACAATACAAATATACCACATCACACTCACATGTTCATTATGCAATATTTCTCTCATGTGGCATTCCTAGGATTAGTGATATACACTTTAGGCTATAGGGTCACTTCTTCTAGCACCATCTTGTGATTGGTTACATCATCACATTTTCTTACATTGTTTAGTGGTATACATTGTAGGCTAAATTACCACCTCATTTCTATTTATCTTATCATGATATACACTTAGGCTATAGAGTCACGCACACATCATCGCTATGTCGTATCTCATCACCACAAAATCATCACAATGTGTTACGCACAACACATAGTTTGACCATTTCCTGATGACGCACTTTTGTTTATGGTTCATTCTTGACTACTGAGGAGGCAAACCAAATGAACCTCACTGCATAAAATTCCATTCACTCAAGGAGCACTTGGATTCTATCATCCATTTTGTATTCCATTCCATCCATCCATCCGCAACATACTACATTTTATGGTTATATTTACTCTTGCTTGCACTTGTCTTTACATGTTCACTTTACTACACATGTTAGATAAATCTCTTATATGTCACTATCTTTACCATACACACATGTGTGTTCATGCCCTTGTTTAGTGTGATCATATGTTCATGTCTCTTACATGCAGTATGAATGCTTAACTACTACCAGTCCCATAATGGATAATGGGGGCTTCTGTTTTTATATACTACATGTGCTATTGTTCAATTTTGTACTTAGCACTTTACATTAATTTGTTATACACGCTTTTGACATATGGGTTATCTTTCTAACATGCTAACAGGTGCTTCATGTGCAACATTTATTTTGCAGGATTACTAGCTTCCATGGCTATCTATTTGTTTGTTTTCTATTACTTGTCTCTTGTTTTGTATTATATGTGGGCCTTGCCCTTTGTTTGGTGTGCACACTTGTTTGTTTGTATGTGGCCACTACAGCCTTAAGCATCTTACGGCATTATGAGTCGTTTCCCATGTTTGCAACCCACCTTTAGTGGTCTATGATCATATTCTTGGGTGTTTACATTTATCATCTTGCTTACTAGCTTCTACATTATGTGCGTAGCTTACTCTTATTTTCTATATGCATGCTTGTTCATACTAACACTTGTTTCTAGCCACCTGTTTGTGTACTCCTTGGTTTCTACAAAGCACATTCCCTTCCCCATGTAGGGCATACCTATCCGCGATGTCGCATGCACCCTCAAAGAGGGGGGCATCATTTGGGGTTTACACTATAGAGCGCTCTACACCGGTATAGTTCAATTTAGTTTTTTTCTATGACACAGTGGGTTATATAGTGAGTTGGTTCAGACCAGTCTATAGAACTCTGATACACAATGAATTTTACATGATAGAGTGTCCTTAGCATTTTAGGGAGTAATTATAGGTTGGAGGAATATCAGAATTTCCTCCTACACTTCTTCAGCCAGTGGCGTCAGATCACCCAAAAAACCAGACAGTACAAAGATCTCTTCACCAATCTCAAGGAAGTAGTTACAGGTTAGAGAATAACACAAATTTCTCCCTACACTTCTTCAGCCATAGTGGCGTGAGATCGTCCAAAAAACTCACACTTCATTGGTAGTTATAGGATATCCTTTCTACACCCTTTTTCTCATCATAGATTAGGTACACATGTTCCTTTTTCAGTTTTGTACTTTCATTTACAATCATTTTACTATATACATGTGTATTTGACTACTTGATTTTCTTCTCTTTTATAGTTCCGTCCATATGGGAAACAAGCACTCAACAACAACAACAACACACACATGGAGAGTATATCACACACACAATAATAACCATGCAAGTACACTACACACATCGACATTTACACACGTGCTTCCACCCTAGGTTCACTTTCATCACTGTTTACACTTTGACATATTTAGTCAACATGATCCATATTTTTGTCACTCCACGCTTTGTCTAGTTCTTTGGTGCATTTGATACATCACTCTACATGGATTATCATATAGGTTTCTCTATCTACTTCATGTTATCAAGCTTTCCACTCACCAAAATAAAGTGGGGGAAAATGTAGACACAAAATCACACACTTTGAGTCATTATTTAGTCTTGGTCTCATACTACTATTCATTTGGTTGTTGAGTGAAGAGAGTAAGAATTAACCCATGTCTTTGGTCATTTTTATATTGCTTGTTGTTGTATTTTCGATCTTACATGTGCACTTTCCTAGTTAGTATTGTCATACTATATTTCTCCTATCTATGACTAGGGCATCCTAGTCCCCTCTGGGGCACCCTAATCCTCTTTGACTTTACTCTCACCTTTTGGGAACTTTCTAGCCGTTTGAGCTTTCTATCTTTTTGGTGGTCATAATTTTCAGGGTTAATTATGAAATTAGAACAAGAGAACCATATAAATATAAAGTTATGTGACTATAATGAGGGATGAATCAC
Organism: Taxus chinensis; assembly: GCA_019776745.2. Lineage (NCBI taxonomy): Eukaryota > Viridiplantae > Streptophyta > Pinopsida > Cupressales > Taxaceae > Taxus > Taxus chinensis. The sequence continues at coordinate 98,692,660 of CM034155.1, forward strand.
TAACCATATACTATCACCATCTAGAGTTACATCCATCAAAGACACCTAAAGCTACATTTGCATCCATCTAGCTCCATCACAAGGCATAAAGGATGGTTCATTTGCATCACACTTCATAGGAGGGGATTCTATTATTTCTATGCATACATTTCTTACATTCTACATTTAGTTACTTGCTCGCTACTTCAAAAAGTGTAATTGACACAAGAGCAACCTAGGGCACGATTTTGTACACACACACACACACCTAGAACTATATTGGGTCTGAGATGTAGTGCAACACTCTGTTAGTAAGTCCACCATTATGGCCACTAAGGACAACCTAACCCCTTCATATGCATCTTTCTTTTTTAGGGTTTTGATGCTTTGTCTGGGGTTTTACAGGTGATTCTTTAGTGCAGGTCTTACAATGACATACAGTGTAGTTTAGTGACATTAGTGTGACAGGAAGTAAAAACAAGAGAACATCCAACAACACTCCAAAGGAGGTTTTGTTGAGTGAGTGAATTATTTCCTAAGTATCAGAGGCACATGAAAATAAGGGCACGCAGGAAGGGGACGCATATGGGTGTGACAAGGAAGTTCAGTGAAATAGAAGGGTGCGTCCTGGGTAAGAAAAGCTTTTGAGACTTAGTCCGTTTTGCATGTTACGCGGGTTAAAAATAGGATGGAGTGTGGAGCACGGACTTTGGATCAAGACAAGAATACTTAAAGGTTAAGCGAAGGCTATTTTGGGAACATAGTGGAAGATCAAGAGTCATGCAGAAGTTTGACGCTAATAATAGGATTATATCTAGATTTAATTATAGATAATCTATTATTAGGAGAAGCTTGCATGCCTCTTTAGTTATCTTTGTAGCGACGAATGGCTATTTTGAGCATACAACCTATTTTGAGAGTGCATGGGTGGTGAAGGGAAAATCCATACATATACATACATAAAGTCCCCATACCCCCTATATATGTATGTATATATTGATGTGTATATATATACATATATTGTACATATATGATTATATGTATATAGATGTATATATATACATATATATATATATATATATATGTAGATATATATATTTCATATATATGTAGATACCTATGTATATGTAACAGATTTTATGTTGCTAGAGTCATGGTATAATTTATGTAACATAGTTATGTTGTCTGTTTTTCAGTGCATGACTTATGACAGTATTATGTATGTATTTAGCTTATGTGGTTTGTGATGAATTAATATAATGGATCATTATAGATGGATATTGATTGTTGATGTCTCTATTCATGGTTATTGTATGGTGAATCTGGTATTAATCCTTATGTGATCTATATGTTTTACTTATTATGTGTGTTTCTAAATTGAGCTCATGGATTTGATTGTTAGAATGGAATATGCACTTGGGTATGGTAATTATTAACATGCATGCTAGCACCCTGGTAAGATAGTAACAAAGAGGGACCTGGTACCTTTGTGAGCTTTGGGTGAGCACTCATATCTATCTCAGTGATGTGCCATTGCATCTAGGGTTGTTGAGTGAGAAAATAAGACTACATTTTGGTTTCATTTTTGGGACCTATTTTCGAACTGTTTACCATGATGTTACATGATGATGGCATATTGGTTTACTCTTGCGGCTATTGAAGATTAGGTGATTGACGAACAAGATCAATTTTTACAAAGATATAATATTTGACCTGATTTCAAAGCACATGCATGGGTTAGAGAACATATTTATCATGACCTTTACAAGACCTTCTTTTGTTACTTTCCTATAGATTTTTATGAGTGATTTTCTACATATGTATCAAAGAAAAGATGGAGTTACAAACCAAGGACTTAGATGCAAGAAGAGTATTAGGATTTTTTTAATGCAAATGAACCTTGGGCATGTGTTATAGATCATTGGTGGGTTGGTGTTGTGCGGAGTTATACTTTAGAGTACATTGTGTCTACATATTCTTGTCTAGAAGTTATTGAGTTTGAACTTTTGGGCGAGCCTAGAGGATCTTACATCCACACTATTCCTTTGGGTATTAAGATCTTTATGTTGGTGTTGAGTTTAGAGAACCTCCATGTGGCTAGCTAAACATCTGACAATGCGCAGGGGTAGGAGTATATGTGATGAAAGATGGTGGACCTTTCAAAAAAAAGGAAGAGAGAATAAATGCAGCTTAATATTGAGGAGTCTGTGGAGTTGCAGAGGATGATGTCTTGTGAAGGATTTGAAGCTCATGGAGAAGACGTGGAGCTGGAGCATCAGGATCTCCCCTACTCAAGAAAACATAGTAGATAATCCTCTCTAGCTTCTAATGAGAGTGCATCTAATGAGGAAATACTAAGGACCATGGGTGTGCATCTGATCCCACCTGGTGACCTAGCCCTCACACTTGGTGTTTGAGTTCCATAAGTAACAATTGATAAATAGGTGAGTGTAGGTAATCTAGTAGTTCAGGTAGATATCATTTCCCTTTGAATAAATAAGTGCATCATACAACATCTATGACATCATAGGCCACAACATCATTTTTGTTTGAAGGACCGATTGGAGTAATATTTTTTGGCGTGTCATCAAGACATAGTGTGGGTGCGCAAAATCTTGGGAACACATCTAAAAGTACTATAACTTTGTAAAATATGGGAGTTCAGTTTAGTACTATTGTTGGGATGCAAGGAAGTAAATCTACTAGTATGGTACCTACTTCAAGGGGTGGTTTAGGAGGTTTAACAGGCTCAAGATCAAGTGGATCAAGTGGTTCTAGTGGTGGAGGAAATATTGGTGGGGTTCTGGTTTTGGTTCTTGATCTGGTGGACAAGGTCCGCACCCTTGTCAACCTTAGAAATGTTATCATGAGATGTCCCTCCACTTTCTGGAATGAGAGGTATTGGTTGCAGATCATGTGCACAAGTGCGAGTTTCTGTGACTTACTAAAGGAATCACCGCTCCAGATAGAAAGGAAATTTAGTTTTCTACTACTCTTCAAGGGTGCACACATAGCTGGTAAAGAAAGTATGACCCGCATCATATTATGGTGGATTATGATGTGCTACAATCTAAATTTCTAAATGAGTTCCATATCCCTGAGTTCGGATAGAAGAGTATCAGTGCCCTTAAGGATATTAAGTTGGGATTATCATAAAGTGTTCTAGAGTATGACATGCATTTTAAAAAATTGTTGTCAAAGTTGTCTAATGACATACATCCTAGTGAACATGTACATTTGTTTTTTGGTGGGTTTTTGACTCCATTTAGAAGGGCGTTATCTCAGAAGACCTTTTTGGATCTGCGTGACATTTTGGAGGCATTCTTATGTGCTAAGGAAGTTGGTATTGTAGACAATGGAGTAATCCTTTTACTTGAATAACATATTACAACAATGGAGAAACAATTGGATAATCTCTCTGCTAATTCAGATCATGAGACACGCAGTGGGATATGGTGTACAGATTGTGAGGTTGAAGGACATACTAAGGATATATTTCCTTTCAAGTTGGTGCACCCCATTCTGCTGGATTGTGAGATTTGTCATTTGGATCACGATGCAAGTATATTTCCTCTTTTATAGTGCGTGATCCAGTAGAATGTGTATATGTATTGTAAGATTCGTAATACTCATACTCATGACACTATTAATTGTAGATTGATAGATCATATACATGAAACCATTAAAACTTGTGTGCACCAAACTAGTGTAGTAGGTGGATCTAAGGAACAAGGAGGAAAATCATAACTGAAGGGTGTAGTAACGGGAATAAATGAAATAGGGGCTTCCATGGTGGATATAGAGGATGAGGTCGTTGTAGTGGAATAGTAGGATTTCCTAGAGGAACTTGTACACGTGGATATCCTAATCATCATCAACGTGAATTCCCTCAGAATTGGGTTTTCCCATGGTGTGTTAAACAACATAAATTTGAATAATTCCCTGACTTATATGAGCATATGAGCAAGAAACACAAGCAAGACAAGGGAGTAGCTATGATTAAGATATAGCATATGGGTGGAGATAAATGGATGACAAAGGTTATGATTAATTCTAAATTACAACTAGTGCTAGTTACCACAAGCATTGAGGTTTCATGTGTCAGTGAACCTCCGAAGTATAAGCTGACTATAACAAAGCAAGAAGTAATTAATGCAAAGTACCCTAATGTTGAACATCAAAAATAATTTTACTTAGATACTATCAATGTTATCAGAAATCTACAAGGAGAGATTCAAAGCTTGAAGTAACATGCATGCATGATGGAATGAGACAAAGAAGGTTGAACTCATATAGAAGGACGCACATGACTTAAAAGGTTTACGTCGAATGTTAAACCAGGATAACATAATCCCCTTGTTCGGATAGTGGATGAGAGAAAAAGTACTACGCACAGGTAATGAACATGAGAGGTAGATACTTCATGCAAATCTACCTCCCCATAATCATGAGTATGATAAAGATATTACATTGAACACAGTTATTGATGGATTTATTTTGAGAAACATTTTTGAAGATACAGGAGTAAAATTCAATGTACTCATGTTGGATGCTTGGAATTAGATGGGAATACCACAATTACAGCCTTCTTAGAATGTGTTGTATATGGCAAACAAAACTAGGGCTAATCTTATTGGGGTGTTAAAAGATGTGACTAGTATGATTCAGGGAGACAAGTTTACTAGGGACTTTGAAGTATTGGAGTTCACAGAGGTAGATAGTTTCCCAACATTACTTGGGAGCCCCTGAGTGTTATGCGTTAATAATGCATATTTACATTTCAACAAAGGGTGCATTATCTTTGAGAACAAAGAAGAGTGTGTTATTATACTGTTGATAGATGCAAAGGCTGCCCTGTATGTTGAGCCTTTGAGTGAAGAAGACTTGAATAGGATATATGCACGTACAATCAGATACCCTAAGGTGGTTGAGCCATCTAAGGAAGGAGTGATACAGTGGGATGATGCTGATTCAGTTAGTGATATTACGAGTATTTCTTGTGACAACTAAGCGCATGGAATATATGAAGTACTTGGGTGAGAGATCAAGAATATTGTTACTCATGTGATCAGAGCCATGCATCATGGTTTGGTGCTTGAGTCATAACCATGTATTACACTAGTGCAAGGAAACCATTTTTGTGTGTCATCGAAATCCCAGTGGAAGAATGAGGGTGAAAAAAGAAATATGTTGGTTTATACCATGTGCAGGGTAGCAACGAGTTAGTGGAATACACATAAAGACAACCTATTGGAATGGTGGGAGGTGAAAATCACCTTTCTACTAGGTTTATAAGGAATAATGTACCTTCACATATATTTGAATTCCAGGAGAAGACCCTACTTCACACCACATGCAATAATGTCAGAGACTTTGGATGAAGGGGAAAGAGGCCTTACCACCATCACTTTGGGTACATAAGTTCTATGCCACCCTGAGTGGCTACACATGTGTATGGTATGTTCATGCAGAACTGACACATGGTAGACAGTTAATTGGCAAGAGATGACCTTATTTATGATCCATACTTTTGATTAATTTTTTATTAAGCCTCAGAATAATAAATCACTACAGATTATGAAGTGCCTTACTTTGGGAGATAACATAAAGGCTGAGGAAATTCTATTATACATGTTTGGAGAGATAGATTTAGAGGTCTTCCTTGACCTTGAAAATACTGAAGAAGAAGAATAAATGGTTCACACCTAGGAAGAAAAGGAAAGGGGTAGTCATGTATGCTTGATAAATGATGATGATGAGGATAATAATTTGGATATTAACCACATTAAAGGTACGCGTGAGGTGATGGACATAACAGATGAAAATTCAAGCGCATATCATGAGCCTATGAAAATAAAGAAGGTTAATATTAGAAGAGATGCAAAATCTAAAGAGGCCATTATTGGTGATTATTTATCTAAGAAAGAGGTGGCTAATATTATTGAGCCCTTACGCAACTTTCAAGAATTATTTTTTTACGGCTATCACGAGTTAAAAGGAGTACACCCTTCTTTAGGTGAGATGTGAATCAAACTTAAAAAGTGTGTGTGCCCGATTAGGAAGAGACCATACAGGATGAATCATAATCTGTGTGCTAAGGTAAAGGAATAAATAGATAAGATGTTGAAATTTGGAATCATTGAGCCCATTGAAGAATCTGAGTAGGTGAGTCCCATGGTCATCAATATTAAAAAGGATGGGAGGATAACGATCTTTGTGGTCTACAGAGAATTAAATTCTTCATGTGTTATTGATCCTTTTCCTACCCCATTTATAAAGGATATAATTGGAGGAGTTGTCAGGCGCGAGATTTATACTTTTATAGATGGATTTTCAGGTTATCATCAAGTACTCATAGCGAAGTAAGATCAGGAAAAAAAAAATTCACCACTAAATGGGGAAGTTTTCCATACACAATTATTCCCTTTGGAATAAAGAACACACTAACAATGTTCTTGTGTAGTGTTGTGGAGGATTTTTAGGACTTCATTCATAAGTTTTTATAGATATATCTCAATGATTGGATAGTGTATGGTTTGGTTAAGGATCATTGTGATAATTTGAGGCTTATGTTTGAGAGGTGCAGGCAATTGAGCATCTCTCTAAATATTAAGAAATGTATCTTTGCAACACCTTTTGGCACTTTAGTTGGGCATATTATTTGGAAGGAAGGATTGTTGGTAGATCCAGGAAAGGTCACTGTGATATTGGGATTGGAAGAACCTAAAAATTAAAGTGAAGTGCATGGATTCCTTGGACATACAAGGTATTATATGAAATTCATTAACGGTTATGCAAAGATTGTTGTGCCCCTAAAATAACTGGTGAAAGCTAAAGGAAAATTCTACTGGGGTGAGGTGCAACAACAAAAATTTGAAACTTTAAAGGAAAGGTTAACCAATGCACCTATTTTTTTTTCCTTCATGGGAAAAACCCTTCCATGTTCATGTGGATGCTTCTGAGATGGTGATTAGAGCCATGTTAGCAAAACTAGGTGAAGGAACTTTAGACCCCCCTATTTTTTTGCAAGAAAAAATTTGACACCGATTAAACAAAATTATACAACTATTGAGCATGATGCTTTGTTCATGATTTATGTGCTGCACAAGTTCAAACAATATTTATTGGCTACACCATTTATCTTCTTCACATACCATATGAAACTTAAGTATTTGGTCAAAAATACTATTTTGCAAGGGCATATTTGCAGGTGGATACTACTATTTCAAGAGTTTCAATTTACAGTGATTGTGAAACTAGGAAAAAGTAACTCAGGGTCTGATCATTTATCAAGAATCAATTCCGGTGAGGATGCCTAAAGCATCGAGGAAACAATTCTGAATGTAAAACTCTTTCTATTGAATCACGTGCCCACCGAGTTGGAAGATATTTCCGTATTTTCACGCACTGGATAGGTGCCTGAGGGAATGAATTCTTTGGAGAAGAAACAACTTACAATACATGTGATACCTTACTAGTTGATAGGTGGAGATTTATATAAGCTAGGTCGTGATGAAGGTTTGTGTCGGTGCATTCTGGAGCATGAGTATGAGGGTATTATGGAAGAAGCTCATGATGGAATTACGGGAGGTCATTATGCAAGAGATTACACTACACGCAAGATTATGATGGCTAGATTATGGTGGGAAACTTTATATAAGGATGTCAAAGAATATGTTAAGGCGTGTGATCATTGTCAGTGCCTTGTGAAGCCTAGATCCAGAGATGAAAGGCCTTTGAGGCCTATTGTAAGTGTCTAACCTTTTGAGAAATGGGAAATTGAATTTTTTGGTCTTATTTTCTTACCCACGCGTAGGACTAACTTGTAGAGATTATTGTTATCCATTTTTTCCCCCTCGGGAAAAAATGGACAATGGTGAAGCTTTTCCTAGGACAAGAGGTAATGACCGTACATTAAAGAATAATGGATCATTGAACTAGATATACTCGATAAGCTAACTTAATGTGAAAGAAGTTGAGCTCCCTTTTATCTTGTGCAAGTTCAAATTTGATTCATCTTGGCTCAAGAGGGACCAATTAAACAAATAAATTCACTGATTTGGAGGAAATGTAATAAACGAGTCAATTTATCTCAAGTGAGTTACCTCAGCAAGAGACCCCATCATGGTTTGGAAGGTTAGAAAGATTCTTGAGTATGAACTTGATATACTAAGTTGAAGGCATGGGTTCGGCTGCATTTGAAGAACATGAAACAATTCAGGAGAATAGGCCAAGGAGATCAGTAACGTGAATGGAGTCTTTGGAAACAACGTAGAACTCGAAGCAATAGATCACCAGGAGCACAAAGTAAGCCACATGTCTGGTTATGACAGTGAATTATTATAGGAGGTCATAATTATAGGAAATATTGAAGCCCACAAAGAGACAAAACAAAAAGGAAAGCTCGGGTTGAGCCAAGTTGAAACTTACATGATGGGAGGCACTAGGTGGAGCTATGCTAGAGGATCGCTACAATTGAACTCAGTTGGAGATAAAGCTCATCAGGAGTAAGAGTTAAAAGGTCTATAAATAACTTAAGATGAGATTAGTTCAAGAAATCTCACGGTGAAGCATCAAAAGGTTCTAAGTGAATGCTATTGGAATTGAATTGAATCAAGCTTTGCACGATGGATATGAGATATACATAAAGTAAGTTATCGAGCCTAAGCTGAAGTATCTTAGAGGATATTGGTGACATTAGATGTGGAAAATTTTATGTGCTCAATGCATTCAAATTAGAATGAAAAGTGAGTTGTACAGGCTGAGTGCTTAGATGGTGTGAGTTAAGATCATTTCGAAAGGAAATGAGAGGTATTCTAGTTGCAATTCAACTTATTGTCTTGGTGGCCTTTGTAGAAAAGAAGGAACTTTTAAAGAATGAGGCATGAAATATTCATGATGGAATGGAGGAATATAAGATGAAGTGATGAATTCCACTGTAGGGGTAGCAACTGGAAGGTTAGGATCATGTGCTTCAACTTGAAACTGCATGGATGGAGACATGGAAAGAGGGTTGTAAAGTGGTAATGTAGGGACCTCCAATTGACAAGATTGACTAACAATACATTCATGAACGTCCCTCTTCTTGATCCATTCTCCAACTTGAGGCATTTTCTTGATTATGAATTGAATCTTTTGTTTAGGATTAAGCTCACATGGTATAGGGCCAGTCCAAGGGTAAGGAATTATGAAGCCAATCTGGGCTACCTTTGTCATGTCATTGATCCTTATTTGCATCATATTCTACTCCAATCTCTCGAACCTTCTTCTGCAAGTGGTCTTCTTTAGGTGTATGATAGATTCTGGAATCTGCATGCCATTGTTCTTTAGTATACCCCCAGTCTAGTGGATGACCAAAATGACCTACATCTTGCTCATGTGGGCATGCATGCTCAAACTGATATTTTTCATGAAATTGGTCTAGAGGTGGATTGTAATACCCTGAAGATGGAAAGAACTTCCATTGCTGCAAGTGGGAATCCCACTGTGGAAATGAAGTCATGATGGCACCACCTCATGAATGGAAAGATGGTGAAGGAAACTGGATGGAAATGGGTGAAACTGAAAGTCTGCAACACAGAGAACAAGTCACTTTGACCAATGGAGTTTCTAGTTGTGCTTGGGTATGCCTTGTAAGGATGAAATTTCACTCAGACCACAAAAACTTAACGAAATGAAGTAATGCTGCAACGAGTGATATTGAAATGCCTCTTTTCCTTCTCTTTGAAGGAGACAAGGAAATTTTGATATGATGATGATTTCCTTGCTTTGAAGAAGCTCTTGTTTGAATTCTTTGCATGAGTAATGCACTAATATTTGGAATCTAGAGATATAGAGTCGCCAAGTACTTTGACTTGTGTAAGTGAGAAGATAAGTACAACCTCTTGGTCCCACCGAGTTTACCAAAAAATGTTGTCGCCAAATCACTGCACCCTTCGAATGGACAGAATGTGAACATGGTGTTCGGTGTGATTGGGAAACATGGGATCACCTCTTAAGATGTGGGTCTTGGGCTTGAGCTGAACCTCTAGAGAAGGCTGACTTCCTCTTCCTAAACTAAGTGTTGTACTACTCCTAGTGTAATAAAATGGTTATCTAGTCCTATGCTAACATTTTCATGGGTTTTAGGGAAAGAGATTTGAAAGAAATGAAACTATACTAGGGATGGTGATGCACCAAATAAAGGGTGTTTCCAGACTCAGGAAGGGTTAATTTGAAGAGGGTGTGTGCACCATAAGTCAACTTCACCTACTACAACTTAGAGAGGGTACAAAATACCACAGACTAGGAAGCACATGTTCCCTTTGTTAAACTCGATCAAACAAAAAGTTATCAGTCTTCCAGTGAAGAAGGATGAACTTGAGAAGGGTGAACAAGACACCACAACTCAACTGCATGCAACACTCCACCACTTGATAAGCACAGAACTCCAAGAACCTGCAATAGAAACGTGAACTTGCACAATGTACTTGCAAGCATGAGAAAAGGCACAAAAAAGTATAAAAGGATGAAAGGATTGAGATTAGTCACAAAACACACACTTTTATTGCTTCAATAATGTGCACAATGCATCATACATTCAGAAGAGGAAATGGTTGCCATTACAGTCTTGAAAAGGAGGCTTGAAATTTCCCTCAACATACAAGGACAACTTGTAGAAGAAAGAGGACTCTTGAAAAACACACACTTGCCTAAGACGTCTAACTATCCAACCTATCTAACCTGCTAGAACCCTTTGGAACGAGCTTCCAACTTACATTTATAGAAGAATATGTGAGAGAGGAGAGAAGGATTCATAAATTCCTTTCCTAAATTGAAGGTACATGATGTTATTTATTACAGTTGGTTGAACCACTTGAGAAGGTTCCATCATGTATCATTAATGCCTATTTGACATCATTATTCACAATTAATTAAAATAATATTTAAATAATAATAATAATAATTATTATTAAAATATTTAAATAAAAAAATTAAATTAATAATTTCAGGCGGGACCCCCTTAGGTCAGTTTGCATTGAAGAAGGGGTCCCTGTGACATGGGTCAAAAATAGACCAACTCGGTGGTTGGCTCACCAAGCCAACTCATCGAGTTGGTGTCGAGCTCCTGCCTACCCTTCAACCACATCGACCGATGACTCCATTTGCATTGAGCTCTTAGCATATTCCACTGAGTCCATTACCATCGCATCGACCAATCCTTAAACTCAATGCTGAGCCAATTCGAATCATCTCGGTAACCACCGAAATGAGAACGCTTATCAAGCTCATTGATCACACCAAATGTTCCAAATGGTCATCCACCGAGTAACTCGCTCTAAGTACCTAGCTCATGGATTCATGATCACTAAGTCTCACATTGCTGTATTCCCATCGCAAGAATGACTTCATAGCTCACAGGATTTTCATGATTATCTCCTTATGCAACCTCTGGGATTCTTCATCACATGCCCATTCAGAGACTACCAATCATTCTATTCAGCTCATCGTAAGTGTGACTAATTTCCCTGTCAACCATCTCGAGTTCCTCTGAACTTCACTCAACTCATTTTTCATTTGTAGATTGGTTAAAACTGAGCCATATTTGGGATGTTAACCTCAGTTCAGTGAGCAATACATACCTATTATCATGCATCGCTTGCAATACATTTAAGCTATTGCAATGTCATCTCATGACGTGAATACCATGAGCTTGTCATCATTCTATGAGAATTGACTCATTCCAAAGACTGAGTTCTAAAACCATGCCTATCTGAGCCTTATTGGGCTCTGAAATCATCTTACATATGTTGAACCAATTTTCATTCAGTTCTTCACACATGAGGGACATGCCTCAACTCGGCTCCCAAGTGATAACCAAGTTCCTTTCCTTGTGATGTCTCTCAATCCGTTAATCCTGACGACGTATGCCAAAGATTCGAGCTCTAACAAGCTACCTTCATTAGCACTCACACATGCTTCAGTGCTAATTGTGCCTAAGATCAATTGACTGCGAACCTTCTTTGAAGTTCTTGGGAATTTTTTGACAATGAGTTCCACTCTCTGACTTAGCACTGACATGAGTTCGAACTCACTCTATCATCAAGTTGGATCTTCCCCTACCGATCAAACTCCACTAACTTGCCCCGAACTTAGTCTTGATTCACCACAAAAACATGAACTCTTGATTCATTTTTACCTGATATCCCTTGTTTAAACGTAACTTGAGTAAGTCCAATGAGATTATCTCGGGGTCCATTACATGAACTGAGCTCCACTTTGGTGAGAAGATTCACTATCCCAAGTTCCTGTGTCCGTCATAGCTCGTTTGGCTCTAGTTCCTCACCTTGAGCGATCTCTGCCAAGTTACGTGTGATCTCCACCGTAAAACTCGATGAGCTCCCCTACAAACTCATCTTCATTCCCAATGAGATTTATGCCAAGAATGTTTTTGCGCTGAGCTCCTTACACTGTGACCAAGCTAGGTTGACCTCCTACGACACAAGCTCTCCATAGATGCCAACGAGCTCCTTCATGGCACAATTTTTTTGACTTGGTGAGCTCCTCTGTTGATTGATTGAGCATTGAGCTCAGCACTGAGTTTTGCGAGCTTGTTCCCATGACCTCACCATCCCGTTAACCCTAACTCAACCTTGTCCCTAAATGAATCATCCGTGTGTATGAAAGTATCTCCATTTCGACTTGATATGAGCACAATACCCAAAAAATGCTTGCTTGATGTCACCGCCCTTCATCACCACAAATACTGATTCGAGATCTCCCTATTGATTGTTATTGAGCTCTATTGAACCCTTCATACATTGGCTTGAATATCGAGTTATTTGATCATTGATTCCATGAGATGCCTTCGAGCTCAAAATTTAACTCGGGATATTGAGATCTTCCTATTGGTCACTACGTGGATCGAGCTACCGAGCTTCTATAATGTCGAGACCCTTTCATGCATCATGTCCTGTCGATGACCGAAATTTCTTCTTAGACATGAGCTTGTTTTTTCCAAGCTCCTCTGAGATGCCAAACTCACTACTGAGTGCAGAACCTCAAGCATCATGACCATGTTCCCCAACCATTTCCGTGTGACTCGGTCTCACCGTCATCTTACCCCATTGCTTAGAGGTTGACTTGCCATTTTTTCTGCAACCACTCAATCATTAAAACATGTTTTAACTCCCCTAATGACTCACCTAATAACTCAATAATGAACTTGGACCTCTTCTCAGTGTGGAACTATCATAACGGCTTACCATTATGAAATCTTCGTTAGTTGGAAATTATTTCATGGGAACCCGCAGATCATTTTACCATCACGACATGGATTGTTCATTGCCAAAGTCTACATCCTTGTCAATTTGGCATCAATTCCCCTATTAGAAATAACCCTTCTAAATTCCCTGGACAAGGAATGCACCTGGTTCCACCATCTTTCTCCTCCACTTGGCTACGACTCAAATTTCTCCCACAATTCCAACTTGGACTTTCCCATAATTTCTAATGAGCTCATCTGTCTTGGCTGAATGACCTTAACTCTTCCATTGGCTGTGAAATTTAAAGTCTCCCAGAGTGTGGAAGTTTCACCTCTCCACCGAGCCAAATTTGTATGCCTCCTCCACTGATTGAATTGAATCTTCCTCACCATGTGCCAAGTATCAAGCTCTCTTCCATGGTGTCAAACACAAGCTCAATGTTGAGCCATTTACCTTGCATCATGTCACTATCGAGCTCCTGAAAGTGGCTCAATCTAATCAAACCGAGTCACTCGACCTATTATCCACTGAGTTCGAGTCACCCAACACCTTGTGACCCAACTCCTGACTAACCTGATGCATCCTCTAAATGTTTCAAATGTTGAGCTCCCTCACCTTCTTGGCTGAATGAGCTACTCATGTTGTTTCCTTTCCAGTTCAAGCTCAACATACCCATGACAAGCTTGGTTTCATTCTTTTCCTTGGATTGATAAGCCACACAAGTTTTTTGAGTTACTTCATTGCTTGATCATTGAGCTCCCTCGTGTTGGGAAAATACCCACATGCTTCTCCATGTTTACTCCACTTCATTAGGCTTTCCCGAACTATCTGTAAAAAACATGGCTCAAGTCCCTCATTAACAATATGTAAAACACAATAATTGGCTTGAGATGAATAATACACCACCCCCTATGCACTTTGGTAGATTGATGGTACTGCCTCATGTGAGCTCGCTGAGCTGCTCAACAAGCTACTTTTAGCTTTTGAGCCCCAAACATCCATTTTCTCCAAATGTTTTAACCTTGCACCGACCCCTTTTAAATTTTGAACCCTTTTTGTGAACAAATGGACCATGGAAGTGTGATAAGACACTTGAAAATTTGCATGTCACTTTTAATCATGTGTTGCTCAAGTTGGGTAGGTGTGGGCCCTCCACAGGCAATTTCTTTGTTCCGAGAGAAATTCAAGATTTCAGGACTAGGGAATGATAAGAACAATCCAAGATGATCTCATAATCAATTTTCTTATTATTTTAATCATGTTATCGTGATAACCTTAGAATAGTCCCTGGGACTATTGAATTTTTGGTCTCTAATAGTTACCCCATTGTCCAATTTTTCCCATGTGACACAAAAATGGATAACATTTTTGGTGACCTCTCGAGGATGATTGCAATAGCCTTAAGTCATCCATTGGGAATGGAGTCTATATTGGAATTTTGAAAGAAATTTTATCCTCTGCGATACATCTCAAAATCCTCTTGAGAAAATTTGGTCTTGGACCTCCCTAGAATACTAAGCATGAATTATAATTAATATGATGAACACTTGGCATCTATGGAACATACTGCGTAAATTTGAATGAAGCAGCTGAGGAATTGGGGATATCATGAAACTCTTATTGAACTTGATTTTTCTCCTTGAAAAACTTCCAATGATGACTCCAGCCTGTGCAGAACAACATGCAAGAGTGACAATGGAAAAACACAACACACACAAAACTGAAAAACCATACATGCTCCCAAATGAAACATGTAGGGTGTGCAATGCACTTATTTTATTGAAAGCAAACCTATTCCTACTCTATGCTAACTGACGACACATGTAAGCTAAACAAACCCTACAACTGGTTGTGAAAAATAGCTTCCTTTCCTCATAATGGATTGCCATATAGATGATTTGACAATGGACATGGCTAAAAAATGAGAGTGAAAAACTGAAACAAGCCCAATTCTCCACTTGGTCCACCGAGGTATCAACTGGAAAGAGAAATAATTCCTCTTTTAGTTTCTCTACATTTGTCCTATAGAGGCATTGTAGCTGATCCTCAGAATTGTGAAACTCATCCTCACATTCTGAAATGAATGTGACTGGTTCTGGCTTCTCTTTTAGCTTCAATGAAGCCAGGTACCTGATGGGACATGGTCTAACCCGTTGAATATTCCTGCTTCTCTGAACTTCAACTTTAATAAGAAAGTCTTGCTGAAGACATCCTTAAAAAAGATGGTTATTCATGACCTGATTTCCCTCTTGTTTCCCATTTACAAATAACTGATCTTTCACCTGGATGGATGGTATTGTAGTGACATCTCCCTCATTTGACATGGAATTTGAAAATTCAAACCCCTCTATTTGTAGCTTTTGATGATTTCCAGGGGAAAAAAAATATTCAAGAATACTTTCCTCCATCACAGACTCGTTAACCAAAACAAGTCCCGTAACTGAAAACAGAAACCTCTCCATGACATAATATTCATTCAATGCTTCTAGATCAGTCCTAGCTTCTCCCATGTGTTCCTCCTTTACGTGTGATGAAGGATACAAAAGACTCAATTCCTCCAATTCTGATGTAAAAGGACAGTTATGAGTAATGAGATGTTCTTGAGCATGTCCCTCCATGACACTCAACACTTTGTGTTGGAAAAGAAGTGATGGAATATAAAATTTGTCAAGTTCCATAGGCTCTTGTCCATCAAAACATTCTTCCAAATCTAATAGATAATCTACTTCTTCATTCTTCTGAATGTGTCAAAATGTTCCTCCTACAATCTGATTATCCTCCAAACTAGAACCTCCTTTACCTTGATATTCTTCATTCTTTAACATGAAATTAGAAAGATAAAATTCCTCTAAAAAATAAGGTTTTTGAGAAGATAGAGAGGAAAAAGGATTTGGAATCCTATGCATGGTATCATCCGCGTTAATGATTGTTGAATCTACCTTGGTCTCATGAAACTCCTTGTGGCTGATTGTAACATCTAATGATGACCTTGGAAAGATGCTACCACCTTCCAAAAGTGTTGTAAGTTCTTGACATGCATGGCAATTAGGATCATTGCACTCATTAGAATCAACTTGTACACTTGAGAGTCTTTCTTCTTTAACTTGCACATGCTCTTCTACCACTAAATTTTCCACCTGTAGTATCCAAATTCCTTTGATGATATGGATCCAATATGGATACTACATTTTGAATAGGTAGACTGTTGGTCATCATTTAATTGTATTTTCTCTGGATTTTTTTCTGGTACAAAACTAGTTTGTTCCGCTTGTTCTTGAGCCTTAACTTCTGCAAGAGGTTTAGTCAGGAATGAAGTTTGCTTGATGTCAAGTTTTGTAACCCATTCCTTCAAATTATTTGCATGCTCTCCTTTTCTAGTCTCCTTGACCATATATTCCATCCTTTCACTCATTTCTTGAAGATGATCCTCCCAAAATGGATTTAGGACAACCAGACGAGGGACAAATTAGAACTCAACTGATTTACTCACCATTTGAGGAAGTGGAAGAGATTCAACTTCTTGTCTTGGTGGTATTTATAGAAAATAAGGAACTTTAGAAGAACGAGTCATGGAAGATTCATGATGGAATGGAGGAATAGAAGATGAAGTAGTGAATTCCACCACAGGGGTAGCAACTGGAAGGTTAGGATCATGTGCTTCAACTTGAAACTGCATGGATGGAGACATGGAAAGAGGGTTGTAAAGTGGTAATGCAGGGACCTCCCATTGATAGGATTGAATAAAATTACATTCATGAAAATCCCTCTTCTTGATCCATTCTCCAACTTGAGGCATTGTCTTGATTATGAATTGAAGCTTTTGTTGAGGATTAAGCTCACATGGTATAGGGATAGTCCACGGGTATAGAATTCTGAAGCCAATCTAGGCTACTTTTGTCATTTCATTGATCCTTATTTGCACCATGTTATACTCCAACTCTTGAACCTTCTTCTGCAAGTGGTCTTCTTCAGGTGTATGATACGTTTTGGAATCTAGATGCCATTGTTCTTTAGTATCTATCCCCCTAGTCTGGTGGGTGACCAAAATGACCTACATCTTTCTCATGTGGGTATGCATGCTCAAACTGATATTTGTCATGAAATTGGTCTAGAGGTGGATTGTAATACCCTGAAGATGGAAAGAACTGCCATTGCTACAAGTGGGAATACCAATGTGGAAATGAAGTCATGATGGCACCACCTCATGAATGGAAAGATTTCGAAGGAAATTGGATGGAAATGGGTGAAATTGAAAGTCTTTAACATAGAGAGTGGTTCAGTTTGACCAATGGAGTTTCTAGTTTAGCTTGGGTATGCCTCGTAAGGCTGAAATTTCACTAAGAGCACAACAACTCAATGAAATGAAGTAATGCTGAAACAGGTGATGTTGAGATACCTCCTTTCCTTCTCTTTGAAGGAGACAAGGAAAGTTTCATATGCTGATGATTTCCTTGCTTTGAAGAATCTCTTTTCTGAATTCTTCACATGAGTAATGCACTGATATTTGGAATCGAGAGATATAGAGTCACCAGGTACTTTGACTTGTGTAAGTGAGAAGACAAGGACCAAATCTTGGTCCCACTGGGTGTGCCAAAAAATGTTTTCACCAAATCACTGCACCCTCCAAATGGCCAGAATGTGAATAGGACATTCGGTGTGATTAGGACATATGGGATCACCTCTCAAGCTATGGTACTTGGGCTTGAGGTGAACCTCTGGAGAAGGCTGGTTTCCTCTTCCTAAACTAAGTGTTGTACTACTCCTAGTGTAATAAAATGGATATCTAGTCCTATGCTAACATTTTAATGGGTTTTAGGGAAATGGATTTTTAGAAATGAAACTATACTACTTCTAGCTTTTTTTGAGGATTAAGCTCACATGGTATAGGGCCAGTCCATGGGTATGAAATTTTGAAGCCAATCTGGGATGCCTTTGTCATGTCATTGATCCTTATCTGCACCATCTTATACTCCAACTCTCGAACCTTCTTCTGCAAGTGGTCTTCTTTAGGTGTATGTTAGATTTTGGAATTTGCATGCCATTGTTCTTTAGTATCCCCCCAATCTGGTGGGTGACCAAAATGACCTCCATCTTGCTCATGTGGGCATGCATGCTCAAACTGATATTTGTCATGAAATTGGTCTAGAGATGGATTGTAATACCATGAAGATGGAAAGAACTGCCATTGTTGCAAGTGGGAATCCCACTATGGAAATGAAGTCATGATGGCACTGCCTCATGAATGGAAAGATGTCAAAGGAAACTGGATGGAAATGGATGAAACTAAAAGTCTGCAACACAGAGAGAGGGTCACTTTGACCAATGGAGTTTCCAGTTGTGCTTGGGTATGCCTCGTAAGGTTGGAGTTTCACTAAGATCAAAACAACTTAATGAAATGAAGTAATGCTGTAACGAGTGATGTTGAGATGTCTATTTTCCTTCTCTTTGAAGGAGACAAGGAAAGTTTGATATTCTGATGATTTCCTTGCTTTGAAGAAGCTCTTTTCTGAATTCTTCGCATGAGTAACACATTGGTATTTGGAATCCAGAGATATAGAGTCATCAGGTACTTTGACTTATGTAAGTGAGAAGAGAAGTACCAACTCTTGGTCCCACCAGGCATGCCAAAAACTATTGTCGCCAAATCACTGCACCCTCTGAATGGTTAGAATGTGAACATGACATTTGGTGTGATTGGGACACATGGGATCACCTCTTAAGCTGTGGGACTTGGGCTCAAGGTGAACCTCCAGAGAAGGCCGACTTCCTCTTCCTAAACTAAGTGTTGTACTACTCCTAGTGTAATAAAATGGCTATCTAGTCATATGCTAACTTTTTCATGGGTTTTAGGGAAAGAGATTTGCAGAAATGAAACTATAGTTACATTTATAGAAGAATATGTGAGAGAGAAGAGGAAAAGTCATAATTATATTCCTAAATTGAAGGTGCATGATGGTTCATTTATTACCATTGGTTGATTTGAGAAGGTCCCATCACGTGTCATTAATTACCTGTTAACCTAGTCTTCACAATTAACTAAAAAATAATAATAAATATTATTATTAAAATATTTAAATAAAAATATTAAATTAATAATTTCAGGTGTGACCCCCTTAGGTCGGTTTGCACTCGAAGGCTGCACATTTCCAAAATGGACCAACTTGGTGGTTGGCACACCTACCAACTCACCGAGTTGGTCAACAAGTTGTTCTGCCTACATTCAACCACATCAAGCTCAATGACTCCATTTGAAAATATCTTACCATACACTGCTAAGTTCGTTACCATCACATTGACCATCCATTAACTCAATGCCAAGTTAATTCAAATCATCTTTGCACATGAACTGGAATGATCGAGCTCATTGATCCACTCACTTATTACAACTAACCACCGAGCTCCTTTCGTTGAGAAACTTGCTCATGGATTCAAGTCACTGAGTCCCTTTGCTATATTCCCACAAGCTTGATCAAACTACAGGCTTCATCATCATCATCTCTTTATGCAACCACCAGGCTTATTCGTCAGATGATTCATAGACTTACCAATCTTCTACGAGCTCGCCTAAATGTGCACTGAGTTTGTCAACCAATCTTGAGTTCCTCTGAACTCACGCAAGTTGGTCATTGTTGGGCTCACTGAAATGAGCCATACCTTAGTGTTCTCAGTTCATGAGAAATACAAAAAATATTATCTTGCATCACCTGTAATGCATTGGTGAGCTTATCGTATGATCTCATGATGAATCCATGGCATTCATACATTTCTGATTGAGCTCATTCAACGAGCTGAGTTCCTATATTATGGGGCCATTTATTAAGTTCCTGAATTCATTTTACAATGTGAACCATGTCTCAGGTTTACAATGTGAACCTTGACTCGTTCCAATGAGACTTGAGCCTTCTTTGTGGTTTCATAGTTAATCTTGTGACCTGTGCCG
This sequence comes from Taxus chinensis, assembly GCA_019776745.2. Classification (NCBI taxonomy): domain Eukaryota; kingdom Viridiplantae; phylum Streptophyta; class Pinopsida; order Cupressales; family Taxaceae; genus Taxus; species Taxus chinensis. Next base: position 98,712,823 of record CM034155.1, read on the forward strand.
AACTTGCTTTCTAAGCAAGCTACCTTCGTTCAAACTCACACATGGTTCATTAAATTGATAAAAGATCCCCATCTTTAGACTCAACCAAAATTATTAGTTACTGCAAACCCTTCTGCGAGGTTCCTTTTAATTTGTTGCAATGAGTTCCACTCGCTGAACTTAGCACTGGCATAATTCGAGCTCACCATCATATGAGCAACTCGCCAACCGATTTTACTTCATAAAAGCCCCAAGCAGACCTGAATTAAAAAAAACATGATATTCAAGCATATTACTTAAGAACTTATTATGACCGATTCAAATGAGCTCTTCACTGTTATGTGCAACCAAGCTCTACTTGCGAGTTCACTTCTAAGTTCCTTTCTGTCATGGCTTATCTGACTCTAGTTCCTCACCTTTAGCAATCTCTACCGATTTGCGTGTGATTTCCACCATTGAACCCAATGAGCTCTATGCCGAGAAATCTTCTGCGTCGAGCTCCTAATGCTGTGACTGAGCTGGGTTGACCTCCTATAACATGAGCTCTCCATAGATTCCGATGAGCTCCTTCATGGCGTAGAAGTTTTTGACTCGGCGAGCTCCTTCATTGATTGAATGAGCACCGAGCTCAACACTGAGTTATGCGAGCTTGTTCCCATGACCTCACCATCCCATTAACCCTAACTCAACCTTTCCCCTAAATGAATCATCTATGTGTATAAAATTATCTCCATTTCGACTTGATATGAGCGCAATACCCAAAAAATGCTCGCTTGATGTCACCACCCTTCATCACCAAAAATATTGAGTCGAGCTCCCCTTGTTGATCATTGTTGAGCTCCATTGAATCCTTTATACATTGGCTTGACCATCAATTTATTTGATCATTGGTTCCACGAGATGCCTTCGAGCTCAAAATTCAACTTGGGATATCGAGCTCTTCCTCTTGGTCGCTACGTGGATCGAGCTATCGAGCTTCTACAATGTCGAGACCCTTCCATGCATTAGGCCTTATCGATGACCGAACTTGCTTCTCAGACATGAGCTTGTTTTCACCGAGCTCCTCCGAGACGCCGAACTCATTGCCAAGTGTAGAACCTCAAACATAATGACCATGTTCCCCAACTGTTTCCATGTGACTTGGTCTCACTGTCATCTTACCCCATTACTTAGAGGATGACTCACCATTTTGTCTGCAACCACTCAATTATCAAATGTTTTAACTCCCCTGATGGCTCACCTAATAATTTAGAAATGAACTTGGACCTCTTCTCGATGTAGAACTATCATAATGGCTTGCCATTATGAAATCTCTGTCATTGGGAAATTGTTCCATGGGAACCCGCAAATCATTTTTCCATCACGACATGGATTTTTCATTGCCAAAGTCCACATCCTTGTCAATTTGGAATCAATTCCCCTATTGGCTACGACCCTTCTAAATTCCCTAGGTGGGGAATGCACTTGGTTCCACCATGTTTCTCCTCCACTTGGCTACGACTTGAATTTCTCCCGCAATTCCAACTCAAACTTTCCTATAATTCCTAACGAGCTTCTCTGTCTTGCCCATATGGCCTTAACTCTCCCATTGGACACAAAATTTAAAGTCTCCCTGAGTGTAGAAGTTTCACCACTCCACCGAGATAAATTAGTATGGCTCCTCCACTGATTGACTCAAATCTTCCTCATCATGCACCAAGTACCGAGCTCTCTTCCATGGTGCCAAACACAAGCTTAATGTCGAGCCATTTCCCTTGCACCGTGTCACTGTCGAGCTCCTGAAAGTGGCTAGATCTAATCAAAATGAGTCAATCAACCTATTATCCACTTAGTTTAAGTCACCTAGCACCTTGTGGCCTGACTCCTGACCAACCTGACGCATCCTCTAAATGTTTCAAATGTTGATCTCCCTCACTGTCTTGGCGGAATGAGCCGCTCACGTTGTTTCGTTTCTAGTCCGGGATCAACAAACCCACAATAGGCTTGGTTCCTTCTTTTCCTTATCTTGACAAACCACATGAGTTTGTTGAGTTATTTCATTTCTTAATCATTGAGCTCACTAGTGCTGAGAAAATACCCACATACTTCTCCATGTTGACTCAACTTCGTTAGGCTTTCCCGAACTATCTCCGAACCAACATGGCTCAAGTACCTCATTAACAATATGTAAAACACACTAATCAACTTGAGATGAATAATACACCACCCCCTATGCACTCGGGTGGCTTGATGGTATTGCCTCATGTGAGCTCGCTAAGCAGCTCGGCGAGTTACTTTTATCTTTTGAGCCCTAAAAATCCATTTTCTCCAAAAAAATAAACCTTGCACCGAACCTTTTTAAATTTTGAACCCTTTTTGTGAAAAATTGGACCATGGAAGTGCGATAAGACACTTGAACATTTGTATGTCAATTTTAACCGTGTTTTTCTCAAGTTTGGTAGGTGTGGGCCCTCCACAAGTAGTTTCTTTGTTTCGAGAGAAACTCGAGCTTTTAGCACTAGGGAAAGATAAGAACAGTCCAAGATGATCATAAACACCTCTTAAAGCTTGAAATTATCCTGATAACCCCAAAATATTTATGGAAGAATTTTTGGTCTCCGGATGTTACCCTATTGTCCATTTTTTCCCCTGGGGGAGGCAAAAATGGATAACATGATCTCGAGGAGTTAACGAGTGTAGTTCAAACCTTCATCGACCGAACAATCAGTGAATGAGAGGCGTTGGAGGATTTCTTGATTTGAATGAAACAATCACCAAAATTTTGGATGAGGGCCAAGTTACAGTGAACGCAGGGATATAATTTCAGAGCTTGATTATTGTAAAGTTTGAAATCGTGTACTAGCTCATTTCGGGAGTGACTAGTTTCGATCTTTCAGAGATTTTTAATTCGGGATTCACTCACCGTTTTGACCAAAAAAAGCTTGAAGAGTTCGAAGCCCGAAAGCCCAAAAATATGAAATTCAGAGTTTTGGATTTTTGGGATTTGGAAGTCTATGCCTTCCGGGTTCAGAACTATGTGACGAATTTCCAACTCTAATGTGTTAAGACTGAGTCAACAATAACACTGAGTCAAATTCCAAGATGATCAAGAGATGTATGGTAGTTTAGTTCAAGTTACGTGGTGAATATAAAGGAATCGATGACTCGGTGGAAGGTTTGAGAATATCACCGAGCTAGTAATTTAGTGGAGTCAGTTGAGTGATTGACAAAGAAAAACGTTGAGCAAACAAATCATTCAATATAAAATGAGGAGCGAAGTAGAATGTAAATCAACCGCTGAGTTGATATAAGATAGGTCGACGAGGGAATGTCACGTAGCTCGATATAAATATCAAAGAGCTCAGTAAATGAAATGATAGGTGGTCGTTAGATGTTGCAAAAGTAAAGCTCATTTGAGATGTGACATAAGGCGACAAACCAAAATGTGGAGGAATAATTGTTTTCTACATTAATTTTCCACGTGGAGAGTGCACAATTTAAGTGAGCCATTTGGAGCTCAACAGTTATGAAGGAATTGGTAAATGTAAAAGTAAGGACGGTCGAATTAAGATCTCGATCAATGAAAGTTACAACGTGCCTGAGTGGTGAGAGATGATTTAAGAACTCGCCAATGCATGCAAATACATGGCAATTAACAAGGAGCTTGGTCGATAATGCTAACAAACCATATGCTAAGTTTTCACTAAGACCCTTCCTCAAAATGTAGAACAAAACTGGTGAGTCCTAAAGATACAAGTTTCTTTCACAGAGAATTATTAAAATATTATATTTTAATTAAATGGAGGTGAATTCATGTATCAGAGAACTAATGGAGCAATGCCTAAAATGCCCAAAAAAATAACTTTCACTCAGGAAGCGATAAATTCCTCCCTAGTTGCCATTTTTTACAAAATTATAGTCATTGGAATCAGGAGAAAGAGAGATGCACCATGTAATCACCAGAAGGTGAATTTTTGGAGGTTTTCCTCATTCCTTAGATGGTGCCTAGAAATGCGGAGGTGCAATTAATAGGGAAAACATGTCCAACAGTAGTGATTAATTATTTCCTACATTCTAGCCTAGATTCTAGGACTCCTTCTTTCTCTCACCACTAAGAGATTTTATATAAATGTAATGGGATGTTTATTCTTGAGGGAGAGGAACTTTCAAAACTTCCCCTCTCTCCACAAGCTGAGATGTTGTAAATTTATAGGCTCTCAAGCCTTTCTTCTCAAATTGTAATGGAAGCCTATGCCTTTTCCCTGATGTAATGATGCACTGTGCAAGTGCTTGAAGTAATGGAAATTATGTTTTGTGATCAATTATATGTCCTTTCATGATTTTTCTACTTCTATTTTCCTCTCTCATGTTTGCAGGTGAATTGTGCAACCAGGGTTTCTTTTGCAAGTTTTGGAGGTCATTGTGCTTATCAAAGAGTGAAGTACTGTATGTAAATTGGGTTTGTAATGCTTGTTCATTCTTCCTCATGATCATATCTCTTCATTGGAAAGACAAATTTTTTTCTAGTACAACCCTTTGTTTTTGCATCACCACTTCTAGTATAGGTTTTATTTCCTTACAAATCTCTCTCCCTAATCCCTTGAAATGTTAGCATAGGTCTAGTTAGCAATTTTATTACATTAGGAGTAGTGTAGTGCTTAGTTTAGGAAGAGGAAGCTAGCCTTTTCCAGAGGTTCACCTCGAGCCCAAGTCCCATAGCTTAAGAGGTGATACCATGTTTCTCAATCACACAAAATTTCGTATTCACTTTCAGGTCATTCGGGGGGTGCAATGATTTGGCAATAACAATTATATGACATGGTGGGAATAAGAGGTGCCTATAAAGGATTGTACGATAGCTACAAAAACGAGATTTCTATGGGAAAACATTATCAGTAGGTATGGATTTCTTCTAAGCTTGAAAAGTGATAAGGGCACTCATTTTATTAATAATACCATCAGAATTTTATTAGTAGAGTTTATGGTGGCACACCACAAGACAACACCCTATCACCCACTAGCAAATGGTACTGCTGAGGCTTTTAACAAGATTCTAGGATACACACTAAAAAAAATATGTGATGTTGTAAGGAAATACTGGGATGATAAGGTATCTTCTGTAGTTTGGGCATACATGACAGCTTATAAAATATTGAATAAAGCCACACCCTTTCAGTTGGCATTTGGTGCAGAAGTCGTATTTCCTATGGAATTCATGTTTCCATCCCTGTGTATTATGCACGCACGAGGATTGGATGATGAAAAAGTTGTGGAAGTGCGCATAGACAAACTGATGCAGTTAGATGAGTGGCATGCTATTTCCTGGTGGAGCCAGAAGATAGAAAACATGGCATGATAGACATATTCAGGATAAGGAATTTGAGGTTAGAAATAAGGTTCTTATTTATGATTCAAAGTTTGCACACCACCCTAGGAAAATAAAATTTCATTGGTTCATATTCAGGCTCTTGTTATTTGTAGGCGTTGGATGGAAATATGTTGCTCGGTTACTTCAACGGGAGTAGGCTGAAGTCCTACTATAAATAAGTCTTCTTGGTGTTTGTAATAAGGTAGTATTTCCACATAGATTAGATTTCCATTCCATGTATTTCCTTTAAAGTATTTCCATTCATCGTTGCCCTGCTCTATCAATTTAGTTCAGTTTTTTGTTGTAATAAGCACGCTTATATGCCAGTAGTTGATTACTATCTAGTTGATTCAAGTGTAGAGGACTGCACATAATTTTAGTGTGGGGTGGAGTAGATACAAGTTTTATATAGATAAAAGGGGTTACGGGTGCTCGGATTGAAGGTGTTTTTAATGAAAATTTGTTGATAAAAGTTTTATATAGATAAAATGGGTTACGGGTGTTTGGATTAAAGATGTTTTTAAAAAAAATTTGGTCAGATTGAAGACAATGTGAAGAAGGATGGTCACATAGTGTAATGCAAGGTAGGAAGGAGCATTGGAAACTACTTGGTATGAGGCATAGTAGATAGGTACTTATGTGCAGAGGAACATGTGAAAGGATGTTTGAGGTCGAGAAGTAGTGGTCGTGTTAGAATGTTATGACTGGGGTGTGGAAAAATCAGCGAGAAGTGTAAAAAAAGAAAAAAAAAGCATGATTAATGTTGAGTACAATGGTAGGTAGAGAGCAATAAATGTGGGAAAATTTGAAAAAAATATATAAGGAAGGCTTGCGATGTCATTTCCACCTTGTATGTTGAAGTATTCGAGATTTAGAGAGCAAGTTGAAGAGTGAATTGTGTGCAAAATTGCGTGAAAGAGCAGTTACATGTGTCAAATCAGTGTTATCTATGCATGGCCGTTGAAGGAAATCCATTAGAAGGGTGTTTAAGCAAGGGAAAGGCATGTGGGAAGCAGATTTATGGAGCTAGGATTCAAGGAAACAAAATTACAGCTAGGGTACACGATGTTTAAGTTCCAATGACCGAGCGAGTGCAAGATGACATTTTTATCATTGTTATGACACCTAGAGAGCACTTAGAGCAACTACATGGGGCACAAAGCAGAAGGAAGCTGAGATAGAAGTAGAGGACGTGTTTGAGACTCAATTTTCTAAAATGTAGTATCCCGAGGGTATCAAAATGAGATTAGATTAGGAGTCACATGTCAGATGAAGAAAAGTGAGCGATAATAATCACCGAAATAAAAATAACAAGGATGATTTGGATAAGGCCCTAGTAACAAAAATAGATTTGTGGACGGAAAATGATATGGCCATTTATGACGGCACAGGTCTGAAGTTGTTAAAGAATGTTGGAGTCCTGTTACTGTATGAGTTGCCATATTTTAAAAAACTAGAAAAATTATATCAGTGGTTGATGTCTTGAGTCCATGAGGACTTTTTCTATTTCACAGGGCGGAAGATGCGACTCGTTGTGCCCTTAATTAGAATTTTGATAGGTTTGAGAAGCTCATGCACTGAGATTGGAATTGACCTCAATGATGATGAGGCCATAAAATAAAATTCTAGTGTGTTAGCATATGTGAGGGGAAGACATGTTATGGATATTGAAAAGTTAGAAGATCACCTTATGATTTGGGCTACTACACACCTCCTCACCAAGTTAAATAACTAGGAGCATTGGAGAAAGGTAAATAAGAAGTGGCTCTATATTGCTAAGAATATTTCTGAGGGAGTGGTATACATTTTAGCTACTTTCATCGCTGAAACTATGATTTAAGAAGTGTACCATGGAGACAAGATAAATTTTGGTGCTATTTTGCTATCTCTTATATTTGTGGAGATTGGGGTGCCCAATGGGCCGAAGGACAAAATTTGGTAGTTTCATGGGGAGAAAAGGTCACTTAGATTTAGATTTAATAAATATACTTGTGATGGATCAATGAGTGGCCCTTATAAATAGAGGCTGAAATTATGGTATAGGCGCATGCGCGAGGATTTTGAGCATGAGCGGATATCCTGAATCATATTTTATTTCTTAAATTTTCCTTAATTACTTCAGACACCTTCAATTCTTTTCAAAATTTCCCTCAGATGCTTTATAATTTCCCTAAACATTCCCAAAGTGTGTTTACCACCTGTAAAATCACCAAAAAATTCCTTTTTAGGAATCCAAAGGAAGTTATCTTTCATTGAATCTTACTAAATTAATTTATCACCTTGGGTAATCATCCTTGCACACTAAAACAAGTTTAAAACCTTGTTAGGAATTTACTCTGAGCCATTGTGAAGGTTTAAATGAAGGAAAACTAGTGAGAGGAAGGATGCATAGTGACTAAAAGATGCACATATTGATGTTTATCAAGAGGAAAGGGATTAAATATTCTTATGAACTTAGTCCTATAACTTGTACTTTCATATTATAATCATTTATCTACATTTTTGTGTTATTGGTGTTCTATTGTTGTTGATATTCAAATATATTAAGTAATTTCATTACAAATATGTAGTGGTAGTTCATGGAATCTAGCATTTAATTCCAAACTTGATCATGTTTTATTAACTCTTGTGGTTTTTCTCACCTAAATATTAATTTTGGGAGAATATTAGGTGTCCACAGATCTAGATTATAAAAGAAAAAACTTGAATTTAATTTATTTGATGTCAGAAAAGTAACACCCTAGGATTTGCACATTACAAAAACCTTACTCTTGACTAACATGGGATCGTCTCAAGGTGTGGGACCCTCGCAAATGAGACAAACCTCCAGGGAAGGTTGGTTCCTCTACCTATTCTAATGCTAAAACTACTCCTAGAAGGGGAAATGCAACTATTCTAACAGTAACCTATAATTTCCAAAGGACCAGGGAAGAAAGAGATGCATAAGATAAAATTCCTAAACTAAGGGAGGCAATAACACCAAGAAAGGGGGGTGGAGATATCTTAGTGAGTGAAAATAGAAGGAAATGAGGTAGAAGAGGGCAGATGAAGTGCCACAGTCCAAAGAACACATTCAAACCTCCAATTTTGTGGAGCACAATGAATTTAGATCCTGTAAAAGAATATAGCATGCACAATATACCTAAAAAATGCAATGAAAGGAAAATGACGCAATACAACTCGAGCTAGGGAAATAAAAGCCACAAGACACAAATTTTATTGCTTAAAATGATGCACAATCAATTACAATATAAACATAAGGCAAGAATCCTTTACAAAATAATTAAATTCGAGGCTTGCAGCTCACAATAGGTGCTGAAACAATTTTGGTAGAGTTCCATTACATTCCAGAATGTCTCCTCACTCCATATGAAGGTAAAAACACACACACACACACACACACACACACACACACACACACACACACACACACACATAGATAAAAGGAGCTACTAACTAACATCTTTCATTAATTTCCCATACGAAGGTATGGGAAACTATACCAATTCATTTTCCAATGTTACTTTCCTTACATGGAAAACATGGATGTCATACCTCATTAATTTGGTTGTTGAGCTACCATGTACGGTGCTATTAATGTCGAGATGTATCTGAAACTCCTTGTTGTTACTCAATAGGAACCACTAGCTGATGCCTGACAAGAACAGGAAGAGTCTCCATTGACGAGGAAATGATTCCTTACATGACATGAAGAAATGATGTCATGCGACAGCGAGGGGAGGCTAACGCGTGTCAGAAAAAGGTGATTGATGTGTGACAAGAAGCAATGCTGATGCATGACAAGAAGGTGGTGGCAATGCATAAGTTAGAATAATGTGTGAAAATGAGGGGAGATTTAACACGAAAACAAAGTACATTGTCGTAGAACAAGAGGAAATTGGTGACACATGTCAAGAAGAAATGAATGACACACGTCAGGGAGGAAGCAATTGACATGCATCAGGGGGGAAGGGGTTGACACGCTTTAATGAGGGAATTGATGCACGACAGGGAGGAAACAATTGACGCATGTCAACAAGGGTGCTGACATGCGTCAGGGAGGAAGTGGTTAATGTGTATCAACAAGGGATTTTATGCGCATTAGGGAGGAAGTGGTTGATGTGTGTCAACAAGGGCGTTGACACGCGTTAGGGAGGACGTTGTCGTGTGACAAGAAAGTGACAACGATGCATGAAAAGGGGAAGATGACTGATACATGGGTGACGTGCATCAAGAATATATGTCTCCAAATCCTCACCGTGGCTTTCCATATTGTCGTGAAATTCCCTGCAAAATGATCCCATTAACTATCAATGCCCATACATGTAAGCTGATCCATTCTGCAAGGGGGGTGCAAATATGGAGAACAATCCTCCTAAAGCTTATTCAATGCGTAAATGAGTAAATAAGGGTGTGTATGATAAGAAATATAAATTTTCTCCCTATCAGGTTATCTAAAACCCTATTTTGTGGTTTCAACAAGAAAATGTTGATATCTCAGTTGATAAGGATTCTTAGAAGACAAATCTACCTAGAATGCGGTTATAAAACTTAGGAGTCTTCTTGAGTAACAACATTATAGAGAAGACTCTAATACCATTTCAGAGAACACTCGTTTCATAAATTTTATCCACATGGAATTAGAACTTGAAGTTGAATCAAATGTTCCTGGCCTCTATAATGTACTGAGCTCATTACCAAGAACTAATTAAGTGTTTAGAAACAATCTTGGGAGTTATGTATTGCTTGAGAGTATGAGATGATAACTAGGATCATATTTGGTGGCCTTGGATCAAAATACATGCTCCCAAAATGTGAAGGATTATTCAATATTTTTATTTCCTACTTGTTTTCCTCCTAAATCCTTATGGAGCTCCCAGAATCAGTTAGGAATTCAAGGTTCATAATTTGACTACTCATTCCTTGCACCTGAAAACCCATTGTTGAAAAAACTATCCCTAAATGATAAAAAACTTCCTATATCTTCCTAAACTACTTCCAAAACCTTCAAGGATTTTGAATACCACCTTTAGATACTTAATAACTTTTCATAACCCTCCTAGAGGATGCACACAGGCTCTGAAATGGCAAAAAATGGCCTTTCTAGGATTGATGGAGAATTAGTCTTTTACTGCACTTTAATGAATGGAATAATGGGCCTTGCTAAAAAAAATTGAAAAATTATACATGTTCACCCAATAAATTATTAATACCTTCAAGGACAAGGTGATCATGACATAGGAGGCAGGTTATCCCGGAGAGGGATTCAAGAATATTTTGAAGCAAGATTTCACATTGTGGCTTGGTTTTTATGGTTTAAGTTTTACATTTTTGGGTTAGTCAATTCACATGACAACATCTCCATGTGAAGATAATCCTCTTACCCTTATAGGATTAAAAATACTCGTTGAATGGAATAAGATTTAAGATGCTCATACACTTCTTTATCATATCCCTCTCATGAGAATATGTGACTTCTTGATCCTTCACACATGATGGTCTCAGATGCCTCACTAGGTTGAAAAGATCATTTTTATTTGTTTCTCAAAGATATTTGGACACAATGGTATAGTCAAGATATGATGATCTTAAATTCACTCCTTGAACCTCACTATTCACCTTTGAACATGATGATCTCTTATTCATCTCATAAGACACCTCCCCACTGAAGATGTCACCTAAGTGGAAGTATGCTTATTATGTCTAGACCATATTTCTCAATTTCTCCTCATGGATAGAGGTTTAATCCTCCTGATAGAAGGATTGAACCCTAAATTAAAATTGGAGTAATGTCTGAGAATGAATTCCATGTTCTTGACCTCCGCAATGTACTGAAACACTATAAATTCCACCTCCCTGACTTGCAAGATGTGATTTCATTACTAGACATTGATTAAGTTTTTAGAAAAAATCTCATAAAATATGCATTTTTTGTGAGCCTGAGATGATTTCCACCATCACTGATGGCGAGATTCTCATATCGTGCTCCTAATGACCATTACCTTGATGATTTGAATCTCGATGAAGCTCTTGATGTTTAAGATCTTTCAAAGAACTCACGATCTTTCTGATTTGCACCTATTATTCTCATGATGTCAGGGCATAAAATTAAGAGGTTATAAGAATGTCCAAATTTCTTATCATCATGTTTATGGAATCAAAAATTCATGAGAAGGGATATAAGATGCAAAACCAAGTGCTAGTTGGAGCTAAAATGCTCATAACTTCGAATTAGAGGTTTTTCCCTCCAAGTCAAAAAATTAAAATCTATAAGTATGTAAAAAGTGACAAATATGGTGTCTAAGGTGTTTTGAAGGATTTCTAAGGTAGAGGTAGGAAGAAGTATTTATTTAGTAAGAAGAGTAGAGGAATATTGTTTTATAAGGTTGTTTTTGATGTTTATAAGGTCAAACAGTGGAGATATGGTTGTATTATTATCTATCCTGATTGTAACTAGAGGTTAAATAGACAAACCCTACTGAGACATTCCTATAGCTACTAGTCAAACACAGGGAAAATTTTAGTGTTGAATATTCGTTAATTAATGAATATTCCAGTTTTTGAAATTTGTAATTGGAAATTTTTTAGGGTACCAGCTAGGACCAGTTTTCCAAAATTGTCTGGGTGCAAGTATATTTTAGGGGTCAATTCACCATTCCTACGAAATAGGAATTCAAAAAATTCACCTAAATATAGTCAGTCGGCAGCATAGTTTATGCTACCAGTCGACAACATATAGTATGTTGTCGGCTAGTAGCATAAAGTATGCTACTGACTAGTAACATATAAAAAATCTACCATCTGGTAACATTTAACAGTAATATCGTGATGTGTTGATATTCTCCATTTGCACGAAAGATAATTTTCACATATTTGCCAAATATTTTCTAAGGCTTTTTTTTGGAGGGACCCTTAAAATTTTCCTTGGTCAAATGCGATCTAGAAGATTAACTAGTGAGATAACCTTCACTTCTAATATAGAAACAAAGGAATATTTGGGACCATTCATGTGTCCAAAATGTCAGGCTTAAAAATGATTATAACTCTTTTTATAAGCTTATTTTCTTTTTTTGGGTTGAAGACAGGGTACAACTAGGGCTTAGGTTTTTAAAACCCAAATTAGGGAATTTAGACCCCAAATTTGTAATAATCAACAAAGGAAAGTTCCTTGAAATGAATATGAAGGAATTTTAAGTTTTCTTTTGTCAAAATCATATATATCATTAACAGTTAGAATGCACAGTTACTGTCACAGTTTGAAGACCTAAAGGGAGACTGGGACAGAGGGTTTTGAGGGATGTTTTGAAAAGAAAAAAATATTGAAATCTTGCATAAAAGGAGAAGGCATAAATGGGTATCTAGGAAACCCATCAGTATGGTTTGAAACCCCTCAGATTTAAAGGTACACTATAAAATGCACAAGACCAAGGCTAGAAGAGAGTTAATAGGCTAAAAATTAGAAAAGGTGATAATAAAAGAAGTTTAAAGGGTTCAACTTTGAAATTTGTCATGCATTACACTGAGCCCAAAGGGTATCCAAGGATATGTTTTTTAGTTATGTATATGAATAGATGTGCATAATCATGGATCTTGCATGACAATGGCTCTTGAGAGCTAAAAAGGGGCATGATTGATTAAACTTGAGATGATTAATGATTTATTTGATTAATTATCACTTTTGTTGAATGGTTTCAAGTTAGGCTGAGCATGGTGAAATAATATAAAGAGTTGGAAGGAGAAATTATAAGAAAAAAATTCCAAATTTGTGTTTGATTTGGAAATATGACACTTCAAGCTAGTGAGAGGAATAGAGTGGAAGTATGACAAAATGAGATTTTACAAGAAATAAGTCATTTTAATAGTTTATTAGGCTTGTGTACAAAATGTGAGAGTAGAATATAAGGGTTGGAAGGGTAAGTTTTAGGTTGTTTGTGCCATTTTTGCATATTTGAGCCTATAGAGCTTGTTGGAAAGACTTCTAAAAACAAGATACTAATGAGAATGATTGAAATTGGTTGTTATGAGCTGATGAATGCATGCAAATGTGTTGAATCTTTGCATCACCTCATAATGTTTCAAATCCTTCACATACCTCATGATGACCATTCCCTTGAGTATTTGAATCGATAAAAACCTACATATGTTTTGAATTATTATGTGTTAGAAGGAATTGCACAAGTCCATATATTCAAGAAATTGGTCCTACATTTAGGAGTTGTGAGGTTTATAATATATAGTTTTGAGACATCTAAAACTCCTACAAATGGCAATAACCAATAAATAACACCCCAAAACCTAAAAATTGAGTATATTCTTTCAAAAAATAGATATCGATTGTCAAATTTAAACCCTAAAATCTTTAGGCTAAATGTTGAAATCCTAAAAAAACCTATGTACTGACTAGATTAGAATATGAAAAACTACCTTCTAAACCATGACAGATGGTGTTGTGAGACTAGTTACATAAGGTGCAAAGTGACTCTAATTTCTCATATTTACTATAATAAATTTAAAGTATAAGTTTTTCTTTTAAAAATGATAGCTCATTGTTATTTCCAATCATTTAACCAATAAATTCAATTGTTTGTGTCATTATCAAACTAGGGTTGTGTCCTATGTCGTATGCAATGAATTTGTATGCAATGCAGTTGTTGTGATGGTTCTCTATTTGGGGTTTTAGTTGGTATTGCAATTTTGTTTTGCTTTTACTCTAGGGAAAGTAAATACAACTTCTAAGCTACCGAAATAGAAGATAGAATTCATGAAATACATCTAATCTATTGAAACAATGTTGTTGTAATAAAATGCTTTTAAAGGAACTAATTAACTAAATTGAAGTGCACACACGAATTGAAATGACAGTAAAGAAATTAAATATAAGAATACATTCAAATATTCATTCAAATCAAAGTGTTGGAACTTAAAGTTATTAGGAATAGTTATTTCCAATCATTTAACCAATAGATTTAATTGTTGGTGTCATTCTCAAACCAAGGTTGTTTCCTAGGTTGTATGCAATAAAGATGTATGTAATGTAGTTGTTGTGATGGTTCTTTGTTGGGGGTTTCAGTAGGTATTATACTTTGTTTTTGCTTCTACTCTATGGAAAGTAAATAATACTTCTAAGCTACTGAAAAGGAAGAAAGAATTCGGGAAATACATCTAATCTATTAAAGAAACATTGTTGTAATAGAAATTATTTTAAAGGAACTACTTAACTAAATTAAAGTGCACCCACGAATTGAAATGACAGTAAGGAAAGATACTAAATCAAGGAAATATAATATTACATTCAAATCAAAGTGTTGGAACTTAAACTTATCAGGAATAATGATTACGCATGAAAATAAACCCTCCAATCTCTTTAGGTGAGTGCGCCCTTGCTATCCTTCGAGATTGAGGTACTTTAACACCAATGGATATTTAAGACATCATGAAGATTATATTAATTCGAATAGTTTTAGAACATGTTTCATTATAAGACTGTAAATAACTATCAATTGGTATATGGAACTATATTGAAGACTATTAACTACTAACTATGAAACAGTTTAAAGAAGGTGTCTTATAGACGTAATTAGTTACAGATCATGCCATAATGATAGGAAATGGATTTAACTACATAATAAATTCATTAAAGCTCAATTAAATCATGTAATATAGCTAAAAATAGGATCCTTGTTTGTAGGTTGCTATGAGAAAATCCTCTAGAATGACCTGGCTGCGAGAGACTAGGTCTTCTTGACTGTTACTTCCTCAAAATTGACAAAGAATGCACTTTATCAACATGCACACATCATCACATTACTCATAAAAGAAGTTACTGGGAATTCCTATGGTCATTAATTTACATGAGACAAGAATAAGAGAAATGCATCAACCTTACTTAGGATACAACTATCTAGAACATTCCCCGTGCATTAATTGACACATTTAGAAGAAAATCAATAGTCATATGGATTGTATAATAAGTCAATTTATGCACTCGTCATCTCCCCTATACTTTTCCTTTTGCATGACCTCATGTAAACTCATCTTTTTCCCGATCTCTGTCCAAGTTGTTGTGCCAAATCATACTCCTCGAATTGGTCTGCATACTATTTCCTTGTCCCTTTACACACCTGAGTCTCCAAGATAACATATGCCCAGGCTTACAAACTGTCGTGAGTGTAGAAACCAAATTTGTGTCACACTCCCCTTGGTCCCCTTAAATCAATTAGCATAATGTGTTCACCTAACCATGACCCCTTTACCGCACATTCATATTAATTTAATTACTTACAATTGAATTAATTTTCATCCTCACATTATTAATTAATTTAATTACTTTAATTAAGTTAATTTACAAATCACCTAGACACCTCATCCTAGACCCATTCTAGGGGCATTTAACTCACGGTGACCAAGTCATCACTCTCAGAACTAAGTCATCACTCCCAGTGTTGAGTCACCACTTAACCTAACTAACTAATACTTCTTCCAAAAACCTAATTGGACTTCTTTTATGACCTTCCTACCTTCTCTCACATGAACTCCACTTCCCTAAGTAGATTCAATCAAGAGCATGCCAAAAATAGTAAGGATCTACCTATTTTTGGTAAACATAGGATTTCCTTCCTTAACTAATGCAAATCACCTTAACCGTCATCGGTTACCTTATATACCCTTTTATAACTCTTTGTGCAGGTTGGTCATTTTTGAGTTCAGAGATTTCTATTGCATTAAACATGAATCAAAGACTTCTCAGCATCCAGACGATGAGATATACTCAACCACAGGCCTAAGAAAGCACCGGATACTTGTCCCAAGGCATTAAAATATTCATGGGAACATTCTAGGAAGGATTGTCATGACACTAACCATGAAAGTTCTTCACGGATCAACCACTACCTTCCTTCACCTACCAGACCTACAAATGCAAGTAAGTATATTTCATTTTCATCATTTTGTACCTACTTAAAGTGTAAGTTCATTATTTCTTGTTATTACATCTTATTCCTTCCTGCAATCCTCCATCCCCACCTTTTTACCAATCTACCCATCCAACCACCCATGACCTTCTGGTTCTCCATACTTGACCTCTATGCATTCTTGAGTCTCCTTGTTATTTTTAAAAACCCAACCATCCTCCCTTCATTCTCTGTGTGATCACAGAGAAGTCCAAAACTACTTTTATTTAATTACCACCAAATTTCCCCTACCGACACCGTGTTATCCAAAATGTGCCCCTGCTCATTTTTGTGGCTAACTCCTTGTGTTCTTACCTCTCTTGTGCCTCAGTCTCCATTTTTTATTTTTAGGCACTCAAATCTTTCTAAAAATGGCACCATTGGATAGAGATCTCTTTCAGCTTTCCAGAAAGGTAAAGTTTTCCTCCTAACTATTATTTTTCAAGTTATGGCTCGGCGGAGTTTTTTTGCGAAATTTTCCCTTAGGAGGCCCGCGGCCAATAGGAAGCCACCACATGGCACCTGAAGTGGCGGAGCGTGGGGAAAATTTGAAAATTTTTCCAAAGACCAAATGGGGAAAAATTCAAACTTTTTCCTGCCAATCCGATTTTGGCCTGTTTTTGCCCTAAATTTTCAAATCGCCATATCTTTCGATCCAGAGCTCGGATTTTTGCGTTCTTTATATAAATGGAAAGATGGTGAAATTATCTACATGATTCTGGGGTCAATTTTGCATTTTGGTTGAGGTTGGAGAGATAAAATCAAGAAACACCTCTGGCACATGGTAATGGCCAGAAATGATGTTTCAACAACCAGTTTTAATGCAAAATGGGTCGCATTCTTCTTCAGCATGGCCAAAAATGTCAGGGCATGGGTCTGTAAGGACGCCCATGCTGTTTTAATGAATCTTCATTCAATGGGAAATGGCTTCCACATTTTTCACATGTTTTCTCTGTCCTGGGCTCGACCCATCCATTGTAAAACCCAGATTTGGCTCATTTTTTGAGGTTGAACATTTTTTTTGGATAGCAAGCTTCTTCTTTCACCTTCAACAAGTGATTTTTGCAAGTATCAAACCTTCTTCATGATTGTAACATGTTTCTACCTCTTTGATGTTGTAAATGCAAGGATTTTGATAGTGAAAAATGACAGTGCACACTCTGTGATCAATTTTCAGTCCTTTGTTTGTATTGTCTTGCTTCATTTTAGACCTCTAATTACATCTTATCAGCCTGTGTATGATGTTTCATGTTACATTTTATGAAATTGTGTCAATTTGCATGAACAAGAAGTGTTCACCACTCCTTTGGCGTATCACCTATTAGTTTAGTTTCAATTTTTGCACTTTCTATCTCTGTCTCCTTGGAATTTAGAGTAGGATTAGGATTCAAACCTCTACAATTGTGCAAATAACATATCTGATCAGAGGAGTTTGAGGAACCAACCTCTAATCTGGAGATTCCTCTCTCATTTTACAAGTCCCACACTTGGAGAGAGGTTTCAATGTTGTGCAATCACACTGGATGCCTGAAACATCAACTTATAAACCTGATCTGCATCCAGGGGTGCTGCTGATTTGCAACAACACACTGGTCATCTTAACCGTCATTGGTCTCCCCCTTAGCTGATATCAGTCATAGTGCTTGTTAAGCGTCCCTATGTCCAATCAACCCTTATTCTACCCAAACTTACCCCATATCGCACCAAAAGCTCCCCAAAACCTCACAAAACCTCACCCAAACTTGATATCCCATCTACAACCTCAAAAAATACCTTCCCAACTCTCTTTGCAGACACAGAGAGATCCTAGAAACCCATTTTTGACATTCTACCATTTCCCACAGTAATTGATATTGGTCATCTTAAACCACCTACACTGAAATTGGTCACCCTGACCGATGTCGATCTCTGTGCCTGGTAAAACTGATTTATACCAGAAAGCTTCCTAATCACCCAAAATCAATCCAAAATTCACCAAATCTTACATAGACCCCGTTTGCGACCCTCAGACAACCTACCCAACTTGCAACCTAACCTGAGACCTTCACCAGTGTAGTTATCAAGCATTGAATTGGATTGACATGGATAGTAGCCTGAGACACCTAAATTAGAAAACTAGAATTAGATTCTTTTATTTACATGTTTAGTTATTTTATATTGAGTTATATATCAATGGATTGACAACTGTCAAGGAAGTATCACACTTCTTGGATATAGTTCACGCTAGGAAGTCCACTAAATTTTGTTATTAACTGTATCTTGTGGTCTTTCTTTGTATCACAGGTAGTTCCTCCTAACCAAAAATAAGCTCACACAATCAACTTGAATAAGAAATCATAAACACACACACTTAACCTTCGACCAATGTAATAACAGGTATTCATCCTTACCTTTTTACCTTATCTGTTTTATCACACGACAATTCGGTGAAACATTTTAGCACGCCTAGTGGGACCCATCTAGGGTTATTTTACATTGATTCATTCCTAGATTAAATTATTATGTGTCTATTTCATTTTGAAATCATTCATATTAAATTCTCTACTTTAGAACATTCTCCCTCTTCTATTTGTCTCATTGACACTCGTATTTTGGATTAAAAAGAATCACTCTTTTTATTTTTGTATTGCATTAGTGAAAGACATATTCTTTCCTATTCATCATTTCTTTCATCGAATTTCATTTTGGATTTAGGTCTAAAATACTTACATATCATTTACGAGTGTTGTATCTTTAGCTCATTTTAATATTGTGGGAAACCTATATGTTGGAAGTCATGCCCAGCTAATGGTTGACTAATTGAATCGTAGTGCACACTCTCTTCTCTACACCAAACCACATAAAATAAAGTACTCATTTTCTTAAACAATATTCTACCCAGAAGAAGCTTTCAACAATCACACAATCAGAGGATTGACAGTGGGATCCAAACCGGTTTCTCTATCCAATTATTATCTCAGAGAAAGGACCCCCCTCACCAAAAATTTACCTGAAACTATCCTTAGTTCTTGGATTTTCATAGGGAACCTTCTATCAAACCAAAAACTCTACTCTATTCACAAGTCAGTCCTAAGTGGCATAATCCGGAACATAAAATCCACCACACAGGGTTTCATGTTTACTATTTTTCGCTTGATTTTTGTTTTGAGGTGTGAGACCATATTCTCCATTATTTCTTCCTTTCACACTCCACAATCATAGTTGGGGTATTTTGACTCTTTCTGAGTGTGTTAGGGTCCATCATTTCCATACTCATATTTCTGGGTTGGTCTTTTATTTTATCTAATTCACTAAAATAAAATTTTTCCATCTTTTCACAAATTTCACAGTGACCGGCATTGGTCTAGCGACCGTCATTAGTTTACTCATCTAACTGTCATCAGTTTAATTGAACGTTTTCTGTTTCTTTTTATTTTGGGCCATTTTAACCAAAGGAGCATTTCATCACATTTTTATTCTTTCTAGGGTTCCTCAGATACTTCACCATATCTCTAGGTCTTTGAAATCACTATCAAATCCATATTTGCTTCATTTTCATCATTATTTGCCACATTTGCAAAGATTTTGATTTTCCATAGTAACTAGCATTGGTCACCCTAACCGTCATCGGTTACCCTTTGTCATCGATATTGGTTACCTAACCATCTTTGGTTCTTGTGTTTTAATTTTGCAATTAAAACAACACCAGTTTTCACCTTCCAGAACTATTTTCTCCATTCCTTTTGTTCTTTTTTGTCATCTACTAAGATCGTATTACTAGGTCTATTATAATTTACATGGTTTTGACTCATAGTAGAGCCAACACCCTCATATTCCACACTAGCATTCAACCGCTCCTGCCTAGCCCATTTTTACCTTCCATTCTATCACCTATGGATCCCAATCAGCCTATCACCATTAGCATTGGTGACGAGGAGTTCAAAAAAACTCCTTGATCAGAACCCTTCTGCTTTATAGTATTATTTAGCCCATTCATCCACTTGTGACTTATCTGGGCAACTTATCTATGACATGCCTCTATCCATCCCACGTATACTTGCACCCACTTCTACCTCCGTCACTACCAGCATTGTCATGGCCGCCTTAACCTTACCACATGTTGTTTCTCAACTTGACCCCACCTCATCGATATTTTTTATACCTATGACATCTATCGTAACCACGAAATTCATCTCCCCTATGGCATCCATCGTGCCTACATCTAGCACCCTCATTACAGGAATGCCTATGTCTTCCAATGCCCATATACCTATTGCATCCCAGACACCTTTGATTTCAGAAACCCACACTCCCTTCCAAAACCTTGTCCTCTCTATCCCCCAATGTCTTCGACCAATCGCTACTAAGGTCTTCACATCCACCCCACCTACGTATACATATTACCAACAACCACCTATTTCCTCTAATACTTACTCTGGGTACTTCCCCTCACTGTGATGCCTACTACCTCATACCAATCTTATTTACCCCCTCATACCTCAAGAGGTGCCCCATCATCCCAACCCACCAATGACCTAATCAAAATGATGATGGAAAAGATGTAGAAATTGGAAGCATATGTCTTAGTTTTTTGTAACTCTCCAACATATGATGAGATTTGCAATGAGCCCATTCTCCCATTCATTCTTATTCACTTGTACCTTATGAATTAGGAAATACCAAAATTTAACTGGTTTAATAACAAAGAAGATCCACAACAACACTTAAGGTCTTTTAAACATGTCTTTTACCTACTCACTCAAGATAATGCATTGCTCCAATGAACATTTCCGATGTCATTGACGGGACCCACTTTGGATTGGTATATTTCTTTACCTAAACATTCTATCCTCTCATTTAACTAGGTTTCTCAGGATTTTCTTGATCAATTTTCTATCAATATTAACAAGAAAGTCACCATGACTAACTTATATGCCACACGCCAGTATGAAGATAAATCTATCATAGATTTTGTCTCTTGATGGCGCAGCTTGATTAACCAACTCACATTCCAATTACCTCAGAAAAAGTTAATAGAATTGTTTACCAGAGCTTGTGCTACAAATATATCACCAAATCTCTATGTCCAAACCTTCCGCACCTTTGACGTGACATTTACCATGGCCCAGAAGTTGGAAATTCATGCCCTTGAAGAAAAGAAGCTATAATTGCGTAACAAAAATGTTGTGTTAAAATCAAATGATACTTCTTATTCTAAACCCCAAAATACCTATTCTAAAACCAAGGGGTCTACCAACATGGTCATTTAAAAATCCGGCCCGTCTCATCCATCCAACCAATAAAAACCTTTGTCTAACTTCTCCCTCATCCAGACCTTTCAGTTTAGAAGAGAGCGATGCAAGTATACCCCCATAAGAGAGACTTACTTTAGCATTTTGGAAAAACTCTTAAAATATGGAGTTATTATCCTTCCACTTGCCAAGCCACATATTAGTTTTCACCCTTCTCGCCTTGTGCCTGCATGGTACAATGAAAACGATTACTATAATTATCATCGTGTTCGAGGTTACAATGAAGGTAACTATATCACTTTCAAAAACATTGTCCAACAAATGTTAGATAAATGGGATCTCGTCTTGGATAATCCAAATGCACTGGCTAACCAAAACCTTCATATTTTCTGAAATCCATTCCCGAATCACACCCCCTCATCCAACCAAACTAGTGATTCCTCAACCTATGACGGTAATATCTATGAGGTTCATATTCTTTTTGACATCGTACCAGCTCCTTCCGCATAGTTTCCCCCTCCATCTATTGAGAAAATTCTTGTACAAACTCCTTCATCCATGGAGGAATCCCCATCATTATCTCCTCTACCTGAAGAGGAGACTACTATACACACTAGTATAATTGTCCTGTCTACTCCCCAATCTGATGAGAAACCCACAAAACTTATGCTCATACCTACGAAAGAGTCTATTTTGATTTCTCCTTCATCAAAAGAAGACCTTATCTCATCCACCTTGCCTTCTCCCCAACATATGGGTGACCCATTGGCAGTGTCCCTTTCGATCAAAGATAATTCTCCATTGGATTTCAAGGATCCACTTGATTTTCTCTCGTCTCTTTTACCCATAGAGTCAGAATATAATCACTTCCCTATTTCATAGGCACTGGATATATTTACAGGAGTCACCATGAAATCAGCATTGGTTCCTTTTACTGCCATGCCATTCTCACATTTGGTGGAACTCTTAGACTATGTTGATCATTCCATTCTTTGAGGGTGCCTTTGAATGCCTGTTTTCACTCAAATGTAGATGTCATCCACTGATACTTCTATCATTTACCCCAAAGTGTTTGGAGCGATGAAATCCTTCACACCTAAGGTAGTCATGACAACATCTTCCACACCACCTTTTCCTACACCTACACATCTACCATTACCTCCATAACAACCTGCACCTAAACCACTTATTCCTTCACATGTATCATAGGCTACTTTAACCTTAGGATTCATGTCAACATCAAGCCTAGTCCATTCCCCCATCAAACTAGATTTAGCCATGTCCTCACAAGCTAGAATGAAGACTATTCCCCCACCTAAGAGGAAGAACCAACCTCTTAGACCACATGCACTAGCTTCACCTACTACTCCTTTATCACCTTCATCACTTCTATCTATCCTAGGGCCCCACCCATCAACCTTGACCAAGCAGCCTCCAACCCAAGGTAAACTAAAAGCCCAGTAACCCACCTCCTCTTCACAATCCTCGGTTACACCCAAATTACCTACACATCTTACACCTCACCATCACTTGCATCCTTTTTACCACCTATACCTACACCAATTCACGTATCCTCATCATTACCAATGATATTTCCTTCTCTTCAACCAATACCTTCCACCTTGCCTCTTCCCATAGCCTTCACCGCACCTCTATTATCATCTTGGCTAACATGGCCCCTTCCGCCTTCTTCCTTCCCTTTTACATCACACACTTCTCTTTCACCTTTACCCAAGACGGTCCAACCAAAGTCCAAAAATACACTACCCTCCAAAGAGGTAGTTAAACCTACAACACCTTTAACTGCTAGTTCATCAGCCACATCTTTACCCAAGAAGGTGCAATCCAGACCTAAAACTGTACTAAATTCTAAACAAGTGGTCAAACTAACTCAACCTATGATTCTACCTCACATGGTGCCTCTCCCAAAAACATCACCCAAATTTCCATCTAGACCCGTACTTACTTCATATTGTGATCCATTGGAAAGGTCTTACGTAAACATCTTAGCTAACCTTTTCGAAACTTCTGTCATCACATTGCCACCACTTAAACCTTATGACACACTCAAACCTAAACCAAAAGAGTTTAACGATAAAAAAATTTGTGCTTAACATTGTGTGCCTAGGCATGATGTGGAAAACTATAAGGCTCTTAAGACTTTTCTTCTCCAACTATGTCCTCCTGAAGAAAAAATTGATGACGATGATCTTTGAGATGAGGAACATGTTCCACCTTCACCTGTCATCACACACCCTCATCCCTTACCTCTCAAGTGACCTTCATCTCCCCCTCCACAACCCTTCTATCCTCCTCCAACATTTGAGATCAATATGTTCCGCATAACAGAGATAGCCAAACCTCCGCCAAAATGCCAATGTGCTACATTCTTTTCACAAAACCACTATATGCCCTCACCATATTTTTTCCCGTCCTGTTGCTACACCTATAATGACTCACTTTCTCCTTTACCACATATTAATATGGTTAACATTTCAACTCACACCCAGAAAGACAAAGGAAAGAAGAAAACAACCAGCCCATCTGCACCTGCACCAAAAATCACCATCCGTGGACCCACATACCCTATTTATGATGAGGTCACCCATCGTATAATGATTAAACAATTACACCAATCACCTCTGAAAATATCTTTGTACGACTTGGTCCAAACCTCTTACTCTCATTGAAAGGACCTCCTTGAGGTTATGCAATCTATTGAGGTTTTACCTAATGACCATAATCTCAAGGTATTCATTATCACTCCTCACCACGTGGCCTCTCTTATCACTTCATCCCCTTCCTCTACACATGATACAACTCATCAAGTAGCCATTCTCAGTTTCTCTGATGATGGTATTGTACCTCTCCAATCAAATGATCTTGATCCCACCCTATTCATTTCTGTCTACATTTACAATATATGTGTTCAATGTATTATGATCGATGGTGGTGCCAGTATCAACATAATTTCTTACCATGTGTATAACCAAATGTGTATCCTTGCCAATTACGTGTATAATAACCCAGTTATGATGCATTTATTCAATGATTCCATGGCATCCACTCTTGGGACCATCATTCTCCACATTTGTGTGGGCCCCCGTACCATTCCAGAATTACTCTGTCTTAGAGGGGGAATTCCAGTACAACATACTGCTTGGCTAACCTTGAATCCATGTCATGGGTTTTGTTCCTTCAACCTTACACCACTATCTAAAATTTGAACATGAAGGACACAATTATACCATCTGTGCTGACCCTTGACCATTCAAGACCTGTAACATGCTGTATCGACCCAATGATGTCCTTATACCAGTAAAGGCATCTACCACCACTACCACTTCCCGTTCACCTATGGTCCCATCCACCAATGTTGTCATTACCTCTTCCACACCTAGCTCCTCTATTCCCACTACTGCCATAACTTTTACAGCTGACCCATAAGGCAACCCATATATTTCTCAAACAACTAATGCCCCTTCTTCCCAACTGACCAATGATTCATCCATTCCCGCCACACACATACCCACTATTGATCCCTTAGAAGGTGTTTTTCAATGCCTCACTCTAGGGGAGTTCCACCTTTATAACATTCACACATTCCTTTCTCCATAAGAGTATGGTAACCTTCACCAACATCCCCACTATGATCACCGCATAGGAGAGTTTTTCCCCTATGGTCCTCTCCTCCGCATCAAATTAATGTATGGGGGACTTGATACTTCTTCTAATCACCCAAGTCATCTTCCCAAACTCAACCATTTACCTCCAACCTTCAATCTCTCACCAATCACCGCTTCACCCACACCTTCCTCCATCATTGTGCTTGGAAGGGCTTTGGATTTGGTTTCTAAGAATAAGGTCACCATACTGTCATCCCAAGCACCACTCGTAAGTATAAAGACCATATTAATATCGAATTTATCAATCCATCGCACTAGAAGGCTTGAGTCGAACTCATTGAGGACGATACACCTTTTCTACCCCATTCACCAACTTCACCACCTTCACCTACAGAGTCTATGGATCGATAGTCCATTCCTCCTAACTTTTTTTTCGTGAACACCATTTTCTTGGGACCTCTAACTTATCAACGAGATGGAAAGGCTCCCTCTTTCCTTCCCTTCCTATATCGTGACATGATCGATGACGATACACCTTCTATTAACGTCATTCAATGTCAGGACAATGAGTCTATCCTCACCTACCTTGGTGTGGAAGATTATTAAATTCACCAATCATGACCTTCTGAGACAAAAACCATGTTGAATGAATCGACCATCAAAATCAATATTCACACTCAAGACTACCCGCACATTCTAAAAATAGGCCAATCTTTAGATGTTGTTGAACAAGAAGCTTTTACTTCTTTCCTTTGGGATCATAGAAATTCTTTTGTTTGGTCCTACGTTGATATGCCTAGTATTGACCCAAACATTGTGGTCCACAATATCGTAAATATTCTTGAAGCCAAACCCATGAAATAGAAGCTGCGGAAAATGTACTCTCACATTTCCCTTCTTGTCAAAGAATAAATCTAGTTCCTCCTTTCAGTTTCCTTCATCCTACCCATTGATTATCCCCAATGGATCTCTAACATTGTTCCTATCACAAAAGTGATAGGGGGACTCTACATTTTCATGGATTTTCGTAACCTTAACTTAGCTTGCCCCAAAGATGACTTTCCTTTACCTAGTATTGACCAACTAATTGATCTCACCATCGGCCATGAGATGCTATCACCCATGGATGGTTTCTCAGGTTATAACCAAATATTACTCACCCCAGAAAATCAACAAAAAATTTCCTTCATCACTCCTTGGTGGGCCTTTTTCTATCATGCCATGCCCTTTTGCCTTAAAAACATTGGTGCTATATATCAGCGAGCAATGAATTATATCTTTCATGACATTATGCATCGCATATTGGAAGATTACGTAGACAATCTTCCTGGAAAATTTAAACATCAGGCCAAACATCTTACAGTCCTTAAGGTCATCTTCAACCATCTCATTAAGTACTGTGTTCGCTTTCAACCTAAGAAGTGTGTCTTCACTATTCTCTCTAGAAATCTCTTTGGTTTTATTGTTTCTTGCATGGCATTGAATTTTATCCCACTAAAATCAAGGCTATTCTTGAAATGCCTCCACCTACTAACATTCGTCAACTTTGTATTTTTCAAGGAAAGTTACAATCTATTCATCACTTTATTTCTCAGCTTTTTGACCGCTGCCACCCATTTCATCATCTCCTACAAAAGGATGTCTCCTTCATATGGGATTATGAATGCCACAAAGCCTTTGACACCTTAAAATAATACCTCCTCCAACCACCTGTGCTCATTCCCCTTAACGATAAACAACCATTTTACCTTTACATTTCTGCTACAGATAATTCAATAGGTGTCATTCTCACTCATCGTGATGAGCAACACATGGAACAAGTGGTTAATTATATAAGTTGTATGCTTTTGGACTACAAAACTAGATATACTCATGCCAAAAAACTTTGTTTAGCCTTAGTTTTTGTTGCCACTAAACTTTTCCATCACCTACTTAACCACAAAAATTCGTCGTCACCAATATTGAACCCTTACATTACATGTATGCTAAGCCTTACCAAAATCAATGTGTTACACGTTGGCTCATGCTTCTTGCAGACCTAGATCTCAAATTCATCCATCAAAAATTTGGCAAAGGATAAACCTTCATTGATCAACTCGCAAACGCACCTCTCTCCGGGAATCAATCCTCTAACTTTGATTTCCAGGATGAATCCATCACTACCCTCTCTTTGGACGATACCATTTACCAGATGACCTTATTATTCGATGGTTCCAAATGTTAGTGTGGGGGTGGTGCTAGAGTTATCCTCATTCCTCTTGATGGTGAGCCTATGCCATTATATTTCAAACTAGATTTTGATTGTACTAACAATATCACTGAATATGAAGCACTCGTATTAGGTCTTCAAGCCACCATCACCTTAGACATTAAATCAACTAATATCTTTGGTGATTCCCAACTAGTTGTAAACCAAGTTAATTGTATATATCAGTGTTGTAACGAGATACTTCAAAAGTATAAACATCATGTTGACATACGTTTGAATACCTTTGACAATTATGAACTTCAAACCACCTTGTGTTCCACTAATAAATTTGGGACACCATGGCTTGTCTTACTTCTCAAATCCCTGCTTTGTCCTCTGACTCAAAATTTTTTGTCACCGTAAAAAGGTTACAATCACTTTCTTATATATTTCGAGATGTCAACCTTGTCGAAACCATTGAAACTGATCCATGTGACATTTGGTATAAGTAGTTTTTTGACTACCTTTCCCTTTCCACATTGCCTCCAGACCTTACTTGCAATGGAAAACGAGCCTTTCTCAAAAGTTTCTCTCTCTATGTCATCATGGGTGGTCTTCTTTATAAACGTGGAGTTGACAGTATCCTTTTACGATGCCTTACAAGTTCTTAAATTCCCTACACCATAAAGGAAGTTCATGATGGGATTTGTGGGGGTCACTTTAGTGAGTTAGCTGTCGCTAAATGTATTCTCTGCCTAGGATATTATTGGCCAACCCTAAACCATCATTGTTGTGACTATATCAAGCATTGTGCCAAGTGTCAGAAACATGCTAATATTCATCACACCCCTAGTCATGCCTTACAGGTTGCAAGAGACATTTGGCCTTTCTCTCAATGGGGTTTGGATCTTGTCTGAGAGATCAATCCTCATTCTTTCCAACGTCATCAATGGATTATTACCACTACCGAATACTACACTAAATGGGTGGAATCCATGCCTCTAATTTCTATGAAATCTAAGAAAATATGTGAATTCATCAACCATCACATCATTTGTCACTTTAGTGTTCCTCACCACCTCATCACTGATAACGGAAAACAATTCAAAAAAAAAACCCTGCGGAAACTTTTTGATGCCTTCGGCATTCAACTTAGTTTTTCTTCACATTAATATCCTCAAACAAATGGCCAAGCCAAATCAACCAAAAAAACCCAAAATAAAATTCTTATGAAATTGGTTGGCGATACTAGAAAGAATTTTCACACACACATTCCTTTTACCTTATGGGATTATCGTACTAGTATTTGTACCTCAATTGTTGTCAGGCCTTTCTCTCTGCTCTATGGTACAGAGGCTATCCTTCCTCTTTGAATTCCAGATTCCATGTCTTCGTATCTCACTCAATGATGATGATTTTTGGTAGGACCGTTTGGCCCAACTCGAGTTATTAGACGAATGTCATCTCAATTCTCTTGACCACCTCCAAATCTACCAAAAATGTATCAAACATGCCTATGATAAACATGTCCACGAACAAACTTTCCAGGCCAACAACCTTGTCTTGAAGGAAAATCAACATGTAGCAAAAGAGGAGAAAAGTAAAAGGGGAAAATTTTCTCTTAATTGGCTTAGACCCTATATCGTTACTCATACCTATGGATCATGTGCATATCATTTGTCATCACTCGAAGGTAAACCTGAACCTGAGCCCCTCAATGTCTTGCATATTCAACCATTCTATTGTTGAATCAAGTCATATATCACCTTCTGTCTATTAAATTTTTGTCCCTTGAGCACCATTCACCTTCTAGTTACCTATTTTAAGGATCAACGACTAAACAAGACTCATGAGATTACCCGTCACTTTTCAGCCTTATCTTCAATATGATTACCACGTCTCTACTCATGGCATGATTCTCATGGATATTTTTTTTCCTTTTCCAGATGGAATTCCATGGTCGTTCATTACTTAAAACATCTCTTTCATAGCTAACCCCTGAGTGCTATGGTTTTTTTTTCATAAAATATGCTTATACTTCTCTATAGTCTTGTCCATGACCTAAAAGTAAAAAAAAAAATCAAAAGTAATATACGGGATTTCTCAAAGTCAAACTCCTTGAGTCAAACTTCTAGCAAAAAGATGACTCCCTCAAAAAGGACATCTAATATTTCTATCTTGTTGTTATAAATAGACTGCTCCCTCGAAGGACAGCTATACAAAACTAGCCATATTGTGCATAGTCTATCACAAAAAGAAGACTATTCCTGTAAAATAAAATTAAAATATTCTGAATCTTCCCGCATCGATCAGCTTCACGAAGACCTCAAGGAGATATTTTATTCATCCCACATAGAATTCCCACATCAATCAGTTTATAAAGCAAAAGCAAAAAGAAAAAGATGATTTTTTTGCCATGGACTTGCCTATTTTGATCTTAGGTCTCTTG
The DNA here is from genome assembly GCA_019776745.2 of Taxus chinensis. Classification (NCBI taxonomy): domain Eukaryota; kingdom Viridiplantae; phylum Streptophyta; class Pinopsida; order Cupressales; family Taxaceae; genus Taxus; species Taxus chinensis. Next base: position 98,742,592 of record CM034155.1, read on the forward strand.
TCAAAGAGGAATTTTGTCTCACACCAGGTTACACTAAACCATCCTCTTTCACCTCACCGCCTTTCCTCTTTAACCTTCAACCTACTCAAGGGACATGCCACAAATGCATAATTTCATGATTATATGACCTTCTTCACCCTTAGAATAGTTAATCATGCAAATTTTTTAGGGTCTTCCATTCATAAGCCAATCTTTGGTATGATAGAATTGTCAGGGTTCTTATAAATTAGGTATAACTTTTGTCTCCTCTAAACATTCACCCCTTTTCTTACTTCTTGATCCTCCTTCACAGGACCAAAAATTCAACACCTACATTCTAGGAATTCATTTTCCACAAAAATCACCCATATTTATTCACCATAGACAACAACCATTCCTAATCGACCTAAATTCAACCCTGCCTAAATGTCCTAAACTCAACCCTGCCTAACTGACATAGACTCAATAATGCCTAAAAGACCTAAACTCAACCATGCCTAACTGACCTAAACATAACCATGCCTAAATTACCTAAACTCAACCATGCATAAATGACCTAGACTCAATCATGCCTAAAACCTACCAACCTGTCCCTCTACCTCATCATATTCTTCCCTAGCTTATGGGAGAACTACATCGGCCTGAGGCCCCTTTTCATCGAGGCTATGTAGGCAGCACTCTGAGGGTATGGGGCCCTTGGAGGTTAGCTTGACCACTCTTTCCCCTAAACAATTTTACCCCATTTTTCTATTCACATTCTACCTTAGTTTCCATTTCACACAACACTTGGAAATTAAAAAAACATACAAACATGCATACCTACCATTTTATCACATCATCATGTCATACATAAATCATTTAACATTTCCATGATATCCATTAACTTGGAAATTTACACCCAAACATACATATACATCATCATTTATTTTCCATACTACCAATAATGTGGAAATTAAATCAAACCAAAAAAAAACATGACCCAATCATGCCTAACTCACCTAGACTCCAACATGCCTAATTCACATAGTTTCCATCAATACACAATAACAATGGAAATTATAAACTATATAAATGGGAGATTTTGTGTATCAATACATATATACACAGATACAAATAAATACTAGTATCTCCAAAACTCTTATATATAATCTCATGTTTTCGGCATGCAAGCTAGTATTTATATCAAAAATTGCAATGATCAAACAATGTCACATATAGTGACTAATCCTCACCCCACCTGATATCCTCATGTCTAGTCTCACTTGTCTCCTCTTCCCTACCTGTCAGCCACCCTGCCAGCACCTCTCTACCCTCCATGGGTCTCAGTTTAATCTCCTCCCGAACCTCACCTGGGCATGGCCTTCGAGAAATTGTAACCTCTCCCTAGCCCTATCCATGGGCTCGACGTCCCCCTGTGCTCCCTGAACTATGAGTCCTAGATCCCATCCACTCACTAGCTACCTGTTGGGATATATACTTGGCATATGAGGTAACATCTATACCGACAATCATCAAGTGATCATGATAGTAGCAAGCCTCGTTAGAGCATCCCTGAACCTCACCATCGATATAGTCTATGGTGGTGCCATGAGTCTCACTACACCCAGTGCACTCTGCCCTACTAATAATGGCTTCGTCCCATGCTTTAAGGTATGTCCTCTTTCCTATGCCATGGGACTCTATCCTGGTGTAGGTTCCCTTAATATCGGACCCTGTCCTTGGGCCTATGGGGGTACCTGTACCTGTGCTTCAACCTAGGCATGTAAGGCCAAAACATGTGCATGTGTAGTTGCCAACTAAACCTATAAACCAACCACCTATGCTTGTAAGTTGGCTACTTGTCCTCCATCCCCATCTTCACCTTGTGCGAGTGCTTTTCCATGTGCTTCTTGGGCTTGTAGGGCCATCACCTGAGCCTGTAAAGTGGATACCTGTGCCTCTGACCCTTTCAATTTTCCCTGTAACCCTATAATTTATGCTTGAAGGCTGGCCACTTGACCCTGTAAAGTATTCCTCTGCACTATCATAGTGGCTAAATCTGGATGTCCTAGCCTCGGCGGTGCCACCTATAGTTGTGCCTCTAACCATTGCCTATATGCATTTGTGACACTCACTTCGTCAATCCGTCAATCTACCCTGCACCTCCTGTCCTATCGAAACACTCAAATGTGGTGGATACATGGGTCTCTCCACATCATCTCTATAGTACAGTGGGAAAGGTAGGGGCACGTCCTACCATAATCTAAATTGTTGTCTGACCCTATCCACATGTATCATCTCATGTTCACATGCCTACCACCCCTTTATCCATCACAGTAGTTGAAGCTCCTCTAACTCCTCAACCATGCCTATGTAGGATGGATAGTCCACATATGGTCTCCACACAATATCAATTGTATAAAGTCCCTCCAATCGTTGCCTATAGTATGACACATCATATGTGTCCCTTGCCACCCTTAGTTGTCTAGTGACTGGTACCCATCATTTGAAACAAACTTTGAGCAATCCACCCCTGAACCAATCATGTCATGGAAAACCAACTGGATGCACACACATGATGTGCTTTTATGCCTAACAGTGTAATAAATAAGTACAACACATACCAAATCTCCTTAATCTCTCATAGGCCCATAGCTCCCTATATAACTGAACTAGGAAAATCAGTGCCCAAGAAAAGTGTATCCACTCCTTGATCATATCCTATAGCACCCCCATCAGTGCTCATGGAAACCTACCACCCTTAGAATACGGCAATGAAAAAAATCCAACTACCACCATCAACAAAATAGATAACCTAGTATCATGTGGACAAGTTGCATACATATCTCCATAAATAAGACTCACGCTGTGATACCTCAGCTCACCCATCACATCACCAAATACTGCCACTATCAGCTCTACTGATGCCTTTGAAAAAATGGAATATATTGGCTCCCCAATAATAGGAATTTGTAGGATCCTATAAACATCCTCCAAGGTGACGATCATCTCTTTCGTCAAAAATTGAAATGTATTGGTCATAGAATCCCATATATTGATGAGCATGACCATCAAACTATTATCCCGAGATACACACCTATAGCATCAGATCACACTAAGTCCAACCTCATTCATGTGCTCCCACTCCCCCGCATTCACACTAGCCTACATTTGTACCAGTATGGGTGGTACTTTGTCCCGCATGCTCAATTGATCTCTCACCTACATCATCCAACACAACCCTGTCAAGACTTGACCATCACAAATCACCTATTACCCACCACCCACTGCCCAACCACATCAATCAAGCCTACCCCCTTTACCTAATTCACCTACACACCTACTTTACCTTATCATCATTTATTCACTATCTTAGTTCATTTCACCAACTTACCTATCCCAACTCACCCAAATAACATTTTACCCTCTTCCCTCTACAAAAATATTCACCTACCCCTCCCTCACCTATTTTCCTTTCCTACCTAGCCCCTCTTTCACCTATTTACTCTTAATCTTCACTGTCGGCGGTTACCTTAACCCTCACTGATATTCTCAACCATCATCAATCCCTTTTGACCGGTGTCGGTCACCCAGTCCTTGACTGATACCAGCCAAAGCCGACTGACGTCATCCAACCCCTGACTGTCTTCGGTATCTGTTATGGCATCAAACCCGAAAACCCATCCCCCATTATCAAAAATTCACAAAACCTGACCTACAAACCTACTCTACCCCACACAAACCCATCCTAGATTCATTTCCAACCCTATTTAACCTACGATTGACCTTCCCACCCCTCATTTCTTTCATTTTTACCCACAATTTTTAAAAAATTTAATCCCACCCAAATTTTTAACCAAAAATTATTTCAACAATAATATTTTTAAGTAAATGAGGGATTTGCATCATCTCCTACCTCTAATCGGTGTTGTCTCCATGGTGGCATGTCTAGTTGTTGCGTCGGTGGCCCACCCAATCCCTCTCCAACCTCTGCTATGCCAAAATCAACTCCTCACATCCAAACCAATCAAATCAATAAAATAGATCTCGTGCACCCGCTAATCAAATGCCAAACACCTACTACGTGGCTTGCCAACTTAACTCGACATTTCATACTATCATTTTCTCCTCCTAAACTTCTCTTTTATAGTTTTCTAAAAGTGGAAAAGTCAAAATGAATCTATAAAACATGAATTTTATTTTTTAGCCCCAAATCGACATGACCTACGTTGGTCATGTCATGCCCTAGCCAACCAATGTCGGTTACAACATAACTGGCATCGATCACCTGACATGCCTATTTTGCCTAAAACCATTATTGCCCCAACAACGTTTGACCTTACCAATACCTATTACACCCTACCCATAAGCCTACACTACTTGTACATTTCCTTAACTGTGTTTAGGGACATTTTATTTACCTATACCTCGGCCTTACCTGTGCCCTACCCAACATACCCTAACTTGAACAGCCGTTTGTGACATTTAAATTCATGTACTCGCCATACCTTGCGATGTTGTTACCTGTGTTGTTTAGCCTAATGACGTGATGTTTATCCGCGCCATACCTTTGGTGCCATAGAGAAAAACCTATTACCCATTCCTACACTAGACCTAGTTGTGCTTTATGACCATATATTATACCTTGGATACTTGAATCACTTCAACCTTGTTTAGATAAACATAGCACCCTTTTAACAACTTAGAGTTTACAAGCTCTTCTACCTAGTACTGTATTGCAATATATACATGTGTGTGTGTTCAATTACCATTACCCATTACCAAAAATGACCATACCCTTACCTACACCCACTTATCCTCATTTTCTTCACTTACCCATTTATCAAATCACTCATCAACTTCGTTTAACATCTCATCAATTCCTAGTTTGAGGGGGATCACTTCCACCCAAACTTGGGGAAACCTAACCTTCACTCATACCTAGAACATTGACTTCCTATTTTTGTCAGCATCGATTATCAATACAAGATATGTGATAAAAAGGGGCAAATGTAGACACAAAATTTGGGTCACACTCCCCTTTGTCCCCTTTAATCAATTAACGTAACGTGTTCACCTAACCATGACCCCTTTGCCTCACATTCGTATTAATTTAATTACTTACAATTGAATTAATGTTCATCGTCACATTATTAATCAATTTAATTACTTTAATTAAGATAATCTACACATTACCTAGACACCTCACCCTAGACCCATTCCAGGGGCATTTAACTCATAGTAACCAAGTCATCACTATTAGGACAATCATCACTCCTAGTGCTGAATCACCACTTAACCTAACTAACTGATACTTCTTCCAAAAACCTAATTGGACTTCTTATATGACCTTCCTACATTCTCTCATGTGAATTCCACTTCCCTAAGTGGACTCACTCAAGAGCACGCCAAATATAGTAAGGATCTGCCTATTTTTAGTAAACATAGGATTTTCCACCTTTACCGATGCCGGTTATCCCTCAACCGACATTGCTCACCTTAACCATCATCAATTAGCTTATATACCCTTTTACAATTCTTTGCCCAAGTTGGTCATTTTTGAGTTTAGAGAGTTCTATTACATTCAAGCACAAATCAGATACTTCTTTGCATCTAGACGATGGGATATACTCAACCAAAGGCCCAAGCAAGCACTCGATGCTCGTCCCAAGGCATTAGAATATTCACGGGAACACTCTGGGAAGGATTGTCATAGCACTGACCATGAAAGTTCTTCACGGATCAACCACTTCCTTCACCTACCAAACCTACAAATGCAAGTAAGTATATTTGATTTTCATCATTCTTTACTTTCTTTAAGTGTAAGTTCATTATCTCTTGTTATTACATCTTATTCCTTCCTTCATTCCTCCATCCCCACCTTCTTACCAATCTACCCATCTAACCACCCATGACCTTCTAGCCCTCCATACCTAACCTCTATGCATTCTTGAGTCTCCTTGGTATTATTACGAACCCAACCATCCTCCCTTCATTCTCTGTGTAATCACAGAGAAGTCCAAAACTATTTTTATTTAATTACCACCAAATTTCCCCTACCAACACTGGTCATATTAACCATCATCAATCTCCCCCCTTATCCAATATCATCCATAGTGTTTGTTAAGATTCCCTAGGCCCAATCAATCATTAGTCTACCCAAACTAACCCCATATCTCACCAAAACCTCCCATAAACCTCACAAAACCTCACCTAAACTTGATACCCCACCTACAACCTCACAAAAGACCTTCCCAACTCTCTGTGTAGACAAAGAGAGAGCCTAGATACCCACTTTTGACATTCTTCCATTTCTCATAGTAAATGATATCAGTCATCTTTAACCGTCATTAGTCATACCTGCACTGACATTGGTCTCCCTGACCGGTGTTAGTCTCTATGCCTGGTAAAACTTCTTTCAACTAGAAAAATTCCTCCCAAACTTCACAAAATCTTACCCATACCCCTTCTATTAACCTCAGACCACCTGCCCAACCTATAACCTGACCCGAGACCTTCACCAGTGTAGTTATCAAGCATTTAATTGGATTGACATGGATAGTAGTCTAAGACACCTAAATCAGAACACTAGTATTAGATTATTTTATTTACATGTTTAGTTATTTTATATTGAGTTATATATCAGTGGATTGACAACCATCAAGGAAGTATCACACTTCCTAGATCTAGCTCACGTTAGGCAGTCCACTAACTTTTGTTATTAACTGTATCTTGTTTTCTTGATTTATATTATAGGTAATTCCTCCTAGCCAAAAGTAAGCTCACATAATTAGCTTGAATCAGAAATTAGAAATGAGCACACTCAACCTTCAACCAATGTAATAACATGTATTCATCCTTACCTTTTTACTTTATATGTTTTATCGCACAACAATTCGGTGAAATAATTAGACTAGCAAGCATTATTCTGCCAAGTGGTCATGGGATTGAGAACATGGGGAGGTCTTAATTACATGTCAACCCATTCATTACTAAATTATTTCACACCCTTCTCTACCAACTGCCAAATGATTACAAAAAGTGCATCACCTCTCCTCATGCTCCAACTGAGGTTTTTTTGAGATATCACTTTCCTTATTTTCAATGGTAAGATCAAAGTGTCCCATCTTTTGTCACAAGATTTCAGAGCTTCACCAAAATTCTGTTGATGATAAATCTCAAAGTCTTGAACATATTTTTCTAATATCTCTGAAGTATTCTTTCTAGTGCCAACCTGATAATACAGAGGCCTGAAATCCTTTTTCATTGAAACATCATTGTGGTGGGTAGGCCTATTATAGAGACCAATAGTTTGGGTGGTTTTATTAAAAATGTTTAGTTTCTCACCCCATACAATTTGGTTCCTAATCAATGATTAAAAAGATTTTAATTGAAATTCCCCCTTAGAAAAATTTATGAAGAATTCAGGGACATCGGAAACCAACATGTTATGAAAATAAAATTCACATAATAAATTTTTTATTTTTGAAGTACTCCCTTGATAAATTTCTAGAAATTTTTTGCCATCCAAAGCCTCATGGGGCTCTCAAAAACATATCCTTTGTAATTTCCATGCATAGAACTGTTCTTGAAGAAATAGACTGTAAACAAAAGAGTGTTTCCTATAAGATAGAAGTTTGCAAGCTAGAGGACAAACAAACTCAACAACTGATTCCAATTTATTTTTTAGCACTTGATCCTAACTCAAATTCTTCATTAGGCTTATTATTTTATTGGACCAATTCCTTATTACAAAGATACAGTTGGTCAAAATAGCAAAAAAATCATTCCATGCTTGTAATCCAATATTCTTTTGCCTGTTCGAACTATCAAGCTCTATCTTTAAGATAGTTATTTCTCTAACTTTCTCAACATTTTGATGAACAAATTCATTTTGCATAAACAATTGAGTATCTTCCATACCTTTTAATTTCTTCTTCAGAGAAACAATTTCATCTTGATACTTCTTTAGGACTGCATCTTCATGTGATTTTGGGTGACAAACCTTTGTTACAGTAGTACCGGCCTCTGTTGTAGCATGTTCTAGAGCTCCAGTCTAGATTTCAAATGCTACAGGTATTTCTAGAGCTGCAAACATAGTTTTCTGGAGCCTCAACAATGTCTGGCATATTACTTTAAGAGCACTAGTATGTAGGAATGGTTGTCACAAATTCATCATCCTTCAATGGTTTACTAGAAACATACAAAGTACGATCCTCATCAATCTCCTCCAAAAAAGGGTTTGAACCCTCCTTAAACAATGCAGGTCGAGAAACTTCAAGTCTCCTTGAGGTACAAGACCTTATTGGTCTTAATGACATAACAACATGAGTTGGTAGAATATTCTACTCCTTGGAAGCTTGCGGCATAGAAGGTTGGTTGTCCTTATTTGTCGATTCTTCCATGGATTCATTTGAAGGCTGAGGAGTCGACTCAAGCTTAGGCCAAACACTGGGAGGTGGTTCCTTTTTTATTTTCTTTTGTTTATAGCTCTCCCTTGCACTTGTCTTTTCTATCTTCCACTTAGGCCTACAAAAATCATGATGTGCACATATTAACTAAATGATGCTTGAGTGCTTTAGGGAAGCTTTACCACCTCCTTTTTTGTATTCTTGACCTACTTTGATAACAACCTCTGCAACCTAATCTAGAATATTGACCTTTAGCTTAGGGTTTGTATGAACCTTCTTCAAATGAGTAATAATTTTCAATGTGTCACCCCCAAGCACTGATGGTTGGTGATCATTAATAAAATATTTGTTAACCCATGTGGCAACTTCCTTCCAGTGACCTAGAAAACTCTCTCGCTTAATACATTTTTTAGTACCATAGGAAGTGAGGATTATTTCTAGAATATATTCCCCTTCATCATGAAATACTGGTATTAAATCCTTAAGCGGAGTATTAGTTACAACTTTGAGCCAAAAATCTGGGAGGCTAGATATGGTAGCAACAATGTGGTTTTTTATCGCAATTATCTTGCCTCCTATCCAAGAGCATGTTGCCTCAAAATTTATCAAGAATTCATCAACTAAATCTTCATCAAAACCCTTCAATTTTCAAATAAATTCTAACCAACCTAAGTCATGGAACACTTAGGAGATGAAAACATTTTGCAGGAGAGGTTCTAAAGATTTTGGTTCTAATTTATTCTTCTACCCCATAGCTAATAAAAGGATGGATGGAATTATAACAAAATGGAGAAGGTTTATGTGAAGGAAATAAAGCAATGGTATGAAACATCAATTGTGGAAGTTTGAACTATATTTTGAGCTCCAAATAGGATTAATTTGGTGTAAAAACGGTGGCAAAAAAGTGTGATAGTACTTAATTTAGATGGAAAGGTTCATTTTTTCACATGGTTCCCGTCTGATCATCATGAATTATTATGCCACATGTTGTTTATTCACCCACTATTACTCATTATCTCCCACTTCACATTATGAAATTTGATTTTACATCTGTAATAAATGCATTGGTAAAGGAACATTGATTTTTCATATTAAATAAAATACAATATGGAGTTATAAAATTTAATATCCATAGCAAGGGATGAATTCACTTCACCTTTCCAACTTAGTTCTCTACTGACTATTGGCGTTCCATGTCCTGCATTCAAAGAATAATCATGATTAATGCATATTTTAGTAATTAACATCTCTAACCTTTATTGAAAGCATGAAATAGAATATAAAATATGATCTAGGGGGAAGAGGATCGAAACTATGATCTTCTTCCTTTATTTAAATTCAAAACAAACTATTCATGGTGAGAAGAGTTGCAGTCATCCAATGAATCAATTTCTTCGCTCAACAATATGTGTTTACTGAAAGTATCCTTATCCTGAGATTGTTGGTACATTCTTAGTCGATGTCCATTCACCAACAAGGTTCTTCTGTCACCATCAATTGGTAATAGTCTCAGAGATCCATTATCATAAAAAATTTCAATTTGATAGGGTCCCAACCATCTTGTTCTTAACTTTCCTTTGAATTGTTAATACTTTGAGTCAAATAGTAAGACCCATTCTCCTTCATTAAACTTCCTATTTTCAATATGAGTGTCATACCAGGATTTTATTTAATGTTTGATAATTTCATTTTGATTTTTTGCCTCTATCTACATTTCATCAAGTTCATTCAGCTACATCACTCTCTCATGTTGAGCTTCATCCGTCTCAATTATGATATTCAATGTTGTCCTCCATGTTTGTAGATTGAATTACATAGGAAGCAATGAATTCTTTTTGTATACCAATTCATATGGGGAAAAACCAGTGGTGGTTTTTCAGGTGGTGTTGTATGCCCAAACTGCCTCAGATAGCTTTGGCACCCAATTCTTCCTGTCAACAATGACAACTTTAGTTAAAATGTTCTCCAACTCTCTGTTTGTGACTTCCACTTGCTCATTGGACTAAGGATGGTATGGTGATGATTTCCTATGATTTATTTGGTAGATATTTGAGAAGGATTCAATCATGTTGGACATGAAATGAGGCCATTGATAAGATACAATGGCTCTTGGAGCTCCAAACCTTAGCATAATCCACTTTTACAAAAATTCAGCTACAACATCCTCATTGATAGATGCCAATGCTTGAACCTTGCCCCATTTTGTAACATAGTCAGTGCACACCAATAGGTACTCTTTTCCATAGAATGGGGGATCAAAAGGTCCAATGAAATTGAATCCCCACTTCTCAAATGGCCCTAAGACTAGATGAGGATTGAAGGGCATTTCAATAAACAATGTAGGCTTTCCCATTTGTTGACATGCATCACATTGCCATACGTACTTTTTGAAGGAAAATTAGAGAGAAGGCAAGTAATAACCAGCTCCAAGGACCTTGTGAATTTTCCTCTTCACTGATTAATGTCCTCCTCTAAGATCATCATGACAAGCTCGTAGTATATCATACACCTCATCTTCTCAAACACACATGCAAATAACCATGTCAGGATAACATTTAAACAATATTCCATTACACCATTTGTATGTAGCAGTGTTTTTGATTAATCTTCTACGTTCTTTATTGGTAAAGTAAGTTGGAAATTTCCCTATAGCTACGTTCTTCTAAGTTAGAAAGTTTAGCAAACCATAGAGGTTGTGCTAATACTGCAAACAAGTGCTCATCCGAAAAGTGATCTTGAATTGTCTCCTCTTCTCCTAAAAAATTTAGCCTCGAAAGGAAGTCAACAAAAACATTGGTCTTTCCAGACTTATCAATAATATTCAAGTTAAATTCTTGCAAAAGAAGTAACCACCAAATAATTCTACCCCTACTACTAGTTTATTCATCAAATATCTTATGGATGAATGGTCAGTAAACTCAATGATTTTATATCCAATAATGTAGTGTCTAAATTTATTCAGAGAGTAAACAACATCTACAAATTTATTTTATGTAGTGGTGTAGTTCTTGTCTGTAGGGGTTAGATTTTTTTTTAATGAAGATTTGATCTTCCTCATCCTTTTTTCCAAGAACAGCTCTCATTGTTGTGTTAGAAGCATTATTGTGAATATTAAAAGGCTCTACCCAATTGGGTCCTCTCAGAACCAGGGCGGTAGTAAATTTCTCCTTCATAACTTCAAAATCCCATTGACATTAAGGAGACCATTCAAAAACACAATCTTTTTCCACCAAAGAGAACATGGGTGCAGCAATCTTACAAAAATATTTTATGGATCTTCTGTAGTATCCTACATGTCCAAGGAAACTCTTTATATCAGTCTGATTTGTTAGTGTACGCAATTTTTGAATGACTTATATCTTCTTAGGATCAACTTGGATTCCCTTAGCATAAATATGATTACCCAAGATAATTCTTTGATCAACCATTATCAAACATTTTTCATGACTCAAGGAAATCTAGTGTTGCTCACATTTGGTTAACACTTTTTCAATATTACTCAAATATTCTTCAAAAGTCGACCCATGGATGGTAAAATCATCCATTCAAACTTCAACACAGTCATTGGTAAGGTCTGTAAAAGTAGCTAAAAATGCTCTATGAAAGGTTGCAAGTGCATTACAAAGTCCAAATGGTGGAAATCTATATGCAAATGTACCCTAGGGAAAAGTGAAGGTGGTCTTATCTTGATCAGTGGGTGCTATACTGATTTGGTTATACCCACTGAACACATACAAGAAGGAGAAGTATTTCTTACCTGTCAGTTTGTCCAAAACATGATCAATAAAGGGTAGGGGAAAGTAATTTTTCTTGGTGGATTTATTAAGCTCCCTATAATCTATACATATTCTCCACTTACCATTTTTCTTCGAAACTATAACTAGCGGTGATACCCAATAACTATCAGATATTGGATAGATGAATCCTACCCTTAAAATTTTTTCTATTTCATTCTTAACAATGTCTCTAAATGTTGGATTAATTCTTCATTATGGTTGTCTAACTAGTTTAAAATCCTCAGTGTAAATATGGTGGGTGTAGATGCTTTGATGAATCCATTTCATGTCATTATAATCCTAAGAAAAATCTTTCGAATGATTCCTCAAGATATCTACAACCCTAGCCTCTTCACTATCCTCTAAAATTTTCCCAATAGTCAGTTCTCTTCCTAGCTCAACATTTACTTGTTTAGTGTCTCTCAGAATAGAAATTTCTGTATCAGTAATCAAAGGGGTCAAGGGACAAGCATGAGGCTATAGCATGTGAAAAATAGTCATGTTTTAAACGGATATGACCTTGGCTAAAGGATAATAAAAATTAGTGGTTGTATTTTCTTCATGGTAATTATAGGTCTCTTCACACGTTTCATTAGAAATGCCACTTACCAAGGTGATGTTATGCACTGAGTTCAAAATGGTCATTTTCATAGCCATAGTTTGGATTTATGTAGCCACAGTTCTAGTTTCCATAGCCACGGTATCATCTTCATCAGACATTGAGTATGGTTCCACAATTTCTTCCATATGATTCTTCACTAGAATGGTGGCCAGATAAGAAGAACTCATGTTGTTAGTATCTAAAAAATATACCCACACATGTTCACAAACATCCACATATGGCTTGGCAGGAGGATAAAGGGAAATATTCTTTACTTTTTGTCCATTTTAAATAGTCATTTTTCCTAACCTACAGTCAATGTATGTAGCAATAGTAGTTAGCCATGGTCTTCCTAAGATGATTGGGTATCCTAAATTTTGAGCTTTAGGCTGTAAGACCATGAAATCTATAGGATAATCCCAAGATTCAATCGTGACCAAAACATCCTCAATTACTGCATCTAGTACATAAATAGATTGATCTGATAATTAGAGGACAATATTGGTTGGTTATAATCCTATCATAGATAACAAATTAAACATATATTTTGTTATGATATTGATGATAACACCAAGATCCACCAAAACATTATATATTGACTGACCATTCACACAAATGGTAATGACTGGACTCCAAGGATCCCTATACTTTGGTGAGAGAAGTTTTATAACATTAATATCAGCTAGATTGCTTTCTACTTTGACTGTTTTGGGTATTTCCTCTTCCTTCCTAGTGTCTTAATGCAATGGTTTCTAATGGTCTGGTTTAACTCGGGAATGTCCCTTATTGCTCTCAAAATTGGGACCTCAATGTTAATCTTTTAACTTCTGAACTAGTGTTGTTTCTTCCTCATTCTGTATTTCTTTTAATATTTCTGGGAAAGGAGCAACATGCATATTCTTATCTTTCTCCTGATTGTTCCTAGTGGTTTATGTTTGTGAAACATGTCTAGTTTCCTCACTTTCCTCAGGTATCCTCTTATTTTCCTTTGGTATCCTCTCATTTTCCTTAGGTATCTTTGTGATAACTATGGGAGGATTGTTCACGGTTCTTCCAGATCTTAGTTATACTTTATTAATGGCATTCATCTGCATTGTCTCACCATGTCTTGCTTTATTAATTGAATATATTTGTTGATTTTTGGGTTTTGAGACAGGTTGAGCTGGAAGTTTAGTTTTTTTTCTTTCCCTTGCTCATAATTTTTTTGTGGTGTAAGGATTAAATATTTTTGTTCTTGTATAAACCTCCTTGTCTGATTAGAATTATTATGAGTTTCCCATTGTTAATTTTTCCATGGTGGTGTATTGGCTGGTGGTGCTCAGCCCTACAAATTGTATGGAGGCACCCATGGTGGTGGTTTTGGGTAAACCATCCAATTTGGTGGTGTCCAATCAGGTTTTCCCCAATTTGGTGGAGGATCCTGATTGGGCCATGGCATCATCCTAGGGTTCTAAGAAAATATAGGGGCATAAGAAGACTGGTTATTTGATCTTTACACAAATTTTACCTCTACATTTTCTTGAGTTATGGAATTTAACTTGTCTTTGAGATGAGGTAAGAGATTACAATGGTTGGTATCATGGTAAGGGACATCACAAATCAGGCACACATCTATGATTTCTAAAGGACATTCTTTCAAAGGATTCCTTTTCCTACATCTAGGACAATATATGTCTAAATGTTCTTTTGCAACATTTTTATTAGCTTTCATCCCATCTATGGTTGAAGTTAACTGTGACAAGATGTTTTTTTTCATGTTATCCATTTCCTCTAGAATTTTTGAGGTTCCTAAGTCATTTTTTGATGTTTTCCTTCATCTTATGCCTCCCCTTGCTCTAGAGTAACTACTACATAACTCAACAATATGTGCTATGGTGAGTTTCTGAACATCACCTCCTCCCATGAGACGGAGTGAGTCTTTAGTTTTATCATCAAGTCCTTTTAAGGAAAACTATCTTAGTGATTTTTGCATTCAACTCACGACCACTCCTTCTATGGACAAAGAGAAATATGTCTTGATAATCTTCAATATTTTCATCTTCATTTTTCTTTATCTGAAATAATTCTTCCCTCATATCTCTTCTGTTATAGTAGTCTTGGTATTTTTCTAAAAATTAAGTCTCCATCTATTCCCATGAACGAATGGAATTAGAGGGAAATCCCATAAACCACCTCATGTAAGAGTCTTTGAGTGTGGAAGGAAATTTTTTGAGTTTCTGGTTGTTTGTTTTGTAGTCATAAGTTTGGAAAAGGACTTTGAATTCAAATGAGAATTGGTTTGTATCTTTTGTAGGCATTCCTCAAAAGATAGGAAGGATGGATGGATAAATTTTTTTCATAGGTGTATCCTCATCCTCATCTAAGACAATGGGATAAATAAAGGTTCTACGCAAGGGTCGGTCCTCATCATTTCCATTGTCTCCCATTTCAAAAATTTGTGTAGGTTCTAAATAAGATGATGCAGATAGTTTAGCATCACTCCTGGGCATTATATTAGATTTAGTGTCACTCTTAGTGTTCCCTACTTATGCTTTGTTTGGAGATATTATTTGAATATTACAAGGTATAAATATCCCTTGAGCATCCCGTGGCCTGTGCATCTATACTTGAATAAGCACAAATGATAAAATCACAATACTTACTAGGTATGCTGCACATCCTGTGAGTGGAAGTGGTTGGTGGTTGATCAAAGAAGAGATGACTAGGTCTAGTGTCGTGGCAATACAACCTATGTGCTCCCGTGAGTATTCCAACACTCTGGAAGGAGGACCAGCTGCTTGTTTTACAATGTGGTTGTATGTGTTCATCGTCTAGATGTAGAAGGGATTAAAGATTCGCACTTGAATGCAATAAGGCTCCAATAACTGAATGACCAACCTAGGAAAAGGGTTGTAAAATTCTATATAAAGGAACTGATGGTAGTTTAGGTGACCAACGTCAACCGAGGATAAACTAGCATCGGTTAGGGTGAAATAATATTATTTACCAAAAATAGGTAGATCTTCCTAGATTGGGTGTGTTTTCCTTGTTAGGTTTGCTTAGGGAAGTAGAGTTCTCGTGAGAGAAGGAAGGAAGATCTTAGAAGAAGTCCAGATAGGTTTAGGAAGAATTATTAGTTAGTTAGGTCAAGTACTGACTCAGTTCTGAGAGTAATGACTTGGTCACTATGAGTTAAATGCTCCTGGAATTGGTCCAGGGTGAGGTTTCATGATGAGGTGGAGGTGAAATTAACTTAATTAAATTAATTAATAATGTGAGGATGAATATTAATGTGGGATGAAGGGGTCATGATTAGTTAAATGTGTTATGTTAAGTAATTGAAGGGGACCAAGGGGAGTGTGACCCAAATTTGGTGTCTACATTTGCCCCTTTTTTTCGCGTAACTTGTATTGATAATAGACGCTGATAAAAAAATGAATTCGGTGCTCTAGGTATGAGTGAGGGTTAGGTTGCCCCAACTGTGGGTGGAGCTGATCCCCCTCAAACTAGAAACCGATGAGGTGTTAAACAAAGTCGGTGAGTGGTTTGATATGTGGGTAAGTGATGAAAACAAGGTTATGTTGGGTGTAGGTAAGGGTGATTTCAGTCGGGTAATAGGTAGGGACAGCCTAACGCATGCACACATATAGATTACGATAAGGTATCAGGTTGAAGAGCTTACAAAATCTATATCATCAAAGGTTTAGAGGTTTATCCAAACAAGGTTGGAGTGGTTCAGGTATCCAAGGTGTAGGATATGGTCTTAAAACACCACTAGGCCAGGTGTAGGAACGGGCAATAGGTTTTGTTTAAGGGCACCAAAGGTATGGTTGGGAAAAACAACACATCTTTCAGAAAGGTAAGGTCATTAGGCGGAACAACACGAGTATCACATCATAAGGTATAACGAGTACATGAATTCGAGTGTCACAAAAGGCAAGGATGGGTTAGGTGATTTAGGAAAGGTTATAGATAGGGCTAGGGTAGGGGAAAAAACATGCCCTAACTAATTCTAAGGTGTGGTGATAGGTAATAAGGTCGTGAGGGTGAGGTGTAAGGTTAGGGTCAACTTTGGGTTAGGTAGAAAAATATTTCGGGTAGGAAGAGTTGGTGATATATGGTGCAATGAGGTAAAAAAGGCCAACTGATCACAATCATGGTCAACTGATGTCAGTTAATAGAAACCAAGAGTGGTGCACTAGGGCACATGAATGATGTCAGTTTAGGGAAATTGATGTCAGTCAAGTTAGATTTGGAATAAAATGGAAAAATCTATGAATTACAGATTCATTTGTGCTTTTTCATTTGTGAAAAAGACAAATAGAGAGTCATTTTCATACTGTTGACAAGAGTGAAAAGGATTGGGTAATATTCTAGGTTGATTTGGAGAGAGGTGAGTGGTTGGAGCAGTGTAGAGGCGGGCCAATGAGATCTTTTGGCATGATTCAATTGGTGGAGAACTAGGGGTTTTATTCAGACATGGCAGAAGCAATAGGAGGTGCGGGAGGACCACTGTCTCAGAGACCAAAGATCCCAGTGAGGTGACGTCAACGTGTAGAGGTAGGATTCAATCCTTTCTCTTTGTTTTTGATTGAATTTGTAAGAAAAATGATATAAAATAGGGGGAATGAAAAATTCAAAATGTAGTTAAAATGGAAGAATTTGGGTATGGGGTGGGTGCACTGTAGATTAATTACGGTGTAAAATGGAAATGGATGGGGTTAGGTGGTTTTTGGGTAGGTTTTAGGCTTGTTTTGTAATTTTTAAGAAATTAAGGTGTGGGGGTTAGGCTTTAGAGACGAACCAAAGACCGATGTTAGTTAGGTTGTGGTTGACGTCAGTTTGGCATGCTGACATCGGTGGGAAGATAGTCGACCAACATCAGTTCAGGGTGACCGGTATCGATCAAGCTGACAGACGTCAATCACTATTAAAACTGACTTAGTCTGAATAGGTTAAGTTGAGAAGGCCAAAATGGGGTAAAAATGAAATTGGAGGGTAGATAGGTAATGAATAAGGGAAGCAAAGAGGGATGAGGGAGATAAGTAGGTGGGTGAGGGTAAATATAGGTAAACATAGGTGGGTAATAGAGGAAGATTAGGTCACAGTGATGGGATGGGTTATGGTAACTTGATAAGGTAAATTAAAATAAATGATATGCTAGGGAAGTAGATAGGTAATGAATAAGGGAAGCAAAGAGGGATGAGGGAGATAAGTAGGTGGGTGAGGGTAAATATAGGTAAACATAGGTGGGTAATAGAGGAAGATTAGGTCACAGTGATGGGATGGGTTATGGTAACTTGATAAGGTAAATTAAAATAAATGATATGCTAGGGAAGTAGTTAGGAAATAGATAGGTGGGGTAATGAGGTTCTAAAGAAATGGGAAAAGTAGTTTATTCTATGATAGTGTTGGGTGGTATGGATGTAGGCACAACATCAGTTGACGATACGGGACCGTGTCCCACCATTATTAGGGCATATACGTCCCAGCGATACGAAGGATGAATGGACACATATGTGAGAAGTCAGATTGGTAGGAATTAGACACTACAAGATGATTCTATAGGATCACAGTCTCATGGTTGCGCTCATCGATAGATGGGATATCGTGACCAACACCTTTCATCTACCCACTGGTGAGATGACCATTACGTTGGAGGACATATACAAGATTCTACGGCTATCGATTATTTGTGAGCCAATATATTCGGTGTTAGCAAATGGAGCCTTTGAGGCGATGATTGAGGTATTTGGGGAGATGACGAGTGACCTAACAGAGCATAGTTTCAGTCTTATTTATGGGGATTTCTATTACGTACATCCACAGGACACATGGTTAGAAGTGCTGATGATAATGGCTTTGGGGTGCTATGCACTTCCTGATTCTAAGGGTGGTCAGTTTCCCAGAGGGATGATGGGATTACTACGAGATATGATTGAGGATCAGACTTGCTTTACATGGGCAGCTACATATTTATTGCATCTATATAGGAAGTTGTGGGCTTACTAGAGGATGCAACACTATGGCATCGGTTGTTCATTCCTAATGCACTATTGGGCATATGAGCATATTGTGGTAGTGTGGCCACGAGGACTACCGGTACTAGATTGGAACCATGGGGGACAGAGGACATGTTACAGGAGGTGGGTGGCAGTAGGTGGTCATCCTCAAGTGGAGGAGGTAGTGCATGACGTAGTATGCTACAAGTGGGAGCTATAGGGCCTGTATGCAATGGAAATGATCTGGTGGTCGTATGTCAGTTTTCCATCTTTTATAGTAATGGATGAGAAGCTACAAAAATTATAGTTAGTGCAGTGGATATAGGGTAAATGTGCTACGCAAGAACAATATGATCCCAATCAACAAATTTTGATGTCAGTTCAGATTACAACAAGATGTGTCACCACCCTTCCCAAAGTACCGCAAGGATGATGTGGAGAGATCTTTGTCTTCACCCCAGCCCATAGGCACCATAGGAAAGGAGGAGGTACTAGTGGATACGAGATTGGAGGATGTAAGGACCACTATGGCATACAGATAGTGGTGGCTAGTGGAGTTATAGGAAGCACCACCATGGCTAGGTCATTCAGACTTAGCCACAGTGATGGTTCAAAGGGATGCCCTATAGGGACAAGGTACCATGTTGGATATTCAGTTGAAAATGACACAGGCACAGGTAGTTACTTTGACAGGGTAGGTGACTACATTATAGGGTCATCTGACTGGTACTCATGCTTAGGCATAAGTATAGGTATAGAATCTTGCAGGGGATAATGTACAAGTAGTAGCGCTACAGGCACATGTTACTGGTTAACAATGATAGTTGGCAGCTTCCCAGGATCAAGAATAGGTACAAGTTCCTGTAGGGGATGGTGCACAAGTAACAACGCTATATGCGTAGGTTAATGGTTTACATGTAAAATTGGTGTTCGCACAGGCATGGGTCATGGCCTTACAGGCCCAGGTATCTACACAGGTACCAACAAAGGCACCAGGTCAGGGTCCTGTAGTAAAGGCATCAGTGCTAGGACTAGGTCCTCTATTAGTAGGGTAGAGTTCACAGGTGGTAGTTAGGTCAATGGCACCACCTCATACCGAATCTATGGCGAGGTTAAAGGATGCCCTGAATGATTCCCACTATTTCCAAGATCATCTTGCCACTATAGGTATTGGTGTTCCCTCATATGTCGAGTATAGGGCCCAATAGGAAGCTAGTTAGAGGACCATGTCTAGTACTCACAACTTAGGAAGCACAGGGGGTCGTCGGCCCCGAAGACAGGATCAGGGTGAGGCTACATGTTCTCGCAGACTGGGCCTCGCTGAGGGCTAGGAGGAGGAGATGGGTGAGAGTGGAGAGGAGTGCCTCAAGTGGGGTTGATTGATCATGACATTTGATACTTGTATGATGATTTTTAATTCATATATATCGGCCCATGTGTAAAAGATGTTGTGATATTGTATATGAGATTTTTTGAGACACTTTGATTATGTATCGATGTGTATTATTATATATTGATACACAAACATTCCTCTTTATAAAGTTGATGATTATTATTGGATGGATGATGTACTCTTTTTAATTTCCATTGTTATTGTGTACCATGGGAACTAGGTGAGTTAGGTATGATTGATTTGATGTCATTTAGGCATGATGGAGTCAGGTACAGGCATGATTTGGTCAAGCATAGGCTTGGTTTGATTAGGTATAGGCATGGTTTGGTCAGGGATAGGCATGGCTTGGTCAGGGATGGGCATGGTTTGGTCAGGTATAGGCATGGTGGAGTTAGGTATAGGAATGGTTTGGTTAGGTATAGGCATGGCAGAATCAAGGTAATTTCTAAGTTATTGATCTTATGGAAATAATGTATTATATGTATGTTGTGGTTAAATTTCTAACTAATTAATATCATGAAAATATGAAATGATTGATGTATGATATGGTTATGGTGATAAAATGGTAGGTATGTATGTTTTTATGATATATTAATTTCCAAGTTTTTGTGTAAAATGGAAACTAACTAGGGTATAATGTGAATATAAAGGGGGGAAATTGGTTAGGGGAAAAAGTGGCCAAGCTAACCTCCATGGCCCCATGCCCTCAGAGTGCTGCCTACATAGTCCGAACAAAAGGGTCCTCAGGCCGATGTATTTCTCCCATAAGCTACGAAAGAATATGATAAGGGAGATGAATGGTTCGGTAGGTTTTAGGCATGATTGAGTCTAGATCATTTAGGCATGGTTGATTATAGATTGTACAGGCATGGATGAGGATAGGTTGAATAGGTGTGGGTGATTTTGGTGGAAGAGGGATTCCTAGAATGTAAGCGTCGAAGGTATGGTCTTGTGAAGGAAAATCAATAAGTAAGAAAAGAGGTGAACATAAAAAGGAGATGTAAAGTCACCCAATTAGTAAGAACCATTATGAGTCTATCATATCAGATATTGTTTTATGAATGTAAGACCCTAAATGCATTACACGATTGACTGTTCTAAGGGTGAATAAATTCACATGACCATGAAATGTCACATTTTTTGTACATCCCTTGAGTAGGTGGAAGATGAGAAAGAAAATATGGTGAGGTGAAATGGGTTGTTTTAGTGTAACCTTTGTGTGTGACAACATGTCTCTTCTGCAAGATACCTAAGAGTAGAATAGGCAAGTCCATGATGAAAACTTTATCTAGTTCTTTTTGCGTTTGTTTTATAGACTGTTCGATGTGGGAAGTCTATGTGGGATGAATATAATTTCTCATTAACGTCTTCGTGAAGTTGATCGATGCGGGAAGCTTCATTATGTTTTTATTTTATTTTTACATAAATAGTCTTCTTTTTGGATAGACTACGTACAGTATGGATAGCTTTGTATAGTTGTCCTTCAAGGGATCAGTCTATTTATAATATCAAGATATAAATATAGATTTCCTTTTTGAGGGAGTCATCTATTTTCTATAAGTTTGACTCAAGGAGTTTGAATTTGAAAATCTTGTAAAATACTTTTGAATTGTTTTTTGGACTTTTAGGTCATGGACAAGACTATAGAGAAGTATACGCTTCTTTTATGAAGAAAAAACCATACCACACAGGGGTTAGCTATGAAAGAGAGGTTTTAAGTGACAGACTAACATCGGGTTCCATCTTGAAAAGGATGAAAAGTATCCATGAGAATTATGTCATGAGTAGATCCGTGGTACTCATATTGAAGATAAGGCTGAAAGGTGATGGGTAATCACATGATTCTTGTTTAGTCATTGATCCTTAAAATAGGTAAGTGGAAGGTGAATGGTGCTCAAGTGATGAGTGTTTAATAGATAGAAGGTGATATAGGACTTGATTCAACAATAGAATGGTTGAAGATGTAAGGTATTGAGGGGCTCAGATTTCGGGTTTACCTTCAAGTGAAGATAAACGATAAGCACCTAATCCATAGGCATGAGTAACGATATAGGGTCCAAGCCAATTAGGAGTGAACTTGCCCCATTTACTTTTCTCTACTTTTGTTACATGTTGGTTTTCCTTCAAGATGAGGTCGCCAACCTTAATGGTTTGTTGTTGGACACGTTTATCGTAGGTACATTTGATACATTTTTGGGAGATTTGGAGGTGATTGAGAGCATTTAGACGGTGTTCGTCTAATAACTCAATCTATGACAAATGATCCTGGTGAAAACCATCATCGTTGAGCATTCTTTGAGTGATATATGAAGAGATGGAATTTTGACTTCGAGAGGTAAGGTAGCCTATGTACCATAGACCAAAGAGAAAGGTGTCCGTAGCAATTGAGGTGTGAATACTAGTGCGATAAGCCCATAAGGAAAAATGAATGTGTGTGTGCCAATCCTTACCAATATCATCAACCACTTTTAGAAGAATTTTATTTAGAGTTTTGTTAGTGGATTCAACTTTGCCATTTTTTTGAGGATAATAAGGTGAAGAAAAACTGAGTTGAATGCCGAAGGCATATAAGAGTTTCCGTAGGGTTTTGTTTTTGAAATGGTTTCTATTATCAGTGATGAGGCGCTGAGGAACACCAAAGTGAAAAATGATGTGATGGTTTATGAAATCATAGATTTTCTCTAATTTTGTAGAAATAAAAGGTACGGCTTCCACCAATTTAGTGTAATATTTGGTAGCAGTAATAATGCATTGATGATGTTGGGAAGAATGAGGGTTGATCTCTCCGACAAGATCCAAACCCCATTGAGAGAAAGGCCAAAGGTCTTGTATGACCTATAAGGTGTGACTAGGGGTATGATGAAGATTAGAATGTTGTTAACACTTCACATAATTCTTGACATAATCACAACAATTGCGGTGCAGTTTAAGGTTAGCCAGTAATAGCCTAGGTGAAGGATGTGTTTAGCGATAACTAAGCCACTGAAGTGACCCCCATAAATCTCGTCGTGAATTTCCTTGATGGTGTATGGAATTTCAGAACTCGTAAGGCATCGTAAGAGGATACCATCAAAGCCACATTTATAGAGAATACCAACCTTGAGTAAGATCTAGAGGCATAATTGAAAGGAAAAGGTAGTCAGCAAACTGCTTATACCAAAGGTCACATGGGTTAGTTTCAATGTTTCCTACAAATTTGACACCTTGGATTGGATAAGAAGGTGATTGCAACATTTGTACTGTGAAAAATATTTTCGAGTAGTAGGGTGATGCGGGGATTTGAGAAGGAAGACAGACCATGGTGTCTACAAATTTATTAGTGGAACACGGGGTGGTTTGAAGTTCATAATGGTCAAAGGTATTCAAAAGAATGTCAACATGATGTTTAGACTTTTGAAGTAGCTTGTTACGACACTGGTATATACCATTAACTTCGTTCAAAACTAGTTGAGATCTGCCAAAGATATTAATTGATTTAACATTTAAGGCTATTGCGGTTTGAAGACCTAACATGAGTGTTTCTTATTCGGTGCTATTGTTAGTACAATCAAAATCTAGTTTGAAAGATAATGGCATAGGATCACCGTCAAGAGGAATGAGGATAACTCTGGCACCACCCCCATGCTAACATTTGGAACCATCAAAGAATAAGGTCATTTGGTAAATGATATTGTCCAGGGAGAGGGTAGCGATGGATTCATCAGGAAAGTTGAAATTACAAGATTGGTTTCTGGAGAGAGGTGCATTTACAAGTTGGTCAGAAATAGTTTTTCCTTTAAAAAATTTCGATGGATGAATTCGAGATATAGGTCTACAAGAAGCATGAGCCAACATACAACACATTGATGTTGGTAGGGATTAGTGTACATGTAATGTAAGGGGCCAGTATTGGTGACAACAAAGGTTTTTTGGTTCATTAGGTAATGGCGAAGTTTAGTGGTGACAAAAGCTAAGCCTAAGTAGAGTTTTTTGGCATGAGTATTTATAGTTTCATAGTCTAAAATCATATGTCTTATATAATAAACCGCTTGCTACCTATGTACCTTGTCATGATGAGCAAGCATGAAACCCAGGGAATGATTAGTAGTAGAAATGTAAAGGTAAAATGGTTGGTCATCCTTAGGGGGAATGAGCATAGGTGGTTGGAGGAGGTATTTTTTTAAGGCATCAAAGGATTTGTGGCATTCATCATCCCATTTGAAGGAGACATCCTTTTTGAGAAAATGATGAAATGGATGGCAGAGGTTGGAAAGCTGAGAAATAAAGCGACCAATAGATTGTAAATTTCCTTGCAAACTACGAAGTTGACGAAGGTTAGTAAGTGGAGGTATCTCGAGAATAGCCTTGATTTTAGCAAGATAAAATTCAATTCCATGGAAAGAAACGATAAAACCAATGAGCTTTCTAGAGAGAAAAATGAAGACACACTTCTTAGGTTGAAGGTGAACACAATATTTGATGAGACGGTCAAAGACAACTTTAAGGACAACAAGGTGCTCGGCCCGATATTTATATTTTGCAAGAAGATTGTCAACATAATATTCTAATATGCTATGCATAATGTCATGAAATATATAAGTCATAGCTGGATGATTTGTAGCATCAATGTTTTTAAGGCCAAAGGGCATGACATGATAGTAGAAGGTCCCCCAAGGAGTGATGAAGGGAATTTTTTGTTGATCTTCTGGGGTGAGTAATATTTGTTTATAACCTGAGAAATCGTCTATGAGTGATAGCATCTCACGGCCGACGTTGAGATCAACTAGTTGGTCAATACTAGGTAGAGGAAAGTCATCTTTGGGGCAAGCTAAATTAAGGTCATGGAAATCTGTATAAATGGGGAGTCCCCCTGTCACTTTTGTGACAGGAACAATGTTAGAGATCCATTGGGGATAATCCATGGGTAGGATGAAGGAAACTAAAAGAAGGCATTAGAGTTCTTCTTGGACAAGAAGAGAAATGTGAGGATGCATTTTTTGCAACTACCGTTTCATGGGTTTGGAATCCGGAATGATTATAATATTTATGGACCACAATGTTTGGGTAAATACCATGCATATCAGCGTAGGACCAAGAAAAATCATTGTTATGATCCCAGAGGAAAGAAGTGAAAGATTCCTGTTCAGTAACATCCAAAGATTGGCCTATTTTTAGAATGTGTGGGTCATCCTAAGTGTGAATATTTATTTTGATGGTTGATTCATTCAACATGGTTTGCATCTCAGAAGGTAATGACCGATGAATATAAGAATCTTCTGCACCAAGGTAGGTGAGAATAGACTCATCGTCATGACATTGAACGACGTTAATAGAAGGTGTATCATCATCAATCATGTCAAGATATAGGAAGAGAAGAGAATATGGAGCCTCACCATCACGTTGATAAGTCAGAGGTCCCAGGGAAATAGTGTTCATGAAGAAAAAAGTTAGGAGGAATGGATTCTGGATCCATAGACTCTATAGGTGAAGGTGGTGAGTGAGGTGAATGGGGTGGGACATGTTTATCATCCTCAATGAGTTTGACTCAAGCATTCTTAGAAGTTGGTTTGGAAAATCCAATACCACTACGGTCTTTATGCTTACGAGTGGTGCAAGGAATGACACTATGGCAGCCTTGTTCATAGAAACCAAATCCAAAGCCCTTACAAGCACAACGATGGAGGAAGGACCACCAGATAGAGTTAAACAAAACAATGAGTGGAGTTCCTAGCAGAAGCTAGATCTGGGAAACATGATGCTTCCTAAACAAGTTGTCAATCCACTTTTATATAACAATATTAATGTTATTTTAAATATACATGAAATAACGATCCTATTAAAATTGAAATGATTTAGGTATCTCATACAAAACAATAAGAAAGGCTCAGGTAAAATATTGATTTGAGGTCAAAACAGGTCAGGTGATGGGCTGGTATTGGGTTACAGGTCTGGTATAAGGCTCTGGGTAGGGTCTGGTAAAGATTAGAAAGTGATTTTGGGCTATTGGGAAATAGGTATTAGCTCGATTGGTCCTGAGCTATATTGCTAGACACAGTAACTGGCGTCAGATGTGTGACCGATGCTGGTTAGGTAGAATGACCGACGTCAGTTGGCTAACTGGCATCGGTAGGGGAAATTAGTAAAAATGACTTAAAACTTGTTTTTCAGACTCTCTGTGATTGCACAAAGGTTGGAAATGGTGAGGGTAAGGTCGTAAAATGGCCTTGGAGGCTCAGATATGATTAAAAAGGATAAAACTAGGTGAAAGGGTTTAGTATGGTAGGGTGATAGGTTGGTAGGAGGAAGGGAGTGTACGGATGTGGAGAAAGATAAATTACTGAGATGAATAATAAATCTTACTGGAATAAAATAGAAATAAATGAAGAGATGTTAGGTACTTACTGAAGAGTAGGTTTGGAGAGTGCAGGTGATGAGGACAGTGATGGAAGAGATCCAGAGATAAGATATTATGTGTTGGTTCCATGGAAATTCAAACCTCCGTGCTTCTCTATATGAATCTGTGATCCTGAAGAAGATGATGAATTCCAATGGTTGTTGGTAGTGGTCCCGTGTATTTTCCTTTGCCTGAGTGCTTCAAAAGTCAGGAGTGCTCCAAGTCTTTGTTTGTATGAAATCCTGAATCGAATTACCAACCTAGGAAAAGGATTTTAGAAATGTATTTAACCTAACTGGTGATGGTTAGGTGACCGGTGTCAGGTTGGATATAACTAGTGTTCGGTCAAGGTAGGAATATCTAGGTTGGCCAAAAATATCCTGATTGTTGCTATTTTTGGCGTGGTGTCCAATATTCATCCAAGTCTTGAGTGATAGATCACGGGAGGATAAGTAAGAGTCTTTTTAGGTTTTTAGTAAGAGTTAAGTCTAGGTTTAGACTAAGTCCCAGTTGGTTAGGATAGGTTTAGACTTGGTCTTAGGTCATTAATGAGGTTTGAGTGGGTCATTTGAGTGAGGTGGCTAGGTGAGTTGGTTGGGTGAGGTGGTTAAGTGAGGATATTAATTAATTAAATTAAGATAATTAATTCAATTAACATGTGCACTAGGGGATATGAATGGGTAGGATATGGTTAATTTATTTGACAAGGTTTTAATGGAAGTATGACCCAATTTTGGTGTCTACATTTTCCCCTTTTTGTTGCGTAGCTTGTATTGGTAAGTGATGCTGACAAAAATAGGAAGTGGTTGCCCCAAATATAGGTGAGAGTGGGGTTTCCCCAAGTAGGGCTAAAGGTGAGGTTGCCCCAAGTGTGGGTGGAGGTGATCCCCCTCAAACTAGGAACTGATGAGGTGTGATACAGAGTCAGTGAGTGGTTTGATAAATGTGTAGGTGATGAAAGTTAAGGTAGGTGAGTTATAGGTAAGGGTATGGGAATTTTGGGTAATGGGTAAGGGTCAAATTGGGTAATGGGTAATGGGAAGGGGTCATATAGAGTAATGGGTAATGACAATAGAATGCACACACACGTATAGATTGTGAGATTGTATCAGGTTAAAGAGCGTGCAAACTCTACATCATCCAAAGTTGATAGGTTTATCCAAACAAGGTTGAAGTGATTCAGGTATCTAGGGTAAAGGATATGGTCCAGAAAAACAACTTAGGTTAGGTGCATAAATGTTTAGGTATGATCTGGTACACCAAAGGTTTGGTCGGGATAAATAACATGACAATACACAAGGTAAGGTCATTAGGCTAAAACAACACAGGTAAGAGTATCGCAAGCTATAACGAGTACACAAGTTCAAAGGTCACAAAAAGTGGTTCAGGTCAAGATATATAGGTCATGGCATGGGTAAGGCCAAGGTATAGGTAAAATAACATGTCCCTAAATGTAATTAAGGAAATGTATGGGTAATTTAGGCTTGTGGGTAGGGTGTAATAAGTGTTGGTAAGGCCAAAAGGTATGTGATAGTAATGAGTTTAGTTCAAAATGGGAAAAATACAGAGGAAATGGTACTGGCAGGTGACCAATGCCAGTTATAAGGTAACCGATGTTGGTTTTGGGTGACTAACACTGGTCATGTTGGGTTAGGGTTATAAGGTTGAAATTATGTATTTTATGGAATCATTATTGTCTTTTGACTTTGAGAAAATGACAGAGCTGAGTGACTTGTGCATTTTTCTTAGAGAAAAAAGACAAGGCATTATACCCGACTGAGGTGGAGGTTATTAAGTGGTGAGAGGATCTAGGTAGATGGGTCCATGAGAGTGGTTGGAGATGTGTGATTGGTGGAGGAATTTGAGGTAGATTTTAGCATGCAGAGATAGGAGAGGGGTCAGGTGGACCACCAGTGCAGTGTCCAAACATGCCACCATGTATATGCCATCGAGATGAGGTATGAGGTGATCTAAACTTGTTATTTGATTAAAGATGGTATCAGTGAAATTATTTTGTTAAAAATTGGGGGGTGGGTTTTTAATTTTGAATTTAGTGGGTGAAAAATTAACAAAATCAGGGGGCAAAGGTCTAATATAGGCTAAGTAGGGTGAGAAATAAATGTGGGGTAGATGTGGGTGGGATTAAGTAGGTTTGTAATTTTTTTGTCAGCTTTTATGAAATGGGGGAGAGGGTTTTTGATTTTAGTCATCACGATAGAGACTGACATCAGTCTATGTTTGGGTGACATTGGTCAGCTTTGGCCGGCATCGGTTAGGACTAAGGTGACTGACACTAGTTAATTGGAACCTATGTCGGTAAAGGAAAACTGGTGATGGTCAAGGAAATCGATGCCAATTAGGGTGAAGGAGGAATAGGGGTAAGAAGGACTAGGTATGAAAGGAAATATGGGAAGGGGTAAATGAAAGTGGTTAGGGGGAAGGGTAAAGATTACTTTTAGAGGGAGGTAAGTAGGTTAATAATGTTACAATGATTGTAAAGGGTAGTGGTAAGTGAATTGGTATGGGGTAGGTGAGTAGGTGGTTGGGTAATTTTAAGGTAATGGAAGGTAATGGGGTCTTAACAATGTTGTGTTTGTTGGATGCAGGCTAGGGATATGGATGCGGGAGGTACCACCTCTGTTGGTAGAATGCGGTCTAGTGTGACTATGAGAAGTGGGAGCATATGATGGATGTTGGAATGATTGGGATAGGTAATGCTATATAAGTATAGCTTTAAGATCCTAGTTGATGGTCACACTCATTGGATAGATAGGATTTAATGACCAACACTTTTCATTTACCGATGGGTGAGATTACTGTCACCCTAGAGGATGTACAGGATCTTGTGGCTCAATTGTTGGTGAGCAGTGTATTCTATTTCTTCAGAGGCATCAGTGGAGCCTATAGTGGCTATGTTTGGGAGGTGATGGGCGATGAGGTACCATATGTTGGCCTTAGCTATGGAGACATGTATGTGACCCATCCTAGGAGATGAGGTTGGTTGTTTTGATGATGGAGGTGGTATGTTGTTTCACCTTACCAGATGCTGAGGGTGGGAGATTCCCATGAGCATGATGGGAGTGCTCCAGGATATGATGGAGGACAGATCTATTTTTCATGGGCACCGACATTCCTAGTGAGCTATATAGGGAGTGTGGGCCTATGGGAGATGTACAGGTTTAGTTTGTGTTGCACCTTTCTTCTACATTGTTGGGGAGCACATCGTATGTGTATTCTAGTTGGTTTTCATGACATGATTGGTTCAGGGGTGGCTTGGTTAGAGTTGGGTATAGACGGTGGGTACCAGTTGGTGGGAAGCATCGGGTGGCTAGGGCCACACATGATGTTTCGTATTACAGGTGGTTGCTGGAAGGACTCTCAGGAGTTGATATTATTTGGAGGCCATATGTTGGTTATCCCTCATATAGGGACATGGCATAGGAGTTAAAGGAGTTATATCTATTGAGGTGGATTCAGGGGTGTCATTCCGACAAGCACGAGATGATACTTGTTGACAGGGTCAGATGATAGTTTGGGCTTGCCACAGGATGTACCTCCACCTTTCCCACAGTACAAGAGAGATGACATGGAGAGACCTATGTCTCCACCATGACCGAGTGTGCCTATAGGGCAGGAGGAGCAGGAGTGGATAGGTGGATCAATGATGTTGGGGTCACTAATAGATATAGGTAGTGGTGGGTGGCACAACTATGGGTGGAACCACCGAGGCCAGGGAATCAAGACTTAGCCACCATCACAATGCAGAGGGATACCTTACAGGGTTAGGTGGCTGCCCTTCAGGCCCATATTACAGCTTTATAGGGGAAGCTTACCAGGTCAAAGGCACAGGTTTCCATTTTATAGGCTCAGGTGGCGGCCTTATAGGCATAGGTAGCACAGGGACCAACACCTGCACAGGGTGGAGATGGAGATGGGGGACATGTAGCCACCTTACAAGTGCAGGTAATAGGTTTACAGGGCTAGATGGCTACTCCACAGGTATAGGTTATGGCCTTACAGGCCCAGGTTATAGCACAGACACCTCTACAGACTTAAGGAAAGGGTTCCCCACTACAGGAATATGTAGCAGGACATGGTCCCATGGTACATGGAGGAGGATAAGGCTCACAAGTATAGGGTCTGAGGCCAGTATTAGTGGGTTAGAGCTCACAGGTTTTTGTGAGACCTATGACACCACCTTAGAAAGTGTCAATGGAGAGGTTTCAGGGATGCCATGAATGAGGCATGGTACTACCAGGATCATCTAAAGACTATTGGGATAGATGCCCCCTCCTATGTTGAGTACAAGGCACAATAGGCAGCGAGTGAGAGGACTAGATCCTGCACTCATAGTTCTGAGAGCACAGGGGGCCGAAGATCCTAGAGGCAGGGTCAAGGTGAGGCTATGAGTTCATGGAGGCTAGTCCCATGTGAGGGGAACACATAGATTAGGCCAAGACCCATGCTAGGTGGAGAGATGTAGGCAGGTCTCGGAGCTGGAGGAGAGGAGGAGGAGACAGATGAGACATGCATGGATATCAGGTGGGGTGATGATTAGTCACCTGATATGATTGGTGTATTGATTTTTGGTATATACTGGCCTATGTGCCAATGATAGTGAGGATGTATATGAGGGTTTTTGAGATTTTGATTTTATACCGGCCTACGTGCCGAAGATAGTGAGGATGTATATGAGGGTTTTTTGAGATTTTGATTTCATATCGGTGTACATTTGTATTGATATTATAGATTTATATAGGTTTATGAGATGATGAGTATTTATTTGTATGGTGACATTTGTATTGATACACATAATTTATTGTGTATTTATAGATGATGATTAGGCATTTATGGTATGGATGATGTACTTACATTTTAATTTTGAGTTAGGTTATTAGGTATGTGATGGAGACTAGGTGAATTAGGCATGATTGAGTCGAGGTCATGTAGGCATGGTTGGAGTTAGGTATAGGCATGATTGAGTTAGGTCAGTTAGGCATGGTGGAGTTAGGTATAGGCATGGTTGAGTTAGGTCATTTAGGCATGGTGGGAGTCTAGGTGAGTTAGACATGGTTGAGTCTAGGTTAGCTAGGCATGGTGGAGTTAGGTTTTTAGTTTTTATTTAATTGCCAAGTTATTGGTAACATGAAAAAATAAATGATGATGAATATGTATGGTATGATGTTGTAAGAAATAGGTAAGTATACATGATTATATACTTGTATGTTTGTTTAATTTCCAAGTAATGTAGAAGATGGAAACTAACTAATGGTAGAATGTAAATAAAAAAGTGGGGGGAAAATTGGTTAGGGTAAAGAATGGCTGAGCTAACCTCCAAGGGCCCCATGCCCTCAGAGTGTTACCTACATAGCCCCAGTGAAAAGGGGCCTCAGGCCGATGTAGTTCTCCCATAAGCTAGGGAATAATATGATGAGGTAGAGGTATGGGTTGGTAGGTTTTAGGCATGGTTGAGTCTAGGTTAGTTAGGTATGGTTGAGTTTAGGTCACTTAGGCATGATTGAGTCTAGGTCATGAAGGCAGAGGTGAATTGAGGTCATTGAGGTGTGGTTAAATTGAGGTGTCGAAGGTTGGGTCCTGTATAGGATAATCAATGAGTAATGAAGAAGGTGAAGGGTAAGAGGTGACCAAAAGAGCCACCTAATTGATAAGAACCAAAATGAGTCAATCATACCTAAGATGGGCTTATGAATGTAAGACCCTAAAGGCATTGCATGATTGACTATTCTAAGGGTGAAGAAAGTCACATGATCACGAAATGTCACATTTGTGGCACATCCTTTGAGTGGGTGGGAAATTAGGGTGAAAAGGTGATAAGGTGAAAGGAGGTTGGTTTTAGCGTAACCTAGTGTGAGACAACATGCCGACTTGGCAAGAGACCCAAGATCACAATAGGCAAGTCCATGACGAAAAAGTTAATCTTTTTCTTTTTCTTTTTCTTTTGTTTTTTTTTTTGATAGACTGATCAATGTGGGAAGTCTATGTGGGATGAGTATATTATCTCCTTGAGGTCTTCATGAAGCTGATCGATGTGGGAAGCTTCAGAATATTTTTATTTTAGTTTTTGCAAGAATAGTCTTCTTTTGATGATAGACTAAGTACAATATGACTAGCTTTGTATAGTTGTCCTTCGAGGGAGCAGTCTATTTATAGCCATGAGATAGAAAGCGTAGATGTCCATTTTGAGGGAGTCATCTTTTTGTTGGAATTTTGACTCAAGGAGTTGAATCCCATTTTAATTTTAAAATTGCTTTACTTTTGCACTTTTTAAGTCATGGACAAAACTATAGAGAAAAATAAGCTCTTTTTTTTAAGACAAAACTATAGCACATATAGGTTAACTATGATAGAGAGGTTTTAAGTGATGAATGACCATGGGATTCCATCTTGAAAAATATGAAAAGTATCCATGAGAATCATGCCATGAGTAGAGCCGTGGTACTCATATTGAAGATACAAGGTTGAAAAAGTAATGGGTAATCACATGATTCTTGCTTTAGTCATTGATCCTTAAAATAGGTAAAATGGAAGGTGAATGGTGCTCAAGGGATGAGTTTGAATAGACAAGAGGTGATATAGGATTTAATTCGATAGTATAATGGTTGAAGATGCAAGGCATTGAGGGGTTCAGGTTTGGGTTTACCTTCGAGTGAAGACAAATGATAAGCACATGATCCATAGGTATGAGTAATGATATAAGGTCCAAGCCAATTAGGAGAAAATTTGCCCTGTTTACTTTTTTCCTCTTTTGTTACATGTTGATTTTTTTTCAGGATGAGGTCACTGACTTGGAAGGTTCGTTCATAGAAACATTTTTCAGGCACGTTTGATATGTTTTTGGTAGATTTGAAGGTGATCAAGAGCATTAAGATGACGTTCATCTAATAACTCGATTTGTGCCAAACGGTCTTGGTGAAAGTCATCATCGCTGAGCATCTCTTTGAGTGAGATAGGAAGAGATAGAATCTGGACTTCAAGAGGTAGGACAACCTCTGTACCATAGACCAGAGAGAAAGGTGTATCATACAGTTGAGGTATGAATACTAGTACGGTAAGCCCATAAGGAAAAGGAATGTGTGTATGTCAATCCTTTCCAGTATCGTCCACAACTTTCATAAGAATTTTGTTCAAGGTTTTATTGGTTGATTCAGCTTGGCCATTTGTTTGAGGGTAGTAGGGTGAAGAAAAACTAAGTTGAATGCCAAAGGCATCACAAAGCTTCCGTAGAGTTTTATTTTTGAACTATTTTCCATTATCAATGATGAGATGGTGGGGAACACCAAAGAGAAAAATGATGTGATGATTGATGAATTCACATATTTTCTTGGCTTTTGTAGAAATAAGAGGTATGGCTTCTACCCATTTAGTGTAGTATTCAGTAGCGGTAATAATCCATTGATGGCATTGTGAAGAATGGGGATTGATTTCTCCAACAAGATCCAAACCCCATTGAGAGAAAGGCCAAAGGTCTCGTGTGACCTGTAAGGTGTGACTAGGCATGTGATGAAGATTAGCATGTTGCTGGAACTTCACACAACATTTGACATAATCACAACAATTGTGGTTTAAGGTTGGCCAATAATAGCCTAGGTAGAGAATGTGTTTAGTGATAGCTAAACCACTGAAGTGACCTCCACAAATTTTGTCATGAACTTCCTTGATGGTGTAAGGAACTTCAGAACTTGTAAGGCATTATAAGAGGATACCATCAAAGCCATGTTTATAAAGAAGACCACCCATGATGACATAGCGAGAGACACTTTTGAGAAAGGTCGTTGGCCATTGCGAGTAAGGTCTGGAGGTAGAATTGAAAGGGAAAGGTAATCAACAAACTACTTATACCAAAGGTCACATGGGTCAAGTTGAATGGTTCTGATGAGGTTGACATCTTGAAATAGATAGGAAGGTGATTACAGCCTTTATACTGTGACAAATATTTTTGAGTCAGAGGGTGAAGTGGGTATCTGAGAAGCAAGGTAGGCCATGGTATCCACAAATTTGTTAGTGGAATGTGGAGTGGTTTGAAGTTCATAACGGTCAAAGGTAGTCAAAAGTATGTCTACATGATGCTTATACTTTTGAATTATTTCATTATGACACTGGTATATACCATTGACTTGATTTACAACCAATTGAGAGTCACCAAAGATATTAATTGATTTGATGTCTAAGGTGATGGTGGTTTGAAGGCCTAATATGAGTGCTTCATATTCGGTGATATTGTTAGTACATTCAAAATCTAGTTTGAAAGATAATGGAATAGGCTCACCATCAAGAGGAATGATGATAACTACAACACCACCCCCACACTAACATTTGGAACCTTCAAAGAATAAGGTCATTATGGTAAATGGTATCATCCAATGAGAGGGTAGCAATGGATTCATCTAGGAAATCAAAGTTAGAGGATGATCTCCAGAGAGAGGTGTGTCTGCAAGTTGGTCAGCAATAGTTTGGCCTTTGATAGATTTTTGATGAGTGAATTCAAGGTCTAGGTCTACAAGAAGCATGAGCCAACGTGTAACATGTTGATGTTGGTAGGGCTTAGCGTACATGTAATGTAAGGGGTCTGTATTGGTGACAACAAAGGTTTTGTGGTTAAGTAGGTAATGGCAAAGTTTAGTAGTGACAAAAACTAAGGCTAAGCAGAGTTTTTTGGTGTGGGTGTATCGGGTTTCATAATCCAAAATCATATGACTTATATAATAAACCACTTTCTCCCTGTGTTTCTCGTCATGATGAGCGAGCATGGCTCCCAAGGAATGATCTGTAGCAGAAATGTAAAGGTAAAATGGTTGGTCATCCTTAGGAGGAATGAGTACAGGTGGTTGGAGGAGGTACTATTTTAAGGCCTCAAAGGCTTTGTGGCATTCATCATCCCATTTGAAGGAGACATCCTTTTTGAGGAGATGATGAAAGGGGTGGCAGTGGTCAGAAAGCTGTGAAATAAAATGATGAATAGACTACAACTTGCCTTGAAAACTACGCAGTTGGTGAAGGTTAGTAGGTGGAGGCATTTCAATAATAGCCTTGATTTTAGTGGGATTGAATTCTATACCATGCAAAGAAATGATAAAACCAAGGATTTTTCATGAGAGAACAATGAAGACACACTTCTTAGGTTGAAGGTGAACACAATACTTGATGAGATGGTCAAAGATGACCTTAAGGACTATAAGGTTTTTGGTTTGATGTTTGGATTTGGTAAGAAGGTTGTCTACATAATCTTCCAATATGTGATGCATGATGTCATGAAAGATATAAGTCATAGCCCGCTGATATGTAGCACCAACATTTTTAAGGCCAAAGGGCATGACTCGATAGCAGAAGGTCCCCCAAGGAGTGATGAAGGTGGTTTTGTGTTGATCTTTTGGGGCGAGTAATATTTGGTTATAACCTTGAGAATCCATCCATGAGTGATAACATCTCATGGCCGGTGGTGAGATTAACTAGTTGTTCCATACTATGTAGAGGAAATTCATCTTTAGGGAAGGCTAAATTAAGGTCACGGAAATCCATGCATATGCAGAGTCCTCCTGTCACTTTTGTGATAGGAATGATGTTAGAGATCCATTGGGGATAATCAATGGGTAGGATGAAGGAAACTGAGAGAAGGCATTGAAGTTCTTCTTTGACAAGAAGGGAAATGTGAGGATGCATTTTTCACAGCTTCTATTTTACGGGTTTGGCTTCAGGAATAGTTACGATATTGTGGACCACAATATTTGGGTCAATACCAGGCATATCAACGTAGGACCAAGCAAAATCATTGCTATGATCTCAGAGAAATGAGGTAAAATCTTCTTGTTCAGTAGTGTCTAAAGATTGGCCTATCTTTAGAATGTGGGGGTCATCCTGAGTGTTAATATTGATTTTGATGGTCGATTCATTTAACATGGTTTGCATCTCAAAAGGAAATGACTGGATGAATATAAGAATCCTCCGCACCAAGATAGGTGAGAATAGACTCATCATCCTGACATTGAATGATGTTAATAGAAGGTGTATCATCATCGATCATGTTAGGATACAGGAAGGGAAGGGAAGAGGGAGCCTCACCATCACGTTGATAAGTCAGAGGTCCCAGGGAAATGGTGTTTACGAATTTTTTTTTAGGAGGAATGGATTCTGGATCCATAGACTCCGTGGGTGAAGGTGGTGAAGTTGGTAAATGGGGTGAAGAAGGTTTTTCATCCTCAATGAGTTCGATGTGGGATTTCTTGGAAGATGGTTCAACAAATCCAATACCACTATGGTCATTGTGTTTACGTGTGGTACACGGGATGACAATATGGTGGCCCTGTTCATAGAACCCAAAGCCAAATCCTTTCCATGCACAATGGTGGAGGAAAGTGTGGGTGAAGCGGTGGTTGGTGAGGGATTGAAGGTCAGAAGAAAATGGTCACATTTGGGAAGGTGGCTTGGGTGAGTAGGTAGAAGTATCAAGTCCCCCATAGGTTAAGTTTGTATGAAGGTGAGGAGGACCATAAGGGAAAACCTCACCTATGTGGTGATCATAGCGAGGATGTTGGCGAAGGTTACCATACTCTTGAGGAGTAAGGAATGTGTTGATGTTGTATAGGTGGTACTCCCCCAGAGTGAGACATTGAAAAACACCTTCTAAGGGATCGGTAGTTGGTATATGGGTAGCAGGAATAGATGAATCACTAGGTGATTGGGAAGAAGAAGCATTGGTCAGTTGAGAAGTAGATGGGTTAGCGGATGGGTCAGTTGTAGAGGCTATAGTGGCAGTGGGAATAGAGGAGGTAGGTATGGAAAAGGTAGTGGAAACATCGGTGGATGGGTCTGTGGGTGAAGGAGAAGTGGCGACAATGGTATATGCCTTAATTAGTACAAGGACATCATTTGGTCAGTACAAAATGTTACAGGTTTTGAATGGTGAAGGGTCAAGTGGGGATGGCATAGTTATGTCCTTCATGTTCAAATTTTACATAGTGATGTAAGGTTGAAGGAACACAACCCATGACGTCGATCCAAGGTTGGCCAAGAAACAGGTTGTACTAGAACTCCCCCTCTAAGACATAGAATAGTTCCAGAATGGTACGGGGGCCCACACAAACATGGAGGATGATGGTGCTAAGAGTGGAAGTGATGGCATCATTGAATGAATGCAGCATAACTGGGTTATTATGCATGTAATTTGAAGGGATGCACATTTGATTGTACGTGTGGGAGGAGATGATGTTGATGTTGGCACCACCATCAATCATAATGTGTCGAACGTGTATATTATCAATATAAATGGAGATGAAAAGGGTGGGATCAGGATCATCTAATTGGAGAGGTATAATCTCATTTCCAGAGAAACTGAGGGTGGCTACTTGGTGAGTAGTGGTGGGTGTAGAGGAAGGGGATGAATTGGTGAGAGAAGCTACATGGTGAGGGGTGAGAATGGAGGCCACAGGTGTCGGGTCATTAGGTAAAACCTCGATGGATTACAGAACCTCCATGAGGGCCTGTCGATGGGATTCAGAAGTTTGAATGAGGTCATACAAAGACATTTTTAGAGGGGATTGGTGTAATTGTTTTATCATTGTATGATGGGTGACCCCATCAGAAATAGGATATGTGGGTCCCCGAATGGTGATTTTTGGTGCAGGTGCAGATGGTATGTTGGGCACAGGATTGGTGGATGGGCTAGTTGCTTTCTCCTTTCCTTTTTCTTTCTAGGTGCGAGTGGAAACTTGGATCATGTTAATCTGAGGAAGAGAGGTGGATGGAGAAGGTGTGTCAAGAAAAGTATAACAACATGATGGACAAAAACCTAGTGTGGGGTAAGAACCTTGTGAAATGAGTAGGGCACACTAACATTTTGGTAGGGTTTTGGCTAGCTCTCCTATACAGACCATATTGATCTCAAATTTTAGAGGTGGATAAAAGGGTTGTGGAGGTGGTGTGTAGGTCATTGAATAGGTAGTGGGTGAGGATGTGTAGTGATAGGTGGAGGTGGAACTAGGTCCTCGTCTAGAAGATCTTGTCATCAAAGTTTTTTTTAGGAGGACAAAGTTGGAGAAGAATGGTTTTTAGAGCCTTACAATTTTCTACATCATGTCCTGGCACATGATGGTAGGCACAAATTTTAGTATCGTCAAACCCTTTTGGTTTGGGCTTGAGTGGGTCGTAAGGTCTAAGGGGTGGCAATGTGATGATGGAGGTCTCTAAAAGGTTAGCTAGAATGTTGGCATAAGACCCTGCCAATGGATCACAATGTGAGGTGAGTGTGGGTCTGGATTGAAGTGTAGGTGATTGTGATGTGTGAGGTACTACAGGAGGTGGAATTGGAGATGGGATAGGTTTGACCACCTGATTTGGTAGGTGGTACTGTTTTAGGCTTGGGTTGTACCTTCTTGGTAGAGGTGTAGTAGATGAACTAGTGATAGAAGGTGTTGTAGGCTTAACTACCTCCTTGAAGGGTAGTGGGTTTTTCAATTTAGGTTACACCTTCCTAGGTAAAGGTGAAGGAGGTGTACGTGATGTAGAGGGGAAAGTGAATGGTGGCAAAGGACGAGTTAGCCAAGGTGATAAAGGAGGTGTGGTGAAGGTTGCTAGCAGAGGCAAGGTGGAATGTATGGGTTGAAGAGAAGGATACCTCTTAGGTACTGATGTTGTTACTGTAAGTGGTGGGGGTATAGGTGGTAAGAAATATGTGGGTAATGGTGAAGGTGTATGTTGTGCTGATAGGTTGGGTGTAATAAAGGATTGTGATGAAGAGCCAGGTTGTGATGCTTTTGATTTTCCTTAGATAGGTGGTTTCTTGGCCAAGGTCGATGGGTGAGGCCCTAGGATAGACGAAAGGGGTGAAGGTGACAAAGGCATGGTGGGTGAAACTGGTGTGTGTGGCCTAAAAGGTTGGGTCTTCCTTTTAGGTGGAGGATTGGTTTTTTCTCGAGCTTGGGAAGATGTGGCTAAATCCAAATTGATGGGTGGGTGGACTAGGCTTGATGTTGGCATGACACCCAAGGTAGTGATGGGTCTAGATGCAGGGGAAGGTGTGGATACAGGTAGGTTCTTAGGCATAGGAATAGGTTTAGTTGTTGGTAAAGGTTTGGATGTAGGAGAGGGTGATGAAGAAGAGGCCATTTCAATAGGCATGGTCATGGTTGATTGGGTTCCTTGAAATACCTTTGGATAGATCATGGAAGTATCTGTAGGTGACATTTGCATTTGGGTTGAAAAGGGTAGCTGAAGGCATCCCCAAAGCATGGAATTATCAACGTAATCCAAGTGGTCAGCCAGGCGTGAAAATGACACTGTTGTAAGAGAAGATGATGTTGGATTAGTAGCAATCCCTGTAAAATATGTCTATGAGATAGGGAACTGGTTGGCTTCATACTCTGTGGGTAAGAGAGCCAAGATCATATCAATGGGATCCTGGAATGTTAATGG
This sequence comes from Taxus chinensis, assembly GCA_019776745.2. Lineage (NCBI taxonomy): Eukaryota > Viridiplantae > Streptophyta > Pinopsida > Cupressales > Taxaceae > Taxus > Taxus chinensis. The sequence goes on from CM034155.1 coordinate 98,782,510, forward strand.
GGAATTGTCCCCAACAGGAAATGGTGCATCTAAAGGATCCCCTATGGGTAGGGGAGATGATAGTTGGGATGAGATAGTTTCCTTTTTCAGTGGAGAAGAAAGTGAGGATGACTCTCCCATGGGTAGGAGAGTTAATACCGTTGGTTTTTCATTAGGTTACGAGGTAAGTGGTGAACCAACATTGGCAGAAATTGTGGACTCCTCTGTGGGTGAAGGGAGAGATGAAGGGGACTCCTCTATGGGTGAAGGAGTAGAGGAAGTAGGTTCCTCCGTGGGTAGAGGATATCATGCTAGAATATCCTCCTCGATAGAGGGGATAGGAGGAAATTGTGGAAGGGATTGTATGGTGTCAAACATAGCATGGACCTCATGGACATTACTATCATTAGTTGAAGGTTCACTAGTTTGGTTTGATGACAGGGTATGGTTAGGGAACGACTTCTTGAAGATATGAAAATTCCAATTTTTCAGAAGGTGCATTTGGGTTGTCTAGGATGAGATCTCCATTATCTAACATTTCCTTGCGACAATGTTCTTGAAGGTTATACAATTACCATCGCTATGGCCTTTTACGCGATGATAGTTACAATAGTCATGTTCCTTGTACCATGCCGTCATAGGATGAGTGGGGTCAAAACCAGTATGTGGTTTTATGGGTGGAAGAGCAATGGCTCCGACCTTAAGAAGTTTTTCTAATACTGAAGAATAAGGCTCCCCAATTGGAGTGTATTTTTGTTGCTCCCATCTAAACTGAAAAGTTTGAATGGGAGAAAGGTTAGAGGTAGGTTTTGATTGATTAGAGGGGTGAGATGGGCCAACCTTTAAAACTACCATTGGCAGATCCTTTGGATTTTGAATAATTATTTTGGGGTTTTGAAGAGGAAGAAGCATCATTTGATTTAAATGCGGCATTTTTGTTACGTAATTGAATTTTCTTCTCTTCAATGGCACGAATTTCTAGTTTTCACACCATGGTAAATGCTTCATCGAAGGTACAGAAGGTTTGTACTTGCAAATTTGGTGAGATGTTTCTGGCACAAGCTCTAGTGAACAACTCTATAAGCTCGGTTTGAGGCAACTAGAATGTTAGCTGGTTGATGAGGCTCCACCAACGAGTGACAAAATCAGCGATAGACTCGTCGTCGTATCTCAAGTTGAGTACAAGTTGGTCATAGTGACCTTCTTGACGATATTGATTGAAAAATGGTCCAGGAAGGCTTGAGCCACTTGATTAAATGAGTAAAAGGAATGTTGAGGAAAACCACTATACCATTCTAACACAAGTCTCGTTAAGGACATGGGGAATGTTCCTAGGAGTAAATCATCATCGTGGGAAATTAGATAACACCCATGTTTGAAAGACCACAAGTGTTACTACGGGTCTTCTTTATTATTGAAATGAGTTAAATTTGGGTATTTCCCAATGCACAGGGTATGGGAAAATGGGAATATATGGATGGATGGGCTCATTGCAGATTTCATCGTAGGTTAAGGAGTTGCGAGAGCCAAAAACTGATGCTTCTAATGTTTGCATCTTTTCCATCATCATTTTAATAAGGTTGTTGGTGGGTTGTGATGATTGGGCACCCCCTGCTAGTATAAGGAGGTTGATGATGAATGTATGATGTGGAAAACATCCCAGTATATGGTGGTGCTGAGTATAAGAACTGTGAAGGGGGAATAGATGCAAGGTAGAAGGTATCCCAAATAGGTGATAGACGAGATTGAGGGTTGTTGATGATACATGTATAAGTAGGTGGGGTAGTCATAACGACTCTGGTACGGTGATTGGGGGTAAGGAATTACGGGATAGAAAGGATGAGGTTTTTAAATGGGGTATGGGTTGCCGGACACCACAGGTGGTTGTGAAGCAACTAGGTATATATGAGGTGAGCAGGGTGTAGATGGGGCTATGCTCAAGACACTATGGGTGCGACAGATGTCGTAGGTGCAGCTGTTATAGAGGATGTGGGGTCCATTTGAGACACCACAGATGGTAAGGTGGATGAAGGTAATGCCGAGCTAGTGGTATCTGACACGAAAGTGGGGGTGAGGGTAGGAGGGATAGACACAAGCATGTCGTATACCAACTATCCTGATGAGTCCCAGGTAGATGAGTGGGCGAGATAGTGTTGTAGGGAAGCGGGATTCTAGTCAAAGAGTATGAGAAAAAACAATCTCGTCGTCAGAGAAACTGAGAGTGGCTACTTGATGAGTGTTAGCAGGAGCATAGGAAGGGGTCGAAGTGGTGAGAGAGGCCACATGGTGAGGAGTGATAATGGATGCAAAATGTATAGGGTCATTAGGTAGAACCTCAATAGATTATAGGACCTCAATGAGGGCCTGATGATGTGACTCAGAGGTTTGAACGAGGTCGTACAAAGACATTTTGATAGGCTACTAGTGCAATTGTTTAAGCATTTTACGATAGGAAACCCCATCAGAAATAGGGTATGTGGGTCCATGAATGGTTATTTTAGGTGTAGGTGCAGATGGAATATTGGGTAAAAGAGTAGTGGATGAGCTGGTTGTTTTCTCCTTTCCTTTGTCCTTCTGGGCTCGAGTGGAAATTTGAACCATATTGGTCTATGGTAAAGGAAAAAGTGAGTCATTATAGGTGTAGCGATAGGACGGGTAAAAATATGGTGAGGGCATATACTATTTTTGTGAAAATAATGTAGCACATTGGCATTTTGGCAGAGGTTTAGCTAGCTCTCTTATGCAGACCATATTGATCTCAAAGGTTGGAGGAGGATAAAAGGGTTGTGGAGGGGGAAATGAAGGTTATTGAATAGGTACGGGACGAGGATGTGTGGTGATAGGTGTGGGTGGAATATGGTCCTCATCTAAAAGATCATCATCATCAAAGTTTTCTTCGAGAGGACATAGTTGGAGAAGAATAGTCTTAAGAGCCTTACAGTTTTCCACATCATGCCCTGGCACACGATGGTAAGCACAAATTTTGGTATCATCAAACCCTTATGGTTTAGGTTTGAGTGGGTCATAAGGTCTAAGTGGTGGCAATGTGATGACAGAGGTTTCTAAAAGGTTAGCTAAGATGTTGGCGTAAGACCCTACCAATGGATCACAATGTGAAGTAAGTGTGGGTCTAGATGGAAGTGTGGGTGACTTTGGTGGGAGAGGCATCACTGGAGGTGGAATCAGAGGTTGAGTACGCTTGACCACTTTTTTGGTAGATAGTAAGGTTTTAGCTTTGGATTGCACCTTCTTGGGTAAGGATGTAGTAGGTGAAATAGGTGTTGAAGCTAGTATAGGTTTAACTACCTCTTTGAAAGGTAGTGAGTTTTGGGCTTTGGTTACACCTTCTTGGGTAAAGGTGAAGAAGAAGTGTGTGATGTAGAAGGGAAGGTAGATGGTAGAAGGGGATGGGTTAGCCAAGGTGATAATGGAGGTGTGGTGAAGGTTGTAGTAAGAGGCAATGTGGAAGGGAATGGTTGAGGAGAAGGGAATGGCATAGTAATGATGAGGATACTGGAAGTGGTGTAGGTATAAGAGGTAGAAAGGATGTAGGTGATGTCAAAGGTGTAAGTTGTGTAGGTAATTTGGGTGTAACAGAGGATCATAATGAGGTGGGTTGTTGTGTTTTTGGTTTACTCTAGGTAGGAGGCTACTTGGCCAAGGTTGATGGGTGGGGACCTAGGATAGATGGAAGTGGTGAAGGTGACAGAGGGGTAGTGGGTGAAGCCTATGTATGCAGCCTAAGAGGTTGGGTCTTCCTCTTAGGTGGGGGAATAGTCTTTGTAATGGCTTGTGAGGATGTGGCTAAATCTAGTTTGACAGGAGGATGGACTAGACTTGATGTCGGCATGACTCCTAATGTGGTAATGGGTCTAGACGCGAAGGAAGGTATAGGTGCAGGTAAGGTTTTAGGCATAGGAAAAATTTGGTTGTTGGTAAAGGTTTAGGTGTGGGTGAGGGTGATGAAGAAGGGGCCGCTACAACTGGCATGGGCATGGTGGGTTTGGTTGTCTGAAACACCTTTGGATAGATTGTGGAAGTGTCAGCAGACAACATCTACATTTGAGTTGAGACAGGCAGTTGAAGATGTCCCCAAAGCATGGAATTATCAACATAATCCAAGCGGTTGGCCAAACATGAGAATGACACCAATGTAGGGGGGATGATGTTGATTTGGTAGTAATCCCTGTAAAATGTCTGTGAGACAGGGAAATGGTTGGCTTCAGACTCTGTGGGTAAAAGAGACAAGAGAAAATCAACAGGATCCTTGAAATCCAATGGAGAATTGTCACCAATAGGAAGGGACATTGCTAATGGATCCCTTGTGGGTAGGGGAGATGGAAAGTTGGATGAGGTAAGTTCATATTTTGGTGAAGAAGAAGGTAAGCATGACTCTCCCATGGGTAGAAGAGTAAGTACTGTGGGTTGTTTGTCAGGTTGAGAGGTGAGTGGGGAAACTGCATCGGTAGATATGGTGGACTCCTCCATGGGTGAAGGAGGAGATAAGGGAGACTCCTCTGTGGGTAAAGGAGAAGATGAAACAAGTCCCTCCATGGATGAAGGATCTCGTGCAAGAATCTCCTTGATAGATGGAGTAGGAGGAAATTGAGCAGGAAGAGATGGTATGATGTCGAAAACAACATGAACCTCATGAATGTTACTGTCATTGGTTGAGGTTTCACCAGTTTGGTTAGACGATAGGGTGTGATTTGGGAATGACTTCTTGAAGATGTGAAGGTTCTGATTAGCCGGTGCGTTAGGGTTATCCAAGATGAGATCTCCATTATCTAACATTTCTTGGATGATGTTTTTGAAAGTTATACAATTACCATCGCTATGACCTCTAACATGATGATAGTTGCAGTAATCATTTTCTTTGTACCATGCAGCACATATGAGAGGGGTCAAAACTAGTATGTGGTTTGATGGGTGGAAGAGTGACTGCTCCAGATTTTAGAAGTTTTTCTAAAACTGAAGAGTAGGGTTCTCCTATGGGAGTATATTTTTGTTGCTCCCACTTGAACTAAAAATCCTGAACAGGAGAAATATTGGAAGAAGGCTTTGATTGGTTGGATGGATGAGATGGGCCAACTTTCAAAACTACTGCATTGGTAAATCCTTTTGCTTTAGAATAATTATTTTGTGGTTTGGAAGAAGAAGAGGTATCATTTGATTTGAACGCAACGTTCTTGTTACGCAATTGTATCTTCTTCTCTTCAATGGCATGAATTTCAAGTTTTTGGGCCATGGTGAACGCCTCGTCAAACGTGTGGAAGGTTTGAACTTGGAGAGTTGGCGAGATGTGTCTAGCACAAGCTCTGGTGAACAACTCTATTAACTTAGTTTGAGGTAGTTGGAATGTGAGTTGGTTGATCAGGCTCCGCCAATGAGTGACAAAATATGTGAGAGATTCGTCTTCATATTGGCATGTCACGTACAAGTTAGTCATGGTGACCTTCTTGACAATGTTGATAGAAAAGTGGTCTAGAAAATCCTGAGCTACCTGATTAAATGAAAAGATGGAATTCCTGGGTAGAGCACTATACCAATCTAAAGGTGGACCCTGTCAAGGACATTGGGAATGTCTGCAAGAGCAAAGTGTCATCATGAGCGATCAGATAACACACATGTTTAAAAGACCACAAGTGTTGTTTTGGGTCTTCTTTGATGTTAAATCAGTTGAATTTAGGCATTTCCCAATGGGGAGGGTATGGATGAATTAGAATGGATGGGTGAATGGTCTCATTGCAAATCTCATCATATGTCAGAGAGTTACGTGAGCCGGAGACAAATGCTTCCAATGTCTGCATCTTGTCCATCATCATTTTGATAAGATCATTGGTAGGTTGTGATGACTGGGCACCCCCTGCAGTATAAGGGGGTAGATGAGGCAGGTATGATGTGGGTGACATCCCAGTATGTGGTGGTGTCGAGTATGAAAATTGTGAGGAAGGAATATAGGTCTGGAATAGATGTAGATGGAAAGTATCCTGAATAAGTGGTAGATGAAATAGGGGGTTGTTGGTGATAAGTGTAGGTAGGTGGAGTGGACGTAAAGACTCTCATAGTAATCAGAGGAAGAGACTGTGGGATGGAGAGGATGATGTTTTGGAAGGGAGTATGGGTTGTCGACACCAATGGTGACTGAGATGCAATAGGTATATGAGAGGTGGCGGGTGCAGATAGACCTACACTCAAGGTGGTTGATAAAGGCATGGTTGACATCGTAGGAGCGACAGACGTCAAAGGCGTGACAGATGTCGTAGGTGCAACAAATATCGATGATGTAGGGTCAAGCTGGGAAACCACAGGTGGTAAGGTGGAAGAGGGTAAGGCCAAGCTAGTAGTAGCTGATGCAGAAGTGGGTGTGAGGGTAGGAGGAATGGACACAGGCATGTCATATACAAGTTTCCCTGATGAATCATGGGTAGATGAATGAGTGAGATAGTACTGCAGAGTGACGGGGTTGTGATCAAGGAGTCTCGCGAACTCCTCATCACCAGTGGGTATGGAAAGAGCCTGATTGGGGTCCATAGGTGATGAGATTGAAGGGGGCGATGGGCTAGGTGGGAGCAACTAGTGGCTAGCGTGAAACATGAGAGTGTTAGCTTGTTTACGAGTCAAAACCATGTGATTGACGATAGAACATGTATTTGAGCTTTGTTGATGATGTAGAAACACAAAAGTAATGGGAAAAAATAGTCTAAAATGAGTGATTAGATCATTGTTCTGATTGGAAAATCAAAATACAGAGACCGACGTCAGTTGGGGTAACTAATGCCAGTATGAGGGTAACCACCACCAGTTGGCTCAGACCAATGTTGGTTACTATGAAAAATAAGAGATTCAAAGATCTGGCAATGAAAGGTGAAAATGGGTCAACCTGGACTCTGAAGATGATATCAGAGACCCAAAAGTGTGATAAAATGGCAGAACAAGACACGAAAAGAACAAAAAGGTGGAGAATACTATTTTGGTAAAAATAACCAAAAAAGCATAAAACCAACGTTGGTCAGTTAACCGATGGTGGTGAGATTATGTAACTGATGGTGGTCATTGGACCGATATCGGTTACTGTGAAATCTAGGAAGAGAAGGAAAAATGAAGTTTTGGTGATTTAGATCAAATAAAAGGGCCAACCCAGAGACTGAGTATGGCTATGAGGAGTCCTAATAAACCCAGAATAAAACTAGAATACACCAGTCGTGATGTGGGGCATAAAAGGATAAGAAATAATGAAGAAACACAACTCACACCTCAAAATGCAAGCAGACAAAAAAGCTAACAAACACGAAATCCTAAGTTGTAGATTTTATGTTGTGGCTTATGCCATTTAGGACTGACTGTAAGCAGGATAGAATTTTTGGTTAACAAATGTGCCCTATAAAATCCAACAACTATGGTTGGTTTTGGGTAAGTTTTGGCATGGGAGATCCTTCTCTGAGATGATGACTGGATAGAGAAACCAATTGGAGCCCACAGTCAATCCTCTGATCATGTGATCGTTGACATCTTCTTCCGGGAAAGATGTTGTTCAAGAACTGTGTAGTTTTTTTTCAGTGATTTGGTATAGAGAGTGTGCAAAATGTGAGCTACAGTTCAATTTGTCAACCATCAGCTGGGCATGACTTCCAACATATAGGTTGCCCACAATTTAGATGAGCTATAATGCAACAAACTCAAAAATGCAAGTGCACAAGTTTTAAAACCCAAATCCACAAATTATATTCGATGAGAACAAATTATGAAGAGGTTAAGGGCATGACTTTCACTAAGTGCAATGCAAGAAAAGAAAGAAGAGTTCTTTTTAATCCCAAAAAACAAGTGTCACTGAGACAATCAAAAGAAAAGAATATTTCCAGAGAAGAAGCTTAATGTGAACTTGTTTTGAATGAAAATAGACACACAAGATTTTTCCCTAGGAATGAACAATGAAAAGAACCCCAGATGGGTCCCACTGGGCATGCCAAAATGTTTCACCTCAAAAATAAATGCTATAAAATAGATAAGTGGGTAATGGGTGTAGGAGGAATACCTGTGTTATGTGGACAAGGTAGAAGGTAGAATGCGCGCATTGTAGACTTTTGATCCAAGCTTGATTGTGTGAGATTCCCTTTGGCTAGGAGGAATGACATGTATAAGAAACACAACAAGACCACCAAATAGTATTAAATAGCAAGAGTCAGAGGAATTCCTAGCAATGCTAGATCTGCGAAGTGTGATGTTTCCTCGAATGGCTTTCAATCCTCTATTTTATTTTATTTAATATAAGAAATAATAGTTCCTATTGTAGTTGATAAGATTTAGGTATCTCATATTAACATACAACAAGTGAATTTAACTCAATAGGCAATGGTTAGAATTAAATCCGAATGATTAATGGGTTGGTTTGGGTTTGTAGGTGTAGCAGAGGCTGTAGGTGAGGTCTGGGTGAAATTAGGCAAGGTTTTGAGTTGTTTTGGGGAAGTTGTTAACTCATTGTTATAGGAAAAATTATCAGTCTTAGAGACCGGTATCAATTGGTCGATGTCGGTATAAGAGATAGACTGATGCCAGTTGGCTAACCGGTGTCGGTAGGGGAAATTTGGTTCAAATGTTAAAAATGAGAGTTTGGACCTCTCTGTGATTGCACAGAGAGTGAAGGTGGTGTTGATAAGGTCGTGATATTGTTAAGAAGACTCAGGTATGCTGAAAAGGAGGTTGGAAAGGGTGTAAAGGCTTGGGATGGTTGAATAGTGGGTTGGTGGGAAGAAGGTGATATATGGGTAATGGAAAGAATGAAATATATAAAGAAATGAAATATCTATACTTGAATAAGCACAAATGATAAAATCACAATACTTACTGGGTATGTTGCAGATCTTGTGAGTGGAAGTGGTTGGTGGTTGATCGAAGAAGAGATACCTGGTTCTAGTGCCACGAAAGTACGACCTGTGTGCTCCTATGAGTATTCCAATGCTCTGGAAGGAGAATCGACTGCTTTTCTTGCACTATGGTTGTGTGTGTTCGTCATCTGGATGCAGGAGGGCTTGAAGATTCACGCTTGAATGCAATAAGGGTCCAATAACTGAATGACCAACCCAGGTAAAGGGTTGTAAAATTCTATATAAAGGAATCGATGGCAGTTTAGGTGACCGACGTCAGCCGAGGATAAACTGGCGTCAGTTAGGGTGAAATAGTCTTATTTACCAAAAATAGGTAGATCTTCCCAGATTTGGTGTGTTTTCCTTGTTGGGTCCGCTTAGGGAAGTAGAGTTCTTGTGAGAGAAGGCAGGAAGATCTTAGAAGAAGTCCAGTTAGGTTTAGGAAGAATTCTTAGTTAGTTAGGTCAAGTAGTGACTCAACACTAGGAGTGATGACTCAGTGTTGAGAGTAATGACTTGGTCACTGTGAGTTAAATGCCCCTTGGAATGGGTCCAGGATGAGGTGTCATGATGAGGTGGAGGTGTGAGGATGAAATTAACTTAATTAAAATAATTAATTTAATTAATAATGTGAGGATGAATATTAATATGGGATGAAGGGGTCATGATTAGTTAAATGTGTTACGTTAATTAATTGAAGGGATGTTCCTCCCTAGGAACCTAGTAAAGAGCATTCATGTGGGTATGAGAGTGTGTAAGATGCTTAAACACAAGGCATAATGTCACTTTTGTGACATACAAAACGAAATGTCTAGGATGTAATCGTATGGTTGTCCTAGAAACTAAATATCATTAGAAGGGGAAGATAATATAAAGTGCTTGGGATTACAGGGACAATTAGGATAAGCACTAATGCACTATTAAGATTTTAATTATAAAGGAAATTTGTAATTTTCTCTTAGTCATTGAGAATGTAACCTTGTGATGACAGTCTATGAATTTTAAGTACTGTGGAGATTACTTGTAACTTAATAAATCTTTCTTATGAAGTTAAAGTAGATGTGAATTGATCCACGTGAGAACAAGTAATTGAGAAAATATAGTTTCTCATTTGTGAATCAAAACGTATGATGTCTAAATGTTAGGATTCTTATGATTAACAACCGAGTTATATAATTTAATTGCAATAAGATAAATGAACTAAATTAGATGGAACCCTTAAACGTTAAGTGTTAACCAAAAGACACAAATTGTAGTCTAGAGAAAAGGATAATGTGTGTTTACATGTTAAGTGTTCTTCAAACCTTTAAGGTTAAATAATGATATATGATTATAATAAAGATGTATCCATGAAAATGTGGTGTTGTGGAAAGTACATATCCGCGATGTTCATATTGTGGTTGGTTCGTTGTTTTATACTTGTTCGTTTATAAAGGTATGACATTGATTTGCATCTTGTGTCAAATTGTTATTTGCATGTTCTTCATGTTGGTGTAAATGTCGCATGTGATGTTGAGTTGTTCTTGTGATCCTTAGTGGTGTTGTATGGTTGTATCAAGTAATTGAAAGCAAAAAAAATTTATCCTGGTTTATTTGGTCTTTGATTACAGTTCACCAATATGTTTTTATAAATAAATGGATTTCAACTATATTGTAATACAAATACCCATAACATGTTAATCAAATACAATATACATAAAATAGAAAATTGTATCTAATTATTAATTCCAAAGATAGCAAAAAAGGTGACATGCAAGTTTTATAAGTGTATCTTAAATATTGCAAGTTCCAATGATATTGGTCAAGACAAAACAACTTTGTCTGAAGTGATTTGTATTCTCCTAACAATGTTTGATGCATCAAGATTCTTTAGACAAAAGTGATGACATGTCCAAACTTGTGTGATAACTACATTTGCTTTGATCTAAAATCCTTGTTCATAAATTAGGTCGCAATGTGCAAAAAACATAAGGAATACAACATATGTTTTGTGGTCTACATTATACGAAGGGATGAAATAATCAATTTGACATTTATGAAGGCACTAAACTATATCAATATTGAAAACAAGACAAACTAATTGTAACAATTCATCAACGAGGCAAACCAGTGTTATGTGGTGCATGGTCGTACTCTTTCCAATGATTAGTTTAACATAAATCCTATAAAAATTACTTAATCTAGAATATTTCAACAAAATGTTTACTTTCTATATTTTTTATTATAAATATTTGAAGTGTTTATTGTTCTTAATATAAAGTGGTATGACTTAAAGATATATATAGACAAACTGAATTCAAATTAAAAATTTATCATTCCGAAACAAACTTCCCACTATTTAAAAAAAACCCACACAACAAAAGAAAATTAAAAAAAAAAAAAAAACACTTATATCCTAATAACGTGAGAATAAGTGTGATGAAATCATGGTGGTAGTAATGCATTGAGAAGGCTAAGAGCGGGTTAGAAGCAATATGGAGTTGACAAAACACACTTAATTTAGAGAAATAATTGACATCTGCACAAACGTGCTAAAATCATGTAGTTGAACTACTTACAAATTCGTGGGGGGCCCATTTTGAGGTGTCTTCACATAGCTATATGGAGCAAACAAAGTCTTTGTAAATTAAGAAGCAATATCACCCCATTATATACGAAAAGGACCCCATCGATCTCCCACTGAATACCTATACGCCGTGAGGAGTGGTAGTCAAAAAGGCATTGCTGGCCACTAAAGAAACTGATACAATTGACCAAAAGAAGGGTAAACCCGCAGAGACCTCAAATTACAATACAGCTAGAGGAAACCAAGGAATGTATAAAGAAAAGCATTACAAATGACCGTTAGGTGGGAACATGGTGCTCTTAAACCTTTCGTTAACAATGTTGAAACTTTACAACTTGAGAAATATATTGTGAAATGGCAACTCTACAACTGAAACTGCAGATTTCAATGTCCATTGTAGCCTTTTGATGCTAAGGGCAAGGAAACCCAAGTTGGGTGCCATTAAAACGAAGCTTCTTCAATCCTTCGCCCCTCCTCAGCTCATGTTGATGCTAAGGGCAGTCAAACCTAAATTGGGTGCCATTAAAATGAAGCTTCTTGAATCCTTCCCCCCTCCTCGGTTCATGTTGATGCTAAGGGCAGTCAAACCCAAGTTGGGTGCCATTAAAACGAAGCTTCTTCAATCCTTCGCCCCTCCTCAGCTCATGTTGATGTTAAGGGCAGTCAAACCCAAGTTGGGTGCCATTAAAATGAAGCTTCTTGAATCTTTCCCCCCTCCTCGGCTCATGTTGATGCTAAGGGCAGTCAAACCCATGTTGGGTGCCATTAAACAAAGCTTCTTCAATCCTTCGCCCCTCCTCAGCTCATGACACATGTTGATGCTAAGGGCAGTCATACCCAAATCGGGTGCCATTAAAAATGAAGCTTCTAGAATCCTTCCCCCCTCCTCAGTTCATGTTAACTTCTTAAGTAATAAACTAGTATTATCTGTAGATATGAAATGCAATGCAGTATAGATATTCCTTACAAAAATTACAAGGTGAACATGCACTTTTAAAACAATCTGAAGTACCTAAGGAATGTTGATAGAAAGAATGGCAATATAAGATTCAATTTCCATAATGACCAACAAATTTTTCAAACAAAGTCATTCATTGAATTGTCTTAAACAATCTGTGACAAATTACAAATTTTATTCCATTAGTGGTCCCATCCAAAACTCAGACAAAAATTTGTAACCGCTCAAAGATTGCGTAATCCAGTGATTCTCATGCAACCACAGGAGCTGCCAACTGGTTAAAAAGTTATATACAAACATTATTGATCAATAATCAGCGAGACTATCCTGCAAGGCAAGGAAGATTGCATTTTTGCAACACTATCATCGCCTCCAATGATGTATACAAATACCATAGAAGCACATTGGCTTGAAAATCAGCTGTCGCCAATTTCTTGCTTCCAAATTTACAAGGTGAGATTTTGCTTGTAATGAAGTTTTTTTAAAACCACAAAAACTTGCAGTAACCTAAGAAAATTATGCATGAATTCTAGAACTTTTGCATACAAGAATGGTGTTTAATTCCCAATAGCAGACAGAAAATTATGCCCTCCATCAGCAACATGGTCACTCTTTGGTAAAAAATTCTTAATCGTTAGTTTCTGTATGATACAGGGAATCTTGCAGAGGCCGATAATTCGACCTGTGAAGTGGTGCGTAGGGCTGTATTACAATTAAAAAGCCAAACTTTTGATAGAGTATTATTAACAAGTCAATTGATCCAAACATTTTGATTTCCCCATAGGCTGATCTTGTCCAATTCCATCTCCAGGCTTTCCAAACTCCAGCTTCTGATTATAGGAATCCCCCACAGACCCATTTCCTATAACATCACCTGGAGGAATGAAACTATCCCTTGAGAGGCCCGGAACATTGAAAAGAACATCATCAATTGTCCATGTTTCTTCCATTCGAGTTTTGGTGTGGCTCATTGCAGTCTCTCCAAACTTGAACAGGGTCACAACTGACCGACCCGAGTGAGCAATCATCACACCATCCACTGCTTGGTAGTCGTTAATAGTTGTTTCTATGGTAGTCTCCCAATAAACTGTATTTATTCCAGCAGCTTGAATTCGAGTGAGGTGAGAGTCCTCCAAATAAACAAGAAGACCAGTTTTCTGACTGAAATATCCAAACAGTACATGCCTGATAATTTCTGCAGGACCATCACTCCTTTCTTGTAGCATTGAAGGATCAGCAGCAAGCTTCAAGATAAAGCAATCATCATCTCCAATTCTCTTTTCTCCTACGCAACGAGCATTTGCAAACATGATTGCTGTCGTTCTAGGATCTAAACCCTGAGCAGAGAAAGTTGAATGGGCATAAGAAAATGCATCATTCTCAACCAAGACAAATGCAAGCAGTTGGATGAAGTACAATGAATAACTATGGATTAACCTATTCCTACTCTGCAAGTCCTTGTGCTTAAACTCTCAACCTAACTTGATTTAAACTTCATTCTAAGCACTCTGGGTAAGTAGCCATGCACACTCTGTTTTGAAACCCAATCTCACTGAACTTTCCCCGGATCCTTGCAAACACTCATGAAGACAACAAACTCATTGGCTCCTGTAACTGAGAATTTGCAAACAGACATACTATTGTTGTCTACATATGGAACACCTAGAATTGTAAAAATATTTAGAACCTAATCTGAACATGCAAACGGGCATATTGAGAATTCAAGTTTACTGAAATATAACTTAGCATGCAGTAATATCAATCTGACAATTTTACTTGATCGCTTCAGTAAAGTTCCTCCATATTAAAGCTATCAGGTTTCTATAATTCCTAATTCTAGACTTAGTCTGCAATCACTCGAATTAAAAACAGACATACCTGAAGAGCACGGCGCAGGGGCCGAGGGGGGCCCTTGGCAGCATGGGAACCAAGCCATGGTGTATGGCGCCAAACAATCTTACCATCGCTTCCAGCCTGCACTTTACTTTCAGCTAAAACCAACTCCATTGACCACATATCAGGCATCATTTGCCACAAAACAAAGCACCCAGTTTCTGTAGCCTTATAACTTTTGCTAACTTTTGTAGCAATTTCATTTTCTGTAGACACCATTTTGACTTTGCCTGCCATGTATGAGCTCCTTATTGAGTTCTGAAACTTTATACAGCCCGTTGCAGCCGTGTATTGCTGCACAATGTACTGTGCTGATGATGTTTCCTGCCCAAATCAACAGATCAATAAATATTAAAATCAGTAAATACTAAAAAATCATCCCACCCAAAATCAAACACAGTTGGAAACAAACTGTACTCTTATGAATATTTATGTTAAGATGCAAATGAATCCCTTCAAATAAACTGGAATCTAGACAACTTATATGACACACAGGGGCCAAGGGTTTGCTATTGCATCTACGGTTTGAAGGATCTTTTTTCAGGCTGAACTAGAGTTTCTTCTGGAGAATTAATTAATTGAATTGTGCTTGAACAATACCCGCTCCAAAGGTCATAGAGGCAACTATCAATCTAGCTAGAGTCCAGGGTTGAATTGGAGTACTTGTTTCAGTGGGCATGCTCCCTGTTATAATCCAATGTTTAAAGTCTAATTTTCACAAAAGTACCACTGAGGCCTGTAAGGGGGGGTTTTCCAGTGTGGAACAGAGGAAAGAAAAAGAATTCAATAATGCCCTACATCTATATTAGTCGGAGCATTCCAAGCTCATTCTCCATTAAAATGACAGCGACTATGTCCACACAAAAGCATTATCTTCCATACCTAATACTATTGGTATTTTAGAGTTGCTGAGTGATCCTTCTGAAATCAAGGAAAAATCCTAGGGTCACCGGAATCACTTGGCCATGGAGATCGGTTCCTACCAAATGCTGGAGAAATTCTCCAAAACCAAGTTTTTAACTTGGACAGTCCTAAGAACCGTGGGGTAGCACTTCAACCAGCAACCTCATCAGCTAAAAATAGAAAATAAAAATATCTATCTAAGTATACCACATTTCATTTGTTTCAAAGAACATTGATCTGCCCAAAATTCAAAATATTTCAATCCCATTGCCGTCAAAATCCAATTGACAAGAATATGGTATTATCCAAGACCAAAGGGTTCAAAACCTTTACCAATACAACAAACAAATAAGGAATGCTCTGTAAATTTCAGAATTTTCAATAATTCGACCTAGAAACCTCTGAAACATTAAATGCATCCAAGCAAAGGACAGATACAGTTTACAAAGTGCATCATTCTGAAAGGCTGGGAGAAAATGTGGAAGACTGTAAGGTTTTCAAAGAACATTGTTTTCAGGAAGGATTGCCATTGTTGCAGATTCAAGCCCGGAGCTATTAAAAGTAGCAACTTGGATTTTAAGGTAAGTGGTGATCTAAAACGTGATGGTGCATTGAACCACATTAAAACACAATCAAGCAAGAGAAATTTGAAGGCTCTGGTCAACACTGGAAGATCAAAATGGCATTGAAAACTAGATTACCATGTATGCATTCAATGGAGCCCAAATAAACGTCTAGCAGGGAATAATATAGTGGTAAGGCAGAGGGATCGCCATGAAGTTCCAGTAATGTAAGCAAATTGACCTAAACAACCAAAATAACATTACTTTTAAGCGCTTAAGCAATCTAAACATGTTCCAAAGAAGCGAAGACTCGTTAAAATCCTTATTCTCAGTAGAATGGAAATGTGATTTCTTTTTAGGTTACCACCTGATAGACTTCTCTCGGACAGAAATCCAGAAAAAAGATGATCCGAACGGGAAGTAGAAACATTTGGAAAACGAAATCACATACAGAAGCTTTTTCTCAATAAAAAATCATCCAACAATCAAGAAAAGATAAGAATTTGAGGGTCTGACAAACATTTGCAGAGAATTGAAGAATTGAATTGACAACTTACAAAGGGAACATCTTTGATGGAGAGGAGGGGAAGCGGATCGCTGGCAATGGTAACAGGGCCGAGAGGGCATCCCAGAACACCCACCAAAAGCTTCAGATCGGAGCACTGCCCACCGTTTCTTCCATGCCATGGATTGGTCACATTTTTCTCCATTTGGCCTCGGAGCCAGTCCAACAAAACTCCCCAGGAGCTATACTTCTTCGCAGCCTCATACGCCTCTGGATTAGGTTCCTCCATTAGAGGCCCAAGCGTGTGCACCTGACTTATCTGGTTTTTTCTCCCCGACTTGCGACCCATAGTTCTTCCTCCTCCTCCTCCTCCTCCTCCTCCTCCTACTTATTCAACTCCTGTACAGCAATTATGAAAGCTGCATCTTCTCTTCTTATACAGAAGAGAATTGGAAATGGCGCAGTGTTGGTTGGAAGGGAAGAAGTGGGTGTTACAACGACAAGTAGAACTACAGTCAAGTAGCGAGCAAGGAAAAGTTGAGGTGCGTGTGAACAGGCCGTTAGATGACGTTAACAGACGAACGGACAACACAAAACTAAACATGGAATGGACCCTCCCTTCCCTCTCTCTTTTTTTATATCTACCCTGCTTGGGAATTTCTGTTTTTTTGTTTTCCCTATATCTTTTCTTCCTTGTTTTTATGCCACTTTTTACCCTTTTTCTTCCCTTCTTTTTATCTTCTACCAGCCAAAATATTTATTTTATCATTTTTAAGATATAGTCAAGCCTTCACTTTCGGAATACGGACTTTTAAGTTCGAAAAATTATCACTTATCCATTGTAAAATAATATTTAAATATTTTTGAATTATTTATTGGGTATTTAATTTATCATTTTAAGTTATAATCAAGCCTTCATTTTAGGAATAGAGACTTTAAGTAAAAAAAAAATCACTTATCTATTTTGAAATAATATATAGAATTTTTTTTAAAAAAATTTGTGTAATATAGTTTTCATTCTCTATAGAAACCCGTAATTATTAAATGAACTTTTCTAGAATTCATTCATTTTTTAAATATTACAAGGATATTAACGCTGTCATCATGGTACTTTAACTTAAATTCATCCAATTTCATTATTTTTTTCATAATTATATTTATTTTGAAGTTTTTCGCAAAATCTTAATCGCCTCCGAGGTTTTATGTATTTTTAATTCATTTTTCTTGTCTTCCTTAATTTTCTGTAAATTTTTCATGTAATCGGGCTTCACTTTCGGAATAGAGACTTTAAGCTTATGAGTTTTATGCCTTTGTTAATTCATTTTCCTTCCCTTTCCTAATTATCTTCTACCAATCATGTCTTGAGTTGTTTATTGGATATTCTTCATTTTCATAATTACATTTTTTTTTTAAGTTTTTCCCAAATTTTTATTGGCCTCTTAATTTTATGTTTTTTTAAATTCATTTTCCTTATCTTCCTTAGTGTTCTTTGAATTTTCCATGTAACCTGGCTTAACTTTCTACATTTTTTTTTTGAAGTTTTTCCCAAAATTTTATGGGCCTCTGAATTTTATGTTTTTTTAAATTCATTTTCCTTATCTTCCTTAGTTTTCTTTGAATTTTCCATGTAACCCGGCTTAACTTTCGGAATAGAGACTTTAAGCTTGTGAGTTTTATGCCTTTGTTAATTTATTTTCCTTCCCTTCCCTAATTAACTTCTACCAATCATGTCTTGAGTTGTTTATTGGATATTCTTCATTTTAATAACTACATTTTTTTTTTGAAGTTTTTCCCAAAATTTTACTGTCCTCTGAATTTTATATTTTTTTAAATTCATTTTCCTTATCTTCCTTAATGTTCTTTGAATTTTCCATGTAACCCGGCTTAACTTTCATAATAGAGACTTTAAGCTTGTGAGTTTTATGCCTTTGTTAATTCATTTTCCTTCCCTTCCCTAATTATCTTCTACCAATCATGTCTTTAGTTGTTTATTAGATATTCTTCATTTTCATAATTACATTTTTTTTTTAAGTTTTTCCCAAAATTTTATTGGCTTCTCAATTTTATGTTTTTTAAAATTCATTTTCCTTATCTTCCTTAGTTTTCTTTGAATTTTCCATGTAACCCGGCTTCACTTTGGGAATAGAGACTTTAAGCTTATGAATTTTATGCCTTTGTTAATTCATTTTCCTTCCCTTCCCTAATTATCTTCTACCAATCATGTCTTGAGTTGTTTATTAGATATTCTTCATTTTCCTTATCTTCCCTAGTTTTCTTTGAATTTTCTATGTACTCGGACGTCGGAATAGAGACTTTAAGCTTATGAGTGTTATGCCTTTTTAAATTCATTTTCCTTCCCTTCCCTAATCATCTTCTACCAATCATGTCTTGAGTTATTTATTAAATATTTATTATACTCCTTTTGAATTTTTGGAAAAAGATTTTCAATAAATTTTCTATGTAATTTAGCCTTCACTTTATACCTTCGTTAGAATTTTCTTAATAATACAATAGTTTTAAATTTTCCTTAGAAATAACTTTTTTTAAAAATTGTGGCTTCAATCAATCTATCTTATAGCCTACTTGGAATTTACTTATATTAAAGCCTCCTCCTACAAGGTTATGGACTAGTATTTGCAAGAAAACTTTCAAGATCATTCCTTCTAGCTACTCCACCGCAAATATGTTAAAGAGTGCGAATTTTATTCATAATCAAACTTCTTTTGGATTTTCTCCACCCTATTTTAGATATGTTAAATTATATTTTGTTTTCCAACCAAATTTTTTTCTCACAATTAAACTTCTATAAAATTATTTTCACATTCAATTTTTTTTAAAAATTCTTTATATTATTCCATTTACCTTTATCATAAAATAAACTATTATTAATATCTTTATATCATTTTTTAATATAAATTTTAATTTTTTAATATAGATTACCCTAATCTCCATGGACCTTAAGGCGCTGCATGACAAAGTGACTACTGATATCAATAGGCACAAAATTACCCTGATCTCCATGGACCTTAAGGAGCTACATGACAAAGTGGATAAAATGTCTTCCCTTATCCTCAATGAAAACTTCAAAAATGCCAATGCCAGAAGCATGGAAATGGAAAGTGAGTTGTTGAAAATGAAAGGTATTATTATGCAAATCAGGGATGCACATATCCTTAATGTGAAAAGTACTATTTACCATCTCAAACTGCTGGTCGAAATGATCCAGTCCATAGAGTTGGCAAAAGAAAAGGAAAATAATGGAACAGGGTCGAAGGTGGTGATTCAAGAAGCAAACTACAAATACTGGAAGGAGACAATAGCAACACTGGTCAATGAATGGAACAACTGTATGGAGACGGTGGAAGAACTGGTCAAAAAATAATGAAAATCAAAGGTTTTTTATCTGTTTCGTTTACCCCTATGCTGTTAGTATAATCCTTTGGATTGATATATATTGTAAGTCCTATCTAACAGATATCTTATATTGTAGTCTTTGTTTTTGAACTTTTGGAACATGAATGACTTTTAAAGGTAAATCCATTGGCCAATATGTAAATATGATGTAACTCTTTGTAAGGGGGTAGGGTCCCCTCAACCCTAACTTTTACCTCTAATAAAAAAAAAACTATGTTAAAAATATAATAAGTTATTACTTTGAGTATAACATATTAATTAATTAATTTATAATCACATAATATATTTTAAAAATTTCCATATTATTTATTTATCTTTTTATTATATTTTTTATTATAATAAAATAAAACATTATATATATATATTATAAAATTAATTTTTTAAAAAATCCATACATTAAAGTGCACATACTCACAAAATACTATACATATTTATTAAACATATCATAGCTTTTCATTTTAAATATAACATGCTTGACCAATAAAACTATAAAACGTACAATTCAAATAAATAAATAACTCTAAACAACCATAATAAATGACTCAAATATACATATAACGCAGAATTATATTTTTAAAATTGTATAAATATACAGATAATAAAAATTCACTTGCATCTTAATTTTTTTAAATAACTCTCGGCAAGGTTTTATTTTCACCATTATTTAAAGTGGACACCTTCAGTTTCTTTGTAAACATGACTTTCAGAGAAATCGCTTCTCTCTAGTTTTACTTTTAAAGCATGCAATTTTAGTCATACTGAAGTCTCCTTTCAATTTATTCCAACTCCAACTCACATATATTAAATTCTGATTTTTTAATTTTACTTTAATGGAATCTTGCATTTTTCCTACAATCAAATTTGTTTATTTCCCATTTTCAAATTTGTTTGCAATTTTAGTCATGACAAAGTCCTCTTTAATTTTATCCCCATTGTGTATGGAAAATAAATTTATATTAACATCACATTTTAATAAATAACATATATTATAGTTTCATAAATAAATATTTGAAATGTTTTAGAAATATTTTAGGAAAAAGAAATTGACAATAATAAGTTTTATAGTAATATATATTTTTGTGTACTTCTTTATAAATTTATTAATAAATGACATTTAGTGTAAGTCTAGATATTAAAATGTAATATAAAAAATAGAGTAATTAGGCTTAAATTATACCTTTTTCCAAAAAATAATTTTCTTCTAAAACTATAACAAGTTTTTAGTAGTTGTCAATACATATGAGATCTGAGTTGATAACCCTCATTTTTTACTTGAAGGCTCCAAAAACCTACAAGTATACTTGTAGATGTCTTTTTTATGTAATTTATGTCCACTAGTATAAGGCCCCTAGAGGGAAATAGATCTTTGAAAACAACACAAAATGAAATGTAGTTCAAAATACATTCATCTATAATATAAGCACATAAGCCTTATCACTTTCATTACTCTAGTCAATGCAATAAGTAAATGTTAGATGATCTTATCTACAATTCTTGTAATTGATTTTGTCCCAAGGATGATTTTGTATCACCCACTAATAAATAATTCATTCTTTGTGATTTATTATAAAAGAATTAATGCACTTATGTATTTAAAGACTTCTTGAATTCATACTTGGCCCTTATCAATGTACATGATGACACACAACAAGTAGGAAAAGTTGACAAAGAAGGGGAGGAACCTTGAGAGACCTAAAACAAGGATCAAAATGGCCCACATAAAATGGAATCCAAGAACATAGTATTTTTTTTTTTTATCATTCGCTAGAATAATACTACGTTTCTAGAAAAAATATAAAACCCATGGAAACATGTGAAGAGAGATATTAGGGAGGACAAAGAGAAAAAGAGGAAAATAGAAGTTTAGTACCCTAATTTCCACACAAGTAAGGTGGAAACACCAATTTTGAAACCTCTAAGGATACTTAGACCTTTAACATACATTTGGATTTTTTTTCCATCTTTCATCAACTATCACCTATGTCACCTTTGATTTCTCTTTACACACTCTTAGGATCATGTCCATTTTTTTAAGGACAGGATAATAAGTTCTATAATTTTGATTTTTCTACCTCTTAAGAGCAACTATCTCATTCCCAAAGGTTTGTAAAAGGATTATAAATTACTGCAAGTCATTAGATTGGTTTGGGACAATACTGATTTGGCTTGTAGTTTGACTAATTGGTAATGGAATAGTTGCTATTGCGGGTATTTGAAGTGGCATAGAGGGTTGTACTTATAGATATATATGCATAGAGGGTCTTAGTGCAATATTTCCAACTTGTAGGAGACTATTTTAGGTCCTAATGGCTACTTCATATTCATTATGTAGTGTTCTTCCACCCATAAATTAAATCATCACTGAAATATAACTATTCAATGCTCTTAGATAATACATAAATGTATATTCAGGAGTAGGCCTTACCAATTGAGGGATCTAGTCCCATGTTCTTCGGAATCTAAAGTTGAAATCAGACGTATACAAACATGGTTATCTTTTGATAGAGGCTAATTTCTCCACCAAGGACTATCTACACATTGCTTCTCCAAGTTGATCCCAAGTGCTAATGGAGTTCACCCTTAATCCTTTGTACCACTGTAAGGAGTTTCCCTTACAAGAGGATGCCAATAATCAAACGGCAACATTTTCTTCAGTGACATGATGGATAGAACATATGTTGGCCACATCCTTAATGTTCTCTATAGGGGTGGTTTGATTCTCTCCAGGGAAATTTGAAACACTCTTAAGGGTAGACACAAGGATGTCATCATGTTGGTCATGATTTAGTGGGCTGCCACCATTGAACAAAACAAAAACTATCTTTCTAGGGATGGCTATACTGGTATTTAGACTTGATACTTGAGGACATTTAGATGTAAGATTTGATTGCTTGGGATAGAGAGATTTTTAGTGTATGGGTTAGAACTCAAAAATCTCTTTCTCTTTGATGAATTCAAAGGTAATTCAATAAAATCACATGGAATACCTCTTGTAGTTGATCTGGTTGTAATTTTTGGTATGAAAATTGTAATGATAAGTTATCAGGATGTCTGTATAATTGTGGATTCACTAGATGTTGGATATATGTGTCTAAACACTGAAATTTTCTAAGAACAACATTAAATCTTTAGCAAATCCACTTGTTCAAGATATCCTATTAGGTATGCTAGAAACTGTTGTTACAAAGGAATGTACCCTTGGGGAGTGGTGTGATGACTCCCCTTCCAAATAAAAAAATTGAAACACTCATAGGTTGTGGGTGACCTAAAGTTGGAGTGAGTCTCTAGAGAGGGTTGATTCCCCTAGTGTAACACCTAAAAAACTAACTCTACTCTATTCATGCAACAAGGAAAAGGGGTAAGAACTAAGCACAAAGATGAAAAATGAAGTTGAAAACAAGGTGATATAATGGAATATTTGAGGACCTCTACTTTCCTAAGCATACACAAGAGGATTAAGGGGTCAAAAACATGATACACAACTCAAAACTTGACATACTTTTGCACAAGTGTTTCATATATATGCTTAAATTTTATGACAACACACAAAAGGGGCATCAAATGGATTTATAAGGGCTCAAATGGTGAAGCTCCATAACTTAATCGTATATAAACTTAATGAAAACATAGACTATGAACTGCAAATGGATGTATCCATGTATAAAGGTCAGGAAATACGATTTCAAATAAAGGATAAACACTTCTATCATGGGATAAAATCAGCTATTTCACAATTCTACACAATACATAAGTAGTGAGAAGGTAAAAATGTTTCCTTTATTAATTCAAAAGGTACAAAATGTACAAAAAATAGAAGGGCTCAACAACATCTAGCTAGAGGTCTCTTCTTTAATGAATAATCTCATGTATATATATGAGAAATGAACTGTAGAGAGGAAAAAACATGCAAGAGTTCAAAAATTCCAACACTATGACATCAGGTAGTTCAAAAATTGAAACTGACTAGGGATTCAATGTTCTCCAATAGGCCTTGTTGTATTTTATCTTAACATAAGATTCAACTCCCCTTCATCTTTCCCTTGCATACTTGACTTGCTCTTCATTCTAACTTGATATGTACTATGGATTTGACTAAAATGATAAAACTAGGGTTTTAATCCAAGTCTAGACTTGTAAGGATAAGTTATGTAAATTCTCAACACAATATTCCAGGCCTTTTTCCATTTGCAATCTCATCACTGCTTTAAAGAGGAGAATTGGGGAACTGGAGGAACTCAGGAAAAAATCCTCTTGTTCTGTCAAAGGCCGACTTAACTAATTCTATGTTTAATACTTCCCTTCAACTGGCCAAATTGGTTATGTAAAGAGTAGAGGGAACTAAGGAACTATTCTTCTTGTGTTGTCAAAATAAGGCTTAATCATTATTGACCAAATTGGTTATGTGGAGAACAGAGGGAACTGAGGAATTTTTCCACTTGTGTCATCAAAATCTGACTTAACCGCGTATTTGGTCGAATCAGTTATGTGGAGAACATAGAGAATAAAGGAATTTTGACACAAAATCTAACTTAACCTCAAAACTTAATTGAATTGGAAAAAGTGGTAAATGGGGAGCATAGGGAACTTAGGAATGGTTCCACTTATTCCTCCAAAAGCATATTTGCCCCAAAATAGGTGTGGGCTATGAAATAAGTTCTAAAAATATGATTTTGACTATGTTTTTACCTTATGAAAGTGGGATTTCTTGATGAATTATCTCTCAATCCTATGAGGGTTACATACGATGTGTAAAATATTTCTATTATCTTCCTCCTCTTGTGAGTTTCTTGATTGTACTTGGTGAAAGTGACCATGGTGACTAAAAAGGAAACAGTCTCTATTTCCAATAATTAACCTATGAATACATGTCTTTTATTTTGAACATACACTATTATGGGTATGTATGATGACATTGGAGGAGACCAATATAATCCTTTTGGATGATCTGGTGGTGATTGTCATGTTGGTTCATGTGGAGAAAATTACTATTTAGACGATGATTGTGGAGGAGATGAGGTCATCATGACCTTCAATATTTATTCCTTAGATATGCTAGATTTCACACTCCTTTGTGTCTTATTTTTATACCTATTATTTGTGTGTTATTCTCTTTCTATAGGTACCTTTTTCTTGAATTTTATCTTCTCAATCTTCACTATCTCCTATTTTGATATCCCTAGAAAGGACATTCCGTCTCATTTATACTCTACATTTTGGGGCATCTTGTATGTCTATGCACTAATTTAAATGGGATTGCATGTGATTCTTTGATCTCAACTTGTTTTTTTCATCTTCTCTTTAAATAAATGGTTAGAATTTTCTTAGGATCTTCTTCTACATTGAAAATTTTAGCTAAAATTTCACTTTAACATCATGCAGATCTTGATTGATATATTATGCAAGATATTGTTTGCCGATCTTCTCCTTTTCTACCTACACAGTGATGAATGAGGAAACAAAGGAAGATTTATTAAATTTCTATATTATACATTTTCTTTCACATTTACTATGTCTATGGATTTCCATGTTAGTCATTCCCTTTCATTTGAAGTATATGTGCACAATATTATTTCCTCTAAGGCCATATTCGACACTTTATTATTTCATTTTCATTTTCATGAATTCTACTCGATCGAACTTGTTGAAAATACATGAGTCATATATGGCATGCACTTCCTATTGAATGGCCTTTGAAACACCCTTCTATTTATTTTTATCCTCTTTCTTGGGCATTTTCACTAATGGCATGTGAATTTCTCCCAAGAATTCCTTTGAGTTCATCTAAAACTCTTACAATGATATAATGATTGGTTGAGTTGGGGATTGTATTTTCAAGGGGGACATTCATGGGAATCATCCTATGCTATATAATTATCTTGGCTTGCATTATTTCCATAGTGACGAAGAATAGGATTTTCAATGGATTCTTAGCACTGTCCCTTTTGATAACATATATGTGCCAATTTTATCTTTACCCCATGGTGTGACTTAATTTCATACAAATTATGGTAACATTGGGTTTATGATAAAATTTTCTCTAATATTTCCCCTCCAATATCCTAACTTCTATTGACCATCAAATGTCTTGTATGGATTTAGTGGTATGAATTTTGCAAATATTTCATGTGTGTAGTTTTTGTCCTCTACTTGAATGATTTCCTTAGGTTCCATATAGTGCATGAAATAAATAAATATTATTAGCTATTGATATTGGAAGGGTTTACCTACCACTTGAACCAAATTTAGTGATTTTTTATTTATATCATATGTAAGGAATTGAAGCCAATTAAATTCACATCCCTCTTAATCACATATGTAGGGTAATATCTACCACTCCCAATGACGATTTCTTACTTCCGTGGGATACTTTCCATATGTAAAAAGATCACTTTTGGAAAAACAAGCACACAAATATCTTTGATGGACTTGAGTGGAATACTTATGCCTCAAAATATTGTGACATATGTAGCTTTTTATTTAGATCAATCGATGGGTTTGTGGATTCATATGTGATCACAGAGGTTCCCTTATTTTATAGGCACGTGATTTTGTGATGTAGGAGAAACCCCGGGTCCAAGGTAATCTTTCTCAAATTTTCCTAAGTATGGGTGCGTAACAATGCAATTTTTTTTATGACAAATAAAGAAGAGAGGAGTGCATGGAGGTTTATTGTAATAATAAGGAAGCAAGAAGATCATGGTAAAATTGGTAGGGAAATTAGAAGGGTTGAGTGCTTAAGAGTTTTGTGAAGAAGAGAAGGGTGTAAAGGATGCATGAGAGTAAAAATTAAAGAGATTTAGTAGAGGATTTCGTATCAAAAGAATTTGTAGAAGTTTGAAGGAGGCCCAAAATCCTGAAGGGATTGTGCGGAAATAATACAAAGGTGTGGCTCAAAAACTACGAAGCATGACATAAAAGTGATTTTTTTTCATGAATGTCAAATGCATGAATAGGAGGGTAGAAAATGGAAAAGGTGTCACTTGTTTGATCAAGACGAATGATAGTGATTACATGGATAGAGGAGCCTAATGACTAGATCGACGTTGTGCAATAAGGATGACCAAAATGTCATAAGGTGGTTGACGGAATTTAAGATCCTAAATTCAACTTGAGTTTGAGATGGAAATATAGAAGGATCCAAATAAGAGAGAATATTAGGAAAATAAGTAGGGAACATGCTATAAAAAGGGGATGATTTCACCAACTTAGGTCTGTTATGTTTGTGGAGCCTATTTTCATGTTAGAGTGTGGTACACCTTCTATGTGTTACACTC
Organism: Taxus chinensis; assembly: GCA_019776745.2. Lineage (NCBI taxonomy): Eukaryota > Viridiplantae > Streptophyta > Pinopsida > Cupressales > Taxaceae > Taxus > Taxus chinensis. The sequence continues at coordinate 98,809,429 of CM034155.1, forward strand.
AGGTATTTTTACGGTGGTCCCGCTCTTCGGTGAGTGGGTTAGGGGGGTTCGGGGGCGAAGCCCCCGAAGCAGATTTTCATGGGTGGTTTATTAACCCATGGGTAATGGGTAACCGTTATGGGCTATTTTTGGGCCAAAGGTTTTTCAGTACCCATTGTTTTGTAAAACCGCCTCTTTGGCTACCTATTGATGTACTTATAAATAGATCAAACTACTTAAGCAATAGTATATTTAGATGAGTTTTGTGCATATGATACATATACAACCAGGTGCAATGCAGATGTGCTGTGAATTCAAGTGTAAATTTGGGAGGGTTTGTTGAGCGTAGCTCCAAACAAGATATGGGTATTGTAATTGTGAACACTGTTGGCTTGTAATAAAATATGAGAAAGTGATTCTTGGTGGATGTAGCCCACATTAGGTGAACCACATCAAATATTGTCTCTCTATTTTGTGTTATTTATTCTACACTTTTATGTAAGATCTGTAATATTTTATGTATACTAGTCTCTATTGTTGCGATTCTATAAGGAATTATTCCGCATTATTTTATCTATTAATTCCTATCAATTGGTATCAGAGCCTGGTTTTGGTTTGCTGAAGTGTTGAATCGTAGGGAAAGTTTTTAGCTTAAGTGGGAACTATGGTAGATGATGGAAGATCTAGGGTTGATAAATTCAACAGGATAGAATTTCAGTCTTTGAAAGATGTATATGGAAGATTACCTTGTATCAGAAGGATCTTTATACTCCGTTGTCTGAGAAGGTGAACAAACCCTTGAGCATGACAGATGCGGAATGGGTTTTGCTGGATAGGAAGGCACTTGGGACAATCCGGCTGTGTCTTGCATCTTCGGTATTATTTAATGTTTCAAAGGAAAAGACTACAAAAGATCTAATGGATGCATTAGGGAAGTTGTATGAAAAACCCTCTGCCTCTAACAAGATATTTTTAATGAAAAAGTTGTTTAATATGAAGATGTCTGAGAATAGTTCAGTAGCAGATCATTTAAATGATTTCAATACGGTTGTGAATATGCTAGCTTCGGTTACAATAGAATTTGATGAAGAAGTTAGGGCTTTATTAATTCTGTGCTCTTTACCTAAAAGTTGGAATAGCCTGGTAATGGTGGTAAGCAACTCGGTTCCAGCTAACTCGAAGTTGAAGTTTGAGGATGTTGTAGGGGTGATTCTAAGCGAGGAAATGTGAAGAAAAAGCTCCGGGGAATCTTCTACTTCAAGGAATGCTTTGACAGTGGAAACTAGAGGGAGACAGAAGAATAGAGGAAACCGTGGAAAATTGAAAGATCAGGCAAGGTCAAAATCCAAGAGCAAGATTGTATGTTGGAATTGTGGAAAGTTTGGGCATGCAAAGAAGGACTGTTGGGAGATTCAGGACAAGAAGAAACAACATGAAGAAAACAAGGAGGCAAATGTGGCATCGGGTAATGTATGCCAGGATGCTTTGATTCTTTCTTTGCATAATATTACTGAATCTTGGGGTTTAGATTCAGGGGCTTCTTTTCATGCTACTCCACATAGGCATTATTTTGTTGATTATGTTCAAGGGGATTTTGGGCATGTTTTTCTTGGTGATGATGAGCCTTGCAGTATAGTGGTGATGATGAGTTGGAAAAGGTTCTGTTCAGGTTAAGATGCAGAATGGGAATACATGGCTATTGAAGGATGTCAGACATGTGCCTACATTAAGGAGAAATTTGATATCGGCAGGGCAATTGGGAAGTGATGGTTATACTGTGATATTTACAGCTGCACTCTTGGAAGGTTACCAAGGGTGCTCTTGTGGTGGCAAGAGGTCAGAAGGTTGGAACCTTGTATTTAACCACTGATAGTACTAATGATTGCAATCTTGTGGCTTCAGATGCAGATACAACATTATGGCACTATAGGCTCGGTCATATGAGCCATAAGGGCATGGACATCATAAAGAAAAATTTGCCTGGATATACAGAAACAGGTTTGGATTTCTATGAGAACTGCATATATGGGAAACATAAGTGAGTAAGGTTTCTCAAGGTTGGACCTACAAAGAAAGAGAGTAAGTTAGAGCTGGTACATTCTGATGTGTGGGGGCTGGGTCAAGTATCATATCTTGGGGGTTCAAGTTATTATGTTACTTTTATTGATGATGCAACAAGGAAAGTTTGGGTTTATTGTATTAGAAACAAATCTGATGTATTTGATACTTTTGTTAAATGGAAATCCTTGGTAGAGAATGAAACAGGTCTTAAGTTAAAATGTCTCAGGTCAGATAATGGAGGGGAGTATTGCAGTCAATGAATTTGATGATTACTGTTCTAAGAATGGAATCTGTAGGTAAAAGATGGTTCCAGGAACTCAGCAGCATAATGGGGTGTCAGAAAGGATGAACAGAACAATAATGGAATGTGCTAGGAGCATGAGGATACATGCAGGACTGCCTCTTTATTTTTGGGTAGAAGCGGTGAGCACAACTGTGTACTTGATAAACAGAGGACCCTCAAGTGCCTTAGATGGAGGCATACCTGAGGAGGCTTGGTACGGTAAGAAATTTGATTACTCATTTCTTAGAGTCTTTGGATGTGAGGTGTTTGTTCATATTGACAAGGATGATAGGACCAAGCTAGAGGTTAAATCAGAAAAATACACTTTTATTGGTTATGGTGGTGATGAATTTGGATTTAAATGTTGGAGTATTAAGGACAAGAAAATCATTCGGTCTAGGGATGTGGTCTTTAATGAGAAAGTCATGTATAAGCAACAGTTGCAGGAAAATAGGGAAGAATCCAAGAAAGAATATGCAGTGGTAGAGGATCTTCCGGATGGGACAGTGACCCATGAATCAGTTCATGAACCTACTCAACAGGAACCCCAAACTCCTACATTGAGGAGGTATTCTCGGGTAAGAAAAGAACCTGAACATTTTTCTCCTTCTCTTTATTATTTATTACTCACTGATAGTGGAGAGCTATAGAGATTTGATGAAGCAATACAGGTAGATGTCAGTAAGAAGTGGGAGCAAGCCATGGATGAAGAGTATAAATCTCTCATGGAGAGCAAGACTTGGGATTTCGGTGAAGCTACCAGAAGGAAAAAGGGAATCGTAGAATAAGTGGGTGTATAAAGTTAAAGACGAAGAAGAAGAAAAGAAAATATATAAGACCTCGATTGATGGTCAAGGGGTTTGTATAGAAATAAGGTATAGATTTTGATGAGATTCTTTTCTTCTATAGTAAAAATGACTTCTATCATAATTGTTCTTGGAATAGTGGTAGCAGAAGACTTACACTTAGAATATTTAGATGTAAAGACTACATTTCTCCATGGTGATTTGGAGGAGGATCTATATATGCAGCAGCCAGAAGGATATGGAGTCAAAGGTAAAGAAGAGATGGTGTGTAAATTAAAGAAGAGCTTGTATGGCCTGAAAAAATCTCCATGTCAATGGTATAAGAAGTTTGATAGCTTCATGATGGAGCAAGGTTGTATTATATGCCATTTTGAACCATTGCATGTATACAAATAAATTTGAGGATGGAAGTTATATTATCCTATGTTTGTATGTTGATGACATGCTGGTTGCACGTAAAAACATACATGAAATAAAAGTATTCAAGAAACAACTAAGTGAATCCTTTAATATGAAGGATTTGGGGGCAGCTAGACAAATCCTTGGTATGAGGATAACTCGGGATAAGAAGGAACGGAAGCTAACTTTATCTCAAGGAAGAGTACATTAAGAAGGTATTGGATAGGTTTAACATGCAAGATGCTAAACCAGTTGGGACTCCTTTGGCATGCCATTTTAAGTTATCAAAGGAGCAATGTCCCAAGACAAAGCAGGAAAGAAACCATATGTCCAAGGTACCTTACTCATTAGTGGTTGGCAGTTTGATGTATGCTATGGTGTGCACTAGGCCTGATATTTCCCATGACAGTGGGAGCTGTAAGTAGATTTATGAGTGATCCGGGTAAAGAACATTGGCAAGCAGTAAAGTGGATCCTTTCGGTTTTTGAAAGGGACCATGGGGACAATTTTACGCTATAGTGGATCAGACACCACTTTACGTGGCTATGTAGATTCAAACATGGCTAAAGATGTAGATAACAGGAGGAGCACGAAAGGTTATATTTACACTGTATGTGGGACAGTAGTGAGCTTTATTTCACGACTACAGAAGTTGGTGGATTTGTCAACCACGGAGGTTGAGTATGTTGCTGCCACAGAGGCAAGCAAATAGATTATTTGGTTAAAACAATTGCTTGAGGAGTTGGGGAATAATTATGAGGAATGTAAGTTACATAGTGATAGTCAGAGTGCTATACACCTAGCTAAGAACTCTTCTTTCCACTCCAGGAATGAATCATATACAGTTGAGAAATCACTTCATCGAGGACAACTTTGGAGGAAGATAAGTTGAAGTTGGAGAAGATTCATACCAGTCAAAATCTTGTAGACATGACGACTAAGGTGGTCACAAGGGATAAACTAAAGCTATGTTCAGAGCTTTGGTTGGCCTTCGTGGATGACAAGTGAAGGGTTGAGAAGATTGCTCAGTGGAAATCCATCTCTAAGTGGGAGATTGTTATGTTTGTGGAGCCTGTTTTCATGTTAGAGTTTGGTACACCTTCCATGTGTTATACTAGGATATTTTTACGGCGATCTCGCTCGTCGGTGAGTGGGTCAAGGGGGTTTGGGGGGGTGAATCCCCCCCCGATGGGGGCTCAGGGGCTAAGACCCCGAAGCAAAATTTCATGGGTGGTTTATTAACCCATGGGTAATGGGTAATCGTTATGGGCTGTTTTTGGGCCCATGGCTTTTTCGGTACCCATTGTTTTTGGATACCCACCGGCCTTTTTTGCTACCATAGTTTTGATACCCCACAGTTTTGTATCAAACTTCTTAAGAAATTGTTTATTTATATGGTCTTATGCATATGATACATATGTGAAGCAAATGCATTGTAGATGTGCTGTGAATTCAAGTGTGAATTCTATAGAGTTTGTTGAGCATATCTCCAAACAAGATCTGGGTATTGTAATAGTGAGAGAGTGGAGGCTTGTAATAAAATCTGAGCAAGTGATTCTTGGTGGACGTAGCCCAAATTGGGTGAACCACGTTAAATAATGTCTCTCATGTGGTGTGCATTTTTTATTTCTGTACACTTTCTATTTCAGATCTGTCTTATTATTGCGATGCTGAGGAATTATTCCGCATTAGATCTACTGTTGCGATTCTGTAAGGGATTATTCCACATATGTTTTATCTCTTATTCGGGATCATCATTGGTATCTAGAGCCTGACACATCTTTGGTTTGCATGAAGTGTATGAATCATAAAAAATAAAGTAATATATAATACATTGAGTGGGAGCTATGGCAACATGATGGAAGATCTAGGGTTGATAACATATCAACGAGACATATCATATTTCATATCTTACATAATTATGTATGCATTGGAAGATTACACATGGAAGACACAGAAGGATCTTGGCATACTCCATTTTCTGAGAAGGTGAACAAACCCTCGCAGTATGACAGATGCGGAATGGGATCACATGGATTGGAAGGCACTTAAAAAAGAACGATCTGACTGTGTCTAAAAATCTTCAATATTATTTAATCATTTCACATTACCTTGGAGAAAGACTACAAGGGATAATAACGGTGGAACGTGCTAGGAAAATGAGCATACATGTAGGACTGCCTCTTTATTTTTGGGAAGAAGTGGTGAGCACAGCTGTGATACTTAATAAATAGAGGACCCTTAGAGTAGAAAATAAATGGATTGCAGGCATACCAAGTAGAGGAGGATGAGGGACAATAAAAAAATCCCCGACCTACTCATTTCTTAGAGGATCCAGTAACAGAAGAGGTAGTTTTTTCATAAAGAGAAGACTATGATAGCAACTCTACATAGAAGACTAGAGGACTAAATAAAAAGTATGCATTTTACATTTATAGCATTGGTTATGGTGTTGATGACTTTGGATAAAATTGTTGGAGTATCTAAGGACAAGAAAATCCCTAGAGTCTAGGGATGTGGTATTTAATGAGAAACCCAATGTTGGAAGCACATATACACCATAGAACAACAGGTGTGAGAATCCAAGAAAGAGGAGAATGGAGATGGTAGGGGAATCTGATAGATGGGAGAGATGAGGGATGAATCAATTCAAGGAGGGACCTAGGTTCAAGAGAGAACCCCAAGACTCCTACACTGGAGGGACGGATAGGAGTAGAAAAAATAACCTGAACATTTTTATCCTTCTCTTTATTATTTAGGGACTCATTGATAGTGAGATGAGAAAGAAAGGCTTAGAGGAAGAAGATGGGCAGGTAGATGAGAGGTAGAGAAGTGGGAGCAGAGGGATGGATGAGGAGCATAAGTGTCTCATGGGGAAGACCAGACTTGGAGCTGTCGAGTGAAGCTACCAGATAGAGAGCAGGGAGGGAGGGATTGGAGAGAAAAATGTGAGAGTGTACATACTTTGAGACGAAGAATGAGGAAAGAGAAGATATAGAGTCCCGGAGTGAAGTGAGTCAAGATGGGTTTAGACAGGTACAAGGGAGAGAGATGGACATGGGAGATATTTTCTAGAGTAGGAAGAGATGACTTCTATGGGAATTGTAGGTAGAATAGTGGGAAGTAGATAGACTTGCAGGTTAGAACAGTGAAATGTAAAGACTGGATTTCTCCATTGTGATTTGGAGAAAGATGAGGGGAGAGGGATAGCAGCATCTAGATGGAAAATGAAGATCAGAGGTAAAGAGGAGATGAAGAGATGCAAAATGAGATAGGGAGAGGTTGTAGAGAGAGGGAAAGAGAAAGAGAGGAGGAGAGACATCAGATGGTATAAGAAGTTTGATAGGGTCATGAGGGAAAGCAGGGAGATATCAGATGTCATGGGGGAGTGAGGGTGTGGATAGATAAGAAATATGACGATGGAAGGGAGATTATCCTGTGATTTGTAAGTTGATGACATGCTGGGAGATAGGGGAAAGAGAGAGTGCAGGAAATAAAAGGTACTCAGAGAAGGATAGAGGGAAGGGGAATCCTTTGAGATGAAAGATTTGGGGGCTGGGAGACAGATCCTTGGTAAGAGGATGAATAGGAATAAGAATTTTAACGGATGAATATTCATTAATCCATGGATATTGTAGTACATTGAAGAATTTGAAATTGGAAAAGGTTTAGGGACATGCAGGATGCTAGGCCGGTTGGGACTCGCTAATTTTTTCTAGGTACAATTTTAAGTTATCAAAGGGGTTATTTTCCCATCCCCAGAGTAGGAAGAGAAATTTCCAATATGTCACCTTAGTATTGTTGGTCGGTAGCATGGTTGGCATGCTACCGACTGATAACATTAAAATATGCTATCGGCTACCGCTTGATATTTTATGCTACCTCCGGCCGATAGGAGCCGATGAGCAGATTTATTATTTTGATCGGCCGGTAGCATAAAAGCATGCTATCGGCACAGTAGCATATAAAAAAGATACTGTCTGGTGGCAATAAATAGACAAAAAAAAGAGACCATGGGGACAGTTTTACGCTATAGTGGCTCAAACACCACTTATTCTATGGAGGATGGAGATTCAGACATCGAGATGGATCATTTTAACTACTAATATAAAAAAATTTCATGAAAAAAAAAAATTCCCATACTGTAAATTAGACAATAGTAAGCTGGATTTTTTCACTAAAAAATCATGGTGGCTTTGTTAACCACAATTTTGGGAGCTGAGTATGTTGTTTCGTCAGAGGCAAACATCATTTTAGACTGCTATTTGGTCACAACAATTATTTTTTAAAAAAGTTACATATATTTTTAACCGACATCATATACTATTAGTTGACATACATAATAGTCATGAGTGTCGGCTACACCTAGCTAAGAAAAATGCTTTACCGGCTCCAGGATGAAGCATATTAGCAGTTGAGATAGTCAATTTTCATCTAGATTCATCTTTGGACCGCAGATAAGTTCAAGTTTTTCCAGATTCATGCCAGTAAGAATTCTATGCATTTGTTTTTTTTGGGGCAAGGGGGTCTTAAAATTTTCCCGAAAAGAGGGGTAAAGCTATGTTTAGATGGAGAGAGTGGCCTTTGCGGATGAGAGGGAAGGGTTGAGAGAAGCTTGCTTAGTGGAAATTTGAGGGGAGGGGATGGAGAGACAATTGTTATGTTTGTGGAGCTTGTTTTCATGTTAGAGTGTGGTACACCTTCTATGTGTTACACTCGGGTATTTTTACGGCAGTTCCGCTCACCGGTGAGCGGATCAGGGGGGTTTGGGGGCGAAGCCCCTGAAGCAAAATTTTCATGGGTGGATTATTAACCCATGGGTAATGGGTAACCGTTATGGGTTGTTTTTGGTCCCATAGTTTTTCGGTACCCATTGTTTTTTATACCTATGGTTTTTTGCCCCTGGTTTTGATACCCACAGTTTTGTCATAAAACTGCTTAAGCAATTGTCTATTTATATGGTCTTATGCATATGATAGATAGACAAGAAAATGTATTGCAGATGTGCTTTGAATTCAGGTGTGAATTCTGTAGAGTTTGTTGAGCATAGCTCCAAATGGATCTGGGTATTGTATTGAGAGAGTGGAGGCTTGTAATAAAATCTGAGCAAGTGATTCTTGGTGGACGTAGCCCAAATTGGGTGAACCATGTTAAATAGTGTCTTTCTGTGTTGTGTTATTTATTCTACACTTTTATTTGAGATCTATAATATTTTCTGCATATTAGTCTCTACTATTGCAATTCTGTAAGGGATTATTCCTCATATTTTATCTCTTATTTCCTAACAAGGTCTGCAAAGGAGAGACCAAGAAGATGTTATGGAATAGACATGTGAGAGTACAAGAAATAGCTAAGAATGGATAAGTCTTTGTCGGCCGTTAGATTCAAGTCAAGAGTGTAACTAGTATTAGGTTAGGTCCTTGCGATAACACAAAGAGTATCTAATAACTCCATAAGAGAGTGTTGGAAGTTCCATTAAGGTAAAATTTTTGTAGATTCCCTAAGGCCTTTTTATATGTATAGAAATCTATAACTTTGTGTAGTATATTGTGTGACTTTGTAGACTTTGGGGAAGACCCATTGTTGTCAAGTGGTATTAGAGTAGGATACAATCCTATAAGTGGATTTGGAATAATTCCAAATGTGAGGTCGATAACATAATAAATTTGTGTTTTCCACTAGGAGGAAAGGTGGGTAGAGGATGCAAGTAGATCTAGAGAGAAATAACTAGAGGAGGGAAATGAGATACCACCCAAAAAGGTGAAGCGGATCTAAAAATGATGAGGATGCTAGAGGAGATCATGAAGGAAATCAATGGTGTTAGGACTAGGGAAATGAAGTAAGGTTGCCAAAAATATTTATAAACTCACCACTGCAAAGAGGAGGTGATGGAACATGAAGGTAATGCAAAATGAGAATATGATAGGTGCAGTGATGATATAGAGGCATGGGGATTTGAGAAATACACAAAATACATAGGAGATGCATGAAAAAAAGAGACTTGGTAGACAGTTGACCTCAAAACAAAAAGGGTTGCGTGGGGATTATGTGAGAAGTACTTAAGAAAAGGAAGGAAAAAGGTGGAATATCTTGATGAGAAGAGACTAATGCACAACATTCGATTGATGTTTTTATGTATGTGAAGAAAGAGATAATTAAGAAGGAAAACTTCATAGATCATGGTGTGAATATGGCCAACACAATGGAAGTGAGTCCACAGGTCTAGGAAAATTAAGAGTGCATATGAGAAGGTCAAGTATTGAAGATAAAAATGGTGGAGTTGTGGGAGAGTAGTTGAAATATATTCCACATTAGGTGCAATACCAAGGGTAATTACTATTTTTTAATGGTTGATAGTGGAAGCACCGATAACTTGGTGTGGAGGAGATGGTGCAAAATTTGGGGTTGAAGTGAAGAAGGTACCTCAAACCTTTTCAAGTGACCTAGTTAGAAAAAGGTTAGGAAGACATTGTGCGTAAGAAATAAGAGATGGAGATGAAGATCAAGAGATTCACCAATCAAGTGTTATATGAAATCTCACCAATAGATGTATGTCATGTCCTTCTGGGGAGGCCATAATAATACGAAAGAAATTCTCTACGATGGGATAATAAATATAGTGAAAGTATGCAAGGATGAGAAGACATCTTATCTATCACCATTGAGGGATGAAGGTGCAAAGAACCAAATCCATATGGTGGTATATGGAAGATATGAAAGTTAAGCAAGCATATGAGTTAAAAAATACAAGGCATGGGAAATTGTAAGGAAGTCCAACATAAGAGTTGATAAAAATGGTGAAAGAATAATAAAGAATCACCCAAAAGCACACACAAATGACAACACAAGAGGATAACAAATGCAAGAAAGTACATTTCATCCCAATGTTAGTGTGAGAGAATATTGTGTAGGAGAAAGAGAAAGAAGATACGAATAGTATGGCCATAGAAGACTAAGAGAACATAGGGGAGAGTGAATTTATGTCACATGTGTAAGCCATCAAGAGATAATGGTGATAAGTGTGTGAATTCCAAGATGAAGGGATAGGGAGTGTAACATAATGCATTGAGGAAGAATTCCAAAAGTAAGAATGGACACAACATGTAGTAGGATGCACAAAGTAGAATACTCCCATAGAAAAATAAGAGTATGCAAGAGAAAAAATGAGAAAGGAGTCTCTAAGAGGAGTTAGCAAACACATAGGTTGAGACAAATGTGGAAGTAAGGGCACCATTGCAGAAAAATAGACAACCCTGATAGGATTGTGATAATATGCTAAAAAAAGAGCGTACTCGGTAAAGAGATCCATGAAGATATAGAGGAAAGGCATGTGGTGTTTCTGTGTGTGTGCTAGTGTTGTCATTGATGTAAAAGGTGCAAGGAAATTAATGACAAAGGGTGATGACAAGAAGCGCAAAAGGAATTTTGTAGTGATGATGACATAAGAAGACAAGAAGTGACATGACTGCAAGAGTGGAAATGATGAAAGTTTATTAGTAAAGTAGGCCTAATCAGAAGGTCTAGTGAGCATGGGTGATGACACATGAAGGAAAAATATGCATGGATGATTGTGAATCATGGTAGATACATGGAGAGACTTATTTTAGTGTGTTGAGACACTCATACTTGTATCATAAAATGGTTGCAAGGTATGAGCATGGTTTGTAGGTGGATATCTAGACCTAGTCTAGGTGCTTGGTGGCCTAATGGAGCTTGAAAGTCATTATTAGAGGTGTGTGGTCCCATGAGGGAATGAAAAGGATTGATACATGTTTTTTCAAAGGTATTAGGGAATTTTAAGGGTTTTGAAGCACACCTATGATGTTCACCTACTATGTCTAGGTATAAACTATACCAAATTCCATGACCTCGTTAGGAAAGTGAGACAGGTTGATACGATTCAAAGCTAAGTATGATCAGGTTATCATTTGGGAAGTTGAGATAGGTTTTTCCAAAGATGTGGGAAAATTTTCAATTTTGTATGTTGAATATTTTGTATGATATGATGCTTTTAGCCCTACTGAGTTCAAGAAAGTGTGTTTTATAGCGCGATATGAGATATTTCATGTTGGTTGGAACATGTAAATATTTCTTGGGGATCTAATCCATTAAATTATGTTGAGTCATGTATCTAAGAAGGTTTCATAGTTTGAATGAGATCAAATGATGTCTAGTGCTTTATGATAAATCACTAAGAAGCTAAGGTGGTCAATAACCCTATCCAAACCCTAGTTCATTAGTGATGAAAGAAAATTTATTGGTATGAGATAAATATGTATTGGATCATAAAATGTGATTATTGTAGGATGAAAAGGAATCTCCCATATTTTTTATGGTGGTGGTTGTGTGTCTTGACAGTAAGTAGAGCCCACTTAGATTTGCATGTTTTAAGGAAATTTTTATTTGCTCTTAGGTTTGTCATTAAACCCATTATATAAATTGGTGTTCTGAGTATAATGGAAGATAGGATATATGTTTGAGGTGATCAAATACCATGGTAGAGCCATTTGGAGGTTTTCACATTTCCAAAAGTGAAGTATGGGTTTTAGGCCTAATAGGCATTTTTTGACACTCATGGTGAAGGGTGGTTCTTGGGAATGTGTGTTTTAAGAAGAATTGTCAAAATCCTATGAGTTTTTTTAGACATAAAGTGTGACATGTTCCATTCTTTGTTTGAGCCCTACATATCATTTTTATTGGCAAGAATGAGGTCATAAGTTGACCTACTTGACAGGGTTTAAGAACAGTGAAGGTACTTTAGTGAAATTGGTCTGAAAGACTAATATTGTATCTTGATTCATGATATATATATATATATTTGAGAGTGATGAGGGGTTAAATTTGATCTTATTACATGCATTTATAGGTATTAAATGTGTCAGCACAGGTGTGAGAAGATCATGTTTCCAAGACCAATTTTTGGGCAGTATACGTATTGTGGATGACAAAGATGTTTTGATGACTCTATCGGCCGAGTAATGAAGTATAATGTGTTTTTTTATGTTCCTTGGGTTATTGGATTTCAAATTAGTGGTTTTATTCCATGGTCGAGGTGATATGTTGAATTTTATTCTTCATCTTTGAAGACTGATCTGCTGGAGGTACTTATAATGAGTAGGAAACAATCCTAATTGATGGTCTCATGAGGAAAATGGATGGTGTTGCAGATCCTGAGACTGCAGAAGATGTTGATAGGTTGTAGATGACATGTTTTAAGATTTTTGAATCATGATGGATCTTCCTTTTTCCCTTAGAGTCCAAGAATCATTCAGTGGAGATGAAACTAGCCTTTTAGGCCTAGTTGTGCATGTGGTGTGCTTTGGTATATTGCTGACCTATTTGGTCTTCCTAAGTCATTTATATGGGATTGTAGATATGATTTTAAGTTGTAATGACTAACCGTATCTATCTTGATTGACCTAATAGGTTGTGTAAGCTAGATTCATCTATAAAAGTGCATTGTATTTGCTCATTTGAGAGAGAGAGAGAGAGAGAGAGAAGAGAGGAGAGAGATGAAGAGAGAGAGAGAGAGAGAGAGAGAGAGAGAGAGAGCGAAGAGAGAGGAGAGAGAGAGAGAGAGATAGAGAGAGAGAGAGGAGAGAGAGAGAGAGATAGAGATAGAGAGAGCGCGAGAGAGAGAGAGAGAAAGAGAGAGAGAGATCGCGTCTGCTCTCGCGATCTATCGCTAGCCATCATTCGCTCTCTCGGCTTCTCTCTCTCTCGAGCTCTCTCGCGCCGCTCTCTCTCCTCTCTGAGAGAGAGAGAGAGAGAGAGAGAGAGAAGGTGAGCATATCAAAGTAGAAGGTCTTCAAGTTCATTATATATAATCATCTTATGAAGGAGTAAGATTGAGAGAAGAAGGGGAGAGAGTTGTTTGAGAGAGTTTTGAGATGTATGAGCTATTTTTGTGAGCACAATTAGTTGTATGAGAAAGAAGAATTAGGCGACCATCCATTTCAAGTGGATAGGTGGGTGATTAGTCATCTTAGGGGGTTGTATCCTCCTCGTAGGGTTGTTGCCTTACTAAATAGGGGTTAGTGCTTCTTGTGGGAGTGTTGTCTCACTAAATAAATCTTGTGTGATGTGTGATATTCATGCAAGTATTTTGAATTGAGTAATATATTCAGATGTTTCAATGGGTTTTCTTCCCCTCGAGGGTTTCCAAATTCATATCTGGTTTCTTGTGTACTGTCTCATTCATGTGTATGGTAATTCATGCTTAATATGGTCTCATTCATCAATGCATGTTGATTTGATGATTTGAATTGTATATGTAACTTAAGGAAACTAAGTAAAGTTTTTAAAGGACTGATTCACCCCCCCTCTTAGTGCATTTGATTCTAACATATGGAAGGGTGTGAAAAATAAGAGGAGCACATGAATCAAGGGATGTGCGATAATAATACAAAAGTACTGCAAAAAGATGAGAAGGTTCTGTTACATGAAATCAAAGAAGGGAAGGGGATTGAGAGAGGTTGGAATGGTTAAACCCAGAAGAGGAAGAGGAAATGTGGCCCATAGCCAACCAAGGAGAGCATATGACTACAATGGCATACCAAAAATGAGAATGAGATGGTAGAGAATCCATGAAGAAAAAATGGGAAGAATCCTATAAATAGACAAATGACATGTTGACGATACATCAATAGTTTAATTATCGTCTAATAGAAACTAGGAAAGGAGGATCTAAAAAAGGGATATCAAACATTGAGAAAAGGAGTGCGTGAAGAAAATGTGCAAGGGAAAGTGTGTAAGAAACTAAATGCATAGTAATGAATATCCTTAGATAGCGAAATATAAAGGTAGAAATAAGGACTAAGAAAAGTGTTGTCAAAGGTCAATTAAAACCCACAAGGATGTGAGAAGAAAAATGCGTGAGAAAATATACCATAGTAGAAGGTGCAAGGAAGAGTTGTGTAAAGAATAATTCAATGAGGAGAAAGTGTGCAACGGGAAATTTCATAAGGGGAAGAAGTCGTGACAAGGTGCAAATAGGAGCAAAGGAAATAAAATACATTGAGATAGGATGCACATCATAATTCCATCGATAGAAGAAGGGAAGAAGTGCAAAGGAGAAATAATGTGTGGAGTAGGAGAATAAAGAAGTAGAATTTCACAGAAAGGATATGATAGGAGAAAAAGAGGAAAATAGATGAAGACAAGGAGAGGATTCTATGTAGAAGGAATTCTTAAAGGAAGGAAGCCAAAACATGGAGTGGGTAGGAGAAAATAAAATCCCTAAATTATTTAGGTAAAGGTGGAAGGATAAGGGCAAACATAGAATCAATAAGGATACAAAAAGGAAATTCATTTGGAGGAGGTGGTTGGTCAATGGTGAGAAGAGGCTCACAAAGGTACATGGGATAATACGAAGGAGTAAAAAAAGAGTGACAAAAGACTAGAAGAGGTTTCAAAAGAAGTGTAGGGACCAAGAATATACTTATTGGATGAAGAATTTGGGACTATCTGTGCATATATTCTGAAGGGTGGTTCAACCACTCACTTATTACCTTGGGTATTTGATGTAGGAGCATCCCAGGTCCAAGAAAATCCTACTTAATTATTCCTAAGTATGGGTACACACAAGAATAAATTTGTGTGTTTTAAGTAAGAGGAATTTTAACAGATCAGGGAGATGGTTACGTGGTGATGCACAATAGTTATGTCATAATTAAGAAGAGAAGAACACACATAGTTTTAATGCAATATGAATGAATCAAGAACAACACGGTATAATTGTAAGGGCACTTAGAAGGGTTGATTGTATAAGAGTTTTGGGGAAAAGAGAAGGGTTTGAAGGATGCATGGGATGGAGTGAATATACTTAGCAGTGACATTAGTATCAACAAAATGCGTAAAATTTTGAAGGAGGCCCAAAATCTTGAAGGGAGTGTGTTGAAAGAATGAAAATATGTGGTTAAAATACTATGAGGAACGGTATAAAAAATAAGTTTTGGCATGAAGGTTATATGTATGACTAGGAGGGAAGAAAATTCCAAAGTTATCATACCTATGTGATCAAGACAAGTGATAGTGACTTCATGGCTAGAGGATCCTAGCAACCAGATTCACGTGGTGTAACAAGGAAGACCAGATGGTGATAAGGTGGTTGAGGGAATTTAAGATCCCATATTTAACTTTATTTTGAGAGGGAATATGGAAGGATCCACTAAAAAGAGTGGATTGGGAAAAGAAGTAGGAAGCACACTATATAAGGGGACAAGTTCTCTAATATAGGCTTAATGAGGAGAGACTAAGAAAATATTGTGGATTGTGAATGTGAGAGTGCAAGAACCAAATTATAGTGGTTAAGTCTTTGTAGGCCATTAGTGTTGAGTCAAGAGTGTAACCCATCTTAAGTTAGGTCCTTGGGAGAACACTAAGAATATTTAATAACTCCATGAGAGAGTGTTGGAAGCTCCATAGAGGGAAATTCTTTGTAGATTACGTAAGGATTTTTTATATGTATATAAGTATACAACTCTCTACATCCCATTGTGTGAATTTTTAGACTACGTAGAGGACCCATCATCATCAAATTGAACACTTGTGTGACATCAATGAAAACCAATTTTTATTCACTAAACCATATTTTAACTTGGTCACACAAACTCATAAAACTCTAAATTACCTTGAGGCGGTCTTTGGAAACTAGAATTTAGGCCAACCTATTTATATTCAAGTGACTTCATGAATCCTTTTTTACTAACTTTAATTGAATGGTGTATGTTCTGTCTTGGCCTTGAGATATTCCATATATTATTTTATCATTCAAACAATTCATAGTGCAAGATTTCATTTCACTCGGTCTGTCTCAACATCACATTGATGCCCATGTCTTCTTTTTCATCTACAGTGAGCTATATACAAGTAATACCACATTTATCCATCATGGTATGGATTTTAATCCCAATACGATGACTAAATTGATCTTTCTTGGCTTCCTTTTATGACTAAAATTGTTGGTTAACATTAGTTCTAGTTTCATTTTATTTCCACAAATTCTTCACTATTTCTTAGAAATAAAATGTGTATTTTATACTTCACAAATTTCTCAAATGTTGTTTCCTTATCTCCCTGTACCCTTTTCAATAGTATTTTTCCTCTACTTCTCCCAACGGTTATTTTCTAGCTATTTAGATCTTTATATACCTTTTAAATTGATTTTTACTATTGGATCCACTTTCTCTATGTTCTTGGGATTAAATTTTATTAATTTTATTTTCATTGATATCCTAGTATCTAGTATTGTTACCTTTTTAGAGCCACCATTATTGATTGTTGTGTTAAATAAAAGATTTGGATTCTTTCCTTTGTAATTTATTTTTGTGGGAACTAGATATATTGTTTTTGCATACGACTCACAAACTTAATTGGTAATAAAGCCTTCTCAAATTTCTCTCACATATATGATCCATCTTGCACATTTGCGTTGTATTTCTAAGTAGTTCCTGGGTTAGTTTTTCTCTTTCCTTATTCCTACTACAAAATTCAAACACACAACTATCAACAAAAAAAAGACAATTTTTCTTTATATATCTTATATATATTCACACCATACTTTAAATGAAATTTACTAATCTAACTTTGTCCCTTGAAAGACTTCTAGATAAATCTTGCACAATTAGGCGTAATAGGATTTACGATTACTCTTGTTTATTCTTCCTGGTTAGATATTTCCCTGCAAATCCCATAACACAAAGATCCCTTATAGAGTGGTATGATGGATGCTATATGCCCCTTTTCATCTTATTTGTAGCTTCCCTAGGTGCACTTTAAACCTTATTTTATAAACCAATAATAATTTTCCTATTTGAAATATTTTGTTCGTATATTCCTATAATGTCAAGATTTTAAATTGCATTTATGAGCTTCACGATTCCTTTTTTCCCTATCATATGGGTTTCTTCCATTTGATTCCACTCTAACAACTTATTTTCAATTGATTCTACATCCCCTAACCTTATAGCTACTAAATTCTACAAGCTTGGGACTATATATTCCATTAGCATACTTGTTTATATTCCATATACCAAATAAAAAGGAATATTTTGTATACTATGCTTGTAGTTTCTCATGTACGTCTACAGTTCCAAAAAAATTATATCTTCCTAATCATCCATTTACACATTTAGATCTTAGTGAATATTTATTCTAGTAATTTATTTCTCACTTATACTTTCCCATTCACTTGCATATGATATGTTGTACTCTTTTGATGCATAATATTGAATTCCTCTATGAGTATCTTAATGGTATTATTTATATAATGATTCCCTTAGTCACATATGATATTTTTTGGACATATAAACATTGTGATAATGTTCACATAGAGGAGCTAAGATGTATCCTAGGCTACATAGTTAGGTGTATCTACAACCTCTACTCATTTTGTGAAGTAGCATGTTAGGGTGATGATGTAACTTTTGGAATGCTTATAATGTGGAGTGATAAAACCTAAAAAATAAATTACCACTACTTGAATAGATGTGTAACTAAAACTAAATTTAGTGAAATTTTATCTTTATGATTTGGATTCCCTATTATTCAATAGACATCACAATGCATTACAATTTAGTGTTTATATTAGAACATTGTAGGTAACCAAAAACCAATCTACAATATATTTTTTGCATTTATTTCCCCTATAAAAGGTCCTCTTGCAACTCCCTTGTGTACTTATTTGAATATTTTTATGCATTCATGATCCAATCTCACTCTATGTAGTGCATCATCCTTCCCCAATTTTTACAAGAACTCATTGATGATTTGAATGCCAACACCTAAAAAAGGTTATTTCCTTTTCTTTTTATGTAGTGATCATGTAATATTCCATCTTACAATAAATGAGCCATATCTTCCAATTGTTCTAGTATTGTGGTGATGATAAATAAGTGTGAATATCTAATTATTCATTAAGTTTTGTAGACACCTATAATTACGCCCAAACAATTTAAATACTTAAATTGCGCTAATTATCCCCTTTCTCGTAAATCAACAACATATCGTCAATAGCACTCATTTTCCCTCATATCATCATTAATTAATTACACTACGCTAATTAATTAAGTTTCCTATCCAACAAATACCCTAATTAATGATCTTCCATTAATAAATCACCCCTTCTACCTAGACTAATTAATTATTATTAATTAATTAGCTTTCCCTTCCATTTAACCAATAAATCAATATTTAATTGATTTAATCCCCTTATAATAGCCTAAATCATACTAATATTCCTCTAATTATCTTCTATAAGCTTACATCTACCTATTAGTTAATCACCTTTGATTAATTAAAACACCCTCCAATTCCCATGACTTGCTAAGCATAAATTAAACCCTTCTAAAGTAAGGTTATCTTTAATAAAACAACCTTATCCATTCCTAATCATGTTTTACTTTTATCCCACATTCATGAGAATGTGTTGAATCCTTTATCCTTTGGGATATATAAAGAGCCCTCCACCTACCTTTTTACTTACACCTAAACTCCTAAGAAAGAAAATGCAAAGCATATAGCAAAGATACTAAGAGCTTGCCTTTTGTTTTCTTGAGAGGTCACCATTGTTAAGAGCTAAAGCTTCCTATTCTTGCATTCTTTAAAGATCAAACAAAACATTTTTGATTGCTATTGGAGCTAAATAGGTCCATTCATTCTTTTTGGTAATCTAGGAGAGTAGATATGTTAAAATAACATGCATAGTTTTGGTCTCATGTTTTCAAATTTATAATGTTAGTTTAGATCTTGCATAGTTCTCTATCTTGATGGTGGTTATGCTTTGTTTTAGCTAAATTGTAGAACTATTTTACGTGGTAGTTCTTGCTTCATTTGATTTAACATTAAGAAAAGTATACATGCACACATTTGGCACGCCCGGTGGGACTTACTCCATTGTCCTTTGCACTTAATTTCAAGTTTTTGTAGTTAAGTTTCATTTTTGGTTACTAACCCTCTTTTACACATGTTGATCTAACTTGTTTTTCTTAACTTGTTTTGTTGAGTTTGCATGTGTTGAATCTTACTTGTAGGTATAAAGGAGGTAAAGTGTTGTCAAAATTGGAATTGATGGGAAAATTTCAAGATTTCTCCATGTTTTCATTTTTAGAGCTTACTTTTTCAACATTCTACATGCTAGTTTTGTCAATTTCTTGAAAATTTTAAATTCTTGAGCATGTAGGTTAGTATTTGATAGTGTTGAGTCTTCTATTTACATATTAATGTGGTGGGTTACTGTCAAAATTTAATCTTGGTGAGAAAATTTCAAGATTTCATCATGTTTTCATTTTTAGAGCTTACTTTTTCATCATTCTACATGCTAGTTTTGTCAATTTCTTGAAAAGTTTAAATTCTTGAGCATGTATGTTAATTTTTGATAGCGTTGAGTCTTCTATTCATATATTAATGTGATGGGTTGCTGTCAAAATTGAATGTTGGTTTGCAATTTTTTCCCATTTTGTAGATTAAGAGACGTTTTTTTTGACATTTTTTTAGTGCATGTCAAGTGCATATCCGTGAGCATAAGAGCATATGTGTAACCCATCTTCCGAAGGCCATAACTTTTTCTCCTGAACTCGAAATGACTCCATTTTTTTTGTTGGAAAGGTATTGAAGTTAACTATGCAATGAAAACATAAATTCGAGATTTATACTTACAGAAATTACATAGGTTTTTCTGTTAGTTAAAAACTGGTCATTTTCTAACATGTCTAATGTTTTGATGAATGTTTTATTTCCATGCTTCCTCGATTTAGACAAAAGCATGTGTATGCTATTCTCTTTCACCTTTTGGTGATATTTAGAATAAAAAACAACTTTGATCTCTATCTTTTTAACATTTGGATTAAACTTGAAAATTTGATTATTCATTTTGCTTAAGGGAATGAACCTTTTACAAAGCATTTTTCAATGGTCCTTTGATTTAAAGTTTTCCTTTTCTATATAGTTGGGATAAAGTTTGTGTATGCTCTTCTCTTGCACCTTAGGGTCATCTTGAGAATAAAAAGTAACTTTAGTCTTCATTTTATAACATTTGGTAAATTGGAAACTTCATCTTTCACTTTTGGTTTAAGGGAATGAACCTTTTACAAAGTATTTTTCAATAGTCCTTTAATTTGAATTTTTCCATTTCTACTTAGTTGGGATAAAGTTTGTGTATGCTCTTCTCTTGAACCTTAGGGTGATCTTGAGAATCAAAAACAACTTTAGTCTTTATTTTATAACATTTGGTAAATTGGAAACTTCATCTTTCACTTTTGGTTTAGGGGAATGAACATTTATCAAGAATTTTGTATGGTTCATTGATTGAAAAGATTTTATTTACTTTTTAGTTGGATTATTTTTTGTGTATTCTCTTCTCTTACATCCTTGGATGATCTTGAGAATAAAAAGAAACTCTTAATCCTCTTTTAAATAATGTTATTTTCTTGGAGAACTACTAACAATTGAGTGCAGGACCTAAAAACACTTGTCAAAGAAAGGAGGAACCAAAAATAAATAAATAAATACTAATACAGTTGTTATACAGGTTGCCAAAAGGTGTTAAAGCAAACCACACCTAATTAAACAAGATAAAAAGAATAACATATTCAAAACACTGTATTACAGGTTTCAGAAAAGGGTATGTCCCTCTCCGCTCAATTGGAACATAACCCCTTTGGTATAACGCCTTAAGCTACAACAATAGAGGTGGTTCTAGGAACCCCAAAGTAGTCAACGCAAGAGGGAACCTTATGGACTAAACGGGAAGTGCTCCGCACTACCTACTTGACTAGTGATTCCTTTGTGAGATAGCATTATAGGTTGTCTATTGTGGTGACCACAGTGATAGTACACATAGATGCACTAGTTGCCTACTATTCTTGAAGGCGGTAAAGTAAATCCGAGATACTCCCAAACTAATCAGTGTGACTTTTTGGGTAAATCACGCTTTCTCATGGCAACTTTGTAACACCTAGGGTGAGAGAACCACCTAGAAGAATATACTTTGGCTAGGATCCCACTTTGAACATTTTGAAATAGTGTTGAGTTGTGAACCTTCTTTTTGAGAAACATGTGACAGTATTACTTTGGCCTAGTTTTTACTTGCCTTAGGGCGAGGTGAAACTCTGTCCGAAGTGAGGCTAGCATTTTTCATCATTTTTCTTGATTTATTTCCTTCATATTCTTTTGACACTTTGTTGATAAAAAGAGGTGTAATTACCTTTATGTTTCCATTCGACTGTTTCTCTCACTTTTATGTCTATTTATGCCCATCCATATTTGCAGCTGGGTTAGTTAAATGTCTAAAGTGAGCAGAGGCATTTTCACGTCATTTGGTAGCCATTGTGATCTTGATACCCACGTCAATATCATCATTGTAGTTAGGTGTGGTTCATCACCATAGAATTCCATAGAGGAGTTAGCTTGTTTGTCTCGTATCATTACAATTTTGATATTTATGTCTTGTTTCTTGTAAACTTGACATAAATACCTATATTGTACGGTTACGCTGCACACATTTTAAACTATTCCTAGCTATACTTTGAGATTTTTAGTTTATTTCTATTATTACCTTGATTTCGAAGAGTGCTAGGTGTTACCATTTGTGCATGTTATATCAATAACACCTTGATATCAATACTTCACTTTCTAGCAAAATGGTTTAACATGTCTTGGTGATATTGTTGTGTCATTCATGAATTGTAATTGGCACTTTTTGAGATACAGTTCTTAATCAAGTTTGAGCTCGCTCATCATATATCTTGATTGGGAGATCACATTGACTTCTTGTATTTACTTATGTTTTGTTCGTTTCCTTGAACTTGGCATAAGTGAAAACATCTTGTTGATCATCTTGTGACACAAACTACTTTTTGAAACATAGTCTAGGAAGTACTTCCTTTGATCAAGTTTTAATACCAAATGCTTGTATCATGGGTGATTTATCACTCTATCATATTGGTATTCTCACATTGTTGACATATTCATACTCTTATAAATTTCATTTTTCATTTCACTTAGGGGTAGTCACTAAGATTTGCACATATCTACAACTCACCCTAGTGAAACTATCACGAAAACATGGCTCCTAAAACACGTCTAGGGTTGATGAAACATACATATGAGGAGCAACAAGTGCACACTTGGGAGACCTCTAATAGACAAGGGTCAAACTCCTTCATTGGACACAACTTAGGGCCACTATTTTCTGTAGAAAAGGAAACTAAAGAGATGGTCGATCATAGTGGAAATGAATTAGAATCACCACACGCAGACTTTGATTTTTACCCCACTCTAATAGATTATTTTCTCCTTAGAAACAAAGATAGAGTTTTGGCATGGGTTGTGGAATTAGGGGCCAAATTTCCCACCGAGAATGAACCAATATTACCTACAAATGACACTACTAAGGAAGAATGCCCCCTTATTAATATGGAAGATATTTTAACAGGCAGGCATGCTTCCACTTCTTATGTAGAAAATGATAAAGTGGTTGGGCATAGAATACCCCTCATCAAAGTGCCATGAAGAAACAAGATAGAACATGAGATAGGGGAAGAACCTCCACAATACGAAGAAGAAGAACCTTTAGAAGAAGAAGACACAAACCAAGTCACAATCCAACAACAACTCAGTAACCTAAGCCGATAAACACCTTTTCTTACTTTCCAGGTACAGAAAGACACAAATAAGAACATTCAAAAGTCAAGGCCTAAGTTTAGGATTGAAAAAATCCATCGAGAAAATCAAGGAGAAGAATACATGGGGTATCATCATGTGCACATCCCCACTTATCCCACTAGAGAACAATTTCTCACACAAGAAGTACAATCTATGAAAGAAACACTTGCGAGCATACAAGAAAGCAATATAGGGAGTATTAGGAAATACCAATATGAAGAACTATGCCCCTATACTTTTGATAAGACAATGACCCTTCAACCCTTTCCAAAGAAATTTGATATGCCAAAGTTTGACAAATACAAAGGAAAGGGAGACCCAAGGGATCATATTAAAGATTTCTACATGGCATGTCAAGAGGTGTCTTATAGTGATAATTACCTCATCATACTTTTTCCTAAGAGTCTCAAAGGTCAAGCATTGGAATGGTTTACACACTTACCATGAGGATCAATTTTCCCCTAGCCAGAATTGGTGCAAATATTCATGCGTCATTTCTCGTATAACATAGAGAGTGATGTCACCATGGCAGACTTGTGTGGTGTAAAATAATGCCCAAATGATACCTTCGCTAGCTTCCTCCAATGATGGAGAGGGATAGCTAGTCACTTCCCTTACGCTTTCCCTGAGAAGAAAATGGTCAGTAATTTTGTCCCTAATCTCAACCCAGATATAGCTTTCCACCTCTAAATGCATTGTGTCCATACCTTTGAGGAGGTTATCAAGAAAGGGATTCAAATAGAAAAGGATCTCATTGCCAAAGGCACCCTCAAAACCCAATCTAAATACAACCAAAGTGTCAAACCCACTGAAAAGCTGAAGATCTTTAACAAAAACAAAAACATGGTGGGAGATGAAATCACTGATTCCAAACATGTTCAAACAGTCCAAACCAGTTAACCTTTTAAACTAACCAAGGGCCCAATTCAACCACCACCAAAGTGAAAAACATTGACCTCCCTCAATGAACCATTATCCGTCATACTAAAATAGTTGGATGCAGCCCACATGATGACCTATCCTACAACGCAACCATTTAATGACAACATTCCTAAACCTTCATGGTATAAAGAGCATGAATAATATGAAATGCATCGCATTAAAGGTCATAAGATAGAAAAATGTCTATGGCTTCACCACTATATTCAAGACCTCATTGATAATGGGGAGATAGAGGTGGATAACCCTGGAAAAATGTAAACACCTGACTAGAAAATGGGGATTTATAAGGAACCATTCACTAGGCATGATAAGTTAGAAAAGACAAAAGCCGGATTGGGGAGACTCATCCCAAACATATAAAGCCATGAATTACTTGTATACCAAAAGAGATAATAATCATTATGATTCACTTATAGGATGTATTCACTCCCCTGCTAACCATTTCAATACCATCTAGATCAAGGGAAAGGACTACGTGCTACGGCTAACAAGGCATGCCTACCTCGTGATTCTGGAACCCTCTCTATTGACCCCGCAAATTGGTCAATATAACCTTTTAGAACAACTTGAGAGGACACATGCTAAGATCTCAATCTTAGATCTTCTCAAGATATATAATGTGCATAATGAAAGTTTGTATCAAAATCTTTAGGGGTTGGGAGTGCCTTTAGAAGTTGATCCTACGTACCTTCAAGCCGAGGTCTCACTTTTAACCATAGGGAGGTCCCTACCAAGAATCCTAAAAATAATCTTCCTTTATACATTGAGGTAGTTGTCACCCGCAGGAAAATCAAACGGGTACTTGTGGATAATGGATCTGGATTGAACATTTGCACGCTTAAATTAGTCAAACAATTGGGACATACGGAGGAATATATTGAGACCCATATCATCATTATCACCACATACGACAACATGGAAAGAGAGTTAGCAGGCACCATTACACTGCCCATGGAGGTGGGCCCCACTTTCCATCAAACGAAGTTTCACGTCCTAGACTTGGAAGTTCCATATAATATACTTCTAGGCCCACCATGGATCCATGCCATACAGGTCGTGACATCAACATTTCATCAATGCATCAAGCTGAAGCATGAGGGACATATGGTAACTATACCAGGAGACTCAGAGCCCTTTGCTCATTGTAGAGCTCTGAATAGCTTTACATGAAATGGTAGATACGCATGTCCCTCCATAGATATGGCCATTCCTTTTCAGTCTGAGGCTATGGAATCTCATAGCTGGATTCAGATTCTCTTAGGTCTTGCACTCATGGGGCATCCACTTCCACATCTCCATTTGATTCATGGGAGATGAAAATTATGGAATATGGTTGTGGGGAAAATAATGTACAACAAGTGCTCTTGGTTTCTGACCTCTCCTTGTCACCCAAGACTAGAGGTTGACCCAACTACCGCTTTAGGAGACCTAGAGAGGAACACACTATTAGGTCGTTCCTACCTGGAGGCTTATTAGCTGAGGAAAAAGTTGTTTGATCCACCTACTACTTGGGTCCCTGAAGGACACTCAGCCATCCTATTACCAAACTATGGAATATGAAAAATCTAGCAGAATGATGTACTCCATGGGCTACAAAGGCCTAGGATGTGGGAGGAATGAACAAGGACAAAGAGAACCAGTTCCTCTTCCACATTTCAAAACAGAAAGATACAACATTGGGATTTGTCCTTATAAAGAACACCCTAATGATCAAGACGTGACTTGTTCTGAGTGTGAGGATAGTTTCGATTACCTAGAAAGTGATACAAATTGTTGTTGTAGCCAATATGAGGATCTAGCCTCCATGAACCTTTTTATGAATAACAATATCCTAACCGTCACCCCCACTAAACCAACCCTTGACCTTGTATACCCTTCCTTTGTTGAATGGGACCAACAACGTCACGTGCCACTAGATTTATTTGAGAACAACAAGGCTATTGCAGAGTTTATGGGCATAAGGGATATAATCCCCATTGAAGATCATAAGAAAGGTTTATCTATCGACTTAGACACTTGT
Organism: Taxus chinensis; assembly: GCA_019776745.2. Classification (NCBI taxonomy): domain Eukaryota; kingdom Viridiplantae; phylum Streptophyta; class Pinopsida; order Cupressales; family Taxaceae; genus Taxus; species Taxus chinensis. The sequence goes on from CM034155.1 coordinate 98,835,581, forward strand.
GCCCACTTCAACGAGGAGGATGAACTTCGTGGTTAGCAAAACTTTAAAGAAAAGCAAGGGCAAAAGTTCTAAAGAAAAGCCTCAGCAAAATTTGAAGTCCAAGTCACATAGTGAAAACCTCTTTGAGGCACTAGCTGATAAACAAATAAGAAAATCAAACGACAAACAAAGTGACCACACCAAGGATGAAAATATCATAGAGACATCCTTGGATAAATATCTCAACCTACCTCCTGATCCTACGCATATGGAGGATTTATAAAAATTGTTAGTTGAAGAAACCATTGATGTCAATATTGGTACTAAAGAAGATCCCAAGATAGTAAAATTTGGAGCATCACTCTCGGTTAGAGAATAAAAGACGTTCACTATGCTACTGTGAGAGTTTATTGATGTGTTTGCATGGTCTTAAAAAGACATGCCTGGCTTGGATCTAACTTTGGTTGTGCACAACCTGGTTATGCATGCAGATGCTAAGCCTATCAAATAGAAACTCTGAAATATGAATCCAAGAGTGGCCTTGTTGGTCAAGGAAGAGTTAGAAAGGTTGCTTGCAGCAGGATTCATCTGACTAATAGACTATTCTGAATGGATATAAAACATTGTTCCTATCTAGAAGAAACCTGTTAGTGTCCAAATCTGTACATATTTTAGAGACATCAATAAGGATTTCCCTAAATATTACTTTCCATTCCCTCAACATTGATATGATTGTTGATTCAACAACAGGATATGAAATGCTATCACTCATGGATGGCTTTTCAGGTTATAATTAGATTAAAATCGCTGAGGAGGACCAACACAAAACAACTTTCACAACTCCTTGGGGAACCTTCTGCTATCAAGTGATGCCATTTGGCCTTAAGAATGCGGGAGCAACTTATCAGCGGGCCATGACAGTAATATTTCATGATATGATTCATGATATCATGGAGGACTATATAGATGAAATCCCGGGAAAGTCCAAAACAAGAGAGGATCATCCTATCATTTTGCGGCGTATCTTTGAATGCCTGCGTGAATACAAAGTCAGGCTGAATCCAAAGAAGTGTGTCTTCGGTGTGCTATCTGGTAAACTATTAGGCTTCATCGTGTCAAGATGAGGTATTGAGGTAGACCTTACTAAAGTTTCTGCCATCACAGAAATGCCTCCACCTAAGAATATCAAGCAACTGCATAGCTTGCAAGGGAATTCAAGCCATTCGTCTCTTTTTCTCCCAGCTTGCAGATAAATGTCACTCATTCACTCATTTTCTTAAGAAGGATGTCGCTTTCATCTGGCGACCCAAGCAACAACAAGCCTTTGCTTTGCTTAAATAGTACCTGGCTAATCAACCTGCCCTCATGCCTCCCACTCCAGGAGAACCACTTTTGCTCTATATTTCCGCTACGCAATACGCTATTAGTGCACTGCTTTCCCAATACGACCTTAGCCATAAAGAGAAAGCAGTGTACTATCTGAGTCACACCCTCATCACTTATGAACTTAATTATCCTCAAATTGAAAAGGCTTGCTTGGCCGTTGTTTTTACCTTTCAGAAACTTCACCATTACCTACTAAATACTAAGACCAAGCTCATATCCAAGGTCAACCCACTCAAGTATTTGTTGTCCAAAACCGCCCTCACAAGTAGAATGGATAATTGGATCATTCTACTCAGTGAGTTTGATATAGAATTTGTCCATCAAAAATTAGTTAAAGGACAAGTACTTGCCGACCAGCTAGTGGAAGCACCTTTGCAAAGCACAGAACCTTTGAGTATGGATCTGCCAGATGCATCTTTGCTCTACATTGAAGAATCTATTGTATGGCAGATACATTTTGATGGATCTTTTACGTTTCATGGTTCAGGTCCAGGAGTGGTCCTTATTACTCCTTCGGGTGATCCTATACCACAAGCTTTCCACCTAGCCTTCCCTTGCACAAACAACATTGCGGAATATGAAGAACTCATTGCAGGGATGAAGCTAGCCATCAAGTGGAATATTCAACATGTTAAGGTTGTAGGTGATTCACAGCTAATCATCAAATAGGTTAATGATGAGTATAAAGTTAAGGATGACAAGCTCATACCTTACAAGAAGTTGGTGGAAACTCTAAAGGAGTATTTTGTGTGCATTACCTTTGAGCATATCCCAAGAGCGCAGAACAGATTGGTAGATGCCATGGCAATGATGGGATCTATGCTTTGTATTTCACCAGGGAATAATGATATGCCATTTTTCATAGAAAATCTACACCAGCCCACGTATGACATGCCAGAATCTTGCCTAGCTTGTGAGGTTGTTGGTCCCTATTCCCTGTGGTACGAACCCATTTTCACCTATCTTAAGGACAATACTTTCCCTCCCAATATCTCCCATTTTAAAAATTAAAGCCTGATTCACCAAATAGCCCATTACACCCTTGTAGGAGGTACACTTTATCATCGTGGCTACGACGAGAATCTGTTACGTTGTCTGGATGTGATGGATTCAATCTAGGAAATTAAAGAAGTAAACAAAGGAGTATGCGGAGCACATACAAATGGAATGGTCTTGGCTAAGAAACTGTTAAGAGTAGGTTACTATTGGCCCACCATGGAAACTGATTGTTGTAATTATGTTAGAAAATGTGTGCTTTGCCAAAAGTATGGAAATTTCATCCATGCTTCATCGCAACCATTGCAACCAATCACTACCCCATGGCCATTCTCCAAGTGGGGACTTGATCTAATAGGGAAGCTTACTCCTACCTCATCTGATGGTCATACACATATCATCACAGCTACAGAATACTTTACAAAATGGGTGGAGGATGTTCCTTTAACCTATGTCACAGGAGCACAGATTTCTAAATTCATCATGAATCACATTATTTGCTGATATGGTATCCCTGCAACCATTGTCACAAATAATGGGAAGTCATTTAAGAACAAAACTGTGAAACATCTTTTCCAACAGTTCCAAATCAGATTGAAATGGTCCACACTATATTACCCTCAGGGTAATGGACAAGCTGAGGCAACAAACAAGACTTTGGTAAGGATAATGGAGAAGATAGTTAGCAAAACTAGTTGAAACTGGCACCTACAAATCACCCAGCCCTCTAGGCCTACCGAACATCAATTCACACTCCTACGGGTGCGATGCCATATTCCCTAGTGTTTGGGACAAAATCTATCATCCCTTTAGAGATCAAACTCCCATCCCTGTGAATTTCTCTTCAGGAGTATTTGGATAAGGATGAAGATTATCGAGTGGCAAAATTGACTGAGTTAGAGCTCTTGGATGAGAGGCGCATTCACGCTCTTAATCACCTGAAGGTATATCAACACAGAATCTCCCGTAACTACAACAAGAGAATCATCCCTCACCAGTTTGAGGTGGGTGATTTAGTTATGAATGAGAACCAATTCAACACCAGAGTAGAGCGAGAAAATAAAGGGAAGTTCAAACCACACTGGTTAGGACCCTATGTCATAGTTGCCAAGTATGGCACCAGGGCATACAAACTGGCTCACCCCAATGGTGATGAGCTCTGAGAGCCAATGAATGCCATGCATCTTAAGAAGTTCTATGCTTGAACATGGCACAAAAATAAAAAATATACAAAAACATAAAAAAAAATCAGAACAAGAAAAAGAGAAAACAGGTCATCCACTAGTGAAAACCACATAATTGTGGCACTTCAGAAAATTCCTTGGGTGAAAACCAGTTTCCGGCGCCTCGAGAGGATTCGTTGTTCAAAAGAATTATGTATTAGAAGGGTAGTTGTCTTTGGCTTGGACCTGGTTCTACCTTCGAGTTTCGTTGTGCACACCATCTTGTCTAGCCTTGATCTGGCTTTGCCTTCTTCTATTCGTCTGTAAGGGACGTGGTCTTTTGTTATTTCCCATCTTACACTGGGGGAAACTCAATGACTTCATCTTCTTGTCCATAAGCACATGGCTTCTACCCTTGTATATTCCCCACCTAACGCTAGGGGCATCCATGCTTTCTTGGTTACCTGCACATAGCTTTGGAAAACTGTTAAAACCACAAAAATAATAGAAAATTATTTCACAAAACAAAAAAACAATATAAAATTGTTTCACAAAAACCTCAACAATAGAAAATCGGTTTATGAAAACATATCTTACAAAAACATTTACTTGCATTGTCTTGTTTTCTTGCTTTTCTTGTTGTTTGTATAGTGTTTTGTGTGCTTACTTTTGAGTTGTTTGTTGTTTGGGTGCACTTTGTCATAGTTTATATTTTCTTGCTTAGAATAGATTCATTCTTGCTTGTGCATATTGTAGTGGGTTTCGACATGCTAGTGTGTTAATTCTTTATTTCTTTCTTAATGCATTTGGTTGTGTTTTGTTACTTTTTAATAAGGCATGGTGATTCATGGTGTATTGCATTAATTCCTGGTGTTCTTTGTAGCATTTGGCTGTGTTTCTTGCATGTGCTCTGTTTTGTTATCATTCACATCACATCTAGCATCATATATACATCATATATAAACAAAAATGCTAAGTTTTACTTCATGCATGTATCCTAAGCTAATCATCACGTATCATATCATCAATGGGGGCAAGAGGGGTTGCGCATAATCAAAAATCTATCCCCCCTGCACCAATATCATCATATCATCCCGTCTATATATATCAAAATAACACTTGAAAACATATCCTTTTTTGGAACATATATGAAACATATCCTTGTTTGAAACCTTCATGAATCATCTGTAATGAAGAGTGTCATCCCAAAAGAAACAAGAACACATACATAAAGTTCTTAGGGAAACAAAACCATGCTATCAAAAAAACATTGCGCTAGAAATTTCTTGGAGGAATTGAAACTAATATAATATGTACAAGATGCAATAGAAAAGCTTTATGGGAATGCTTAAGATAAATCCCATTGACTGGGATATGTAATGCATATCCTTCAAGGTCAGATAAATCAAAATATTTGGCCTCGTTGCAACCATTGATGATATATGACACACTCTAAATTACATCAAAATTAGATTTACACTTAGGTTTGGCTTTGTGTGCATCCCATTTCATGACCAAGTCACAAAATTTGAATGTATGGGCCCTAGATATTTTGTCAAACCACTCTTTAGTTGATATTTTATGTTGTTCCAATTTGATCATGGTAGAATCTCTTAATTCTTAAATTTCAAATAACTATGCCATTCTAATTTCTCTATGATCTTCACCTTCCAGTTCCACTTGTTGAGCCAATTCTAATGAAGGAAATTCTAAAGATAAAGGAAGCCTATCTTCTCTCCCATATACAAGTTTGTAAGGAGAATTTCCAATTTCCTTCTTTACTATTATTCTATTAGCCTGAAGAGCATTTATCACCTTTTTATGCCACTATCTCTAGTTGATATCCATTGTTATCTTCATGATCCTAATCAAGTTCTTATTAGTAGACTCTGCCAAACCATTACCTTGACAATAGTAATTGGAAGAAGTTTTTAAATAAATTCCTAATCTAAGAGCTCAATCAGAAATTTTAGATCCTAGAAGATATTTTGTGTTATCAGATATGATGGTTTGAGGAATGCTAATCCTTGTCACAATGTCATAAAAGAAATCAAGGATAGATGATTTTGTATCTTCCTTGAGTGCCACAACTTTTGTCCATTTGGTCAAATAATCTATTACACTTAAAACCCATTTTTGAGAAACACTTGATGGAGGGTTAATTTTTCCAATAAAATAAAGACCCCATTAAGAGAATGGTTGATCTAGTTGAATTGGATGAAGTAGAAAGATAGCTAACTTCTTTTTACTTTTGAAGATAACACATTCCTTACATTTTCTGACCCATTTGTGAGCATATGAAAATAGTGTAGGAAATAAGTATCCTTCCTTTATGATCTTCATAGCAGTGGATTTGGTAGAGAAGTGTCCACTAGAGAAGCCATCGTGGGATTATTACAATACCTTGTTCACCTAATCACCTTGAGTACATCTTAATAACACTCCTTCAAGGTTCCTTTTGAAAATAATCCCATCAACCAATGTATAGGGAATGGAATGCAATATCGAATGTGTACTTTTTGATTTATTTAGTCAAGGAGGGTATGCACCAGTGGATACAGATGTTTCCATGATATCAATCCAGCTATGAGCATTGGGTAAATTTCCCATATCCCGTAGATTTTCAGCATTACATGGAATTTCCTCATCTATGAATTCTTGATTATTTTGAGCATCCATTTCTAGCTGATCACAAAGTTCTCTTCCTCTTACCATATTTATAACCTTAATAGTCACATCATATTCCATAATTTTGGTCACCCATCTAGCTCTTTTCTCATTAATTTTTGATCCCATGATGAATTCCATCACACTCAAATGCGAGAATAAAAGGTTGATATGATTAGTGGAAAGAAAAATATTGAATTTATTTAGAGATATCATGAGGCAAAAGACTTGTTTTTTAATGTGATTATACCTTAATTCATATTGCTTCAGTGTATTTTGGAAGAAGGATAATGGTTGCTCCAACCCTTGATCATTTTGTTGTGTCAAAACAAAAACAACACCAATATCAACTCTAAATGTATATAGGATAGAATCCTTAGAATAATCATGGTTGATGAGTGTATGAGCTTGATAAATTTATTACTTGATCTTGGCAAAGATCTATTTTCCTTCTATTTTCCATTTAAACAATGAATCCTTTTTTAGCATTAGAGTAATGGGTCTAACCAATCCTGCAAAAATTAGGAATAAATATCCTAACAAGATTAATATTTTCAAGGAATGATTGCAATGATTTCTTGTGAGTTGGTAAGGAGAGAGAGAGAGAGAGAGAGAGAGAGAGAGGAGAGAGGAGAGAGAGAGAGAGAGAGAGAGAGAGAGAGAGAGAGAGAGAGAGAGAGAGGATGGATGAGATTATTTTTGGATCAATGTATTTCAAAAACTTACTCTTACTCAAGATGAATGATATGATTTTTACTTTCATTTGAGAAAATGGTAATATCATCCAAATAGAAAAAGATGAATTCATTGATATATCGTTTGAAAGAAATATCGATTTCCCTTTGGAATGTGGCACATGTATTTGAAAAACAAAAAGGAATATTATGATACGTATATGTTCCCCACTTGGTTATAAATGCATTTTAAAATTGATTCTCCTCTCTAAATTTGATCTAATTGAAACTTGAGTAGCCATCAAGCGGGGAAAACCTTTCATCCCCAACTACTATTTGTAGAATTTGCTTCACTGAAGGTAGAGGATAATTATCCTTAAATGAAGCTTTGTTCAAATCCTTGAAATCCACACAAAGTATAATTTATCCAATCTTCTTCCTTACTAGAACAATATTTTTGAGTCATGTAGAGTATTTGATAGGAAATGTTATTTTTTCCTCAATAAGCTTGAATAATTCCTTCCTCATAAAGGTCTCTATCTTGGGTTTGACAAGTATTTTATTTTGTCTGATTGGCTTGATGCGAGGATAAAGATTAATAAAATGTTGTAAAATGCTTGGATCAAACCCCTTAAGGTCTTCATAATCCTAGGAGAAGATATCATTAAATTTTTAACACAAGGAGATAAAAGCTTGTTTCTCATCTTCATTACATACATTTCTAAAGATTTGGTGTATAAATTGTGAAGTTGAAGGGCACACCAAAGATAGTTGTCCTTGTAGATCAATGCATTCATTATTGCTGGATTGTGAGATATGTCATTTGGACCATGATGCAAGTCGATGCCTATTATTACAACACACAATAAGGAAGAATGTATCTTGTTATTGTAAAATTTTCCAGTCCATGAATCACGATACAAAAAACTATAGGTTGATTGGTCAGATCCATGATGCTATAGATATTGGTGTGTGATAGACTAGAGTATTAGATAATTCTAAAGGTAAAAGTGAGCACCAGGATCGTGATCACACTCAAGCACGCTATGATTGGAACAAAGGGCACTTTGAAGGAGGTCGTAACACAGGTAAAGGATATTGTGGTGGATTCGTGGGTTGAGGCCGTGGTGGTGGATGAGGTGAGTTCCCTCACAGAATGTGTTTTACATGTGGATCTCTTGACCACTATAGGCGTGAATGTCATCAGAATATTAATTTTTTTTGTGGGAAGAATCATAACTATGAGGAATGCCCAGAATTATATGAGCATCTTAGCAAACAACATAAATAGGAAAATAAAGGCACAAGGATGGTCAGAAGACAATGCAGTGTGGAAAATTAGTGAATGTCAAAGCTGACACCAGAACCTAAGGTATTACCTATGAAAACTACTACAGGCGTTGAAGATGTATGTGCCAGAGAGGCATTACAACAAAATCCTACCATCATCAAGGCGGATGTTTTACATGCAAGGTACCTAGATCCTACACATCAGAAGGATGTTTACCAAGAAACCATGGAGGTAATCAAAAATCTTCAAGGTGAAATACAATGTTTGAAGGAATAGTCATGGAAGTTAGAACAAAAGAAGGTAACTTAAACAATTCAATCGGATATTGATGACTTGAAAGAGGTATGCAAAAAGCTGCGCCAGGAGAATATCATTCCATTACTAGGGAATTGGCTAAAGGGAAACAATCCATGCACAGGTATAGAGAATGGATGACAGATCCTGCATACTAATATTCCCCCTCATAGCTTGGATTATGACAAGGAGATCACTTTGAATGTTGTTGTGGATGGGTGGATCTTGAGTAATATATTGATTGATACAGGAAAAAAAGTTAATGTGCTTACTTTAGATGCATGGGTAAAGATGAGAAAACCTCCATTACAACCATCCTCTAATGTACTATTCATGGCCAATCCCATATGAGTTTTAAAGGATGAATCCATTACTATACAAAGGGCCGAGTTCACTGGGGACTTTGAGGTCTTAGATTTGTAGAATCATACAACTTCCCAGCTCTACTTGGGTGCCCTTGGTGTTATGTAAATAATGATGATCTACGACTCAATAAGGGGTATATAAGTTTTGAGAACATGGAAGAAAGAGTGATTATACCTTTGAAAAATGGGAAATCTACACCTTATGTTGAACCTTTGAGTGAGGAAAACATAAAAAGTTTTTATATATGTGCCATTCGGGACCCCGAAGTACTTGAGCCATAAAAGGAAGGAATCCTCAAGTGGGAAGATGTACAGTCTATTAGTGATACTACAAGTATTGATTGTGACAATTGGGTACATTTCACCTATGAGATGGTTGGGTGTGAATTAAGAAGTGCATTTGCATGGAGAAGCAAACCTCAATGTATTCGAAGGATAGGTAACAACCATGTACCTCAGTACACTAGAGAGGGATATCCTATGATATTCCTACGCGCTATGGAGGAGAAGTGGAAAATCATGTGGCAAGAAGGAATATGTTAGTATATACCTTGCACTGGACATCGATGCACTGTTGGATGGTTCACATGGATAATCTTATGGAATGAAATAAAGTTAGAATTTCTCTAACCACTTAGTTATTCAAGAGAAATGTGCCTACTATAATCTACATGTATCATAGTAATCAATATGTTTAGCACCATGTTCAATAGTGTGAGAGACTCTAGATAGAGGGGAAGGAAGATTTACCACCTTCAATTTGGTTGCACAAACTTTATTCCCCTTTACAAGGTTGTGCATGAGCTTGATATGTTTATAGAGAGCTACATAGGGAGACTGGAAATTGGCAGGAATTGATTCTAGGAATGACCCAGAATTTTGACTACTTCTCTACTAAACCTTTGGTGGAAGAGGCATTAAGGGTTATAAAGCACTTAACTATGGGAGAAAGTGCAAAGGCTGAAGAACTCATTCAGGAGTTATTTGGTGAGGTAGACTCAGGAGCACATTTTGATGAAGTAGAAGAGACAAATGCCACACTACTTAAGTGCACTTGTTGTGAGAAATAAAAAGGAAATATGGTCTACATAGTGGATGATGAAGAAGTAAATAATATGGATATATATCATTCAATAGGTATGTGTGAAGTGTTAGACAGTGTGGATAAAAATGTGTGCACCTATCATGAACCTATGAAGACCAAGAAAGTGAACATTGACACAGATGCTGAACCTAAGGAGGCAACAATTGGGGATTATTGGGCTGATTCTGAAGTGGTAAAGATAATTGAGTTACTACGGTATTTTTAGGACTTATTTCCCAGGGGCTACCATGAGTTAAAAGGAGTGCATGAGTCATTATGAGAGATGAAGATTAAGCTAAAGGAAGGAGTGCACTTGGTCAAGAAGAGAAATTATAGGATGAACCCTATCCTGCACATCAAAGTTAGGGAGGAAATTGAAAAAATGTTGAAATCTGAAATCATCAAGCCCCTATAGGAATTAGAGTGGGTTAGCTCCATGGTGATCAATATAAAGAAAGATGGCCGGATTAGGATTTGTGTGGATTACAAGGAACTGAATGTTGCATGTGTGATTGATCCTTTTCCCACACCTTTCACAGAGGAAATATTAGAAGGCGTTGCAGGGCACAAAATTCATTCTTTTACATATGGATTATTTAGGTATCATCACGTTAGAATTACATAGGAGGATAAAGAGAAGATGAATTTCACCACTAAATGGGGAAGTTTTGCATATAATGTGATGCCCTTTGGTTTAAAAAACACTCCTACTATATTTTCATGTATAGTTTTTCAAGCATTCCAAGATTTTATTCACAACTTCCTGCAGGTTTATTTGGATGATTAGACGGTGTATGGAGTTGTTAAGGATCATTGTAAAAATTTGTGATTAATGTTTGAAATATGTAGATAGTTAAGCATATATTTAAACATCAAGAAGTGTGTGTTTTCTACACCTTTTGGAACTTTTTTAGGGCACATCTTCTGCAAGGAAGGTTTATTAGTGGATCCATCTAAGGTTGTAGTTATTATAGGCCTGGAACAACCTACCAGTTAGAGTGAGGCGTGTGGATTCTTGGGCCACACAGTGTACTATAGAAAGTTTATCAAAGGATATGTGAAGATTTTTGCACCCTGGGAAGAGTTACTAAAAGGAAAAGGGACATTCTATTGGGGAGAACTATAGCAGCGCACATTTGAGGCATTGAAGGAGAGACTTACATTAGTGCCTATTCTACATTTTCCTTCATGAAACCAACTATTTCATGTATATGTAGACACCTATGGCACAACAATTGGTGTGGTGTTAACTCATCTTGGAGAAGGTATTATAGTTCATCCTATTAGTTTTGCTAGTAGAAATTTGACTCTTGCAGAGCAGAATTATACAACAATAGAGCATGAGGCCTTGTCGAAAATTTATGGGCTACATAAATTTAGAAAGTACTTGATAGAAAAACCTTTTATATTCTATATTGATAATATGGAATTAAAATACTTTATAAATAAGCCCATTTTATAAGGGCGCATATGTCGATGGGTGCTCTTATTTCAGGAGTTTTATTTCACAGTTGTGGTAAAACTAGGTAAAACTAATTTTGGCCTAGACCACTTATCAAGGATTCAGTCAAGGGAGGATGCACATACAATTGAAGATACAATTCCAGATGCACAGTTGTACATGTTACATCATGCACCTTAATAATTGGAGGATATTGTTATCTTTTTATGCATGGGTATGGCGCCAGAAGGAATGAAAGCATTGTAGAAGAAATAACTTACAATTCATGTGGCACCCTTTATGTTGATCAATGTAGATTTATACAAACTAGGCCAAGATGAAGTATTGTGCTGGTGTGTACTAGAACATGAGTGCACAACTATCATGGAAGAGGCTAATGGTGGTATTGCAGGTGGGCACTATGAAGGTGACACCACCATGCGTAAGATTATACTCGCTAGATTATGGTGGGAGATCCTTTACAAGGATTATAAAGAGTATTGTAAGGTGTGTGATCACTATCAGAGCCTTGGAAAACCTGGGCAAAGAGATGAAATGCCTTTGAGGCCTATTTCTATTAAAAATCCATTTAAGAAATGGGCTATAGAATTTTTAGGTCCTATTTCATGAGCCACGCGTAGAACTAGATCACGCTATATCATCACTTGCACAAATTATCTTAAAAGGTGGAAATAAGTAACACCTACAAAGGATTGTACAATAGTTACAACAACCAGGTTCTTATGGGAAAATGTTCTTACTAGGTATGGATGTCTGTTGAGATTGACAAGTGATAGGGGCACACAATTTTTGAATGAGATGATCATGATATTATTAGATGAATTTATGGTTGCGTACCACAAGACTACACCCTATCATCCTCAGAAAAATGGTACTGCTGAGGTCTTTAACAAGATATTGAGCCAGATCTTGACAAAAAGTTGTGATGTTGGAAGGAAATATTGGGATTATAAAGTTTCTTCTGTACATTGGGCGTATAGAATAACCTACAAGAGGTTAAATAAGGCCACACCCTTTCAATTGGTGTTTGGCACAGAAGCAGTTATTCATATGGAATTCATGTTACCTTCTTTGTGTATTGCACATACTGGAGGTATAGCTGATGAGCAAGTGTTAGAAGGGAGAATTAATAGGTTAATACAACTGGATGAGAGGCGCGCCATAACAGATTGGAGTTAGAAGTAGGAAAAGGCCAGGTAGAAGGTATGTAATGACTGAAACATCAGGGATAAGAAGCTTGATGTTGGATAGATGGTATTACTTTATGATTCTAAGTTTCTGCTCCATCTAGACAAGCTCAAGGTTCATTGGTTGGGACCATATGTTATCACTCATAGACTTGAATCAATATCTTGCTAGTTAGAGACACTTGATGGAATGCGATTACCCAGTTACTTTAATGGAAGTAGGCTGAAGCCCTACTATAAATAAGTATTCTTGGTGTTTGTAATAAGGTAGTGTTTCCATTTAGTATAGGTTTTCCTTTCTATATTTCCATTAATGAATTTCCTTCTTCATCACTATGCTTTTTCATTTTAGTCTAGTGTTTTGTGTAATAAGTGTGTTTGCGTGCTAGAAGCTAATTACAATCTGAAGTATTTTTATGCGTAGAGGATTTCACATACCATTAATGTGGGGTGGTTTTTATTTATTATTCTTAAATGGGTACATGAGAATAAAATGTTACAGGTGCTATTCAAGTATGGAAAGGAGCTGTTAGAAAGAAGATTACTTCTAAAGAAGACCGTAGATGGAAATGAATGAAGAGACAATATAACATGAGGTAAGCAGTAGTCATGGAAACTGCTATGAGAGGGTGCAATGGTGAGGTACTTGGTATATGGAAGCACATAGAAGAGAAGTTTGTAGCCAAAGAGTTGAAAGGTTCACTAGAAGGTTATAGATGGGGCATGAAATTGTACTAAGTGAATTTTTTTGAGAATTTTGAAAATGGCCAAATAATGAGAATATTGTTGGTAGGTGAAGGAGTAATAAATGCACTAACTTTTTGAAAATTTATATAAGGACGTGATGCAGGTTCATTTTTACCTTTGCAATCACAAGTATTCGAGTGAGCTAAGTGCAACCGAGCCAAGTGAATCGTGTTGAGATGCAGAGAGTTGTGAAACTAGATGCAAAGAGTAGATTTGTGTGTAGAAAGGGCTTACGTCCCCATTGGTGAGGGGTTTGAGTGAAGTAGAAGTATTGAGAAGGAGCTAGGGCATGCAGTTTCGAGTTAGGGCACATGATTTTGAGCTAGGATTTTAACTTACTCAACACAGAAGATAAAAAGTAGGATTTTTACGATGGCACTGAAGAAAGCACCTACAATAGGCACAAAAGGAAAAAAGGTGGAAGTTGAGGTTGAATTTTCTACCGAGAGAAATTTTTCAGAGATGAAGTACCCAGAAGGAGTAATAGTTAGACAAAATTGGGATTCCCACATCCACATATGTAAAGTAAATGATTACAACCACCACACCACTGATAACAAGGGAGAGTTAGATGCGTTGCTGAATAAGAAGACCAAAAAGTGCACAGTGGAAGAAATGCCAGTGTATGACGAATCGGGGGAAAAGTTGGTTAAGAAAGTAGGAGTTTATCAACTGTATGAGCTCCCATATTTTGGAAAATATGAACCATTTTACCAATGGCTTATGAGAAGAGTCCATGAGGACTTCTTCTATTTCGTTGGATGGAGGGTTAGGTTCACAACAACCCTAATTGCAACATTAACATGATTGAAGGGCATAGGGGAAAACATTGTTAGTGATCTAATTGATAAAGCAACGGTTACTACCACAAGTAAGGAGTTGGAGTATACCAAGGGTCCACATGAAATGGACATCTATAGATTAAGGAAGTACCCTATGGTGCAGGAAGCCACACATCTACTCACCAAGCTAACTGATCAAGGGAGATGGTCATTGGTAAATACAATGTGGCTTTATGTTATAAAGAAGATGATAGAGGGAGAAATCTACAACTTAGCAGGCTATATTGTAAAAACCATTGTTGAGGAAGCGTGTGTAGGTGAAAAGATAAGTTTTGGTGCCATCCTTTTATCTCTTGTTTTTGTAGAGATTGGAGTGCTTGATGGGCCAAAGAATAAAATTTTGGAGTACCCCACTGAGAAAAATCCTCTCGCGGAAAGGTTCAAGAATGAGTGGCCCGTTTAAGAAAAGGGAAGAAATGTGGTATGAAAAACTTCACGTGGCATTTGAGGAGGAATGACACATTCCAAAGGAAATACATTTGGTAGTAGGAAAGGCAGTACAATTTGTGATGTATCAACACTTCTGCATCACGTAGTTTTCCATGAAGGATGGGACATGGAGTCCATTGTGCAAAATTCCCTATGCATTCATAGCGCCCTACTTCCAGGCCTCAGTTCACAACTTTTTTTATGCACGCTGGCTAAAATTAAATGCAGACAAGGTAGATTGTGACTACCTCACTCTTAGGAAAACATATGTATATCCAGGTTGGTCTACCTACATTAAGAGGCTCATTTCAGACATCATAAGCATGAAGCTAGTAAGTTTTCCTATTGGGGAAAATGGAGTTGCACTCATATATCTTCAGCTCAAGCCTAGGCTAGAGAATAATAAGTATGTGGAGAATGAGTTCATGCTCCTAGGGCCACCTAAAGGCAGACATACAATGGAGAATGTGCTAGCTCCAAAGCTTGCTGTGACCATACAGATAAATGAGGAGGAAGAGGAACATGAAGATAGTGGAGGCTTGGATCATAGAGGCTAGAGGCAACCATAGATAAAGTGGAGAGTGGGCTTGCAGATACTCCACCAAAATCCCAAGAAGGAGAAGATGAATTAGACGTGGATGTTGTCCCTGAAGAGTGCCAATTGAAGAAGATATTTAGAACAACCAGGGCCCAAGGCATGGGAACATCACAACTTGTAAGAAGATCACCTAGAATCTTCCCTCATAAAGATGCACTTGAGAAGAAGAGAAGGAGAAAGTTGAAGCTAGATGAGGAGGTAAAGGAGTTTGAGGAGAGCACATCAGGAACCCTAGTACAACCAAAAGATATGGAGGAACCCAGAGATGAAGAAATGAAAGATAAAGAGGAAGGGAAGAAGAAAATAGAAGATATGGTGCAAGAGAAACCCAACACTCATATTACTACTCAGGAAGAAAAATGGACAACTCCAAAACTTGGTGCTTAGGTTCCTAAGGGGCCAAGAAAAGAGAGAACAAGTGAAGAATATGTTGTGCCAAGTATGGGCTATGTTGAAGAAACAAGAAAAATTGTCTGCACTTGGTTTTAAAGCACAATAGGAATTAAGGAATTGTATGGATGGGAGCTGATGGATCTAGACATGGCCACCACATGCACAAGGAAAAAATTATCCTGGTCCATATAGACCCATACGGATGAGCCAGATTTTTACGTCTACGAGGAATCTTGTGTATCAAGGAGAGTGAAGAAGGCACCCTAAAGTAGACACATGACAGGTCATCCTACTCTAATGTCTGATGAGAAGGTGAGAAATGCTTTGGTTAAAGTATCTGTGGAGGTGGCATGGAGGAACATTGATAAGGATGCCACCATTAGAGTGCTACTTGAAGATAACAAGGCAAAAACTGTAGAAATAACAATTTTAAAAAGAG
This sequence comes from Taxus chinensis, assembly GCA_019776745.2. Taxonomy (NCBI): domain Eukaryota; kingdom Viridiplantae; phylum Streptophyta; class Pinopsida; order Cupressales; family Taxaceae; genus Taxus; species Taxus chinensis. Next base: position 98,851,577 of record CM034155.1, read on the forward strand.
AATAGGACCTAAAATAGAAAAAGAATGAGGCCTTCATAAGAATGACAGAAGAAATTGGTGACTACGTTTTGAAAGGAAGACTTCATCTTGAGTCTAAGGTACCTGAAAAGTTTCCTTCAGCTATGCATTATGTGTGCACATTGGTTGATCTAGTGTTAGAAGATGGACCAATTCAATTGCCATTGCCAAAGGATATTGAAAAAGAAGTAAAAAGAGTAAGGGTCTCCGTGATTAGGAAAATTTCAAATTATGAGGTGTTGCTCCAAACTCTGAAGAATGAACTGAAGAAAGCCAACCAAGATTTAAATATTTGTGTGGCACCAGAAGCAGGGATAAGGCTCAAAACTCTGGTTGAAGATAATGATGTTATGAGGGGCATGAAAGATGAGACACTGGGATGCACAGAAATATTGACACTAGTGAAAAAGAAGCACGAAGCCCTTATAGCAACTCAAGACCCATAAAAAGAGAGAATAGATGAGATTGGAAAGAACATAGTATAGAAGATGGATCTTTTGGAGGGAATGATGATTGCTATGGACAATGTTATCTAAGTATTACTGAATGAGAAGGAAACAATTAATTAGGACAAATTGGAAGCCATTGCCACAAACATTCCAGAGAAGACAAGGAATGCACTAGATGATTGGTAGACATTGGAGGCTGAGATTAAAATAGAATATCTAGAATTGATCCTCTTGGTTGAAGAAGAAGGTGTTGCATAGTAAAGGTCTATTATTTTGTAGAGTGATTCTTTATATTCTTTCCTTTCTTATTCGTTATTATTTGGGAACATCAGAAAGAATCCCCATTTCCAGGACGACAATGTACTTTAGTGCGGGGTAATGTTGAGAAGACAATATTTTCCTAAGGATAAGACACACCTAGGATTCACATGCAGGAACAAGACGTACTTGAAGGTGTGGAAGGATAGGGAAGGAAACATGTGCCAGGACAAGCTAATTCAAGACTTAGCCATTTTCATAGATGCGGGCTATTTTTGGAAGATAACGTGTGGAGCACACATTGGGATGGAGAGTTTCACGACACTCAAATTATCATTTGGGAATGAGCGTTTGATAAGCACCATGCATGAGTTCAAGATAATAATATGATTACTTCTTCTAGTTAACTATAGGATGTCTATTATTAGCGCACTTGCATGTGTGCATGTTATTGTAAAGGCACATGGCTATTATAAACATGTGACCTATTTTTGGAAGTGCATAGGCAGTGAAGGGAAATTCCCAACCCCTATAAATATATAGTGAACTGTGTAGTTAGAGGGATTCTGAATAGCGAATTATTGTAGAGTTATGCTGCTGGATTTGATACGTGATAACTTATGGTGATGATTTGTAATGTAAGAAGCTTCTATGTATTATACTGTTTAATGTAATGGAGTATATTAGATGTATAATGGTTTTAAAGATGATTGTAATTGGTTCTTGCATGGTTAATCTTATTATGGTTATCGTTTAATTCATGATTCTCTAAGATCTAGATCTGGAATATTCTTTGTGGAATGTTTATGCTTATTTATGGTTCTGAATATGTTGTATCTTCATTACAATAACATCCTGCACAAGCAAATCTAAAAAGGGGCATGATAACTTTGCACTCTTCGGGTGAGATCTCAACTCAGGCTGGGTGATGTGCTAGTGCACACGGGTTTTCCTGGGTTTTATATTGTAGATTCTAGGCTGCATTATTTGTCTTTTTGGTTGCTATAAATGTTTCTGAATGATGGTTGCCATCAATGACAAAGGGGGAGATTGTGTCTATTTTTGGTTTATGTTGTCATTGATGTCAACCCCCATTAATGGAAAAGTGTGTCATGATGTAGTTTGAGTCCCCATAGGATGTTATTTATTTGTCAAGTATGAAGTTCATGCATTTAGGTGAGTTCAATGTAGTCCTGGTGCATGGTTGAGTGAGCTAAGTCACTTCTTGAGCTCTCTAGAGTTGGTTGGAGGTTATCATGAGGTCATGCATGGTCTATGAGGTGTGTTCTAGGTGTATAAGTTTCTGTATTAATTAAACATGGTTAGTTCACTAGTTATCAACATTGTGTCAGGTCATTACAGGCTTGTTTTTAGCCTTATTGCATGCAAAATGAGGTAGATATATGAGATTTGGAGCTGATGATTCTTGTTGAAGCATGGTAGTAACATATTAACAGTGTATTTGATGCGTGTAATGAGTTTTAGGTCAAAATTAAGTGGTTTGATGCATTTATAGGGTATTTGGGAAGTCACAGGAGAGAAACATACAGTTTACCACATGTAAATGATATTACATGGAGAGTTTGAGAGCTATTTGGGCTATGAGGTGAGTATGGATAGGTAGATAAGGGTGTCATAATGATTAATGACAAGTTTCATGTCATTTTGAAGAAGAATTTTGAATATATGAAAGTTTTTCCAAAACTAGGTAAGTTTCTGTGTGTTTTTATAACAAAGTTTGACCTTCTTATGCTCGTTGTTAGTTGTGTGCTTTACATGGGGACCTGAGCTCTTTGACATAACTTCTATGGTAAGTTATGAAGGTTTCACAAAAATAATGAGGTATGAATTGAATTGCAATTTATGAAATCCCTAGAGTTTATCTAGATTTCCATGATAGTTTCAAATCATGGTTGAGGTGAAAAAGTGTATTTTTTTCCCTATTTAGGTTGACTGGTAATTGGGGCAGTCTAGAGTATCTTTCAGTAAAAATGAGATTGTAGGAGATACATGGGGAGTTAGCACTTAATTAAAGTTTTTCTATAAATTTGGTTTAGAGATCTGTCCATTGATATATCAAACTTGAAGATTGGATAAGGTATGCAAAAGTTATGAGTTGCTCTTATGCATTTAGGTATACTGCATAACAACCATCTTCAGTATAAAAGAATACTACTTTTCCTTTTTCAATACAATCTCAAGAACGAATTAGAGTTCTTCACACGAATCAGACTTAAATCAGCCAATGCATCATATAAGTTTTGCCTTCTTTTATCACTTACGAAGTCCATCTACAAAAAATGCTAGAAAGAGTCAGTTCAATGAACTGAGCATGATAAGCACTAAGCCTTAAAATGAAGTGCATTCCAATAATTGTTCCATTAAAACAACTCTACTTTAATGAGACAATTATTACATCATAAATATCAATATAAGCAACAACAAATGGAAAAGAAGTACATTTAACTAATTGAATTCACTTCCAAGAAAAGAACATAGTAAAATCCACTATATCTGCCTTACAAAATTTAAGTTTAATTGATCCTATCAATTATCCTTAAGCAACCAACAGATCATATCATCTCATTGTTCCCAATTCTATCATATTAGAATACAACATTTATCTTTGCTTAAACCAAAAGAAGGGTTTAAAGCATGGTTCTCATTAGGATGATTCATCTAAATCCTAAGCAAAAGAAAAATAAGAACCATTACAAACTATGCCTAAACACAAGGAATCCGAAAAATAGAAATAGATTCATAACAAGAATTAACCATTTCATTTAAAGGACAACTACCTGAAAATTCAACATTTAAGATACTCATTAGAACAGAATCCCATTTCAATCCAGGAAGGAATAGAGAATCAAATAGTCTACCTATAAGTCTAAATATACTTCCACATATTAGAAGTTAACATTTAAAGATCTGAAACCAATGTTCACAAATATAAGTAGACTCATATAGGAGTTAATCTCTACTCGAGTCCATCCAAGGAGGATCCATAAAAAGATAGAGTGCAAGGGACAAAACTTACTCATTTCAAACCAAACAAAGCAAAGCCTTGTCAAACAAATAGTATGCCAAATAAGCTTACATTTTCTGTTCAACAAAACCAAATCATCTAATCTCTTCCTACATCATTTCTACAACTGATTTGAATGAGGAAGACTAAACAACTCATAAAGAAATCTCCATTTCATAAGAGAATCACAATAAAAAAGTTCAACAAAAAGTTTTGATTCTAATCTTAGAATGAAATATGCATAACAGTCTTAAAAACAACATTATGTTCTAAAGGAATCACATTCCTTTCTTTTACAAAGACATAAGGTTTATTTACTATATCCAACAAGAGATAGAAAAACAAACCGATCAGTAAGCTAAACATGATCAAAAGTATCAACAAACTCAAAGACTAAAATCCCCTTGTCAGGTTTCAATATTGTATTATGAAAGAGTAATTAGTTCTCGATTCAATAAGTACTATAATAAAAAAACAATCTGAAAAGAGACAAAGTAATCTCACCATAACAATTCAAAGCACTAAAGTAAATAACTCTTCTTTTAAACAAAACCCAGAGCTTATTTTAAAAGATCTGAAGATGTGGGTTTCCACAAAATAGAGGGGAAAATAATACCCCCAATAAAATTCCATTTCCATCTTAGAAAAGAATTACGAAATCCATTCATCAAACAAAGATGTTTTTAGTTAAGATCTCAAAGAGTTTACCTAACAACTCAGTCAACTATTCTCCCAGTTTCCTTTGAGCAATAGTTCAACAAAAGAGTTATAAGTTTTTAAAATTTTAATACAAGTAAAACCCAACTCTAAATACTAGAATAGAGTTAAACACGAAGTCTCAACAAAATTTCAGAACTACACAAGTATTTAAATATGAGGGAAGTATAAAATACGATCTTCCAATAATAGTTCAAAGCTACATGAGTTTCTAATCACAGGTTCAGGGAAACACGAAGTTCCCATTCCAATTTATATTTTAAACAAGAATCCCTAATACCAGCTCAAAACAAAACATGAGCTTCAAACAAGAGTTAAGAACTATACAAATAACAAAATACGAGCATGGTGTAAAACATGAACCTTCAATAACAGTTAAGAGAAACAAAAGTAATAAAATACGTGTACAAAGCCATATATGAACTTCAAACAACAGTTCAGAGCTACACAGGATTCCAACCACTGGTTCAAAATAATAAGAATCTCCAAGACAAGTTCATATCAAAACTATTGGTGTCAAAATGCAGCACCCCTGGATGTTGATCAGACTTCTAATTTGATCGCTCGAAGCATCCAATGTGATTGCACAACATGGAGCTTTTCCCAAGTGTGGGACCTTGTGAAATCGGAAAAGCTCTCTGGATGAAGGCCGGATCTTATTCCTCTGTTCAGATGCACGAATAAAACGCAGAGGGTTTACCAAAAACCTAATCTAACTTGCCAAGGAGACAGGGTAGAGAATGCATAAAAATAAAACCTAAACTACGGAGGTGATGCACCGAGGAATGTTGGACACCCGTTTTGCAAAATTAAACACAGACCACATAAATGCAATACAACACCATGCACAGGTAACCAAACTGCAATAAGAGATCAAAAATGAAAGCAATGAATACATGAGAGGGTTTAGAATCAATCACAGACATATATATTGCTCAAGGGTCGATACAGTACATTGTAGTGGACAAGAGGCAAAAAACGACATTACAATCCATATGGGAGGTTTGAAGGCTCCACAAATTCTCTTACAAGAAGGAGAGAAGGGAGGATGCAGAACGAAAATGTCCAACCTTTGATAAGAGCCACTCCTGGCCAATATATAGGAAGAAAATGAGGGAGAAGAGAAGAATTCAGAGCTCCCCAACCACCTCCAAAACTGCACCTAACTTTGATAAACCATGGCGGTAGGTAAAACACTCAACAAACTTGAAAAATGGCGAACTGCATGTTTCCACGTCGGGATTTTCCATCTGTCGGGTTCGGGGTTCCCTTGTGCATTTGCATCGGGCTTGGAGGATGGCTCGACATGCTTTCGATCCATGTTTTCCCGCCGTGTTTCTCTGCCTCCGAGACCCGATTTGCTTTGTGTCGGGTTTTCCAACCCTTCCGACATGTTCTTTGGTGTCGGGTTTATCCGCCCTTCTGACATGCTTCTGTGCCTTACTTTTCTGCCTCCGAAACCCGATTTCCCTTTGTGTCGGGTTTTCCAACCCTTGCGACATGTCCTTGCTGTCGGGTTTATCCAACCCTTCTGACATGTTCTTTGGCCTTGCTTTTCCACCTCCGAAACCCGATTTCCCTTTGTGTCAGGTTTTCCAACCCTTGCAACATGTCCTTGCTATCAGGTTTTCCAACCCTTCCGACATGTTTCTCTGCCATGTTTCTCTGCCATGTTTCTCCGCCTCCGAAACCCGATTTCCCTTTGTGTCGGGTTTTCCAACCCTTGCGACATGTCCTTGCGCCATGATTCTCTACCTCCGAAACCCAATTTGCTTGCGTTTATCTACATTTACCTGGGGGGGTAAATATATACAACAATTTGGTGACTCATGGGGTTACCTACCTGCTAGGTAGAAGATCAATGGCCTTTTAGTGATCCATTGGGCATGAAATCATAAGCAATAACCTGAAACCAACCTGATATCTGATCCCGAGCCTGATACCGCAACTCCCTCTCTGAGAGCACGCTGAATTGTAGAAACCAACCCAGGAGCAACGAAACCTGTGCCAAAGCACTTAGGGAAACTGAAACCTAACTACAACAAGACAATGTGCATACGCACTTAGAGGAATTGAAATCTAGGCTAATATTTACAAGGGTAGAACTTTCCTCTATTCAGTAGCAATGTTTAAGATAGATTCCGTTGACCAGAATAAGGAATTCTTCTCCGTCCAATGTAGACAATTGGAAGGAATTGCTATTCTTACATTCCATGACCATGTAGGGGCCACTCCAAATGGCATCAAACTTGGAATGCCTTCCTGGTTTTGCCCGATCTGCATCCCATTTCAGAACTAAGTCCCCTTCTTGGAAGGTCCTTTCTCTTGCTTTCTTATCAAACCATCTTTTCACTAAGGCCTGATCTTTCTCAATTGCTTGAACTGCATGTTCTCTAATTTCTTCCAATTCCATCAACTCTGCATACCTAGCCTCCATTGGTTCGAACTCAGCTAACTCCAACTACTTCATGAACTCTAATGCAGGTAGTTCTAATGATATAGGCAATACTGCCTCTTTTCCATAGACCAACTTGTAAGGGGAATTACCTGTAGACCTCTTTGGTGTTATTCTGTCAGCCCATAATGCTGATTTTAGCCTGGTATGCCATGTTCTTTGATTTTCATCCAGAGTCCTGATGATTTTTAGCAAATTTTTGTTTGTGGAATCTGCCTATCCATTACCCTGTGGGTAATAATTGGAAGAGGTACTCAAGTAGATTTCATTCTTGACAACCCATTCTGTAATCTTGGAACCTATGAATGCCAATGCATTGTCTGATATGATAGTGGCCGGCACACCAAACCTGGTCACTACTCCTTCATAAAATTCTAGTATATTAGACTCGTTTGCCTCTTTGAGCGCTACCGCTTCAGTCCACTTGGTGAAGTAGTCCGTTGCCGTGAGAATCCACTTGTGGCCTTGGCTTGAGTTTGGATTGATGACCCCGACGAAGTCCAATCCCCATTGCATAAATGGTTGGTCAACCAAGATTAGATGCAATGGAAGCGCTGCTGGTCTTTCTTTGCCCGTGAAGAGTGCACATTTCTTGCACTTTCTTATCCATGTATAGCAGTCATTGAACACTGTGGGCCAATAATACCCTTCCTTCATTATCTTGAGAGCTGTTACTCGCGGGGCAAAATGTCTGCCAGAATCTTCATCGTGAAAATCTCATAACGCCCTCTCAATTTGACCTGTCCCAATACACCTCAATAGAACTCCATTGATGTCCCTTTTAAACAAAACACCATCAACAAGCACATATGAAATGGCTTGTAATCTGAAGTATCTCTTTTTTGCTTTGCTCAATTCTGGAGGGCATAGGCCTGTCTATAGAAAGTTTATCATAATCTGAGTCCAACAAGGAATAGGCACACCATCATTTTCATGTTCTTGACCATCCTGCAATATCAAGATAGTCTCTCTTTCATCACCTGCTTCAACTTGTTGACTCAAGGCTAGCTGTTCGCATAGTCCCTTTCCACGTACTAGTTTTGTGACCTTGATCTCGATGTCATATTCCATGACACGAGTTATCCATCCTACACGTTTCTCATTCAGATCCTTGTTTAGAAGGAATTCCTTAACTCCCGCATGAGAGACTAATAATTGGATCCTATTGTTTGAGACTAGGTGCTTGAATTTCTTTAAACTCCTGATCACTGCAAGGACGTGCTTTTCAATGAAAGAGTACCTAGTTTCGTATTCCTCCAAGCCTTGACTGAAAAAAGCAACTGGTTGTTCTAATCCTCCTTTGTTCTGTTGTACTAGGATTGCAAAAATTGTGTCTCCACCACCGAAGGCATATAACATGAAATATTTGGAGAAGTCTGGATTGACAAGAGTCGGAGCTTGAGATATAGCTTCCTTTATTGCTTCGAAACTTGCCTTGCCTTCAGATGTCCACTTAAATTCCATGCTCTTCTTTAACATCAACGTTATTGGTTTTACGAGAGCTGCAAAGTTTGGAACAAACCTGCGGATGAAATTGATCCTTCCTAAGAAGCTTTGAAGAGCCTTCTTGTGACTTGGCAATGGCAATGCTTGAATTGCTTCAACTCTTTCTGGGTCAATCGTCAATCCCTCCTTTGAAACAATATGGCCAAGAAGTTTTCCCTCATGAGCCAAGAATATGCATTTCTTGGGATTCAATGATACCCCAAATCTTCTACATCTCTGAAATACTTTCCTTAGATGAAAAAGGTGATCCACCGCATTTTTTGAGAATACAGTGATGTCGTCAAGATATATCAGAACTATTTTATTGATCAACCCCTTAAATGCCATATCCATTGCCCTTTGGAAGGTGGCTCCAGCATTTGATAGCCCAAATGGCATCTTCTTGTAGGCATATGTCCCCCATTTGGTGGTGAAATCCGTCTTGAATTGGTCATCTTCCTTCACCATCACCTGATTATACCCTGAGTAGCCGTCTAGGAGAGAGAATCTCTCTGAACCGGATACTACTTGCAATATCTGTTCCATTGAAGGAAGTGGGTAATGATCTTTGAGAGATGCCCTGTTGAGGTCTTGAAAGTCCAAGCATAACCTGATTTCTCCGCTCTTCTTCCTGACAGGAACCAAGTTCGCAACCAAGCTTGAGTGCTTGATCAGGAATATAATGCTTGCCTCTATTAGTTTGTTTAACTCTTTCTTCATTAGAGGCTCAATGTGAGGGTTGACTAGTCTCTGCTTCTGCCTGATGGGCTTAGCATCTGGATTCAATTCTATTGTATGTTGTGCCAAATTTGGGTCGAATCCTCTTAAGTCTTCATAGCTCCAAGCGAAGACATCTGGAAATTCTTGGCAAAGCTGTATGAAATCTGATTTCTCTTGCTTAGTGGCCACTTTACCAATTTGAAGTGTTTTGCTTTCCTCAACCAGAATTGGCTCTGAATCTTCTCTCTTGACCTGTATGTTAGCCTTTTCCTTACAAAACTGGTCGTTAGGGTTGAAGATAGATTCCAACGTTACTAAACCTTTAGGAAGCTTGTCTCTCTGTAGCTGTAATATTTGATCCCCATACTACTGCTGTAATTTATGTTGATTCCTAGCTGAGAATTCAGCCTCTTCCTGCAAGAAATTGACGATCTGTTGATCGTTCTCAAACACCTGCCAGCTTGTGTTATTATCTGGAACTGCTGGCCTCATAATCACATGGATATGTGGCTCTGTTTTTTCTCTTCTAATGTTGTCAACCACATCAAACGTTGCTCCAACTACTGCGAGCCTATCTGCGGCTTCATTTTTCTTCCTGGGTATGGACACAATGCTGAAAGCTTCGAAATCCTCAATGAGGTCCCATACCCTATTCTTGTATCTCTTTAACAGGCCATTCTTTGTAGCATGTTGTCCCCTAATTTGGTTGATGATTAGCTCGCTATCTCCAAACACCTGCAGGTTCTTTATGCCCTTTTTCCTGGCCCAATGAAGTCCATGAATCAAGGCCTCATATTTAGTTGTGTTGTTTGAACAAGAAAACTGGAAACGAAAAGCTGAATAATACTTGATGTCTTGTGGTGAAATCAACACTGTACCACCTCCAGCACCTTGTCTGCTTCTCGAACCATCGAAGAATAATTTCCAAAATTTGCTTTCATCTCTTTGTTCAGGCTGAATGATGTCGGGAATGGGTGAATTTTCTTCATGCATACAATACACGCCCAATTCAGATTCTTCAATTTCCTTGTATGGGTCAAATTCATGACTCTTGTTTTCCCATTCATCCAAAGTTAAATCAGGAATTCCCTTGACCTTAGTACCTGCTTCTAGATCACTTGAACACTCCTCCTGATAAAAAACTGAGCAATTTGCATTGATATGACCTGGTACATAAGGCTCAATATGGAAATTGGCAATCGATTCTGATCTGATTGTTGCTTTAGCTCCATACCTTGTCCTGAAAATCATGTGTGACCAATCTGCAGATAAATATCCACCGATCTTTGCAGTGAAGTCCCTTGATAAACACAATGCAAAGAGTGGCGGGAGGTCAATTACAGACACATCTTGCAGGACTGTAACATTAGGACATGAATGTAGTGTTAGGCTTAACCCCTTGATGACCCCAACTGTTCCCACTTTTGTTCCATCTAGCTGTAATACTCCTTTCAACACTGGTTCATACTTCAAACCCAGTTGATCCGCTATTTGCTTCGGCATCACTGAACTACTTGCTCCTGAATCTATCATGCAATTGTGTACCAAGTGGTTTCCAACAATCAATGAAACATAGAATGGTGTAGGCTTCAAATTTTTTCTTGTCTGGCCCCCATCATGTTGCACTACATTAGTGAGAACTTTCTCATGTCCCTGGTTTGATACATTTGTGGCAAACCAATTAGCCATTGTAGCTTGCAATAAATCTCGTTGACCTGGGATCACCAGTGATTCCCACATGGAAATGTTCACATGTGTCTTCTTCATTTGATCGATGATGTTGAAGGGGGATGAATTGTCCTTTTGCTGTCCCTTACTTGGTGTAACCTTTTCTGGAGCTTGAACAGGTGCGTGTGTTGCTACAACAGGTACCTTAGGCTGATTTTGCACATTTGGAGCTATGCTTGGTCTGCTGACCCCCTGTTGTGTAAGAGTGGGTTGAGAAACAACTGGATTAGGCGGTTGTCCCTCTACTATGCTTCTCTTCTTTGACCGTGTGTTGGCAGCCACGCCTTGAAAAGGTTATTGGTTAACTCCACAGAAGTCTTCCGTTTGCCAATTTGCCAATGTGGTTTCTATCGGAGGTCCCTCTTGTTGCGTTCCTTGCTGCTGATTCTCTTCCTGGCTTGGTACTTTAGGAACACCAATGGTTTGTACCATCAAGGCCTGATTCAGTGCACCATTGAAACATGCTGACTGATTGTGGGGAAGATTGCAAGGGTAAAACCAGTCGTACTCCTATGCCATGTTATTTTGTATTGGAACCAAGGCTCTTGAGGGCATCATTGCATTTGGGTCATATGGTCGAAATGGCCTGGCAGCTTGAGGTTGTCCTTGGCTTTGGTTTTGATTTGCAGCCTGAGGTGGTGGTGGTCTATTCTGTTGGTATGAGGGCCTAGCTTGGTACTGTGCTTGAGGCTGATATGGTCTAGCACTTTGAGCTTGCTGTCTTTTGATAGTCACTAGCTCATTTCCAAGGTTCTGTAGCTGTTTCATGACCTCTTGCAATTCCTTTGAAGTATTTGAAGATGTGGATGCCTCATTATTGCTTTGATTTCTAGGAGTTGGAATGGGATTCAACTCTGGTGCTTGACTGGTTGTAGGATTTCCTGTATCTGGATAGAGAGGCATTGGCGGCCTTGGTGCAAGCTTGCCAGCTTGGATCAAATAGTTCTATACTCTGATGGCTGTGTCGTAGGCCCCTGGTAGCGTTGTCCCTCCCATTGATTGGATCATCATGGCTATGTCTAAATTTATAGCCTTTAAGAAATAAAGGAATGCTCCTTCGGCGGTTGGCCTAACAGCTATTGGGATCCTGTCCCATGTCCATTGGAACCTGAAGTTGAAATCTATCATTTGTTCGTTAGGAGCCCTTTTTATTGTTGTCAGCTGTTCCAATAAAGACAAATTATCCGCCCTCTCCCCAAATTGGTTGCAAAGAGCTGAACAAAGTTGGTTCCAATTCGTAATGGACCCTTCTGTAAGGCTCCTAAACCATTGTAAGGCCTTACCTTTGAAAGATGAAGCCAACAAATTGACTACAACATCCATTTCATTTATTTCGTGGATTACACATGCATTAACAATATCCTGGATGTGATCGATAGGAGTAGTATGATTTTCTCCTGTGAAATAAGGTATATTCTTTAGCGCTTGTTGTCTACTCAAAATTCCCTATTCTTGAAGAAAGTGAACCTTAGAAATTTTGAGTTTTAGTGTCTTATCTGTTATGCTGAAATTGTTAAAGGTCGTGAAATTGAGAAAAGTCTGCAGTTTTGGGTCATTTTGTATGTATTTCAGGCCTGTCGGACATTTTTTTCCTGCGTGTCCCAAGTTTCGAAGTGCGTTATGTTCCCTGATCAGCCGATTTCCCCGAAGTTGTCCCGATTTCGGGCCCGTCAGAAATTTTCGTCCCAAGTGTCCCAAACTTTTCGTGTAAGTTGTTCCATTCTCGGCCGAAACGCCCGAACCGCATACTTTGCGCATTTTCGTTCCAAATGTCCCAAGTTAATTGTGCAAGTTGTTCCATTTTCGGCCGAAACACCCGAACCGCATACTTCGCACATTTTCATCCCAAATGTCCCAAGTTAATTGTGCAAGTTGTTCCATTTTCGGCCGAAATGCTTGAACCGCATACTCCGGAAATTTTCATCCCAAATGTCCCAAGTTCAAACGGGCCTTTTGTTCCATTTTCGGCCGAAACACCCGAACCACGTACTTCGCGTGTTTTCATCCCAAATGTCCCAAAATGCATTTGTGCATCTTCTCCCTGCTTCGCCCGAATCGGCTGAGCCGCGTGTTTCGCTGCGCATTGATTTCCTTTCTCTCTCCAAAACGGCTATATAACGGGCAGACCCCCTTTTGCATTTTTCACACTGCTTCCTTGCTATCTTTTGCCCGAACCCCCGCAATCTAATTTCCTGCACACATACCCATTCCCTACTGCATTTCCTTCCCAAGTCTAGATTGCAATTCTCTCTCTGATAATACCAATATGAAGATCAAATTCCAGGGACAGGAACAAGTTTCACCACTAGAGTCTGCCGTTCTCAATATTGGGGACAGTGAAGCTCGACATCTCGACTTCGGCAATTTTTGGGCGAGGGTGGCAGATGCAAACCCTACACCAATGGCACAAATGATTCACAATAGTGGTTTGGCCTTTGCTGGCGGTTTCCCAATCTCGGTACAATGTGCTGATACCGTGCTTTCATGCGGAGCTCACTTCAACCCCGCTTCGAGCGAATTGACCAATATACACGGGAAACTCATCGCCAAACTAGATGCTGCCACCATTAGCACTGCTCTGAGGATTCTAGAGATGGATAATGCCATAGTCGTTTCCCGGGATCAAGCACAGGCCCTGTTCAACCAAGACAGTGACAAATATAAGGCACGAGTGGCGAAGTCCTGGCTGAAGAACCCTAAGAAAGGAGCTTCTCGTCTGACCAAAACCCTTTTCTGGGTAGATTTCAATGAATAATTGTCCGACTTCATAATTCTGCTGGCTTAGGTTATGGGTTTGCCCTCTACCAATGAATTTCACTTCTGGATGTTCCCGCTCATCAGCATGGTGTGCGAGGGGACGTAGAATATTAACTGGGTAGAGATCATCAGCATGAATTTGGCAGAGCATCTGTCCAACGTGCAGCAAACGAAGAAGTTCTACATGACTTCTTACTTGATGTATACCTTGGCAGCGTCACAGCAATGGTTTGGTTTTTCCTACATTGATGCTCACAAAGATGACCCAGTGTATGCCTACTATCCGCAGTTCACCCTGGAGACCAGCAAAAATTTCAGAAGGGTCAATAACGCTTTCACCATGTACGTGGTCAGGTTGCTCGAAGGTGATACTGCTAGAAGGTTTTCAGATGAAGCCATGAACCTGATATCGCAATATGGTGCTTATTTCATCCAATTCAGGAATTTTTCTTATATCAGGCTTGCTGGCTATGAGAGCAACCCTCTGCGGCTTCCCATGTTTTGTAATGATAAGATGGCTTTGATTGAAGTATGTAGGTAGTTGGACAAACTACATAGAACCTGCAGGGATAAGAAGATTTCCGGTTTGCAATTTCCCATCTCTTTGGGAAATTACACTTGTAAAACAGCCCTGGATGCACAGAACATAGAGGGAGCCCTGGTTCCTATCACTGTCCATTTCTTCAAGCCAAGAACTTGCTTCAACTTGAAGAAGTTCATTGAGCAGAACATCAAGATAATCTACCATCATAGGGCAGATATAGAAGACTACTGGGCTGACTGTGCAGATGATTTTGAGGCCAGAAGAAGGTATTGTGGCAGGTTCTCCCTGCAATTGATCCAAGAACTCAGCTTGTACCAAGTTCCCGAAGGACTCCAGGATGACAATTCTAATCTATACTCATATGAGTATGATAGTGTGATTAAGCACACCCCCTTGGAGGACTTGGATTGGAACAGGAAAGAAAAAGATGATCTGGCTGAGATCCTTGCTCCAGTCTTAGTTAGGACTAAGGTCTGGTTTGACAAGAAAGTTTGAGAGCTCAGAAGGCACTCAGGAGAATCCTCTTCCAAGGATGTTTCAATGCCAAGGAGAGAGGCATCAGTTCCCAAGTCAGAAACACCAGTGAAAACCCCACCTGCCTCATCAATACAAGGACCTACAACTTCCACTCCTTCTTCATCCACTCAAGTGTACCAGAAGAAACTCAAGGAGGTTAAGAAGGAGCCTGCAGAAAGTGACTCTCAAAGAAAGCAGGCAAAGTTGCCTATGATACCAGAGAACATCATTGTTCTCAGTGAAAGTGAAGAAAGTGAAATGCCAACCCCTACAAATGCTCCTGAAGACCCAGCTGATAAAGACAAAGAAATCCAGAGCACTAAGCTTTCAGGTGATGTTGAATCTTCTTCCGCAATTGCCCCAAGTGCCCCACTCACCTCTCAACTCGAGTCAACAGCTACGTAGACCTTGAGCGTCATGAGCTCTCTGTCTCTTGGTCCCCTTGCCCCTCCTGCTGATTCCTCTTCCTCTTTTGCGTGGGTGAAACCTTTGGTTGACAAAAGGAAGAGGAAATTTTCCTCTCGAAGCTCAGGACCAAATTTTGATGCTGTTACAGCCTTGTTGGGCACCACTCCTTCTCGTGCCAAGAAAGCCAGAACTACCTCCAGAATTGTGTCTGATGCTCAAGGTCAGCAATTCCTGGAGATTGCCAAGCCTACAGTGGACAAGTCAGAGCAGGACTTGCAGGCATTTGACTCAGAGCTCTCGAGGATTCCAATGGGAGAGTCTACCCCTGAAGGTGAAATTCACAACCTCCAGGAAATAGTCACAAGAGTCATTGGGAGGGTAGAGAAAGGGCAGCAAACTATTGAACAGTTGGAAGAACAGGCCCAAGTTCTCATAGGTTTCATCAAGTCTCTTTTGTCTAAGGACAAAGTTTTGGACCCTACCCCATTGACTACTCTCCCACCTCCTGTAATTCTAAGCCAAGATGAAGTGCAGAGTATTAAAGATATGCACAAGTATTTTGTCTATGGCAGAGCTATTGAAGCCCTGGTGGATGACATGCTTGTTGCTAGATTAAACTTCATCGATGAAGCTTTCAAACTCCATGGAAAAGTGAACAATTTGCAACAGAAGCTCTCCTCTACTATCGGGATCATGGATAAAGAGCTCAAGCTCTGGAGTAGTTGCATAGTAAACCTCCGCCTTATGGGACAGACAGATGAGAACATCTTATTGGAAAATAAGGTTTTTGATGATGCAAAGGATAATCTATCAAAATCCTGGGTTTACAGCGTGGAGTGGAAGATCAAAGTCTTGGAGGAGGCTTTGGGAGAGCTGAAGAACAGTTGGCAGAAGGGTGAAGCTTTCAAGACATTGGTTGTCTCTGCTTTCAAAGATATACACTACCATCTTCAAGATGAAACTTCTGGTGTACTCCTTTCCTTACAAGAAATCAAAGCTCAATTCAGAGCTTTTTTCAAAGATAACTTATTCAAGGAAAGTTCCATCTCCAAGGAGAAAATGAAGGAGATTTGCTCTCTGCAATCTGCCATTGAAGAAGCAAACAAAGATTATCATACTCATGTCGAGTTTGATAAAGAGATGGACAAGTGTCTTGGATTTTGGAATCAGTCTACTGCCAACACGTCAGTCCCTCGTGGCAGAGACATAGCTGAGGCGTTAAAGAAGTTCAGGCAGCGGATTTTGAAGTCAGTGGGTCCCTCTCAGTAACTGACCACCTGTCTTCTTCTCCTTATTCTTCTCTTCTTTTCTATTTCTTTTTCTCGGATTCATTGTAATAAGTTGAGGTATTGCGATTGGAAATCCTTAACTAATCTTTAGTTAAAAGAAGTAGTTACAAAGAGTAACTGATTTGTAAGCTATATAATGGCCTTTCCACGCCATTTTGAAGAAGGAAGGACTTGGCATATTTTCTGAAAGTGTAAATAGATTACAAAGAAATCAATACAAAAGGGCTTTCCATTCTTTGTCTATCTAATCTCCGTTATCTCTGAGCTTTCGTTTAATGTTTGTGAAGATCATTTGTTACTAATTTGTTAGTCTCGCTGATTGCATACTCTTCAATTTTGCAATACATGGTGATCTTGTACAACCAAGAAAGAACTTTGTGTCCTTGATTAATGAATCTGTGATAAGTTAAGAAAATTTGTGTTTTGGCAGATGTTATTTACAGAACTTTGTGTCTTTAAATTCCATCTTATTTATACGATACAAATGATCTTGTTTTAAATTCACTGTAACTTCGCATACATAAAGAATTACTCTGCTATCTATAATTCTGCATGTTGCCTTTCTGCTCATTCTCGCACTCTCATTCCTCAGTCCTTTTGTGATTGATAATCCTTATGAAAGACACTTTCGTAATATCCACGTTTAACTAGAAAATGATATTTTGTATATTTGTAAATAAGTTTGTTTCTGAATAAGGGAACCTCTCCCATTAAAGAGGAGGGACTTCTTGTCCCCTGACTGTTGCTCTTCGTAAAGTCCTATCTGACGACCAACAGCGCTGCAACTGGAATTTGATTCTGAGCATTTAGGACAAGTGGACTACTGCCCGTGAAATTGAAAAAGGGATTCGGTGGTAGATGTGCCATTATGATTGGCCTAAGAACCCTGGTTGATGTGAGAAAAGGCCTACCAGGTGGAGGTGTAGACAAAGTCCTGTTAGGCGGAGATGGTGATCTTTGTGGTCTTCTTCCTCTCCTTCCTCTGCCTAGTGAAAGTTGCAAGTGGAAAAATATCCCCTCTTCTCGAGTATTAGACCTGGTTTGAATTCTTCTCATGTGCCTGGGCAACTTGTGCTGCTACACCACTGAACTCTATCCCTTTGGAGTCGCCAGATGTGTTAGAGAACAAGCCTCTAAAAGGCTGGATTTTGCCAAGTTACACACCAAACTTGACAGTATTGAAAATATAATTAAAATTTGAAGGACCCAGAGGAGACAATATTCAATCCGGAATTCGGCTCTTGTTGTGCAGCTGCGGATCCCCGAAAAGTAAGGCAGAATTCAGGTCATGCGATGCAACTCAAAAAACCCGAATTACTATGTGTCGGAACTTGGAACATGTCCGACATCCTCCAAAACCCGAAATGCTGCATTGATGTTCTTGGACCCCGGAAACCCAAAAACACTGTTGTCGGGAATTAGACCATGCAATGCATCCCCCAAAACCCGAATTGCTGCTTTGATGTTCTCGGACCCCGAAAACCCGAAATCACTAAAAACCTAAAATTTTGGAAATCAAAATATCAAAAACTAAAGATACCCTTTTGAAGATTCCCCTCAGATCTACCAACTGGTGAAATTTCGGCCTGTTTCCAGCAATTTAAGCCCTTGAAAAATGATTTCGAAGTTCAGCCTGGAAGGAGCAAAAATCCAAAATTTTAACACTGCAATTTCTTCGAGCCAAATTTCATGAAAAATCCTTCAAATTTTTGTGGAATGACCTCTTGGTCCCACCGGGCATGCCAAAACTATTGGTGTTGAAACGTAGCACCCCTGGACGCTGATCAGAATTCTAATTTGATCGCTCGAAGCATCCAGTGCGATTGCACAACATGGAGCTTTTCCCAAATGTGGGACCTTGTGAAATCGGAAAAGATCTCCGGATGAAGGCCGGCTCCTATTCCTCTATTCAGATGCATGAATAAAACGCAGAGGGTTTACCAAAAACCTAATCTAACTTGCCAAGGAGACAGGGTAGAGAATGCATAAAAATAAAACCTAAACTACGAAGGTGATGCACCGAGGAATGTTGGACACCCGTTTTGCAAAATTAAACACAGACCACATAAATGCAATACAACACCATGCACAGGTAACCAAACTACAATAAGAGATCAAAAATGAAAGCAATGAATACATGAGAGGGTTTATAATCAATCACAGACATATATATTGCTCAAGGGTCGATATAGTACATTGCAGTGGCCAAGAGGCAAAAAATGGCATTACAATCCATATGGGAGGTTTGAAGGCTCCACAAATTCTCTTGCAAGCAGGAGAGAAGGGAGGATGCAGAACGAAAAATGTCCAACCTTTGATAAGAGCCACTCCTGGCCAATATATAGGAAGAAAATGAGGGAGAAGAGAAGAATTCGGAGCTCCCCAACCACCTCCAAAACTACACCTAAATTCGACAAACCATGGCGGTAGGTAAAACACTCAATAAACTCGAAAAATGGTGAACTGCATGTTTCCGCGTCGGGATTTTCCGTCTATCGGGTTCGGGGTTCCCTTGTGCATTTGCATCGGGCTTGGAGGATGGCTCGACATGCTTCCGATCCGTGTTTTCCCGCCGTGTTTCTCTGCCTCCGAGACCCGATTTGCTTTGTGTCGGGTTTTCCAACCCTTCCGACATGTTCTTTGGTGTCGGGTTTATCCACCCTTCCGACATGCTTCTGCGCCTTGCTTTTCCGCCTCCGAAACCCGATTTCCCTTTGTGTCGGGTTTTCCAACCCTTCCGACATGTTCTTTGGCCTTGCTTTTCCGCCTCCGAAACCCGATTTCCCTTTGTGTTGGGTTTTCCAACCCTTGTGACATGTCCTTGCTGTCAGGTTTTCCAACCCTTCCGACATGTTTCTCCACCATGTTTCTCCGCCTCCGAAACCCGATTTCCCTTTGTGTCGGGTTTTCCAACCCTTGCGGCATGTCCTTGCTGTCGGGTTTATCCAACCCTTCCGACATGTTCTTTGTCCTTTCTTTTCCGCCTCCGAAACCCGATTTCCCTTTGTGTCAGGTTTTCCAACCCTTGCGACATGTCCTTGCGCCATGCTTCTCTGCCTCCGAAACCCGATTTGCTTGCGTTTATCTATATTTACCCGGGGGGAGTAAATATATACAACAAAAACACGAAGCCCAAATACAAGCTCAAATGGAAATCAAGGTCCCCATAAAGTTTAGAATTCACATATTGCAATGAAGGTTAGTTCCAACACAACAACATCAAATACAAATTCTGTAAATGGAAAGCAGAGCTACTAAAACAAGCTTCGCATGCATGTTTCATTATTAAACTAACACAAAGAAAGTTTCCAAACCAACATTATTTTTTTTCCATGGATTCATATCCAAGATAACAGAGATTATAAAACCCAACAAGCAAGTAACAAAATAAAACATGCAAGCCAAGAATCTCAAAAGAGCAGACTTTTTTTAATGAAACATTTAGAAGAAAGATAGAGATCTTAAACATTAGAGCCTATCATTCCTGATAGTGCTTTTGGAAAATCGAAGGAGACCTTTAGTCGAGCTCACAACTTCTCCTCTTCTCCACGAAAGATCAAACAACCATATTCTTTTTCCACAATGCCTCTTATAAATCCCACGAACCGAAAATAGGTCTAAGACTTCAAAAATAGCCATTAAGTGTAGTTCAATCTGCTGGTTTGAAAAACCAGAGAGCATGTAGAGAAAAAATCATGAAATATACAAAGTGAAACAAGCCCAGACAAACCCGCTTGCATGCCTTCCAAGACGGTTTGTGCACAAAAACCAAAAACAATAAGTTTCATTAATTTTAATTTTCCTGGCTATCGTTCCTTACAACCGCCTTCCAAGTCTGGCGAATGCCAAATCAAAATTAACATGAAATTCTATTTTAGTGACACTTCCACATAAGCCTCCACCAAGTCAACTAGCCCCTGCCAAAACTAACAGTACTCTATGCATTCGAAACCTTATCAATAACATAAATGCCATAGGAACCGTCGCTGTTAATTCATGCGACTACCTAATTCCCCTTTCATACCCATTAGTTTAGGATAAAACAAATTTCTTAGGTTATCCCTTAGGTAGTTTATAATATATACCTTAGGATATAACCCTAACAACAAATTTCCACCATATGTTTTAACACATAGCCTTAGGTGGTTTCCACATAGGTTAGATTAATTCACAACATAATAGTTTTAGGCATTAGGTAAGATCATCATAAAACTTTATAGTATTAGGTTCTAGGTTAATTTTAATAGCCTAGTAACCCTTCCATATCCTTTAGCACGGAGCTTAGGTTAGGATGCCAATCAACCAACAAATTAGAATAGGAGGCTTTAGGTTAGAATAAGAATTCTATTAAGTGACATAGCTTAGGTAGCAAATATTCTTAACTAGCTTAGGATTCCATAGGATAGTCCTTTTTAGGATCCTGAATCCTTCCTATGTCGTGAACAGGCTGTATTTTTTTGTTCATCAACAATGTCCTGCCATGATCGATCTCCAAGGACCCAAGCACAACATACAACTGAATGGAAATATGTTCACACAAAAATCAAAGAACTTGTAACAACAAATTTCAGTCAATATGTCTCTTGATTCATGGAATGTCAATTTACCATTCCTTCTATAGAACATATTTAAAACATTCCTTCAATCACTGAAATTGATCCAAGGATGAGTCATATTAATAGATAAGTTTACAACTCTTAAACCAGATTGCAATTCATCTAAAAGAAGTGAAAAATGGATTCAAGGAAGCCATTCCATTTCAATCTAATGATCTTAAGAGTAGAAAATATTTATCCATATCAAGCATGATCTCCATCAATCAAAAGAACACATCTTTGAAAGAAAATCACCTGTCAACACTTGAAACACAAAGGAGGAATATAACAATTGTCAAGGGTGTTACATATGGAGCTTGGTGCAATAATTGTGCCTCTTGGAATTTCATCATGATTGTAATGCTTATGGATCTTTCCTGGTGTTGGTTATGGATGTCTGGGTGCGTGAAAAGACTCTAGTTCTTAGATGAAACTCTCTTCTCATTTCCTATATCTCAGAATGTGCCAACCCAAAAAAAGTTGCTAAGTTGAATAAATGATAACTGAAGAAGGTTCAGTGTTGACCGACATCGGTTTAGGGGTGACCGGCATCATTTAAGATGATATTCCCTAGGTTTACTAAAAATGGCCAGATATCTCTCATTTCTTGGGCTAGGTTGGTTTTATTCTCGCGGATCAAAATGGAAGCTTCCCTTATAATGAGCAGAAATTTGGTTAGATAAATCTTAGGCATGTGTTTTTAGGTTAGAAAAAATCTTAGCTCATTAAGGCAAGTGAGATCAAGTCTTAGTTAATTATGGAAACATGCCAAAAATAGGTCTAGGGTGAGGTGGCTAGGTGAGGTGTCTAGGTGAGGTGGAGGGGTGAGGTGGAAATTTAGCTTATTAAAATAATTAAGTAATGAATGTTGTGAGGATGGGTATTAATTTTATTAAGTTACTTAAATTAATATTAATGTGGGGTGGAAGGGGCCATGGTTAGGTGAATATGTTTGAGTTGGTTATTCGATGGAGGGACAAGGGGAGTGTGACCCAATTTTGGTGTCTATAATTCCCTTGTGGATAGTAATTGGATGAATTTTTGAGATAAATTCCATTCTTAATATCCAAATCACTCAGCTTCAGACAAAGAAAAGCCATCGTGTTATCTGAAATAAATTTAAATGGAACACTGAACCTTGCCATTATGTCTTTTAGGAAATCAAGAACAACCTTTTCATTACCCTCCTTTAATGATACTTCCTTTGTCCATAGAGTAAAATAATTCGTTGCAGCAGGGACCCATTTATTCCCATCACTAAATGGAAGATTGAACATTCCAATGAAATATAATCCCCATCGAACAAAGGTTTGATCAACTTGAATCAACTAGAGGGGAAGGGCCGCCAACTTCTATTTTTTAGTGAAAAAGGTGCATTCCTTGCACTTATTTACCCAAAGATGGGAATCCTTTAATAAATCTGAGTAATAGCAGCCAACCCTCATGATTTTTGTAGCAGTCATTTGTGCAGAGTAATTCCCTCCTGATAGACCATTATGAAATTCTTCCAGTATCTTAGTTACTTTTTTTGGCCCTATGCACCGAAGGAGAACACCATTCAAATCCCTTTGAAAGAGAACATTATCTACCAGAACATAAGGAATAGATTAAATCCAAAATTTTCATCTTCGATTCCTATCCATGTCAATAGGATATGTTCTTGAGAGAAGGAAAGAATTAATCTTTAATAACCAATCAACCTAATCATCTCCTATATCATTATTTTGAAGCATCACTTCCTTATCACTTTCCAATTCCAAATATACAACAAATTATTGACACAAACCTTTTCCTCTGACTATCTTGGTAACCTTGATGTCCACATAATACTCCATCACCTTAGTAATCCATCCATTATGTTTCTCATTCATATCTATATTCAGAAAAAATCCTTAACTCCTGGATGAGAAACCATCAAATTAATTCTATTATTGGACAACATGTGCCTAAACTTTTTCAAATCCTGAATGAAAACAAAAACTTATTTGTCAAAAAATGAATATTTGAGCTCGTAGTCTTTTAGAGACTAGGTGAAGAAATGAATTGGTTTTTCCAACAGATCATCATTCTGCTAGGTAAGGATCCCATAAATACTTTCCTCACCTGCAAAAGTATAAAGAATAAATTCTTTATTAAACCTAGGATTCACCAACATATGAACTTGAGATATAGTTGTCTTAATAACTTGAAAATTGTCCTTTCCTTCCTTTGTCTATGAAAAAGGAATATTTTTCTTCAACATGATTGCTAGTGGTTTAGCCAAGGCTGTGAATTGAGGAATGAATCTCTGCATAATATTTATTGTCCCCAAAAAACATTAAAGACATTTTTTATGACTTGGGAGGGATAAGGAAAAAATTGAACAAATCCTAGCCGGATCGATAGAAATTCCTTCTGCCAAAACAACATGCCCTAGAAAATTTCCCTCGTGCACCAAAAAAATGCATTTTCTAGAATTCAGTGAAACCCCAAACTCCCTGCACCTCCTAAAAACATTTCTTAGATGCAAAATTTTATCATCCACATGCTTGAAGTACACAGATATATCATCAAGATACACTAAGATAATATCATTAATCAGACCCTTAAATGTCATATCCATAGTTCTTTGGAAAGTAGCTCTAGCATTAGATAATCCAAATGACATAGTTTTTTAGGTGTATGTGCCCCACTTGGTAGTGAAAGCCATTTTGAACTGATCAGATTCTTTGACTAGAATTTGATTGTAACCTAAATATCCATCAAGAAAATAAATATATTTTGCTCCGGATAAATTTTGGAGGATTTCTTCCATAGATGGAAGAGGGAAATGGTATTTCAATGAAGCCCAGTTCATATCCCTAAAGTCCACACATAACCTGATTTCTCCATTTTTCTTCCTCGCAGGAACTAGGTTAGCTACACGAGAGGAATGTTTGATATGAAAAATAATGCAAGCCTCAATAATATTGGTTAACTCCTTTATCATTAGTGGCTCAATTTTGGGATTAATCGACCTCTATTTTTTATGGACTAGATTAACATTAGGATCAAGTTCGATGGTTTTTTGTGCTAAAACTCGATCAAATCCACACAAATATTTATAACTCCATGCAAAAACATCATTATAATCTTGACAAAGTTTGAAAAAATCCTTTTTCTCCTTTGGGGTACACACTTTTCCAATCTTTAGAAAATTTTCATTTGCTACCTCAACTTCTTCAAAATTATCCTCTTTGAGCACCATGTTAGCACTCTATATTCTACCTGATCGTCTAAATTAAAAAATGAACTCAAGAATAAACAAGCCTTTTGGTAGGTTGATTCTTATCAATTGTATAATCTGGTCATTATATGATTCCTACAACTTATCCTGATTCTTCGAAGAAAACTCTCCTTCTTCTTGTAGGAAAAGAATGATTTGTTTATCACTATCAAAAAATTTCCGACTACCCGCATTATCAGGAACTGCAGGTCGAATGACCATTTTAACAGGATATCACACATCTTTCATAATATTAGTAGGGACATCATATTGTGAGCCATCAATTTTAATCTGATCAACATCTTGGTTTTGATTTCTATGAACTACATAGATTATGAAAGATTTAAAATATTCAATCAAATCCCATACCCTATTCTTATAAGACCTTAATAGATAATTTTTTAATGCACTACAGGCTCTTACCTATTGTACAACCAATTAAATGTCATAAAAACAATCAAGGCCTTGATCCCTCTCTTTTGATCCAATTGAATTCCTTCCACAAGAGCTTCATATTCGGCGACATTGTTGGTACAAATAAATTTCAGTTGAAAAGGAAAGAAGTACTTATCGCCTTCCAGATAAATTAACATGACACTAGTACCTGCTCCATTTTTACTCCTTAAGCCATCAAAAAATAGTTGTCAAAGCCCTCCCGAGTTATTTTGGGTTTTAACAATTTTTGGTATGACTATGCCTTCTTCATGATTACAATATGTGCCCAACCCCGTCTCATATTAAAGTAGAAAACTAGCTTCTTCTTCTGCCAACACATGAGCATAAGGATCAAACTAATTTTCTATACTTACCTCATCCAGTACAGTATCACAAACCTCTTTTATAAGAGTGGTTGGTTCTTGCTCAACAACTTCTTCCTCTGGATCATGAATGGTATAATTACCATTTATAGGAATAGTGGTATATGGATCCACATGATTATGAAATATTGGTTTTTCCCTTATAGTAACTTTAGTTCCATATTGAGTCCTAAGGATCATATGCGACCAATCAGCTGAAAGGTAACCCCCCATTTTGGCACTAAAGTCTCGTGATAGGAAAATGGAAAAGAGAGGAGGAAGATCAATGACCCATGTGTCTTATGTGATTGAAAAGTTGGGACATGCATGGATAGTAAGATGGAGTCCTTTAATGATTACAATGGTCTAAACTACTGAACCATCCAATAGAATAACTCCTCTAGAGACAGGTGTAAATTATATTAGTAACACATCTACAATTTTCTTGGGCATGACCAAAATTCATGCACCATAATTGATCATGCAATTATGTACCAAATGATCACCAACGATCAGAGAAATATAAAATGGTGGTGATTTATTCACCTTAGGAATATTTTTCCCTTCCGGTTGACACAATTTTTTTGCAATTGTTACCCCATGATTCAATGCTTTGTCAGTTGTACCAAAAATTTTCAGAGCCTCTTACAAAATGTTTCTTTGAGAAGGAATTGAGAGTGCTTCCCACATGATAACACTCAGGTTGGTATTCTTCATTTTTTCTACAATACTGAAGGGAATTTATCCTACTTTGCTAAAATATCTTTGGGCATTAGGATCCTTTTTTGGAAAGTGCTTTTTGGGTACTGCGATTCCTAAAGAACCTTCTTTCCTTACGATATGACTAGACTACATTTTCATTGACTTATTTCCCTCATCTTTGTTAGCAACTACCACTTGTGGCTGAGGCTGTGAAGTGGATGCTTGATCATATTTGGAATTAGAAAAAAATTTGTATTCAATCCACATAAATCTTTCGCTTACCAATTCAACAAAGTGGTTTCCTTAGACTCATATGGCTGGTTTGTTGCTCCTTACATAGATTCATCCTTTGTTGGCTCAGTAGGAACAAATATGCTTTAAACCATAAGATATTGGCTAAGAATCATGCTGGGACAAATATTTTTATCATGAGAATGAGAAAAAGGATAAAACCACTCATAATATTGAACTATATTGTTTTGGATGGGTACAAGGGATCTAAAAGAGCTAGCAGCAAGAGGATTCCTAAAGTTGACAAGCTTAATATTTACAACTTGATTTTATGACTGGTTATTTCCTTTAAAAGGTGGGAAGTTAGCCTAATACCATTGATTCTGGGGTTGTAAGGATGAGAATATTGAGAATGTTGCCTCTTGAGTGCTACAAGTTTATTCCCAAAGTTATCGATAGGTTTAACAAAATCATAATTGAAATAAAAATTTGGATTTCTTATTAGGAAACTTTAGGATGTATATTTTTACTTTTCGTGTTTGACATCATGATTCACAACAATATTATACACCATGATAAAAGTATGCATATTAAACATATATGCACATAACCACGTAACAATATCTTGATATTTTATTACTAACCCAATATAAAAAATTTTCTTTATGAGAGTCGATGAGACACCTAACTCAACATTTTGGATGCCTCACCAATGCCAATTTTAATATCATATTTCATTTAATAATATTGATACATTCCCCACAAGGAATCCAAAAGTTCCAATATAATCTCTTCATCACTATACAACGACTCACTTTCCCCAAATAAGCATGATATCTCTCAATGTAAAAGGGAATTTATTCTTATGATGCTATGTAGGTGAATCCACATTAGTTCCAAAATATTTTTATATGGTTTCATTATTGCAAAGAGTGTAAAAATATACTCTCTCATATGGTGAATAAAAATGGTTTAACTTAAGACAACCAAGTACAATTTGTAATTTTTCTTTTGATAATTAATTCTTCCTTCAAAGCCCAACTCCCCTATTTAACATGTTTGGATTGTTCTCATGTGCACTAAAGAACCTCGTGAGTCATTTGATTGGAATAATCATCATGTTTCGGTTGTTACTAACCTTTTTCCCCGTATGGGTGAAATAACTTGCACACGCGCACACACACACACACACACACACACACACACACACACACACACACACACACAAACACACACATATAACCCTAGCAATTTTACATCCACAACTATACATAAAGTTGTGGTTTCCATCACTTTACATAAAGCATCGATTTTTCAACCAACCTAGATTTTCCTTTTTATCGATTCCTTGACCTTTTAGCATCTCTTTTTAATGTTTGGATGATAATCCCTATAAATAACTTCCATGTAACCTATCAATATTTAAACCCCAATGAGCTTAAACCTCTATTTTTATTTGTACTAGCATGTGGGTTTGACACAATACTTCTTAATTAAATCAAAGTATGGGTTATATAATTATCTCTTAATGTGTCCACATAATGTTATGCACTCCATCATTAAATTCCTTTGTCTTTACTACACATACGGGGGGAAATTAACATTTCCTATCTTCCCAATTTTCTATAGGAGTTTTCCATTTCATTGTTTTAAATAAGGGATCATGTGAGCTACTCATTTCTATTGTTATCATGTTTATATTCCATTTAATTTTTAAATTTTGATAATATTTTTGGTTGTGTCCAATTGTAGGCACCATGTCAAATAACATTCTTCTAAACTTTTTTGTGTTCTTAATTTTAATAGGTTGTGGGTGGAGGTTATATATCTTAAATGTGGTAAGTAGCTACTTTACAATGATATTAAGTTTTATAAAGACATTTGAAATCATAAATTAGTACCAAAAACACTAAACGAAAATATTTAAATAAAGTCACGAACTTTTATTATAAATATTTATAATGGTGGAAACAATCTGTGTACAAAGTATATCAACATTGATAGAAGCTACAAACCAACTTAGCCTCAAGGACATAAATAGTCATTATCAATTATATAGAAATATTTATGTTAATATCATACGTATCTTACCATGATTATTATCTACACATTTATAACATGCATTATTTTTTATAAGAATTGTAATTGATCACAACTAAATATTTACAAGTTACTTTTATAAAGAACCCTTTATTAAGCCACATATAATACAATGCATCACACTCAAATTGATAGTAAAACAAAAAATGTACAAAAAAAAGGTCTTGGCGCAATGTATTCTCAAATAGCATAGTGAATAAAACTAACTATTGCACCCCAAGGGTACAATGAAAACATTGACAGAGGTTGTGAGTCATAGACAGTGACAATCTAAAGAGAAATAAAAGGTGATTATTTGTTAATAAGAAACCTACTTATAATGTATTGGTTTATTACATTTGATGATAATGTTAGTTCAATTGTGCTTTATATTCGATTATTTGTTAATAAGAAATGTATATTTATAACTTCTTGGTTTATTTGTTAATAATAAACTTGTTAATAAGAAATCTAAAATATAATGTCTTGGTATCCTAATTACGTGCACCAAAATTTATTGTGTGATGTTGTGTAGGAACTCAACGATATGTGCAATATGTTTCTTGCATTTGATTAGATTCTAAAAAAACTACATGTTACATTCTTGATAATTCCTCCTTTAGTTCCATTAAATCTATGAGATCCATACACTCATGCATGACTGACTTATAAGATATATGTAATTTCTTATTTGAACTAAATTATTTGCATTGAAGCTTGAAAATCATATTTCTATTTTCATTAAAATAGGAGAATATCTTAGGAATTTTTTTAATTAAAAGTACTATTAATTGAATTTTACTTTAATTTTTTTTACAGTCATGGCTTCTTCCGCTCCTAATTTGTTTGAGAGAACCGATTTAGAGATTGTAAAATTTTAATCTATTCTCCAAAATCCAACTATAGTTGGGCAGTATAAAGCCCATTGTGAAAAAATAATGGTTGATCTTTGTAGAATAGAGACAAGTTTGAAAACATATAACCCATTTGATTCTGAGTTAATAAATTTTTTTATGGATTCATTAAAATCAAGTTTCTCAGGAGATGTAGGTTATAATGAGATTACATCACAAATTTCCAATAAGGAAGTCGTTAAGAGGTCTTGTTGGAGTTTGTATGCAGACAAACAAAAAATAAGGGCATATTATGTAAACAAATGTTCATGTCCCCTATGTGCCCCTTTGATTTATCCTAGATTTGTGGCCTTTCAAGGCCAATTTTTGAATAAAGACCAATTATCATTATACTTCATATTGATGCTACATGCTAAGGTTCACTTAAACCTAAAGGTGAACTATTTAGACATCCCTAGTTATTTGGGGCAGGGGCGTGGCCGTATTAGCCATAGGGAGGCATATATAAAGGAGGGATCTCCTGTAGTTGTTGACGCATGGCATCTTGTACCAAGGCCACAACCATTCTTATCAGGATTTTAGGATGTCGCAGCACCTGTCGTTATGAATGCACATGAGGCTATTATTGAGGGTCTTGCTGGAATTGCTTGCGAGACCCAATTGATATCTTCTGACCGTGTGGGTCAGTACCTTCAGAGACATGATACTAGCAGTGGAGGTGCTAGTAGCAGTAGTGATGCACGCAATGAGGTATATGCTCATGCATCTTTGATTTCCCTAGATGACTTTGAGCTAGTTATAGATCCCACTCAGGTACGTCGGCTAGGATGCATCATGACTACTAACTATTTGTGTGCATATGAGGTGATTTCATGGCATTGCAGCATTCCACTATCGGGGGTTTTATATTTTATAGAGCAGAGTGGGAGTGTATCTTCTAGTCAGGGTACTACTGCTATTGCTACAGATAGACTTCTTGTTGTTGGGGTCGTCACACCTAATGTTCAACACATTTCTATTCTGGTGTGAAAATTAAACACCCAATATAATTAAAAGTTATTTTATTTCATCATTACTTTACAATTTATTAATATTAAAATTAAACATGTACTTTTGTGTTTAGGCTTCTGCTCCACTGTGTGGAGCTTCACAACCCACACGATCTACCTGTGTGACATACACACAACTCTTGATGGAGCACAACATGGATCTTGATGTTCTGAGCCCGAGTCATCTTGGCTCACTTGGTGACATATTTGCTAGTGTTGAGGTCATGGGTGGAAATCCCATAGATTTGGAGACGCGTTCCACAGAGGTATAGATACATGTGTTTTAATAGAATTAATATTTAATCTAAATTGAAATGTTAGAAATTAATGAACTTTATTCAAAAAACTTATTTATCAACTTCTTACATTTTATTTATTTTGTTTCACAGGGATCTATGGGACAAAGATCTACACATAGCGTAGATACTCCCAACATTTGCCCATGGACAGATACTGAGGTAATCAATTATTCATATCTGTGATATGATGTATTGAATTAATCAAGAAATTGTTGTATAATTTTGCTTATATATTTTAATATATGGTACATGCTGTATATAGTTTATGGCGTGTATATTCCTTTTTTTAACATGCAGGGTGCATCAGAGCGTAGTGAGGCGTCTAGCACTTTCCCTAGTGCATGAAGGAGACTTCAGTGATATTTAATAGATTTTAGAAATTTTAGACATGTATATACTCATTAGACATGATTTTTGATATTCAAGACATACTTTTAGAGATTTTAGACATACTTTTAGAGATTTTAGACATGTATATACTCATTAGACATGATTTTTGATATTTTAGACATGGTTTTTGATATTTTAGTAATAATTTATGTTACATTAAACCTTCCATGGCTTAGTGAATGCTTCTTTACTTATGCACTTGTCAAATATTTTCAAAATACATTGTTAGTATTAAACTATCTCTCTAAAACTCTATAGTAACTTAAAAGCTTGTGAAAATAATAGATTCCCTCTCTTTATCTATCCTCTCTCTTAAACTCGGGAAATATAAACTTATGTGTTGTTACAGGTGTGCAAAATGATGGAAAATGAAGTAAATGTAATGCAATACATTTCCATGATTTGTACTATTTTAATGTAATTGTAAATTTGACTTTATTTGGAGATTTGTACTATTAAAACACCTAACGTAAAACACCTCTCTGTAAACCAAATTCTTTTGAGATACAACTCATGCCATCCTACCTCATAAAGAGTAATAAGTCTTCATCTGCATTTGTAATATGTTCACTTGCATTTCTACCACCATTTGTAATATTATTAACCTTGAGTCATAATATCTTTCAAAACAAGTAATAAATGTATTTTACATCTTTTATTAATTATATGTATGTGTATTGAATGTTTAGTTTACACATTAATTTATATCAAACTCTTTATTACTTTTATTATCAATCATATTATTTTTTTGGATTAGTTAAATTGAATTGATAATAATAATTTAAGGTCCTTACGAATTAGGTTTATCAAACCCTATGAAGTGGCTAAATAATCTGATCGACTAATCCAAAAAATTCCCTAGAGGAAATGGAAGACCAAAGATTGTCCAAATGTGGATTTTGAGCTTAGCTTTATCAATGATGACAAAATACCATTTTTGATGGGAAAAATCATAATTATGTTTCAAATAAACCAAGGTCCATTAACTATGATATCTCTACAATGGTCAACATTGTTATAGTTGGAACAAAAAGAAACACTTGATTAAGATTTGAATTCCCTAAATCTTGACACCGTGAGGCATAATCCATGCATCATGAACCCATGATTTGAAGGTTCTCTCAAAGGGGACTCAACTAAAATAATATGCAACTAAAGTAAGTTGCTCAAAATAATTGCATAATTTATTAAATTTAAGGAAATGTAAAACATCAAGAATATTTTTAGGGCTATGATCACTACCTCATGAAATTATTTTGGCATGGACTTTTTTTATCTCTTCGGTGCCTTTGAACTCCAAAATTCCATTAATTTCTCTTAACAAAATGACTACAAGAGTTGAGGAGGGAACATTATAAATGGCTTACCTTCCCAAATGGTATTTGATTAATGCAAAACAATAATTAGACAAAATAATAAAATTTCTAATAAGTGTTAATGGCAGTGTTACATAGACCCTATTAGGAAGAGCATAGCTCTCAAATATACTAATGAAATTGGGTCTACTTATTTCAATTATGTTAATATTTAGTTTAATGATGTACATGTACATGAGTTGTCTTAAGGTATGTGGACTCACATAACATAAAAATCATGCAAACAATTGTTAGCAGAATGTAGGACCCAAAATTTGAACCTCAGGAACTTAGAAATAATTATTTGGAATCTACCCCAACATATTCCCATTTACACATAAATTGACTTAATTGTAAAAACACCCCGCTCAATTCCTATGTTTTTTTTATTAAGGACAAATAGTTTTGAAGGGACTATACCCTGTATACAAAAGGGCTCAAAAGCTAGATAGAAAAAAAGAGAGAAGTAGCCTAGAGAAGGGCAAAACAGTCAACCAAGAAGGCTCAACAGCCAGATATTACAATATAGGTGAAAAGTGGATCAAAACGTACAAAGATCTAGATCTAAGAAGACAAGATAAAAAAGAAACCAGAAGAGAAACAGAATAACGAGCTCCGCCAAAAAATAGCTCCAGAACCGCCTGAGGACAGCTAGATCACAGCCAAAAAATAGCAGCACAACAGCCCGTTACTTGATGGCCCTATCAATCTTGGTCTTGATGGCCTGCAGTGACATGAAAAAAGCAATGGCAGTGGCCTGAGAGGGGTCCTTCATGTCTGCTTGGGAGATTGCAATGTCCCTATTCTCTTTAGGGCCCCATATGTCTTCATTGATTCCACTTAAACTGCAAACACTATGGACATGTTGTTCAATGAAGTTATAGATGCTTTTGAGGGCAGATAAAATGCAGTCATTGTGGCTTTTGGCATTCCCCAATCTGCCATCAAGGGACTGCAGTTTCTTGAAGACTTCATCGATGACCCCCTCTTCCTCCTCACTTTGAAGGATCCTTTTACCCTTGGCTCTCTCCATGTTTTTTAGAGCCCCTTTGAGCTCTTGAATATCCTTCTCCAATCTGTCAACCCTCTCCAGCAAATCTTCCTCTTTGGAATTCTCCACAGGCATGCTAATATGCAGGAGGTTTTCAGCTAGTTCTAAGTCCTTGTGGCTCCTAAGGACTCGTTGGGAAGCAGGGATTTTAGCTTTCTTGCTTTTCTTGCTGGAGCCAGCATCATCATTCTTTATTTTTAGCAGGGGTGGAGTGGGAGCAGTATGGGCAGGTGGGGGTATGAAGGAGGGAGGTGGGATAGGGTTCATGGGAGGGTAGCTGGAAAAGTGGTGGTGAATCAGGAGGATAAGGCCCTGGTGCAGAGGGACAGCCCTAGAGTGTTTTTGAACTTCCCTTATAGATTTATCCAAGGAGTTGATCAGATAATGAGGAAAGCTAATAATTTTATTTCTATGAAAATGATTCAGAAAAATCAGATGCTTGTGAGGAATAGTCACATATCTTCCTTCAAGGGTAACATACCTTACCACCATTTTGGCAAGTTCATCAAAAGGTACAGGGATCGACTCCACCTTGAGGCCAGCAGTTACGAACTCAATATTCTCTCCCTCTTCTAGAAATTTCTTGGTTTCCACCTCCCTGTCGACCTTCTTATTGAAGAATTTTGTGCCTTCCAGGCTGAGACCCGTGATCTGAGCTATGAGCTCCTCTGTAATTTCCATTTTCATGTTACTATACTTGACAATTCTATTCTTCCAACCCTTGGTGAATTTGATGGAGATGTCTTGGTCGAAGCCTTGAATCCTCTCAATGAAATTCGACAGGCCCCCGATTTACAGGTACTCCCAAAGCTCCGTGTTCTCTTTCCACTCAGGATTGTGGGTTGGTTCGGTATTACATGGCGGACCCCCCATGTTTCCTCTGTTCCTATTCCTATTTTTAATGGTAAAAAAGCTTGCAATGTGCGGGACAGGCCGAGCGGTGTTTTTGGTATTTGAATCTGTTCTTCCCGTGAAAGCTGGCTTAATTATAATGCTACATTTTTTATTATTTCCCCGCTCCCCATCTTTCCTCCCATGCCAAGAAATGATGGCAATCCAACCTACAAATCGCAACAATCATCCAAATATTTTGTGATGTCATCATCATGTACTTGGGGATCTGCACATTAGCATCTAAAATACATCCGTTAGTCATGATTTTCACTGCCATGAAGATCAATGATGATGGCTTTATTGACATGAGCGGGCAGAACGTCCCCGCCAATCCAAGTTTGAAAGGAATTATTAACACCTAAGTTAGCCAAACTGTCGGCAACCCTGTTTCCTTCCCGATAAGTATGGGTGATGTGGACATTAGCAAAGCTTTTGCATATATCTATAGCTTCCTCAATAAAATCCCTGATAGACTAGTTGGGGTGTTGCTTTTTGTTCAGAAGATTTATAATATTTAGAGAATCACCTTCAATTATGATATTTTGAATATTACAATCTCTGGCAAGTCTAATACCCCAAAGAGCCGCCATGGCTTCGGAATAATGATTAGTCTATCTTCCCATTCTTCCAGAAAAAGCAGCAACATAGCAACCTCTTTGATCCCTGATGATGCCCCCACCACAAGAGTCACCCAGATTGCCTTTTGAGGCCCCATCAAAATTTAACTTGTGCCAATCAGTGGGGGGTTTAATTCATCGGACCGTGTTTCTGTCAGTACCATTTTTATTTCTGTTGATAGTGGCTATATTCCATTCAGTCATAATGCATTCTTCATTCTCCGGGTAGAGTCTGTTTTTAGGGGGTTTAAATCTAGCAATATTATCTTGCATAACAATGGTTATTTCCTTATAAAATTTGTTACAAGCCTGTCTATTGCTTCTGAAAATACCATCATTACGAGCCTTCCAGATTCTCCATATAGTGTGTGGCAGAACAAGTTGCCATAGTCTTTTCACCATGCAATGTTTAAATGGAGAGCTCCATTGCTCCCAAGTTTGAAGGCAGGTAAGGGGAAAAATCCATCTCAGATTGAATTTTGCAAAAATAAGCTGCCAAATTTTGGAAGCAATCTCACAATGGAGGAATAAATGTTTTATATCTTCAGCCTCTTGCTGACACATGCAACATCTATTAGGCATGATGAATCCCTTCTTAATGAGGTTATCATTAGTTAGGATCTTTCCATTAATAACTAGCCACCAAAAGAAGTTCACTCTAGGGGTTAGCTCCAGCATCCACAACTTGTGCCACTTGATTTCGCTTTCCATGGATGCAAAGAAAGAATTATATCCTGATTTAACAGTGTAATCCCCATCAAAAGAATCATTCCAGATGATCTCATCTTTAAGATTTTGATTACTTAGATGGATTAGGGAAAGTTGATTCTAGAGAGATATAATATCAGCCTGAATACTATCATTCTCCACTTTTAGCTGCTTCCATTTTCTTTTGTTTCCATCCCTCTCAATGTATCCTTGGATTTTGTGTCCATACTTTGCAATTAAATTGTCTTTCATATTATCATAAGCAGAAATCCAGTTAGAATCATTCCACTTATCGGTCCAAAATTTTATGTTTTACCCATCTCCAAGCTTCCAGATGCATCCCTGAAAGAGAATGTGTCTGCTGCGAAGAAGGTTGTTCCAGAAAATAGAACCACTCGGAAGGGACTAATCATATATGAAGGAAATATTTTTCTGATTTGAAAGATATTTGTTCTTAATCAGCTCTGTCCAAGGTCTGTTCTCTTTTATCAATCTCCATCCTAATTTTGCAGTAAGGGCAATACTCATATGCTTGATATCTTTGATGTCTAACCCCCCTAGTCTCTTGGGTTTACAAACTTGTTCCCAAGCCACAAAATGATATCTGAATCTTTCCTCAGTACCGTGCCACAGAAAGTGTTTTTGAATCTTCTCAATACTGTTCATCACAGCTGTAGGCATGTTGAACATTGATAGAATGTAAATAGGCAAGTTTTGAAGCGTGCTTTTAACCAAAAGGCACTTACGTGCACTTGAAAGGACATCTCCTTTCCATCCTACCAAATTTCTTTGAAATCTCTTAATAAGATCATTCCAAACCTCCACTGAAATCTTGCCAGTGCTTAAAGGTAACCCTAAGTAAGTAGCTGGTAGGGAATTAATGGTGCATCCAAGAATATTAGCAATCTTTCTTTGCCTCTCCTCAGGAGTATTGAAGAAATAAATAGAGCTTTTGTCAAAATTAACTTTTTGTCTTGAGGCTTCCTCATAAAATATAAGGACAATTTTAATGGCCTTTTCTTCAATAATAGAAGCCATTAGAAGCAGCAGAGTGTCATCAGCAAACTACTGATGAGAGGAGGTCTGAATACCAGTAGTTTGAGGGAAGCCTTTTATCATGCCAATGTCAATAGCTTTGGATATAGATCTGCTTAAACTGTCAGCCATAATAATGAATAAAAGAGGGGAGATTGGGTCGCCTTGCCGTATACCTCTATTACTGGCAAAAAAACCCACAGGTTCCCCATTAACAACCATAAAGAATCTAGAGGTAGAGATGCAAGAGTGGATGATTTTTCTGAATTTATCTTGAAAACCAAATTTGGATAGGACCTCATCCATGAATCTCCAGGAGACCCTATCAAAAGCTTTATGCATGTCAAGTTTGATGGCCATCCCTGCCTTTTTACTTTTATCCATAGAATGTATAGTTTCATGAACCATGATAATTCCATCTTGGATAATTCTTCCCTGAATGAATCCGCTCTGCTGTTGTGAAATGATCTCCATTAGAATAGGTTGCATTCGAGTGGTGAGAATCTTTGTGAAAATCCTATAAATGACATTCACCAAACTGATAGGCCTGAAATATTTGAAGTCTTTTGCATCCAACTTTTTTGGGGCAAGCACAATGTGTGTATTATTTAGTTCTTTAATCAGATTTCCCGTTCTGTAAAATTCATTGACAACTTTCAAGAGATCTTCAGAGCATATTTCCCAGCATCTTTAGTAGAAGTTAGCTGAAAAGCCATATGGACCTAGAGCCTTATCCCCTTCTAAAGCAAAGACAACCTTTTTTAATTCCTCGATGGTGACTTTTTTTGAAAGACTTTTAAATCTCTCAGCATACATTAGATTATTAGGAATGGAGTCTAAGAGGAAAGAGGCTGCTTGTTCATTATAGGAGGTGTTTTCAGTGAGGAGGTTCTTGTAAAAATTAAGTGCCTCTGATTTGATAACCTCAGGATCCTTAGTAGTGTTTCCATTTCCTTTAGTAACCTCAGAAATTATGTTACAAGCTCTATGTTTGATGGTTGTCAAATGAAATAATTTTGTATTTCTGTCACCATCCTTAAGCCAAAGGGCTCTAGATTTCATTCTCCAAAAGGTTTCTTCATGACTGTTTATATTATGTAGATCAGACAGAAGTATTTTTTCCCGCTGATGATCCTCCAGGGTCATACCTTTCATGGAAACATTCAGCTCAAGCTCTTCTAGCTGTTGCTTAAGTTCTTTCTTCTTTTCAAAAATGTTCCCAAAAACCTCTTTTTTCCATATTCTAACTTTCTGTTTAACATTCTTTAACTTTTGAAGAAGTCTGAATTGGGCTATCCCTGCGCCTTCCCAAACCCACCACTCTTTAATTCTATCCATAATGTCTTCATGTTCGAACCACATTTTCTCAAATTTGAAATTACCATGGAAAGGTTTTGTCCAATTGAAGAAATTGAGGACTATTGGATTATGATCAGATCCCGTTCTGGGGAGAGAAGAA
Organism: Taxus chinensis; assembly: GCA_019776745.2. NCBI lineage: Eukaryota > Viridiplantae > Streptophyta > Pinopsida > Cupressales > Taxaceae > Taxus > Taxus chinensis. The sequence continues at coordinate 98,889,305 of CM034155.1, forward strand.
AGATGGAAATTCTGGTCCAGGATCTAATTTGAAGAGATAAGAGCTCTGTCTAGTTTAACCTGAATTAAGTTTTCCCCTAATCTTCTGTTGGACCATGTAAATTGATTGCCATGAAGCTCTATGTCCATAAGATTAAGAGTCGAGATGAAGTCAGCAAATTCTTCCATGCCAAGGGAGAATTCAGAACTTCCCCCAAACTTTTCTCCAGGATTCAAAGGAGTATTGAAGTCTCCCATAACCAACCAGTTCATGCTTTCAACCTTTCTTCTGAACAAGATTAATTCTTTCCATAGACTTCTTTTACCAGTAGCAGTATTGGGTGCATAAATATTAGACAAAATCCAGCTAAGATTATTTTCAAGGCTTTTAAAGATAATAGCTAAATGATTCTGGGTGGAGATGAGTACCTTACCATAAACCATATTTGTATCCCAAAAGATCGCTAAGCCTCCAGAAGCCCCTTGAGAGTCAACAGTAGCAAAGGCAGCGTTCTGCCAAAAATGTCTTTTGAAGTCTTCAATTGCTTTACTTTTCATTTTAGTTTCCTGAATGAGAAGAATGTTGGGTTTGTTTGCTATTTTAATTTCCTTAAGCATTCTTTGCTTAGGCCCTCCATTAAGACCTCTGACATTCCAAGAGATTACCTTCATTAAAAAAAATTTGGAGATGTATTTGCCGGATGGCCCAGAGTTCTCTGTGTACCATCTGTAATTTCCTTTTCAGTCTCTTTTTCTCTTGTTTCTCTCTTAGATGGCCTGCCTTTTCTAAAGGTTACTCCAAAATTTGTAGTTCTTCTAGCAGTGGCCCTTGTGATTCTTGAGGTGGAGGCTTCCCAGCTTCCAAGCTACTTTTCTTCCAGGCTTTTTGAACCTCTTTTATTTCTTTTCACTAAGATGAATCCCTCATTATCACAGTCATTTTCCTTGTTAGAGGGGGTAATTTCTCCATCCTCCTTTCCTATGATAATATCATCCTGCTTATCGATTTTTAGGAGTCAGCACCTCCACATCTGTGTCCTCTTTCTCTTGGTTTAGATCACATGCAATGGATTCTAGATCCTCTTTGCCTTTTTCTTGTCTCATTTTTAGCTTCTCCACAGATCTGCTCTTTATCAGCTCTTGATGAGCACTGGTTTTGTCTTCCTTTTCTTCCATGCATGAGAGATAAATGTTAACTTTTTCATTTTCTTCATCAACCTCCATGTTCAGCTTTACTGGATTTGGAGTCAACAAGTTGAAAGCTGAATCCACTGATATCTCCCTTTTACTTTCTTCCTTATTCGGACCCAGATCTACTTCTTGTTGGGACTCAATCAGCTTCTTAGGCTTCCAAAGTTTTCTGTATACTAGTGGTCTCTTTGTCTTGAATCCTTTTTTTCTTTCTTTAAGCTTGGAATGTCTCTCCAACCACCTATTTCCATAAGCTAGTTCAGATATCTGCTCATTATCTGCCTTATCTCTCTGATTCTGTCTTTGTTCTTCAAGAGTGCCTGAGGGATCTTCCAGCTTTTGGATTGTTTGTTCAGGACATTTGCTACATCGTAACTGGAAGGCTTCGTATTCAATTTGCTGATTCCATTCTCCTAGTTTGGATTGTAGCACAATGTTATTGGGGAGCTCCTGATCCATTTCTATGGAGACACAGAACCGAGCAAATGCCAGCCTAGACCGATTTCTCGTGGGCCCATCCAGGCCAATGGGTGAACCAATCGATTTGGCAATGTGAAGGAGGATTTCATCATCCCAGAGATGCAGAGGAAGTCCTGGGAGTCTACACCAGATGGGTATGGCATGAATATTTTCAACAAATGGATTAAATCCGGGGTACCATTTTTTTAGAAAAAGCCCCATGTTACCAAGGCACCAGGGACCACTCAATAAGACCGAGTCAAAATCAGATTGGAGGTTAAATCTAGCCAGGAAAAAACCTTTTGCCATAGTGGAGGTGAATTCCTATGTTATGATTCCATCAAATCAACACTTTTCACTGAGTTTAGCACTTTGGGAACCAATTTACCTTACAATGAACACATCTACACTCTCATATCCACTCAACACATGTATGAGATTAGCTCCCAAGTTAAACCTGGGTAGAATCAAGTGACAAGGGTAGAAATGACCAATGTTTTCGACCCATGCACTTACAATGGTCACATTTTCAAATACACACCTTACACCAATCATCTTACGGTCAATTGAGCGGGAAATATTTCACACAAGTTGTGTGTGTAAACACATACATGTTATTTATTAAGGGAATCTCTTTAATCCTTAGAAATTTAAAGGATTTCATTCTAAAGAACTCTAAGGACTTTAGGCCATAATAATTAAAATATCACATAATCACACCCTTAGAGCATGCCAACAAGTTACAAGTCTACATAAATCCCATGTTGTTTCCCTAGAACATTATCATGCACTATAACTAAATTCAAGGATTGTTACCAAGTGTTGGAGGCCTTATTGGGGTCTTATCATAACCATTATTTATGCATATATGCACACACATCTAGTGGGAGGGATAACCACATAGGTGTGAGGAATTTTCATAATATAGATATGTAGGCGATGCTTGTCTCAGAGGGGGTTGAGGAATCTTAAGCCAATTGGACTAAACTCTTTTTTAGGTTATAACCTGGTAAGGGTCTAGGGTTTTGTAATATCCAAACTAGGATTTTATTCTACTTAAGATATATATTATGTGCAAAGATGATATATGAATCATAATTGATATAAAGATCTTATAAACATGCAATGATTATATTTGGATAAATACAAGCTCTAGAAAATTTATTAATACAAGATTCATGTAGTTCTTTATTGTCTATATCAAAATTTAATTTTCTATCATTTTTCTCACATGAAATTTTAAAGGATTCAAGTTAGATTTATTGACACTAAGAGTTCTTGTTTCAAATTGTTATAAAAGATGCTGGAATAGAGAAACTAAAACGAGGAAAAAATAATATATAAATTAATATCCATTTCTTTACATCCATCCACAAGCGAAGAAATCATCAACTCAATTTTTGAAAAATGGCGATTAATGTCATTTTACATGTACAAAATATCTAAAAACACCATCAATACAAGACATGTTGGGTAGACCTAACACTAAGTTTTTAAAACTCATTTGTTATATATAGATATAAATGGAAATAATATTATGGGAGAAACTAGGGAACAAAATTACATCATTAATGAACCCATCCTTAATATCATAGTAAGAAAGTTGTCAAATATGTATGCCAAATGACAAATAAAATAGATAAAATATTTTAAATTCCTGGAGGACATGAATATATAATATTCCATGTCCTTCTATATAATACCAAGTGGCTCTTCTCGTTGTTCAATGACCTATAAATTTTTTTCATGGTCTTCTACATCTAGTCTCCATTTTTTACGTTGACTAGTTTTAGTCTTCACTTGCTGCAATTGTAACCCTGTACCAATTATGTGATGGGTGTAATGATACACCTTTTTTTCTGGTTTGTAATCAACAAAGTGAATCCCACTTTGGAGGGCTTTCACTTGTTTTAAGTATGTTCCCTGCACTACAACCGAGCTAGTATAAAATGTTGTCTCTTCACTTGTTATTTCACATGTTAGCTTTGTTCTCTCTTCTGTGCAATGCAAAAAGTACTACTCCACTTTCTCAACATTGTCTTCTTCAGCAATGACTACAAATACATCACCTACAAAAAAATGCAAATAAACATTCAATGATCCATGTATAGTATAAATATATATTTAATTATCAAATTATACAATCTTTTTAAATAAAACATACCTTGTTTAACCAGTCCAGATATATGGTCATAATCAGTTGAAATTAATGGCACATCTTCAAAACTATCATCATGATCTGATCCATATGTGTCATCCACAACTAAAGGAGCTTGCTTCCACTCACCTACATACCCATGTTTTTTACTATTGCACTCTGAATATGATTTGTTCATGCATTCATAACAAAAACAAGAATAATCTCTTATACAAATTGTCCAGTTATTACTATCCATAGTCATTAAAGAGTGCAAAGACCTAGAATTGGGAATCATTTCACATCCATACTTTGTCCTTCGATCAATACCTTCAATTAATCATGCTCAAAAGATCAATAAAGTTTAAAACAAATATCAAAATTCAGAATAATTTTTTTAAAGTTAGTAACTTGTAGAACTTAATAAAACACATCAAGATCTACATATCTATGTTTTAAATGTGCATGTACTTGTTATCTCCCAAAACACTCTATGTGGGGTTGAAGCATGTGAGGTTGAAACCTGAACTGTAAAATATTTTTTACACCATTCAAAAATGGTGTGGGCATCAATCAATCAATCTCCCTCACAATCAAAGCTTTGTTTCTTTAGAGCATGTTTGATGCATGCACCCACACCATCATGTTCTCCATTCCCATGACCACTCTAAAAAAAATCCATAAATGAGGAATTTTGTGATGATGATGATAACGACTGAGTGTAAAGAAAGGGTGAGAGGATTTGAATTGTGATGCACAACCATCTGACCAAACAAAATGTTGATCTATTTGTATTCCTCACTGATGAAGATATTGAAAGAAAAAACCAAAACAATGTTGCACAAAGTGGGTGTCATGTTCCTTGTCATCACTTATATAGAAGTGATACTCCTTGATCATTCTCTTCACATATGTACTTTTAACTCCATCCAAATCCAACTGTGCATGCCTATAGAATACTTGAACCATGATAGTAACCTGGTCAATATGATAATACTGTGTCTGAATTTATTTTTGATGAGAAAATGAGTAATTCTCAGCAAAATCAACCACATAAAATATGGAACCAATAGGGAATGTGTCTCTATAAGTCTTGAATTTTGTATCCTGCCACTTTGAATAGTGATAATGTTTGATGTACGGACTAATTAAACTTCAGAAACTTTGCATGAATGTAGCAATGGGGATTTCCTCTTCTACCAAATCCAACTTGGTTGCATCTTTTCCAAGCCTTGTTGAATATTTTATGTATTTAAACCTACAAAATCAATTCATAATGGACAAATTATCATGTATTCATTTGCAGTAAACATAAAAATCAAAATAAAATCTAACATCCAAATTTAAAAACATATTCATATTCACACACACACACACACACACACACACACACACACACACACACACACACACACACACACACACACACATATTAATCATCTCTTACAAGCCACCATTTTAACTTTGTCCAAATCTTCATTTGTTTTTGGTAATAATTTCAAGTCCCCACACTTGTAACGGACACCTTTGATGAAAGTCATACAATCATCGACATGATCATCAGATATCATGCAAAGAATTGAAGTTATGAATTCATTGACATGTGTAGGTGCAACATTTTCTTCCTGTAACTTTCTATACACCTGAAAAAAAACATAGATTTTGAAATACATTAATTTTAAATCACATCTCAAAAAATGATATTTAAACAAATTTCAAATATATATATATATACATACATACATGATATATATATTTTTGTACCTGATAGTGATAATCAAACTCAACGTGATAGCACTGTAGCGGCAAAAACAAGTGTCAAGGACTTTATCAGCTCGCACATACCAAGGCTTCAAATTTTCAAACATTCATTGTCCAATCTTAACATCTGGATTTTTTTCTGTAAACTTTATGTACATCTCATGTTGAGTTATTTCAAGCCAATGTTTTATATGTTCATCATAGTTATTGCGAGTTATCCTATGTTTTAAAACATCCCTCACATTCAGAGAAGGACGAGTCCTCTCAGTCCAAAAATTAGAAACTATCTTCAAAATATTATCCTCTATTTTATCAGAACGTGGATTTCTACACATTAGTGCCCAATTTCCTTCCATAATAGAGTCATCCAATGTATTCCTCCTCTTTGCATACCTACTAACCGCCTTTATAGATAAACCCAATGCCTTGGAAATGTCGGTAACATGATGATTATTTTTTGTATCTTCACTTACAACTGAAGTTAATATTGCTCTACGAGAAATACGCTTATCAGCAGACCTAGTTTTTGTACCCAAAGAACTTATTCCTTTAGAAACATTCCTAACAATTTTTTCTTCTACACGTTTTGAATTTTTCCATCTAAAATCAACATCCAACAATTCTAATGTTTCCCGCATATCAACATGATTCAAGAATGTAACCAAATAATGTGCTTTAAAAACTGTAGTCAAATTAACAAATTCACCATATATTATCTCTACACTTTTTGTTGTTTTCTTTCGTGATAGTGGTTCTTGTTGGGAAAATTATTTTAATTTTTGTAAATCCATCTTCACCAAGTGTTTCACATTTTTCTTGGGAAGTAATTCCATAACTTTTGTTATCACTTTAGCATAATGTTGTGCATCATGATTTGTGTCCATAAACATACACATGTGAGTACACCAAAATTTACAAAAAAAAAAAAATAACATACAAATGTGAGTACACCATTAATGACCAAGCTAGTAAACACTTTAATATCTAAAAAAATAGCTTATTATCTAGTAAACAATTTAATATTAAGTTGACCAAGCTAATTGTATTTAGATAGCTTCATGAGGTCCTTCTTGAAATCTACTAAATAATCATATATATATATATATATATATATATATATATATATATATATATATATATATATATATATATTTGGTGTTAGAGCTATCTAATTTTCAAATCAAACCTAGACCAACAAAATTTCAACAAATAAAACCCAAAAAATCTTGTACTATATTTAAAATATTGATTAAACATCACTAATAATTTAATTACGAGCTCAATAGGGAAGAGAGAATTTAGAAGAATACATAAGTTGCATTGTCCAATAAAAAATGATGTCCTATTTAGAATGCTACCAAGATCTACCACAACATTTATACCCAATAAATTTCATAAAAAAAATTATTTTCAAATGTCATATTATGTACAACAGGTTATTTTTAAATTTTGTCAATTTACATCTATATGAGATCATTATAATCCAATACACGACATATAAATTATATAAACTAAAAAAATGACTCTTGAAATTCAAAATCAACTATCACGTGAAGGTCAATATTAGAGAGTAAATCGTAACAATTTTTTAATGAAAGGTATGGTAGACCATCAAATATATCCCCTAGATTAATCACTTGGTGGGGTGGGGGGGGGGGGGGGGGGGCGTTTACCTTGTTTTCGATGACACATACCATGTGTAATTGTATAGCCCGATAATTTTTATGTATAGATTTTGTATCATAGTATTGGTAGAAAAATAGGACGTAGTGGTCAATCGTAAAATAAGGGGTAATATTTGGAATCCAATTATAATAAATGTTTTGAACATTTATTACCAAGTGACCCACCCACGACATTAATGCACTTCAATCCAATTTCAAATATTTCTAAGGGAAAGTTCAAGAAACTTAGAGAAATAAGGAAAAATGGTTTTAAGTAGAATCACTATATAATATACCATATATTGGTACTTAGGGTTATAATCAAAGAAGAAAAAACCAAATATGTGTAAGGTTTATTGTTGTTTTATTGATCATTGTTGGAAGGAATTTAACAACATGAATTCCCAAATAGATTCTAATCCAACATCTTTGAGATCTACATATTCCAAGGCATTTGAGTATTCTTTTGATGACACTTGATGAGAAGGTGGTTGGATAGGTCCAAACTCATACTGGTTTTACACAAGATATCAATATCATCATTATTATTAAACATGGACGTCTAATTTCTCCTACTTTGTCTGTTCTCTACATAGAAAAATTAGAGGATGCCATTATAAATTTAAAGGAAACATATGATGATTTTGTTCTCTATGATATAACCATTACTACTTTTTTAGTGTTTTTTGACATCATTCTTATGTCAAATGATTTTATTTTCACATGTATTATTTCTATTGTTTTAGGTTATCGGATCCTATCAAAACCCTTTCCTTTACCCAATCTAAAAAACATATTATCATATTTAAATCTTAGAACTAAAGAAAATACAATCTATTAAGGGTTTCTATACATATGTACCAATTTTTGCAGCCTTATCTTTCACTTGTCGTGTCTTCTCTCTCTCTTTGTGCCTTCCTACGAACAGATCTTCTAGCATTCTTCTGTGCATTCTCTCCCTTGGTATATTTTCGTTTCTCATTCTTTGCATTTCCCATGATTCATCCACTTCAATAATTTTCACCTACACACATAAATCGTGATATATATGAATGTCTAAGAGTAAACTCGATACAAGACTATATGTGCATACAACTCTATTTATATACAAATCTCAATAGAAATTAGGTTATGTTTAATTTTAGTTTTTTATAACTTTAAAACAACTTTTCTAATTTTAATAGAATTTATATTTAATATTTAAAACAAAATTTCTAATTTAATATTACATATTTTGGTTTAAAATAATTAAAAAAAAGACAAACTTAGTTTAAAACAAAAAAATATGTAAAAAACTAAATTTAAAACATTAAAAATGAACAATATTAAGTTACTTATAAAAAAGTAACTTGCAAAACATTAAATTTAGAAGGAGACGTTTTGGCGGCGCTTTGGTGGTGCAGAAGGAGTTCGTGTGAACCCCTCTAAGTGGCACTAATGTGGCGCTCGGGTGGCACATTTTGGCTCCAAATCCTTTTGGAGGATAATTGTGAGCCAAAATCTGCCACTTAGGTGCCACGTAATTAGGGTAAACGAACTAGTTAAATTACAAAATTTTGACACAAAATTCAAATTTTTATTAGCTTTCTAAAAATGTAATTTTTTGTTTTTTAAAAATCTATTTTGTTATTTATTTTATAATTTTTACTAACATATGGTATTTTAGGACAATCAATAGTACACAATCAACCAAATTTGAAAAATAGTAGAATATATCAAAAAAATATGAAAATAATAAAATTACTATTTATTTAAGTATTCTTTGTACCTGTGAATAAAAAACTCAATTTCGATATAAATCTTAAATTTTATTGGCATAGACATATGTACACTATTTATTTGAAAATATTTTTACTAAATAATTAATTAAAAAAATATGAAAATTTGACAGAATCTCAAAACTCAAATCTTAAAAATACATCTAAAATTTCATGGTCAAAAAATAAATTTTCATATAAATAAACCACCCGAGGACAGTCATTACTCTTTTATAACATAAGAAACAACGTATGAAAAAAATTAAGAAAAAGACCATAATTTTTACCAATTTTTTTTTATAAAAAAAACATGTATTCTACACGCTAACAACATGTCGTTTTCTGTGGAAATCTATCCTTGGGCCTGTGATGCATCTGTCCATGCCTTCCCATTGCTACCCTCTCTTTGTCCCATGCATGCTTGATAGATGTCCCAACATTCTCCTTCTCTGGTTGTATCACCGTTTTAGTGTAGGATTTTGCTGTGTTTTCCCTTCTCTCTCTCTCTCTCTCTGTCTCCTTGGCATGGTTAGATTAGGATTAGATTAGCTTACCTGCACTGGAATAGCTTGTGGCAGGTAGTTTAGGAGCAGGAACCAGCCTTCTTTGGAGATTCCTCTCTCGGTTTCACAAGTCCCATGCTTGGAGAGAGGTTTCCATGTTGTGCAATCACACTGGATGCCTGAACATCAACCTAGAAGCTTGATGTGCATCCAGGGGTGCTGTGATTTTGCATCAACAGGTGGATTTCAGGCAGAGGCCTGGCTAGTGAGCTTGAGCAGTTGCTTCAAGATTTTTCCTTGTTCTAGCAACACAAAAGCTCATGTTGTGATCCATCTACTAATGTATGGAGCAGAAGCTCCATGTATATTCAGAGATAGTGACCTGGGAGATTTTTGAGGAGAGATTCAAGAGTAGGTATTTATCACGGAGGTTCATCCAGTATAGGATTGATGAGTTCCATGACCTCGGATAGGCTTCTCTTTCAGTAGCAGAGTATGAGAGTATATTTCTAGATCTACTCCATATTGTAGCACGCACTCATTATAAAGTTCCAATATCCGGGGGCTCTTGTTGCATTATTTGGTTCTTGCATTTCTTTTGGTGATTTTTATAGGATGGCATCTTTATCTACTTCAACATTAGACCATGTTGAGCCATTAACAACACATAATTACCACACATGGAAACCCAGAATGGAAACAATAATTAAGTGGAAAGGATTATGGGCTTTAACTTCTTCAGAACAACCAATGTTCACTAGAGAATATGAGAAATTTCAGTACCAATGCAAATTTGATGAGTGTATGGGTTTGATAGGAACTTATGTAAGTGATAGTCTTTTGTTTCATTTGGAAAAGTGTAACTCTTCTTTCAAAATATGGGAGAAATTGGAGGATTTATTTGGTAAGGTGGATCATATGAGAGCCATGCAACTTGAAATTGAGATCACCTCTCTTAATTCTGAAAATTTTGCAACAATTATAGACTATCTTACCAAGTTCAAGCATTTGTTAACATAGTTGAAGGGGAGTGGAAGAGATAAGAAAGATGAAAAGTGTGTTTACTTGATTCTATCCAAGTTGAGAGGACCATTCCAAATTTTTGATTCAAAAGGCATTAGTTTCATCTAATCCTAAGGGCAAGGGAAAACCAAATAGTAAAACCAAATCCACACCTTCTCCATCTCAAAATGCTCCTAAACCCAAACAAACCAACTCAAAACCCAAGGAGTCTTATAAATCCAAGAATAAGTCTAGTCGTTCATGCTCTTTTTGTGGGGGTAGTAATCATGAAGAACATAGGTGTTATAAGCGAATGCAACCCTTAGAGGATGTAGTCAAGAAACATAAAATTTCTATCTCCACTCCACCTCCTTCTAATCAGCATGGAAAAGCACTTAATTTTGTTGGAAGATATCAGTCACCACTTGGAGACAATTCGGTTATAGATTCTGGTGCCTCTCATCACATGACTTCTTCTAAGGAGTCTTTTGTTTCTCTAGGTTTGAGTTCTACTTCCAAAATTGAGGTTGGAGATTCTTCCTTTCTTTTTGTTGAGGGAAAAGGTGATATACAACTTGATGGTGGTAGTATCCAAGATGCACTATATGTTCCTAACATCACTACAAATTTACTTTCTGTATATCTAAGTTGTCATTCCGGTAAAGGAAAAACAATGAATTTTACACCACATGGAGCAAAAGTACAAACTTTTTTGGGCCTCATTCACTGGTTGCTCAGGGTATTGTTGATCATAGTTCTAGACTCTATCACTTTGAGGGTTTTGATGACACTTCTTCTATAGGGTTAGGATTGGTTTCTCATGTAGATTTAGAGAGTAAGATTTGGCATGAAATATTTGAAAGATTCTGATATTTGAAGGAGTTGAGCACTCATGGTATAGTAGATGGTCTTCATAGAGTTTTTTGTCTTGAGGTATTTTTTCATGGTTGTGCATTAGGGAAACAACATCAAGATCCTTTTCCTAAGAATTTATCTAAGAGAGCTTCTTCACCACTTGAGCTTGTGCATAGTGACTTGATGGTTTTCCCTACCCCATCTTTCAATGGAGCTAAGTATGCACTTACATTTATTGATAATTTCTTGAGGCATACTTGGGTTTATTTTATCAATTACAAAAGTGATGTTTTTTCACACTTTAAAGTCTTTAAGGATTTGGTTGAGAAACAATCTTCTAGTTGCATACAGAACCTTCGTACTAATAATGGGGGGGAGTACTTCAATAATGAGTTTTCTAAATTTTTGGCAGCTCAAGGCATTATTCACCAACATTTTATTCCTCATACTCCACAATAGAATGGATTAGCAGAAAGGAAGAATAGAAATTTGAGGGAAATGGCTAACTATATGATGCATTCTAGAGATATACCTCCTATCTATTGGGCAGAAGTAGTTAATTGTGCTAACTACATTTAGAATCACACACCACATAGAGCACTTAAGCATTTGACTCTAGAGGAAGCTTGGTCCAACACTAAGCCAGATGTATGATTTTTTCGAGTCTTTAGGAGCCATGATTGGGCTTTTGTGCCAAAGAAGAAAAGGAAAGCTTTGGATAAGAAGAGTAAACGCTTGATCTTTGTAGGGTATTGTGAGGACATGAGAGCTTATCGTCTATTAGATCCTGATACACATGATGTTCTTTTTCGAACACATGTTTAGTTTGATGAGTGCTTCACTCCTCATGATTATTATTCTTCTTCCATGCTTCCTTCTTCTTCTTCATCTCATCTTGAGGATTCTTTCTTTGAGGAGATTGATGAGGAGGATATATATGTCATTGAGGATCATATTCCCACTGATGTAGTCACTATGCCTAAGTGGGCTCGTACTACAGTTTCTGAGGCAACACCTTTCATAAAGGATCTTCCATCCACTAGGCATCATCATGCACATTCTACTAGTTTTGGACTTTTATGTCAAGTAGTTTTTGAGGAACCAAAGTCCTTTTCAAAGGTTCATGGGATACCAGAGTGGGATGATGTGATGGCAGCTGAGTATTCTTCTTTGATGAAGAATCATACTTGGGATTTGGTATCTCTTCCTAAAGAAAGAAAGATGGTAAGGTGTAAGTGGGTATACCAAACCAAATATACAGCTGATGGGTCCATTGACAAGTATAAGGCTCATCTTGTTACAAAGGATTTTTCACAAGTTGAAGGTATTGATTACTCTGAAAATTTTACACCCGTTGCCAAGATGGATTTTTTACGCCTTGTACTTGTTATTGCTACATCACAAGGGTGGCCCGTATACCAGATGGATGTGAAGAGTGCCTTCTTACATGGAGATCTACAAGAGAAAATATATATGGAGCAACCGACTGGATTTTTGTATGATTCTTCTCTTGTTTTTCGGCTCCGAAGGTCTCTCTATGGTCTTAAACAAGCCCCTCGAGCTTGGTATGAGAAGATGGATTCTTTTCTTCTATTTACTGGTTTTGTTCGTTGCCACTCCAATCATACAATGTATCTCTAGCATGTTGGTGAGGATATTGTGATAGTTGTCTTCTATGTTGATGATCTGTTACTTACTGACAGCTCTTCTTCCCACATTCAGAGTATTTAGAGGGCTCTTTCTACATAGTTTGACATGACAGATCTTGGGTTATTGCATTATTTCCTTGGTTTGTAGATTTATCAGACAGATTCAGATATTCATTTGAGTTAGCAAAAATACACACATGATCTTCTTCAGCGCTTTGATATGGTTGATTGCAAGCCAAGTCCATCTCCTTTTCAGTCTGGGGTTACTCTTACATCCACATGTACCACACCACTTTGTGATCCTACGTTGTATAGGTAGTTGGTTTGGAGTCTCATGTTCTTGACCAATACTTGCCCTAATATTTCATTTGGAATAGGGCTTGTATCTCGGTTTACACATTCTCCTCATAGTAGTCATTGGCAGGCTGCTAAAGGATTGTTTTCTATTTACAAGGCACTTCCCACTTTTTCCTACACTACACTAGGGGTTCTACTCAGTTGGTTGGGTATACAGATTCAGATTGGGAAGGTTCTATTGATGACATGTGTTTTACTTTTGGCTATCTTTTCTATCTTGGTTCTTCTCCAGTTGTTTGGGCGTGCAAAAATAAACAGGTTATTGCACTTTCATCTTCAGAGGCAGAGTACAGGGCAGAAGTTACAGTGAGTCAGCAGATTCTTTGGCTTCGCTAGTTATTGACAGAGTTTGGATTCCCATAGGATTTACCGACTGTACTTTGGTGTGACAACCAAAGTGCAATTCACATTTCTCGCAACCAGTTGAGCACCAGTGGACCAAGCATATCGAGATACACATCCACTTCATTTGGCAGCACATTCAGGATGGAGTTCTTTGCTTGGAGTACCTTTTGATTCAGTAGAAGGTTACAGACATCTTTACAAAGCCTTTTGCATCACCTTGTTACCTTGAATTGCATGGAATGCTTGGGGTTTTGGAAGTTGTTCTTGGGGGTGTTCATGAGAACATCTTCCTTCTTCTTCTTCTTTCTCTTTCCTTATAGCAGGATTTTTTCCTTCTTTTGGTTTGAGATTTCTTCATGGATATATTGTACATGAGTACCTCATCAGGCCTAGTTTTCGGGACTCATACTGTGGACATGCCACTTCTATTTTGGCCACTAGATTCACTTGAGGGGGGGTGTTAGAGTAGGTATTTACCTTATCTCATGTTCACCTAGGTACATTATTTATCTTTATTGTATTTATCCTCACCCACTTATGTGTGTGGATATTTCTTTTTATTTATTTAGATATTAGGAGATATTATCTAGTTGTTAGGTATAGTTCTTTCCTTGATCTATGATATTGACTAGATCCTTGATGTCTAGTTCTCTCATAAATCTATGGACTTGATTATTTCTTTGATGACTAGTTCTTTCCATGATTTATGGATTTATCTATGACCTTGACTAGTTCTTAGATTGTTATTCCTTACCTATATAAGCAAGGTCCATTCTCATTGTATTTCATTGAGTTCCATAATAATATATGATATTGCTGCTCATTTGTTTGCAAAGGTTTAAGTAAAGTTATTCTGGTGAATTACTTTTATCTTATTGATCGTGATGTTTGATTAGCATCTATGTTCTTGGCTTGGTACGATCTGGTTATCATTCCTTTTAGGGGCTCTATCATGACTAGCTACATGTCCTCCTCCTAATCCTCCGCGTAGAGCGACATTGACATCCTGAAGGGTCTATAGAATCTAAGGTAGAATGGTTGCCACACCCTGATCCGGTGGTGGTGGTGGTGGTGGTGGTGAGTCTGAGTCTTTGTGAAGGTTGCTCTTGCTCCATTTGAGCCTCTTGCATAGACCAAAGTGGGAGTTAGTTCATTTTGCTAATTTTATACAACTTCCATGTTTACTAAAACATAAAAATTCTTGTTATGTTGTTTTCTAGATTTAAAGTGTGCTAGGTTTAAGTTTTCATGTCTCAAGTTTTCTAGTGTGCCCAATGGTCCAAGCCTTTGAGCCACCACTCTGATAGCAAACTATACTGCACGTTTAAACAACCACTTGAGAGCCAAGAAACAACCTAGGGTTAGCTAGAAAAATTATGGGATAATTTGTTTTTGATTTGAAGTGTTTACAATCAGGTTGCAAGATATTAGTTTTCACTAACAGGTTCCAGAATAAGACCAATGTGCCATAACATATGTTCCCATCATTAACTATTAAAAAGTTCACAAGGTTCAATTTTTAGGGTTAGACGTTTCAGTTAGGTTTAGGGAGTAATTTACCCCCATACCCACTCTCTAGCAGGTTCTGAGTTTCAACTATAATTTTGTCATACCTACTACTTTCAAAATTTCCCTAAACCATTCCTAATGGATAGGAAATTTTCTCACCTTTCCGGTTATATAAAGAAGTCCTCCTAACTCCTTATATTTCTCAAGATATGATCGGGTGGAATTTTTAGGTCAAATTTTCCCCTAGGGGGACATGTGTCAAGAGGAGGGAAAGCACCCTCAACGGGTTGGTGGGTCACGGGGAGGCTTGGGGAATTTTTCCCATCACGTGGACATAAAGGAAAAAGTTCTTCTACGCCTCTGTGGGACCCTGGTGGACACGTGGCGGCCTTAGAGACAATGCCAGGGAACAGGGGAAAGGTGGAGTGGTGAAAGGATTTGGGGCATTTCGCCCAAGAAAAGGAAAAAAACCAAACAACACTCTAGTGCCTGCGGGTTCGTTTGGGGACACATGGCACTCCACGGTTGGCTAAGGGGAGAAGATAGAAGGAGGGGCACAGAGCGATGGGGAGATGCAGAGAATTTCACCAAAAGGGACAAAGGGGAGAAAGGCAAACATTAGGTGTGTGGGTCTGCGCGTCTGCGGAGGGGTCGCACCAAGGCGAGGGCGGGAGTGCGAGGCCGCGGAGAGTTTTATGGAATGTTTCCAAAGGAAAAAACTTCTATGGAAACGAATTTCTCCCTCCTCCACTGTCACTCCAAGGTGCCACGTGGCACCCTTTGGTTGGCTGCGGGCCGGCGGGGGAAAAGAAGAAAATTTTCCAAAATTTTTCAAAAAGGCTAAGGGGAAAAGAAAATGTCGCGCCTCCACCACTGCCTCGTGAGGACACATGGCAGCCTCTGATTGGTTATAGGCTAGTGGAGGAAAAGGTGAAATTTTTCCCAAGCCAAAATTTTCAAAAAATTTCGAAAGGATTTTAAAAAGGGAAAATTTCAGGCTGTGGGCCCACCAGGGAAAATTTTCCCAAATTTTCCCGCCAAGGCCCAAAAACTTCAAAGTGCCATAACTTTTTCTAGGAAGCTAAATTTTGGGCAAACAAGGACTTATTGGAAATCTCTCGATGCCCTCTTTACATAGGAAACAACAATTTTACGTTTTGATGAAATTTATAGGGTTAATTTTGTAAAAAATGGTGTAGAGGATTTTAATTGTCAAACTGGCAATTTCAACTTTTCAATTTGATAAAATTTGATTTGCTCCTTCACTCAACATGTCAAGCAGACATGGAGAATCAATCTAGGAAGGGTTTAGAGTGTTTTAAGAAAGTTGATTTGTCCAATTGACTCAAGTTTGTATTTTTCTTTCAAATGACAGGAAAATGACTGTTAGAGGGATTGTATTCGAATTTGCTATGGTGAAGTTGTTTTCTTAAGTTTTCTTTATCAAATTTAATTCCTTAGTGTCTTAGCATGCTATTCTATAAATTTTTTAAGTTGATTATTAAGTGCAGGTCTGAATGGTGCATTTTTTTTAGATTTACCAGTTTTAGAATTTACAATGCCAATGATCAAATTTTTAAAGGATCTATTTATCAATTCCATCATTTAAATGTAACAAATTATTTCTAGTATAGTCTAATACATTATGTTGATTCTAACAATTCATTCCCAAGTCAAAATTACAAATTCTGATTTCAATTTTAATATAGTTCCAAGGATGCAAAAACAATATACTTCCTTCCTACGCATTCTTCTTTTCAACAGAGATTTCACCCTTTAACAACAATCAAATCCAATACACAATAAAATCTTGAGAACTAATGTAATCCTTTATTCCTTTCCAATACAACTTTATAATTTTCTCTTTACCATTTGATTTCTAAATACAAAATGCACTGCATATAACATCTTTTCACATTTCCTTTGAATACAGAGAGTGGAATATAACTTCTTTACATTTCACATTACAATTCAATCTTACATTTTCAATACAAATATCTTCACATTACAAATGGCTATACAATTCATGCACTCCAAAGTGGGAAGGATTACAATAACTTGTTCAAAAGAAAGGACTATCAAACTGTATATTCCTCTTGCTCCAAAACAACAACATGCTAGTTTCTTCATCTTTACATCTTGATCACAACAAGGAAGGGGGAAATGCAATGCTCTCCACCCAACCAAAACATCCAATGAGAAGGGAGAAGCCATCCTTCCTCATTGGCCCCTGAGTCCCAACCATATTGAAACAAGAGATGCAATACAACACATGGCAATAAAGGCTTCCACAACAAACATGCAACATTTTCACATTCAAAACACATTTCTAGAAGAATGTAGTTCACAACTACATTAAACAAGTGCAAACAAAATTGAGGCTTCATCAAGCAAGCCAAAAAGAGCAAGGATCTATGGGGGAATCTACTTATGCCTCCCAATCAGGAATTAAGCATCCACCAATAATCATATTGCCAATATAACATATCATATCCCATAAACCTTATGCCTCCTGACCCCTCCTTATGCCCCCCTAAGAGTAAGAAATGCAAGCTATTTCTTTTCCATGGTAGATCCCAATCCCAAACTCCCTCTACAATAAAACTGATGCCATTGGCATTCCCTTATGCCCCCCATTTGAAATCCGCATAGCCTTCTCCTACACTATGTCCTAAGCAATCTACCTAACCAGCCAACACACACATAACAACAATAACCATTTCATACATGTATGCCATAGAAATAAAGCATTTTAAAAAGGCTCAAGTTCCTACCTCTCCATAATGGATTTTGTTCCAAGATAAACAAGCTTCCCAATGCCACAATTATATTCCATAAATTAGCAAAACACAAGCATACAATGGCCTCAAATCTCCTTCCACAAGCAAGACTCCAAAATAGCAAGAAATTTGCCGCAAGGAAAGTATGTAAAGTTTTTCAACAACCACAAACAAGCAAGGGGTTCAAATTTTAAAGGAGAGGGAAGAGAAAAGGATGATGTGGATCCATGTGGGATGTCACATCATTCTTCCTCAACCCCAAGAACAAAGTCAACATCATTCACCTAAACATAATAATAAAAATGACAATATAAC
The DNA here is from genome assembly GCA_019776745.2 of Taxus chinensis. Classification (NCBI taxonomy): domain Eukaryota; kingdom Viridiplantae; phylum Streptophyta; class Pinopsida; order Cupressales; family Taxaceae; genus Taxus; species Taxus chinensis. The sequence continues at coordinate 98,907,567 of CM034155.1, forward strand.
TTACACACTCCAAAATGACCCATACTCCAAAAGGAACGAATTAAAACATGTAAGAGAAGTGAAATTAAAACTTACAATTAGTCATTTCAAAATGTATTAAAAAGGCCTAAATTTAACCTCCAAACCATAGGTATGGTTAGTGAATAATTTTAAGAGGTTTGGGACAAGGTTAACTTGTCCCACAAGCCTCCAAATATAGCCTCCAAGGACAAATTCGAATTTCCCAAGAGGATGAAGTGTTTCACACTCCAAATCTATCTTACATATTTCTTACACATTCTTACAATATTACATTTAAGAGCAACAACTTTATTTATTACATTCCTATGACATATTGATTTATTTATTTTAACACATGATTAATAACAACATATATAACTAATGAAAAGGGTAAAACATCACAAAATAAACACATGCAAACATTAATAAGGAAACCACACTAATAAATACACAACCCCATGGTCACATACAAAGGTGATTCCTGCCCATGGGAATACCTAACATAACACAACACACACACACAAAACATGTTGCCATGGTGACCTTTTTACATTCACCTAGAATTCCAATATGGTTAGTCTCCAGTTCCCCGACGTTGTTTTGATAGTTTAACCTGTAAAACACAAATACCTCGTTCGGTCTCGTGGCCATATCAGAACATCCAAAATGATATAAATATACTAACAAAACCATCTATTCATATAAATCACAACATCAAGAAATCAACATTATCATTTTCAGTTTAATTAATCAACTATATCATCATCAATTAATTATCATGCTAGTTCTATTCACATTATCTAGTATCACATGTCTGAACAATTATCCATCACATATCCATGTCAAATAGTATACCATCATCCACATATAAAAATGTCTCTAATAATCATCATGCATAATAACTGAATCTAGATCAATAATAATGCATGATCTAACATCTATCCATCATACTAAAACAAAACATAATAGTGTCCATAATAAGATCAACAATATCAAGATCAGTATCTAAAAGTTTCAAAGGGAAGTGGGCACTATAGAGACAGACTCCGGAACATTTGAACCTGAAGTTGAAGAGCCTGAAGGAGAAAGTAATAATAATTTCTTTGAGTATCGTTCAAAAGAAGAAGACAAATATGAAGAAATTATAAAAGATATGAATAGTCAATCCTTCATTGTCTTCACATGCTCTTAGAAAAAGGAGCAGAGTACCACTAAGGTGGAAGATAAAAAGAGCTCCAAGGAAGTTCTTAAAGAATCTAAGACTAAGAAAACTTCCAAATAATCCAAGATAAATGAGGCTCCTTAAGATTCCAAGGTGACTAAGGTTTCCAAGGTCAAAACTATCTTAAAGAAAGGAGGGTCTTTATCAAGTCAATTAGTTGATAAATCAGCTACAAAGAAATTTTCTTCTTCCACATCAATATCAACCAAGCCCAAAGCAAAGTTCAAAAGTGTGCCATCATCAAGTTTGAAAGAACTAGTATCTGAGACATCAAGTACGATCATTTTTCCCAAATTTGATATTATTGTTCATATCAATAAAACAAATATTTCCATGTCACAGGTGGAGTACTTGAAGTCCAATAAGGATCAACTTGACAAATTGGTCCATTTTGTCAAAGGTGACTCTACTGTTCATTCCTCTAAAGGAATTATGAAAAATCCCAAAGATGGGAAGACTCAAAATATTGTGGCAGCCACTACACCTTTAAATGAAAAGATTGAACCTTTCTTTATGTCCTCTCTAATAAACAGATGCAAATTAAGTAATTTCATTATAGATTCTGGAGCCTCAGATAATGTGATGCCTATGAAAGTAGCACATGCTCTTGGCTTGAATTATATGATAAAATTCAGATCTTGTTACTCCATGGATACGAGACAAGTTCCTCTGATTGGGTAGATTAAATATGCTCAGATGGTTTTAGCCCAGTTTCCTCAGAAGTGAGTTAAGGTAACTATTCTAGTTTCTGACATTCATGCTTCATATGGTATGTTGTTGAGCAAGAAATTTTGCAGAGATCTAGGTGGTGAGATTCAAATGGACTGGTCTCATGCTATTATCCCTATCAGTGGAGAAATGAAGAAGCTAATGCTAGAAACTCAGGAAAAATTCACGGTGATGAAAAATGATGATCCCCGTGCACAGGTCTTGTTTCAAAACTCAAGTATGGGTAATTATATGATGAATACAAAGGTTCATGCACCTGAGGTCACTTTCCAAGACCCTAATGAGATATGGACTCTTGAGCTCGATGGAACTTATTGCTCAACAGGTTCTGGCACCGGAGTGGTGCTCATATCTCTGAATGGTTAAAAAATTTCTTTTTCTTACAAACTCCAATTTTCAAATACTAACAACACTAAAGAATATGAGGCATTAATTCTTGGCCTCTAAGTTCTAGAAGAGAAAGAGATCAAAAATTTGAAAGTATTTAGAGATGTGGAGTTGATTGTGAAACAAGTTAAAAATCAGTTTCAAGTAAAGAATGATCATTTGAGACACTATAGAAATAAAGTGTGGGAACGGATAGAAGCTTTCGATGCTTTTTCCATAAAATGCGTCCCTCATGAAAAAATGGCAATGTAGATTATTTAGCACTCCCGAATTCATTAATGATTCCTCATTCAGAGTTTGATTAAGACAAATACACCATTGAAATGGTTTTTAGGCCAAGTGTTCCTAACAATGCATAAAATTGACAATTATTCAATGATGATCAACAAATTATTACCTTCTTGGAAAAGAGGGATAATTTTGAACAATTTTACTTTGAAGGAAGTGATTCTGCATTTCACGAATTGATGACCTTTCCCATTCTAGAAGGATTTGAGAACGTGGATCAGTGATGGCATCATTCAACTCAAAGGAAATAAAATTCCAAAAGGATTGGTTTCACTTGAAGAACTTTTTGATAAACATGATAGGTTTATCAAAGAGAAAGAGCAAGTAGGACCTACGAATGTTTTTGACTATGAGCAAGTTAACATTGGTACCAAGGATAAACCTCTCCTAGTCAACATCGGTAAGTGTTACTCACCTGAGGATCCCAAGAAATTCATAAGCCTTCTTACCAAATATTCTAACGTCTTGGCTTACTCATATGAAGACTTGAAGTATTTCCAACCTAGGGAAATGGAGCATGCCATACCCTTGAAACCTGATGTAGTTCCATTTAGGAAGAAGAAAATACAATATAATCCCAAGAAAGAAAGAAAAATATTCTATGAGGTTCAAAATATGTTAGACACATGAATATTTTTTATAACATTCAACTTGGATAGCTAATATTGTACCGGTTTGCAAGAAAAATGGAGAAATTAGGATTTGCGTGGATTTCCACAATCTTAATCAAGCTTCCTTGAAGGAAAACTAACCATTGTTGGTCATGGACCAGAAATGCTATCTATGCTAGATGGTTTCTATGGTTATAATCAGATCAAAGTGGCTAGATAAGATCAACATAAAACCACATTCACCACCCCCTGGGGTACATTCACATATAGAAGAATGCCTTTTGGTTTGATCAATTATGGCACAAATTTTCAAAGGGCTATGGATATGGCATTCACAAATTATAAAGAAAATATCATCATGATATACCTGGATGAATTGACGGTGTTCTCAAAGAAATGAGAAGATCACCTAAGAGATTTGGAGAAAATATTGTAGAGGTGTAGACTTCATAAGATCTCCCTGAATCCAAAGAAGTCTATGTTCAGAGTTACGGAAGGCAAAATCCTAGGTAATATTGTTTCTAAATAAGGAACTAAGATATATCATGAGTGTGTTTAAGCTATCAAGAATATTTCCTTGCCTACAAGTAAGCCTAGAGTGCACTCATTCTTTGGGAAGGTAAATTTTTTGAGAAGGTTCGTGCCATATTTTTCCGAGCTGACCAAAGAAATCGATGATATGATGAAAGGCAAAGAATCCTTCAAATGGTCGAATGAAGGTATAGAAGAATTTGAAAAAATCAAGGGTACTATTGCAAAAGCTCCTACATTGGTGTGTCTTGATTTTAAAAAGGATTTTATAATCTATTGTTATGCTTCGCTGCACACAATCTCCACCATCTTAACTCAACACTATATAGAGGGAATCAAATCTCCTATTGCATTCATGAGTTATGGATTCAAGAAACATGAACTAAATTACACTCCCTTTGAGAGGCATGCGTATGGTGAGAGACTTGAAACATTTCAGGTACTATGTGTTGAATTCTCACACCAAAGTCTTAGTACCAGATACCATAGTTAAATTGATGTTGACAAAACAAGAACCATGATCTAAAAGAGGTAACCAGGTATCCAAGATCCAGGAATATGATTTGGATATCAATCCTACCAAGTTGGTTTGAGGAAGAGGACTTTGCCAACTCACTGCAGAGAATGAACCACAAGATGACTCTGATGAAGAGCCATTTGAAGAAGGTTTACCACTAGTATTTTTTGTTAGTACCACAGATGAATGGTATTCTGATATAGCCTAATTTCTCACATATGGTGAATGTCATGAAAATATGACAGCTAAGGAAAATAGAGCTATAAAATTAAGATCTTCTAGGTACGTCATTCGGGACAACATTTTGTTCAAGAAAGGGATTGATGGCATGTTCCTTAGATGTGTTGATAAGGAGAAACAATCTAGGTTGTTTGAAGCCTTTCATGATCATGTTTTCATGGTCATTTCTTTGGACCAGTGATAGCTCATAAAATTTTGCAAGAACATTATTATGTTTTATGATGCTTAGAAATGGGTGACAAAATGTGAAGCTTGTCAGCAATTTGTTGGAAGACCAAATTTGGCATCTTTTCCTTTGAAACCAGTTGTCATTGAAGAAACCTTTCAGAAATGGGGGTTAGATTTCATTAGGGTCCGGAACCCAAACTCCAGTGCTGGTCATAATTTTGTGTTCGCTACAACTGACTACTTTATGAAGTGGGTAGAAGCTATCTCAGTGAAAAAAACATCTACTGCGGTAATCTGTGACTTCATCAAAGAGAATATATTGGTTCATTATAGAATTCCACACAAGATTGTGACAGACAATGCCTCCAATTTTTCTTATGGGTATGGGATATCTTTGTCTCATTCTTCAAATTACTACCTGCAGGGAAATGGTCAAGTAGAATTTAGTAACAAAAACATCATTACTATCGTGCGCACGTTAGTTAAAGAAAATCAAATAACTTGGCACAAAAAGTTATATGATTCATTGTGGGCTGACCATATAACTCCAAAAATGCCAATCGAGATATCTCTATTCCAAATCTTGTATGGAACCAATGCTCAAATTCCCATCACATTGGAGTTACCAACATTATGATTAGCTCAAGCAGTTGATGATTCATTCTTTGTCAATGCATTGGATAAAAGGATCATGTTCCTAAGCAAGCTTGAAGAGAAGAGAAGTCAATTGGTAAACAGGATCAAGGAACACCAATCCAAGGTAAATAAATTGTTCGACATGAAAACTAGGGAGAGACAATTTCAAATCAATGACTTAGTTCTCCTTTGGGATGAGAGACATGAATCGAAAAGAAAGAACAGGAAGTTTGACTCGTTGTGGCCAAGTCCTTTCAAGATCAGACATTTATGTGGAGATAGCACATATTATTTGACATATCCTGATGGAACTCATTTTCCTTTTCCCTACAGTGGGAAATATCTCAAGCACTACCAAAATTGAAAATGGGATGTCCCTCGTATGTAAAAAAGCAATTAGTGTTTTGGTTTGTTTCTTTTCACTATTGTTTTGTTTCCTCTCTTTTTTCATCCCGTTTTTATGCCCCATCATTTTTGAGATCATATTAATTAATACTTTGGTTTGGGTCCATTGTTGCATCCATAAAGTCCTTGTCCCCAATTAAACAACTGTTATAAGCTAATTTTGAATTCACAAAATTAATAAACATGGAAATTTTTAAATTTTTCAAAAGTATTACTTTGTGTGATTTATCACCCTCATCGAGATCGTCTCGTTTTTGTGATCGTTCTAGTCTTCATTTCATCCATTTCATGCAAGAAATCCTCCCTCCAGGTCATAAACTACTTTAATAGTAATTAATTAATATTTACTTAATTTATTACCCTTTGTTTGATAAAATTAATTTTATTAAAATTTGGGGTTTTTAATTATATATATATTAATATAATAATTATTAAAATTCAATCGACAAATTTTTATTTTAATTGTCGGGGGGAACGTAAGCTTCCGCTTCCGATTGCCAAGGATGCCAAATTGGCTTCCCGTACCCAGATTTCCCCTTTCTTGGAAAATTTATTTTAATTCCCCACTTGTGGGATTTCTTCCATTGACTGCTAATTCAATGGATTGGAAAATGGGAAAAAAATATCCCTATTTCCCACATGGGGAAATAAAATGGGGATTGCTAGCCCACCATGCCATTTCCATTGGCAAATGGTTGTTTATTTCCCACTTTCCCCTGGCAATTAGTACCTCTACCCGAAGGAAGAGGAGTCGGTTATTTCAACGAAAAAGGGAAATAGTTACGGGGAAGATTCTTTAATTCCTATAACCATTTCCCCATGAGAGTAATTTATTTTTCAGTGAAAAGAGAGATCTTCCATGCATTGGAGATCATTTGAAAGGAGAATTCTCACTCTAAGAAAAAGCAAAAGTATTCAAGATCATTGGGCAACTGTCACGTGGGTTTTAAGAGTCAAAGGGAAAGATTACATTGGTCACACATTGGCCAAGGAGGGATAAACCAAAGCAAGGGAGGTAATACATGCAAGATATTCACGTATTGAGGGAAGAAATGAGGCCACACATGACATAAAATAAAAGAGAAACAAGTCAAAGAAGAGTATTCACACTTAGGAAGGAATAAAAATTTTCCATGCTAATCAAGAAGAAAATCAATACAAAGCTTCCAAGTAAGAATCCCAAGCAGGTTTAGAGAGCCAATTTACAACTCAAAACAGAGAAAAGGCATTTCTTTTGTCTTCATTAAAAGCTATCCATGTAGGAGGAAGAAGAAATAATAGTCCAAAACAGAAGAAGGAACTAGTTTTGTCTTTAAACACCTCCAAAGAGCTTCTCCCATGCCACGTTTTTTTTAGGAAAACATAAACAATCCAAAATGCAGTTAAAAAAAACAACAATATTCCAACGCATAGGAGGGAAAAACAATCCAAAGGAAGATCATCACCTAATAGGGAGAGGGGAAACAACAAGTGAAAGTAAAGGTTTGAATTTCCACGAAAAAATCAAGAGGCCACACATGCCAAGGAGAATCTGCACAAGCATAAGAAAAAGGAAATAGTTAAAACAACCATAAAAAAATCTTCCATGCATTCATAAAATAAAACACCTTTTCTTAATCAAAAGAAATTTCCACACTGAGCATCAGGTAAAGCATCAGTTTCAATGCATTTTTCATAAAAAGTTTGAGTTTCCATGAATATTTTAGAGAAGTAAGAACAATTTCAATAAACAAGTATTCACTCAGCCACTTGGAAGACCAAATCCTCACCAAAAATAAGCAGAGGCCATGTGGAAGGAGAGAGAAATCAACATATAAGAAAAGTCTAGTTTCAACGCATTCATTTCATTTAGGAAAACTTCTGCACGAAAGAGAAATTATGGTTCAAACATGCAAGGGAAAATTTTATTAGGTGAATAATATAAAAAAATTAAATCAATCCATGCAAAATATTAAAATCAGGAGATTTCAATTATTTTTCATTGTATCCCGATTCAAAATTTCAAGCCTAGTATTGGTGTGATGTATTTAAAAAAATGATTTTGTAATCAAGACTGGTTATTATTATAATTATTTTTAAAATAATAATAATATTACAATGAATCATATTTTTCTTACATTGATGGGAGTTTCGAAGACTGAGACCCGACCTCATTTGCATTGTTTTGTGAGCCTGAGTCATTTTTTTTCTAGAATTCATAGTGGTTGAAAAGTCTAATAAATATATAGGAAGATCGAGGAATCCAATGGAGAAATCTAATAATTATGCACTCAAGTATGAATTCTGAGGAATCATTCATACCAATCCCATCAAGTGAGCATACGACAATATCACTGATACAAATCTGGGTCAAATCAATGTTTCTACGATTGGGTGAAAGATGAAGGGAAAACCATATTCTCGCATAGGCTATACCATAGTGGTCTACCCCAAGCAACATAATTTCCTATCTCAGTGCAATTTCAAGAGTTGGTTATCGCTTGCACAAAGCATTATGATCTAGAGAGATGAGGAATTTTTAAAGATAATTATGAGCCATTCCTCTTAATCACACCAGAGAACATTGAGGAGTTTCTCAACATTCCTGACTTCCCTGAGAATGCAGATATCATTCGAAACTCAACACAAGAATTTTTGGATGAAGAAACCCTCAGGTGGAGCAATATGGTTAATAACAACTGGTTAGTGATCAAGAGACCTCGAATTGATCGGCTTCCTAAATAATTGTACCGTGTTGAGTTTTTCAAAGAAATCAGGGACATGATTACTCTCCTGAGTCGAGTTTTTGGTTTACCCTCTGCTAGGATTTTCCACCCATGGATGTATAAGTTTATCTATATCATCCTTACCAAGAGTGATTTTATGGATTGGGCCACCATCATCAGTGATACCCTTCACAAACAATTGATCGAAATAAATATGACTAGATGTTTCTACATGACATCATATCTTACTTATGCAGTGGCTAGAAGAAATCTATTTTCGGGACTCAAAACAAGAGGAGTCATGGGTCCATCAAATAATGTATTCTATTATTATCCATGACTGAGTTTCAAAAATAGCTCTCATCATTTCAGAAGAGTTAATAATGCATTCACCTTCTGCGTGATTCAAAACTTGAATTGGAATATAGAGGAAATATTTTCTAAAGAGGCCATGGATGTCATTTCCCAATGGGGAACATGGTTTATTCCATTTTCATCCTTTTCATACATTTGCGTAAGTGGATTTTCAGGTACTCCATGGAATCTTCCTAAGTACGTAAGTGATATATGGGAATTAATGGAGCTTATGAGATAATTAATCCAAGTTCATTGTCTTCTTAGTGACAAGCATCGCTCAGTAATTCATTTCCCAATCCAAATCGGGGAATACCAATGTCCAAATATCTTCAGTCCACAACTCATGTAAAAAGAGTTTTCCCTCATCACTATTCATCCATATGTGAAGAGATCCTAGTTTGATATCAATGGATATATGTAAAATATTCTTGGAGAAAAGTATCAACATAACCCCACCATGGAAGATTACTGGGATTCCTGTTTAGATGAACATGAAGTAAGAAGATGAGAGTTTTCTCACCCAACCCTTTCTCAGATCAAGGCATTTCACATTAGGAACCCTCCAGATTCATTCGTAAATGATGATGAAGATGTTATTGATCTTTCATAAGACGCAGTTACTTTTACCGCATTGCCACGAATTGATTGGACCAAAAGAGATGAATTTTCTCTTGATAGCAAGAATCAACCAATTCTTGAAAGAAGCATATCTTGGTACGAAAGAGAACTTGCCAAGTTACAATCAATTCAAGATCATACTTCAGGATCACAAAAATTTCCAATGTGAGGAGGTATCCATTCAACCAAAGACAATTCTCAATCAACCTCCATGCCATCTAGTCATGCGCAACAAGAAAGAAAGGAGTGGTTACAAAAATCCACTTCACCGAAGAATGTGTCACAAGGAGAAAAATATAAGGGTCCTAGCCCCAGTGAAGGAAAAGAGCGTGTATCCAGATTTTCTACTTCAAGTAGAGGTTCTTCTACTCACATTTTTGATAGTTCTCTGAATCTCATGACAAAAAATCCTCAACCATGCCTTGCAAAAGTGCCCACTCAAGTGTAGGTAGTCCAAATATCGAACACTTCGGAACCTACAATTCACAAAGAGATTTCTTGAAATATCCCAAATGATCAAGAGGTGGATATCGAGGTTATTTCTCCCGAAATAGAGGTCATGGAAAGGATTCTTGCAAAATCTCATGATGTCAAGAACAATGAGAATGTTGCTTCGGGTTCAAGGCTTATATATGTAGAAATAGTGAATGATACTCCTTTATAGGTTGATTGCGAAATCAAGAAAAGGAAGAAGGTTATCAAGGAAATTGACCTTGAATTAGATGCCCTTTTCAAAATTTCAAATGATGTCATTCCCAAGAATCCTAAAGTGCTTTCCTGAATAATGGTGGATAATGATGGAAATAGATTTACAGATCTTGTAATCCCATAAGTTGACAAGGAGTGTGATGCCACAACATCTGCTGATTATGAAGTTTCTAGACATGGACTTTGGAGGTCCACATTAGAAAGTGACATGGCAATGGCCCAAGATTCAATTGATATTGTGCTAAAGAGACTCGAGAAATATAAGCCTAAGAAATATCAACTCAAGGATGAAAAGAATCAATTGGTGGAATATGTTCAAAATTTGATAAATCCCATCTCATCCACTTTCCTAGCACCCAATGCAGTGGCTGCCCCTGATGAAGAAACTATAAATTTATTAAAATAAATAAACACATTGGGCCATGTCACTAAAACTTGGCTTTCAGAGATTCTTGTTTTAGGCCAAGAGATGATCAAAACAATGGCTAAGCTCCATGAAGATGTCAGTGCATATCTTGATCCAATTCTTTCATTCAAGGAAACATTTGTTTCTAACATATAAAATTTTGATGAGATATTTCCCAGTCTACAGGAGATGACAATGGAGTCCTCAGTTTTAGCCATTGAAGGAATTCTTGAACTTGAATGTCGAGGGACATGTTTGCTTTGGTGTCTACATCTCAAATTAAGAAAAACACTTCTCGAGGATTCTATGATCCATTATGAGAGTGTATGAAATGAATCCTTCACTTCACTCACTTTGATTCAAGAATTCATAGCTGAGATCCCTTGCAATTTCGTAAATGAGCATAATCAAAGGTGTTCATCGGAACATGTGGAAGAGCAATTTTCACAATTGTTTAAGGACATGTATACTCCAGCCATCAATTTATCTTCAGCTTCAAAGGAGCGTTGCATCAAATTAAAGAATTTGTTTGAGAATGCTCAATCAAAGATGGTCAATCTGAATGATATATCAAATAGGATCTTGGAATTGTAGGTATTTTGTGAGGCTATTCTTTGACCAAATGAACCTCCAGAAGAAGAAAATATGTTTGAAACATTGGAAAGGTTAAGATATTTTCAATTGGAAAAAGTGGCGGATCCTAATTTCACCGATGGTTCAAGAAGATAGTTTTCTTGGTATCTAACGAAGTGGGAGAGTCCATTTCTCATACGTTTGGGATAGGAAGACCCCATTTCAATGGATAAGGCACTTGTTATGGTCATATGTTTTAAAAGTGTAATTTTAAAAAAGGGGATGTTGTTATTGAATTTTATTTCAAAATTTTTTGGATAGCTAAGTGGTTTTTATTTTTGGTAGCTTTTAATAAAGTTGGTTAACAAATTCAAAGTCACTTAAGTTCCCTATTTATTGTTCATGTAAAACCCTAAATACTTTGTAACCAACTTTTGGGTTATAAAAGGAAGTTAGGGGCTCATTTGTAAAGGGTGACTTTGAGAGGGGAGAAGAAAATACCTTTGTATGCAAGCTTTATTTCGAAGAAATAAACTTTGTGTTCTTTTGAGAAGACATTTTGGAGTTAAGAAAATATGAACATTGTGTTCCATTCATTATCTATTTTATCATTTGATGTTCTTATGTTCATTGGATGTTAGTGTTTTAAATATTACATGCAAATATTGTCTTAGATCTTATTGTCAATGCTATTAATATGTTGTTCTAGTTCATAGTGATCAAGCTTTGCTATTTACTTTCTCATGTTTGTTCCCTTTACTCATTCTTGTTTAGCTAACTCAAACTCTGTTTTATTTGTGTTGGTTATTTATCATTCTTCTTCATGTAATATTAGGCTCTTTGATCAGGGGATCATTTTTGAAAGTTCCCTAAACATCCATAAATGGTGTCAGTGTAGAAGATCATCTCGATATCTTTCCAAAAACTGTGAGAACGCGACAAACGGACATCAGGAGCTCTAGATATGTTCAGTCAAAGTTCAGACATCGAGAAAGTCAACTCTGGTCAACTGGTCAATCTTGGACCAATGGCACTGCGACACGTGGCGAAAAGGCAAAAGGGAGTTGTTTATTGGTTTTCGATCACCGGTCTTCAACGAGCGTAAAAATGGTGCACGGGAACAAGAGGCTCAACTTTTATTACAGAGGGGAGCCCAGCCGCCGTGTGGACTATTGTATTATCGCCGACGTGGTGGGTCCACAAGCCACCACGTGGCTTGCCACCACTCGTCGAATTCACTCAATTTTCCTATCGGGAGATGACAAGTGGAATATATGCTATTTACCGAGTTAATTATTTCTATGCCACATTGTATGGGTTGAAATTATATTATCTTGGTAAGTCCACTTTCCAAATGCCACATATATATATTAATGTTTATACATTAGTATAAACCGCCAACATGCCAAATGCTATGCTAAGCACGTGGAAGGGAGCATGTTTAATGGTATGCGTGGTGATCAAGGTGGTGAAGCGGTGTAGGGGGCTTAAAAACATGCGTGGTATTATCCACATATAAAATGGTGAGAGTAAGGTTTGTTAAAATTTACCCAAATGAAAAGGCCGCAAAATGTGGGATATACCCACTTACCTAATCCACCCACTCTGGGATTTTTATCCCATTAAATATGCTAAGCCGCCCACTTCTCCTTAGCTGCTCATTTGGGATATTATCCCTTATCAAATACAAATCGGCTAAAATGGGAATTAATCCCTTTTAAAAATGCAACCCGAATATTATCCCAATTTCTATGTATGGGTAAGGCCAATATTAGCCTAAGGATGATGTTAAGTGCATTATTTGAGGGCCCTAAAATTGTATAAATAGGGCACCTAGTTCATTGTAATGGAAACACACACACACAAAGATCCCAAGCTTATTATGTGTTAAGCTTATTGTCGGGACACACACATTAGTCCAACAGGCTTATTATTTGTTAAGCTTATTTGTGGGATGTGTCCACAAGTATTGTCTATTGGCCTATTATTTTAGGCAATAGTAGATGAAATATTTGTGATTGGAAGTAAATTATAAACTACCCAATAGGCCCATTGAGCCACACCAATTACTTGCAAATCCTGGATTGTTGACTGGAGTGCTAGCTTCGCATTGATAGCATCGGGAAGGCCGATCGAAGCCGAAGGAGATTGTGCATCAGGAAGGTGAAGAACAATTCGACTGATCATCAGAATTTTTTCGAAGAACTAGTGTATTTATAGGCAAGTAAAATTCCATTAGGTTTTCTTGTGAAAGTACTATTGTAACTTACAAGTTTTTACTAGTGGAATGGTTCGACCATGAACCCAGAGACGTAGGCAATTACCGAACTCCGTAATCAATCTGTGTGTAATTGTCATTATTTTCTTGCATTATTTTTAAATTTATTACTAAAAAGGAGTAAATTATCAGCAAATAATTAAAGCCTACAAGGGTCCGAGATTAGGTAGTAATAATCTGATTATTTTCGGATCAAGTTTGGTATCAGAGCTAGTAATCGACACCTGCAAACTTGCTAATCTCCGAAGCAAGTTGGTATCGAGCAGGTTAATCAGTACAGGTTGCTTTGACATGGATGGCATTGGGTTGTACTTCTGGATTTCCAGATTGGTGGGATAGACATTAATTAGGATCACGACATAAATGTAATGGAAATGAGGTTATTTAAAATACAATATATATTACACAAGGAAAAGATATGTAATGGCTATGGTTAATACATGTAATGGAAATGATTTTATTCAGAAAAGGGAATATATATATTATAGAAGGAAATGTAGAGATAAAAAAATTGAAATATAATTTCTCAACGTACCCAATTGTCCTTGAAATACATATAATAAATCTTGTGCATAAAAGGCATGCCCATTTTATGTCATCCTCAAGTCATCTCCATCTTGATCAGTGTTGATTTTAATTCATTAATTGATTTACATCTATTTCAAAAGATAGAAACAATGCAAATGTTGATGATAAATTATACTAATAATGTAGTATTTTGTCTACAAAAGTTGGCATTTATTGTAATAGAGGATACAAATTCTGTGTACTATCTTTGGTGTGAAAATTCAAGATTGAATTAATATTTTTGAATCATATAATAAATTCCAAGTTACATTGAAGAGGCATGTATAGCTTTATATAGTAAGACATGTAAGAAGAAATGGAATTCTTAGAGGTTTGGACACTAGGAGAATCCTACATGTATGTGTTCAAGATTAAAAATAATACTAAACATAAAGACTAGAAAGAAATTCTTCTAGTCAATGGATTAATTTTATCAAGACATAAAATGGTTCAACTACACCTCATCCTAAATTGTGCACAAACAATTAGTCAAAACAAGGAAAAGCCATCGATTGATGTCTACATGCACCTTGTATACATGGTCAAGGTGTTTCAAGGTATAATTGCTACATGACATGCCACTACTATAAATTATATGTTCTTATTGAAAAACCTTACATGTGGAAGGACCACAATGTCTATGAGATAAGGCTAAAAAATGGTATCATCACTCTTCTAGTTTATCTCTACTAGAAAACCAAAGGTAACCTTTAGTACTAAATTCTCTTTTAATTAATGCCAAACAATATAGAAAGGAATTTGGTAAACTTAAGAAGTTAAGTCACTATGATCAAACTCCAAATATATCATTGCAACCTCTCAATCTCATATAAATATCTAGATGGTATAATGGATAGAAAGTAAGTATAATGCATTGAAATTTTCACATTTCTCACAAATGTTCTATTTTATTGTTTGAGAAACCATTCAGGAGACTTGATCTTAGGAGCCTTTTTCCAAAAACCTCTTTGTATTGATGCTCAAATTTCAAGAATGATGACAAAATTTTCAAAATCATGTTTTGATTTTAAGAATGAATACAACTAAACATGTAACCTTCAGCACCATAAAATCCCAATTGCATTGTAATAAAAATGGATAGGACGTGAAGAATTTGTATTGAATGAAATGCACACTAAACAAGATGAATGTTGAAAAGATGTACACCATTTTGAAAATAAATGACCTAAAAATAGATGTAAATTAATAACTCTATTAACAGTTATACCTATTGAAATAGAAAATGACAGATGGGGTTTGTTTTGTGTTCTCTCTATTCTGCAAGTGTTGAAAAATATAGTGTGTTTTTCAACATGTGGAAAACACATTATTTTTCCACATGTTGAAAAGCATAGTGTGCTTTTCAACATGTTGTAAAATACACTTTGTATTTAAATAGGACTAGTTGCCACAGAATAACATCCTATTCCAAATGTTTTATTAAACTACGAGATGGACATATTAATATTCTTATACGGCTAGAAGCCAAACAAGATTTACTCTAGAGATCAATGAATCATTAAAAAAAATTTTGGGCATTGATTACAAGTCTGAATGGGTATTTTTTTAATATTTTATTTTTTCCACCTTGCAACCTGGACTAAGATATCATGAAATAGGCTGACAAAGTTGTGGAAAAAGATAAAATAAAATCAAAATTTGACAGGAATGCTCATAATTTGTTATTTCAAATGTTACAATATGTACACACGGTTTCAGTTGTTATTAGATCTATATCTTATAAATCTATACCATCTCTTTATGAAAATTATTACAGTGCATTGCAAGAAACAAGGGGGAAACATTATAATAAATAATGTCATAGTTAAATGACAATGCAAGAAACAGGGAAAAATGAGAAACGAGACTATGAAAAAGAAACAGAAACATGGTCAGGTCTTACTATGGCACTTGTGGGTGTTTCCTTCATGTGTCCCCTACCTGCATCCCCTACATGTGTTTATTACCTTCTTCAACTGATTTGCAAACCTATCACCCCTAATGCGTTATAAAATTTTATTGACGCCAACTGAGTTACATTCATATCTAATAAGTAATAGTAGAAATAAGAAAAAATAGGTAGTGGTAGGTGGATTGGGTTAAAATGTTAGCTGGAAAACTACACAGGCTAACCGATGCTAGTTAGGGTAAACTGATGTCGGTCAGAGGTAACCATGGTCAGTCACTATGAAAAAAAGAATAGTTTTCCAAACAAGGTAAAACACTGATAATCTACCAGGTAGATAAGTTGTAGGATGGATCTTTTCAAAACAGAGAATATATTGAGAGTTACAGAGACTCTGAATAGCAGAGAAGATGAAGCAAGTGTTATTTTGGGTAGGTTAACCAAAAGAACAGTAAACTGACACCAGTTGGATAAAACTGATGACGGTCAGAGGGTAACCGATGATGGTTGTTGCACCCACACTGGTTACTATGATATTGAAGAAGAGATGAAGAAAAATGTGGTTTTAATTTACAATCAAGTGTGGAATCAAACCCAGAACTCTGAGAATGATAAAAATGGGGTCCAGACACACTCATACAAAGTTGGACTACACCAACTATGATGAGGAGCATGCAAGGAGAAATAAAAAGATGAAGAACGTGTCCTCTCACCTCAAAATCCAAGCCAAGCAGAAACGCTAAGAAAAATACAATCCTAAAAGTGCTTTTCTATTATGTTTGTTAAGCTTATGCTATTAAAGAATGACTGTGTGTATTTATAACATAATTTTTTGATTCGGAAGGCGTCCTACGAAGAAGGATATATAAAAGGATAGGTTTCAAGTATGTTATGGTGGGGGCGGTCCATCTCCTGAGATAATGACTTGATAGAAGGAACGAGATGGAGAGTACCTGCCAATCAGACCATGTGATCACTGACAGATGTTCCCAGGTAAGATGTTGTTTAAGAAAGATGTGTTAATTTGAATTTGTGCAGTTTGGTAAGACTTAGAGACAGAAAATGTTCTTTCTACGATTCTTTTGTCAACCATTAGCTTGGCATGAATTCCAACGTATACGTTGCCCTCATTTAATGTGCACTAATGTAAGCATATAAGAATGAAATGATGTTAATTTTAAGCCCAAATCAAAATATTAAATTCAATGACACAAACTATGAATAGGATAGAATATGATCTTTTACTAATGCAGTACAAATGAAAGAGAAGAATTGTTTTTATAGCACCAAAACATGATTTATTCGAGACAATAGAAAGAAGATAAGATTCCAGGGGAGAAATTTAATGTGAGAACCTTTCAGAAAGGAAAAAAACATGAAACTTTTACCTAGGAATGAAGAAATGCAAGGAACCCTGAATGGGTCCCACCGGGCGTGCCAAAATGTTTCACCTAATTCTTAGAACATTTCTTGGAATGTGATGACACAGATAAGGATAAAAGGCTAGGAGGAATACCTATTGAATATGGTTGAAGGTTGTTACGTGCATATGACTTCTTGATCCACAACTGATCATGAGAGATTTCTTTTGGCTAGGAGGAACTACTTGAAATAAACAACAAGACCACCAAATGGAAGTTAAATAGTATATGCAGTGGACTACCTAGCGTATGCTAGATCTGGGAAGTATGATACTCCCTAGAAGGCTATCAATCCACTGCTGTAAACAAATTAATGCAAGAAATAAGGTAAATATTTTCCTACTGTAGTCAATATGATTTAGGCATCTCATATAAACATAATAAACAACATATAATCTAACAGGCTAGGTTATGATCAGATCTAAAGGTCAGGTAAATGGTTCTAGGTTTCTGCAAGTCTGACAGAGGTCTGATGAAGGTCACAGGTGATTATAGGTAACTTGGGAGTAAGTAGGTAGATTTTTGGTCTGTACTATGCTGACAGATATAGCGACCGATGCCGGTCTAGTCTTGACCGATGCCGGTATAGTCCTGACCGATGTCGGTCACTGAAGAAATGATAGGGTGTCAAGAACAGGGGTCTGGGTTTGTTTTCTAGGTTGATGTGGAACTGGGTTAGGTGTCTAGGAGGTGTGGGTAGGGATGCAGGTCAATGGGTAGGTCTGGTGGGGTTTTGGTGAAGCGATGAGGAGTTGATGGGTAAGTTGGTGAATAGTAGAAAAGGCCAGTATCGGGTAGGTAGACCGATGCCACTTTAGGCTCGACCATCGGCGGTTTAGGGAGACTGATGCCAGTGACTATGGGAAAATGGAAGATGTTACATAACATATTTTGGATCTTCTTTGTGATTGCACAAAGGGTTGGGTAGGTCAGAATGGAGTGTTGGATTCCTAGGGTGGGTTATTGAGGGGTTTTGGAAGAGGTATAGGGGGATAGTTATCATAGGGAAGTAATGAGTGGTTGGAAATCAATAGCACATAGAAGAATCTAAATACTAAAAGTATTCAAACAAAACTAGACTGAATAAAGAAGTATACTTACTTGGAATTTTCTACCAGTCGACTATGGGTGAAGAGTGGAGATGGTGGTGAGATATTTATTTTGTGAAGGGCCACCAGTTGATAGGAGACTCTTGCTTGAGCTATCTAGGCTTTCCTCCTTACTTGGTTGAATCTGTTCTTGGCTTGGATGGTTGTGGATGTCTGGGTGTGAACGGATGCTCACTCTAATTGCATGCATATGTGATTATTCTCCTTGCTATCATAAATTCACCAACCTTGAAATAAGGCTACCAAAAAGGAATAAAAGGTGACCAATGATGGTTCCGGGTTGACCGGTGTTAGTTTAGGGGTGACCGAAATCTGTTAGGGTGGGATTCCCTAGGTTTACTAAAACGGGAAGATCTTCTTGATTTCTTGGATCCAGTTATTTTCTTTCCATGGATTAGAATGGAAGCTTCTTTTCTAACGGGCAGGAATGTGGTTAGAGAGGTTGTAGGGATTGATTTTTAGGGTTAGGCCAAATCTTAGCCCATTAAGGTAAGTAGGATTAGCTCTTAGTTAGTTATGGAAACATGTCAATAATAGGTCTAGGTTGAGGTGGTTGTATGAGGTGTCTAGGTGAGGTGGAAATTAGGATAATTAGATAAGAAATATTGTGAGGACATGGATTAATTTAATTTAATTAATTAAATTAATATTAGTGTAGGGTGTGAGGGGCCATGGTTGGGTGAGTATGTTTGGGTTGGTTATTTGATGGGGTGCCAAGGGGAGTGTGATCTAATTTTGGTGTCTACATGGAGTTATACATATTCATTTCATCAAGTTTGATATGATCTTGGTGAGATCTCATCCTTTAGAGGTAGTGTCAAGAATATTTGGTGACTCCACTGATTCAAGTAACCCATCATTTTAGTTACAGAACTATCCCTTATTTCTTCCATTAATTTTAATGTTTTCATTTTAGTCATGGCTCTCGAAGTAGATTTTCCATTCCCTCATTTTAGTTCCATTCCACTCCATTACAGTAGTGGAATATTATCCCCTAAATAGCCTTGAAAAAACTACCCCTTTTATGGAAATGGAGATCAATCCTGTATTGATCACATTCAAGATATTACAAACCATTGTGCCATTCATGATGTCATGGAAGTGAATGTTTTCCTTAGGCTTTTAATTTCATCATTCGGAGGTAAAGCAAGAGATTGGTACAACAGTTTAGCTCCACAATCCCTTTCCACATGGAATCACCTAGGAGAACATATACACATTAGTTCAAGGAGGATGTAGATGTAATTTACCTCATGGAACAACTCAACAAAATGAAACGGGCTTGAATGGAATTTATTCCCGATTTTAACATCATATTTACAAGGACATTGCACATAATTTATCAAGAATACAGACCCTTACAAGGTACAAAATTCATGTATTATTTGATATCCTTTGATGATGATTTAGTTATATTGGTTCAATTCTTAGGGGGTAGCAGTGTTCCTCAAGCTTTTTCCATTGTATCCCAAGCAGGGAGGATATTTTTTCAGGTTGGAAAGAGAAAACCCATCTCTGTTGCTGTAATTTTCCCTAATCACCTCAATTTCTTCCTTCCCCTTGTGTTGAAAATGAAAAATCCACCATTCCTTGCTAAAATTAGGAAGCTTATTTTCTTCTTTATCCTTCATTTCATGCTCCACAAGTTTTTTATGCCCAAATAATTCCCCAATTTTGCAAAAAAATCTCCCATCCCCACCTAAAGTACTTCCCAACTTCCCTAAACCATGTACTAACGTTCTTAGGAGTTATGGTATTTCATATGTTGTCCCTACCTTTTACCCAAAAATCACTCAAGTATATTATCCTACAAGGTTGGTTGAAAGGGAAGTCTACTATGCTTTTGGAGAGAAGGAGAAGCCCTTCTAATACTCTAAATAACAAGACTTTAGCAAAAACCATGCAGGTTTTTTGGAAAGTGTTGATCAACAAGGTAGGGCGTATGTTTTGGAGGATCATTTGGATTCTCTGAGTGATCAAATAAGGTCTTGTGAGCATCAAAAATCTCTTCCTAAATATGAGTCAAGACAACAACCCATTTTTATGCCTCTTCTATAACCAATTCTACCAAATATGAAAATTGTATATTAGTAGATGATTGGTATGATTCAGATTGGGAGGATGAAAATGTGAAAACTATGAAAAAGGAGTTAAGTATAAAAACAGAGGACATAGATCTGAAGGAAAATCATATTAGAATTGGGGAAGAGGAGAAAGTGTTTTTGACAACTATTGGTACCCAAGGCCTTAAGAAAGAATGTATTGAGAGTGAGCAAGTTGCTTTGATAGAATGCAATGATCCCCATTTTTCTACATGCTCAGAGCTTGCTGCACTTTTGATGGAGGATCAAAATGGAATAGAGAATGAGGAAACCCATTGTGAACCAATTTAAAAATCAACATCCATCAAGATGGAAATAGAGTTGTTTGTTGAAGAAGAACAAGGATCATATCAGATTGCAAGCAACTCCATTCAGGAAACTCTACAGGATAACTCCATTCATGGAGTTGAGCTTCAAAGAGATGGGAAAATTCAAATAATCAGCCCATTGGTTTCAAATACTATGTGTCCAATTAGATACTTAGCTATCTTAGAGCCATAAAGGAAGTTACAACCAATCATGCGTATTGTTATCCAAAATTCACCCCTCAAGGTAATTTGGATAACTTGCATGATTTCTTCAAGCTTAAGCAGGTAGAAATGGTGAAAGGAAAAAAATTAGGTTTTAGGGGTCCCTTTGGCTTCTCTCTAACCTCCCCATCCAAGGAAAAAACTTACAAAAATCTAAAAAATGAATTCACAAGCCTTTTTTAATGAAAATTGGGTCTAAGGGCTACTGATGGAACTAGTGCGGGATGTAGCAAGGTTCGTCGTACCAAGTTCGGGGCTGAAATGGCCAGAGGCAAAAGGAATAAAAAAATCATAATTTTTTGTCCTGCGCAGCCTGCGGGATAGCTGGGACATAGGTATGTGTGGGACGCACAAAGGAAAAAAATCCGATCACAAAGCAGTGCGGTGAAAGTGGAGGTCAACGGCCCTCACGGTCTGGTCAATGTCATAACAAGTGGGACATTAGTTCCCTAAAAACCTAATTTTTCTAAAAAGTCACACAAGGTGGGTTGAGAGTTGTGTGGATGAAGTAGAAGTTTTAAGACCACTTTTCACAAGGGACATCCAGGACACCAAGACCTGATTTCACCGAAATAGCCATATACAAAGGAAAAATCAATGCTTGACCCTCCCGAACTTCAAACGGCCATAAATTTTGACTCGGAGCTCCGATTTTCATGAAATTTGACTTTCTAGAACAAGCATGACGTCCTCTATGTCAAAAAAATGATTTATTAATGTTTTTGAGGGTAGCTATGTGAAAATAAAGGAATTTTTTTTAGCTCTGGTCAATCAAATGCTCATTCCCATTAAATGACAGAAATGCTTGGCAGACCCAAAATAGCTTCCCGCACTCAGAAGGCCATAACTTTTGCAATTCTAAAAAAAAATACAAAAAAATTGGTACCTTTGGAATCATGTTTCCAAGCCCAATGTAAAAATATCAATAAATTTAGAATTTTATCAGGAATCAATGGTAATTTTAAAGAAAACGTAGCCAGGTTCATAACAGTGTTTTATTTGGTAGTTGGGATGCATTAATGAAGCATGAGCGGACATATTTCACTACTGAAAGTTATGGAATAGTATGGGGGGAATTTCACAAGAAACATACCATAATTTAAATCCATTTATGAAATCTTGCAAGTGGTGGGAGTATAGATTTCAGGATTTCCATTTTTGTCTCTCTCTCTCTCCTCTCAGATTTTCTATAAATTAGAGTGTTGGGCTCACTGTAAAGGGGGATAGTCTTAAGTAGAAAAACTCTGTCAAATTTTATTTTTGAATCCAATGTTCTATAGGCCCTTGTAGTGGACTCCTTGCATGGTGATCCAAGCCCTTATTCTATAATAGATTGGATTGTGCATATCATGAAGCAAGTAATATAAGTTTGTGGATGTATCTTCCCCTGCTGTGTTTGTTCACATTTTCCTTGCCCCTTAAATATCATTAGAAATATTTTGTGTCTACTTTATACTCTATAGGGATTCATTCTTATTATGCATGTATGGAATGTTGTTGTGAATGCATTTGTTAGACTTTGGAGAAATGTTATCACTTCTTCTAGCATGCACTTTGTTTATAATTTTCACACATTGGAAGACTATCCTCATTCACTCTTTTCTGGTGTATCACCGCTTTAGTGTAGGTTTTTTTTCATTATTTCTCTCTCCTTGGTCCCTTGGAAAGTTATATTAGGATAGATAGTTTTTCTTGCATTAGAGTAGATTTTGGCAGGTAGTTTAGGAGAAAAAATCAACTTTTTCTAGAGGTCTATCTCAAGTAGCAAGTCCCACAACTTGGAGATAGTACCCATGTTATCCAATAACACCATGATCTCAAGAACACACACTTGTGCAAATCATAGGTTGTTGTGATTTGGAGATAAAACTTACTTCTAATCACAAGGGAGAGCTTCAGTGTACCAAACGCTAGCTACAACACCTCCAACCAAATGATGAACTAAAGGAGGAATTTTTTTTGTTTTTTCATGATAATTTGATGCATATGGTGAGAAACACATTTCATAACATTTTTTCACTTTTATTTTAAGTCCATTTTTAGTTTCAAATCAAACACATGGTCTCAAATTGTGAGGAAAGGAAACTACTTCTCACTGTCAGTTGTAGGATTTGTTTGAGTTCGCTTTTCCCCTGGTTAGAGTAGAGTAGGTACGTTTAAAATCAGTAGAACAAGTGATTGTGCACACTATGCATGTTTCAACTTGGAACATGTATAATTTTTCATGTTTGTAAATTTTTTTTGTTCCATTGTTGATCTTTCACAGTCCATTTTAGGAAGGAATTGTTGTGGAAAGAAAGGTTTTAACAGTTCCAAGTACATCCATATAATCAGAAAGTGATCAATAACTATGTAATACTTCACATTTTCCAAGAGACCAACTCAGTTTGTTCTTAATAGTTGGTAGAAATCATATTTGGGGACAACTTCATAGATTAATTTTTAGTCTCATTATATCATTTGTAGAGGAAAGAGCCGAGATTTAGGATTCAAGTAATTTTCCACTCTCATAAAACATAATTCAAAATATTTTCATAGTGAGAGTCATCATTCCAAGCTTGACATCATATCAAATTCAATTCTGGTAGTGCCTCAGGTGGATTCAGGGGTAAGTTTCAAATTTCTTGATCATTTTTCATATTATCAGGATGACTCCATGCACAATGGAATTGATTAAGGCTACTGGAATTTTACCTAGCATGTAAGCATTCCCTTGAGGTTTCCAAAAATGTAAAATTTTAGTCAACCTTTCCCATTTATATGACTATTCCTTATGAAATCCACGTTTCTTTAGATGTTTGACATAAGCCCTTTTTTGCATTTTTAAGTCCATTTCAAAGTTTAAGTTCCATTTTGCATTTTGGAACTACATGTTGGAACTCCATGCCAGAATAACACATCGTAACTAAGCAGCTGCAAAGAAGGTCCCAACTTCTGAAAGGAAAATTAGGTCCCCACTTCTAAAATGCATAGAAATTCCCAACTTCATAAATGCAAAGTAGGTCAAAAATTCATATTTCAGAACTTAGCAACTGCGAAGTAGGTCCCAACTTCGAATTTTAGAACTTAGTAGCTACAAAGAAATTCCCAATTTCTGAAATGCAAAGCAGGTTCTAACATCTGATTTTAGAACTTAGCAGCCATAAAGCAAGTCCCAACTTCTAATTTTAGAACTTAGCAGCTGCAAAGCAGGTCCCAACTTCAAATTTCAAAACTTAGTAGATGCAAAGCAGGTCCCAACTTTTGATTTTGGAACTTAGAAGCTACAAAGCATAATTGACTGGTCAAATTTGTATAACCACTTGTCTATTTTTGAGGAGGACTCTTTCATAGATGTAAATGCATCTTATTTTTAGAATGTATAAGGTTAAGATGAAGGGATGATGATATTTCTCAACCTTTTTAACTATATATAAAAAGATGCACAATGTATTTAAAAACTTTTAGATCTTATTTGTAAGGAGGCCTTATCATTTTGGGAGAGCCAAAAAATAATCTTTAGCCTCATTATATTTAGAAAAATATTTTTACTTTGAATATTTAATATGTTGAGCATTCAATTTATTCATTGAATACTTGTGGATGTTTTAGTTCCTTGTATAAAATGGTTTATTTATCCTCCATATTGATAATATTTCTTAGCTAACTTACATGTTGTGGTATATGGTCTTTACTATTTAAGTTGTGGAAAATATCAAGTCCCTTATGTTATTTTAAATTCATATTCTTTAAGATAATTTACAGAGAAGATTGGAAGTATTGTGAAAATTATATAGAGATCTGTAATAATACTCTATGCATGTGAGATAGATCTACTTGTTCATGAAACTTTTGGTGCATCACCTCTCTTAATATATTTCAGTTATCCTTTTACCCCTTTACTTAGAGAATAAATAAATTAGGTTTGTATCAAATTATTGTAGTTCTACACCTTGATCTTAAATTAGATGCACCAAGTTTAACAAGAAGCTGACCTTCTCCATAGGTTCATCCCAAGGGACAAGGTCCCACACCTTCAGGATGTTCCCATGTTTCTCTAGATCAGTTAAGGATTCAACGGGTGCATGATCCATGTGACAAGAAGTTATACAAAATTTCTTAGAGACATATTAGGGAAACTATGAAACCAATCTAATTCTCTTTATTTTAATCTCTATGGGAAGGTATTTATAAAAACCCCATTGCTATCATAGTATGCCATGAAAATCCTAAAATTCTTAGAATATATGTAAGGATCGTCACTTAAATTGAATAAATGGAATTACAAATGGAAAATTTTCAAGGGAAAGATATTTGGAGAAAAATATGTACTACTAGATTCTAATGTACAACCTTAAAATTAATCCATGCATCATAGGCCTTACTCTTAAGTGATTAAGTATAAAATTGGATTTGTAAATAAGTTATGACATACACTACTGAAATGAACTCTTGGGAAGGTATGATTAAAATATGGATAGTCTCTTTAAAAGGTTAATTTCTATAATTGATTGTAGCCAAGGGAACACTATACCACTTAGGTGTCGATGCAAAGAAAGGAGAATCTCAAGTTCTATATAAGAAGAGAGAAGGAGTAAAAGGTTACTCTTATATGTCAAATAGGGCTTGGGACATCTTAAAGTTGTTCTCTTGGATTCCTCATGAAAATGTATATCTCTTCTTGTATTCTTAGAGGAATAACTACCCATATGAAGCATGGTGTGAAAGGGGGAACATGAAGGATTAGAAGTATGATATTGTAGGTGTGTTATCATTTATTCAAGATGAGTATATTGTTATCTTGAAGGTATTTATACTACTTAGGTATTGATAAGATACTATTATAATGAAAGGTAGCAAGTATCAAGAAGAAGAAGTCATTCATTTACATGATGACTTGATCAAACCATCTAAGAAAGGTGATATGAAGCATTCTAGGTATGTCTATGATTTTAATGGGTCTTTATGTTGTGTCTCATTTCTTGACTAATTCTATGAGATATTTCAAGGTTTTTTTATGCATCAAAAGATGTGTTTTCATGGTTTGAGTTGGTAAAACTTTCCTATAATGGATTGAAGTGACTCATATTTTGTGAGTTGATACTGTAAATGTGTATTCATGTAGTCAATAGGTGTTCACTATGTTCTTAAAGGTATCCAACTTGTTTGCAGTTAGGTTAGATATTGATAATGAGCAAGGATGTTGGATCCATGAGGTGAAAGTCATTCCTTTCATATGATGAATTCATCAAACCATAAAAATGCAAGGTGAAATGGTATTATCCAGGTATGTTCATGAGTTTATTGAGCCTACAACATGTATATTTGGTCATTGATTCATGTTTGAGGTGTATCAAGAGTGTCTATACTTCATGAAGGTAGTATGGCGAATTGTGAAGCATTATCAGGACTAGTTTCTACATTGCGCCAAGCCTGTATATGGTTTCTTGGTGTCTATAGTGGTGTCATGAATAGGAATATGTAAAGAATATTATAGTTTGAAAGGTTATTTTAATATTAATGTTGGTCCACATAGTTTATGCAGTGATAAGTTATGTTCATAAGCCTATTCCTTGAAGTAGCAATAGTGTTGCAAGTCAATGAATGAGTACTTAAGGTTTGTAGTTGAGTTCTAAATAGAGATTTGAAATGAAAAGGAGGTATACAAGGCCATTAAACCTATAACAAATATTTTAAGCTTGATAGAGGTTTGGTTGATCTGTGCTAATGCATCATAGGTTAAAGGTTGAATTTGAGTCATCTTTCTTGAAATGGTAACATTGGTATAATGGAAAGCATGTATTATCATAGCCTGTACATGAGGTTTTGTGATGTTTTGGTATGAGTACATAACTTGAGGGGGAGATAAAGATATATTTTCCCCTGATATGTGGAGTTAGGTATGTTTCCAGGTTTGTATGATTGTTTTCATTGTGAGTGAAATTTGCATGGCATCATGGTATTGTAGACTGTGAAGTTGAGTAATGATGTGTTACAGGTTTGTAAAGTATTCTTAAAGAAGGAGAATTTTTTCTTGATAATCAAACTGGTGTTTTAGGTTATAAGAATACCTAGTAAGATATAAATATTGTTGTTAAGAAAGCGTAGTTACAAGGGAAGATTTTTGTGAGCTCAAACAGGTATGTTAGCATAGAAAGCAAGCAAAGATAACTTGAAAGTTTCTTTGGGATTGTGATATTGTTGTTGATATATTTTCGTGGTATGTGAGCAAGGTAAGAGCTTGTATTTTTCCATTAAAAATTAGAATTTGATGATATGATTACATGAGGAGTGATAAGTTGATGTTTCATGAGATTGGTGTGATCCTATATCAAGGAGAAAATTGATCATTTTTCTCTGAAGGATATTTTTAGGGATATATGTCCTAGAAGTTGCTTACAATTTCCTAATACTAAGTCATATTATGGATATTTTCAGCAAAGATGATTTGGTAAAGTTTCAATCATGGTTTCTTTATTCAGAATGATTGTTGGCATGTGTGAATTTTTTGATATACCTATTCTTAGGGAATGCTACAATACTCTTATTAGGGCGGAAACAAAGTCTAAATGAGGAAATCAGATTTGTTGGATTGAATGATGATTTTAGTTGATTTTTTTAACTAATATATGCTCAAAATATGCTGAATAAAGATGATAAAAGTATGCTCAGATATGTACTTTGTCATTAATGTAAAAATGGGGAGAAGAACTAGGGAGATTGTTGACATGTTTGAGTTAGATTATTTTCATTGATGTAAAATTCCATTAATGATAGTGATGATAATCTAGTATTGTTAAAAGGTGCTTATTGTGATGGTGAAAAGGAGAAACAAGGTGTGACATGGTTGCAAGAGTGTACACAGTGAGAATGGATTGGCATAGTAACCCTAATCATGAGGCCTAGTCAACAAGATGCCTTGGCATGATGAAACGAAGACACGATGTGGATTTAGGAGAATTTTAGAAGTATTGAGAGAATAATTGGATAGTGTTGAGACACTCATGATATTATCATAGTGTAGGTGTAAGTTTGAGTATTGTTTGCAAGTGATCATCTAGACCTAGTCTAGGTGCTAAAAAAGAGGGAGATTGTTGACATGTGTGAGTTAGATTATTTTCATTGATGTAAAATTCCATTAATGATAGTGATGATGATCTAGGATTTTTAAAAGGTGCTTATTGTGATGGTGAAAAGTAGAAACAAGGTGTGGCATGGTTGCAAGAGTGGACACAGTGAGAATGGATTGGCCTAGTAACCCTAATCATGAGGCCTAGCCAACAAGATGCCTTGGCATGATGAAATGAAGAAATGATGTGGATTCAGGAGCATTTTAAAAGTATTGAGAGAATAATTGGATAGTGTTGAGACACTCATGATATTATCATAGTGTAGGTACAAGTTTGAGTATTGTTTGCAAGTGATCATCTAGACCTAGTCTAAGTTCTTAAAGGCCAAATGGAGCACAAGAATGAATTGATAAACTATATGATCCCATGAGATCATGTAGAGGTGTGAGACATGTTGTTCAAATTATGTTAATTCCTTTTGAAGATGTTTCAAGTTGAGATACGAGGTTATCTTACTCTAGTTTTTGTCCAAACATGCTTATTTTTTAGGACCTAGCTATGCAAGTAATGGTGGTTGAAAATATGTAGGGCTATTTATGATAAGGTGCACATTAGAGATGTTATCATAGGTTTTCATAGTTATATGGGCCAAGTTTCCTATCAACTTGAATAATATTTTGGAAGATATGGTGTTTTGAGTCCTATCGAGCCCAAGAATACTTAGCTCAAAGTGAGAGAAATGATCTTGGTTGGAACGTGTAATATTTTCATGGGGACCTAAGAATTTTATATATGTTAAGGAATAGATTTAATAAGATCTCATAGTTATAATGAGATAAAATTAGGTTCTAACATTTATGAACGATTGCTAAGAAGGTAAGTTGCTTTTTATGATCTTTAAACCCTAGTTTACAATCGATGGAGGAAAAAATATTTTTTTTGAGCCCATAAAGGATTATATCATAAAATTTGATGGTTTAAGGATATATAGTACTATTCCATCTTTTAGATGGTGGTGGTTTAAGGTCATGACAGTTAATGGAACCCACACAAAATAATTTATTTTCAGGAAAGAATTTTTAACTACCAGGTTTTCCATTATAACCTATGGATAAATTTGTTTTATGAGTTTTTGGGGAGAAATGATACATGTTTGAAATCTTTTTAGATCTAGGTGAGGCCATTTTATGACCTATATAGGTCAAAATAGGTTGATTGGTTTTCAGGCTAAAAGGGTAGTTTTAATAGTCATGGAGAATGAGTGCTCTTGGGAACTTGTGAACTTGGTGATTATGATTAATTTCCATGGAGGTATTTTAAAAATCTCATATGATATGTTACATGCATTGTTTGAACTCTGGAAATTATTTGAGGTGGTATGAAGAAGGTCACAAGTTGAACTAGTTTGATAGGTTCAAGACAACATGGGTTTGGTATGAATATTGGTATGAAATACCAATATATTGGTTTAGATGATGATGGATATATAATTTAGAGTAAATAGGGATGAATTTCTATCCTATTTCATGCATTTAAAAGTCATGAAAGTGTCAGCAAGGGAGTAAGAAAGTTGAGTTTGCAAAACTAGTTTTTGGGCAGTTCAAGTTGCTGAAGAGGAGAAGATGTCCTATTTGATTTTCTAGACGAGTCACGATTTTTAAAATGGTTAGATGTGTTCTAACACTCAGTGGATTTATAATGATTTTTTATGTTCCATGGTTAAGGTGTTTTTTGAATGTTATGTCTTCATCTTTGAATACTTGTAGACACCTAAAGTATGCTTACACTTAGCATGTCATCTAATTTAATTAATTAATGACACTTCATTAAATCCCCATAATTCACTCCATTCTTGAATGCCAATACATGACACTCTTTCGATTGTATTCTTCCTATAATCATCTTATTTGGCTAATATCTCTCATATTAGCTAAACATTCCTCCTTTTGACCATTCAGAACCTCCCTAGTTCTCTCTAGACCACTTATATTGGCTTCGTAGGCTATCTATCAGTCAAAATTAGTTATCCAAACTCCTCCCAAATCTCAATGAGTCTCTAATCACTTGCTAATCAATTTTAAATAGCCTAATCCTAGCTTAACTAAGCCTAAAGCATGTTTATCCTAATCTAATTTAAAAGTGCTTTTTGAGCTTTAGTCACACATGCACCCAAATTCCAAATTCTCCCAAGTGGAAAACTATAAGTACATGGCTAAGCCTACCCATTTACACAACAACTTCACTCACAAGTCCTTCTCTCTCACATTTGAAGATATTGGCATTAGACCTCATTTTCATTAGTCAAGCTAGTAGGCATTTGATCTTGGCTATCCTCCATTGTTGAGATCTCCTTCATCTTGCATCCATCCAGTCCAAATATAGTTAGTAGGGGAAGATCTAAAGTTTGGTCATGTAGCCAACTTGGAGAGATATCTTCACTATTTTGGGAGTAAACAACATGCAATTTGATTGCTTAGAATCTAACTAGGTTCATTTTCATTAAGCTTACATGGAGTTGAGAGTAGTATATATACTAGGGTTTGAATGTTAGTTTCAAATTTATATATACATAGATAGTTTCTTATTTAGCTCTAATCTCATGGTGCATGGATGAGTTAGTGAAGATTTGAGGTTCTTTAGCCTCATTCCATAGCCTTTGCAACTTTCCATTACACACATTTGGCACATCCGGTGGGACCTAGTCCTTTAGCATTTTGGTTTAAATTCTATTGTTTTTGGCTAACTTTTGATATGCACATGTAGTAATTAATGTATATTTTCTTGCAATTTTTGCTAATATTATGTGTGTAGGTTCTTGTTCATAGCCATCATTTTAATGGGTTGTTGCCATTTAAAACTAACTTGCTAAAATTTGAGGTATTGTGAGATTTTTTGTTTTCTTTTTCGTGTTTTGGTTGCAAGAGTGGTGCAGGTGCACTAACAAGAGCACAAGCACATTTTTGGTGGCACAGGTGCATTGTCAGAGCCTGAATCTCTGTCTATTGACCTTGGCGTAGGTGCACTAACCTCAGCGCACATATCCTAACCAGTGTAGGAACGTTAACCTAAGTACATGCCTTATTTCATATTGTACCTTCACTGCAATGTAAAACCTGAAAAATCAGCGCATACACCCTAACCCTAGTGCACATGCTTTTCTGGTGGTGCAAACACATTTCTGGTAGTGCAAGCATTCTTTCAGAATCCGATACTATTTTCATTAGCAGTGGCACACACGCTTTTCTGGTGGTGCATATGCTTTTCTGGTGGTGCACACACTTTTCTGGTAGTGCAAGCGCTCTATACAAATCTAATCATGTTTTTATCTGAGGTGGTACATACGTCTTTCTGGTGGTACACACATCTATCAGGTGGTGTAGGTACAATGTAAGTCAGAAAAACATAGAGTGGCACATCCGCCCTAACCCGTGCGTAGACGCCAAAAGAGGGGTACATGTGTCAAAATGTGCCCCTACTCATTTTTGTGGCTAACCCCTTGTGTTCTTGCCTCTCTTGTGCCTCAGTCTCCATTTTTTGGTTTTTAGGCACTCAAATCTTTCTGGAAATGGCACCATTGGATAGAGCTCTCTCTCAGCTTTCCAGAAAGGTAAAGTTTTCCTCCTAACTCCTCATATTTTTCAAGTTATGGCTCGGCGGAGTTTTTGTGGGAAATTTTCCCCTTGGAATCCTGTAGCCAATAGGAAGCTGCCACGTGTCCCAGGAGGTGGCGGAGAAAAGAGAAAAAAAAACTTAGAATTTTTTTCAAGTTTTGGACAAAATTTGAAAAAGGAAATTTTTGTCCTGTGGGCCCACCGAGCCAATCAAGACATGACACGTGTCAGCAGGGGAGGCGAAGTGAAAAATTTTGCTAAGTGTTTTGCGCAGGAAATTTTTTGAATTTTGGCCCGAGCCAATAAAGTAGTGCCACATGTCCAAGTAGCAAAAAATTTCTAAGGAAGGGCCTGTGAGAAAAATTTCAAGGATGAGCCCGCAGCCAATCACATCATGCCACGTGGAATCCAAGTGGTGGAGCGCGGGGATTTTTGAAAAAAAATACCAAATGCAAAAAAGAGGTAAAATTTGAATTCTTTGCCCTCCGATCCGTTTTGGGCCTGTTTTTGCCCTAAATCTTCAAACGGCCATAACTTTCGATCCAGAGCTTGGATTTTCACGTTATTTATATCAATGGAAAGCTGGTAAAATTATCTACATGATTCCATGGTCAATTTTGAATTTTGGTTCAGTTTGGAGGGAGAAAATCAAAAAACGATTCTGGTACGTGCCCATGGACAGAACTGACGTTTCAACAACCAATTTTAATGCAAAATGGGTCGCATTCTTCTCCAGCATGGTCAAAAATGTTGGGGGATGGGTCTTTCAGGTCACCCATGCTGTTTTTAATGCATTTTGGTCAATGAGGAATGGCTCCCACATTTTTTCACGTTTTCTCTCTCCTGGGTTCGACCCATGCACTGTAAAAGCCAGATTTGGCTCATTTTTCAAAGGGGAACACTTTTTTTGCACAGCAAGCTTCTGTTTTCACTTTCAACAAGTGATTTTGGCAAGTATCAGACCTTCCAGGGATTGTAACAGGTTTTTCTACCTCTTTGGTGTTGGAATACAAGGATTTTGATGTTGAAAATCACAATGCAGGCTCTGTGAATGCTTTCAGTCCTTTGTATGTGTTGTTTGCTTCATTTCAAACCCTTGTTTACAGCTTATCAACCTGTGCATGATGTTTTATGTTGCAATTTCTGATTTGTGTCAATTTGTATGAGCAAGAAGTGCTCACCACTCCTTTGGTGTATCACCCTTATCAGTTTAGTTTTAATTTTTACATTTCTTATCCCTGTCTCCTTGCAAATTAAGATAAAATTAGGATCTGAACCTCTGCAGTTGTGCAAATAATAGATCTAATCAGAGGAGTTTGAGGAACCAGCCTCTAATCTGGAGATTCCTCTCTCATCTTGCAAGTCCCACACTTGGAGAGAGGTTTCAATGTTGTGCAATCACACTGGATGCCCTAAACATCAACTTAGAACCTTGATTTACATCCAGGGGTGCTGCTGATTTGCAACAACAGTTTTGGCATGCCCGGTGGGACCTTAGAGGTCTCATTTTTATTGCAGCAAAGTTGATGTGCATCTGCTGCAATTTTCTTGCTTCAAAAGAGCTATAAATTGCACATCTGGCGACTCCAAGGGGAAGAATCAGCTGGTTTTAGTAGTGTAGACCTGAAAACTCATGAGAAGAATCACTACAAGGTCAAGAGATGGAGAAGAAGAGGCGCTGCTTGAATATCTGCAGTTATCTCCAAGAGTAAAACAAAGTGGGAGGAGAATCCAAAGGTCTCCATCTCCACCAAACAGAACTCTCTCAACTCCTCCACCTGGTAGGCATTTCATTCAATCAACAAGGGTTCTAAGGCCAATTAGAATTACACAAAACAACCCCTATGTCAATTTCACTGGCAGCAGCCCACTTGCTCTCAATGCACAACATCCAATTCCAATTGCAGCCTTGAAGAACATTCCATACTTCACTGGAGAGAATCAGACTACTCCAGGTGATCATGTTAAAGACATTGCCAACCTTTGTGCAATTCATGAAATCAATGAGATGCAAGTGGCTGTCAAATTGCTGGCATCTTCATTCAAGGGGAAAGCATTGCAATGGTTTAGAAGTCTTGCCTCAGGTTCTATTCAGAATTGGAACCAGCTATGTATAGCACTTCATGAGTAATTTGGAGAGAAGGGAGACAACTTGTCTCTTTTGGAGCAGCTGACAACCATCAAGAGAGCTCCCAATGAGCAGCTGACTGATTTCAACTTCAGATTTCAAAGGACTTGGGAGAGAATTCCAGTGGCAGTCAGGCCAACAGTGGAAGGTGCTTTTCTCTACTACCTCAAAGCTCTAAATTCTGATATTTCTATGTTGATTCAGTCCATGGGAGGCATAACTATCCCTATGGCTTATAGCATTGCCATTAGGGCTGAAAATTGTTTGATCCAAGCTGGAAAACTAGCCCCTAGACCTCCCATGCCATTGTTTCCAAGTTTAGAGAGCCCAAACACTAATCAAGCACCTAATTTGGCTCCTTCTCCCACTCCTAGAAATCAGAGTTCAAATGAAGCTTCTACTTCATCTCCAAGTGCCCCAAATGAGCTTCAAGAAGTCATGAAGCAATTGCAAAATTTAGGCAATGAGCTGGTTACTCTCAAGAGGCAACAAGCCCAAGGTTTTAGACCTTCTTATCAGCCCCAAGCTCAGCCTAACAGGCAGCCATACCAACCACAAAGACCTCCTAATCCAGCTGCAAATATAAATCAAACAAGGCCTCCTGCCAATAGACCATTTCAGCCCTATAATCCTAATGCCATATCTGCCTCTAAGGCATTGGTGCCAACACAAAACAACGTTGCTCAGGAGTATGATTGGTGTTTTCCATGCAATGAACCTCATAACCAATCTATGTGCTTCAATGGTGCTTTGAATCAAGCATTAATGGTGACAACTACTGGTGTGGAGGGTGAAGGCAGTCAAGGAAACAACCAACAACAAGAAACATTCCAACAGCAATCAGCCCCAAATGACACCACATTGGTAAACTGGCAAGCAGAAGATTTCTGTGGCATGAATCAAGTAGTTTCTCAAGGTGTTGCAGCCAACACAAGGTCAAAAAGAAGGAATTTGGGTGAAGAGCAGCCATTAGCTCCAACCAATCTCCAACCTTCTATGGCTCCACAAATGGTTGGCAAGCAAAATCCAATTTCAAATGCACAAGGGCAGCCAAGAACAGCTCCTAGACCAACTCAAATACCAGTTGTTGCTGCCCACATGCAAGGAGTGAATGTGCCAACCAAGGGACAACAAAGAGATCCTCCATCACCATTCAGTATCATTGATCAGATGAAGAAGACAAATGTAAATATATCAATGTGGGAATCCCTATCTATCCCAGGCCAAAGAGATTTGCTACAAGCTGCCATGAAGGACTGGCCAACTTCGAATCAGCAAGTTCAGATGCAAGAGAAAGTGCTCACAAATGCTGCCCAGCCTGAAGGGAATCATGGAGGACAGCAAGGTAAAATGTTGAAGCCCCCTCCTTTCTATGTTTCATTAATCATTGGAAATCAGTTAGTGCACAATTGCATGATAGATTCCGGGGCAAGTAGCTCAGTGATGCCTAAACAAATAGCTGATCAGCTAGGGCTCCAGTATGAAACCATATCCAAAGGGGTAGTGCAGCTGGATGGGACAGCAGTAACAACAGTTGGAGTGATTAGAAACTTGAGTCTTACCTTGCATGCATGTCCAAATGTTGTTGTTTTACAAGATGTATCAGTTATAGACCTTCCACCACTCTTTGCCCTATGCTTGTCAAGGGACTTCACAGCCAAGATTGGAGGATATTTGTCTGCTGATTGGTCACACATGCTGTTCAGAATGAGGTATGGAACCAAAGCTACAATCAGGTCTGAACCTATTGCAAACTTCCACATTGAGCCCTACACTCCAAGTCAGATCAATGCCAATTGTTCAGCATTTGATCAAGAAGATCACCCAAGCACTGATGAAGCTGACACCAAGGTTGGAAGCATCCCGGATCTAACTCTTGATGAATGGGCAAACAAGGTACATGCTTTTGATCCTTATCAAGAAGTAGAAGAATCTGAGCTAGGGGTCTATTGCATACATGAAGAAGATCAGCCCATCCCTAGCATCACCAAGCCAAACTATAAGGATGACAATGAGGTATGGCAGCTATTTTTTGATGGATCAAGGAGTAGACAAGGTGCAGGAGGTGGAGCCATGCTTGTTTCACCTCAAGGAGTAAAGTACTATTCAGCTTTTAGATTTCAGTTTGCATGCTCCAATAACACTGCTGAATATGAAGCCTTGGTGCAAGGGATGCATTGGGCAATAAAGAGAGGAATAAAGAACTTGCAAGTCTTTGGTGACAGTGAATTGATTGTAAATCAGGTCAAGGGACAACATGCTGCCAAGAATGATCTACTCAAGTGCTACAAGAACAGGGTATGGGACCTCATGGAAGATTTTGAGGGTTTTGGCATCAAATCCATTCCTAGGAAAGAGAACCAAGCTGCTGACAGGCTTGCAGCAGTAGGGGCAGCCTTTGACATTGTGGAAAGCATTCAACAAGACAAGGTACAACCAAACATCCACGTGATTGTGAGGCCTTCAGTGCCGGATAACAATGTAAGTTGGCAAGTGTTTGAGAATGACCAGCAAATCATCCATTTCTTGCAAGAAGAAGCTGAGTTCTCAGCTAAGAATCAAGAAAAATTGGAACAGCAGTATGGTGACCAAGTGGTACAGCTGAGAACTAACAAGCTGCCCAAGGGACTTATCACTTTGGAGTCCATTTTTAATCCCAATGATCAGTTTAGGAAGGAGAAAGCAAACATTCAGGTCAAGAGAGAGGATTCAGTATCCATCTTGGTGGAAGAGAACAAACCATTGCAAATTGGAAAGATGAGAACTGAACAAGAAAGGTATGAGTTCATGCAGCTGTGTCAAGAGTTCCCTGATGTGTTTTCTTGGAGCTATGAAGACTTGAAAGGTTTCAATCCCAACTTAGCTCAGCATACCATTGAATTGGATCCAAATACTAAGCCTGTCAGGTAGAAACAAAGACCAGTCAATCCACATATGGAGCCTCTCATGAGGAAAGAATTGAACAAGCTGATTGAGTCAAGGATCATATTCCCAATCAAGCATTCTAGTTGGGTTGCCAACTTGGTTCCAGTCAGAAAGAAGAGTGGAGAGATCAGATTGTGTGTTGACTTCAGAGACTTGAATAGAGCATCTCTCAAGGACCATTACCCACTCCCTTCCATGGAGAAAATCTTGCAAGTTGTGGCTGGCTCCGAGAGGTTTTCACTACTTGATGGCTACTCAGGCTACAATCAGATTATGGTGAAGGAAGAAGACCAGTTCAAGACAGCCTTCACAACCAAATGGGGAACTTATGCATACAGGAAAATGCCATTTGGGCTGTCCAATGCTGGTGCTACCTTCCAAAGAGCAATGGACATGGCGTTCAAAGGTTTGATTAACAACATGGTGCTGATATACCTTGATGATATCACTATTTTTTCCAAAAATGCAGCAGACCACCTCTCTCATTTGAGACAAGTCTTCACGAGGTGCAGGAGATTTGGAGTGTCTTTGAATCCTAAGAAGTGTATCTTTCTTGCACATGAAGGAAAGCTCCTTGGCCATATTGTCTCCAAAGAAGGATTAGCAATTGATCCAGAGAGGGTTGAAGCCATAAGAGCACTACCATTGCCAAGCCACAAGAAATCCCTTCAGAGTTTCTTGGGGAGGATAAACTTTGTTCGGAGGTTTGTCCCAGATTTTGCAGCCCTTGTCAAACCTATCACCAAAATGTTAAAGAAAAGCATGGCTTTCAAGTGGATAGCAGAAGGCAAGGAGAGTTTTGAAGCAATCAAAGAAGCCATCTCTCAAGCACCAACCCTCATCAACCCAGACTTCTCCAAGGATTTCATCCTCTATGCATTTGGAGGTAATGATACTATTTCTGCCATTTTGGTACAGCAGAACAAGGACAACGATGAGCAGCCAATTACTTTCCTCAGCCAGAGCCTAGATGACTATGAGGTGAGGTATTCTTTTATTGAGAAGCATGTACTTGCAGTAATCAGAAGCTTGAAGAAATTCAAGCATTTAGTCTCAAACAACAAGGTCCAGTTGCTGGTCTCTCATGCTGGGGTTAAAGACTTCCTCCTCAACAAAGATTTGAATGAGAAAAGGGCAGGTTGGATCACTCGTGTCATGGAGTATGACATTGAGATCAAGGTCACCAAGCTGGTAAGAGGAAAAGGATTGTGTGAGCAGCTGATTTTGGGTAAGCAAAAAGAAGTATGCAATGAAGAAGAGGTTGTTTTGACAATTCAAGACAGCCATGAGCCAAGTGGCACTCAAGAAGAAAATAATGTTGTCCCCACTCCATGCTGGACCCAAGGTATAATGCACTTCCTAAGCACAGGCCTATGCCCTCCAGAGATGAACAAGACCCAAAGAAGATACTTCAGATTGCAGGCTGTCCCATATGCCATTGTTGATGGAGTTTTGTTCAAGAAAGATGTGAATGGAGTGCTGCTGAGATGCATTAGCACAAATCAGATTCATAGGGTGTTGGAAGAGTTCCATGGTGGACCAGCTGGTGGTCATTTTGCACCGAGAGTGACAGCTCTAAAAATTATGAAGGCTGGTTATTATTGGCCCAAGATTTTCAGTGATTGCTTTGCATGGATCAAGAGGTGTAAGAATTGTGCATTCTTCACAGGAAAAGAGAGACTTGCTGCCCTTCCATTGCATCCAATCTCAGTTGACCAGCCATTCATGCAATGGGGTTTGGACTTCATTGGAGTCATTAATCCCAATTCAAGCCAAGGGCACAAATGGATTTTGACAGCCACAGACTACTTCACCAAGTGGACTGAAGCAGTAGCGCTCAAAGAGGCAAATGAGTCTAGCATCTTAGACTTCTATGAGGGCATAGTAACCAGATTTGGCATACCTGCTACAATAATCTCAGATAATGCATTGGCATTCATTGGATCCAAGGTGACTGAGTGGGCTGTCAAGAACGGGATCTACCTAAGTACTTCATCAAACTATTACCCTCAAGGTAATGGCCAGGCTGAGTCTACAAACAAGAACTTGTTGAGGATCATTAGGAGAACTCTTGATGAGAATCAGAGGTCTTGGCATACCAAACTGAAATCAGCCTTATGGGCTGATAGGATAACTCCCAAGAGATCCACAGGTAACTCTCCATTCAGGCTTGTCTATGGAAGAGAAGCAATCTTGCCCATGTCTCTTGAGTTGCCAACATTGGAACTCATGAAACAGTTGGAGCTGTTGGAATTTGAGCCCATGGAGGTGAGATATGCAGAGTTGATGGAGCTTCAAGAGATCAGAGATCAGGCATCCCAAGCAATGGAGAAGGATCAAGCTTTGATCAAGAAGACCTTTGACAGGAAGGCCAAGAGTAGATCTTTCCAGGTTGGAGATCTAGTGTTAAAATGGGATGCAGATAGAGCAAAACCGGGAAGGCATTCAAAATTTGATGCCATTTGGAGTGGCCCATACATGGTCACAAAGTGCAAGAACAACAATGCTTTCCAATTGTCTTCATTGGATGGTGAAGAACTGCAGATTCCAGTCAATGGAATCTATCTCAAGCATTGCTTCTAAAGGGAAATTCTCCACCTTGTAAATATTAGCTTAGGTTTCCATTCCTTCAAGTGCTTGTGCACATTGTTTTGCTGTAGGTTAGTTTTGCTTTCCCTAAGTGCTTTGGCACAGCTTGCTGTCCCTGGAGATGTTTTGCAGTCCTTGCTTCCATCAGGTGATATTCCATCTTCCTCCTTGCAACATTCTAAGTCATTTGGGGTTCCAAACAGAAAATTTGATGACCCCATGCCCAATGGACTGCTTCAGGCAACTGTTATTTTCATCTAGCAGGTAGATGACCCCTCTGAGTCACCAAAATTGTTATCCAAAATGTGCCCCTGCTCATTTTGGATGGCTAACTCCTTGTGTTCTTGCCTCTCTTGTGCCTCAGTCTCCATTTTTTATTTTTAGGCACTCAAATCTTTCTGGAAATGGCACCATTGGATAGAGCTCTCTCTCAGCTTTCCAGAAAGGTAAAGTTTTCCTCCTAACTCCTCATATTTTTCAAGTTATGGCTCGGCAGAGTTTTTGTGGGAAATTTTCCCCTTGGAAGCCCGATAGGAAGCTGCCAGCCAATAGGAAGAAAAAAAGACTTGCCAGTTTTGGACAAAATTTGTGCCCGCAGGCCCGCCGAGCCAGGAGGTGGCGAAGTGAGCTAAGTGTTTTGGCAGGGAATTTTGGCCCGAGCCAAAAAAGTGCCAATTCCAAATGTAAGAAAAAAAGGAGAGGTAAAATTCTAAGTGGAAATTTTGAAAAAAAATTCCGAATGCCGCCGATCCGTTTTGGGCCTGTTTTTGCCCTAAATCTTCAAACGGCCATAACTTTCGATCCAGAGCTTGGATTTTCACGTTCTTTATATCAATGGAAAGATGGTAAAATTATCTACATGATTCCATGGTCAATTTTGAATTTTGGTTCAGTTTGGAGGGAGAAAATCAAAAAACTTCTGGTACGTGCCCATGGACAGAACTGACGTTTCAACAA
Source organism: Taxus chinensis (assembly GCA_019776745.2). NCBI lineage: Eukaryota > Viridiplantae > Streptophyta > Pinopsida > Cupressales > Taxaceae > Taxus > Taxus chinensis. The sequence continues at coordinate 98,947,840 of CM034155.1, forward strand.
CCAATTTTAATGCAAAATGGGTCGCATTCTTCTCCAGCATGGTCAAAAATGTTGGGGGATGGGTCTGTCAGGTCACCCATGCTATTTTTAATGCATTTTGGTCAATGAGGAATGGCTCCCACATTTTTTCACGTTTTCTCTCTCCTGGGTTCGACCCATGCACTGTAAAAGCCAGATTTGGCTCATTTTTCAAAGGGGAACATTTTTTTGCACAGCAAGCTTCTGTTTTCACTTTCAACAAGTGATTTTGGCAAGTATCAGACCTTCCAGGGATTGTAACAGGTTTTTCTTCCTGTTTAGTGTTGGAATACAAGGATTTTGATGTTGAAAATCACAATGCAGGCTCTGTGAATGCTTTCAGTCCTTTGTATGTGTTGTTTGCTTCATTTCAAACCCTTGTTTACAGCTTATCAACCTGTGCATGATGTTTTATGTTGCAATTTCTGATTTGTGTCAATTTTCATGAGCAAGAAGTGCTCACCACTCCTTTGGTGTATCACCCTTATCAGTTTAGTTTTAATTTTTGCATTTCTTATCCCTGTCTCCTTGCAAATTAGGATAAAATTAGGATCTGAACCTCTGCAGTTGTGCAAATAATAGATCTAATCAGAGGAGTTTGAGGAACCAGCCTCTAATCTGGAGATTCCTCTCTCATCTTGCAAGTCCCACACTTGGAGAGAGGTTTCAATGTTGTGCAATCACACTGGATGCCCTAAACATCAACTTAGAACCTTGATTTGCTGAGTCCTTGGATGATCTTGAGAATCAGAAATGATGTTTGCTCTCTTTATGGAAAAATACTAAAATTTTCGTGCAGGACCAAAACACACACTCGTCAAAGAAAAGGTGGAATCGAAATAAAGTCAAAAACTACTAATACAATTATCATATAGGTTGCCAAAAGGTGTTCAAGAAAACCACACCTAATTAAATAAGATAAAAATAACAACATATTCAAAATACTGTATTGCAAGTTTTGGAAAAGGGTACATCCCTATCCGCTCAACTGGAACATAACCCCTTTGGCATAACACCTTAAGCTACAACAATGGGGGTGGTTCTAAGAACCCCAAAGTATTCCACACAAGAGGGAACCTTGTGGAAGAAACGGGAAGTGCTCCACACTACGTACTTGACTAGTGATTCCTTTGTGAGATAGTGTTACCGGTTGTCTGTATGGTGACCCCAGTGACAGTACATATAGATGCACTAGTTGCCTACTATTCTTGAAGGGGGTAAAGTAAAGTCAAGACACTCCCAAACTAGTCAGTGTGACTTTTTGGGTAAATCACACTCGCTTAAGACAACTTTGTAACACCTAGGATGAGAAAACCACCTAGGAAGATATACTTTGACCAAGAGCCCACTTTGACCATTCTAAAATAGTTTTGAGTTGTGAACCATATTTTCATCATGAAACATGTGACGCATTACTTTCACTTAGTTTTTCACTTGCCTTAAGTTGAGGCGAAACTCTACCGAAGTGAAGCAAGCATTTTCATCCCCATTTTTGATCTACTTCCTTCACATTCTTTTGACACTTTGTTGATCAAAAGAAAGGTGATTACCTTTGTGTTACCAATCGATTATTTCTACCACTTTTTTTCCGTTTACACCCATCCATGTTTACGTCTAGGTAAGTTAAATGTCTAAAGTGTGTGGAGGTGTATTCATATCATTGGTGGCCTTTGTGATCTTAATACCCATGTCAGGATCGTCATTGTAGTTAGGCGTGGTTCTTCATCTTGAACTTCCTTAGAAAGGTTACCTTGTTTGGATCATATCACTACAATTTTGGTATTTACGTCTTGTTTCTTGTGAACTTGACCTAAATATCTATATTTTAAGGTTACGCTACACACATTTTAACAATTCCTAGTTATACTCTAAGATTTTAGTTTGACTCTATTATTTCCTCGATTTTGAAGAGTACTATGTGTTACCACTTATGTGTGTTATATCAATATCATCTTGATATCAATACCTTACTTTCTCATAAAGTTTGGTTAACATATCTTGGTGACATTGTTGTGTCACTCAAAAATTATAACTGGCACTTTTTGGGATATAGGTCTTAATCGAATTTGAGATCGCTTCTAGTATACCTAGTTAGGAGGTCACATTAAGTTCATATAGTTACCTACATATTTTTCATTCTTTTGAACTTGGCATAAGTGAGAACATCTTGTTAATTGTCTTGCGATACCAAACTACTTTGTTGAAACACATTCTAGGAAGTACTTCATTCATTTTAAAGGCTTAGATACCAAATATTTGTGTCACTATTGATTTATCACTCTATCACATTGGTATTCTCACAGTGTTATTCATTCATATTCTTGGCATTCATCTTGCATTTCACTTAGGTGTGAATACAAATATTTGAGCACATTTATAAATTACCTTAGTGAAACTACTACAAATCATGGCAACATGATTAGGACTCATGAAACAAACATACGAGCAATAACAAGCACAAGCTTGGGAAGCCTCAAACAGACAAGGGTCAAACCCTTTCATTGGACATGATCTAGGGCCTCTATTTTCCATAGAAAAAGAGATAGAAGATATGGTTGATCATAGTGGTGAAGAATTAAAATCCCCACACGCAAAGTTTGACTTTGACCCTACTGTATTAGATGAGTTTTATTTTTAGAAATAAGGATAGGGTGCTAGCACAGGTTGTAGAATTAGGGGCCAAATTGCCCACTAAAAATGAGACGATCCCACCTGCGAACAATGCTAATGAAGAAGAGAAACCCCTTATCAACATGGATGATATTTTGATGCATGGACATGCTTCTACCTCCAATGTAGGAAATGATAAAGTAGTGAGACATAGGATACCCTTTATCAAAGTGTCATGTAAAAACAGCTCATGATATGAGAATATTGAAGAACCTCCACAATACGAGGAAGAGGAGGAACCTTTAGAAGAAGAAACCACCATTCAACAATAGATTAGTAACCTAAGTCAACAATTATCTTTGCTAACCCCTGTTGTACAAAAGGAAGAAAACAAAAACATTCAAAATTCAAGGCCTAAGGTAAAGATCAGTGAACTCCATAGAGAAAATCAAGGAGAAGATGAAACCGGGTATCATCGAGTATATATCCTCGCTTCTCCCACTAAAGAACAATTGCTTACACAAGAGGTACTGTATATGAAATAAACACTCACAAGCCTTCAAGAGAGAAACATGGAGAGCATTAGAAAGTATCAATATGAAGAATTATGTCCCTATCCTTTTGACAAGACTATGACCCTTCAACCTTTTGCTAAGAAATTTGACAAATATAAAGGGAAGGGAGATCCATGGGATAATGTCAAATATTTCTATATGGCATGTCAAGAGGTGTCCTATAGTGATAATTATCTCATATGAATTTTTCCCAAGAGTCTAGGAGGTCAAGCCTTGGAGTGGTTTACACGTTTACCTCGGGGGTCAATTGTCACTTGGACAGAATTGGCAGAAAGGTTTGTATGTCACTTCTCATACAATATAGAGAGTGATGTCACCATGGAAGATTTACGTGGCACCAAAAAATGCCCTAATGATACTTTTGCTAGCTTCCTATAATGGTGGATAGGGATAGCTAGACGCTTCCATTGCGCTTTCCCATAAAAATAGCTGGTAAGTATTTTTATGCCTAACCTAAATCTAGACATAGCCTTCCACATCCAAATGCATTGTGTTCACACTTTTGAGGAGGTCATTGAAAAAGGGGTTCAAATAGAGAAAGCTCTCATTGCCAAAGGAACTCTCAAGTCCCAATCTAGAGATAATAAAAATTTTAAACCCATGGAGAAGCCAAAGGTATTTAACAAAAACAAAATGTGATAGGGGATGGGATCACTAATTCCAAGTGTGTACAAGTGGTTCAAACTGGTTAACCTTTGAAACTAACCAAAGGACCCATTTAACCTTTGTCAATTATATTAAAATAATTGGATGCGATTCACATGGTGACATATATTACGACACAACCATTTGATGACAATGATCCAAAACCATCATGGTACATGGAGCATGAATATTGTGAAATGCATCATGTTAAGAAACATAAGACAGAAAAATTTCCATGACTTCATCACTATATCCAAGACCTCATATATAATGGGGAGATAGAGGTGGAAAACCTAGAGAAAACTCAAACACCCAACAAAAAATATGGGGATATATAAAGAGCCATTCCCTAAACATGATAAATCAGAAAAGTCAAAGTAAGATCGGGGAGATTCATCCCAAGGTTATAAATCAGTGAATTACTTATACACCAAGAAAGACAACAATCATTATGATTCACTTATTGGATGTATTTGCTCTCCTACTGACCATGTCAACACCATCTGAATCAAGGGAAAGGATTACACCATGGTAACAAGGCATGCCCACCTTGTGATTCTGGAACCTTCTCCATCAATCCCATAAAATGGTAAATACAACCTCTTAGAGCAACTTGAGAAGATGTTTGCTAAGATTTCAATATTAGATCTTCTTAAAATATAAAATGTAGACAAAAACATTCTGTACCAAACTCTTCAGGGGTCAAGAGTTCCATTAGAGGTAGATCCTACACATCTTCAAGCTGCAGTAGAAAACATCATACCAAATAAACACATTGCCTTCAATCATAGGGAGGTCCCTACTAAAAATCCAACACATAATCTTCCTTTGTATATTAAGGTAGTTGTTACCCGCAGGAAGATCAAATAGGTGCTTATGGACAACGGATCAGGGTTGAACATATGCAAGCTAAAATCGGTTAAGAAGCTAGGGCATAATAAGGTAGATCTTGAGGAAAACATAATCACTATCACCACTTACGACAACACGGAAAGGGATCAGTGGGCACAATCACGTTGCCCATGGAGTTGGGTCCCACTTGCCATCAAATGAAGTTTCATGTCCTAGACTTGGAACTTCCATATAATATGCTTCTAGGATGACCATGGATTCATGTCATACAAGCCTTACCATCGAAATTCCATCAGTGCATTAAATTGAAGCATGATGGACACACCATTACAATACAAGGAGATTCAGAGCCCTTTGCTTATTGTAGAGCTCTCAATAGTTTTATACATAAGGGAACATATGCATGTCCCTCTGCCAATATAGTTGTCCCTCTCTAATCTGAGGCCATGGAATCTCGAAGAGATTTTGATTCTATCAGTTCTTATGCCCATGGTGTGTCTACATCAATCTCTCATTTTGATTCATGGGAGATGAAGGTTCTAGAATACAGCTGCGGAGAATATAATGTGCAACAAGCCCTCTTGGTGTCATACCTCTCATTGTCACCCAAGACTAGAGGTTGATCCAACTATCACTTTAGAAGACCTAGAAATGACCACACTATTGGGTCATTCTTACCTGGAGGCTTGTTGGCTGAAGAAAAATTATTGGACCCACCTAAAACTTGGGTCCCAGAGGATACTCATCCAACTTGTTATCAAACCCCTAAATACGAGAAATCCAGTAAAATGATGTACTCCATGGGCTACAAGGGCCTAGGATGTGGAAGAAATGAGAAAGGAAAATGAGAACCAGTACCTCTCCCACATTTTAAAATAGAAAGATACGGCATTAGAATTTTCCCTTATGGGGCACACCCCAATGATCAAGACACTACTTACTCTGAACGTGAGGATAGATCTGACTATCTAGACAGTGATACAGATTCCCATTGTAGCCAATATGAGGATATTTCCTCCACAAACCTATTCATGAATACCACTGTCCTAACCATAACCCCCATGGAACCAACCCTTGACCTTGTTTACCCTTCCCTTGTTGAATGGGACCAAAAAATTCGTATGCCACTAGATCTATTTGAGAATGATGAAGCTATCGCAGAGTTCATGGGAATTCAGGATACAATTCCCACTGGAGACCACAAAAAGGGATTCTATATTGACTTGGATACCTATGCCTACTTTGGTGAGGAGGCTAAGCTTCGTGGTCAACAAAACTTAAGAAAAAGCGAGAGAAAAAGTTCCAACGTAAAGCCTTGGCAAAAATCAAATTCCAAGTCACATAGTGAAAACCTCTTTGAGGCACTAGCCGACAAACAGGTGTAAAAATTAAAGGACAATAAAAGTGACCACACCAAGGATGAAAATATCATGAAGACATCCTTCGACGAAGATCTTAACCTTCCTCCTAATGCTATGTGTATGGAGGACTTGTCAAAGTTACTAGTAGAGGAAACTATCGATGTAAACATTGGTACATAAGAGGACCCAAAAATAGTCAAATTGGGAGCATCACTCTCGGCATGGGAACAAAAAACATTTACTATGCTACTACGGGAGTTTATAGATGCATATGCGTGGTCCTATAAGGACATGCCAGGCTTAGATCCAAATTTGGTCGTGCACAACTTAGTTGTACATGCAGATGCGAAGCCTATTAAATAGAAGCTTAGAAAGATGCACCCAAGGGTAGCTCTACTGGTTAAAGAATATTAGAAATATTTCTAGCAGCAGGATTCATCTAGCCTATCAATTATTCTGAATGGATATCCAACATTGTCCCTGTCCAGAAGAAGCCCATGGGGATCAGAATCTGCATGGATTTTAGAGACATTAATAAGGCTTTCTCTAAGGGTTATTTTCCACTACCAAATATTGATATGATTGTGGATTCAATAGTAATATATGAGATGATATCTTTTATGGATGGATTTTCAAGATATAACCAAATGAAGATAGTTGATGAAGATCAAAAAAAGATGGATTTTACAACTCCTTGGGGTACCTTCTATTATAAGGTAATGTCATTTGGGCTTTAAAAAGTAGGAACTACTTATCAAAGGGCAACAAAGGTAATTTTCCATGATATCATGGAAGACTATGTGGATGACATCCTTGAAAAATCTAAGACAAGAGATGATCACCCTTTTATCTTGTGGTGTATCTTTGAGCACCTACGAGAGTAAAAAGTCTAGTTGAACCCACATAAATGTGTTTTCGGCGTGCTATCGGGAAAATTGTTGGGTTTTATTGATCAAGAAGGGTAATTGAGGTAGACCCTACTAAAGTATCTGCTATTACAGAGATGCCTCCTCCTAATAACATTAAGCAACTATACAACTTGTAAGGAAAAATAAAGGCTATTCGCCGCTTCATCTCCCAGCTTGCAAATAAGTGTCATTCGTTTACCCACCTACTTAAAAAGGATGTCACCTTCATTTGGGGACTAGAGCAGTAGCAAGCCTTCACCTTACTTAAACAATACTTGGCCAATCCACCTGTCCTCATGCCTCCAACTCCTGGTGAGCTACTCCTGATTTATATCTCTACTACGTAATTTGCTATTGGTGTGATGCTCACCCAATATGACCTTGGTCATAAAGAAAAAGTGGTGTACTACCTCAGTCACACTCTTATTGCTTATGAGCTCAACTATCCCCAAATTGAAAAAGCTTGTTTGGCTGTTGTCTTTACTTTTCAAAAAAAATTCCATTATCTATTGAATACCAAAACCAAGCTTATATCTAAAGTGGACCCACTCAAATACTTGCTATCAAAACCTTACCTCACAGGTAGAATGGCTAAATGGATCATCCTACTAAGTGAATTTGACGTAGAATTTTTGCATCAGAAGTCATTTAAAGAACAAGTACTCATTGATGAATTAGCAGAAGCACCTTTGCAAGGAATTGAACCTTTGAATCTAGATCTGTCAGATGCCTCATTACTATACATTGAAGAATCTATTGTATGGCAGATACACTTTGATGGGTCCTTTACTTTTCATGGTTCAGGAGTAGGTGTGGTCCTCATTACTCCTTGTAGTGACCCTATACTGCATGCTTTTCATCTGGGTTTTCCTTACATGAACAATATCACAGAGTATGAGGCACTTATTGCAGGGATGAAGCTCACCATCAAGTGGAACATTCATCATGTTAAGGTTGTAGGTGATTCTTTAATTATCAAGCAAGTTAATGATTAATATAAGGTAAGGGATGAAAATATCATACCTTACAAAAAGTTGGTAGAAACTCTAAAAAATTACTTTGTGCGTATCACATTTGAATAGATCCCAAGAGTGAAAAATAGATCAGCAGATGCTATGGTGATAGTGGGTTCTATGCTTCATTTTCTGTTAGGAAATAATGACATTTCGTTTTTTGTGGAAAATTTACGTCAACCCGTGTATGACATGCCAAAATCCTATCTAGCTTGCGATGTTTTTGGTCCCAATTCCCCATGGTATGAGCCCATCTTTACCTATCTCAAAGACAACATGTTCCCTCCTAACATCTCACATTCTGAGAAACAAAGCCTAATTTTCCAAATAGCCCACTATACCCTTTTAGGAGGTATGCTTTATCATCGTGGCTATGATGGGAGTTTGTTACGTTGCCTTGATATGATAGAGTCAATCCAAGTGATCAATGAAGTACATGAAGGGGTGTGTAGAGCACATACTGATGGAATGGTTTTGGCCAAGAAATTCTTAAGAGTAGGCTTCTATTGGCCTACCATGGAAATCTACTATTGCATCTATGTCAGAAAATGTGTACTTTGTCAGAAGTATGGAAATTTCATCCATGATCCATCAAAACCATTGCAACCCATCACTACCCCATGGCCATTTTCTAAATGGGGACTTGACTTGATAGGGAAGCTTACCCTTGCCTCATCTGATGGTCATACCTACATCATCACGGCTACTGAATACTTTACCAAGTGGGTGGAAGTTGTCTCCTTAACCTATGTAATAGGATCTCAGATTTCCAAATTCATCATGAATCATATCATTTGCCGGTATGGTATTACTACAGCCCTTGTTACTGATAATGGAAATTCATTCAAGAATAAAACTATAAAGGGTCTCTGTCAGTAGTTCCAAATCAGGTTAAAATGGTCTACACCATATTATCCCCAAGGTAATGGATAGGATGAGGCCATAAATAAGACTTTGGTGTGAATAATGGAGAAAATAGTAAGTAAAATAGATTGTAATTGGAATTTGCAAATCCACCCAACTCTTTGGGCTTACAGGACTTCTATTCACACTCCTACGTGTGCGACACCATATTCTATAGTATTTGGGATGGAATCTATCATCCCACTAGAAATTGAGCTTCTTCCCTAAGAATATCTCTTAGGGATTATCTGGATAAAGATGAAGATAACCGGGTGGCTAGACTGGTTGAGTTAGAGCTCCTAGACGAGAAGCGCATCCACGCCGTTAATCACCTCAAAGTGTATCAGAACAAAGTATCTCGAAATTACAACAAGAGAATCATACCTCACCATTTTTAGGTTGGTGATTTGGTCATGAAGGAGAATCAGTTCAACACAAGGGAAAAACAAGAAAAGAAAGGAAAGTTCAAACCACAATTGTTAGGACCCTATGTTATAGTGGCCAAGTATGGCACATGAGCATATAAACTTATTCACCCCAATGGTGATGACATCCGTGAGCCCATGAATTTCATGCATCTTAAGTGGTTCTATGCTTAAACATGGCATCAGTAAAGCAAAAAAATCAAAAACATGGTAAAATAATCAAAATATAAAAAAAATCATAAAAGAGAAAAAGAAAAAGAGAAAAACAGGTCATCCATAAGTGAAAACCACACAATTTTGGTGCTTTGGATAAGTCCTTGGGTGAAAAATAGTTTCTAGCACCTTGGGAGGATTCATTATTCACAAGCATCTTGCATCTGAAGGGTATTTCTACTTAGCCTAGGGCTAGTTCCGCGTCTACCTATAAGATTCCTTATGGTCCCGATCCTGTCAATCCTTCATCTGGCTTTGTCTCCTTTTATTCTTCTATGAGGGGCATGGTTTTGGCCTATTCCCCATCTTACGTTGAGGGAATTTCTGTGACTTCACCTTCCTGTATATAAGCGTGTGTCATCTGCCCTTATATATTCCCCATCTAACGCTGGGGGCATCCACGCTTTCTTGGTTACCTATGTATAGCTCTGGAAAACTATTAGCAAAAAACACAAAAACAATAGAATTTTTTTCAAAAAACACAAAAATAACAGATAATTGTTTAGAAAAAAACACAAAAACAATAGAACATTATTTCAAAAACACAAAAACAATAGAAAATTGTTTCACAAAACAACATTTACAAAAACATTTACTTACGTTTGCTTGCATTGTCTTATTTTCTTTTTTTTCTTGTTTTCTTGTATAGTTGCTTCATGTTTGTGATTTTAGGTTGTTTTTTTCTTGTGCATACTTTGTTAGAATTCATCTTTTCTTGCTTAGATTAGATTTATTCTTTCTTGTGCATATTGAGGTGTGGTTTTGCATGCTAGTGAGTTATGCTACATTGTTATGTATTGGTTCATTATGTTCTTTTGTTAAGCATTTGATTATGTGTGTTGGTTGCATGTGCATTGTTTTGTTATCACATCATCATATTTCCATCAATATCATCACATCTAACATCATATATACATCATATATCAAGAAAAAGCTAAGTATACATCATACATGAATGATAAGCTAATCATCACATATCGTATCATCAAATGGGGGCAAGAGGGATTGTAAATATCAAAATCTATCCCCCCCGCACCCATATCATCATATCATCCCATCTACTAAGTGTGGTACATCAAATAAACAAGCACATTTGATATATTCTACAAGATCAATCATATAGAAATCAAAACACATGTGATACATCAACAAGATCATGATACATATACAAGTCAAATCAAATCAGGATGCATCATAACTACATCTATCTATCCATGAGAAATAATAAACACATGTCTATCTCATATACACATATTTCATGTAAAAAATGTCCATATAATACATGTGTGGTATTTATGTATCAAAAATGGATATGCATAACTAAAGTACATCAAAAATGGCTATATATCACTACTATACATCAAAGAATAAATGTCTTCATATGAGGTGTACAAAGGATGATACATATATCAAATAATAAAATTCCTTCATCAGAGGCATGTATCAAAATTGCTATACATCAAAAATGCCTTCATCTGAGGCATACAAAGGGGATACATCTATAAAAGAATAAAGGCCTTCACCAAGAGGAATATATGTCACTACAATACAATAAAGGCTGACTCGAACCCTCAGAGGGGGTGGCTGGTCTGTCTCGTGGTGGTGGCATAGTGAGAACATTGCTCGGTCACCCTAGCTATCTTCATGGCTACTCCACTAAGGCCTGAGGCCTCTCTAATCTGGTCCCTCTGCTAGACTGCTGGCTGGAGGAGGGCACTCGCCACTCAGTCGGAACTACCTCAAAGTATAAGGACCTGTAATAAGAGGATTTTCCCTCTATTGTAGCTTGATCTCTATGTGTCTGGGCAGTCACTACTATACCATTTGTGCGTCAATAAGATGTTATCTCAGTTGAAGCTCAAGAAAGCTTGACCTGGACCACTATGTGCTCTTCCCTGAGCCTATCTCGTTCTAATATCACATGTTATAGCTAAGCTTGCATCTATTGATATAGGCTCATCATCTGAGCCATCTGAGAGCCCATCTATCATATCTCCTAAAATTTCACAACACTATCACCTCCCGGGCCAGCCTGGGCCTGAGCCTGATCTAACTCTAATAATAATGTCAAAATAGTCTAAGCCTAATCTCACTCAACTATCGTTGTCACACTCAGGGCTCGGGCCTTGTCTCTATCTACTCTAGCCTGGTCTCTCTCTGCTAGATCCTGTTGTAACTGCTGCTATAGGGTGGCTCTCTATACCACTTGTTGTGCCACTAGGACTGGTCCCTGTGGCACTCTAGATGACTGGCCCTGCTCTAGGACTCTAGCTCTAGGAAATTATGTTGGTGCTTGTACTCTACCTTATGACCTCAGTCCCTGTACCTAGGCCATACCTTTCTCATCATGTGGTATCCCATCGAATGGATCCTCCAGGGCATGTGCCGCTACATCTTCTCTCTGGTCACCACCATGCCAAATCTCTATTGGTGGTCTGGCACCTACTGCCCAGGCATCCTCTAGGATAGTCATATGTCAGGGTAAAACTATTACATACCACGTCTAGTAATCTGTGGTAGTGCCCGAATCCCTCATCTATTGCACTAGGTCCCATACCTATGGGACCAACTATAAGAAAATTGTTGTGGCTCATGTCACCTATATGTGTGGCCCCATAGTCTACCTCTCTGAGTCTCGACAGGCATACCATATGTCTGACTACATAACCCCTTATACCATACCGATTTGTTGTTGACATCTGTCAACTTTGTATAGCTCTATGATATAGCTGCGTTTACCAAGGATAAAATGCTCTACCATGCACACACTAAGCTCTACGACATCCTTTGGCCACTGAATGTGCCTGTAGGGTCTCTGTATGATATCTCTCTCTGAAAACTCATCGAATTCTCATTGGTACCTATATAGGATTCCTAGGTGGCCTCGTACATCACCACCTACTGATACCCATGCCATGCATGATGGCTCCTCTAGATCTCAGTCATGAAGAGTTCCCACAGGGCACATGATAGTAATGTGGTCCCATAACCAAATTTGTAGAAATGAGGCTGGCCCCACTCTCTTCTGATAGTGGTAGGTGATCAGATGTAAATCCTAGTACAAGTGCACCAATATGCACTTCCCCTAGTAATAGCGCTCACCACTAAAAATCCCATGCACTAGTGGTAGTAGCCCTCTCAGGAAATATGTCCTTGTCTTATCAGTGAGTAAAAACCCACTAATAAGTGATATAATATAGAAGGGCCCCCAGTGCAGTGTCAAGTCAAAAATACACTTGTGTAATGCGACAATCATACCTTCATGCGGTATGTCATCTCTGTCAAACAAGTTGCTACAAGTTTCCCTAATCTTCCCTATGTTAGAGGTGTACTCAATCAGTGTACCTAGGATGTGCACACAGAAAATCCACCACACATCCTCCAAACTAATAGTCATCTCCCCAGTAGAGATTCAGAAGCAATGACTCTCACTGTGCCACCACTCAACCAGTGCAATAAGTAATCCATGATCTAGGATGATAGAAGGCATCTGGGCTACGGGGTCTAGCCCCACCACCTTAAAGAGTATGGCCATCATGCGCTAGTCTCATTGACACATGCTCCCCTCCAGCTCAACAATCCATGAATGATGCTCCCACATCTCAAGCACTAGTAATCATCTCTGTAAGGAATTGAACCACTCGTCAGTCACTAACATTTATTCTAAAAATCTATCTATATTTTTTTAGGGTTAACTCAAAAATCCTAAATTTGCTTCTAAGTTTCATCTTTTTAGCATTTTCTTGTTTATCCTCCATCAGAATGGTGCACCTACACACCCTTTCAAGTGTGTGCACCCTCCTTTTGATGCATGTGCATGCACGCAACTGTCTCAGTGCACTGACACCATCAATTGTGCACTTGTGTGCCATTTTGGGCATGTGTGCCACTCTTTCAACACTTGCGCCATTAGTCATATCCCTGCGCATGTGCGAATGCATAAACCTTATGTGTGTGTGCTCCCCTTTTAGTGTATGCACATGCGCACACATATGTGGCATGTGCATGTGTGCGTGTGTGTGTTTAAGTGTTCATGCATGTGCACGCATGCACCTTGAGGTGCATGCGCCTCCAATGAGGCACCTAAGGCCAGCTTTAGCTTGCATGTGCCTATGCGCACATGCCTCCTACGTTCCTAACCCTAATTCCTATCTCTAGGGCCTTAATGATGAAATTAACTAAGAAGGTTTGGATACTCACAAAGGTTCCATCGTTGGCGTGCCACTGGTACCTTTGAACTATGTCTTCCTGTCTGAGTTGGTGTCATGTGATCACCATCATCCTCGTCACTATCAAAGCCTCGCACTAAAAACTCAATAATGGTTGATTAAAATGAACTCATTGCGGTGATTTATCCCCCTCACAGTGGGGTATATCAACCCATTTTTCACCATCGTGAGTGCCTGGAGGCTCGTTTTGACCGCCTTTTTCTCCTCTATTCACCGTTGATTAATTATTTTAATTAAATAATTATTTTTCTCTTATTTTTCATTGTTTTGGGGCATTTTTTTCTGTCCAATACCCCTTTCTTCTCACTAGGACAATTTTTATTGCTCCTAGGTGATTTTTCTTCTCATCCACACTCTCGTAAATAATTATTTTATTAATTTTTCCACTGCACAAAGACATGATTTGTCATTTGTTTCTTCTTTCTTCCACTAGGAGCATGTTTTGTTCCGCCTAGGACCTTCATTCTATTTCTTCTATTTTCTTCTACTGTCCACTACATCTCAGAAAATAGAAAACAATATATATATATATATATATATATATATATATATATATATATATATATATATCACTTCAGAAATTCAAAAATAGGGAATTTTTGTAGGTTTTTTACTTTTTAGGATTTTGTGAAAAAAAATTCCCTATTTTTGAATTTCTGAAGTGATATATATATCACTTCAGAAATTCAAAAATAGGGAATTTTTTTTTACAAAATCCTAAAAAGTAAAAAACCTACAAAAATAGGTAACCTGCTTATTACGGTTGAATCTTGTGTCTTATGCATGGTATTCTCTCCTTATCCTATTGGTTTTTTTCACATCTTCCCATATTAATATGACTCGCAGATCACCAAATTCACAACCATTCACAAAGCTAGTTGCTTGCTTCATCTGTACTCTGGGGCACGTTTGTTACCTGGTGTTGTTTCGTTACATACAATGCTTTTTACTTAGACCTATTTTCCATTATCATTTCCCCTTGCATATATCCTTCCTCGGGGAATCATTTTTAACCCTTGTTGTCAATCAAAAACATGTGGATCTCTTCATCTTGATAAGAAAACATTTGTACAACTGTCTTGACTATTGTTGGGTTGGATATGTGCATTCGTACTTGTTTTCCCTTTTCAATGAGCTTGTTTCCTTCTCGTATTGCATTGCATTGTTATATGTTACATGGATTTGGTGTTTTTCACACTAGACAATCATTCGTAGTGTGGATTTTCATGTCATTCTACTTTTGTCGTATGCGTATATCTTTCATAAGGACTGATGATGTAGATCCCTTGGCAATGTGATGACACTGAAATTGTTCCAATACAGAGGCTAGAGGTTAAGATCTTCTCTCCACTCCTCCATATTTCTTCTACATCACTTTCCTCTCACCACTTTCCTTCTACTTCACCTGGGGCATTCTACCCCTGCTCATTTTTCTATCTATTTCTCACCTTTTTTCAATCGTCGATCATCTTCCTTCATCACTGTATCGACACTCGACGGGGCATCTCTCACTTCTACTAATCTTTCTTATACCTCTTTAAAATTTCACTCATCTACTATCTTTGAAGTGGAGTCGCTTACGCCACCCCAAAGAGGGGCAAATGTAGACACCTGTAATTATGCCCGAGTAATTTAAATACTTAAATTGTGCTAATTATCTCCCTTCTTACAAATTGGTAACATATTGTTAAAGGTGCTCATATTCTCTCCTATCATCGTTAATTAATTACACTACGCTAATTAATTAAGTCACATATCAACAACGCCAATTAATATCCTAATTAACGACCTTCCATTAATTAATCATTGAGATCCCCTTACTATCTAGACTAATTAATTATTATTAATTAATTAGCATCCCCTTTCTATCATTTAACCAATAAATCAATATTTCTAATTGATTTTAATCCCCTTCTATATCATCTAAATCATGTTAATATTCCTCTAAAATATTTTATAAGCTTACACATCTATTAATTAAATCACCTTGATTAATTAAAAGGCCTCCCTTTATCCACATGAGTCACTAAAGGACAAACTAAACCCTCCTAAAGTTAACTCAACCCTATCTAAACCCCCCTTATCCATAACTAACTCAACATCCCTATTATCCCACATGCAAAGGGATGTAGGGGTTCCTTTATCCATTGGGCTATATAAAGATCCCTCCTCCTACCTTTACACTTACACCTAAAATTCTTAAGAAGACAAAAGCCAAAGCTATATAGCAAAATATCACTAAAAGCTTTCCTTTGTTTTCTTGAGAATTCATCATTTTTGGAAGAGCTAAAGCCTCTTTTCTAGCCAAAGTGCTTAGGTCATATGGGAAGATTCAAAAGGGTCTTGTAGCCCAATTTTGACAAACTCCCATTCCTAGGTTCTTGGAATATCAAGAGCAACCAATTTGATTGCCATGGAGCTTACATAGGTCCATTTAATTTTGTTGTTAATTAAGAGAATAGAGGTTTTTAGACAATTAGCATGCTAGTTTCAAAGTGCTAATATATTAAATGTTAGTGTCTAACCTTGTTTAGTTTTTATCTTGATGGTGCTTTAGACTTTTATTTAACTTTGTTGATTAAAAACTACTAGGTGTTAGTTTTTATTTTCATTAACTTAGTTGAGAAAAATATGTACAAAAGTAATAGTCAGTTGTAGGTGCTTGGAATTAGTAGGTTTCAGTACTACTTAGTCGTGTATATAATTATTAATTCAGTAATGCAACAGGTCTCATTGAAATAGTAGGATATTATCACACTGTGAATATCAATTCCCAATGTAAGGACTTTGTTGTTAGGAACAATGAATATAAAATGTTTGATAAAAACACAATCCTTAATGAACTGAACTCGATAATCATGTAATTAATAACATTAACACATTGGCTTCACAGAGAGATTATTCAGTGTCTTAATGCATTTATGATCTATATCAGGAAAATTGGGTCCTTTGTACAATTGTGAAGTAATGAGTTTGTAGGTCTATTTTCAAGATGTAATGAGTGAACTTATGGGTCATGTCTAACCTATTATGTTTGTAAGTAAGATTCTTGTATTTAATAATTGAGTGCATATGTTTCATTATCCAATTATTGTGTGAGATGGGAACCATTTGTGAACTACAGTTCAGTCCTGTAAATTGAGAGATTGCCAGTGTTGTTTCTGGGTTTTCAAGACAAAGTTTCCAGTGTGTGACTCATGTTCCAGGATACATGAGAAGTTGAACAGATAAGGGTGGTTGATCAACTCAGTTCACGAAGAAGAAGATTTTCTTTACACTCCAATTTCCCAATAATGATTTGATGAGGGTTTGGTGTGTTTGGAGCTTATTTTGGATCACTAAAAAATCTGTAATGAATCTATCACCTATTGATCAACCGTTTCCATGCAGGTTGATTTGGCGAGCTCTAAAACACACATAGGGGATCCAAAAACATCACAATCAGAGATAATTCACATGCTAAATATAGCTTTCAGACCACCACATGTGGGGTAGCTGCCTCACTAAACAAATTGGTCTGTAGAAAAAATCATATTAATAAAAATACAGTCTTTGGTTTGCATGTAATAGCGTCCCAGAGAAGCTTCACAATTTTTGAATAAAGTTGGTAATGCACTTAACTCATGCAGGGTGTGCCACTGTAGTGGCAATATTAATGTTACAATTTATGTTCCCTCTAATGGTTATGTTCTCGAGCATTCAAAGGTTGTATAAATTAAACAGTAATCAAGCTCACATTAATGCATGGTAATGGACTATGGTCCATGATTTAATGTCAAATTACATTCACTTGAACTATTTTAACCAATTTTGACGTACTGGTGTGACCCCCATTCGGTCGAAGACTAATTTCAACAACAATAAAATATTGGTATTTTATAGCATGGTTAGGGTTGATTTAAGACCATTCTAAGTTAACATTGAAGGGATATTCCTTTGAAGTACTAAAATGGTGAATGAGATCACAGTGGATGTTCTACCAGTACAGCTGCCTTGCAATTACTGGAATTATCATATGGCATTTGGATTCTTTAAAATTATTCAAACTATAACATGTATCCTAGGTTTTAACATTTGGAACATATGTCTTAGATGGATTTTAAAACTCCTCAAACTTTTTTAATCCTTACCATGCAGAAAATAAAGCTAACTAGCGATCCAATGTCATCCATATGATTAAATTCAAGATGAGGTCTAGCTCAAGATAGTACATTGTGACCTTTATGCATATACACATCAACAAATTACCTAAATGTAGAAAAGAATAATTTAGGTAATGGATTATGGATCCTTGGCCAAGTTAACAATAGGTCAACTCCAAACTTTTAGAAATCAGGTTGAAGGCTTGAATATCATTGAAAAGGAACCTAAGTTAATTCATATTTCATAGAGTTGATAATGTTTGTAATATCACCACATGACAGACTATTAGGGTCAAGAATTGAAGGAATGATCATTATGGATAGTAAGAAAGTGTGGAGGTAACTATCTCGCTAAGTTTGATCCTAATGTGTGTACAATGAAACATGTCTAAGGATTTTAAGGCCATTATAAATTGATGAGTTACATGACATCATGACTGTATATGAGATGAATAATAATGAATACAAACAAGTACAACAAGAATGAGTTATGACTTAATTAATAGTCATATGTTTGTAAGGTGAAAAGAGTAAAAATGGGTGATGGTGTTAGGTATGCACCTACACACATATGCATGATGAACTATTTGCAACGATTTCTATGGAAAATATATGTGTTAGATCTTATAATTGCATACATGGCCTCACATTCTTGTTACACTGGTTAACTTGCTAGTCCAGTGGGTTATTTATTACTTGCACAAGTGTCCCATTTTTTCAAGGCTTAAATGTGAATGATGAACAGTGGGATGCGATATAAATGACAAAACCATTCAGATGATGTTTGATATAACTTTTAAGGGAACTGTATAACACAATTCAACAATTTTTTCCATTTGCATGAAAACTCCTCAAAAAGATTATTCCATATCATCTTTCAAACTAATCACTTTTCTTCATGCAATGGTGTAGTATCTATGACTCATAGGTAATTAATTACAGACTTTTGCAATATGAGATTTTTCTTGGGGTACACTTGATGATTTCCCATTTTCAATCCAACATAGATGTCATAATTTCATATGAGTGATGGTCCGACATAGAGTATCTTTGTGAGTACTGCTCCACTATTGAAGATAAATCTAATCCTATTGTGATATCTAATCTATTGAAACTTGAGGCTAATTCATATTTGTCTAGTTCTTCACCGTGGAAGTATGTTGAGTTCCTAATTCTACACTCCCTGGTGCTTGACAAATGCAAATCAGAGAATATGAAGATAATATATATGATCTAGAGGATAAATATTGGGTTGTGACAGAGAATCTTGATGAGAAAATCAAAAGGATAAATATACAGATGAGTTCCATGTGTCTAAGCTTGCAATCTAAAGAAGAAGAGGTTATCCTTCTTAAGGGAGAGTTATGTGACGCAGTTAGTAGAGCTAAGTTCTTTCCTAAATATAAAAAGAGCACTAAGGATATTAATTATCTTCTAGGTAGTCAAAAATTAAAAGTTTTTAGGAGATAAGACAAGCTTGGGATTCAAGGAAATACTTAAAGGTAAAGAGGTGATGCAATAACTCATTTTTCCAATCATGAAGACTGAAGAAGAGTAGAAGGAGATAAAAGACAATGTGAAGAAAAAATCTATTATATAGTCTAATGCTTGAAGGTATAAGAGATAATTTAATGGTTATTATTTCACTTGTAATAGCTTTGGCCATATGGAAAAGGAATGTATAAGGTCTATTAGATATTATCATCCATGAAGGGATGGTAGAGATGATAAATCAAGGAATGTTTCTAATTTAAACTATCAAAAAAAGGGACACACTTCCAAGTACTTCATATATGAACCATCAAGTCATATTTGGGAGAATGAAGTTGTTAGAGGTAAGATTAAAGTTTTATGTTTTCATTGTAATGAGGTGGGACATATTGATAGGTAATATTTACAGCAACCATATATCCAAAAGTGGAAAAATAAAGATCCCAAAAGTGGAAAAATGAAACTGTATGTTACAATTACAATAAGGTTTTTCACCTCGTTAGATATTGTTATGGGTATACAAGGAAAATTAGGATATTTTAGGTTCTTATAATGTAAAAAAGGAGACAAGGTAGTCTGTGGGAACCAAAAATGACTCAATATAGTCAATTCATATAAGGTGTTTAGGAAAAGCAAGGAGAATCTCAGGTTGCATATCAGAAGAAAGAAGGAGTAAAAGGTGACTCTCATATGTCAAATAGGGCTTTGGAACTCTTCAAGTTTCTCTCTAAGACTACTCATGAAGATGTATTTATCTTCTAGGATTGTTAGAGTCATAATTACCCATATGAAGCATGGTGTGAAAGAAGGGACATGCAGGATTAGAATTATAATATTGTAGGTATGCTATTATAGAGTCAAGATGAGTATATTGTGCTTTTGAAGGTCCTTATACTTCTTAGTTTTTGATAAGAAAATGTTATAATGGAAGGTAGAAAGTCTCAAAAATGAAGAAGTCCTTCATTTGCATGATGACTTGATCAGACCAGCTGAGAAATTTTATATGAAGCATTCCATGTATGTCTCTAAGTTGGATGGGTGTCTTTGTTGTGTCTCAGTTCTTTACTAACACTCCAAGATATTTCAAGGTTTGTTTATGCATCAAAAGATATGTTTTCATAGTCTGAGTTAGTAAATGGCTTATGTTATGGCTTGAAGTGACTCATAGTTTGAGAAATTATATTGTAGCTATGTATTCATGTAGTGAAGAGATTTTAATTATGTTCTTAAAGGTATACAAATTCTTTGGAGTTAGGTTATATGTTGATAATGAGAAGTATGCTAGATGTGTGAGGTGCAAGTCATTCATTTTGTATAATGACTTGATCAGAGCATCAGATGCAAGGTGAAATGGTGATTTTCAGGTATCTTCATGAGTTGAATAATCCTATAAGGTGTATCTTTGGTCGTTAATTCATGTTTGAGGTGTATCAATAGTTTTTATACTTCATAGAGGTAGTATGGAGAAGTGTTAAGCATTGTTAGGGTTGTCAAAATCAAAAGTGAGTTTCTTAGTTGTATCAAGCCTATGTATGGTTTTTTGGGGTCTATAGTGGCTTCATGAAATGGTATATGGAAAAAATATTATGGTTTTCAAGGTTACTTGTATTTAATATTGGTCTAAAAAGTTTATGCAGTGATAAGGTATGTTCCTAAGCTTATTCCTTAAAGTAGAAACAATGTTGCAAGTCTCTAAATGAGCATTTGAGGTCTGTAGCTGAGTTCCAAATAGAGATATGAAATGATAAGGAGTTATGAAAGGAAACTTAGCCTAGAATAAAGAATGAAATATTGATAAAGGTATATGTGATATGTGTTAATCCATCAAAGATTAATGTTATGAATCTCAATCATTTTTCTTGAAATGGTAACAATGTTATAATGGAAAACATGTGTTGTCACAAACCGTACATGAGGTTTTATGATGTTTTGGTATGAGTGCATAAATTGAGGGGGGAATAAGTGATATTTCTCCCTGATATGTGGAGTTATCTATGTTAAAATGTTTTAATGATAGTTTTCTTGCACTACAATGACATTAGGGTATTGTAGACTGTGAAGTTGAGTAATGATGTGTTACAGGTTTATAAAGTATTTTTGAAGCAGGAGGTGTTTTACTTGATCATCAAGATGGTTTTTTAGGTTATAAGAAGACCTAGTAAGATATATTGATAGTTTTTTAGGTAAGTATAATTTTACGGGGAGATTGTCATGATCTCAAACAGGTATGTTAGCATCAAAAGGAAGTAAAGATTACTAAAAACTTGCTTAAAGAATGTATTGTTGTTGTTTATATATTTCCATATCATGTGAGCAAGGTAAGAGCTTGTATTTTTTCATAAATAGATAGAATTTAATGATATGGTCATAGGGGGAATCATAAGTTTATATATCATGAGATTTTTGTGATCCTATAGTAAGGAGGAAATTGGTCATTTTTCTCTAAAGGATAGTTTCAAGGCTATAGGTCCTAAGAGTTGCTTACAGTGTGCTAATACAAAGTAATATTGTGGATCTTTTCAGCTAAGAAAAGTTAGTGAAGTTTCAAGCATGGTGTCTTAATTTAGAATTATTGTTAGCATGTGTGAATTTTCTTTTACGCATGTGCTTGTGAATGCTATAATACTCTTATCATGGTAGAAACAAGGTCTAAAGGAGGAAATTAGATCTGTAGGATTGAATGATGATTTTGTTTGATATTTCCAACCAATAAATTCTCCAAATATTATGAAGAAATATGATGAAAGTATGCTCAGGTATGTACTTTGTCATTAATGTAAAAAGGGGAGAAGAACTAGGTTGTTTCCCATCAATGAAAAAGGGGGAGATTGTTGGCATGTGTGAGTTACATTGGTGTCATTGATGTAAAAAATCATTAATCACAATGTGGATGATCTAGGATTGCTAAAATATTCTTTTTGTGATGGTTACATAAGAAAAAAAAGGTGTGGCATGGTTGTAAGAGTGGCCACAGTGAGAACAATTTGCCCTAATAGGCTTAATTACGAGGCCTAGTCAATAGGATGACTTGGCATGATGAAATGAATGCATGATTTGGATTGAGGATGATATTATAAGTATGGAGAGAATTATTGGATAGTTTTTAGAAACTCATTTGAGTCTCAGAGTATAGGTACAAGTTTGAGTATTGTTTGCAAGTGATCATCTAGACCTAGTTTAGGTGCTTGGAGGCCAAATGGAGTATGAGAATGAGTTCAAGAGATATGTGAGTGTTGCACATGGATGAATTAAATAAGTACATGCCATGCATGAGGATATAGGTTTTGTGTGAGACAAGGCTGAAGGGCCATGCATATGTAAAATTGGATAGCGCATGAAGGTTCGTGCCTGAGTAAGGATTTTTGGGACTTAGCTGATTTTGTGTACCATGGGATAAAAAAAAGAAAAGTAGAATTAGAGTACTCAACAAGTAATGATTTGTAACTGGAGAAAATAAAGGATATTTTACAGCCAAGGAAGATATATTTTTGGGAAAAAGCACATGTGTATGAAATATGAAGAGACATGCATGGATCGGGATATTAATAGGATTAAATCAAAGTTTATTTATATGATAGTCTATTATTAATAACACGATTTAATGTAGGGTTATTTTGGGATGAAATGCATGTAATGTATGCATGGAAATTTTTATCATGCATTCTATTTTGATAAGTTCATGGGCAGTGAAGGTCAAGTTCCCACCCATATATATATGTTTAAGTCATTGTTTCGGCTACCACAAGTGAGGGATCTTTAGTCATCAGTTCTTGGAGTCTGTTATGGCATAGAGTTTGATGATTGTGTATGTAATGGTTCATTGAATGAAATGTATTCAAATCCTATTATGTAATAATATTTGGTAATGGATTATGGAAGATGGATTATGATTATTGATGAATCTGAGTATGGTGAATTCATGGTACGATTAATATTGATTGTTATCTGATCTATTATGTTCCTTATTACATGTGTTTCCAATATAATGTATGAAATGGTCTATTATAATTGAATGAGTACTTGGTTACATATAATCATGTATTTTTATGCTAACATCTTAAAAAGCATCATAAAGGAGGGATCTGGTAGCTACATGTGCTTCAGGTGAGCATTTAGTTCTCCTAAATTAGGTGCCACCGCGCATAGCATTCTATTAGGAAATAAAAGACAACAATGTTCCAATGAAATAATTCATAGGTATGATACATGTTTTCTCAAGTGTGTTATGTCCTTTTGAATAGGTTTCAAGTTGATGTATGAGGTTCTCCTACTCTTTTTTGGTCCAAACATGCTTATTTCCTAGAACCTAGGTAGGCATTAATGGTGGTTGAAAATATGAAAAGATATTTATGATAAGGTGAGAATTAGAGATGTTATTAGAGTATTTCATGGTGCCATGGCCCAGGTTTCAGATCATCATGAAGAGGATTTTGCAATATATGGTGTTTTGAGTCCTATCGATCCCAAAAAAGCATGTTTCTTAGCTCGAAGTTAGAGAAATGGTCTTGGTTAGCACATGTAAGATTTTTATGGGGACCTAATAATTTTATGGGTGTTAAGGGATGAAGTTTATAATATCTTATATTTGGAATGAGATCAAATGAGGTCCTAACATTTACGAATGATTGCTAAGAAGGTAAGTTATTTTTTATGAGATTGAAACCCTAGTTTGTAATCGATGCAGGAAAACTCATTTGTTTAATCCTAGAGTGGATTGGATCATAAAATGTGATGATTGAAGTATGGAGTGGAATATTCCATGTTTTATATGGTGGTGGTTTTAGTTCATGACAGTTAATGGAACATACACAAAAGTCATTTTTTTCAGGAAAGAAGGTTTTATTCTCAGGTTTTCTATTAGACCTTACGGATAAATTAGTGTTCTGAGTTGTTGGGGATAAATGATACAAGTTTTATGTCATTTCATATCTTTATGATGGAATTTTATTACTTTCACATGTCCAAATAGGTTGAATGATTTTTGGGCTAAAAGGAAATTTTGAACATTCATAGATATTGAGTTCTCTTTAGCACTTTTAAACTTGGTGATGATGATTGATGGAAATGAAGGTGTTGTAAACATATCATATTATGTTCATTGGTTCAAATTTGTAATTTATTTAAGGTGACATGAATAAGGTCACAAGTTGACCTTGTTTGATTGGTTCAGGACAACATGGGTTTGGTCTCAAGATTAGTCTGAAAGACAAATATCTTGGCTTAGATGATGATAAACATACACTTTAGGGTGAACATGGATTAAATTTAATCCAACTGTATGAGTTTAAAATTCATGAAAGTATCATCAAGGGTGCAAGAACGTTGAGTTTGTAAAATTTGTTTATGGGAAGTTGAAGTTGCTGAAGAGGAGAAGTCCTCTTGGATTTTCTAGATGAGTCATGATGTATAACATGGTTAACTATGTTATAAAGTTCATTGGATTTTAAATTAGTGGTTATATTCCATTGTTGAGTTGTTTTATGAATGATAGGTCTTCATCTTTGAATACTGGTTAATTTAAGGTGTCTGGAATCAGTAGGTATCAATCCTACTTAGTGGTGTTATGAGATGAATTATTAATGAAAAGTTTCCTAAGCTATTAGGATATGTTTTTTGGGTGTGTTTGACATGTGTATATACTTTAGATACATGATTAATCTTCTATTTATTATTGAAGTCCTTGGTGTGCTTCATGATGGTATATTTGGTTTGCTTGGCCTAGTGTGAGATATTTTAGTGTCTTGATGCATTGTCAACCTATATGGTTCCTTTGTTTTATTTTATATGAGTTTTTAGTTCTATTTTTAAGATGGAATGACTGATATTAAGGGTCATGGCCAACCTATATTTTTGTAAGAAATAATATTGTATTTAAAGTGAGTGTATGTGTTCATTTTGAACTAGTAGTGTGAGAGGGAAAACATGCAATATAAGAGAGAGAGAGAGTGAAAATTGTTTAAGGGAATCAAGATAGATCTAAAAGTTTGTGTGAATGTCTAAGGATAATTGATAATTAGAGAAATAAGGGTGGTTGATCAAATTAGTTCATGAAGAAGAAGAATTGAGTGATTATGAGAAAGAGTAATTTGATCATGGTTTTGTATGTTGGGAGCTAAAATTGGATCACTATCTATTGTGTGTGAAACATATCATTAGTGATCATCCATTTCCATGTGGTTGAGCTAGTGGTTAATCACATTAGAAGGTTGTAGCATCCTAGCAGGGTTGGTTCCTTCCTAAATAGGGTTTGCTGCACCTTGTGGGGTTAGTGCCTCAGTAAAAAAATCTTGTGTGACGTTTCATATTCATGAAAGCCTTTTGGTTTGTGTATTATAATAAAAACATTACTTCTTTTCTTCCCCTTGAGCATTTCCCTAGTTACATTGTGTGTTTTTTTTACTATATAATGATTAAGCTCTTATGAATGGTTGTTATATGTTGTTAAGCTCACAGTAATACATGGCTGAATGGTAAATGGTTTATGTAAGTTAATTAGAAATAGTTTAACAGTTTTGAAGGATTGATTCACTATCCTCTCATTCCAATTTTATTCCAATAATTTTTATTAGAGCAAGTCCATTTTAATAATTCTAATTACTTGAAGGAGATCCTTTGAATCACTAAATGATGAGTGAGAAGAGTGGATGTTCTACCAACAAAGATCCCTTGTTTAATTGAATTAACTATGATTTTTGGATTCTAAGGATGAGGAATCATATCATGCCTCTAGGTTTTGACATTTGGAAATCTGTGTTAGATGGATATACTTCTCCTCAAAATTCTTCAACAAGTAATTAAAAAAAGAAGATTAGTAGGGATAATTCCAAGGCTATGAATGCAATCATCTGTGTATAGCTTAATCATAAATTATAAGGTCAAGCATTACACATTAGCAAAATCAATGTGGGAGAAACTTCATGTCATTTATCAAGGATACTCTAAGGTTAAAATAGATAAACTCTAAACTTTCATAAATCAGTTTGAAGGCTTGAAGATGAGTGAAGAGGAATATTTTGCTGAATATTTTATCAGATTTTATAAGGTTGTCAATACCAAGAGAGGATTCGGTGAAGAAGTGAAGGAAGAATTTGTGGTAAAAAAGGTGTTAAGGACTATAAATCCCAAGTTTGATCCTAAGGTGTATTGTATTGAGGAATCTAAGGATTTTAATGTCATGTAAATTGATGAGTTACATGGCATCTTGACTACATATGAGATGAGGATTCTTGAATCTAAACATGCAAAGAAGGAAATTATTTTCAAGACTTATGTCAAGAAAAAATCAAAGAAGACAAAGGATGATGGTGTTGCTCCTAAAATAGATGATGATGAACTATTTGCAATGATTTATGAAAGATCAAAGGTTGGATCTAGTAAGTATAAAGGTAAAATTCCTTTTAAATGTTTCAATTGTTGTGAATTAGGTCATTTTTCTGCCAAGTTTCCCCATTATCTCAAGGATGAAAATGATGATGATCATTATGGAGATAATGATAAGAACACTCATATATCTAACAAGGACAAGAAGAAATGTAGAAATTATGATATCAAAAAATTCCCAAAAAGAGATTCTATCTAGAAAGGGAGTGTTATTCATTTGAGGATATTAGTTGTGAATATAGTTCTGATTCAGACTTTGAATATGAGCATGAAGAGGTATTGTTCATGAAAAATGATGTTATAAATTCTATGAGTGATGGTCCCATACATTCTAGTGACTCCATGCAATATGAAGATGAAGAAGAAGGAAATGAATTTGAAAATGAGATAATGTGTATTCATATTGAATTGAAGCATGTTGAGAAGAACAAAAAAATGTAAGAACTCAAATCAAATAATATGAAAAAAAGATACATGATCTAGAGAAGAAACATTGGGCTATGACAGAGAAGCGTGATGAGACAGTGAAAAGGATAGAGATGCAGATGAGTTCCATGAATCTAAGATTGTAATCCAGAGAATAAGAGGTAATAATTCTTAAGGGTGAGTTATTTTATGAAATTAAAAGAGCTAAGTTATTTCAGAAATTTGAAAAGAGAACTAAGGATCTTAATGATATTCAAGGCATTCAAAATTCTACAGGAGATAAGTTACTATTGGTATTCAAGGAATACCTCAAAGCTAAAGAGGTGATGGAAGAAGACATTAATCCATCCATGAAGACTTAAGAAGAGAAAAAGGAGATCTAATACAATGTGAAGACAAAATCTATTAGGAATTTTAATGCTTAAAGGTATGAAAGATCATTTAATGGATATTGTTTCACATGCAATGAATTCGAACATAGGGAAAAGTAATGTAGAAGGTATGTTATAAACGATCATCCATGGAGGGATAGTAGAGATGAGTAATCAAGGAATGTTACTTGTTTCAACTATCAGGAAAAGGGACATGTTACCAAGTACGTCCTAATGAACCATCAAGTCACATTTGGGAGAATGAAGCTGCTAGAGGTAGGATTAAAGTTGTATGTTTTATTTGTAATGAGGGTGGGACATATTGCTAGGCATTGTTTACAAGAACCATCTAGCCAAAAGTGGAACAATAATGTTCCCAAAGGGTAAAAAATGAAACTATATGTTATAACTACAACAAGTTTGGTCACCTTGTTATAGATTTTTATTGGTCTACAAGGAATATCAAGATATTTTAGGGTCCTAGAATGCAATAAAGGAGACAAAGAAGTCTGTGAGAACCGAAAAATGACTCAATATAGTCAATTTAGACCAAGTGTTATGGAAAAGCAAGGAGAATATCAGGTTTCAAATCAAATGAAAGGAGTAAAAGGTGACTCTCAGATGTCAAAGAGGGATTGCAATCTCTTTAAGTTGTTCTTTTAGACTTCTCATGAATATGTATGTCTCTATTAGGATTCGTAGAGGCATAACTACCCATATGAAGCATGGTGTGAAAGGTGGGGCATAAAGGATTGGAAGTATTATATTATATGTGTGATATCATAGATTCAAGATGAGTATATTTTGCTCTTGAAGTTCCTTATACTAGTTACGTGTTGATCAGATATTGTTGTAATTCATGGTAGAAAGTCTCAAGAAGTAGAAGTCATTCATTTTCATGTTTACTTGATTAAACCATCGGAGAAAGATTATATGAAGCATTTCAGGTATGTCTGTGAGTTGAATTGTTTTCTAGGATGTGTCTCAGTTATTGAATAATGATATGAGATATTTCAAGGTTTGTTTATGCATAAAAAAATATGTTTTCATGGGTTGAGTTAGTAAAAGGCTCATTTTATGGTTTGAAGTGACTCATAGTTTTAGAAATCATAATGTAGATGTGTATTCATGTATTCAAGTTCATTATGTTATTGAAGATTGTTGGGCCTCAGAATATTGGCTAATTTCCAAAGGGTGCGTGAGCACGCATGACCAATAGGAAGAAGGGTGCACCAGAAGAAGTGCGTAGGACAAGGGTTTAAGAAGGGTTTAGGAGAAACTAGGGCATGCGCGCAAGACAATACACAAGGTCCAAGGACTTATCCATATTTAGCATTCTGGAGGCACTTCAGGAAAAATGTGACCCGACTAGGCATGCAAAGTGGATAAGGTGCTAGCCTAAAAGACTTGGTGGTCAAGGAAAGAATATTCCATGCATGGAATATTCTTAAAATACATCATTGCAGAAAGTTGAGAGCTCATAATAGAATGCTCATGCACCATTGAAGGACCACATGAACACTTGAAATCTGATCTACTCCTGGGAAAAGGCATGGCAGTGGGTGTTAGTGCTATAAGAAGAGATGCTTGGGTAGAAGAAGAGAGAGAGAGAGATAAACACACTGAGGAACACATAGATGGAAGACATATAGTATGAGGAAAGTGAAGTTGCATTCTCATTAGAGGACTGTAGGAATGTTATCATGTCTAAGGGATGGGTTTGTAAAGTTTTTATAATAAAGAAATCATAGCTATGACCTCTGATATATGGGTTAGATCCCTATCTTGATACATTTGGTCTGATATGACCCTTTTGAATGTAATGGTGTTGCTGAGACTCTGATCAGTATAGATATATGGCTCTGTTCTAAATATCTGGTTCATGGGTGCAAACCCTAGTGTTATTTCCTTATATTTTATGATAGATATGTTCTTTTTATTTCATGCAATGATGTTTTTCTTGTTATTAAATGCTTGAGTATAAGGATATGATAGCTCATGTTGTGCTTTTAAATGAATATTCACTTCTCTATAACTTATCCTCTAACAATGAAAATATCTTCTCACGATGCTAACATAATAGAGGGGCTCGATCCCCATGCATGCCTCAGGTGAGTTCCAGTGCCCACTGTGTCATAGGACAATGCTCATGGGGTTAGAAGTTAGTAGGTGTGTAGAAAAATTACTAAAAATATCTATAAATTGGTTGGAGTTAGGATATATGATGATAATGAGAAATGATGTTGGATGCATGAGGTTCAACTAATTCATTTTGTATGATGACTTGATCATACCATTATATGTAAGGTGAAATGGCTCTTTTCAAGTATGTTCATGAGTTCAACGATCCTACAAGGTGTATCCTTGGTTGTTAATTCATGTTTGTGGCATATCAAGAGTGTATATACTTTATGAAGGTAGTATAGAGAAGTGTGAAGCATTGTTAGGACTGTCAAAATCAAAAGTGGGTTTCATAGTTGTGTCAGGCCTATGCACGATTGTTTGGGGTCTATAGTGGTGTCATGAACTAGAATATAGAAATAATAGTAAGATTTACAAGGTTATTTACATCTTAATGTTGGTCCACAAAGTTTATGCAGTGATAAGGTATGTTCTTAAGCTTATTCCTTGAAGTAAAAATAATGTCGCAAGTATGTGAATGAGTACTCGAGGTCTATACTTGAGTTCCAAACATAGCTATGAAATGAAAAGGAGGTATGCAAGGCCACTTATCCTAGAGTAATATTTTAAGCTTGATAAAGGTTTGTGTGATGTTTTCTAATGCATCAAAGGTTAAAGGTATGAATCTGAGTCATCTTTCTTGAAATGGTAGTAGTGTTATAATTGAAAGCATGTATTGTCACAGCTTGTACATAATATTCTATGATGTTTTGGTATGACTGCATAAATTTATGGGGAGATAGAGTGATATTTTCCCATTAGATGTGGATTTAGTTATGTTGCAAGATTTGTATGACTATTTTCTTGCATTATGAGTGAAATTTGCATGACATTAGGGTACTGTACACTATGAAGTAGAGTAATGATGTGTTATGGGTTTGTAAATTTTTATTAAAGCAAGGGGATCTATTATTCATCATCAAGAAGGTGTTTTAGCTAATAAAAATTCCTAGTAAGACATAATGATAGTTGGTAAGAAAGTATAGTTGCAGGGGGATCTTGTCATGAGCTCAAACATGTATGTTAACATGAAAAGGAAGCAAAGATCACTAGAAAGTTGCTTTAGGACTGTGTTATTTTTGTTGATCTATTTTTATGGCATGTGAGCAAGGTAAGAGCTTGTATTATTGCATAAATAGTTATAATTTGATGATGTGATCACATGGGGAGTCATAAGTTTATGTTCCTTGAGATTGGTGTGATCCTATAGCAAGAAACAAAATTGCCATTTTTCTCTAAATGATAGTTTTAGGGATATATGTCCTAAGAGTTGATTATAGTGTTCTAATACCAAGTGATATTGTGGATCTTTTGAGCTAAGACAAGTTGGTGAAGTGTCAAGCATGGTGTTTTAACCCATAATTATTGTTGGCATGTGTGAATTTTGTGATATTCTACTACTCAGGGAATGTTATAGTAATCTTATCAAAGAAGAAATAGATTCTATTTTCATAGAGCTTAAATAAGACAAAGGGCCATAACCACAATTTCTTCCAATCATATAAGGTAAAAATATAAGATATATTTAGCCAAATAAAATTTTATATCATATCATATATTTGTACATAATAATATGGAAAGAGATTTTTTATGTTTGAAAAACACATTGACCATCTAACTTTCCAACAATTATACCACTTACAAGTAATAAATAAATTATGTATATAAATAAATCAATAACCCCTAACCTCACATAAGTTATAATTCTATAAATATAGTAGTATATACCTATACATGGTAAATATTACATGTAATACATATGGTTGTAACCATGCATGAACATCTATATAACGAT
Source organism: Taxus chinensis (assembly GCA_019776745.2). Lineage (NCBI taxonomy): Eukaryota > Viridiplantae > Streptophyta > Pinopsida > Cupressales > Taxaceae > Taxus > Taxus chinensis. The sequence continues at coordinate 98,979,378 of CM034155.1, forward strand.
GTATATTGTATATATTCCCAAGAAACATTAGTTTTTTTTCAAAATATTCTTATAGTACCATAATGAGTATTATATCTTATTTCTCACAATGTTATTTATAATTAAACTTGCAAGGATGTTTAGACTATAAATTGAGAAATTCATATACTTACTACAATGGTGTAACAATCCCTTAGTTAAATATATAATTTAGACCATATATAAAGTCTACTTAGTAAGTATTGCTGGAAAAATAAATTGTAGTAGGAAAAATAGTTTTTTTTGTCAACTCTCTGGGACAAGCTACCTCTTTTATTAGGAATGGGGAGGCTCCCATTTATTAAATGCAAAAAATAAAAAATCTATGGTTGGATGTTAGTCCAGGAATGACACAAGTGTACTCCACTAAACCTTGAAAATTTTCTTGTATGGTATAAAAGCGAGGAATTTTCTTAAAAAGTGATAAACAGGAGATAAGTAAAATAAAGAGAGGGATAAGTTTTTGAATTGACACTTACAAATTTTTCAAGTTACACTAAGTAGAGTAGGTACACATTCGATAGGAAGGAAAACTACCATGTAAGCAATAATAATATTAAAAAATAAAAGACAAAAAATTATATTTATTTATTCCTCAAAGAAACAAAGTTCTTTCTTTTTTGTTCAATATTACAAAGCTTGCATAGTTGGAAAGTATAAAATATAAGAACATAGACAAGGAGATAGAATAAAATAGCTTCATGCTTGTAGTAGTTGGAGAAAAAAATCTTACCCCTTGGAATAGAGAAGCCATCACAATATATAACCATATAAAATTTTCCTTCATCTCTCCCAAGTGAATTATCATATTCCTACAAATTTTTACCTTTCATATTCCTATAGGAATAAAAAATGTTATTTTCTTATTTATGAAAAATAACTTTTACAATGCAATATTAAAAGGTCACTTAAGTGAATAAGATTAAATAGTCAAAAAGTACATTTGCAATGAAGAATTAACATGTAGAGATATGTGGAAGAAGAAGAGAGAAGTGATCAATCTAAAGGTGAATAATCTACTAATGAAGAAGATATTTCTATCGTTATACTTTGTGGAAATTCTGCAAGGATGAAATATTTTCCCTTGACCTCTTTGTTGAACCGAGTTGCTGCCAATGCAACTTATTGTTCTTGTGAGATGCACACATAACCCAAATCACAAATACATGTCTTACGAATGCCACTAAGAGAGTTGCATTGTGTGAACCACACTTCATAATCTCCCAAGATATTAGAGATGAAACCTCTAATCTCTGTAAGGGATTCCAACATATCCTCATTGAAGGATATTAGGTCTCCTATCTCTTTTTGGATCAATTCTTGGAAGGAATTTAGGAGTCCATCCAAGGATGAATTTTCACTAAGTTAAGGGGATCCAAGCTTCTGTAAACTCTTACTGATTTCTTCCAAGATGATAGATGCATGCTCCTCACAAGACTCAAGCTATGAAATTTCATATTTTATCACTTAACACTTGAAATTAATTTTGTATGACCACAAAGCATAAAAATTATCACAAACATATGTGAACACATTATTTCTCAACAAGGAGTGACAATTGAGACAAATCATCTAAGAAATCAATGGGAAAAGACTAATCCAATGGGATATTTCTTTCTTGAACTCAACCTTTTTCATATTCAACTTGGATATGGTGGTGAGGGAAAACTTTTATAGATGATCTTATGAAAAATGTCCTTCCCTTTTTCGATAATATTATCCACCCATCTATCATTGGATCTCCCATGTACATAGTGATCTTGATATCTCTTGATCACTTAAGGATCAAAGCTACTGATAGGAGATACATATTCTACCATAGGAATTGGTGTTACATTGGGCTCCAAGAATGACTACACATAAGCATGAAGGGTTCTCACATGCTCTTCGAATTGTTCCATAGTCTGCTTATTTTTTCATTTCTCATTAACAATCGAGTCGTGGAATCTTTGAATAAATGCACATCTCCTTTATGTGTTTCCTTCCCCAAATAATTCTTATTCATATCATTATCATTTCATTTCATTTCTCCTATAGTTTTGATCACTTTAGGATATACAACTTCTACATATTGAGGTCCAAAAGCCTAAGTGAATAATCGAGAATTTGATTTATCTTTCTTCATACAATTTGTTTTAGTATAGTTTGAGATGGACTCAAAGTTAGGTGTCATATCTTATTGCACCATTTTTTATTCTCCTCTAAGTAGATTTGACACCCATGGGAAAGTATCAAATGTTGTATACATAAAATCAGGTATGAAGGAACTCTCAAGTTCCTGATATGAAACTAAATCTCCACCAAGATGGGATGACTCAGATTCCTCCAAGGAAACACCTAGATCTTGGAGATGATTATGAGATTGAGATGATTCTATTTCTCCTTGCTCAAGTTACTCAATATGATTATTTTTATCTCTTAATTTTATGAATCGTCTTAAGGGGAATAACCTCATTGCACTCTATCTCCACAAACTTCCTTTTAGAAGACCATTTTGAATGAGAAAACTTAGTGATGTTATTGGGTTTCTTGAGATAAGAGGTGAGAGAAAATTGTTTGGATGGGGCTAGTATACCACATGATTCAATGAAGGAGACTCTCTTCTTCTTGAACTAATCCTTTGATCTTTGAATCATCGTCATGGTTATTTATTTGATATCTCCATATTCTTTGATGTTTCAAAGAGTGGGAGGAAGGAGAGATGAATGAACCACTTGATACTCAGGACCAAATATATTTCATCCATCATCAATCATCCCTTCTAATTCAAACTTGAAATACCTCATTTTATCTACAATCATCCTAATGTATTCCCTCCTTCTGACCTCAACCTCATTAATGCAGTTGGCCTGATAGTGATAAATATATGGAATGTGAAGTAAACATGTAAAATGGAAATCATCAAGGTTTTTACTAATATCAAATTCTATCTGGGATACATAGGAAAACATATTTAAGGATGTGAGGGATGTTTAAATATTTTCCATATCCATTACACTTTTATATGAATAGATCCCTAGGGAGATAGGGAAATATACACCCTTCTTCTTCACTCTTTTTAACTTGGTGTGAATATGAGACAACTGCCTACAAATATACATCATGATGATCTTCTCATCTGGGTACCTTGGTAACATGCAAGGTGTGATATCAAATCCTCCAACTATGATATACATGAATGTGACAAAATAGATGAAGTAACTTCCATATCTTTTAATCAACCCAAATTCTTAAGGTGAAATTATTTTCTCATGATTACCTTTGAGTAGCCTTATGACACACATTGTGAATGAATAATTCACCCTCAAGAAGTGATATTTACTATCCTTATATGTAAGATGTGGATATTTCTCGTACGTTGATGAACTATGTGACACATTTGGTATAGAAGAGATACCTTAGAAAGGCCTTTTGCACGTGATAAAATACACTAGATAAGAAGTAATTATGAATTTATTAGAGGTAGGAAACTATAACAAATGCCAATGAATATTGTTACAATTTTCCACCAATTAATCATTTGATCTCTTTCTATGACAACTAAGATGAATTAAGCCATCTAGTATTAGAAGTATTTTATAGTTTCTTCTCTCACCACTCTGCTCAAATATACTATTGCATCTGAGTATTCCTCATGGAATTCACTTCAACACCAAGTTTTGGGAATATAGAAGGGCTTCCTTACGTGTTTGATCCATAATCCAAGTGCTTAAACTTATAAATATGACTCTATTCTTGTCCAGTCTTGAGAGGAAATTTCCGAAGTGATGCTTACCATATTGTTACCAGTGGGAAGTTTTTAGGCATTGAGAGATACCCTTTAGAGTGATAATTTCCAGTAGTGAATTATAATATTCATGAATTGTCTTCAAATATTGGTCATAATGTTGGGTAAAATCTATTATAGGCTCTACGATTTGAACAAAAAATAGATGTCCACCAGATCTAAATAGCCAACTTGAGAATATATTTTCTTCAACAACTTCATAGAGTTCTCTTAGCATCATTATTTTTAGTTCCATTAGATCCATGTTTATCACGTCCCTGTCACCAACATTAAGATAATAAGTTATTAACATGGAAATTATCTCTAACCTGAATATTTGAACTTCATGGTGAAAAATTCTAGTTAAATGGAATGGAGATGGATGGATGTGAAATATTTGACCAAAATACCAAAATTTACTATTTTTAATAAGTCCTACCCTGAATGTATATTTATAAAAAGTTTCTCAAATTAGAACTTTTGAGTGGTCTTGACATGAAATGGGTAATGGTGACTCAAAAAGTGATTGATTTTTGAAACTTACTATTTTAAGAATGTGAGAACCTGGTAGAACTTGATATTGTTAGTAAGTCATCTTTTGGGTGTTAGAATGATATGGTATTAGTCTCAAAAATTTTTTTTACTTTGAAATGCTTTTCTCCAAATTTCAAGGGGTTTCATTTGCTATATTTTTATAGATCTAAAAAGGTAAGTTTTTTGGCTACCTTTTTCTAAAATAAGTCAATTTTTGAAAGGAAGGGGTTGTTTAAATTTCATGAAATTATGATACTTGTTTTCTGAGTTATGAGAAAAAATTCATTTATGGGCATGGAGTTTTTGGAAAAATTTCACTAGCATAACAACATAGAAATGCATTTTTGGAGGGAAAAAAAATATCATTCGAATATGAAAATTTTTTTAAGTGTTTGAGTGTTAACCATTTCTCCTCTTTTTTTACCTTAACTCACATTTAACTTGATAGGGATTAACCCAACTTAATTGGGGATCATGATTTGCAAGTTTGAAAAATACTTAGGGAACAAGTGAGGTGTTCTAAGTGACACAAACAAGCATATCAAAAAGGGGGATAAAATTTCCCCAATGTCCCCTTACTCTAAGGGATAAATGAAAAGGGATAAAAGAGGTGAAAAATACCACCACCTACCCAAATGGAGTGTTGATGTTATCATGCCAACGTCTAAAATTATATTATTTTGACTCCAAAACACCCACTAAATCCATTCCCACCATTTTAAATACCTTATACTTCTTGAACTTAAATTGTAGACCTAGTCACCCTTTTGGCATTAATAAACAATAGTAGTGACCTAGACTACCATGGAGAGAAGTGAGGCATAGGATCAAAATTTATGTATCCACCATGTAGTGGTCCCCAAGATATTTCCATTAACTATTTTTTTAGCTCCAAAATCCTCTTGAAACTCCCAAAACCTTCAAAACAAGATCACTTTCTCCATTGAAGCTTACATTCCATGCACCTGTAATGACCTGGTCTTTCTCAGATGAATCCCAACACCACATGTATCCACATATTTCCTTGAAAATTCCATATATCTCTTAATTTATCCCCTACACAAACTTTATATGAGTTTAAATCCTTTAGATATATTTCAGAGGATGTTTCTATGTTGTATTATGGCTAAAAATAACCATTTTAGTGCTTATGGGAGAACTTATCCACCACAGAGCTTAGTATCTACTTGAAATCCACTTATTTATACCACCCTACACATTAAACACACTTGAAATCCATGTTAGCACATTCTTCTCAGCCAAAATGAGGATGACATAAACTAAAATGGGATGTATGTGCTGATAGGATAGATGGAGGAAGGGTTCACAATGACTGGGAAACGGGGTTTAAAGTAGTGGGATTTGTTTTCATGATAAAAAATTTAAATGTTGTGTGCAAGAATTTTTACATGATATAAAATAGCTTTAACTCGAGGACATAGACCACACGGGATATTAAAGAGCCTTATATATATCATGGAGGACCATAATAGTGCCTTATCCATTGGGCAATAGAGTTACCATATTCAACAACTATTACAAGAAACAAACACAACCAAGGTAAAACAAAACAAAGACATGATAGAAAAAAGGAAAGAAACCAAGTGGAAAGGGAAACACACAAATGCAATGGAAACTATGATACGTGATTGGGGATAACTAACCTTATTACTTGTAGAGTTTCAAATGTTACTCAATGTGAGGAAAATTTAACGAGGTTCTATCAAGAAAATCAAGGTATTATGTGTTTTCTTCAAAAAAGTGCCTAATATTGAAGGGACCAATCCAAAGAGAGTCAAAATTCCCATGGCTTCCTTTAGGTTATCATCTCTTATCCCAGCGTAGGAAAATATATCTAAATAGAAATTCTATGTTATGAGTCTTTTAATCAAATAACCTCTTCACTTTTATTGGTGGCTTTTGAGAACATCTACCATTACTTATTTTTCCTCATTAAAAAGTTCCAAGTAGCATATTATTTTCTCAAGATCATGAGTATACTATCCATCTTCTACTACCATCACCTGTTGCATGGTAGAAATTTCTAATGAAATAGGAATATGTGCCTCAATTTCATATAACAAATGAAAGGGAGAAGAACCAATGGCATTCTTGGGTTTTATCCAATTATCCCACAAATCATCATATAACTTCTCATGCCAATTCCTTTGAGTAACATCCATCAATTTCTTGATAATAGTAACAATATTATTGTTACCACATTCCACTTAACCATTTCCTTGGGATATTAGTTAGAAAAATGTGACATTCAAATTCCATAATTGTAAAAAAATTTAATTAGCTCAATGGACAAGAAACAAGTATCATTATCATCTACTATCTTGTTTAGAATTTCAAACCAGATAAAGATATTATCTTTCAATAAGTTGCATACAATATCTTAATTGGCATTCTTGAATGGAATGTCCACTACCCACTTTATAAGATATTGCATGGCAGTAAGGACTTACATATGACCCACACTAGAATGAGTATTTAATACACCTATAAATTCCTAACCGTATTGTTGGATTGACTCTTCTATGAGCACGAAACAAAGTTACATGACAACTAGTCTTGTCTTTCCTACAAATTATTGACATGGTTCACATTTTTTTTACCCTTTTGAAAGCATCCCTAAAAAGAGTAGGAAAATAATATCCACCTCTCAAGATCTTCTATGAAGTTAATATTTTTGAAAATCTCCCTCCGCATCCCTGATCATGGTATGCTTTCACAATTTATTCATGTTGTTCCTTTTCAATGCACCTTTAAAAAGTGTCATCAAATCCTCTCTTGTAGAAAACATTATCTTAAATGATGTACTTTTCTATCTTTAGTTGAAGATTATGTCTCTGTTTATAATAAAAACTTGGGGGAAATCCTTATAAGTCAGGAAGTATGCAATATTTAAATTCCATGGACTAGTAGTACTCACAAGGATGACAAGAGACAGGTCTATGGTTAAAAATCCATAACACTTATAACAGCCCCCCCACTCCTTAGCAAGAAGTTCACATGAACCATTACCTCTCACCAATTTGGAAGGAATGATACCAAGGTCATATTATTGAATATTTTACACCCAATTACCTTTTCTTACACTAGGATCTTGTTGCATCAAAATAGACTTAACAAATGGGATAAAAACCATAACAATGGTGTGCGAGTTCAAGAGATAGAACATGAAAATTTTCAAATCCCAAACCAATTCATGTGCATGCTTCTCATGTTGTAAATAATTGAGTTCATTTTCTTTAAATGGTACACTCATTAACGTAATAGGTGATTCAACCTTTTTATTGTTCTCCTCAACTAGGACATCTACGATGGTATGCTCAGAAGCATAGTAGTAAACAATAAATTATTTATTGAAATTTGGATGAACCAAGGTACGTGACTTTGGAATAACACCTTTTATTAATTTGAAAGCTTGTTTTCCCTATTTTCTCCACTTGAAGGAATCCTTAAGATTCATCATGTTAACAATCAGGGAAAATTTTAGTGGCGAATTTTTGTAAACTCGTGAAAATAGAGGTTTATGGAAATTTAAATTGGTGAATTTTTTGTGATTCACAGCTGACTTATTCGCCGAAACATTTAACCAACATGTCCCTTGTATTATTTACTTAGCCTAGATTTTTCACATATATAAGATATTATGAATGTAGTTCTCCAATATTTCCTTTCATTTTGTGTGTATATTCACCACAGAAAACATAAACAGCCAGCATCGTACAACATATGTTCTCAAACCGCAAGTGGAACTACAAGTTGTCTAGACTCCATCCCCTAGTACGTCTAACCTAAGACTCTAAGACTCGTCCAACCCCTTTGTCATCCAACCCCTAAGCCATCTAACCCATTAACAGTCCAATTCCTCAGCCATCTAACCCCTTACCCATTTAACCCTTTAACCACCTAACTTTACTGTCCAATCTCTTAGCCATCCAACCCTTAACCGTCCAAACCTTCAGTCGTCCAACCACTTAGCCATCCAACCCCTTAGCCATCAGAGCCTTTAACCATCTAACTTTGTTTTTCAATCCCTTAGTTGTCCAACCATAGAGCCATCTAATCTCATATCCTTCAAACATAAGAGCTTCCCCTTAGAAGTCATGGATTCTAGAAATCAAGGTAAGAAGGTTACAAATTCAACTGGTTCAAAAAATGGTTCAAAGAATTTTCTTGGATATTTTGTAAAATCACAAAAAATGAAGGGGGATTTTACATCAGTTGAAAATATTTGTATGTGCTATTTATAGGTTATTTAGTCTTACACTATTTGATAATTATGTTTTACATTTTGTTCTTTGAACTCTTTGTACTCTGTGTAAAAATTTAACTATAGATAAAATAGCTACCTGACCAACCTACCTGAAAAACCTACCCGAAAAACCTATCAGACCAACCTACCTAACCAACCTACTCGGCCAACCTACCCATCTAACCTACCCAACCAACCTACATGTCCAACCTACCCGACCAACCTACCTAGCCACATGTCTGACCAACCTAACTGGCCAACCTACCCGACTAACCTACCTTACCATCCTGCCCGTCCAACCTACCTAACCAAAATTCACAACCAATATGTCCACTCAACCTACCCATCCATCTATGAAAAGCCTAGAGAAAATTTCTCCATACGAAATCACCTTTCCCTGAAATGTTTTTTCAGAAATTCGTCAAGAATTTAAATTTTGATTTTTGAGATTCACCACAAATTATAAAATAATTTTTCAGAGGGGACTTCTTAAAATGAGCCCTGTTAAAATTTCCTTTAGTAAGCTAAGAAAAATCAGGAACAAACCTTCTCAATATATTTACCTTTCTAGAGAGGAAATACACATCGGGATTAGTTAGAAGAAAAGATAATTATTGAATGGATTAAACTATTTTAGGATCAATTTTTGTACCTTTTTTTCTTACAATATGTCCAACGTGATTTCCTTCTGTCACCCCAAACATTGACCTCTTTGGATTGAGAGAGATATGGTGTTTCTTACAATGGATCATTACCTACTCTAGACGATAAAAATGTTCTTATCTCTTCTTTGATTACATGATGAGCTCATCCAAGTAAACCAATATACATCTCACTTTAAAATATTTGAAGGCTATCCATTTCTTTCTAGAAAGCGGTACCTACATTGATTAATTCCAAGGGCATACAATGGTATGCACAATTACCCCAAGGGGTGGTGAAAACTATTTTGAATTGACATTCTTTGGATACCTTAGTTTTTTTATACCATTATAATCTATTGAGCATATACATCATTTATGACCCATTGATGGCTTGAAAAATGTGGTCCATGACTAGTAGATTCTAATTATCTTTTAGTGAATCTTGATTCAATATTTAGAAATACCACACAAATGTAGATTTAACCATTATTATTTCTCACTAGAACAATGTTGCCTATCCATATTGAGTGATGGATAATAAATACGATGTGATCATTGAGAAATTATTAAAATTATTCTCTAATGGTTCTGGAAATATTAGGATTGTACTGCCTTTTTTATTGGAATTACTTTGTATGATATTTCAAAGGGATAAAACGATACATAGTCTGTAGTTTGAAAGACTTAAGATATTCATATAAATAAGTAGTACACCTAAATACTTCTTAAAAGTTTCTGAAAAGTTTCTACATTCCTTAAGATAATAAAACTTACTGATGTTCGCCATCCTTGGTTTCTCACTTGTTCCAATGTTTAATTTTTCATATTTGGAAGAAGAATTTGATTAATCCTTAGCTTTGCTATGAATGATATTTTCATATTTATAAAACAAGTCCTCTAGTGAAACCAATCCTTTTAGAATTATATTTCCATTTAACAAAATCACTCCATTATCATCAACTTCATCACCTATTATATAATTACTATCATCAGTTGTAAACTCTCATGGGAAGGCATCACTTCCATCAAAATATAAAGTCCTAAATTTACCTATCGACCACAAGAATGATAAGATATGACCATCATCATTGAACACCTGCCATCTCTATGAGTTATAAGGAATGCTCAGATGGAAAACCATCTCCACTAAATACTTATGCTCACCAAAATAAGGATGTGGAATCATTAGAGAGGAAGAAACTACCAATGAATAATCTCTACTATTTTGATCATGGGGTGATGCTTTGATATTAAATGCATAAAAATATTCTAAATAGTTCCACACTCTATTTTGATAATGAGGTAGACAATATTTTTTGACTTGGAACAAGTCTCTTACCTATTTTACAACAAGCTATGTATCTCCTTGCACTGCGAGCTTTTTTATTCCCATTTATTCATCGACCTAAAATCCAAGAAATAAGTCCTCGTATCCTACATTGTTGTTAGTATTCGAGAACCAAAAAAATATGACAATGTATATAAATCTCCTTGTGGAGAAAACAAAACCACTCTGAAACCTAACCCAGTTGATGAGAAAATTCCATTAAATTCCATATTCTGAATCTCATTAGCAATTTTAGTTGGTATTTATTCAAGGATGGGAAAATTTTCATCTTAATCAGAAATCATAAAATAATTCTTATTACCCCTATCCTTGAAAATAACATTTCCATCCTCCCTACTTGGGAATAATATTTTTACTCTTGGATCATCAAATTTTTGACCTGTATATTTCATTTTTGGTTTAAGGAGAGTGTTTTTCATTTCATTATTGACTGGTATTGAAGTAGAGGACTAGAAAATTTGTATTTCTCCTAAAATATGCTAACAAAAAATTATACTAAGAAGTATTCCATAGGTATCTAGAATATACACCACTAAAGTTATTGCCTTAAATCACTTCTCTGCACAAGTTGTGCATATTCAATTTTACAAACAAGAGGGAGCTCCTTTATTTCAATTGAATAGAAATTTGAATAAATTATTTGGTGAGACTCAACCCAAGATCTTAAGAAACTCTCATAGTCATGAAATTATCAGATGCACCTGAGTCAATAATGCAATTACTCAATCAGTATCCATTGTTTAATAGGGAAACATAAAAAGGCTAAATCTTATTGGTAGATGAAAGGGAACAAACTGAGAGATTATGAATTTTGTTTTACACAGGAGTAAGAAGTAAAACATTAGAATTATGTGACATGTTTGATTTTTAGCTACTACCTTTGATAAATTTGACCAATTTATCAAAAAAAATAGGATGGGTTTGTAAATATTCTAACTTGGAAATCATAACCTTACATTAATTTACATAATCAATGATATCAAAAGAGGAACTTTTAGGAACATTGGAGATAATAACAGTAGGTTGTGTAATCCTAGAATTGGAAGTAATATGAGATTGAATTACTCTAGGAACATAGGAGATAGGTTTTCATTACTATTTTTAGATGCAGGAGTAGAAACATTATTGTTAAAATGAGTAAGATTGCTTGACTTACCTAGAATAGAAGATGTCTTGAGAGGGGATGTTGATTTATGCTTCTTCTTAGTTGACTCCATGGATTTCAGAAGTGGAGAAGCTTTCTTGATGATTATTTTTTTTGATTCTATAGTCACATTTTGGCGATCCTTTTTATCCTTCTTTGCATGCCCAAATGATTTCTATTTCTCAATATTTTTGGAGCATGCAAAAAACAACACAAGAGTGGTTATTCATGTTAGCTACACTCTCTTCATAATCATCCTAAGATGAAGATGCATATTCAAATAATCCAAATTTTGTAGAGCCTATCTCTTCGATGAGAAATCCTCTTTCTTCCAGTTAATCTTCGGAAACAACCTCTTCCTCATTTTCCTTATTCGAATGTGTCTCACAAGTGGGATTCATATGTGGATCTTTAAATGCAAGCCTTATTTATCCTATGTTGATCCTATTTTAGTTCTGATTCTAATTTTGATTTTGATAATTTTTCCTTGGGATATATTTGCATGGGGTTTTATGAGTTAATTTGTTTTAGAGCAATAAAGTTAGTGGAAATTTTTTACACTAAAGGATTTGTACTTCAAGAACTAGAACTATGAGCCTTATATTTGTTTGAACCTTTCTTTATTTTTCTAGACACGATGAGGTCATCTTATATGTCTATTGCAAGTTCTTGAGCCTCGTATAAGGTGTTGGGTTGATATCTCCTCAACATGATTCCAACTTTAGGAAATTGAGAATATGTGAAGAATATCAATTGATTGTCTTCAACACTTTTTTAGCTTCAAGAATTTTATCAAGAACATGTTTAAATTCACAAAGAAATATATCATAGCCTCATTTGGTTGCTTCTTCAATTTATATCATTATGTAAGTAATGCATGAACATATTTAGTCAGACTAAACCTAAAAAATTATCTTCATCTGATTCCAGTTGGTGATTGAATTTCATGGTAGGTGATAGAACCAATCAGCAATGGCATATTGTAGTGATTCTATGAATTAGAAGATGGACATATCATCGTATTCCACTCCCAACACACCACATGATCTGATGAATGCAATAATGTGCTCACCCAAGTTTTGTTTTCTATCTCCTCTGAACTTGGGAAAGTTCTTCCTTGATCGTCACTCCTCATGAAGAGGAGGAGGTAGAGCCAACTAACATGTTTTATGTTCCCATGGTAAATTTGTAGCCATTTCTTATTCTTCTTTTGGAGGAATGATATCTAATGGTGTTGTAACTGGTATTTCAAGGGGATCTTCAAAATTATTATTTTAGTAAATCTAGACATATTCCAGTGAATCTAGACTCTAGTATTACAATTTTTAGAACAAATCTATACTCATTTTTTGTGTATATTAGATTCCATTTGTGTTTATACTATATTCTATTATTACTATTATTTTATTCCCTTAGTAGCAATATCAAATTCGAATATTGTCATTATTTGACTTATTCGAGTTCTAATTTCTCCATAATTGGATTCTAAGTTCGCTATTATTGGATCTCAATTTTGCTATTATCTCATTCCAATATCACTAAATTTATTGGATTCCAATTTAATTATTTTTATATTTTCATGTTGGGAGTATGTATGGTTAACGAACATTAATTATTGTAAGGTATGATCTCGTTAGATTAATAAAAATAAAAAATTAATAATAAATTGTTGCAAAATAAATTTCAAAGTGCAAGCCTCACAATTTGAAAAGGATATTCTCACACTTTCCTCGCACTTTGAAAGTTCAAGCCTTGATGTAAGGTTAGTGGTCGCTAACTATTATAAGGTAGGAACCTGTTGGATTAAAACTAAAATAAAAACTAACAACACATTCTTGCAAAAGTACGTTCAATGTGTGACCCTCACACTTTCAAAGTGCAAGGCTAGAACTTCCAAAGTGCGAGGAAATTACGAGCCTCACACTTTCAAAGTGAAAGTCTCCCACTTTCAAAGTGTGGGGACTCAAACTTTCAAAGTGCGAGGACTTACACTTTCAATGTTGTATTCATTATGTACATCCTTGATATTTGCATTAGCCTCAAATGTTAATGGTGTTATTTTGATTTCTAGTCAAACTAACAATAAAATTAAGTGCTCATATTTGTTATGATTCTCTCAAAATATGACCTTTTTTGCTTGATATTATAATAGTGAAATTATTGAAATAAAATATTGAACTTATGCCAGTTGGTCATTCTATTTTTGGGTTAAATTTGAAAATTGCTGAAGATACATGGTAGAAATGATTTTTTTTGTAGACATTTAAGTTTTCTTATCTTAGTCATAACGTTAAAACAACTCAAGTATTCTTTTCTTAAATTGTACATGTCCTTAAGTTAACTACTACTAATTATTATAAATTATATCTTTGATTTATCATTAAAAGGTGACAACATCATTGCGAGATATGCATATTAAAAATTCAATTATTGTGAAAGAAAGTAGAATTTATGCTTGTAAATTGTTTTATTCTCTATATAAATGATGAATCACTTACTTCCATTAGGAATAAAATGAATTAATCCTTAACATAATTCAAGAAAAATTCTTGTGAGAAACACGGTCAAATTCCCTTGGAGATACATTGAACCATTATTATATGGTTTACATCAATCAAAAGAAACATTGTGACACAATTCTATTCTTTGTGAGTCAATTATTTCCACTACCTTTTTATCAGTATTGAACAATATGAATGAGCCACATTTGCATCACACACCTCATTGTGGAATAACAATATGCTCGAATCTATTTTCTCAATTCCCCCTCTTGTAACCCATTCTCTTATCCTTGTATAAGGTGAGTAGATATTTTTGGTTTGATTTAATTGATATCTAACTATGAGGCCCTTACTATTCTTATATACTTTGATTGGAATATCATTTTCAAAGAATTTGCAATCCAAATCTATGAATTGTACTTACACAATCCAAATCAATGATGCATATTCCAAAGAATAGAGTAAAAATGGAAATATTTTGTAGGGTCAAACAAAAGGTATATACGATGATCCCTATCTCTTTTCCCTCCACTGAACACATTGTTTTTTATAACAAATAACTTCTTATGCCTAAGAAATCAAATTTTATCTCATCATGCTCTAATTTATGTGATGATATGTGTAGCTCACACTAACACAACTGATGTGTCATACACAAGTTGAGGAAAACATTGTGAAAAGTAGGAGAATATGACTATGGAATAAATGGTGTTGTCATCATGTACCATCTTTATTCGCATACTAAAGTTCCCAATAGAACACGTTTGTTTGGATTAGAATCTAGTACCTACGCCACCATTAACGAGTGACATCAACCACCACAGAAATCAAAAATCTTCATGTCAAAATTTAAATCAAACATATAGTAGGTTTCTTTAATACCATATTTTTTGTTATTATAGGTGGAACAGGGTTAAGGGGCCCTATCGTTTACAATTCAAAGCTCCAAAAAGAGTAGATAAGACATTACATAACATTAAAATAGAAACATATATATCGACTATTACATCCGAGCTCCTCCATGAAGATATAAACCAATTTGAAACACATCAAAAACAAGTAATAACAATATAATATAAGACCACAAACTAACTAAAAGCAAAGTAAAAAGTAGAACAAAATAATAACAACCACCCCTGAAAAACATCACTTTTTGGCCTTTCCAAGACCATCTAGCACTTTCTCCCACTCCTTTGACAGAGACTCAATATTGACACCCAATGAGGCCAGGTCACATCCAGTAACATCCCCTTTTCTTTTCTTCAAATTTCCATGCTCATCCACGAGCCTATAAGCATCAGCCACATGACCAAGGGTTTAAAGATGTTGCAGAGTGGATTTCACAGTAACAACACTCCATTCCATATAGCTATGTAAAATAGATCTGACATGATCCACCTCATTTGAGAGGTTGATACAGTTGGGTTTCATAATTTCAAGCTCACCCCCATCAATGATTTTCACCAGATCTTTGACCTACATTTTCATTTTGTACCATCCATTAAAGAGGAATTGAACATAACTCTTTGTAAGCCTCATGTCTCCGTTCAAGTTCTTTAATATCCTATGGCCATCTTGGCAAGATGATTATTCCCTTTCTCAAGACCCACTTGACCTAAAGCTTCAATCTTGCTGCTCAAATTGGGCATTCACAGGAACCTAATTCTCCTACATGCTTGATTCACATTTGGTTTTGAAAGATTGACTAGGAACATTATTCGACTTTAGCTCTCTGATATTCTTGAGCGGCATCAATTTCCACAACATCCTTATCATCCCCCGATGAATCTCCTTCCTGAGACTCTGAATCTTTTCTATAATCCTCCTTGTTCCAATGAGTCTTCTTCTTCGGCATAAAACTCAAGAGATTTCATGAGGGTGCCTATTTTATAAATATCAAGGGAATATATTTTAAGTAGGGAAAGAATAAAACATTGGTGAAGGGGGAAATCAGCTCTATTGTTTTTAAACTGGGAAAAGGAAGCACTCAAAGAGCGAAACAAGAAATACGGGAAACTGAAACTATGGCCATGTTGAAAATAATTAAGCATAGGAAAATGGTAGGAATAGATACACTTATAACAACCTTCTAGGGTAAGAAATAGACTAAGGGTTAAAGCCACATCGTCAAAAGGCCTGGGTAAAGTAGAGCGAAGAAAAGTAGACAAAATGAGTGGTAAGTTTTTCATTACCTTGCAAGAACAACTTCAGCTCATTCGTGGCTTCCTTTTTAGTCTTGTAAACATCCCTACCAGTAGTAGGTATACGCATCACTTTATTTATAGAATCCACAGTAATCTAAATATGCACACCTTTCATGTCCACAATTTCCCCTTTTCCAGTCATCTTCAAAGCTCTGGAAAAGTCTTTACTCAGATTTTCATAATGACCTTGAAATATTTTGAGAAAAGGTGAGAAACTATTTCTCTCAAACACTTCCATGACTTCTGGCTTAACCCCATCTAGGTCAAAAGGCCCAATTCTCACAAGATCAACCACCCATTTGAAAATACGAGAACTAGTTTGTAGAAAATCCTAACTTCACATTACTCAGAATGATACAAACAATCCCATAAATGTCAATGTTACAATCACGGACAGAAATAATGTCCCTAAGGTGACACAAGTGTATCCAAGCCTAAAGTTTTTTATAATCCCACCATAAATTCACATGATTCATATGGATCTTATAAACTATTTCCTTAACATACCATGATTTGTCATTATTACCCACTGGTGACGTGTCCATGTTGATATTTTTGGAGGTGTGCTCACACCTTAGTGTCTAAAGTATTCTTCATCATTGATTAATGTCATATTGTGACAATTAACCCCCTTGTTGGAAAAATAATCAACAACAAATTTTTCCTTTCTATAGATATGTTTAAAACTAATAGTTTCAAACAAGTTATACATTTTCTTTATACTAGTTATAGAGTTTTGGATAGATGAAGAAGTAGTATCTTTACCAGTAATACTGTTAATAATGTTCAATGAGTCTCCTTCCACTTCCAATCTAAAAAAATCTATGTTGATAGGCTATAGAGACCCCCCAATAATCAGAACTCACTTCAGCAACATGATTCATTTGAATACCAAGATTGTAATGATACCCAAGAATGAATCTTCCTTCAAAATCACAGAATACCCCTCCACAACCAGTTTTGTTGGGGTTTCCTTTGAATGCCCCATCAAAATTCATCTTTATCCATTCCTTGCTAGGTTTTTCCAAACCTTGAAGCCTAGGATTATGTTGTAGGAAGGTTAGTTTGAGTAGGACTTAAACCCCAATTCTTAGATAATTTACTCTCATTTTGAAGAATAGTTTTCTTATGTGGGGCTATGTTTGAGAAGTTTTCATTAATAGCATTAAAAAATGAGTTCCAATTTTTTCTTTTTCTGATTCCTTCTTCCCTTTAAAAATCCACCTATTTCTCTCTTTCCAAATTTCACAAGCCAGGTGCATTATATAAAGGGTCCAGAGATGTTTGAGTCATTTACTCCTAAAAGGGCTAAACCATTAGAACCACAGTTGTTTAATGAAGCATGGGAAAATCCACTTTGATTTGAAATAGGTTAAGAAGGGTGTTTCTAACCGATACCAGAAAAGGGAAGTGGAGGAATATATGTAAAGAGTCTTTAGTATCTTTTTCACATAGAACACACCTATTCACCATATGAAAATTTCTCTTATTAAGATTGCTGACAGTAAGGATTTTATCATGGAGAACCAACCAATAGAACATATTTATCTTTGAGTAACTTCTTTGACCCACACACTTTCCCATTTGAATTTTTCAGGATCAACTTCATCTAATAAAAATGCATTACAGGAACTTCAAACCGAGAATATTCCATTTTCCCCTCTATACCAATATAAGATATCATCTTCTAAACTCTCTTTATTAACAATAACACCTCTTAGTTTGTTTTTAATAGAAATGATATCATTGTTGTTATGTCCATCCAATTAAATTATTTTCCATTGACCCAGGGGTTCCTTAAAATTGAAGTAATCTTTGACCTTAGTCCCATATTTAACCACAACATCCTTATAGATGTTAGGATAGATTACCTTAAGAGGTTTTTCACCTAACCATTTGTCTTCCCAGAAATTAACCACTCTCTCATTGCTAATCATTCATTTTCTTCCCTCAAAGACAATGTATTTATCCCAATTTATAGATTTCTAAAAAGGTAGAACCATTAAAGTTCGCATTGCTAAAGTACCATTCATTAGCTAGAAGATTTTACCAGTATTTATGTCTTATGATGGAAGTTCCACACATTGTCTTCCTTAACCAATATCCAAATCATTTTTGACAGCATAAATTTATTCATTTTAGGCCAATCTCTAATACCAAGACCCCCCTTTTTCTTTGGCTTACAAACCTTTTCCCATGTATGGAGAGAAATTCTATCTTTTAGTTCTGAGCCACTCTAAAGAAATATTTTCTCGATACTTTCCAATTTATTATAAATAGTAGAAGGTAATCTATAAATAGATAGAGTACACAGGAAAACATTTTAATTGACAATTTGAGAAGGAAACATTTACCTGTTTGAGATAAAAGTTAGCCTTTCCATAGCCTTCCTATTTCTGAAGAAATATGTCTATCAAAAAATTCCATTCAGTAATCTTGGGTTTTTGAGTTCCAATAATCATTCCCAAATACCTAGTAGGGAATGTTTTAGTCACACAACCAAGAATACCAGTAATTTTGACACATCTTCTTTCAGGGGTATTGATAAAAAATACCTAACTTTTACCATAATTAATCATTTGGTCAAAATGTTTCTCATAATCAATCATAATTTGTTTAAACTCTCTATCCTCTGGGAAGGTAGCCTCTCCAACCAACATAGTGTCATCAAAAAAATGTTGGTGAACAAATTTTTTCACTATTAATAGTAGGAGAGATGCCTTTAATTCTTCCTTCAAAATTAGCCTTATTGAGAGCTCTGCTGAGAGTTTCAGCCATGATTATAAATAGAAAAGGAGAGATAGGATATCCTTGTCTTAATCCTCTGGAACTATTAAAAAACCATAGGGAGTCCCATTGATCAAAATAGAAAATTTAGCTGTGGAAATACATGTTTGTATCAGAATCCTGAAGTCTTCATCAAATCCAAACCTGGTTAAGACATTAAGAAGAAAGGTCCAAGAGACACGGTCATAGGATTTTTCCATATCAAGCTTAATAAACATACTTCCTTTTTATTTTTCTTGGTCATGTGAAGAGTCTCTTGAATAGTGACAATACCATCTTGGATTTGTCTTCCCATTACAAACCCTCCCTGCTGATCAGAGATAATGGAAGGCAGAATAAGTTGAATTCTTAAAGCTAGGATTTTAGAACACATTTTGTAGATATAGTTACATAGGGTGATAGGTTTGAAATTCCTGAAATCCATAGGATTGTGATTTTTAGGGACTAAAGCAAGGAAGGTGTTGTTTAATTCATGAAGCATCTTTTTGTTCTTGAAAAACTCTTGAATGTATTTTCACTGTATCATCCTTGAAAATATCCCAAAAAGTTTGAAAAAAGAAATCTAGAAATCCATCAGGTTCCAGATCTTTGTTAGGGCTCAATTTTTTCAGCATAAATTCAATTTCTTCCATTGAAGGAATCTTAGTGAGCATATTATTGTCAGTATCATTATCAGCTAAGGGAATGTAATCCAGAAAGTAATCTTCCTTATTGTTGTTAGATGAGCTAGCTGTAGAAACAAGTCTATTGAAAAAGGAGGTGGCAACATGTTGAATTTCCTTAGTATCAGTGAGCATCACACCATCTTCCCCTATAACACACAATATTCTATTAGTGATTCTCCTTTTCAGGGTTGAAATGTGGAAGAAATTTTGTGTTTTTATCACCTTCTTTGAGCCATTAAACCTTGGATTTATGTCTCCAAAAATTCTCCTCTTTCATAAGAATGTTATGGTAGTCAGACAATAATTCTCTCTCTTTATGTTGTCCTACTTGAATATTTTCATTATTAAGAGATTCCATAGTATCCTGAAGGGAAGATATCTCATTTTCTAGAGACTTTATTTTCTCAAAAATGTTACCAAATAATTTTTCATTCCATCCTTTTAAATTATTTTTAACATGAGCAAGTTTCTTAGCAATTCTAAACATAGCAGTTTCTTTGATTTTCACATTCCACCAATCTTTCATCAAGTCAAAAATTTCCTCATTTTGTAACCACATCTTCTCAAATCTAAAGAGAGTTATCCTCCTCTCTTTATCTTTGATTTGGAAAAGAAGAGGATTGTGGTCTGAACCAATCCAAGGGAGAGAAAAGAGGAAAGCATATTTATTCAACCACCCCCATGAAGTTAGAGCCCTATCAAGTTTGACTTGAATCAATTGATCTCCTTTTCTCCTATTAGACCAGGTAAATTTTCTACCCTTCAACTCAATATCCATGAGGTTATTTTGTATGATAAAATCCTTGAGATATTCCATACTCTCAATTAAGTCAATATTACCACCCTTCTTTTCCCCTGGACTCATAAGGGTGTTGAAGTCAACCATAATCAGCCATTCAGTTCCTTTAATAATGTTTTGAAATTTAGAGAGTTCAGCCCAAAACATTTTTCTTTCTCCTTTGATATTTGGAGCATATATGTTAGATAACACCAAAAATTATTTATATTTCTTATCTTGAAACAACATAGCCATGTGATTACTTATTTTAAGAAGACTCGTACCTTTGAGTTTTTCCTCATTATAAATGACAACCATTCCTCCTACAGATCCTTTTGAACTAATAACTAATCCAAAAGGTTTCTTATAGAACTTACATTTAGCTTCCAAGAAAGATCCTTCCTCCATATTAGTTTCATGTAAGACCATGATATGAGGTATGTGTTTAGAATCTAGTTATTTTATTAACCTCCATTTCACATGGTTATTTAAAACCCTAACATTCCATGAGACTATATTCATTTAAACCCTTGGTTTTTGGTTCTTCTAAAGCTCCATAGATCAAGTTTATACTGAGTTCCATCCTCAATATCCTTTTGACTCTAATTTTTTCTAGCAACCTACTTAGTAGGTCTCCCTGAACCTGTTTTCTTATTTTTGGGGGTGGCCTCTAAAGACTCCCCTTTTTTGGATGGGTTTTTCAAAGAGATCTCATTTTCAGCCTCTTTGGGATCCTCTTCCATTGGTTTGTTCTGGTCTAGAAGAATTTCCTACTATGGGGATAAATCTTCTTAGATGATCCTTTGGAATTTTCCAGCTTCCATTTATTCTTCATTTCCAATTATTAGATAAATATCCTCAAAATAAAAAATATTGTAAAAAGGATTAGTAAAGGACCCAAAGTTTCATCAAGACTCATTTCCCCTAGTTTTTTACATGGGAAATGTTCCTTAGCAGCTTCCTTCAAAAGCTTATCCAATGATTTTTGATGGTAGGAGTTTCTGCATCCTGAACATGGTAGTTTTTCATCTAGAAATGTGGTTCAGATAAAGTTTTCCATAGATTCTTCTTATTCGTTACTTCTATAAAGACATCATATGTTAAATTAGGAGTCTGAACTTGATTTATATTTTTCCTCTCTCCATTATTCTTAGTAATGATAATTCCCTTATTTGGATTAGTATTATTTATAGTATTGTGTTCTAAAGAAGCTAATTCCTTACCTTTAACATGCTCCTTAACTAGATTCTCCTTATAAACCTTTGAAACTTTCATTTTACATTGTTCTTTTACATGCCCCCATCCTTGGAATTTTTCAAATTTTTAGGGAAGTGTTTAAACACAATTCTTTGTTCCTAGCTTCCCAATCTTAATCGGAGAGTTATGGATTTGAGTGAATTAAATCCCATCAAAGAGTTGATACCGTATATAGCACAAACAACACATGTTTTAGTAAGGGTTGAATTATCCACAGCAACATAGGTACAAATATTGTTTGCAATCCCTGTAATAACATCAACATCCCATAGTTCTAATGGAAAACCTGGTAACCTCACCCAAACAGGAAACTAATTAATATTTTCCATATCAAGGTTGAAAATAGGATTCCATTTCCTTAGGAACAATTTGATCTTCCCTAGGAACCATGGGCCATCATTTAGGATTCTTTGGGGGTCTTTCAAATTGTTAAAACTGAACAAGAATAAACCATTTGGTAAATTTGTTACTTCCATATGCCCTTTGGGTTTCCATTTCAGATTGCAGACCAAGATCTTATTGATTCTATATTGGGTCTACCTCCAACAAGTTTCCCTATCAAATAATTTTCCATATTCCTCAAAGTCCTATCAATAATGTATCAGGTATTTCTAAATAGTTTATTGATTCATCTTGTTTAAGTTATGGAATGATCCCTAAACTTTTTTCATTCCCAGATCTCAAGATTTTTACATATGTTCTAGGGGCCCCATTTCCCACATGGGTCCCAGAGATAGGTCTAGTCTTGTCCTTACCTTTATTCCATCAAAGACTGGTCCTCTGATATTATCTCCCCCAAGAAGAATCTATCTGTTCTTGGTTTCCTTCCCATCATTGTTTGAAACCCTGTCTCTCTCCTCAAGCTCCTCGTTTTCTCTCATCCTTCTTACATAGCATACCTTATTAAGCCCTAATATTTCATCTAATATTTCCAACTTTCATATACACTGAGATAAGTTGAAATAGTTATAGAAAATATTAATAAGAAATAATAATAATAATAGAACAATCTACTTATGCACATAAACAAAAACTTCAACCTAAAATAGAGTAGATAAAAAACATTATGAGGCATCTGAGATGAGTATGTCAGTACTATAATCTACTTATGCACCTAATTGAAAACTTTAGCCTAAAAGAGGTCTTATAGGAGGATGAAAACAAATCTCAACATGTAGGACATGAAAAATATCATACTGGGATGAGATACAGCTAAATAACAAGAATCATATATGCAGTCAATATAAATAATGACAGGAAAAACCAAATCAATTGACATAAAAGAGATAAAATAGTTTAAGTTTCCTCTTCTTTCCTCTCCTCTTTTTTCCAATTTCTATCTTAACCAAGTGAAATAAATTATAAGGTTAATATTTTCCTCTCATATCCTCTCCTCTATTTGACAATTATTATCTCCTCTAATTTAATTTAGCATTGGGTGTAAATTGGAAATTAGAAATTGGAAATAGCCATGGCCATGAACAAAATCGGCCAAAGTGATAGTTGTGGCCATGAACAACATTGATGTGTTGAGTTTGGTGGTGCCATGTCACAATGTTACCCCCATCCACAATGCACCCTCCATGCCTGAGATGGATTTAGGGAACTAGGAACAAAAACAACTAGGTGTCTGACATAGCTTCAATATGGTCCTCCTTTCAAAGTGATGGCCATGTCCATGAAAAAAATTATCATGTTGAGGTTTTTATGCCATGCCAAAATGAAATCCTAGACATAGATCACCCCACACACATGTGTGACATGTAGGGAATTGGGAACAATTATAGGTAGGTATTCAACCTAGCCTCTATCTCCTCATGTTATCATAAGGAAAAATTGATATCCATGGCCACAGAAAACATTGGCATGGTGATTTTTGTTGTTCCACACCCAAATTCACCCCCATCCGCAGTGCAACCTACACACTTGAGATGGATTTAGGGAATTGGGAAAAAATATAGATAGGTGTTTGAACCTTCCTCCTTCTGATCTTATTGTCACAAGGCCAAAGTGAACCATGGCTATGAAACACGTTGGCATGCTAATTTTGGTGATTCTATGCCACAAAACACCCCCCAGTGTATCCCCCAGCCATAGTGCAAAACATAGGCCACAACACACCCCTGAGCTTGAGACGAATTTAGGGAATTGGGAATAAATACAACAAGGTGTGTTTAAAATTTTTTGTAATGTAATATGAAGTAATAACAAGTTTTTATATTAAATGGTTGAAGATACTTAAATGGAGAGTCTAAGTGAATGTGTTGTTTCACCGGATTCTTTGCAAATTAATGAAATTGATAAGGGGTGATAAGCCAAGGAGGAATACCTATTATGATTTTGGTTGAAGGTTGTGTGCGCGTTATGATTCCTTGATCCAAGTTGACTGCAACAACTCCCTTTTGTCTAGGAGGAACTACTTGAAATGTAAAGCAATACCACAAAACATAGATAATAGAAAAAGGTTAGTGGATTGCCTAGCACAAGATAGATCCACGAAGTATGACACTTCCTCAATGGTTTTCAATCCATTGATATATATATATATATATATATATATATATATATATATATATATATATATATATTTCAATATAAAACAAATGAACATGCAGATAATCGAATCTAGTGCTAGTATTCCGATTTAGGTATCTCAAATTACTTATCAAACTTGAATCCACTTAATTTCCTCAATATTAAACTGTCAAAGGTCACAGGTCAGGTCACAGGCAAGGCATGTGGTCTTGAAGTCACAAACAAGGTCTATGTAAGGCTTGGTATGATTTGGGGATGATTTGGGTGATTGGGGCCCTACTAATGGCTTGAAGAAATTTTCCAGAAAGAGAGAGGGATGCCAGTCAGGATGTGACTGATGACATGATTTAGATATGACCAGATACCAGTTAGGGATAGTTGATCTCGGTTTCTGTGAAAATGGTAAAGTATCATAAATAACAATTTTCTAAATTCTCTTTGTGTCTACATAAAAATATGGGGAGGTATATGTGCAGAGGTTACAAGTAGGGTATCTTGATTAGGTTTTTTGTGAGGACTTTCAAGGTGCTAGGGTCAATTTAGTAAAAGTATGGTAGGGGATACAATAACCGAAGTTGATCTGGTGACCAATTTCGATGAAGGGGGACAACCAATGGTGGTTAAGGTAACCAACATCATTGGTATGGGTTAATTTGGTGAGAGTTGATTAACAAGTGGTTTTGGGATTATTTGTGATTGTACAGAGAATGAAAGGGGAAACTGGTTGGGTTTGTGATAAGGTGATAAAAACTCAGAAGTGTGTAAGAGGTTAGGAATACGGATCTATGGAAGGTTGTGGTGGATGGATAAGGATACGGGCTAGAAAATGGAGATGGTGAATGAACACAAGGAATAATAAGTTCCAATAACCATAGGGATAAAGAACTTAATGAATATGTACATGAAATGATAAAAAATCAAACACACATACTTGTTCTTATAAGATTGGTGGGTGAAGGAAGGTGATGGTTGATCTATGAACCTGGTGGTCAGTGCCACATCATTGCTTCCCAGAATGTTACCATGAACACTTATGCCTTGAGATCAGTCCTGATACTTGCCTGGGTCTCTAGCCAGATGTATTATGTCGTTTTGATGACTTGAGAACAATGGTGGTTCACACTTGAATGTCAGATATCTCTCTTCCAAAACTCAAAGTGACCAACTTTGGTAAATTTTTTGCCAAATTGTATATATGGTGAATTAACGATGGTCAAAGTGACCAGCGTCAATTGAGGGTTAACTGGTGTCAGTTAAGGTGGGATATCATAGGTTTACCAAAAATAATAGATCTTGGCTATTTTTGGCGAGCTCTCCCTATTGGTCTGGGTCTAAAGTGGTGGTTAACAATTAGATAAGCAGGCATGTTGGTGGATAAAGAATAGGAGTTTAATGTTAGGGTTAGAATAAGTCTTAGGTGGTTACGATAAGTGGAGACTGAGTCTTAGTTAATTAATAGGATAAGAACAAGTCCATGGTGAGGTGTCTAGGTGATGTGGCTAGGTGAGGTGTAAATTAATTTAATTAAATCAATTAAATTATATTAATAAATTATGTGATGATGAGTATTAATTCAATTGTATGTAACTAAATTAATATGAATATGTGGTAAAGGGGTCATGGTTAGGTTAATACATCTAGGCTGACTACTTCAACAGAGGACCCAAGGGAGTGTGACCCAAATTTGGTGTCTACATTTGCCCCTTTTTGTTGTGTAGTTTGTATTGATAAGCGACGCTAAAAAAAAACATAGGAAGTGGTTACCCCAAATATGAGTGAGAGTGGGATTACTCCAAGTAAGGCTAAAGGTGAGGTTTCCCCAGGTGTGGGTGAAGGTGATCCCCCTCAAACCAGGAACTGATGAGGTGTTATACATGGATGTCGGTGAGTGGTTTAATAAATGTGTAGTTGGTGATAAGTTAAGGTAGGTGGGGAAGGGTATGGTGTACTTTGGGTAAAGGATAAAGGTAAAATTGAGGTAATAGGTAATGGGACTAGGGTCAAATTGAGTAATGGGTAATGGAAATCGAATGCATGCACATGTATATACTAAAAAATAGTACCAGGTTGAAGAGCTTGCAAACTCTACATCGTCCAAGGTCTATATGTTTATCCAAACAAGGTTAAAATTATTTAGGTATCTAGGGTATAGGATATGGTCTGGAATCACAATGTAGGATAGGTGCATGAATGTTTAGGTATGATATGGTACACCACACGTTTGGTCAGGATAAATGACACGAAAATAGGTAAGGTATGGTTATTAGGCTAAAACAACATAGGTAATATTATCACAAGCTATATCGAGGACACAAGTTCAAAGGTCACACAAGGTGGTTCGGGTCAATATTTATAGGTCATGACATGGGTAAGTCTGAGGTATATGTAAAATAACAAATCCCTAAACACAATTAAGGAAATGTATGGGTAATTTAGGCTTGTGAGTAGGGTCTATGAAGTGTTAGTAAGGCCAAAAGGTATGGGACAGTAATAATTTTAGGTCAAAGTAGGAAAAACATGGAGGAAATGGTACTGACAGGTGATCAATGCTAGTTATAAGGTAACCGACGTCAGTTTTGGGTGACCAACATCGGTCTTTTTGGGTTAGGGTTATAAGGTTGAAATACCGTATTTTACGGAATCATTGTTGTTTTTGAATTTGAGAAAATGAAAAAGCTAAGTGACTTGTACATTTTTCAGGGAGGAAAAATACAAGGCATTATACTAGGCTGAGGTGGAGGTGACTAAGTGGTGAGAGGAACTAGGTAGATGGGTCCATGAGAGAAGTTGGAGACATGTGATTGGTGGAGAGATTTGAGGTAGATTTTGGTATGACAGAGGCGAGAGAGGGGTTGGGTGGACCACCAACGTAGTGGCCAGACGTGTCACCATGTAGATGCCATTGGGATGAGGTAGGAGGTGATCCAAACCCGTTATTTGATTAAATATGTTATTGGTGAAATTATTTTGGTTACAAATTAGGGTAGGTTTTTAATTTTGAATTTGTGGGTGAAAAATTAACGAAATCACGGGGAAAAAGGTCCAATATAGAATTGTTGGCGAGAAAGTTTGTCGGGTGGAAAAACTTGTGGATTTATTTCCAACACTTTGGGAATATAAGTCCCTCTACTTAACTAGTGCAACTTTCATATTTGCATGTGCGTGAAAAGATCTATTTTTGTGGTGGCCTTTCGACTAGGGATCCAACATGGACACTCCACTGACCTTGTGGAAAATATTGCAGATACCTGTAAGAGAATAATTTTGTATGAGAGAGGGAAAGGGAGTGAGAATATTAGACAAGAGAAACTAATGTTGTAGGTAGAAAATCAGATTCCAGTACACACTAGTTAGAAATTTCATCACATGCATTCATGAGAAGAAACAAATCTACAAATAACAACAAGACCAATAAAATTTATTGATCACAAAGTACCAAGAAACCCCTTAGTCAAAGAAATATAGAAACTCCTTCTTCATGTATTGATTGCTTAAACAAAAGTTGTACATATTGTGGGAATGGAAGAAATTGGAGAGTGGAGGAAAGTAGAAAAAATGGCTATCTCCTTTGATTTCTCTAAGTACAATGCACTCTTGAGTTTACAAGATCAATTGCCAACCCTTTGAAATGGGAATGGATTTACAATTTATATAATGAAAGGTGATTTATCATCTACCTTGCAATGGATTCTCATATTTCCTTATGTAACTTATAACTTTTCAACTTCCTAGGAGAATATTAAGTCCCTTTTTATAACATAAAGGTGACTTATTACATTAGGAACATTAGGACATATGAAAAAGTTCAAACCCCAACGAAGAATTAAAACATTTGAAGGAAGAGAAAGTTGGGGGAGATAGAATGTAGATGAAATGAGAAGATGTTTCCCCTGATAAAGTCTAATGATCCTTGTTGATGGAAAGCTCTGATGCGACGAAATTCTAAATGTCCCATTGTGCCAGAAACTGCCCTTTGAGTGCAACCTGCTATTTTTAGAATATGAGCCCATGCTCCCCTGTTCTAGGAAACATCACATGTCTTGCTCCTGTTTCACCTTCTAAACCTTATACCATATTCTAACCTCCTTTGTTCCCGAGATATTTCTATTTTTAGCACATTTCTATTTTTTACAGGTTGTTATTCAAGGACTTGCTATTTTGGGAAAAAAGTCATTTTCTGTCTTACTTTCTATTTTACCCCTTTTCTGATTGTCCCGAGTGATCAAACTTGCAATTTAGTGGGGCTCACCATTTATAGCATGTGAGGAAGTATAACATATGCTATTTTTAGTAAATGGTGAAAACAACCTCTGTTTGTGATGGGAACAACTATTTTGGATTCGACTCTTTGTCACGAACTTGTGCTTCAATTTTCATCATGATTCGCTTTCCAAGAAACTAAGAAATGAAAAATGAAAATTTATGTTTAGTAAGAGTTTCAGCTATGTAGCTACTAGGGTGGAATACTGATAAAAATTTAGTCCTTCATATCTTGAGAAACTAGAAACTTCATTGTGTAAAAACTAGTTTGAGAGAAACTAGATTTTTTGGAGGCCCTTCCCTCTGAATTTTGGATGATTTCACCCACTGGATCTTTAGGAATTTGAATAGGGTAGAATTCTGATATAGGGTAGAATTCTGATAAAAAATACATCCCTACATATCCCTAAAAAATAGGTACTTCATGGCACAAAAACTAGTTCAATTGGAAGCGAAACTAGATCTTTCAATGATCATTCCCTCTAATTTTCACACGATTTTCACCTGTTGGAACCTTGAGAATTTAAGATGTAGCTCAATGCCTTTTTTGTATATTTCCTTCATGTGTTAGGGTAGAGCTATGCATGATGAAAAATAAGTCCTCCACATTCCTAAAAAATAGGGGTTTCATCGTACAATAACAAGTTCACCGAGAAACTATATTTTTTGGACAATCATTTCCTCCAATTTTTGGGCGATTTTACAGGCTGCATTGGAACCCTGAGAAGTGGAGAGCCTTTGTAGCTCACTGATTTTTTCCATTACTATGAGATCATAGATCTGGATCTGCATTAATGGAGCTTACATCAGCATTTACATCTGGTTATTTTTCTCTATTCTCAACAAAATAAATTCCATTGCGATAGGTTTTTTCCCTCTGGTGCTATGGACGCGAAAAGTTGCAGCTTCAATCCAATGTCGACCGCTTTTAATCTACACGGAGCCGGAAGTGAAGTTTCTCCTATGCGCATGAATTAATTTCTAAAAATTCCTGAGGTTTGAATATTATTTTTTAATGGCCTTCAAAAGATAAGAGGTTCCGAGCCAACATACGTGTTTGTCAATATCCGTGCACCAGTTTGAGAAGATGATGCTTCAAATCCGTTGTTCTTTCTATGGCAATGGGGATCTTCGCCATTGCTTCTGTCTAATCTTTGTCTGAATGTCATTTATTCTTCTTATCTCGACTGGAATTATTCAATACTGGTGCAGACTTATGGACAATTCTTCATGGGGTAGAGGATATATGCAATGTATCTGTGACATTGATAAAAGCTCATTTTGATCTTTGGTAATGGTGGACCTGGTGGACTGGTGTTCTCTACAACTTTCTTCTAGTACATGGAGAAGTAGTTAGAAGCAACAAGAAGCACCATGAACAGTTAGATTTTAATTTTCAAATTTTGGACTTTTCGAGCCTTCTGGAAAAAAAATTCCTTGATGTCCCTAACCCCAGGGATGTGAGGACATCAAATTCCATGGTGAGTAAGAGGACGACTTGATGCTCGTCGTATCAGACTGTGCAAACGGAATTATGAGCTCCAAAAATGCAACTTGGGGGCTTCAAAGCATGCGTCAAATCTGGAAGGTCGGATGAGGGTCCCAGAGGTCCACATGGGGGATGGAAACAAAATCCTTCAAGGTTTGATGGTACCTGCACTTTTCAGGGACATCGGGGACATAAAATCCTGCTAGGCTCCTAGAGTTGACACGTGTCCTCCCAAAATTTGGCTAAGTCCATGAACTTGCTCCAACCTTCAAAACTTGCGACAATTGATAACTTGAGCTCCCAATGGAATTTATTGGCAATTAATGTAATTAATATTATTATGACTATAAATGGCTCTTTTAAATCCAATTGTGTGGTTTTCATTTCTTGATTTCTTCCATTTGATCCATTAAATTAATCCAGATTTTATATTTGGTAGTCACACATGTACCTTCAGAAAAGTTTCACAGTGTCAGATATGACCATAGCTCACTGAAAGTGTTGTGAATTAATATAATGATTTCACCATACTTTAATAGGTATTGGAATTCCTATTTCAAAAGGGGCTGCATGTAAATAAATTAAATTTATCCTAATTTTAGAATCCGGAGCTCTCAAAATCACCTTCCAAAGCTCAGCGGTTGCTTTTGTGTGACTTTTCCAAAAGCCTGGAATGCCAAAATTGGGTGAAATAAGTATTAACAAATATTCCTTGAATGCCTTCCATTAATCACCTTCAAGGTGACATCGCATATTCCTTTGCAATTTCTTCCATGTCCATTTTAAGATTTTCTTCTATGCTCCATGGGAGTTGCTCTAGTCCTGCAAAAGGCCACTAATAGCCCTTCCCACAAACTGCCATGATCCAGCTTGCAAATGATTGATGAACTCCTAAAATCACCTAGGGGGTTGATTTGACTTTCCTAAATCACTTAAGGGAATGGCATTAACATCCAATTGGTAGGTTAATGGAATAAATAGGAAGACACTGGGGTGTATTGGAATGATCAGGACTTGAAAATTTTACCCCTACAAGGCAGGCAATCATTCCCGCGTGCTTCAAAATTGTCTAACTTTCCCTATTGAACAGCTTACAGTGAAAAAAGGATATGTAGGGTGAGAAATAGCACCCTGCTAGGCAGGTAATAGAATCCCACCTGCCTGGGGATTAAGTAGGTTCCCCATCGTAACTTATTTTTCCAATGTTTTCCAAGAAATGCACCCCATCCCCGGAGGGGCTTTTCTGTGCACGATTTTGGTTTTTCCCAGCGATCTAGACCTCCGATGTCAGTCTAGGTTTAGGGCACAACGTGCAGTATATGTATTCTGGCTGGCATCCAGGTCAGGACTGAGGTGCCGACACCGGTTAAATGGAATCAATGTCGATCCAGAGAAATTTTACTGATGATGGTCAACGGGTTACCACAAAACCACGTTAGGGTGCCAAGGAGTTACATATGGATAAGCCCAAGGGCTAGGTATAATAAGTTAAAATCCTTCTGGGATAGGGGTATAATGACAGAGTCGCTTGTAGATGGAGTTATAACGGAGTGAAAATAGCAATATTTGGCGATATAGGGTAGGTGAGTATAATGAAATACAAATGTTAAGGTAGATGAGTCATGATTGTAAAGGGTAAAGGAGGTTTGGGCATCTGTGAATTAGGTGAAATGGGGTAATCATGATTGGTGTGATTGGGTATGGTGTTGGGGTTAATTGACAGGAAATTGGAGGTAGTCATGTATTTAACAAATGTTGTGTTATTATTAGATGTAGGCTAGGGAAATTTTTACGTATGTGGAATAGAGTACACACCTCTTCAGGGTAGAAATGTGGTCGAGTGTGACTGTGGAGAAGTTAGAGCATATGAAACTGATGTTGGATTAATTGGGATCTGATGCTATAGGCATGTATCTCGAGATCCTAGTTTTATGGTCATCGCTCATTGATAGATGGGATTTAGTGACCAACACTTTTCATTTATCGATCGGGTGAAGATTACTATCACCCTAGAAGATGTATATAAGAACTTGCAGCTACCGATTGTGGGTGAGTGAGTGTATTCTATTTCTTCATAGGCCTCAGTGGAGCCTATAGTGGCTATGTTTAGGGAGGTGATGAGTGAGATGAGATACCATAGCACGAGCCTTAGCTACAGAGAGATGTATGCAACCCATCCCTGGGAGACGAGGTTGGTTGTTTTGATGATGGAGGCGGTATGTTGTTTTCACCTTACCAGATGCCAAGGGTGGGAGATTCCCATGCAAAAATTGATGGGAGTGCTCTAGGATATGGTGGAGACGAGTAGATTTTTTTTGCATGGGCACCGACATTCCTAGTGCAGCTGTATAGGGGGAGTTGTGGGCCTATGGGAGATTTTGGGTTTAGTTTGTGTTGCACTTTTCTTCTGCATTGCTAGGCATATGAGCACATTGTATGTGTACGTCCAGTTGGTTTTCCCTGACTTGATTGGTTTACGAGGTGGCTTGGTCAGAGTCAGATATAGACAATGGGTACAAGTTGGTGGGAAGCACATTGGTGGCTAGGGCCACACATGATGTTATCATATTACAAGTGATATCTGGAGATATTATTTGGTGTGGAAATTGTTTAGAGGACATATGTTGGCTATCCCTCATACAAGGACATGGAGGAGGAGTTAGAGGAGTTACACCTACTGAAGGTGGATTCAAGGGTGTCATTGTGCCGATGAGCACGAGATTATACCTGTAGATAGGGTCAGACGAGTAGTTTGGGCTGCCACAGGATGTGCCTCCACCCTTCCCATTGTACAAGAGAGATGACATTGAGAGACCTATGTCTACACCATGACCGAGTGTGCTAAAAGGCCAGGAGGAGTAGGTGGTGGACATATAGATCAATGATGCAGGGGTCACCGATAGATATAGGAAGTGGTGGGTGGCACAACTATAAGAAGCACCACTAAGGATAGGGCAGCCAAACTTAGCTACCATCACAGTACAGAGGGATACCTTATAGGTTCAGGTGGCTACCCTTTAAGCATAAATTACAACTTTATAAGGGCAACTTACCATGTCAGAGGCACGAGTTGTCATTTTATAGGCTCAAGTAGTGGCCTTACAGGCCTAGGTTGCACAAGGACATGTGCCCACACATGGTGGAGATGAAGATGGGGGACATGTATCCACCTTGCAGACTTAGGTAACAGGTTTATAGGGCCAATTAGCCACTACACAAGCTAAGGATGTGGCCTTACAGACCCAGGTTGTAGTGCAGACACCTCCATAGTCTCAGGGACAGAGTCCCACATTATAGGTAGCTATGACGGGATAGGGTCCCATGGTACAGAGAGGAGGACCGGGGTCACAGGTACAGGGTCAGAGGCTAGCCCTAGCAAGACAAGGTTCACATATTACTGTAAGACTTATTATACCACCTCAGACAGTGTCGATGGCAAGGTTTAGGGATTCCTTGAATGAGGCATGGTATTACTAGGATCATCTGATAGTTGTAGGGATAAATGTCCCATCCTATGCTGAGTATAGGGCATAACAAATAGCGAGTGAGAGGACAATATCCCACACTCATATTTTAGAGAGCACAAGGAGTTGTTGAGCCTAGAGATAGGGTCAAGGTGAGGCTACAAGTTCACAGAGGCTAGTCCCAGGTGAGGGACAAATAGATATTAGGCCAATACCCATGCTAGGTGGGGAGGTGTAGGCAGATCACCAAGCTAGAGGTGAGGAGGAAACAGATGAGAAAAGAATGGATATCAAATGGAGTGATGATAAGTCAGATATGATTGGTGTATCGATATTTGGTATATACCAACATGCATGCTGATGATAGTGAGGATGTACATGAGAGTTTTGTGATTTTTATTATTAAACTGGCTTACATGCCAAAGATAGTGAGACTGTATCTGAGCAACTTGAGATACTTGTATTTTTTTGTAGTTGTGGACATATGTAGTGATACATAGATCTTTTCATTGATATAGATGATGATTTTGATGGTGATGTGTATGTATTAATGATGTAATTGGTTTTAATTTC
The DNA here is from genome assembly GCA_019776745.2 of Taxus chinensis. Lineage (NCBI taxonomy): Eukaryota > Viridiplantae > Streptophyta > Pinopsida > Cupressales > Taxaceae > Taxus > Taxus chinensis. Next base: position 99,013,612 of record CM034155.1, read on the forward strand.
CATTTTATTGTGTATGTGATGGAAACTAGGTAAATTAGGAATGTTTGAGTTGAGGTCATGTAGGCATGATTGAGTTAGGTCAGTTAGGCATGATGGGCTTTTAGGTTTTTTATTAGGCATGGTTGAGTCGGGTATAGACATGATTGAGTCTAGGTGAGTTAGGCATGGTGGAGTTAAGGTTTTTTGGTTTTGATTTAATTTCCAAGTTATTAATAATATGGGAAATAAATGATGATGTATATGTATGTTATGGTGTAGATTTCTAAAGTATTTGATATGATAGAAATGTGAAGTGATGGATGTATGATATGATGTTGTACAAAAATGGCAAGGTAATTATATTTGTTAATTGTTTAATTTCCAAGTGTTGTGAAAAATGGAAACTAAGTAAAGTGAAATATTAATTGAAAACATGGGGGGGAGGGGAAATTGGTTAGGGTAAAGAGTTTCTGAGCTAACCTCTAAGGGCCCCATGCCCTCAGAGTGCTACCTACATAGCCTCAGTGAAAAGGGGTCTTAGGCCAATGTAGTTCTCCCATAATATAGGGAAGAATATGAAAAGGTAACAGGATGTGTTGGTAAGTTTTAGGCTTGATTAAGTGTAGGTTATTTGGGTATGATTGAGTCTAGGTCATGAAGATAGGAGTGAATTGAGGTCATTGAGGTGTGGTTAATTTGAGGTGTTGAGGGCTTGGTCCTATATAGGATAATCAACAAGTAATGAAGAAGGTGAGTGGTAGGAGGTGACAGAACAGCCGCCTAATAGGTAATAACCAAAAAATATATATAGTACCAAAGATGGGCTTATGAATGTAAGACCCTAAAGGAGTTTGCATGATTGAATATTCTAAGGGTGAATAAAGTTGCATGATCATGAAATGTCACATTTTTGGCATATCTCTTGAGTTGGTGGGAAATTAGGGTGAAAAGGTGATAAAGTGAAAGTAGGTTGGTTTTAGTGTAACCTAGTGTGAGATAGTATGCCAAATTGGCAAGAGACCCAAGATCACAATAGGTAAGTTCATGACGAAAAAGTTAATCTTTTTCTTTTGATTTTGTGTTTTTGATAGATTGATCGATGCGGGAAGTCTATGTGGGATGAGTTTATTATCTCCTTGAGGTCTTCGTGAATCTTATCAATGCAGGAAGATTCAGAATATTTTTTTTTAGTTTTTGCAAGAATAGTCTTCTTTTGATGATAGACTAAATACAATACAACTGGCTTTATATAGTTTTCCTTTGAGGGAGAAGTCTATTTATATCCATGAGATAGAAAGCGTAGATGTCCTTTTTGAGGGAGTCATATTTTTTCTGGAAGTTTGACTCAAGGATTAGAATCCCATTTTACTTTTGAAATTGTTTTTGCTTTTGGCCTTTTATGTCATGGACAAGACTATAGAGGAAAATAAGACTCTTTTGTTTTGAATACAAAAACTATAGCACATAGATGTTAACTATGATGGAGAGGTTTTAAGTGATGAAAGACCATGGGATTACATCCTAAAAAAGATATGACAAATTATCCATGAGAATCATGCCATGAGTAGAGCCATGGTACTCATATTGAAGACAAGGTTGAGAGGTAATGGGTAATCACATGATCCTGGTTTAGTCGTTGATCCTTAAAATAGGTAGAATGGAAGGTGAACGGTGATCAAGGGTTGGGTGTTGAATAGAAAAGAGGTGATATAGGAATTAATTCCATGCTTTAGGAATGGTACATGGCCCAGGCATGAAAATGGTAACCGAAGGCGTCCCCAAAGCATGGAATTATCAACGTAACCCAAGCGGTTGGCTAGGAGTGAAAATAGTACTTCTGTAAGAGGAGATGTCATTGGTTTAGTGGAAATACCTATAAAATATGTCTATGAGATAAGGAACTGGTTAGCCTCGGACTCTATGGGTAAAATATCCGAGAGAAGATCAATAGGAATCCTGGAATGACTAATGGGGAATTGTCACCAACAGGTAGTGGTGCACGTCTAAAGGATCCCCCATGGGTAGGAGAGATGGACAAGTGTGGTGAGGTAGATTCTTCTTCCAGTGGGAGAAGAAAGCGAGGATGATTCTCCCATGGGGTAGGAGAATTAATACCGTTGATTTTTTGTTAGGTTGCAAGGTAGATGGTTAAATGGACATCGATAGAAGTTACGTGGACTCCTCTCATGGGTGAAGGGGGGGATGAAGGGGACTCCTCTATGGGTGAAGGAGTAGATGAGGTAGGCTCCTCCATAGGTAGAGGATCTCATACTAAAATCTCTTCGATAGAGGTGATATGAGGAAATTAAAGAATGGTTAGGTATAACTTCAAAAAACAATGTGAACTTCAATGTAAACTATTGTCATTGGTTGAAGGTTCACTTATTTTGATTAGATGATGGTGTATGGTTAGGGAAAAACTTCTTAAAGATATGTAATTTTTGATTTTCTGGTGCATTCGGGTTCTCTAGGACAAGATCTCCATTATTCTAACATTTCCTGGGACAATGTTTTTGAAGGTTATGACAATTTCCATTGCTATGGCCTTTGATACGATGATAGTTATAATACTCATGTTCCTTATACCATGCAGGAATAGGATGAGTGGGGTCAAAACCAGTAAGTGATTTTATAGGTGGAAGTGCAATGGCTCTAGCCTTAAGAATCTTTTCTAAGACTAAAGAATAGGGCCCTCCAATATAGAGTGTACTTTTATTGCTCCCATCTGAATTGAAAAATTTTGAATGAGAGAAAGGTTAGAGGAAGGTTTTTCTTGGTTACATGGGTGAGATGGGCCAGATTTGAGAACTACCACATTGGTAGATCCTTTGGTTTTTGAATAATTTTTTTGGGGCTTTGAATACGAAGAGACATCATTTGATTTGAATGCAGCATTTTTGTTACACAATTGAATTTTCTTTTCTTCAATGGCACAAATTTCTCATTTTCACACCATGGTAAATTCTTCATCGAAGGTATATAATGTTTGTACTTGTGGAGTTGGTGATATGTGCCTAGCACAAGCTCTAGTGAAAAAATCTATAAGATCAGTTTGAGGCAACTGGAATGTTAGCTAGTTGATGAGGCTCTACCAACGAGAGACAAAATTAATGATAGACTTGTCATCATATTTTTGAGTTGAGTACAAGCTCGGTCATAGTGACCTTCTTGACGATATTGATTGAAAAATGGTCCAGGAAGGCTTGAGCCACTTGATTAAAATGACTAAATGGAATGTCAAGGAAAAACACTATACCAGTCTAATGCGGGGTCCCGTTAAGGACATGGGGAATGTTTTCATAGGAGTAAAGCATCATCGTGGGCAGATCAGATAACACCCATGTTTGAAAGATCGCAAGTGTTTTTATGGGTCTTATTTACTAGTTGAACCAGTTAAATTTGGGTATTTCCCAGATGCACAAGGTATGGGTGAATGGGAATATACAGATGGATGGGATCATTGCATATTTCACCGGAGGTTAAGGAGTTACAAGAGCCTAGATATTGATGATTCTAATGTTTGCATCTTTTTGATCATCATCCTAATAAGCTCGTTGGTGGGTTTTGATGATTGGGCACACCAATGTAGTATAAGGAGGTTGATGATGGATGTATGATGTGGATGACATCCTAGTATATGGTGGTACCAAATATGAGAACTATTAAGGGGAGAATAGATGCAGGTAGAAGGTATCACGAATAGGTGATAGATGAGATTGGGGGTTGTTGGTGATATTTATAAGTAGGTGGGGTAGTCATAACAAATCTTGTGGTAATTGGGAGTAGAGATTATGGGATGTAAAGGAAAAGGTTTTGGAATGGGGTATGGGTTTATCGACACCATGGGTGGTTGCGATGGAACTAGTACATATGAGGTAAAGGATGTATAGATGGGGCTATGCTGAAGGTGGTATGATAAAGGAATAGTTGACACCACGGGTGTGGTAGATGTCATAGGTACAGCAGTTATAGAGGATGTGGGGGTCCAGTTGAGACACCACAAGTGGTAAGGTGGATGAAGGTAATTCCGTGCTAGTGGTAGTCTGACGTGGAATTGGAGGGTGAGGGTAGGAGGGATAGACATGGGCATGCCGTATACTAACTGTCCCCGAGGAGTCCCAGAGTAGATGAGTGGGCAAGATAATATTATAGGGGAAATGAAATTCTGATCAAGGAATATTGTGAAATCCATATCACCGGTACTAATGGATGATGGGTTGAGTAAGATACATAGGTGATAGGATGGAAGGTGGTGATGGGATAGGTGGGAGCAGCTATGAAGGCTAGTGTGAAAGGCACACAGGGCATTGGCTTGGCTACGAGTTCAAAACCATGTGAATTAGCTTAGACCATTGGTAAACTGTTCTTTGTAAATGACACAGAAGAAAAAACAAAAAATGAAGGAGAATAGATTTCGAGGAGGTAAAACTGGTTTCGGTGTTTTAATTAAAAAGTAAAAAAAAAGGAGAAAACAGTGGTTAGGTTAACCGATGACGGTTATAGGGTGACCAATGATAGTTAGGGGAACCGATACCAGTTACTGTGGGAAATCAACAGTTTTACAAATGAGGCAAATATGATGAAAATGAAATAAAGTTCTATTTGACTGTGATTTTAAAATTTTGGGGGTATAATGATGTCTTGAGAAATTTTAAAAAAAAATAGAAGATATGATGATTGTTTTTTTGGGTAGAATAACCAAACAGAGCTAGAAATGAATAATGGCTAGGTAAACCGATGATCGAAAAGAGATGGAAAATGAAAATGGTTAGATAAACTTATGATGGTCAGATGTAGATTGATGACGGTCACTGGACCGATGCCTATCACTGTGAAATTTGAAAAATTAAATAAAATTTGATTTTTGTGAATTAATTCATATGAAATATAAACCCATAAAACTGAGTATGATAGTAATGGATCCTGACAAACTTAGAAATAGTTAGAATACACCAAATATGATGGTCAAAGTGTGAAAGGAATAAGAAAATGAATAACATAACCTCATAACTCAGGAAAAATATAAGAAAAACACGCAATCCTATAAGTAAATTTTATGTTTTAGCTTATTGTTATTTAAGACTGAATTGTGAATCAGAACAAATTTTTTTTAGTTGGGAATGTGTCTTATAAAGAGGTAATATCTTAGGGTGGTTTTAGGTTATGTTTTGGTGGGGGCAGTCCTTTCTCTAAGTTAATGAGTGGACAGAGAAACTAGCTGGGATGCCCACTATCAATCCTCTGATCGTGTGATTGTTGACAACTTGTTCCAGGTAAGGTGTTGTTTAAGAAGATGTGTGAATTTATATTTGTGCAGTTTGGTAAAGAGAGAGAGACGAGATAAAGTTCTCTATGATTCAATTGTGTCAACCATTGGCTAGGCATGAGTTCCAACCTATAGGTTGCCCTCAATTTTAATGTGAGCTAAAAATGCAAGGATAGAAGTATGAAATGAAATTATTTTAGAACCAAAATAAAAAATGTGATCTTTGATGTAATCCGAGACTAGAGAGTGAAATAAAATGTCTTTCACTAATGGGGATATAAGAATAAAAAGAATGATTCTTTTCAGTCCCCGAAATACAAATGTCTCTTAGAAAAATAAAAGAAAGAGAAGATTCCTAGAGAGAAAATTTAATGTTAACTTCCGTTTTAAAAGAAACAAACATGCAATAGTTCCCTTAGAATGAATGAATGCAACGAACCTCTAGATGGGTACCGACCGGGCATGCTAAAATGTTTCACCAGATTCGTAGAAAAATAATAAAACAGATAAGGGGTGATAGGCGAAGGAGGAATACCTGTTTTATGATCAGTTGAAGGTTGTGTGTATGTTTTTCATTTCCATGATCCAAGTTGACTGCAAAGAACTCCCTTTTGTTTATAAGAAACTACTTGCAATGTCAAAGCAAGACCACAAAACATAGTTAATAGATAAAAGGTTAGTGGATTGCCTCAGCACGAGCTAGATCCAGGAAGTATGAGACATCCTTGATGGTTGTTAAATCCACTAATATATATATATAATATATAATAAATGAAAATGTAGATAAAATGAATCTAGTGCTAGTAGTTTGATTTAGGTATCTCAGATTACTTATCACCTTTAATTCACTTAAATTCTTTGATATTAAATTTTAAAAGGTCACAGGTCATGTCATAGGCTGGGTGGGTTGTCTGGAAGTCACATACAGGGTCTGGGTAAGGCTTGGTACATTTCGGGGCTGATTTGGGTGATTGGGGTGCTTTCTGTTCTGAGGCATATTTGCCAGACAAAGAGACCGATGTCGGTCAAGTGTGACCAAAGATGGTTTAGCTATAACCAATACCGGTTAGGGAGAACATGATCTCAGTTTTTGTGGGAATGGTAAAGTATCATAAATAGGTGTCCATGTTCTCTCTAGTGTCTGCATAGAGAGATGGGGAGGTCTGTAGAGAGGCTTCAAGATAGGGTATCTTGTCTTGGGTGAGGTATTTTTTTAAGCCTTTGGGGTGTTAAGATCAATTTAGAAAATTTTTGGCAGGAGATACAGTAACCGATGTTGGTCTGGTGACTGATGCCAGTGAAGGTGAAAACTGATGACATGGTTAAGGTAACCTGGTCATTTGTAGGGGAAACTTGGTGAAATTTGATTAACATGTGGTTTTGGGATTCTCTTGTGATTGCACAGAGAATAAAGGGGGAAACTGGTTAGGGTTCGTGATAAGGTGATAAAAACTCAGAAGTGTGTAAAAGGTTAGGAATAAATCATCTAGAAGGTTATGGTGGTTGGATAAGGATATGGGACTGGAAAATGGATATGGATGGAAGTACAGGGAATAACAAGTTCCACATAACCAAGGGATAAATAACCTAATGAATAAGTACATGAACGATACAAAATTAGATGCACTTAATTGTTCCTGTAAGATTGGTGAGTGAAGGAAGGTGAAGGTAAATCTATGAACCTGGTGGTCAGTTGTCATGGAAGTGATTCCTAGAGTGTTCACCATAAATACCAATGCCTTTAGGACCAAGCCATGCTACTTACTTAGACCTCTGACTGGATGTATTTTGTCATCTTCATGTTGAGAAAATCTCTGGTTCCTGCTTGAATTTAGATATCTCTCTCCTAAAAATAGAAGTGATTAACCTGGGTAAAATGTTACCAAATTCTATATATGGTGACTGAAAATAGTTAAGGTGACTGACATCGGTTAAGGTGATATATCCTAGGTTTACCAAAAATATAACAGATCTTGGCTATTTTTGGTGAGATTTGTCTTGTTGGTCCAGGTCTAAAGTGGTGGGTTAACGCTTAGATAAGTGGGCATGCTATTGGAGAAATAATAAGAATTTAATGTTAGGGTTAGACTAAGTCTCAAGTGGTTAGGGTAAGTGGAGATTGAGTCTTAGTTTAGTTAATAGGCTAAGAAACAAGTACATGGTGAGGTGTCTAGGTGATGTGGCTTGGTAATGTGGCTAGGTGAGGTGTAAATTAATTTAATTAAAGGAATTAAATTAATAAATTATGTGAGGATGAGTATTAATTCAATTGTAAGTAACTAAATTAATATGAATATGTGGTAAAGGGGTCATGGGTAGGTTAACACATCAGGCTGACTACTCGAAAGAGGACACAAGGGAGTGTGACCCAAATTTTGTGTCTACATGTGCATTTGAATTTATTTTTTATGGTGAGGAGAAAATTATACAAGATAGGGTAAAAGTGAGATGGTAATGTTGCAAATAGGTGAAGTGAAATTGGAAAGGTCTTCAGAATGCTTAGTTGACTTAGAAGGGAAGTCTACAGAAGTTGGAAGAATCTTGTTCCCATTTCCCATTCTCATATTTTCTATGTGGGTCACACACCAAACCAAAGAAGTGAGTGAAATGGTGAGTCATGACCAAAGAAAGCATGGATTTCCATCGAAAGTAAGACATGAAGGGGTCTGCACAAAAAAGGTACATTTCAAAACCTAGTTCCTCGTCCCTTCAATCCCCCTCATGATCTTGTTTTTTGTGAGAAAAAAAATTAAAAAATGTAGGGGAGGACATGGATTTAGGGAATTGGGAAAAAATATAGCTAGGTATTCGACCCATCCTCCTTATGGTCCTCATGTCAAATTGATAGCTATGGCCACGAAAAACATTGGTGTGCTAATTTTGGTGATGCTAATATGAACAATTCCATGACACACTGTGTCTCCCATGCCCGGGTTTATAGAAAATGACATCAAATGATTGTCTGAAACTAAAACAGAGTTGAAAGACCTAATCAGTTCCATTGTAAGACACTTATTAGGATCTCTCTTATAATAGTCTTTCACACCAAATTCTAAAATATTACATCTAGTTAGGTGACTACTGAGGAGAAGAAGGGACAGAGATTAATGACTGATAGACTACTAATTACCTTACCTACCAATATAATTTATGATAAATCGTTAAAGAAGGGATGGAGAATACTGGAGTGAAACTTGAAAGATGAGATATTCAATGTATTTTTCAACACATTTGGTGGGTACTTCCAAAAACATAGAATAACAAAAACAGAAGTTGGAAATTGGAAAGGCAGTCTATAGAAGTTAGAATCATCTCGTGTTTATTGGGAAGGGTATTTTACGCAATTTACAAGCATCACATTCCCGTTTATCATTCTCATATTTGTATTTGTGGGTCAAACACTAGGCCAACATCACATAATCAAGGAAGTGGGTGAAAGGGTGAGTGATGACCAAAGAAAGAATGGTTTTTCCATCAGAAGCAATGAAGAAAGGTATCTGCACAAAAAAATAAGGTATATTTCATAACCAAGTGGCCCATCCCCTTACTCCCCCAAATATTTTTACTCCTTTAAATCCTAAGGTTTGTGATAAAAGACATTAATGTTGTAGGGGAGGAGACATATTCAGGGAATTAGGAACAAATATAGCTATGTGTTTGACCCAATTTCTTTCTGGACCTTATATTATAAGGAAAATTTCATGTCCATGGCCACTATTAACATTTTTCATACTGATTAAGGTGGTACAATGCCTCAACGCACCTCCTAGCCATAGTGTACCCCCTCACCTGAGATAGACTTATGGAATTGGGATTAAATATAGCTAGGTGTTAAACCCAACATCCTTTTGGTCCTCATGTAACAAAAACAAAGTAATAGCCATGGCCACAAACGATATTCATGTGTTGAGTCATGTGGTACCATGCCATATCATACCCCCTTGCCACTACGCACCCCCACCCCTAAGTCAGATTTAGGGAATTGGGAACAAATATTGCTAGGTGTTCCACAGAGATTCCTTTTGGTCATCCTATCATAAGGCCAAAGTGATATCCATGGAAAAAAAAATAGCATGTTGATTTTTTGGTTTCATGACTCAACTCACCCCAAGCCATAACAGCCCCCTCCGACCTGTGACACATTGAGGGACTTGGGAGCAATTAAAGCTGGGTGTTCGACCTAGCTTCCTTCTGGTCCTCATGTTACAAGTCCAAAGTGATAACCATGGCCACAAAAAACATTGGCATGTTGAGTTTAACGGAGCCACTTTGCTCAATTCCATGCCACAACATACCACTAATGACTGAGTTTAAAGAAGATGACATCAAACACCTTTTCGAAACTAAAATGGAATTGAAAGCCTAAAGGATTCCATTTTCATGTGGTGGTTTGGGAATAGCAGCACAGGCTTCATCTATAATTTTTTCATAATTTAGCACTAGCATAATGATGACAAAAAAATTTGAGCATCAAGCTCCCTAGAATGAAAATGGAAAGAGGATTCCCTAGTGGCTTGAAGTATGGCGGAAGCACGACTTATTTGGATATCTCTGATAAAAGTTTGTATGAATTTTTACATTGCTCGACATTTAATAAAATGTAGACAACCACTCACCTCACCATTATGACCATATTTTCCTTGACAACTAGATGCCTCACTATTACAACCAATTCTATGAGGGTATTAATTGATATTAATCATAATGTCCTTGATGGATTAGAAATGGTCAAGTGTGAAACATTGGATTGGAATGTATCATTAATGTCACTTGTTCTTCCATTTAATGATTAATCTCTATTCTCATGTGTGATCGAGCATAGGGGCATTTTTAATGTGTTGGTCGGGATTTATATTTTCATATTTTTCCTTATTTTTCAAGAAATGGAGTCGCCCATGATTTCGCTGATTCTTTTTTCTAGTTTAGATCCTCAGATGGAATTTTATTCTAGTATTTTGAAGCATAGAGTAAGATTAATCTTTTCTGCTGATTTTGAACAATCTATGGAAGACATTGCAAATATTTTGGGAGAGAAATATATGCATCTATCTGGTCATTCTCATGTAAATTTAAAAATATCTTCTAAGTTTATTGAGTAGATTCTAATCATTAATCCTGATAAATTTAAGGCAATAGTTATGGGTCGAAAATGGATGTGTCGAAAACATAGAATTGGTATGGAAACGAATATTGAGAAAGCATGTATTGTTTCATAGCCCTTATTCTTAGCTAACTTAGTTCATCAAGTGGACTGGTTGGATGGGTCAGTTTTCATGGAATTAGGAAGGAGAGTGGAAATTCTCAAGTCCTTCGTTGAATAGGTGATTAATTTATATAAGCAGAAGGAACCTAGTGTCCTTCGGTTACCTTTTCTTGATTTAACGTCCATGACTAATCTACTCTCCTCACCTCCGTGCTCGTGGAATATTCTGTGTGTGTCAGTGTCAGAGGTGTATTATTGGCTCTTTTTGGAGGTTGGGATGAGCTCCCCAATAAAGTCACCCGAGATGTTTGAGGTTGGGTGTGCAGCGCTGGAGCTGATAAAAATCATAAACATCTCTTCTGACTCTGAAGTTTGACTGGGAAAAGGATCTGTTGATTTTTTTTCCTATATACATAGATGTAAATATTATAAGGATGTAATCGATCATACACCATTAGGTTCATAAGGCACTTTTTTGTAAGCTTATAACCTTTACTTATAAAAAAATCAATTTATATAATGGTTATAATCACTCTTGAGACATTACATATGTGTGTTTGATTAGTTTTCATGTTTTATTTAAAGTTGTCTTTAATTTTAATCTTCCTTTCCAATTAAGTCATCTTTACATAATTTGATTTACTGCAAAATAGACATTTGTATATGATTTTATGAGGTCAAGTAACTTCATTGTCTTACACTCAAACTATAAACACTCTGCATAGCCATCTAGATATTAAGAAACATGCGGTGAGTTGACACCCAAGGTAAAACTATTTCTTCAAAGTTAAAGTTAAAAAAACATGTAGTGATATTAATATGGATTATGTTCATTTGATTAGTTATTTGATCGCTATTTTGAAAAAAAATTGTTGAGCCTATTGTCTATTAAGTCATTTCTTTCAATAATTAATGTAGCTTAGTAGTTGATAATCATTTTAATTTATATGAACTAATGTGTATTAAAAAGAATAGATGCATAGGTCTTACCCTAGAAATTGCTAAGCTTAGAAAAGAGTGTTAAAAACCAAAAAATCCTAACTAAAATTTAATTTCAGCCGATATGATACAATGTTATTATACCAAATCCTTCTTTCCTCAACAACATTTAATATGACATGTCTCCTTTTTTCCTAACTAGGGAAAACCATCCATAGACTTTGAGATTACAAAATTTCCATTACACAAATATTTCTCATAGAAATAAGTAAAGGAAAATGCCTAGCGACCACTAAGATATACTACTATAATTTGTTATTCGATCACTATTTCAAAATTAAGAATGTATTGATCCTAGTGACCACTAAGCCATTCCTTTCAATAATTAAGGGAGCTTAGCGGTTGCTAAGAATTTTATTTGATGTGCAACGATTAGTATAATGAGGAAAATATGTAAAGGTGTGAGCCTAACAATTGTTAATCTGAGAAAAGAAATTTTACCACGACAAAAACATAATTTAACTTTAAATTCCTCCTTTAGGACATAATGCTATTATACACAATGCAAGTTGCTCCAATAACATGTAAGATGACACGTCTCCAAACTATGATGTTATTATTAGTGCAAATCTACAGCACCCCCTAAATGACCTCCAGATCTGCAGTTCAAAATTAAGTCATTTAGTGTGATTGCACAACATTGAATTTTCTCCAAGAGTGGGACCTTGCAAATGAGAAAATTCTCCAGAGAAATCTGGTTCTTACTCCTCTGTCTAGGTGTATGCATGAATTTTGCAGAGGTTTAATGCTAGATCCTACTCTAAATTCCAAGGAGACAAAGATAAAGGATGCAAAAAGAAACAAAACTAAGTAAAATAGTGATACACCAAAGGAGTGATGAAATTCTGTCTTGAAAATAAACACAAATCATAGAGATGTAACACCAAGCATGCACAGATTTCCAGAATGTAATGAAACACCAAAAAACAATAATATACGCATTAGAGGATTAAAAAAAATCATTCACAAAACATGCATTACCATTCCCAAATTCGATACAATGCATTACACTAGCAGAAAGGCATAAAACGTGTCACAGGTATCATGGAAGGATTGGAACTCCTCGATTTCACGTGTCAAGGGGAAGAGGGGAGTCTATAAGAACAAAACGTCAAACCCTTTACAAATGAGCCAAATCTAGATTTTAACGATGAAAAACAAGGTCCAGAAGGAGAAACACGGGAAAGTTGAAATGAAGGTTCAACCACTGGAAAGATTCATCAAAATGGCATGGGTACCCTTAAAGGTTCATTCCCCATGATTTTCAACCATGCTGGAGAAGAATGGAAGCCATACTACATTAAAACTGGTGGTTGAATATCGGATTTACTCTTTTTCCCGTGCTAAAGGAGTTTTTCATTTTTCTCCCACCAAGTTCCACCAAAAAACAAAATTGAAGATTCCATCATGTAGAGGACTTTAATAGCTTCCCAATGACACAAAGAATGCAAAAATCTGAGCTCTGGATCAAAATTTATGCCCCTCTGAAGATTTAGGGAAAAACTGGCAAAATTAGGGCAAAATGGGTTCGCGGGCCGAAATTTGAACTTTTTCCCCTTTTTCAATTTTGGAAAAAACTCCGTTGGCCTGACCTCAACTACCACATGGCACCATCTCATTGATCTGTGGGTTCAAACAGTCATTTTTCCGCTTTTACGAATTTGGAAAATTTTCCAAAATTACTCCGCGCCTCCACCGCTCTGGGACATGTGTCGCTACCTGATTTGCCGATGGGATCGCGGGCCTAAACATCACTTTTCCCCTTTGATTTTTCATTGGGAAAAATTCTCAAAGTTTTCCCGTGCTCCACTTTCCTGATGACACGTGTCACCTCCTAGTCACTTGGTGGGGGCGTGCCTCAAACTTTTCTTTTGTGCCTATATCACTTTGGAAAAAAACCAAAGTTTCCTCCATGCCTCTGACTCCCGCCACTATCATGGACACGTGGCATTTTCATATTGCTCAGTGGGATTTCATAAATTTCTTCATCCCCCTCTGCATGTCCGCAGTAAAAACATTTCATGTTGTGCCCTTGACCAAAGCGCCAAAACTCCAACATTTCCCCGACATCTGCTGCTCTTCCCTACCACGTGTCGATTTCTTATTGGCCGCATGCCTATCTAGGGAATTTTTCCCCAAAACAATCGGTTGGGCCATAACTTAAAAATTACAAGGAGTTAGGAGGAAAATTTTACCTTTCTAGAAAGGGGGGAAAAATCCTTTCTGATGAAGCAATTTCCAGAGAATTTTTAGTGCCTGAAATGGGTAAAAAATTTGACTGAGCCACAAGGAAGGGAAGAATGAAGAAAATTTAGCCAAAATAAGTTGGGGGCTTATTTTGGATAACAATCTTGGTGACTCAGAGGGGTCATCTACTTGCTAGATGAAGTGACTAGCTGCCTGAAGCAATCCATTGGGTAATGGAGTCATGAACTTAACTACTTGTTACTCTCAATCCATTAGAAAATCTCTAGAATGAAGATTGTGATAGTTGAACATTACTTTGATCTGGGACATGATCTGCAAAAGATGCATCCTTAGGCCAATAAAATGTGTGCCAAAACACTTAGGGAAATGTAAATCTAAGATACAACAAAACAATGTGCATAGGCACTTGGAGGAATGGAATAAATCTAAGCTAATATGTACAAGGTGAGAAATTTTCCTTCTAGTAACAATGCTTTAGATGGATTCCATTAACTGGAATCTGCAGTTCTTCACCATCCAATGTAGAAAATTAGAAGGCATTGTTGTTCTTGCATTTTGTGACCATGTAGGGACCACTCCAAATGGTATAAAATTTTGAATGCCTTCTTGGCTTTGCTCGATCTGCATCTCATTTCAACACTAAATCTCCAACTTGAAAGGATCTAACCTTAGCTTTCCTATCAAAGCTTCTCTTGATCAAAGCTTGGTCCTTCTCCATTTTTTAGGCTGCATGCTCTCTGATTTATTGGAGTTCCATCAATTCCACATATCTAACCTCCATGGGCTCAAACTCCAATAATTCCAATTGCTTCATGAGTTCCAATGTTGGCAACTCAAGTGACATAGGCAAGACTGCCTCTTTCCCATAAACAAGTCTGAATGGAGAGTTACCTGTGGATATTTTGGGGGTTATCGTATCATCCCATAGAGCTGATTTGACCTTAGTGTTCCAAGTCCTCTAATTCTCATCAAGAGTCCTCTTGGTGATCCTTAATAGATTTTTGTTTGTGGACTCAACTTGGCTATTAACTTCAGGGTAATAATCTGATGAAGTGCTCAAATAGATCCCATTTCTAATAGCCCATTCGGTTACCTTTGATCCTATGAATTCCAATGCATTATCTGATATTATAGTGGCAGGTATACCAAATCTAGTTTTTATCCCCTCATCAAAGTCTAGAATGCTAGATTCATTTGCCTCTTTGAGTGCAACAGCCTCAGTCCATTTGGTGAAGTATTCTATTGCTGTTAGAATCCATTTGTGCCCTTGACTTGAGTTTGGATTAATAACTCCAATGAAGTCTAAACCCCATTGCATGAATGGTTGGTCAACTAAGATTGGGTGCAATGGAAGTGCTGCTAATCTCTCTTTTCCTATGAAGAATGCACAATTCTTGCACCTCTTGATCCATGCATAACAATCACTAAACACCTTGGGCCAATAATAGCTAGCCTTCATGATCTTGAAAGTTTTCACTCTTGGAGCAAAATTACCCGTAGCTTATCCACCATGGAATTCTTCTAACATTATCTCAATCTGATTTGTCTCAATGCACCTCAGCCACACTCCATTGATATCTTTTTTGAACAAGGCACCATCAACAAGTGCATATGGAATAGCCTGCAATCTGAATTGTCTTCTTTTATCTTTGTTCATCTCTGGAGGGCATAGGATTGTTTGTAAGAAGTGCATTATGTCTTGGGTTTAGCAAGGAGTAAGCATACCACCATTTTCTTCTTGAACATCTCTTTGTTCTTGGCTGTCTTGCAACACTAATACAACATTCTTCTCTTTGCTTGCTTCAATTGATTGGCTCAAGGCCAATTTCTCACACAATCCCATTTCTCAGACCAGCTTGGTGACTTTGATCTCAATTTCATACTCCATGCCACGAGTAATCCACCTTGCACATTTTTCATTTAGATCTTTGTTGAGGAGGAAGTCTTTAACTCCCACATGAGAAACCAACATTTTAACCTTGTTGTTTGAAATTAGATGCTTAAATTTCTTCAAGATCCTAATCACTGCAAGAACATGCGTCTCGATGAAGGAATACCTTAATTCATAGTCCTCCAAGCTTTGGCTAAAGAAGGCAATTGACTGCTCTACATTTTCTTCGTTCTTCTGTACTGAAATTATAGAAATTATAGAAATTGTATCATCACCACCAAATGCATAAAGGATGAAATCTTTTGAGAAATATGGGTTAATGAGAGTCGGATCTTGTGAGATAGCTTCTTTGATTGCCTCAAAACTTGCTTTACCTTCAGCTGTCCATTTGAATGCCATACTTTTCATCAACATCATAGTTATTGGCTTGACAAGGGCTGCAAAATTTGGAACAAACCTTCAAACAAAATTGATTCTTCCCAAGAAACTTTGAAGATCCTTCTTATGTCTTGGAAATGGCAGTGATTTTATTGCTTCAACCCTCTCTAGATCAATTACTAATCCCTCTTTGGAAACAATGTGTCCTAGGAGCTTGCCTTCATGAGCTAAAAAAATACATTTTTTGGGATTCAAGGATACCCCAAATCTTCTACATCTTTGGAACACTTGTCTCAAATGAAAGCGATGGTCTACTGCACTTTTAGAAAATAGATTAATATCATCTAGGTATATCAGCACTATTTTTTTGATCAATCCCTTGAATGCCATATACATTGCTCTTTGGAAAGTAGCTCCGGCGTTAGACAACCCAAATGTCCTTTTCTATATGTATAGGTTTCCCATTTGGTGGTGAAGGCTTTTTTGAATTGATCATCTTCATTTACCATGATCTAATTATACCCTAAATAACCATCTAGCAATGAAAACCTCTCAGAGCTAGCAAAAACTTGCAAAATCTACTCCATAGAAGGAAGTGGGTAGTGATCCTTGGGGGATGCTCTATTCAAATATCTAAAGTCTACACATAACCTGATTTCTCCACTCTTCTTTATGACTGGAACCAAATTTTCAACCCACCTTGTATGCTTGATGGGGAATGTGATAATTGCCTCTATTAACTTATTCAATTCCTTCTTCATGAGAGGCTCAATGTGTGGATTGATCGGTCTTTGTTTTTCCCTAATGGGCTTAGCACTTGGATCTAGTTCAATTGTGTGTTGAGCTAGCTTGAGATTGAAACCTCTCAATTCCTCATAGCTCTAAGAAAATACATCTAGGAACTCTTGGAAAATTTGCATGAACTCATACCTTTCTTGCTCGGTTGTCACTTTACCAATTTGAAGTGACTTGCCTTCTCCAACTGAGATGAGCTCTGAATCCTCTCCCTTGACTTGGATGTTTCCTTTCTCTTCCTAAATTGATCATTAGGATTAAAGATAGACTCCAAGGTCACAAGTCCCTTTGTAATTTTGTTGGTCCTCAACTATACCACTTGATCACCATACTGTTGTTCTAACTTTTCCTATTTTTTGGCCAAGATCTCAGCTTCTTCTTACAAGAAATTGATGATTTTTTGGTCACTCTCAAACACTTACCAACTTACATTATTATCTGGCACTGATGGCCTCATAATCACATGGATGTTTTGTTGCATTCTATCTCTTTTGATACTCTCCACAACATCAAAAGTTGCTCCAACTACTGCAAGCCTATCAACAGCTTGGTTTTCTTTCCTAGGGATGGAGTTGATGCCAAAGCCCTCAAAATCCTCAATGAGGTCCCACACCCTATTCTTATAACTCTTGAGCAAGTTATTCTTGGCTGCATGTTGTCCTTTAACTTGATTAACAATCAGCTCACTATCACCAAAGACTTGTAAGTTTTTAATACCTCTCTTTCTTGACCAATGCAATCCATGTATCAAAGCCTCATATTCAGCAGTGTTGTTAGA
The DNA here is from genome assembly GCA_019776745.2 of Taxus chinensis. Lineage (NCBI taxonomy): Eukaryota > Viridiplantae > Streptophyta > Pinopsida > Cupressales > Taxaceae > Taxus > Taxus chinensis. The sequence continues at coordinate 99,031,109 of CM034155.1, forward strand.
GCATGCAAACTGAAATCTGAAAGATGAATAATACTTAATGCCTTAAGGTGAAACAACCATAGCTCCTCCTCCTCCTACACCTTGTCTACTTCTTGATCCATCAAAGAAAAACTGTCATACCTGATTGTCATCTTTATGGTTGGTGATGCTAGGAATAGGCTAATTTTCTTCATGCATGTAATAGACTCCTAGTTCAAATTCCTCTATTTCCTTGTAGGGATCAAAATAATGCACCTTTCTTTCCCATTTATCAAGACTTAGATCTAGAATGCTTCTAAATTTGGTGTCATCTTCATGTGTTCTTGGATAATCCTCTTGATCAAATGTTGAACAGTTGGCATTGATTGGGCTTGGAGTATGAGGCTCAATGTGAAAGTTTGTAATAGGTTTGGACCTGATTGTGGCCTTGGCTCCATACCTTGTCCTAAATAGCATGTGTGACTAGTCAGTAGATAGGTAGCCTCCAATTATAGCCGTGAAATCCCTTGACAAACATATGGCAAAGAGTGGTGGTAAATCTATCACTGATGCATCTTGCAAAACAATGACATTGGGGCATGCATGCAAAGTAAGGCTCAAATTTTTAATCACCCCAACTGTTGTTACTATTGTCCCATCTAATTGCACCACCCCCTTGGAGATGACTTCATATTGAAAGCCCAGATGATCATCTATTTTCTTGGGCATCACGAAACTACTTGCCCTAGAATCAATCATACAATTATATACTAGTTTATCCCCAATGATCAATGAAACATAGAATGGAGGGGGCTTCAAAAATTTACCTTGTTGTCCTCTAAACTTCCCCTCAGGTTGAGTAGCATTTGTGAGTACCTTCTCTTGCATATGAGCTTGTTGATTTGAAGTTGAACAATTCTTCATGGTAGCTTGTAGTAGATCTCTTTGCCCTGGAATGGATAGTGACTCCCACATATATATGTTCACATTGGTCTTCTTCATTTTTTCAATGATGTTAAATGGGGATGAACCATCTCTTTGCTTCCCTTTAGAAAGTACATTCTTTTCTTTTACATGGGCTACAATAGCTAGCATTTGAGCTGGTCTAGAAGGTGGCTTGGGCTGTTCTTACACATTTGGAACTGCATTTCACTTGCTGGCACCTTATGGAGTGATAGAAGGTTGTGAATCACTTGGATATAAGGACTTCCCTTCATCAATATTACTCTTCTTTGACTATGTGTTAGCTGATACACTCTGAGAAGTTGTTTGATTCATACCAAAAAATTCTTTAGCCTGTCAATTCACAAGTGTAGTCTCCTTTAGAGTTGTATTTTGTTGAGATGTCCCTTATTTGTTTGTTTCTTGACTCGCTTCACTCTCTACACTAGTTTTTGTCACCATCAAAGCTTGGTTCAAAGCACCATTAAAGCACATAGATTGGTTGTGAGGTTCATTCCATGGGAAACACCAATCATAATCTTAAGCTATATTATTTTGCACTAGCACTAAGGCTTTAGAGGTAGATGAAACATTGAGGTTATAGGGCTGAAATGGTCTATTGGCAGGAGGTCTTATTTGATTTTGATTTACAGCTAGGTTGGGTGGCTTATTAGGTTGATATGGTTTCCTATTAGGCTGAGTTTGAGGCTGATAAGAAGGCCTAAAACTTTGAGATTGCTGCCTCTTGAGCGGAACCGAATCATTGCCTAAATTTTGTAATTGTTTCATAACTTCTTGAAGCTCATTTGAGGCACTAGAGGATGAAGTAGAAGTTTCATTTAAGCTCTAATTTCTAGGAGTGGGAATAGGAGGTAAAGTAGGTGCTTGACTAGTACCTGAGCTTTCCAAGTCTAGATATAAGGGCATAGGAGGCCTAGGTGCAAGCTTACCAGCTTGGATCAAACAATTCTCAGCCCTAATGGAGATGCTATAAGCTTCAGGTATAGTTGCACCTCCCATTGATTGGATTAACATAGAAATGTCAGATTATAAAGCCTTGAGAAAGTATAAGAAAGCACCTTGAGTTGTTGGCCTCACTATCAATGGGATCCTATCCCATGTTCTTTGAAATCTAAAATTGAAGTCTGTTAGTTTCTCATTGGGAGCTCTCTTGATATTTTTCAGTTGCTCCAATAGAGACAAGTTGTCCCCCATTTCTCCAAACTGGTTGTGGAGAGCTATGCACAACTGATTCCAATTTTGGATAGAGCCTGCCTCAAGGCTCCTGAACCATTGTAAGGATTTCCATTTGAATGAAGATGCTAGTAATTTTATAGTAATATGCATCTCAACAATCTCATGAATTGCACAAAAATTAGCAATATCTTTGACATGATCACTAGGAGTGGTCTGATTTTCCCCAGTAAAGTATGGGATGTTCTTCAATGCTATAATTGGAACTAGGTTTTGTGCATTGAGAGCAAGTGGGATTATACCAGTGAAGTTGACATAAGGATTGGGTTTTGCCATTATGATTGGCCTGAGAACCCTTGTTGATTGGATGAAAGGTCTACCAGGTGGAGGTGTTGATAGAGTTCTGTTTAGTGGAGATGGAGACCTTTGAATCCTTCTTCCTCTTTCTCTTCTTTCTAGGGATAATTGTAGATAGTTAAACAATCCCTCTTCTCTAGTCCTTTACCTTGTTTGGATCCTTCTCATGAATCTTCAAGCTTCGAATGTTGAAACCAGTTGAATCTATCCTTTTGGAGTCGTCAGATGTGCAAATTAGGGCTCTTTTCAAGCAAGAAAATTACAAAAAATACACATCAACTTTGTTGTAATGAAGATGTAGACCTATAAGGTCCCACCAGGCATGCCAAAACTATTAGTGCAAATCTATAACATCCCCTAAATAACCTCCAGATCTACAGTTCAGAATTGGCTCATTTAGTGTGATTGCACAACATTGAATTTTCTCCAAGGTGTGGGACCTTGCAAATGAGAAAATTCTCCAAGTTGGTTCTTACTCCTCTTTCTAGGTGTATGCATGAATTTTGCAGAGGTTTAATGCTAGATCCTACTCTAAATTCCAAGGAGACAAAGATAAAGGATGCAAAAAGAAACAAAACTAAGTAAAATAGTGATACACCAAAGGAGTGATGAACTTCTCTCTTGAAAATAAACACAAATCATAGAGATGTAACACCAAGCATGCAAAGATTTCCAGAATGTAATGAAACACCAAAAAACAATAATATACGCATTAGAGGATTAAAAAAAATCACTCACAAAACATGCATTACCATTCCCAAATTTGATACAATGCATTACACTAGCAGAAAGGCATAAAACGTGTCACGGGTTCCATGGAAGGATTGGAACTCCTCCATTTCATGTGTCAAGGGGAAGAGGGGAGTCTACAAGAACAAAATGTCAAACCCTTTACAAATGAGCCAAATCTAGATTTTAACGATGAAAAACAAGGTCCAGAAGGAGAAACACAGGAAAGTTGAAATGAAGGTTCAACCACTGGCAAGATTCATCAAAATGGCATGGGTACCCTTAAAGGTTCATTCCCCAAGATTTTCGACCATGTTGGAGAATAATGAAAGCCATACTACATTAAAAATGGTGGTTGAATGTCGGTTTTTGTTTTTTTCCCATGCCAAAGGCGTTTTTCATTTCTCTCTCACCAAATTCCACCAAAAAACAAAATTAAATATTCCATCATGTAGAGGACTTCAATATCTTCCCAATCACACCAATAACGCAAAAATATGAGCTTTGGATCAAAAGTAATGCGCCTCTAAAGATTTAGGGAAAAACTGGCAAAATTAGGGCAAAATGGGTTCGCGGGCCGAAATTTGATTTTTTTCCCCTTTTTTCAATTTTGGAAAAAATCCCCAAGAAACTCCAGCGGCTCGACCTCATTGATCTATAGGTTCAAACATTCATTTGTCCCCTTTTATGAATTTAGAAATTTTTCCAAAATTACTCTGTGCCTCCGCTACTCCAGGACACATGTCGTTACCTGGTTCGCCGATGGGATCGCGGGCCCAAACATCGTTTTTCCCCTTTGATTTTTTGTTGGGAAAAATTCTCAAATTTTTCTCGCGCTCTGCTTTCCTGGTGACACGTGTCACCTCTTGGTTGCTTGGTGGGGGCGCACCTCAAATTTTTATTTTGCACCTCTATCACTTTGGCAAAAAACCAAAGTTTCCTCTGTGCCTCCGACTCATGCCACTATCATGGACACGTGGCATTTTCACATTGGCCAGTGGGCCTTCACAAATTTGTTCATCCCCCTCTACGGGCCCGCAGGAAAAACAATGTCTTTTGCATCATTGACAAAAGCGCCAAAACTCCAACATTTCCCTGACATCCGCCACTCCGCCCTACCATGTGTCGACTTCTCATTGGCCACGGGCCTGTCTAGGGAAATATTCCCCAAGAAACTCCGCCGGGCCATAACTTGAAAATTACAAGGAGTTAGGAGGAAAATTTTACCTTTCTGGAAAGGGGGAGAAAAATTCTTTTCAATGAAGCCATTTCCAGAAAATTTTGAGTGCCTGAAATGTGTAAAAAATCTGAGTGAGGCACAAGGATGGGAAGAATGAAGACAAGTTAGCCAAAATGAGCAGGGGGCTTATTTTGGATAACAGTTATATAAGCACACTATAAATATTTTTAATAAACCTCTTTCTTCCCAACTAGGAAAATCCCTCCATAGCCTTAAAGTGTAAAAAATGATCGTTACATACATATTTATCATCAAAATATATAAATGAAAACGCCTAGCGACTACTAATATCTATTACTATGATTTTTTATTCGATCGTTATTTTCAAAATAATAAATTTTTTAGCCTAGTGGCCATACAACCATTCCATTAAGTAAGTATTCAAGCTTAGTAGTCGCTAAGCATTTTATTTGATACAAATAAATTTGTGATCTAACGCAAGTAATGGAGCTTAGCGGTCACTAATAATTTTCCTAGATACAAACCAATTTGAATTGTGTGTTAGACACAATATAAATTATGAGAAATATATAATTCATGATCTCTCTCGAGGGTATGTAGTGCAACACTTGCCTGCGACAAGGATTGTATAGCCAATATGATATGATTATAATTAATGAAAAATACTAGTAATCTAAAGACGTACAGATAGTTTTTAACATTGTTGGAAAGGCATCCCAGAAATTATAGAGGCTAACGGCCGTTAGGATTTTCCTCAACAAATAAATGGAAAACATAACACATACAAAATTGTTCATTAACACCTATTGAAATGAATAGCTTAGTGGTTGCCAAAACCTATGGATTTATTATTTTAAACCCAGTGTTGGAAAAAAAAAATAGTAACGGAGATGAGCAGTCACTAAGCTCATGCCCATATATAAGCCGATGTGCAATACGTGTGAAGAGGAAAATTATGTTTTATTTTTGCTAGTTTAAAATGTAACTAACATCAAAATATTGTCAAACACAAGAGATATTATAAATTTCATACCACTTGTCAAAATTTTAGTGGGTACCATTTACATAATAATATGGCATCTTTTTATAGGTTAAAAGTATTTTATAGGTGTTTTTTAAAATAAAATTTTCTTAATAAATGTGTCAATTATATTGTTGCCTAAATATCTAGTTCAAACTTGCCATGTGGCGCATTTTATTTGAATAATTATTTTAAATTAGCACGTATTATATTTAACAATATCGAATTAAAATTTCATAAAAATTAATAATTAATGTGGGTATATTACTCTATTACACTTTAAAACTATGTTTAGAAATTTTTACTTATATTTTCATATAAAATATTTTTTATTATCCTTATATTAATATTTGTTGATGTCCTGCGAGTTCAAAAAGAAATATTTTCCATTTTCCCACTCATTTCAAAAGAAAATTCATAAATTAGGTTTCCCTTATCCCCTGTAATCCCCCGAATTAAATGCGGATATTAATGAAGGATAAATTCAAACTTTGAATAGTAAAATCCCCTGCATTAAATGTGAATATTTGAAATTTCAATATCCCAAACTTTCACTTAATGAGGGGGAAATGAAATTTTTCAAATGTTCATATCTAACACTTTTTCTGTTTTCACAATTTATTTCATGGAATGTATCAAATAAAATTAAATACCATAGAGAAATATAGATTAGGGTTTATTTTTATTTTAGCATCGTAGAAAATCATCTCTTGAAATAAGAATACAATAGGCACGTGCACTAGGTTATAGGTCCGAGTGCACAAATCCTACCCATTTTTTGTAAGGGAACATTAAGGGAGTGATTATAATCTCATTTGCAGGCACACAAAAGAGGTAAGATAAATTTACTATGGATAAATCACAGGTATGTGTGCATGAATCCCGACCATTTTTTATAAATCTTGACTGTAGAGAAGAGGCACACAAACGACAAACTCTAAGGAGGCAAGAAAAAGAGGTTTGGTATAGAATCCCATAGATAGTTTGTTTGAGAGAGGAGATGGAGGATTCACATACATAATCAAGCATGTAATAATTTCTTATACTACTAAAATAGGTATTTATCAAAAGCATATATTTTAGTGTATGTGTACCTTAGTTGATGGCAGACACTTTCAGTCACTTAGTTCTTGTGTTTGCATGTCAATATAGCCCTTCCTTTCCCTTCATTTCCTTTATAGTTCCATTTCATCCCCTTTTCAAATAACCTTTCTCTTTTTGAAACCACATTTTTTATTCTACCTTAACCAAAGAAAATGTAATCCCCTTTATAATTTTTATTCTTTCTGAAAACACTATTTTTGTTCTATCGTAGATTGTGTATTCATCTCTATTAGATGGGTTCCCTTTTCAGCCCTTATATGTATCTCTTTGGATAATTGTTTTGTGGATTTTTTTGTTCTCCTTCCTACGATTGTTTTTTCCCGATAGTGAGTGCATGTCTCCCCAATTACAAAACACGAGGCATATATTCACCTTTTTAAAAAAACATAATGGTTTGATTTAATATAGTTTAGGTATTCATTATGAATTTCTTTAATGATTTTAATTAAGATGAAAGAAAGAATCATGGCTAATTATTTCAATGTTTATTTTTTATATGGTTTCCAAGTTGATATATAAATCTGATTATATACATTTTCCCATGTAAAAATAGTCAAATGTAATGTCTTTAGCAAGATTTTTTTATGTAAAATAGAAGGTAAACATATTTTATATATCCACGTAAATATTATTAAATATAAATTTTAATAATTACATTTAAAAATATATATTTCCTTTTTCTGACCGTATGCTATGCCAAAATACCAAATATATTTGTGTCCTCCGCGATATAATTATTTATTTCAAAGACCATTTTATGAAACCAAAAGTTCATTTCTAATTAAATGTGAAGCTAGAGAATAGTAGATTTTATATAAAATTTAATTTTTAATATGATACATATCATTGGCAAGATATAGAGTTTTGTTAAATATATTAATACACAATTGTACACGTATATGTATGTATCATTTTGCAAGCTCAATCATGAAAAATGTTGTCTAGCCTAGCAACCACCGAGCTATAATTCTTCTTTGTCGAAAACATTTATGTGGCTTAGCGGTGGCTAAGGTCGTAGATTATTATGTTGTGTTGGTGAAACATAATAAAGAATTGATTTTAGCAACTGCTAGGATATTTTTTGTATTTTTTATTTCAAAGACAATAAGTAATAACTTACCTAAAAACCGAGCAAAGCTCCATTATTATTTTTTAGATTTTCCAATACGATATTCGAAGACTAGAAAACATTAAGTTGGATGTTTACTACATTTATTTGATATTCTAATACAAGAAAAGACAACACATATTCCAAGACAAGACAAATATTAACAATTTTCCTTAATACACATATTCCAACAAGAAATTTTAAGCCTAGCAGCCACTAATTTCAACATGACATTCGAAGTTTAACATGATATTTGGAGTCTAACAACCACTAAGTTCAAGAATATTACATTGTGTTGGTGTAACATAAAAAATAATTGAGATGAACGACCACTAGGATATTTGTTGTCTTTCATACAAGATAATTTGTAACAAAATACCTAAACACTGAGCTAAGCTCCATTATTATTTTTTAGATTTTCCAATATGATATTTAAAGGCTAGTGGTTGTTACGCTGGATGTTTACTACATTGATTTGATATTCCAAGATAATACAAGATAAATATTAAATATTTTCCTAAATACATGTATTCCAACACAAATTTTTAAGCCTAGCAGAGGCTAAGTTCAACATGATATTCGAATTATATCACATGATATTCAAATCCTAACATGATATTTGAATCCTAGCAACTGCTAAGGTCGTATATTATTATGGTTCAACATAATAAATAATTGATATTAGCAGCCGCTATGATATTTTCTTTCTTTCATACAAGACAATTAGTAATGACTTACCTTAAAGTTGAGCTAAGATCTCTTATTATTTTTAGATTTTCCAATACGATATTCCAAAACTAGTAGCCACTAAGTTGGATGTTTAATAAATTATTTTTATATTTTAAGACAAGATAAGACCACAAGTATTCCAAGACAAGACAAATATTAACGATTTTCCTGAATACACGTATTCCAACACAAAATTTTAAGCCTAGCAGCCCCTAAGTTCAACATGATATTAAAATCCTAGTGGTGGCTAATGTACAACATTATTGCATTGTGTTAGTGTAACATAGCAAAGAATTGAGATTAGTGGCCGCTGAGTTATTTTTTGTCTTTCATACAAGACAATTAATAATGACGTACCAAAAAACTGAGCTAAGATCCATTATTATTGTAGACACCTATAATTTGAATCGAACAATTTAAACACTAAATTGTGCTAATTATACCCTTTCCTGCAAATTGATGACACATCATCAATAACACACCATTTCTCCTCTATCACCGCTAATGAATTACATTACAACACTTAATTAGCCCTTCCATCACTCAAAACGACAATTAATGACCTTCTATTAATTTATCCCTCTTTCTAGCTAGATTAATTAATTATTTGTAATTAATTAATGATCTCTTCTATTTAATCAATAAATCATCATTTATTGATTAAAATCCTCTCATAGCATAAATAATACTATTTCCTCTTAAAATGATTCTAAAAGCTACATTACCCCTTTCTATCCAAAAAATTAATTATTCTTAATTAATTATGACCACTCGTCTAAGACAATAAACCTTCATCTATTTAATCAAATTCCTCTACTACATCACTCAATATCATGCTAAATTTCTTCTAACTAGCCTAATAGGCATATCCCCTATTAATTAACCACCTTTGCTTAATTATAAACATCTTCTAATTCCCATGGTTGATAAATGACAAATTAAACTTAACTAAAGCAACCTTATCCATTCCTAACCCACATGTTAACTCATCTATCTTTGGTTAACTAAACTAAAGTTACTTTTGGGATTTTATCCCACATGTAATAGGATGTAAAGCCTCTTTTACCCACTAGGTTATAAAAGGAACCCTCCTCTAACATGTATACTTACACATTTACATGCTTGTAAACTCACTATAGGCATTTCGTCTTAGTGAAATTCTCCATTATATTGGATTTAAGCATCATTCATTTATATTCATCCATCTAATATTTTTTGTAAAGAACATGGAGTTAATCAAGAAAGGCCTTGTAGTTATGACTTGATGAACCTCCTTCCATAATCCTCTTGGATCAAGCAACAACTATCAATCCTTTGATAGCTAAAGGATCTACATAGGTCCATCTCATTGTTTTAGCTTTCTAAAGAGTAGAGGAATGAATGTTAGCATGTTAGTGTTAAGTTCTTTTAAGGTTCTAATGCATAATTTTGATGTTTATTACTTGTTTAGATCTTAACATGATGGTTCTTGATTAGTTTAGGTTATTTTTTAGGCTAATAAGGTGTTAGTTTCATTTCTATTTACTTAGCTAACTAATTGATGAGCCTATTTTGCACGCTCGGTGGGAGATGAACTATGGTCTCTTTGATCTTAATGCATTTTGCTAGTTTTCTCATGTTTTCACTAGCCCGTATCATGAAAATATGAAATAAATTGAGATTTTTAGTTTATTTCATCATCTTTATATGTATTAGATCTCATTTATGTGATTTATTGTAATGGGTTACTCTTTAATTTGAGCTAATTTGAGAAACATTTGATCTTTTAGAATTTGTCTACGTCATTCCCTGTGTTTTGACATCATCTCTAGGTACAAGTGTACATAAAAAAAATGTAAAGAGCACGTAGACACCCAAATTTTAGCGTGGGTACCAAAATGCAAGAATACGCAGTATAAGTTAAGCATATACATTTTGTTCTTAATCATACCCTATCAGGTTTTTATGTAGGCTAGCATATGCATTTAAAGTCCCTCATATATATCATTCTGCTTGCATACATGATAATCTATCCTATATGTTTTTTTTTTCTTTCTATCTTCTAGCGTATGCACTTAAACCAATGCGTAGGTAGTCATACTTGAGCATACACATCTGATAGTGCTTCTTCTTTAACCTTGTTGAATTTACGAGTGTATGCATCAAAAGTTAGGCATACACATCTCTTTAGTCATGTACACATACAAAGGTGTGTGTACACACCAAAAAGGACGTGTAGCATCACGGTTCTGATTTAGGGTCTACTTCAAAATTTGAAAATTTTTGATTTATGATTGTCCTAACTCTTTGCAGGTTTCTTTAAAGCTAATCTTTGTTTTGTAGGGTTTATTTACATGTTGTTGCTAATTTGATTTGTTTAAAAGGGTTAATGAATGTTGCATGCTTAATCATGAGAATAGATTCACGTATGCTCTTCCCTCGCACCTTTTAGGTGATCTTGGGAATCAAAAACTAATTATATATCTCTTTTTATTTTGAAAAATGCTTGTTGTTAGAATAACGAGTGTCAAAGTTGGATAAAATGAACTATCTTGCATTTTGATTTCACAAAGTGTTTTCCATTCCTTATTTTTATTGGGTTTTTGCGTTGTGTATGCTCTTCCCTCATGCCTTTTAGGTGATCTTGGGAATCAAAAACAACACTTAAATCCTCTTTCATGATATTTTGATCTTATGGAAAATTACTAATCTTTCATGTGTAGGACCTAATTCACTTGTCAAAGAAAGAATGTTCGAAACATAAAAACTACTGATACAGTTTCCATGCAAGTTGCCAAGCAGTGTACAAGCCATCCACATTAAGATAAAAAAGATTTTAAAAAAACACACACACCATAAACATTACACTGTATTTACAGGTTCTAGAAAAGGGTACATCCCTATCCTCTCAACTAGGACATAACCCCTTTGGCATAAGCCTTAAGCTAAAAAATGGGGGTGGTCCTATGAATCGTAAAGTAGCCCACGCAAGAGGGAAACTTGTGGACAAAATAGGAAGCGCTCTGTGTACCTACTTGTCTAGTTTTACCTTTGTAACTTAGTGTCAAAGATATTTGTATCGTGACCCCAGTGAGAACACATGATGAATGAATTTATTACTAAATTTTTTAAAGGGGGTAAAGTAAAGCCGGGATAACCTAAGACTAGTCAATGTGATTTTCTTGGTAAATCAACCTCGCATTTAGAAAACTTGTGACACCTAGTTGATCGAATCACCTAGGAAGCTATCTTAACTGGAGCCAAATTTTTGTACCACCGTTGTGAGAGCCATTGTAAAGGTATAATTTTTTTAGAGTCAAAACTATGTTTATTGAATAGAGGGAGACTCCATTGAAGTTAAAACTATATGTTATTCATCACAAAATTTGTGTGACGTTACTTTTGCTTAGTTTCCACTCACCGTAAGGAAAGGAGAAACTCTTCCAAAGTGAGGCCAAACACTTTTAACATCATTTGGTTTATTTCCTTTGTTTTCTTTTGACACTTTGTTGATCAAAATAGGATCATTTATATGTGTGTTATCAATTGTTTGTATCACCACTTTTATGTCCGTTTACGCTCATCCATGTTTACAGCTGGGTTGTTAAACATCTAAAGTGTTTAGGTGCATCCTTATATCATTAATAGTCATTTGATAATTATACCCAAGTCAAGATCATCATTTGTAGTTATGTTGGATATTTCACTTGGTTTTCCTTTGATTGGATATGTTTCTTGTGTCATGTCGAGACAATTTCAACACTTGCATCTTGTTTCTTGCAAACTGGACCTAAGTGTTTAGATAATAACATTATGCTACACACATCCGAACAACTCCTTGGTATACTTTAGCCTTCATTTACTTTTGAACATTACCTTGATTTTGAAAAGTGTCATTGTTACATTTTGCATGTCGTATTAATATCATTTTTATACTAATACCCTACTTCTTCACAAAGTTTGGTTACCGTATCTTGGTGGTTTTGTTATGTTGTTCATACTTGTAACCCCCACTTTTTGAGATATAGGTCTTTTTTGGACTTAAAACTTGCTTTGCATATTTTTTTTTTGGAAAACACTTCTACTATTCATTATTACTTACGCCTTGTTCACTTTTGAACTCGACATAAGTCGTTCGTTGATCATCTTACGCACCAAAATATCATTTGAAGACAAACAATTAGGAAGTAATTCAACTGATTGGTTTAGAAACAAACCTTGTGTTAGTGTTTCTTTTGATCATTTAGTCATTTTTGACTTATCTATTTTAGACAATCACTTGGGTTCTTTGACTTGATTGGCATTCATTGTTATTTTGACATTGAACATTATTTTTACAACCTTAGTGAAAATTTCATTTTAGGTATTCACTTGGGTTTGATTGTACTTTCAGACATATTCAAACAAAAACAAATTAGTGAAACTTTCATTAATCATGGCTCCCACGACAATATTGGGATCTAAAAGACAAACATGGTAAACATCAACCAAACAAGGGTTGAATCCCTTTATTGGTAATGATCTAAGACCTTTATTATTTGTGATGAAGGAAGAGGAGGAAATGGTATACCATAGTTGCGATGAGGTAGGATTACCACATGGGGAGTTTGAATTTTACCTCGCTCACTTAGATGAGTTCCTATTTTTGAACATAGATAGGGTAATTACTCGAGTTGTGGAATTAGGTTCTCGTGTACCAAAAAATCATGAAACTATTCCACGAACTTACAATGTTAATGAGGAAGAACGCCCCATCATTAACATGGATGACATTTTAGGTCATGAACATGCTTCCACCTCATATGATAAAAATGATAACACAAGTGGTGTTAAGATGCCACTTATTCAAACGATATGTATGCCTAGAGTAGAGCATGATAATGAAGAAAAACCTCTCAATAATGAAAATAAGGAGGAAACTCATGACGAAAACAAAAATCTACAAAAACAAATCCAAATCCTTAGTCAACAATTGGATTTATTATTTTCCCATGTACAAAATGACAGAAACAAAAGCACAAATAAAAAACATAAGGTTACTAATACAAAATTATATACAAAGGATCAAGAAGGAGAAGATATGAAAAAAAATTGCTTGAATATACCAGCCTCTCCCACTAAGGATAAATTGCTTACACAAGAAATATAATCTATGAAAGAAACACTTACAAGTCTCCAAGAAAGTTACATTAGACATAGCAAAAAGTATCAATACAAATAGCTATGCCCATACCCATTCAAAAAAGCTATGTTTCCTGAACCCTTTCCTAAGAAATTCGATATGCCAAAATTTGACAAATACAAAGGAAAAGGAGATCCACGAGATAATATAAAATACTTTTACATGGCGTGTTAAGAAGTGGAATACATTGATAACTACCTCATACGACTATTCCTAAAGAGTCTAGGAGGGAAAGCACTAGAGTGGTTCATTCGTCTACCTAGAGGGTCAATCTTTAAATGTCCTTAACTAGTGGAGATATTTGTGTGACACTTCTCTTTTAATGTGGAAAGTGACATAACTATGGCCAACTTATGTAATGTAAAATAGAGACAAAATGAAACATTCGCAAGTTTCCTACAGATATGGCGAGCCTTAGCAAGATGCTTCCCTTGCTTGATTACCGAAAATCAACTTGTTAGTATATTCATGCCAAACCTCAACCTGAACATCACTTTTCATTTACAAATGCATTATGTTCAAAAATTTGAAGATGTCATTGATAAGGGAACATAAATAGAAAAATACGTAATTACAAAAGGGACAATCAAGACACATTCAAAAGACAATCAATCTTTCAAACCCATGGATAAGCCCAAGATATTTAATAAAAACAAAAATGTCATATGTGATGGAATCACATATTCAAAACATATACAAGAAGTTCAAGTTGGTCCACCTTTTAAACTAACCAAAGGACCCATACAACCACCAGCTAAATGAAGAGCATTTACTCCTTTGATGGACTCATTTTCCATGATCTTAAAATAATTAGACGCATTCAACTTAGTGGCGTATCCCAAAAAAACACCTTTTGGTGAAAATGCACCTAAACCTTCATGGTACAAGGAGCATGATTATTGTAATTGTTATCGCGTGAAGGCACATAAAACAAAAAAATGTTTAAGACTACATCACTTCATCCCAAATCTCATTAATAGTGGGGGATAGAAGTTGACTCACCTAAAACAAACCAAATGCCCAATAAAAATATGGGCATATTCAAAGAACATTTCCCTAAACATGGTAAACCAAGTGAGAAAAAACCGGATCAGGGAGAGTCTTCCCAAAACTATAAAGTTGTGAATTATTTCTATACCAAAAAGGATAAGAATCAATATGACTTGTTGATTCGATGTGTTTGCTCATCTGACGAGCATATCAATACCATCAGGATCAAAGGAAGAGATTGCACTGTGGTAATAAGGCATGCTCATCTCACGATCCCTAAACCTGCTCTACCTACCTATCAAGATAACTAGTACAACATTATATACCAACTCAAAAATACATCGGCTAAGATTTTGATCTTAGACCTTCTTAAGATATCAAACACACATAAGGATATCGTTTAAAAATCTCTCCAGGGGTCAGGAGTGTCAACAAAAGTAGATCCTTCACATCTACATGTTACGGCGGAAAAAATTACACCTAGCGAACACATTATTTTTAACTAGAAAGAAATCCGAAATGAAGACTACATGCATAATCTTTCCCTTTATATAGAAGTATTTGTTACTTGCAAAAAAATAAAGAGGGTGCATGTGGACAACAGGTCAAGTATGAACATATGCACATCGAAACTCATTAAACAGTTGGGGCATACTGAAGAAGATCTTCAGTCCCATATCATCACTATCACCATTTATGACAACGTGGAGAGGGAATCAATGGGTATTATAACACTTCCAATGGAGGTAGGTCCCACTTGCAATCAAAAAAAAATTCATGTCTTGGACTTGCAACTTTCATACAATATGCTTCTAAGACATCCATGGATCCATGCCATGCATGCCATACCATAAATGTTTCACAAATATATCAAACTCAAGCATGAAGGACACACCATTACCATAGAAGGATATCCATAAAACTTTTCTCATTACAGAGATCTCAATATCTTTACGCGTATGGGAGCATACAAATGTCCATCTGCAAATATAACTATCACCCTTCAATCTGAGGCTCTTTAGTCCCAGATAGATTTAGATTCCTTTAGTTTTTGTGCTCAAGAAGCTACTACTTCTGCCTCTCCCTTTGACTTATGGTAGATGAAATTTCTCTAATATGGATGTGGAGAATATAATATCCAATAGGCTCTCCTAGTCTAAGATTTTTCCTTATCACCTAAAACAAGGGGCAGACCCAACTATCATTTCAAAAGGCCATGACATGAAGATACAATTGGGACATTCTTACCTAGCGATCTACTTGTGGAGAAAAAACTATTAGACCCACCTACAACTTGGCTTCCAGAAGACACTAGGAATGTTTTTTACAAAACACCAGAATATATAAACTCTATTAGAATCATGTACTCCATGGGCTACAAGGGCCTTGGATGTGGAAAATTTGAACAAGGAATGAGGGAACCAGTCTCACTTCCACATTTTAAAATAGGGAGATATGGAGTTGAAATTAGACCTAATGGATCTCACCCCATGGATAGAAATGATACTAGATCTAAACACAATGATAGCTTTGTAGATTTGGATAGCGACACAATTTCCCCTCATAGCCCATACGAGGATATTTCCTCCAAAAAATAATTTATGGATACCTTTGTCCTTACTATAACCCCCACCAACCCAATTGTTGATCTTGTATACCCTACCCTTATAGATTGGGACCAACAATGTCACATGCATATGGATCTCTTTGAGAATGATGATGCCATCATTGAATTTATGGGCATATCAGATACCATTCCTATCAAGGATAACAAGAAAGGATTCTTCATTGACCTAGATACCTGCATTTACTTCAGGGAGGAAGTTGAGCTACATGGTTATAAAAATTTAAATAAAAGCGAGGGAAAAATTACTTCTACAAATCCTCGGCAAAAATTCAAGTCCAAGTTGCACAGTGAAAAACTCTTTGAGGCACTGACCGAAAAACAATTACAAAAATCAATGGACAAAGAAAGTGACCAAACTAAAGGTTAAAATATCATTGAGACGCATTTAGAAGTAGATCTCAACCTCCCTCCAAATCTTACATGTATGGAGGATATGTCTAAACTGATGGTAGAAGAAACCATTGATGTAAAAAATCGGAATAGAAAAAGAACCAAAAATAGTCAAGCTAGGAGCTTCACTCTCGGCCCAAGAATAGAAAACATTCATAATTCTTCTAAGGGAATTCATGGACATATTCACATGGTTTTATGTGGATATTATAGGACTAGATACATCATTGTTGGTACAGAACTTGGTTGTACATCCAGAAGCAAAGCCAATTAAGCAAAAGATAGAAAATATGCATCCATGGGTGGCCCTTTTGGTCTAGGAAGAGCTAGAAATATTGTTAACAGTAGGGTTTATTAGACCCATTGACTATTCTAAGTAGATATAAAACATAGTCCTAGTAAAAATGAAACTTGTCGAAATCAGAATCTGCATGGATTTTAGAGATATCAATAAGGCATGTCCAAAAGATGATTTTCCTTTGCCAAACATCGACATGATCGTTGAGTCAACTGCACAGTATGATATTTTGTCTCTTATGGACATATTTTCAGGATACAATTAGATCAAAATAGCACAAGAGGATCAACATAAGACTACTTTTACAATCCCATGGGGAACATTCTATTGTCAGGTAATTCCCTTCAGCCTTAAAAATTTCGGCACAACATATCAAAGGGAAATGACCATTATATTTCATGATATGTTAAACGACATCATGGAGGACTACGTAGATGATATCTTGGGAAATTAAAATACCAAAGCAGACTATCCTAAGGTCTTTAGACATATTTTTGAACGTCTCTGGGAATACAAGGTAAGATTAAACCCAAAGAAGTGTGTTTCTGGGGTGTTATTTAGGAAGATATTAGGCTTCATTGTATCAAGATGGGGGATTGAAGTAGATCCTGCTAAAGTAACTCAAATTACTGAAATGCATCCACCCAAGAACATTAAGTCATTGTGTAGCTTACAAGGGAAAATATAGGATATTTTTCATTTCATTTCACAACTTTCTAAAAAATGTCACTCCTTCACCTATCTACTCAAAAAGTATGTTGACTTTATCTGGGGACAAGAGAAACAACAGGAATTTTCCTTGCTTAAGATATACTTGGAAAATCTACCAATCCTCATGTCGCCAACCCCAAGAAAGACACTGCTACTTTACATGTCTGCAACCCAATTTTCCATTGGTGCTTAACTTTCTCAATATGACCTAATTCAAAAAGGAAAAGTGGTATACTATCTCAGTCATACTCTAATTTCCTATGAGCTCAACTATCCATAATTTGAAAAAGCTTGTTTGGATGTTTTTTTAATTTCCAAAAACTTCACCATTTTCTACTAAATAATAAAACCAAGCTAATATCTAAGGTTCATCTTCTCAAGTATCTATTGTCAAAACCTTCTCTTACCGGTATGATGGCCAATTGGACCATCCTACTCAGTGAATTTCATATTGAGTACATGCATCAGAAGTCAGTCAAAGGAAACGTGGTTTCTGATAAGTTGGCAAAATCACCCTTACCTGGATACCTAGAATGGATCCTACGTGTTTGGACCTTCCATAAGAATCATTAATGTATACTAACAAATCTATCATGTGGAAAGTACACTTTGATGAATCATTTATTTTCCATGGTTCAAGGGCTAGCATAGTACTAATCACTCCTACAGGAGACCCTATACCTCGAGCTTTCCGTCTTGGATTTCCATGCACAAAAAACATTGCATAGTATGAAGCACTGATCGGTGGGATGAAGCTAGCTATAAAATGGAATATCCACCATCTTAAGGTTATTGGTGATTCACAACTAATCATCAAGCAAGCCAACAATGAGTATAAATTCAAGGATGAAAAAATCATCCCATATAAAAATTTGGTTGAAACTCTAAAGGGATATTTTCTGCACATTACCTTTGAAAAAATTCCAAGATCACAAAATTGATCTGCATATGCAATGGAAACAATGAGTTATATCCTACGAATTCCACCAGAAAACAATGACATGCCATTTTTTGTTGAGAATCTACGTTAGCCTACATACGACATGTCAGAATCATGTGTGGCATGTGAAGTTATTGGTCCTTTATCTCCAAGGTATGAACTGATCTTTGACTATCTTAATATCGGTACCTTCCCTCCCAATATCACCCATTTGGAAAAAAAAAAACCTTATCCGTATAATATCTCATTACACCCTCCTATGAGGCACCATCTATCGTCGTGGCTATGATGGGAACTTATTGCATTGTTTAGATGAAGCAGAGTAAATAAAATTGATCAAATAGGTACATGAAGGATTATGTGCAGCCCACATTAATGGGATGGTCCTGGAAAAGATGCTAATATAGGTAGGTTATTACTAGCCTACCATGGAGATAGATTGCTGCAACTATGTAAGAAAATATTTGTTGTGCCAGAAATATAGGAATTTCATACATGCATCATCGCAGCCATTACAACCAATCACATAACCATGCCCATTCTCCAAATGGGGATTAGACCTAATTGGTAAGCTTACCCCTACCTCATTTAATGGTCATACTCACATCATAACGGCCACTGAATACATCACCAAGTGGGTAGAGGTTTTGCCATTAACATATGTTACAGGTGCTCAGATATCAAAATTCATCATGAACCACCTCATTTGTCATTATGACATCCCAGATGCCATTGTTACTTATAATGGAGAATATTTCAAGAATAAGATAGTCAAAGATGTTTATCACTACTTTCATATAATATTAAAATGGTCCACACCATATTACCCTCAAGGTAATGGGCAAGAAGAGGCTAATAATAAAATACTTGTTCAAATAATGGAGAAGATGCGGAGTAAAACAGGTCGCAATTGGAATTTACAAATTCACCCTGCCCTTTGGGCATAAAGGACCTCCATTCGCACCCCTACTAGAACTGAGTCCATCATCCCCTTGGAAATAGAGCTTCCTTATCTGATAATATCTCTTAGGGACTATTTGGATAAGGATGAGGATTACAGAATGGCTAGACTAAGAGAATTGGAACTCTTAAATGAAAGATGCATCCACGCACTCAACCATCTTCAGGTATATCAGGAAAGAGTGTAACATAGTTACAACAAGAGGATTATACCTCATCAATTTGAGGTTGGATATTTAGTTATGGAAGAAATTTAGTTCAACACAAGCACATAAAGAGAAAATAAAGGAAATTTTGAACCTCATTGGTTAGCACCTTATGTCATTGTGGTAAAATATGGGTCAGGATCATTTAAACTTTCCCATCCTGGCAGATATGAGCTCTGAGAGCCCATGAATGCCATGCACCTCAAGTGGTTCTATGCTTGAACATGGCACAAAAAATTGAAAAATAAATAAAAAATCAAAAAAATATGAAAAATAGAAAAAAAAAGAGAAAACAAGTCGTCCAAAGGTGAAAACCACGTAATTTTGGCACTTAGGATAAGTCCCTTCATTAAAACTAGTTTTTGGTGCCTTGGGAGGAGTCATTTTTAACAAGTATCTTCCATTTAGTAGGTACTTTTACTTATCTTTGAGCTAGTTCCACACCTACATCTGATATTTCTTTGTGAGTCTATCCTGTCAAATCCTTGATCTGGCTAGTTCTCCTCTTGTTTATCTATGAAGGGATTTCCTTTGTATATTCTCGTCTTGCACTAGGGACATCTTCATGGATTTACCTTCTTTTTGATATCGTGTGGCATCTTCCCTTGAATATTCCCATCTAACACTGGGGGCATACACGTTTCTTGTTTTCCTATATGTAGCTTTGGAAAACCCTCAAAAACACACAAACATTCAAATAATATAAAAAAACCATAAACATTAGAAAACAAGAAAATAAAAAAACAATAAAATAGTGTTTCAAAAAGCTCTCCAAAAATAATGCAAAATGCATAAAAAATTGTCCTACAAAAACATAGTAGTAATTTCCTTGCTTTATTTCTTGTTTGTTTCTTTCTTTGCTTGTTTTTACATTCATTGTTTGTATAGTTTACTATCTTGTACTTTAGTGGTGTACATTGTTTAAACATACTTTGTGGATTGATATTTTCTCCCTAAGATTATATTTATTCTTACTTGTACATATTGGGTGTGTTTTACATGCTTGTGATTTGGTTATACTTAGTTGCGTTGTTAAGTTGTTTAGTATGTTTGTTTGATAGATTATCTTTTTTTTTTGCTTGTATGTTTATTGCTTGTACATTTGTTTGTTATCACTTCTATCATAATATCATCACATCTAACATCATCTATACATCATATATCAATAAAATTCTTAGTCTACATCATACATGTATGCTACACTAATCATTGCATATCATATCATCCCATTTAATAAGCTAGAACATTACATGTATAATACAACCGATATCATCTATGGATCTACCATAAACTCAAACACATGTGGTACATTATCAATCATCCACATAAGTCACGATATATGCATAAGTAATAAAATCATATAACATCATACGACATCATGATATCATAAACATTCATAAGAAATGACTCATCATCATATAAAAACATGGAAATATAACATCGAATGTCCATATACATGTATAAATGTTTGTCTCAAAATGGATGTACATCATCAATACAAAAATCTGCCACAACAAGGCATGAGTCATAATAAATCCTTCATAAGAGGCATACAATCAAAATGATACATCATGTACGTCTATAAAAAATGAGCCCTCATAAGAGGCATATATCAGATACATATATCAAAAAATACATGACACATAGGGAGTTTCATCTACATCTCTCACCATCTCCTGGACTTGTTGGTCTATTACCTTGAGGAGGAAGTGGTGGTCGATTAGATACTCTTGCTAAAGCTGGAGCACTCTATAGAATGGTAGGTTGTTGTACAGATCTCATAATTTGAAAGTTTTTCTAAGACCTAGATCTATATCTGCTCACATCTAGCTCCTTGAATGGTATCACTCTCAGCTTCTAAGGCACTTCCTCAAAATATGCAGCCCTGTAATAGGAAGCCTCACCACTAGCCTTCATAAAATAAGAAAAAATCTGATTCATCCAACCTCTTGTCGATGCCTAGTGTAGGGAATCACACTCTCATGTGATCCATGCCACATCCACCTGGGCTTGAGACACTACGATAGATAAATGATCTCTAGCTACAGTCATAGCCTGTGCCTGATCTCGCTGCACAGTGGTGGCCTGTAATTGTGTTTATGCCTGCTCTAGTAAACTGAAAATTTTAGAACTCTGTGCATCCATCTACTGGATATACTAAAACCATGCACCACCATTACCTCCTTAGATGTCCCATGACCTGACCTCATCTCGCTCTATCATGGGCACCTGTAGATGCACCCATAGTTGATCCCTCTTGGCCACCACCTACAACTGGATGGCTAAAACCTACTCCAACTACTGATGTAGTAGAGCTATCTTCCCTATGTCACCCCCATCATATCCTATATCATCCAAACCTCCCCCACCTCTCGGTGGGATGTGTGGAGGGATATGTACTGACTTCTACTATAGGGGCACATGGACAACAACTGCGATACCCACTTGTGGAATTTGAATCTGTTTAACAATCAGCCTCTGTCTCTTCCTTAGTAAAGGTAGTGGACCCTATCCCCCAATTCCCTATCAAGCATCATGACCTATCCCATCAAACATGTCATCATCATCACCTTAATCCTCTGAAGGTGTCATGACTCCAACATCCCATAAATCCTATGGAATATAGATTCTGCGAGCAAAGATTGAAAGATACCATGGTCCATACTGGGCAGTGCATCTTGGATAGAGAACTTGTCTCAAAGGTGCCCATACTAGTGGCAACATCTCATTAATAGTGGCACGAGATCTCTCTAGCTGAATCGAAGACCCCATATCAAACCTGTCAGCCGCCCTATGAGCATACCACATATCTGGTCCAGGTATATCCTGACTGAGGCCAAACTACCTCTGACACCGATCTACTCTATAAATCTCCATAATAGATCCTTGGATGCCAATAGAAAAATGCTCAGCCATGGTCATGTTGAGCTCAAGGTCATCCTCTACCCACTAATAATGGCTATAAGGTTACCATACAATGTCACGATGTTGGATGTCATCAAATAATATGCAATAAAAATATGTGTCACCCTGGTGACTATGAATGTAATCACCAATGGAAACCTATCCCATCACTGATGGAACCTATGATTCCCACACTTGAATAGAACCTATGGGGAGACCAACAACAATATGGTCCTAGGCCCAAATCTACAATAATGTGGTTGCACCCACGTTCTTCTGATTGTGGTAAGTCATGAGATGTAGATCTTAGTACAAGTTCACTAAGATGCAATGTCCCCAACCATATCTCTCACCTCGAAAAATGCCATGTATGACACTAATGATACCAAGTGGAAATGTAGTACCTATCTTATCAATGATCAAGAAGACATTGATAAGAAATATCAAGTAAACAGGCATGTGGTGTCATCTGAGATCTGTAATACAGGGATGAAGGTGTAAAATCATCCCTCGATGAGGAATATCATCACAACCGAATACCTCAATCAAGAAACCTAAAATTTCCTCCTCCTAGCTGATATACTCAATGATCTCCCCCTGAATGGGCACATGAAGAATGCACCAAATGTCCTTGACCCTCACAGTCATCTCCCCTATCAGGACCTGAAAGCACTAGCTCCCGATGTACCATCATTGTGCCAACGTAGTAAGCAAACCATGGTCCAAAGTAATCATCGACATCCTAAAAAAATGAGCTAGTCCCATCACCTTGAGTAGGATACTCATCATATTCCTATGGAGGGAATGGAAACCCACCTCTATGGCAACAAGACTACATGTCACTCCCTCGTCTTAAGGGGTGGAAGTCGTCTCTGTAAAATAACACAACACATGTTGAAACTAACATTTCTTCTATCATTTTTCTATATTTCTTCTAAAAAGCTACATCAACTTGTCCCATCTATTCATATTCTTCTGAGAAATTTCTAAGTTTTTCTTCTGAATGTTAGAAATTTCTTATTTTCTATATTTACATGCCTTTTTGGGCATCTACGTGCTCTTCTTCATGTGTATGCACCCTGGTGTGTACACACCCTTTTCTATGCATAAGCACCCATCTAGGTATGTGCGCATATGCTCTTTTTCATCTACCTCCCTGATGTGTACGTGTTTGTTTTGTTGCATATGCACAAGTCTATATGTATACGCTAAGGTGTATGCATAATTTAACAATTTATGAGTATGTTAGGGTTTGTATGCCTACAATTATGCGTACACATCTTGGATATGTTTGTGTGTGCGTACATATACATGGTATGTGTACGCGTGCATGTAGACATACATACTACATATACATGCACTCCTACATGTGTTTTTAGCGCCAAAATTAACATAACAAATACTTATTAAAATTAATTAATGCTAAATTGACAAAGAAGGTTTCGGTACTCACAAATGGTGGATTGCCCTCCTCCCAGTTGTAATCCCACACCTTGTCGGCTCATATCAATTGTCTCTGGACCCATACCATCTCTCTATCACTCGCTCTCAACTCTCAATAAGAATTTGGTGGCACTCTATAATAAATGAATTGGTTATGATTGTTTACCCCTCCTCGGGTAGGGTATATCAAGCTCTTTTCACCTACCATAGTGCCCCTAGGGCACGTTTTACGTCTATGATGATTCTAACACTCCTTCTACTCACCGATAATGACTATTTTTATTAAATAATTATTTTTCATTAATTTCCCACTATGCTGGGGCATTATTTGCCAACTAGCACTCATTTCTTCTCCCTGGGGAAATTTTATTGCCTCCATGCATTATTTCTCATTCTCCTTTCTTCTAGTAACCATCGTGATAATTATTTTTGTCAATAATTATTTTTAGACCTTTTTTTTGCCATGTTAGGGAATTATTTGCCACTTGGCACCTGTTTCTACTCACTGGGGAATTTTTTATTTTTCTTTCAAGAAAACCTTCCTTTTCTTCGATAAAATGTCAAAAATCAAAAATATAAAAATTACAAAGTTTCAAAAATTTAAAAACATCGGAAAATTACTCCAGAAAATCCTAAAAAATGTAAAAATTCAAAAAATTACAAAAAAATAGTAAAAAGATGATACGCATCTGAAATTTGTGTCACATGTATGGTATTTACTCCATATCATGTTGACATTACCATGTGTTTTTGACCTTAATAAATCATGAACCACCTCTATCTACAATCATTTAGAAAGCTATTATGTTTGTTGCATCTGTGCTCTGGGGCACACTGAGTTGCCTGGTACTATTTCGTAGCACACAAATATTTTCATCAAACCATGCATCCTTTATCACTTCCCCTTTCCTATATCTTGGCTTGGGGAATCATCATTAACCCTTGTCATTACTCATGAACATTTGGGATCTTTAGCTTGATAACAAAACATTTGTGTAATAGTCTTGACCATTTTTGGTTTGAGTATGTGTGTGTGTACTTGTTTCCCTGTTAAATGAGCTTGTTTACTTCTCATATTGCATTACATTTATGTATGTTGCATTGGGTTATCATTTTTAGAAATGGACAATTGCTTCGTATTATGTCTTTTCATGTCATTTTACGCATTTTCATATGCTCATATTTTACTAAGGACCGATGACGTAGATCTTTGGCTATATGATGGAAATAAAAATTTGTTGCAATACAATGGATGAAATATTTTTCCTTTCTCCCCATATTCACTCTTCTTCTATAGCATTATCCTATTACCATTATTCCTCTACTTACCCAGGGGCATTCTACATGTTCCCTCTTCTTCTTTTCAATCGTCGATCGACCTCTTTCATCACCCCATAGACACTCGAGGGGGCATTCCTCTCACTGCTAATTTTTCTTCCATTTCCTCAAAATTCACATGTTTGTTCTTGTCTATGCCACCCCAAAGATGGGAAATTGTAGACACTTGTAATTTGAATCGAACAATTTAAACACTAAATTGTGATAGCTATACCCTTTCACGGAAATTGACAACACATCGTTAATAATGCACCATTTCTCCTCTATCACCATTAATTAATTGCATTATGACACTTAATTAGCCCTTAAATCGCTCAAAATGATGATTAATGACCTTCCATTAATTTATCCCTTTTTCTAGCTAGATTAATTATGTATTCATAATTAATGAATGATCTATTCTATTTAATCAATAAATCGTCATTTATTTGATTAAAATCCTCTCATAGCATAAATCAGACTATTTCCTCCTCAAATGCGTCTAAAAGCTTCATCACCCCTTTCTATCCAAATTAATTAATTATTCTTAATTAGTTATGACCGCTTGTCTAAGACAATATACCTTCATCTTTTTAATCAAATTCCTCTACTACATCACTCAATATCATGATAAATCTCTTATAACTAGTCTAATAGGCCTATCCCCTTATTAATTAATCACCTTTGATTAATTATAAACATCTTCTAATTCTCATGGTTTTTAAATGACAAATTAAACTTACCTAAAGAAACCTTATCCATTCTTAACCCACATGTTAACTCACCTAGCTTTGCTTACCTAAACTAAAGTTACTTTTGGGATTTTATCCCACATGTAATAGGATGTAAAGCCTCTTTTACCCACTGGGTTATAAAAGGAACCCTCCTCTAACATTTCTACTTAAACCTTTACATGCTTGTAAACTCACTACAGGGATTTCATCTTAGAGAAATTCTCCATTAGAGTGGAGCTAAGCATCATTCATTTGCATTCATCCATCCAAGATTTTTTGTGAAGAACATGGAGTTAATCAAGAAAGGCCTTGTAGCCATGACTTGATGAACCTCCTTCCATAATTCTCTTGGATCAAGAAACAACTATCAACCCTTTGATAGCTAAAGGATCTACATAGGTCCATCTCATTGTTTAAGAATTCTAAAGAGTAGAGGAATGAATGTTAGCATGTTAGTTTGAATTTATTTCATGGTTCTAATGCATAATGTTGATGTTTATTACTTGTTTATCTATTATCATGATGTTTCTTGATTAGTTTAGCTTAATTTTGAGGCTACTAATGTGTTAGTTTCATTTCTATTTACTTAGCTAACTAATTCATGAGCACAATTATTTTTAGATTTTCCAATACGATATTCCACGTCTAGTGGCCACTAAACTGGATGCTTACTACATTGCTTTGATATTGGAAGAATAGACAAGACAACAAATATTCTAATACAAAACAAATATTAATGTTTTTCCTAAGTACTCGTAATCCAAGACAAAATTTTAAGCATAGAGGCCGCTAAGTTCAACGTGATATGCAAATTCTATCATATTATATTCAATCTTAACATGATATTTGAAGCCTAGCAACCGCTAAGGTCAAAGATTATTGCATTGCATTGGTGTAACATAAAAAATAATTGAGATTAGTGGCCATTAGGATCCTAGTAGATTCTAGGGTAGTCCATGATTTTTTCTTATTCAATCACCAATTTGACATCAAATAACTAATGAGCCTTAAGGCCATGCACCCATTAATTTCAATAAGTAATTGAGCCTAGTGATTGTTAAGCATTTTCCTTTATACGAACCAATATAAGTTATGTGTTATACACAATATATATTATGAGAACTACATAAGGGTTGATCCCTCTAGAGGGTATGTATTGAAGCACTTGGCTATGTCAGGGA
Organism: Taxus chinensis; assembly: GCA_019776745.2. Classification (NCBI taxonomy): domain Eukaryota; kingdom Viridiplantae; phylum Streptophyta; class Pinopsida; order Cupressales; family Taxaceae; genus Taxus; species Taxus chinensis. The sequence goes on from CM034155.1 coordinate 99,058,314, forward strand.
TAGTCCATCCAATATGGTGTTAATTAATTATAAATATTGAATAATACTAACAATCTAAAGCAATATAGATAGTTTTTACATTGTTGGAAAGGAATCCTAGAATATTTGATGTTAGAATCCACTAGGCTTCTCATCTACAAATAAATGGACAACATAAAACATACATTGGTTTTTATTAAATCCTATTAAATAGAATATCATAATAGCTGATAAGAACAAAAACAACGAATGTAGCTTAGCTATCACTAATCATTTTCCTTGAAATGAACCCAAAATGAATTATTTTTAATACACAATATATATTATGAGAATGACATAAGGATTTATACCTCTCAATATTATGTAGTGTAGCCTCATGACCATTTGAAATAAGAGGCCTTTAATCTATTCATTACATTCTAAACAAGACAATTGATAATTATTTGAAAGAATCATTAGTGATTTTTTGTATTGGAAACGTGTGCCAAATTTATTAGCGATTACTTGTTGAAATTGATATGTGAAACGCATAACAAAGACTTTTATTGGTGATTCCTTTTTTATAATTAAACTAGGGTTGAGGGGTCCCTTTCCCTTCACATTAAATATATAATGTGAGGATTAATCCAAAAAATAAAACAATCCGGCAATACTTTGCTGAAAAAACCCAAGAGACTATGCCAAAAACACAAACGATTGGGATTAAAAAACAAATCTCCAAACCAAATAGAGAGACCAGATGCTTCAATTACTCTAGAACTAACAATGATAAATAACAACCAAAAGAAAACTACATAATGACATATTTTAGGAAGAATGATTTCTCATAATTAGAGGACACCTCTAGAATCCCCACTTTAACAAGGAGGTAAACATGAGGCAAAACCAAATGAGGAAAAGATTATATTTTCCATGAGTATCCTATTAGTGAGAGTTATCCTATGTGTCCTCCTCTCATATTGGAGGGTCGTCTCACATGGGTTAGGCTTAGGGTTACGTTTAGGGTTTACATGTGTTTCATGCACTAGGGTTACTCAGCACCCTATATGTACCCTTTTACTATTCATTTATGAGCATGCCAAGACAATCAGTTGTCTTTCCTCTATATGCAAGCTTTATTTCTGTTGAGCAAGTTCTTCCATTACTGACCAATTATTTCTTGCAATTACGGTGGAGCTATCACGATTCTGTTGGAGTGGAACTACTTCATGGTGCCTCGTTTCCGATTTGATTCTCGCAAACTCTTTTCATGGTATCAGAGCTGAGATCAGGTAAATGTGCACTCGTTATTTTTTTAGTTGCGATTAATCTTTCATAGTTCCGTTCTTTTACTCTGCATGCAAGTCTTTCAATCACTATTTTATGGCTTTTCCTTGCTAACGTATCTAACAAGCTTTCTCATAAAGTTGTGTTGGTTTTTGTGCTTTGTTGTGCATGTGCCGGTTTTCATCATACCTTGAACAATAAGAGGTTTTGCCGCCATTTTTAGCTAGTTGCAGCTAAGTCCAAAATAGAGTATTTTCTAGTTTTTTAATTATTTATTAAAACTGGAATTTTTTATCTCTGTTTTTTGGTTTTCTCTATGTTTTTTTGCAGATTCAGGTAAAATTTTTTTGGGGTTTGGACTCTGTCCCAAGCCTTCTCTCCTCTCTAGCCTATGTTGGTGGATCTCTAGCTCACTGATTGGGTTGTTGTACACATTTTTTTTTCGATTTTTCCTGATCTCGTGGGCTCGTGCATTGTTTGAAACATGGATTCGAGTTGTTGTGTTTGCTGTGGAAGTTTTTTTGTTGAGTGGGAGATAATTTTTTGTTGTTGCCGCCATTTTTGTTACTAATCGCAGGGTTTTCCTTACCATGGCCCTTCCTACAGCTGCCCCTCCCAACGGCCCTTCCTACCACGTCTTGCCACGACCTCTGTCCACCACGACCACTCCACACTCTGCCCTTTGTGGCTCCTGTGCACTACCCTTCAAAACCCTACATTTCTCTTCCAACGGCCGCAGACTGTGCTTTCTTCCTCACGGTTGTGCAGTCACCTTTTTGGTAAGTATTTTGAAATTCATTCCTTTTTGGTAAAAATTTTTCAAAATACATTCTTTTTTAATTTTTTAAAAGCCTTTTAAAATTCGGCCCGTGTTTTTTTTGGTAAGTTCTTTTAAGTTTTCTATTTATTAAAAGATTTTTTAAATCCTTTTAAACAAAAACAAGCCGTAAGTTGTTATTTTTTTAAGTAAGTTTTTTTAACTCAAAAGCTTCAAATCCTTTTGTTTTTTAGTAATTTTGTTTTAAAATATTCTTTGATAATCTTTAAACAAAAAAACACTATCTTTACTTTTTAAGATTTAATAATTTTTAGATCTTAATTAGTTTTTGTATTAATTAGATTTAATTTGATTAAATCTATTTTTATTAATTACAAACTAATTTGCTCCTATTTACGATTTATAGTAAATTAAAAATCGTTGTTTTAATAACCCTTCTTGTCATTTTTTAAAAAACTCCAATAGCTCTAAAAATAGCGAAATTTAGGCGTTATTGTCAAATTTTTTTGCTAATCATAAGCTCAAGTGTGCAGTGATACTTCATGCACCTCTTTGCCTTCTAAGTGCTTTTTCGGCGTTCTGTCGATTATCTGGACCCTTCTTGTGTCCATTTTCATTTTTTTAACCCTTATTATTGCTTGCGACAAGTGAGCGTGACCACCACAATCATCAGCAAGGGGGTTTTTCATTTGCGACATGAGACGCTTTTTCTCACAACCAAGATTGGCTTTCACCTCCTTCCTTGTTTCTTGCTTGTTTACGATGTCCTATTTTCTACACTCCATGAAACACTGTTGTAGTCTCCTCTCTTGTGCATTATTACGTTGATTGCAAGTCGAGTTACCAAGTGTTTCAAACTACGTGCACGGACCCGATTGTAATCAACGCACTAAACTATAAAGTGCTGAAAGTAGGGGGGTTGTTATTGTCTTGGGTGGTTGTGTTTCTTTTCTAAATTTATTTCTCTCTCTCACTATGGATGCACTTTCAATTAATTTGCTTATGTTGTTTAAATTTTTCAAATGGAGATAAAAAATAATAATGAAACTAAGGGGTAAATGGTTATTCCGCATCACCATGGGAACTCAAACTGAACCAGACAACGAACCTGAAAAATCTAAGTGGTTAAACCGTAGTGATGAAGCTTTAGGTATTCTTTGCATGTTTGTTTCTCCTAACTTGCTCTTCCACATTGAGGCATTTGAAACACCTAAATTTGCGTGAAAAACACTGGATGCGATGTTTGGACAACTAGATGAAATGAGAGCGCATTAGTTGGAAAATGAACTACTAGGGTTAAATCCTAGTGACTTTGAAAACCTACAAGCTTTCTTCTCGAAATTTGGCCACATTAGATTATATTTAAAAGGATGTCAAGTAGAGAAGAAAGATTCTCAACTGATTTTGTCGATTCTCTCTAAGCTAGGTCTCGAATATTCTATCTTTGTGTCAACTTTCTACGCTACAAAAGCTGCTTTGGGCGATACTTGGACTATGCCTTCCTTTGACTATTTTTTCATCCCAACTCATTCGAGAATAGGACAAACTCATTCAAATGGGGTCTCTCAATTCTAAGTCACATGCCCTTGTAGCAAGTACTAGCAAGGGAAAGAAGACTGAAAAGAAGAAAGAAACAAAGGATCAACCTAAGAAAGAAACCAAGACCAAACATAAAAATGACACAAACACTTCGACTTTTGAACCTAAGGCACAGAAAAGAAAGTATTTTTGTTCCTATTGCAAGAATTCTGGTCACGATGAGCAACACTATTTTTGGAAATAGATTGATCACTTATCTCATTTACTTGAGAAGAATAAAATAAGTGTTCTTGAATATAAAACAAAGTTCTCTGAAGGCTGAGTCTTCTGCTATAAAAGGTGTGAAAAATGATAAGAAGAAAGGAAAATCCCTTGTAGCTAGAGTTGATCCTTCATCGACATGGATTATAGATTTCGGTGCCTCGCACCACATGGGTTCTTCGCATGTTGAGTTTTCTAACATCAAACCTTGTGGAATGTCTCAAATCATGATGGGTAATGACACAACAATGTCATTTTCCGGTAGTGGATAGGTAGAGATGGATGGGGGAACATTTAACCAAGTGTTGAGTGTTCTTGATCTCTCTACCAATCTCCTATCAGTTTACCAAATTACTCACCTTGGTGAAGGAATGCGAGTGGAATTTGTTCCTAACTTGGTGATTATTCATGAGCTTAATAATGACACTATAGTGGCTGAGGGAAAGGCAGATCACCATTCATAGTTGTACACCTTCTCCCACTTTACTTTCAATTCTACACCCATTGCCTTGTTCAATCATGTAAATGAGGTTAGTAATCTATGGCATGAGTGTTTCAGACATCTAAATTATTGCTACCTTAAACAATTGAGCCAAAATGAAATGGTCAATGGGTTGCCTCGTGTCAATTTTTCTAAGGGTATTTGTGAGGGTTGTACCCTTGGAAATAATCCTGAAAAGAAATTTGACAAAGGAAAAGCCTGGAGAGCCACTCATCCTTTTGATCTTGTTCACAGCGATGTTTCTGGTCCATTTCCTTCTCCTTCGTTTACTAGAGCTCTTTATGTGCTAACCTTCATTGATGACTATTCGTGATATACTTGGGTATATTTTCTTAAGCTTAAGTATGAAGTCTTTGAACATTTTCAAGACTTTAAGAATCTTGCTGAGAAATAGACAGAATGGTCTATCAAGGTTCTTCGAACCGACAATGGAGGTGAATATGTAAACAATAGGTTCATGGATTTCTATACTTCTAAAGGGATCTATTTGCAGCATACAGTTGCTTATATCCCTTCAAAGAATGGAGTCATAGAAAGAAAGAACCGTACTCTTAAGGAGATGGCCACTTGTATGATTCACTCGAAGTCTCTTCCTCCGCAGTATTGGGCCGAAGCAGTGAATTGTGCAAATTACATTCAGAACCATGTTCCACAAAAGGTAGTAAGAGGGATGACACCCTTTAAAGCCTAGTTTGGATGCAAGCCTAATGTTGAGCACTTTTGATTCTTTAGATCCAAGGCTATGGCTCAGATTCCCAAGAAGAAATGTAAGGCTTTGGAACCACAATCCAAACCTTGTATCTTTGTAGGGTATCCTGATGGCGTGAAGGGATATATACTAATGAATCCTACTTCTCATGAGCTGTATATTGAGAGAAGTGTTAAGTTTGATGAGTCTTCTTCGACTTCTACTTCTCCACCTATTGAGGTTCTTCAGCTCGCTGACTTAGATTCCAACTCATCAGATGATGATACTGTTGAGCCTACTCCTCTTCCAGATCCTCTCGACCATTAGACCTCTAAGTCTTCTGATTATGACAGTAGTAATGATGAGGAATATGTCCCTTCTCACTCAAGTGAAGAATCTTCTGACTCTAAGCCTGAACCTCCTAGTCCTCTTTGGGCTAGGAAAACTTTGCAAAGTGCTAGAGATTTAGTTGGAGATACTTCAGATATGAGACATACTCACTCACATTTCATTGGACCCCACTCTTTCTTTTCCTCTGATTCTGATCCATAGTCTTTCCAGGAGGCTTCTGGTATTCCTGAGTGGGATTTTGCCATGGATGAGGAGTATTCCTCTCTCATGAAGAATGATACTGTGGATCTCACCCCTCTTCCAAAAGGAAGAAAAATCATTCAGTGTAAGTGGGTGTTTCGAACAAAGTATGGAGTAGATGGAGACATAGAAAAGTTTAAAGCATGATTAGTAGCAAAGGGTTTCTCCCAAATAGCTGGGGTTGATTATACAGAAACCTTTTCTCCGGTTTCAAAGATGACTTCTATTCGACTAACCCTATCCATTGCCGCAGCGAACAGATGGAAAGTCCATCAAATGGACGTTAAGAGTGCCTTCCTTCATGGTGACCTAGAGGAAGAGATCTATATGGAACAACCTCTGGGTTATGTCCAAGATCCCTCCCTTGTTTGTAAGTTAAAGAAGTATCTTTATGGCCTTAAAGAAGCCCCTCGGGCTTGGTATGCCAAGATGAACTCCTTTTTACTTTCATCAGGGTTTACCAGGTGTCAATCTGATCCAAATGTTTATATTCTATGGCAAGATGACTCCATACTCATTCTTGTTCTATATATTGATGACTTGTTGATCATAGACAGCTCTTCCTCTATTATTGATTCGATGAAGATCACCTTAGCCAAAAAGTTTTCCATGACTGACTTAGGTCTGCTTCATTACTTCCCTGGAATCTAGATTTCACAACCTAAGTATGCTCTTGAATTGCTAGCTCATTTTCAGATGTCCAATTACAAATCTTCTCCTACTCCTTTTCTTTCCGGGGTTAAGTTGGTTTTAGATTTCTCTACTCCCTTGGTTGATGGTACTCTTTATCGATAGTTGGTGGGGAGCTTGATTTACTTGACTCACACTCGACCAGATTTATTGTATGCTATTGGGATCATGTCCAGATTCATGCAGGAGCCACATGAGCTGCATTGGAAAGCAACTAAATGGATCCTTCATTATGTTCATGGCACTTATGCTGATGGCATTCACTATAATGGAGGGGTAGATATTGACTTGATTAGGTTCAAATATTTTGATTGGGCGGGTGACTTAGATCATCAGAAATCTACTTCTAGCTACAGTTTCTGTCTTGGTTTGGGTCCTATTAGTTGGTCTAGCAAGAAGCAGAATGTAATTGCAATATCATCTACAAAGGAGAATTTAATGCTACCATAGAAGCTATTTGGCTACATGGTATTCTGACAGAGTTTGGCATCCACTTTTGATGGCCTACTATTATCTACTATGATAACACGATCACAATCTCTATTTACGGAAATCTAGTTCAGCATCAGTGGACGAAGCACATTGAGATCCATAAGAACTTCATATGGGAGCTTATTCATGATGGTATCATCGACATTCAGTACATTCAGACAGCTGATCAGATTGCAGATTTATTCACCAAGCCCTTCACTAAGATGAAGTTTCTTCACTTACGATCTCTTCTTGGGGTGAGTTCTTCTACAACTACTCATCTTCTTCAAGCTATGTAGTCCTTTTCTTCTTCTTCTAGGAAGATTGTGTTTGTATACGAGAACCTTATCAAGCCTTTAGTTGTCAGGCCCCATTGACACATCTTTCTTAGTTGTTTAGGAGTGTCTTCCCTTTCTATCTGACTCATCATAGCTGCTACCCCAGCTTTGATGAAGGGGGGGTGTTAGTGAGAGTTATCCTATGTGTCCTCCTCTCATATTGGAGGGTCATCTCACATGGGTTAGATTTAGGGTTAGGTTTAGGGTTTACATGTGTGTCATGCACTAGGGTTACTTAGCACCCTATATGTACCCTTTTACTATTCATTTATGAGCATGCCAAGACACTCAGCTATCTTTCCTCTATATGCAAGCTTTGTTTCTATTGAGCAGGTTCTTTCATTACTGATCAAATCTTTCTTGTAATTACGCTGGAGCTATCACGATTCCGTTGGAGTGCAACTAATTCGTGGTGCCTCGTTTCTGATTCGAATCTTGCAAAATATTTTCATATCCCGAATCTTCATCCAATTATATGTCTCACACCCTTGGCTACGAATCAAATACCAACAAGATGGTTTCAGTTGTAGGGAGTAGACAGAGCATCTAAGCCAGAGAAGTTGATCAAAATGGAGCTCGACATCGAGATCTTGCTAAAATTAACTACATAATCCATGAAACCCATCAAAACCTCAAACCAATTATACAACTCTAAAAAAGTGGCCTGGTCCACCTAACCATCTTTGAAATAGATAGCCTCAGAAATTAGGGTCCAAAACGCAAGCGAGGTTTTTTCAATTTCAGCTTCCATGTTAACCCTATAAGTTGGTTTTATCTAATGACACCCCAACTCTAAAGCCAAATCCTTCACTGAATGTAAAATAATTAGATGAAAAATAAAAGTTGTGAAAACTTCCACATTAACCCTTAGATGACCCTATAGAGAAACATAATTAGTTCCGAGAACTCCCTCCATAGTAACCATATCTTTCTCTGATCCAATCCTAAAAATAGATTTTAGACAAAGATGTAAAATCTTAGTATAGAATGCCATTTCACGCACCAACGCAAAGAATTTCATGAAATACAACAATGGACCATTTGTGACAGATAAAAATAAATCCAGTAAAAGAAACTCGAATGATGTGAAAAGAAGGGAGAGACTCTCTCATCACATGCTTGGAATTAAGAATTACTTGCTTTGGCCTTCACTATCAACCATTATTGGAAAAGGTGATGAATTCTGGCTAATCAAAATAATTAATACCAATCTTATCACCAACCTGTTGCATAATCCATCAATTTTATAAAAAACTCCTCTTTATTAGCTTCCATATAGATATGCTTTAAGGACCAATCCGGAATTAATGAAAGCCTAAAAAGAACTTTTCTTAACATAAGATTTATTTTGCATGAAAACGATTTATTTTTGATGAAAATGTAATCAATAACATGAGATTCAACTTCAATCATTAATTTATTAATATTCAAGTTAGAATTTATTTTTCCAAGTTTAGAATCCCCCTCCCCCGTGATCTTTAGGAAGAGAAACATAGTCCCATTTAATGAGAGAGATTTTATTGGTCTCATCCATTCCTTTCTAGAGAAAGATACACATAATTATGTTGATTTTATCAATCACAAATTTATGGATCCTCATAATAGAAAGCATATAAATAGAAGTTCATCAAGATTAGATCAGCAATACTAGATCATAGTAATAGAATTTCATCATTTAATCATGAGCGAGAATCATATTCATCTTTTCCCTACATATTTGGTAAATAGTTTTTGTCTATTTACTTTGATGGTTGATTTTTAGAAAATATGCAATTCCAAGATAGATAGGATACTTCTTGATATTTTAATGAACTTATAGTCTTATGATCTAACCTTGCGTATCTATGTCGCTAAGTTAGACAATGAATTTTTATTCGTTGCAACCAATAATTCAATAAGAAGTCACAGTAAAATTTAGCACACCTCTCCTATTTTTTATTTAATGGATGGTTGGTGGTGGATAACTAATCGATTTCATCTCTATCACATCTACCTGATCTACTAATTTTATATTTCTATTTCTTCACATCACTATTTTTCCCACAAGGTCTCCTTATTCCTAATCACAAGTATTTTAATATTCTACCACAGGCTTGACTAACTCACCCTTGTACCATCAAGTAAAATGGCCTAAATGTGACAAGAGTGGGTGATTCAAGCCTATTGTAGAATGAAAAATCTCCTACATAAATAAACTAGGAGACCCTATGGGAAAAATAGTGATGTGTACAAAAAAATTATCAAATTGGTAGATCAGGTATTTTTTACAGAGATTTATTTTTTCAATTATATGGAGCTCCTGTTGAATCAGATAATGTTATAATAAAAAAACATGGCATAAGAACCAACTCCAAAGTCTTGTTGTGGGCTTTATAAATTATGTGTTAAACACAATATATCTTATGAAAAATGTAGAAGGATTGATCATTTCCAGGGTATATAGTGCAACACTTGGCTCTTCCATGGATAGTCCAACAAACATGATGCAATAATAATAAATGAAAAATAATAGAAATCCAAATCCGTACAGATAGTTTTTTACAATAATAAGAGGTAATGGCTAGAACCTATCAGCCACTAAGTTAGAACATGATTTTTTATTCTATCATTATTATCAAAATAACAAACTATTGAGCCTAGATACCATAAAACCGTCCCTTTTAATGTGTAATGGATCTTAGCATTCGTTAAGCATTCTCTTATATATGAACTATTGTTTTATACACATTACATCTTATGAGAACTACATAAGACTTGATCCCTCTCAAGTGTATGTAGTTCAGCACTTGGTTCCGCTAGGGATAGTCCAACTAATATGATATAATTATAAATAATGAAAAAATCATCGATCAAAATTGTTTAGATTATTTTTCACTATTAAAATGGATTCCTATAAATTATAGATACTGGTGGCCACTAGGTTTCTCATCAACAAATAATTGGACAACAAAAAACAAGCATTATTGTTCATAAAATCCTATTAAAAGGAACAACTTAGTAGCCACTAAGCCCTAACAGAAGTAATGGAGCTTAGCAGCCATGAAGAATTTTCCTTCGTAATAAATGATATGGATTATGTGTTATACATAATATATCTTATGAGAACTGCATAAAGATATGTCCCTCTTGAGGGTATGTAGTGCAACGTAACGACCATTTTAGATAAGTTTCCTTTAGGCTAGTTTTTACATTCCAGAGAAAATAATTAGAAATGATTTTCCAGAGTACTTATTGAATGCTTGTATGCGATAGGTGTGTCAATTCTTTATAGCGACTATTTGTTGAAATTACTGGGTGCAATGCATAAACAGACTATTAATGGCAATTCCTTGTTGAAGATTGTTTTTTAGCAGGGCTAGATCATAGTAATAGAAGTTCATCATTTCATCCTAAAGGATGAATCATGAGAATTTTAACCTTGTATGTTTGGTAAATAATCCATCAAGGTAAATAAAAACACATGAATTACCAGTAATGCAAGGCCAATATATGCATTATTATCCTTCAAGATTAAATGTTTTACTTTTATTACTATTATCTAACCTTCATGAACAATGGTCTTCAACATGGTAGCGCCATTTGAAGTATGTGCTATTTGTTGTAACCAGTAAATTTACTAAATAGTCACAGTTAAATTTTGCACACCACTCTCATTCACAATTTAATGAATATTTGGTGGTGGATAACTACTGGATGTCATCTTCGTCATATCTACCTGATCTACTAATTTGAGAGTTTTATTTCTTCGCATCACTATTTTTTACCATAAGGTATCCTTATTCCTTATCACAAGTATATTTAACTTCTACCACAAGCTTAACTAAATCACCCTTGTACCATCAAGTTAACTGACCTAAATGTGACAAGAGTGAGTGAGTCAAGCCTTTTGTAGAATGAAACATCTCCTACGTAAAGAAACTAGCAGACCGTGTGAGAAAAATAATGATGCATAGAAATAAATTTAATCAAATTAGATGAACATGTATTTTTTATAAAGATGACATTTTTCTGTTATATGGAGCTCCTGTTGAATCAGATAATGTTATAATATAAAAAAAAACATCAAAACCAACTCCAAATTCTTTTTGTGGGCTTTATGAATTATGTGTCATATATAATACATCTTATGAGAACTACATGAGGTTTGATCCTATTCCATGGTATGTATTGCAGCTCTTAGCTCTATTAAGGATAATTGAGCCAATATGATGTAATTATAATAGATGAAAAATAGTGGCAATCTAAATCTACCCAGATAGTTTTTTACAATAACAAGATCTCATGGTTAGAACCTAACAGCCGCTAAGCTATAAGATGATTTTTTATTCTATCATTGTTTTTCAAAATAATAAATTTTTGAGCCTAGACACCACAAAACCATCCCTTTCAATAAGTAATGTACCTTATCAGTCACTAAGCACTTTTGTTGATACTAACCGATGTGAATAACATGTTATAAACATTATATCTTATGATAACTACATAAAGCTTAATCTAGGCCCTTGAGGGTATGTAGTGCAGCACTTATCCCCATCAGGGATAGTCTAGCCAATACGATATAATTATAAATAAGGAAAAAAACCATCGATCAAAGTTGTTCAGATTATTTTTTTCACTGCTTAAATAGATTCCTAGAAATTATAGAGACTAGTGGTCGTTAGGATTCTCATCGAAAAATAATTAGACAACATAAAACATTTATTGTTGTTCATGAGATCCTATTGAAAGGAATAGCTTAATGGCTGCTAACACCTAATGGAAGTAATAGAGCTTAGTTTTTTAAGGCATTGTGTAACGAGTACTAAACAATAAATAGCTTACATTAATTTTTTACCAGCATAAAATCATGTATACTATGAAATGTTTGTTCTTCACATTTTTTTTCTTTTTGCATAAAATACTCTACATAGCTAACGTTGAATTTCATTATTATGAGTAGATATTCTGACATGATATTCCATGCCTAGTGGACCTTAAATGTGACTTGTATTACATTTCTTTGATGTGACATTATGAACAATTGTGATTAATGGTTGTAAGGAAGATTATTACATTCTATACAAGCATTGATTGATGTAAATTAGTCTAAAAAGTAATTATCCTTTCCATTCATATTGTATAGCTTGTTGAAAGTTTTCCTAACGACTACTAAGCTCTAAAGTTTCATTGTGAATGATTTTTTATTCTAAAAATAATAATCAAATTAAGATACAACAACTCCTTAGTATTAATTTATTGAAAAGCACCATTTATCATTCCCATATATTTACCAATTATTAATTTTTTAATTCCTTTTGTAGATAATATGTCTTCCATTAGTCGCACTCTGTTTGTGCAAATTCCATTAATTGAAGAAGTAGATGGTTGGAAGAAGAGAGACGATGAATGGTTTTTTGAAATGCATTCTCTAGAAGACTACCACGCTGATATTTGGTTATTTTTTTTCGATGATGATATCAACCAGGAAGTCAGTATGGTTCTATCTTTAAAATTTATTGATCAGTAAACACTACATATTCAGTTTGAATGCATCGATGTTGAAATTAATAAGTTCCTTATTCTTGAAATGGAGTTGGAAATTTCCTTGTTTAGGAAACAAGAAATGAAGGATTCTATATAAAATCAGGTGTGTTCCCATCTTAAATATAGTTAGAATTCGGGGATGTTCATATACTTAGAAAAAATAGGCTTTGAAAATGCCTGTGAAATTCATAATGACATGAATTAAGTATTTAAAAAACTATATAGATTCGATAATAATTAATACCTCTTCTATTTTTCATTATTTCAATAAAAATGTTTTCTTTCACCACTGAAGCATGGTAAGCTATTTACAACACTAACGAAAACTTATTTTTCTAAATTAGAGATAGATCCCTCTAATTCAAAGTTGTGCGGGCTTAAAAATAATATTAAATTGGGTGCATTGTTGAAAAGAGTGACCGGTATATTCGAGAAACCAAAATATTCAATCATTGAACAATTTAATTTGTTTTTGTTAAATGGCAATGTCTTTCCAATTAAAGTTTCTAAGTGTTATGTAGTGCGTCAACAATATCAATATCATCTTGTAAATGAGGATAATGTTGACCTTATTTTCCATTCCATGTTGATTAAGGTTATTCCTACACAGAGGGATGTAATTCTTCTTCCCTTTTTACATTCTACAAAGGAAATTGTGCAGCTAGATGATCCAGATAACCTGAAAAGGGATGATGTGCAGTTCTACAATCTTGATGGCCAACATACAATTTGTGCCCAAAACAAATTTAGCTGAAAGAAATCACAAGTCATTGCATGTTAGGCTATAGTTTAGAAAGGCTCACATTCTGTCCTCAAAATAATCTAGTAAAGACATTAGTAATATTTTCAAGCATCAAAACGAAGTAAACAAAAATTGGATTGAAACAAAGTTTATTGATTTACATTATAAGCCTTGATTTATTTTTCATTCCCTAGGATGTCCTCGTAAGCCTAGAGTGGGAAGAACAAAGAAAGAGGAGTGGAGGGTAATGAAACTTAATTTTAATGCATTATCATTTAAAATTTAATTTTTTTAATATGCACAAAGTAAATGTACTATTTGTGCTTTGAATGCAAATATTTTAGAAACAATGTCTTGTTATTTTCGTTGTGCAAAAGCCATAGATTCTTTATGACAAATGGACTTTTCTATTGTTTCTTAAGGATATATGGACAAAATGGACAACAACCTTTGAGTTTTTTAGATTAGGTAGGCTTGTTTATTCTCCTTTTAAGGATAAGAAACCTAACTTTCAACCAAATTCATTGGCAAGGTTCACGGCCAATTCCTGCATGGATGTAAGAGGAATGACCGATCAAGAACTATCAGTACTAGCTGAAAAATTTCAATAATGGAATGTATGACTAACTGGATCTATTGAGGTAGGCATCATAGCAGAAAATTTTGAATCTTACTACCAGAGAATAAAATATGACATAAAAATGAGAGGAAAGGCTCTAAAATATTTGAAAAATAAATATCCAAATAATATTGCATTGGCAAAATGCAATGAAGCCAATGTTATTCAACAATTCAGACTGCATGAATCTCACTACTATCAATTGTGTGTACTCTTTAGAGAAGAGAGAAAAAGAAAAAGAAAATATGATTTCCAAGGAAGTGAAAAATTAGTAAGAAGAAAATTTGATGTTGAAGTGGTAGAGGTTCTTCCAGTAAAAGCGCAAAGAATTTTAGAAAACTATGTGGTTTCAATGGAAGACAAAATTATAGCAAGGATGGAAGACACATAAGAGTTTAGTTGGAATTGTGCATATCCCTTTTAGGTTCAGTCTACACTATCATCTATTCCATCAACTAATCGATTCAATGCAGAATACCTGATCACATATTTCTACAATTTGTCTAGTGAAATAACTTCTGAGGCAATAATGGACCTTCTTATAGTTGTTAGATCTATTATGCTAAATGATATTATTATTATGCTTTTACCTATTTCGTATTCAAAAATGTTAAGAGAAACAATAAAAAAATACATGTAAAATGTTAAAGAAAAGGGCGAATCAGTTATGGATGAATGTTTCAAATTTTATGACAACAATGGAAAATTTAATAGTGTGTGTCTTGTATACACAATAACTGGTGTACACAATTGTGATTCTTACGATGAAGATAGATAAGAAATCATCACGGATTGCATGGAGCAACTTACGCAACAAATTTTGACTACATGAGAAATTGTCATACAGGGAAAGACACATCCTTTTATTTACGAGAGATCTTATGATTTCTGGTCTCATATGTTCACTTGAGTCTCTTTCAAAAATTATCTGATAATAGTTCTTTAAGGAAGTAGTGTTGCATTTCATTCTTCGGTTGACTCAAGTCTATTGCAATTTTTATTGTTGAGACTAATGCTCAGGAATTTTTTTTAAACATTACTATTATCATTTTAAAAAAGGTATGTTGATTAAGACAACATTAAAAAATTCCATTAGTTTAATGCCTTTGAACTGATACATACAATATTTATGCAGACAATCAACAAAGCAAGGAACCACTCATCCCTTCCAGACCACTTAAAAACAATGGAGATGATTTTGTTCTTAACATGTTGCGGCCCATTCGACTTGTTGCTCCAGATGTCACTACACATACATCCAATGAATCGATACCATGTGATTGGAATATAATCATTTTATAAATTTATCATTGTGATATGTTTTTTATTGTCATTATTTTCAGCTATTTAATAATAATTTACATTTTTCAGTGTTGATGCAAAATGGGGAGTTTGTTGGCATATCATGCATGAATACACAGACAATACCTGGTATGGTATTCTTGTGAAATTATACACAAATCCAATCATACACTCCACATAATTGTAGGAACATATAACAAAGTAGTTTATTTGTTTTTTTTTTAAACCATGTCCATACAAAGCATGACGGTCGTTAAGCTCATCAAAGACTGCCCATCCAAAAATAGTCTAGGCAGTAATGGTTTATCCTAGCGATTAATAATATACATCTATAGCTATACAATATCATCTAGTAAAGGGTATTACAATTTATAGAAGCAACTTATATCACAAATTTATTTAACTTGACATGAAATTTATTTTGAATTGATTAATGTTTTTTTAAATAGAACATGCATCATAAGAACCTACAAAGGGTGAGTGCGAGGGAAGCCAAGATTTAATCCTAATCAGTAACTATCAACCTACTTAAATGTTGATTATTATAATTGGTTAATATTAAATTGTTGACAATTCGAAAAAATTACTTATGTGCATTTGACCAAAAATATTATTTAATTATTTTAGATTTAGAGGGTTTATTATATCAAAAAAACCAATCCCATAAGGAGATGGGTTTCAAGTTTGGTAAGGATAATATTTGTTAGGAAAATTACTGGAAGATATAATTAACAAATTATAGATCCACATAATAATTTCCTAAGATATATTATAATGTGCAGTTAGATTAACCATATTTAGATGTTTATATAAATTACAGAGTAATAACAGGAGCTGAAAGTAAATACTAGCAAAATAAAAGAGACAAAAGACACCAAATTTAAAGTGGGGAACCGTCACTTCCACTTCAATCCTCGGTCTTCACATAGATAATTACATACCAATGTCTTCGCAATTTTATAGTTCACATATATATGGAATATATTGAACATATGTCAATATTCATACCACTGCTGCGAGGGATCATCCTATATATATATATATATATATATATATATATATATATATATATATATATATATATATATATATGTATGATGCGTGAATGGTCACGTAGTCTCACTCTTGAGATGTGAAAGACCAACCTAAGTTTATTAAATAAACTTTTAAACAAAAGGGTCATAAGTGGTGGTATACCAAATGGTATCCCCACTTGACATTATTACCCCAACACTCCCCCTTAATGTCAAGTGGAGAAAACAAAACAAGACATGCCAAATTTACCTATTTCTACAAAAAGGATTTATAGATCCATGAAGCAACATCAGTCATTTAGGATAGCATGTAAATAAGGGAAATCATACAAACATTCCCATACATAAATTATTAAGACAAGTGATTTATATATGAATACTTATATCATATTATGGAGCCTTTTATAAACCAAGGCATACCCATTACTAATGTTTCATTGGGAATTACAACTAAACTCACATACTGTGACTATTTACTTATTATAAAATGGAGGAGGTATTGGAAGTTTACAACATCCATTAAGAGGTATCATTATCATGCAAACTCCCCAAAAAGGCACAAAACTTGAAAAACTTTAATAAACATAGTGGCTTTGTGAAAATATCTACAACTTGATCTTTAGTCGAACAAAACTTGAGATCAATATCATCGTTCAGGAATTTCTCTCGAATAAATTACATATGAACTTCGATATGATTTGTCCTTTGATGTTGAACAATATTGTTTGCAAGATCAATGCAAAAAAAATTTCACATAGAAGAGTAGTGCTCCCTTTGACACCCATATGTAGTTCATCCAACTATCTTTTCAACCACTTAAACTCCTTTACTAATTCGATAACAATTCTATATTCTATTTCAGTAAAAGAGATAAACACTTTTAGTTACTTCTTGCTACTCCAAGTGATGGAACCTATACCTAACTTGAAAACATATCAAGAAGTATATTTTCTATCTATAACATCACCAACATGGTCAGATTCACAATATCCAAATAATTGTGCATCATGATAAGAAGAATAAAGGATAAAATAATTAATTGTTCATTTAATATATTTCATAATTCTTTTTTCCATTTTCCAATGATCCTACATCAATATTGAAACACATCCTACTACATATGAAATATCAGGCCTAGTAATAGTCAAATAAACTATACTACCAAGTAGTTTTTTATACAAAGTAGGATCATATTTAGCATAAACAAGTTTAGGATCTAATTTCACACCAAATTCAATAGGAATGGAAACAAATTTAAAGTCAATCACGTTAAATATTCTAAGTAAATTCACAACATGCCAAGATTGATATGCAAAAATAGATTTATGATCTTGAAATATAACCATGCCTAAAAAATGATTTATCAAACCTAAATCATTCATTTGAAAACATTGTTTTAATATTTCTTTGATTCTAACAATTAAATTTTTATCGCTAGTAGTAATCAATAGATCATCAACATACAACACAATAATGATAATATTATTATTTTCAAAAATGAAAAATAAATCACTATCATAACAGCAGTTAGAAAAACCAAGATCTTGAAAGAAACTGGTAATTTTAGCATACCAAGATCTAGGAGCTTGCTTAAAACCATACAAATATTTCTTCACTTTACATACATATAGTTCTTTACCAGGTTCTTCAAAACCTTTAGGTTGACACATGTAGATTTATTCATTCAAATCACCATTAATAAATGTATTTTTAACATCCATTTGGTGAATATCCCAACCATTTTTGGCATCCAAAGCAAGAATAATTCTAACAGTGCTCATTTTAGCTAAGTAAAAGTCACAACATAGTCAAGACCATGTTTATGAGTAAAACCATGAGCACTAGCCTTGCATTAAATTTTTCAATTTCTCCTACAGAGTTATACATGATTTTATACAACAACCTGGATCCTACAATGCTTCATTTAGAAGGAGGAGGGACTATTTCTCAAGTGTTATTTTTAATTAAAGAAATGTATTCATATTTCATATCCTGAATCCATCTATCATATTGGTAGGATTTTTAAAATATTGTGGTTCAACCTCATAGAGGGTCATCAAGGAATGATAAGAATGTTGACTACGAATTACTTTTATAAGACTAACAGGATTAGAATCCTTAACAATATTTTGATCTTGTTTAGGAATATTGAGGTGTAACAGATTTTGAGATGACTCCCCCTCAATCTCCATCATATCTAGATCAGGATAATTATCCTATTGAACTTGTCTTTCCATATTGTTAGTAGAAGGATTATTAGGCTCTATTTCAAGGGAAATAGAGGAGGATTCATAAGAAGCATCACATATGTCTTTTATAACACATGAAAAATCTTGTTTTCAATTATGTCATGCTTAAAAGGGTTATAGACTCTCAATCCTTTAGTCATATAGCCATATCCAACAAAACTATAAGATAATGAGGTTGGATCAAGATTCTTCCTTTTAAGTTTTGGAATGAAGATAGAAGAAGGAATACCAAATATTCTTAAATAAAAGATATATTACTTTTTCTTTTTTCATACTTCATAAAGAGCAGCTTGATGAAGATATTTAAAAGGCACTCGATTAATAATATATAATGCAGTGTTCAAAGATTCTGACCATAAAAACTTAGGCACATTATATGCATGAATCATAATCCTAGACATTTCTAAGACAGTTCTATTTTTCCTTTATGCAATGTCATTTTACTAGGGGAATAAGGAGTAGTCAACTCTTTTTAAATCCCACATGACACACAGAACACATCAAAATTTTTGCTAATATATTCATCTCCATTATCATTCCTAATTCTTTTCATTTTCAAATTAGAATTATTTTAAACTAAATATTTTAATTCTTGAAACTTTGAAAAGTCATCAAACTTTTTCTTAATAAAATAAGACTAGGTCATCATAGAGAAATCATCAATAAAGAAAACATCATACAAAGAACCACTAAGACAAGGAACTTCAAGAGGAACTCTCACATCACAGTGAATCATCTCCAATAAATGAGAATAATTTAGATCACGATGTTTGTGAAATGGTTTAGCATGTTTCTTATCACATAGGAAACTTTCACATGTTTCATGATCAGATTTAAATTTAGGAAGACCAACAACAAGATTTAGGCGAGACATTTCATACAAAATTTTGAAATTTAGACGACTTAATATTTCATGCCAAAGATGAATATCATTCCTAGAAGAGGAAGAAAAGAAATATTCAGAAATAAATCCATCAAAGATATATAATTCATTTTTCTGAATACCAGAAACAATAATATAACTGAGTTCATCTTGTACATACTATTTATCTTGCAGAAAAATCACTTTAAAATTTTCTTTAGTTAACTGATATAAAGACAAAATATTTTGTTTCAACTAAGGAACATACAAGAAATTCCAAATTATTTCATTTGACAATTTAAAATTTCCACAACCTTTAGATCCAATTATGGAATTGTCTCATATATATATATATATATATATATATATATATATATATATATATATATATATATATATATATATATATATTCCTAACATTTAACAACATCTGAGAGGATACCATGAATACAAGTCAAGTTCCTAGCAGCACCACTATCTAAGATCCATTTATTGTCATCTGAGGCTAAGAGAGTAGTATACAAGGCAATAGACTGCTCAACAAAATTTTCATGATTTTTATACTTATTATTTATAGTATTCTTAGTAGATTTTTTAGTTTTCACACGACAATTAGACTCTTTATGACAAAATTTTCCACATTTGTTACATGTGCCATTAAATTTGACTTTAAATTTCTGACTGTTTTTAACTGAATTAGTCTTAGGATTGGATTTAAATATTGATCTTTTATTAGAATTATGATTAGGATTACTATTATTCATATTTTAAGTAGACTTATGATTCTAAGATAACAATGCATGAGTTGTGGTATGTTTTGAATAAATATTCTCCATTACCCATTCTTCTTGAATTAAAATAGAAGAGAGAGTATCTAAATCAGGAAGATCATTCTCATTCTGATATTTAGAGTTAAGAATGGAGATATAGTTCCTAAATTTTTCATGAATATTAATATGAATTATAAAATACATAATATTATCCTGAAACAATTCACAATTACATCCATCCAACCAAGTTTTATTATTCTTAATTTTAGCTAGGTAATTAACTATTTTCTCATCCCCCTTCATGGGAGTTTTAAATAGTTCTAAAATTAGCTTAATTATCTTATACAGATGATTGCCTTCATGCATAGTCTCTAATTTCTTCCAGTCATCAACAGGAGAACCCATATGACCTATATACTTTAAAAATTCATTGTTTAAGCTTTGCAGTAGGATAGATAAAGCTTCTTGTGATCTTTAGGAGAAGGAGATAAGATTTTCATAATTTTATTGCCTACCTATGGGTTGTGTTTTCACACCAGTTACAAGATATCATACCTTTCTAGCCATGAAAAAAAATTACCCTTACTCTCCATACACTGTAATTCATTCCATTTAATAACCAAGACTTATCCATCAAAAAACTAGTAAAACTAGTCATTTTTAAATGATCAGATAGTAATAAAGACAAATATGACTAAAAAATGAACCAAGAGAGAAAAACAGAGTAAAAGGATAAGCTACAAATAATTTTAACAGAAATATGAATGTAAAACTAGATAAAAATGAAATTAAAAAGTTGTGTAAGGCCATAGAGTAAAAAATATAATATTTTCAAATTTTGGAATCCATGAGACAAAGAAAATTGGAAAACCCGCAAAACATAGACTTTGAAAACCTATGGAATGAATAAATTTAAAATCCATGACACGAATAAAATTTGAATATCACAACACAATAAAGTTTAAAAAATTAAGCATGGGTGAAGAATGGCGATGAGGAGGAGTGGGAAGGGTGGTGAGCTGGGTGGGAAGGGTGTTCATGTGGGTATGAAGGGCGATCAGGTGGGTGGGAAGGATGAGCAGGAGGAGGAGGAGGAAGGAGGGCTGAACAACAATGCATGGGAGACTGACAACAAATAGATTCCTCTTGGAGATCTTACATATGTTGTGGACCAATATTTGAGGGAAATAGGTATGTGCAAAACCCTTTCGGTTGATGGGAATCACGTGGTGTTTGGTTCCACCAAAACTTATGCAAATATTTTGAGCTTGGAGAAAGAGAAAAGTCTTGGAATCATTCCTCATCTTAAACAAGATGCTTCAGGAAAATTCTTAGATATCCCATATATCATTATAGACCAAAATCTAAGTAAAATGGAGAATTCCTTGATAGGAAAACTAGTGGGGGTTGACCAAATATTGACTCCATTAGGTCTTATTATATTGCAAAATGGAAACATACGGGGCATATGGATGTCATAGCCCTCCCAAATGGATTTTTCTTGTTTATTTTTAACAACTCTGAGGATCCTTAATGACGGCCCATGGTTCCTAGGGAAACTTGGCCTCTTCCTAAGGAAATGGACCCCCAATTTCAACCATGATAGAGAGAATATTAATCAATTCCATGTTTGGGTGAGACTCCCAAGTCTACCAATGGAACTATGGGATGTGGATATTATAAAAGGATTTTTTAACACCCTTGTAACTTTTGTAGCTGTCTATAATGCGACGCTTAATAAATCTAGAGTGGTTTTTGTGAGATTCTATATCTATTCACTGATGGGATCTTACCTTCCTAAATCCATCTCCTTGCCATCAAAACTAGGTAGTTAGGAATAGAAAATAGATTTTGAAAACTACCCTCTAAGATGTGAGAAATGTCAGGCATGGGGGCATGCAAAGCATCAATGTAAGCTAACTGTCTCTAAGATCTATAGGGAAAATCATCCAAAGAAAATGGACAAAGGCAAAGGAAGTCTCCCTCTAGCATCTCCAAAGAAGGTAAATACTAATAAGGGCATCCAAATAACATAAAATAATGGAAATGAATCTAGAGAGAAAAATTTATTGAAGTTTGTCTTTATGGATGAGGAAGGTTTTATAGAAGTAAGGCATAAGAATTCCCTATGGAACTCTCATTTAGAACTGCGGTTCTAGAAGGCTATCATCCATGTTCAATCTAAAAAGGCTCTTTCCACCAAAAAAATTGGATAAATGTTCGTTCAAATGATCTGGGTGATAGAAGCTTCAATGAGTCTTTTGAAATGATTTCAAATCCCTTTGAAAATATTCAGGTTAAGGAAAAGGATGTTATGACCCTTGGAACTGAAAATCAGCTGGTTTTTAACAACATCCATGAAATTATTAAGGAATCAATCTCAACTCAAACTGAAGAGTCCTATGAGTTTATCAAGTCAAGGAAGTGGGACTTTAACCAAGTAGTAATTGATACTTCTTTGTCTAATCCTCTCAAAGGGGAAATTTCCAAAGATACCCCAAAAAAATTTGGATCTGGGAGACCTTCCAAAAAGGTGGCGAGGAAGAAACAGATTCAAAAGGAAATTGATGATGGAACCCAATCGAAACTGGATCTAAGAAGCTTTAGAATATCAAAGAACCAAGTGACTAAATGAATCTAATATCTTGGAATATTAGGGGGTTGAACAACCCTGTCAAGTGGATATTGATAAAATATTTGGAGACAACTCATAATTGTCACATTCTGGCTCTGCGGGAAACTAAGATGATCGAGGCCCCTTTTTTAGAGACTTGTGGAAGGTATTCCAATAAATTTCAGAGTTTTTTTTGTTAGTTCGACAGGCACCGCTGGGGGCATAGCAGTTTTGTGGAATGAAAAAAACTCAATGTTATGAAGCTTCTTAATAGAAATAACCATATGGATTTTCTTTTTTAGGATAATAAATCCAAGGAGTTCTAGATCTTATCAAATATTTATGCCTCGAATAGTAAAAGTGAAAGTAAAAAACTTTGGGCCGATCTCTCCAAATTTCAGAACGTGATCAAAGGGACAGAATGGTTCATTTTGGGGGATTTTAACACCCCTTTGAGTCCTAGAGAAAAGAAGGGGGGAAATATTGATCTCACTAAAAGTATGGAAGACCTTCAATATTTTTTTTCCCTCCATAATATTATGGATATTGAGCTTAGAGGAAGTAGATTTACTTGGTCTAATAGAAAAAAGGGTGACCAGCTGATTCAGGTAAAACTAGACAGAGCTCTGATCTCTTGGGGATGTTTGAGCAAAGAAGCTAGGTTGTTTTCCCTTCCACACATAGGATCTGATCACAATCATATCCTCTTCTAAATCAAGGCTAAGGAGAGGAGGAGAATCCCTTTAAGATTTAAAAAGATGTGGCTGCAAGATGAGGATATTACTAATTTAGTTAAGGGATGGTGGAATGTAAAAATTAAAGGTACAACTTTATTCATAATTGTAAAAAGATTGCTCATGTTAAAAAAAAATCTGAAAGAATGGAATAAAAGGAGTTTTGGTAATGTTTTTGAAAAAAAACAGTCTCTAGCTAATGAAATTTCACTCCTCTAGGGAGATCTATAATTTCCTGGGGAGGGAAATACTATGATCACCCAAAATAGTGAGAAGGATTTACTTGCTGAGTATCATAACATCCTTCAAAAGGAGGAAATTTTTTTGAAACAGAAATCTAGAGTTTCATGGCTCAAAGATGGTGATAAGAACACGAATTTATTTCATATCTCCACTCTCAAAAGAAGGATCTCAAATAGAATTATATGCATAAAAAATGAAGAGGGATTTATGCTCAATGACCCTAAGGAAATTCAACAAGAGGCGTGTTCTTTCTTTAGCAGGCTTTTGACATCCTCTAGCAATTCTAACAACTCTAAGGAAGAGCATTTTCTAGATGTTATTCCCCATCTGATTAATAAATAAGAAAAATTCATGCTCACTAAAATCCCTTATGTGGAAGAAATTGAATTCATGATAAAATCCTTAAACCCTAATAAATCCCCGAGACCTGATGGTTTCCTTGCTTTCTTCTTCCAAACTTTCTAGGAGATTGTGAGAGATGATTTTTGTAATGCTATTCAGGAATTTTTTAAGAATAAAAGGATGCTTCATGAGTTAAATACCACCTTTATGGCTCTAGTCCCTAAGAATCATGATCCTATGGAGTTTAAAAATTTTAGACCCATAAGTCTGTGCAACTGTGTTTACAAAATGTGCTAAAAACATTTAGCTCTAAGAATTCAGCTTATTTTACCTATGATTATATCTTATCAGTAGGTAGGCTTTGTTATGGGAAGATAGATCCAAGATGGCATTGTCACCATCCAGGAGACCCTCCACTCGATGAAATAGAATAAGAAGGAAGCCATGTTTATTAAGTTTGATATGGAAAAATCCATTGACAGAGTCTCTTGGTATTTCCTTCTAAATATTCTTTCAAGGTTTAGCTTTGGAGAGGACTTTAAGGAGTTGATTCTCTCATGTATTTCCATAGCCATTTTCTCGGTCCTAGTTAATGGGACCCCTTGTGGGTTTTTTAACAACATGCATGGTTTAAGACAAGATGATCCTATCTTACCTTTTCTTTTCATTATTATGGTTGAGACCCTCAACAGATCTCTTAATAAGGCTACCGTGGAGGGTAGAATCAGTGGTATTTCACTAGTTATCAACTGTCAGAGGGTTTCTCATCAGCATTTTTTTTATGACACTATGTTGATTGGTGAGGCTTGTGTCCTAGAAGCTAGAGAATTCACAGAGTTAATGAAGGATTATGAGGAGGCATCAGATCAATTGATCAACTATGGGAAAAGCTATGTCTTCTTTATCAATGCCCCTGAAAGAAGAAGCATCAAAAATGATAGTATTCTATGTTGATTGGAATTTTCTAATTGATAGATTTTTAAAGAAACTGGAAGGGTGGAAAGGTTCACTGCTATCTCAAGCTGGAAAAGTTCTTCTTCTTAAATGCTTTATTCAAAATTTACCAGTTTATACAATGTATATCTACATATTACCCTTTGAAGTTTTCTGCAATCTGAAGAGCATACAAAAAATATTTCTATGGAGTGGAACCAAATCAAAAGATATAATTCCTCTAATCACCTGGGATAAGGTCTGTACTCCCATAAAACTTGGTGGCCTTGGTATCAAAGATTGGAAAAAAATGAATAAATCTATGTTGGAAAAAATAAGTTGGAGACTATTAAAGGAAGAGAGTGTTTGGACTAGTATTATAGGAAGGAAATACTAGCCTAATCTGTCTACTAACGAATGGTGCTTCTGCACCCAAAACTCTAATGCTTCTTCTTGTTTTTGGAAATATTTAAACTAGGCTAAACATGTGGTCTTTGAGGGCTGAAAATGGCTTGTTAGAAATGGGAAAACCATTAACTTTTGGGAGGACAAATGGTTGGAGGACCTTCCCCTTAAGACTATTTACCCAACAGTCTATAGAGATTCTATGACTAAATATGGGACCAAGGTCTGATACTTTTTCAATTTGGATGACCCTTTGGGACAATGGAAAACCATAGCTTTGGATCATTCTAACAGCAATAAGATATCTTCTATTAACAACATATTAAGAGGAGTTATTATTAACAAAGAGAATCTTGAAGAGGATAGTATATTCTAGACTAAGGAAGATAATGGTTTTTTCTCAGTCAAAAGCACCTACTACTCCTTTTTTCACGAGGGGGGAAGATGATAATTTTAACTGGGGAAGTGTTTGGGTCAAAGAATTGATACCCAAGATTAATATGTTTTGGTGGTTAGTTATCCATGACAAGATTCCGATGGTTGGAAACCTAAACAAGAGAAATTTCAACATGATTAATAGATGTGTTTTGTGTGAATTTTATTGTGAAGATGCCTCACACCTGTTCCTCAATTTCCCATTTCTTGTCTCAGTTAGAAAAACCATCCTCAATCTTTCTGAAGTTAATTGGGTTTTTTCATATTCCATTAAACTATTGTGGATTCAATGGTCAAGTCCTTTTAAGATCCAAGGTTTAAATTTTTTATGGAGCTTCTCTATTATGCATTTGGCTTGGGAGATATGGAAGGAAAGAAATAGAAGAATCTTTAAAGGAAAAAAATAATCCCCACCAAAATTGGAGCCCACTATGTGAATTCTATCCTGGCTAACTTCTCTAATCTGAACTTCCAAAAAATGTTCTTCCTTCAGAATGAATCTAGGTTTTCTTTGAAGTGGATTCTGGTACCCACTACCATTATCCCCCTGGTCTTAATCCTCGACTCAAAGTTTGGGTGAAACTGACTAAGGATTGTTTAAAATTAAACTTTGATGGCTATGGGAAACCCTGGTCAAGTTGGCTATGGGGGGGTTTCGGGATTCTGAAGGTAGATTTATCCTTGGGTTCTATCACAATTTGGGAACTCAAACGAATAATGTCACTAAATTTGTTGGGATTTTTTGGGGTCTTTCTATAACTCTACAACACAATTTTTCCAATCTGGAAGTGGAAGGGGACTCCCTGAACATAATTAATAGCATAAATGGGAAATGCTCCATCTCTATCTCTAACCATAACTCTATTCAGAGTACTAAGAAAATGGATTTATCTTTTAATTTCATCACTTTCAAACATGTGTATAGAGAGGTAAATTTTGTGGTGGAATTCTTTTCTAATTTGGGGGTTAATGGGCTTGAATTGACACTTGTGAAGGAGATGGAAATTCTTGACCCCAAGGTGCAAGCACACTTATTAAAAGACACCAATGCACACAGTTAAGATCCTTTCATGAGGTGTCAATCTCATCAAATTTGATGAGTGTGTGATGATTTTGCATTTTCCTCTCAATAATGAGAAGACCGGGGATGGGATTTGCACATATTCTTAGAGAGCTCTTTTTATCCCCCGTGTCTATAGAAACTTCAGTTCTTGGCATGTGAGTAATATTTTGGCATTCTGTATTTTGGGTCTGTTCGTGAAGAGGTTTTTGTTGTTCAACCAAATGGGGGGTGATCTTGTGAGAATTGAACCTTATAATATTGAAGGGGTTACGTCTAAAGCTATGGCTCTGTTTGATAGCAAGGGCTTTACCCCCTTCCTGAAAATCTTCGAAGGGTATTTTGAAAATCTAAGAAAGGATTTTGCCAACACCTGGAAAGTGACCAAAAAAGGAGTGGTGGTGTAAATGAAGGGGATTAGGATGGAGATTACTGTGGATTCGGTGGCTAAAGTGATGGGCATTCTAGCGGTGGGGAGGGAGGTCTACAAACCAAAGAAGGAAACATCTAAAGAATTGAATCTTTTTCTCAAAGGTAATGAGAATATCACCTCCCATTTTGTTAGTTACCTTAGATTGTCTTTACCTAATCCGTATGATGAGGTGGCTCTCTCTCTCATTCAATTTTTAACCCTCGAAGACCATCACAAGTGTATTTATGCCTACCACCTCCCTATGCTAAATCATTTTAGGCGTGGCCAGGATTTTAGTTTCCCCTACTTCCTGTATCATTCCCTGTGTGCCTCTATTTCATAGTTTATAACAAGAATAATTTTTTTCCCTCTCCATCAAGGCTTTATCCTTTCCCTGGTCAAAAGGGTAGCACTGGACATTGATAAAACTAGCTCCCTAAAGTTGGCTCTAGAAGCTTATGCGGACGGCATTAGTTCAGTCTCGAAGGAGAAGGAATCAAATGACGATTCTAACTCCTAGGATGGGGAATCAGATGATGACTAGGAAGAGGTGGAGGTGGTTGCGGCCTAGAATATTAAGGACCTAAAATCTAAGTAGACCCCTTACCCCGTGTCTAACACTAAGGGTGATTCTAGCAAACAGGATGTCTCGAACCCTATTAAAGCTAAAATAGAGTAGAACTTTGAGGCAATGGGCTACGTTGGTCCAATCAAAGGGGAAAACCACTTGGAAATGATGGCGGTAGATATTGAGGAACTCAAGGGTGATATGCGGCTCACTAAGAGATCAATCTAGTTTTTATTCAATGACTGGCATAAGATGAAAGAGCAGGTGGAGGTAGCGGTCAGCTATGGGTAGGGCAGAGAGCTTGAGGTTTTAAAGGCCAAATTTGGTGCCATATCCAAAGAAATGGATGGGGTTAAGGCAACTCTCCATAGTTATATGGAATGGAGCATTGTGACAGTGAAATTGACCCTGCAATACCTTCAGACTCTGGGGCAGCTCACCAATATGTATTATGTTGTGGATAGTCAGGGCAAGAAGAGATAGGCTACCCCAAATGGTTTTGACATGGGATCCTTGGTGATTAATATTGAAGCTTTGGAAAAAGAATGGGCTAAGGTGTTGGAGGGGCTTGAAAAAGCCTACAAATGACCTGGGTTGGGTTGTTTTGTTTTTTCAGTATCTTTGTTACTGACTGTTACTTTCATCTATGTTGTTAGTTTATCTTTTTTTTTGTTGTTAGTTTCACTTTATGGGCTTCGGAGAGCTCTTTATACTATGAATAGTTGTATTATAGTTTTTTTATGCTATTGTAATGTTGTTTCCTACTCTCGTGGAGAATTTTTGATGTTCGGGGTAGGGTCCCCTCAACCCTTTTTTACCTCTAATAAAAAAAAAGTTAAAAAAAACTTGCAGTATAAAGAGATTTTTAAAAATACCATAGATCCTATGGCGAACGTGAAGTATTAAAAAATAAAATAAAATAAATGACTTATTGGGTCTGCGACAAAAAATAAAACTTAGGGGGCATGTGTCACTTTTCTGGAAACCTTCCTCACAAATTAGCCCAATAGACATGAATTCTATAGAATTAACTAAAACATACTGCCTTTCGGGTTTGATTAATAATGTAAAATAAAAGACAACAAAAAATTAGTCAAATGATGCCACTTGTCAAAAATCTAATGACTGAAAAAAGACACTTGGTGGCTTTCCATTAAAATTTTAAGAGATGGCTTCAGGAAGACTTAAAAATTCCCCCAAATAATAAAAAAAAAATTGGGTCAGAAATCAAACAAGTGTCACAATCTTATTGGCTAAGAAAAAGCAGAGACTAACATCGCTAAAATCCAGGCAGAAACTGACACAACAAAATAATATAAAATGTGGTGCTTTGCTTTTGGTTCTCACTTCGTAGCGCAAATTAAAAAAATTAATAAAAAAATGAGCACACATGGAGCCTATTCAATGCCTTGCTTTTTGCAATTTTGACAAAGACCGAAAAATGTGAAAAGGTGGCTAATTCTTATTGGATAAACACTTCCACGATTAAAAAGTTGAAAATTGTGAAATACAAAGATACTTGGATCAATTCTATTGGCTCAAAATTCACATATGATATAAGAAAACAAACATAAGACTTACAAAGTGAAATATGTAGCTACTTCGAGTAATCTTATTGCCTTGAATTTCACAAGCATCCGAAGAAAGAAAATAAAAGACTGACAATGTAAAAGGGTAAGTTCAGGAAGTTGATGGACAAATATAGGGTCATCCGTGGACATCATATTGCAAATAACAACATAATATCAACTTGTAGGGATTATTAGCAATACATACACTCAAAATTCGACAAAATTATATTAATATGAATTGTAGCATCCGGAATCTAGTTTCTAAAATACTAATTTTTTTAAAAAATGGACAAGATTAGCTATATTAAACACTCAAAATTCAATGACTTGGTATTTTTTTTTAAAAATGCCGATAAGATTATAGTCCGTTTGCCCACAATTTGGATGACCAAAAATTGATATATATTTTTTTCCTTTGGTGAGAAGTTATATACCACTATATGTCTTGGGATGGATTTTATTTTGTATTTTTTTGAGTAATATTTTATTTTTTATGATTTTTTCCGTGAAAGTGGTATGAAAACATAAAGAAAACAGAGCACTTTCCGTTTGCCCGCCATAACTTCATAAAAAAATATTGAAATCAATTTTTTTTTTGGTGAACATGTATATAATTTCACCACGGTTGGGATGGTATAAGTTTTATCACATTCTGATAAGTGAAACAAATTTTGCAGTCTTAAACGTAGACATAAACATTCACAGGAAAAAGTGTCTTAAAGACCTACTATTAGTAAAAAATTATAAAATGATATTTATCCTCTTCTATTCACTTTAAAATCAGTATTTCTACAAAGCTAATAGTCTCCCCTACACAATGGTACCATTTTTATGACATAGTTTTTACTTTTCGGCATGGTTCAAGTCCGCGGAAGACTAAATTTGATGTTTTGCTGTTTTTAATGTAAAATTCAGGATTTGATGTCCACTTAATTGTCCCCCAACTTGGTGCACTTACCCAAAATACTTAGAGTAATTCTATTGGTTCAAATTTTGCAAGTGATAGAGGCAAGCTAACACAAGGTTGACAACGCAAAAAAAGCAAGGAATTCCCTTATTGCCTTGCATTTTGTAACTAACAAATAGATCAACAAAAATACTAACAACATGAAGAAAGATGGATCTTAATGATTGGCTCATGCTTCGCAAGAATGAAAAAACCTATTAAACCGACTGATAAAGAGAATCTAGATGGAGCTTAATGATTGGCTCAAGCTTTGCAAAGACTAATTATAAAAAATAAATATATATAATTTCGAGACCACTCCTCCCTTAGAAAACTACGAAATACGAAGAAATTTAAAGAAATTTGAATTCCTCCTTGAAAAAATAAATAAGCCCAAAAAATAAAAGAACTAATTTTAAATAAGTCACATAGCTATAACAGCTATAAAAGGCATGAATTTTTTTTTAAAAAACTTGCAGACTATGGATTTAAACTAAAAACGACCAAAACAAGACATAGAAACACAGATCTATGCATAAAAATGCACAAAAAAATCTAACCAGCCAATTAACTAATATTTCACCAATATTTCAAAAATATTGGGTGGGAATTGGAATTTTAAACCTTATTAGATTGAAGATGAAGGTAGAGAAATTATGGCTTCGCAAATCCGTAAATCAACTTCAAGCTTCTTCACTAATCGCATTTAAATTGATCCTACACATGCATAATTGCTAGGTCTAATACTATGTTAGGGAAATTACAGGAAGATATAATTAAAAAAAAATATATCCACAAAATAATTTCTGAAGATTATATATTATGATCTGTAATTAAATTAACCAGATTTAGATGTTTATATAAATTTCATAGTAATAACAAAATCTAAAAGTAAATAACAATAAAAAAAAGAGACAGAAGACACCAGATCTAAAGTGGGGAAACTCAAAGGAAAAAAACCCCACTAAAATAAAGTATTTTGTGTATTAATAATTTATCACGGCTTTAACCCAAGACTTCCACTTCACTCCTCGTTCTCCACAGAGATAATTACAGACTAGTTTTTTCGTAATTTTACAGTTGACATATATATGAAATAGCTTAAACATATGGAAGTATACATACAAATCCCATGAGGGATTATCCTATATATATATATATATAGGATGGCTTAGTGGTCACATTGTCTCACTCTTGAGTTGTGAAAGACTGACCTAAGTTTATTAAATAAAATTTTAAACAAAAGGACCCTAAGTGATGGATAGAAAAATGGTATCCCCACTTGAAATTATTACCCCAAAAATATCAACTTGTGAGGTGGCATCAAATAATTTTGAAGTTACTATCAACAAAACTTAAAGTGGGATTTTGGTCTAGCAATCTTGCTTCTTCCGTAGTTGAAAATTTGGTAAAGGCTTTTTAAAAAATAGGAGATGAATTGATACCAATACTTTTTTGATAAAATAACATTGCACTATATAAATGAAATTACACCAAAATATCTACAAAAGGTTTGGATTAGAGACAATATTGTTTTAATCTCTAGAGACACATTTTGTATTACAATAGGTACAAAGGGAAACCATGTGGAAAATTTTATAGTGGGGAGGAAAAGGAGTAGAGAAAAATTGTTTTAAAGATATGTGTTTGATAGAAAATTTATACCAATACATATCACTGATCTTGTCTTAGGGTTTGAGTGTTATAGAGGGCATCAAAACATTGAAGAAAGAAAATATTATATAACTATTAATTTTTTCAAAATGTTTTTAAAATGATATTGCTAAACATTATAGAAAAGATACATGGATATGGTTACTCTTTATTTTATATGTTGAGATTACAAATTATAAGTTGGTTGTATTTATATCTTCACGAGGTTTAAGTTGAGATTATAGATTTATAAGTTGTTTGTGTGAATTAACAAAATAAAATATTATCAAAACAATATTTTGACTTTCTTTTTATAAAATTTGTAAGACAAAATTAATTCCAAGTTGTTTTTATAGATTCAATTAGGAAGCTTTGAAAATTACTAGTTTTGGGAGTTGAACATTTGTTATTTGGAATTACTGGTATTGGTGCTAAAATACCTTGTGATATGGTTCTAGATTATAGAGCTGGGAATACTAAATATTTTGAACAGGTATTTAGTATTGAATTGATAAGAACTGCACTAGAATATTTGTACATTATGGTCTAAATTTATGGATTCAAATATTGTGAAGTACATGTTCTCTTAAAATTTATTTGGCTATGAGACACCCACTTAAGGTTCATTTGGGGATGTGAAGAATGTAAGATGGAAACAAATAAGATTCAATAGATACTAGAAATTTATAGTAATTTATATGGTGAAAACAATATACTTTTGATCGATGACGTGAGATTCATGTTATACAAAGTCGAATAAGAAAATACTCTCAAACCTCCAACATGCTGGAGATTTTTTGGTACATATAAGACCAATTCATTAATTTACTTTGAATTATGTACATAGATGAAACATGTAAGAAAACATAAAATAATGTGTAGATCATTGAAAACCTTCAAACTTACTATTGGAATATGAATTATATTTTTTTCTTTCAAATATAACAATGTATTGTGGATTTATATGAAATAGAATAACCACCTTAAAGTTCTTAAAGATTAGCAGTGCACAATCATTTTTTTATTCAATTTTTTGCAACAAAAAAAGTTATTTCTAAGGGAGAGGAGACAATCGTGGATCATCTACCAATAATGGTGAGGGTAGATGTAAAGTCAAGTACTAGTAAATGTCAAATTTTCACTTAAAATTTGAAACACAAATAGCCAATAAAATGAGTCACATCAAACAATCACCCAATTAAATGAAGCCACATAAATGGGAAAAAATGCATGACATAATTCCCTACAAATGGTCCACCCTAATTTTTTTGTATGGAAAACTACTTAATTTAAATACCTTAAAAAATCACTATTCATAAAATGTAAATGCTCAAAAGCAAATATTTAGATTAAAAACAACAAAAATCTATTAAAGGATTTTTTACCAAATTTTATGGTATTTATATGGTTCTTGTACACCCTTCAACTTTTATTTTTGTCAAAATTCACCACCCACATCCATTTGATTATGTTTTTCTTCATATGCAGATAAGAAGATATCCAACATAAAACTAATACTATTCGATATAAATGGTGTATTGGCACACACCATTCACAAGGTTGATTCATCACATGAGATGTTAAAAAAATGGCAGCTTCAACCTCAACAATAATTTTTATTTTTAAGACCTAATTTCAAAGAGTTCTTGCGATGTTGCAAAAAAATTTCAAAAAAACACTGTGGACATCAGTAATAAAATCAAATGTTAATGACATGATACCTTCATTCCTTCGATACACTAGCATGGAGGTTGGCAGCTTTGAATTTATGTTTACTCTAGAATATTTCATTGTGTCCAAACGTACCGATTATCGAGGTTCCAGGAATACCATCATATTTCTGAAAAAAATGAGCACCATTTGGAGAAATTTTAATCAATATTACAATTGTAAAAAATATAGTGCTTAAATTCTATCTTTAGTAAATAAATTTTAATTTATTGAACATAACTATATTTAAATACATAAATATATCTAGGATGGTATTACAGTTAATTTTAATTAATTTCATGTCCATATTCAAAAATGAAAATGTATATGGAATGGTTTTATAGTTAATTTTATATCTATATTTAAATATGAAAATATATCTGGAATGGTTTTACAGTTAAACATTTTCATAGTCTAGGTCGTCGTCCTCAACTAGTTTCTTCAGGGTATCTTGAGTAATTCTCTGGTTACCCCGTGATTCAATCACATATCAAATGAACCTGGAAGTGTTTCACATATCCATAATGTCATTAACCTAGTAGCCGTTAGGCCATAAGGATATTTTAATTGTTCAAATCTGCATAGTTTATTCTTACAGACATTTTAAAATTGATAAGGACCTTATTCCAAAGAAAAAATTAAACATAGTTGTCGCTAGCCCATATAAAAAATAAATATGATCTTTTAATTGTTTTACAAGTCAATGTTGGCTTCCCTGAATTCATTAAATGATTTTTCCCAAATTTACATAGTTTGATCTTACAAAAAATTTAAAACTGATAGGAACCTTATTCAAAAGAAAAAATTAAGCCTAGCGACTGCTATCTCGTATGAAAATGAAACATGATTTGTTTATTTTTTTGCAGATCAAAGTTGTCTTCCTTGACTTCATTAAATGATTTTTCCCAAATTTACATAGTTTGATCTTAAAGACATTTTTAAAATCATAAGAATCTTATTGCAAAGCAAAAATTAATCCTAACAACTACTAGCCCGTATAAAATAAAAACATGGTCTATTTATTGTTTTGCAGATCAATGTTGGTTTCCTTAACCTCATTAGACAATTTTTTTATAGATTCTCATAGTTTAATCTTAAATATATTTTAAAACTGGCAAGAACCTTATTCCAAATCAAAAATTAATCCTAGTGGCCGATAGCCCATATAAAACGTATTCATGTTCTGTTTATTGTTTTACAAATCAATGTTGACTTCCCTGAAATCATAAAAAAAAATTCTCATATCTGCATAGTTTAATCTTAAAGACATTTTAAAACTGATAAGAACCTCATTCCAAAGAAAAAAAAATCCTAGCGGTCGCTAGCCTGTATAAAATAGAAACATGATCTATTTATTATCTTGCATATCAATGTTGGATTCCTTAAAATCACAAAATGAATTTTCCCATATCTGTATAGTTTAATCTTACAGATATTTTAAAACTGATAAGAATCTTATTCCAAAGTAAAAATTAAGCCTAGCGGCCACTAGCCCATATAAAACATAAACATGTTTTATTTATTGTTTTGCAGATCAATGTTGGCTTCCCTGAAATCATAAAATGATATTTCTCATATTCATTACTTTAATCCATAATCTGATATATTAGACTCTAAAATGAGGTATAATAGGTTCAAATATTTTTATTTTTGGATTCCAATATATGTGATTTTAGATTCCAATATATGTATTTTTGGATTCCAATATATGTGATTTTGGATTCCAATATATGTGATTTTGGAGTACAAATATTTCCAATATATAACATTTTCAAATCCAAAACTAGTAATATTGGATTCCAATATTGCCTATATTTTTTAGTTTCTCGGACTGGAATAAGTCTAGATTTAGTGAAATAAGTGTTTCAAGCCAAAATTCATGTTTAAATTCAGGGAAGAATTATTGTCCAACTTGTCTTGTTATTTGGACAATAGAAAGTCTGAAATATTATTGTCATTTCTCTTTGACTGTAGGATTGACAATGCCTTTTTTTTATAAGGTAAATAAAGTTTGGTTTTGAAGAGACCAAAAAACCCTTTACAAAAAGATTAGAGAGGTCACAAAATCCATCCAAAAGGAAGAAAAGGGAGCCATGTCAAACTGAATTGACAAGAAGGAATCCCTAGAATAAATCCAGATCAAGTAAGGGCCTAAAACATTTTATAATATCATTTTTTATAGTAATATAAAAACAAGATCCATGGAAGATATTATTAAATACCAACATAAAAATTTACCAAAAGGTTAGCCAAAGTCCTGCCTTCATTTCTATTTTATGGGAGGGCCTTTGCTATGAGTCATGGTACTGGGACCACTGTACTTTGATCTTGCAACTTTAATGATGACCCTTTTAGGCATTTTATTGGTGTTGTCTTTGATCTCAGTGTCCATAGTATCTTTGTTTTCTAAACTACTCAGCAAGAACCTCATGTTTTTCTTACCTCCCTCGACATTGGCAACTTGATCTTAAAAGATAGATATCCTTTGTTCTTGGATTACAATCTCATCATTCAAACCCCTAATCCTTTTGTTCTGTACCTCGATTTTATGGAAATAATCCCTAACTTCTTGGATGAGGTTTTTGTTCACAAGAAGAATGGTGTCTACCCTGGATTCTTCCCTTAGAAATCTGACCTCCTTATCCAATTGATTTCTCTCTCTTTCTTTTCTACCAGAACATTCACCCCTTTCCTTGACATCCTGTTTAAAATTATAGAGGAAATATGATATTCCACCTGAATTATCCTTCCCACCCCCTTTCTTAAGATGATCCATGGTGACAACAAGGGTTTCATAAACATATTTTGTTTCACTTGTAGCCAAGGGTTGGGTGGGGATTAAGGGTTTACCATTTTAAAAGAGTAATAAGATAATACCTTGATGTAGGGGAACGTCCACTTTGTAATTTTTTAATTTAGAAATTGAATTAGAAAGGGATTTGAAAAAAGAAAAAGGGAAAACTCATGGCCTGATTTCTTCTCAAATAGTTAAGAATAGATAAGTGATAAGAGAATATATTCTTGAACTTACCTTCTAAAGTGAGATACTTCATAACCACGAGAAAAACATCTGATAAATGATCATGAATATAACTGCATCCTATGTCATCATCATACATCAAGATTCTCTTGCTAGGGCCAAAAAATGTAGCTATTTCATGTTTTCACCTAGTTTTATCTTTAAAACTTTTGAGACCCTCCATAGATATCCCAATAACATCAGTAATGGTTTCCTCTGTAACACTAATTTTAACCCCCCTAAGATTAAAAATCCCCTTCATCCAGGCATCTCCAAAATCCATAGAAAGATGAGGGACATTACCTTTGAGACATTAGATGTAATTTGAAAATCCTCCTCTTCGTAACAATCTTGAAAGGGTAAAATCATTCTTGAGGTGCAGGAAAGAAGTCAAATTTTTCCTTACTTTGTCTCCACCCATCCTGATTCGAGCACCCTAATTTTGTTTTTAAGCAACCAATTTGGAACCAAAACCTAGAAGAGAAAGATTAAACGTAAAAATGAATGGTTCATTTCCCTTCCCAAGAGATGAAGGGCTTTCTTATGGTCCAAAGCATGTGAAACTTGGTTTCCATCATTACACATCCTCCAAGATCTTTTCATTATTATTCAAATTTAAAATATTTGGCCACATTATGAGGTCCCCTGGCTATGTCAGTGTTTCTTCCATAGTTGGCCAGCCCATCTATGGGTTTATTGCTTGACCTATAAACATGTTGAATCTCCATGCTCTCAAATGATTTCAGCAACATCTTGGCCTCCATGATTATGGTTTCTAGTCTGTAGCCATTGTTTCCCAGTTTCATAAGGGCTTTGACCACACATAGCAAGTTTCCTTCAATGTTGAGGTATTTTATATTCATAGTTATACATCAATTTATATCCCAAATCATATCTCATTCCTCAACAATTCCACTTACTCAATCAGCTTAGGTATATATTCTTTCTGCCATTTTTCTTGGATGGTTAAATAGGAATCCAACAAGAAAAGTGCATATTTTTCAATGATATTACAACAAGGCTCTTAAACATTCTGAAATATATTTTTGGTATTTTCTCATTTTTTATTTTTATGGGTGCAAAAAAGTAAAATGTGCCCCATGGTGGGCATAAAAAAATGTTGGTGAGATAATTTTTTGTAGGAAAAATTAGTGGTTTTCATTAACGCTTTGGGACAAGGTCCCCCCTCTTGGGAATGAGGAGGCTCCCATATATTGAATGAATGAAATAATAAAAAATTTGGATGGCTGTTATGCATGGGATCACATAGGAGTACTCGACTAAACCTTTGGAAAATTTAGTTTATGGAATACAAGGGAGGAATTTTCTGTAAAAGAAGTAAAGGGGAGATAGGGAAAATAGGGAGAGGGTTAAGTGTGTAAGGACTTGTAAATTTCACAAATATTAACTAGAGTGAGTCCACATTCAATAGGAAGGAAAAAAACTATGTAAGAAATAAAAAATATTAACAAATAAAAGAACAAATTTATATTTATTTATTTCTCAAAGACACAAAGTACTTTCTTCGTTGTTTAAGATTACAAAGATTGCATAGTTGGAAAGTAGAATGTAGAAGAACATAGACAAAGAGATAGAAGAAAATAATTTCTTTCTTGTATTAGTAGAAGAAAAAAGGTTAAACCCTTGAAATGGAGAAGCCATCCTGATATATATCCTTACAAAATGTCCCTTCATCTCCCCCAAGTGAATGTTCATATTCCTATCAATTGTGACCTTTCGTATTCCTATAGGAACATAAATAAGAAAAGTAGTCAATTAGTACATTCCCAACGAATAATTAAAATGTAGAGAAAGAAGGAAGACGAGATAAAACAATAGAAAAGTGATCAATTTGAATGTGAATAATATTTTAATGAAAAAGAGCTTTCTTTGAATAGACTCTATGGAAATTCTCCAGAGATGAAATCTTCTCCTTTAACTTCTTTGTTGAACCGAGCTGCTACGAGTGAAATTTTTTTTTCTTGTGGGATGCACACATACCTAAAATCACTTATCTAAGTCTCATGAATACCACAAAGGGACTTGCACCATGTTAAACACACTTTATGATCTATCGAGATATTAGATATGGAACCTATAATCTCTGTGAGGGATTCCAATGTATCCTCATTGAAGGAGAAAGGGTCTCATGTCTCTTTCTAGACCAATTATTGGAAGGTATTTAGGATTCCCTCCAAGGATGAAGGTTCATTGAGTGAAGGGGATCCAAACTTATAGACACTATTATTGATTTCTTACAATATGACATATGTGTGATCCTCATAATACTTGAGCTCTGAAATTACATCTTCAATCATTTCACACTTGGCATTCACTGTGCATGAACAAAAAGGAGACAAATTATCACCAACAGATGTGAAAAAATTATTTCTCACTAAGGAGTGAGAATAGAGAGAAGTCATCTCAAATATCAATGGGAAAACTATTTTAATGGACTCTTTCTTTCTCAATCTCAAAATTTGTGATATTCACCTTAGAAATAGTTGTGAGGAAAAATTATATAGAGAGGAAACCAAGAAAAATTTCCTTCCCTTTTTCGGTGATATTCTCTAGCCATCTATCCTTGGCTCTCCTCTACATAGTGTTCCTTGGAGCTCTCTTGATCACTTGGGGATCAAAGCTTCTGATAGAAGAGATAGATTATACTGAAGGAAGTGGTATTACACTAGGATCTAGGAATGAGTGCACATAAATAGTCAGGGTTATCACATGTTCTTCAATTTGTTCTATAGTCTAATTATTCTCTTCATTTATTATGAGTAATCAATATACGAAATATTTTAATAATCTTACATCTCCTTCATGTGTGGCATGCCCCAAGGAAATCCTAGTCATCTCATAACCATCTAATTTCATCTCTACCATGGTTTTGATAATTTTAGGACATGTAACTTCTACCATCTGAGATCATGTAACCTTGGTGAAGAATCAATAATTTTTTTGATCTTTCTTGGTACTCTTAGTTTTAATATAATTTGATATGGCCTCAAATTTAGGTCAAATTTCCTATTATACAGTTCTTCATTCTCCTCAAAGTAGCTCTTGTACCCATGGGAAAGTATCAGCTGGTATAGACACAAAATTGGTCATGAACGAACTCTCAAGATCATAATATGAAACTAAATCTCTACAACGATTAGATTACTCAACTCGCTCTGAGGAAACAAATAGATATTTGAGATGATTAATAGATTGATGTGGTTCAATTTATCCTAGACCAAGTGGCTCAATATGATTCATTTTTATTTCTTAATTTTAATGAATCCCCTTAGAGGGTATAAATTTAGTGCACTCTATCTCCACAAACTTCCTTTAAAATACCCTTATGAATGAGAAGACTTAGTGACCTTATTGGGTTCTCGAAGAGAATATGTGAGAAACAATTGTTTGGATGGGGCTAATAGACCACCTGATTTAATTAAGGAGACCCTCTTCCACTTGAGAAAATCCTTTAATATTTTAATTACCGCCATGGTTATTTCTGTGATATCTTTGTAGTATCATATGTTTCATGGAGTGGGAGCAAGGGGAGATGAAAGAACTACTTGATATTAAGGATCAAGTAGTTTTGATCCATCATTTTTCATCCCTTCTACAAAGCATTCAAACTTGAAATCCCTCATTTTATCTACACTCGTCCTCGTGTAGTCCTACATTCTTACCTCACAATCATTAGTACAACTGGCCCAGTAGTCATCAATATGTGAATTGTAATGTAAAAACAACAAATGGAAAGCCACAGAGTTCTTCCCATTATAAAATTCTGACTGGGATACGTAGGAATATAGTTTGAAGGTTGTGAAGTATGCTTCAATATGTTGAATATATCCCTAGGGAGATAGAGAACGATACACCCTTCTTCTTCACACTTTTCCACTTGGTGTGAATGTGAGATAACTACCTACACAAATCAATCATGATGATCTTATCACCTACGTACCTTAGTAACCTGTGAGGTACAAGATCAAATATTCATATTCTGAGATATATGATTGTGGGGAATTGGATAAATTAACTTCCATATATAAACCTAGGTTCTTGAGGTGAAATTCTCTTCTCAGTATTACCTTCGAGTAACCTTATGACATACATGGTTGTTGGTGAGAAAATTTATCGGGTAGACAATTTGGTGGATTTCTTAGCAAAGCTCTGGGAATCTAAGTCCCTCTACTTGAATGGTGCAACTCTGTGTTTACAAGCATGTGAAAAAGTGGTTTTCTGTGGTGGCCTTGCAGCCAGGGATTCAACAAGGGCATGCTACTGACCCTATGGAAAATCTAGAAATTGCTTGCTAGAGAGTACTTTGCAAGAGAATGGGAAAGGGAGCAAGAAAAAGGGGGACAAATTAATGTTGTGGGTAGAAAATCATACTCCCAAACCCATTAACTGAAAACTTCAACACATTTATGTTTAAGAAGTAACAATCAAGCCATTTCCAACACAACCAGATAAGATTCAATGAACACAAAGTCTCAATTAAACCTCCCTGTCGAAAAGCAAGAAAATCCTTCTCTTTTATTGAAGTTTGAGAAAAAATTTACATCTAAGAGTGGGAAGAATGTTTGAAATGGGAAGTGGAAGAA
Organism: Taxus chinensis; assembly: GCA_019776745.2. NCBI lineage: Eukaryota > Viridiplantae > Streptophyta > Pinopsida > Cupressales > Taxaceae > Taxus > Taxus chinensis. The sequence continues at coordinate 99,099,767 of CM034155.1, forward strand.
AATTAGCTATCTTTTTTCTCCTTCACAAGATCACTCTCTCATGACCTTACAAAAATGATAACCCTTTGAAAGGTGATTATCTTTATAATTTATAGAACTTGAAAATTACTCTTAATCTACCCACCAAATGACCTTTCATATGCCTTTGCACAATTTAATAATTCTTACATCCTTAAGAATTAAATATCCTTTTATAAAACAATGGTAACTTTTTAAATTGCAATTATAAAGTAGCTTTTTAATTACATTAAAGGTATTATGAAAACATTCAACCACAAGGAAGAAGTAGAACACAAAGAGAGAGAAAGAGAGGGGGAGAAAGGGAAGAGAGAGAGAGAGAGATGGAATTATGTTGAAGAAAAAGATTTCACCGCTAAAGGATTCTTGGAAAGCTCTTCCGAATTGATCTCAATACCTTCAAAATATTTTCTATGAATGATTTTCTTATGTTGCGGATGGGTTCCTACAAATAAATTCTTTGGATTTGGATGAGAAAACACCTTTGGAGGACCCACGGACACCATGAAATAAGTGTTTAGAAACATTTTTGATTAATTCCATTCATGACCATGAGTTCTGCTAATGAAGATTCCCTCTAAAGAGATAGAAGCTCGAAACCATACCTGTTATGACCTTTGTAATATGGCCACACTATTGTACTGATCAGAAATCTTCTATGAAGTGCATTTTTAACCCTTTGTCTTTATCGATGATGACCACAATCTTTCCATTTTACCTTATGCAAAGACAATCTGGACCATAGAATGAGTGTTAAAAAAACATTGTTGCAATCTCCCAGTGTGGATTCCAAATGAATTGTGAATATTGAAATTCATGGCTTCCTAGGACACTTTAATGGATTGAAAAAGGTAACTTACTATTGTTAGTAAGTGTCAAATTTCACCTTTCTGAACTTGACAAGTGAAGTTAAATTTCCTGATTGCCACTTGCACACTTCTTCCACCAAAAATATTCTTCGATATGACTTACTAATTATAGAAATTACCCATATGGGAACTTACTATTTTTGTTAAGTGGAAATTTTTTACCTTCTTCAGCTCTGAGCACTAAGATTTATATTCTATACCACTTCTATGCACACTACTCTCAAAAACTCTTTATGGATAAGCTTGCCAAAAATAGTAAGTGCTTATCTAGGAGGCTTACTATTTTTGGAATGTTAGGTTCCTAAGCTTGTATTTTGATGAAATGAACATATTTTATATTTTTTTTCTCTCATTAGTGCACCTCTTAAATTTCAACTTGATCCAGCGTCTAGAAAAGGAGATTTTAAATTTCAAAATTGTAACTACGGGAAATTGGGGTTTCTTTGCTGCGAAAAAATTTGGTGTGTGCATGCAAAACTTTATTCTTGGATTAGAATGGCCTCTGAGAAACTAGAATATTTTATAAAATGGCATATTGATCTATGGACTAGTTTTTTGATATGAGTAAATCTTGATTGAGGGTTTCAAAGTTTCTTTAGGAAAAGATCTCTTTTTTTCTTTTCTCAAATCTGAATTTCTTCGTACTTTTTTTTTAATTTACTTAGATCATATAGTTGATGAAGCAATTAAGGGATAATTAAAATTGAGATGTAAGATTTAATGAAAATTTCGACAGCACGGGGAGGATGTGGGGAGACATGAGCAAATATGGCTATCGCTGCAATTTACAGCTTTGAAAATGAAGGGAGGAAGTAGGGCACATTTTTCCCCCAATTTCCCTTTGTTTTGAGAAAATAGGTGCAAAAAAATTCTCCTTAACCCATGCTTTAAAAGTGTCACTCATTGATTCAGTGAGATAAATGAAAGGGGAGCCACATTTAAGCACTTAGGGGGAAAAAAATGGTCGTATCGCGGATCTAGAGGATAAAAGGGGTTGGGGAGTATTTTATCATCCCTAGTGTCCCATTAAAATAGAAAAAAGGTGCTCAAAATTTTCCCTAGCCTCGCAGTGACAAGTGGTATGCATGCGGGAGTAGTTGGGAGAGCAGGTCAAACTAGTCAAAGGGGGCTAAAAGGTGAGCACTGGGTTATGTGGGTGACCAGAAGGCTAAATGGGGGGAGGGCGTAATTTTTTGCACCTCGTGTTTCTTTTTTAAGGTGAAATAGGGACATGAAATTGTGCCTTAACCTCATCTTGACACACGTCCAGGTGTGAAAATGATTAAGTATCGAAGAGTGTACCTTGAGAGCTGACTTGTGAAGGTCATAACTTGAGCTCCCATATGAGTTTTCAGATGCTTAGTTATTAGATTTTACATGAAAAGTTCCTATCAAGAAGAATGGTTGGCTTAAAAATATTTTATTATGACCGAAAAATACTAAATAATATTATTTTTCTCAGGATTTCCCGTTATTCATGGAAAGAATGAGTTGGTTTGAAAATTGCATGGTGTTTGAAGATGATCTATTTTCTCCACCATGTAGGGAACTAAAATTTATTTCCAATGATATATTTTTGTATCTTAACTCATTATGGGTCTCCATAAATCCTTCCTTTAAGATCAGGTGCTTTTTTTGGTGTAAGCTCCTTTAGGCCCCAAAAACCTATTTTCGGTGAATTGGCTCCTAAAAATCTGAAACTTCTTAGATTTTCCTAAATTAGTACCTTGGTGCTTTTAGCTCCCAGATACACCTATATGATAACAATGAGCCTCATACACTTCTTTGGTGATGGTGTGCTTGGATTAGAAAGGCTGAAGGGAGCCCTTTTTAACTTTGTTGTAAACTTGTTGTGAAGGTCGTTGCTCCAACATACTTGAATGAATTTTATTGTTCCTAAATCACCTAGGGGGACTTATGATACTCACATGTGAACCACTAGGAGGAAAATACTAGCCTTGACACTGAAGGGTATGATAGATTTATGGGTGTCTAGGAAGGTATTGTTATCCAAAATTCACCCCCGGGGTAATTTTGGATAACTTGCACAAATTCTACAGATTTGGAGGGGCAAACATGGTGAAAGGACAAAAAATTTGATTTTGGGGGTCCCTTTGGCTCTTCTCTAACTTCCCTATCCAAGGAAAAAATCTAAAAAGTTAGAAAATATTACAAAAATCTGAAAAAGGGCCTCATTTTGTGTATTGTGGGTTTTTTCGCAAACATTTGGCCCAGGCCGCATAAGTTCAATTGGGACAGTCAAGCTCCGAAAAGGTGAAATGGCTGATTTGCAAAGGAATCGGTTAAATCAAAAAAAATTGTCCCAGGCAGTCCGTAGGACAAAGGGACAGCCAAGACCCACATAGCTGAAATTTCCGTAGGCAGAATAAGTCAAAAAATGTGGAATTTTTTGTCCCGCGTGTTCCATGGGACAGTTAGGACATTGGTACATGTGGGATGCGAAAAGGAAAAATAGCCAATCACAAAGCAATGCCATAAATGCGGAGGTCAATGGCCTCAACAACCCAGTCAATGGCAAGATAGTTAGGATATGAAAGAAATAATTGAATGATGTAGAGAAAGGAGGCCCAGACCATCTGAGTACACATGGGACATGAGTTCCCCAAAAACCCGTAATAGCCGCCATGCAAAGGAAAAGTTGATGCCCGACCTCCGAACTTCAAATGGCCACAAATTTTGACCCAGAGCTCCAATTTTCATGAAATTTAACTTTATGGAACAATAATGACGTCCTCTATGCCAAAAAACTAGATTTATTATTTTTAATGAGGGTAGATATATGAAAATAAAGGAAACATATCCAGATATTATAAATTAAATGACCAGTCCTGTCAAATGACATAAATCCTTGGCAAATCCAAAACAGCTGCCTACACCTAGAATGTCATATCTTTTGCAATTCTCAATGAAATACACAAAATTGGTACTGTTGGAGTCATGGCTCCAAGACCAATGCTTAAAAATCAAGAAATCTGGAATTTGATGAGGAATAGATGGTGATTTTTCAGAAAATGTGCCCATTTCAAAACAATGATTTTAGTGGTGGTTGGGATGCATTCAATGAAGCATGGGAAAACATTTCTTACTTCCACAAGTTATGGGACAGTATGGGGGGCCTTTTGCAAGAAATATACCATGATTTAAATACATTTATGACATCATGCAAGTGGTAAAAAGATAGATTTCGGGATTTTCATTTCCCTCTCTCTCTCTCTCCTCTTAAAATTCTATAAATTGGAGTGTTAGGCTCATTATAAAGGGAGATAGTTTCTTTGTGTAGCAAAACTCTGTCAAATTAGTTTTGTGAAGCCAATGTGTTGCAGGCCCTTATAGTGGACTCCTTGCATGGTGATCCAGGACCTTATTTTGTAATAGATTGAGCTGTGCATATCACTGAAGCAATAAGTACAAGTTTGTGGATGTATCTTCCCTTGTTGTGTTTGTCTGCATTATCCTTGCCTCTTCAACCTCATTACAAATATATTATGTCTATTTTATGTTGTTGCAGGGATTCATTATCATTATGCATGTATGGAATATTGTTGTGAATGCATTTTCTAGACTATAGAGAACTATTATCACCCCTTCTAGTATGTAATTTGCTCCTATTTTTCACATATTGGAAGACTATTCTCACACACTCCTTTTCTGACGTATCGCCACTTTAGTGTAGGCATTTTTTCATGCACTCTCTCTCCCTAGTCCCTTGGAGAGTTATATTAGTACAAGATATTTTTTCCTGCATTAGAGTAGATTGTGGCAGGTAGTTTAGGAGTAAGAACCAGCTTTCTCTAGAGGTCTATCTCAAGTAGTAAGTCCCATAAGTTAGAGACAATACCCATGTTATCCAGTCACATTGTGAGTTCAAGCACACACACTTGTGTAAAACTGAAGGGTTATGTGAAACAGAGATAACAGATATGACATGAAAATTTTGACACTAGGGTACAGTTGTCCTATTTTCAAGTGAATTTTTCCTGTGAAAAAAACATAGGACAATAGTTGACTCTAGCTTGGGAACACGTTTATATTGAGTGTAGAGAGGACATGACATTAGAAATCCTAGAATATAAATTTTATACTTGATCATTTCCTTATCCATTGGGCTATATAGAGTTTCTCAAACAAATAGCTAGAAGGAGGAATCATCAAAGGAGTCTCATGTATAGATTTTATTTGCATCAGATAGTTGTCAATGTATTAATATCTTCTTCAATACTAGGTCACTAACAATCTTCTAGGGATACACACACACACAGTTACACACACACACATGAATCTTCGCGGGCCGCGCGTGCGCGCACTATGGTGGGACAAAAGGAAACACACAAAACACTGAAACAAAATAATACACACAATCAAAAAGGGAAACATACCTAAACATCACATGTGGTGTAGATGTGGGGGACAACCCACTTTCACTGAATTGGTCTTCTCTTTTCTTAAAGGTCATCCGTGAGTGGGAAAAATTCTTCGAATCCATTAACTGGCTCAAGAAAGTAGCCTCCCTTCCTCAACTTTTTATGAAATCCATGTGCTTCCATTACTATTTATGTACTTTGGAGGCATGGGACTACATGATTTCTTTGATGCTTGAGGCTTCGTTCAAAGATTACATTTCTTTTATTCTCCTTGAAATTAGTTTCATAGTGCCAACTACCTTGCCTTCTCATCCAAACTATTAATTCTTAATTGAGTATCTCATCGCTACCTCGAGGCTGGTTTTCATTTAAGTATCTTGAGTTTTCTCATTCCACCCATTCATGCTTGTTGAAAAAATTTCATGAGGATCCTTGAATTTATTATTTAGTTCTTCTTCATTGTAAGGTTTTTGGAAAGAGAGAAAAGAGTTAGACACAACTTCACACCTATCTTGCATGGTCATGGCTTGAATCAAGAGGTTGATACTTAGCTCAGGATTTTTTGTATCTTCTGTCGCATCTAATATTTCTTGTATTGAATAATTTTTTTAAACTACCAAAAACTCTCTTGACAATGAATACTTGAAAAAATATTTCACACAAAAACAAGACGGTGATTGTGTATTTTATTAATATCAAAATCAAGCATTAAAAAAAACGAGAGAGCTGCAATATTTATAAATATTGGAAAACTTCTATCTCATCCACAATATATGGAAACAAATCACCTAATATGAGAAAATATGCATGAATAGCATATTTCCCCTAACTTATTATATTTATTCAAATATCAACTAATTATGAATTATGCTAAGTTTTATTTTTAACTTTCCCCCCATTAATTTTGCATGGTCTCAAGTGAACAAGAGAGAAATTCTCTAAAACCCTCAAATTTACCTCGAGCAAGTGACTTTGTGAAGACATCTACATGCTGCATATATGTTGGGTAATATTGGAGCTAGATGTTGTTATGAACATGTTCACTAATGAAATGTACTTGCACCTCAATGTTTTTGGTGCGCTAATGAAAAATTGGATTCCGAAAAAAAATTACTACTCCTTAGTTATCAACATGTAGGATAGTTGGATCTTTCTGTTGTATTCCCAATCCTTCAAGTATACGTCAGAGCCATATCGCTTCACAGACATCTCCACCTACTGTCGATATTATGATTTTGTGGATAATCTTGAAAGACAAGTCTTCTTTTTACTCCCCCTTTATATCAGTCCAAATCCCAAAAAGAATACAAATCCTGAAGTGGATTTCCTATCATCTATGTTTCCTACATGATCTGAATATGAATATCTTGTCAAGAATAAGTTATTATTATTCTTGTATTCTAGGCCATAGTCCATAGTTCCTTTGATGTACCTCAATATCCTCTTTGTTTCTTTCCAGTGAGAAACCCTTGGTTCTTGCATGAACTAAGAAAGATAGTTAACTGCATCGCTGATATCTGGCCTAGTGTAAGTCAAGTAGATGAGACTCCTGATCAACTGCCGATAGAGAGTTACATTTACTTTTAGTGATGGATCTATTCGAGACAGGTTAAGTCTTGTCTCCATAGGTGTGGAAAATGTCTTAGAATCCATCATATTGAATTTCTTGAGTGTTGTCTTAGTGTATTTAAATTGTGACACAAATATAAGATTTTATCTTTGCAAAACTTCAAGTCTAAGACAATAATGCAGAAGCCTGAGATTGGTCATGTCAAATGATCATGTTAGATCTTTCTTTTTTGACTCAATCATCCTCAATGATCTTCCAGTGATGACTAGATCATCAACATATACTATAAAAATCACTATCTCCCCCCTTACTTTTTGAGATAGAGATTAGGATCGTATGGACTCCTGTTGAATCCATGTTGAATGAGATTCCCATAAATTTTTATGTATCATTCCCTGGGAGACTGCTTTAAACCATATAGTGATTTGATGAATTTACATACCTTTTCCTCTTTACCTGGTATGACAAAACCTTCTAGTTGAGTCATGTAAACTTCTTCCTGTAAATCACCATTAAGAAAGGCACTTTTCACATCCATTTGGTGTATTTTCCAACCAAATTATATAGCTAGAGAAAATATTAACCTGAAATTTTTTATCTTCGTTGTGGGAGAAAAATTCTCCTCATAATCAATGCCTTATTTTTTAGCATATCCCTTAGCAACTAGTCTAGCCTTGTATTTATAAATTTTTCCATCTTCTTTGTACTTCATTTTGAAGATCCATCTGCATCTAATAATATTTTTCCCTGGTGGAAGATTTGTAATTTCCCATGTATTATTTTTCATAAGTGAATTATATTCTTCATCCATATCATCTTTCCAAGGTTTAGACCGTAGGGCTTTTAAAACTATGAACGGATCAGTAGTTTCAACAACTTTACCCAGTAAGGCCAAATTGACATCATTTCGAGTCATACTGTGAGTCCTCATTCCAATGGTAGATGTATCAGGGACACTATCCATTTTTTCATCTCTCATCATACTTGTATACCATTTATGAATACTTTTTGTGGTTCCTATGGGAGTTGAATTTCATCATTTTCCCCATCATCAAAGTTATTACCATCCTCTATTTTCACTGTAGGGATGATTTTTTCATCATGTGAGTGTATAGAAGGAGCATATGCTTCTTTATTCTCAAATAAATTAACATCCCAACTAGTGTATACCCTTCTTGTTCTTGGATCCATAAGTCTGTAGCCAAGTGCTTCATCATTGTATCCCAAGAAGATAAGTTTTTCTTATTTCATATCAAGTTTAGTTCTTTGTTTCTTAGGAATGTGCATACTTTTTTTACATCCAAAAAAAATAAAGTGCGAAATAGATGGCTTATGCCTTGACCATGCTTCCTGAGGTGTTACTCCATCAAGAGTTGTAGTGGGAACTCTATTTAGTAAATAATTTATTGTTTTAGCTTCTTTAGACCAAAATGTTTTTGATAAACTTGCATCATCAATCATACATCACACCATATCCATGATTGTATGATTTCTCCTTTCAAGAACACCATTTTGTTGTAGTGTGTGAGGAGAATCCATTTGACAACGAATGTCATGTGTTTCCAAAAAATCATTGAATTTGTTGCTGGTGTATTGTCCCCCTCGATCTGAGCGGAGTGTTTTTATTTTCCTGCCAGAATATGTTTCAACAAGCGCTTTGAAATTATTAAAAGTTTCAAAATCTTGGTATTTCATAGAAAGACAGTATATCCACATTTTTCTTGAAAAATCATCGACAAAGAGCATGAAATATTGAAACCCAGAGTGGTTAGGTCTCATTCGTCCGCACATATCGGTATGCACCAAGTCAAGTTTTTCTTTAGCCTAAAATGTACTATGTTTGAATGGTTCTCTATGTTGTTTTCCTGCCAAATGATGTTGACATTGATTTTTACCCTTTTTTATAAGTGGAAAACCCCTAACCATGTTATATCGATGAATTGTGTCTAGATAGCCAAAACTGACATGTCCAAGTCTTCGATGCCATAGTTAAGTTGATGATGTATACTTGGCTACAAGCGCTTGATCATTTCATTGAAAAAAATCCAACTTAAACATTCTTCCCACATTCAAAGATTTTGAAAAAAAATTCAAGCTTCATGACTTATCTCGAATTAGGCACACCTTTTTACCTCCTTTACAATCAAATTCAATTTTGATATTATGATCTAATAATTGACTCATTGATAACAATTTTTTTGTTAAACCAGGAACATAAATAACATCTATAATTTTACAATTATGTTTCCCAAGTGGTAGTGAAATGGAACCAATGCCTTCAACACTGTAAGATGTATCATCACCCAAACAGATATGATTTTTGGTGGGTTTTTTACTCATTGTGAAGAACCAATCTTTCTTTCATGTCATGTGTTGATTTTTACCCGAGTCGACATACCAAAATTGATTTTTAGAATTGGATAGTTCATTTGACTGTGTAGAATATAGGAAGTCATCATTATCAAATTGATCTTCCTATTTAGCTATATTTCCTTGTTAAGTTGGTTTATTTTTCCACTTTTGATTCTTTTTTCCCTGTTTATTATGTTGTTGGCTTGATTTTTCTTGTTGGTAATAAATCTTTTTTCCACATGATGATCCTTGTTGAAATGTCTTATACCAACAATTCTTTAACTCATGTCCTTTTTTACCACAAATAAGACATTCTAGTTGGTCATTTTTCCCTTGTTGAGTATTACCTTGCTTCTGAGGCTGTTTACTATACTTGGCCTATTTTTTTTCCTTTTTGATTAGAAGCAAGTGTGTGCTCTTCAATTTTAGTAGTTGAGTGAATAGCTTCCTCTTGTTGTAGCATATTCACTAACTCTTCAAAAGTTGTTATTTGACCAGTTATGTTTAACGTTGTCAAAAATATCCTATAAGGAGGAAGAGCTCTCAATACTATAGGAGTGAGTGATTTTTCAGTTACTTCTTCTTCCAAAGCTTGAAGTGATGCACACAAAGTTGCTACTCTTCTCAAAAATATTTCAACTTTCTCAGTTAGTTGCATTTTCAAGTGCAATAGTTGACTCTGGAGATGAAGTATTCTTTTCTTATTTTTGGACTCATATACTATTTTCAACATGTCCCAAGATTATTTTTTTGTTGTGGCCTCACAAATGTGAGACTATACCTCATCTAAAATACTAAACAAGATTATTAACTTTACTTTTTGATTTACATGATCAAATGTAGCTTCTTGTGTAACATTTGTTGCAGATCTTGTTAATGTACCAAAAACAACGGACCATATATTTTCAAAATCAATTTTTGCACAATTTTTTGTTTTCCATGATGGATAATTATTTTAATGCAAAAGTTGAGAATCTAGAAAAAATAATTTTTTTGTTGTAATTGCGGCCATTGTGAAGACTGATTAACAGTAGAAAACAAATGAACACTTTCCCCCCCTTAAAGCATGCACAACCCCCCAAAAAAAATATTATTTTATTTATTTTGGGCTCCTTTTCATCCATGTACAATGACTTTTTTGCACTATTGGCCTTGTTACAAATTTGGCTATGTGGCCAATTTGTAAAAATAAAATGGCTCTCTTGGCCGATTTGATAAAAAATATAATTTTATACAATTTTTACAAAAAAAAACTTATTAAAAATTGTACCAATATGTAGATCTAAAAAAAACACACAGTTTAAAAAAAACGACACCTCAATCCGAGGTACCAGTCTAAAGTTATGACTTTTTTAAATTGCGGTTTCAATATCTTTCTGGGCCCCTTTCCAAAAATGGATTTTTTTTCTATATTTTTTTTTAATAAGCACATTTACAAACTAAACATGAATTATGGCTTCTCTTTCTTCTTAGACCATTTTTTTCTCTTCCGCCTTCAATATATCCGTCATTTGCCTTTCCTTTATTGAATTCTTGATATTTATTTCACATTTTGGACGTTTTTTTATTATGTGTGCATATCAACGTTTGAGATGTTTGGAGGCTTCACTGCTCACCTTTTTAGTTTTCATGGTCTATATGGAGTATGGGTGTCCACTTCTTTTAAGATAATCTCCAACCAGTCTACACACCTAACTTGATTTAGAGGTCGGTTTGCAAACACAATCACTCCTTTTCTTCCTTCACTTGGATATACTAGCTCAACTCGCCCTGGATTCCAATTATCTCACCACATCCATCAAAAGATAGAGCACATAGAAGGATAATTTTTGTGGGGATCTTGAAAAGCTTGGGTCTCCACAATAAAAAAAATTGTGTATTTTTTTAAATGCTTTCAATTTTTTTAAAATGCAGGTACATGCAAAAAAAATTTAAATACCAGAGAATGAAACAATGTCACCTTTTGCAATAGATTTACATACAAGTCTGCAAGGGCATGTGATTTCACTCCAAGTGTTCTTCAACTACAAATAAATCTATGAACCGGGGCATGGATTTGGGTAGGGGCTATGAAATGGTTGGGGACATCAATGGCTCATCCTAGCTCTGTAATTTCTCCAGATCTCCCTAAACTTCCCTAAAACTTCCTACACTCTGCCTGGATCAAAATACTACTCTGATACCAAATCTTGAAAATGAATACTTGAAAAAAAATTCACATAGAAGCTTTACATAGAAAGAAGATTGTGCTTATGTATTTTATTAATATCAAAATCAAGCATTACAAATAAATGAGAGAGTTGCAATATTTATAGATATTGGACAGCTTCTATCTCATCCACAATATATGGAAACAAATCACATAATCTGAGAAAATATGTAGGAATAGCATATTTCCCCTAACTGCCCCTATTTCCCCTCGCGGAAATCATCCAAGAACAAAATATGCAAGATAGAACATAATCCCACAAACATATGGATGATAACAATATCACTTAGTTAACTAACAACTAAGGATAACTAATACCTATTGACATAACTTTAAAGTATTTAAATTAAATACTTTAAATTATTACATTTATTCAAATATCAACTAATGATGAATTAAGCTAAGTTTTATTCCTAACAAACTCACCTCTATCTTCACTAAAAAGTCTTCATTCTGAAATTTAGGGCAACCATTGGGAGGAACTACTTCATTATCCTAAGGCTCATTACATTCTATAATTTTTTCATCTGGAGGAATACCAACTTCAAAACTTCTTGCTTCAACTTCTTCACAAGAGGGAGAGAGAGAGAGAGAGTCCTCTAAAAATGGGAAAGAAAACACTTCACTTTCATCATCAAATTCACCATCCATTGTCTTAGGAGGAACATGGGGTTCTTCATCTTGATTTATTTTGTTATGACCATCCTTTGCATTAGTTGACAAAATGGAATCAAGCTCATGTTTTTCTTGCACATTCGTATCTCACATCAGGATTTCTAATCTGAGCTTGGGGTCTTCTGTTTCTTCTGCATCTCTCAAGGGTTCTTATATGGATTTTTCTTTCAAATCATTCAAGGGCTCATCACAAGATTTCTTTGTCTCCTTATGTCATGATCAAGATTATCTTCATCTCCAAATGGGAATAAAAATATCTCCTCATCATGGGTAAGCACATAAGATGATTTTTCTGCTTTAAAATCATCAAGAACCACTTGCTCTTCTTTTTGGCTTGCATCATCTAGAAACTCAGGTCTATCATCTTGCAACTCAAAGTTACTCAATTCTTCTTCGATATTCATACCCCTTTGGGAAGATATAATTGGTCCTATCAATATGGGAATCTCATCCTCCTATTGTTTTGGTTTAAAATGTTCGCTTTTTGGTTCACTATTTTTTACACTGTGTACCTCATCTTTTTCTCTGGGAACAATTTGTCCATGTCTCCCTTAACTGGAATGGTTGCAGAAGACCAATTCATCTTGATTTTACCTCCCAACTATTGGAAAAAATTTCTAATCATAAACATTCCAAATGATGTCGCAACGTCTGCTACCAAGATCATCATTGAGACCTTCTTGTCTAGAAATTTGGCAAGGGCTACCTATACATCTTTGACCTTTCCAAAAAATGGGACTTCTTTGGACTCCATGGAGTAACAAGATCCATCGAGAGGATTCATTGTGAGTTTAATATCCTTAAGGACCTTCACAGGCATCACATTATCAGAGGTACCTGAATCTATTATGTAATTGTTCAATACATATTATCCAATGAGAAGGGAAACACATAAAGGGTTGACCTTATAAATATTTGATGCACTCAGAGAAATCATGTTCTCTGATGGAGGTGCGAGTGTGTTTGGTAATAATATTTTAGCACTAGGATTCACAACATTGGGTTTTAAACTACTACTCCCAATCAACTAGATGAATCTCTCAAATTTCTCAGGATGAGTCCATAGATATTTGGTCTTGGTAATCTACACTTTGGTTTTGTTCACATGTTCTATGATGTTGAAAGAAATAGATGCGGACAATGGGGGTGAGGGGAATAATTTTGGAGTTGGGATGGACTTGGAAGTAGGGGTATATGTTTGGGTAATAGAGGGTATTTTGAAATATATAGTAGGAACTTTTAAAGCATTTGATTTTGCATAAACGGATTTAGAATTATAAAAGGCATTAGAATACTTAATGGGGATAATGGGTGATCTCCTGCTTATCACAAGATCAAGTTTATCTAATGCGGACTCCATGCAAGGTGGGAGTAGAGATCCTCACATGATTTATGTTTTGCGGAGTCGCCATAGGAGGATCTTCAATCTTATTTTTCTTTGCAGTAGAGGAGAAAGATGCTCCCTTTTTAGAATGATAATGAGTGAACACCGCACATGAAAAATTGGGTGCATCTTTTTTCTCATCTTCATGTCCCTATTTCATGATTCTGAGCCTTACCCTTTTATAAGATGAGATCATCATCAACTTCAATGGCCAGCATTTGCACTTGTAAAATATTCCTTGGTTGAACCCTTCGTAGGAAGAATCCTACCTTCGGTGATTGAGTATTAATGAAGAATATTTTGACATTGTTTTCAGATGGTGAATCATCTTTTGGTATCCTGCGAAGCAACTGGTCAAAACAGGCCACAAATTCTCTCATAGTTTCATTTTATTCTTCCCTCATTTATACTAGCTAAACGAGGAGATCTTGACAGTGTTCAATAGATTTGAATCTTTCTTCAAACTTGTTTTTGATTTCCTCCCAACAAGTTATTGATCTAACGGGAAGGAGGTAGAACCATTCTACTAATTTTCCTTAGATACATTCCATGAATAACCTTATTGCCACATCTTCATTTTCAACTCCAAGAATCCCACATGATGTGGTGAAGGTGGTGATGTGTTCTTCAGGAATTTATGTTTCGTCACCTTTGAACTTTGGAAATTTCTTGCGGGAACCTTTTGGTAGACTGTGAAGAGGGGGTATGAGAGTGAGTGGACTTGTATTTCTTCCCCATGGAATTTTTTTTGAGGTATTTATGCTTCTTTAGCCATTGTTTCTTTTGTTTCAGCTTTATATTATTCTCTTGCTTCTACAAATTCTTCTTCCAATCCTTCTTATGGTTCTCGTTCTTCTTCACTCAGGAACTCAGTGCTCAATGATGGTTAAAAGATGGGAGAATTTGTAGGGGGTATAAAAAGGAGTTTGAATGGGATTACTAGGTGAATACTTGAAGAACTAGATGGGGATGAGGCTTGGGATAAGAAATAGAGATTATCTCTAATTCATTCTTATTGATTTTACAAAGCCTCAAAAGTGGGATCAACATCTCGTCTTAGACTATTTATCCTGGTATATCTTCCTTTAGCCAACTCTGAGAAAAGTTTACAATAGGAATATGAAAAGGCACTATGGAATACAAAAGGTCATTTATAGGAATCAATAGTGTGCCTTATGGAAATGGACTTTAATCAATTCTTTTTGGTTTTTTGAATGTTTTGTATTTTTGGAAATAAAATTAGATTTTCGGATCTTGTGATTGTATTTTGGGTGCAGATGCTGCCAAGTATTCCCCACGGTGGGTGCTAAAAATTGTTGGTGAGAAACATTTTCAGGTAGACAAATTGGTGGATTTCTTTCCAACGCTCTAGGAATCTAGGTCCCTCTACTTGAATGGTGCAGCTCCATGTTTACATGCGCATGTAAAATTGTTTTTTCTGGTGGCCTTGTGGCCAAGGATACAATAAGGGCACTCCACTGACCCTACAAAAAAGCTATAAATTGCTTGCTAGAGAGGACTTTGCAAGAGAATATGAAAGGGAGTAATAAAAAGGGAGATGAATTAATGTTGTGGGTGGAAAATAATAGTCCCAAACCCATTAACCGGAAACTTCAACACATGTATATTTAAGAAGAAACAATTAAGCCATTTGTAATAAGACCAGATACGATTCAATGAACACAAAGTCTCAATTAAACCTCCTAGTTAAAAAGGAAGAAACTCCTCTTTTAATGAATCTTGACCAAAATTGTAAATTCAAGAGTGGGAGGAATGTATGAAATGGGAAGTGAAAGAAAATTAAGTATCTCTTTGTTTCTTCACAAGATCACTCTTTCACAATCTTACAAAAATGAAAACCCTTTAAAAAGAGATTATCTTTACAATTTATAGAATTTGGAAATGACTCTTCATATACCCCCTAAATGACATTTCATATGCCTCTGCACAACTTAAGACTTCTTACATCCTTAGGAATTAACTCACATTTTATAAAGCAAGGTTAACTTATTACATTGTAATTATACAGTCACTTTTTAATTACATTAAAGACATTATGAAAACTCATTTGGAAGCTCAAGTTGTGACCTTCACAAGTTGGCTCTCAAGGTACACTCTTCGGTACTTAATTATTTTCAAACATGGACACGTGTTAAGCTAAGGTTAAGGCAAAATTTCATTTCCCTATTTCACCTAAAAAAGGAACACAAGGTGTAAAAAATTATGCACAATTTCATGTCCCTATTTCATGATTCTAGACCTTACCCTTTGATAGGATGAGATCATCATCAACTTCAATGGCCAGCCTTTGCACCTGTGAAATATTCCTTGGTTAAACCCTTCGTAGGAGGAATCCTACCTTCGGTGATTGAGTATTAATGAATAATATTTTTGACATTATTTTCAGATGGTGAATCATCTTCTGGTATCATGTGAAGCAACCAGTCAAATTGGGCCAAAAAGTCTCTCATAGTTTCATTTGATTTTGTCCTCATTTTTACCAATTAAATGAGGAGATCTTGACAATATTCAGTAGATTTGAATCTTTCTTCAAACTTGTTTTTGATTTCCTCCCAACAAGTTATTTATCTAATGGGAATGAGGTAGAACAATTATGTTACTTTTCCTTGGGGATATTCCATGAAAAACCTTACGGCCACATCTTCATGTTCAACTCCAATAATCCCGCATGATGTGGTGAAGGTGGTGATGTTTTCTTCAGGAATTTTTGTGCCATCACCTTTGAACTTTGGAAAGTTCTTGCGAAAACCTTTTGGTAGACTGTGAAGAGGGGGTATGAGAGTTAGTGGACTTGTATTTCTTCCCAATGGAAAAATTTTCTAAGGTCTTTCTGATTCGTCAACCATTGTTTCTTTTGTTTTGGATTCAGATTCTTCTCTTGCTTCTGTAAATTCTTCTTCTAATCCTTCTTTTAGTTCTCATTCTTCTTCACTCGAGAACTTATTTCTCAATGATGGTTAAAAGATGGGATGATTTGTAGGGGGTATCAAAAGGAGTTTGAATGGGATTACTAGGTGAACTACTTCAAGAACCAGATGGGGATGAGGCTTGGGATAAGAAATAGGGATTATCTCTAATTCATTTTTGTTGATTTTGTAAAGCCTCAAAAGTGGGATCAACATTTCGTCTCAGACTATTCATCCTAGTATATCTTCCTTTGGCCAACTCTGAGAAAATTTTACAATAGGAATATGAAAAGACACTATGGAATACGAAAGGTCATTTGCAGGAATCAATAGTGTGTCTTACGACAATGGACTTTAATCAATTATTTTTGGTGTTTTAAATGTTTTGTATTTTTGGAAATAAAATTGGATTCTCAGATCTTGTGATTGTATTTTGGGTGCAGATGCTGCCAAGTCTTCCCCGCGGTGGGCACCAAAAATTGTTGGTGACAAATATTTTTGGGTAGACAAATTGGTGGATTTCTTGCCAACGCTTTAGGAATCTAGGTCCCTCTACTTGATCGGTGTAGCTTCATGTTTACATGCACATGCAAAAAAAAATTGTGGTGGCCTTGCGGCTGAGGATCCAATAAGGGCACTCCAAAGACCCTACGGAAAAGCTAGAAATTGCTTGATAGAGAGGAATTTGCAAGAGAATGGGAAAGGGAGTAAGAAAAATGGAGATGAATTAATTTTATGGGTAGAAAATCAGATTCTCACACCCATTAACTGGAAATTTCAACACATGTATATTTAAGAAGAAACAATTAAGCCATTTGTAATAAGACCAAATAAGATTCAATGAACACAAAGTCTCAATTAAACCTCCTAGTCAAAAAGGAAGAAACTCCTTCTCTTTTAATGATGCTTGACCAAAATTGTAAATGTAAGAGTGGGAGGAATGTATGAAATGGGAAGTGAAATAAAATTAACTATCTCTTTGTTGCTTCACAAGATCACTCTCTCACAAGCTTACAAAAATGACAACCTTTTGAAAATAAATTGTCTTTACAATTTATAGAATTTTGAAATGATTCTTTGTATACCCCCCAAATGAAATTTCATATGCCTTTGCACAACATAAGACTTACATCCTTAGGAATTAATTCCCATTTTATAAAACAAGGGTAACTTATTACATTGCAATGATAAAGTCACTTTTTAATTACATTAAATACATTATGAAAAAGTGCAAACCCAACGATTAATTAGAGCATGAAGAGAGAAAAATAGGGGGGAAGAGAAGAGAGAGAAATAAGAGAGAGAGGGAATATGTCAAAGAAGAAGATTCTGCCACCGAAGGACTCCTGGAAATCTCTATCAAATTGATCTCAATACCTTTGAAATATTTTCTATGAATTATTTTCTTATGATGCGGATGGGTTGTTGCACACAAGTTCTTTGGATGTGGATGAGAAAACACCTTTAGATGACCCACGGACACCGTGAACTAATTGTTTAGAAACATTTTTGAGTGATTCCATTTGTGACCATGAGTTCTGCTAATAAATATTCCCTCTAAAGAGATAGATGCTCGAAATTGGCCCTTCTATGACCTTTGTAACATGGCCACATTGTTGTACTGATCAAAAATCTTAGATGAAGTGCATTTTGAACCCTTTTTCTTTGTCAGTGATGACCACAATCTTTCCATTTTATCTGATGCAAAGACAAACTGGACCATAGAATGAGTGTTGAAAAAAATTTGTTGTAATCTCCCGATGTGGATTCCAAATGACCTGTGAATCTTGAAATTCATGGCTTCCTGGGACAATTTACTTCATTGAAAAATGCAACTTATTATTTTTAATAACTGTCAAATTTCACCTTTCTTGACCCTGTCAGGTGAAGTTATATTTTTTGATTCCCCCTATGAACACTTCTTCTGTTGAAACTGTTCTTTGAGATGACTTACTAATTATAGAAAGTGCCTATATGGTAACTTATTATTGTAAGTAAGTGGAAATTTTTGGCCTTCTTTGGCTCTAACCACTGAGATTTCTCTTCTAGACCACCTACGTGCACACCACTTCTGTCGAAAATGCTTTCTGCATAAACTTACCAAAAATAGCAAATGCCTATGTAGGAGGCTTACTATTTTTGTAAGTGGAGTTACGGATCTTAGGTTTCAACTAAATGAACATTTTCAATATGGGGTTTCCTCATTATTACACCTCTGAAATTTCAACTTGATCTGGTGTCTAGAAAAGGAGATTTTAAATTTCAAAATTTTCATCACGAGAAATTGGGGTTTCGTCACTGTGAAAAATATGGAGTGTGCATGGAAAAATTTCTTATTGGATTATAATGGCCTCTAAGAAACTAGAATATTTCAAAAAATATCACGTTTATGTGTGCACTTGTTTTTTAGATAAAAGAAAATCTTGTCCGAGGGTTTCAAAGTTTCTTCAGGAAAAGATCTCATTTTTCTCTTCTCGAATCCATATTTCTTCATATTTTTTATTTATTTTAAGTTCTTTAGATCATGGAGAATATTCATAAATTAAGGGAGTATAAAATTGGAGATGTAAGATTCAATGAAAATTTTGGCAGACTTTCGCCAATGAGGGGAGCATGTGGGGTAGAAATGAGCAAAAATGGCTATCTCTACAATTTATAGCTTTGAGAATGAAGGGAGGAGGTAGGGAACGTTTTTTTTTCCCAATATTACCTTTGGTTTGGGACAATAGGTGCAAAAACATTCACCTTAACCCATGATTTACAGGTTTTGCTCATTCATTTGGTGAGAGAAATGAAGGGGGGGGCACATTTAAGCACCCGATGGCCGGAAAATGGTCCTATGGGTGACCTGGAGGCTAAAGGGGGTGGGGTGAAATTTCTTGTCCCTATTTTTCATTTTGAAAGGTAAAAAATGTGCTAAAATTTTCACCCTATCCTTACAGTGACAAGTGGCATGCATGCGAGAGTAGTTGGGAGAGAAGGTCAAACTGGTCAAAGGGGGCTAAAAGGTGAGCACCGGGTCATATGGATGACCAGAAGGATAAACGGGGGGAGGGTGAAAATTTTTACATCTCATGTCCCTTTGGTAAGGTGGAATAGGTACATGAAATTATTCCTTAACCTCAGCTTGACACTTGTCTAGGTGTGATAATAGTTAAGTACCAAAGAGTGTACCTTGAGAGCTGACTTGTGAAGGCCATAACTTGAGCTCCTGGATGAGTTTTTGGACGCTTCTTTATATGATTTTTCATGAAAAATAAATTTTGAGAATAATTATGAGGTTCTGAAGACTTTCATATGACTTCAAAAACTTTAATAAGATCCTTTCTTTTCACAATTTCCTATTGTGCATGAAAAGAATGAGTTGGCCTAAGAAATACACAGTGCTAGAAGATGATATTTTTTTTCACCATGTAGGGAACTGAAAGTTATTTCTAATGATATATTATTTGGATCTTACCTAATTTCTTGGCTCCCAAAATCCTTCTTTAAATATAATTTTCTTTTTTTGGTGCAAGCTCCTTTAAGCCTCGAAAACCCACTTTTGGTGAATTAGCTCCTAAACACTTGAAACTTCCCAGATTTTTCCTAAATCAGTTCCTTGGTGTTTCTATCTCCCAGATAAACCTCGTTGATGAAAATGATCCTCCTAAATTGCTTTGGTGATGGTTTGTTTGGCTTAGAAAGGCTAAAGGGAGCCCTTTACAAGTTTGTTGCAAGCTTGTATTGAAGGCCATTGCTCTAACATACTTGAAAGAATTTTCTTGTTCCTAAATCACCTAAGGGGGACTCATGATACTCAGATGTGAATCACTAGGAGGAAAATAATATGCTTGACATTGAAGGGTAGAATAAATTTTGGGGTGTCTTGAAAGGTATGACATGAAAATTTTGACATTGGGGTACGATTTTCATGTTTTTGGGTGAATTTTTCTAATGCAAAAACACAAGAAAAAAATGGTGAATGCATCATTAACCCTTGAGAATTTATAGTTACTCTCCCCGATATATAAGATGTGGATATTTCTTGTATGCTTGAGACTTTTTTGGCATATTTGGTATAAAATAGATACCCCTGAAAGGTCTCTTGTACGTGAGAGCATACACTAGATAATAAATCATTGTGAACTTCTTAGAGGTATGAAATTGTAAGAGTTACTGATATATTTTGTTACTTACAATTATCCCCCAATCAATCATTTTATCTCCTTTTTTGACGAATAGGATGAATTGAGCCATCCAGTCTTGGCATTATTTTGCAATTTCTTCTCCCATCACCTTGCTTGGCAAGATTATTACATCTTATATGCATCATGGAATTCACTTCAAGACCAAGTTTTGGGAATCCACAAGGGCTTCCTTACCTATTTGAGCCTTCCAAACCTTACAAATATGATTTTGTTATTGCCCATTCTCAAGAGGAAAATTCCCAAGTGATTATCACCTTATTGTTATAAGTGAGAATTTGCAGGCATAAAGAGATACCCTTTGGAGTGAGAACTGCTAGTAGTGAATTATCATCTTCCTAAATTTTCTTTGAATCTAGGTTATAATATTACGCACAAGCTAATAGAAGTTCCATTATTTGAATGGAAAATAGATTTCTGCCAGCTCCAAATATCCCACTTGAGAGTATATTTTCCTCCACAACTTCATAGGGTTACCTTAGCATCCTTGTTTTTAGATCCTCTAGATCCATGTTTGGCATGTCACTATCACCCACATTAGGATACTCAATGTTTAATGTGAAAATTAACTCTAAACTTGAGTAGTTGAACTTCTTGGTGAAAAAATCTAGTGAAATGGATAGGAGATAGATGGATATGAAATTTTTGACAAAATCCCAACAGTTACTATTTTTAGCATGTCTTACCCCAAATTTCTATTTTTAGAAAGTTTCTAAAATTAGAACTTTTGAGTGGTATTGACATGAAAGGGGTGATGGTGACTGATTTTCAAAACTTATTATTTTTAGAATGTGAGAACCCCGTAAAAGTTACACTATTTTTATCATGTGGTATTTTAGCTATCATAATGATATGGGAATGGTATCAAAAAAATTGTTATTACCTCATAATGCTTTACTCAAAATTTCAATGGTTTTCAATTTTCATTATTTTTCTAGATATATAAAGCCAAGTTTTATGGATTCATTTTTCTAGAGATTAAAAATTATCCAAACCATCAATGGAGGAAAGGTTAGTAGCAAAAGGATGTTAGAAATGTTGGCCATTTTTGGTTGTGTTGTCATTGATTTCAAATCCATTGATGGAAAAGGGTGTCATTCCATTGTATGAGTCTTCATGAGGTGTTATTTTGAAGTCAAACATGAAGGCTGATTTGTAGTGTCCATGTTTGGGGAGTTCAATGTTGTCCTAGAGCATGGTCTGAAGTGAGCTAAGTCATGAGTTTTAGATCTCTTGAGTTGGTTTGATGTTTTCATGAGGTCATACATGGTCTATGAATTTTGTTTCAATTGCCTATAGGTCTGCATGAGGTCAACATCAGTTCATGTGTTTTCAGCATTGTGTCAGGTCATTCTAGGCTTGTTTCTAGCCATGGTACATGCAGAATGAGGTAGAGATATGAGATTTTGGAGCTCATAAGTCAATTTTTGAATCATGGTCGAACAATGTTATGATAGTGTACCTCAGGTGTATGGTGAGTTTAATGTCAGAATTCAGAGGTATGATGCTTTTATGAGGTCCTTGGGAAGTAAATAGTGAGAAACAAACAGTTTAACATAGGTAAATGAGATTTATTGGATAGATATTTTCGAGACATATATATGAGCTATATATGTTATATTTGATTATGAAATTTTATATTAGGTTGTCATGATCCTTCATGACAAATTTTAGGTCATTTTGAAGAAGGAATTTGGAGATATGCAAGTTTTGGTGAAACTGGGTAAGTTTCAGTGTGTTTTTCATGCAAATTTAGACCTTCTGATGCTCGTTGTGAAATGTATAATTTGCATGGGGACATAATATATTTGGCATATATTTTTAGGCCAGTTATGTAGCTTTAGCAAAAAATAATTATGGTGGTTTTATTGTCACGTTTTTATGAATGATCATTAAGAAAGGTAAAGTGGTTTGAAACCCTAGCTAAACCCTAGCTAGGAGAAGCTTACAGAAAAGTGATTATAGTGAGTAAATTTATGATTGGATGGTGTAGAGGACTCTTCCAACTTTCCAAAAAGGTATGTTAGAGGATGTGGTGATATATGGGTCCCACTTGAATTTGTAAGTTTATGAAGAGTTGTAGTTTGTGGAGAAGTTGGCCAAATGAGGTGAAGACTAAATTAGAATTTATGAAATCCCAGGATATTTTTCTTGATTTTAATGAAGGTTTTAAGGTCATGGTTTGAAGTGAAAAATTGCAAAGTGTTCCCTATTTATGAAGACTGGTTTTTGGGGCAGTTTGGAGAAGCTTTCAGTAAAATTGACATTGCAAGAGCTACAAGGGGAGTTAGGACTCCATTTAAAGTTTTTTGTGAATCTAGTTCAGAGATATTTCCATGGTGTATAAAAATTGATGATTGGAAAATTTATGCAAAAGTTATGAGCTGATCTTTGAGGCTCAAGTTTGGAGGATGCTCATTCTAGCAGGGTGCAAGTAGCTACATAAGGTAAAATGTTGATTCTAAGTTGTTCAAGCTTAGTGAAGGTTTTTTATGGATTATAAATCATGTATAATTATTTTCCATGCTTTGTTTAATCTTGGAAGTGATTTTTTGAGTGATGGAGCATGTTGTGCTAGTTATTAGTTCTTGAGTCCAAGTAGGCATAAAAAGTAGTTTCCAGAGATGGGATTGCTTGAAGGCCTTCCACTTGGAGTTGGAAGGAGTTATTATATGTTATGGAAAGGTAATTAAAATATATTTCAAATTATTTATTTATTTTCTCATGATGAGGTGTTTTGGTCAATCATTCAAGTCAATTTGTGAAGAAGTTTGTAGTTGCATTTTTAGGATAGGGTTGTTCTTGTTGAAAGAATGAGTTGATTGGAGCATAAAATGGATGAGTTGATGCTTTATATCACTTGGAAAGTGAAGAGGGATGAAATTTTCATACCTATTTGAATACATTTATGAGGTCTTGAAAAGAATCAAAAAGAGTTTTTATAAAGCTGAGTTTGCACAACTTTTTGGGTAACTTGATTTGGCGAAGGCAAAACTTGACGTGGTTTGAACTAGTGGATGTTTCATGTGTTATAACTTGATTATAAGTGTTATACATATTCTATAATTTCAATTTAATTATTACATGCCATATTTGATGTGTCATCTTGAGGGGTATTGAGGCTCAAACAAATATTTAGGTTGTTGGAAACAACTGTTTGGTGAAGGTAATCAGCCAGTGGGCCCATTAAATGAAATAATTTGATTGGTTCATTTAAATTTAGACCATGGATGATGTTTAAATGTAATTTTAATTCATGTGTGGTAAATTTTTAGAGATTTAATAAAAATATGGTTTTGGTGTTAGTGGATTTTTCTCATTCCAATGATGGGGATTTGAGGATATTTGGTGTATAGAAAGTGGTTTTTGGCCAGGCCGGACTACTTGGGTCCATATGTGACCATTTTAATGATATGTTACTGGGATTTATCATAAGTTTTATGACGTCAAATTTATAATGATGTACTGACAATCCTCATTGGGTTCATTTTAGTTGAAGAAGAGACTATAAAAGTCAGAGTTTTAAGCTGCATTTGGTGAGCTAGTCTTGCATGGATGAAAAGTGTGACCCATAGGTGAGTGAATTGTAGGTATGTGTACATTATTTAAGGTTAAGTAATTGAATGAAAGGTTGAGGAATATCAAATAAAATGTGTGAAAGATATTAGAGGAAAGATAATTTGAGAAGGAAGAAGATTGTAGAAAGATTGAATACCTGGGGTTTGAGCTAGGGTTTGTGAGATAAATAAGTGATCTCCATTAGTTGTGGTAGGAAGAAATATAATAGATATCAAACATTCTTTAGGTGGATGAGACTTGGTGCTTAGTCATTCATAAGCAGGTTGTATCCTCCTTTTGGAGTTGGTTTCTTCACTAAATTAGGGGTTAGTGTTCCTTGAAGGTTTGGTTTTCTACTAAACCAGGGGTTGGTGCTCCTTGTGAAGTTGGTTCTTCACTAATTTTTTTTTTTTTGAGTAATATCAAGCAATATTTTTAGTGGTTTTTCTTCCCCTTGAGGTTTTTCCCACATTATTTTTTGTACTCTCATGTGCCTCTTGTTCTTATGTTATGGTTTGTATTCAATTCTGCACACTAAATCACACATAATAGTTGAATATATGTGAATGGTTTTTGAAATTAATGGTTTTTGCAATTAATGGTTAATGAAATGAGAAATTTTTATGACTGATTCACCCCCCCCCCCTCATTCCATTGTGCTTCCAAATATTGGTATTAGATAAGGTCCTTGAGATAAAATTCTAACAATTTGAAGGAGATCGTAGAAGCACAAATGGGTAAGTCAGTTGATCTTTGGAGGAAACAATATGAGAATGTTGAGGCTATGATTTTTGGATTACAAGAGAATATGATTGAAATGGAGAAATATCATGATCAATCTATCAAGGATTTTAAACCTCAAGTGGAGAATATTTCTAAATCCCTAAAGGAGAAGGAGGAAGCATGTTCCAGGTATGAATAAAAATTGAAATCCCTTGAATCAGATTTGGAGGATGCTTCTAACATGTTGAAAATGTATGGAAAGTTATAAAATATTTCTAAAGCACTTGATGGGATATTAGAAGGCAAAAACGAAGCAAGTGAAAAAACATGCCTTGGGTTCGAAGGAATGCCTATGAAGAATGATGATGAAGCTGATCTAAGCTCCAAATCAGATGTAGAAGGTGACTAAGTACTAATGATTTAAGAGTGTCTAACTCCATTAGAAAAACCTAATGCTATAAGATATGGTTCATCATTTCATGGATATTGCTTTTATATTTCATGAGTTTGGTCATAGAGCTAGAGATTGTAAAATAAGGTATCTATAGGATTGGTGAAGTGCATCTTCAAGGGTTAATGATTTTCATGTTGTGAGTATGGTAATAGGGCCAATGATTTTGGATGGAATATCGTTGTATATGAGCTAAGAAGAAAGACAAGTGTAGTTTGCTAAAATTGTCAACAATCAGGTCATATTGCAAAATTTTAACAAAGCAAGAGGAGATTCATTATAAGGTTTGATTCTATGGTCAAGAAGGAAGTTATGTCATATTCTAAGGGGAAGAAGATGGTTTTTCATGCTAATAAGGTTCATAGAGTTGAT
Organism: Taxus chinensis; assembly: GCA_019776745.2. Classification (NCBI taxonomy): domain Eukaryota; kingdom Viridiplantae; phylum Streptophyta; class Pinopsida; order Cupressales; family Taxaceae; genus Taxus; species Taxus chinensis. Next base: position 99,125,444 of record CM034155.1, read on the forward strand.
TCTTAGTATACCATGCATAATATGAAGTTTTTCAAGGAAGATTCTACTGCTATCAAGGTTAAAGACAATGACATCCAGCCTAAACCATGTCAAGGAATCATGTTTTCATTAGTTTAAGGGATCAGAAGTCAAAAAGATAATATGTGTTTGACTGTTATTCACTCCCTTGTACATGAGAAGCTGATAATCTATGAGTTTAGAGCACGTCAAGTGTTTTAAGGTATGTTGTGTGATCTAATCATGTGTTTTTGAGTCATTTTTAGGTGTAGTTGTCTGAATTTATGATTCTAATCTGTCTTAGTATCATCAATTGTGAGGTTTTTGTGTGTTCATAAGGGTTAATTTTTAAATCTATTAATTCATCATGTTAAGTGTGTGTTTTCATGATATAGTATTACCAAGGTCAAGAATATTGTCAAGGTTGTGTCTCAAATTTTTATCTTTCTATCACAAGGGTTTGAGATATGGGTATTATCTTTAATTATGTCAAGATTATTCTTTGAGATGTTTATAAGGTCTAATTCTAAGATTATGTATCTTATATGTCTGATAAATCTGTGTTGCCTTAGTTTAATAGTTGATAAGTCTCTGAGTCAAAAATATGGTCTTATGTATGTAAACATTCTATTGTGGAAAGGTTTGTCAAGATTGTTAATAACTTGTAAGGTTCTCTAGGTCATCTAATGTGTCTTGATCTGAGAAAAAAAGGTTGTGTCATGATTGCACCTAATCTTGGAATTACGTTGTAACTCTTTCATGTTTTCCTTAAGCTAGTGATTTTGTTGTTACTCATCAATGTATGTAATAAGGGAAAGTCTATGACAAAAAAATAGGCCAATATGTCAAGGTTTGTGGAAATGCTTTCATAAGCCATATAAAAATTATTTTTTTCAAACTACTTCTCCCTACCTTAGAGGTCATCATTGATAAAGAGTAAGATTCATCTGGTTGAGTATCAGGAGAAACATTTTGTCATCATGGGAGGAGAAAAAACCATAGTGGAGTCGACTTGTCATGGGAGTATTGTGGACGACAAGTCAATGTGGCATCTATTTAGGATTGGGGGCTTTATGAATTATATCACTCGGCTCCAAGGGCATGATCCCTCCCTAAGTATGGAGTTCAGGAAGGCATGGAAAGATGGTAAGGTGGTGGTTTGAGGTATGGAAATTAAGACTTCAGAGGAGGACATTGCTCGAATCATTTGTATGGACATGGAAGGTCTTAAAAATTTTAAGGATAGGAACAGGTGTGAGCATGAAATCAAAACCTTTTTCGTGGGCCAGGTTTTAATCCATTTTTTCACTGATGGCATTACCTGGTCATGTATCCCAAGGGTGTGGCGAGAGGTATGTTTGCATATTATGAATTATCTTACCTTGGAAGGTAAAATCTGCAAGATCTATACTCATCAGTTGTCGTTCCTAAATATGTTCAGACACAAGAAAATGCTTAGTATCCCCTTCTTTTTATTCATGTCTTTGACCACTTTGGTAAAGGATTTCCAACATGGCAAGGTGGATACCAATTCATGAGGGGCTCATTCTACTCCTATTTACAAATGGTAAACCAACCCCAGAAAAACCTATGCCCCAAATCGAGGGTGATGAGGATATAACTTTGGCAGAATGTCTCACTAAGATGCGTGAGGGTAATTTGAGTATTAAGAAAGTGGGAGATGAGAAGAATGAGGAAGGGATGGAAAATCAGGAAGCTTGACCCTCAAATGGTAAGGACAAAGTTCTTATAGAATATGAGTAAATCCTTGAGATGTTGAAGAACAAAGTGCAGTATTTGGAGACTGTGGTTCAGGTTATGGAAGAGACTAACTTAGTGGTTAGGAATGGTATGATTGAAAACAATGAAGCCACCAAAAAAATATGCATGGCCCATAAGATTATTAGGGTGTACATCAAGGGGTTGGAAAATATGGCTCAGGATTTGGGTGCTCATGTGGAAGCAGTGGAAGAGGAGTAGTGGAAAATGAGGTATTCCAGTTCAGAGGAGGATGAGGAGGAGGAAGAGGAGGAAGAGACTGAGGATGAAGAAGATGAGGAGCCTCTCTAGAAGAATTTGAATATGGATACAAGAAAGAAGGTTGAGACCAAGGAGTTCAAACCCCCCAACAATTGCAAGGAAAACTAATGGAGATGATCCTAAAATTTTTGTGGACTATTGGTGAACTATCTCTATTTCTTTTTGTTTTGGTTTAGGTTTCTTCTGTTAGTTGATTTTTTGGACCTACTCTTGTTATGGAGTAAATCCTGTTTAAATTCTTGTGTTCCTATTCCTCTCTTTGACTCTCTTTTGTGCAGTCACATTATTATCTTTTTGTATTGGCCTCTGGGAGCCCATCCATGATTTTTACCCTATCTAATTAAAAATCATTGATAAAGTTTGTCTCTAATAATAAAAAGGTATAACATGTCATTTCAAAAATTTATACAGTATGAAAAGAGGGCTCATGGCATCTAGAGGTTAAAATGATAAGTTATAGATATCAAGTGTCAAGAAGGTTCTACCAATAGCATGTAAGTTGATGTTATCAGTTTTTTTTGTCAAAGGTTTGGTTATGTCCTCCAAATGGTCATGGTTATGATTTTGTCTCCAAGAAGTTGTAGGTAAGCTTGAGTATGTTACTTCATGAAAGTAAACATGTCTTGAAGGTATAGTCATAACCTTATATTGCCATTAGTTGAAGTTAATCAAAGTCTCAGTCTGAAGTCTATAGTCATTATAAGGTATTACAAATCATCTACTAGTATAAAATGTTCATCTCTAGGTCTAATAAGTTCAATATTGGATGAGAGTATTTTTTACATTATATTGGTTCTCTTCTACATCTAAGAAGGTTATTATCAAGGAGGAATTGAGGTCACCTCTGTGAAGTATGGTGTCTTTGCATCAGATGCAAAGTTGGCATTGAAATAGTGGTGTTACAGGGTGTAAGAGACAAGGTACATTGTTTGGATGACTTCAAAGGAACCTTTGAAGACAAGAAGGTGCAAGTTTTCTATTGAAGAGAAAGGTTTCATGATGTTAAAGGTAAGTATCTTCTATGAGAATGCATGATACAGTTTGAAGAAACTCTATAACAGTGATAATGGTGACATAACTTGGATCCATATTTTTGCATGAGTAAAAGAGGTTTAAACCTATAGGTATCAATTTGTAGGCATGTAATATGATTTAAAGAGAATGAAAGTGGCCTTTAAAATGCAAAATGTGAAGTTTTGGAGTCAAAAATAGAGTAGATAAAACTTCTCAGGTCTAAGTGTAAAGATATCTATGAGAGAAGATAAAATCTAAGACTTCAGTTGATATTAGTTGGTCTTTATACAAAATAGCTTAGGTTGAATTGAAGTTGCATATGATGGGAAGGGTGTCAAAATATTTCTTCAACGTGAGTATGAGGAAGATTCAAGCAAGTTTTTCAAGAGAATTCAAAGCAGAGATAATGTCAAGAAGTATAATGACCTTGAAAGAATTATAAGTATTCAAGGATTGGAAAGAGTTGTTTGATATTTCTTATGCAATAGAAAGTGAATTCTTGATGAGCTAGGCATAGTTGCTACATTGAGAGGTCTAAGAAGATAATGTGGAAGGTAAACATTGAAATTTTGGTATGATAGAGAGAGATTGTTTCAAACGGATAAGTTATAGTGGCATAGTACTTCATGGTCTTCTCAGGGATGAATTTTTTCATGATGTTATTTTTAGATAAGGTAATAAGAGTTGGTTTTTAAGGGACCCCAAAAAAACCCTTTATAAAAAATAGAGTAAAAGGCACAAAGACCAACAAAAAGAAACAAAAATAATGAATTCAAACAGTCTTGACCAATAGTGCCACCAAAAAAAGACAAGACCAAACCCATTCTAAGTACCTACAATATATATATATACTTAGACCTCCAAGGGAGCAAGATCAACAAACCCAGGGAAATAGAAACATTGAAAAAGAGGGAAGAAAAATTTCAACCATTATTCCATCTTACTCATGGGATATTTTCTTTTGGTTCTCATGTTTGGGCCTGCTCCCATATCATCTTTCCACTTGATGATGACTCTTTTTGGAATATTCTTGGTGTTCTTTTCCTCCATTTCCTTGATCTCTTCATAATCTAAGATACTCATCTCAAGTTGCATCTTAACATTTCCATTCTCACTATAAACTTTAGAAATTTATCTTGAAGAATTGAAATCCTTTGTTCCTGCATAATTATCTCTACATCCAGCCCTCAAATTATCTTGTTTTGAATTTCAATTTTCCTATGACAGTCTCTAACTTCTTGCACAAGGTTTTTTATTAACCACCATAATGGTGTCCACTGTGGATTCCACTCTAAGGATACATGTTTCCCATTCCACAGCCTCTCTATTTGTATCCCTTATAACAACACTCTCATCCATTCTTATGTCTCCTTATTTCATATTACAGATAATGTTAGCATTTTTTCTGATCCATCCTGTTGTCCATCATGTTTCCTTCGTTTAATGTGAGCCATAAGGGTTTTATTATAAGATTCAACCTCCCTTTTGTCAATATTTTTTTTTTTTTTTTTTTTTTTGGGGGGGGGGGGGGGGGGGGGGGGGGGGGGGGCGAATCAGGTTTTTTCCTTTCTTAAACAAAATTTATATCAAGCCATGATGGAGAGGAGTATGTATTTTTATTTTGGTAGTCACATGTAGAGGAGGTTAGGGATATGAGGAGAAAAAATAGAAAACTCATCTCCTGATTTCTTCTCTGGAAATTTAGAATGGACATGTGATAAGAATTTTTTTTCCTAAATTTACCCTCAAGTGTGAGATACTTCATAATCACAAGACATACATCCCACCGATCTAAGTTCTCGCTATTCCATCATCATACACTAGGATATTTTCTTCAAGAACAAAAAAATCAAAATTTCATGTTTCCTTCTGGATGTATCCTTAAAAAATTTAAGGCCATCAATAGACATACATGTAGCTTCATCTACAGTATCCTCATTGATAATGATCTCAGTTCCTGTCATTTTGATGCATCCATCCTCCTAGGCCTTCCCAAATTCATTTGCAAGTTATGGATCATAGCCTTGAATTTTTTTGATGAAATTCGACAAACCACCACATCACAGGAGCCTCCACAAAGTATCATCCCTTTTCAAATGAAGGTAGGTCTTGGGTTCAGTAAAAAATATCTCACCTCCCATGTTTTTCCCAGAAAAACACAGTCTTGAGATTTAGCAAAATGAGAAAAAATACCCAATAACAAAGAATTAACTCTGCATTGGCAATAAAAAAACTTTCTAAATTATGATTCAATTCCACGCGTATCATGTCCTTCATATCCCAGTAATCATGATTACTTATCACATGGCATCTTGTCTTCATTAATCAATTTTTTTATATTATTCCACGCTATGTCATCTCTCTTCCAACTCACCTTTTCTGGTAAGTCATTATAATAATTGGCCATTCTTTCCACCATCTTGTTTCCTTTTTAAACATGTGCATCATCTTCACCCTTTAGAATGAAGCTATCATTTTCTTAGCCTCATTAATGATATTATTGAACTTTGATCCTATGCCTCCATTACGCCTAGTATTGATCACACATAAAGAATCTCCTTCAATCATCAAGTTCTGTATGTTCATGGTGTCACTTATCTATAAATCCAAAGCATAGCAATAACCTTGGCATGATTATTAGAATGATTTCTCACTGGTACAACATACACAATGATACATTCACCCTTATGATCTTGTATTATACCTCCCCCCAACTCACCCTTCCCTGAACTTGGCTGAGCCATCAAAATTAAGTTTGAACCATCTTGTAGGCATACTTTTCCATTTAAAGTTTTTTTCCTTCCTCACTTTCTTTCATTTTAACTCCATTCGTAGTACTATGATGTTTTTAGTGGGCATATGAATCACTCTTATTTTCTTAGAAGTTGATACTATGACAGAATATAGTTTCTATTATGTCCATGTATGATTTCTTGAGGTATACTAAGTTATATGATGACTAAGAATGGTTTTACCCTCATTCATGAAGTTCAAGTACAAGGTTATAGTGAGAAAAGGTCTTATAAAAGGATAAGAACCAAAATGAATAAGTTTATAAGAAAAAGAGAGTGTATTTGCTGTACCTTAATCTTGAGAAAGAGAAAATTAGACTCTTATGTCTGAGATTCAAATTTTTATCCAAGAAAGGAAAAAACATGGTTTTGTTCAAGGTCTGTGTAGTTTAATTCAAGGAGTAAAACGTTTCTAGAATTCTCTATAATGGTTTTTCAAGGTTAAATGTTGAGGTTTTTTCTTGAAGCATAACAATTAATTTTATAGATTATGATTCTCTAAGGTTCTATGGTTTTGCCTTAGTAAGAATCTTGAGGGAAATTTTTCTATGAAGCTCCATTATGAAAAATTCTCAAATAACCTTCTCATGAATTATTGACAGGGTATGAAAAAATTAAAGACCTACAGGATATTAGTAGGTTTTTGAAGATCAAATGCATCAAATAAAGTAGTAGGACCTATAATGTATCAAAGACATCTTGTTAAATCTTGCATGCACTTTGTGGTTTTGTCTAAGCCTGATAGGTGGTTGAAAGGAGTAAAAATGACATCCTATAGGTCACATTGTTCTCTTTTGGATTGGTATGGTGATTGAAGTAAGAATATTTCTTGTATAAGTGGAAGAAGTCATTGTTTCAAGATTTTAGTTGGGTTAAGATATTAAAGATCAAGGGCATGACCTTTACATCTAAATGATATCAGGTTTTTTTCAAACTCAAAAGAAATATGGTTCAAATATGAAGGTATTCTCATGATCAGTTGGTTCTTGAAGAATTTTTATAGATGTCCCAAGGTTTCTTGATCTTATGGTAATAGAAGGAATTAGAGATGCATGTATGATTGGTTTACGCTATGAATAGAGCATGTATAACATCAAAGTATTTACTGAGTCTAAAGGAATGTGAGAAATTGAAAAAAAAAATAGATAAGATCCAAGTCTGAATTTTCTCTCCAAGATAGGGGGAGTGTGCTCCAATCATGGACTAAGTAAAATTGATTTTGTAAAAGTGCTCTCAGACCAATGGATGATGTACCTCCTTCACAAAGATAATGCTACAGATATATAGTGACTGGTTAAGGTAGGGAAAGCAAGGGTATAGCCAAATCCAATATGTTGTTCTCTAAGACTGTAATAGGTATGTGTAAGGTTGGTTCTTACATTTGTGTATTTTAATGAGTAGAGGTTTGTGCCTACATAACATGTTTCCAAGAAAGTGAGTTAGTAAGGTACTGTGAAGACAAATTTTGATGGTGATGTATATAAAATTTCAAAAGGAGTAAGTTCTTACCATTTGAGTCATATAAAGAGGTCAAAATCACTAAATTATCAAATCAAAACATAAAGGAAGCATCTAATTCATTTCCAAGTAATGCAAACAAACCAAAAATCTCATTTTTGTGTCTTTCAGTTAAAGTAGGGTGGTACAAGTTCACGAGGACTCACAAGGAGTAGATTCATGCAGAGTATGGGTCATTGGGTTTCTAAAGCTAGAGAAATTTGGTCATGTTTGCATTGAAAAAGAGGTTAAGGGATATTAACTATAAATGGTTGTTTTACAAGCTTCGAAAGAAAAAACACTGGTTTCCTGCAATCCTAATATCTTGTAAGAAATTTCAAGAAAAGATGAAGGATAAAATGGAGGTTATAAGCTCAAGGGGAGCTTTTCACAGGTCAAGAGGATATTAACATGCTATTGAAGGAGTTAAACATGATATATTTCAGTCCTAGGGGGATTCATTTGAACAATTAAGTAAATTTTGTGCATTTCTTCCACTGAGCATTGTCTTGTGTTGTAACTTTTCATGTCTAGGAGTCAATGTAGCATTTTTCATAGATGGATGATCTGGAGGACAATACGAAGGACACAATGTTCCCTAAATCTCCCAATATCTCTATAGTATGGAATATCACTCCAAGAGATTTCTGGAGACAATCCGAACGTCGAAAATGGAATCCGTATGTGTAAATGGTGGCTATTCAAAGTTAAATTCAACCCTAGACGGGACCGGGTCAACTAGCAAGTCATGAAGTCTAAAAAATAAGATCGTGTTCTTGGGTCGATGTTTCAAGTATTTGGTCTTTTACACACTATTACGATCATCTTCAATAAACAACCAAAAAAAAATATGCCACATGGTGGGTCCTCAGGCCACCACGTGGCCTGCAACCATTTTGCTCCCATAAGTCAACTCGAAGGGCTTATAGTGAGTTATGGATTGAGCTATGACCAAGTTCATTGGTGAGTTCTAGTATGCATTGTCGAGTTAACATCGAGTTAGATCAACCAATCTATTCACCGAGTTATGGGAAATTTATTGCATTGTTCGATCAACGAGCTATACATAGTGCATTGGTCGGAAAAATGCATGGGAGGATTTGGCTTGATGCCACTATGGAAGAATGGGTCAAAAGGCTATTTTAGCCTTATATTATTGGCACCCGACCGATATGGGATAAGCCATATCCCCTCACCATGGAAAAATCATGTCCGAATGACTCGATGACTCCATGCACCTCAATCTCAGAAAAAGACTTGGCTCATGGCATGGACGTGGCTAAGTGGTCTAACAATGAGGTAGGGGGCACGTGGAGGGCAAGGGTCATAGCAGGAGGAAAAAGGCTTGGTTGAAAAACTCATTGGATGGCACAGTGGTTGACATATGGGATTGGCATAGTGAAGGGGTCAATGAGGTGGATAGATCATGGCGAGTGACAAAGGTAGTTAGCGTAGGAGTCGGCGACGTGGCGGTCGGGGCTCTACACACAAAGAGCGGTTGAGATCATTGAACTGACCAAAAAAACATCATGGGTGGAATTTGAACCGCACCCACCTCCCTCTAAACTAGGTGATTTGACAGACTCACTATACAAGCTGGCTATGAGGGAACTCGGAGTGATAAGGGATTTAAACATGATTTTCGGGCCCTTTACTAATATAAAAGGCACCATACCTCTCTCTAAAAACACACAAGCCTTAAGCTTATTAAGATTTTTAAAGGCATTCGAGGTGTTATTAAATATAACTATTAAGATATATTAAAGGCCTTAATAATTTTGTAAGGCATTATTTTTATTGGCCTATTATTTAGTAGGAAATAATTGAGGATGGACCTATTTTAATAGGTGATAATGTAATTGGGAGATATTGCAAAACTACTCAATTGGCCCATAGTGCCACACTATCTAATTGTGAAGCTTGGAGTTTCTACCAAAGTACCATAGGGTGTCTTAATAGTTTCTGGAAGGTCAATCAGGTTGCATAAGATTTTATACATCAGGAAGGTGGAGGATGATCCCCAAATACAATCGGTGTTCTTTCAAAGGTCTGGAGTACTATTTATGCAAGATTAAAGTTCCATTAGAATTTTATTGTAAAAAACTATATTGTACTTACAAGTTTTGACTAGTGGAACAGCTCTAAAAGAACCCAGAGATGTAGATATTTCCGAACTCCATAATCAATATGTGTGAAACATGTGTTAATTTTGCATTATTTTGAGTTGATTTTAAATTAATTTTATCGGAAATTATTTATGACCTATAGAGGTCTGTGATTCAGGTAAAAATTTTGGTCAATTTTTGGATCAATGGAAAAGGTGGGGATAAACATCATAAACATGGATTTAAGGTCATATAAGTGTTGGTAAAGTTGGTTACCATTAATGTTTCTGAATATGGTTGCCATTATTGAAAAAGGGGGAGATAGTTAGCCATTGTGTGGTTGTGTTGTCATTGATTTCAACTCCATTGATGGAAAATGGTTTCATTGCATTGTATGAGTCTCTATAAGGTGTTAGTATGAAGTCAAACATGAAGGTTGATTGGTAGTGTCCATGTTTGGGGAGTTCAACGTGGTCCTAGAGCATGGTCTAGTGAGATAAGTCATAATTTGATCTATTTTGAGTTGGTTTAATGTTTCCATGAGGTCATACATGCTCTATGAGGTGTGTTTCAAGTGTATATGGGTCTACATGAAGTCAGCATGGTCAGTTCATGGGTTGTCAGCATTGTGTCGGGTCATTACAGGCTTCTTTTTAGTTGTGGTGCATGCAGTATGAGGTAGAGTCATGAGATTTAGGAATAATAAATATTTTTAGAGCATGGTAACAGCATGGTTTCAGTATACTTAATGTGTATGTTGATTTTTGGATCATGATTCAGACGTATGATGCTTCTATAAGGTCCTTGGGAATTAAATAATGAGAAACAAATAGTTTAACATATGCAAATGAGATTTCATAAAGAGATCTAGGAATATTTGAGATAGAAGGTGAGTATGGAAATTTACAATATGTTTTCATGATGCTTCATGACAAGTTTTAGGTCAAAATTTTGAAGAAATTTGAAGATATGCAAGTTTTGGTGAAACCAAGTAACAATGTGTTGTTAAAGCAAAGTTGGACCTTCTGATGTTTGTTGTGAACTATATGATTTTTATGGGTACCTGAGATATTTGTAATAGCTTCTTAGGTAAACTATGAAGGTTTCACAAAAATAATGAGATGGTTTTATCGTCACATTTTTATGAAAGATCGTTAAGAAGGCAAAGTGGTTTGAAACCCTAGCTAGGAGCAGTTTTGAGAAGAGTGAGTATACTAAGAATTTTTTTTATTGATAGTGAAATTTTTATGATTGGATGATGTAGAGGACTATTCCAACTTTCTAGAAAGGAATTATAGAACATGTTGTGATATGTGGGCTCACCTTAAAATGTAAGTTTCTTAAGAGTTCCATTTTGTGCCAAAGTTATCCAAATGAGGTAAAGAGAAAATTTCCAGTTATAATAGCCCAAGATTTATTTATTTATTTTCATGAAATTTTAATGTCATGGTTTCACGAAAAAATTGAAAAGTGTGCCCTATTTATGAGGACTTGTTTTTGGGGTAGTTTGGAGTAGCTTTAAGTAAAAATGACATTGTAGGAGCTACAAGGGGTGTTAGGACTCCATTCAAGTTGTGTTGTTAATTTGGTTCAGAAATATTTATGCTGGTATATCAAAGTTGAATATTGTACATGGTATGCAGAATTTATGACTCATTATTTGAGGGCCAAGTTTTGAGGATGCTCATTCTAGCAGGGTGCATGTAGCTACATGAGGTAAGATGTTAATTTTGATTTGATCAATCTTTTCAAAGGTTTTTTATGTATTATAAACCATGTATAATTATTATCTATGATTTTTAATATTGGAAGTGATTTTTTGAGTGATGGAGCATGTTGGGTTAGTTGTTAGTTCTTAAGTCCGCAGGCATAAAAAGTAGTTTACAGAGATGGGATTGGAGTTTGAAGGAATTATTATATGTTATGGAAAGGTAATGAAGATATATTCCAAATGAATTATGTATTGTCTCATGATGAGGTGTTTTGGTTAGTAATTAAAATCAATTTGTGCATAAGTCTGTAGTTACATTTTAAGGACAGGTTTGTTTCTGTTGAAAGATTGAGTTTGTTGGAGCCTCAAATGGTTAAGTTGATTTTTTATATCACATGGAATGTAAAGAGAGATGAATTTAGAACCTATTTAATCCATTTAAAATTATTTTAAGTGATAGAAAGGGTGTTTATCAGTTGTATTTTGAAAACTTCTTTTTGGGCAGCCTGGTTTGGTGAAGATAAAAGTTGATGTGGTTTGAACCAGTGATTGTTTCATGAGCTATAACTTGTTTAGAAGTGTCCTCTAGGACTTTTAATTTCCTTGAATTTTTCATACACCATATTTGAGTTCATCTTGAGGGTTATGGATGCCTAAAGGTAGATTCAGGTTGTTTGAAACAACTGTTTGGTGAAGGTAATGAGCCGGTGGGCCCATTCTATGTTGTTAGGATACGGATATGGGTACGGGTTCGATACATAGATACATAAATTTTAAAAAACCATTGGGTATGATACATCTTCGATACATTCATACATATATATTCAAAAATTCAATATACTTAAGACTTTACTCATTTTACTCATTTTTTAGTCCATAAAAAAATGAAATAGTAATACAAAACTTGAATCGATGTTCAAAACATTCAATATACTTAATAATTTACAGTTTCATTGATTATGTGGCTGCCATACATATGATATATGAATATCATGTCACCATGAATACAAACAAAACTTGAAAAATATATGAGGATCAATGTTCAAATTTTCAAAACATACAATATACTTAAGATTTTACATTTCATTGATCATATAATTACCATAAATTTCATTGATTTTAGTTATTTGAAGTGTTTAGGGTTTGATATTTTATTCATTTAGATGTTAGGGTTCATTTTTTGCATTTACTAAGTCAAAAAATAAGATAAAAATGTTTTAATGCCTTAAAAGGCGTATTTAAACTTGGGTTCACCACGGGTACATCTGGGTTCTTCCCGAGTACATCATGGCTACATCTTGATGTATCCATCATGTACTCAGAAAGAAGTTGGATGTACCTATTGGAGAAAATCAGCAACACCCCTAGATGTTTTCTCAGATTTCTAGTTTGATAATGGACATCCAGTGTGATTGCACAACATTGAATCTTTTCCCCAAGTGTGGGACTTGTAAAAATGGGAAAAGAATCTCCAGATTAGAGGTTGGTTCCTCAACTCCTCTGATCATATGTATTGCTTGAAAATTGTAGATGTTTAAACTCAAAATCCTACTCTAAATTCCAAGGAGACAGAGATAGAGGATGCAAAAGAAATAAAATTATGACTAACAAGGTGATACACCAAAGGATTGGTGAACATTTACTTCTGCAAATTGACACAGATCATAGAAATGTAACAAAAATCATGCACAAACTGATAAAATGTAATGAAGATAAAAAATGAAGCAAATAACACAAGAAGAGGACTGAAACTCATTCACAGAGCCTGCATTATCATTTTCAATGTCAAAAATACATGCATTACAACAACAGAGAGGTAGAAAACATGTTGTAGTTTTGAAAGAGGTTTGATATTCCACAAATCACTTTCTAGGGTGAAAGAGGGAGTCTGCAAAACATAAAAATGTCCAACCCTTTACAAAATGAGCCAAATCTGGCTTTTAACAATGAAAATTCGAGCTCAGAGAGGAAGAAACACGTGGGAACACGTGAAGGGATGTTTCAACCACCTGACCTAATTGCATTAAAGGAGGCATGGGTACCCTCAAAATTTCATTCCACAATGTTTTTTGACCATGCTGGAGAAGAATGCAAGCCATACTTCATTAAAAATGGTGGTTGAAATGTCAGTTCTATTTATCTTTCCCATGCCAGAGGCATTTTTGATTTTCTCTCTCCAAACCTCACCAAAACAAAAAATTTATCCCTCCATCGTGTATATAATTTCACCAGCTTTCCAATGTCACCAAGAATGTGAAAATCCTAAGCTCTGGATCAAAAGTTATGCCCTTCTGAAGATTTAGGGCAAAAACTAGGGCCAAATTTGAGTTTTGGCGGGCCAAAAGTTTAAAATTTTCCCCTTTTTGAAATTTGGGAAAATTTCCCCAAAAATCTTCCAGCCCCCACTGCTTGGTTCCATGTGGCACATCCTGATTGGTGCGGGCCTCAATCATTACCCTTTTTACGCCCTTTTGGACTTTGGAAAATTTTCCAAAAATTCTCCACCGGCCCAATGGCCCGATGCCACGTGGCGCCTTCTGATTGGGCCTCGGGGGCATGCTTCCAATTCTTTCATTGACTCTGACCATCTCCCCAAATGGGACATGTGGCATGCCTTTTCATTGGTGTGGGCCATGAACTAGCTCAAATTTCCTTTGCGGACCCGCCTTAAGATTTTCGCCAGCCACCATGGACACGTGGCATGCTTTTATTGGTGCGGGCCATCGGGGGTGGAGTTTTATTACACCATTTTTCATATTTTGGAAAAATGAAAAAATTTTCTCCCATGCCTCCGCCACTCACCAGTTTGAGGACATGTGTCACCTTGTGATTCGCTGGTAGGCCTTCAGGCCAAGATTTCCCATTTGCACCAACTTTGGAAATTTTTTCCAACTTCCTCCCCTCGGTCCGACCTCCGACGACCCCATGGACACGTGGCACATCCTCCTATTGGATGGCGGGCCTTTCAAGTCAAAAAATTCCTTTTGTGCACCCCACCAATACTTGGTGAAAAATTTCAAATTTACCTCCGTTTCCCGCCACCATTCTGATGCCACATGGCACGTCCTGATTGGCTAGCGGACCTCCCATGGGAAAATTTCCCTCCAAAACTCCGTCGAGCCATAACTTGCAAAATACAAGGAGTTAGAAGGAAAACTTTACCTTTCTGGAAAGCTGAGAAGATTCTCTATCCAATGAAACCATTTCCAAAAAAAATTGAGTGCCTGAAAAGTGAAAAAATTCTGATTGAGGCACAAGGAGGGAAGGAATGAAGGGAGTTAGCCAAAAAATAAGCAAGGGGCTTATTTTGGATAACAATTTTGGTGACTTAGAGGGGTCATCTACCTACTGGATGAAGTTACTAGTTGCTTGAAGCAATCCATTGGGCATGGAGTCATCAAAAATAACTACTTGGTACCCCCAACTGATTAGAAAATTACAAGGAGGAAGATTGTGAGAGTAGAACATCATCTGATCTGGAACATGGCCTGCAAAATGCATTTCTAGGATAGCAAACTTGTGCCAAAGCACTTAGGGAAATACAAAACTAAGCTTCAACAAACAAATGTGCACAAGCACTTGGAGGAATGAAAATCTAAGCTAATATGTATAAGGTGGAGAGCTTTCCTTCTAGTAGCAATGCTTTATATGGATTCCATTAACTGGAATCTGTAGTTCTTCACCATCCAATGTAGACAATTGGAAGGCATTGTTATTCTTACACTTTGTGACCATTTAGGGGCCACTCCAAATGGCATCAAAATTTGAATGCCTTCCTAGCTTTGTTTGGTCTACATCCCATTTCAACACTAGATCTCTAACTTGGAAGGTCCTAGCCTTAGCCTTCCTATCAAAGGTCTCTTGATTAAGGCTTTGATCCTTCTACATTGTTTGGGCTGCATGCTCTCTGACTTCTTAGAGCTCCATCATTTCTGCATATCTAACCTCCATGGGTTCAAACTCCAACAACTCCAATTGCTTCATGAGTTCCAACGTTGGCAACTCAAGTGACATAGGCAAGATTGCCTCTCTTCCATAAACAAGCTTGAATGGAGAATTACCTGTGGACCTCTTGGGAGTTATCCTATCAGCCCATAAGGCTGATTTCAGTTTGGTGTGCCAAGTCCTCTGATTTTCATCAAGATTCCTCTTGATGATCCTTAACAAATTCTTATTGGTAGACTCAGCTTGGCCATTACCTTGACGGTAATAATTTGATGAAGTGCTCAGATAAATCCCATTTTTGATAGCCCATTCAGTGACCTTTGATCCTATGAATTCCAAAGCATTATCTGATATTATAGTGGTAGGTATACCAAATCTAGTTACTATCCCTTCATAGAAGTCTAGAATGTTAGATTCATTTGCTTCTTTAAGTGCCATCGCCTCAGTCCATTTGGTGAAGTAGTCTGTTGTTTTTAGAATCCACTTGTGCCCTTGGCTTGAGTCTAGGTTAGTGACCCCAATGAAGTCCAAACCCCATTTGCATGAATGGCTGGTCGACTAAAATTGGGTGCAATGGAAGGGCAGCCAATCTCTCCTTACCTGTGAAGAGTGCACAATTTTTGCACCTCTTGATCCATGCATAACAATCACTGAAAACCTTGGGCCAATAATAGCCAGCCTTCATGATCTTGAGGGCTGTCACTCTTGGAGAAAAGTGACCCCCAGCTGACCCACCATGGAACTCTTCCAATGTTCTATTAATTTGGTTTGTCCAAATACATCTCAACAGCACTCCATTTACATCCTTCTTGAACAAAACACCATCAACAAGTGCATATGGGACAACCTGCAATATGAAGTGCCTTCTCTTGGTTTTTTTCATCTCTAGAGGGCATAGGCCTGTTTGTAGGAAGTGCACTATGTCTTGGGTCCAGCAAGGAGTGATTACACCATCATTCTCCCTCTTGAACACCTCTTTGTTCTTGGTTGTTTTGTAGCACCAAAACAACATCTTTCCCATTGCTTGCTTCCATTGATTTGCTCAAGACCAGCTGCTCACACAATCCTTTCCCTCTGACCAGCTTGGTGACTTTGATCTCAATGTCATACTCCATGACATGAGTAATCCACCCTGCATGTTTTTCATTTAGGTCTTTGTTGAGGAGGAAGTCCTTAACTCCCACATGAGAAACTAGCAGTTGAACCTTGTTGTTTGAAACTAGATGCTTAAATTTCTTCAAGATCCTAATCACTACAAGAACATGCTTCTCAATGAAATAATATCTCACCTCATAGTCCTCTAGGCTTTGGCTAAAGAAGGTAATTGGCTGCTCATGCATTTTCTTTGTTCTGTCTGTACTAAAATTGCAGAAATTGTATCATCACCTCCAAATGCATAAAGGATAAAATCCTTGGAGAAATCTAGGTTAATGAGAGTTGGAGCTTGTGAGATAGCCTCTTTGATTGCCTCAAAACTTGCCTTGCCTTCAGCTGTCCATTTGAAAGCCATGCTTTTCTTCAACATCATAGTTATTGGCTTGACAAGGGCTGCAAAGTTTGGCACAAACCTTCGAACAAAATTGATTCTTCCCAAGAAACTTTGAAGGGCCTTCTTGTGACTTGGTAATGGTAGTGCTCTTATTGATTTCAACCCTCTCTGGATCAATTACTAATCCCTTTTTTGAAACAATGTGGCCAAGGAGCTTTCCCTTCATGAGCTAGGAAAATACATTTTTTAGGATTCAAGGATACCCCAAATCTTCTACATCTTTGGAACACTTGTCTCAAATGAAAGAGATGATCTGCTACACTTTTAGAAAATACAGTAATATCATCTAGGTATATCAGCACCATTTTGTTGATTAGTCCCTTGAATGCCATGTCCATTTCCCTCTGGAAGGTAGCTCCTGCGTTGGACAGCCCAAATGGCATTTTCCTATATGCATAGGTCCCCCATTTGGTGGTGAAGGCTATTTTGAACTGATCATCCTCCTTAACCATGATCTGATTATACCCTGAATAACCATCTAGCAATGAAAACCTCTCAGAGCCAGCAACAACTTGCAAAATATGCTCCATAGAAGGGAGTGGGTAGTGATCCTTGAGGGATGCTCTATTCAAATCTCTAAAATCTACACACAATCTAATTTCTCCACTCTTCTTTCTAATTGGAACCAAGTTTGCTACCTAGCTTGAATGCTTGATGGGAAATATGATACTTGCCTCTGTTAACTTATTCAATTCCTTCTTCATGAGAGGCTTGATGTGTCGATTGACTGGTCTTTACTTTTTCCTGATGGGCTTAGCACTTGGATCCAATTCAATTGTATGTTGAGCTAGCTTGGGATTGAAACCTCTCAAGTCTTCATAGATCCAAGCAAATACATTTGGGAACTCTTGGTAAATTTTCCTAAAATCATACCTTTCTTGCTCGGTTTCCACTCTACCAATTTGAAGTGATTTGCCTTCTCCCACCAAGATGGGCACTGAATCTTCTCCCTTGACTTGGATGTTTTCTTTCTCCTTTCCTAAATTTATCATTAGGATTAAAAATGGACTCCAAAGTGACAAGTCCTTTTGGTAGTTTGTTTGTTCTCAGCTGTACCACTTGATCACCATACTGTTGTTCTAACTTTTCCTGATTTTTGGCTAAGAACTCAGCTTCTTCTTGCAAGAAATTGATGATTTGTTGGTCACTTTCAAACACTTGCCAACTTACATTATTGTCTGGAACTGATGGCCTTACAATCACATGAATTCTTGGTTGTATTTTATCTTCCTTGATACTCTCAACAACATCAAAGGCTGCCCCAACTACTGCAAGCCTGTCAGCAGCTTGGTTTTCTTTCCTAGGGATGGAATTGATGCCAAAGCCTTCAAAATCCTCAATGAGGTCCCACACCCTATTCTTATAACACTTGAGCAGGTCATTTTTGGCAGCATGCTTCCCTTTAACTTGACTAACAATCAGCTCACTATCACCAAAGACTTATAAGTTTGTAATACCTCTTTTTCCTTGACCAATGCAATCCTTGTATCAAAGCTTCATATTCAGCAGTGTTGTTAGAACATGCAAACTGAAATCTAAAAGATGAATAATATTTAATGCCTTGAGGTGAAACAAGCATAGCTCCCCCTCCTACACCTTGTCTACTTCTTGATCCATCAAAGAATAGCTACCATACCTCATTGTCATCCTTATGGTCTGGCTTGGTGATGCTAAGAATAGGCTGATTTTCCTCATGCATGCAATAAACTCCTAGTTCAGACTCTTCTATTTCTTTATAGGGATCAAAAGCATGTACCTTTCTTGCCCATTCATCAAGAGTCAAATCTGGGATGCTTCCAACCTTGGTATCAGCTTCATCTGTGCTTGGATAATCCTCTTGATCAAATGCTGAACAATTGGCATTGATTGGGCTTGGAGTATGAGGCTCAATGTGAAAGTTTGCAATAGGTTCAGATCTGATTGTGGCCTTAGTCCCATATCTCAGTTCTAAACAACATGTGTGACCAATCAGTAGACAAATAGCCTCCAATTCTAGCCGTGAAATCCCTTGACAAAGCATAGGGCAAAGAGTGGTGGTAAATCTATTACTGACACATCTTGCAAGATAGTGACATTGGGGCATGCATGCAAAGTGAGGACTCAAATAATCTAATCACTCCCAACTATGTTGTTACTTGTTGTCCCATCTAATTGCACCACCCCTTTGGATATGACTTCATATTGGAGGCCCAGCTGATCAGCTATTTGCTTGGGCATTACAGAACCACTTGCCCCAGAATCAATCATATAATTATGTACTAGTTTATCCCCAATGATAAATGAAACACAAAATGGAGGAGGCTTCAAGACTTTACCTTGCAGTCCTCCAAGATTTTCAACATGCTGAGCAACATTTGTGAGCACCTTTTCTTGCATATGAACTTGCTGATTTGAATTTAACCAATCCTTCATGGCAGCCTGTAGTAAATCTCGTTGGCCTGGGATGGATAGTGATTCCCACATAGATATATTCACATTTGTTTTCTTCATTTTCTCAATGATGCTAAATGGGGATGAAACATCCCTTTGCTGACCCTTAGCCTACACATTCTTTTCTTATACATGGGCTGCAATAGTTGGCATTTGAGCTGGTCTAGAAGGTGGCTTGGGCTTTCCTTGCATGTTTGGAACTGCATTTTGCTTGCCAACACCTTGTGGAGTGATGGAAGGTTGTGGATCACCTGGAGCCAATGACTTCCCTTCACCAATATTCCTCCTCTTTGATCTTGAGTTAGTTGCTACACTTTGAGAAATTACTTGATTCATACCACAAAAATCCTCAGCCTACCAATTCACAAGTGTAGTATTACTTGGAGTTGTGCTTTGCTGAGATGCCCCTTGTTGCTGATTTGTTTCTTGACTCACCTCACCCTCTACACCGGTTGTGGTCACCATCAAAGCTTGATTCAAAGCACCATTAAAGCACATAGACTAGTTGTGAGGTTCATTGCATGGGAAACACCAATCATAATCTTGAGCTATATTGTTTTGTACTGGCACTAAGGCTTTAGAGGCAGATGCAACATTGGGATTATAGGGCTGAAATGGTCTATTGGTAGGAGGCCTTACTTGATTTTGATTTGCAGTTGGATTGGGTGGCCTATTAGGCTGATATGGTTACCTATTAGGCTGAGCTTGAGACTGATAAGAAGGTCTAAAACTTTGGGCTTGCTACCTCTTGAGTGTAACCAGCTCATTGCCTAAATTTTGCAATTGTTTCATGACTTCTTGAAGTTCATTTGAAGCACTAGAGGATGAAGTAGAAGTTTCATTTGAACTCTGATTTCTAGGAGTGGGAATAGGAGCTAAAGTAGGTGCTTGACTAGTGCTTGGACTTTCCAAGTTTGGATATAAGGGCATGGGAGGCCTAGGAGCCAGTTTACCAGCTTGAATTAAGAAATTCTGAGCTCTAATGGAAATGCTATAAGAAGCAGGTATAGTTGTACCTCCCATGGATTAAATTAACATAGAAATATCAGAATTTAAAGCTTTGAGATAGTATAGAAAAGCACCTTCAGCTATTGGCCTTACTGCCACTGGAATTCTATCCCAAGTCCTTTGAAATCTGAAGTTGAAAGTCTGTTAGCTACTCATTGGGAGCTCTCTTGATAGTTGTCAATTGTTCTAATAGAGACAAGTTATCTCCCTTTTCTCCAAACTTCTCATGGAGAGCTATGCATAATTGATTCCAATTTTGGATAGAACCAACCCTAAGGCTTCTAAACCATTGTAATGCTTTCCCTTTTAATGAAGATGCCAGCAAATTGATAAAAATTTGCATCTCAACAATCTCATGGATTGCACAAACATTAGCAATGTCTTTAACATGATCACCAGGAGTGGTCTGAATTTTCTCCAGTAAAGTATGGAATGTTCTTCAATGCTGCAACTAGAACTGGATTTTGTAGCATTGAGAGCAAGTGGGCTGCTACCAGTGAAGTTGACATAAGGGTTGTGTTGTGCCATTCTGATTGGCCTGAGAACCCTTGTTGATTGAGTGAAAGGTCTACCAGGTGGAGGAGTTGATAGAGTTCTGTTTGGTGGAGATGGAGACCTTTGAATTCTTCTTCCTCTCTGCCTCTTCTCCCTGGGGATAACTGAAGATACTCAAACAACCCTTCTTCTCTGGCCCTTGACCTTGTGTTGATTCTTCTCATGAATCTTCAGACTTGGACTACTGAAACCAGTTGATTTTTTTTGTTGGGAGTCACCAGATGTGCAGATCAGGGCTCTTTTCAAGCAAGAAATTACAAAAAAATCACATCAAATTTGTTGCAATGAAGATGAAGACCTCTAAGGTCCCACCTGGGCGTGCCAAAACTGTTAGTGAAAATCAGCAGCACCCCTGGATGTTTTCTCAAATTTCTAGTTTGATATTGGACATCCAGTGTGATTGCACAACATTGAATCTTTTCCCCAAGTGTGGGACTTGTAAAAATGGGAAAAGAATCTCTAGATTAGAGGTTGGTTCCTCAACTCCTCTGATCAGATGTATTTCTTAAAAGTTGTAGAGGTTTAAACTCAAAATCCTACTCTAAATTCCAAGGGGACATAGGTGGAGGATGCAAAAGAAATAAAACTAAGACTAATGAGGTGATACACCAAAAGAGTGGTGAACATATACTTCTAAAAATTGACACAGATCACATGAAATGCATCAAATATCCTACACAAACTGATAAAATCTAATGAAAGACCAGAAATGAAGCAAACAACACAAGAAGAGGACTGAAACTCATTCACAGAGCTTGCATTGCCATTTCTCAATGTCAAAAATACATGCATTACAATAGTAGAGAGGAAGAAAGCATGTTGTAGTTCTGAAAGAGGTCTGATATTCCACAAAAATCACTTTTCTAGGGTGAAAGAGGGAGTCTACAAAACATAAAAATGTCCAACCCTTTTCAAAATGAGCCAAATTTGGCTTTTAACAATGAAAATTCGAGCTCAGAGAGGAAGAAACGCAGGGAAAACGTGAAAGGGATGTTTCAACCACCAACTAAATTGCATTAAAATAGGCATGGGCACCCTCAAAAGTTCATTCCCCGATGTTCTTCTACCATGTTGGAGAGAGAATGTAAGCCATACTTCATTAAAATTGGTGGTTGAAATGTCAATTCTATGTTCTCTTTCCCGTGGTAGAGGAGTTTTTGATTTTCTCTCTTCAAACCCCACCAAAACACACAATTTAACCCTCCATCATTGTAGATAATTTCACCATCTTTCTCAATGACCCACCAAGAACATGCAAAAATATGAGCTCTGGATCAAAAGTTATGCCCTTTTGAAGATTTAGGGAAAAACTAGGGCAAAATTGAGTTTTGGCGGGCGGAAAGTTTAAAATTTTCCCTCTTTTTTGACTTTAGTAAAATTTCCCCCAAAAAAGTTCCTACCCCCCCACCAGCTCCAGATGCCACATGTGGCACGTCCTGATTAGGCCTCAATCATCCCGTGATCATTTTACGCATTTTTGGTCTTCAGAAAATTTTCCAAAAATTCTCCACCGATCTGATGGCCCGATGACACATGGCACCTTTTCATTTGTTGGCGGGCCATCGCTTCTGAATTTTCCATTGACTCTGACCATCTCCCCGAATGGGACACATGGCATGTTTTCATTGACACGGGCCTGAACTAGCTCTTTTCCTTCTGCGGACCCACCTTAAGATTTTCACCTGCCACATGGACACGCGGCAGCTTCTGATTGGCGCAGGCCATCGAGGGTGGGATTTCATTCCATTATTTCCCATATTTTGGCAAAATGGAAAATTTCTCCTTGCGCCTCCACTTCCTGCCAGTCTGAGGACATGTGTCACTTTTTGATTCACCAGCGATCCTTCAAGTCAAACAATCCCTTCACGCCAACCTTTGGGAAATTTCCCAACTTCTCCCCACCGAGCCGATCTCTGATGACCCCATGGACAAATGGCCTCCTCCTATTAGATGGCGGGCCTTCAGCCCAAAAAATTTCTTTTGTGCACCCCGCTAATACTTGGTAAAAAAATTTAAGTCACCCCACCAATCCGCCATTCCACCACTGATGTGGTGCATTCTGATTCGCTGGCAGACCTCCCATGGGAAAATTTCCCTCCCAAACTCCGTTGAGCCATAACTTGCAAAATACAAGGAGTTAGAAGGAGAACTTAGCTGAGAAGATTCTCTATCTAATGAAACCATTTCCAGAACATTTGAGTGCCTGAAAAATAAAAAATAAAAAATCTTACTAAGGCACAAGGAAGGAAGGAATGAAGGGAGTTAGCCAAAAAATAAGCAAGGGCTTATTTTGGATAACAGTACCCATCACATATCTGTACCCGTCCCCTAACATATCATACCAGATATGTATCAGGTAGGGTACGAGGGCTAGGGGACAAACCCTGGCAACAGAGGGCACATTAAATGAAATAATTTGATTGGTTAATGTAAATTGAGACCATGTATGATGTTTAAATTCTAGTTTAAACATGTGTGGTGATATTTAGATATTTACTAAAAATAGTTTTGGTGTTAGTAGATTTTTCTCATTCCAATGATGGGGATTTAGGGATTTTTTGTGCATGGAAAGTGGTTTTTGGTTGGGCTGACATACTTGGGTCACTTGTGACTGTTGTGGTGATTTATATAGGATTTTTTTAAATATGATTGGGTCAAAATGAAGTAGGGAAACTGACCTAATTTTAATTTGAATGAAGAATAGCAAGTATAAAAGTCAAGTTTTGGGTGCTTTTGTGAGCTAGAGTTGCATATGGAAAAAGTGTGACCTAGAGGAAAGTGTTTTGAAGGTATGAAGGGATGAATTTAAGGTCAATCATATGTGTTTCAGTATGAGGAAGATTTGGCAGCATGCTTTCAATATTTTAGAGGCAAGACAAGTTGAGAAGGAAGAAGATAGAGAAAGTTTGAAGACCTAAGGTTTGGACTAGGGTATGTGAGGTGAATATGTGATCTACATCAATTGTGGTAGTAGAAAAATTAGAGATCAAACATTTTCAAGAATCTGAGTTGGTGATTGGTCATCCTATGGGGTTGTATCCTCCTTGTGGGGTTAGGGATTCACTAAATTGGGGGTTGGTGATCCTTGTAGGGTTAGTGCTCTATTAAACTAGGGGTTTGTGCTTCTTGTGAAGTTGGTGCTTCACTACATCTCTTTTCTTTGGGTAATATAAGTAGAGTTTCAGTTTTTTTTCTTCCCCATGATGGTTTTCCACTTATCTTTTGTGTTTATGTGTCTCTTCTCTTGTGTTATGGTTGTTTGGATGTATTTTGCACACTAAATAAGTAATGTAAGAAAATATGTGAATGGTTAAATGTTAATGGTTGCTGATTTTAATGGTTAAAGAAATGATAAATCTTTAGGACTGATTCACCCCCCTTATCATTCAATTTTTCTTCTAACAAGAAATTCTATGAACTGAGAGGGAGTTGAATCAGTGTTCTTTAAAAAACTTTTGAAGCAATTTACAGCTATTTAATCATCTAGACTTAACTATCTTAGCCATGATAAGAATTACCATTCAACCATGAGAGAGAAAGAGAAACAAAGACACATGAATAAATTATGAGACATGATTCACTATGGGAAACCCATCAAGGGAGAAAAACCCACTAAAACCATAGAACAAGATTGGACAATTGTCTTATAAACTTATAATGATTTCACCACATGTTGGGAACCCACTAAACTTGAAGAACTCACTCCAATTTTAAAGCACCCACTCCAAAAAAAAACAAGAACCCACTTGAAAGTTTTCAAATTGTTAATTACAAGGAAGCACCCACTTCCAAATTATTGAGCAACAACTCATACTTTTGTCATAATAAATTTTGATCACCTTCATCACCTAGTTTCTTACACTAACAAATTTTGATCCTTATTTCATCTCACTTTCCTTCTCTTCTCTTCTCCTAATTTACCATAGCTTCAACACTCTTCTCACTCTCTAAAACTAGCACTCAACTCTCATCAACATCAACAACATTTAAATGATAAAAAATGATCTTATGTAAACAAGAATAACTTCTTGAGATGACCCTTGACCTTTCACTTACAAAGACTCTTCAAATAACTCACATGTCCATATTTACATGGAAATGAAGAGGACTTCATAAACTACATTAAAGTTTGTCATTTTGCATTTCACATGTGTCATTTATGTCTTCATGATATGTATGATTCTTTTATTATTCCTTGAGGTCAATGATGAGGTCTGAAGCCTTTATAATTGCCTGACAACCTAACACATCTAAAAAAATTCCATCTACCCCCATCAACTGGTTTTGTAACTGATAAAATTATTGATTTGTCTTATATTTCAGATTGGAATCTTTATTGTGGCAAATAATAATAGGTTGACACTTGTCCTCATGCAAGCACATTACAAATCTTCAATTTACTCCATGAACTCTTGACCATCCCATTACTCACCAATTCATTTGTCATGACACTATAACAACTCACTAGCTTGCTAGGTACATGTATATCAAGAATGCAATCAAGGTCTTGTTGATAGGAAACCTCTTTTGTTTTTGTTTTTTTTTTAAATGAGCATAGGTGAAGTGAGCATTTAGGAAGTCTGCATCAAAAACAATAGTTTGGTGTCCATCAGATCAAATCTTGAAGGTACTTTTATAATAGTTCAATAAACTCTTGTATGCACATATTTACCTCTTCAAAGGTTGGGCTAGACCATGCTCTTTCTCATTTAATAATGACTCCAAAAGTGTATTTTAACACATGTATGAATGTTTTTCGTCTCATCAAAGAAACAACTTGCTTCACTCCATAACTAGTCAACTAAAAACTTGCATGTTTTTCAGGACACTCAAGAAACCTTATGAGTATCAAGAACCCAGTTTTTATTCACTTTGAATCTAACACCTTGGAGCATATTTTAATGATCAAATTTTGTAAGGAAAAATCAAAGATAAAATCTTCTTCATCTTTAGATGCTTTTATGCATGACTTGAGTGTAAAAGGAAACAAGAACATCACTATTTTTTCAAGTTTATTGGCTAGGTAATAAGGATTGTTAAAGAAAAAAGAACTTGAGACTTCAAAATTATTCACAAAGATAAACCATGACCTCAAACTAGTCATGTT